>OY979663.1:2921200-5421200 GCA_963855955.1 Luperina nickerlii
CCAATGTAAAGTCGACATGTTCAACAAAGAGAAGGAATATTTAGAAAACCACATGTCATTTGCAAAGAAAGCTATTTATCATAATCAGGGCAAGGAAATTATTGAGTATCATAGTGAAGAAGATGACACAGCATGGAGGCAAGCACATAGAGAGAAAGTCAGAAAGTACAAAAAAAATAAAGGTAAAGAAGAGAAGGATCGAACAGAAGATGTTACTGATGAGGAATTATGGAACAGGCTTGAAGAATTAGAACTTCAAGAGGAGTTGGAAAATGAATTATCCAATGAGCAGGATGATAACATTGACAACCAACATTTAACTAAGAGGAAGGCAAGCATACAGGAGTATTTAATTGATGAACTGGAAGACTATGTCAAATTGAAAAATGATGAAGAGGAGAATGAAAAAACAAATCAAAAAAAGTTTGACAATGAAAAAGAAATGAAAGCCAAAAAAGTTACTTTCAAAGATACAAACGTCCCAGAGCAAACTTCAAAGTTGGACAAATTACAGCAAGTGATTGATAAACAGAATGAGTTGGAAGAAAAATTATTTGAATTGAAAAATAGAGAAAGGAGTCAAACTAAAAGTGAAACGGATCTAATGTCAAGGTTGGATGAACTGGAACAGCTTGATGAGCTTGAAGATGAAATGGACAGGTAAGAAAAAGTGCCATTCTGGCGTTTTTATATTGCTTGGTGTGACTTTGTACCTATTATAATTTTCTTTGTTGCATATAACCTTGCTGGTAAAAACAAATGTTAAAACAGCCCATATTGTTTTCAGACTAGATGACATTATCGAAAATGAAGACGCTTACGAAGAAGAAGGGGACACAAATGAAACACAAGCACCCAAGCTACAAAGAAGAGTGTCATTTGTTGATGAAGATGACAACAAAACTTTAGAGATTACCTTCAAGCACAGTCCTACAGAATCTAACAAGGAACCTTACAGTCCAAATGAAGGTATACAGAAACCAAGCGATATTTATGTTGTTCATTCCAAACTTTTTGGAAATGGAACCACATCTATTCTGAAAAAGTCAAAATATGAAACAGTGGCTGAAAAATCTGATACAAAAGCCTCTCAAGAAAGAGTTGTACAATTTGATACCCAGGATACAAGGGAACCTGAAACTATTGTTATAAAAGATGTTGTGGAGAAAGTAACTCAAGCAGATCCCAAGTTATTAAGCCAAGCGAGACCTACAAGTTTATTTAAGAAAAAACGAATGCAAAATAAATCATAGGTATCAAAGATAATGAAAATCTTAAACTAATAAATAATGGTTACTGGTAACTTGTGTTTAATTTCTCCTTGTTTCACTTGTAACCGGCAGCTAATGGGTTCGACCGGTCGTATTATTATTATACTCTGGGTTGGACCCACGGGTTCTAATACTGATCAAAATTCATTTCTTTTATTACCGAACGGTAAAACTGTTTTTGAACGAAACATCTAATGTCGAGTTTGACACTTGACGGATCCTTATTATTTTTGAGGTTATGTTGTGATTGCTTGTGGGTCATTTTAAAATCGTCAAAGCCTAAAATAAATTCTATTTATTAATTTTTAAGACTAATTAAAAATGCTGTCACGTAGCTGCAGGCATCTGTGTCGGCGTTATTCCCAAGCTATTACTTTTAGAACCAATGAGATCTCACCCGTAAGTTCAACCTACGAAACATTTATTTCTTAAATAACACTATTTTATTATCAGTTATTCACATTATACAGACACTTTTGGTCGTTTCAGTCACAACATAATGAAAAGCAAGAAGGTTTATTCTACACTATGAACCCAGATCTGTGCAAACAAATCTTTGGTCATGGTGGCTTCCCTAAAAGTTTCATGCAACAGACCAAGACTTTCACAGAAACAGCCATAATGGTGCGCCAGCCTGCATTAGACCTCATGAATTGTATAGGAGCTAGCGATATGGACAAGCCAGTCATAAGATATCTTCTTTGTATCCTTTTCAATTAATCTGCTATAGTGTTATTTATGTATGTTACATTATCAGCCTGTAATGTTGCTACTACTGGGACTCAGGCTTCCTTTTTGTGAAAAAGAGTTGTATGTAAGACTGGCTGTAATATGAAGATACTTGACTGTTCAAATCAGTGCTCTGAGTGGAATACATCAAGTACAATAAAGGGAGATTTTAATAAATAAATGTTTGACTGGGTCTATTGTAGCATTTTAATTTTGTTCAAATTTAATTTACAACTACATTTATAAATACTGCTGCGTCCAGTAACAGATCTAGATAGCAGTCAAATCTGTTAATTTATCCATTATTTTCTTTCAAAGTTCCTACTTTTCTTAGTGTTAGTTATAAATTTTCATTTATTACACTAATAGTTTCCTTAGCATTATATCAGATGGTGAGAAAGGCACAGGCAAGTCAATAACAATGGCACATCTCCTGCACTATGCTCATGAAGAGGGCTACCTTATTGTACATGTGCCTTGGGGTGAGTTACATTTACATTTCTCTAGCAGAAAAAAATACTATAGATTAAGCTAAAGAATCCATAGGTTTACTTACCATTGGATGGTAATGGTATTGTTTGATTACTATTTTCAGCAAGTATGGTATTAAAACATCATGAAAGCAGGCCCGCCGTAAGCGGGCGTGCAAGGCGTGCACCGCACGCGGGCGGCACGTCCAGGGGGGCGGCAAATCGAGCGACTCATTACGTAATATTCAAAATCATTGTCATAATACCCACCCCACCTACAGAATAAGAAATGTCATCGCATGGAAAAAAAACCCTAAGTACTGGTGGCGCTATTATTATCCGTTAAAACTAAGATGTAATGAATGCCAAATGTCGTCTATCGGCAGGTTGGCCACCCGCCCCCGCTTAGTGGCGGCCCAAATTCGATACAAGTATCGTACTCTATGAAAGGCAGCACTGGCGAAGTTAGGGGATTTCCTACTGAGCTTCTTTCTTAGTAATTGGTAGGTACTTGTACGCATCCGAACAGTATGGTGTGTAACAGGTGGATGAACAGTACCTAAAGATCGCACATTAAATTACAATTATTTTGTTAATAGCTCTTCAGAGGTGGGTCTAGGAATAATTGATATTTGAACTTAGTTTAATTATAATTCAATGTATCATCTGTCAGTGCAAAACAGAAGTGTAAAGGAATCGTAATTATGGTAAGTACTTATCTACGCCTGTTTTAACAAATTTATGCAGATTTGATTATTCATTGTGGGGGCTCTGCATCATTTCGCTTAGAGCATTAATTTCGTTTAATAATAATAATAACATCTAGCATTAAGCATAGCATTAATATCTGGTGATTCGTTGGAATGGGATTGTACTACATCTCACAAAGCTCATTCACTTGCTCTGAACATTATAGATTCATTTGTACGGTAATATGTAATTTGGTTCGATATTTTAAACGAAATAAATGCTCTGAGCAAAATGATGCTGAGCCCCACAATGAATAATCAAATCTGCATAAATTTGTTAAATAAGTTGATTGGTAAGTTCACAGAATATCGCACGGATGGACACTTTGTAATGGTGTTAGCAGAAGCTTCCAAAGTGGCTCACGAGCATAATGTAGAAACAGATTTCCCATCAATAAATACAATTCGTCCAAGAAGAAAACCAACACAATTTCAATATGAACACAATGATGAAGTTTTAGTAGACCCCAAAATCAAATATAGAGTGGAGTTTTATTTTAGAGTCCTAAATCAGACAATAACATCTTTAAAGGATAGATTCGAGAAGTTAAAAACATTTACCGATGTATTTGGCTTTTTTAGCATTAACTTATTTAATTATTCCAATGATGAGTTAATTAAACATTGTAAAGATTAACATTTCAAGCTTAAAGATGATTCAAGTAGTGAATCACATATTGACGGTATTGATTTGTTTAATGAAATCATTGCATTAAAGTTGCATTTTGCACAAAACCAGTCTAATGATCCACAAACCCTATTACCTACAATATCTTTTTACTAATGACTTAATTTCAACATTTCCGAACACATCAGTAGCGCTAAGAATATTACTTACACTGCCGGTTTCAGTTGAATCTGGTGAAAGGTCCTTTTCAAAATTGAAAATTATTAAAAGTATTTGAGATCAACAATGTTCCAGCGAAGACTAAGTTATTTAGCTATAGTTTCAATTGAACATGAAATCTTAGACAGCTTGGATACAAGAAAGTTGATTCAAGATTTCGCAAATATAAAGGCAAGAGGTAAATTTTTGTAGATGCGAAAATAACTATATACCCAATCAAAATACCTACATGTTTTATCTTTGTTATGATTCTTTTTTCCCACCATAACAAGGAAACATTAAATAGCCCTTTTTTGACAAAACTCAGCGTAAGTAGTCGTAGGGCGGCATAATCGGTATTGCACGCGGGCTACTAAACAGCTAGCGGCGGGCCTGCATGAAAGTAAGAAGGGATTCTTACTTTCATGAAGTTTCAATGTTGTTAAATATTTTTCAAGTACTGCTTATACAATTAACAATAGTAAATGATTGCAGTAAAATTGCACAAACTCTATTTTATGCAATCACTTTTGATTAGCACCAACAGCATTCAAAGTGTTATAAATCTGTTAAAACTTTTTTATATTTGTTTCTATTTTATCTCTTAGTGTCAGAATGGCTGAGGCGTCTTCCACGCCACAAGGAGATGTCCAACTCTCAGACCCGCGAAGGCTTCGTCGACTTGCCGCTCGATGCCGCGTCCTGGCTCATACACTTCAAGAGCCAGAACCAGACAATGCTCAAATCTGGTGATGTAAGTAACA
This sequence comes from Luperina nickerlii, assembly GCA_963855955.1. Taxonomy (NCBI): domain Eukaryota; kingdom Metazoa; phylum Arthropoda; class Insecta; order Lepidoptera; family Noctuidae; genus Luperina; species Luperina nickerlii. Next base: position 2,926,010 of record OY979663.1, read on the forward strand.
CAGTATTGCAATCTTGTTAGTGTTCAATGGCCAGACCATGATAATATAACGAGATTATACAAACCAAACCAGTACTTGTAAACAGATAAAACAGAAAAAGAACCTCATAACAGAAAACTGTCATGATGGGATTAGATTACAACTTGTCATCCAACCTAAGCGACATCTAAGGATACATCCTGCTGGCAGTCACCCTGAATGCCAAAGAGTATGTAATTAAATTATATACTCTTTGCTGATTGTTGAATCTACCTAGCGCGTCGTATGCTATAATCTCGTAGGTTACTTGCCCCATTTTAAAATCTCACATTATTATCCATAGTTGAAAATCTCCAAAGAGTATGTGTGGAGTAAACGTGAGAAGACTGAGGCGGGCGCTCCACTGTCGGCTCTCGTGGAACATGGCATCAGTCGAGTCAAGTATGCCTGTGACGTCATCGACGCGCTTGTCGACGAGATCAAGTTACTGTCCAGTAACAAACAGTATGTTATGTTGTAGTTACCATTAGTATAGCATAATCACCCGAAATGTTTCCACTGCTCGGTCTGCTGGGACACTACTAGACGGCCTTCTCTCTGCCAGCGTGAGTGGGCCGTAATCAGCCATATGCAAGTTATTTATTCACATCTGCACCCTATACCCACCTGAATTACCACCTAATTCCATGATTTGTGCTGGTTCATGTACTCATCACATGAACCAGCACAAATCATGGAATTTTGTGTAATACTAGCATAATTATGATGTATGCACTAATAATAGACAATCTTCACTGGAAGATAGTAATATTTAAAAAAAACCGGTCAAGTGCAAGTCGGAGTCGCGCACCGAGGGTTCCGTACTTTGTAGGTATGTAAATAGAACTATGATGAACATCACGGGTTTTTTTTAATATACAGACGCCAGCACATCAAGCTACTACAATCTGTCAAATTTCTTTAATAGATTTTCAGCTTTATTGCTAAAGCACAAGGTTCAAAGTTGATTGGGAAAATTTGACAGTTTGTGCTGGCGTATGTACTTACGGTTTCCGGATTTTTTCCTTGTGTTACATGATCTTGCTTCTTGCCAAATTTCATGATTCTAGGTCAACGGGAAGTACCCTATAAATTTTGATTCCCTGAGTGTCGAATTATACGTTTTTTCCGGCATAAATGGCCGTATCTTTTTTTAACGTTAACTTACGTGATTGATTTTTTCACAGCTTCAAGGGATTGTAGACCTGAGTATATGATTTTAATTTCATCTCGATACCTCCACGCGTTCCCGAGATAAAGGGTCTTGACAGACAGACGGACGGACGGACAACAAAATGATAAGGGTTCCGTTTTTCCTTTTGAGGTACGGAACCCTAAAAAACAACATATATGTATTTCTGTATTTTGTGCTAAAATTCTTTTTAATTTCAGTTGCAAAACATTTGTGGCAATTGACGGTTTCAACAGCTTCTTCTACCCTGTGACGCGACTCAACACCCCTACAAAAAAGAAAGTTAAGCCTGAAGAAGTTACACTGACGACTTCCTTCTTAAAACTCACAAACAATGACTGGGTAAGAATATGAAGATAAAAATGCAAGTGTAATTTACAAATGCTTTTGTCATGATAGTTAAAATTTGTAATCTTTCGACAGACAAATGGTGCCATAGTAGTATCTGCAGATCAGTTAGCAGTTCCTGATGATCATCAAGAAAGTTACCTTCCAAGATATTTGCTGTACAAAAAGGTAAAATATCAACATCTTGCGCTTCACTGATCGGCCATTGTAAGTTCACAATGGATAAACCATAGATATATGAAAGAAGGAGATATGCCCGGTAGTTGAAAATGTATCAAAACCCGATGTAGCTAGATTGGCCCCACCACCGCGCCACTTCTACATATGTAGTTCAGTAAAAGCAATAGATACACGCACACACTTGCAATTCATAAATCAGAATGTACTACACAATCAATTATAAACCTTAACTCACCATTATCAAACACAGCGTGCATTTACCATGCATGGGCGTAGCCACACTGGGGCAAGCTGGGGCGCTTGCCCCACCCTGGCTGACGAGAAAAAAATACGGAAATTAATGCATTGAAAGAAATGGAAGTGGCGGATCTGATCAAAATTTCGGAAATGCAATTTTATCCCAGCGTAAATACTATGCTCGCTATTTTTCTTGCCCAGCCATGTACGACCTGTACATTAGAGCGATCATGATTGAGCGAATGATGATTTCATGAAACAGTTATTCTTGGGACTTACGTGGTCTTAGAGAGATGTGTTGATGACTTTAATGATTATAATTCTGTAAACACATATTTGTTACGGCCGCGATTCATATATTAATCAACGTACAACTTAATACTGACCAGCAAATTGCAAAAAACCTAAAAAAAATTGAATTTCCCGGGCTACACTGGCGCTTTCACCTTAAATTTATAAACACCGACTATTCATAAATAAAACTATAATATCTGTCCTGTGTGTAATTGTTTATTTTCTGCACCCGAAAATATAAACCTCTAAAACAGATTAACAAATTGGCAAAGGCACAGAGCCCAAACGGCTCAAGTTACAAAAAAATTACCGGGGAGGGGGGGGATAGGTTGACTGCTGCCCCACCCTGAGCCCAAGGCTGGCTACGCCCATGTTACCATGCACCATACATACAACTTACTCACGCAAAAACATCTATCGCTATCGTTGTGCTATGCAAAAGCCATTTATTTTACATATACGCTAATGATTGACTATATCGGAAAGTTACCGATTCTTCCATTCATTATTGTATTAAAAAAAAAAAAAACACTGGCACTCCGGTAGTGCCGACAGAAGTGAAAACTTGAACAATTACGAGTGTATTTTGTGAATCGTCTTATAAACAAAACACGCGTGTTAAGGTGTGTTCCTTATTTTATAGGGTTTTTTGCAAATCAGGTATGATGACCAAAGTGACTGGTTTATTCTTCTCGTGAAAGGAATTTATTCAGATTTGCTCGTCGTCAGTTATATATCCGTGGTTCAGCGCCATCTCGTCGTTGTTGGATGAACTACGTAGTTAGTACGCGAGGCCTACGTAGTTAGTACGCGAGGCCCTCGTGGTTCTTCCCGATGTGCATAGATGGCGCTGTCCTCAACAACGCGCGTCACGTCTTACGAATTTTCGATCAGGGTCACGTGACCTGACGCGAATTTAGAAGTTTTTACCCATTCCAAAAAAATTACACAGCGCCGCTAAAGAAGTTTTCACTTCAAACAAATTAGAGCCATGAAAATAAAAAACGATATGTCCAGAACAAATTATATTATACATGAATAAAATGTAGCTAAAAAAATAATTGCCGAATAAAAAATATTGACATTATTTTACATCTTCTCAAGGGTCTACCAACCGAATTTAAACGTCATCTTTCCAGGTCTTCTATAGACCGGGTTAAAACGGTTGAAAAATTGAAAAATTAACTATAACAACAAAATATTCGTTGGGCAATCGACATTGTTGTCGATAGCTTACGTTAGTGGATCTTCACAACCACATCACTATCTCGCCGCAAGACACAGCGGCTGTACAATGCGTGCCACGAAAGATGAGACTTGACACACCACGTGGTTTGACTTGCTGAGAACACGATTTTAGGTATCTTTAGCGGTATGAGGTCTGAGTGCGGGACGGGACCGGACGTCATAGGGGCGGCGGAAAGAGTGGGGGAGGCGGGGTCAAGTCTCATCTTTCGTGGCGCGCATTGTACTATGCGACGCTCCGCAAAAATAAAGTATCGTTTTGTAATTTGTACATTGCTTGTCCAGTCACTTAACGACATGCTTAGGTAACGGTTAAGGAGCAATGTATTTGCTGCAAAAATAGTACAGCCGCTACGATATTAAAATTTGAAAACAAAAATAACGTAGTAAAACCAAGATATATTTTACGATTTGTTGTTTTTCATGATTTTAAAGACAAATACAGTAAAATATTTTATGTCCGTGACTACCGCAGGACCACCAACGCCAATCGCTTCCATATTTGGTAAATAATTAGTGCTCAATTGGTACTAATTAGTACTCGAACAACAAAATTGGTACCTTAGTAGTTTTCGAGAAAATCGACTTTGAAGGTGGTCCTGCGGTAGTCACGCTCCCTTCAGCAGGACCACCATGAGCGCCGAAAAAGGGCCCACGCTACAGCTATTCTAAGTATACAAATAATTAGTACCCATAAATGTGATTTATTTCGTAAAAAAAAACAGAACTGTAATATTTGTATTTACCGAGAAATCAACGATGATAACTTTCTCGAAATTGTTCAGCAGGACCACGATTTTGAATGTTGATTCCAAGCTAGAGAAGCTTGTCGCTTTCCTCAAATCTACATAGAAAATTAGTACCCTGCAAGATAAAATTAGTACCCAAAATTCAAAGTTAATACTTCAGTAGTTTACGAGATATACCATGCCAATGGTGGGGTGGCGGTAGTCACGGTGCCAAATTTTCATTTCAAGATTTCTCTATTAAAAACTCTATGATTTCTTCCCAAATTTATACAAAAATTAGTACTCCTAAAGAAGTTAAAGCGACTAGAAATCCAGATTCCTAAGTGTTGTATTTTAAGAGAAATTAGCTTTCATTACTTTTCCATACTAAATCTCCGCGTATAACCCGACCAAATTAAGTTGTCAATGGTATTAAGCTGTTTAAGAGATGTACACTCGTGCACATAAATTTATGGATGTCGAAATAGTATTAACATTCAATATCTAAATTTTTATACAAACTGAACTTTTATACTTAATAAGAAAAAAAACCGGCCAAGTGCGAGTCGGACTCGCGCACCGAGGGTTCCGTACAAACCTGCAAGGTTTACAAAGTTCGTTCATTACGACAATCGTGTCATAACTATGGTATTTTTATTGCAAAATGAAATTCATAACATTACAATGGGGAAAGATGGAGGAGCATAAATTTAAGACAAAGATCTCTTTGCTCTCTGTGCTGTAAGCTATTGCTTCTTACCAAATTTCGAGATTCTATGTCAACGGGAAGTGGTCTTTAGGTTTTAATTCCCTTGCGTGTAGTTGCGAGTTTCAAAATATGCGGTATCAATGGTTGTACTTTTGCGTTTTGCGTTTTTGCGTTGACTTAGAATTTTTTTTTTTCACGTGTTAAAGGCAATTAGATCTAAGTATTTGATATGAATTTCAACTTGATAGCTCTACGCGTTCATGAGGAAAAAAGTAATAAGTTTATATTTATTAAAAAATAAATATATATTTTGTAATGTAACTAAAAATTTAAGGTTTTCGGAATTTTTCCTTTATGTGTGCTATAAAACGTTGCTTCAAGCCAAATTTCAAGATTCTAGGTCGACTGGAAGTACCCTTTAGGTTTTGATTCCCTTGCGAGTACTTGCGAGTTTCAAAATATGCAGCTTAAATTGCTGTTTCTTTTGATTGCGTTGACATAGAAGTTTGATTTTGTTACAGCTTAAAGGTATTATAGACCTGAGTATTTGGTAAGAATTTCAATGTAATACCTCTACGCGTTTATGAGGAAATGGGTAGTAAGTTTAAAATTATTAAAAAATAAAATATTATGTGATGTAACTAAAAATTTATGGTTTTCGTAATTTTTCCTTTATCTATGCTATAAGACGTTGCTTCGTACCAAATTTCAAGATACTGAGTTCACGGGAAGCACCCTGTAGGTTTTGATTCCCTTGCAAGTGTCGAAAATTTGCGGCATAAACGGCTGTATCTTTTGATTGCGTTAGCTTAGAAGTTTGATTTTTTCACAGCTTCAAGGGACAGTAGACCTGAGTAATTGATATAAATTTCAGCTTCATACCTCCACGCGTTCCTGAGAAAAAGGGTCTTGACAGACGGACGGACAGACGGACAACAAAGTGATCCTATAAGGGTTCCGTTTTTCCTTTTGAGGTACGGAACCCTAAAAATAACTTATCGCTACCCATCGCCTGTGATACCTTTGTTATTGCCGTGGGCAGGTAGGTAAGTACTCGAATAATTATTTTTCTGTAGGTATTGTAAGTAGGTACCTACCTTCTGTGCAGTGGCGTAGCGTGCCATCTCGGCGCCCGGGGCGGGAGACCCATTTTGCCGCCCCCATTCTATAGGTGCTTAGTTAAAATTAAATTTCACAGGCAATGAGGTATCTTTTATTGATATATTGTAATAATAATCGATTGTAATCGATTAACTTGCCTATATGATATGGCAACATTGTTTTAATATGAAAATAAGGGAAGTCAGTATTAATTTGATTAAATAATTAATTTCTTATCCCATGATAAAACTGCTTAATATTTTATAATTGACTACAAAAAACTGAAACAAAATATTGATAAATATTTCATTTGTGTAACGTTAGGCCCAGATTCGCCCGTCTCCTTTACGTCATTGTTGTTTTTTGACTTGTCAGACGTTCTGACACATGAAATGAATGAATCATAGATCTCAACCCGCTTCACCGGCGACATTTTGCCGCCCCCGCGGGCTGCCGCCCGGGACGGGCCGCCCCCTCCGCCCCACCCACGCTACGACACTGCTTCTGTGTTGTTGTGAATGAATATCATTAAAAGCGATAGGTATTTTTTATTTATTTCTTTTCTACTAATTTACCGTTGCTGCAAGCAGTAATACCTACCTAAGACCTTGTCCAGAAGGAGCGAATTCGCCGCGAAATGTTTCGCGAGAATTCATTCGCGCGTTAACGAGATACTAGGCGCCAATACATCGCGTCCACAAGCATCGCGCGATTTCAAAATCCGCGCGTAAATCGCGTTCACTTCGCCAGCCTCTCCAGTATCTCGACTCGCGCGCAAAACGCGCGAGTCGAGATACTGGAGACTCCTTGTTGCGTCCAGTTGACGCGCGAACTTCAGAGCGTTCTACTCCATGTTTTCTACTGACAAATGAAATTCGAACCCAAATGCTCGCGCGTTGGTACGCCCCTTCTGAACGCAAAGGTCGCGCGTAATACGCACGAGAGAATCGCAGCGAATTCGCCGTTTCTGGACAAGCTCTTAGTATTAAAAAACTAATTTACTATGTTGCTAATAACGTAAGTATAAAAGGATTACAAACCTAAAAGTAAGTAATAGGTACCTTTTATATCAAATCTCAAATCGTTTATTGTAATCCATAATGTAATTACAGGTGGTAAATAAAAAATACTAGACACAAATTATGGACCCTGTCGGGCACAGCAAATATTTGAATAATATGCATTGCAAAGGGCACACGCATATTTTAGTGTTTTCATATCACTGTGTACTAATTATGTACCTATTATGTTCGACAAGCCACGTCAATAACAAAGGTATCACAAGCCATGGGTAGCGATAGGTTATTTTTTTCTTAATATGTACCTAGATACACGGTTTGTATAAAAATTTAGATATTGAACTGTTGATACTATTCCGACATCCATAAATTTATGTGCACGAGTGTACATCTCTTAAACAGCTCAATACCACCATTGGTGCCTATTCCCTTGTTCACAAACTAAACTAAATTTGAGTTCAGTGCATCTTTTTCTATCTATTTCATTAAGAAAAGGACAAAAGATAAGTTTTAGTTTAGTCCTATCAAATTAATCAGCGTCTGACGTAAATTGACATAACATTAGTAGGCATGTTTTCTTCTTCTTCTCTTCGTTTAATAATAATAATAATTCATTTATTTCGGGTAACTAGGCCCATAGAAAACAACGGCAAATTAATGGCTTTTGCGGAAAAACCACCACAATTTAGCCAATGTCAAGTGTAAAAATGTAAAAATAGTATACTCGGCAACGTTGTACGGTTCAATCAATAAAAATCTTCCAAAATCATTCGTAATCTTTGGCAGCCATCGTAATGGCTGCCAAAGATCCTCCTGTTTTTCATTATTAGATATTTTAATCTAGGCATGTTTTTAATCACGTCTAAACTTGTATTGAGTAGTGTCAGGCTCTGATTACTTTGACAGGACAAAACTAAAATTTATTGTCTGTCCTTTTCATAATGAAACAAAAGATAAGATGCACTGAACTCAAATTTAGTTTAGTTTGTGAACAAAGGAATTGGCACCGTTGACAACTTAATTTGGTCGGGTTATACGCTGAGATTTAGTATGGAAAAGTAATGAAAGCTAATTTCTCTTAAAATACAACACTTAGGAATCTGGATTTCTAGTCGCTTTAACTTCTTTAGGAGTACTAATTTTTGTATAAATTTGGGAAGAAATCATAGAGTTTTTAATAGAGAAATCTTGAAATGAAAATTTGGCACCGTGACTACCGCCACCCCACCATTGGCATGGTATATCTCGTAAACTACTGAAGTATTAACTTTGAATTTTGGGTACTAATTTTATCTTGCAGGGTACTAATTTTCTATGTAGGTTTGAGGAAAGCGACAAGCTTCTCTAGCTTGGAATCAACATTCAAAATCGTGGTCCTGCTGAACAATTTCGAGAAAGTTATCATCGTTGATTTCTCGGTAAATACAAATATTACAGTTCTGTTTTTTTTACGAAATAAATCACATTTATGGGTACTAATTATTTGTATACTTAGAATAGCTGTAGCGTGGGCCCTTTTTCGGCGCTCATGGTGGTCCTGCTGAAAGGAGCGTGACTACCGCAGGACCACCTTCAAAGTCGATTTTCTCGAAAACTACTGAGGTACCAATTTTGTTGTTTGAGTACTAATTAGTACCAATTGAGCACTAATTATTTACCAAATATGGAAGCGATTGGCCTTGGTGGTCCTGCGGTAGTCACGGACATAAATATTTTTACTTACATATGGTGATTCCATGAGATACGAAATATTCATTTTGACTTCGGTTTTTACAGGAAACCACTGAACAACTCGGTATTTTTATATTTTATCACGATCACGGTCGAAAGCGCACTAGTTCACGGAGACGGTCATTTGCCTAGTACCACAGAGTACATTTTTATAATAGGGTACCTAGTACAGGCCCATGTTGCGTGGACACAGACACGCCCCCTTGCCACTTCTCAGTTCTCCTGCTTTTTACATTTCTATGGGATAAACCAATGACATAATAAACTAGGATAAACACACGGTGCAAGTGAAAGTGATGAGGATTGTAAGGAAAAAAACCGAAAAAGAATGCTACCTTCTTGGTTTATTGGATCTTAAAGAGAAAAATCCTGGCTAATTTGTGTGAAAAATTATTGAAAGCCATTAAGTTTTCTTTTTTACTCTACTTTTTCTAGATGAAATGGCTGTCGTGATTATTTTTTCATCTCAGACAGCCTGTCCCTTTAATTTGGTTGGTGGTAATATAATCATTCAAAAAGGTTTTAGGGTAGTGCTCACATCAATTTATGGAAATTACCTGCCAAGAATGTAAAGCCTTGAAATACTTAACTTTTTGTTCTCTTTTGCAGGGCTTTGAGCATTTAGACCCATTTGTGCCAATAGAGGTAGGCAGATACAATGAAAAGGAGTTCCTATGCTGTGTAGAGTACTACAGGGACCGTCTATGGTTGAGAGGGCCTCCAGAGATTGAGACAGAGCTGAAGTACACCAGTGCATGCAATCCCTTCAAGTTCATGGAACAGTGTGCACCTCTGTAAAATAGTTTTATTTGTATTGTAATATAACGTAGTTAGTATATAATTTTAGTTTTATTACTCATTTGAAGTCATTAAAAAAACCATGAACACCTTTAGGTATATGTGACATAGTCTACCCCAAAAACGAAGGCAAACATTAATTTTATTTAAAAGTGAATGCATTATAATTTTATCATAATAATATAAACATCCCATCCCCATCTCCTTTTCAATCCATCCAAAGATTGCCTGCCCATTGAGTCACCCTTTGTAAAATTTCTACATTTATATGGTAAAGAGTATTCTATTCCTTATAACATTCATCTGTAAAAATATCAACAATTTTTCTTAAATTAATGAAACCACACACACTGATTTTAATAATTTATTTAGCTGAACATAATATCTACAGAGTTATTGCTTACAACCAGAACTTAAACATCGTAACCGACAATGTGGCGTTTGCCGATGCACTCTCCAACGTAGAACCAGAAAATGACCTCAGCCCCAACGAGGGCGTTTAAAGAGGCCTGCTTGATGGTCTGGTTTTTCCAAGAACCACTCTTAGCACTTGTCAGCAGTTTGCCGATGCCAGCCTTGATCTGTGGGATCTCGCTCAGTTTAGGGGGCGCCATCTCCACTCGCGCATACTTCATAAAGATATTGAATTTGGGGCGAGCTGCTGCGAGAGCCGCTGAAAATTAATAATGACGATTAATCGAATTGAAATTTATGACAGTTTCTTGGGTTGTTTAAGTGTACAAATAATATGTGTGACGAGTGTGAAACAATGTACGAAAAATATATTTTATTTTCGTTATTATCGACCTAACCTTCAATCGGATAAATAGACGAGAATTACATAATATCTGAGGTAAGCAAAGCAGACCTTCTATGATAAATTGTTGAAGGTGGGAAGTTAACATAACAATACTTACAGCTTATTAGAGTCGGTATCTTGGCGACTGCACCTGCCATTTTGCTAATTTAATCAAAACAATTGCAGTACAATCTAAAATCTAACTTCGGATTACTTCGGAATGGTAATGGAAGGATGAAACCGAGCTGTCAAGCTGCCATGCCATTTGACGTTTAGTTAGAGACGTTCTATGGATTACTATGTGATTAAAACCGTAAGTGATGAATCGTTTATTGAATAAGTATAAAATTATTATTGTTAATTATAACGCCTGTTTTGCTGTACTTAAAAATTAGAAATTATCATATAGAAACCTAGGTACTATACATGTATATAACAACTAAACCAAGGAATATACTACTCTCTAACGAGAACTAAACTATTATTTGGTGCATTGCGTATTCTATGCGTAATTGCATCGAGTGAGTGTGGCGTGAACAGTGTGAACTATGTGATGCATTATCTTATCACTTATTTTTCATCTCTATACAGCTCTTTCTTCAACACGTGAAGTAAATAAAGCTATCTCTGTCTGTATCACATATATTTTTCTTGTAGTCACACTGATATTGTGCCTACCTATGCTACGTCGATGATTTTATGTCAAACGTGTTTGTCAAGTGGAGCCGGCGATCGTAGCGTAATTTGTTAGAAAAATAGCCAAATACTATTAGAAACTAAGATTGTGGATCTAAAATCAGGGTGATCTCTGATTTATTAGGCTATAGAAATGTATTTTCATGGTATGTCTTCATTCTTTCAAACAATAAAACTAACATTAGCGTGGCACCCGAAATTGCTATTTTTCTAGTGTTCTGTCCATATTTATAATGATTTAGAAGTTTAGACAGCATTTTCGGTTTATTAGTAAGGTCACAGTTATGTTAAATAGGTTTTAAAAAGCTTTATTTACTTCAAAATCATAAGGACACGTCATTGTTACTCAGGCGTCGCCGGCCGTAAAATTCGTTGTACAGGTTAATCTTGCCAAAATATCCACTATGAATGTTATTTCAAAAAGTAGCAATTAAAATTAAATATACTTACAATGCTACACGTTTTGTTAATAAATCATGTTTCTGATTAGAGGCTCGTAAGAAAATGCAATTAATGTTTAACATCTACCTAATATAAAAATGTAATAACACTGTGTAACAACATTGTTAAATGATTAACTATGTTTTCAGCCCTATTCCTCTTATTACTAAGTGCACTTTCTCTGAGCAATGGTAACACTCTGCAAGGCACGATAGACCTGAAGCGGCTGCAGACTATCCTACAAGAGAATTTGAAGAGTAAAGACATCACATCATTGTACTACTCTGTCAAGGGGCTGGCAGAGTTAAATGCTGACATTCCTAATATCTGTGAGGTGAGTTGGACAGTATTTAGGTTTTATCGAGGTCAGATCACTATCAATTTTAATCAAACAAGTGACTTGATAATTTTTGTTGGTTATTTTTGAAACAGGAGCTAAAGGTATTCTGTATTATACTACATTTCTCAGATTAAAAACATTGAAATTATAATAAGGAAGATAAATTTTAAGCAACATAAAAAAGTCCATTGTATTTATTGCAGCACATTAAAAGCATCAAGTATGATGCTAAGAACATTGAACAAGTGTTCCAACTAGCAAATGCTGCAGCCATATCTAGCTGCCTGAACTACTTGAAACCGGAAATCCTGTCACCAGCCACACAAGTGCTGGATAAGAAGGACGCCACAATCTCTGACATTTACCATGCCGTATACACATTGAAGGCATTGGGCAAAGGTTCAGTTTATGATAAGGAAGATGCTTTGAAGAATCTTATACAGTTGCTGAAGAAAGATGACTCTCCTGCTAAGTGAGTATTTTATTTTAGAATGTAACTTGTACCATATAATTATATTCTTTAATACCTGCCTGTTTTTAGATTTTTTTAGTCCCACCATGTGTGCCCAATTATTATTGATAGATTTGGCATCATTTGAGAGCTAATAAGATAACAAGTTGTTATCAATGTAACTAATTGAACATCAGCTAATGATGCCATAGCTAATTCTTCTAAAACATTGTCATCATGAGAGCAAAATTGTATGAAATGCCATTTATGCATAAGTTGTCTGCTTCTCCGACTGTTGTAAGTTGTCTGTTATACCAATGATCTTTAATTGGCGTATTAATGTCAAAAATATACAGAAACCTTTTTTTTTGTTTCTTCCAGTTATGGATATGTGTTTGCTCTCTGCGAGCACATGGGCTGCGGCGCGTGGACAGCCTCGCATGCGGAAGGCGTGTTACTGGCCGCTGACGAGAGCGACTCCAAGGCTCTGCACTTTGAAGGAGGCCTGCCTGTGACCTCCAACCTGCTTAGTAGCATACAGAGGTACAAAAGCGCTAGGATAGCCATAGCCCGCGAAATTCAAATTTTCTTACGTTTTTTGCAATTTGCAGGTCTTTTATGTTGATCAAAATATGACTCACAACCATAAAAATTTAATTTCATTTAAAATTATCAATACAATTCTCTAAGTTCAAATTACATTAATGAGGCGACTATTGTGACAATAATTCTAACTTAGATTGACGATTCTAATAATTATAATAACTATAACTCTGTAATGTAATGTCTTCTTCATCCCATTTTTAGCACTGCTGGGTAAAGATCGTTTAACTTTCATCCTTTGACTGCCTGGTTAATCAAGTCACAAGTGTTTAAAAATTGTATACAGGTCTTACACAATGTTATTAGGTTTTTCCTTCAGGAACTCGCTAAGTAACAGCCAGAATCCCGATTTGAGCTGTATTAATGACATGGGACCCAAACCGGCGGAATATTGTTGTACCGCTTTAGCATAATATCCCTTCTGGAATGCAGCCATGATGTTAAAATAAATGAAATAATACCAGCCTATTATTGTCCTACTTTTCTTATACAGAGAAGGCACAAGCATTGAGGACTGGCTCAAGCTCAAGACGTATTGACGATTTCAGACATCTATACTAATAATAAAGCTGAAGTGTCTGTTTCTTTGAATGCGCTAACCTCTGGTACTACTAGTCGGATTTTAATAATTCTTCTGTACGTTATAAGTAGCCTATTAAGGTGCAGCGCAGACGACAGACTATCCGTGACGGACTTTTTAGTCTGTGAAAATAGAACCTATGCAATTATATGCAGTAACGCACACGACGCGCAAAAAGTCCGGCGCACAAAAAATCCGTGTAATTCGGGCAGACCGCACCGCGCCGGGCCGCGCCGCTCCGCACAAAAAGTCTGTGAAAAAAATAGACCGTTTGCTTCAACGCGCGCTAACGCAGTCGGCGACTCGGCGCACACTTTAGTCGGCAATCTGCATTTGCTAGGGGTGGACGTAACGCACGCGATCTATTATCATGGCGCCAGAGGTCGATGTAACGATGTTAATTCAAGAAGAGAAGACCAATACACCTCCTCATTGTTGTTTCTGAATGAGTCAAAGCAGGTCTTAAAATAAATAGCAACTCATCAAATGTAGTAACAGACATTTTATACTTAATATTTGAAAAAAAAAATCCGGATGTTGTTTCAGAATTGAATGTTTAGTATGGAACTGTCCCTTCAGTAATCTTTCCGAAAGTATAGGATGTTCCCAAAATTGTCTATTTCTTCTTCTTTTTCTGTACTTCATGTACAAAATAATACTTCGCGATCTCTGCACGATTTCCATAGCGTCTACGTCCCTACAGCTCTGCCGACAGAATGATCGAAGATGTTCGTCGTGTGCGTTGAGTCTGTGAAAAATCCGCGACAGACTTTTTGCGCGCCATGCAGACTTTTTGTGCGCCGCAGACTCGATCGCACAAAAAGTTTGCCGTCTGCGCTGCACCTAAACATGACGCGATGACCCTTAAGAGCCGAGCAAAAAGAAAAAATTCAGAAAGGGCGCTAAGCGAAAACGAATAAATAGCGCGGGCAGGACACATGACTATTATTTAAGTAAAATGTTGTGTCTTACGATTTCCACGCGACGGAAGTCGCAGGAGTACAGAAGCTAGTTAACTAAGTCGAGGTCTCGTGGTCGAGGTTGAACATGATGTTATGCTAAGCTTAATCATTTTCTCCATACAGGACCTACAAGAACTTGAAGAAGCCATCTCCCCTGAGCGACGAACAGAGGTACAAGTTCGCAGAGTACTTGCTGTCACGTCGCTCTGTCAACACGCCCAAGGGAGCCTGCTTGTTGATCGAAGCTGCCACCGCACTCTCTGATGATGTTGTAAGAGAAATATAACGTTTTTATTAGATTAGGCATTAGCAGAGAATCTACAAGTGAATCCATCGGAAATACAAATCTATTGAATATCAAATTAAGTTAGGCGAGAAAGGAAATAATGCTTATCGTCTAAATTAGCTAAGAAATTGCGAAGTAGCTGTTCTAAAATACCACTTATTACCTAAGTAAGTAATACTTGTTACATATTTTTAATGTCTTGAAAGTTAAAAGGCCTCTTTTGAAAGATCTCCTCCATTATTTTTTAATCCATTTAAGATTCTAGTAACACAATCTTATTTCTCCACAGCCATCCCCCATCAGCATCACGATCAAAGGCAAGAAGTACATCACCTCCGAGTCAGACACCATTGAGTTCTCCATCACCGACCTCATAGGGCGTCCAGTCAAATTCTTGAAGCCCGAAGAAGTAGTCGCACAATCCGGCACACGCCTCGCTGACGACGTCGTCGTTCTATCAAAACAACCTCTCACACAAAAACCTAACGAACCTACGACTTTCGTCCTTAATTTAAGCAAGATTAAGGCCCAATATGGCCTGTACAAGATTGCTTTAAGCGCTGGTACTAAGACTGCTAATGTTAATGTGGCTGTTTTGGGGGAGATTCAAGTTAGCAGTGTGGAGGTCGGTATTGGTGATGTGGATGGCACTACCAGTCCTAAAGTGACGACTGTCGCGTATCCGAACAAACTGACTGAGAAAATCCAGGCCGATCATTTGCAGAAGTAAGTATAGAAAATATCGTATCCTGCCTTCTCTGAAGTAATTACTTGCCTGAAAACTTGCAAATTAAACAATTATTATTACTTTTGAAAATAATACAGTCAGCCACAAGTCCATCTGACTTTGACATCACCTGTATTGCGGAGCAGTTAGGGTGATTTTTGTAGTTCAAGTTAACATTCACATGTGTTACTATTAATGTGCGTTTGACCGTATTAGACCGAAGTAGGTGGCCATTTTCTTGGCAATCAAATTCTCAGATTTTGACACAAAATATTTGTCCCTTAGGGTGACCTTAAAGTTCAGCGTCCGCGACAAGTACAACAAGCCGGTGTTGGTGCAGCAAGCGTTCGTGCGCGTGGGCAGCGCCAACAGCGACGACGAGACCATCTTCGTGGCCGAGCCCGACAACACCAAGGCGTACAAAGTTGAACTTGTGAGTATTTTGTACTTAGAATATGTTGTGTTGAAATGTATTAGGTGTAATTCTACATACTTGATACTATCTACTACTTACTAATAAAACTTGTAAGGCCTGAAAAATGTTAGATCATTCATATAGTATACCAATTAAAATTGTATATAATAGTAGGCTTCAAACAAAAAAAAATGTGTGCGGTCGAGGGACCCCAGTCAGAAACGAAGTTCCCGCTCGCACACACGCACTCAGTCATATATAATAAATAGAGAGAGTCGCATGGAGACGGCTTTACGTTTTTTCCTTACGTGACTATTTCTACCAATAGGTATTCCTTCCGCAAGCCGCGTCAAGGAACTTCGTTCCAAAAAAATTAAAGCAATTGAACATGGAACTTCGGGGAGTAGCACTCAGTCTATCATACCGTCATCCATCGCTTTCCATCCAAGAATGATGACAAGAGCTGAACCGTGACGAGAAAAGTGGTAAAACGCTTCGTCTCGAAGTTTGAACCGGCTTATAGGGTGATTTAGCCTCGAGTAAAATAATATAATTATAATTCTTCTATAACAAACATATCATCTGCAGAACGTAGGCGGCATCGCTAAGCACCTGAACTTTGCGTCAGGCGCGTATTCGCTGACGATGTACCTCGGAGACAGCGCCGTGTCCAACCCCATCGCCTGGCCCGTGGGAGAGGTACTCTTCAACTTCGGCAAGGACGCTAACGCTGTTGGTAAGTAATCTAGTACTAGAACTATTTGATTTTACAGGCTAATAAAAAAAAACCGTGAAGAAAACAAACAAAGACAACCAGACTGCTGGAAGAAATTTATAATGTAATATGCAGTACCTTTATACTCTTCTATTCTGCATTTTTATTTATTAAGTTTTTTTTTGTGTAGAAATTGTCTAATTAAAACTGCACGCCTCCACTAAATTTTCATTACAAACATTTGAAATGAGTATGTAACAAGTACTGGAGAAGCGTGCAGTTTTAATTAGACAATCTCTACATAAATAAAGGAAGGCTCTTCAAAAACACACGTTTTTCTTTTGTCAAACACATCGCAATCTGATTGAGATGTATTTGACTGTAAAAATATGTATTTTACAAACAGTGCCCAATGGAATTTCCCATCAGCAAAAATGACAAACTTCCATTATAAACTTTAATCCTATTTAACTCCTTTAGATGATGAATTTTCTAAAATCTTTTATTAGTGCTGTAAAAGGAACTCATGTGCAAAATTTCATGGCTGTTCTGTTAGTGTATGAGTTAATTAAAAATATTATCAAGTAGAGGCTCCTAAAAATAGATTTATTCCCCTCAGGCGCACCAGTGAGCACAACGTCGAAGCCGCACCGCGGGCCGCTGCCCGACATCGCGCACGAGTTCCGCTCGCCCGAGGCGCGGCCGGCGCGCGCGCTGTCGGACGTGTTCGCGGCCGCCTGCGCCGCGCCGCTGCTGCTGCTGCTGCTGCTGTGGGCGAAGCTCGGACTCAACTTCAGCAACTTCCCCTTCACGCCCAGTGCCTTGGTGTTCCATTTGGCTTTGGGAGGTTGGTATACGATAGAACAATGGAATAAAATATATTATATAAGAATTGCTTGCAGCACTTACAGTTTACCACAAAGCGTGCAGCAAACCAACAGCATAACATAGTCTATCTCTTCTTATTACATTTTTATTCGTTTCAGCACTAAAAAAATGTGTGAATAACTTCTGCAAGAAAGTACCTACTTATCCCTGTGACGTCGTACAATAACAAGTAACACATATCCCAACCCCGCAGGTTCCCTGGGCCTGTACGGCGTGCTGTGGCTGCAGCTGTCGATGTTCGACACGATGCGCTACCTGCTGCCGCTGGGCGCGCTCACGTTCCTGTCGGGCCACCGCCTGCTGCGCCGCCTCGCCAGCGACAAGCACTCGCGCTAGAACTAGAACACACAACACTAGCGTATATTAGGCACCGCCGGTGACGCATCGCATTGCAAAACAAAAAACCGGCCAAGTGCTTGCGGACCACGCACAAGGGTGGAGGATGAATATTTATGCATCCACAGTATCGATTTTACCGAGCGCAAAAATTAGTTTGTATTTCAGTGTTTCTTTAAAAAACATTTAACAACAAACGAGCACACAAGGGAACAAGCGACTGTAACCGAAAAGATCCCCATAGACAAATAAAAATCTCACTTAGACACATCATTATCTTTTTAATTATGGGATCCGACGACACAACACGCTTATGAGCATTGTTTTTTTTTTTCTCCCTGTGCGCCCTTTCTGTAGTGTACATTGTACGAAAGTAATGTAAGAGCATTTTTCCAATGCGTTGCGGTGCGGCCCGCCCGAATGTGCGTTAGCCTTTACGCTATTTAAACTAAGATGCAAGTTCTGTTTGCTGTGAATGATTGAAAAAATGTTTGAAGTTCCTGCATACGAGTATGTTCTACAAAATTAGACTTTTCATTTTTGCCGAGATGTCTACCGTATACCACACATCTCGTTAGGTCGAGAATTCTCAAACAATTATTATGGAAATGGATGCTCTCAACTTTTAGAATCTGTATGCAATAGTAGGATTAGGATATTGTAACTTGCACACTTGTTTTATTTTAGAGTATAATTTATAAACTTTTTGTTATTGCATTTAATTTCCACTAAGGCCTCGTGCCCACTATGTCGTGACGACAGATTATCGTGTCGTTAATGGGGGTGTTCACATATAGGACTACACGATTAACTGTCGTCCACGATTTTTTTTTTGCAGTGACGACAGATTGTCCTGTGGATGGCTAGCAAGATAGTCGTAAAACGATAAAAACGTGACGTTTTTCCATAACGACACATAATTTGTCGTCACGACAAATTATGTGTCGTTATGGCGACTATCTATCGTAGCCACATATCACACACACGTGATACATACACTAATGTGCAAACGACAAGGCCACAGCTGTGAACAATAAAATCGACGGGTGCAAAGTAAAAAGAGTCATCTACAAAACAACTACTTTTCAGGAGCGCATAATAGGAAAAAATGCTCCCATTTTGTCAATTTTAAACCAAATTTATTGAAATTTTCATCATTGCTTCATTATTTAATAATATATCTACATGTATATTTCATTTCTTCTAATTATGTTTAACTTACGAGATATTGTAGTTGTCTGCATTCTAAATTGCGCTTAAAAATATGACAACTGTGTTAACTACCACTTGGTCGTTTCTACGTGGGAATTTAAATAGATCTTCTCGGTTCATAATATCGCATGGTCTCGTTTTGCCCAAATTCACCAATAATTTACGTCTTTCCATGTCTATTGTGTTGAACCCAAAGTGTTTATTAATATGATAACACTTTTACACACACTTATCACTTAACAAACCAAAACAAACAAATATTCGTGACGGCCGGCGAAGAACATGTCATCTGACTGATGACGAAATATGAATGACCGCTGGTCCCCCGCGCGTCCCGTTTATAAACGGCCAGGTGGTAGTTATCCGCATCTACATCGTGCAATTTCACAAAACAGGCGTAGTTGTCTTCTTTTACGTGACAAAAGTACCAAAAATAAGGTGATATTTGTATTTTTGTTTTTGCTATGTTGTAGAACATTAGTAAAAACTAACAATCTCAAAATTGCAGTTGACTTTTTTTACTTTGCACTCGTCGAAATGTCGTCACGATCCAATGGGAACAGCTAGATACGACAGTCTTTCAACGATAAAACAAAATTTCTAAGACAGTGACGATAAACAGTCGATATAATGGGAACAGCTAGAGACGAGTCGTCCAACGATAAATTAGTCGTCACGGCATATTGGGAACGCGCCCTAAGGTCACCTTAGTAAGGTGTAATTAGGTATATTGTGAAGAAACAATATGTCAAGGCACGTTTACATCATAAGAGCATTGTCAATGTAATACGAACTCCACAACATTTCAATAGTAAATGGAAGTCTCATTGTATGCTCGTTTCGTTTCTGTGCGCGTTCTATATGCTATTCCGTCACCACATATGTACATAGCGGATGGGAAAACAATGTAACTTATTTTATCTTTGCTGGCGTCATATTGGAGCTCTACGGAATTCGTAACTTGCAATTATTTTATAAATTCTTATTCGGTAGAGCTCCTGCATAAAATCCATGTAATTGTAATTTTATACATAATAAAAGTAATGTGATTCGTTATTACTCTTTTTTCTGCATTTAAAGCGAAAGCGCCAGGGTAGCCCGCAAAATTCAATTATTTTTACGTTTTTTGCAATTTGCTGGTCAGTATTAAGTTGTACGTTGATTAAAATACAGAGTTGATATGACAGAGGGGCATTAAATTACACTACGTATACTATACGTGTATAGTATTAATTCGATACAGTACAAAAATAGAAAGCGCCAAAAATGAGATTTTTTTTTTTTCAAACAAACTAAATAGCTTAAAGTCAGAGTGAAACGCAACCACCCTTTATAAATAAATTTGACTGACCTTAGTTAGATGCCTAGGTAACAAAGTCGCGCAGGAGCGCGTGTGCGTGTGTGTTATCTCTCTTGGCGGGGGCGCGGGGGGCGGGCGGTTTAGACCGCTCGCGCCGTCCGCGCCCGGCTGGTTGTTAAGTACGCGCACACACAAAAACACAAAATTTTTAAATTCTCGATGTGTCCTCGATTCATATTAATGCACAAATTATACCGACGGAGAATATTGTTATTTATTAAATCACTGTCCGTCGCTAAGCACTTTAATTCCCGTAATCTTTGTACTGCCAATTGTATGGTGCCGGCGCGCGGCGTTCCTAGGGCTATTGCGCCGGTCACCATACCTTTCTCGGTATGTTCGCAGAGCTAAATCTGCGTTTCCACGGCATTCACCGTAAATTAAAATCATGTAAGTGTATTCTGACGCCGTGTAAGTTACACGAGGCATTGCTGAACACTTTAATGATTACACACACACACAACCAACGTTTAATTACGTATCCTATCACAATAAAAACAGTCAAACACAAAAAAACACTAACACTAAATAATAATATTCCCAAGTTAAACTTATTTAGTGTCTATCACAATAACAAAACAAAATCACAATTATTGTCAGCGAGTTCGACAAAACATAACGGCGGCGGGGCTCCCGTGTTACGTAACGTACATCCCGGATGGATGACGCGTGCGCACTGTCCACTGAAAGAAAGTTTTTTAGCAAATTCCCAAGGATCTAGAATGCAATAGCAACATACTGACCTATTTCTATTCCTTTTACGCGCGGGAAAAAGGCGCGGGGGTTTTGCTATGATTGTCACTCTCATAGTGAAAGTGCAAGTGTGTGTGTATTTATTGCTTCGTGAAATATTTGGTTGTACTTGTGCGGCAACAATGTATCTTATACTCAGATTATCGTTTTAAGGTGCATGACCTATGCGTATGAGATAATCAGCTGTTAGGAAATATACATCGTGTTCAAACGTAGCAAAAACTTCAAAAATCATTTGTGACTAAACTACTGCTCCTATTTAATTGATTTTTGGTACAGAGCTTGAAAATGGTATCTAGTATAGGCAGTTTAAAGAAAAGCCCCTCTGTCGTATCAACTTTGTATGTTTCGCGGCCGTAACAATACACAGAACTCTCTAAAACCAAGTAATCCCACAGAATGACTTTCATGAAATCTTGACATTTTGAGATTATACCAACTTAACAAGTTATATTACTGATTCTAATGATTATGATTCTGTAAATACATATTTGTTACGGCCGCGAATCATATTTTAATCAACGTACAACTTAATACTGACCAGCAAATTGCAAAAAACGTAAGAAAATTTGAATTTCGCGGGCTACCTTAGCGCTTACTCATTATCATTAGGATTAAAAACTTCCCAGAAAAACAATAGGTACACATGACATGTACATTTCAACCGCGCGGCCAACTCATAATATTTGACGAAACTTTGCCAGGAATTAGTGCTAATTTGTTACTTTACACACCCCTTTTCGTGAATTTGTTACAAAAAAAACTAAGACGCTATGACAAAGAATAGTTGGCCGCTAGAACCGCCACTTGCCGTAATCATCGCCCGTGATTACACAGAAACTATATAATACAGATAGACGAATGATGCATCAAAAGAAAGGTCTTAATTTTTTCAATTTGTTACAAAATTTAAAAACGTCATAACGTAAATAAACAAAAAGTTACGCAATATTTAGTTCTCAGGTTATGAGTAGGTACGTATCTCACCATAAATATCAAATTAATAGAGGCTAATGTGTATGGACAATTAGTTACTAATTTGATGTCCGTGACTACCGCAGGACCACCAACGCCAATCGCTTCCATATTTGGTAAATAATTAGTGCTCAATTGGTACTAATTAGTACTCGAACAACAAAATTGGTACCTTAGTAGTTTTCGAGAAAATCGACTTTGAAGGTGGTCCTGCGGTAGTCACGCTCCCTTCAGCAGGACCACCATGAGCGCCGAAAAAGGGCCCACGCTACAGCTATTCTAAGTATACAAATAATTAGTACCCATAAATGTGATTTATTTCGTAAAAAAAAACAGAACTGTAATATTTGTATTTACCGAGAAATCAACGATGATAACTTTCTCAAAATTGTTCAGCAGGACCACGATTTTAAATGTTGATTCCAAGCTAGAGAAGCTTGTCGCTTTCCTCAAACCTACATAGAAAATTAGTACCCTGCAAGATAAAATTAGTACCCAAAATTCAAAGTTAATACTTCAGTAGTTTACGAGATATACCATGCCAATGGTGGGGTGGCGGTAGTCACGGTGCCAAATTTTCATTTCAAGATTTCTCTATTAAAAACTCTATGATTTCTTCCCAAATTTATACAAAAATTAGTACTCCTAAAGAAGTTAAAGCGACTAGAAATCCAGATTCCTAAGTGTTGTATTTTAAGAGAAATTAGCTTTCATTACTTTTCCATACTAAATCTCCGCGTATAACCCGACCAAATTAAGTTGTCAACGGTGCCAATTCCTTTGTTCACAAACTAAACTAAATTTGAGTTCAGTGCATCTTATCTTTTGTTTCATTATGAAAAGGACAGACAATAAATTTTAGTTTTGTCCTGTCAAAGTAATCAGAGCCTGACACTACTCAATACAAGTTTAGACGTGATTAAAAACATGCCTACTAATGTTACGTCAATTTACGTCAGACGCTGATTAATTTGATAGGACTAAACTAAAACTTATCTTTTGTTCTTTTCTTAATGAAATAGATAGAAAAAGATGCACTGAACTCAAATTTAGTTTAGTTTGTGAACAAGGGAATAGGCACCAATGGTGGTATTGAGCTGTTTAAGAGATGTACACTCGTGCACATAAATTTATGGATGTCGGAATAGTATCAACAGTTCAATATCTAAATTTTTATACAAACTGTGTATCTAGGTACATATTAAGAAAAAAATAACCTATCGCTACCCATGGCTTGTGATACCTTTGTTATTGACGTGGCTTGTCGAACATAATAGGTACATAATTAGTACACAGTGATATGAAAACACTAAAATATGCGTGTGCCCTTTGCAATGCATATTATTCAAATATTTGCTGTGCCCGACAGGGTCCATAATTGTGTCTAGTATTTTTTATTTACCACCTGTAATTACATTGTGGATTGCAATAAACGATTTGAGATAAAAGGTACCTATTACTTACTTTTAGGTTTGTAATCCTTTTATACTTACGTTATTAGCAACATAGTAAATTAGTTTTTTAATACTAAGAGCTTGTCCAGAAAGGGCGAATTCGCCGCGATTCTCTCGTGCGTATTACGCGCGACCTTTGCGTTCAGAAGGGGCGTACCAACGCGCGAGCATTTGGGTTCGAATTTCATTTGTCAGTAGAAAACATGGAGTAGAACGCTCTGAAGTTCGCGCGTCAACTGGACGCAACAAGGAGTCTCCAGTATTTCGACTCGCGCGCAAAACGCGCGAGTCGAGAGGCTGGCGAAGTGAACACGATTTACGCGCGGATTTTGAAATCGCGCGATGCTTGTGGAAGCGATGTATTGGCGCCTAGTATCTCGTTAACGCACCAATGAATTCTCGCGAAACTTTTCGCGGCGAATTCGCTCCTTCTGGACAAGGTCTTAGGTAGGTATTACTGCTTGCAGCAACGGTAAATTAGAAGAAAAGAAATAAATAAAAAATACCTATCGCTTTTAATGATATTCATTCACAACAACACAGAAGGTAGGTACCTACTTACAATACCTACAGAAAAATAATTATTCGAGTACTTATAACTACCTGCCCACGTCAATAACAAAGGTATCACAGGCGATGGGTAGCGATAAGTTATTTTTTTTTCTTATTAAGTATAAAAGTTCAGTTTGTATAAAAATTTGGATATTGAATGTTAATACTATTTCGACATCCATAAATTTATGTGCACGAGTGTACATCTCTTAAACAGCTTAATACCATTGACAACTTAATTTGGTCGGGTTATACGCGGAGATTTAGTATGGAAAAGTAATGAAAGCTAATTTCTCTTAAAATACAACACTTAGGAATCTGGATTTCTAGTCGCTTTAACTTCTTTAGGAGTACTAATTTTTGTATAAATTTGGGAAGAAATCATAGAGTTTTTAATAGAGAAATCTTGAAATGAAAATTTGGCACCGTGACTACCGCCACCCCACCATTGGCATGGTATATCTCGTAAACTACTGAAGTAATAACTTTGAATTTTGGGTACTAATTTTATCTTGCAGGGTACTAATTTTCTATGTAGGTTTGAGGAAAGCGACAAGCTTCTCTAGCTTGGAATCAACATTCAAAATCGTGGTCCTGCTGAACAATTTTGAGAAAGTTATCATCGTTGATTTCTCGGTAAATACAAATATTACAGTTCTGTTTTTTTTACGAAATAAATCACATTTATGGGTACTAATTATTTGTATACTTAGAATAGCTGTAGCGTGGGCCCTTTTTCGGCGCTCATGGTGGTCCTGCTGAAGGGAGCGTGACTACCGCAGGACCACCTTCAAAGTCGATTTTCTCGAAAACTACTAAGGTACCAATTTTGTTGTTCGAGTACTAATTAGTACCAATTGAGCACTAATTATTTACCAAATATGGAAGCGATTGGCGTTGGTGGTCCTGCGGTAGTCACGGACATACTAATTTGTTACAGCTAAAAACAGAAAAAAAATACTAGAAAGTAGGTTCAATAATTTGTTAGAGTCGATTTTAGTTGGCCGCTCGGACGGCAATATGCCTAAAATACAATGGCGTTTATCTCGTTATAAAAAGTAGGTTTAAGCTAAGTTTTAGTACTAATCGCCAGGTAACGTAACATAGCTTGGATAAATATGGCGAACATAACTGCAGCATCCATATTTTAGAATATATTTACAATAAATAGTAGTATGAAACCGTATGAGAGTAGGGTGACCATGATTACATTAGTACCTACGAAAGCATGTTTTTAATTTTGTACTCTGTTCGAACGAATATGCGGTTCGTTTTGCGGCCATATTGATGTCTATTGTTCTTAATTCTTTAAAGTATTTAGGTAGGTACTGATAAAATTATCGTTTCTTTGACTTTGCGCAGGTGTTTTATGATGGGAACGATTCCAGAAAAAGGATCTCTTTTGTTTCCAAACTATTGTTAAAAATATTTGTTGCAAAGGGTTTGCAAAGCGATTATTTTTTGTTGTGAATATTGTCATTACTGTGCAGTATTTTGTGGTGTGTGCTCGTACGTATTTAATTCCCGTGATTTTCATACTACTAAGTTATTGAGGCAATTATTACTAAATCCAGAAGTATCTAAAAGTGCTTAGCTATGAGTTGTGCACACTTAATGTTGGATTTGTTAATGTAGAACTCACCACCAAAAAGTGTATTGCAGAGGAATCCAAATCAACTGCGGTAAGTTTAATTTTTACAATTTTATGATGACTTGAATAAAGTAATAAACTGTAGTACGTATTATAATACCTTCGGAAATATTACCTAAGTATCTATAAAAAGACATGAAATTCGTCTCTGCCACATTTTAATGTGATTTCACTTCACTTCACATGTGGTCGTCTCGAAGAAGTCTTAAAAATATTCTTAGCTTAATTACTTGAATTAGCTTTTAATTTACCTGTATAATATTATTGTATCGTAAACATACTCCTTTCATTATTTAAAAAGTAATATTTGGCGCCAATTTCAAATCGGAAATCACGGCGTTTAAGTATTCTTTTTTCTAAACCAAAGGCAGAGCTCCATTTAAAGGGCTCTTACGTTCCATCCAATCGCAAGCCTGCTTTTATAGATGCGTTTCCCGCCAATTATCTATAGTAAAAGAGTGACAATTCAGCCCACGCACGTTTCGTGTTTTCAAACTGTAAATACGTAAAATTGAAATTAGCAAACTCGTGTGTATATATTATAAACTGCTATAGTGATTCCCTAGGGAAGAATTAACTGTTACTTCACTTAACTTGTGAACATTCTGTGAGAAAGTGCACAGCGGCAGCGTGCATCTTGCATCTCGAGACCTAGATCCAGGCAACCTCTAGTGACGAGCGTAATATCCAATGTAAGGATTTCTATCTTAAGGACAGATTCTTAAGCGCTTTAACTGTTCTCTACAATCCGGTGGCTGCTCGCAAACGAAAAAAATCTCCTTTTGAAAATCTTATTATTTCATAATAATTATGTATTGTCGCTGATAAATGAACGTGGAAATAAAAAAAAAATGACATCGTTAATATTTATAAAAATCGGAGAAATCTTTTAAAATAACTCGCTACATCTTTGTCTGTCAAATAAGGACGACTTTTCTTAATTATAGAATAATTTATTACGTTTACGTTTCTTGCCCTTAGTATGTAAGTACTTACATAGCAATAATTTGTAGTATGTATATTTTGTGTGTGATGCAGTCAACGGACATTAGACCTTTGTATTCATATTATCAATTATCTTTTAAAATAACTCGCTACATCTTTGTCTGTCAAATAAGGACAACTTTTCTTAATTATAGAATAATTTATTACGTTTACGAAAACATGCTTTCGTAGGTACTAATGTAATCATGGTCACCCTACTCTCATACGGTTTCATACTACTATTTATTGTAAATATATTCTAAAATATGGATGCTGCAGTTATGTTCGCCATATTTATCCAAACTATGTTACGTTACCTGGCGATTAGTACTAAAACTTAGCTTAAACCTACTTTTTATAACGAGATAAACGCCATTGTATTTTAGGCATATTGCCGTCCGAGCGGCCAACTAAAATCGACTCTAACAAATTATTGAACCTACTTTCTAGTATTTTTTTTCTGTTTTTAGCTGTAACAAATTAGTAACTAATTGTCCATACACATTAGCCTCTATTAATTTGATATTTATGGTGAGATACGTACCTACTCATAACCTGAGAACTAAATATTGCGTAACTTTTTGTTTATTTACGTTATGACGTTTTTAAATTTTGTAACAAATTGAACAAATTAAGACCTTTCTTTTGATGCATCATTCGTCTATCTGTATTATATAGTTTCTGTGTAATCACGGGCGATGATTACGGCAAGTGGCGGTTCTAGCGGCCAACTATTCTTTGTCATAGCGTCTTACCCCCTGGCCACAGCCAAGAGCGGCGCGGATTGCGGTGCGGCGGGAGGCGCGGCAAGCGGTGAGCGGCGAAAACAAATGGTAGACAAACTATGAAGTATGCCACAGCTACCGGCGACGCTCACAGCGGCGCGACTTGCGGCGCGGTGAGAGTCGCGCGGTACGCGGCGGCGACGGGCTGCGCGGGGTGCGAGTGAAACAAATGTACTAGCGAGTATCGAGGCGGCCACCAGCTCAGAGCGGCGCGCGCGGCGGCATCGGTGGACGCATTCAGACATCGCGCGACCGAAACAAATCATTTTGTTTTTGTCGCGCGTTGTATTATAAAAATAATGGATATGGAACAATTTATTAGTGAAATATTGAGTAGACCAGCAATATGGATGGTGTACGTTACCCCAGCAAGAAAGTGTCTCCTAGAGTTATAGGAGTAGGACGTATAATATGTGCCCTATCTGCTGTAAATGTGCCCCCAAATAAAAAATGTGTGCCCCCTGTCGTTTTGGAAAAAAACGGAAAAAACGATTCCTGCTGGGGTAACGTTTTTCTAGCAGGAAAATTCTAAACGAATGATCGGAGAGAGAAAAATTGTGCATGGCCAGAGAGCTTATAGGTGTGCCTTAATGTGCCCCCAAAAAAAAATCTGTGCCCCTTCAGGTTTTCGAGATATTGCATTTCCTGCTGGAGTAACGTTTTGATGAATCGTATATCTCTACAACCATTGCATGTGCCCCTGTAGAGTAAACATACACGAGTAGCTCTTAATGTGTGCCCCTTAGTGCCCCAATTAGTTTTAAGAAAATATTTATAGTTTTCAAGTTATAGCGGTTTTATGAAAACCCGAAAAAACATCGCAGCGCCTAAATTAGACAAGAAACAAGTTCGCTGAAAACTGTATTCGGTCCTTCTTGACGCTAATAATAACCATACCAAGTTTCAAAACTATTCATGCATGCGTTTTTGCTAAAAGTCAAAACGATGGTGTCCTAACTTTGACGGCAAAATACAAGGAACCGGCTCAATCCGAGATGTGTGGGTGTAAACCAAAATCATGTGCCTTTAGTCAAAAATATATGGTGAAAATATTCAGCTTGGAATGTTTCGCATTAAGTAAATATTAACAAAAAACCAAAATATGTAAGCAACGGCTGGTTATCCGACCTTTTCTTTATTGAACGTATTATACCTAAGCTGTTGTCCGTACAGTCGCGTTCAAAAGTTTTGGGGGCTAATTAAAAAATATATTAAATGCACCTTGTGACTATAATAAATGAAACAGCTTGTTGATGTGGAAATTATTATTTTTATTCCCTTAATTTTAATTCTTAAAGTAATTATTGCATCAAATCACAGATCAAAGTTCCTACCTATAAATATTAGAAATTAGTATATAAAGTAATGAAAAAAATCGGTTGTCTGTAAAGTCGGTTTACTGACGATAGTTGAACGTGACAACGTCATAAGAAAATACTGATGGAATAGTTGCATTGCATTTGTTAATATTCGCTTGCACTTCAAGCCGCCATGGAACGCTACAGAGCGAGGCCGCGAGGTAACGCTACATGAGTCATGTTTTTTCGTGAGTGCAGCCAGCTTCATCGATTTATTAGACGTTGTCACGTCAAAAATCCAAGTACTTGATAAGACAAGTATTTTTAAATAGGTAATTCAAAACAATGCCATTAAATACTTACCACCGCAGATCGTGCCATAAAATTCAACACCCCTACAACCACATAATTGTTATAAAATGCTTAATACGCCACTTTCAACCAACTCAAAAAAAAGTAAACAAACAGTATCAGTGCAACTGCGTGACTCAACGTAACAGTGTCCTTGGCGTCATAACATAACTGCAACTGTTTACCAATACCAAGTAATAATCCAAACGCACTTCCTCAATAAACACTTCGTACCTATTATTCATAATAGAGCGACGTTACACGTAACCTGTCTCTGTCACACTAACACCGTACGCGTACTAGCTGTCTCACTTTCTCCAAGCTAGACAAAGCGACTCCTTGCGACACGACGTCAGTGGATGCCGCGGGGCCAGAGATATATGCAGCGGTGTGGGGAGGCGAAAAAAGGGAATCTTCTATTAAGTAAGGTGAATGCTCCAACCAGCCCGCAAAATTCAATTTTTTTCTGTTTTTTTTTTTGTTCCTATGCCTTTATGAACTTGGAGGGTTGTATTGGTGATTTTGATGATTATGATTCTGTAACTATATACGTCTTACAACCGCGAATAATATTTTAATCAACATACAACCTAGCACTGGCCTGCAAATTGCAAAAAACGCAAGAAATTTTGAATTTCGCGGGCTAGTTGGAGCATTCCTCTTAATGATGAAAAACTTACAATGCGTGCCACGAAAGATGAGACTTGACACACCACGTGGTTTGACATGCGCAGTACACGATTTTAGGTATCTTTAGCGGTATGAGGTCTGAGTGCGGGACGGGACTGGACGTCATAGGGGCGGCGGAAAGAGCGGGGGAGGCGGGTCAAGTCTCATTTCGTGGCATGCATTGTACTGTTAATTTATCTAACCTACGGCTTATCAATAAATATATATGTACCTAATATAAAAAGACAAATACGGGCTTTTTATTTATATACAAAAAAGAGGTACCTCTTTTTAGTAGTAGGTATTCATCACACATTTCATGAACTATATTTTTTTTTAAACATCGGGACCAAGTCAAAGACCTGGCAAATATCTCGATGTATTTCTTTCGTTCACACATAAATTACTGGATGTATTTTAATGAAATTTAGAATCGAGAAGATAGCTTACCTTGGAATAGCACTTAGGCTACTATTTATAATGTACTTAATCATGTGTAACGTCATAGAAACAGCTAGTAGAATATAATCCAATAACAACTTTATTTAATTACATATTACTTTTGTAAGTCAGTGTACTCAGGCACAACACGTGTGAACCGGTTAGTGAGTAAAGTAAAGAAGGTCATCGATATGTATGAATCCGTCGCTTTTTAGTAGTCATTCAAATTTGGTCGGATAACCAGCCGTTGCTTACATATTTTGGTTTTTTGTTAATATTTACTTAATGCGAAACATTCCAAGCTGAATATTTTCACCATATATTTTTGACTAAAGGCACATGATTTTGGTTTACACCTACACATCTCGGATTGAGCCGGTTCCTTGTATTTTGCCGTCAAAGTTAGGACACCATCGTTTTGACTTTTAGCAAAAACGCATGCATGAATAGTTTTGAAACTTTGTATGGTTATTATTAGCGTCAAGAAGGACCGAATACAGTTTTCAGCGAACTTGTTTCTTGTCTAATTTAGGCGCTGCGATGTTTTTTCGGGTTTTCATAAAACCGCTATAACTTGAAAACTATAAATATTTTCTTAAAACTAATTGGGGCACTAAGGGGCACACATAAAGAGCTACTCGTGTATGTTTACTCTACAGGGGCACATGCAATGGTTGTAGAGATATACGATTCATCAAAACGTTACTCCAGCAGGAAATGCAATATCTCGAAAACCTGAAGGGGCACAGATTTTTTTTTTGGGGGCACATTAAGGCACACCTATAAGCTCTCTGGCCATGCACAATTTTTCTCTCTCCGATCATTCGTTTAGAATTTTCCTGCTAGAAAAACGTTACCCCAGCAGGAATCGTTTTTTCCGTTTTTTTCCAAAACGACAGGGGGCACACATTTTTTATTTGGGGGCACATTTACAGCAGATAGGGCACATATTATACGTTCTACTCCTATAACTCTAGGAGACACTTTCTTGCTGGGGTAACGTACACATATGGATGTCAAAACATCCACATCATAAATATAGGCATGTTATAAAAAAATTGTGGGCCGAAATAAAACAACAATTTCCTCCTTTTTTCCTTTCCTTTTTTTTTCCTTACAATTTCCCTTTCCTTTTCCTTTTCCTTATTTTTTCCATTTTCCTTTTTTGTGGTAGGCATTTTAATAGTTTAGCCATTCTCTAAATACGTCCACCGCTGACGCCACCGCTTGGCCACCGCGGTTAGCTGTGGCATACGATCGCAAATCGCGCCGCCCGCCGCGTCTCCAGCCGCACCGCCAGAGACTGTGGCCAGGCCCTTAGTTTTTTTTTGTAACAAATTCACGAAAAGGGGTGTGTAAAGTAACAAATTAGCACTAATTCCTGGCAAAGTTTCGTCAAATATTATGAGTTGGCCGCGCGGTTGAAATGTACATCACATGACGACATATCAAGCTATACATTTCCAGTTTTAGCTGACCTCGCATTGTATAGGCTTTTCGTACAATGAGAAAGTCGGTAGACCGGATATAACGTATAGCTTCATGTCGCGGTACATACAGATCGATGATTCTTGTTGCTGAAAGAGTCGATTGACAATTAGAGGCACTTATTTTTCTTTAAGAAATTTTATTAGTTTTATTAATAAAAAATTAACTCGCTTAACATACATCAAGCAGAAAGCATTTGATTTACATTTCCAAGTAAATGCGCTTATTATTATTATCTATCACAGAATAAATCATCTAGAAGTGATTCCATTTTACTATAAAATATATTATTGTGTAAGAAATTATTCTAAGTCATTAGAAGCTAAGTCATTAAAACTATTTGCATTAAGGTACACACGTTGCAGACTAGGGTGCTTGTCTACTTAATTGTAAGGAAACCCCTGATCATGCACAATTTTTCGTCAAAAACACAATACAAATTAATCAAGTCATACTTATTTATGACAATAATGAATATACTGTCAGTCCTAGTAATTATATTACCGGTTCCACCGGTATTAACTCACACTCGCACAGGCTCGTTTTTGGGAAGTCGGAAATCCAATGGTAGCTATGCGCATGCGATTTTTTCATCGCGCTCTGTTGGATTCTCAACGCCGAGAGTTAAGATTCAGGTGCAAGTTAAAAAAAGAGCGCCTGTGCGAATAACCGCTTAGGTATACCATATACCCCAACCATTCTCCGCTCTGTTACCTTTATTGGAATTAATAATACTGTCAGCCACTGAGACTATTGCAAGGTTTGTGTTCAGTTTGTTGTAGTGAATCTAAAATTCTGCATCAAGTGTGAATACATTATCCATCTGGTTGGCCATGACTCCCCACTTCTGGTACTCGCTGACTTTCTTCTCAAAGAAGTTGGTCTTGCCTTCCAGTGAGATGAGGTTCATGAAGTCGAATGGGTTCTTCGTGTTGTAGTGCTGTAGATAAAACAATACTATTTATTTTTACAATCTTTTGAAAATTCACAAGAATAATAAATTTGTACCTATTATTTTCTAGTAATTGGTGATGATTAGCTTGATTGCATGATCAATTTTGATAGGCAAAAGAAAAATGAGATGTTCATTTTGCTAGATACTGCGTCTTATCAGTGTCAGAATAGTTCACATACTGATATTGAATGACCTGAATTTTCCAATTAGGCTACAATAACAACATTTATTGATGAAATCAAACTAGACCCTGTTCTCAGCATTTATCAATAACTATTTGACTTATTCTTTAGCAACAGTTACCTTTTCGCCAATAAGTTCCATTAGCAGTCTGTCGGCGACGAACTCGATATATTTGGACATCAGTTCGCAGTTCATGCCAAGTAGTTTGACGGGCAGCGCATCCGTGAGGAACTCCTGCTCGATGACTACGGCGTCCTTGATGATATTCAGCACGCGCTCCTTGCCTGGCTTCTGAACTACGTGCCGGTACATGAGGCATGCGAAGTCCGTGTGTAGACCCTGCAGAAAAATACTTATTAGCTAATGTTGTCAGCAAATAAGGTCGCAAATGACTGCTAGGTATGGAAATCCATTAAATTACTTATATGATGAAAAACATATTTTAATTGGCTAATAAATAAAAAACTGATAGCCTATTTTGGTAGAAAGTTATAAAAAGGTATGTACATTAAAATGTTTAATCAATTAAAACATGAGTTATTAATATGCTCTAAACATTTTAATGATGAAAGTTAAGCCAATCCTTATCAAAAAGCCATGGCCCCCTTCCCTAGTATTTCATAGGTTATCAACTCAATATACATAATTTCTACCAAGACAAAGTTTAATCATCTAACATAGGTGCATACAGGTAAATAGCACTTACATGCGGTTGTTATCATTTTATCATACATGCATAAACCCATGCCTTTTTTGCTATTTTTATCAATGAGTTTATTATGTTTCAGATAAGGATCTGCGTGAGGAGTTCCACTAAAGATATCAGGAGTATTAAAAGTTCCCTGCTGATATTGAAAATAAAAGTTATCTACTAATATTATTTATATAAATATATAGACTGATCTTATCAGGAATGGTAAGTTATGTGGTATACTTAATATGTATTTTGCAATTATGTACCTAGGTAGTAAGTACTTGATTAGGAAAAATACATGACATTAAAACAAATACAAACCTCATCCCTAGAAATCAGCTCATTGCTGAATGTCAAACCAGGCATCAGGCCGCGCTTCTTCATCCAGAAAATAGAGGCGAAACTGCCAGAGAAGAAGATCCCTTCGACGGCGGCAAAGGCAATGATGCGCTCGGCGAACGTAGCGGACTTGCTTGCGATCCACTGCAGGGCCCAGTCAGCCTTCTTCTTCACACAGGGCAGGGTTTCAATAGCATTGAACAGGAAGTCTCTATACAAGGAAAAAGATTGTCATGATTACAATGGAAAACTTTGTGTATGAGTCATGGTGGTTTAGTACCTATTCATTTTATGATTATGTATGCATGCCTGTTAGTATGTATGGACAATGAATAAAGGGTAGATAAAAAGTTGCTTGGTGGGTTAACAGATACAGTGCATTTCATTATGACTGACATAAATAATCTTTAAGATACATTTTCAATGACCATAATATTATTCCTAGCTTGTTTTAGAAAGAGTAGGTAGTATTAATCAATTCCAGGTCAACTTACCTCTCCTTAGGGTCCCTAATGTATGTGTCAATAAGTAGAGAGTACATCTCAGAGTGTACATTCTCCATAGCTATCTGGAAGCCATAGAAGCACCTTGCTTCGGTCACTTGCACCTCCTGGGAGAAGCGCTCCACCAGGTTCTCGTTGACAATGCCATCGGAGGCAGCAAAGAAAGCCAGCACATGACTGATGAAGTGCCTCTCACCGTCCTTGAGATTTTCCCAGTCTGATAAGTCCTGTATACGATAATTTAATGTAAGTTGAGTCACTTGAATGTCTGTCTGTGTACAAAACATTGATACTGTTTTGAGTAAGGAGCAATAACATGAGTGTAGCAGTTCACAAGTTGCATGAGGTACCAAATACCTACAGAAAAAAGATGTAAGAATGGATTTTAATTGAAATCTTATAAGCAGAATGTAAATTAATGAAGGCTAGATATAACTACCATGAATTATGAAAGATAACAGAAAAATAACAACAGATTTTCACGATATTGCGCCATAATTTGGTACCTACCTACTTCGTATTGTTCGTGGGGGGTGGTGGTCACGCGTAACCATTTTTAACAATAAAAAGGGGACCGTTAGCCTACTTAGCCTGAAGCCTTCCTATTTTAGAACTGCTGATTACACCAACAGTACACCATAGGATAGTAAAAAAACTACTTTGAACTAGATTTTAGATAACCTAGGTAGGTTATGTATGACGAAAATAAACACGAGATGTAAACAAATAACTACCTTTGATAAATCCACTTCCTCAACGGTCCAGAAGGAAGCCTCGGCCTTCTTGTACATGTCCCAGATATCGGGGTACTGTATCGGGAATATGACGAAACGACGAGGGTTATCTCGCAAGAGGGGCTCCTTTTGTGGGTCAAATTCTGCCACCTCCATATTCTTTCCCTCAACCTCCATACTTCCACCGCTCATATTGTCATTTCTTTCGGCTAAAACATTGTTTTTAACCGGAGACTGCAAAGAAAACAATTGTTATGTATTGTACAGGTTCTGACATGTCGCAACTCGCAATCTTAAAATGATAAATAATCAAGTATCCATGTTTAAAATAACTAACCTTCAATTGCACGTTACTGAATTCGTTGTGTAGGTTTTCCTTGTCAACAATTGGGGCCATTGTGTTTTAATAAAATTAAACAATAGAATTAAAGTCAACTTTCAGCTATGATCAACTCGTACAAGTTCACACCTGCGAATGCGCGTTTGATACCGATCTCGCGACCGCCCGCTTTTTTGAGTCTACTCAATTTCCCTCCAATGTTGTGACCAAGTCAATGATTGGTTTTGTTCCGAAGTCCATTATCATACTAAAGCTATTATGTTATAAAATACTTTTTCATAGAAATTCCGTCAGAAATAATCATAAAGTATAGTGAAGAGATGAATCATTCAAAAAAATATATTTGAAAAAAGCGAATTATTTTCTAATTTATTCTCTGAACCGAAAATTACAAATTCGGCCGCAGATGTTAACTCACAATAACTCACAAAGAGAGATTCGGAACGACCATATGTTTAAAAGTTCATTGACCACTCACAGATCGGCAAATGGAAAAGAGCGGTATTTACTTTAGTTTGGTTACTTTTATTTTATTAAATAGAAAAACTGCAATATAATCACTAAAAATATGTGTACAGTTTTTACGTCTGTTGAAGTTTCTTTTAGAATAAACATTTCATTCCTATAATACAAATAAATCCAATAAACATAAGTATAGGGTTTTCGCGCCTAAATAAAACATTTAATTAAAATTTTTCTATTGGTTAACAAGTTCACCAATCAATCAAGCACATAGTCAATAGTTGCGTTCAAATGAAAAATTAGCTTTGATTTCATTCGAATATACGCTTCTCCATTTACCGATTTACTTATCAGTTTTGCTAAACTAGGATGGGTGGTCATCATAGATAACCGTGGTGGTCATAGTCTGAAATTCTGTAAAACTGTCCAGGAAAAGGTGTTGCTGTTCGGCAAATTGTGATGAAAATTAAGTCATGTCTACTAGTATGTCTACTCTTCCGATGTATTGTGCACTTTTATAATTTCTAACACGACAATAAATTATCGTGGATGACCACGGTCGCGGCATAACAATAACACGGAAGTAATTTTTTTGGAAATGTATAAAGTCGCTTTTTCCGTCCACAATAATGTCGTCGCCTTAGGAATTATAAAAGTGCACACTAGAAAAGCAATTCATTTACTTACTAGTGTTTACTATGCGGCTACCTTCGAGACGACTGCATTTTCATATAGAACTACACTACATTAATACACGCCCGAATCAAAGGACTCGAAGCGTTCCGTAGTTCTTAGCATGAGTGTATGGTCTCGTACTTCGGCAATGGCGTAACAGGGTGGCATGCAGGAAGGACAAAATGCCACGGGCCCCCAGCCGGAGGTGGCCCCCGACCCGAGAGGGCAATGAGCACAGGAGGATCCTCACATAAGTATAAAAATGCAAACTTTTTTGAAACTGTGCAACAAAAGATATCATTAAGGTTTCGAACATTTTGTACCCAAAAATTTAATTAAAGTAGCCATTTCCGTTGAGGACAAGGTTGCGATCTTCTATGATATTGTGGTCACCCTTTATGATATCCATGCTCCCGTCAAAAAAGTGAAGGTATAACGCCCATTTGCACCATGGATGACAAGAGGATCACAGATGGCAATGCTACAAAGAATATGTTCCTTGTGGCAATGCGACGTAGGGAACGCGCGATCGGATAAAATGATGAATAATGATTAATTAATTGATTCACAAAGGGATCGTACTGATGGTAACTGGACACTATTTAAAGCTGCCGCCACATTCTAGATACTATCAATTTTTCCTCTTCTGCCGATATTTGAAAAATTAAGGCTTAGATCTTGAACGTGGCTTGGTAGTTTATTATAAAAGTGTATACATTGGCATCTGAACGAGCCATCTATTTAACGCCGGAGTCACGGAGTGTATTCAAAGGGATAGGGTCAGGGGGTTTGTTGGTATCCATTATGGATAATGGATAAAATTAAAAAAAAAAAACTGGCACTCCGGTAGTGCCGACAGAAGTGAAAACTTGAACAATTACGAGTGTATTTTGTGAATCGTCTTATAAACAAAACACGCGTGTTAAGGTGTGTTCCTTATTTTATAGGGTTTTTTGCAAATCAGGTATGATGACCAAAGTGACTGGTTTATTCTTCTCGTGAAAGGAATTTATTCAGATTTACAAATAAGCACACAGGATAGACTTCAGTTCGTGGTGTTGGTCGCGGCAGTGGTAAGAGAAGCAAGCCGCTCGCATAGAGCTCGTCGTCAGTTATATATCCGTGGTTCAGCGCCATCTCGTCGTTGTTGGATGAACTACGTAGTTAGTACGCGAGGCCTACGTAGTTAGTACGCGAGGCCCTCGTAGTTCTTCCCGATGTGCATAGATGGCGCTGTCCTCAACAACGCGCGTCACGTCTTACGAATTTTCGATCAGGGTCACGTGACCTGACGCGAATTTAGAAGTTTTTACACATTCCAAAAAAAGTACACAGCGCCGCTAAAGAAGTTTTCACTTCAAAAAATAGAAAGTTAGAGTTAAAACAAACCTTAGGTTAAAACACAAACACAAAAAACAGTCTTGATTGAAATTCACACTTTAAAATTCAATAAAATCGAAAAAATTCGTAACACAAACAAAAGCACGTATTATGCCTTCACCACTACCCACGAAAGTCAAAAAATAAAAAGTTCAACTTCAACTCTTGATTAATGGCTTTTGTGGAACAAACACCACAATTTTGCCAATTTCACGTACTAAAATCTACTAAATGAAAAAATTAAATCTCTCTGACACGTGAGACAAAATAAAAAAGAAGTTGTTTCTGGTACAATAACCGGTGTGTCATTCATGTCATGTCAGTGTCATGTCAGTTCGGGAAAATATTAGCCTCTAAAATATACCCTTTTATATTTTGTGAAGTAATTGTAAAATAAATATATAGGAAATTTAACTAATATGTCGGATAACGATGATGATTATATGTGCGAGGAGGAGGAAGATTATGGCTTGGTTTGTATTTTAATTTCACTTAATTTATTTGGTAATGTTATTGTGTGTGACGTTTTAGCGAGTATCCCCGAAATTCCTAGCTTTTAACCTTGCTTTTTGTTGAAGCTTTTGCAAAAGACGTATGTTACCAGGATGCTATATGATTTAGTCCTCATTTTATGCTTGTTTTACATTAAGGTTCCACGAGGTTCGCAAAATTCTGTTACCTTGCCCATAATATGAGTACAGATGAACTTTTGGCTTACTAGTTAACTTCAACCAGCAGTTTAATCAGGTGAATATTTCGCCTTGATAATATTTTGAATAATTTAAATTTTGTATTTTTTATAGGAATACTCAGAAGACAGTAACTCGGAACCAGATGTTGACTTGGAGAATCAGTACTATAATAGCAAAGCATTGAAGGAGGATGAGCCACAGGCAGCTCTCACTAGTTTCCAAAAAGTCCTCGAGCTTGAGGGAGGAGACAAGGGAGAATGGGGCTTCAAAGCACTCAAGCAAATGATCAAGATAAATTTTAAATTGGTGAGTTCCTGATAAGTACAATAATTGCTGTGCACCATTATAGCAATTTCAACAGCTATTCCAGCTACAAAGTACCATGTTTAAGTAAAAATGGAACTCTATGAACATGTAGTGAAAAAGTTTATGCATGAAATAACCTTAAAATTCATATTCTGTCACTCACACCTTTGTTGCATCAAGTTCATCCACCAGCCAGTGTCATAAAGGCATTAGTGGACAGTCTAATAAATGTTCAACAAAATTAAATGCTGTGTCCATTCTCATTATGAGCATACATTTGGTTTAGAGATCATTCCTCCATTATCGTTTATGTTGTTGCTAGAGCTTGATAATAAGATCATTTAATTTTCATGTACTTGTAGGGTAACTTCACAGAAATGATGTCGAGGTACAAACAGCTGCTGACATACATCAAGAGTGCGGTCACTAGAAACCATTCGGAGAAGTCCATTAACTCCATCCTGGATTACATCTCTACTTCTAGAAATGTAAGTATCAGAATAGTTTAGAATATTAGTCAATACAATTAATAGTTATTAATTAATTAGCTGGAAGTAGAATAGCAGGAAAGAAAACAGATATGTTCCCAGTAGTGATCAATTCAGCACTGAAATGATACTGGTTATATACTCTTGTGATCTTTAGAGTTTTTTCATTCTCCCATAAAATATTACTTTGAACTCTTTTTGTACCTATGAAATTGTAACATATTAATTTGATTGACTGATTTCAATATGATTGATTTGTTTGTTCAAAT
Source organism: Luperina nickerlii (assembly GCA_963855955.1). Classification (NCBI taxonomy): domain Eukaryota; kingdom Metazoa; phylum Arthropoda; class Insecta; order Lepidoptera; family Noctuidae; genus Luperina; species Luperina nickerlii. The sequence goes on from OY979663.1 coordinate 2,965,842, forward strand.
ATATTATGTATTTAAAAGTGTTCCTTGCAGATGGAATTGTTGCAAGACTTCTATGAAACTACGCTAGAGGCCCTGAAAGATGCCAAAAATGACAGGCTATGGTTCAAGACTAACACAAAGCTAGGCAAACTGTACTATGATAGAGGAGACTTCAATAAACTTGCGAAGATTCTGAAGCAACTGCATCAGAGTTGTCAGGTGAGAATGATTGTCTACATGAAAATCCCCATCCCTGGATTTCAATCTTAAGAGCATTTACAACATACAGCATTTCCTACAAACTTTCAAGCCCTTGTTTTTTTTAAATAAATGAACCAATTTTAATGAAACTTCATATGCAGAAGCAGGATACAAAGGTCTAAAAAGTTACTTAAGAACATTTTCGAAAAATAGTGTTACAGTCATATTAGACTAATTTAAAATTTTCTATAGAAACAGAGATTTCCAGTTATCTTTTTTTAAATAAGATATTTCGAAAATGTTCTTAAGTAACTTTTTAGCCATTTGTAACCTGCTTATGCGTAAAATTTGTATTAAATGCCGTATGTCGTAAACACTCTTAAATACCAATTTCTAAAGAAAATTTCATCATACCTTTGCTTTTTTTCGTCTTGATTTTATTATTTTAAATGTAATATTCTCAAAACCCTTTGTGTTATAATCAGAACTTGATATAAGTAACAAATAAAAACTTTGGACTGATGAGGCATCCTGCTCACTCTTCGGGAGACAAAAGGCTAAAGTGGGCAATATGTTGTAACAAATGTTCATCCTGATAACTATCTGTTGCCTATAATATAGATATTTCCACTTCAGACTGATGAAGGCGAGGATGACCTGAAGAAGGGCACACAGCTGCTTGAGATATATGCGCTGGAGATTCAGATGTATACCGCACAGAAGAACAACAAGAAACTGAAAGCGCTGTACGAACAGTCCCTGCACATCAAGTCTGCTATTCCACATCCACTTATAATGGGTGTTATTAGAGGTAAATATCATATATTTTATAAACAGGTTATGCTATGAAATGTTTTTTGATTTTATGACCAATGAATTGCTCTATTGATCTTTCCCTGGCAAGTTCCTTATTACTCACACTTATTATCATAGACAGGCTGGCAGGGCCGTCGACGCGCAAACTGTGATCATGAATTCATGAAAAAGTCAGCACATGATAGACCAGGGGGTCCTGACTTTTTCAAAATAGAAATTTCAACACTAGGGAGTGTTGAAATTTCTATTTTAACTGTTCTTTCATTGTAAAATGCAATACCGACGTCGGCAAAATGTATGGAACAGCTACTTTTTTTTATAACCTGGCCTGTGTTGAAATTTCGGATATTAAAAAAGTAGGGGTACGGTTTGCAAAGTGTAATTATACATTTTCGAACTGACTACAATTAGTAGAGCAGCTGATATTCCCAAACAGAATACATATAATTTTAAAATAATGACTTGTTTTATTGCTTCAGAATGCGGTGGCAAAATGCACCTTCGCGAGGGTGAGTTCGAGAAGGCTCACACGGACTTCTTCGAGGCGTTCAAGAATTACGACGAGTCCGGCAGTCCGAGACGGACGACGTGCTTGAAATACCTCGTTTTAGCTAATATGTGAGTATATTTGTCATGACTTCACATAATATCAAGTTATCAACATTTCACATTTATTATCACAGATATAACAATATATCTTCATTCTTCACAGGCTTATGAAATCAGGAATCAATCCTTTCGACTCTCAAGAAGCGAAGCCATACAAGAACGACCCAGAGATCCTCGCCATGACGAACCTCGTGATGGCGTATCAAAATAACGACATTAATGAATTCGAGTCCATTCTCAAACACAACCGGAACAATATCATGGACGACCCCTTCATTAGAGAACACATAGAGGACCTGCTCAGAAACATCAGGACTCAAGTACTGATCAAACTGATCGGCCCCTACACTAGAATCCATATACCATTTATATCTAAGGAACTCAATATTGATGAGAAAGAAGTGGAGAATCTACTGGTCACGTGTATTTTAGATAAGTAAGTAAATGTTGTTAGTGTACGAATGTTGGAAATTATTTAATCTGTGAACTACTATGACCAAATATTTCTAAGGCCGTCTCCTAACTGTAAATATGATGACGATCAATCACGTCGTGTTCGTACGTCACAATTCATATAAACGATCGCGCAATCGCGTGTTCGCGCGACTGTCGCTTTAGGACAAGGTTACAGACGACTAATGTTTTTTTTCGAAAAGCTTCATGAAAATTTGTCTCTTTCCAGCACCATCAGCGGCCGCATCGACCAGGTGAACTCCGTGCTGGAGCTGCAGAGCAGCGCGCGCGGCGCGGCGCGGTACGGCGCGCTGGACAAGTGGACGGCGCAGCTGGCGTGCCTGCACCTGGCGCTGGCCAACAAGATGGCGTAGTGCCGGGCCGGGCGCGCGCGGCCCGCCTGCCCCGACACGCGTGTGTGAGTGCGAGACCCAGTGATGTATGCCGCTTGTGTAATATTCGTAGCTTTACTTGCACCGTGTACGAGCGCTCTCAGGTTAGGCGGATGAGTTTTATATAGTGATTAGTGAGGCAGTGTTTATGGAATAACGGCGCGGCCGGTGTGACAGGTGAGGCACGCTCGACTATCGTGTGTTTATAGGTTGTTACCGACATTGCAGCGCGAGCTCCGAATCGTGGATTGGTGCTGTGGCGACCACATTCTCCTCGGGAGAATTTCTATGGTTTCTGCTCAGTTGATCTACGCGGAATTTGGCATGCTCTACGCACTCTCTGCACGACGAAAAACACTGCTGCAAGCGTTCTCGATAAATGCGACTTAAGTCAATCAACCAACAAACATTTGCCAATTACCATTCAGTAAAAATGTAGTGTGACAAGATTCCGCGCTGAGCAAGAGGCCCAACTATACACGTTTATGAAGTACCTATTGGCGAATAGCTGAATACCAACCACACCTATGTACACTCCTTAAAACGCGACGAAAATCGCCATAATCAACGTCTCCCTGTTTCTGTGACGTGTCGTGCACAAAGTGTGAAGTTGATCACATCCTCAGCAATATAATTATTGTACTATATTATAGAAACGTAATAAACATTTTAATTCAAAACTAGATAATACTTTGGTGTCTATAACCAAGGATATTAAGTTGTAAAATAGCTTTTCATGCACTATGGTAGATGGCTCAATGGAATCGCTCTCATGGAGCAGTTGAATGCAATTACATATAGATAGATTATGGTGGGTATCTTTGTCAGTTTTTATAGTACTTCCTTACATAGATGTGGTTAAAAATACTTTTACAATAAACTTTATAACTTTGTTCATACGACCGACGCAATAATACCGATACGGGCGTAGTCAAGAAATCGAATGAAAGCCGGATTGTATTGAAGTGATTGTATGTGAAAAACTTTAATGACATTGAATCAGGGAGGAATGTGCCCGCTTTAACTCTCAACCCGGCTTCGCCCGTAGTTCCCGATATTGAAACTTCACTCTGGTTTAATTGTGTACTGTTTTGTAAGTCTCGAAGCACTGATGTAACGGTGAAACTTGTATTGTAGAGAACAATTATTTTTCAAATTGAAACGATCAACAGGAGTTGGAATCGGATATGTGATATTGTATAATATGCGTGTAGTGATAGTTTATATATTTGTGAATAATGTAATATTTCTCCACAAATTATAAAAGACATCGTACGGAGGCTCGACATGCCCTTGCTTGTAATTATTGGGAACAATTTCGGCAGAACAACTACTGATGAACACGCCTCAATTCAGTGCAGTGTGTTATGCTAATACACAGTTTCAAGTAATTACACGTTTTTTATTTCATCATAACCCATTATTACAGTGAAAGTATGCTATTTACCTTAAAGACCACACTTTAGTGGCCCATATTGCGTGGCACATAACTTTTTCCCGAAACAGACTGTTTGCTTTTTGACCCGTGCCTGTTATTTTTACATTACACATAGACGGTATTTAATATTTGGGTGGCAACAGAAAATAAAACAATGAATATAGTAATAGGTAAATATTTATAATAATAAAATTGGTATATAACTACATTAAATGGACGGATCGGTATATCACAGGGTTAGTTATATACATTTCCATTAGTACGTATACATTCGTTACAAACATCTAAACAATAGGAATTAATACTTCACAACAGATTCCTCATCAATTACAATGATTATTTTGAAGATACACATTAAATGGCACAAAAGATTAATATATTAAGAGTCAAACTGGCTTCTGAGCAAAATTGTTCGAAGTGATGTGGCTTCTGAGCAAAATTGTTCGAAGTGATGTTCTAACTTATAAAAATATTTGTGTTCTCACAAAGATACTTGATTGAAAAAGTTTGTCTATCTATATCAGACTGTTAAATAGATTATTATTAATCTTACAATTACGGCAGTGTATAATTTTGTGTAAGTAATTTTTGTCAATATAATTAGTTTTAATTTAATTCTATGCCACAACATTTGATTTCATTTTTCAAGACAGTACAGTCTTTTATTTGTATAGTCGTATTCGCTTCGCGTTGGGCTTATTCGTTGACGAAGAAGCCATTCACATTAACTTTTTTTGCCAGTATATTCCTTGCTTTATAATTATACGTTTTTCATTACACGAAGAATCCTACCTAACAATTTGATGTATAAATCTAGCTTTGAAACTAACTCTTCGTAACAATAAGGAATGTATGATATAAAATTATAAACATTTTGATCTGTTTTCTTGAGGGCAAGTCAGTGAAGCCCATGCACCATGTGCACACCTATCTATCTATTGGAAGTTATAGAGTGATCGTCCTGTATAATTCTTTCGCACTGAACCTCGAATACAAGTCTAATATTCTTTGAGATTCCAGAATTGTGCAATGTCGTTTCTAAGGTTATCATTCTTCCAAATTTGTCCAGATATATAATCGGCGTTATTGCCCCGCCGCGCCGCCCGGGCCCGTCCGGACTCTTAAAAATTTTGAAAATAGAAAAATATATGAGTGAAAACGAAAGGTAAATTAAAATGTCCGAACTTCTTGCAAATGTCTGGATGTTTGTGAGGACTTACGACATTTCGAAATGATAACCCTACATACAGTAGACATGAAAAAAAAAAACGTATTCCCGCTACGTCGTTCGTTGTATGAGTGTCAGTTCGTCAATATGTTTATGTGCGTGTGAGTGTTTGTGTCAGTGAGCAGGCTTGTCGTGCAACCAGGCGCGGAAGATGGGTAGCGTGCTGGGGTAGTGCGTCGGCGGCTGCGGTTCGTCGGTTTCTTCACGGAACGGATATGTACCGATCAGGATGGGCAACTGCAGCTTTACTTCCTTCTCTAAACTCTTCGGCTCTATTATGAACTGGAAAATTTGTGTAGAATATAAGGGTTGGGCTTTATCATCACAATAAATAAGTGAAAAAAAAAAAGGTTTTGTCAACAAGCTATAAACGATTTTCTTTATAGGCTGCCAATGCATACTATTTCGTATATTTGATCAGAAGGTCGTATTAGACTAACATCTCAAACAACCCTGTCTAATGGGTATTTTTCCCACATCTTGTCTTTACGAGCTATGATGTTGCAATGATCTTTTGGCGCCTGAATGAAATTGACAAGAGGCGTTGTAGGTGAACATTTGTGATTTCTTTTTGTGAAATTGTATTGAAAAATCAAGTAGGTGGTGTTAGTTCCAATTCTGACCACGCGCCAAAACATCCTTGTACAAGTATACTATCCTCGCAGTTGTACGCACGGCTACACATCAAGCATATACATAACCTGTATAAACTGACTTCTGATTGTACGAAAAATCTATACAATGCGAGGTCAGCAAAACTGGAAATGTATAGTTTGATGGTTCGTTCACACGGCTACACATCAAGCTAGTCCCACAGAGTATTACTCACAAACACGTCGTACTGCACGGAGATGAGGTGGCAGCCGCGCAGGTTGGTGGGCGGCAGCGGCGGCACGTAGAGCAGCTCGTGGCGCCACACGTCGCTCTCGCCGGCGCGCGTCTTGCCGTGCGAGAGCGACGCCAGCTCGCGGACTTCCTTCGCCGCCACCTTGCCGTGGGCCGAGTATTGGATCGTCTGGAAAGGATATGGAGTTAGAGCTGTGGTTATAGGTTTAAAGAATTGAAGAAGTTCGAGTACTAATTAGTATCAATCGAGTACTAATTATTTACCAATTATGGAAGCGATTGGCGTTGGTGGTCCGGCGGTAGTCACGGTCATGTAAGACTACTAACTTTTCTAGACCATTGTATCCTGCTTATGCGTATGAAGTTTCATTAAAATCGATTCATTCATTTCGAAAAATAAGGGCTTGAAAGCTCTTAAAATCGTAATTCGTTCGTAATTTGGCCGTGCGAAGAAAGAAAGGGGTAGATATTGAGGTAGCCGATTGCCAATAGTGAGGTAAAAATGAAAATCCAAGATGGCGGCTGCAAAAATTTTCAATTTTTTCGTCATGGGTGTCGTTTTCATGGTTTTTGAGGGTGCTGAAGCCATAATTAAAGTCAAAATGGTAATCCAAGATGGCGACTGTAATTTTTTTAAATTATTCATCATGTGTGTCGTTTTCATGGTTTTCGAGGGTGCTGGAGCCAATAATAAATAAAGTCAAAATAAAAATCTAAGATGGCAGCTGTGATTTTTAAAATTTTCGTCATGGGTGTCGTTTTCATGGTTTTCGAGGGTGCTGGGGCCAATAATAAAGTCAAAATGAAAATCCAAGATGGCGGCTGTATATTTTTTATTTTCGTTATGGGTGTCGTTTTTATGGTTTTCGAGTGTGTTAGAGCCAATAATAAAGTCAAAATGAAAATCCAAGATGGTGGCTGTCGTCATGGGTGTCGTTTACATGGTTTTCGAGGGTGCTGAAGCCAAAAGTGAGGTCAAAATGAAAATCGAAGATGGCGGCTGTAATACGTTTTGTTTTTGTTAATAGATATCTACTTTTGTTTTGTTCCTGATTAGTGACCGCGTCTGCCTAGACTAGACCCGGCTTAGTGCCTGCCTACCTATTCTGAAAATCAATGCACGCCACTGTTAAGCGTACAGATCGAGTTAGAAACACAACGCTGCGCTCCATAACTCAAGTAGCAGATGTTTGAGAAAAAACAGCCAGGCTGAAGTGGGGCGGAGATGTTTCACGATTGCACCCGAAGCGATGGGCAAAGATCGTCACTCACTGGCCGCCTAAAGATCGTCACTCACTGGCCGCCGTCGAGTTATACCACGGCAATGGTGGTGCGACGATGTGGTAACAGAGATCGCACACGTCAGGGAGGTTTGGAAGAAACAAGGGGAGACCTTTGCCCAGTAGTGGGACACAATGCAAGCTAACAAAAAAAGAAACAAATATTCACCAGTATCCTCCAGTGATGGGCGTAACTAGTTATTTATGTAATCTAATTAATAATTGAATTACATAATAATTTGATTAAAATGAAATTTAATTACATATTATTCAATTACATTGTAATTAGATTACTTTGGTTGTGCTATGAAATTAATTACAATGTATTTAATTACGAAATAATTTAATTACAATGTAACCTAATTACATAGTATTTAATTATATTATAATTATATTTGCTTTGAATATGAAATGTCGCATGCTTGCATCGCACAGTTGCATCGGGAAGTAGTAAGAATAATGTGCGGGGGAGCTATGTATTGTGCTCGTGCGTCGCCGCTCCTAGCCCGCTTCACCTGCCCCCTTCAGTTACTTCTAATTTTTTGTATTGTAAGCACGTAACATTTTCTTAAGATTACAAGTCGTATGTATTTTGATGATTAATGTAAAAACTTTTGTGTTACGTACAATGAATGAAAGTGCAAGACTACTTTTAGAAGATGACAGTTCAGTGGACGAATCTGTGTCTGCAGGTCAATCGACATTACCGTCACCAAGCAATATTTCTTCAGTGCAACCCACTATACTTGATTTTATTTTCATATTTGTCAAAACTGTATTAAATAGGGCATTTTTGTAAGAGGTGTCCCAAACTTATATAAATGTGTAATTACATTTTATCAAATTACTTATGTAATATATTATAATGTAATTAGATTAACTTGCAATTCAATTACTTTGTATTTAATTACAGTATGTACTCATTGCAATTAGTTACTTAAGTAATCTGTTACAAAGTATTTCAATTACTAATTACATTGTAACTGTAATTTGTAATTATTAATCTAAATACTTTTTGCCCATCACTGGTATCCTCACAGGCCAAGAAGACAAGTGCAACAAATATTCATAAATCCCAGTAGGTACATTTTACATCCTTGTTCAAACTCAAAGCATTTATTTCAATTAAACCTTGCACAGGCACTTTTGAATTGTCAAAATTAAATAGTGTGTCAGTTAGTCAGAAAGTTGAAGCTGTTGCCCATTCCGATCTCTATTGAGAAGAACGGGCAACAAACTCCATGGACACTCTTTAAAATCAAGATATTACAAAATCCTGGGTACATTATTCTTGTTGCTTCTATATTGAAAATAGTGTAAAAAAGACACAAATGAAGAAACAATTCAAAATATAAGATAAAAAATAAGCCTTGACAGTTAAGAGATGACCAGTCTCAACCGACGGCGCCCGTTCACGAACATGACGTGTGGATCAGCACCATCCAGCTTAACGATTTTGTAGGGAACCGAATGATCCATTCAAAAAGCATGGACTAAACATTATAGTTTGTGTAGGACATGAGCTTTTAGGCATGAGTTCACCAAAATTCAAACCACCGGTTAGGTATTTAAACAGTCGAATTATGTCAAATTTCATAAGGAAATTTTAAATATAGAACTGATTAATATTTAATCAGTTGATTTAAATGTTGGTGGACACTAGGCTTAGTATGCGACTTTATTACAGGTTTAAATTGCAATGATTGACGCTCGCTTAGAGAATACAACAACTATACCGGCTAATAAATAAACGATAAAAGAATGAGCAGACACAAAAAGATTACCGCAATCATTTTTCCGCATGTGAAAAAAAAAACAGTCGAATTGAGATCCTCCTCCTTTTTGAGGTCGTTTAAAAAAAAAGCGACTATACAACAAGGCCTCTGACCGATAGGTCGTGATCGTGACTTTTTTTACGCGTTCGATGTTACGCGAGCCCAGTTTCAGTGCAAAAACATTCAGGCGTAAAAAGTGAACAAAAGAAATATCGATGCATCGTGATTGGCTTCGTCGAAAAAACGTGAAAGTCAGGTCGCCTCACAAACTGTTGTGCATCTGCTTTTTTTATTTTTCCACCAAACATTCATACCTACTGGTAGTAGGTGTTGTGTATTATTATTATGACCGAGTAGTTTCGCAACAGGTTTAATAAAAATAAAACAATTAAGACTTATTTCGTTTGATGCGTAAATTCGAAGGTTTGGTAGGTATATAATTTTAGCCTGAGTCAATACTCAATCATTAACTGAGTTCCAAAGTGGTAGCTTAAATTTAATGAAAACATTATGAACCTTATCGGGAACAGCAAAATAGTAGGAGAGAAAGCTTAGCTTATCTATTGTTAACTATATCTAGCTGCATTCGGTTAGACTGGAAGCCGACCCTAACATAGATGTGTGTGGAAGCGCAGGAGCTCGTCGGAAGTGTGTGTGTTATGTGCTGACGCTATTTGTCTTTACGCACACATTCACTTTGCGTTTGAACACTTGGTTACCACAAGTAAAGCGCGCGACGCTTCGTAATATAAAAATACTGTACCTATTTTTCAATTTTCTAACTTCACGATGTGCAGCATCGTTAGCAGTTTTTTTACCAGTAGAGCTTTTAGCGATAAGACAGCTCATTGTGTCACCTTATGTAAAAATTCTACATTTATAAGTATCTGTAATTAATATGGCAGCAGCAGGAAAGCTCTCAATCGATTGTGTACCCATAGTAGGCCGCTGCAGACACAATTTGTCGAAGTAGGAGATTACTGACCCGTTCAACGCCCAGTGCGAGTGTGGTGATTCTGTTCACACCATATCGCATTTGCTGGAGTGTCCTAAGTGCCCCTTCACTTGCACCTTTGATGAACTAAATAATACCGATGCTGCAATCGACACGAAAAGAAGACGATATGGTGTACATAATAAGAGTATTGTATATACCTCAGTGAGCGCGGCCCTGGTCGCCTTGACAGTGGTCCGCGAGTTGTTGACGAGCGTGGCCGTCAGCATGATACTCTCGCCGGGTACGTACGCGCCGCGGTCCAGCGACACACCGCACGTCACTGTGCCGCTGCCCACGCAGCCCACGCCGAGGCGGTGGTCCACGCTGCATTCGAACTGTTGCTGCATCATACAAAAAAAATCTTAAGAAGTACTTCATAAAACGGTGGTTCTTGGATTTTTCCATCTGGAATTTGTCAGTAGCTGCCCAGTCTGGATTTGTGCCGGGTTGATAGCAATATGTTCACCTCCTATTACATGGGACTTAAATATAGCACGTGAACACTAAGGAAGCACTTTCGTTAATTCATCCCCTAAAGGGATTAAATGGTGGATGAAAGTTTGTATGGACGTTCCTCATTTTTGTCGTTGGGAAAACCCATCCAGCGGTGTGTATATTTAATAAAAATCTCAAATTCATTCTTGCATTGACTGTCAGATAACACATAGCCATAAAATTTTGTATGAGAGTTCCATAGATATCGAAAGTAGGATTTTTGAAAATTTTTACCGATGGGAAATGTCATCGGGCACACTGCTAGTCATTTTAATACGTATATTGGAATAGGCTCAACAAAAGGCGCCGAAAAGTTCTGGAGTGGCGTCTACGTACTCCCCTCCCCCGCCCCTCTTCCAACACCACTAAAAGGTGGGTAGACAACCTGCAGAGTACCGCGGGAATCGGATGGATGCGGGATATACAGGGGCCTACCACCACCTCTTGATGATGAGCAGCTCAACTGTCACTAATGACTCATTCAAATCAGACACCTATTGTTACCGATCTCTAGGAGATTTCTTGACACTTGAAGGGTAACAGTATTATTTTAATCTTACTTCGTACACACTTACACTGCAGTAAGATTAATATAAAACTTTGACAGGTCTTATCGTTGTGGAGGTGTTTAGGGGAGGCGCGTGTCCAGCAGTGGACGGCATCCTGCAACCCCTTGCGACTTCTTAACTCTGTGAGTTAACCTTGACAACTGGCGAGTTACCGCCCGTGACGATATCAATCAATCTACGTAATAGTGCATGCAGCATGATGCATTACTTGCATGGACGTTTTCTTATTGCGCTTGACTGCACGACCGACCTACTCACTGTGACTGACAATACCGATGTATACAGTATTATTATGATGTTATTATTGTTCCGCTCTTTAGATACCAAGTAGGTAATGAACGTCATCAAGACCATTTCCACGTTGTTGTTTTTAAATTAATAGCAGCTGTTATTTCAACAACAAACAACAATATTTTGCAGGGGCAGGTTGCACTTGAGGATTTCCTAACAGAAAAATGTTTCAAAATCGGGTATCAAACCGAGAACCACGCTTTGGACGTGCTCTAACTATCTAGTATCATTGCTAAAAACTCCAAGTCATCCTACTAATCATATCCAATCATACTCCTGATATTATCCTTACATACCTAATATAAAACAAAGTCGCCGAAATATCTGTAGGTGCATAACTTCCGAATGACTGCACCCACTGAATCGAAACTTATGCGGGTGAAACCGCAGAGCGCAGTTAGTAATATTATTAACGCGAATGTTTGTGACCATGGATGGATGTTTGTTACTCTTTCACGCAAAAACTATTGAACGGATTTGGATGAAATTTAACACACAGATAGTTTATAACCAGGATTAACACATAGGATACTTTTTATCCCGATATACCCACGGAATCAAAACTTATGCGGGTGAAACCGCGGGGCGCTGCTAGTTACTTTATAAAACCACACATCCATACTATGCTTACTTCCATACTAATACTTAATATTATCAACGTGAAAGTAACTGTGTCCGTCTGTTACCTTTTTACGCCTAAAAGGCTGATGAGATTTCAAAGAAATTTGGCACACAGGTAGGCCTGAATTAGGACATAAGATACTATTTATGACGGTAGTTCATTCCCGTGGGATAATTCAATTCAACGCAGGCAAACCCGCGGGCAAAATCTAGTAAGCAAGTAGGTAAATGAAAGCACTCACGGACAATACGGGCGGCTCCAAATTGAGGTCGATCGGGTTCATCACAATGAAGACCTGTTGGTTCTTGTGAGTCAGTCCGTTGGGTTCCCTCAGTGCTGCCTTGCAGTAGTACTGAACCCAGCCGTGCGTGCCTAAGAATGTGGACGGTAGACCCATGGGCAGTCCCAGCTTGAACGGGAAGCTGTGTATGCCCGGAGACAGGATTGATTGGCTGTGACCTGGCAAGATAATGATATTGACATTGATAATGGTTATTACAGTAGCGTTTTTAGTTTTACAGCGTAAGCAGGATAGCGACATATACGTTGCATGCATGTAGTCTGTTGATGTCCAATATTGGCTCTTATTGCGAAGAAGAATTCTCTGCACGGGAAATTAATGTAGGCTTAGGCGGCGATTTACGTGCAGTAAATACTGCAAAACGTAATTAAAATTAATTACTTTTGGGGGCTTACTCTCCAAACTATTTTTAATTCCAATGAGATGCCAATATGATTCCAATGTTAATTTTACAGTCACGTGATTCGGTACTCTTGAAAACAATATTGTCAACAATTACCCCACGCCAAGCCCGAACCACCAATTCCACGTAGTTCTCCAAAATGGACACCCAATCTAAAAATCATTTGGCGCTAGCATCGAACTTAAGAGTACGAAACGTCACAATTCTAATGTCGATCTATCGGAATTAAATTGAAGAGTAGGTAAGCACCCTGGTGAGTAAGTGTAAGGTCTTCGGATTATAGGGTTAAACTACAGTTTGCATATAACACACCTGTATACCGTTGTACATTTTGGCGGATTCTCATTTTTCGGGCGTGATTCTTACGACATTGAGAATAATGTAAATCTGCCATACCCATGTGATGACGTAATTACGAATCACGACTGTGTAGTTGGTGGTTGGTCGATGTGGTGTGTACCACATCACAAAAATATGGCATCACAACATGTTGTTTTAACCTTTATGTCTATGAATAAAGTCAATATTTAAAGTTTAGAAGGTTTTAAGTCCATCACCATTCACATTATTTTAAATGGTTTGTTGTATCAAGGCAAATATTTGTTTATTATTTGATTCATACCCATGCCATTTTTTTTAGCACAGTAAAATATTATCCAATCAGTAAGGCATCACAAATTACTAGCAAGGTGTTGCCATTTTATAATTAAAAGCTAAGTTTTGTTTGAGTATTGAGCAATTTAACCCCTTAAGCTCCGCTAATGAGACACAATTGATTTTCTATTGTTTCGTGACCCCATTGGTCATGCGCTGAGCTTTACCAGTTAATATCAGTAAAATGATTAAGTGTAGTGGCCAGTGCCTAAGGTAAGGCATGTTTAATGTAACGCAATGCAACACCAATAAGACCATTGTGTAATGTGGGACTAGTGCCATTTCCCATGTCCATAAAGGATAGGCATTAAAAGCATATTACTAGGCATTTTAAGGCCGTAATTCAGTATTCCCAATCTACTTTGTAAGCATGTAGTACACCAAGTATATTTCGCAGCACATAATATATTATTATTATACCTGGTTCACCCAGAAGTCGCATCCTGAAGTCTATGTAATTCTCCTTGTCAAAGAGTCTCTCATGTCTGCCAGATCCTACTCGTACCACACCCTCGCCAATAACATGGAAATGTAGTCCTAAAACAATAAAAAACTTTTAGAATTTCCTTTTTTAGGGTTCCGTAGTCAACTAGGAACCCTTATAGTTTCGCCATGTCTGTCTGTCCGTCTGTCCGTCCTCGCTTAATCTCTGTGACCGTTAGCACTAGAAAGCTGAAATTTGGTACCAATATGTATATCAATCACGCCGACAAAGTGCTAAAATAAAAATTGGAAAAAAATGTTTTATTAGGGTAGCCCCCCTATATGTAAAGTGGGAAGTGATTTTTTTTTAATTTCAACCCTAACGTGTGATATATTGTTGGAAAGGTATTTAAAAATGAATAGGGGTTTACTAAAATCATTTTTTGATAATGTCAATAATTTCGGAAATAATCGCTCCAAAAGTAAAAAACAATGTGTCCCCCCCCTCTAACTTTTGAACCATAAGTTTAGAAAATATGAAAAAAATCTGTAAAGTAGAACTTTATAAGGACTTTCTAGGAAAATTATTTTGAACTTGATAGAAACAACAGTTTTTGTACAAAAAAGACAAAAAGTTGTACAAAATAATTTCTGGACTAAGTTTGTAGTATAATCGTATATGCAAGCATTTTTTTTAACTTCGTTTACATATTTTATTATCCTGAACGTATCCCTTTGTGTTCGCGCTAAAAACTGTCACGAGTCGGAGCGCCTGCCGCGGAGCGTGCAATGATGCACGCTCCGTGTTCGCGCACGTACCCACTACCGGGAGCAGTTGCAGGAGCGCGGAGCGCTGCTGGAGCGCGAACATAATGGATACTTTTAAACTCATAAGTGGGAACACTTTTTGTGACGGACGGGAAACTACGGAACCCTGCACTGAGCGTGACCCGACACGCTCTTGGCCGGTTTTTTTTTAAAAGTTGATTAGATACAAACTTGAAAACGAAGTTGTCAATACCTGTAAAAACTCCTACCAATATTAATCAATTGTGAATAGTATGTATGTACCAAACAGAGAAGGCAGTTGCTCCATGTAAAATATTGATATCCGTTTTATCTATCCATCAGCTGCATCTGTTTAAGCCTTCCGGCTTTCTGGGGTCTTTCCGGGGTTGGGTTCCCCCAACCCCAACATAGTGGGGAAAAGGCTAGGCAGACTGATTGATTGATTTAAATACCAAAAAGATTTAAAAAACACTTTGTTAAGATTTTAATGCTAAAATAGGAATACAATCTGAATAACTTACATTTATAATAATGTCAATCTTTAATTAAAATGGAGAAGGGTAAATAGACTTACAGTACCCAGCGGTAAATATTGCACATCGACCTTTGGAAAGAGACGATCGGCAAATTTCGGCTTCATAGAGCGTTATCTCTGTCACACGAAATACAAACAGTCTGGTATCTATTAGGAGCTGTTAAAACAATTATGATTTGGTTCTTTTGATAATTATTTTTATTCTTTGTATGAAATACAAAAAAAGGTAAAGGTTGATGTGCAATATTTATCGCCGGGTACTGTACATAGTTTAGTTTGCACATCTGTGCTAGCTATTACAAAATGCTTAACCATAGTCACATAATATTTGTTCTAATCACAATGAACTTACCTAACACAGGTGTGTCATCTTGCAGCTCCATCAGAACTTTCCCAGACAAGAATTGCCCAGGAAAATATAACAATGATGTGTTATCAAAAACTATGAGGAACTTCAGTAGTTTGCGCGGCATTTCGACTGCTCGCACGACAGTTCGGCGCTCAATTCACTTTTAGATTACCTAAAACCTGTGTTTAGACATAAACACTAAATTAAGTAATAAAAATAATTATTTAATGAACTTGCACAGCAATAGTTTGATATGGTTATATTATTTATTTATGGCAGTTTAATTAACGTAGCTATTATATAAGTTATACTGCGGAAGTATATTCTAATATGTAGGTATTCCTTAACTTAGTAACACATTACACAGCAATCACTTAGTTTTATTAGTATCAGATGGGACGATTTGAGAACCTTGTGCTATGGCTATATGGCTATGAAAGTCACGCCTACGACGAGTCGATAATATCTCATTAAACTTCTGACATCGTAGGCTGTGTACAACTAAGTTGAGAAATATGTTAATTGAAGGCCATCAACTATGACCACAGCTCATACCTTAAACGATTTAAAGAAAGATTATGAATGAAATCCACATTAAAATATGTCATAAAGCACTGTTTTCTATAATTCACAACTTTCTATAATTTTTAAAACCCTGGACAAAGATATATTATTGAACCACGAATTCTAATTTACAAAACTTTTCACGGAAACCACGGAAACTTACAGCTTTGACAATATGATTATTTGACATTTCGTTGCAAACAGTGTTGCCAACTGCTATTGTAAGAAATGCACTAAACAAACCCTAAAATGCACTAGGTTTGTGCTAATTTTGATAAAAGAGCACCAAAGATAAAATCAACCAAAAAAAAAAAGTTTTTATTGAGAATATTTAAGTTGTACAGACGCCAGCACATGAACCTACTACAATCTGTCAGATTTTCCCAATCAACTTTGAACCTTATGCTTTAGCGATAAAGTTGAAAATCTATTAAAGAAATCTGACAGATTGTGGTAGGTTGATGTGCTGGCGTCCGTATAAAATTAGGTCATCGTCCGAATCAGAGTAGGAATCTTGGTCTGAATTCACGGTTGCTGTGGTGGCTGTTTGAGAAGTTGAGGGATCAGGAGTTGATGAGGGCCCAGGAGTTGATTGTTGGAGTTTAAACTCTTTCGAACCGACTTTTTCAAGAGCTTCCTACGGAATATCATAATTGTAGCAAGTTTTATTTGATGCTCGTAGCCCATATCGAATATATAATATTGAATTAAGTGTGTGAAGACTCATTCGATTTCGTTGCTTTATTTTTATTATGTTCATCTGGCTAAACACTCTTTCAACATCGGCATTTGAATGTGGACTGTGGTAATACTAAAACGAGCAAAGCAAAATCAACTAATTCTTGGAATTGGTTATTCATTCCAGCATCTTTGTAATGACATACTTCAAGCCAAAACTTGACAGTGTCATTGGTGTGAATCCATTTCTAAATGTGTATATTACGCCACTGATTAATTATCTTATCGATGTCATCTGCAGATCGGACATCCTTGTTCCACTCTCCACCACAGATTAGATATTAGTAGCTTGTTTTAACCAACGTGTGTGATAAATTGCAGACTTTAAAAATGCACTAGTTATGGCACTAGGCACTGTTATGGAATTTTGAGCGCTAAAACATCAAAAAATGCACCAGATCTAGTGCCGAAAGCACTAAGTTGGCAACACTGGTTGCAAATAGATATAGCAGTGTTGCCAGTGACAGATAGTCAAATATAACATGAGAGAGCTCAAAAAGTAACATTTTCACGAGAAAAGTAACATTACCTTATTTTTTGTGGAAAACGACTAATAATAACATGGCACTTTATTACATAAAAAAAAGCTGTCCCCTTAGTAGGCTTCGAAAGAATCGTAATAACAAACTGAACTGAACCAACACGGATGCCAC
The DNA here is from genome assembly GCA_963855955.1 of Luperina nickerlii. Classification (NCBI taxonomy): domain Eukaryota; kingdom Metazoa; phylum Arthropoda; class Insecta; order Lepidoptera; family Noctuidae; genus Luperina; species Luperina nickerlii. Next base: position 2,983,242 of record OY979663.1, read on the forward strand.
TACTAGGCTGTCGCTCACTCGCCTAAGTAAGCGGGATGGGTCATTTAGAAATTCACGCGAGTGAGTGAATATGCGATACGACAAACGAAGTGAAAGATTTTCGCGCTGTCGTCGCGTCAGAATTTGGTCACAAAATCAAGACAATCAAGTGCGTCAACATGACGAACGAAATACGAAACCTTTCTTGTATGCGTTCCGTTTCATGTTTATTTTTTGTTTTCTGAGAAATATTTTTATTAAGTCTTAAAAGTAACATTTTGAGGCGTGTAACATGGAGGTAACATGAGAGGGTCAAAAGTAACGTAAAATGTTACAAAAGTAACATACTGGCAACGCTGAGATATAGATTTCTGTTTCTCTGAAGTTTAAGTTAGGTTGCGTTCATTAATTTACATTATTACTATGTAAAATCTTTTCATTTTTACGCTATTTTGTAAATTCATCAAAGTCATTCGAGAAGCTTGATTTATTAATTATTTTATTTGGTAATTATATTAGTTTTTAAAGTAAATGTTTTCACATTTTTGTATTTACAAACTAATGAAAATGAAAATCCAGAACGCATTCAACTAAAAAGTCAGTCTGTTTTCACTGTACATTAAAGACAGCTAATTGTGATTGGAGGTTAGTTTAAGCTTTGCCATTTTGTCCAATGAGAGTTATTTAGATTTGACCGCATTCATTATTGTCATTATTGTTAATAATTTATGTGAATCATAAAACGGACTTTCTTGGTAATGGGCGACAGCGGCTCGTGGATTTGTTTGTTGTTTTGAAAATTAAAGAATATCTTTAGGGTTAATTTTAGCTTATAAAGTTGTGCAGAAAATAATCCAAAATGCCGAGTGAAATGATAACATTACAACTCGGCCAATGTGGCAATCAAAGTGAGTACATAATATTTCTATGGAAATGTTCGGTTATTTTAAATTTGTTTCCGTAATCGCAATTAATTTTAATACTTATCAGTTGGTTTCGAGTTCTGGAAGCAGTTGTGCATAGAACATGGGATATCTCCTGAGGGGATACTCGAGGAGTATGCGTCGGCGGGGTCGGATCGGAAGGATGTATTCTTTTACCAAGCTGATGATGACCACTATATTCCTCGAGCGGTGTTGTTGGATTTGGAGCCTCGTGTCATACACACTATAATGAACTCACCGTATGCAAAGGTACGGGACCCTTTTACGTGATATTTACATATCGATCATGACATCATCTCAATATTTATATGAGTAATTCATAAATAGTTTGCTTGCGTTTGATTAGTGATTAAAAACCATGTTTTAGTACACAGAGCCATTGTGATACAGGAATAAAAAATTACATAATCATTCAAGACACACATAAATTACTACTTTTATACTTTTGCCTGTCTGTCACTCCTGTTTTAACTATATAAACCTTTTCAGTTGTACAATCCCGAGAATGTGTACCTGTCCAAACACGGTGGCGGTGCGGGTAACAACTGGGCCTCAGGATATGCTCAGGGAGAGAAACTAAATGAAGAAGTGTTTGATATTATAAACAGAGAGGCAGATGGCAGCGATAACTTAGAGGTAACTATGTTCTTCACAAGTTGTAAAAGTATCAACATCATCATCATTTCAGTTGAAGGACATAGGCCTCCCCCAGGCACCGCCACACGAATGCAAGAAGTATAGAACTGATGATGGGACTCCCTTTTCCGCACTTAGACTCCCATTCGGTCCGTTGTGCGTTGATGATGATGATGATGGGAAGTATAGAACTGGTTTAAGTGTAAAAGTATTCTATTCTAGTATTCAGAATGTAAAACTTTGTGAAGATATTTGCTTTAAGATTCATTATTTAAACATATAAAACCTGAACAGATTGGGCAAAGTTTGTAGAGTTGGGCTCTCATTAATTGACTGTGGTTCAATTAGCAGGACTGCTGCCCCCTCTAGAAAAAATCCCTAGCTATGCCAATGAATGCATAGGATATGTTTATTCTGGTACAGTTGCCGTAAAATTTTCCCAATCAACCATGAATCTTATGCCTTAGCAATATAGTTGAAAATCTATTAAAGAAATTGACAGATTGTAGTAGCTCGATGTGCTGGCGTCTGTACATAAAGCACTTCCTCTTCTTATTCTAAATCTTATTTAAAGATACTTGAAACAGTAATCTATGCTAGAATCACAAAGTTTTTAAGTGTAAATAATATTTTAAATGTTAATCAATTTGGATTCCAAAACAATAAAACTACATCATTGGCAATATATAAATTATTCAATTCCATTTGGGATAAATAATAAAAAACAATGTGCTGCTCTTTTCATCGATATGTCAAAAGCATTTCACTGTGTAATGTATGACATCTTGCTTGATAAATTAGAAGGTATAGAAATAAGAGGCATAGCACTTAAATTAATTGAGATTATTTAAATAATAGAATGCAGGGCACTTTTATTGAGGTATATAATGAATGTACATACAAAAATGGTGGAGGTAGTGAAATCTAAATTCGAATCTGTAATACTAGGCGTACCGCTAGGCAGTATACTGGGAACCCCTCTGTTCTTATTGTATATTAATGAGCTTCCAAATATAATTAACCATCTTTGTGTAATGTATGTTGATGACGCAACCATATTTATTTCAAATGAATATTCCAATGATCTTATTTACGAAAGTGAAACAAATAAAACATTAATAACTGTAACTGATTAGTTGCAGTCAATAAATTTGAAAGTCCATGTCTCATAAACCAAATTGATTCAATTTAGAAATTATAAAAGTAAACCTACGAAATTGCATATAATCATGTCTGATACAGTGATTGAAGAAGTAAAAGACACAAATTTCGTAGGAGTTACAATAAATCAACATTTAAATTTTAAGGCACATATTGAAAAGATTATTAAAAAATATCAAGTGCTTGCTACGCATTGTCAGTTCTGGCAGAAACTTCAAATCCCACTTGGATTTGTACATATGACATTAATTTACCAGTTATTAACAATAATATGATTTATTATAAAAGTACCTATGTTACTGCTATTTATGTGTACAGTCAGTTACCGCCAGCAATTAAAGAATTAAATGGAAATATGTTTAAAAATAAATTGAAAAAAATGTTAATTGATAAGGTATTTTATAATCTGCACGAGTGTTTTGATAAAAAATAGAATTTGTAAGTACCCAATTTCTTAATACTATTGCATATCCGACTCGGGTAGACTGTTGAAACAATAAAATGTCATGTATAAGAACTTAATGTACAAAGTTATGCAATAAATATATATTTTTCTTCCTTTAGGATGCAAGTAAAAGGTGATCTTGGCTAAAAAGCTTGTACATTTTCTTTCCATGGAGTGCTTTAGCATAGAGGAGTAACCAATATATGTACTACTGAATAATTTGGCAAAGCAAAATATAATTTAATTCCCTAAAACCAATCTAGTTTTTATCATAGGATTAAAATGATAATTGAGAGGACTAAGTCTTGGCACCTAACACTGGTATAGCCTCTACTGCATTTGGTAAAAAATGTGATGTAGAGTTTTATTTTGGAGTTTCCAAAATTTTTAAATTTGTAACTATGGGTTTACTCTATTTTATAAGAAGCTAATCAGTCCTTATCAATATCATGTTATTTGCCACAGGGGTTTGTGCTGTGCCACTCAATAGCTGGAGGAACAGGGTCAGGAATGGGCTCCTACATCCTTGAACATCTATCAGACAGGTTCCCCAAGAAGCTGGTGCAGACCTACAGTGTCTTCCCTAACCTGGATGAAATCAGGTAAGCTCTTTGGGTGTACTTTATGTTTGACTTTTTACATCTTTGTGTTTCTTATGTTTATGAGACTTGTGGCTGTGATGAGAAAAAAAATAAGTTCTTGGCTTGGTTATTTTTCTTATTTGTTGATTGTTTTTACTTGTTATTTGTAGTTAGACTTCAAAGTGAAACGAAACAATAGTGTTAGAGCGATTCTGCACTGCATCCGATCCGAATTAGTTTCAAGTTCTGAGTTCATTCCGAATGGGAATGTTCTAAATTCGGACGGACAGAGTTCGGAACTAGTGCGCAACCCCTCATACAAATAGTACTATGGCTACTTCCGAACGACATTTCTCGGACCCGGATTGGATGCAATGCAGAACCGCTCTTAAAGTTAAAATTATGTAGATAGGTACTAGGTAGTATAAAATAAGACATAACAGAATGTAGTCACGCGATGCGCGGTCAACGACTATCCAATTACTGCCATTACAATGTCACGGTCTTTGGCTATTGTTACATCTTAAATGGGCCATTAAATAACATTTAAGTGTAACAATACTGCTCTTTTAAAGACACGAGGAGAGTATTCAATGGAATTCCTTTCTTAAAATTACTTTTTTCATCAATTAGACATCTGGTAAAAAAAATGTTGTTATTTGACTTTTCTATGTTTATAAGATCTCCTATGAACATCGACTCGTCAAACCTACGCAGTCAGCATAGTTATTCAACCACTCGATACGCTTTTGTAACGTATCGAACATCAATCAATGTTATCGTAGTAGTTCTAAACACAAATGCAAAATCCGAAAATCTTATCAGTTATATTTTTCGATACGATAGCGTGTCGGATGGTTGTAAATAGCTATGCAGATCGACTAATAACCTTATGATGAACCTAAGTTAATAGGTAATACGGGCTGGTGTCCGCAACTCCACGTCAATGCGCGTATTTTGCGTACGGAACGAACCTAAGTTATCTATTAGGTGTGGTGGCGAAACCTGCACCCTAATTGCGTAACTCACTATCATTCAAAATCTGAATCATTTTGAAGGATATTTATTGCTAATCCACTGCTTGATATGTTCGAAATATTCGTCTTCTCAACAACGTAAATAACTCAATGAATGTTGTTGAACTGTCAAAATCAAAGGCATTCTTACTGTTGGTGTGTTATACAGTTACCCCGCTGGGTAGGCTTTTATCCAACTTTAGTTAGTAATCCAGTGGTGGAGCAAGATCAAACTGTTGCTGACGTTAGGTACTTTTAGTAGACAAGATCCATTTGTGCGCCAGCGAAGCGTCATGCACGCCGCACAAGCATTATACCGCCACTGCACTAGTCTAAACTATACCAGTGCATAGCAGACGTTTAAAAAATCACACTAATATTATAAAGGCGAAAGTTTGTGAGTGTGTGTGTTTGTTACTTCTTCACGCTCAAACGGCTGGACCAATTTTGATGAAATTTTGTATGGAGGTAGCTGACACCCTGGATTAACATATAGGCTACTTTTTATCCCGATCTTCCCACGGGATCGACATTTACGCAGGTGAAGCCGCGGGGCGCAGCTATTTTGTTTAATAACGAAAATCGATGCAATAACTTTATTAACTAAAATTTTATTCGGGTCATTTCTGTCCGGCGATAATGACAAATAGTCTATCGTTTGTTCAGCTCTTATATGCAACTCTTTGTTTTTCTATGCCAGTGACGTAGTGGTCCAGCCTTACAACTCGCTGCTGACGCTAAAGCGCTTAACGGAAAGCGCTGACTGCGTCATGGTGCTCGACAATACAGCGCTGAACCGCATCGCCAGCGACCGCCTGCACATACAGAACCCGTCGTTTGCGCAAATCAACACGCTCGTCTCTACAATCATGAGTGCCAGTACCGCTACATTAAGGTAAAGTAGATTCTATCACACTAATATTATAAAGGTGATAGTTTGTGAGTGTGTTTATATGTTTGTTACTTCTTCACGCACAAACGGCTGGACCAATTTTGATAAAATTTGGTATGGAGGTAGCTGACACCCTGGATTAACACATAGGCTACTTTTCATTCCAAAATTTCCACTGGATTGAAACTTATGCCGGTGAAACCACGGGGCGCAGCTAGTAAATACATAATTAAAAAAAAAAATATTTTTTCAGTAACATGAATGAGGAATCAGCTTCCAAGTAGTTCCAGGGTCTAACCGTTAGCTTAGGCAATTTCCCTTCCCCCTTTTTTTTCGTGGGGAAATTCTTACGGATACCTTCCTTCTGGGAAGAACGAAGTGTTACATAATATGTTGGACTCCTACCGACTATAACCCCCCCACAGTTCCTTCTACTACCATAAGTCGGGGTCCCGGGAGATACTTGTATATTCGCCGCACCCCCGACTGGATCCCTTCCCCTAGCTTGTAACATATTCAGTAGCAATACTGGGCTCAGATAACGACTTTTCGTAATTATTCCTTTGACGAAGAATAAGTTGCAAAATATATTTGTGTAAAACTTTTTATCTAGCCATAATATTTTAGTGATGGTCGGTAATTGAGTAACTCTGTGGTATCTTAGGTATCCGTCGTACATGAACAACGATCTGATCAGCCTGGTGGCGCCGCTGATACCGACCCCAAGGCTACACTTCCTCATGACAGGATACACGCCACTGTCCGCCGACCACGAATTAAATACGGTAAGTTACTTATACTTACGTCAGCCAAGATTATTCGATGGAAAGCTCAAATGATTGAATTCTTCATTTAATGCTATGTAATACATTTTTAGTTTGTGTTTTTCTATAGGCACCAAAAATTCGAAAAACCACAGTACTCGACGTGATGCAGAGATTACTCCAACCAAAGAATATGATGGTCTCTCTTAGTCCAGATAGAACAAATCAACACTGCTACATATCAATATTGAATATCATACAGGTAAATATGAAGCTCACCCAATAACAATCTTCGAGATCAAACAAGACATTACCGGATTCTCAACCCAGATTTGATTAGGTAGATCTTTGGAATCTGTCCATTGTTACGAATAATAAATATTTATTCAGAATTAAAATTCTTAAGAAATTTACATAAAAATCTTTAAAGGTGTTGCAATATTAGATGCCCGAATAGCTAGACTAGACAGCACAGCAGTTCCTTACATAAATACTCTTGATATTTCAGGGAGAAGTAGACCCATCACAAGTGCACAAGTCTCTGCAACGAATCCGCGAGCGAAAGCTGGCGTCCTTCATCCCGTGGGGCCCCGCGTCCATACAAGTGGCTCTGTCGCGCCGCTCGCCCTACGTGCACGCCTCGCACAAAGTATCGGGGCTGCTGCTTGCCAATCACACCAACATATCATCAGTAAGTAGCAACGTATTCACAATTCATTATGGGAAAGTGAGTGTCACCAGATACATCGCGCTAACTCACTCACCGACTTTTGTTCGTCATTTTCGATATTGCCAGACGTCTTTTCAAGTCGAATGACGTCGCGTCGCGTAGTTTTTTAAACACATTTGTCCCATGGTATTTACACGGCTTAATTGTCATCATCAGGTTTCTATTTCTCTATTTTACACGACATCCATACTAATATCATAAATTCGAAAGTAACTCTGTCTGTCTGTGTTACATTTTTACGCCTACACCACTTAACGGATTTCGATAAAATTTGACAGAGAGATAGATTGCATCCCAGGGAAGGACATAGGATAGTTTTTATCGACATACCTGGCGGGCGAAGCCGCGGGCGGAAACTAGTTTTTTATATATGTCTAGACTTTGAAAGAGACCTGCAGCCCTGAGTTTGTTTCGCTATTTCTTCATAGGGGTATAGGAAATTTCGACTCCATCTAGATTATTATATAAAATACTAGCTGACCCGACCACGTGTTGCTGTGGCTAACGTTTTTGTGCAATAAAATAATATTGCGATTATAAATGGAGATGTGAGCTATCCTATCTTTCAAGTTGGATCAAACTGCACACGGTGTACAAATTTGATTAAAATCGGTTAAGTAGTTATGTACATTTCAACCGCGCGGCCAACTCATAATATTTGACGAAACTTTGCCAGGAATTAGTGCTAATTTGTTACTTTACACACCCCTTTTCGTGAATTTGTTACAAAAAAAACTAAGACGCTATGACAAAGAATAGTTGGCCGCTAGAACCGCCACTTGCCGTAATCATCGCCCGTGATTACACAGAAACTATATAATACAGATAGACGAATGATGCATCAAAAGAAAGGTCTTAATTTGTTCAATTTGTTACAAAATTTAAAAACGTCATAACGTAAATAAACAAAAAGTTACGCAATATTTAGTTCTCAGGTTATGAGTAGGTAGGTATCTCACCATAAATATCAAATTAATACAGGCTAATGTGTATGGACAATTAGTTACTAATTTGTTACAGCTAAAAACAGAAAAAAAATACTAGAAAGTAGGTTCAATAATTTGTTAGAGTCGATTTTAGTTGGCCGCTCGGACGGCAATATGCCTAAAATACAATGGCGTTTATCTCGTTATAAAAAGTAGGTTTAAGCTAAGTTTTAGTACTAATCGCCAGGTAACGTAACATAGTTTGAATAAATATGGCGAACATAACTGCAGCATCCATATTTTAGAATATATTTACAATAAATAGTAGTATGAAACCGTATGAGAGTAGGGTGACCATGATTACATTAGTACCTACGAAAGCATGTTTTTAATTTTGTACTCTGTTCGAACGAATACGCGGTTCGTTTTGCGGCCATATTGATGTCTATTGTTCTTAAAGTATTTAGGTACTGATAAAATTATCGTTTCTTTGACTTTGCGCAGGTGTTTTATGATGGGAACGATTCCAGAAAAAGGATCTCTTTTGTTTCCAAACTATTGTTAAAAATATTTGTTGCAAAGGGTTTGCAAAGCGATTATTTTTTGTTGTGAATATTGTCATTACTGTGCAGTATTTTGTGGTGTGTGCTCGTACGTATTTAATTCCCGTGATTTTCATACTACTAAGTTATTGAGACAATTATTACTAAATCCAGAAGTATCTAAAAGTGCTTAGCTATGAGTTGTGCACACTTATATGTTGGATTTGTTAATGTAGAACTCACCACCAAAAAGTGTATTGCAGAGGAATCCAAATCAACTGCGGTAAGTTTAATTTTTACAATTTTATGATGACTTGAATAAAGTAATAAACTGTAGTACGTATTATAATACCTTCGGAAATATTACCTAAGTATCTATAAAAAGACATGAAATTCGTCTCTGCCACATTTTAATGTGATTTCACTTCACTTCACATGTGGTCGTCTCGAAGAAGTCTTAAAAATATTCTTAGCTTAATTACTTGAATTAGCTTTTAATTTACCTGTATAATATTATTGTATCGTAAACATACTCCTTTCATTATTTAAAAAGTAATATTTGGCGCCAATTTCAAATCGGAAATCACGGCGTTTAAGTATTCTTTTTTCTAAACCAAAGGCAGAGCTCCATTTAAAGGGCTCTTACGTTCCATCCAATCGCAAGCCTGCTTTTATAGTATATGCGTTTCCCGCCAATTATCTATAGTAAAAGAGTGACAATTCAGCCCACGCACGTTTCGTGTTTTCAAACTGTAAATACGTAAAATTGAAATTAGCAAACTTATCAACGCGTGTGTATACAAAGTTGATACGACAGAGGGGCTTTTCTTTAAACTGCCTATACTAGATACCATTTTCAAGCTCTGTACCAAAAATCAATTAAATAGGAGCAGTAGTTTAGTCACAAATGATTTTTGAAGTTTTTGCTACGTTTGAACACGATGTATATTTCCTAACAGCTGATTATCTCATACGCATAGGTCATGCACCTTAAAACGATAATCTGAGTATAAGATACATTGTTGCCGCACAAGTACAACCAAATATTTCACGAAGCAATAAATACACACACACTTGCACTTTCACTATGAGAGTGACAATCATAGCAAAACCCCCGCGCCTTTTTCCCGCGCGTAAAAGGAATAGAAATAGGTCAGTATGTTGCTATTGCATTCTAGATCCTTGGGAATTTGCTAAAAAACTTTCTTTCAGTGGACAGTGCGCAAGCGTCATCCACTCGGGACGTACGTTACGTAATACGGGAGCCCCCCGCCGCCGCGCCTTTATGTTTTGTCGAACTCGCTGACAATAATTGTGATTTTGTTTTGTTATTGTGATAGACACTAAATAAGTTTAACTTGGGAATATTATTATTTAGTGTTAGTGTTTTTTTGTGTTTGACTGTTTTTATTGTGATAGGATACGTAATTAAACGTTGGTTGTGTGTGTGTGTAATCATTAAAGTGTTCAGCAATGCCTCGTGTAACTTACACGGCGTCAGAATACACTTACATGATTTTAATTTACGGTGAATGCCGTGGAAACGCAGATTTAGCTCTGCGAACATACCGAGAAAGGTATGGTGACCGGCGCAATAGCCCTAGGAACGCCGCGCGCCGGCACCATACAATTGGCAGTACAAAGATTACGGGAATTAAAGTGCTTAGCGACGGACAGTGATTTAATAAATAACAATATTCTCCGTCGGTATAATTTGTGCATTAATATGAATCGAGGACACATCGAGAATTTAAAAATTTTGTGTTTTTGTGTGTGCGCGTACTTAACAACCAGCCGGGCGCGGACGGCGCGAGCGGTCTAAACCGCCCGCCCCCCGCGCCCCCGCCAAGAGAGATAACACACACGCACACGCGCTCCTGCGCGACTTTGTTACCTAGGCATCTAACTAAGGTCAGTCAAATTTATTTATAAAGGGTGGTTGCGTTTCACTCTGACTTTAAGCTATTTAGTTTGTTTGAAAAAAAAAAAATCTCATTTTTGGCGCTTTCTATTTTTGTACTGTATCGAATTAATACTATACACGTATAGTATACGTAGTGTAATTTAATGCCCCTCTGTCATATCAACTCTGTATATTATAAACTGCTATACTGATTCCCTAGGGAAGAATTAACTGTTATTTCACTTAACTTGTGAACATTCTGTGAGAAAGTGCACAGCGGCAGCGTGCATCTTGCATCTCGAGACCTAGATCCAGGCAACCTCTAGTGACGAGCGTAATATCCAATGTAAGGATTTCTATCTTAAGGACAGATTCTTAAGCGCTTTAACTGTTCTCTACAATCCGGTGGCTGCTCGCAAACGAAAAAAATCTCCTTTTGAAAATCTTATTATTTCATAATAATTATGTATTGTCGCTGATAAATGAACGTGGAAATGAAAAAAAAAAAATGACTTCGTTAATATTTATAAAAATCGGAGAAATCTTTTAAAATAACTCGCTACATCTTTGTCTGTCAAATAAGGACGACTTTTCTTAATTATAGAATAATTTATTACGTTTACGTTTCTTGCCCTTAGTATGTAAGTACTTACATAGCAATAATTTGTAGTATGTATATTTTGTGTGTGATGCAGTCAACGGACATTAGACCTTTGTATTCATATTATCAATTATCTTTTAAAATAACTCGCTACATCTTTGTCTGTCAAATAAGGACGACTTTTCTTAATTATAGAATAATTTATTACGTTTACGAAAACATGCTTTCGTAGGTACTAATGTAATCATGGTCACCCTACTCTCATACGGTTTCATACTACTATTTATTGTAAATATATTCTAAAATATGGATGCTGCAGTTATGTTCGCCATATTTATTCAAACTATGTTACGTTACCTGGCGATTAGTACTAAAACTTAGCTTAAACCTACTTTTTATAACGAGATAAACGCCATTGTATTTTAGGCATATTGCCGTCCGAGCGGCCAACTAAAATCGACTCTAACAAATTATTGAACCTACTTTCTAGTATTTTTTTTCTGTTTTTAGCTGTAACAAATTAGTAACTAATTGTCCATACACATTAGCCTGTATTAATTTGATATTTATGGTGAGATACCTACCTACTCATAACCTGAGAACTAAATATTGCGTAACTTTTTGTTTATTTACGTTATGACGTTTTTAAATTTTGTAACAAATTGAACAAATTAAGACCTTTCTTTTGATGCATCATTCGTCTATCTGTATTATATAGTTTCTGTGTAATCACGGGCGATGATTACGGCAAGTGGCGGTTCTAGCGGCCAACTATTCTTTGTCATAGCGTCTTAGTTTTTTTTGTAACAAATTCACGAAAAGGGGTGTGTAAAGTAACAAATTAGCACTAATTCCTGGCAAAGTTTCGTCAAATATTATGAGTTGGCCGCGCGGTTGAAATGTACATAAGTAGTTTAGGGAGTCCATCGCGGACAAACATCGTGACACGTAATTTATATATATTAAGACTAGCGTCTGCCCGCGTGAAATTTCATGTTGTAACATACATAAAATATATCCTAAGAAACTCGGCAATAATGTAGCTTCACATTAGTGATTAGTGAGACTTTTCCCGAGTCTTTAGAATATTACTAGCAACGTGCCCCTGCTTCGCACGAAGCTCCACCTATCAGATCCTATCTTTCAAGCTGAAACCAACTACACATATTCACAATTGAAATCAGTTGGGTGGTCGGAGATTAGCTTGTACAAACTTCGATTTTCTATTTACAGAATAATAAATAATTTCATTTTAGCCTTGTCTTTTCAACATTTGGTTGGTCTTGCACTTGTTTATAACTTACATTTCTCTGTGCAGTTGTTCGACAGATGTCTGCAGCAGTTTGACAAGCTGCGCAAGCGCGAGGCTTTCTTGGAGGTGTTCCGCAAGGAGCCGATGTTCAAGGAATCGCTGGAGGAGTTCGACGAATCTCGCGGCGTGGTTGACGACCTCGTGCAGGAGTACCAGGCAGCCGCCACCCCCGACTATGTGCATTGGAATCCAGGTATGAACCAATTTTCTAAAATATTCTCCTCGTTTTTAATTCACTTTGTATGACGTATTATTAATTTATACAAATTGCAATATTATCAAGTCGCAAAAATCAAGTTCGGAAAGGGCATTTCGGCATTCTCCCTTCACTAAAGTCTTGAGTTCTCTGATTGATGTAACTTCCAACGTTTTTTGTTTTTCAGAGAGTAGTCAAATATAACACCCATGATTACATGAAGATGGGAAATAAATACATGTTAACAGGACAGGATCGGACGCATTGTGAAAGGAATTCCAAAGGAGATGTCGGACGAAGTTATGATGATGTACCTATCCTCAGCTGTTAGTTTTAAGTTTTTGTTTTAACAAGTGCCATTTATTATTGTATTCTTTAATCTCATTTTGTTAACATTGTTTACTCGAATATGTTATGACGGTATAGCCACTACCTAAAACACGCACAGTCTGAATAAAATAAATAAAACGCTTTTTTTTTTACCAAGATTTTATTTCATATTTAATAGTAGCTATCTTTTCAACATTCCCTTCATCTTTACCATACACATATCACTCTCGTGCGAACGTTATCCATGTGGTTTGTACGTCCTGGCTATTGACACGCAATACAGAATGCATAACTATCTATTTTATAGACGAACATCGATATTACGCGAGTTAAAGTTGAAAGAGCGAATGTCGGAGACAATCACATCGTGTATGGGTTTAGCCGCATTCTAGGAGCTTAGTAGTGAAAGCATTTACTTTACATTGAGTAACTATTTAATTTCTAGGCTCCCAAAATGTACTAAACATGTAATATATTATAAAAATTGCACAAATGAGCTACATTTATAAAAATAAAACACTTGCACAAATGGCTTCTATGCTCATATCTCGTGTTTAGCGCACTAGAGAGAAGATCTCAAGTCCATTGCCTTATTTTAATTCTTATTCATGTACTTTTTATTTACCCTCTTAATTACTCAGTACTATGGCATATATACAGATTTTCTACTGCCATCACATTGAAAGATTATGGGATAAACAATTATGTGAATACACCATGAGTAACATTTATTTCTAAACTATCACATGGATTATTTTGCTTTTTCCTCCTACTACATTACTGGTGTAAGGATAGTGACGAAAATAGTTGCTATAATGATGGTCAAATCGCGGTATCAACTGGTTTCGATTTTTACAATGTTTAAAGTAATCAACTGCAACCAGTTGCGCAGCGAATCACATGGGTGTTTCCGTTGTAATGATCACTGGAAAGTCACAGCTGCTGTTTGTAATGCGGGCTGGCGTTATGTCGCTATGTCTGAAGGGCGTGACTACTCTAGGCTGTTTGCTTGCTTTTCGAAATGCTCTATTCGTTGCCGAGCTGACATTTAACCTTAACTAAATACACCAAAACTAATGTGCATGATCACTTGTACTACTAAACTAACATTTGACTTCATTTTGGACACCGGCGCATGCTGGCAATGGTTTCTGTAAATTCTCGAGAACAGACATTGCGAGGAATTTGTAGCGAGATCCTTAGCTGTACCTACATTCTCGGAATGAAAACAAATGAAAAATCACGACATGCTTGAAGTGAGTGCGGCGCAACATGTCTCGATATAACCCCGTGATTCCCTTGTAAACTAACCCAAGCTGATAGAATCTACAGTTTATGGCTAATGATGCAACATAGAAACATATAGGACAGTATAATAAGAAATTATATCACACAGATCCATGACATGCCACATTATAACCTAATTTTTTATACACCAATATAACAGTTGTTCCTATAAGTTTTGTTTAAATTTCAACACAGACTAATTACAAATCACAATGTCGATATTAAACCATCAAGGTGCCGAGAAAAATGTTACGTGATCAGAAATTATATAATGCAACAATGTTTTAGTGAACATACAAATTAAAAGCGATGCGTAAGAGCCACGCGTTACTAGCAAAATAAAAATGTGCCCAAAAAGACTGACACTTCCTACAATCGATTATACAGAACAGAGAATCAAATGTATGAGATTGAAAAGATATGTGATGAAATTATGTCTTTCTCATACATTTTAATTTTTTGTTACAGGGATTTAGGCCTCACCAGGGAAACAGCATATTATAGTAATGTTAGCGCCCATATTTTAAATGGAGCTTTGACTGGGAACATGCATATAGTATGCAGCTACATTGTAAGTTACGAAATCAGTAGACAACCAATGGATGCTATTTGCATAGTGAAGCCATACCCTAATGATTGTAGAAGAGGACATTATACAGGCCTTGTGGAATATTAGTTAGTGACACGGCCTAATGTCAACAACGGGCACTGTGGGCTAGGAAGTCTGACTGGGCGTCGAGAACTTGGGCTGGATGATGGACGTCTTGCGCAGCGGGACGGTCTCGGGCGTGGGGATGGCGTCGCCCGTGGGCAGCTTAGCAGGAGCAGCCGGCGCCTTGAAAGGCTGGGACAGGTTACCCGGCCGCTGCTTCGCCATTTGATAGTCGCCAGAATCGAAGAACTTTTGCTGAAATTGAAATCATTATGTCTATCAACCAGTGGCCGTTAGACGAGTACCTTCATAGAGAGACGACGATCATGGCTCAAGCATCAGCTCATATTTCCCAAATAAATCTATTGCCACTGAAAGGAATGAGCCAAAAGGTCATACAAGGTCACGTGGGAGTGGCTCAAAATGGATACCTGTTTAGAATTAATCAATATAAAACAATTACACTGACCCCCTTAGCTAGCCTCTTCTGCAGGAAAGCAGAGTGTCCCCCAGGTCCTCTCCCCATCATTGCATTTGGGAACTTCGCCTTCAATTTTGCTTCCTCCAACTTCTCCAACTCTTTTGGCTGTAACAATATCACATGGCAAGTTAAACGATTGCGAATTAGCCAACGGATTATAGTAAAATGATAGATTTGAGTGCAGGGCGTTGTCAGTTAGGAGCAATATGTTGATCTGTAGGTTTGCAAAGTGTCTGAGGGTTGTAAAAACTACTCTGTTTCACTGTTCACTGCTAAGCTTTAACACCTGCATTTGACCAGCTGTTGACTACGTGCAAAGGCTGACAGCATCTTACGTGTCCAATACAACGTGCACAGTGCAATGTTGGGGTTGCCACGACACTAACGCATCAGAGTGCGTGTCACCTACCTGATGCGGCGGGTGCGGGCAAATACTTAAGACACTGGGCCAGGATGCAAGTACCGCAGTTTTATTCTATCAAAGTATTGCATAAAATTTATTATTATTGATTTTTACATTCTCATTCATTAATACCAATATCTGCCAAATGTATGTACTAACATTGGTGTTAGTTTTTATATAAATGTAGCCTTCACAAGTGGCTTTACGTAGATGTTTGGCTTTACGCAGACGAAGTCGCGGGCAACAGCTAGTTTCAAAATAAAACTTACCTACTTAATTTTATTTTAATTGCATTTAACTTTCAAAGATGTCTTTTTACAGGATGTTTAACCAGTTGTAACTCAAGAAAATAAATTCACATGAGAAACTATAAGTATAGAAATGTTATTGTGTCATAGTTATAAAAATAGCCTCTGCTGAAGGTAAATAATAAAATAATAATAACCCCACCGACGTATCTCTACGTTGACGTCGTGGTGGGGCTTGCGCGCTCCGAACTCTAGGCCTGTGTCAGAAGAGTTTACTTTGCCGGAACAGGTCTAAGGTGAGGAGCCGGACCAAGAGGGATACAGAAACCCACAGGGCAGCACGTGGCGAGCTGTTGGGCAGTAGCGACCCCACGGACCCTATCTCCCGGGAGAAGTCTTGATCCTCATTTCTGGCTTGCCTTTATTGGCCGGCTGGAGTGAACAATGACGAGGGACAGAGCTCCCACCTCATTCTTGCTTTTATTAGCCGGCTTGAGTGGAGATTCGCAAGAGCAAACGTGCTCGGAGGAAGGAAGTATTCCAGTAAGATGCTGATAGGGATCTTGATCGTACTACCGGGATTGTCCTGATAGCCGTGGAATACCTCTCCACTCCTCATAAGCACCTCAGGACATGTTGCCCCCTTGTCGCTACGTCACTATGTGCTAGCGGCCGTTTCCGGAGGCCCATTATTGAGTGTGCAAGTCACCCCCTGCTATTTTATTCGTGTATATATAAAACATTGATCAGGCAGGGGTCATAGTTCTTACATAGTTCTTGGTAATCAGTCCACTTTAGCCACCCAAACCCAGTCCAACTTTTTATTTTCCCATATCCTGCAATAGTCCTACACCAACCGGGGGTTATCCTTGGGTGCACTGGCATCGTGCATACAGGGATAATCGTCGGTTGGTGCCGCATTTCATAAAATTTTCGTATGGGGCCTCTGCGAGTTGGCTTCGGCCCCTCGTGCGCCTTCCAAAGGACCGGGACCGCATGGCGGCGCATGGACCCGTGTTATGTAAAATAAAAAATTATAATAATAGACATAGACACAATCTTGTAGCCAGGATAATCCATCAGCAGCTTGCTTTGAAATACAGCCTTGTGGAATCGGAGGTGCCGTACTACAGGTATGTGCCCGACCCAGTTCTCAAAAATGGTAATATGGCTGGGATTGATCCATCATCACTGACAGGACTATTGTTGCTAATAAGCTTGATATAGTGGTGGTGGATCAATCAGAGCGGCATGCAATCATTGGTGACATAACTGTCCCACATGATGAGAACCTCGTGAAAGCCGAGAAAGATAAGCAGATCAAGTAACTTGGCTCGCGAGGTTGTTGACATGTGGGATGTGGAGTGAACAATCATCGTGCCGAACACCTAAGGAGGCTCTCGTTGGGCAGCTGGATCAAGGGCTTGATTCAGAAAGCGATACTTCTTCCTCTTTCTGGAGCCCTGACCGCCGGTAACTTGGACCCTGTTTCCGATACCGGTGGGCTAATATTTGTTATATTTTTAAATGTTTTTATATATTTTTAAATCCTAATATCTTCACGGATGGATCCAAAACAGGTAGTGGCACAGGTGCTGGAGTCTTCTCGGAGGACTTCAACATACATATAGCCGCACCGTTGGGGGTCCACAACACAGTGTTCCAGGCCGAATGCTTGGGCATCTCTCTAGCCGCTTCAGCCATTATGGCCAGGGAAGTAAAGGAACACTCAATCCGAATACTCTCAGACAGTATGGCTGTTCTGCAAGCGCTGAACAGTTATGCAGTTGACTCTGGGTTAATATACGAGTGTCACCAGCGCCTCAACCAGGTGGGTAACCTCAATAATATAACCATTCAATGGATCAAAGGACACAGCGGTTCGTTAGGTAATGATGCAGCCGACGAGCTTGCCAGAAGAGGGTCGAGTATGGCACCAGTGGGACCTGAGCCCATAGCGCCACTCCCCTTCGGGTATATACGCACTCTGGTAAGGAAACGCACTAGAGATCAACACTACAAACTATGGACGGACCAAGGCGACTGCAGGCAGGCTAAGGAAGCACTTCCTACACTGGATGGCCGCCTCACGAAACAGGTTCTCCGTCTAACTAAACAAAAGCTGCGTATAGTTACTGCAGCTTTAACTGGCCACGGGTCATTCAATAAACACCTCTTTGTCATAGGAGTAACAGACAGTCCGCTGTGCAGGGCCTGCATGGAGGACGACGAGACAGCGGCACATTTGCTTCTAAACTGCCCGGTGGTCGCCACGTACAGGGCAAAGTACTTCGGTAACCCAGGTACCCTACATGAGACGGTCAGTAACATCAAGGCGTTGCTGGCCTTCCTTGAGGAGCTGGGGTGGATCGAATGATCGATTTTCCCACCCGTACGCAAAATACGCGCATTGACGTGGAGTTGCGGACAACAGCCCGTTGTACCTATTACCTATTATTAAATCCTAATATTTAAAAATATAAATTATGTGTTATTTAATGAAATAAAGGAGAAAATAATAGTAATCATAAACAAGTAAAAGTTAAACAAAACCTTTTCTATGAATAGTCTGGTATGAATGCCAATTCAGACAGAATTTTATTTTATTTCAAAAGGGACAGCAAACAGTAGTATATTAAAAATAAACAGAAAATACTTAACAAATATATCACTTAATAATTTTATTCTCATGGCAAACGACTAAAGTATCTAACTTTAGTTGTTTGCCATGAGAATAAAATTAAACAATGATGATGCAAAATTTATCTTATCAGGTACTACCTGGTATAGTGATAGATTGTTATGTATTTTTGTCTAAATAATATTGCAACACTAAGTGGATCGCTTAGGTTATCGTAAAACAGTAAAGTACTAATACTTACATCCTTTGGAGGCTCAGGCTGATCAGGTGAATCACTCATTTTGGCAACTGCAAAAAGGAGGTATATAGATAATTATTGATTGCCTACTGCATCTAAAACATACACTGGCTCGTTTAATTAACGGGTTATCAGTGCATGTAACCTATTACAATTGTAGATGTAACTAGATGATTGTTAAAACGTATTGTTTTGTTTACCCTCCAATTAAAAACAAAACCAGATAACAACTTGTGCTCAAATGAAGACGGATCGGGTTCAGTTTGGAACCCTGGAAAAACCTAAGCAAACGGTTTTACTTATATACACAATACAAACTACATGTAAAACACATGGTTCACCGCAAAAACAATAAATTTGCAAGGTAATTCAATAACGTTCGGTCAAAGGAAAGTTGTTTACCTTGATATTGATCGTCGAATCAACAGCAATGGAATGATTACAAGATTCAATTAGAAATACAGCAATTACTATGTGATTACACTGGCACAATCGATTTTTAGATCAAAATTATCAACAAACCACTAATTCTCGTGAATTCGTAACGTTGAAAATGGCGTTTTCAAAAAATGTTGCCACTGGTATATTTTAAAATTCTACTACACATTATAAGTAAAAAAATAAAGTTCGTAGTTTTCGTTCTTGATCATTCATTGCATTGGACCTTGACAACGACAAAAATTTGAAAACGACATGGAGCGGGAACGTAGGGCGTTGTCTGTTAGAGCGAACATGATAGCTCGCAGGTTTGCACGATGCTCGAAGGAAGCAAAAACTACTCTTTTCCGAGCCTATTGCACCTGTTTTTATTCGAGCGCTCTGTGGGCTAACTATACACAAAAACAGTACAAGTAGTACAACGCCCTACGAGTCCAATTCAACAATGCCTGCATAGTCCAGTCACTTTAGGCAAAAAAAGGGGTCAACCTCGGAATTTGAGATAATAAGCTGGAAACTCGTATACAGCTTTATTTTGGCGTTCTAAAAGTTGTCTCAAAAGTCACATATTATCTCGTGTCTGCGTCGTAAGTTATTCGAGGTCAAAGGTCACGAAAATCGGTTTTTTGCAATTATCTCCGTTTCTATTGCTCCAATGATGTTAGCATCCAGTATCAAAATTGTAGAGCATAAAATTTGCGACAAATTTTGTTCTAAACATTTTTTCATAGAGTCAACCGTTTTTGAGATAGAGAGCGGAGAGCACCCAGCGCTCAGGCATATATACTGTAATACAAGGTCAACCGTGAATCTCGGTGAATAATACCTTGTATATAGTTACTAAATCATTACAATATTATCAACAATAAATAATTAGTATTATTTATTAGTTAATACATTGTATTGAATGATGTTTTATATTATATACAGTGGATTTCATTTATTCCGACCTTGGTTGTAGCGACCATTTACCTATAGCGACGTTAAATCTAAGTCCCTTGAATTTAAAGCACACTTTAGTACAAAATTCATGTGGCTATAGCGACTTTGGATGTAACGCCGAGTTCGGGTGTAGCGACTGTTTTTAATGAATCATTTGTAACTAATTCCTAGAAATCCCATGCAGATATTGCGACCGGAGTCGGCCGCCAAAGACACAAAGATTTCTTTCATTCACCAACAGTTCTTATCTTTTGTTTACATCCACACAGATGGTCAGCAAGTGTGGAGACCTTTACCTTTTGTTTATAGATATCAGCTTAAAGTAGGTAGGGAAGCGTGTACGTTTCGGAGTTAAATTTATGGTTCATTTACAAAGTGATATTCTAGTAGCAACTGGGTTTAGTAAACTTTTGAATAAGTATGGCTGCTAGACGCACAGTCACTGTTAAAGAAAAGGCGGAAATAATTTCAAAATTGAAAAACGGTGAAAAACAATGCTGAATTGTGCAAAGAATACAAAGTTTCCCATTCAACGTGTCTGTATCTCTTTACCTTTGCCTGTAACGACTTCTGGATATAACGACGAAAATAGAGTGGTCCCTTCATCGTCGTTATACCCGAAATCCACTATATATATATATATGTATTTATAGATTATAAATATAAAAAATTATTAAGTATTTGCTCTTTCAATTTTAAAGATTTTAATATTTACAGATTTTAAAGTTTAAAATGTATAATCGACACGAAAAAAAAGCGCGGGAATCGTCGAATTTGGCGGGCGTGATTTTCTTTTGGATTTTTTAAATAACGCAAAACTTTTGTGATTGGAGATAAGTTGTGTAGATTTTTGTAGATATTGATTAGGCTAGTTATTTTTATTGTTTGTGTATATAATTCTCCACATTTAGGGTAAGTTTTTTCAAATTTTATTTTATTCTGTCTGTCCGATGGACAAGGAACCACCCGATCCGGGGGGTAAAGTCCCCTCAGTTGGACTTAATATAACTATTAATGATGAATCCAGTATGGATACTGATGCGTCCACAGCCAGATCGGAGCGGAAAAGGACTAGAGCCCCACGCAAAATGTGCAAACACTGCAATAAAAGAAGGAGACATGGTCACTCTACAGGAGCTAATAAAGAGGCAGATTGCCATTGCGAAAATGAATCGGTATTAGTTCCTCTGGAAGCCACTCCACTTTCCGTGGATGGTCCCCAGACTGAGATTCGTCCCACCTCAGAACTTCCCCAGAAGGCGCCACAGGTTGCTAGGGCTTTGTACGAAGCCACAGACCTGTCGCCATATGTTGTACATATTCAAAAAAATATTGATGTAGGAAACTCTGCTCAATCATTACACCCAATTTCTTTAGGGCATTTTCTTAAAAAACGTCGTTATAATAATATTGTCAATGGTTCTTTAAAACGCATCGGTCGAAATAGGATTTCATTAAGCTTCTCTCATTACCTAGATGCAAACTTTTTTATAAATGACCCTTGTTTGGCGAAAGAGAAATTGAAGGCATTTGTTCCATCTATTAATGTGTGTCGTATGGGTATTATTAAAGGTGTACCTACCGAATGGTCTCCCGATGAAATAATGGAAAATGTGACTGTTCCCACTGGATGCGGTAAAGTTATTAAGGCAAGGCGTCTTAATTATAAAGTGCACGAACCGACCCCTGTCTGGAAACCATCTCAAACAGTCGTGCTCACCTTTGACGGTCAAATTTTACCAAAACGTGTATTTTGTTGTTACAATTCTATGCCAGTAGAATTGTACACATTCCCAACAATTCAATGTTTTAATTGTTGTCATTTTGGTCATACAAAGGTACAATGTAGGTCGAACCCTCAGTGCTTCAAGTGTGGGGAGAAGCATTCTGCTGACACTTGTAGTATTGAAGACGAAAGTGACGGTAAATGCTGTAATTGTAGTGGCATTCATTACGCCATTAACAAAAAATGCCCAGAGTTTGAGAGACAAAAATCAATTAAGCACTATATGGCCCATAGCTGCGTGTCATATGCTGAAGCGTCGCAGCTGCATCCCCCTATCTCCAAACTATATGCAGATGTGGTAACATCTGCTCCTTTACATACAAATAATAAATTTTCTTCTTCACGACCTTTGCCAAATTCACCAAACACATCAAATTTCACATCACACAGAAAAACAGTATTCCTAAAACCTCGAGATCCCCCACAAAAAGTCAAGGGGTATGACCGGGCAGCTCATCAAGAACTTATTAATAATGAAGTTTCAATGTCAGGTAATGGTGTTGCTTTGCAAAATAAAACTACAAATAATAATAATGAAAGTCAAATTTTAAACTTAATTATCATGCTAATTAATACTTTATCTAAAAATAATATTATTGAACCGTCCAACGTTGCCATTATAATTAATACGCTGTCTAACTTATTTAATATTAACCATAATGGATCCAAACCAAACCAAGATTGTTCAGTGGAACAGTCGCAGCATTGTGAATAAAAAATCTGATCTGTACTATATATTAAATAAATATAATCCCTTTGCAGTCGCTCTCTGTGAGACATGGCTTAAACCGGGGTTCTCTTTTAGAATTCCTGGCTATGCTTGTCTAAGAACGGATAGAAGCGATGGGTATGGCGGTGTCGCCATGCTTATTAAAAATAACTTGTCTTTTCAGTCTTTTCCTCTTCCAAGTCTCAGTGACGATATATCTGCCGTTGCTGCTATTGTAAATAAAATCTGTATAGTATGTATTTATTATTCCCGCCCTACTGTAAATATTCTTTCTGAAATTAATAACCTATTTACAGTTTTACCTAAACCATTTTTGGTAATGGGCGATTTTAATACACAGCATCAGTCTTGGGGAAGTTCTAGTTCCAATTACTATGGGGAAAAGTTATTAGAAATACTAGACTCAAACAATTTGTGCATTTTAAACACATGTCTCCCAACACGCCAAACAAATCCAGATGAGGGAATAAGTGCTCCTGATCTCTCAATCTGCACACCTGATTTAGCATCAACATTATCCTGGTCTCTTTTACCGTCTTCTCATGGTAGTGATCATTTTCCTATAATCATTTCTTTTCCAAATAAAAAACCAGATGCTTGCATTCCAATACCACAACCGCGCTTAAAGTACAGACTTCATAATGCAGACTGGGATAAATACAAAAATTGTGTGGAAGAAAGAATTTCTGCTTTATCTAATTCCTTACTACAAGATCCTCAGTTACTATCTAATGAAATTACAAGAATTTTAATAGAGATAGCTGATAATACTTTCCCTATTAAGAATGGTGTGACAGGCAAAATTCCTTCACCACCTTGGTGGGATGCTGAGTGCACTCAGGCCATTAAAAAAAGAAAAGAAGCTGAAAAAAATTATTGCTATACTATGACTCGTCACAATTTTGAGATTTATCAAGAAGCTGCTCGTACAACTCGTAAGCTCCTTAGGAAAAAGAAATATGAAGGTTGGCAAAGATTTTGTGCATCTATCTCTCCAGAAGTTAACGCATCTGTAGTATGGCGAAATATCAGGCGATTCAGGTCAGCATTCAGGGACACAACAGCCTCAAAACTGCCATTAGAGTTGGCCAATGAGTTCATGGATCATTTAGCTCCTCCTTCGGTCCCAGAACAGAGATCTTTAATGCATTTTCCTGATGTTCCTATTTTGGATTCCGAATTGAACTCTCTCTTCACACTAAGTGAGTTGAAAGGAGTTCTTTCACATGTTAAGGATTCAGCTCCTGGTGAAGATGGTATACCATATTCATTTATAGTCAATCTGTCTGACTCTGTACTTTTAATATATTTAGATCTCGTCAATACAGCTTTTATATCTGGCAACATCCCATCAAGTTGGAAGTCTCAAACAATTATTCCTATTCTGAAACCAAACAAACCTTCTTCTAAAGTTACTTCTTATCGACCAATCGCACTTTCAACAGTTCTTGTTAAAATTGCTGAACATCTCATTAAGAATCGTTTGGAGTGGTTTTTGGAAAGCAAAAACATGCTAGCAACATCACAGTTTGGTTTTAGGAAGGGTAAGAGTACGATTGACAGTCTTAGTGTGTTCACAACTGATATTCGCTTAGCCTTTTCCTCAAATAACTCTGTAATTGCTGCCTTCCTGGATATAAGCTCAGCTTATGATAATGTCCTAGTATCAGTCCTGGAACAAAAGCTGAATTTATTACAAATTCCAAAAATGCTGTCTAATTTCATAATTAATATGCTTTCAGAGAGATCTTTAAATCTAGATATTGAAGGGTGTACATTTACCCGTTTAGTATGGAAAGGTCTCCCTCAGGGTTCTGTACTTAGTCCACTTCTCTATAATATTTACACTTACGATTTAGAATCCTCTCTAAATGAGTCGGTACAAGTCCTTCAATATGCAGATGATTTACTTCTTTATTTATCTGGTCATTCTGTTGTGAATATTTGTACTTCCTTAACCTCTTCTTTATGTTTCCTGAAGACATGGTTGGAAACCAATGGTCTATGCCTGTCAATTGATAAAAGTAATATAGTCTTATTTACTAGAATGCATAAGCCTCCAGCAGTTACAGTAACTTATGATAATATCCCTATGCCGGTTAAAAATCAAGTAAAATTTTTAGGCCTTATTTTGGATACACATCTTACAGGTTTACCACACTGTGATTATATAGCTGCTAAATGTGAACGAAATATCAACATAATTAGATGTCTTGCTGGTGTGTGGTGGGGAGCACATCCCTTTTCATTAAAACTACTGTACAACACCTTGATTAGAAGTGTATTGGACTATGGGACCTTTTTGCTGGAACCTGCTAATGTTGCTGGTCTTAAGAAATTGGAAAGAATTCAGTCCAAGGCACTTAGAGTAGTTTCAGGTGCAATGAAAAGCAGTCCTATTAATTGTCTTCAGGTGGAATGTGGAGACCCTCCGCTTCATTTGCGACGTCAATTTTTGGCTGATAGATTTATGGCTCGGTGTCTACAATTTACTTATCATCCTTTGCGAAATAGACTTTCTATTCTCTCTAAAGAAGCTACTTCATCCACTTACTGGAGGCACAAAGATACTCCGTGTTTAGTTAAAAGCTTTAGAAAATACAATTTAATCGAAGCTCCTTGCCACCAATCTCAATTTCTTCCTATATATCATTGTAATTACAGTTCATTAATTATATCACCAAACATCCACTATAACCTTAACATTTACCGAGATGACGTATGTCATAACATTAACTTCAACTGTACTATGGATAGAGACTGGAAGGGTTGTCAGCTCCTGTTTACAGATGCTTCGAAGCATGGAAGGGACTCATGTGTGGGAGTAGGTGTATACCACTCCCAATATAATGTCGTTCAAAAAATAAAGCTTCCGCCCGAATCATCTGTATTTACGGGAGAATGTTATGGTCTATTCAAAGCTGTCGAATATATACTTCTTATGGGCTTACGGAATTCACTTATTTTAACTGATGCAAGGAGTGCCTTACAATCTTTGGCCAGATTTCCTTTCTATTCTCATAATTCTTTTATTATATTTGAAATACGTGAACTCCTCCACAGGTGTTCTATTAAGGGATATTCAGTGCATTTTGCGTGGATACCCTCGCATTGTGGCATTTTAGGTAATGAGAGAGCAGACCAGTTAGCTAATGATGCCGTATTAAGTGGAGACGTTTTTCCATACAAAAACAACTCCCAAGATCTGGCTGCTCTGCCCAGGGTTTATTTACAGGAATCCTGGGGTCAGCTTTGGTCGGGGCAATCAGTGAAAGGGAGATTTTATCGTAATATTCAGCCATCCATTCCTGTCAAACCTTGGTTTAGCAAGTACAAGCTAAGCAAAAAGATTTCAACAATATTAATACGTATGCGATTGGGTCATGTGTGCACTCCAGCTCATCTTGCCAGACTTGGCATTGTGCAGAGCCCTGAGTGTGAATGTGGCGCTGAGGTGGGAGATCTGAACCACTTTATTTTTGCCTGCCCCCTTTATGACCACTTCTCACTTTTCCAAAGCCTTGTTTCCCTCCGAGTCCCTTTTCCCACTTCTATCTCAAGTATTTTATTTAATTTTAATGTAGATATTTATAAAACCATAGCACTTTTCCTTGTAAATAATGATATATCTATTTAAACGTAAATTTTAATATGTATACATAGTTTATTATGTAGTTTTTGGTTTAATTTAAATTTATTACTTAATAACAACTATTCTCCTTTCCGTTTCCAAATTTCCCTTTGTAATTCCTTTCATTATTTCGCGAGTTATCGATTCTTACGTTTTGCTATAATCAGATTAAATATTGTCAGTGGCAATAAGCACGAATAGTGCAACGCCATAATGAAAAAAAAAAAAAAAAAAAAAAAAAATGTATAATCTTATTTTTCTATTGAGGTTATAACTGGGAAGACGGACCTCTATAAGACGACCTTTTTCTATAATGTCTATACCTGCGAATGCGGACCCCTCCATAGTTCATGTGGCAGATTTTCAGTTGTTATGTGGAGACTGATTTCTTTTTCAACGGACTACTTTCTATTGACTGAATTCTTTAGTTGAAGATCTCAGGAACGACGGACGTACAATTTTGATAATTATGGCTGACTTGTGTTTTATTTGTGGGAAGTCTCTAACTGAAGGTGATTCTGTGAATGTAGTGCGTGGCTTGAAAACTTTAAAAACTGCAAGTATCGAAAGAAATGATGGTCACATAGACTTCTTAAATACTTTAACCTCTGTGAATGTGTATGTCGAGTGTCGGAAAGTATACACCAGTAAAAATTCTATATCAGTATCAAAACGACGACTAGAGGAAGGTGAACCTTCACCATCATCCAGTGTATCTCGTAAAAAAAGGAGTGAGGTGTCTTTTGACTTTGTCAGTTAGGAGTTATTGGCACTTCGCCGTCGATATATATATCTATATATATATAAAACATCATTCAATACAATGTATTAACTAATAAATAATACTAATTATTTATTGTTGATAATATTGTAATGATTTAGTAACTATATACAAGGTATTATTCACCGAGATTCACGGTTGAGCTTGTATTACAGTATATATGCCTGAGCGCTGGGTGCTCTCCGCTCTCTATCTCAAAAACGGTTGACTCTATGAAAAAATGTTTAGAACAAAATTTGTCGCAAATTTTATGCTCTACAATTTTGATAATGGATGCTAACATCATTGGAGCAATAGAAACGGAGATAATTGCAAAAAACCGATTTTCGTGACCTTTGACCTCGAATAACTTACGACGCAGACACGAGATAATATGTGACTTTTAAGACAACTTTTAGAACGCCAAAATAAAGCTGTATACGAGTTTCCAGCTTATTATCTCAAATTCCGAGGTGAAACCCTAAAGTGACTGGACTAGCAGGATGTTGTTGGGGTTGCCTCGGCACTGCAGTGCGTCGGGGATGTTCGCTGAGTCACGCATCGACTGCTTCTATGCGACGATGCGGAAACGGTGCACATCCTTGGTGCGTAGGGTCCGCGCCAGCTCCAACACCATCTTGAGGATGTTGGCTGAGAGGTTCGACTGTCACTACATTAATGTACACACACACACACAATGGTTAACCATTGTTGTATGCTTAAGGCGAAAGCGCCAGGGTAACCCGCGAAATTCAATTTTTTTTAGGTTTTTTGGAATTTGCTGGTCAGTATTAAGTTGTACGTTAATTAATATATGAATCGCGGCCGTAAGAAATATGTGTTTACAGAATTATAATCATTAAAGTCATCAACACAACTCTCTAAGACCACGTAAGTCCAAAGAATAACTGTTTCATGAAATCATCATTCTTTGGACTTACGTGGTCTTAGAGAGTTGTGTTGATGACTTTAATGATTATAATTCTGTAAACACATGTTTCTTACGGCCGCGATTCATATATTAATCAACGTACAACTTAATGCTGACCAGCAAATTGCAAAAAACGTAAGAAAATTTGAATTTCGCGGGCTACCTTAGCGCTTCCCCCTTAATGTAGTGACAATAGCAAGAAAATGTGTTTTATTACTAACAGTTTGTAAGTATAATATTGTTACTAACAGTATGAGTCTTGTTGCTCGAAATAAATGATTATTATTATTATAAAACAATACTTGCTTGCACAAGTAATAGAAATATGAACGAAGGCTCTTGTTCCGGTTTGGTTGGTGTGGATTTCGAATTACAGTACTTACCTATTTAAATCAATAATCAACCAACTGACTGGACTGTCAAAACATTTATAATGCGACCACTGACCAGTAATATAAAAGTACGCATAGAGGTCAGTGGGACGAAAATAATAGTAGTCAGTCCGACCACTGGGTTCAAGACTCCTAAAAAAATAAAATACCTATTTGGGTATGACATTTACTCCGACAGGTTATTCCCCTTTACGCGCGAAATTCAAATTTTCTTACGTTTTTTGCAATTTGCTGGTCAGTATTAAGTTGTACAGACGTCAGCACATCAAGCTACCCGAAACTGTCAAATTATCCCAATCCACAATGAGCCTTATGCTTTAGCGATAAAGTTGAAAATCTATTAAATAAATTTGACAGATTGTAGTAGCTTGATGTGCTGGCGTCTGTACGTCGATCAAAATATGATTCGCGGCCGTAGCAAATATGCTTACAGAATTATAATCATTAAAGTCATCAACACAACTCTCTAGACCACGTAACCCCAAAGTATGACGATTTCATGAAACAGTTAGTATATAGGTTGAATAATAAAAATTAACTTTGAAGCTGTTTCGCCAGATAGACCGTTCATGGGGCCATCGTGAAAGTACTTTAGGGTAGGGAAGGGTAGGGTAGGGTACCTTATGCATATTAAATTTATCCTCTTTTCACTGCAACTATATAAAAGGATTGAATGCAGCAAGCAAAAGACGGAGATTACTTTTAATTTCATTGTATACATCAATAAAATGACACTTTCTGAATATATTCCTTTTAATGAATGAGTAAGCGGAAGAGGAATTTTTTATGTCTAATTTGGGGGATGTGGTAGAGTTTGAGGAATCACAAAAAAATGAGGAACTATCGCATTATGAGGATGAGGAAGAGGAATCGTCATCAACCCTATATTTACGTTCCGTTCGTTGTCGAGCGAAACGCACTTTAGAACGTACCCTTTTTTTTTTACTGGCAATGACAGTCTGACACTGACAGTTGACAGTATTCTGTAGGTATTTTATTTTGGCATTTTGTTTGTTCATTTATTCATGTTTGTTGGCGCCTTTGGCGCATGGCGCAATTAAAATTAAAAAATTCGATATAATTCAAAATGGAACCAGATACTGATATGATCGAAAATGATCAAGAGGATAAGGATGGTGCCATCGTCAACATACATGTTCGCAACTTTTTTTGTCATGACAATTTGGAAGTAAATCTAAACAGAAACGTAAATTTTATTGTTGGTCGCAACGGAAGTGGGAAAAGTGCAATTTTGACTGCTTTAGTTGTCGGCTTAGGTGGAAGAGCGTCTGCTACAAACCGCGGAAATAATCTACGTTGTAAGTTGCAAGTCTGTTCTTTATCCTGCCCTTGCCCCATGTTACTTGGGGTCGGCGCAAAATGTACCTCCGTAATGTATTTTATCCTGAGACGACCTTGTGACCTGTTTTTCTCAGTCCTGTCACCATCAGTTTATCACTTTAAAATTGTTCAGATTTAAACACTTTATATATTTGCCACAATAACTTTCTGTAACTTTGGTCTGGGTTCTCATAATTTGAAACTTCCAACTACTAAATACTCTTCTATTGTTGCCATGCTGTTATTGTTTATACAAATTGTATGTCAAGCCTTGTTGTTCCAGCATTTATTAAGAAGGGTGCCAACTCTGCGACAATTGAGATAAAAATCAAGAACAGTGGTCCTATGGCATACAAACACCAAATTTATGGCGACTACATAACTGTTGTA
The DNA here is from genome assembly GCA_963855955.1 of Luperina nickerlii. NCBI lineage: Eukaryota > Metazoa > Arthropoda > Insecta > Lepidoptera > Noctuidae > Luperina > Luperina nickerlii. The sequence continues at coordinate 3,013,491 of OY979663.1, forward strand.
AGGCATATCAATGCTTCAGGAGGCTCCAATTACAAAATTAAAACTGCTTCTGGTATGTATAACGTGACCATTTGTCCTGCTTTGGGTGGTACAGTCCCACTTTGTGCGGGAGAGTCCCGCTTTCAGGCTATTTGTCCCGTTGTCCCCAACCAGAGCAAAATTGTCCTGCTTTTATAAAGGGACCAATTGATATTCAACTCAATTCAATTTATTCATGATCAGTTTATATTGTATCTGAGTATCAACAAATATAAGTCAGCACAAAGATAAATTTTAATTACAAAGACTAACATCGACAAATGATAGCTGATAAATGTAGGTATGTTTAATTGTTATTGAAGTCAGAACAACTTTGATCAGCTACACTGCTTTTAATAAACACTTAGCAAAGGAGAATGGGTAAAACCGTACCCAGACACAAAGTTAATTGTAGAATTATGAAACTATGTTGATCTTTATTGCTCTCATGGAATAGTTTAATTAATCCTAAGACATCATTAGATTTAAGATAATAAGAAATAAGATTTGATTAAATACATGCTTTCTTTTGTGAACCTCAAATAATTACAGAAAGTTAAAAATAGGCTCAATAATTTAAAAAAAGTGCATCATTAGAAGCGCAAAAAGTTTTTTGAGGTTCATTAATTTCAAAAAGTGTCCATCATTACCAGGTCAATAAGTTTTGAAAGGATAAGTAAAATATTTCCTTCTACTAAATCAATTTCATTTCCTCACATAACTTTTGTCTTCAAGAGAATTCAGACATGCTTTCTTTTGATTAATTAAACTACTCCCTGAGGCCCTCAGGGAGTAGTTAAAAGACAGACATAGTTCATATTGCTACAGTCGATTTTTTTTTTGGGTATGGGGCCCATACAGAATTACCCATTGTCCTTTACGAAAGAATCCCATTCATTTGGTCTTCACACAAAACTTAAAGCATTCCAACCTAATCTGTTTCAAGGAAGTTTTAAGGAAAATGAGGCTCTTCTAGATTTCTAAAAATTAATAAGATAGAATAAGGGAATAATATTAAAGTAGTAGGTAACATGAAATACAATGTTATCAAATCCTCAATTCACGAATGCAAAACCCGGATATCGCATTTTGCCGCTATTTTATTATCACCACTACATTTGACGTGTAATCGATCAATCAGTTAATGCTAGCTTATGTAGTCGATTTCATAAGTTATCTTAATAAGTGTCTGTGCAATCGAGTTGCAAAATTTAAAGATAAGAAAATGCACACTAACACAAATGCTGATTTTCTTATCTAATGGGCGAACCAGAGTGTAGGCGGGTTCGGGTGCGTGTGCGGGCGCGGCTAGTTTTAATGTACGTAGACACCACTTATGTCCACAGTGCACGCGGCAAGTCTCCACGTACATACCTAACACTTCCACTGCCGCTGACATGCATAGCACACACACGCGCGTGTGTGTTTTGTAAATTCTTCCTCTGGTGCCGCAAACACGCCGCGCGTGTTGTTGTAAATTCTTCATCTGGTGCTGCAAACACGTCACTAGTGTTTTTCGCTATTAAGTGCTTGACGAGTCCGCGCAAGCATTCGCCCCAAAGGCTAACCTGCGGAAACTCACCGACAACGCTTCTTAATTAGCTTTTAACCCTGATATTATTGCTACTGCAGCAAGAGAGGTGTTTTATAGAGGTGCGGCGCCTAAACAAGTAAGCATCGACGCAGCGTTCACCTATGCTATGTTTGGGGCAGATATTCCTCTCATATGGGGGTAATTTCTCAAGCCGTGAAAGCCTTTTTAGAAAAAAACATTTTTCTAAAAAGGTTTCTAGTATGACTACAGGTTTGAAAGACGTCCACTGCTGGACATAGGCCTCCCCCAAGCACCTCCACTTTGACCGGTTCTGTGCTAAACTATGTTTACCTATGTCTAATTTTGAGTTTAAGACTCTGGTGGATAACTAGGACCCTGGAGGACCATGTATACACGCGCTCAGTCCGCGTCGCTATCGCGCCGTATGTCGATTCGCTAGCATGTCGCCTCGTGTGCAGGGAAACATAATGTTGTATAAATATAGTCTAGTTTTAAGGATACAACTATGTCGATAATGTGACGCGGCATTCACCGGAAATGTTTTGTATGTAATTCTAATTAATATAATATGTATTTACCATAAGCTACAATAACATAAATGAAATGATGTTTGTTTCTGTAAGTAAATCTATTGAGACGATTTGACACGTCAATTTTTTGGTCGATATTTTAAAACTATGTAGATGGCGCCGATATTTCCTAGCTTACTGATCCCTCAGAAGAAATGCCGAAACAAACTCAGAAGTTATGGTCTCTTTTAAGACCAAACATTATATTATAAACTAGCAGCGACCCGCGGTTTCACCCGCATAAGTGTCGATTCCGTAGGAATATCGGGATAAAAAGTTTATAATCCTATGTGTTAATCCTTGTTATAAAATATCTGTGCCCCGAATTTCATCCAAATCCGGTCAGCCGTTTGTGCGTGAAGAAGTAACAAACATACAAACTCACTCACAAACTTTTGCCTTTATAATATTAGTGTGATACATATCTTGACATTTCTCAGGACCCCAGGGTCCCAGGCCTTTGGAAGGCGTACGAGGGGCTGAAGCCAACTCGCAAAGGCCCGTTAGACGTATTAATGAAATGAGGCACCAAACAACAATTATCCTTGTTCGCCTTCGCACTATGCAAGTGCACCCATTGCAAGGACAACCCCTGGTTGGCGTAAGACTATTGTAGGATATAGAAACAAAGACATTAGATTATGGGTTTGGGTGGCTATAGTGAATTGGTTATTTAGGACTATGGAAAGCCTATGGCCCCTGCCTGATTAAAGATACATCTATACTAATATTATAAAGCTGAAAAGTTTGTTTGTTTGGTTGAACGCGCTAATCTCTGGAACTACCAGTCGGATTTGAAAAATTCTTTTTGCATTTAATAGCCCAATTCTCGAGGAAGGCTATAGGCTACTTAACATCACGCTAGGACCCTTAGGAGCCGAGCAAAAACCAAAAAAGTCAGAAAAAAGGTAAACGAATTAAAAGCGCAGGCAGGCGATGCGACGGGGTGGGTCGGGGGAACAAGAAATTTCACGCGGACGAAGTCGCGAGCAGAAGCTAGTGTTATTATAATAAGCCTATGTTGTCCCCCTGCAGGGCAAAGACCGTCCTTTCCTCAATAGAGGTTAATAAAGAAATTTATTTATATTTTTCAGGTGAAATTGCATCAACGAAATTCGAGGAAGTGAACGCAATAACTGTCGCACATGACATACAAGTAGACAACCCTATTTCAGTACTAAACCAGGATGACGCTAGAAGTTTTCATGCTTCCGACGCTAAGAAGAAATACACTCTGTTCCGTAAGGCGACTAATTTGGACAAGATGGAAAACAATTACAATATTGGCCTTGAGAACTGTAAGAAAGCTGCCACTACAAGGAAAAGAAAACAAGAAGTAAGTTATTTAGTTCAGTTAGATGATTATTTTACTTTATGTTCAGATTGCTACTTGCTAATACATGCCTTATCGTTTATTTCTGTTGTACTTTGCGCTTTTATGACTTAACGTATAGATGCCAGCACATCAAGCTACCCCGTAAGCGTCAAATTTTCTCAATCGACTTAATCAACTTTGAACCATATGCTGTAGCGATAAAGATGAAAATCTATTAAAGAATTTTGACATATTGTAGTAGCTTAATGTGCTGGCGTTTCACGTGTCTAAGCAATATTTGACTGTTCCAGGCTTGTCGAGAATTAGAAGAGGAGTACAAAAAGTGGAAAAGCAGACATGATCAGCTACGATCGCACGTTCAGATCAAAGCAGAGAAGAAGTCTCTACAGAATGAGTACTACTGGAGTGAGATAGCGGAGTTAGAGCGAGAGGCGAATAAGATTCAAGAACAATATGACAAACAGTCGGCCAAGATGGACAAACTGAGAGACAAACTCAGCAAGATGGCAGAGAACTATGGCAGCAATACCAGCGCGATTGAGTGAGTCAAGCTAAGAAATCTTTTTTAATCTTAGACATATAAAAAAATAAAATCTTAGAAATATGTTCTCTATAACATTATCTGTTTAAGTACAAAACAAACACTCAATCGCCCACTGACTTCAGAACAAATAAATCCATACGAATATTATAAATTCGAAAGTAACTCTGTCTGTCTGTCTGTATGTTACCTTTTCACGCCTAAACCACTGATTTGCATCCCGGGGAAGGACATAGGATAGTTTTTATTAACATACGGAAGCTAGTAAAATATAAATATTCCAATCATGAACTCAATATTTACCGTTTTTTAATTCACATTGTGTCCCTAGCTTGGCAGGGCGACAGGAGTCCAAGACAGAGGAAAAGAAATGGAGAGGGGTCTCTCCATTTATTTTCCTCTTCCCTTTTTATGGTTCCATAGTCAACAAGGAACCCTTATAGTTTCGCCATGTCCGTCCATCTGTGCGCGGCTTAGCTCAGATTCTCTTTATTACTAGAAAAGCTGTAATTTGGCATGGTGTGGTTGGATAGACTCTTCAAAAATATTGCGGATGCGAAATATTAAGCTTTAAAGTCCAAATTTTTGTTAGAGTCAAGTGTCTCCCCCCTTCCAGTTAAGGCGCTACCTCGAAAATCTAAAATCCTCGAAAACCTACTAAGCGAGCGAAAGTGATGCAATTACTTTTGAAACGCAAAAGAAGATGGCTATAATGTGCGTGCGCTCGCAATAAAACGACGTATGTGCCAAAACGAATTTACTCCTTTTTTAACAAAATAAATGAATTAAATTTAAAACTACTTTGAGTAAACTTTGATATAACGAAGTTAAAAGGAAGACTATCACAGCTAAGTAGGCTTTACCAGTTAACAAGTAATAATCGACCAACACACATTTGCTGCTGGAATGTGTGTGTGTGTGCGTGGTCCAACACGCACTTGGCCGGTGTTTTTTTATAACAAAACAATAATTACAGCGAGCTGCGAAAGGTTCTTGATGAGAAGACGCTACAGAAGACTGCGTTGGAGCAAGAACTTCGTTCACTGGAGACTGAAGTGAATACCGTGCAGGCCACGTGGCGCAGCTCACAAAACACTGCCGGCAAGCTCACCGACTCGCTGAACAGAGAAAAGCGGAAGATCGGAGATCTGGAGAGAGAGATACAGAATATTAGGTAAGTTGAGTTGATTATCATAAAAATAAATCCCTGGAAAATAAATTAAAGTATAATAAATATGCTAAACTGTTAAAAAAATGCATTAATTTGTCCAGGAAACAAACGTCTGGCAACTTTATTATGAAAGCAAAAAACAAATGTAGCGCAACTTGGAAATTGATTAAAAATAAACCTAACTGTAGAGATTCACAATATATAGAAGCAATTAAACTAAACGACACTTTGATAGAAGATCCTGAAGAAATAGCAGAGGCTTTCAATAATCACTTTATTGATTCTACGAACATTGATATAACTAATAGTAGGAAAAATAGACCCACGATTAATGCTAATAATGAAGGTAATAGTATATACCTAGAACCCTGTACGCCAAATGAAATAAGCAAAATAATTGCTTCTTTAAATAATACCAACGCTGTGGGATATGATGAGATTTCGACACAAATTATAAAATCGTGTGCTAATATACTGTCACCTATTTTCGCTCATCTGATTAATTTAAGTTTCTTTGAAGAAAAGTATCCTGAAAAATTAAAGTTCTCAGTAGTAAAGCCTTTATATAAAAAAAAACAATAAACATGACTTAAATAATTACCGTCCAATTACCTTAATTCCTATAATTTCAAAAATATATGAAAAAGCAATGTGTAATAGAATTGTCTCATTTATATATAAACACAGTATAATAAGTCTGGAACAAAATGGTTTTCAAAGAGGAAAGTCGACTACACTAGCTTGTTATCAACTTATTAAATCAATTACTGAGAATATAGATAAGAAAATACCGGTCACTGCTATATTTTTTGATATGAGCAAAGCGTTTGACTCTGTAAAACATGACATACTGTTAAAAAAATGTGAGAGTTATGGAATAAGAGGAAAAGCGTTAAATTGGCTCAAAGATTACCTAAGTAATAGACAGCAACGCGTTGAAGTTTTAGGAATTAATATAGATAGAGAAGTGTCAAATTATAAATCTCAGTTCAGGAACAACACATATGGGGTGCCTCAAGGTAGCATTGTGGGGCCGTTGCTCTTTCTTCTATATATAAATGATTTGCCAACAGTAACCAAGAATGAGTGCGTGTTATTTGCAGATGACATTGCACTGGTAATAAATAACGAAACCAAAAATGAACAGCATGAGGACAAAATAAATACTGCCGTAGTAAGCATACTAGAATGGTTTGAACAAAATAATTTATGTGTAAACATCTCCAAAACAAAATATATTAATTTCTGTAATTACAAAATGACAAATAAAACAATGAAAATTATTGGGCGCGGTAATGAACTTGAAGAAGTTGATTATACAAAATTTTTAGGCATAGTAATTGATAAAAATTGCAATTGGAAAAAACATATAGATAATATATGCAACAGGCTAAACAGCTTTGCATTTGCACTAAGAAACCTTAGGAAAACTGTTGGAATAAATGCCGCTCTACTGGCTTATCATGGTTACGTCTCATCTGTGCTAAGATACGGCTTAATATTATGGGGCAATTCTACGGACAGTGACAGGGCTTTTATTGTGCAAAAAAAGTGCTTACGAGCTGTGTTTGGTGTAGGGCCATTAGAATCGTGCAGGCCCATATTAAAAAAGCATAAATTGTTATCACTGGCATGCTTATATATACTGGATATGGGAGTGTTCGTAAAAAAACACCCTAAGGCCTAGTCCGCACTGCGATATTTCACCGCGCGATATTTTTCTCGTAATTCTGTAACACATTCAATACTATGGGACTAGCCGCACTGACGTTATAAAATTCGCGCGGAAAAAAAATCTGTGATTTGATGCAAATTGAACGCGATTTATTCCCGCGCGAATGTTTTGTGCAATAGTAAGTAGTATGAATATGGCCGCACTGCGGAAAAAAATTCGCGCGTTTCTCTCAGTCGTGCACTGACAACGGCATTGATAAGATGTCGCGCGCTACGTCTCCCGCCCGATCGGCAGGCGAGCAGGAGTTAGCAGAAAATGATATTGAAATAGAACAATTAATCAATCTGATGCACAGGAGACCTCCCCTGTGGGACAAATTTGATCCTAAGTACCACGATCGAGTATTGAAAGCAAGATTATGGGAGGAAATATACAAACAGATATATTTTACGTGGGAACAATGCAGTCTTGCTGAGAGAAAACAAAAAGGTAAGTAAAGTAAATATTTTATTAATATAAAAAGTTTACAAATTGACAATAATTATTTTACTTTTTCATTTATCTAGGTCTGTGTGTATGTATCTCGGTTAAAAACAGATAGTACGGACGCCAGCACATCAACCTACCACAATCTGTCAGATTTCTTTAATAGATTTTCAACTTTATCACTAAAGCATAAGATTCAAAGTTGATTGGGAAAATTTGACAGTTTCGGGTAGCTTGATGTGCTGGCGTCTGTACATAAGTTTATTTATATTTTATCATACTGCCACGAAATTGACCCTTTCGATGAATCAAAATATTCTGCAAAATATTGTCTATTTTCAATGCTGGATATTGTAGATCTCACAGGAGTAGGACGTAAAGATTGTAACTTGGTTCCATACAATTTGTCCTTAAACCGAATTCCATCATGTTTCCGTACGTAATTATGCAAAATGCAACATGCTTTAATTATTTGGTCACAAGTTATTAGTTTCACATCTAAAGCTCGATGTAAAATTCTCCATTTATTAGTAAGTATGCCAAATGTGCATTCTACAAATCTTCTTGCTAGTGTGAGTCTGTAATTAAAAACCCTTTGAGTTCTATGTAAGTTTCTTCTGGGGTAAGGGCGCATTATGTGTTCTGAGAGAGCGAACGCTTCATCTCCAACAAATAAATAAGGCATTTTTTCCCCGTTTTCGTCTTTTGGCAGCTGACTTGGTGAAGGAAGCATTAACTGACCACCTTCAAGCTTCTTACCAAATGCAGAATTTTTGAAAACGGTAGAGTCGCTACTGCTACCGTAAGCTCCTATGTCAACACTGATGAAATAATAATTTGCATCAGCTACCGCCATCAAAACTAAGGAATGATATTGTTTATAATTATAAAATTCAGACCCCGCGCTGTTAGGCTTTTCGCACCTTATATGCTTTCCATCCACTGCTCCCAAGCAGTGTGGAAAATGGGCTCTTTTATAGAAAAGTTCGGCAGTTTGGCGCCAAGTTGTTTCCTCTGGTTCTGGCATATATAAAGGTTGTAAACATGACCATAGCTTTTCACACGTGTCTTCTATAATTTCGCCAATTGTAGAGATGCCAATTAGATATTCAAAATATAGCGAATAGTAGCTATTTCCTGAAGCCAAGTATCTGCAAAGAACAAAAAAAAAATTAACATCAAGAAACTATAAACAGATAAATCATACCTACCCGACAATAAATTACCTTAAAATATAACATTTTAATCTTCATTTGCAGGAGCTGATGTGCAAAAAAAATGGAAAAATCTTAAGGACACATACTTTAAGGAGGTAGCAGCTGATAAAAAGGTGGTTTCGGGTCAACCCAGAAAGAAAAAGAAAAGACCATACATACACAAGGGAGCACTTTCATTTTTATCCACTCAAAAATCTATGAGAGATACTACAAATAATATAAGAGACACGGAAAGCCCTAAAAGTAATATCGAAGACTTTACTAATCAATGTGACGAAGACACTGACTCAGAAGTTTCACAAAATAAAAGACTGAAAGCGAGCATGCGTAAAAAGACTAAAAATAAAAATAATAGTGATGATGAATTATTGAAACAGTTACTTCAGGAGAAAAAATATGATGAGGATGTTTCATTTTGTGAGATGCTCATTCCAATGCTCAAAAATCTCTCAACAGACCAGAAACATTACGCTAAAATTGAAATCTTGAATGCACTTAATAGAGCAACCAAATATTCACCACAAGATGTAATGCCACCTAGAGTCAGCTCCGCTTCGCGTCGGTATCAATCATCATCATCGTACTCATCTTACAACCCAAATACGCCATCACCCTATCCAAATACGCCATCACCCTATCCAAATACGCCATCACCCTACCCAAATACTGTCCGACAATCTCCTCCGCCTGATCCATCTCCTCAAACTCAATACACGCCATTTAGTAATCCATCTGTCATTCTTCAATCTCTACCAGATCCGCCTCCTCAAACTCAATATACGCCATCTCGTAATCCATCTGTCATTCTTCAATCTCTACCTGATCCGCCTCCTCAAACTCAATACACGCCATCCCGTAAATCTAGTGTCGTTTCTCAGCCTGATCCGTCTCCTCAAGACCAATACAAACAGTCTCTCAGTTCAAATTTTCCAAATACTTCATTTAGTCATTCTTCATACGTAGTAGAGGGAAGGGGTTTTGACATGAAAGATTTCATTTTATTTAAATAGAAGTTGACTGTTTTTGTTTAATAAATGATTCTGTAAGATTAATCCTTCTTTTTATTTATCATTATCAGTCATAAAATGTACACTGGAATGTAGTCAATAGTCAAATCAGTCAGACAGTAATCAAATGGGAAGATAGATTAAGAAGACAATATGAATAATCATCCTAGCAGCGCCTAAATGACTTTGATAAAAATCGATGCTTTCAATTATTTCAAAGAAACAAAAGACCACATTGCTTTCTTCTAATTTGATCGATTTTTATGAAATGCTTAGATATATGTACTTGTACACTGCGGTGCATACCCCTTACTAAATATGGATCATCTTACCTTATAGTTATCGAAAGTCTCTCTTCAGCTGAAATTGCTTTTCTCCAATTTGTATCTTGATAGGTAATAGCTGGACCAACTAGTCGTAATAAATTATCGAATGATGTTTTACTCATTCTATAGTATCTGAAAAACTTTTCACTGTATTTTCGTAGCTCTTGATGTTTTAAGTAGAAAAATCCTTTCATAGGTCTCATGGCCGTCAATGGGTGAATCCAGTATTCATGACATCTTTTTATACGTCTGTTACGTCGCCGCCGCCGTAGTATCAGATAAATCAAAATGTTTCTGATGTCCATTACACGTTCGTCTCAGCCGGGAACAGCATCGAACTGACAAAAATCGCACGAAATTTTACTCGCGGTGCGTACTAGGCGTGATTTCGAGCTCGGAATATAAGTCGCGAGAATAAAAAACGCGCGGTGAAATATCGCAGTGCGGACTAGGCCTTACCTATTTAATAAAGCCGATAGTGAAAATATGTACAAAATAGGTAAACAATCGAGGGATCCAACCAGATTAGCTATGCCTAGGTGTAGAACAGCATTTTGCCATAAAAACACTAGTCGAATGGCAATAAAGATATTTAATAAGATACCAAAGATATTTAGAGAACTGCCTATGAATATATTTCAAAAAAGACTCCGAACATGGCTTATTGAAAATTGCTTTTATAGTATTAATGATTTTTTGAATTATAATATAAATAGGAATATTGCACAACCATGAATACTGTAATTTAATTAATTTTGACATTCTTGTAATTTAATTAGTTTTGACGTTTCTGTAATTCAAATAATTTTGACATTTCTGTAATTTAATCAATTTTGACATTCCTGTAATTTTATTAATTTTGACTTGCCTGTATTATTAATTTGACATTTGTAATTTCTTATCTTATTGACTTTTCTAAAATAATTTTAATGAATATAACTATGAATCATGGCACATCAAAAATTTGCATGCTGAATTTAGTAGGCGGAATATGAAGTACTATGAATTGTATTATGACATCTGTAAGCACCAGGGATTGAAAACCGGTACGAATATGGGTTCCGGTTCTTCATTTCGGTTCTTAAAAAGGTTCTTCTTTTCGGTACGGTTCCGGTTCAGGTTCCGGTTCGGTTCTGGTTCCATAGTACCGGTTCCAAATAAAGGTTCCAATATACCGGTTCCGTATCATCCGATTTAAAGGTTCTCTAAGAAAGAAGGGATAATGTTTGACGCGTGGCTAGCGTATCTTTTCTTTCAGTTAGCCTTCGAATTATTGGTGAGCAAATATTGACAGTAATTATTATTAGTTGTTTATATAATCTACAGTTACTGTTAATAAATTAATATAAAATGGACAAAGGTAAGTTTAATCGTATTGTATTCACTTAGATATTATCATCTCCTTTATTTATTGAATATACAGGGTTAATGGAAAAACACCAACAACCTCTTAAGAGGTCATTGTACAACAGACAAGTACACGAATGTATAATATAAATCAAACGATGAAACAAATATAGGGCGCACGCGTTGTTCATGCAACGAATGATGCGAATGATCTACAAATGCAATGTACCCCTCTCTCCTCTTACAAAATCTCCTATCTTGCCGCTATTGTCCTGCGCTGAGCGGCATCGTATGAACTCGTTCGGTCTCGTACTCGTACCGCTAAAGAACCGGTACAATAAAGGTTCTAATTTAGGTTCCGGTTCCGGTTCGGGTTCTAGCAACCGGAACCACTAAATACCGGTATTTTACCGGTATTTTAGGAACCTTTTCAATCCCTGGTAAGCACCATATTTCATGCAAATAAACGATTATTATTATTATTATTAGCAAAACATGGTTTCACTAGAGACCGAAGTAAACAGTGTGCAGGCCACGTGAGTTCATAACATAAAGCCGGCAAGCTCACCGATTCGTTTAACAGGGAGAAGAGAAAGATCGGAGATCTGGAGAGACATACAGAATATTGGGTATGTTCGGTGAATATGGATGCTGATAATTTGTATTTTATTTTTAATGTGGAAACTATTTTGTAAATAAAAACAACAGTGAAAAGTAGTGTAATAACTTAAATAATGCCATGTTGTACGCGTTTTAAAATTATTCTATGGGACCGTACGGCACGGTTTGTGAATAGTGTGGACACCACAACGCACACAAGCTATTTTAAGAAGGGGAGTTCCCCGAAGTTTCATTATTAATTGGAAAATTATGATGCTCATTATAGCTCAATATTGTGTATTGGTATCTCTAGCAATTACTAATCTTGATAATTTTGGCATCGCAGTAAACTGCCGTCACGTTAACCAATTACGCAATTTTGGTTGCCCATGTAAGCGGTCCTTTAAAGCAAAAGCGCCAGCCTAGTCCCAAATTGGCCTATTGAATGGTTATTTCATGAAATCATGACATTTGAGGCAAATTTTAACTTAGGTGTTGTAATGATGAATCTAATGATCATATTTCTGTAAATACATAATTTTTACGGCCTCAAATAATATTTTGATCAACATATAACCTGAAGCTGCAAATTGCAAAAACCGTAAGACAGTTTGAATTTCTAAAAACGACCTCTGCAAAGACATTCGTTACTATCAATACATATTTTAATTAAACCACATTTTTCGTGTTTGTTGTGTGCCCGCGTTGTACAACGGATTTTTATGTAGTTTTCACCAATTTAGAGAACTTATTCCGGATGCTTAATGTATCATTAAAGTTATATAAATTAATGAAATGTCAATGCTTTGTCAAGTCGTAAATACCGTGCGAAGCTAGGGCGTTATTTATTTGTATGTTATATTTGTATTGGCCAGGTATTTAGAGGCTAAGCAATAACAGCCGCACGGGTCGATTGATCAGGTTAAGCTACGCTGGCCGCGGTTGGTCCGTGGATGGGTGACCATCTTTACATATCAAGACCTCTCCGTGCCTCGGAAAGCACGTTAAGCCGTTGGTCCCGGTTATCATTCGTGGATCTTTGTCGTTACGGGTCGTCTGAATCCCGAAAGTCTGAAAACCAGTCTTACCAAGGGGTATCGTATACCTAGTAATTGGGTTGTGGCGGTCAGATAGGCAGTCGCTCCATGTAAAATACTGGTATTCAGCTGCATCCGTTTAGACTGGAAGCCGACCGCAACATAGTTGGGAAAAGGCTAGGTAGATGATGATTTGTATTGGCCAGGTCGGGCGGGGCGGAGTCCCAGCGCGCCGCGCTGACGGTGCGGGCGGAGCGCGCGGCGGGCGCGGCTGTGGCGGTGCGCGCGCGCTACGACACGGCGCAGCACGAGGCGGCGCAGGCGCGCGACAACGCGGCGCACGCGCAGGCGCAGGCCGACCAGCTCAACAAGCACGCGCAGCACCAGCGCGGGAAACTCAGTATGTATCCTAACTTTTAACTATCACGGCTTTAATCCGCGAAGGAATATCCACATTTCGGCAGTTGATGTTTAAATTAGTGTCCGACGGAAGGTTCAGCTTCGGTTTCAGCCAAAAAATCTGGTTTCGGCCGCAGTCTCTGTTTGGAAGATAAGAAGTGGCCGAAACTAGCGTATGGCATTTGTGAGCTGGTTTTGATAGAATACGAACGACTGACAGATACTAAAATATATAAAATACTGCTATTCAGCTGCATCCGTTTAGACTGGAAACCGACCCCAACATAGTTGGGAAAAGGCTAGGCAGATGATGATTCCGGAAAATTAATGTATAATATAATTCATTATTACTAACTTACATATAACAATGAAATCTCCATGTTTTGTCAAGCCGTCAAAACCGCGCTAGTTTATAAATTAACGATTATTATTATTGTCTTCGGTTAAAAGGCCAACTGAAGCAAACACTACGCGAGTTGGAGTCGCGTGGCAACGACTCTCTGGCGGTGTACGGCAACAACATGGTGGAACTGTGTCAGCAGATCAACGCGGCTTTCAACAAGAAACAGTTCTCACAGAAGCCCAGGGGCCCTATCGGTACGTATGAAAGTTATCCGCAAAAAGTTAAAGGAAAGTACAGATCGCTCTTAGCGATAAGACCGCCCATTGTGTCACCCTTTGTACAGTTTCTATATTTATGTCTGTAATTTATATGGTTTACATAATAAAGAGTATTCTATTTTATTCTATTCTACAGCTTTTCAAAGAAAAGTATACGCTTCGGTTATGTTCGTGTTTAGTTTTAGCCTACAAACGAAAAGACTACTAACTTTTGTAGTGCACCTTACGTTGCGCATTTCTATAAAGTTTTCTCTCTGTCGGATTACCTACTCCGGTCTCAGATCGTCCTTTGGCACTCAAAAGTACAAAAAAAAGGAAAAAAATAAAGGAGGAGGGTAATCTGCATCTGTACCAGAGCTTACGTCTCTTTGTCCCCCCTTGCCCCTGTCACCCCTCCGGCCTGCCTGCTGCACCATCACCCAGCGGTGGGCGAGCCGTAAGCGCGGCGTCGCCTAGCCGTAGCCGAGTCGACGTATCAGAGCTGCTGATCCGCTTTGGTTACGTGCTTACGTTAGGTTAACGCCTGTTTGACGGCGAGGGAAAAGGCGATACGGTGACGATCCCTTTTCAAGTTGATATGTGTGCTATGATATTTATTCCATTTAGGCAGAACAGCACCGCCTAATACTCTAATGTGAGGCGAGGCTTTGCTGACCTTAATTTCTATTCAGCCGGTATGTTGCTGTTGGACAAAGGCGTCCCATTCCCTTTCACACACACGTCTGTCTATTGCCATTGCGGGCCAGTCCCTTCGGTAGGAGTCAAGTTCGTCCTGCGTCTTCGTCTTGGTTTACCGCGATGTTGTCTAGCATTTAATGGGACCCAATCGGTGGTTCTTTTCGCCCATAGCTCATCTGACATGCGACAGACATGTCTGATCCAATTCCAGTTAACATTGGCAGTTTTCTGGGTAACATCCGTGATTTTGGTTTTGGCGCGCAGTATTGTGTTCTTTACAACAAATAACCCTATGTACGAGTATATTTCATTATGTCATCATCCTGTGCATGCCTAACCCAGTAAGTCTGCCTCTACCGTTTTATTATGCATAAAGTTTAATAAATAAGCATTTATCAGGTGCTTATCTGAAAGTGAAAGAGAAGAAATGGGGCGGAGCGCTGGAGCACATCATCGGTGGAAGCATCCAGGCCTTCTGTGTGAACACGCCTGAAGACTCCAGGAAACTCTTCCAGTTGATGAATCAAGTGAGTATTGATAATAATGATAATAAACGTCAGGCATTGGCACCCATCTAATCTATCTAACTAACCTGTACTGTCCCACTGCACGGCAAAGGCCTCCCGGATCTCCCTTTTCCACACAATTCTGTCTGTTGCCAGTCCCTACGGTAGGAGTCAAGCTCGACCCGCCATCTTCGTCTTGGTCTGCCGCGATGTCGTCGTGCGTTTAGTGGGACCCAATCGGTGGTTCTCTTAGCCCAATTGGCATCTGACATGCGGCAAACATGTCCGGCTCAGTCCCACTTAAGTTTAGCGGCTTTTTGGGTAACGTCTGTTATCTTAGTTTTGGCGCGCAGTATTGTGTTCTGCGCAACATGGCTCGCTGGCAAACCTCGAGTCTGGACCTCTGCTGAAGTGTCAAAGACCAGGTTTGAGCACCATATGTGAGAATGAGGAGAATACACATGTCCATAATTCTCCTTTTGAGACATAGCGGTAGATCTCCTTTTAGAAGATCTTTGTTTGACCAATAGCTCCTCCAGGCGCTCTCGGTGCGTCGAGCAACTTCTTTGTCTTGTCGCGCCTGAAAGGAGACTATTTGGATACTCTTTGATACTCTTGGACATATGCACTCTCCGCACCCCCAATATATATAGACTCCTTTTGATGCTGTTAGTATGAGTTTGGTCTTTGACATGTTTATCCTAAGCCCAAGCTCGAGCATTGACTTGTTCAAGTCCTCGAGCATGTTACCCAACTCAGCCACTGATGAGGTAAAAAGTACGATGTCATCGGCGAAGCGGAGGTTCGATAGTCTCTTTTCACCGATGACTAGTCCCTTGTCTGCCCAGTTTTGTGCCAAAGTTAAGAAGGCTTCCTCAAGAGTGGCTGTAAAAAGCTTAGGGGACAACGGGTCTCCTTGCTTGACTCCTCTTTTAATCGGAAAGGATGGACCCAGTGGTGCTAATTTTGATTGATGCTGTGCTATTACTGTATACTGTCTTAAGTAAGTTGATGTAGGTGGGTTCTATATTTTGGATAATCAGAGCGTTGAAAAGTGAATCGTGGTCGATGCTGTCGAAGGCCTTTGCGTAATATACGAATGCCAGATACAACGGTACGGATGGTCCCTAGTGCATTTCCTTACCAGAGTGCGTCCAGAAGAGGAGTGGCGCGATGGTTGGTGCCATGCTCGACCCCCTTCTGGCAAGTTAGCAAACCGTTGTGTCCTTTGATCCATTGAATAGTTATGTTATGGAGGCTACCCACCTGGTTGAGACGCTGGTGGCACTCGTGTATTAGGCGAGAATCAACTGTGTGACTGTTCAGCGCTTGCAAAACAGCCATGCTGTCTGAGAGTATGCGGATTGAGTGGTCATTAATTTCCCTAACCTTGATGGCTGAAGCGCCTAGCGAAATACCCATGCATTCGGCCTGGAACACCGTGTTATGGACCCCATATGGTGTAGCTATGTGTTTTGTAGCGAAATAAAAGAAGACTACATAAACACGTACAATTTTTTATAGATATTGAACCAACATTAAATATAAAAAAATGAAATTTATACAGCTGGTTCACGAACTAGCGAATCGATTGCAATCGGTTTTTAGGCTCGTTACCACTACTTTGCACAGGTTTTAAAAAGAATAAAATCTAAAGTAAATTACCTAAGATGTCCCGAAATAAAAAAGGGTCTAAGCACTTAAGTGTTAAAAGATAGATATGTAGATAAAGATTAGTAGTTTCCTGGACCTCGAAGTTCAGCATACTTCAACTACGCATACGAAACTCTTATACCAATTCACCACCAAATTGGTATAAGAGTTTCGTATGCGTAGTTGATGTATGCTGAACTTAAAATTGATTGCAGCAATATAGATTTATATATTGCTGCAATAGTTTATATTTGTACTAGGATTCCATTTATATTAAAATTATTCGATGTCTTGTGTTTTATTCCGCAACAAAAGATTTTTATATTCTTCAAATATTTTTGCTTATCACGTCAAAATTCGAATTCTGCTTAAAATATTAATGACCAGACATATTAATTAGAAAAGAAGGTTTTAACCGCAGTGATGACGCTGTAGTATGTTGAAGTACTCTGAGAAGATTCTAAGCACCTGTGCCACTACCTGTCTTGGATCCATCCGTGAAGATGCGCAGCTCTGCAGGGCGCAATTTATTTAAAAATCTTTTTTGTGTTCCTACACACTGGCAGGTCCAATTGAAAAATGACGTGTTTGAATTTTTAGTCGAAAAACTTGTCTGACATTAATTTTATTATAATGTTTCTTTCTTTCTTTCTAATGTGATTAAATATTCCATGGCTAAACATGATTGGACTGTAATGTAATTTATTATCATCTTGCATGCTCTTGTAGGTATACCATGTTGATCAAATAAATAAATCTTATCTTGCCTTAGTAGTTGTTAATAGTTGACTGTTAGAAATCGTCACGTAATGAAAAAGCGTTATGTCCCCTTCATGCGACTTTCCCCCTCGTCCGTCTCTTTCTATTATATACGAATGTGTGTGCGTAAAGAACTTCGTACTTGACGCGGTCCCCCGGCCGCACACGTTTATTGATTTTATTTGTAAAATATGTAGTGTGCCTTTTAGACTCTGTTAAATAAATGTATTTATACTACACTTGCTTAGTAAGTGTACCAATACTACCCCACTAAAAGGCTTGAAAGCTGTTCATTAAACCTTCTCAAAAATCTAGGCAGTTATATTGTATGGAATTTCATTACTGCCCTGAAAATCAGGGCAGTAATGCGTTCATTACTAACGCGTTTTGATTTTGAAGTGAAAACTTCTTTAGCATCGTTGTGACTTGAAATTTTATGAAATGAAAAAGCGGCAGTAAAAAGAGACATAAGATTTAACGTGGGAGAAAATGAGACAGAAAGCATTATACAGTGTTTTGTGTTTTTGAGTGTTGTTGAGTGTTGTTGAGTGTTGTTGAGTGATGTTGAGTGTTGTTGAGTGTTGTTGAGTGTTGTTGAGTGTTGTTGAGTGTTGTTGAGTGTTGTTGAGTTTTGTTGAGGGTTGTTGAGTGTTGTTGAGTGTTGTTGAGTGTTGTTGAGTATTGTTGAGTGATGTTGAGTGTTGTTGAGTGATGTTGAGTGTTGTTGAGTGTTGTTGAGGGTTGTTGAGTGTTGTTGAGGGTTGTTGAGTGTTGTTGAGTGATGTTGAGTGATGTTGAGTGATGTTGAGTGTGGTTGAGTGTGGTTGAGTGTTGTTGAGTGTTGTTGAGTGTTTTGAGTGTTTTTGACTGTTGTTGAGTGTTGTTGATCACAACAAATCACAAAAGACGTTAAGCCGCGTCCCCACTCGGCCTCGCGTGCCGCGCGGCTCTAGTGGGGACGCGGCTTAATGTCTTTTGGCGCGAAACTGTTTGACGCGCTAAAATTTAAAGAAAAAAAAAAGACTTATTTTGTTGGTTGACGTATTTTGTAGAAACAATTTTCTTGGTAAAGTTTAAAGTTTGGCGGTGTAAATCACAAGTTAAAATAAGTGATTCCAGTGACAATGATAGCAATTTATTAACAACAACTCCACAAGTGTAGTATAAAGCAGTATATATCACTCGAGGGTAAGTACAGATTACTAAACTCGTGTGGTTTACGGCCCTCCGCTTCGCGTCGGGCCTCAAATGCACACTCGATAAGTAATCTGTGCCTTACTCCTCTTGGTGAATAAATAGCTATTCCTTTCTGCTAACTCGCCAGGTATACGGCTCCCGGCCGAAGCCCAGCGTGACGTGCAGCAAGTTCCTGGCGCGCCCGCACGACGTACGGGCCACGCGCGTGCGCGCCGGCGCATACGTGTGCGCGCTGGACTCGCTCGACGTCACCGACCCCGTGGTCGCTAACTTTCTGATCGATAATGTTGGTATGGAGAGGGTGCTGCTTGTTCCTGACCACGGTAAGTGTAATTTTCCTCATTGATTTCAGGCCACACAGGCTCATAGATAAATATCTAAACAATTTTTATTATGTTCTGCGACCGGAGTATGTAACCCGACAGAAAGAAAACTTCATAAAAACGCGCAATGATAAGTGTTACTACAAAACGCGGCAATACAATACAGCTTTGCATCTATATGGGATACTAGATTGCGCGATGTTCGTGCTAACTCGTAAACACGAAGATAACCGAATCGCATACCTTCCTGGATTAGGTAATCCAGGAAGGTATGCGATTCTCTTATCTAAGTACTTGTATTAGGCTAGCTACCGACAGTAGTTTTTTTCACGGATGCCATTTTACAAGAGAATCTACACCTTATTGCTAACGTCATAATGGCTGAAATAAGACGTGGATCTTAAAACCGCAAGCGCCCACGCACTTCGATTTTGTACTTTAAGCAAATCGATATAAAACCTCTTCCGTACAGTATGCTCCGTGGGAACTAACTACACAGCAGAGAAAGAGAGGGTCTAGAATCATCCACCATTCTCAAATAAACCGTTTTACAGAGGACGCGGTCCGTCTATCGGACAACGAAGAGAACGTACCAGAGAACTGTTCCAAGATAGTGACCCTCGACTCTACGGAGTACCATCCAGCGCCAAACTACCGCAGCTACGGAGGGTCTGCGCGAACCAGCCGTCTGCTGCACCTCAGCACTGCCGAGAGGAAGAAGTAAGTGGATAAAGAAGGAGAAGAGAAAAGCCTAGATGAGAGATAAGATTTCCTATCGGCAAATATGACAATCTTACAAATGTTGCGCGAGACGCAACACATATGTGCCCAGAGACACCGCTCGATGTCACGCGACGTCGCCTTATGTCACCCGATAAGTCTGGCGTCAATATTCGAGCGATGTATCTAGAGACGCGTGGGACGCGGAACTTTGCGACTGGCGCATTCATGATTCTATAACAGAAGAGGCATAAGCATTGATCACCCACTGATCACCACGCTTGCTCAAGGCGGATTGACGATGAATACCGATTTATTTACACATACTTAAAAATAAAATATATCTAAACAGGCAAGTGGTAGCCGAGATAAAGGAGGCTGAGGCAGCACTCGCAAAGATAGAAGCGAGCGCCGAAGAGTTGAACCAAGAAGCGAAGCAGGCGCGAGACGCCGAGCGCGCCGCCTCTAAGCAGCTTCAAGCGCTGCTGGCTGAACGTCACCAGAAGGATGAAGCGGCGCGCGTCGCCGCTGAAGCGCTGGATCAGCAGCAGGCGCCACAGCACGCTGTTTTGGTATGGAACTTATATAGTGCAGAACCCAGGCGTTAAGGCGTAAACGCCAGGGTAGCCCGCGAAATTCAAATTTTCTTAAGTTTCTATATTTTGCAGGTCAGTAAACACATCAATACAACTCTCTATGACCAATATATGACTTTGTTTCGGTGTTTCTTCTCAGAGTAGTCGGCGATAAGAAACACTGACCTTTTCTAGTTTTTTAAAACATGACTTGGAAAAGTGTTTGCCTAAACCTATTTGCAAAATAAAATGCTTTGTTCTGGAATGTTACCTCAGGTGGAAGAGTTAAACATATCCAAGGAGAAGTTGAGCAGTCTACAGAAGCAAGTGGACGAGTTGGCTAGCAAGGAGGCGGTCTACCGACAGAAGCTGGACGAGTGTGACGTCAGCATGAAGAAAAGTAAGAAAGAGCTGGCAGAACTTAAGAACACTTGTAGGAGCTTGAGGGTAAGTTAATTGACCAGCTCGCCATTTTTATTTATTTTACTCAAACACAAATCATCACCATCTGTCTAGTCTTTTCCCAACTATGTTGGGGTCGCCTTCCACTCTAACCGGATGCAGCTGAATACAAGTATTTTACATGGAGCGACTGCCTATCTGACCTCCACAACCCAGTAACTGGGTAATACGATACCCCTTGGTAAGACTGGTTGTCAGATTTGCTGGCTTTGGCGACCCGTAACGACTGCCAAAGATCCACGAATGTTAGCCGGGACCAACGGCTTAACGTGCTTTCCGAAGCACGGAGGGGTCTACTCAAACAAATACCTATTAATTAAATACGTAGATATGGTTATGGGACAGAGAAAGGGTTTAAAACGAATAGGAGCTTTACTTTTGGTCTGGTTCCATATGAAGTCAAAGTCAAAAATTATTTATTTCAAATAGGCACATTAAAGGCACTTTTGAACGTCAAAACTTACAGTAAAATTGAATTGATTCTAGTCGCCCCTTCCAAAAGGTAGTGTTCATATGGAGAAGAATGGGCAAGAAACTCCATCGTTACTCTTTTAAAATGTTTAACAAGGTTTTTTATACATAATAAAACCACGAAGAAGAACGATGAACCGACCGATGTGAAGACGATGCACCTAGAATAAAATTAGTCTACCACAATAAAGTAAAAATAATTAAAAAGAATTGAAAGGAAGCGAACATGTTGCCTTTAACTGCGCACAACTCTGTTCAGTTTCAGAGAATTCAAATCTCCTATGCCCAGCAGGCCTATGTCCAGCAGTGGACGTCTTTCGGCTGGAATGATGCCCAGCACTGGGCGATGTCACAGCCTGACATGGTGGTGATGATGACTGAGAATTTTGTAATAAATTTGAATCCTATAGTAAAAGAGCGCAGTGCTGCTGCACACCTCCACCCTATTGCAAGTTAAACAAATATCAACTTAATTTCAATGGTAATTGAGTTGATTTCAGAGTGACTAGCACTAATGAAAAAATAAAAAAAAATTTTTTTTTGAAGTTTTAGCGTAAACTGAACTTTATTGTGTAGGAATTACAATTGTTTACATTTTTGGCAAATAAATCGCGACCGCAGATTACCTATAATACGAGTATTGTAATATTGCGAAAGTGAGTTTGTTTGTTAAGCTTTCACGCTAAAACGGCTGAACGGATTTTCATGAAATCAGTTAAAAATAATTAAATAAAGGGGATCTAAGATTTTTAAATAAAGCCGTCCATACCCACTTTGATTTTTTACTTACACACTTTGATTTATACACCATTTTGATTATTTTTTCAAAATGGCGGCCATGCATGAACCCTGTATAAATCGATAGCTGACATCAATGCAAACAGAAAATATAATAGGACCAAACCACATTTCATAGTAAAGTGCTGTTAAAATGTATGGAACGAACGAACGAATTTTTCTGAAGTAAAAACTTCTTTAGGCGCGTTGGGCATTTATTGAGATGGGGAAAATCTATTGAACTCGCGCCACTGTTACCGTAAGCGACACCGCGCGTGTTTTGTTTAGGAGACTATTCAAAAAAATACTCGCTTCGGATGTGTTTGGCTGTACTCGGTTTTAATGTATATCCGATATATGTATGTCAGTGAGTGATGGCAAAGTATTCTGTTTGTGTTTTGTTTTCAGTTCTGTCGGCACTCCCGGAGTGTCACTGTTTATTTTTTTGCTTTCTATTTTCTGTATTCACGTAACCCGTACCACTGGCCAAGTGTGCGTTTACCATTTGACCTCTGCCAACTCTTGCCTGTAGGCGTGGTACTATGTTCACGTTGTAACCTCATGACTGATATCTAGGAAGAGATGGACCAGGAGCAACTGAAGCTTGACCAAGGCGTGACTGAACGCAAGACGCACGAACAGCGTCTTCGAGAGGACAGCATCAAGATGACGCAAGTAGAGGTTATTCTTGAAGACAAGCGACGGGTTATCCGACAGAAGATTGAAGAGGCTGAAAATCTCTGTCCAAGGGTGCAGAATCCAAGGTAAAGCAAAAAAAAAAAACGATTTCCTAAAATCAGGTTTTAAATAAACGCTGATTGCGGGGTTAACGCCCGCCCAATTGTGTCGTACGCAGTTACTTGGAATTATGATACTAAAAATAAAAAATTAACCGATACCCACGTCTGTAAATATTCGCCAATTCACTAAAAAAGGCCATATACAGTAAAATTAAATTAATTAGCGATATTCCACAAACGTGATAGATACCCGTAATATTATGAAACAACGGGTAAAAAAAATTATTTGATGATTTTTTGGGTTCTACGACCGCATTTATCATTCAAGTATTGCATTGCAGTAAGAGCTTAGAAAAAAGTTTTTGAAACACTTCACATAATGTACGTGTTTAGTTATTAACATGTGATTAACTGATTACTTCCACAAACTAGAGACAAGGCGATTGTGACGAACGAGCTAAAGAAGATACAGTTGAAGCTGAGCTCGATCCGGAGCGACGGGCTCTCGGAGGCCGAAGTGGCCGAGAGGCTTCTGAACGTTGAGCGGAAGTACCGACACACGCGCGAAGTGCTCGAGCTGCTCGGGACACTTATAGAGAAGGTGAGTTTACTGATAAGTTAATGTTTTTTTTGTGTTATTTTTTTAATGTACAGTACTTGAAAATAAAATAAACCGTGATTCCTCCGTGTCTCGGAAAGCACGTTAATCCGTTGGTCCCAGGATGCCTACCATGATCTAATTAAAAACGATTCAAAAGCAAGACATTTCAGTTTAGGTTCTTAAACTGCATCGCTTAAAGTCGTACCATGAAGTCCAATACGCGCAGCGGCATTTGGATCGTTAAAAGTGAATGAAAGATCGCAATTTGTGGCTGAACCGCGTTTGAAACGTTTTTGGTGAAAAAGAGACAACGCTATTATTATCAAATAAGTTTGTTTCGCGCACATTGTAGTGTCAGACACGTTCAGAAGCAAGTAACATTTTATTTGTTCTTAACTCAGTATCATTACTTTAAAGTAAAACAGACACTCAACAGTTGTTTTTAAGATTCCACGTTAATACGGTAACTATTGTTAAAATAATTCTTAGTCAAAGTAGATATTTATTTACCATTTGGTATTTATTAGTCGAAAAAATATTTATATTTCGACGTAATAAAACAATGTTTCTGTTTCGAACGTACCAGAGTAAAAAAAGTTGTGTCAGCTGTCATGTCACTGTCAGTGTCAGTTGTCATGTCACTGTCAGTTTGTGTGTCAGTGTCAGTTTAACTAGATAGTGTGTGCAGGAGTTGTGATATTGTTCTCTGTGGTTGTGATTACGGTGGGAAAATTAAAGTGAAGTGTAGTTTTGAAAAAGTTTAACATTATTTCAAGGAATGTCGTAAGTATTAAACATTGTATAATGTGTATAAGTACTGAAACTAAATAAATCCTTCGAGAAGTCTATAGATAAATTTGTTACGAAAGTGAATTCATATACAACTTGCCTCGAGAAGCCACTTATGTCTTTGGGACAAGAATTTCAAGTGCTTTTTTTGTTGCATTCTAGTCGAAAAAGGAGAGTAACATTTAACCAGCTCGAGACCATGTGGGAGATTTTAAATGAAAACAGAGCTCTCGCAACTGGTTACAACAAATCTTCCCAAGCGCGAGAATATTCTAAAAGGATGTGGCAAATCGCGGCCGACACTTTGAACTCCCAGGGTGATGGTGCAGAAAAGGATTGGAAGGGCTGGTGTAAGGTAAGTAAATTTGATATGTATTACCTAACTAAAATTGCTTCACATTATTGTTAAATACATTTACTAACATATGCAATCTTTTCAGTACTGGAATGACTATAAAAGTAAACTAAAATCTAAAGTCGCCAGTGCACGAGCCTCTCTGCACAGAACTGGAGGTGGGCCATCTAATGAAGGAAGATTGTCCGATTTAGATTTAAAATTTCTTCAAATATTGGGTGAGGATTTTGGGGCGGGTCTTCCTGGAGTGAGAGTGGAACCATCATTTCATACTGTAAGTATGTGTACTAAACTTTATAGAGATGTGATTGATTTTGATGGTTCTCTATTCAACATATATATGAAGAGTAATGCATTTGTGTCCTGTATACACTATACACAGAACACACTATCTGATAGACATTGCTTAACATCTTTCAATTATTACAGCCAACTGAAGATCAGACTGAGGAAGGGAGCACTCCACTATTATCTGCTCATAGTGAGCAATCTGAAAGTATATTGGCTCATCATTTGAACATGGAGTCAGTATTAAATATACTATCAATTCCTCCTGAGCCGACAGCGGCAGCGTCTACACCACCCGCGCCCACGCTAGCAACGACTCCGCCCCCTCCACCAACCCAGACCCCGCCCCCTCCATCAGCCCCAGCAGCGGCGCCAAGCGCTTCGTCTACTCCGCGCCGCACCCCACGTCGGCGGCAGCGGCAGCGCCGAGTGGTACCTATGTCTGCAGCTACAGCAAGGCACACACTGGTTAATATATCTGAGGAGAGAGCTAGACTTGAAGAAAAACGAAACCAAATTTTAGAAAATATAGCTCTTGAACTCAGAGAACTAAAAGCCATATTAAATACTAGGTAAGAACATAAATTAAGTTTCTATTTCAAAATACAATGAAACAACACTCCTAAAATAAAAAAAACTAAACATGCTACCAGTTCATGAAATTCCTAAAAAATTATGACATTGCTACAATGACTGGCAGTGCTCTGCATTTGTGCTAAGTAAAGGCACTTTGATGGATCTTTAAATAAATAACCCAACCCGCTATAATATACAAAATAAAACAACAGCTTAAAATACATTATAAAAACTTTATTTTTCAGGCTTCCCGTGCTGCCCACAGCCGACGAACAAGCCTAGCTCTTGTGGCCGTGCCTTGCTGCAGATTATGTTGGCTGCCATCCCCAACATCAACATAGTTAAGTTGCATTTGGGCTTCTTGCTGAACCTCTGCATCTGTCAGTTCTGGCACCGGAAGTTGAGCCCGATTGCAAATGTTGTGTAAAATGACACAGGCATTTACAATAGAGGCTGCAACTTCTGGCTTATAATGTAAGACTCGATGCACTAACAGACAGCGGAAACGTGCTTTGAGAAGCCCAATTGTCCTCTCAACAATGTTTCTGGCCCGGATATGCATATCTGTATAATGTCTCTCAGGCGTATCTGGTGGAGCATCTAATATTGGTGTCATCATAAATGGTCTTAGTGGATATCCAGAGTCACCTGTAAAGAAATATTTCACTTATTAGACTGTTTAAAAACGAATATAAATATTTACATGTAAATAAAAATAGGAGTAAGTACTAATTTTGCATAAGTACATTAATTATTATTTTATTTAAGAGATTAAAAATCATCAATACATCTTATATAGTTAGATTTGCATTAGTTCGGTCTGATTCCTGAAATCACGCCAAACCAAGGCAAATCTAACGTACAGAGGTGTATTGATGATTCTTATGGTTACAATTATGTAAATACATGTTTATTATTGTCGAAAATCATATTTTGACGATGATACAATCTGTTAATGACCTGCAAATTGCAAAAACCGCAAGAAAATTTGAATTTCGCTTGCTACCAAAGAGGAACCACTTTAACTGAAGTATATTACATACACTTGACTACATTACATGTAGAAATATCTCTTACCAAACCACACTGAAGTAATTTGATTTAGACTGTAGAGATGCTCCTATGACATAATTCCTATAATGTAAGTAATATTTCTTACCAAGAAGCCAAGTTGGCTCATCAAGTGTCTCTAAATGAGCCTTAATTGGATGTTGATTCCAGATAAAAGAGTCATGCGAAGCTCCACCGTAGCTGGCATCAACACTTGTAATGTACATATTAGCATCACATATCTAACAATAAAAAAAGTACAAATTAATTAATGTACCAAAGTTTTAACTTAGAATTGCACAGTCATAGTTATGTTCCTTATTTAATAGTAGTTCCATAATTACTAAGTTTAAAATGTTATTGTTAAAGTTTAATGTAAGTACTGTTAAAGTTTCATTACCAGTTGAACATTTAAGGAATGATAGTGTTTTCTACAAAAATATCTTTCTTCATGCTCATTGGGTCTTATGATGGCGATTTGCGTGCAGTCAATGCAACCCAAAACTCCTGGGATTCTATATTTTTGATAAAACCTAGAATAATAATAGTAATTTTATTAAACAATCATGAAAATTATTTTACTAAAGTAAAAGGTTGGTTGACTCATCCCAAGGAATTGAGCCAAAAACTTATAGTACCTACCTACAATACCAATAGAGATAAAATTACCAAATTGCATTCTCTATCTTTTTACTATTGTTGATAATTAATGTAAGAATAAAAATAATAAGTAATAATAGGCAAAGATAATTGTTAACCTGAAAATTTTTAATTAGACTGTGATATTTAATACCTACTTATAATTTCTAATTAATACATATTAACCCTTAAGTGCATAGTTTATACAAAATATTTGGTCAATGCAGGACATCAGCTAGTTAGTAATTAAATTGTTTAGTTTAAGAATAAAAACAAAACTTTGTTAGTATTTAACTGTGGTTCTTTACTCCTACTTTTTATTATTTGATTAGATTAAATACCTAACCTAATTGAAAAGGAAGCCTTTTTGTTTATCAAATATTTATATTACATCATGAATAATTTCCAGTAAACTGTTCATGTTTGTTACATTTAATGTAATTCATGGAGAGGGAAGACCTTGTGCCCTGCATTGGGATGTATATAGTGTGAAGTGGTGGAAGTGTAAACAGCTTTAGGTTTCACTTTATTATTCTTCATGCGGAGACAATATCAACCCAAAATTATTGTTTTACTTACTCTTTTCTTATGGAATTCCTTTCCTCTAATGTCCTTGGGAAAACAATATATTTATTTCTCATTTGGAGAGAATTTAATGCCGTGGTTATTTGAGATAATACTGATGACACCGTTTGTTGTGCCACGGAATGACCACCTATATCTCCAATTGGTCTTTGATAAGACCCTGTGGCATAGAATGACAATGCAGTCAAAACCTTAAACAAATATTACAACAATAAATTGTACACTTATACTTATGTTACTAAACCTTATAGTTGTAAAAATTGGATAGGTATAAGTGTTTCTGAAATCTTTTCTCATAAACAAAAACATAGGCTATATGAATTTAGTAAACTAAAGAGATAAGAAGATAGGTTATCTACCTTGTTCTCTAAGGATAAATCGGTTGACTTGGCAGGCTCCTTAAACATTGGGCTCAACTCAGCGCACAAATCGAGCACTAATTCTTTGGATAGCCTGTAGCGCCTAATGAATTCGGCATCCTCAAAATTATTGAAGGGGTCCAACTGGCCGCGTACCTGGAGCCTCTTACGTTTTTGGGCATAGTGTGAGGCAGAATCTTCTTCAAAAAACTCAAACAAAAGCAGTTCATCAGACATCTGCTAAAGAAAAACAAATGCGGTTAAAAATGCATGTAAAATACGTATTTTAGACTTTAAAAGAACGATTAAAGTACACTCACACTGGTTTTTGTAAAATTCCACTAAAATAGCACTAAAAAACTTTGTTTTCGCCAATAATTCACCAAACGTTTCAGTTTATGTTAGAGAAATAGTAACTTTTATTGAATCGCTTATTTTGACAGTTAGCGTTTCAGTTTAGGTTGCTCTATGGATGTCATGGTACCAAATACAGTACAAAATTGAATGAATGAAACCAAAACTTGCGACTCAGTTTGGGACAATTGCTGTCAGATGGCACGGAGCCTAAATTGAATCGTTAAACTGACTTCATGGTACGAATTAGACGAACAGTTCAGTTTAGGTCCTAAAATGGATCGCGTTAACAGGTCGTGGTAGGCCTCCAGCTGTCATTCGTGGATCTTTGGCAGTCGTTACGGGTAGACATAAGCCCGAAAGTCTGACAACCAGTCTTACCAAGGGGTATCGTATTACCCAGTAACTGGGTTGTGCAGTCGCTCCATGTAAAATACTGGTATCCTGCTGCATCCGGTTAGACCGGAAGCCGACTCCAACATGGTTGGGAAAAGGCTAGGCAGATGATGACTTGAAAAGAAAATAAACTTTAAATATTTATTATTGTTATTATACACGATACCTATTACAAATACTGCCCATTACGAATTACTCAGGTATAAATAATTGCCCATACAGTAACTATAGCTAACAAGCGAAATTGTAATATTTTACGAAAACCTTGTTCACAGCTGAACGTCGTAATTGTAGAGCACATGAGAGAGAAATGCTGCAATATTCAGAGCTGGATATCTTCCAAGGTGCAGCATAGCTTCCAATCCGTGCTGGCAGTGAGAGGGTACTCGGTAAGATATATTATTATCTACTGCTTCATTGTCACCCTGTCCAATAAATAAATTTGGACAGATAACTGTCCAAATTTATTTATTTTTATTAATATGACCTTCAGGACGTCGTAATAAGATGCGATTCTACCAGTGTGCTGAACTGTGCGGCACTGTAATGCACAGTGTACGACACAAATGTTTATTCTGGTCGACTCACTCAAGCAAACAACAAATTGTGCGCGAACATTAGAAATGTTCGCGCACATCTGCATACTTTAGTGCGCGCACATATGCAAGCACTGGACTCGCGTTGACGCGTACACACTTGTTGTTCGCGAACTCAATCTTGCTTCCGCTACCGGAGTGAAAACATTTATTTGTCCGCACACATTGCCCCGATTAGACCCGAACACACGAACCTCCGCCGGCTCGGTATCGGGTCCCATCGGACCCAAAAATGACGACATACGACACCCTACACTATGTAAATATTTATTATGCTACCCGTCAAACCCTATGAATATGCGTTAATTAAAAGAGTTAGATAAAAAAACTCATATGTTAGCGCCATTAAATACTTCACATTTAGCGCGCAAGTTCATTAATTTACCTTTATTCGTTTAATCGTTTTTAGACATTATATTGAAACTGAGTCAATAACTGAGGACCTTTGACCATAGTCATAGATTTTCGCCGAATTGTTGCTATATTTGAATTTATATTTGGAATGCGCTCGCCGTTCAATTAAAAATTGAAGGCAGAAAACTTTGCTCAGTGAACATCATGTTCGTGTACAAGTGCTACACTGTGCGCTTACAAAAGTTACACAGCTTTGCCGGTGGAAACAGACTATCGGATCTGCAGCTCAGTAGGTGCACTGTTGGAGTTCTGCACAAAATGTTTGTGAACAAATGTGCTGCACACTATTGTGGTGGAATCGTACCTTTAGGTACGTGATGCGATTATATTGGCTTTCTTGTCGTCAAAAAAACAAGTTTTCACACCACCTGCTCGAAAATGTCAAATTATATGTCAAGCAACCTTAACCTAAAGTGAGTCATTAGTGGCCGGGGGCACAGCTGGTCAATAATATTGTACTGGATTTCATTATGACCCACTGGTCAATAATGTGATTTGAATTTGGAATCTCACATGCTCAGCTAAATTGGCAGTATAGTACTAACAAACACCCTTTGGTGCCAGAAAGAGGAAAGCTATTCTCGATACCCTTACTACGCGTGGATGATATTCTCGATTTCTTACAAAATCATAACGACTGCTTCTTCATATCGTTGCCATGTTTTCGAAGACATAATATTGTAAGAATAATTAGATAACTACGAACCATTTTTTAAAAGGAATGGAAGTGCATATAACTAACTAGTTCTAAATATGTTATTCTTACTGTTTGTTTATTTAATAAATACTTTGTTTTTCGTACTATGGCTATTATTTTCTCACAGTAGGTGTAAAAAGTAGAGTATCCTCCTCTGGGCTAAAGGTGTCTTTGCCTTGGGCTAGCTTGAATCCCTCGCTGCATTCAGGATTCTTGTATTAACTCCCTCGCTTCGCTCGTGAGTTAAACTCTTAATTCCCTCGCTGCGCTCGGGAGTTAAATCCCGAATCCTTCATTGCGCTCGAGATTGAATATGACGCCCGTGACATAAGACACAACTTTAGCCCCTCGGTGCATAATCTACTATTATTTAGTTTATTTTCATCATGATTCATGATGCAGTATGTGTGGACTCTGTATTCTTGCAGAAAATCTAAAGTCTGTTTTTTAATCTCGTAGACTAAACTGACATTACGAGTGTTGTCAGTTTATTGCAATTCTTAAATAGTGTTGTGGCACAACCGAAACTTAGCGTTAATAAAATCAAGTATCGTTTTTTTACAATAAGTTATCCTGAAATAATGTGTTTATCCTAAAAAAATGTGTAGGTACTTATTTAAAACGTAATAATACAAAATTAATAATGTAAAACATATATTTTTAATTACATAATTTCAGGTATTCGCGTTAATCTGATTCAGATAATGACTCCATGTCAGGAATATTCTGAATCATCAGAATCGCCACCTACTTCTATGATAAACCTATTATTAATGTCGTCGGTTATATGGCCCAGATGACACATTTGATCTTCAATTTTAATTACATGGACTACACAGTCTTTCCACCGCTGCGGGGTCACTTGACGAAGCCCTTCTTCAAAAAGGCTCATCATTCAAGGTTCTTCATTCATTTTGAATGTTTTATTATTTTTAGCGACATGCCCCTTTACTTGAGCCCAGACCAACTCAATCGGGTTTAGCTCGCAGTGGTAAGGCAGCAGTCGCTAAATAGTGACACTCCGTTCAGCAGCCATCTCGTCTACGACATACCTTTCATGGGCTTTTTTGTGCTTTCGGGCAATTTCATTTAATTTCGGGCAATTTCATTTAATTCGGGCTTTATCATTGTCTCGTCATATGAAATTTTTTTGATTTTAGCCAATCTTGGATTTGCCCTTTTCGCCAACTAGAAGTAGGTAACGATTCCAGTTTCCTGGTGTGATATGGAGCATTATCTATTACAAGTACTGCGTTTTCTTTTAATTTCGGAAAAATATTTTTTAACCCGTTTTCGTATATATCAGAAGTCATCTCCTTGTGGTAATCATCTAGCCCCTTTTTCGCTTCGAATATTAATAGACCATCATACACGAAACGCTCTTCGCTTCCAACATGGGACACTACAAGTCGTCTCCCCTTGCCTGAAGGCCCTTTTAACCCAGTGTTTAAAAGGTGGCAGTTTGTAGCACGTCGTGCAGCCGTGTGTACGTACGTGAATTTTAAATATAAAACTGAATGAAAATTAAATTCGTCTATTATAGATAAAAAGTTACGATTCAACAAACCGGTATCGTAGGTACAACACTGCACAAAAGAGCTGGCAACATTATTTGTAAATTTGACATTTGCATGTGTCAATTTAGTCTACGAGATTAAAAAACAGACTTTAGTTATAGTTTAAATATGATAATTAACTGTTATTCAGTTTGATGGCTTTCAAAAATAAGGTTTTAGAAATAATAGACACTTGCTCATGTACTTATTATTGTGTTTCTCCAACACTCAACGCCAAATATACTTTACAATCAACACTAGGTATCTTTAAAAACACAACTTCAGCTTTACTACTCGTATCGCGACTTCTTATGCACGACTGAGCTCGTAGGACTGGCACGACAACCAAAGTAGCGTTTTCCCGCCATTCTCGTTCCCACCATCAACCGGCAGTGCGCTGTGGCTGTGATTCGTTAGTCGTGCCAGCTACGAACTCGGTCGGTACTACAATAATTATAGTCAAAACAATACTTTTATTATTAACCTTTTGACCGCCACAGGTCAAATAATCAAAAACGTGCCCTCGGCATCAGTCTGTCACGAAGTCGAACCGTGGCGTGCTGGGCACATTTTGGTTTGTCATCTATAAATGACTGTGGCGGTCAAAGGGTTAAAACAGATCCCACCAAAAACATTTCATGTAAAATGTTACCAAGACGACCACACCTGTAAAAAAGATATAAGATCTCATGTAGAGCCAAGCTTCTTAATCTACACGGCCTAACTCTACCGACCCTAACTTCACAAATTCTACATATCAGTAAAAATGTATGGCTTCGCCGTTTCGCTACCGTCGTGGAGGTGATGCGAATATTTAGTTTCTGAAGTAACGAAACAGCCAAGCCATACATTTTTGAAGTGATAACTTCTTTAGCATCGTTGTGATTTGAAATTTTATGAAACGAAAAAGCAACAGTAAAAAGAGACATATAAGATTTAACGTGGGAGAAAATGAGATGGAAGCATTACACAGTGTTTTTGTTTTTTATTATTACAAATGACATCACATTTAATCCTATGCTACTAATTTATGAGGATGATGATGATGATGATGTGATGGTGATTGTGATGGTGATTGAGATGGTGATTGTGATTGTGATGGATGGATGGATGGAAATCTAATACGCTGGTAGTGGTGGTACGTGCTACGCACGACGTTTGGGTCCGAGCGTTGTACGTGTCTTACTTGTCTTAGTACGTGTGTGCGCGCCTGCGTATTGAGAAAATGAGATAGGAAGCATTATACAGTGTTTTTGAAGGTTTCACTTCTACCACGTGTGAATTGCACACATGCTATTTTTTTTAGTTACTGTCTACAGTCCCGTGTAAACTTTCATGTCCTAATTCATAAAATTGGTGAAAGTCTCATTCAAACTTCCACCCCCCCCCCCCATTTTAGGGGATGGGGGGCGAAAGTTATAAGTTTATCTGGGGGCACGGTAGTGTTTTTTTGTATACTGAACTTTGTTTACATACCAAATTTCGGCTTTCTAGCCCTTCAGGAAGTACCCTAACATTTTGAAGTCTCATACAAACTTCCACCCCCCATTTTAGGGGATGGGGGGCGAAAGTTATAAGTTTATAAATTTTTTGTTGGTTGTGTACTAAACTTAGATTACATACCAAATTTCAGCTTTCTAGCACTTCAGGAAGTAGCCAAACATTTTGATGATCATCAGTGTGTCAGTGACGAAATCGGTGTATTTTAGATATCAATAAAATCTAAAGTATTAGAGCTATTCAATTTGAGACTTTGTATATTTAATTAGTCTATTATTGACATCATATCCTGAGAATATGAACTATCTGATACATCGGAAACCAACTCTATAAGGGTTCAAAAAAACGACGAAACACTTTGGGAAAAGGTAGGTAGTGCCCTTGCGCTTCGCTTGGCTCGTCTTGGCGGCAGATTTAGTGTAACATGGCTAGTTTAATAAAATGCGATAAAATTTACTATTGATAACATAAAAGTAATATAATACTTTGGTGGAAGTGCTTTTGCTTTTTAGGATTCCGTACCTCAAAAGGAAAAATCAAAACCCTTGTAGGATCACTTCGATGTCTACCTGTCTGACCCTTTTTCCAGGATTGCGTGGGGGTATCAAGTTGAAATTGATATCAAATACTTAGGCTTACGGTTTCTTAGAGCTGTAAAAAAAATCGAGCCTTTAAGACGTTGACTTAGAAGTTGGCATAAATTGCCATTCATGTCGCGCATATTTTGACACTCAAATAAGTTAAAACCCATAGGATAGGGGTTGGGTTTTAAATGGGACTTAGAATCAAGAAATTTGGCAAGAAGTAAGACCTCACAGCACAAATATAGCTACGAGGGCGACACTGAAAGTTTTTAGAACTGGCCACTTGTAAACGATATAAAAAAAAATAAGTTCAAATTTTGAAAATGGAACCCTTTGCCAATATTATTGTGATTGTATTTTATTCAATTGTCATTTGTTTACGATTTGGTGACAAATTGAAAATTGTGTCACATCAGCATCGAGATATAAGTACTAACGTACTAGAGAAGACACCGTAAATTCCTACTTTGTCTCGTTCAACTGCGGCGATCGCGCCGCACCTCACTCAGTCGCTCTCTAGCTCTTTACGCGTAAGTGCCGTGATTTACATGGCGCTTAAGACCTTTTTGCCGAGAATAAATACACTTCTGCAGCAAATCTAGCGCTGTGGTAAATTAGTTACGGTTTAGACGAATTGTTATTATTTTAGCGCTGCAGCGAACTAAAGATTCAAATTACGAAGAATAAGACAATTCAGTTATTTGACGTAGCTTCTCTAGTACGTTAGTACTAGGGATGCCGCGATACGCCTTTTTGCCGATACGATACCGATACCGATACTCTTATAAAAATATCGGCGATACCGATACCGATACGCTTACTGAATTCAAAAAGGAAGGTAGATTAAATAAAATACAATTAATTAATAGTTTTAGTAATCAAAATTAACATTTAAGTATAAGATTTTTATGGAATTATCAATAGGGAATATGCATGAATTTTTTTCATGGCATTTATTAACAAAATATGAAAATACCGTAGTAGAGATGACAAAAAGTGAAATTAAAATTAAAATCGGCCAAGAAACACGGCCGATATGAGCATTTAAAACTATTGATTACACACCAATTAGACAGAGAGATCCGACATAGACTGTGACGTCACATGTCACTACAGCCATATAAACTCCGTGTTAAATTTCGTTTTGCGAGAAAGAGATAGAAACAAATCTTCGATGGCTCATATCTTTTTTAATTTCATAGTTATCCGAAAAACAGTTTTACTAAACTGTTTATTACATGAATGAGGATTAATATTTTAAATAAAAAAAAAATCATGCATATTCCCTATTGTCGAAATTTCAAAGTGATTCCATATAGCACTTTTGTGTTTTGAAGTTGATATGACTACTATTTATTTTATTTGACTCAAACGACTAGTTATAAATGACATACAATACACAAACAATTACGATATGTAATTCTTAATCTTATTTGCATGGAAAAATACTACGCGCAACAACATTCAACCTAATGAAATGTGATAGATGTGCGAGTGCGAGGCCAAAGCGGACGGGAGAAACAAAACACTGAATAAAGCGCGGGGTTTCCCCGAGCATAGTTAGTTCGTGCCTCGTTTGCAACGAAATAGACGGGACAACACGCGCGTTTACATTACATTTTTAAAGCGCGAAATTTGAAAAGTATCGTTGAATCGGCCATAAAAATATCGCCGATACCGATATATCGGCAAACCTGAAGTATCGCCGATATATCGGTATCGGTATCGGTATCGGATGCATCCCTAGTTAGTACTTATATCTCGATGCACATCAGCATGAATTTAACGCGAGAAAATTTTCGTACAATGATTTTTTGTGACTCTATGGCATTTAAGTCAACAAAAAAGTGATAAAGTTATGATAGATTTCGATTGGCCTTTCACGATGAAGCCCCATCTCGTGCCACTGTTTACAACTGGTTTAATGAGTTTAAACGTGGTCGCACTAGTCTCACCGATGATCTGCGTGAGGGCCGGCCTTCTACGGCGACGACTGAAGATAACATCAGTTTTGTGCGGCGTATGATAGAGACTAACAAAAGATCAGCAGATTCGGACAAGCTTAGGCATCGGTATGAGTCAAGTGTACAAAATCCTCCATGAAAATTTAGCGGTCAGGAAGCTTTGTGGATACCTCATAATTTGACAGAGGCCCAAAAACTGTCGTGTTGATTGGTGTCGTGAAATGGTTTAAAGATTTAACGGAGGTGATTAAATTGCTGTGTTCGACATACTTACGGGTGACGAAAGCTGGATTTATTGTTATGATCCTGAAACTAAGAGACAGTCTGCTGTCTGGGTGTTTCCTTCCGAGGAGTTGCCAACTAAAGTGAAGAGAGGTCGAAGCGTGGGGAAAAGAGATGGTGGCCTCGTTCTTCGGAAGAACAGGTCATTACGCAACAATTGTTTTAGAGGATCGAAAAACAGTTATGCAGAGTGGTACACTAAAATTGTTTGCCACTTCTCTTGGAAAAGATTCGGTAAAAACGACCCCGCAGTAGGATCCTCCTTCACCGCGACAACGCCTCGTCGCACACCGCCAAGCAAATAATCGACTACTTGGCGACGTCAGACGTGGAATTACTGGGTCACCCGCCCTATAGCCCCGACCTCGCACCTTGCGATATTTATTTATTTCCGAAAATAAAAGAAAAACTTCGAGGAAAACGTTTAATGGACGCCGAGGGAGCAGTGGCTGCGTTTCAAAATGCCGTCGAAGAGACCCTTAAGGACGAGTGGGCAAAGTACTTTTCTCAGTGGTTCCATCGGATGCAGCGATCTATTGATGTAAATGGACACTATTTTGAAAATATATAATAAAACTAATAACTTGCTAGTTTGTTCAGTTTTTGATTTTCTAAGAACTTTCAGTGTCACCCTCGTACAGGAAAATATTCGAAAATCGTTCAGTTTATAGTTTTATTCGCAATCGAAAATTTGTAGACCGTATCTTGAATTCAGTTAATTAAAATTCGGTTTAGTCTCCAATCTAAGAAAATATTTTTACTTTCAACTACGTAGTATTGTTATCATTAATCACTACAAAACCGATCACAAAGGACGTATTTTTTGCTTAGAACCAAAACAGTGCAGAAATGTATGAAATCTCATGGTTGCAGTTTTTCATTAATGTTTTTTATTTAGATATAAATTTGCCACAGAGGTTTAATGTCTCTTATAAGGTTTAATATAAAATGTATGCATTAGATCAAAAAGATACTGGCTGAAAGTAAAAATCGGCTGAATAAAACCGACATGGTGAAAAAAAAAAACAAATGGTGCGCATTTTGTACCATTGTAAAACTTTGATACGAAAGCGCGGGAATCGTCGAATTTGGCGGGCGTGATTTTTCTTTCGGATTTTTTAAATAACGCAAAACTTTTGAGATTGGAGATAAGTTGTGTAGATTTTTGTAGATATTGATTAGGCTAGTTATTTTTATTGTCTGTGTATATAATTCTCCACATTTAGGGTAAGTTTTTTCATATTTTATTTTATTCTATCCGATGGACAAGGAACCACCCGATCCGGGGGGTAAAGTCCCCTCAGTTGGGCTTAATATAACTATTAATGATGAATCTAGTATGGATACTGATGCGTCCACAGCCAGATCGGAGCGGAAAAGGACTAGAGCCCCACGCAAAATGTGCAAACACTGCAATAAAAGAAGGAGACATGGTCACTCTACAGGAGCTAATAAAGAGGCAGATTGCCATTGCGAAAATGAATCGGTAGTAGTTCCTCTGGAAGCCACTCCACGTTCTGTGGATGGTCCCCAGACTGAGATTCGTCCCACCTCAGAACTTCCCCAGAAGGCGCCACAGGTTGCTAGGGCTTTGTACGAAGCCACAGACCTGTCGCCATATGTTGTACATATTCAAAAAAATATTGATGTAGGAAACTCTGCTCAATCATTACACCCAATTTCTTTAGGGCATTTTCTTAAAAAACGTCGTTATAATAATATTGTCAATGGTTCTTTAAAACGCATCGGTCGAAATAGGATTTCATTAAGCTTCTCTCATTACCTAGATGCAAACTTTTTTATAAATGACCCTTGTTTGGCGAAAGAGAAATTGAAGGCATTTGTTCCATCTATTAATGTGTGTCGTATGGGTATTATTAAAGGTGTACCTACCGAATGGTCTCCCGATGAAATAATGGAAAATGTGACTGTTCCCACTGGATGCGGTAAAGTTATTAAGGCAAGGCGTCTTAATTATAAAGTGCACGAACCGACCCCTGTCTGGAAACCATCTCAAACAGTCGTACTCACCTTTGACGGTCAAATTTTACCAAAACGTGTGTTTTGTTGTTACAATTCTATGCCAGTAGAATTGTACACATTCCCAACAATTCAATGTTTTAATTGTTGTCATTTTGGTCATACAAAGGTACAATGTAGGTCGAACCCTCAGTGCTTCAAGTGTGGGGAGAAGCATTCTGCTGACACTTGTAGTATTGAAGACGAAAGTGACGGTAAATGCTGTAATTGTAGTGGCATTCATTATGCCATTAACAAAAAATGCCCAGAGTTTGAGAGACAAAAATCAATTAAGCACTATATGGCCCATAGCTGCGTGTCATATGCTGAAGCGTCGCAGCTGCATCCCCCAATCTCCAAACTATATGCAGAAGTGGTTACATCTGCTCCTTTACATACAAATAATAAATTTTCCTCTTCACGACCTTCGCCAAATTCACCAAACACATCAAATTTCACATCACACAGAAAAACAGTATTCCTAAAACCTCGAGATCCCCCACAAAAAGTCAAGGGGTATGACCGGGCAGCTCATCAAGAACTTATTAATAATGAAGTTTCAATGTCAGGTAATGGTGTTGCTTTGCAAAATAAAACAACAACTAATAATAATGAAAGTCAAATTTTAAACTTAATTATCATGTTAATTAATACATTATCTAAAAATAATATTATTGAACCGTCCAACGTTGCCATTATAATTGATACGCTGTCTAACTTATTTAATATTAACCATAATGGATCCAAATCAAACCAAGATTGTTCAGTGGAACAGTCGCAGCATTGTGAATAAAAAATCTGATCTGTACTATATATTAAACAAATACAATCCCTTTGCAGTCGCTCTCTGTGAGACATGGCTTAAACCGGGGTTCTCTTTTAGAATTCCTGGCTATGCTTGTCTAAGAACGGATAGAAGCGATGGGTATGGCGGTGTCGCCATGCTTATTAAAAATAACTTGTCTTTTCAATCTTTTCCTCTTCCAAGTCTCAGTGACGATATATCTGCCGTTGCTGCTATTGTAAATAAAATCTGTATAGTATGTATTTATTATTCTCGCCCTACTGTAAATATTCTTTCTGAAATTAATAACCTATTTACAGTCTTACCTAAACCATATTTGGTAATGGGCGATTTTAATACACAGCATCAGTCTTGGGGAAGTTCTAGTTCCAATTACTATGGGGAAAAGTTATTAGAAATACTAGACTCAAACAATTTGTGCATTTTAAACACATGTCTCCCAACACGCCAAACAAATCCAGATGAGGGAATAAGTGCTCCTGATCTCTCAATCTGCACACCTGATTTAGCATCAACATTATCCTGGTCTCTTTTACCGTCTTCTCATGGTAGTGATCATTTTCCTATAATCATTTCTTTTCCAAATAAAAAACCAGATGCTTGCATTCCAATACCACAACCGCGCTTAAAGTACAGACTTTATAATGCAGACTGGGATAAATACAAAAATTGTGTGGAAGAAAGAATTTCTGCTTTATCTAATTCCTTACTACAAAATCCTCAGTTACTATCTAATGAAATTACAAGAATTTTAATAGAGATAGCAGATAATACTTTCCCTATTAAGAATGGTGCGACAGGCAAAATTCCTTCACCACCTTGGTGGGATGCTGAGTGCACTCAGGCCATTAAAAAAAGAAAAGAAGCTGAAAAAAATTATTGCCACACTATGACTCGTCACAATTTTGAGATTTATCAAGAAGCTGCTCGTACAACTCGTAAGCTCCTTAGGAAAAAGAAATATGAAGGTTGGCAAAGATTTTGTGCATCTATCTCTCCAGAAGTTAATGCATCTGTAGTATGGCGAAATATCAGGCGATTCAGGTCAGCATTCAGGGACACAACAGCCTCAAAACTGCCATTAGAGTTGGCCAATGAGTTCATGGATCATTTAGCTCCTCCTTCGGTCCCAGAACAGAGATCTTTAATGCATTTTCCCGATGTTCCTATTTTGGATTCCGAATTGAACTCTCTCTTCAACCTAAGTGAGTTGAAAGGAGTCCTTTCACATGTTAAGGATTCAGCTCCTGGTGAAGATGGTATACCATATTCATTTATAGCCAATCTGTCTGACTCTGTACTTTTAATATATTTAGATCTCATCAATACAGCTTTTATATCTGGCAACATCCCATCAAGTTGGAAGTCTCAAACAATTATTCCTATTCTGAAACCAAACAAACCTTCTTCTAAAGTTACTTCTTATCGACCAATCGCACTTTCAACAGTTCTTGTTAAAATTGTTGAACATCTCATTAAGAATCGTTTGGAGTGGTTTTTGGAAAGCAGAAACATGCTAGCAACATCACAGTTTGGTTTTAGGAAGGGTAAGAGTACGATTGACAGTCTTAGTGTGTTCACAACTGATATTCGCTTAGCCTTTTCCTCAAATAACTCTGTAATTGCTGCCTTCCTGGATATAAGCTCAGCTTATGATAATGTCCTAGTATCAGTCCTGGAACAAAAGCTGAATTTATTACAAATTCCAAAAATGCTGTCTAATTTCATAATTAATATGCTTTCAGAGAGATCTTTAAATCTAGATATAGAAGGGTGTACATTTACCCGTTTAGTATGGAAAGGTCTCCCTCAGGGTTCTGTACTTAGTCCACTTCTCTACAATATTTACACTTACGATTTAGAATCCTCTCTAAATGAGTCAGTACAAGTCCTTCAATATGCAGATGATTTACTTCTTTATTTATCTGGTCATACTGTTGTGAATATTTGTACTTCCTTAACCTCTTCTTTATGTATACTGAAGACATGGTTGGAAACCAATGGTCTATGCCTGTCAATTGATAAAAGCAATATAGTCTTATTTACTAGAATGCATAAGCCTCCAGCAGTTACAGTAACATATGATAATACCTGTATGCCGGTTAAAAATCAAGTTAAATTTTTAGGCCTTATTTTGGATACACATCTTACAGGTTTACCACACTGTGATTATATAGCTGCTAAATGTGAACGAAATATCAACATAATTAGATGTCTTGCTGGTGTGTGGTGGGGAGCACATCCCTTTTCATTAAAACTACTGTACAACACCTTGATTAGAAGTGTATTGGACTATGGGACCTTTTTGCTGGAACCTGCTAATGTTGCTGGTCTTAAGAAATTGGAAAGAATTCAGTCCAAGGCACTTAGAGTAGTTTCAGGTGCAATGAAAAGCAGTCCTATTAATTGTCTTCAGGTGGAATGTGGAGACCCTCCGCTTCATTTGCGACGTCAATTTTTGGCTGATAGATTTATGGCTCGGTGTCTGCAATTTACTTATCATCCTTTGCGAAATAGACTTTCTATTCTCTCTAAAGAAGTTACTTCATCCACTTACTGGAGGCACAAAGATACTCCGTGTTTAGTTAAAAGCT
The DNA here is from genome assembly GCA_963855955.1 of Luperina nickerlii. NCBI lineage: Eukaryota > Metazoa > Arthropoda > Insecta > Lepidoptera > Noctuidae > Luperina > Luperina nickerlii. The sequence goes on from OY979663.1 coordinate 3,055,260, forward strand.
TTAGAAAATACAATTTAATCGAAGCTCCTTGCCACCAATCTCAATTTCTTCCTATATATCATTGTAATTACAGTTCATTAATTATATCACCAAACATCCACTATAACCTTAACATTTACCGAGATGACGTATGTCATAACATTAACTTCAACTTCACTATGGATAGAGACTGGAAGGGTTGTCATCTCCTGTTTACAGATGCTTCGAAGCATGGAAGAGACTCATGTGTGGGAGTAGGTGTATACCACTCCCAATATAATGTCGTTCAAAAAATAAGGCTCCCGCCCGAATCATCTGTATTTACGGGAGAATGTTACGGTCTATTCAAAGCTGTCGAATATATACTTCTTATGGGCTTACGGAATTCACTTATTTTAACTGATTCAAGGAGTGCCTTACAATCTTTGGCCAGATTTCCTTTCTATTCTCATGATTCTTTTATTATATTTGAACTACGTGAACTCCTCCACAGGTGTTCTATTAAGGGATATATAGTGCATTTTGCGTGGATACCCTCGCATTGTGGCATTTTAGGTAATGAGAGAGCAGACCAGTTAGCTAATGATGCCGTATTAAGTGGAGACGTTTTTCCGTACAAAAACAACTCCCAAGGTCTGGCTGCTCTGCCCAGAGTTTATCTACAGGAATCCTGGGGTCAGCTTTGGTCGGGGCAATCAGTGAAAGGGAGATTTTATCGTAATATTCAGCCATCCATTCCTGCCAAACCTTGGTTTAGCAAGTACAAGCTAAGCAAAAAGATCTCAACAATATTAATACGTATGCGATTGGGTCATGTGTGCACTCCAGCTCATCTGGCCAGACTTGGCATTGTGCAGAGCCCTGAGTGTGAATGTGGCGCTGAGGTGGGAGATCTGAACCACTTTATTTTCGCCTGCCCCCTTTATGACCACTCCTCACTTTTCCAAAGCCTTGTTTCCCTCCGAGTCCCTTTTCCCACTTCTATCTCATGTATTTTATTTAATTTTAATGTAGATATTTATAAAACCATAGCACTTTTCCTTGTAAATAATGATATATCTATTTAAACGTAAATTTTAATATGTATACATAATTTATTATGTAGTTTTTGGTTTAATTTAAATTTATTATTGAATAACAACTATTCTCCTTTCCGTTTCCAAATTTCCCTTTGTAATTCCTTTTATTATTTCGCGAGTTATCGATTCTTACGTTTTGCTATAATCAGATTAAATATTGTCAGTGGCAATAAGCACGAATAGTGCAACGCCATAAGGAAAAAAAAAAAAAAAAAAACTTTGATACCTACTTCATATTTAGCAAGAAAAGATTAAAAAAATGGAAATAGCGATAGCGATATGAATGGAACTCCAGAAAGTATAAAAACAGCTGCAAATGAAATTGTTAATAACCTTTAGCCGCAAAAGTCGCGGGATAAATATTTAAAAGCTTAGGAAAACTTTTGTTTTCATTAACTTGAGTTTTTATTTTGAGTAGTTATATTTTATCACGGTAGGTAGATTGGTGGTTGAAAGAAAAGTAGATTACGCACCTTGCTAAGGTGAGTAATTAATGCACTCGTGTTAATTACCCCCGTGTTGCCCTTGCATGCGCTCGGGCAACAATATAACTCTCGTGCATTATTAACTCATTTTGCGCTCGCTCGATGCAACAATCTACTATTTTACTGCAAGGTTAAGTTTTTCGTTCAATCTGGAATTGGAAATTCATAGGCTGTATCACTCGTACGTCCGTGAACCTGTTGCCAGCATAGGATATGAACTAAGCTTGTGTGGCGTGCGGCAGGGCCGCATGGAGGTGGACCACGGTGCGGGCACGCTGGACATGCAGTGCGCGGGGCGCGAGGGCGGCGCGCGCGCGGCCGCCAGCACGGCGTCGCTGTCGGGCGGCGAGCGCTCCTACTCCACCGTGGCCTTCATCATGGCGCTGTGGGACTGCGTCGAGCTGCCCTTCTGCTTTATGGACGAGTTCGACGTCTTTATGGTACCGTGCCTTAATATTAACGATACCTACGAATAATCATGTCAAGAAATGCGTTGCTTTTGCGTTGAACCTGCATAACCGTTCGATTCGCTATCGGATTCGATTGTTGTTTCGTTAAGGGGGAACGCTTCAAAATGGTATCATTTATGGTAGAAAAAAAGTTATGTACAGGTGTCCCAGAAATTGAAGTCAAGCCGGAATCAGGTAATAGGCCAAGTCCAAGCCACTTAGTTATCAGAATTATACTTAAAAAATCTAGGTTGTGTGTTTCTTGTGCCTAAATTATAACAGTTGCACAGGTCGTTTGACCAGGTTAAGCTATGCTTGCCGCGGTTGGCCAGTGGACGAGTGACCATCTTTACATTCCAAGACCGTGCCTAGAAAAGCACGTTAAGCCGTTGGTCCCGGCTGTCATTCGTGGACCTTTAGCAGTCGTTACGGATCGTCTGAAGCCCGAAAATCTGACAACCAGTCTTACCAAGGGGTATCATATTGCCCAGTAACTGGGTTGTGGAAGTCAGATAGGCAGTCGCTCCATGTAAAATACTGGTATTCAGCTGCATCTGGTTAGACTGGAAGCCGACCCCAACATAGTTAAGAAAAGGCTTGGCAGATGATGAACTGGCGAAGTACACCTCTGCATGTAACCTGTTGTTTATGTTGCATGTAATTGTTTAGCCTCTGTTGCAGATTCAATAAATGAATAATACTGTATTCAAATAATAATAAAACGATACGGTATTGATTGTGATGTTGACGAGCATTCTAATAAAAGGCAGTTTTACCTAAACGCGTGTTGTTACAGGACAACGTGAACCGTAAGATAGTGATGGACCTGTTGATCAGCCACGCGCTCGGCAACACGAGGCGACAGTTTGTGTTCCTCACGCCGCAGGACACCTCGGCCGTCACCTCAGGACCAAAGATTAGCATACATTTGTGAGTCTCACATCATCATATGCATTTTTAACCGACTTCTAAAAAGGAGGAGGTTCTCAATTCGGATGTTTCTATTTTTTTTTTAATGTCTGTTCGGGCATAACTCCGTTGTAAATAGACGATTTGCAAATTTCTCTGATCTAATTATTCTCTGATCTGATGTTGAGTTTTGGAGACAGACAACGGAACTCTTTATGCCAGCAAATCAACCGCGATTGCTGCTATAGCATAATTATGTATGCATTGTTTACGCAATCACACAACATAACATCACGCCTGTACCCTTTAAAGGGGTAGGCAGATGTGTTCAACAGCTTTTTGTCACTGATATTCACATAGCAAGTAAGTGATATAATTTGTTAAAAAAAAAAACAGAACGAACGACAACGACTTCTGAAATTAAAGTTATTTTTCACTTTGTAGTGTTTCTTTTTGGAAGTGTTTTTTTTTTTGTAAAAACTTTTTATACCTTGTTGAAACCCATATTTAAAAATATCAAAACTAGTGACAGTATTATCTCAACGGCATTCAATGTTAAAATTGTAGGAAAATTTGAGGTATTATTGACAGATTAGAATGCGAACGTCGCGTTCTTAAAAATAAGGGAATTGCTCCAGTGCAGGGCTAACATGACATACGCGAGATGACAAAAGTTGTTGTAGTCGATTCGTTTGTCGTTTTTAAATTGTCATTTTTTTAATCTAGCAACAACGGTTCACTTCCTTTTCATTCGTTCGATTCGACAGTTACACCTCTAATATTTTTTTAAAATTGATGTTTAGTTTTTCGGTCAAGTAAAAGTCACTTTGAGATCCGCCAGAGGGACTAGAATTTCCAAAGATCAAAGGGATCCCAAATGTCTCTTATCCTTTTTTTTTCTTTAAATTCTTCTCAGTTTATTTGTATATAACGTTCTTAAATATGTAGTTATAATTACATACACAATATCCTGCAATGGATAGCCGCCCGGGCAGACAACCCGCTAGTGGGCGCAACGTACAGACGACAGCACATCAAGTTACCCGAAACTGTCAAATTTTCCCAACCAATATTGAACCTTATGCTTCAGCGATAAAGTTGAAAATCTATGTAAGAAATTTGACAAATTGTAGTAGGTTGATGTGCTGGCGTCTGTACAAACCGGACCCAATCTGTTTTAGTTATTTTGTTACTAACACAAGTCCCTCCTCATTGTAGTCTAAATAAATAAACTTTATGTATTTATTTATAAAGTAAATAAATAAATAAAGTTATTAGTTATAATATGGAACTACCATTTACAAGTAGTAGTGCTTATAGCGAAGAATTTTAAATGTTGTCCAGTGGCATTGACACCTGTAGCGTTTCTTTGACGACGATCAAAATCATGACACAAGTTACAACTCATGTAAAAGTGTCAAAATTAGGTAAAATAAGATGCTATGTTTTAAGGTGTGAAGTCTCTTTATTGTTGATAGAATGAGAAGAGCCGTTTCTGCAGTCGTTAGCAGCGGAAAATAAAGTCACATCTCGCTTTAACTCGTCGAGATTCGAGAAGCGTTCGCGCGTGTTTGTTAGCCCTGTTATTAAATAATTTCGTACAAATTCTTTTCAATTATTTATATTCAAATAAGCAGAGATTTTGCCTATTTGAACATGTAATTAAAGCAGAGCTTAGGCCAAGATCACAAAGGCGACATATGATTTATTTATCAGTCATCCCAATTTTTGTTACAGAATGGCAGACCCACGGCCGTAGTACGTATTCACGTAAGCATTTTTAATACGTAATCCGATGGAGATTATTTTATCATGTGATTGTTATTAATTAAGAGTTACCAGTTCTTATGTTCGGGTACCTTCACGATGCTACATGTTACATCATTATTTTTATACTATTTTGTAAGTAATAAAGATACTATGTGCAACACAGTGATTGGAAAATAAAAACATTTTCAAATAAATAATCAACACCATTTATTTAATACTATGTCGCCGTGAATTGACTGTACATACAGAAATGTGATCGATGCAGTTATTGCACAAATGACATCCGTTTTACTTTATTATCCATGACATGAGATCACATGCGATGAAATCCGGGATACAATAATGTCGTTTCATTTACAATTAGGTACCTTTTATATTAAATTCAATAAATTGATAAAAAAATAACTTAAATCTAAAAACTCTAATCATTTTCTACTAAGGATATAATTTTAAATTATTTTAATATAAAGTAACAAATCTAAGTCTTATTTATAAGGCCAGCGTCGCCTTAGTGGATAAGCGTAATCGTTCAACTTAATTCTACATTGAATTTTACTAAAACGAACAATACCCGGTTCTATTGGAGTTAGGTACACTGTACAATATTTTAAATTATTAGTAAAAATACAATAAATCCATAAAATATGGTGAATACGATTTGTACAACAGATTAATATTTTCTATACATATAATAGTAGTCGTCGAGTGAAATGGATAGATTCAGTTATCTGGACATTGGAGTTTTGGTTTGGTAATTTTGCAAATAAATCACAGTTGATACATCAACATTAGCAGAAAATGTATTATGCCTTACGTTTTTAATAGAACATTGTGGAACAACACACACTCGATATATTTCTCAAAAATTTATAATTTTTCTTAACACTATTTGATCTTAGCAATATTGCTAAATTAAAGAACGATTCACTCGAAGATTTATTTGAGAAAAAAAAAGGAAACAAAGTGAACCCGCTGTAGATATCGCAAGATATTTAAGCATTAATAGGGAGAGATGTTCGCAGATGCCAGTGTAAATGATTAAAATGTAAGTAAGTATGTAGTTCCTACTATAGTAACGAATTTTCTAAAAAAACTATGCGCTTGCAGTTTTTTTTAGAAAATTTTCTGTAAAATCTTTTTATAACTAATTGTTGTTGAGAGTGCTTATAAAGCAGCCTATTTTTAGTTATAAATATTCACAATGGTGTTTATGTGTTGCAAGCATAATTTGAGTTACATTCAATATACTTAGAAATGACATCAGACATAACCATTTAAATAAAGCACTGTTACCTACTTAATACCTAAGAATATGCTGTATTGGCGTCAGGGGATAGAAGGTCATGCATTCAGTTCATTGGATAGTGCTCTACAACTCATAAGACAGTCTATGTAAGCGATGCCACTTTATTTCTAAGTATGCCGAATAAAAAAGAACTTACAGGAACTGTATGGGGCAAACGTTTCCAACATGGTGGCAGTCTTTGGTTAAAATAAGCCGCGAAACATATTTTCACTATAATTATAAGAATTTTATATTAATTAAAAAAAAAACTGTTGACTCAAAGCTCTAGTTATCAGTCTCATGAACGTTTAGCGCTCATTTATCATCAATTAGAAATAAATTATAATATTCATCAATGTATATACAAAATGTCAAGAAAATCAAGGACTAAGCATACATCTCATTCACTAATAAGAAATGGGAGCAGTTTAGATTTATATTATTATCAAATAGTGGCATTTGATTTGGATGCTCAAGAATATAATTAGGATATAAACGAGAAAATGATTGTTTGGTAACTCGTGAAGTGTGATGCACGACCGACCAGAAATTTTTACAAAAAAAAATACGAAAAGAAAAAGCAAACGGTCATAGGTACTAATGTTAAAGATACAGAATATAGTTTTGATTGAAAAATGATTAATTGCAATGCATTCGTACTTTTATTTACACAAAAATATTATATTATGCGTCCACATTGAAATTTCTTGTGGTGTACTTAGCAATAGTTGATTTATACTAAACATATTAGGTTAGTTGCTTCCAGCTGACACGGAAACAGTTACAAGAATTGAGAGAACACAACCTTGTTTAAAAATATAATAATTGCGTTAAAAATTAATACGGTGGATTATCTCTACTTAAACATGGTGTTAGTGACAACAATAATTGTATGGAATGTTTAAGCAGTATGAACTGGCCTACTGCCAGAGTTAGTGCAAAACCATAGATATATTATAAATTTTCATAAGTAGGAACAATATACTATTTACAGTTTTATTTGTTGTACAAGCAACATTTTTTTTTAGCTTATTAAAATCTTACTGGAATAAACAGATTTTTTTTAAATAGAATATTACAAAGCAAATATGAACCTTTCCTATTAAAAATTAGCCGAGAAACATTGTTCTTTGACATAAAAATATCTGTATATTCCAGTACTATTTTGAATTGCTATTTTTATTATGTTTTTAATGACTTACTTACATACTTACAAAGAAACAGTACTAGTTAATTCCTGGGGTATACATGTAGGTCTGTACTTTTAAATTATTTTTTATTTTGCCTATTTAAAGGAATTCAAGGCCAGTTATTTGCACCTTCAATATCCTTGCAGATCTTGTTCATTAGTACTTTTTAAACAATATTTTATTCAAATAGAAAAGCCAATTGACGAATGATCACTTCTCAATTGAAATGTTAGTGTCATGCACACTGCAGTCGCGTCATTAGTGCCTAGTGATGTTAATAAGCAGCTCACATGCACACACGCGTTAGAAACTCACGATTATTAGTAACAACTAACGCTCAATTGAGAGTTACCATTGCAAATCGGCTCTTTGCAAGTTGCGAGTCCTATTAGTCAATAAATAATTAAATATTTTATGACAATGTCTATCAGTAGAGTTTCAACAATCATGTTTGGTTGAATAAAGTCCGTAACCTATATTCTTGGTGGTCCACATGTGATGACAATGTGTAATAGATTAAGTTATTCGTATTTTATCTACTTCTTATTTATGTACTTAGATGCGATATGTATTCGCATTCATCGATGTCAAATTTAGTAGCCACTAAATAATGCAAATAAATATAAGTCTTACACTTCATCACGTTAAAAATATGACATGTAATAGGTAGTTCTTCAATTCGATTTATTTTTTGAAAAAAGTTGCTATTATAACAATAGCAGAATATGTATAACACTTTTGTAAATATACACTTCTTATATCTTAAGCACAAGTCAAGTTTGCGTAATAATGTTCAGAGTGAGAATAGACTTTAGCTTATCGCAATGAATCAATCAAGTTACCGGACAAATGGACATAACGAAATTTTGTGCTCAAGGCAAACACCAGTACAATGATAAAATCAGGAGCTCCTCAGCTTTAGATGAAATCAAATTGTACCAAATCAATAGAGTATTAAACAACTGCTCTTAAAACAACTTACTGTCCGTATCGGAACATAACAAACAACAATAAACACACTTTAATGTAAAGTGTGTGATCACTCGGTGGAGAGTCGCCTGGCGCCGGACGCGGGCGACAGCGGGCGTGCGGAGGGCGTCTTGCTGGTGGGCGTCTTGGGGCTCTTGTGCTCCGACTGCGGCGGCGTCGGCGGGTACACGTGCGAGCTGTCCTGAGACGTCGACGCCGCCGTGTCCGTCTGAGTCGACGACTGTTGCTCCACCATTATCTGGTGAACTTTATCCTACCAGAGAAAATACCCAGCATTGTAATAATATTATTAGCATTGATAATTTTTTAATAGTCAATTTGATAAATTATCAATCTTCCCTTGTCTCAAGGGAAGTTAGAATAGAATACTTTTTATTATGTACACCATATAAATTACAGACATAAATATAGAAACTGTACAAAGGGTGACACAATGGGCGGTGGGGAAGTTTATTGTAGATAACGAATTCGTAATGCACATCGTATCGGAATCATAATAGCGTAGCGTGAAGAAATGAGACGCGATTAGCTTCTGGTAGTGCTTTTATTTTTTTTTCAGGAACGGAATTATTTTTTATCTCTTCAAACATCATATTTTGCCCATTATTTCAATTTGAAAATGGGAAGTGCTAGACTTGACCTATATAAAAACCATCTAGTATTCTTGTGGTCCTGTAAAAGCCTTGACCACATCGAATGCATTCATGCGTTATTTATGTGATGTTTCTTCAAATGATTTAGAATAATATCCAGTCTGCAATTAGATTGTAATCACACATGCTGGTATCTGCATTTCAAGCCAACTAGCCTCTACATAGGAGCATCCATGACATAGGAGAGTAGTGTATACTCACAAACATGTCGAGGGTGACGTTGTGCGACTGTATGCGGTGGCTCTCGTCCAGGTTGACGTCGGGACAGATGAGGTCGAGGCCGCCGCCGCGCTGCATGAACTCCCCGTCGCCGTTCCGCACCACGCACACGGAGCCCGCCTCGCGCACCACGTCCGCGCTCGGCGCCAACCACCGCCAGCATGGCTCCAGCTCCTCCCAGCTGTAACCTGCATACGATACGTGCCTTAACTATCTCTGTTGCATGTATTAGCTCAGTTAAATCGTTTTTGTTTATTCACCTAGACATGCAATTTTAGTCTCTATTTGTTCGAATCTATTGTTTGTTGTTAGAGGGTTGGCATTGATATTAACATTATATTTTTACAACCAAAGTGACAAATTGCTGAATCACACGCGACCCACGCGCCGCTAACAAAAAGACTGTTATTTATGTAACGTCTTGTGACCTTCCTTATAGCTTATATCATATTATTAACAAATTTTTTGAACTCACCTGATACCCTAATAGCTAGTTCTTTGGTGAACGCGTGTGCTATGGCCGCGGCGGCGACGGCACTGTACGGGAACAAGTTCACATCCACATGTAACACTGCCAAGTCAATCAACTGTCCACATATCACAAATTCTAGTGATGAATACTGGGGGAACACGAATGTGTATCCTCTGAGAGCGTTCGCGCCTACGTCACTTTCGCCGAGCAGCCTGCGCTTGGCACTCCTGCCTTCACTTGCAAGCTGCATGTACACATTCAGCCAGCTGTTGATGGTGATCGGGGTGATGCTCCACGACAAAATCTTCAATATGAGCAGCTCCTCCAGAAGAATTTCGTCTGTGGTGCACGCGCCGTCTGTGACGTATGCGAACTCGCCGATCTTAGGTGGGTACACTTCTTCGACTTTCGCCGCTATGAATAGACAAGTGATACCTGGAAGAAAAGGTTTTGTTAACAGGTGTCTTATCAGTAGTTTCTGTAGTTTTATATTAGCAGTTATCTTTGTGTAAGGTATAAACTCTATTAGTGTTGATGTGTGCTTCACCTATAAGCTGCAACCGGCCTTTCTGAACGTCTTCCGTATTGGATAGATATCGGTCAACATAGTCCACTGTGAGATGAAATGTTTCTCTATGCAGTTTGTACACTTCACATACCTGTTGAAAGAAAGGGAAACAATATAGATTGTGGTAAGAAGTGTGGGTCTAAGCCTTATAATAATTATTTTATCGCTAATTAGGGGCGAGTACGCGGAGAATGGGAACCCCATTATTAGATCGGTTTTCACTTCATACTTATAAGTTTCTAAAGAATATTATGCGTATTTCGTACAGCAAGCATTTCGAAAGCAACGTTTCATATTATCTCAAATTAACAATGTCTGCAGCTATCATATAAAGTTAATATTGTCCATCGTCTTCCATTGTTTGTCCCCCGCTAGGGTTATCTGTCCCGGACACTCCCGGACGTCTTAATGGCTAAAGCGAGATTAATTTCGGCTAAGATATAAATTAGGTGAATTGTCTACTTCACTTCGTTCCTGTTTCTATCATTATATATGACGCATCTTGGGGAAGCTTTTATATGTGAATTTGAACGAGTTAATTGGTCTTTAGGAGCTGTATTTAAGTTAGTGTTTAATTGGTATTGAAATAAGACAAGAATAGGAACTGTTCTTTTTAGTTTAAATAATGGGCCTATAAAACACTTGCAATACGACGAATACAATTCCCGTTATTGAAAAAATGATGTAATCGTACTGTTGCACCTTGTTTTAAAATTTGAGAACGAAGCAACAAACTCTTCTCTTATCTGAATGTGTCCAAATCAATAAACGGAGGCCCGCACATGTTCGGAAAGTCCTAAACAGTACTCGAGCGGCTTGAACGGTTCAGTTATCGGTACAAAAAACTTGCGCATCGATATTCTAAGAAATCCGGTACAACTGAATGGGACAAATTCTTTTTATGTCGCCAAAAATGTTACGTCGCCGTCGGTCAGAATAAACAACATTTATGGATTGACTACGCATACTACGGAACTTTATAGAATATGCTTGCCTGCACATAATGATTCTCGCATAGGTACCTTCACGCAACTATCGTTTAGAAATAGACGAATGACCTCATTGTGTGCTAAGCAAATCCCTATACGTACGCCGGAAATGCAAGGATACGAGATAATAATGTGATACTACTATTAACGCATATGATTGAGGAAAACCCGTCCGAAATACGCACGTGAAGCGTCTAATCGAGAGGCAGACGAGACGCTCGCAAAAAGTTTGTTACCCACAAAGTTAAATGTACTGTTATGTACCTATAGTTCCGGATCGATCGGTGCTAAACTGCTAACCACCGTGAATGGGACGTTACGTTACCGAAAAATGTACTGTTTAATTAGGTGTCCCATGTCGTGAGAAATCCCATATTGAATTGCCTGGCGTAACAGGTGTTTTGGGGAATTTATTCCGAAAATTCGTTCCGCAATTAGAATATTCACCTAAAACTCCTTTGCTCGAAGTTTATAATGACTAATTACTATATCACTTAGTTCTAGTCCTTACATTGACCTATGACCAAGCTTTAATTAGTTATGTTTTCGACAGATTTAATAACAAGGCTTATAGTTAGAATAGTTGAATGTTCAAAGGAAAAAAATCTGCGGTAAGGTGAGGTAGAGTCGTGCAGTTGGTGCAGTCCAATTATATCGATGTCTTGTTTATCTTAATCTAATCGAAAGATTGCTATTGTTATTCCGAGCAATACCTAAATGCAATGTTTTCGATACTACATCGTAATGAATAAAGAATTATATCTCTATCGCCAGCTTAAATGGCGTTTAGTACAAGGATTGAGGATAACAAAAGTGACACCTGATTTAGTGAAATTATGTAATTGCGACAAATCTTAGAAGGTTTACGTGGATTACTGCCGTACTGCATCCAGGAGACTGAACCCCTTGTAATGCAAGCATCAAGCCATAACAACAATGAAGGAACCGATCGTGCAGATAACTAATGAGGTCACAACGGTTTTTCAAAGCGGCGGGAAAGCCGATGTGAAGAAGAAAAAAAAAAAAGAGAATCAACCTTGCCAATCGGATACCCCAACATCTCATCGACAACACGTTAAGAAATTAATATGAAGTATTAAATATTTGAAACCTTATCATATTCATGCGTACAATAGAACTGTCCCACTTTCACAACAAATTAAATTAGTACCTGCGTTGAACTGGCACATAAATAGTACGCGTCTTATCTAAAAAGAAGCAAAGCTTTGCGGCAAAGTGTTACGTTCAAGTTCCATGTTGTATAGGAAAACAATGTTCAATGATTTGAATAAGTTATCGTTACTTTTGCAAATGCGCTAAACGCCACTAATATATCTTCTGGTATTATAGTCCGGGAATACGAAAAATACGTTAGGTACTTTTGGCTATTTTCCCGATGAAGGTCACTACATCTTGACGTCTTCTATTCTATTAATAGAGAATTCGCAAAGCCTGAAACTAATCGCCAAATCACTGACTGAACGAGTAAGCGCATTTCATGCTAAAGTTGAGAAGTATGAAGAATATTTGATAATATCTCGGGGTCAATGCCACTTATCGACATCCCATCTGCTGCGATAACAACCTTGTAAATAGCAATTAAATCTTCTAATACATAGTCCTTAAAAAAATCCTTCAATTATACTTTAAATAAAGGCGAAAACGCTGAAAGTAGCACCTTCAAAACGCGTTGGTTAAGAGGTCAATGAACACGACAAAAAAGGGGTCATTGACCTCTATTAGCTCATGACTTTCATACAAATGTGTAATTGAAAAAAAAATATGCTTACCTTAACCTGATAAAAATCACTGTAGTGCCGCATGGAAATAAGATAGAGGGTGTTAGAATCTAATCATGCAGAAGTTTTTATATTGAGAACCATTAGCAGAACACTCATTCCCACATAACACTAACACTTAAGTTTTTGTATAAATTACATTATATGTGACTGTCTCAGGACAAATTTTCTGGCTGTAAATTATATAATTACATTATCAAAAATCCTCAGTACTCTCCCATATCTTGCTTCCTATGGGGACCCAACATTTCCTATAAGATAATGTTCATCATTGTACTAAAGTGCTTGGCACTGAATTTACAAATCCCCCAATCTATTTATAGCTCACATTCTCTTAGTGTCAATAGTTTTTTCTATCTATGACTACTTGTAATCATTTTAAGTATTTCTTCACGAGTGACTGAAATTAATGCAAAAATATGACTCACCTCATTCAGCCAGTCTAGAAGAATAGCTCTCATCCTAGGTTGTAGATTAGGGTGATTGTCAAACATATTAGGGTTCTTCTTATTGCTAGATCTGGCATCACAGTCACACATGCTGTTCCACACATCTGCTGGGTCCGCCCAGGACAGGCCAGGCAGTGGACACTTCCGTTTGGGCAATGAAGGGCATGGTATCTTACTAGTGCTGAAATAAAGGCTCCAACTTAGCACGCACTTGGCTGTTACACAGATCTGAAGGTTATTCTAGGACACACTGCAGTGTGTTATAATTGTCTATTTATTATGCACATAGGTGTATGCTTACTGCTTACTATCTCTTTAGGAAGGTCAATTGTGAGCTACCTTTTTGCAGAATGAGCTCTTTTAACTATGATAGGTAAAGAAGCTCTTATTATAACACTATGGTAAGGTAAATGAGTTAGTGTTTTGCTTACAGCATATCATTTTAATATGTAGAGTTCTAGGCTAGACTGAATCTCATATTCTGATTGACTTGCAAATTCATTTTGGACTGAATTGCTAAGTAAGATTCGCAACCTAGGTTGGAATGTGTTAGTGTATAAAAGTAGGTAGAGACATACCTGGGCCTCTTATTGGAGTGTGGTGTAGACTCGCCTCTAGCCACATTCTCTAAAGGGCTCAGCACACAATTAGGAAGGTCAGATATACTCGGTGGGCTTAAAAAACTATCAGGGTTGTAGTCTAAGTCTGTGTAAACGCTCCTTGGCTGGTCTACTGGCCCATACTGGGAGCCCTCATCATCACTGGAGCAGGATGATGATTCCACTACTACATTGTGTGCTGGCTGGTCATTTAGTTCCTCTTCTAGTACCGATGAGATCTTCTCTGGTGGCATATTCTCTAACTACAACATGGGAAGGTAAGTTACACTCTATATTTTCATCAACAATGAATGGGAAAAATGAAATGATACAAACCTCATCGTCAGTGGAATTTCTTTTTCTTTTCAAGGTCAAACGTTTATCACTGGCTTCGCAGAAGGAACTGTAATTAAGTGTAGGAGACCATAAGTAAACAAACCCCATCCATCAAGGTCAATATTGGGTGTAGGAGCAACAACACTGCACTTACCCAGTTTGTGCCATTGTAGTTGGAATATTTCAACTGGCACTCTATTTCCACAACCTGTAACAAAACCACGAATAAGTACATTTGTCAATTATGCTGGTATCGACCATCAAAACATAGATTTAGTGGCCTAAAATTACCGCATGTCATGTTCAACTTGTAAATAGGGTTATGTCACTTGACAACTGTAATTGAGGGCATAATTCCAAATTTATCATAAAACGCATGCATTCTATTTTAATAACGAGCTCTCTAGAATAGCATATACATCGGTATTTTAAAGTATTTTGCCGTAAAACACCCTCTGTAGGCGGAGGATCCCGCAGCGTGCCCCCTGCTGATTGGCGGGAGATTTTTTTTCAGAGGCTGTTTCAGGGTGGTAAATTACGAGAAATTCGCATAATAAAGGCATTTACATTCACTAGAATACATCAGCTTTGATTTAGGATGATAAAAATATAGAAATACATGAATCAGCTGCGGTAAAAAATGCCACGAATCCGTCACAATCGCGCGCGAAATTCTCCCGTCAGCGCCATTAGACACGTCGCAAGCTTGGGTTTCTCGGCACATCCACTTAAGGAAATTGATAAAAATAGCATGCAGACGATACAATATCGTCACATTACTAATGTATTATTGAAATATAACGATTTAAACTGAAATAAATCCTTCCTAATCGACCTAACAGTTGAAAATGTAATTGGCTTGGCTTATCGCCCACCAAAGGTTTATAACCTAATTATGCCTATAAGCTAATGATTTCATTACAAATATTTTACTATGCAAGATAAGCCATATCATTAAGAAATGAAATGCAACTCCATAACATACCTGGTCATTCACAAATTATTCCAAATTACACAAAACGTACTTTGCTCATAAACTAGATACGATGTACGAACTTTCAACACATTTATGACGGATTTCACTGTATTTTGGACACCTATAAGACTATATTCACTGGATATGAGTAAAAACGATACAATTACTGTATTTCTTAATTTTACATGATACTTTTCAGCTTTTCACGGCTCGATAACGCCCGGCTTTCCGCGCGAAAATGTCGCGGTAAAACTTCGGTACTCAGCGGGTTGACTATTGACTAACTTCATGTTTGTTTCTTCTGAAAACGAAACGTCAGTTGTTCCACGCAATCCATTTCAAGAAGAAAATGTGCGTCTTTTTGTGTAATGAAAAAATAACGGTGCATCTTTTATAAAATGTAAAACAAATGTATTTTGTTTATTGGTAACAAAACCAAAGTGAAAGTTTTAACTAAACAGTGGTTGTCTAGGAAAACATGATGCGTTAGTTGGCATAACTAATAGTTTTACATCTTTGACTACTTCCTTACTTGTTTTCTTTAAAATAATATTGAAATAACAAAAAGTTCATCAAATTGTATTAGAATTTACAATAATCCTTAAACTCTTAAGTATAACGTTAAGTAGAATGGAACTCCACATGAAAACCAACGCTTCTTTTCTATTGGTTGAATTATGCATCCAGCGCCACAGTGCTACCACAATAATAGACAATTTGTTTGTCCTTGTTGTTGGCATCCCAATAAAAGCTATATTCACGTTGAATCACAGCTGGGCGCCAGCTGATAGAAAATTGAGCGAGAAAAGTCAATAAAGGTGCGCTATTTCGGTATTGATAACGTGGCGATACTGTGACATATTTATGTATTATGTGAAAGACAGGTGAATTTCTAGTGAATATCGGTCATAGTAACAATATGGCAGTTCAAAATATAGCAGTAAAATTGTGTGGTGTGCTGCAGGCGCAGGGCGAAGAAGGTAACATCAACACTGTTTATTATCATCAAATGAGTTCATCTAGCTTGATGTTATACAAAAAGCTGTAAAGCCTTACATGAACCTTTATTTGAAATATTCATAAACATGATAACCTCTTTTTTCTGTCTATATTGTAACATCACTGTGCAATGAATTACGCAGTAGTCATGTTACGCAGTCGTAAATTTCCTTGAGACCAGTTTAGTATTGTGTTATTTATATTTGCAGAGGTAACGGCGCGAGAATGGCGTCTGTTAGGCCAAGAACAGGATGGGTCGCAAGTCTTGAGTTGGGTATCAGATAATGATGGCAAAGAGGTCCTCAACATTGGATCTTATACCAATAAAAACAAGACACTGATTACTCTCCACACATTCGACGAGAAGTTGAATATAATACAAGCATCAGTGAACGCCACACACACTTTGTTAGTTTACATTGTGAAGAGTCTTACAAGCGAAAATACTGAAGTTAAGGATCCATTGTATTGTCCTTATTTGATATGCCTAATGCCTGAGAGTGACAGGACTCCTGCATCAGTGGAGGAGCCTTCTACGAAGCAAATCATGGTTCAGTATGTGTATGGAAAAAGCACTAAATACAGTCCTGGAATACGGAATGATAGATTCTTGCTTTTCAAGCATTTGGAGTGTAAGTAAAATGTATATTACTAGATTAAACTCTTTAGTATGCATCGTTGTTAAAAGACAGGCTTCAAAATACATTTTAAGGGGCATCTAAAGTTGATAAAGTTCTTGGGTATAATAAATGCCTACTAAATCCGATACTAGTAATTTACAAATATTTCTAATAAAAACTCCAAAGTTTTGGTTCCATTGCCAACCAGGGCAGTGGGCCAAAATGTCACTAGGTTACTCAAACCTAGTTCAATCAAAATAAAAATATATTATCAAGTAGCTAGCTAACCTTTTTGGATTACATTTTAGGCATCAAAATCTACCGCACCCCTATGTTCCTCAATGAATGTGATGATGGCACTGACAAGTGGGGCTTTGATGGCATATACCCTGAACCTGAGAAGATTGTCAAAGTGTTTTCATGGGCACAATGGGACTGTTTCAATCAGGTAAGCCATCCGCTTCTAAAAGGTAGGCGATGCACTAGATGGTACCCCTGTCCCCTGGTATTGTGGAAGTTCATAAGCAGCAGTGATCACATACCATCAGGTGTGCCATCATCATCAGGTTTACCATTCCAAGGCAAGAATAAATAAATATACAACCACAGTTGCAAGTAACTCCTAACACTGAGCACAATAGACTAATAGATATAGTTTTCGCCATCAGTAATAACTACATGTGTATAGCTCAGTCAGCCAGAGTTATGAACAATACTTCAGTTAAAAAAAATCTAGAAGCAAGTGCTGTAAAATAAAATCTGTTTACACAAGAAGTAAAACTGACTAAATACAGGTTATAGAAAAAATTTAAAGAATATGCAAGCTTAGTTATAACAAATTAGCCTTGCGTTCAACACTATTTTGCATTTCAGCATTATATTGCTTTATTATATTATATGTGTTTTTATTTATCTCAGCCTAAAACCACAGATAAAATGTTAGTAGAAAAGATATAGGGATTCCCGGATTCGAACTCGCGACAACACGCTATCGCGTTACTATTGAATACCGCAAACCGCGGGGCTATCGCAACTTCCTAAAGCCACATGAAAATAACTACCTACATCATTCAATTAGAGAGTATCAAATTATCCAAGAAACTATTATTATATTTGTGACTAGATCTTTTTTCACTGTCTAATCAAGCCGTCGTGTGACTGCCGTAGGTAGGCGACGTAGATACCTACGGTGTAAACCTAATTTAGTGTATTGTAAAATTAGAATTATAAAAATGTATAAGTAGTCAAAGAGCTAGGGAACATGTTAACACGTTTATAGTAGGTATTTAGACATTTAATACTTTTGTTATTTTAACCCTGCCATTCACTAGGCATTTCTTTAGTACAACTACCTTAACAATTACATTGTGGAATGGCGATACAAATTGAACAAACTTGCTACCACCTTGCTTGCTTGCCTTGCTTGTTGTTGCTTGCTTGTTAGTCCTACTCTTATTCTAATGTTATCTTGTTTAATATTTGTGCGCTTTGTTCAGGTGTTGTACTACATCCACTATCGTCTGCCGACGCAGAGTTTTGCTGAAGGTGAAGAGGTGAAATCGCCGTCGGAAATGACGCCGACGTTATCCGCTTTGCAGTTTCACGCCGACCTGCCGCATGAGACTGTTGTATGTATTTAATATTTTTAATTATACACTAGGTACTCTATTGAAGAGTAAGTAGTACCTACATAGGTACATCGCACAGGTTGGTCCTTTTATTATTATTGTTCAGTGTTTTTAGCTGTGGGTAATTCTTCCATGCTCTAATAAATAAATAAATTCCCAGGAATATCTTTAGAAAATCTTTTGGTCGAGTTTCAGCTCATTTTGAGTTGACATAAAGTTTTAATGTCTTGGGATTCCTAACTAGGTATAATTTTTCTCTTTAAGATTTGGTTCAATCTATCTATTAGGTACAAGCTTTCATTGTTTTCTGACAAAACGAATGAGGCGTTTAGCCATACGAACTGGTTAGCAAAACCATATTTTACCCACATCAATATGCGTAACTATCTTACGTCATGTTAATTATTGTTGATAAAAATTATAAATAAAAAAAAATCGCAAAAATTCCCAAAAATATTGGAGAATTGATTCATTTAGTTCAGTAACAAGTGTTCAGTTGCATAATGGTAGCTACTTTCACCTTCTAATAATACAGTTCTCGGCAATCTAGTCTAAATTCGTACACATTCATAAATGTGTTACCCGGTGGGCCCGAACGTGGCTAGGTACTTATTTTACAAAATACTATTTATAGACTAACTGTCGTCGAACACTTGAAATAACCGAGAAAATATAAAACCGAATGAATGCCAACGTAAATTAACTCACGTCATTTATCCCAGTGAACTAATCTAAAGATTAATAAACCAATTTTGTATTGTACTTTGATATTTAATTTCACAAGTTTCTTTTAGTATGCATCGTTAACTATGCAAATTATCGAATAGAAAGAAAGTCACTATGATTTCTATGGCGTGATTTCTGTAAAAGCCAAGTAGCGGATATTATATATTGACTATACTCGATACTAACTGACGATGAGTTGACCACCTATATCTACTTATATCATCAATATGGATACAATAGCTTTCAAATGAAAATTGAATATTCAGAATCTGTAAATTGTACCTGCATTGTCTACTCCCCAAGAAACCAATCAAACAAACTATCGATTTACTCCATAATCTAAAACAAACCAGACTACTCTAACTAACCAGATTTACTCCATAATCTAAAACAAAAAAAATGGAACTGTTATTGTATGAAAGAATCTGCCAGATAAGTTAGCAGGCCTTACAGTTTTGATACAGTGTTTATTTGTTCTGTAAAACAGCTAAACATTCCGTTGAGTCTGCCACATGTGTCGAGCTCTGGCGAGGGGGCCGCTTGCGGGGCGTACGAGGACGATCCTATACCATTGCGAGTGCATGACTGTAGCTTGGACTTGCAGATCGTCTGTGACCAGAAAGGAGTCTTGTGCATCTGCCATCATTATCTCTATAAAGTAAGTAACATTTCTATTTCTGGTGTTGTGTTAGCCTTCTGTCCGCTCACCTATGAAATATTGGTAACTGTAACTTGCATGGTATAACGTAATCAACTTATAACTTTCAAACTGCTGGGACTCAAGCATGCACTTCCAGGTTTTCCTACGATGCTTTCTAGCACTGTTTCACCATTTACAAGACACAGACCGAGGCGAATTCCATGTGTTTGAAGGTTTAGAGAGCAGTAGTGTTGGTTTTAACGCTACTGCTGTAAACATGCAAACACTGTCTCTTTGTTTAAATAACACAAAGTACAGTGCGCTCCATCCGAAGCGGGAGGGGTCATTTGATGATTTCCCATCCTGAAAAAAAAAGTGCGCGGGGACCTCAAATTTGAACAAATGACTCTCATACCGTGGCCACCAACACACTACTGCATACAATTATTAAAAAACATGCAGAAGTAATAAAATGTTGTCGTTTCTTCAACAGCCTCTAGATGATTCGACAACCTCCTTGGTCCTAGAAGACAGTGCGGACCTGAAGGACTCTGGCGTGAACTTCGCCTACTCTATAACTCTGCTACAGCACGGTTGTGTGGTGCATAGTGTTGTGCCTGATCTGCCGTGGTCGCTGGCCAAGTCTCTGAGACCTTCCTACACTCTTTATGCTGGTAAGAATTGAGATAACTTCTATCATAGTTCATATTCCGCATGATTTTTGTCATCTCTCTTACGCCTTATAATATAAAGCAGGTAGGTACTTAATCCAAAGTCAAAATACGTTTCTAAAGTTATCTACAAGTTTTATTAGAGCAGCATTAAGATTATTAAGAGAAGAGTTTATAGATTAAATGAATTTCAAGTCATCTTAACTTTTTACAGACAACTACCTTTTAGTAAACATTCCGATGCTCTACACCCAAATGATTGACATCAGTCTGTACCATGAGCCATGTTGTCACATCGTGATTCCTATGGACGAGTGTGACAGCGGGCCCAGCCTGGCCCCTGTGCTGGGCTGGGGGGCCCATGCTATGGTTGACTTGAATACGCTGGACGTTGTCACCATGGTCGTAGCAGATAAGGACCTAACGACCACCTTCAAAAGTAACACTGCAGTTGAAAATAAGTTGGCTATTCTTCATTATTTGATTCAGCATGACGGGAATATGGATTTGGCTGAAGAGGTAAGTGGATAGATCCTCTTTTTTAGGCCTGACATGTAATCTAGAAAATCTGGTTAGATATTTTTAAATCGTAATCGTATTAAGTTTTATGATACTCGTAAAGAGAGAGTTTTATGATAGGTTAAAAAAAATTCTACAAAAAATTGAACTTAATAGAAAGCACCATCTTTATATTATTTCAAAATGTACTAAAGATAAATTCAATAAAGTCAAAAGTTGAAACCCTGACTCCTAAACTAGGATTTGAGGCTTACCTTTCTTTTCTTCTTCCGATCCTCTCTATAATTTACGATTTCTAGCCACGTTCGTATTGCAGGACAGACGTAGCCAGAAAAACTGGAATCTTAATTTAAACGTAATATTTTAGCTGATATCTTGGATGTGCTTGAACCAACGCGACGGTTTCGGCTCGTTCCAACGAGTGATGCAGGAGTATCTAGTCGGCACTACGTACGCGGTGACGCGCCGCTCTCTGCCCGCGTCTGCGCTCAATCTTATGAAGATGTTGCCCTTCACACAACACCTCAAGTTTGCTGATGTCAAGGTAGGGTTATTTAAACTTTTTGTTTTCTTTTTATTCATTTCAGCAACATTTATTTCGGTTCAATGAATTTTATTCCCAGTAAGAGAAACGTTAGTTGCATGAAAACAAAATTTAGTAGGTCCCCAGTGCGGGTACTACGCGGCGGGTACGTTTTATCTTTAATATTATAGCCATTTTTAGTAGTTTGTTTTCTGGCATTGAGTTTCTCCACAAAAATCACGAATATTTTGCGACTCAGATTATTTATTTATTTATTTATTTATTATGTAATTCGATGCCTTTTTTTTTCGACGTACTTTTGCTATTCAGTCGTTTGCCTCATTTAAATCCTGAAGGATGCAGATAAACTGTGCATTACGGGCCGGGACAGGAAAGAAGAGGCGAATTATCGTTCTGTCGCAGATACCCGAACGATCGAATGCATCGGCCAACACAATGTGAGCTCTCAGTCGGTTCACGTATTGGTTACTGTAATTCTATAATCTAAACAGCATTTAAGACTAATTTGAAACTCCTTTCACTTCTAAATTATTTTCGACTTTTACCCTTTGACTTCAACACAAGGCCTCGTTGGTGTAGTGGTAGCAAGCGCTACTGCTGAGCATGGGCTCCTGGGTTCCATTCCTAGGCCCGACCTAGGAATCGAACAGTACAGTGCGTGCCACGTAAGAAGAGACTTGATACACCACGTGGTCTGACATGCGCAGAACACGATTTTAGGTATCTTTAGCGGTATGAGGTCTGAGTGCGGGACGGGACCGGACGTCATAGGGGCGGCAGAAAGAGGCCGGGGAGGCGGGGTCAAGTCTCTTCTTACGTGGCACGCACTGTACAATTGAGTGTTATTGGGTTTTTCTATCAGAAATTTCTCAGTAGTAGCTCGGAGGTTGAATTTCTGCCCGTTGGATGGCAGTAGGCTCGCCCCTATTACACGGTATTCAAACATAAATGGCGAAAAGTGGGTGTACCATAGGTACCTACACCGCTGCCATACTCTTCGAGAATTACAGTCGTTACGTTATGTCCCATCAGCATATTGTGTGTGCCTCAGGTCCGCGACATGTGCGTATCGGTCAGCCAAGAGAAGCTGTGGAACAGCTCGGTGGTAGTGCTCGCGCCTCGTCAGCGCGTATGTCAGTTCGCGGAGGACGTGTGGACGCGCCTGTGGGTCGCGCTCAATGACCAGCCGCAGAAGAGGCTCCAGCCGCAGGCGGTCATAGACAAACTGCGCGTCAGCTTGCATTGTTATCAGGTATGTTTTATTTTTGCATCAATCAAAAGGCTCAACTTATGGTAAATGGTCAGTGCTACTTGTGCATACCTACTCGTATATGGAAAACTAGATGCATCAAATGGTACTTCGCTTTTCTAAAAATGGCTCGATTGTCTCATGTGCGAGTATATGAGGATACCCAAAACCTCTGTGAAGTTTCATTAATTAATTAAAAGAGGTCTTAGAATACTCTTTATTGACACGCCATCGCCAGGGAGGAGATAAACAAGGTATCTTATACGGATCATCCAAATATTGGCATTGGACCTTTCCCAGACAAGGTCTTTCAAAAGAGTTCAACTTCTAAAATGTATTACGGTATGCCATTTGGGTTTGTATGCTATCTATTGGTCCGTATACTGTGTGTGCACGTACCTTTACTGCCAAGATAGGTTACGTTAGCCACATCAGAGCCAAACTTTTTGTGAACCTCAAATAATTCCTATTTTGGGGTCCTAAAAATTCTAAATAACCAAGTAACCAACTTTGAAGAAGCGCTTGCCGGCCGCTGCGGCGGTTGCTCACATTTCTAACCTAACCCATTTGGTCGGAGTACCCTAGCTTAGTTTCTGCGAATAAAATTTAGCTCGCGTGTAGTTGGTTCAGTTCAGTTCCAACCTAACATAACTCGTTAATCGAACAACTGTGAGGCCCCCTTACAAAAAAAAAATAACATAAGAAGAGCAAAACGTTTTTATAGGTTCATTGATTTTTAAAAAGTGTCCATCATTAGAAGAGCAACAAGTTTTTAGAGGTTCAGTTAAATATTTCCCATTATTAAATAAGTATTGTCCCGTAGCCCGAGGCCCTGTCCCGCTGCAGCACGCCTCTGTCCCCGGGCGCGCCGCCGCCTCCACTGTCCGCTCCACAGCGCCGCTCGTCTATCGGCAGTGGACAAGACCTGCTACCTTTCTTCGAGCTCGACGTTTGCACTGCGAGCAAGCAGGAGCATATCATTGCTGCGGTAAGTCTGTGTTCAATAATAAATGCATCTTGATGTCAACTCACAAAAATAAACTAAATGCCTACTAATTGCCATGACTGATAGAAATGATGAAGCATATTTTAAGGCTCGTATTCATGGTGAACAAAAGTTGAGAAACAATTGCACAAAATAGTTATCCGCAACAGGATGCACTATCAAGCAATGCTGCGGAATTTGTGCAACGTTTACTTTCAATGAATATTTTATTTAAAGCAAAATACATGACTTATACAACTGTTTACTTTCTAATATTGACTAGTATTGGTTTCTGACGAAAGTCATGCAATACTAGCGAAGAGTTTGAACTTTTAACCCTCTAATCTTTACTAGCATTGATTTCTGACTAACGCCGACAACCGACATGCGTATTCATTTTTGACGTAAAGCATGCTAAATAACCATTAATATCGTCGTCGTACTTAACGCGGCCGAACAGAACCTTCGCGAAGTAAGCGTGCACCTGATGCGCACGAGCGCGGGCGCGGCGCGCGCGGAGAGCGGCGTGCACGCGGTGGCCACGCGCTGGGCGGCCGCGCAGCTGGACGCGGCGCGCGCGCTGTGCCGCGCGCTCACGCGCCCGCTCGCTGCCACGCCCATGAACAACCAGCAGAGAGGGTTCACTTTTATGTACGATACCGCGGCTCCTAGTCTATGTTTTGGGTTTTTGTTGGCTTCTGTTTTTTTTTTTGTTTTTCGTGTTTGGTTTTGTTTTTATAATTTTGCTTCAGGTTGTCCTCTTACTTATTAATGGCAGTGGCATCGATACATAAATTATGCTATTTGGCAGTTACTTTGGACCTCCGGGGTAATTGTGTAACACACTAACAGTCGCAATGGGTTCATTTTGATAGTTAAACATCATTCATTGCGTTATTTACGTTGTTGAGCAGACACATTTTTCGAACATATGAAGCAATGGATTAGTAATATCCTTCAGAATTATTCAAATTGTGATGAAATTGTGTTACACAATTAATAATTTGATTAATTCCACTTCAAGACACAAAAATCAGTGTGGCCCTGGCTCTTGCACTAGGAGGTCCTGTATCACAAGAGCCAGCAGAATTAGGGTGCTGAATAAGTCGAGTCAGCTACAATAAGTATGGGAATCCATTTTGTGTTGATTTTCTTTGTTTGATGATTTTGTTTTTGTGGTATTGACCAAGTTATTGGTGTACCTACCTTAATTACATAAATATGAACTTTAAGTACCTGACAATCGGACATTCATCATTTCATTGAACAAGGCTCATGTCAAAACATGTTTCATTTTGGTTTTTATTTGTGAAGTACTTTTTTCATATCTGTAAGTCGCTTGTTTCACCACGTCTGGAAAGACCCCGTTAAATGATTTGACATATAATTTCATTCCCTTTCTTATTTTATCTGGTAAATACAGGAAGTGCCTTGACGGACACTGAAACATACTCTAAATCTAGTGTCATGTTTATTCATTTGTTCATTAAGTACGTTACTTAATTCTCAAAAAAATATACAGAGTTGATATGACAGAGGGGCATTAAATTACACTACGTATACTATACGTGCATAGTATTAATTCGATACAGTACAAAAATAGAAAGCGCCAAAAATGAGATTTTTTTTTTTCAAACAAACTAAATAGCTTAAAAGTCAGAGTGAAACGCACCACCCTTTATAAATAAATTTGACTGACCTTAGATGCCTAGGTAACAAAAGAGCGCGTGTGCGTGTGTGTGATCTCGTGGCGGGCGGGTGGGTGGCGCGGGGTGCGGGCCGTTTTTGACCGCTCGCGCTGGATTTTATGTTAGGTAAGGTTGTAAAGTACGCGCACACACAAAAACACAAAATTTTTAAATTCTCGATGTGTCCTCCATTCTTATTAATGCACAAATTATACCGACGGAGAATATTGTTATTTATTTTTCTAATTAAATCACTGTCCGTCGCTAAGCACTTTAATTCCCGTAATCTTTGTACTGCCAATTGTATGGTGCCGGTGTTCCTAGGGCAATTGCGCCGGTCACCATACCTTTCTCGGTATGTTCGCAGAGCTAAAGCTGCGTTTCCACGGCATTCACCGTAAATTAAAATCATGTAAGTGTATTCTGACGCCGTGTAAGTTACACGAGGCATTGCTGAACACTTTAATTATTACACACACACACAACCAACGTTTAATTACGTATCCTATCACAATAAAAACAGTCAATAAAAAAAAAACACTAACACTAAATAATAATAATCCCAAGTTACGTATCCTGTCACAATAAAAAAAGAAATACTGTCTTAAACTTATTTAGTGTCTATCACAATAACAAAACAAAATCACAATTATTGTCAGCGAGTTCGACAAAACATAACGGCGGCGGGGCTCCCGTGTTACGTAACGTACATCCCGGATGGATGACGCGTGCGCACTGAAAGAACAAGTTTTTTAGCAAATTCGCAAGGATCTAGGATGCAATAGCAACACACTGACCTATTTCTATTCCTTTTACGCGCGGCAAAAAGGCGCGGGGGTTTTGCTATGATTGTCACTCTCATAGTGAAAGTGCAAGTGTGTGTGTATTTATTGCTTCGTGAAATATTTGGTTGTACTTGTGCGGCAACAATGTATTTTATACTCGGATTATCGTTTTAAGGTGCATGACCTATGCGTATGAGATAATCAGCTGTTAGGAATATACATCGTGTTCAAACGTAACAAAAACTTAAAAAATCATTTGTGACTAAACTACTGCTCCTATTTAATTGATTTTTGGTACAGAGCTTGAAAATGGTATCTAGTATAGGCAGTTTAAAGGAAAGCCCCTCTGTCGTATCAACTTTGTATATCAAAGGAACGGGTTTGAGGACATTTTTTACCACAAAACTGACTATAATTTTAATTATTTCCAGCGATGAAATGGACCCAACGCACGCGTTCATAGTATTTAAAGTTCTGGAGCAGTACTACTTGGCAACAGACTCGATCGCCTTCCCCCTGCCTCAAGGATTCAGTTCATTCTTCACCTACCTCGGGTACCGCACGCTGCCGTTCTATTCGTTCGTTCAATACGTTCACCGCAACGTTTTCGAGTTGCAGATCGATGTCATGAAGGCTATTATTGCATGTAAGTATATTTTTTTATTATCTATACATATACACACCTAATTATGTAAGTTAATGTCGCATTTCGTATCTACCTGTGTGACCGAGTTGTTCTTTTAAACAACGCAACGCATTTTGATTGTTTTTACTATTATTTAGACAATTTATTCCAGAAGGTAAGGGAGAAACTGACTGACATATTAACGCACAGCCGAATCTACTGGGACTAGAAACCTGAAATTTTGCACACGGCTTTTATAATGTAATGTAATGAAATTATCATGAAGGTTCCTTTTACAATGAAGAAGATTAGCACTAAGAAAGGGTTTTTGGATATTCGACCTTTAAGGGGGTGAATAGGGGTTAGTTTGTCAAAACTTATCTTAGTTTATCAAAACTTACCCTTATTAGGATTAGGATTTTAGGATAGGGTGTTAATGTGTGTTCGATTACCTCGAAACTCGGTATTAACACTTTTCACAGCAAATAACCACTTACTAGTTTTTGGGACGCGGACGATGTCGCAGGATTAGCACTATCTATATGTCGCAGATCGATTGTCGAATCCGCTATTTTACAAAACCGCTAGTTGATTTACAAAACAGTTCCCTTATGTAAAACAACATTTATTGACGCCATAAAGTACCCCTCGCTTGCGCGGCGGCCATATCGCGCGTTAGCGCGCGTAAGAGTAGGTACTTCCGTTATCGGCGCGTGTGATTAAATTGATGATATCTCTAAAGTTTTGTATGGGAGCTGTATATAGTTAGGTAATAGGTAATACGGGCTGGTGTCCGCAACTCCATGTCAATGCGCGTATTTTGCGTACGGGTATAAAAGTTATGTTGTTGGAATCGTTATGAAACAAGATAACTTTAAAAAATATAACGCAGTAATTCATTCTAATTGACATCTAATTGGAGCGACTTTTTTCCAGTTTATTGTAAGTTCAAAAAACGTTATAATTAAAATATATACCATTATTTAAAAAAATATTGATTTATTTACATAAATATACATTATTTCACATTAATCAATAAAAAGAACACACCTTCCCCCAGTGGCGTGCATTGGATATAAGCAGTGCCTACCTCGATAAATAACCATAAGCCTGTTAATTACATTTTAGTGTGTGTGCCCCACAAATAAGAAACTCACTAAAATATCATACCTAACAAAAAACAAAATCTTCATATAAATACGCGCGTCATTAGGCAGTCGCCAGACGGACTACTCCAGGGGGAGACAGTTAGAACAAGCACTACTTCAGTAAAGAAAGAGCCGCCATCTACTTAACTTAACTGAGAAACTATCAGTTTCATAATTATCGATAGATGTCTCTGTAATCTCAACTTTAACAAAAATAAGAAAATCAAATAACAAGTTCTCTAAGGAGACGTTCAATAAATGTATGGGGCTTGGTACTAAAATAATTGAAAATTTAAACAGCCTTTTGAGCTATATAGGCTGAAAGATGGTAATTATATTTCATAGAAATTAATAAATAAAGGCTGTGCGTTTAAAATTTTTCACTTTTTTACATAAACAGGCGCTTGTAAAAATCATATTTAACTATAATCGAGTAGCTTAATAGATAAGCTTTCTAATAAGGTACAGACGCCAGCACATCAAGCTACCCCAAACTGTCAAATTTTCCCAACAACTTTGAATCTTATTCTTTAACGTTGAAAATCTATTAAAGCCATTTGACAGATTTTAGTAGCTTGATGTGCAGGCGACTGTACCTATGCATTTAGGTCTGTACATCACATTAGCGTTTAAAAATCTTCGGAATATTACACCACATTCGACCTCTCCTTTAATATAAAGTATTTTTCTAGAGAATAATTGTAATATATTTCATCAAAATTATCACATTATTATATTTCATACCTGTCCAGCATTATCAATTATGGAAACCTTGTCACGGAAATCCATATTGTGTGACATATTCTGGCAACATTACACATTATGGTTGCCTTCTTACGTCTGCGCTTGTTTGTGTTTCGTGTGTCCATTTTGTGTTAAATTAGTGTTAAAATAAAATGGTTAATTACTGTAACTGCCAATTCTATTAAAATATAAATGAATCGGGCGAAATTCAAATTTTCTTATGTTTTTTGCAAATAGAAGTTGTGTTCACATCGTTTATTGATCATAATGCGATTCGCTGATATGACGATGACACGTTCACTTACTGAATCACGAGCATTAAAATATCAATAATAGCTATAAAATTAAAAAAAAATAATAATCTATATATATAAAAATGAATCCCTATTTCCCTTGGTCACGGCATCACGCCTGAACGGCTGGACCGATTTCGCTAATTCTTTTTTTATTCTGTTCGTTATTATCAGGAGAAGGTTCTTATGAAAGAAAAAATTAAGGAAATTGCGCGGAAAATTAGAAAATTTAAAATTACTTAACCACCATATAAAATTATTTAATGTAACCTTTTTAATGTAACCTTAAGACATTTGACAAAAACATTTGAAAAAAAGAAAAATGACGTTTAAAACGGATTCTTCTGTCAATCTTATTTTATTGATAAACAATACATTTAAAATAATTAAATTAAAGGATCTAAGAAACCTGATTATCTTAGTTCACATGACGGTTACTTTAGAGCCATCAGGCCTAATATTAAAAGTTCAATTTAATATGGAATTTTGGTAAGTTTGGATAGACTAACATACACGTTACTAACATAACAAGTGGTATATACCTACTTGGTTATAAAGAAGAATACAATAGTTTTATTTTAATTTACAGATGAATTTTCGTTTATAAAAATGCCAGCAGCTAGACGTACAAACTTAAGTCGCAGAACTCGCAATGCTGCGAGTCAAAGATATACAAAAGCAAGTCAAAATGACGAGCAACGCGAAGCGCGGAATGAAGTAGAAAGGAATCGATGGAATCGAAATCAACTACATAGAAATGTTGCGTTTAACACCTATCGAGCTGCATTCAATTATAACGTGGAAATAGATTACAGTTCACAGCAAATCTTTACTATTGGAACAATGAACGTTGTGTGTCAATATTGCAAGGCATTTAAATTTAAAAATGAAGCTCCTGGTTTGTGTTGCGCGAGCGGTCAAGTCAAATTGACGCCATTGGAACCGCCACCAGAGCCACTACATTCACTGGTTTCCGGAAATGGGCCAGATTCTAAACATTTTTTGACTCATATCCAGCAATATAACAATTGTTTTCAAATGACGTCATTTGGTGCAACAAAAGTTATTCAAGAAAACTTTCTGCCAACTTTTAAGATTCAGGGTCAAATATATCACCTAACAGGTTCCTTATTGACCATTTTCCAGATGCACGGCCAAGTGAACTACAATGGGGTGTCTTTCATGTATTGGCGAATTCATACAAATCTATTGATTCCGTTACTAACCAAGATGATGTTGTCAACTATCCAACGGAGTTTTTAATTTCGCTGGAGTTACCTGGATTACCACCTCATAATCTGCAATTAAAAATCGGATCGATAATCATTATGTTGCGGAATATAAACCAGCCACGTCTTTGTAATGGCACCCGACTTGCGGTGAAGAAATTAATGAACAACGTCATCGAAGCCACAATTTTGAAAGGAAAGTACAAAGGCGAAGACGTTTTGATTCCACGGATTCCTTTGATTCCGAATGACATGCCATTCAACTTTAAACGTTTGCAATTTCCAGTGCGGCTAGCATTTGCAATGACAATAAATAAATCTCAAGGGCAGTCCCTAACTGTTTGCGGCATCAACCTTGAAAATCCATGTTTTACACATGGCCAATTATATGTCGCCTGTTCCCGTGTCGGTATACCAACAAAACTGTTTATATTAGCGCAAGATAAAAAAACTAAGAATGTTGTATACCATAAAGCATTAGAATAAAAAACACTCTTTTTATGAATTATACCAATTCGAATTCAATATTCATAGTCATAACTATCGGGTCAGCTTGATCAACCTGACAACTTTATATAATAAAACAATTAACTTAATAAAATCAAAAATCTGCTCAAATCTGCTCACTTATGGCGTCTAAGGCGGAACAAAGTTCGCCGGGTCAGCTAGTAAATATATAAATATTAAAATTTAATAACTGAAGGAGCTCCTTCAGTTATTAAATTTTAATGATTTTAATTTAGTAAATGCATCATCATTACATTCGCAAATCGCATTTTAATCGACATACGACGTAAACACAGCTGTTAGTTGCAAAAGCAAGAAAATTTTAATGATCATATAAGGTAACTTCTCTTCTTGGTCTGTCGATCACACCTATAAGCAAAGAGTACCTGTAGCGGTATCTACAACGCCACATACAAACAACGCGTCATACTGACGTCACGCAAATCCTGCATCGCGCAAGCAGAGTTTACCGCGCAACTAGCATAGATACAACGGCCCGACATGAATCAACGGGCAGTTGCCCGCCAGACACAACACCCGTCTGGTCGGAGGATCCTCCCTTTTCTATAGAGTATGAGTGAACTTTACACCCTGTTCCTCATACCTCTATACTGGTGACCCCGAACATGAACGTCAGCGCAGCCTTCGTGCAAATACTTCAGCGTGACGTCATCATCATCACTCCCGCAAGCTTTAGCGGCGAGTCACCCAGCCAGCCAGCTCCCACGGCTTCAACGGGTATCCTGACCACCAGCATGCAGCGACCGCGCATACCTGGTCATCACCCTCAGCCTCATCAGCAACCTCGGCACAGCACACTGCACTTTCGACCGGTCAATAAGAAGAGCTCAATTCCTCTCCTGGTCGACGCAGCAGCCAGCCTCAACCCGGCGCTGTACGACATCCGACGCACTGGAGCATAACGCAGCGCCACCCCGACTCACTGGGGACATCTTCGCAGACAGTTCCGACTCACCGTGAACTATGCGGCAACCGGTTCCGACTCACTGGAACCTCAGTTGGCCTGGCAAGCATCGCAAGATACAAGACTCAGCCCACTATCGACCTCCGGTCTCCGGGAGGGAGTGATGTAGCGGTATCTACAACGCCACATACAAACAACGCGTCATACTGACGTCACGCAAATCCTGCGTCGCGCAAGCAGAGTTTACCGCGCAACTAGCATAGATACAACGGCCCGACATGAATCAACGGGCAGTTGCCCGCCAGACACAACACCCGTCTGGTCGGAGGATCCTCCCTTTTCTATAGAGTATGAGTGAACTTTACACCCTGTTCCTCATACCTCTATATACCTATAAGCAAAGAGTATACTATCCTATACCTAAGTAGGTATATATACGCTCCTGTCATAGACCCTTAGTTCCCGTTAAGATATGTAGATGGCGTTTCGAATCTGTATTCTTCGAAATGGCACAAGAGGGTTCTCCTCTCCCGTAATATTATTATACTCTGGCCTACTCGGCTCCCGTACTATTCGCACATTGTCATTGGTCTTTACTCGTTCAAGTTAATACTACGAAATTACAAATACGTACGTCTCATGCGTAATACCATGACGTTCGACCTTCGCAATTTATCACCCTAAAGTAGGGATGCCTACTCAAATAACCAACCGAGTATGAATGTTAAAATAAATCGTCGTAATTTGGCCGTGCGAAGAAAGAAAGGGATGGATAATGACGTCGCCAAAATTTCGCGTCATGGGTGTCGGTTTCATGGTTTTCGAGGGTGCTAAAGACGATAGTGAGGTAAAAATGAAAATCCAAGAGGGAATAAATACACCGTTTGTTATGATTGTTAATTCTTAACTAAGACATATCAAAAGTGTCACATTTAGAACAAATTTATATTCCCGTCATTTTTTAAATAGGTATTCAAAAGGTCTGAGAAGGTTATAATATAGCTAAGTAAAAAATAATAAATAAGACTAGAACTACTGACTTGTACACGGTAAAGAATTACGCAACAAAAGCGCTCCATTCGTGCTGGAGAGGGGAAAACGAATTTATTTTATGATGCATATGGGGTTTTGACCATACGAATCAGGATTTTGCCTACAATCATGCATAACTCATCATACATACAGACATTATCATTAATACATTCATTATCTTCATTTTTCTACACGATTCTATAACCCAAAAGCAACACGAAACACAGATTGAAATTTGAAAACAATAAATATAAAGTAGGTATTGTAATCAGAGTCCCACCTGAACCAAACACAGATGAATCAGATATTTTCCTTCGTAACACCGGGATCTAAGCCAACCAGCCGCACGTCCACCTTCTAGCTCGTCCGTTGCACGACTGGTTTCCCCCTGCGCGGGAAGCCAGGCTCCCATTAAAATTACCCGACCAAGTACGGTCAAGCGCAGCTTACGCCACATTAAGGCCAGGATCTTCGAGCGTAGTAGGCATTTAGCGTTACCTCCGTCCTCGCGTGGCAAATGCCGCGAAAGCGCAGATCGAATGAACTCGCTGACCCCTGTCACGGTTATTTTTATAAGTAATAGTATTGTGAATCGGCCCTATTCTTGAAATATAGGGCTGCTCGTCTACAGTATTTTAATTTCATCATCCTACTTTAGTTTCTTTCTAGTTTTGTGATTGTAAATATTATATTTTTAACCGACTTCAAAAAAGGCGGAGGTTCTCAATTCGGATATTTCTATTTTTTTATGTATGTTAGGGCATAACTCCATCGTAAATAGACAGTTTTACAATTTTTTTTTGAAGTGAAAACTTCTTTAGCATTGTTTTGATTTGAAAATTTTATGAAACGAAAAAGCAACAGTAAAAAGAGATGAGATTTAACGTGGGAGAAAATGAGATAGGAAGCATTATTCAGCGTTTTTGTTTTTATTATTACAAATGAAATCACATTTAATCCTATGCTACTAATTTGTGGTGATGATGAAGATGAGGATGATGGTGATGGTGATGGCGATGATGATGATGGCGATGGTGATGGCGATGGTGATGGCGATGGCGATGGTGATGGCGATGGTGATGATGATGATGGCGATGGTGATGGCGATGGTGATGGCGATGGTGATGGCGATGGCGATGGCAATGGTGATGGTGGTGGCGATGGTGATGGTAATAGCGATGGTGATGGCGATGGCGATGGAGATGGTGATGGCGATGGCGATATCGATGGTGATGGCGATGGCGATGGCGATGATGATGGTGATGGCGATGGTGATGATGATGGCGATGGCGATGGTGATGGCGATGGTGATGGCGATGGCGATATCGATGGTGATGGCGATGGCGATGATGATGGTGATGGCGATGGTGATGGCGATGGCGATGATGATGGTGATGATGGTGATGGCGATGGAGATGGTGATGGCCATGGTGATGGCGATGGTGATGGTGATGGCGATGGTGATGGTGATGGCGATGGCGATGGCGATGATGATGGTGATGGTGATGGCGATGGTGATGGCGATGGTGATGGCGATGGCGATGGTGATGGCGATGGCGATGGCGATGGATGGATGGATGGATGGATGGATGGATCGATGGATGTTCTTTAGCATCGTTGTGATTTGAAAGTTTATGGAACGAAAAAGCGACAGTAAAAAGAGACATGTAAATTCATAAGATTTAACGTGGGAGAAAATGAGATAGGAAGCATTATACAGTGTTTTTGAAGGTTTCACTTCTACCACGTGTGAATTGCACACATGCTGTTTTTTTATTTTTGTAAAGATCTGATGATGACTTTCGGAGACAAACAACGGAACTCTTCAATTAATGCCAGCAAATCAACCGCGATTGCTGCTATAGCATATGTAATCGCAATCACACAACATAATTTTTCGGTGCAAGTTGGGTGCGCGTACGTCAATTATGACGTTTATGAATGTTGCCACTAAAAAGCGAAAAACGTTTATAGAGGATGATATTCTCTTAGCATGTATATTTCCTTTTGTTTGTATGTTTTTTTTTTTCTTTTTTATATTCCTATTTGTATTCAATCACGTTTTAAATTAAAATGTATTATTTTGCTTTTTGTACGCTATACCAGTAAAGCGTTTTAATAACTGGTTGCTTTAAAAATATAAATAATTTGTCATAAATACTTTTTGATGAATTACTGTTTGCTGCACCGTGCGACGTCATCACGTCGGCGCCAGCTGTCGCTGAAAACCAGCGCTGGGGCTCTGTCTTGCATAGGGTCGCAGCATAATGCTGAGCGATAGCCGTTTTGCGTGGATGTGACGCTTGTCAACCTTTATTTTTATTGTTTTTATTTGTTTTGTTCTTTTTTGCGTCATGTTTACCGCAAATAAACGTATTTTCTTTCTTTCTTTTTCTTTCTATAACATCACGCCTGTACCCTTCAAAGGGTAAGGCAGATGTGCTCAATAGCTTTGTTACTGATATTCACATAGCAAGTAGTGATATATGAATTTGTTTGGGGTAGGTAAGTACAACTAAAAAGTGAAAAATAAAAACTTTTTTACAAAAAAAAAACCGACTTCCAAAAAAAAAACACTACAAAGTGAAAAATAACTTTAGTTTCGAAAGTCGGTGTCAAAAAATTAAAATATATTCTTCACGTTGTAGTGTTTTTTTTTTGAGTCGGTTGTTTTTTTTGTAAAATAGTTTTTTGGTTGCTTGAATTCGTCAATAAGTTTTTTTTTAATTAAATCTACTAATCAAAAACACAACAATACGTATTTTTATTGAACTCTTCCTATTTCATTCACAACGAATTTCATATTTTTAAATAAAAAAAACAGCATGCGTGCAATTCACACGTGGTAGAAGTGAAACCTTCAAAAACACTGTATAATGCTTCCTATCTCATTTTCTCCCACGTTAAATCTTATGAATTTACATGTCTATTTTTACTGTCGCTTTTTCGTTTCATAAACTTTCAAATCACAACGATGCTAAAGAACATCCATCCATCCATCCATCCATCCATCACCATCACCATCGCCATCGCCATCGCCATCACCATCGCCATCACCATGGCCATCACCATCTCCATCGCCATCACCATCATCATCATCGCCATCGCCATCGCCATCGCCATAACCATCGCCATCGCCATCGCCATCATCATCATCGCCATCGCCATCACCATCGATATCGCCATCGCCATCACCATCGCCATCACCATCTCCATCGCTATTACCATCACCATCATCATCATCGCCATCGCCATCACGATCGCCATCACCATCGCCATAACCATCGCCATCGTCATCGCCATCACGTCGCCATCGCCATCGCCATCACCATCGCCATCACCAGCGCCATCATCATCATCGCCATCGCCATCACCATCACCATCGCCATCGCCATCGCCAACACCATAATCATCATCATCACAAATTTTAGCGTAGGATTAAAATAAATGTGATGTCATTTGTAATAATAAAAAACAAAAACACTGTATAATGCTTCCTATCTCATTTTCTCCCACGTTAAATCTTATGTCTCTTTTTACTGTAGCTTTTTCTCCTGTAGCTTTTTCGTTTCATACAATTTTCAAATCACAATGATGCTAAAGAAGTTTTCACTTCAAAAAAATATAATATTTTACATATACAATCACAAAACTAGAAACTCAAACTCATAAAACTCAAATTTTGCAATTGAATATAAACCTTATTCCGTTGTAGTAAAGTTGAAAATCTATTACAGATATTACGATAATTGTAAATTTATGGTACCGACCTGCTACTGCTAGTACTGTGACGAAAGCAAGAGAACCTATACAACTACAATATTATTCTGTCGCGTCGTCTTATAAGTGGGTATAAATACGTAGAAAAATGATAATCAAACTTACCTTATTTTTTTTTAAGCTTTGCTGTTTAATGGTGAACATTTTTTTTTCTTTCTTCTGTTTTTATTCCCCATAATTTAATCTTAATTATCACTATATATTACATTACAACTATATTAAAAACTAATACTTAGTTTAATTATTAATACTAGAACCTAAACAATATTTACAGACTGATTTTTGAAACTAATACACAAACACGGAAATTAACAATAATATAACGTATATTTCGATCGATTAGCGGGAACGCGGCGAGCCAGCAAAAGCGACACAGGTCCTACCTCGGTAACGCCCGGCGGGCTACTGAAGTGAAGCGCGCAGGCCGCCTTTTTAGATTATATCTTGTTAAGACAATAAAAATCAGTTTTGAGAAAAATTAACCGTTGAATGTTCTACTATACATCATTGCCTATTTTTTGATATATTTTTTGCGAGTAAAAGTTAAGTCTATTTCAAATGCGACTTGAAAAACGATTAAAAACTTCGCTGTTTTCGATTTGTTTGCGATTTTTTATGATCGAGTGAAGTTGTAAATATCGTGTTTTGAACCGTTGAATAATCAAGAATGTTAGTTAAACTATGCCATATATTTTTTTCAGATTAAAACAAAGAATATTTGATTGTTTAATGTTGAATCAAAAATAGGTCGATTCCGAGATTTCCGAGAGTCCTGGCCTTAATCAGTATTATACGCCGGACACTTCTTATTTACTTATTTACATACACACTAACGTAGTTATAAGTATAACTAATACATATTTTTTTTGTAAGAGGACAATTCATTTCCTTTCGATATAATTAAAATTGATGTATCAAAGGGAAAATACGACATCGACCATTTTGTTCCGAAAAATGGCAAACGGACGCATAATATGAATCAGAAGAACAAACTTCAAATATTTTTATTTTGTACCTAGACAGCAATTATTTAAAAAAAATAACTTTTTCGCAGTAGGGGATAAAGCTAAACTGTACAAAAAAAAAAAACGTAACCCCAAAGAATAACTGTTTCATGAAGTCGTCATTCTTTGGGGTTACGTGGTCTTAGAGAGTTGTGTTGATGACTTTAATGATTATAATTCTGTAAATACATATTTGTTACGGCCGCGAATCATATTTTGATCGACGTACAACTTAATAGTGATCAGCAAATTGCAAAAAATGTAAAAAAAAAACTTGAATTTTGCGGGCTACCTTAGCGCTCTTCTATCTGTTATTTTGTCTATTCTTCCGTCGGCGAAACCCGTTTCTATGATGGTCATGCTACACGTGTTGAGCGAAGAGCGGCAACGATGCACGCGGGCGGCATGCATGGCGGCTTTTTTGTCAATTTCACCGTAAAAATGAATACAAATAAACTAAAAAAACTCAATTTACACACACACAAAGTAACTAATAAGTGTCCATTCAGATTTAACACTAGCGATTTAGCGATTGAAAATTAGGTACCTATATTTTTATTTAAATGATATTTTTACTATGTCCAGCCAAAGATGATGAGAACAAAACGACGGTGAACAACAAACTGCGTCTCATACAACTGGTGGGCGAGGGCCGCGCGCGGCGAGCGCTGGCCGGCTGGCCCAGCCGCGCCGCGCTCGTGCTGCGCGCGCGCGACCACGCGCACACGCTGCTCAGTGGAGGGGCCGCGTCGCACCACGAGGCCAGTCGACACCGACCAGTTAAGGATACTGGTCAGTACTGTACTATAGTCCGCGCGGAACTAGATGGCCGCGTCTTAGGTATGTGAGTGGTGGGACGGAGGGGCGGGGGCGCTTTGTCATTACTCAGTACGTGCGTTGCGAACAATTATAGGCAACCCCGTCGGCCTCACCCTCGTCCCCACACAAGGCGCGGCCAACCAGTTCTACGCGGACTATAGTCAAAATGGAAAATAAAGAGTGGAACTCTCTACCTGCGTTTGTGTTTCCGAGTGCATACAACCCGAATCTCTTCAAAGTAAGAGTGAACAGGCTTCTTCTGGGTGAGCTCACTCCATCGTAGACTTTGTCTCTGTCATCTCTGACCTAGAGTCAAGAGCAAGCACATTTCAAATAAAAAATAAAATAAAAAAAACTGGCCAAGTGCGAGTCGGACTCGCACATGAAGGATTCCGTACCACAAGGCAAAAACGCCGAAAAAAACACGTTTGTTGTATGATATACAGACAGAGTTACTTTCGAATCCATCCTTAATTTGTTCTTTAGTACTTGCGCCATCTCCTTTTAAGGGCTTGGTACATTTCTTTATTCATGGAACATAAAAAAAGTAAATTTTTATCCCTCAGATAAAAGTTATCAAACTATTGAAAAATCAGCCGCTATAAAGTTAACATAAACTTTCATTCCAGGCATAGCAGCACTACCTTCAGGGGAGCGCCTGTCTCCACTGGACACATTCCTGGACTTGTTGACAGCTAAGGCCAGCCTCAACGAACTGGATTTCAACCTCATCATTGAAGCCACGTTGGCCTCGGTACAGCAAGACTCTGCCACTTAAGATTTCTTTAGTAAATGTAGTGTTTTGTAGTCGAATTTTAGTGTAGGATCCTACCAAAGAGCCAGGTATTTAATAAAAAGTTACTACATAGGATAAACAACTGCCTTAGGTTTAGCTGATAAATACTCTCATATATGTATTTGTCTGTGTACTTTTTTAATTATCTTCAATTTTTCCACTGCTTCAGCCAGCACTTGGTCTTATTATGGTAATTTATTTATTGCTGTTAACGATAGCATTCTTTTGGATCGAATCATGATTAGCTTATCTCAATAGCCAAATAAATAGGTACCTACCTAACATAAAATTGTTGTAATTTTTTTCGGTGTTTTGTTGTGATATTTTGACATTCCATCATCAGCCGAAAGACGTCCACCGCTAGACATAGGCCTCTACTTTGACCGGTTCTATGCTTCTCGCATCCAACGGGATCCTGCGGCGTTTACAAGGTCGCCGGACCACCGTTATTGACATTCCACTATTTCTTAATTTATTTAGTTGTAAGTTCATATAACCATGAGCACAAAGATTTTAATTGTGAAAAAATCATCTAAAATTAGTCTTGATGTGCAATTTTCTAGTGCAATATTACGATTCGTATTGAAATAAAACTAATATAAACATGATATTGAATTTTATTTATTTAATAATTAAATCCTAGAAATAAACGCCTTTGCACACTGCGATATATTATTTCGCTTTAAGAATGTGATTAAAAAACTACCAAACATTAGTAACGATGCGACTGTTTTTTTAAACTGCCCCACTAGGAATTACTCCTGTATCGTGGGTGCGTTTACAAACATTAAAATTCACATATACAAACAGCCAGACCCGGAACAACTACCTGTAGGCAATAAAAATATTTGTTCCGTGCGGGAATCGAACCCGCGACACGCAGCGCAGCAGTCGATCGCTCAGCCACGCGCCAACCGTGTCGTCGACTGACAGCATGTAAAAAAAATCGTCGTGTGCACAGGCCTTAATTACCATTAATTGTAGAATGGGTTATAAGTCACCCAGTGAGCTCTCTTCTGATCTTTATCAGTTTTATGTGATGTAAACAATGATTTGTACACTTCACTTGTCTGGGGGTCCATGGCAACACTGTAATTTTTCTTAGTTTTCTTGTAAGATGGGTCCTGAGCCAGTTCTGTGGAGTGGACGCGCTTCGACGACCCGAAATGTCCCCTAGCCTGCTTGTTAGGATTATATTTAGGTAATGACAATGGAATTGTCTCAATTTCTTTCTTCACTGCATTAGTTGTGCTTGGTCCAGCTTCTGGTTCCTCTTTTAGGCCATTCTCTGGTTTAGCTTCATTTGTTTCAGTTACAACCTCAGTAGTTGTGGCTGCCACAGGAGTGGATGGTTCAGCCTTGATTTCAACTTTTTCTGTTTTTTCTGTCTTTGATTTTTTGCCATTTTTTCTGCTAGCAACACGCACAGCAATCTTTTCTCTTAACTTTTCGATGTCCTCATCAGTTCCGTTGAGTACAACAACGTCGTTATCTATGAATGGTTGCTGGCACTGGGGGCAAAAGTTATAGGTAATAAATCACGTAAAATTGGCCTAAATTACAATATCAAGTTGATTTGTTGAAGAAATGGGAACAAGCTTATCACTGGTGGCATGTTAGCCTATTTCTCAGTAGATTATGACCTTAGACACTAATAAATCATTAATTAATTATACTTATATTGAATAATCCGGTAAAGTTCAATAAAAATCAATCTGCCCAGTGCCCAGCCTATTCCAACTAAGATGGGGTCGGCTTCCAGTCTAACCGGATGCAGCTGAATACCATTACTTGGAGCAACTGCCTGTATGACCTCCACAGCCCAGTTGCGTAACATGATACCTCTTGGTAAGACCGGTACCTATGACTACTGTCAAAGATCTACAAATGACAACCGGGACCAACATCTTAACATGCTTTCTGAAGTACAGAGGGTCTCAATAGACATATTGAGTGAAGAGTG
Source organism: Luperina nickerlii (assembly GCA_963855955.1). Taxonomy (NCBI): domain Eukaryota; kingdom Metazoa; phylum Arthropoda; class Insecta; order Lepidoptera; family Noctuidae; genus Luperina; species Luperina nickerlii. The sequence continues at coordinate 3,096,375 of OY979663.1, forward strand.
GATGGGTGACAACCCATGCAAGAACCAAACGCGTCAAACGTACCTTTGATCATGTCCGTGACCACCAACGCCAATCGCTTCCACATTTGGTAAATAATTAGTTCTGAATTGGTACTAATTAGTACTTACTTTCCTTAGCCCTTTATGTTCCAGGCCAGCGGTAACCCTTTCGCACAATCCCGCTGACCCGGCAGGCTTCGGCCCTGACGGGCCCCCTCGGTTGATGCTGACATCTCTTTGAGGCGCGCGTGGGAAATAATTAGTACGCTTATATGTGATTTATTTCGTAAAAAAAAAACAGAACCGTAACATTTGTATTTACCGAGAAATCAACGATGATAACTTTCTCGCAATTGTTCAGCAGGCCAAGAGTTTGAATGTTGATTCCAAGTTAGAGAAGCCGCTTTGTCGCTTTCAAATATGGAAGCGATTGGCGTTGGTGGTCCGGCGGCAGTCACGGTCATCCTTTGATCGACTTGTGCAGTTGTAATTATTTACGTCAACAATAATAAACAACATGATTAAGTTTGAAAGTAAGTTTTTGGGCTTAGCAGTTTTCAAAATAAGAAATTACTTTTTACTTGTTCATTTTCTAATTGTAAAACGAAACTAAAGCTCACCATATGACAGAGATTCTGCTTAACTTCCTTAAGAGCCCTCTCGGCGAGCACACAGCCACAGCTCCACAGGAACACAAAGCGGAACTTGCCAGACATCTCCAAGCCGCTGATGGGGCAGATGTAGGGAGCATTGCCTTCACCTACGGCACCTTCTGTATGGTCAGCAGCGGTGTATGCAGGGTTCTTCACGAGGTTCAAGTCTTTGATGTCCTGTAAATTTTTGTTAAAAACAATTAATTATTATATAGGTGATTTTTTTATCAGTTCCAAATTTTTACAGTGTGTTCTACGCATGAATATGAACAACTTTCATTATGGGACTAACTCTGTAAGCGTAAGCGGCTGAACTTAGCCGCCCTGCAAGTGATGTTAAGTGCGGACCCCACTGTAATTTTGAAACAAGCGTGATCCCCAGGAAAACCGTATTTTTGACGAATTCAAGTATCTCTTTATTCAATACAACATGACATTCACTACTTCTAACATTCGGTAAAGCGAATCTAATGAATTTAGTTTTTTTTTTTCATTTAATACCAAATTATTAACAGAAAACGTTATTTACGTCGTCAAGCTCCTGTCCACGTCTGCTTACTTTAAAAATCAGTGGTGTGTCATCAGCAAATAACTCCATTTGTGGTCGGTTTTTCAGTAAATGAGGTAATTAATTTATATATACTAAAAATAGGAATGGCCCCAATATTGAACCCTGCGGTACTCCCATTTTGACTTTTAAACTCGATGAATTCACACTGTTTATTTGAACTTGCTGAAATCTGTCATTTAAATATGATTTAATTAAGCTAAGAGCAAGTTTACCTAGTCCGTAATGCTCAAGTTTTAAGAGCAGTGTTTCGTAATTCACGCAATCAAATGCCTTGGATAGGTTTCAAAAAATGCCTATTGCATCTTGTGCCTCTTCCCATGCGTTAAAGATGTGTTTTAATAAGGTGACACCGGCGTCGGTTGTACAACGTCCTTTGGTGAAACCATACTGTTGATCGTGTAGGATGTTATTACGATTAAAATGATTGAGCAATTGATTTAACATTACTTTTCAAACACCTTGCTGAAAACCGGCAAAACCGATACAGGTCTATAATTATTAGTGTCTTTGCTGTCCCCAGATTTGAAAAGTGGAATAAAACTTTATTGAACTTCATTAAATCCGGGAACACCCCTTGATCTACACACAAATTAAATATTAAAGCTAAATAGGGTGCAATTGTCTCAATAGTGGATTGACAACCTTTAGTAGACATGCCCACAGATGTTCGGTAATTTTGATCTTAAGTTGCTTACATGCCTTTATAATGACTATAGGGTTTATGGTTTAAGAACTTTATTATTTCTCATTAAGAATTAACAATAATTCACTTACTGAGAAACTAAATTTACACAAAATGTTTACGAGCGTACAATAACATCGTTAAAAGTAGATTTACAATAATGAATAGGGAGGTAGTCATAAAAAAAAGTAAATATCAACTAGTCACCAACCGAGTAAACACGGGTTATAAAGTAAAATTGGATGTATTACTAGATGTGGCATTCATGGCAGCGTACTGACAAAATAAAGAATTTTTATTTTGTTTGTTTGTATGAACCCGTTAGCGTTAGCAATAACGCTAGTATTTTTTGTATTATTATTGTTATTGACACATTATATACGATTTAAGTTGATTTTTAAAACAAGACATAAGCCTGCCTGTGATACCGACGTGAGATAGTTTTTGTAATAACAGATGGGGACTAATTGTATCAAAAGCTTTTTTGAGGTTGATGAAAACTCCTACAGCTGTTTGCTTGTGATCGATTTTGTTTTTAATTTTAGTAACGAGATCAATAGTTGCCGAGAGAGTATTTGAGTGAAGTCGAAAACCGTAGTTTGTTTAATATAAAAAGTTTTTTGATTTAAGGGGGAAGCGCTAAGGTAGCCCGCGAAATTAAAATTTTCTTACGTTTTTTGCAATTCGCTGGTCAGTACTAAGTTGTACGTCGATCAAAATATGATTCGCGGCCGTAACAAATATGTATTTACAGAAATATAATCATGAAAGTCATCAACACAACTGTCTAAGACCACGTAACCCCAAAGAATGACGATTTCATGAAAGTTATTCTTTGGGGTTACGTGGTCTAAGAGAGGTAGTTTCTCTGGTACGGGTTTATATGTTTAAATTTAAATTCCACAAGACAGGCTGAGACATTCGCTCTTAATAATTCAATAGCTAGTGCGGGTGAGGAATTTAATGTTTCTGTAGTCTTAATTAGGACATTGGTAAAGAAAGTTGCAAATTCCTGAGCAACATCGATGCTATTGCTAATGAGACCGCGGGAAGTGTCCAGTGTGTAATCAGTATTATGGTTTTTGTTCCTGTTTGTTTCATTGTTTATAATTTTCCAAACTGTCTTTATTTAACCTTGTTACTAATGAAAGAAGCTTTAGCTGCTTTGCAGATATTTTTAAAAGTTTTAGAATATGTAGCAAACTAGCAACACACTTATTAAAAGTATTCATGTTAATATACGGCTTAAGGCCATACAGTTCGCGGCGGGTTCACGGATGAGTGCTAGCGCGTGCCCGTGTTCCCGCCGTAAGCGGCAGAGGAGGACACCGTGGAGTTTTAGTGGGTTAGAGTCCTACATAACTGCACTATCTCCCCGTGGTAGTGCAGTATGCATGAGCATTTCTCCACGATCAAAAAAAAAAGGCCATACAGTTCAAATAATCTTTCCTACATTTCCTGATTCCTTTAGTTGCCCAGTCACTGAATAAAAATTTGGGGAATATAATTTTTGATTTCTTCTTAAAGGAATTATTGAACTCTGTTTGCACTAATGGAAAGAATTCTTCATACAAAATATTACCATTAGTCATACTTAGGCCCTGAGCATTTAACTTGCTAATTAAAGTGATATTAACATTATTCAAATTACCCAATGTTATTGGTCTAGTTTGAATCTACACTCTTGTTGTATCGGTGTGTTGGACTCAAAAGACACGGTTTGACCACTGTGATCAGAAGGGAGATAATTTATAATGGCTTTATCTAAATATTTGCAACAAAAAAAAATTATCAATACATGTAGCACTAGCCGTAATAATATTCAAGATGGTATGTTTTAAGTGTCAATGTCTTTGATCTGTCACCAAGTTTATGACCCTGTTGAATGTATAGTTTTCTTAAAACTGAAGCTAATTTACTAGCACTTGGAGTTAGATACAGGTTGCCTGTAGTAGGTTTTTCAAAAGAAACCGAATATTGTATAAAAACTATACATAATTGTTGGAAGTTGTTGTTGTGTCTTCAGTTAATTAAACACAGCGCAGAATAATTAAACCTTTATTTGGTGTTAAACAAATATATATGTGAGAAAAGATAAAAGATATAGAAAGCGAACTTTGATGGACATACACACGTTGACAACAATAATTGAATCTATCAAAATAAATTTTCTTATTGTTCCAAACAACAGTTGTCAATTTTAAAAACAATCTCATTTTAAAATTCACAACCAGCCTGTCTACAAATTAATGTGACAGACATGAGGTTACATATGTTTGCTCCAACACTCCTCCTTAATCTCGTGTCCATTCACACACCATACATGTTTATCAAACACACACACCCATACCTCTCACACACCACTGAAACTTCTCTCTTGGAAGTGGTTTCGTTAAACCATCTGCGACCATGCATGTGGTCTCCTTATACTTCAGTATCACCTCATTATTTACAATTGCCTCACGCACAAAATGATACCTCACATCTACATGCTTAGTACGTTGGTGATGTACTGGGTTTTTGGCAATAGCGATGGCAGACTGACTATCACTGAAAATGGTCACGGCTTCATCCAATTTGTAGCCCTGTCCATCAGTTACTTCGGCTATAAACCTTCTCAGGAATATTGCTTCTCTTGCAGCTTCTGATAGCGATACATATTCTGCCTCTGCTGTACTAAGAGCTATTGTTCTTTGTTTCTTGCTCTCCCAGCTGATTGCGCCACCTTGCATTATGAAGACCAAACCAGAGTATGATCTCCTATCAAACTCTCCAGCATGATCTGCATCTGCATATCCTTCTAGAGGTCCATTCTGTCCTTTTAAATATTTTAGACCATGACTCTTAGTGCCCTTGAGATAACGAAATACTCGTTTTGCTGCGATCCAATGACTCTCGTCAAATGAATTATTAAACTGACTCAAACTGTTCACTGAATGAGCAATATCTGGACGTGTGCACACAGCAAGATACATAAGAGAACCTATCAATGCTCTATATGGTAGGTCATCTCTTGACTTGTGTTCTGATGGAGGCTTCTCTAGCCTTTGTCCAGTTACTTCCGGCGTTGAAACTGTCTTTGCATCTTCCATGCCAAATTCTCTAAGCAACTTTTCGATATATTTTTCTTGATTGAGGTTTATGCTATTCAAATTTTGTTTAATTTGAATACCAAGCATCAACTCTGCCTTGCCAAGATCTTTCATATCGAATTTCGACATAAGCTCTTTCTTCACTACCTTCATTTCTGTTAAATTGTTCCAAAATAGCAGAATGTCATCTACATAGACAGCCAGGATTATTATGTTCTTTCCTCTAGTCCTAGTGTAGACGCAGGGTTCATTTAAGGATCGCTTAAAGTTTAGTTTCCTCAGTTCCTCATCTAATTTTATGTTCCAACTTCTTGGAGCCTGCTTCAGTCCGTATAATGACTTCTTCAGAAGACACACATAGTCCTCTTTTCCTTTTTGTTCAAAACCATGTGGTTGTTTCATGTAAACAACTTCATTTAAGTTTCCATTTAGGAATGCAGTCTTAACATCCATCTGATCAATTTGAAGATCCAATTTAGCTGCGAGAGCTATTAAAGTTCTGAGTGAGCTGTGTCTCACAACTGGTGCGAAGGTCTCATGGTAATCAATGCCTCTCCTTTGACTATATCCCCTTGCTACCAGGCGTGCCTTATACCTATATCCGCCCACCTCTTCTTTGATTCGAAATATCCATTTAGAATCAACGATGTTGTAAGGGTACGCTGGTGGTTTGACCAGTGTCCAGGTATTGTTTTTTCGTAGAGCATCTAACTCCTCCTCAATTGCTTTTCTCCAATTTTCTTTATCCATGCGTGATAAAGCTTCATCCACTGTCAGTGGAAAAACACTTTCAATAGCTTGATATGTGATGTGATCCGGAAATTGTTTAGGTTTCCTCTCTCTTAATGGATATCTTCTCTCACTAGGAAGTACCGGCTCTGGTTGTAGTACCTCTTCGTCTCTTTCATCAAGGGATTCCCATTCATCACAGCTTTCTGTTTCATTGCCATTAGATTCTTCATTTTGATCTAAATCATTTGTATTTATTTCTCTTACAGTCTCATTCTGTTCTTGAAGTTCTTCTTCACTTTCTATCACAGTGTTTGTTGGTACAACTGGTGGATTGTCGTGTTCAAAAACTATAGATATCTCATCTTTCTTTGTTTCTGAACTTCTCTCTATGGGTTGAAATTGATTTTCGAAGAAAACAACATCTCTTGCTTTATGTACCATCTTGGTTTCTGGATCAAACAAACGATATGCTTTCGCATCTTCACAGTATCCAATATGAAGCAACTCTTTGCTCTTCGGATCCCACTTGGTGCGTTTTTGTTTAGGTATGTGCATAAACGCTTTGCATCCGAAAACTCTGATATATGTCAGATTTTGTTTCTTTCCAGTCCAAGCTTCTTCAGGCGTTTTATTCCTAACAGCTTTCGTTGGTGATCGGTTTTTCAGAAAAACAGCTGTCTTCACAGCTTCTGCCCAAAACCTATTGCTTAATCCAGCTTCTTGGATCATGCTCCTAGATTTTTCAACGATTGTTCTGTTTGCCCTTTCTGCTACACCATTCTGTTCAGGTGTATATTCCACCGTTAATTGATGTTTGATTCCGTACTTCTTCATGAAATCATTCATCCGAGTATTTACATATTCTTTGCCATTATCTGACCGTTAAGTTTTTAACTTGTTTCCAGTCTGTAATTCCGCAAAAGTTTTGAATTCTTCAAGTTTATTAAATACTTCACTTTTACATTTAAGAAAATATACGAAGGTTTTACGCGTATAATCGTCTATAAACGTTACAAAATATTTGAATCCGCTAAATGACTCTTCAGCCATTGGTCCGCAGACGTCAGTATGTACTAGCTCAAGTACACTGTCTGCTCTATTTGCTGGACTGCTTTTCTTGAATGGTTGTCTGGTTTGTTTTCCTTTCAGACAAGCTACGCACTCTAGTGTAGTAGAACTGTTAGAAAAACTCACCCCTGTCGCCATGATATTGCGTAATAGTTTAAGGTTACGTACTCCAAGGTGACCCATTCTTCTATGCCATAAGTCCATCTCATCTCCACTGATAGTAGTCGCCAGCGCTGTGTGCTTTAAGCTTTGCTTTAATTTATACACACCATTTTCCTCTACACCTATAAGTAAAGGTTCGCCAGTTATTTCACAATTACTACTCTTTACTACGTTAAAACCTCCCTTGTAGAATACTACCTTAAGATCTTTCTTAGTGACAGCACTAACGCTAAGTAAGTTTGCAGCTAATCTCGGGACATACATAGCATTAATTGTAACATTCGGTTTCGTACATACCACTGTGCCACTTCCAATACCTTGCAACCTTTCTCCGTTTGCACACACTACAGTCACTCCCCTTTCATACTTCTTCAAATCATGTAACCATTCACGCCTTGAAGTCATATGATTAGAAGCTCCCGAGTCAACAATCCAAAAAATCTTCTGATGTTGAAGTCGTCATCGCCAAAGCTGTAGATCCTTCATTTCTCTTCTTGCTTGGATTGTCTGGACAATCTTTCGCTTTATGTGGTCCATTGCAAATGAAACATTTAAACTTTTTCTTTTGTTTTTGTTTAAAAGTATTTTTCTTTGTCAAAAGAGCATGATTGTTTGCACTCGTAGCCGCTGTATGTGTATCCTCCATTTGGTAAAGTTTAGTTTTCACATAATCCGTAGTAAGCTCAATATTTGAATTTTCAATTGCTAATCTCATAGCTTGAAAATTATCTGTTAAACCTTGAAGCATTAGGGCAGCCAATAATTCGTCATCTATTTCCTTTCCTAGATCACACAGTTTTTGTGCAGTCGTCATCAATGCCGAAATATAATCTCTTATAGTCGTGAACTGCTCCAGTTTAAAACTAACTAGTTTTGACAGCAATCTGCAGCGATTATTTAGCCCTTTATCTTCGTATGCTTTCTCTAAAGCTTTCCAAGCCTCCTTGGCAGTCTTTGCTTGACGCACATGAATTAGGCACTCTGGTTTTATCATCAAGCATATTTTACTTCTTGCTTTTTGATCTCTCTTTTTGCCTATCTCATCAACTGGCGTAGTATGTGTATACTCCCATAGATCATCGTGTATTAAATATAATTCCATCACAAATTTCCATGAACTATAGTTAATGGCACCATCTAGTTTCTCAATTGACGCCATGCTCAAAGAATCATTCTTACTTACAGTTACTGCTGAATGATTTTCGCCGTTTTCAATCATTTCTCGGTTTATTTGGTTTCTGGGCCCATAACCTTTGTTGGAAGTTGTTGTTGTGTCTTCAGTTAATTAAACACAGTGCAGAATAATTAAACCTTTATTTGGTGTTAAACAAATATATATGTGAGAAAAGATAAAAGATATAGAAAGCGAACTTTGATGGACATACACACGTTGACAACAATAATTGAATCTATCAAAATAAATTTTCTTATTGTTCCAAACAACAGTTGTCAATTTTAAAAACAATCTCATTTTAAAATTCACAACCAGCCTGTCTACAAATTAATGTGACAGACATGAGGTTACATATGTTTGCTCCAACAATAATTATGATGATATTAAAAAAGAGGATTTATGAGTTGGTGGCGGCATTTTCAAGAATAGGCCTATCCAATATTATAAATATCTAGAAAATTGATAAAGTTGTGTGTACTTCAGAGGCTACTTCATGCATTCTGGTTACTTCATCATAGATTATAAAAGGGGATGCTCAGAAGAATATTACGAGCACTTACCTTCAGATTTTTGATGTGGTTGATGGACTCTGGCTTGGTTTCTTTGTCAAGCAAAGATTCAAGGACGGAGCTTTTGCTGTACAGCCTGCCGAGGCCACAGGCCACCACGGGCGCCTGTAGCGGTTGTTGGGACAAAGCGCAGTTGCGCCACTTGAATGACCGTTCAGCATCTTTGTCTTTCTACCAGAAAATAACAAAATTAACACACTTGAAAAGAAATGTTTACATTTAGTTAAAATTTATGTATTCCGGAGAAATTTACCTGTTCCGGCTTTTTTTTCATGCGCACAAGTTCATCTCGACGTGGGATAGTACCGCCATCGCAACCCATAGTGGAATTTTGAGGATTAAACTGATTAAAAACAAAATTATTTATGTTTTTGTAAGTCGATAGGTAAGTTGCCGAGTGACGTCAGTGACGTATTGCATTTGCAATGGAAATATTTTCCCGTAATGACAGTAATATAAAAACTCTATTTCCGGTTGGTATCTATGAATAAAAGTAGAATATTCTCGGTGTTATGACTGATAAAAATGTAATATATACCTAATGTGTAAAGACCATTAGAACACTAGAATACCTATCTACATAATTATACAAAGTGTGCCTCAAAAAGCACATTATTTAAGTTCTTTTTAATGCTATTGCAAATGGAGTATATTATATAGTCCACTAGCAGCGCCCCGCGGTTTCACCCGCATAAGTGTCCATCCCGTGGTGATATCGGGATAAAAATTATCCTATGTCCTTTCCCGGGATGCAATCTATCTCTCTGCCAAATTTTATCGAAATCCGTTCAGTGGTTTTTTTTTTCAGGATGGGAAATCATCAAATGACTCCTCCCGCTCTGGGTGGAGCGGATTGTCAGACTCTTACTGACTAAAACCCACCCGTGTTCCTTCCTTAGCCCTTTATGTTCCGGCCCAGCGGTAACCCTTTCGGACAATCCCGTTGACCCGGCAGGCTTCGGCCATGACGGGCTCCTTCCCTTGATGCTGACATCTCTTTGAGGCGCGCGTGGAACACGTACGCGCCGTCCGGCACGGGCCTGGTCCTGATCGGACGGTGAGCTACCCATTACTCTCCGCCCGCAGGCCCGCGCCTATGGTGGCCGGGAGTCGTCGCGCGGCTCCCGACGCCCGAAGCGCCTCCCGCGGCGGCTGAAACGGGACGCTCTCTCCCTCAGCCGTCCCGCCGCCTCCTTCGCTAGCATGACTGCTTCGCAGAAGGAGGCGGCTGCCCCCCACTCCCTCTTGCCCCGGACCATGGCTTGAACCAGGCCCGGACGCAAGAGGTCGCCGCCGCTACCGATCGCCTCTACGAGGACACGGCGGTGCTCCGCCCAAGCGGGGCAGACCTCCACCGTATGCACCACCATGTCCTCTGGGCGATCCTGGCAATGGTGACACCCGGGCGTTTCCTCCCGGCTGATGATGTGCAGGAACCTCCCGAAACTTCCGTGACCGGTGAGGACCTGCGTCAGGCGGTAGGTGAGGGCGCCGTGACGCCTTTCTAGCCACTCCTGAAAGAGGGGTCTTACCGCCGCTATCGTGGCGTGCCCTATCCGTTCAGTGGTTTAGGCTTGAAAAAGTAACATACAGACAGACAGACGGACAGAGTTACTTTCGAATTTATAATAATTAAGTAAAGTAAGGATAGTAATCTACGATTCCGACCCTATAAAGGCGAGTAGCTGTCAGCGGGTTATGTCGTTGTCGTCATACGTAGTATAGCCCTGCGTTCCGAGTTGGGAAATAATCGATTTGAGCGGGCTTAAAGACGTACCGAATTAGCGTGAGTGCGATAACGATGTCCCGTGAATCGTCATAGATGACTGTCGCCGCGTCGCCCCGTCGCGCACGCCATCCGCAGAACCCGGGACGAACGAGCTGGCCAGGCTCGCCGTCCCGTTCCCATAGGTACGGCAACGCAACGCAGCGACGCGGCGGCGAGAGAAAAAAATTGTTTGGGGGATGTTATGTATGTACCTGGGGCTTGTCCGAGAGGAATCTTCAATGTGTTGGGGAGTTTGCTTCGCATTAATCAGCTTTAGTTCTTACTGGCTCGCCTCACGATTCAGCTCGCCATCTGTGGTTAAAATTAAAATTGATTCCCACCATTCTATATACATTGTGATTGTGATATTATATACATAAACGTTTCTGGTGTCTCAGGTTGGTGGGTCCGTAGCACAGAGATGTTATACACGTACACCGTCTTGCTAGGATTAATTCAGTTACATGCTCTACGTGATCCTAGTCACCGTAGTAAATTAGACTTCAAGAGGAAAGCACAACCAAGCTTGCCTTTCCTCACGGCCACATCCGTCTCTCTCACAGATTGCCGAAATATATCTTATATGTATATATTATTTTAACTCGGTTGTATGTACTACCCTCTCGGTACATATCAACCCTTTACAACAATACGCTTGGGTATTGAGGAGGAATCGCACGGCCCAAGTCCGCCAATTAACCTCCCGATGCTTCAAGAGGAAAGCACAACCAAGCTTGCCTTTCCCCACGGCCACATCCGTCTCTTTCACAGATTGCCGAAATATATCTTATATGTATATATTATTTTAACTCGGTTGTATGTACTACCCTCTCGGTACATATCAACCCTTTACAACAATACGCTTGGGTATTGAGGAGGAATCGCACGGCCCAAGTCCGCCAATTAACCTCCCGATGTAACCGACTTCCAAGAGCATCAGAAACCTTTAGAAAGATAGCAAATTTAGAATCTAGGCATTAGGTGGGGAACCACTACACTATTGTCTTAGTGCTACCACTTAGCTTATATATCTCTCAGATGAGTCGCCACCATGCTGGACGCCTCCATCATAACACCAATCACTTTACTTTGCACAAAATATTAAATACTTATTGAATTAAATACTTCACATTTGGTGCATGTAGTCCAAAAGAAGCGGCAAACGCCACAGACTACTTAAACGTCATAACCATAGACTATGAATACTCTTTAACTATGGTGATCCCTCTATGGGTTCGGTGTTGTCAGCAGATTACCTCAAGCTGTCTTAAATGACTATTATAGTTTGTTACACGTTTCGCTTTAACAATATTAATTTGACTCTGTTACCTGTTTACTTCGCGAGCTACACGTCGCGACACTCCCGCCCGAATAGTCTTAGAGCAGGGTTAGTAAATTACGCGTCCACTCAGCAATTTTCTCCAAAGCTCTGGTGGCCGCGCCTCTTCTTTGTTTAACCTCATTGTTTACTTGAACTATCTTCTCAGGTTCATCTTCAATAATTTCTTTCTGACTCAATAATTTCTCTCTGTCCGTGCTCTCTGATACTTTATCAAAGTCTTCCAACATACTCTTTTCTGCTGGTATTATAGACTCTCTATTTTCTTTCTCGTGTTCTGAACTATCGGATGTATCCTTTGAATTTATGACTTTCACTTCCAAAGGTATCAATTCGTGTACCGTTATGTTCTGTGGTATCTCACTTTCTCTTTCTGATGCTTTCGCATCATATTCTATCTCCTCATTGTCCTCCATTTCCAATGGATTTAAATGAGTTAAAGATCTTACAAACTCCTTATTTCCAACTTCGACCTTCGCAACTCTGCAAAGTCCGTCAGAACTTTTGACCAATGAAGTAATTTTTCCAACTTTCCATTCTTGTCGATTTTTACTATCTCCCTTTATCTGAACAATTTGTCCTACCTTCGGGATTAATTTTGCCGTGATTCTAGGTTCTTTGACAGAATGTCCATATCGTTCACGCAAACTTTGTAAATATCGATTTGTGAACATTTCCTTAAATTCATTTAGGATAACTAAACCTCTTTTCCAAGCCTTAATAAGGTCGGATTTTGTCGTAGTGCCTTGTACTAGAAAGTCTTCAGTTGAACCTTCCATCGTTATGGATTTTCCCATAGTTAAGAAATCAGACGGTTTTAAAATATGTACCAATTCAGAATCGACACAAGTTAATGGTCTTGTATTAACAGTTGCTTCAATTTCTTTTACTAATGTAACCAATTGACTATCCGTCAGCATGTGCTTCTCCAATGTTCTTCTCATACAATTCTTCACTATTCCAATTAATCGTTCATAAAATCCCCCGAACCAGGGAGCTAGTTGGGGTATGAACCTCCAACGAATTTCGTTTTTAATACAATAAGAATTTGATAGTATTTCTGACATAAGCTTAAAATTTGTAGCATTATCTGATGTGATTATTTGTGGCACACCTCTTATCGATATCATCCTTCTCAAAGCATTAAGTCCTTCTTCTGCTGTGAGATCTTGAACAATCTCTAAATGCACCGCCCTGACTGCTAGGCAAGTGAAAAGTGCTATCCAACGTTTACTTGTTTCATTTCTATGTTTAATTAGTACAGGGCCCATGTAGTCCAGGCCTGTAAATGTAAACGGTGAACTGTAATTTACTCTTTCAGTGGGTAATGCAGGGGTTGGTGGTAGCTTGAACGGTCCTCCTCCGTGTTTCTGACATCTAGGACATTTCCTTATAACCTTCTGGACTTGGCGTTTTCCGTGTGGAATCCAAAAGGCTTGACGAATTATAGCGAGGGTATGGTTAACACCTACATGATGATTGTCGCTATGAGTCTGAGTGATAATTTTGTTAGTGTAATCACAATCTTTTGGAATAAGTATTGGATAACGTTGGTCATACGACCAATCCGTGTTCTTTAAACGTCCTTTGCAACGTAAAAGTCCGTCTACGTCCAGAAATAGTCCAAGATTGGTTTTTAAGCTTGTTTCTTTCCCTTCTAGTTCTCTTGAAAAGTGTTCGGCTTGTAGCTTCTTAAGCTGCTTAATTTTATCACCCTTTTCTTCACTTATGTCTACATCCATCTTAGTTTGGTTACTTGTACTGTCTTCTTGATTTTCCACACCGAGTGTATTTTCTGTATCCATTTTATATTCTTGTGACTCTTTCGGGAGACCCTCCCCCGCACAAAGAGAAGAAACTTCTTTGATTCCTGACGGCCAGGAATCCGGATGTTGTAATATAAACTGAGGGCCAGTCAGCCATTTTTCTCTATCTTCTTTAGAGCTGAATGGTCTTGTGGCAACATCCGCTGGATTTAGATCTGATGGAACATGTCGTATTATTAGGTTTTTATTCCTTTTAATTTCTTCGACTCTTCTGGCTACGAACGGTGTGAGAAGTTTGTCCGACTTACACCAGTCGATAACAATTTGACTATCAGTCCATAACGTTTGACTTGTGATGTTAAATTGTAAAAATTGGGATACATACTTGATCAGCCTAGTTCCAATTAATACGCCTAGTAACTCCAACCGTGGTATTTTCAGATTGTCTTGATCCTTCAAAGGAACTAGCCTTGATTTCCCTATGACAAACTTTACCTCCTTGCCGTTAACTATGTAGATTACAGCTGCATAGGCCTTCGAAGAAGAGTCTGTGAAGCAGTGAATCTGACAAGTACTTGTCGTAGCGTCACTGAAGTAACATCTGGGCAAGGATATATTTCGAACATCATCTAATTCGTCACATATCCTTGACCAATCGGTTTTTAGTATCTCAGAAAATGGTGTATCCCATTTTACCTTTTCCTTCCATAGATTTTGTATGAACAGTTTGCTAGACAACAGTGACGGTACAGCAAATCCACACGGATCATAGATTGACGCTATGACCCTTAATACACCTCTTTTTGTAAACTTTGGTTCACTGATAACCTTATCTTTTAGTTGAAGTGTGTCTTCCTTCAGTTTCCAGTTTAGTCCAAGAACCTTGATCTTATCCTCTTTGCAAGATTCAGGTACTTGTTTTATAAATTCTTCAGAGTTGGAACTCCAATCTCTAAGATTCATGGATAGTTGGTTGAATATCTCTTTAGAATTCTTATAAAGTTGAAGTGCTTCCTTCACTGTTTTTGTTCCGGTAACAACGTTATCAACGTATATGTCTTTAGTTAATTTCTTAACCTGTTCATTATCTGAACTTTGTAAGTGTAATCTGATTGTTGCATTAAGCAAAAATGGGCTTGATATAACGCCAAATGGAACTCTTGTAAATCTTAAGTGAAGCAGATTATCTTCTGTAGCGGGTTTCTTTGTATCCTTTAACCATAGGAATCGAGTAACATCGCGATCCTGTTTATTAAGTGCAATCTGTAAGAACGCCTTCTCGACGTCTGCACATATACCTATTGGTTGACATCTGAACTTTATAAGTAATCCAGTCATATCCTCCAACATCATGGGTCCACAATACAAGCATTGATTTAAACTTTTATTGTCCTTTGTTTTAGATGACGCGTCATAGACAATTCTCATAGGCTTGCCAGGTACTTTTACCCCATGGTGTGGAAGGTAATGAACTGGATGTTCTACTGATTGATCTCTCGGATCAGGTGCAACTTCAATTATTCCTTTCATCATTTGATCCTTCAATGTGTCTTCATATGCCAATAATGTAGAGGTATCTAGCCGCTTCAATAAGTTGACGAGACGACCATAAGCCAATCCAAAATTCATATTCAGAGTAGGAGGGTACTCAATCCAGGGCCAGGATACGGAGTACCTGTTGTTCACATATTCAGTAGTTTCATTGAACCTCTTTACAGCTTCCTCTTCTCGATTTTCCCTCGGAGAATCGGTTATGCCAATGGATTCAAGTTCCCATAGGCTCTTCATGTTAGTCTCAATCAGTGGCAGGTCAGGTTTGTTGAATAACATGTCCACATTAGACTGGAAGTATGTCACCACCGATAGTTCCTGTATAGGACTGGAATCCATTTTCCCGCTTAGTATCCATCCGAAGTCAGACTGTACCATATACAAGTTCTCCTTTAGTTTAATTTTATGTTCTGAGATAAGTGAAAAGTAATAATCATTACCAATCAGAATGTCCACTTGGTCTTGTAGAGAACCATCATCAGCTAGTTCTGATTTATCCTTCCAGTGGCTGAGGTCCTGATGAGGATATGGGACACTATGTGATATCACTGGTACCACATTAGCAAACAGAGTGATTGTCTTATCGGCTCTTGTCCTCAGCTGCACCTCAACCACGGGACTGTCTATTTCTTGAGGAGTCTTTGATCCAAATGTAAATACAGTTAGTGTACTTTCTTCCTCAAATTTTAGGTTAAGATCTCTTGCAGATTTCTGTGTGATGTATGTTCTTTGGCTTCCAGAGTCTAATAGAACTCTGCATGGAAGCTCCTTAGAAAAATCTCCTACTTTGCTGGCAGTAACTACTGCTGTTTGTAGAACGGTGAGTCCCTTATCTCTTGTGTACATGACATTGGTGGTTGTTAACTTATCCTGTTGTACACTTGAAAATTTAACAGGACATAAAGCACGATTATGACCTAATTTATTACAATGAAGGCATTTCCTTATATTTCTACATTCTACACGAGAATGTCCTATTCTAAGACAACTGTAGCATCTATTTTTTAATAGGGATTTTCTTTCCTTTATTTCCTTGAATTTAGTACATTCCTCGTTGTAGTGTGACTCTTTACAGAAGATACACGGAAGTTTAGACTTCTTCCTAGGTGGTCCCTCATTTCTAGGATAACTTGCATAATTTTGATTGTTCCCGTTGTTACTCTGGGAAGCATTTCTCTTATTCTGTTTTGGGTGGTATCGAGCCTTTTCCCGTTTGTTTTCATAGTTAATTTTCTGTTGGCTCCTTTGATCCTCCTTTCTTTTCTGATTTGTATGATCACCCTTTCCAGTAGAGTGAAGTGTCTTTACAGTGTAATATTCTTTCTCATTTAGATTTTTCTCTTGCGTTAACCTATTTGCATCTTCACGCGCTGAAATGATAATTTCCAAATATTTCCTTATTTCTTCAATTGATTCTTGCTTTATTTTCATTTTCATTTCATATAGTATATCTTCTGGGAATTTTTCCATTACCATAAACCTCAAGTGGTTATGGTTAATATTTTCACCCATTGAATCCAAAACTCTCAAATGTTTTTCAATTTCAGTTAAAACTCTTCGACAATCTGATACAGTTTTATCTGCTGGTTTTATTCTGTAGAGTGAGGAATAGTGTGCATCAACCACTTGAGTTTGTTTCCCATACCGATCTTTCAAAGATTGTATGGCTATGGAATAGTTTTTATTTGTAATATCCAACCCGTCTATCACTCCCTTGGCTTCTCCCTTTAAAGAATTCTTCAGATATAATAACTTATCAACATCTACCAAATTTCGATTGTGAATATTTGAACTAAATTGGTCCCAAAATTGGTGCCATTCAAGAATGTTACCTTCAAACTGTGGTAACTCCAATTTTGGTAGTTTTCCTGATAAGAAACATTCTTCTTTCTTGTTGCTATTTATCGTTAAATTTTCACATTCTTCAATTTTTACTTTGAGTTCGCAGCAGTTTTCTTCAGCCTCCAGCTGTATTGCAGAGATGACAGAGATCTCGTCCACTTGCGGTTCGCTAACGAGTCAAAAATAATTGTTTAGTTCCCTCTCCAATCGTTGGAGACAGGTATGAAGTTTAGAGGATGCCACTCTTCCTTCATGCAAGGTTGAGTCATTTGGTTCAGTAGTTAGTTTGCTGGTTGTATTTCGGGCACATTCGGACAGAGTTTTTATTTTATCACACAGGCCCTGAAGAATAAGGAGCATGGCTTCCTCCATATTTATATCCTGTAATGTAATATTACACTATCTAAGTACAGCTTTGATTTGTTATACAAATTTAATCCTAACGTAATATGTTTTAATTAAAACCACCTGTTTTTAAAATAAGGATTACAAATTGATGTTTGTATTATTTACTGAAAAATTCTGATGGCTTATTTGATTGCAAACCAATAATTTAAATGCAATCAAACATGATACATACAGGGTAGGCATTTAAACATTTTCATCACTTTCCTGAAACCAGAATTTCAGAATTCAACTTCCCCTTCAGGATATTTACCATCATGGAAATAATCATCTCCTTTCAGATTTGTTTAAGGTGTTTTGGGTCACCCAGTACAGGTAAGTAAATACCACTTAATACTTTAGAATGCTCATAACATAAATACTCAATCACCAAGTGCACATAATAAAGCATAGAATAGATAATGGGCACGGTAAGGAAACATCACTCTTCTTATACAGTGAGCCTTCAGCTGACAGACAACACTATGTACTTACAGAGTACAAAACCTTATAATCTCTCTTAAATCATTTATTTGTATATATTGATGACACTGCTGCTTAGTCAGCAGTGCCTCTGCTTGCAGAACTGGTACGTGGAATCGAGCCCAGAGCCCCATCCAATGCAAATGTTTGTGTTTGTGATGTGTACCTGAAGTACTTATCACAGTATGTATTGTCTACCGAACTCCTTAGTACCAACCAGCTTAGTCAGTTTGGGACTAAATGCCCTGCAAGACATATCTACTCAAACATTTATATAATGTGAATAAGGTATCCAGACACATAAGGATATTCATCCAATATCAAGATATAAGATTATAAACTATTACTCACTTCTGATGTTGTCTTCAGTTATAACTTGACCTTATTAATGATTTCTTTAGCTGCAGGTAGTTAACAGAATATTTACCAATTTCACATAAAGAATCTTATGAACTGTGAACACAAATTCGAAATTGTAATCCACACATATCTAAATTGTACTGACCCTTTGTTGGTTCAAGCACGCTTATTTTATTCCCGACGTGGTGTAAAACAATAAGTCGTAGATATTTCGTTCTCACAAACATCAAACACTGACAAGGTAAAACGTTTGAAAACGCAGGAATGAAAGTTTTAAGTTTCGTGCAAACATGGCGACGAGAATTTATTGTCTCTGTGAAATTTGCTCCGCTTCCGGTTTATGCTGCAAAGTTGCAAACTTGACAAATCGTTTTCAACTTCCGCTTTATAATAAATACGTATTGAGACTTGTGGAGTCGTATCTTTGCAAATTAATGAATACAAGTGATCGAATCACTTAGATAAATCATATAACGAATAAATAAACAACATCACATAGTTTATTTCACAAAACAAAGAAATAAACTTAAAATTTTGTGTTTCATTTCAACAACAAGTAACGCCATCTAGGTTATTTAGCGCATCGATCCATCACCTTAGATGTTTAGCGACACTTACACAGAGTACATTTTATATCTTTTTTAACCTTTGTTAGTTAATCTTAAGATAATTACATTGAGAAATGTTCAATATTATCAGAGTCAATATTAGCGAGACGTGTATCAAACCTAATCAACATTTTAACATATTTTCATCAACCTTTGATACAATAAGTTTTACAGAGCTTTCACAGATGGCAGCACCAGCAAGAACTCAGAATTTTATCATAACCAGTTTTATCTGGTTTATATATTTTGATATTGATTTTTCCTCTCGGATCCCAGCATCTCCACCATGTCGCCGCGTCGCCCCGTCGCGCACGCCATCCGCAGAACCCGGGACGAACGAGCTGGCCAGGCTCGCCGTCCCGTTCCCATAGGTACGGCGGCGCAACGCAGCGACGCGGCGGCGAGAGAAAAAAAATTGTTGGGGGGATGTTATGTATGTACCTGGGGCTTGTCCGAGAGGAATCTTCAATGTGTTGGGGAGTTTGCTTCGCATTAATCAGCTTTAGTTCTTACTGGCTCGCCTCACGATTCAGCTCGCCATCTGTGGTTAAAATTAAAATTGATTCCCACCATTCTATATACATTGTGATTGTGATATTATATACATAAACGTTTCTGGTGTCTCAGGTTGGTGGGTCCGTAGCACAGAGATGTTATACACGTACACCGTCTTGCTAGGATTAATTCAGTTACATGCTCTACGTGATCCTAGTCACCGTAGTAAATTAGACTTCAAGAGGAAAGCACAACCAAGCTTGCCTTTCCTCACGGCCACATCCGTCTCTCTCACAGATTGCCGAAATATATCTTATATGTATATATTATTTTAACTCGGTTGTATGTACTACCCTCTCGGTACATATCAACCCTTTACAACAATACGCTTGGGTATTGAGGAGGAATCGCACGGCCCAAGTCCGCCAATTAACCTCCCGATGCTTCAAGAGGAAAGCACAACCAAGCTTGCCTTTCCCCACGGCCACATCCGTCTCTTTCACAGATTGCCGAAATATATCTTATATGTATATATTATTTTAACTCGGTTGTATGTACTACCCTCTCGGTACATATCAACCCTTTACAACAATACGCTTGGGTATTGAGGAGGAATCGCACGGCCCAAGTCCGCCAATTAACCTCCCGATGTAACCGACTTCCAAGAGCATCAGAAACCTTTAGAAAGATAGCAAATTTAGAATCTAGGCATTAGGTGGGGAACCACTACACTATTGTCTTAGTGCTACCACTTAGCTTATATATCTCTCAGATGAGTCGCCACCATGCTGGACGCCTCCATCATAACACCAATCACTTTACTTTGCACAAAATATTAAATACTTATTGAATTAAATACTTCACATTTGGTGCATGTAGTCCAAAAGAAGCGGCAAACGCCACAGACTACTTAAACGTCATAACCATAGACTATGAATACTCTTTAACTATGGTGATCCCTCTATGGGTTCGGTGTTGTCAGCAGATTACCTCAAGCTGTCTTAAATGACTATTATAGTTTGTTACACGTTTCGCTTTAACAATATTAATTTGACTCTGTTACCTGTTTACTTCGCGAGCTACACGTCGCGACAATGACGTCTTGACATGCGCCATCTTGCGATAACGCCGAGCATGCCTTAGAATAATATCACTGCGAGCGCTGTCAAAAATTACGGTGTGTGCGTGAGGATGTGTCAGTGTGTGTTTTGTTTTGAGTTACATCATCTTTAAATTAAACTAACGTGGCATTTTCGAAATTGTGCTTCTGGCTGACAGTCGCCACCTAAACAAAGAAGAAAAACTGAAGAAGAAATGTGGTGTTTATACAAATTATACCGTTTTTACATTGAGTAAGCACTGTGAGCGCGTTCACGAGCGTTCCGAATTGTTGACAGCTCTCAGCTGTCACAAACGTGATATCTAAATCGGAACGCAAATTATTGCTATGAGCGCTGCGAGCGGCGGCCATAGAGTATAGTAACTAAGAATAGGTAGTCTGTGGTCTGACTTAGGAAAAATAAGAAACCGATAACTTAACTTGGATTTACTTACTTATAGACAAATATCAAACTAATTAATTTAACTGGATCTACCTTAGATAAGAAAAAATAAACTGATGTATTTTACTGAATTTACAAACAAAATATGAATTAACTGATGACTAGGCAACATGGTCCCTGACAAAAAAGTTTGTGGTATGTGTTGTCAACTTGTCATTGACAAGTTGACAACACATACCACAAACTTTTTGCTGCTGCTGCTGCTCTGTGAGATGACAAGATTGACAAGTTGTCAATCTTGTCATCTCACAGTAGAGCATTAGGTATACGATTATATGCCATGTAACGTTGTGGTCTGTCAGTTACGTATGGCCATGAATGATGGAATTCTTTTAATTTTCAACGAAGTACTAATCATTATTTGAAAATTTAATACAATGCCTGAGATTGAAATGGACAGAGTGCCGGAAAATGGTTCGGACTGCGAAGTTAGCTCACAAAACGCGTCAGACGCAGACAATATTTCAGACTCTGGTACTGGGATAAAAAAGAAGACTAGAAAGCGTGGGATCGTATTTTTGTCAACTATCCCTCCTTACATGAATGTGGCTAAGATCCGTGAAATATTCAGCGAATTCGGTGAAATTGGGAGAATATATTTGCAGTCGAGTGCCAGTAAGTTTTCGAGGTTATGTTGTTGTTTTTTAGTGTCCAAATATTGTCTTATCTAATTGTGCATTCCTTACAATGTGTAGTGGTATTTGCCAGTAGTAGTACATTTATTGTTGATCATGAAAGAAGAATAAGGGCAAATTTTTCAGTCAATAGATAATTTTTATTTGTGTTGTATGGAAGAACTGTCAAAAATTCAAGATTATTCTTCGGATAGAATCATCTGGCGTTGGAAAAATCAGAACTTAATTCTAATAAATAAAAATATAATTTAATTAAGAGTTATTTATGGATGATCACATTTTACTATTATTTTTTGGTTACTAAACTATACTTTAAAAATTATCTTTTACAGAGCCTGGCGAGAAACGCAAGCGGGTACCAAATCAATTTACAGAAGGTTGGGTAGAATTCCAGAAGAAAAAAGTGGCCAAGATGGTTGCAATCAAACTAAACAATACGAAAATAGGCACTAGAAAGAGATCACGATACTATGATATGTTATGGAATGTCAAATACATCCCGAGGTTCAAGTGGATTCACTTGAGTGAAAGACTGGCATATGAGAGGGCTGCACTCAAACAGAGGTTGAGGGCTGAAATATCGCAGGCTAAAAAGGAGGCCCACTACCTGCAGACTAATGTGGAGAAAAGTAAGAAAATGAAGAAGAAGAAAGCTATGGAATCAGTTGAATAAAATTACTATTTTAAGTTGATTTAAAGTTTTTATTTATTTCTACTTGTGTCTATAATATGTACTCTACTTGTAACATTTTAGCATGGCAGCAGTGATTGCCATTTTCTTTATATCTCTCTGTGGGAACCCAAACAATAAACTATGTTTCGTTATTGAAACATGTTGAAGATCACTAATGAAAGACTTATTTCAGGTTTTGAAATAAAACATACTAGAAAATGTAAGTGGGACAATGAACGACTTCTGCCGGTGAATTAGTGTGAAATTTCTTGTTTTAACAAAAAATATCCTATGACACAGTACAGTTAGCTTTCCATTAGTGTACAAATTTTCGGAATTGGAGATCAGTAGGTCCAAAGATTACAAACTCATAAATTTTAATCCACTTTAATATTAGTATAGAGATAACTAAATCCTAATATAAAAATGAAAATAAAAAAACTATTTGGTGCTTGGGATTAGTGAAGCCTAAATAACTAATGGTTGTTTGCATTATTTTTGACTAAAGTCCACTCTTCCACTGATTATTTCTTCAACCCGCATTCTTTGCTTCGAGTTGAGAGGATCCGGCGTCAACTTTTGCATGTATCTTCGCGGTGGTATAGTATGCGAGAGGATACCTTGAGAGAATTCTCGATGTACTCTCACTCCATCCAGGGCATTCGACTGTAGTCTCTCGAAACTGTGCAGTTCCATCATAAATTGTTTGCGTTGGGCTGCTTTGGCGTAGTGATAGCGATGGCGGCAAACTACTCTGCTGAAATTTAATTATTATTATTCTTGATATTTTACAAATATGTATGATTTCTGTATTCTATACCCTGGCTCACTGACTTTCTGGGACTGTGACTAACAAACAAACAGCTGCTCTCCAATATTATTTAGTTTTGTTTTATTCTATTGGTACTTACTATGCCAATGCCAATGTAGAGTAAGCTGGGTGTATGCTGACATCGGATCGCGCCAACTCTGGGAAACCAGGGTACAGGGGAATACGTCTCCTCTTCTCCTTCTCTGGAGGTTTTTCCTCTTGCATTTGATTCATTGTTAACGATTTCTTCTAAAGGCGTGGGAACAGTAATTTATTATTTATTGCGCTAAGGCATTGTTGCTTTGGTAACTATAACCAACTTGAACCAGCTGTTTGATCAATAATGTATCCAAAGAACATAACAACTGATAATAACTATAGGTATTATCTCTTTGTCAAAGTGACTTCTGGAATTTGTTGTAAATAAACAAAATAAGGTTGTAAGTACTGTAAATAATGGGGATTTATTTTCTGGTAAGGTTGTATATGAGAGAGGTACATGAATATAATATACTTACTTTAATTACAAACTAGTCTACAATCTAGCCACATCCTGAGTTTCTGACTAATATTAACTGAATAACATCTCAGGATCTCAGGTAAATAAATCAGTCACAAGGGGTAGGGTAGGTATGTAAGAGGCTGGTGGTACATACTATAGGGAATATTTCTTACCAGATTGAAACATGATACTAACAGACTAAAAATTAGGTGTTTTCTGTTGGTTAGTACTTGCAAAATATGAAAACAACAAATAAGGAAAAGGAACAAAACTGAATGTATTTCAAACGAAATAACCAAATGATGTATTCTCAAAAGCATTTGAATTTTGATTGAGTTTAACATAAACACAAATTAGCAATACTTACTTACTTTTTCCTATTAGGCCAAATAAATCACATAATATAAATTAATAACAGTTTATTGATACAGCATTAATATTAAATCTACTCCACGGCCGTATGCAACCTCTGAGGTCAGTATTGCTTGGTGACAACGTGAACATTCTCTATAATGATTATTTACACAATCCCAGTTGTTAAGATGAAGCCGCGACGGCTGCTACCCTACTCTGGCACACACAGTCATTGAATTCATTCACTAACACTGAACACAGGAGAGATTTGTTCGGATTAGAATTGTAGCACTGGAGTACCTGAAATTAGAAATTTTATTATGAGTAAGTACTATGATCACTAAACACATATCATCATCATTATTCTTTGACCTTATCCCAATTTATCTGGTGCAGTCTCTTATAAGTTGTCGTCTCAGTAGTTCTCAGATGTTCTCTTGAAAGATGATATTGCTAGAATGGGCACCCCCATCTTTCAAGAGAACATAATTTTATCAGTAAAAAGAATGCAAAATTACTTTTGCAACAACAATAGGTTCATATAATGTTAGCTCTGTTGAGAAGGTAAATGTAAGGTATGTTTAAATGAGTTAAACTGGGCAGTAATTATAAAGCTTAATTTATTACTTGTCTGACTATGAAATCATTGTTATTAACCCTTTGACTGCCACACATAAAAACACAAGTGCCCTCAGCGTCAAGTAGTCATGTAGTCGAACCGTGGCATGCTGGCCACATTTTGGTTTGTCATCTATACATGTCATGACTGGAAAAGGTTAAACATTATTTACCACCAAAATTCAATTCAATTCAATTTTCAATTAGATTCCAAACTAGGGTACCTAACTAATACATATGTGCATTTTCATAATGTTTAATAAGATTCCCAAGCCCTAAGGAGAAGGCCCTAAGAAGTCTGTATATTACAGCACAGTGTCTGACTGAAGACAAAATACATCATCATCATTATCATATCAGCCGAACGACGTCCACTGCTGGACATAGGTCTCCCCAAGCACCCCCACTTCGACCGGTTCTCGCATCCAACGGGTTCCTGCGGCCTTCACAAGATCGTCGGACTACCTTGAGGGAGGCCCTCCAACGCTACGTCTTCTGGTACGCGGTCGGAACCTTTCGGCCCCATCGGCCATCTGTTCTGCGAGCAATGTGCCCTGCCCACTGCCACTTAAGTTTGGCAATTCTTCGGGCTATGTCGGTTACCTTGGTTCTCCTGCGAATCTCCTCATTTCTGATTCGATCATGCAGGGAAACTCCAAGCATAGCTCTCTCCATTGCCCTTTGGGTGACTTTTAGCCTTCTTATAAGGCCCATTGTGAGTGACCACGTTTCAGTGCCAAAGTAATCACTGGCAACACACACTGGTCAAAGACTTTCGTCTTGAGACACTGCGGTATGTGGGACGAGTAGATATTGCGTAGCTTCCCGAACGCTGCCCAGCAGAGTCGGATTCGACGATTGACCTCTTTCTCGAAGTTAGACCTACCTAACTGGACAGTTTGTCTTAGGTAAACATACTCGTCCACGACTTCAAGAGATTTCTTTATCTAGATTTCTAGGTATCTAGGGCATGTTGTGACCGAAACCCTACATGATGACGCAGATATTGAGAGAGAGCGGAGGGCGTTGTCGGTGCGGGCGAATATGTTGGTGCATAGGTTTGCGCGGTGTACAGCACAGGTAAAGGTAACATTGTTTAGAGCCTACTGCCAAAGCTTTTACACCAGCGCCCTATGGACTAACTACACGCATCGGGCCTACAATGCCCTCAGAGTTCAGTATAACAACGCCTTTAGGGTTTTGCTGCGGCTGCCTCGTTTTTGTAGTGCTTCGGGCATGTTTGCAGACGCGAGGGTGGATGACTTTTATGCTATAATGCGCAAAAAGTCAGCCTCACTAATTCGCAGAATTCGAGGTAGTGGCAGCGGAATCCTAAGGATGATTGCGGATCGACCAGTATCGCCAGTGGTGGGAAGGCTCATAGGGTTACACGTTTTATGATGATTTTTTTTATATACCTAGGCTAATTATTATTATTATTGTTTGTAATTTATTTGTAAAAATATTTAATATTTAATTTCAATTCAATTTCAATTTAATTTATTTTCAATCAATTTATACAGTACCTACCTACATTGCTACTAACCTTAGTTCTAAGATAACTAATTTGTTACTAACAAAATATGGACATGATAGTCTGAAATAAACAAATTTTATTTATTTTTATTTTTATGAGAGTGGGTGTTAATGGGCATTTGACATGACCTTCGTTTTGTCCATGTTCATTTTAAGACCCACTCTATCGGAGGCTCTATTGAGGTCATCGAGCATTGTACTGAAGTGCTCCATAGTCTCAGCCATGACATGCTAAGCAGAGAGGCAGGTTATACTCTTCGGTCTTCTGTATAACCTGTTGCAACGTAAGACCTTTAAGCTTTGAAAAGCTTTAGCACCGTAGACCACATGGTCTACGGTGCTAAAGCTTTTACGGAATTAGATTCATATAATAAGCAAATGTGACCTGAACCAAGAGCAGCCAGCTTCACTGACAATGTTGATTGGCTTATCTTATTACACAAGAAAATAAATCATATTGACATAAATAACATTTAAATGTCAGTGTTTGGTAAAGGTTTGATAAATAATGATTACAAAAAAAAATGTTTTATCTACCTTTGCCTTCTCTTCTTGGCATGGTGACACCTTCGAAGCAACTTTGTCTCCCTGAACCGTATTAAATAAATCATTTGCTTCCTTCAATGTCTTCTGGTATTCCAATTGCATTCCACTGTTTATCTTGTCATGAGCCCTCTTCAGGCTTTCAATGCGGTGTGCCCAGTAGGCCTCTTCAGCTGCATATTCATGCTGGCGTCTGTGTTCATATGCCGGTGGTGTGAACTGTTGCACAGGCAGGGGTCTCGATTCAGCTTGCTGAAATAGTGTTGATGAGAAATATCAATTAAAAAGTTATAGAGTTCACATTTAGAAATATGTATCTAACTGTTTTTATCCTCTTAATATAACTCTCATGTTTATGCTGTTTTTTATTCTACTTTGGGTTTGCTTAGCTGTTACGATTATAGTTATTTCAGCTCAACTATTTCGCTATTTAGAGAAAGCAAAATGAAAACTGGGTTACTTACTAACAGTTAAAAAAACATTAATAATATAAGTACATAAAAAGTACCATGTATTAAATATGTCTTTTAATTATTGATTTACTGGAGAAACTGCCAGACTTAGGAAGATAATTGATTCAAGATAGGTACACGATGACATCAACCAGCTTGTACTCAGAAACTGCTAAGTTAACCTACAATAGTTACGTCTTAGTAATGAACTCGCTATGCTCATGAATTAAAACGATGAAGCCACAAAATTAAATAAAATTAATTTAAATATTTTTATAACAACAACACCCTTTTATTATGTCCTAACAAGCAATGACATTGATCAAAATTATGTAATGTAACATCATATTTACTTTTGAGGTAAGCTGAGCTTGTATCCGGTCTAAAGCCTCTTGGGACACTTGGATGGCATTTTCGTTATCCACAGTTACTTTTCGAGTGCTTTGAGAACCTCCCATATTTATAAAAGTGTAATAGCCAAATAATTTTATCGGCAAATCACGTCAAAAAGACATTTTTTGACAAATCAGACATAATACCAACCAAAGACTAGACAAAATAGTTCGAGACAAGAGTCAGTCAGTTGTCATTTCATTGATCCATTGTTTATGGTCAAATAATATAGAGTAGTTCTATTCTACGTGGGCCTGACAGTCGTAACGATGCAGCGATGTTGTAGAAAAAGAAAAATATTCTGGATAATTATAATTAGGTATTAAAAAGAATGACCCTTTGAAGTACTTTATTGATTAGGTGTATCGTAACAAATAATATAATTCTTCCTTAGTTAATAAAATGCCGCAACAATAGATGGCGCTACTCATGTCATGTAAGATAGAATAGCAATCCAATGTAGATTTGTACAAAGTTGTACATCGGTTTTATGATTTGATTGCGTGTATCGAGGATAGGCCAGATAATGTCAAGACAGAAAACCTGGTCCAGTGCTTGGTAGGTACACTCGGCCGAGTGCACTGTTTCTGCTCTGTCGCTTGTGGCACTGTTTCGCTGCTGTACTCTGTACGTGTAAGCAATCAAGGCACTATGCATAGGCATGCCTAGATAGCTACAGCTATTTATCAACTATCAGGCTGATGAGGCTGGACCACAGCTTTTTATTTTTGCACATTCGATATTCTGTATATCTATTGACGCTTCTTGCCTCTTGGTCTCCCAGTAAATTGTTTCGATATAATTCAATCATGATTCGGAAGACACGTGGTGCTATAATATATTATCATACCTAATAACTTTATTGTTGTTTTCCTCGGGAACAGCACTTTTTTTTCGGGATGAAAGGCACTCTATGTCTGTTGTACCTACACCTGACCACATAAATGCATTTCAAAGGTAACAAACAAACAAACAAACTTACTTTCTCATTTATAATATTAGTTAGGAAGTTAGGATAGTAAGGATTAGTGACAATGACATGAAATTGAAATAAAGCCATTAAATCGATAGACCACCAAAAATCGAGAACATTTTGGCGAAGGAAATGCGCGGGTGGTGCGGGGAGGGGTGCAGCACAAAAACTGACCACAATGGGGGACCGGTTGGGCCGGTTGCAGCCTCCGACGCTATCATCCCGCCTCCGATGTACTTTCTTCTGTCTGATCGGAACGCGATACGGCTTGCCACATTCCTATGTATTATTTTTAACCGATTAAAATAAAAATGAGGTTCTGTATTACACTCCCGTAGAATAGTCTGAAATATTCTGAAAAGTGACAGAAGTGATTTCGAGGATTTTTAAATATTTGAACTTCAACTAATGATAATTGAGTGTTTAAAGTAGACTAGCAGCGCCCCGTAAAAACTGTCCTATGGCCTTTCCCGGGACTCAAACTATCTCTATACCAAATTTAATCTAAATCGGTTCAGTGGTTTAAGCGTGAAGAGGTAACAGACAGACAGACACACTTTCGCATTTATAATATTAGTATATTATATGTAATCACAATTTCTCCAAAAAGTAAATGATCCTGTCCATACCTGAACGATGGTTATACTTCAGGCATACATGCCTAAATGTGTAGTGCCTTGCAGGTAAAGAGAGAGAAGAATTTAACTTTTCGGTACCTAATATATAAGCCATTACCATGTAGAATCATTATTAGTTATGTAATAGCGTTTGGACTGGAAACCGACCCCTGTATACATATAGGTAGTTGGTAAATGTTAGGCAGAAGATGATTTGGACACTTTTCTCTAGCTAGAATTGAATCCTTTAATTACTTTAAAGCTTTTAACCCATGTTTCAATACGGATATGGCAAGTTTGCTCTTGAAATTAAATATATTTTCGTAAAATGCACTGTCCTCAAGCCTGTGATACACATAACTTTTCATAGTAGGTGTAGAGTCAACCAAGTTTCAGTGTGCACTACGAAAACCAGACTTGCTGCGGCATAAAGGTGCTGACAATGTACGTGGTCACTTAAATAATTTAATGTAATAGATTTTATATACATGTTTACCTACTTACTAACATAGTATCTTGTCTTATCAATAAATATTATAAATGGCAAATCGTTACCACTGATGTATGGGTGACATAAATGTTATGTAGCGAATGGCATAGAATTAATAAAACCAATATCCTTAAATTCTGAATATTTTTTTTATTAAAAGTCTTTCTTATCAACTGCAAGCCTGATCGCGGCTGTCGGCCGTCTTTCGCGCCGCGCCGCCGCGCCGCCGCCGCGGCCGGCCCGCTCTGTCCTACAACGTCGCCCGCGCCGTTTATCCGGACCATAAACGCCGCGTTCTATAAATCAGTGTAACGTACACAACTGTCACATATTATAAACGATTAATTAGCGTATATTGTCTTTGAAAATGCCCACGCTCTGTCCGTCACAAGTGCGGGGCGGATTTGAGAACTTATAAGTTTATAGGTACTTCTAATGGATTGCGGGCTTGCTATTATAAACATTCCTAACGTTTATCCTGTTGCTATGCTGAATATTATCATTGGAACTTGTTAACTCCAGTCAAATTATCCCATTTTGAACTTGTTTTAAAAAACAAGTGTCTTATGTCTGATTTCTGTGATCCATTTGACCAATAGACAAACACAAACGTTAAATCACGTTTGATCATAAACTTAAATTCCAGTTAGGTTAGAACAAAAACTACCTACCATAAAATAGGGACCATAGTACCATAGTATAAAGAGGGGAAGTAAGTTATCTTCATACAAACGCACCGCGCGCGGCTTGTATGTGTGCGTCATCGTATCTATGCGTCGCCGCACGCACACTTAACAAAATCTCGACCCGTTTCTCAGTGCGCCAGTCGGGGCTAACACAGCATGAAATTCGCGCGTCACGGCTTTTCGGCACCGCTAAATGAATGAAAAATGTTTGATAATCGCAGGAGAACGTATTGCTGTGTGTTTGGATGTCTTAATAATACATCGATTCCAGAATTGTCTCTGTTCAGATTACCTATTGAACAGGAAAGGTAAGCAAGTCACTTATTCTAGCATATAATTTTTACTTGATGATGAGATACCTACTTACTTAGTTTTTGTTGTAAGTACTAGTTTTATATCAGACAAAGAAAGTAGGTAGACCTACTTTCCCACTAGAATGCATTAGGTACTTTTGATCTGTCAATTGATTTGCCGCTATTGCTTTGTTTACGTATAGTCATGCCGATTTCTCAGTATTGTAGGTATAGTAACTAAGTAGCTACTTACAGTTATGAAATCGTAATTTAAAAAAGTAATTGACTAATTGTGAATCAGATAAATAGAGCAAAGTTCGAAGGCAGTACTATCAGTAACCCACCGTTTTCTCGTGCTCATCACCGCTCCGCGCCGCCCGTCTGCTGGCCCGTCGCTCTTTCTTTCATAGTGAAAGGTTTGATCATCGTTAAGGGAAAACCGACCTCACAAACCCTGTACTTACCCAGACAATACAAGTAAAAAATACCC
Source organism: Luperina nickerlii (assembly GCA_963855955.1). Lineage (NCBI taxonomy): Eukaryota > Metazoa > Arthropoda > Insecta > Lepidoptera > Noctuidae > Luperina > Luperina nickerlii. The sequence goes on from OY979663.1 coordinate 3,127,302, forward strand.
TTGGCAATTTATAGGCACTGAATTAAAATTTAGCTAAAAGTGACAACCCTGAGACAGTAGGCAATTATATCGCGGATTGGGCCGGAGATAGCCTACTTCCCCTCTTTATACTTTGATAGTACCATTGCATTTATCTGGCTTCTTTATCAGGGCACAGGGTAATGTTTTTAAAATTTGAAGTTTAGAGCAGAAACCACCCGGCTTATCATTCAATAGACGTCCTGCCTTGTTTCAGAAATACGCTCATCTCTGTACAGGCGTTAATCTTAACATGGCGCTGGCGCCTACCAATCTCGTTCATATCAAACATTTCATACACCCAGACCAGTTTCCGCTACATCCAGTTCTGGTATCTTATCTCATTTGCCTGCAGTCCTTAATTCATAATTACGTTTATAATAAAGCTGAGTGTACAAGGGGCAGGTGAGCCGTCGCGCGTCGTTCAGGGCGACAAGCTGACATACAGCTTAATTGCAATTTATGTGCTGGAGGAGCCGTGTGATACCTCCCAGGCTTTAACTAAAGTACATGCTAGGAAAACCATGTAAGTTTTGATTAACAAAACACTAAAAGGTTGTAACTTTGAGTTTGTTATCAGTTCAGTGTAAGAATCACGATTTTCATTTTGGAGAAGTTTGATATTCTGTGATGGGATAAAGCTATGATTTTCCCACAAAACAATGGATTTTGGACATTTGATAGATGCAAGCTAAGGCTAATACCTAAGTACTTACTACAAATGTTTTTTTTTTAACAAGTAATCTTTAATGTTTTTCCAAAACCATTGCAAAAAACCTTTCTAATCTGAGCAGAGTTCTCAGCCATTTCTTCAAAAAATAGATAGGTATCGTTATCATAGTATCTATAGCTTTAAAATAATAACGAAAGTTTTGAAAAGAAATGTTCTAAACATCTGCACATTATATCAAAAGTTAAATGATAAAGCTAATTTGACGTGGAATTCTTTGTTGTCGTTCGATCACCTTATTCTGTTCACAATCGATTCTTCACAATATATTTATATTATTATGAGGAGCCCTGACGTCTAATAACAATTGATTTTCTACCTGCACGACTTTGCCCTGTCAGTGGTCGCATCTTCTCACCCCGCGTTTAGAGGAAATTTACTAAAAACACCACTACTTTTGCTGCATTTTTAACCTAATTTTCATAGCCGTAAAGTCGAAATTCGGTTCACTTAAAATTATATTTGTACAAAAATAACCAGTCATTGAAATCATCGAAGGGTCCCCTTTTAGACACAGGTGCTTGTTGGACAAAAAAGGCAAAAAATATTTTGAAAAGAGGTCCCAATCCCGGCAATTAATGGATTACGTATAAAATAAGACACGTAAATGGGACCATAAAGATTGTAACGTCTTTCGCACCAGGGGTTGACAACTTTGGTACCTACCTATATTTTATTTATACTAGTATTTTCGTGTAAGAAGAAAAGTTTAGAATGTAAATAGTATGTAAACAGACCATTTAGAGCTTTTGGTGTTAAATTTCCAGCTGTTGATTAAATGAATTGTCAATTTTGTGTTTTCAAAACAAATCAAATCATTTATTTCTTTGCAAACATGGGTAATTGGTAATATTCTATCCATCAGAAACATATAATGTCAGAGAACAAGTGCCAATTTAATTAAAGTGCCCACCCTCCAAAGGATAGTAATAATTGAAATTATCACATATCTTCAAAAACATACATAAGTCTTAGTCTTAGCAGAACCATAAATAAAGTTTGTTGACACTGCTTAAAGCCAAAGTCACCATAACTTACCTTGGCCATCTTTTACCATAAACTTGCCAATGCTTGTCGTCGTAAAATTGCAATATTAAAGAAAACATCTACTCTTCAAAGGATCAGGTTAATTTCCGCGTATTAAGAGGGATTTCGCACGTCATAAGTGGATTTAAATTATAGAAATTATTTATTGGTAACCCCTGACTTTAAGATGCGTAAGTTTTGGCCGGGGGACTAATGAACGTAGGGACTTGCTTTAGGAGGCATGTTTGATATTTATGGTAAACATGATTGGAGTTACCAATAATTGTGGTTAGATTATAGTATTATTATTTATTACTAGCAGCGTCCCGCGGTTTTACCCGCATAAGTGTCCATCCCGTGGGAATATCGGGATAAAACTATCCTATGTCCTTTTCCGGGACTCAAACTATTTCTTTACCAAATTTCGTCTAAATCGGTTCAGCGGTTTAAGCGTGAAGAGGTAACAGAGAGACAGACACACTTTCGCATTTATAATATTAGTATGAATTATTATAGTAGTATTATTAAAGGTAGTCAAAATGTTATAGACAGATTCAAGTCTTAAGGTAGGTATTGAAAAAGTGTTCTCTTCTCTTGTTTTAATGTATTCGGTACTGAAAAAGTGGTTGATTAGTATCAAAATCAGAAACAAGAGTGATTGTGTGAACATTGGGAAGTATTTTAATTCTCTTTAATGAAATATGAAAAATTATGTGTAGGTACGTAACTTTAGCATAACGTGCTGATCTGTAATCAGCTGTAACATCTACAAATTCCAAGATATTAGTATTAAAAGCGGTGTATTTCCTTTCAGTTAGGACGGGCACTAAGTTATTGAACACGATAAGTCGGTACACATCGTTCCCGCGGGTAGTCTCACAATAATTTATAGTCAGTGAGAGGTATGGACCGTCTCCATTCATTTATCAAATGCCGCGCTTCTGTGCTAGGCGTCGTGAGGGAGCGGCCATATAATGTGAGATACAAGCAAACAACTCGCTGATTTTCTGTATAAAGTCTTAGTGAGATTATTTGTTTTATTTATTTATATAGTTATTAATTAGTTAATTAATTTATTTACCTATAATAAGCTGGCTTAGTGGCACATTACTGTGTTGTGTTGTACCGTGACCAATCAAACGATTTTATTCAGGATCACTTTATATCACAACGATTTTTGTTTGGTTGACACTGCGTTAGAAGGCGTCACAACACGACACAACACAATAATGTGAACCCGGCTTTAGAGTCAGTCCTCTTGTTCCTTTGACTTTGTACTCCTTAAAGGTTATAAAGTGTAACATACCCTATGGCCGATCCCTCAAGGTATAAGTTACTGGCAGTAGAGATAGCTTTCTATCTTTCAGCGAAGCAAGGATTTATGTAGCTTATCAAGCGCTCGCGCATCGCTTTAATTTGTTTTTCACACCACCTGCTCGAAAATGTCAAATTAAATGTCAAGCAACCTTAACCTAAAGTGAGTCATTAGTGGCCCCCCGGCACAGCCGGTCAATAATGTTGTACTGGATTTCATTATGACCCGCTGGTCAATAATGAGATTTGAATTTGGAATCTCACATGCTCAGCTAAATTGGCAGTATAGTACTAACATACACCCTTTGGTGCCAGAAAGAGGAAAGCTATTCTCGATACCCTTACTACGCGTGGATGATATTCTCGATTTTCTACAAAATCATAACGACTGCTTCTTCATATCGTTGCCATGTTTTCGAAGACATAATATTGTAAGAATAATTAGATAACTACGAACCATTTTTTAAAAGGAATGGAAGTGCATATAACACACCCTTTGATGCCAGAAAGAGGAAAGCTATTCTCGATACCCTTACTACGCGTGGATGATATTCTCGATTTCCTACAAAATCATAACGACTGCTTCTTCATATCGTTGCCATGTTTTCGAAGACATAATATTGTAAGAATAATTAGATACTACGAACCATTTTTTAAAAGGAATGGAAGTGCATATAACTAACTAGTTCTAAATATGTTATTCTTACTGTTTGTTTATTTAATAAATACTTTGTTTTTCGTACTATGGCTATTATTTTCTCACAGTAGGTGTAAAAAGTAGAGTATCCTCCTCTGGGCTAAAGGTGTCTTTGCCTTGGGCTAGCTTGAATCCCTCGTTGCATTCAGGATTCTTGTATTAACTCCCTCGCTTCGCTCGTGAGTTAAACTCTTAATTCCCTCGCTGCGCTCGGGAGTTTAATCCCGAATCCTTCATTGCGCTCGAGATTCAATATGACGCCCGTGACATAAGACACAACTTTAGCCCCTCGGTGCATAATCTACTATTAACTAATTGATCTGCACTTTTCCTTATCCGTATCTATCGAGACTTTCTTGGCGTAAATTATGGCCAGTGTTATTTAGAGTGCTATGTAAAGTGAAGAAAACGAATGTGTCTCGACGATACAACGTGCTGATAAAATAATTTTTCTGAGAGAATCAGAAAAATATCAGTTCTTAATCGAAGTATTCACACTTTTAATAATAGTGAGGAAACTGGAATAGAACCAAAAATTCGAGTATTTAACATCCAACCAACACGCACTGGGGCCTCGTGGTGCGTGGTTACTTCTCATAGAGAGGAAGCCAGAGCTTCAGCTGAGGGGACATTATACGCTTATTATGCTGTTCTGCAGTGCGATTTTGTAACCATCTCACCGTGAAAAGTTAGGTGAAGTGAGCGTGGAGTGAGCTGTCAATAGTGTCAATTCCTAGCAAAAACAAACTCACATCACCTACGTTTTCACGGTGAGATTTTTACAGAATCGGCAGGTTTACAAATGTTACAATAATAAGAGAAAAACAACGAGAAAAGAACCAGTGGGGTAACACACTAACACTAGCAATAGCATTCATTTTGACAGTCAACAATGTCCATTGTGTTATTTACGTGGCTGAGCAGACAAATTTTTCGAACATATGAAGCAATGGATTGAAAGTGTGTTACGCAAGTAGGGTGCAGAAAGTTAAATCGCCTTATCTTTCTAAAACAGCAGTAGTGGGCTACATTTCCATATCCCACAGAATATTGTAGCATTCAGCAAATAGAAGTGCCTTATATATGCGTAATCCTCCCGGTCTTAATTATGTGAACCCTAATGTGCGGTTTAGCTCGCGATTAGCTTGCGGTCGCCGACTTACTAGGAAAACGTTCAAATGACACAATTTTATTATTAAAACAGCTGCAACTTGCATTAATTTGCTTAATGTTTTTCGAGAAATTCTGTTGTAGGTTTAAGGAAAATGCAGGTTGATACTGCTGCATTGTTTCTTATAAAAAAGTTGCATAGGCAACTTAAAAAAAAAAAAACGTTTTTTTTTTCTGTATTTTGGTTTCGTACAACACTACACGTTCCTGTAAGACTGTTGTACAAGTTGCTTAATTTCTTTGAAGTTTTAATATGAATCAAAGAAGAAAACTGCAATCAAAACATATTTTATAACATATTTGCTCGTAAAGGGTCTCTTATTTCACCAATTTCAATATCGTAATGTATCTCATTACGCACTTGTGCGGTAATGTAAAGTAAATCGCACGGTTTATCAAGATGCTCCGTCAAAACGAACGGTACTTTTTTAAATCTTAGCAAAGAGTTTTTATTTCAGAAAAGATGTCAACATTTTATGAATAAAATTAACTTTGGGAGATAAAATAGAATAAATAAACATTTAATTCTTTAATTTAATTAATTTTGACAATAAATTACAACCATTAATATCTGTAACACAAACAAAAATATTAATTTACTTTATTAATAATACTGGCTGTTTTGTGCCTATGCCTGAAAAAAAAAAGCGCGAACGCGCGCGCATCGCTTGTCTTTTTCTTTTCGCTGTACTTTTTTTTATTTGAAAATGTCGTCAAGTAATGATGAATTTATTAATTCCACACCGCCAGAAGTCTCAGAGGCAGCGAAAAAGGCTACTCTAAGCCTCGCCCGAAAAATCGACCGATAGATACTTACAAGCGTATCAAAATTTCATCATAAAAACAAGCAAATATGCAAGTTCAGTCCGAGTTTTATTTATTTCCTCGCAAATATGTTATAAAACGTCGTATGACATACGTGCGCTTTGAAAATTACAGCCTCTGCTTTCTTTTAGCCCTCGCCTACGGCTCGGGCAAGCAATATCGCCTCGGCTGTAATTTTCAACTTACCGCACTTATATCATAATGTACTATTGCAACACTTTCGGCTGCTCAATTACACTGACTTCACCCGCACATTCGCACTTTATAATTGCAAGACAAATAAATGGTTATCCTACGAAAGCGTATGCAAAGTAAGACCTGTGACCCTACACATGGTAACCCTCCATATTTCTTCACCCTGTCAAAAGTGTAAATAATCTAAACAAACATAAAAAAGGTGTTTCTCAGATAATTATCTAGAGAAATATCTCAGTGTGTAATTACAAACTTAGCTCCGCGGACATCTCTAAGGCTTTAAACAGATTCAGTGATTATGCGTCCTTACAAGAAATCGCATGAATAATATGTATGGGGTTATGTGTCGGAGAGTTTTATGAACAACACAGTAAGTCTGCTTTGTTCTTTGAGAATTTTAATGTCTTCAACTTTCGCGGAATTTCTTTGAGCTTTATATTTTGCCGGCCGCACATGTTTTAAGGCCTAACACTTTGTGGGGTGGAGAAGTTACTACTCATTACACTGGGACTTTCTACTTTCCGAGTTCTTTTTAGTTTCGCGGATCGTATTTTATTTATAAGGTTTCCTTTAAAGCAGGCCATACACCAGACATACAAATGTGTTGCAATTGACAATTGTGGCGCCAACGCAACACATTTAACGACCCGTATATTTGCGTTTGCGCGTAAGTACGTACACCAAGGACACATCAGCGGGCAAGCGCTTTGCAGCGGGTGCAGTTTGTGGCGAGACGTCTGCCGCGCTACACGAATTCGAGATCGGACACGTTCGTATTATGTGGCGCGGTTATTTGCAAAAATGAAAGACAGCATTGGATTTTACGTTGAGTTTATTGCAGAGGTTGAAAAAAACCCTACATTATACAACCATCAACTCGCTGATCATAGCAACAGACGGACTACGAAACTTATCTGGACCAGGATCGGCAAAAAATTCAATGAAAAGGGTAAGCACCTATCAATATTGGAATCTTAAATGGCGGCGCTTATCATGTTCTCTCGCTCGCACACTAGTGTCGTCTATACTCACTCTCGCGCGTACCGTAAGCAGAAAAAAAATTAGTCTTGATTTGCCTCCACACTGTCTTGACGCGCTCAGTGATCCTTATTACGAATAATTCCTTGTTATAGTTTTCTGTTATTTTTCCGTTGTTACCTGTGTTATTGTTGTTGAGTTTTGTTTTATTGTTAAGTTTTGTTGTTTGAACGTGTGTGTTATTGAGTTTTGTTTTATTGTTAAGTTTCGTTGTTTGGACGTGTGGACTGTGCGGAGACAGTAATCGTGTCTCCTCGAAAGCGAGGAAAGATGATACACGCCAAATAGTGTATAATGCCTTGTATAATATCTTTCATGCGGGCGAAACCGCTGGCAGAAGCTAGTTTGATATTAATACGACCTGTTCTTGTTTTTATTAGGTATTTATAACTAAAAAAAAAAAACTGACTTGAAATTTTTTATGCTATCTATACTATCTGTCAACGCAAGTACAAGCCGCCATTTAAGATTCCTTTCTTTAATGCATCGGCTTTATACAATGCGATCCAACTAAGAATAGGAACGTCAACTTTATTTTATTTTATTAAATAGGAACAACAAACAGCAACATTACGCAATATTATAAAAAAAAACCCAATGACCTCGATCTGTCAAATGAAACTTGAAAGATACGGCTTGCAAAGAAAATTTGTTGTTATTCATTTTAGTTACTATTATTGTAATGTTTTTGTTATATCTCACCGACTTTGCTCCAAAATGAGTAAACGAGGTGCTGTTTTGCTGAAACGTCACAATATGGCGCAAGGTCATTCCAATTCTTTGTTGAATCGCATTGTAAGTAGGTACTACGCACGACGACATATCAAGCTATACATTACTTCCAGTTTGAGCTGACCTCGCATTAAATAGGCTTTTCATACAATAAGAAGTCAGCTTACACTGGAAATGTATAGCTTGATATGTCGTCGTGCATACTTTTAATTATCTGCTTTTCTATAGGTAGATACTGTGTAAATATTTTACCAAAAACCATTTTTTTTGTTTTTTACGGAATTGTGCATAAAACCATACGGATTGGAACCATGGAACAATTAGATTAGATTTTTTAATTTTTTTCCGTCGTTAAAATTAAGCTTAGTTTATAATATTTTTTTTATACACTCTATTAGTTGATAGGGGAAGGTTGGAAGGGGAAATATGGAAATGACCGTCCAAATTCTACTTCACCTGGCAAGGGCCGTGGTTCAGGTATATTAAAAATATTGTTCAACAGGCTGACAGGGACATCGACGCGCAATTTGTAACCATGAATTCCACCCCTAGCATAGAAATTTCTCACGGGTATTACAATGTATGGAACAGCAATTTTTTTTTATAACTAACGACAAATTTCATCCCATGGGGTTCAAAATTATAAATTGAATCCATTGTAACTGGTTGGGCGCCGAAGTCCCTGCCATCCTGTATAGTGCTTCGCCTGACCCGAAAACAAACACTCTTTTTAAGCACTCCTGAGCTACCACAATAACCGAGTCATTATTCCTACCACAATAACCCAAAACGATATTCGTAAATAGTCCAATTGCATCAGAGTACATGCCATAATGTGAATAGATAAATACTGGCTATAATGAAAGTACCTATGAAGATTCAGAGCTCATTAGATTCTTCATTCAATAGCTCCAATTAGGTAAGTTCTACCTTTGGAGAAATCATTGTGCAATAAGTAGGCAGTCATTTATTGTAGACATGTTCATGTAATTTGGATTTGGTGGCCACTTGCCAAAAGCAACAACATTGAACTTTGCCCGGGAATTGTACGCGATATCTGTGTGTCACTGATTAAATGCGCACTAAATAGGATACACGTATTATCACACACACTTACACTTTTATATACTGTGTGCGTGTTTCAAAATTTTTAAATATATATAATTATGACGGCGGGAGCGTGGGCGTAACGATAGCAAAGTGTCCAGAATTCCGTATCGACTCTGTCCACGTTTTTGGCGGGAAATTGAAGCGCCAACTCACGGCGTCCACAGTACAAACCAATCAACCAATCAGAACCGTCGACCAATGAGAATCGAGTAACATTTCGTTCGAAAATCAACGAGTAGGTTTACGTGGAAATAATAATTTGAATGTGTTTTCGTTTTGAAATCGCTTGCGACGACATACTCGTATATTATCATATTATGTTATATTATTTTATTATTATTTATAATATTTCATATTATGAATAATAGCGAAAGCCGGGATGGCTTAAATATCCTTTTTTGTCTCGTCTAAATTGATCTTAGATTGGTTATAAAACTTTCCTTATGACGTCACGACTTTCGTCGATAATTTTTCCAATAGTTGTTTCACCGTTTTTAAATACGTAAGACATTGCTTGAAACGATCCACTAGCCAAGTGCCTAAAACAAATTAATTCATTTATTTAGGATTATTATCATTAAAATTATGATATATTAGATTTCTATTTTCCTTTATTCAACTAAATACATATAAATTATATTTTTAAATATTAATAATAAAAGAAATATAAAAAAATATGAGATTATTATTATATTTATTATCTCCAACAATATTTTAAGATTACTACTTAATCGACCTATTCCTGCTAGGAGGTTGTAGGGGAGGTTCATACCGATAAATTAGACAAAAAAAAAGTAATTCAGGGGGGAGGCCTTTCTTTGCCCAGCAGTGAGATGTGACAGGTTCACAGTCATTTGTAACACTTACTCTATGTTAATTTTAATACATAATTCAATGTTTTTTATGAAAGATGTAATTAGACGATTTTATTCTTATAATTCTACGTTATTACCTCTATAAACTTTGTAATCGTGTATCCGATGTTTAGTTTGAATACCTCGTTAGAAAGCTAACAATACGAAGATGTTTTTAGAATATTCTGCACGCCATATTATTATGTCATAGTGATTTTTTTTGTTTCTTGTCATTCTTTTGGAACTCGTTGATTAAAATGATTTAAATTTATGATGTTTCCGTCTGGTATTTTCTAATGTTGACTTACAGTTCTAATTTTTGTGTTGATTGATTAACATGTCATTCATTAACATTCCTCATTTTTTATTTTATTTTAATTATTGTTATGCCTTTTAATGAAGAAAAAATTTTGATTACAGCCTATATTTTTTTTAAATTAATTTTTAAAACGTCTTTCCCCCGATAAATTAAAAAAAAACTTAAATTTAATTTTACTCATAAATAGTTCAGTTTTGCTCAGGGACTTAATTGTCTAATTCATCTATAATAACCTTCGATACAACCTCCTAGCAGGAATAGGTCGATTAACCAGTAACCCTGTATATACATTACACATAAATATAGGGCAACATCAGTTATTAAGTAGGTGTACTCCTTCACTTATAGGAGACCACAATAAAGTTAACAACTAAACTAACAAACTTAAAGGTTAAGTAACAGTTAATTGTTAACATTTTTTTTTGCAGGTAAAGATTGTAGGTTAAAATGGAAATCGATACGTTCAGCTTACATACGATCCCTAAACACAAAATCTAAGAGAGGGTCGGCTGCTGGGCCTTCAAAAGAATACTATTTGGCACCATTCTTGCAATTTCTAAACCCTTTTACAAAAAGTCGATTTCAAGAGTATAATTATAGACCCATTAAACAAGAAGGTGAACGACACACAGTGGATTCTGAACATGAATCTCAGATAGAGGAAACTTCAAATAACGTACCCGATTTGACATTTGCTGATGAAGATTCACTGAGACATGAAGTGCCTGTAGCCAGTTCCTCTGCATCCAGCCCACACTTTTCAAGTTATTCAATACAGCCATCAAAATATCGGAAACAATATATGAGCGAGATAGAAAAATGTGCTGTTGATTACTTTACTTTAAAAAAAAAGAAACTAGAGGATATACAACAACCTGAGGCTCAGCAAAAAGATCCATGTGAGATGTTTCTTTTAAGTTTGGTTCCGCACATGACATCCATGTCCCAGCAACAACAATTGAGCTTCCAAAGAGGGGTACTGGAGCTAATAGAAAATATTAAGTACCCGGCAGCTCCCACGTAGAGAATCAGATACGGGTTCGTCAGATTGAAATTTATAGAAATTCTTGTATGAGGTGTACAAATTTCCAAAAAACAAATAATAAGCTGTACACATTTTTCTCAAGTTCTACATAATCGTCCTTTGCAACGAGCACCCGAGATTCCTCAAACTGAAAATCACTATGCACAGACGCCAGCACATCAAGCTACCCGAAACTGTCAAATTATCCCAATCAACTTTGAACCTTATGCTTTGGCAATAAAGTTGAAAATTTATTAATGAATTTCGATAGATTGTAGTAGCTTGATGTGCTGGCGTCTGTATTTTATAAAATACAGGGTGGCAGCGACACCGACGCGCAATATGTTTCCATGGATTCAGTACATGATTCTGAACCCTCTGGCGGTGAAATTTTTCGCCGGTTATTATTTAAAAAAAAATAGCTGTTCCATACATTTTAGCCGCGTAGGCATTGCACTTTTCTATGAAACAGCTAATTTGTTTTTCATAACACGAAAAATTTCGAAGCTAGACGATCTAGAATCATCCTGTATAGAAAGTAGTAGTGGTGAGGGAATGCTCTTCAGCCGAAATACACTTTCAGTAGTGGGATATTGTTTTGTTAACTAAGTTTTATTAAGTCCAATAATAATTTGTATGTGTTTTGAGTCATTCGATGATATAAATTAAACTTTTCTACGTCAAACTGTAAGGTCTTATGTACACACGTGTTCATTGCCGTGAAAAACTACGGTTTCTCACGGTCGTCAATGTTGTTTAGATCAGTATGGAGGGTTGTTGACGGAAACGTATTTTCTACACGGCAAGAAAAACGTGTGTGTACAAACGCCTAAATCTTGCGTCAATTGTAGTATCTTGATTAAACGGGTGAATCCCAATAACGGCTTGTTTTTCTTATTTTTTATTCTTTGCCACATCAAGAAATCTGTAGCATCGGACGACGATGTTGACATTCTGGAAGCTGCGCCACAACTGTGCGTCCACTGTGCGTGTGCACGATACATAATGTAGTGCAGTAATTGTGGCGACGTACGAGTGTATGATGGAGGTGTGTAGCGCGTGGCGCCAGTGTGTGGCCTCACTAAGACATGGTGACGTATTTAAAGCTTCAAACTTTGTCGTTTATTCTTCATCATCAACTGTCTAGCCTTTTCCCTATTATGTTGGCGTCGGCTTTCAGTCTAACCGGAAGCAGCTGAATACCAGTATTTTACATTGAGCGACTGCCTATCTGACCTCCACAACCCAGTTACTGGGTAATACGATACCCCTTGGTAAGACTGGTTGTCAGAATTTCGAGCTTCTGACTACCCGTAACGACTGTAAAAGATCCACGAATGACAGCCGGGACCAACGGCTTAACGTGCTTTCCGAGGCACGGAGGGGTTACGGTATGTACAGATGGTCACCCATCCACAGACTAACCGCGGCAAGCGTAGCTTAACCTGACCGATCGACCTGTGCGGCTGTTATTAATTAGCCACGAGCCCCTCCCTTTGTCGTTTATTATTATTACTGCTATACCTTTTGTCTTATTTGAAACCAATTGTGTAAGATAAGTTCACGGAGTAAATGGTTAAGTTAGAAGGTCATCAACATCACAATAAAATGCCAGAATCTAAGTTTAAACATACACAAACAAATTAATCCATAATTACAACAGACTAAGAAATCATTTAATTAACCTCCCCACCTCACCTTCAATTAGTCGTGCCCCTGACTGAAAGTCGTGGTGTCCGAACAAAGCCTAATATCAAAGCTATGTGCGACATCGGATGACCTGCAGACACTGCAGCTTAATCAGGTTTATAATTAATGGTGTTTCTAATTACATAAAATATCCTAGTTGCTTTGTGGACAGTAATTATAGCTAATAATAGAACCGTTTATAATGTGTGACATGTAAATTATTTGCACAGTTGCAGTTGAATAAACTTTGTAGTGGGAGAAATAGGCTATTATGATTTTATCGTTTTTGAAATTACTTACGTTTCCTAAGAAACTCACTCAAGCCTCTTTATGAGACTTTTAAAAGGAAGTGTCAGAACAAGTTTTATTGATGACATATCTTGTTATACACCGCCTTGTATCATTATCGCTAATTTGGACGCAAATACGCGATCTTGTGAGTCAATTTGCGTCCAAACCAGCGGTAACGATACAAGACTGTGTCATACAACGGAGATCTGAAGGTCAAGTCAAGGTCAGTCCCGTAACTAAAAACCTTTAAAATCTAGTTGCAATCTTATCACAGCGACAAAGTCAAAAACATACCAAAAATGTACGGAAATTATAGGTATTTTTTACAGATTGACACTGAGAACACGTGAACGTTTTAAAAATTACGAGAATTGTCCTCCTGATCTTGGTACAAAATGATACAAGTGTTGAAAGTACTTTAATTATACCGCAAACATATATTATGACAACTCCTGCAACTATTCTGGACAAACACCCGACACGATTCTCCTGCGAAATCTTGTACGTTGATAGATTACTAACACTAATATTATAAAGGCGAAAGTTTGTGAGTATGTATGTGTGTGTGTGTTTATATGTTTGTTCTTCACGCTCAAACTGCTGGACCAATTTTGATAAAATTTTGTAGGGACACACAATTTTGCCGTGCAGCAGAGCAGTGGTGGCCAAGTGGTAACGGCCGCGACTTACGAGTTGTAGGTCGTAGGTTCGAACCCAGACAGGCGCTTTACTTTGTGTAAATTATTTCATCACCACTGCTCACAAAACGGTGAAGGTAAACATCGTGAGGAAACCGGCATGTCCTAGAACCAAAAAATTCGAAGACATGTGACATCTACCAACCCGCACTGGGCCCGCGTGGTGGATTACGGCCCACTCCCTCTCACTGAGAGGAGGCCTGTGTCCCAGCAGTGGGAACATTATAGGCTGATGATGATGATGATGACACAATTTTGTATTTTAGCTGACACCCTGGATTAACATATAGGCTACTTTTTATCCCGATATTCAGACGGGATCGACATTTACGCGGGTGACACCGCGGGGCGCAGCTAGTAAGTTAATATAGCTAGGCTGTGGTATTCCTCAGGTTATTGTTCTGCCCGTCACGGATAACGCGTACAATTTGGTGAGTTAGTGCGCTCTCGAGAGTACGACAGACAAACAGACTGGAGTGCTGAGTGCTGTGCTGCCCTTCCGGTGGACACTGTTTATGCATCTACGACAGGGCTCGAATGTATTTTCAAGCCTGCTTTGAAAGTAAAGGGCGACAGTTTCAATTTTGTCTAGTGAATATATAATAGGCTTGGACAGAAGCAATCCATCCGTTGAACAAAATATGTACATCAATATGAGACTGAAGAAGAAAGAAAGCTTAGAGAGAGTACGAGAAGAAAAGATTTTAAATCCACTAATATTCCTAAACTTAACATAGTTGAACACGGTACCTGCCACATGTCAGTGAAAATCTTCAATAAACTTCCCGTTGATATAAAATTATTACTTTATAAAAAGGACTTCAAGGCTAAATTGAAGCGTTACCTACTGGAAGGCTGCTATTATTCTATTAATGATATTTAAATTGTAAACATACATAAATTATACTAGAAATTTATCATGATTGTTAATTTTGTTAGGTACTATTAGTCTAAAAATCTTCTATTGTTATACATTCATGACATGTAATGGGCATTGTTCATATTTTTTTAAATATTGTAATTGAAAAACCATTTCGAGGAATAGCGTTACTGATCATTACGGACTAATAAATTATTTATTATTTTATTAATATGATATTATTATTTATCATTTTTTTTTTTGAACACAGTTAAAAATATTATTTTATTACAAACTATTTACACTAGATACTAAATTAAATGACTAACTAACTTACTATACAAATAAAAACAAAAATAAAGGCCAAATCAGGCTGTCATCCGGAAACGTGCCCAGAAGACTGGCAGCATTGCCACGTTGAATGGCAATGCTAATTCTTTGGCCAAAGAACGACCCAGCCCTCTGGTCACGTGAAGCGTCGACCAGTCGGCGAGAAATTTCCTTAAAAAGGAGACGCGCACTCGGGCCCCATGACCCTAGCGTTTCGACCCCAAACGGCTCAAAGCTGTAATTGCCCAAAAGGTTAGAGTATTTGCGCCGCTTGAGGGACTCAGCAGCCGCAGCAGCGGCGCCAGCACAGTCTGCCGTGCAAGGAACATGAGATGGCGCAAGGGTATCGACACATGTTGCGTCCCATACCAGAGGCCTACCCACCTTCCAAGGCAACAACGTCATGCCGTCTGGTCTCTTCCCATCGTCACGTACCAAGCCGTTTCGTTCTAACACCGCCGGTACGCCGGCGGAGACAAGGGCTCGACAAGTAATTGACATTGAACATCTGACATTGGCTATATTTAATTATTTGTAAAGGCCGCTGCATACGTGACGAGATAATACCTCGGACGGGGTGTGAACGGGAACGGGACGTGACTGCCTCGTTCAAGACGGGAACGTGTTCTTAATGCATACGTACCGGTAATTCGGATCTAACGTGCTAGTGTTGTGAAGAAGGAAAGATGGATTTTTCATTTCAAGAATTGGCTTTAATTGCTATTGCTCTAGATGACGAAGTAGTTACGACCGTGAACAAGAAAAGGAGATTCTCTGTACATCCTACATGCCAGAATAGAGAACAGGAAGGAGAATACCACACTCTCTACAAAAAGTGACTGCAGTTGAAAGTGTAAATAGACCAAAGACGTAACGAAAACATGTTCAGTGACATATTCAAGCTTATTTTCTAATAACTGACCAATAATTTCAAGTTTTTACTGGGACTTAAGTTATGAATGCAATAAATGATTACCGTCTTCAGTGAGTGATAATTCGACTGCAATTTTAAGCCACAGATAATTCTCGTACTTAGTGTCTAAATACTTTGAGTTAGCTAAATTATATAATGCTGGATGTGACCGTACACACTCGATAAGTTTTTCGTCGTCCATTTTCGACGCTGATGCAAACGTCCAACACTACTTTTCTCTCCGGAACGAACGGAGTGACTGTACATACGTAGCGGCAACACGGACGGGGCGGGGCACGCGCGGAGCGGGACGTGCTAAACATCGTTGGCGACGATATTTTTCCCGCCCCGTCAGTGCCACGTTCCCGTCCCGTCCGAGTCTCCGTGACATATGCGCTTCCATATACATTTTGTATGAAACGATATTTCCGAAATTTCCCGTTCCGTCCCGTCCGTGAAAAAACCCGTCACGTATGCAGCGGCCTTTACTCTAGTTATTTAAATGACATTTATTTATTATTATTATTACTATTCGTCATATTAATTAAGTGGCATGTTTTTTTAATGTTGTTTTATTTTTTTTTGTATTTTTTAACTTATAAAATAATTTTTAATATTCGACACAACGTAAAAATTGTTATGAATAAATAAATAAATAAATGCTGCAGTTGCTCTACCATGCAATTTGGGTTCCATATTTTTTTGTGTGTATTTTAATTCTATTTTCGATTTATTCCCAAAAACTTCTCAATAAATTCTGATTTGGTTTTTCATACTCATTTATGTATAGTATTGATTCCTAAGAGATTTTTCATGTTAAATCATAAATAAGCCAGACACTATTAAACCTTATTTTAGAACTTCAGAAATACCGCATATATTTTGTTGATGTAAGATATTTTACGACCTCCAAAGAGAAAACTGCGGAAATCGCCGCGAAGTTTATTAGTATTTTTATGCGATAAAGGTGTGCCAAGTATTTGTTACAATGTTGAACACAAAGTGAATGTTTTTGCTAATTTCGTTTGACTATAAAATTATCGGCTAGAGACTACAGTGTAAATATGCATTGTACTTGACGTGTACAGATTAAACACCAAAGAATAGAATACTCTTGTACACCATATAAATTACAGATATAAATGTGGAAATTTTACGTAGGATGACACATTTGGGGCGGTCGTATGGCTAAAGGCGAAATGATTATGACCATAAGTACAAAATAAATTGCTAGAATATTTGGATCTCAACTGTAATTCTTTGATAGTTCTATGACATGTCTATAACACGGCAAATACAGTGTCAATTTGATAAATTTTTTATGTCCCTGACTATACCCATGATCATCACCATCTTTCTAAACCTAGGTGTACCACATTAACGCCCGGGCACTGAACTGTATTTACATATTAAATTGACCGTTCAATAAGTTGAGTATAAAAAATGACCTATGTAGTGTTTTATAACCACTCCAGAAAAGCCGGTGACTTGCGCAGGCGCAGTGAGCGCGTTGATGTCTTTTGTATGCAGTAACGCATTTTATCTAAAAATAGATTGTTACGATTTATTATTATCTAAACTAAAACATACATTAATTAATATTTTATTGTACTCAATAAATAAATAGTGTGGCACACTATTTATTTATTGAAATATTTATTAATGTATTTTTTAGTTTAGATAATAATAAATCGTAACAATCTATTTTTAGTAAAAAAGGAAACGATGGGAGAAAATAAAGGTTAATTTTAGAAAATGTTATTGGAAGCAAAACTTGGGTTGAAACTGCGTGCGCGCATCGAGCTCGTTGATGTCTTTTGTATGCAATAATTAATTTTACTTCAGTCTGCATGGTTGGATTGCAATATACCTGCACGGTATTACCCCCTTGGATCTGCCAGGATTAGTGCTAATATACTAGTAGAAAAAAAATGTCGACATCAATTACAAACTAACACTTAATAAAATTGAATGTAATTTAAATAATCTAAGTTATTTAATTTAATTCTGTAAGTAATCAATTTAGCTTATAATAATTGTAATTTTCCAAATTATGTATAGATAAATAGATTTATTTATTGCTAATGATGACGATGATGATTTATTTTTGTATTTCTTATTTTTAATTAATTAATTGTGTTGTCATCTGCGCATAATGTAGTGCATGCTGTGCTTTAAGTAATAAGGCGCTTAGACTTCACTTTTCAATGTACAAATTGTAAAGTAACGGTGCAAGTGCAAGTGTGTTGAAAAGCCTAATAATAAATAAACACTATTTTATCGTCAACTTTACTTCAAACTATTATAATTCACTGATGTCAGCATGGTTTCAAAGTGACTAATTATTTTTGTGTATTGCGATGTAGCAAGTGACGGCTGTTCACACGGTCTGCACCAGGTCTTCGCGTCTAGTGCCGTCCTCGATATTGATTACAACATCTGTAATATATCATGTTAAGAGCATATTGAAAGGACACGATAAAGCCAAAGCTATTTATTTATTTTTGTGCCAACATCTCTATAACGACGTCACCGGTATTATTACGAGTATACTGCTACAAGGATATTTTGGCATTCGAATGATGTTGACAGGGGGCGCTGTTGGTAAATATCTGTGCAGTATTATTGTTTGTGAAATGTATTGAAAAAGCAAGATGGCGTGTCCGGCGTTCCGATTTTGGCCACGTGCCAAAATAACCTTGCGACAAATGTTAATACAAGGTGGCAGGGATTAGGACGCGACGCTTCAACAAAAATATTTCAAAGTAAATTAAAAAGAAATTGTGTGTTATACATTTTGATCACGTATGTATTGCAATTTTTTTTTGATAACCCTCGAAAAATTTATGGTTCATGGTACAAAGTCAAAGTCAAATCATTTATTTCAAAAATTACAATAAAATAAATTTCATTTATTGTTACTGTTTGCGCGTCTATGTTACTGCCATCCATTATTAACATTATTGTCGTTTATAAGTTTGCTTTGAACTGGTGTTAGTCCCACACGCGAAGCTTGACCACCTCTATCTCTCTTCTGCGAAGAATCTTAACCTTAATTTCTTAATCTTAATCTCTTTATAAAAATGTCAGCGTTGTTTGTCGTTTGTATGTACTAGTGGAGCTATTGAGTATTATCACTCAATAGCTCACTTATCTCGTATCCTACCAGCTAGGTAATGTCGAAAAATGAAGCTCTTATCGTTCCTAACGTTTTCCCAAAACTACCAGGCGTCCAGAACTTGCAGAAAGTGTCAAAAAGCGAGTTCAACGTGTTTTCAATTAGAAAAGTTTGCACATAAAGTTGATGTACGGCGGAGGGAGCATGTGTATCAAATTGGCGCGGCTCGCGGGTCATTGATCTAGCCGTCTAGCAACCTACCAATAATAACTATTTTCCTTCCTACATTCAAGCGCTCAACTAATGTCTTTGACCTTGACTTTTTGTTCTTTGTACAAAAACGTTGAGTCAATATCGATTAATTGCTCAACTGTTAGAAGTAACGTCTATTATTCAAATCAAAACGAAAATGTTAAAATGCATTTTGGATGAATGAACACGTCAATCTCCTCAAACCAGTTATCAATCAAGTTTTTTCTGCAAAATCGTCCAATTGTCCCACTGCAGTGCAGAAGCCTGAAGGGCAATTCTACTAATTAACGTGCAAAGTGAAAAACATGAGACCGGGATGCGATGAAATTGTGAATAGACCAAAAAATAGTATTCTGCTAATCCTAAAATTCAGTTTGTTGGCATTCCGGTCGCAAAATCATCATAGATTAGTTTTATGGCAACTTTGTTTTCGTTCTTATCTAAATTAGATTCGATCTTTGATCTCTGTTCTCTGTTAATTGCAAATCTCATTCCCACTACGAACAAACCAAAGAATATATTATTTAAATCATCTTTGCTCCTAATAGCAACTGCTATCTTCTGAATAGGTGTCGAGACTCTGAATGGGATACATCTCAAGAAATCTTATGGATGAAACAGGTAATCAAAGTATTCATAGATATAAAATGGCGAGCTATCTGTCTCACAGTATGTGGCTCGGAGCTAACGATCCTATTGCTCGTAGATACTGCTCGAGATATTGCTCGGAAATAGCTCATCTTGTTACAGAGGTGTGAAGGTGAATACAGACAATTGTAAGTAACAATATACTTACTTATAAGAAAATTATGGTCGCTGGTCTTATATTGTGGACAAGGTGTGCACGCGACTCCGTCTGCTTTCAAGTCCGAATACTACATTGACTGGTAAGTTATAATAAACTGTAAGAAAATTAAGAGTCAAAAAAGTCAAAGTCAAAGCATTTATTTCAAACAGCCACATAAAAACCACTCCTGAACGTCAAATAAAATAGAATTGATTCTAAGCGCCTTTTCAAAAGGTAGTTTCGTTTGGAGAAGAATGGGCAAGTAACCCCCCCCATTACTCTTTCAAAATGTTTCACAATATTTTGTATACATTAATTAGATGCACCTAGAACAACATTACGATACCACAATAGGTAAAAAGAATGAAAAATGAAGCAATGACAGGTAAATTAATTATGTGAAAGATACATGGTGCTCACATATTTACAAACATTGTAAAAGTATACGATTTTTTTAATAACAAGGAATAAGTCAATGTGGGAGTTATAGTAATTATAGAATTTAAATCAATGTTATAAAAATAATGAACAAAACTTGTCAGTTTGGTTTGCTAGTAAACGTCCTAGGTACATCATACAAAACGAACACAAACTGAACTTTTGAAATATAAACCCTTGATACCAATTTAGCTAACTGTTTGATCTTACCAATTATACACAGTAACTTTTCCCGAATAGCTGCCAACTAAAGATGAAGAAAACATGAAATGAATCACACTAATATTACCTACAAAGGCGAAAGTTTGTGAGTGTGTGTGTGTGTGTGTGTGTGTGTGTTTATATGTTTGTTACTTCTTCACGCTCAAACGGCTGGACCAATTTTGATAAAATTTTGTATGGAGGTAGCTGAGACTCTGGATGAACATATAAGCTACTTTTTATCCCGATATTTCCACGGTATCGACATTTACGCGGGTGAAACCGCGGCGCGCAACTAGTAATATCTAAAGCATCAAACTAATTTCAAACAAAATTACACTCCATAATACTACTAACAATATCGTCGGCGGTTTAAGCACTCGGAACTGAATCACATTAGTTTCAGTACTTAGCTGGCTTTGTCTTTCCTCTAAATTCCTATTCAACTCGCACTGGAATGCTATTTCCGAACGAGCTTAGCCAAATACTGGACTTAGTTGGTTTGTGTTCAAACTAATTAAGCGTTACGCTTTTAAAATGTTTTAAAATATTTTGCATACATTAATAAAATTATATAATAATATGTGAAGACGATGCACCTAAAATAAAATTACTATACCGCAATAGGTAAAAGAATTAAAAATGAAACCATGACATAAATTAATTATGTGATATGGTGTTCACATATGTATTTACAAATATTGTAAAAATAGACAATTTTCAATTAAATAAATATATATTAACAAGTAATAAGTCAGGGTGAGTTAAAGTAATTACAGAATGTAAATCAATGTCAAAAAAGAATACAAAAATTACAATTAAATTAGCAACCAGTTTGATTTTGTCTAGACTCTAGATTGTCCTATGGAGCAGGACCAGCATGTTTCCAGATATATGAGTCCATCACGCCAGCTTTGCCCAAAAAGTTATGCAGAGGTATCTACAAAGTACAGACGCCAGCACATCAAGCTACTACAATCTGTCAAATTTCTTTAATAGATTTTCAACTTTATCGCTAAAGCATAAGGTTCAAAGTTGATTGGGAAAATATGACAGTTTCGGGTAGCTTGATGTGCTGGCGTCTGTACATCCATATTTAGCCAGTTATGTTTAAGTCAGGGGGCGAGTCTTTTGCCATCAAGGCATCAACAGGCACAAATTCAGGCTCCGGGCTCAAATTGAGAAATTCATCATCATTAAAAAAATCTGTTTGATATTTAATTGTGAAAACCTGCCAATCAAAGAAAGAATTCGCATTTCGCTGAGTTGTAACGTAACATTAGCGTTTATTAAATAGAAATTAATTTCATACAACCATTTATTTAAGTGCTCCATAGGCTGTTGAATAGTTATGTAAAATAATATATACTTTCACATAAAACATTATAGGAATCCTATTTGTGATTATAGAATAGATGGAATTTATGTCAAATTGATATTGATAAGTTTATTGCCAATATTTATATTTATTATGTTTAGGTACTGCCAAGCGAGAGTTTATGGTACAGCTTACCTAATGCTTTGGCGCGAAATTGAAACGAAACTTATACGACTTCGGACATGAAATGTATTATTTTTTATTTGTCTGGAAAGTGTCTATTGCTGTCTGCTTGTCTGGAAACATTATTTTTCATGTGTTTTCGACATTCTCTACTTCATGGTGTTAAACATTAAGCTTTTGTTTAGTCATGTTTGTATGCACCCAGTAGTGCATCCACATTAATCCGTCCATTTTTTTCAAGAATCTCTAAATACTTACTTGATACTTTTAATACTTAACCTAAAAAAGACAAAACCTAATACCACTCAAGACATACAATAGGTTCCTAACAGACGGTAGACTTTATTATATGGTGTATCTTTAATAGGAAATCTGCTACTTACATGTAAACTTTTGGATTTAGATTTTGCTTTTTCTTTTAAATGGCGGGAAAGGTGATCATTTTCATCCTAAGTTAGAGTTAAAAGTGTTAAGAAGCACAAAAAAGCTGAATTTTTTAGTGTTTTTTTTATTGTTTAATAGCTGTTCTTCCAAACCTACTCCTAATACAACCAAACTATTGGTGCCGACATTTCACATAACACTTTATTTGCCTCGAATTAATCCTTTCCGTGGTTTCGCTGCTGTGGATAAAAAAACGACACCGATCGGCGGAGAAATACCACGATAATTTCGAAGCTGAGAAACTATATTATATGCAAAATTAAACCTTATATTTTAACATTTAAGGTGTATGTACGTGTTTGGTGTATGTTGTATGTATGTGTGTGTATTGTAACATGTAACGTCTGCGGGACGAAGGGGGGAGGTGGCGTGGGGCACAGGAATGCGGTCTTCTGAGATACCTTATAGGCTATACACTATTGATAGATGTACGTTTTATATAGGTGCCGGGGACTCGGAAGACTTTGGACTGGATTATGATAATGGATTATGGAATTTGAATACGGTATAGACAGTGGATGCGGGTGAGTAAATTGATTTAATGCCTGTTATAGAATACAGCGTGAAGTTTTGGTAGTGTTTTCCTTGTCGATGTTAGGTGTTGCATTTTGGTGTAGCCATAATGATTGCAAATATTTTTTGTAATAACTAGCCAAGACTGTCTGTCTGTATTAGTTTTGGTTTTTGGCATGGTACCTTGCGGGTGCTAAAGAATCACTGTTTTAAATTGTGAATGTCTTACCGCACTTGTTCTCAGCTTATTTAACTTTTTTACATATCTTCTCTGTTTCAATCAGTTAGCTTACACTAATGTGATGTGTGTCCAGAAGATTTGATTGATTTGATACGGAGCCCTTGATTTAAAGAAAGCTCTTCAGAAGGTTATCTAATCTGGACATAAATTAGTATTAAAATGCTGATGAAATTAGATTATGTTTATTTCTGTAAGTAGTTCTATTAAGACCTTTTTACACGAACATTTTTTGGCCAATATTTTATAACTATATGGCTCCTGGTAAAAACCTAATTCTATACACAGTATAGAAACTATAATTTCCCCACTGCTGGGACACAGGCGTCCTTATTTCGAGAGGGAGTCAGCTGTAATCCACCACGCGGGCCCAGTGCGGGTTGGTAGACGACACAAATCTTCGAATTTTTGGTTCTAGGACATGCCGGTTTCCTTCACCGTTTTGGGAGCAGCGGTGATGAAATTACTTACGTAAAGTAAAGCGCCTGCCTGGGTTCAAACCCACGACCTACATCTCGTAATAAAGTACGTAAGTACCTCTGGTCCATCAGTGCTCTCTATACACGCCACTTCTAAATTTACATTATTCCATGTTCTTCACACAGACGAACAAACAAATAAAAGCATCCTTATTTACCCAAGTCCCGAGTGTGCATACGTAAACTGTCCACCCATGTAGTAAAAGAAAGCCCGCGGCAACCACTGGGAGGTTTTTTGGCCGACCGGCCCATTTCGAGGGGTCAACGACCCGCTTGAAACAATTGCCCACCGTAATTTATGTCTTGAGAATAATTTTAATGATGCCTTCGCGTTTGGGTGGTAATGTGTTCTACTTGTGTTGCGAATTTTTGTTTCATTTTTTTTTATAGTTTCAATACTTTTCGGAATCGGATCAGTCGATTTTCGAAGATAACTCCCTATAAACAAATATACGTAGATTCTTAGAGAATCCACGTGATGAACTCATCGAAACAAAATTGTAGGACACTAAATAACTTAGAACCAGCATATCAAGTACGCCTAGCCCAAGCCTAGCCCAATAAAAACACTGCATTTTATTTAAGTGCCCATAATTTCAAAGAATGATTTGTAGTGGGCACTTAAAAATACTTTAAGAAATAGGAAATAATTAGGATTCGATTCTATGTGGTAATGATTTTACCACGTAGAATCGAATCCTAATTAGTCTTCGATATTGATCGAATCTTCTTTTTAAGATTGACTTCTACACTCAACATTTGCATTTGCTTGCTGTTCAAAAATTCCAAAAAACCAGCCTAAGTTATGCATGACGTCACAGGCCAGGTCTGCGTCGTGACTGAACGACGGGAGGCGCAAGCGCAGCTATCGCGTATCGCATTCACGAAATATCTAGCCTTTGCTTAACAAGCCACGAACTTACCGACTTTAAAGCTTAAAAAGATTGATTTGATACTCCTAATAAGGAGTTCAGGATTTTAATTTGGATTTGAGTGGTTTCAAATGGTTAAATTAAGCCCAATCTTAGATAACTTATAATAAAGCCCATTTAATAAAGGCGACAGGGACAGGCAACAATTCGATTATTTGAAAATTCTCAAAGTTTGTTGGTTTTCCATAGTTTTTGTATTAGCACAGCACCTATCGGGAAAATGTGTTGCAATTTCAGATATACTAAATAGGCACAAACTTGTACTTACTAAGTACTTTAGTAGTTTTTAAACAATCACCGTGAAAAACTACTAAGACGCGTTGAATTTTTTATTAGAACATCTTCCTATAAAATTCACCAAAATTTTCCCTGAAATCCATGAGGACGAAAACGCCTGCAAAAACTAATTATATAATCTGAATTAATTTTACGAGGACACTTCTGAGGTTTGGTTTGAAAACTACCGCGATGTTTTTTCTTAAGAAACTGTAAGTTTTCTGTGTCTGGATTTTTATTCGCACGTCAGGCAAAGAGGTTTTCATACCAATGCCAGTACGTTTAAAACCTAAAACTCTTAGATATTTTTTTAATGGTATATAAAGATGGTATCTTATTACGAAGTTCACTCTTATTGGCAAACTTAAATGCTGATTTTAAAGAGTTTTATGAGTGTTATAAAAATACTTAAACATAAAGTGGTTCTAAACCTGATTGCTTGAGTGTTTTAAGACCTAAGCAGGGTGAGTCACAGCATCAGGAAAGTAGGTATAGGTATTCAATTGTTTATTTGATTCGAACGACTATTAAGGAATGATGTCACGTTGCATGGTGGTGAGATAATGGTAGGTATCCTTGTGACTGCAATAGTGGCTTCATATCAAATTGTCTTGTAACAAAAAGAATCACTCAAACACAAAGCATTTATTTCAATTAAACCATTTACAGGCACTTTTGAATTGTTAAGAAGTCGGCCAAGCAGAAAATATGAAGCTAGTTGACCATTCCAAAGCGTAGGTACCTATAGAGAAGAACGGGTAAGAAACTCCATGTACACTCTTTTAAACTATATACTTAACTAGCTTCTGCCCGCGACTTCGTCCGCGGGAAATTTCTTGTTCCCCGACCCACCCCGTCGCATTGCATCGCCTGCCCGCGCTATTACTTCGATTTTGCTTAGCGTTCTTTCGGACTTTTTTCTTTTTGCTCGGCTCCTAAAGGTCATAGCGTGATGTTAAATAACCTATAGCCTTCCTCAAGAATTGGGCTATCAAATGCAAAATGAATTTTTTAAATCTGTCTGGTAGTTCCAGAGATTAGCGCGTTCAACCAAACAAACTCTTCAGCTTTATAATATTATAATAATAATATATAATATAATAAATAAAAATATAATATATAAAAATTATATAAAATATAAATAATAATAATATATAATATAGTATAGTATATAGTATAGATTCATACAAAGCCAACTAATTCATCATTGCAGTAAGGAGCAGTAGTGAGTAGCCTAGTGGTATTGGCCACGACTGACGCGTTGTAGGTCGTGAGTTCGAATCAAGGCAGGCACTTTGTGTGTTTAATTTCATAACCACTGCTCTCAAAACGGTGAGAAAACATCGACAGGAAACCGGAATGTCCTAGAACCAAAAAGTTCGAAGACATGTGTCATCCACCAACCCGCACCGGGCCCGCGTGGTGGATTATGGCTCACTCCTTCTCCTGAGAGGAGGCCTGTGTTCTAGCAATGAGATTTATAACAAGTTTTATTCCCTCCCAGTAAGTCCCGATCAAGTTATCGTGATCTCTACCAACACTCCCTCTTACAGACAGAAAGTCAGTGTCCCATTAGTGGAAACGGTAGTGCTATTATGCTATGTTATCATGCAGTTATTTTAATATATCTGGTAGATAAATTAAAAAATAATGATGATGATAATAATTATGATGTTATTATGATGTTTGTTGTGATTATGTTGTTGTGATTAATTGTGATGTTGATAGTAATTAAATGTGCGTTTTTATAATTTCTAACGTGACAATATTGTAGTGGACGTGGACTTCCATTTCCACGTCATGGTATCATGACAGCACAGGGAAGTAAAATGTTTGGAAACATATGAAGACGCTTTTCCCGACCATGTTAACGCTATAACTTGCACATATTTTGATACATTGTATGGCCACGAGTCGGTTAAAAAGCGCACATTGGGACTCCGGATAGCGAGAAGCAGGCGCTTACTAGCGATAATTTCATATACACAGCGACATATTTGTAAAGGAATACTGCAGTACTAAAGATCTCCTTTTCCTAAACGAGTTCCGTACAATATCACCCAAGAAGACTTTGTAACATCTAACTCTTCATCGCACACATTTGTCAGTTTGTCTAAACTGTTCACACTGCTTGTTTGCCGATGTCTACATACACGATATTTCTATCCTGTGCCTTTATCGAGGCTACGGAAAAACTAACCTTTTAACGCATATATAGAGTTTGAATTTAAATTTAAGAAGTGTTTTGTGTACACGTCGTATCAATATCGTTTAGTCATTAGTGGATACTATGGTTTGTTGTCTATATTATTAGACTGAACTGAACGTAATTTTCTCCTTTGTTATAGTAGTATGCATTATCCATACTAATATTATAAATTGGAAAGTAACTCTCTGTCTGTCTGTATGTATGTTACCTTTTCACGCCTAAACCACTAAACGGATTTCGATGAAATTTGGCAGAGAGATAGATTACATTCCGGGGAAGGGCATAAAATAGCTTTTATCCGGTAATTCTTACGGAATCGACACTTATGCGGGTGAAACCGCGGGGCGCTCCTAGTCAGCCTATAATGTTCCCACTGCTGGGACACAGGCGTCCTCTCTGTGAGAGGGAGTGGACCGTAATCCACCACGCGGGCCCAGTGCGGGTTTATAGATGTCACATGTAGTACTAGTATAAATTTTACCGAAATGTTTTACGAATTATGCGATGTACCAACATAATCTGTTTTATTAACATTTTTATGAATTAACGTTACTTTTCTCTTTCTGTAAGATTGATTAATAATAGGTATTTGTGTCTATCCTGCTGAGTTTAGTGTAATAAAATGAAACATGACATGACACATAACACATGACATTAATAATCAAGTTTTCGACACTGTCTTGTTTTCACCTCTCTTTCAATTTTAGCTCGCCACTATTTCGCAGGACATTTAATAGTTATGAAGATTAAATAACAACGTATTACCTTGGAAGAACAATGTTGTAATCGCTAGACTGTGCTAGAAGTGTGATGTTATCAGTAATCCCAGCAAATTCCTGTACTATTCTCTTCTCACAAAAGCTTAAGCTTTTCCGAGATGGCAAGCCGAGACCACACAAACACAACAAACGTCAACGTCTAACTCCCATATAAGGTGTAAAGTCCGTGACAATGGCTTCACGCAAATGTTCCTAGTCAGAGTCACAACGTCGTGTGACCGCAAAACAAATGTATAACAACTAGACAGAAACGTGAACGCCGCACAATGCCAAAAACAGCATGTGTGTTTAAGCCCTAAATTAAATAGAATGAAGTGCGCACACGATTGCTTGGCTCTCGTTATTCGTGCTCGAATTATACGGATTATTTCGATGGCTGCCATAGATTATGCAGTTGACGGTTGCTAAGTCATGCCTAGAAAAAAGTTCATCACTTTGAATTGATCTGTTCTTTTTATTCTTGATATGTACTAATCCTAAATCGGGATAAACTCATAATGCGATCGGCTTTGTTTTACTGGATTTGTGCATAGAATATCTATTGTTTATCGTTGCTGTAGTTGGTTACATGAAGTAGGTCAAAATTAAAAAAATTATCTCTATTACATACCCCTAGCGTGTAAGTGTTTTGGTAAGGGTATTCTCAGTAGTCAGGGAGGCTCTACATTAAATCAGACTATGACGTTCCCATGCCGGACAGGAATGGACCGTAAATCACAACGCTGGCAGTGCAAGTTGTTCCACGCAGACCCATTCTCAGGCCTTTTTTTTTACTAGATGGGAAATCATCAAATGACCCCTCCCGCTCTGGGTGGAGCGGAAGGGAGTGTCAGACTCTTATTGACTAAAATCTACCCGTGTTCCTTCCTTAGCCTTTTATGTTCCGGGTCAGCGGTAACCCTTTCGGACAATCCCGCTGACCCGGCAGGTTTCGGCCCTAACGGGCCCCTTCAAATGATGCTGACATCTCTTTGAGGCGCGCGTGGAATCCGTACGCGCCATCCGGCACGGGTGTGGTCCTGATCGGACGGTGAGCTACCCATTACTCTCCGTCCGCAGGCCCGCACCTACGGTGGCCGGGAGTCGTCACGCGGCTCCCGACGCCCGGAGCGTGTCTCGCGGCGACTGGGACGGGAGGCTCTCTCCCTCAGCCATCTCGCCACCTTCTTCGCTAGCATGACTGCTTCGCAAAAGGAGGCGACTGCCTCCCACTCCCTCTCGCTCCGGACGATGGCTTGAACTAGGGCCGGACGCGAGAGGTCGCCGCCGCTGCCGATAACCTCTACGAGGACGCGGCGGTGCTCCGCCCATTATCAGGCCTTAATCAGACTTAATACATCTTTGGGAGAAAGTGGACCGATAATACTGTTGGTTTCTTCCTGTAAAAGTAGGACAAAATCACCAGTTCTATCGACCACCTCTAATAGCCGATCTGTCAACCCTATCTAGTGTTATGGCGAGCACACTTGCGGTATAAATGTTCTCGTCTCACCGAGATACGGCACACTACACACTACTATAAATTACTCCGTGCAAGTGTAGATAGAGCTTAAATCGGTGCTGTAAATCTGAATGTCGGTCTTATATGGTATTTCTTCGCAGTGCAAATTGGGTACTTTCTAGAGCCGTAGGAGTAGGCTTTAAATGAGGGTAGCAAGTCTGGTGGCTTTTATTATGATAACGAAAATATTTGGGTTCCTTGCATTATGTTCAAACTGGTGTATTAGAGCTTTACTGCCTAATCCTGCCAGATCGGCAGATGTAAGGGCTCGGGGTTATAAACTTAGGACGTGACCCAAGATAATGCACACTTTTTATCCCGAAGAGCTAAGTTTTTGTAACCCTTCCATGATTGGAATCCAAGGCAATATGCAATTTCTTGGGAGGTATTTACCACCACAAACTTTAAATGGAATTCCTGATTTTGCACTTCTGTTAACCTATAATTCCAAACCCCTTCATATCTATTACCTTTGCATTCAATCTTCAACTGTCCAGGGTTTCTTTTCATCACTTAATAACACTTGGGGTGGTACTGCATCAAGGGCAAATCGGCCTACGTCATGCCGGCTAATTGATGACTCGGGACTTCGGGTACCTTCGGGAACCAATTGAGTATCATCGGCAACCAAAGTTAGTATGGGTGTCTTATATAAATTGCGATTATATGCTGCCGTTTTGTAAATAATTGCTTTTTAAGAATAATTTGTAGATACACTCATAGATATACAATGTATCTATACTAAACCACTTTTTGTGTCAAGTAGAAAACATGGGTATCTTTGAAGACTACCACAGATTACCAGTTGACTCCTTATAGACAGTCAAGGCGAACGTTTTCGCTGAGCAAGCGTACGTGGGGGAGCGGACGAGAACCAATTCAGATTAGTTAGTCATAAATAAAGATATTTCTTAAGTCATATCAATTGTTTGGGCTATGAACCAAACTGTTAGTAGTTGATATATTGCGCTTGCTCATTGCAGTATATTGGTATTATCCCACAGACAGATCGCTGACCAATATATCAAACTTCTATTGATAAATAACGAGTAACCAAAATTAGACGTTATATCTCACTAGGACACCATGGTGGCGTAACCATGGTCGCACTGCCAGTGAAACATACACAGCTCACCATAAAACTGTGTAAGTTTTACTGGCATCACACCAGGCGTCCGATCGGCTACGTAACGAATCATACAATTCAATAAACTGCCGACAGAAATAAAAAGTCTAGTATATACAAGAGAGTTTCAGAATAGGCTTAAACGGTTCTTGTTAAATAAGTGTCTATATTCGATTGATGAATTATAAATAATACAAAAGTGGGATTTAACTGTAACTGTTGTAACTTAAGTAATTTATAACTTTGTTTAAATTGAATTAATTGAATTTTTTTGTACTGACTTATGACATTAATTTTTTATTTTTTATATTAATTTTATTATTATTTTGTGACATTATTTTTTTTTATATTTTATGTTATTTTTATTATTATTTTCACTTGAATGTAATTTGGATAATTTTAATGATTTAATTATGGATTGCATGCATGATGTTCTTATATATTTAGTTATAGAAATTCAGACACAATGTAAAAATTGTTATTGAATAAATGAATTGACTGACTGAAATGAATTGACTGATACATTTTTTGGTAGTGCGACCATGGTTGCGCCGCCACTGGTATCCTAGTGAGATCGGCCCCTTAGATACAAGAGTCCAAATCATTCTTGCATAAATCACGTGTATAAAGATCATTCATAGTTGAATTTATGATCCCTGACAGAGGTCTCCTTTGACTAATGAGATATGCTAGGTTCCGTGTCGAGGTCACAGGTGACACAGTATGGCAGTAAGATCATTCAATATACGACATATGCATATTCAATGTGCGTTTGCAACTTTATGTGAAGCATATCGAATGCCTTCTCTGGAATCCATAAAATATGAAGTATTATAATTATGTCCATATTTCATATTCGTTCTGTATCTAGCATTCTAGCTTATAGTGACTAATATGTCAAAAGTTAATAGTAAGTTTTCGCGAAGCACATAATATATATCACATATTTTTTATTTTACATGTTTTCTATATTACAGTCTGCCAAGATACTCGCACCACTAATGCAGGGTGCAGTTGGAGTGAGTTCAGTGCAGTGCCAAAGCAGACTGAAATGGGGAAGAGCACCTGTGTACTGCGGTGCTATGCTGTAAAAATTTCACCGTGAAAACTTAGGTGAAGTAAGCGTGGAGTGAGCTGTCAATAGTGTCAATTCCTAGAAAAAACAAACTCATTTCACCTAAGTTTTCACGGTGAGATTTTTACAGAATCGACCGGCTGCTTCGAACTCTAAGTGTCTAAACACACTATGCCGAAGGTACGCGACTGAAGTTCGGCATGATTACGCCTGCAATGCTATTTGAATTACTGAAGACACATTATGCTGAAATTACGTTGCGTTATAGCGCTGATATAAAATCAACCGCGGAACTTCGGTCGCGTACCTTCGGCATAGTGTGATTGGACACTCAGAATACTATAACCGAAAATGGAGCAGAAAACAAATTACTGTCGAAATTTTCTATCGAAAATATCGAGAACATTTGAACTATTCTGTAAAAATCTCACCGTGAAAACCTAGGTGAAGTGAGTTTGTTTTTGTTAGGAATTGACACTATTGACAGCTCACTCCACGCTCATTTCCCCTAAGTTTTCACGGTGAGACTTTTACAGAATAGCACCGCAGTTGAACTATTCTGTAAAAATCTCACCGTGTAATCTTAGGTGAAGTGATCTTGCAGTGAGCTGTCAATATAGCGTCGATCCCTAGCATCAAGTGGAATGACAGCTCACTTCACCTAAGGTTCCACGGTAAGATGGTTACAGAATAGCACTATAGGTAATTTTTTTTTCTTTTTAACAGCCATCCAAAACTTAATTCCCGCTAGTTATAGCCTCATACTGTGAGAATAATTAGAAACTTTTAAAACGCAAGTATATAAGGGTTTATACGAATTGAGCACGCCATTACATCATTATGCTCATTTCGAACAAACGAGCGCCACTTATGCTATAAGTCGGCTCGTTTCAATTAGTGCTGACCTTTATAGACGAGCGAGTTTTAAACATGGAGTATTAAGAAATGGAGTGCTGGGCTTTACAAGCTCACCAGTCAAGCGCCAGGCGAAGGAGAGAAAAACAAAAACTTTATTTCACTAAAATCAGGGCCGTCTTAACCATATTGGGCGCCGGGGTGCGAAAATCAGCCTGCGCCCCCAATTTTTGTGTTTTATTTTTTTATTTAATAGTTACTCTACAATAAAATTAGGTACATTTTCAAACATCAAATATAATTTTTCCGGTTTTAAAATTGACAATCTTTTTTATACAAAACAGACGATATTCGTCTGTTTTGTAATCAACTTTTAATTCGATAGGCATACTATAGCCAAAATTGTCAATCTATCTTAACTTGAGTCATAGTTAATCGTAAGTAGTTTTTTATTCATTTCGATTTCGAGGTTTACGCATGGTGCGTGTAGGTTTAAGGATTGGCTTGCGCCCCCTAAGACCCTGCGCCCGGGTGCCACGTACCCCTTGCACCCCCTGGTAAAGACGGCCCTGACTAAAATCATTTAACAACATTCTTTAAATAAATAAATATCCTTATGACTAAAAGCGTCAGTCAGGAGTCAGTGATTCTCCGTAGCAACAAAGCCACACTATTTAAAGCCACATTATATAAAGCTTAGACTGATGGAAACACGAGCAGTGGTGGTCAGATGGCAGAGGAAGCGGCTTTGACTTACGAGATGTAGGTCGTGGATTCTAATCCAGAAAGGCGCTTTACTTTGGGTAGCTAACCCGCACTGGGCCCGCGTAGTAGATTACAGCCCACTCTCTCGAAGAGAGGACGCCTGTGTCTGTGAGTTACTAGGTAATACGATACCCCTTGGTAAGACTGGTTGTCAGACTTTCGGGCTTCTGACTACCCGTAACGACTGTCAAAAATCCACGAATGACAGCCGGGACCAACGGCTTAACGTGCTTCCCGAGGCACGGAAGTCTAAGATCAACGAACTTCAGTAAAAGAAGCTCAAATTCTTGCCCCGAAGAATGAACTGGTTTTTTGTATCTGCTCGAGTTTAGACACTACCACCCACCCTGTCAGGGCTTAGCACTCCATTCGTTACTTCATAGTTATTATATATCGTGCGTTTATTTGGTATTCAGGTTGTGAATAAACGTGGTTAAAGAGTAAGTGTTTTTTTAGTTAAGTACCTAAATTGTTAAAAGTGTAGTGGAATTTAGAATTGGAAACTCTACTATTAATAGTGTAAGTATTTATTGATTTGTAATATAAAGATCATTAAAATGTCGTGATCTCGTTCACGATAAAAAAGCCACATTGGCACTTGCCCGGATTAGATCGTGGGTTCAAATCCGGGAAAGTACCATGTGTATTTTTAAATTCATATGTACAGACGCCAGCACATCATGCTACTACAATCTGTCAATTTTCTTTAATAGATTTTCAACTTTATCGCTATCGGGCGTTTAGCCCGTACGTTTTGATTGCGTTGACTTAGAAGTTTGATTTTTTATCTGCTTCAAGAGATTGCAGCCCTGAGTAATTGATATTAATCGACTTGATAACTCCACGCGTTCCTGAGGAAAAGGCTCTTGACTGCCGGGCAGACATATGGACAACGAAGTGATCTTATAAGGGTTCCGTTTTTCCTTTTGAGGTACAGAACGCAACAAATTGAGAAATAAAATATTTTTAAATATAAAGGGACGCAAAAACTTATTATCTTGAGTTTATCTTGGCCGTTACCGACATCGGGGAAAGAAAAACCCCAACCCGTCATGAGCAAGCGTGTTGGTCAAAGGTCGTGTCTTCTCTGTATGAGAAGAGGCTTTTGCTCTTCTGTGGGACACTGGTAGACTGGTATCATCATCATCATCAGCCTATAGCAGTCCACTGCTGGACATAGGCCTCCCCTAATGAGCGCCATAGCGCCCTGTCTTCAGCTTGACGCATCCAGCATCTGCCTGCAGTCTTTCGCAGATCGTCATCCCACCTGGCTGGAGGGCATTCTACACTACGTTTGCCGAGTCGCGGTCTCCACTCAAGAACTCGTTTACCCCAGCGGTTGTCGGTTCTTCGCGAGATATGGCCGGCCCACTATATGATTGGAATCATCTATACTAATCTATACTATTAATAAAGCTGGAGAGTTAGTTTGTTTGTTTGGATGCGGTAATCTCTGAAACTACCAGTCAGATTTGAAAAAATCTTTTTGCATTTGATAGCCCAATTCTTGAGGAAGGCTATAGCTATTTGACATCACGCTCGAACCGTTAGGAGCCGAGCAAAAAGAAAAATTTCGGAAACAACGTTAAGCAAAAACGAAGTAATAGCAGGCGATGTGATACGACGGGGTGGGTCGGGGGAACAAGAACTTTCACGCCCACAATGTCGCGGGCAGAACCTAGTTATTAATATAAAGACCTGCTTTTAAGATCAGTCGCCCGTACAGAGATAACGGTTGTCCATCAACAGTCTTTATGATGTCAAAGGCCTCATTAAATTCAGCGCATTAGTAATTGCTATAATAGATTTAATCGATCCATCGCTACAATGTATCGATAATCGACTCGAACCTTATTTAGTAAGGAACATGCGTCGATCATAAGCGATGATAAATATTGATCACATTAACTGGTGGAAGTGCTTTCTGCATACTTGATACGATTTATATAAAACTCGAGTGTCCCGTTGGTATACTGGTCGCAAGCGTTACCGGTGGTTTTAGTGAGATAAAATCCCACACCCCCCGGAGGTCGGGTGCCCTTTGAAGATTTCAGCCAGAAAACAAAAAAAAAATGTATATACTTGTTGAAGACAGATGAATCTTTCATGAAAGGTTGACATAATTGACCTACAGACTCATCAATCTTCGTAGACTGATGTAGCCTTTCGCCAAAAGCCCCTTCAGCTTTGTAAATCTAATAGTAAGATAATAATAAGATATAAAATAATTCTAACTTATTAGCAAGGAAAATTAATAAAGCGCTCTTCCTCTCTCTACTTCCTTAAAAAATTTGCTGTGCCCGAGAGGGTCCATAATTGATTCTAGTATTTTTTATTTACCACCTGTAATTACATTATGGATTGCAATAAACGATTTGAGATTTGAGATTGTAGTCTAAATTGCAAAGACATAATGAATTCGCACTAAAATGCAGATCTTACTCGGAATAAAATTAAAAACTTAAGAAACAGCTTTCAGTGGTTAATTGTTTCTCATTTAGCGTAATTTCTTTCCATTATTTTCCTTAATTGCAGAAATTTTACTATTTCTGATGCACATTGTAAAAGGGTACATTGATGGGTCCTTCATTTTCCGACACATAAAAGCTTGGCACATAGACAAAAAACCATTTTTTTTGCAACTTAGACGCATACTGTGTCAGAAAACACAAACATATCTATGTAGCGACTTCTATATACACTACACGAAGTAAATGAGCCTTTATTATAAAGCAATAAAGCTCACTATGAGTATATTATATATAATGAAGCAGACGGATTTCTCGCTGACACGGGCGATGATAAATTAATGTATGATAAATGAATTTATAGTTCCTCACACAAAGAATGGGCAATTTATTATGTCTGGAAACCAGGTCGATATTATTTTACGAAATTGCATTAATACTGTTCAAATTATTTTATTTTATTAAATAGAACCCGCCATGTTTTGTGATTGTTAGTGAAGAAATTGTGCGTTTGCTTAGAAAACGTAGTGCGAGATCTTTCGTAGATTGGTTGGCTGAATAACTTGAATCATCTTATTTTCATGTCCATGGTACTCTTCATCGTTGTTTTTTTTTCTGACTGCGGCAAAGCCCAAAAAGAGGGTTATTTACCCGACTGTGGCGAAGCACAAAAGGAGGGTTATGTCTTTGACCTGTATGTAAGTACGTAAGTCCGTTTCTTTGTTCCCTCGTAACTCCTAAACGAATGAACGGATTTGGTTAATTATACGTCTTTAGATTTTTCTTGGTAGCACGAGTGTCACTGCAACATTAAAATAAAAAAACAAAGTAACATGGCAGATTTGGGGTGCTATATTGTGGAGTTCTAAATTTTTTTTCTTCTACCATTGAGTGGGATATAAAGGGTTTTAAAAGGTGATTACAAAAATATATTCAACTTATATGGTTAAAAGTAATTCGAAGTGACAAATCGTAAAAAAACACGTACAATAGTGCACTTTATACAAAAAAAGTTTTTAAATAGCCCTCATGACCAAAACTTTTTGCAAGAACTAAATCGTCTGCGAAATCTTTCACATTTGTAAACTAAAAAGCTGGAAATAAAAAAAAGGTAATTAAAAAACAAAAAAATCCGACTGCGGTAAAAAGATTAAGTTAAAAAATACTGACAAGCCCATTTTAAATTAAATAAAAGTTGGAAGCAGGCGGGACCCATTCCATTTTTATTATATTTTTGAACTCGAATGGGTCCCGCCTGCTTTCAACGAAAATGGGCTTGTTTTTAGCTATTCAGTATTTTTTAACTTCATTTTTTTACAGCAGTCGGGTTTTTTAGTTTTTTTTTAATATGGTTTGAGCTCAGTGTCGAATAAGTCAAGTCTTAGTCCACAATGTCGGATACATTGTGAATTAAGACCACCACAGCATGGGATCCTGAAAACGTACAACGGCATCGCGGAAGACCCAGGCGTAGATGGTAGAACAAACTTAATGATATGAGAGATAGGTCCATATTGGCTCAGGATCGAGTTGAGTGGAAACGGGAAAATGAGGTAGTGCAGCAGTGGAACAATACGGGCTAACTATTATTATTATTTGAGCCCAGTAGGTGGCCACGTTGATTGCGGCATCTCCCGTGCGAAGCCGCGATCAGAAGCTAGTATATATATTCATCAACATCGATCCAGCGCTTAGGAGGAGTTCAGTGACATACACACGTACAGAATAATTATATATAAAGATATAGAGCGTATCCACTCCTTTCTGATACCTACTACACAGAGAGTTCTTATTAGTCGTTACAATGGGATTAAGTTTATAGTTTATCCCGAACGTATTACGTACAAAGTCGCGTATAAAACCTGATATACTGTGCCCATGATACAATGGCTGGTATAAATAATATACTTGGATATAAATAGATATTCAATGAGATCCGCACAACAATAACTAGCGTTTGGCAGCGTCGCCTGCGCGCTGCTATCTAGGCCTCCTACAGAATAGAAACTTAACGATGTCAGCGGTAACTACGCGATAGGGCTGCTGTCTCGAGAATTAAGCTTTTTTTTTTTGGAGGATGGGAAATCATCAAATGACTCCTCCCGCTCTGGGTGGAGCGGAAGGGAGTGTCAGACTCTTACTGACTAAAACCCACCCATGTTCCTTCCTTCTTAAGGGGGGGCTTACAAGACCTAAACACATAAAACGTAAGTTTTAGAAACAATAAAAGTATATGATTGACTACAGTAAATAAAATCAGAAAAATATGTGATTTTTTTCAGGATATATGCTAGGTAGATAGTGTTTTGAAAACATAATACAACTAATTTGATACGATAGAAAAAAATCATGAAAATACCTCTAAAAACTTTCTTTTTACAATAAAAACCATACTAATATACATACAATCATTCTGATTTTTTGTCAGATTATTCTACTAGCAACATACTAAAATACTAGTTTTAATTTTTTCGTCCAAACAATAGATTTTTTGTAATTAAATAATTGCTTCATATTTTGCAATAAGTTACCAGGGTTGTGTCATCGCGCTTCTCTTTCTTTTCTATGTAGTCCGACAGTGACCACGCTTTAGGTCATGTAAGCCCCTTTTTTTTTCAGGTTGGGAAATCATCAAATGCCCCTTAATGCCCCTTAATTAAAATTTCCCTTATTAAATTGTTTTCCTGTAAGCCCCTTAATTAAAATTTCTTTCAGTTCAGATAATATTATTCATTTATTTTCCAGATCAAACAATCGAATTTGTTAGTACTTTTTATTTTTATTGTTAAGGGGCCCGTGGCTAAATAATAACAACCGCACAGGTCGATCGATCAGGTTAAGCTACGCTTGGCACGATTGGTCTGTGGATGGGTGAGCATTTTTACATACCGTGACCGCCTCGGAAAGCACGTTAAGCCGTTGGTCCCGGCTGTCATTCGTGGTTCTTTGACAGTCCTTACGGGACTACGGGTAGTCAGAAGCCCGAAAGTCTGACAACCAGTCTTATCAAGGGTATCGTATTACCTAGTAATTGGGTTGTGGAGGTCAGATAGGCAGTCGCTCCATGTAAAATATTGGTATTCAGCTGCATCCGGTTAGACTGGAAGCCGACCCCAACATAGTTGGGAAAAGGCTTGGCAGATGATGATGTTGAATGGACCTTCTCTTGACCTTGATCACGCCTGATGGAAAGCGTTGGATGAGGTCTGTGATGGAACGTGCGTGCCCAGAAGATGCCTGTTCACTCTTGCTTTGAAGGCAGAAGGTTTAAATGTGGAAGAGAACACAGACGCTGGCAGAGAGTTCCACACTTGTTATAAATGTGGAGGAGAAGTACTGAGTACGACAGTATCGACCAAGTGTGGATGGTACCCTGCAGTACGTCTGGTACGTCTGGTCGTCTGGTCCTGTAGTAAAAGGGCGATGGTGAGATCACTTCGTAGAGCTCCTACACACACTCTCTGAAGTACAGTCTGTACACTGAAAAAAATAATTTCTTACTACAGCACATTAAAGCGATTTCATTAAGACTTACTGATTTTATACAGCAAGAAGAAATGTTTGTAAAACAGTAACAGACAAAACAGTAACTTTTAATGATTGAACATATTCTTTACTGAAAAAAAAACAACAATAAAAAAGGAAAACCACCATTACTGTAATGTAAGTTAATTTCAATGGTTTGAACGGTTTGAACAAAATTAACTGTTTTATTCATTTGATGATATCAAATGAATAAAACAGTTAATTTTGTGACCTTAAAACGTTAAAGCTTATTGTCATGACGGTAACATTTTTCCGTAAGCTTTAACTGTTTTCGGATCAGTAAAAAATACTGTTTTGAACATTAGGCTCATATGGAACAGTTTAAAGCAGTTTAGATTAATGTTTTTTAATTTTTATTTACTGCTTATTTCTTTCAGCGTAGAAGGCTGACAGGGTACATACACAACTTAACCAATAATACAATAATAAATAATCAAATAAACAATACAGGGGCCCACATTACAGGGGCGTGTCGAAAAAGGGGCATGTACAGATCGCAGGGACTTTGTCGCGCAAACTGTGCTGCTGGAGCGCTTGTTACGCCACTTCTTCTTACCAGCGAAAGCACTAGGAAGTGGTAAAGGGCGCGCGTTTTGGAGGACTGTCTTATGTAATTTTGACGTTCGAAAAGTGCTGATTCTCAGCCTAATTTGAATAAATGACTTGATTTTGTTACGATGAATTCAGCAAATGATTCTAGACCCTCTAGAGCCAAAATTCCTCACCGGTTATTAAAAAAAAACTGCAATTTCATAGAAAAATGCGAATCCTACGCGTTCAAAATGTATGGAACAGCAAATGTTTTTTTTATAACCGGCGAAAAATTTCGACACGCCCTGCGTTAAGAAGCTTGTACTAAATCCAAAGTAACAGTTTGTGCATCGATATCCCTACCAGCTTGTATACTCGCCAGTGGATCGATACTGGCTGAATTGACGTTCATGATGATGCCACATAAAACAAAAGAGCCCTAACAGCCCTATGGAACAATGGCAGACAAACGCAACGGGCAGTATCGAGCAGTGAATAGCCCCGATACTGTATAGAGCTCAGCCACACTCCGCTGCCATTGTAACGTGTTTCACTTAGATGTCTTGTAACTATTTAGATTGTTGATTAGATTAGTTGTAGCTGAAATGAGAGGTATAGGTCATAATGGTGATTGTATTAACGTGTATTCTAATTATAATCATTACCTACTTTGTTCTGAGGAGGCCGTATTGAACCGTGCTCAATTGAGCTGATTGGTTGTGAAACTGACGTAGAAAGAATGATGAAGAATTTAAAGGGAAAAAGAGGGGGGAGGAGCCACGGGCGTAGCCAGGGGGAGGGTTTTGGGGGTTCAAACCCCCCCCGAAATATTCAAAATTATTATCATCTTCCTGCCCTGCATCTTCCTGACCTTTGAGTGTGGTCGGCACAGCATGCGATTATTTCTAATCATTATTATCATCTATTACCTTAAAATTAAGAGAGTATAAATTATTGCATTAACATTTTGAATTTGCCGCGCTGTCACCTGTCGCCGATAATTTGATGACACCGCATCATATTCGGTAATCTACGTATGTTTTCGTGCACCGCTCGGTCGCCAGTCAGCACCAATTACCGCGAATGAATTAGTAGGTACAGTGCGTGCCACGTAAGAAGAGACTTGACCCCGCCTCCCCCGCCTCTTTCCGCCGCCCCTATGACGTCCGGTTCCGTCCCGCACTCATACCTCATACCGCTAAAGATACCTAAAATCGTGTACTGCGCATGTCAAACCACGTGGTGTGTCAAGTCTCTTCTTACGTGGCGTGATTCTAGTGTGACGTGTCGGACTGCAGTGAATGAAGTATTTTGTCGTTTTGTTAACATTACGCTGTGATTTTAATAATAAACTTGCCTGACTCATACAGAAGTAAGTAAATAAAAATAACTAAATAGTATATTTTTATTCATTCTAGATGTGCAGTGTAGAAAAATAGAAAGGTTACTTTTTAAATTAAATCGTCAATTTGTCAGATGTAAACGGATTCTATTTAATAACTTATTCAAAATTAGAAATAATTATTACATTTAGTGGAGCGCCGTAAGGCATAAAAATTGTAAAATCTCGGAATCCAGGGCCTGTCAATGAATTTTCATAAAAACTGTTCTACTGCATTGTTAAAAGCTCAAATAAAAAAGTTAAAGAAAAAAAATTGGCCGATCTTGATTACAACAATTTATAACAACAATTTACTGAAAAATGAGAGGGACAAGGGGAAAAAAATGTTTACAGTAAAGATTTCAATTTCATAGCGAATAAATTATATTTGCATAGTAACTTTAATGTTAATTTATAAATATTTAGCAAAAAATAACGAGTTACGAAAAAAAATAATTAATTATCAACTAGGATATAGATACATTTCTAAATTATTGTTCATTATTTTCGTCGTCATCGTCATCGATCTCATTGATGTGGATTGTAGGTGAAGGATTAGTACAGCTGTTACCATTGCATTCTAAGCAAGCTACAGTGCAATTTAATCCACTTTTCCTGCACCCGCAAGGTGCTCCGCATCCTATTTTGCATGTGCAAAAAATCATTTTTAATAAGGCTTCTGGAGCGGGTAGCTGCGTGATTGTTTGGGGCATCAGTATTCCGCATTCATATTTCCAACCCCATTCTTCTGGTGATATTTCTCTTCCGAGCCATGGTGCAAGGGTTGACTCAATCATAAAGGCTACTACAAACAGGCGCGACACACGATATAATCGCGCGCGACACAAAGGCACAGCTCGTTGCGAGACTTGCGGTGCCTTTGTGTCGCGTGTCGTGTCGCGCCTGTTTGAAGGAGCCTTTTTTTTTTCAGGATGGGATATCATCAAATGACTCTTCCCGCTCTGGGTGGAGCGGAAGGGAGTGTCAGACTCTTACTGACTAAAACCCACCCGTGTTCCTTCCTTCGCCCTTTATGTTCCGGGCCTGCGGTAACCCTTTCGGACAATCCCGCTGACCCGGCAGGCTTCGGCCCTGACGGGTCCCTTCGGTTGATGCTGACATCTCTTTGAGGCGCGCGTGGAACACGTACGCGCCGTCCGGCACGGGCCTGGTCCTGATCGAACGGTGAGCTACCCATTACTCTCCGCCCGCAGGCCTGCGCCTACGGTGGCCGGGAGTCGTCGTGCGGCTCCCGACGCCCGGAGCGTCTCCCGCGGCGGCTGGGACGGGAGGCTCTCTCAGCCGTCCCGCCGCCTCCTTCGCTAGCATGACTGCTTCGCAGAAGGAGGCGACTGCCCCCCACTCCCTCTCGCCCCGGACCATGGCTTGAACCAGGCCCGGACGCGAGAGGTCGCCGCCGCTGCCGATCGCCTCTACGAGGTCACGGCGGTGCTCCGCCCAAGCGGGGCAGACCTCCACCGTGTGCTCCACCGTGTCCTCTGGGCGATCCTGGCAATGGTGACACCCGGGCGTTTCCTCCCGCCTGATTATGTGCAGGAACCTCCCGAAACTTCCGTGTCCGGTGAAAACCTGCGTCAGGCGGTAGGTGAGGGCGCCGTGACGCCTCTCTAGCCACTCCTCAAAGAGGGGTCTTACCGCCGCTATCGTGGCGTGCCCTGTTTGAAAGAGCCTTTATTGCGTTAGTTGTTAAACTCCCCCCACCCCTCACCTTTGTACCTGCAGTCCCTTGAGGCCCAAGGACAAGTTTGTAATAGTTCACCTTTTCAAAATATAACTTTAAAGTTAAACTAATAAAAATAGAAGAAAACTCCGAAAGATTATTAATTATTTATTTTAATAATTAAAAAATTGAGATCGGGCATAATTTTTTTTTTAACATTTTTCTATATACTGTTAATAACACATTTCAAAAATTTATATGAAGATTCATTGACAGGCCCTGGATTCCGAGGTATAAATCTTACGGCGCTCCACTAATTGGTTTTAAAAATCTAAAAATCGAATGGATGCCTGTTGCGTGACGTTATGTTTCAGTTAGGTATTCTTTTAAATATTACTTCAGTAATTTTTCTTATTTCTTTATAAGGAAACCATAATTTTTGAACAAATGGAGAAGAAGAAAAGAAAAGGCGATCAGCTTAAGGGTATAGACTACTGGAAAAAGTGGTGTGGACAAGCGGTTTACAATAAAGAATGAATCTCATGAATAGGTATACATTTTGGGACTGAAATTGA
Source organism: Luperina nickerlii (assembly GCA_963855955.1). NCBI lineage: Eukaryota > Metazoa > Arthropoda > Insecta > Lepidoptera > Noctuidae > Luperina > Luperina nickerlii. The sequence goes on from OY979663.1 coordinate 3,170,805, forward strand.
TGCGGATCAAGTAGTGGATATATTTAAGAACAAAAACAGAAGATTGATTCTCTAATGCGTTTGGGTTCATATAAATATAAACGTTATTTCATAGACATTATTGTTGTTATATTTTCTTAAACCCCCCCCGATACAGAATTCTGGCTACGCCCGTGGGAGGAGCTTATTGGAAAATAGCTTTAGCTTTTCACTGCGCAAATAATGCATATTTAGTGCCTCCGTTTAATCCCGGAAATCCTGGCATCCCGCGTCCTTAAAATGATCGAAACCATAAAAGAAACTGGAAATTAATAAAGGCTTTTAGAGAGTGAATATCTCTCTAAAAAGGTTTATTACGTACTCATAAATTTGACCAGAATCGACGTGCAGTACACGCGATACGTTTCTAGGTACAACGTATGTAATGAAACCACATAAGCTCTTAATCGTTGAATGTTCGCCAAAATCACGTACAGGGCACACTCCATGTAGACCGCAAACATGAATTTGTTGCGTCATCACGTTAGTTGTATTTGCCGGCAGGGAAGGCAGATGTGTAGCTGCTTACAACCTACCAACATTTCATACATGAATGTAGGTAAATATTTTTCAGAAACTCTTTGCCTATTCGCTATAATTTACCTAACCTTGAGCCAGGATAAATCTGGAGTTTGGTTGCGCTACTTCTTCTTCCCAGCAAAAGCACTAGCAAGTGGTGAAGGGCGCGGGCCTGCGGACGGAGAGTAATGGGTAGCTCACCGTCCGATCAGCATCAGGCCCGTGCCGGACGGCGCGTACTTGTCCTATGCGCGCCTCAAAGAGATGTCAGCATCTAGTGAAGGGGCCCGTTAGAGCCGAAGCCTGCCGGGTCAGCGGGATTGTCCGAAAGGATTACCGCTGGCCCGGAACATAAAGGGCTAAGGAAGGAATACGGGTGGGTTTTAGTCAGTAAGAGTCTGACACTCCCTTCCGCTCCACCCAGAGCGAGAGAGGTCATGTGATGATTGCCCATAATGAAAAAAAAAAAGTCGTAAAGGGCGGGGTTTTGGGGGACTTTCTTATGTAATTTTGAGGTTCGTAAAGTGCAGATTCTCAGCCTAATTTGTATAAATGAATATTGATTTGATAAAACCTTGGACTTTAGGGCGAATTTTACCAATGAAAATGATCGCGATCGGCGCCTCTGAACCGCTTTCACGAGCTGTCAGTGTCATTATTGTTCTGGAATATCGATACTTGCGGCTTGTAAACGTGGTTTAGACGTGCTAATCGCGATCAGTTTCTTTGTAACTTCTTAATCTATATTTCCTTGTTTTAAAATAGGCCAGATTCACCGACTTTGTGACGTCACAACCTATTCTTCAAGATGCGGAAGTAATAAACGCTAAGCTCGGTCTAAGCCTTCGAACAGCGAAAGACTCATCGGAATCCGCTTAGTACTTGTACGACGGTAAGACAAAAGACTGACAATATAATAAAGTCTACCGTCTGTTAGGAACCTATTGTATGTTTTAAGTGGTATTAGGTTTTGTCGTTTTTAGGTCAAGTATTAAAAGTATCAAGTAAATATTTAGAGATTCTTAAAAAAAAATGGACGGATTGATGTGGATGCACTACTGAGTGCATACAAACATGACTAAACAAAAGCTTAATACCAAAGATGCTGAATGTCAGCAAATAGACCGATCGCATCATAAACAAGAAAAAAAAATATTTACTGGAATAAAATAATCATATGAGCCATTTCGACAGAAGGTGAGTGATAGTGATAAGCTTTTGCGATTTATGTCACGAAAAATAAAGATTCTAACTAATCATAATAATCATGACATTAATGATCATCATGATCATTAATGTCATGATTATTATGATTATTTGTTATTCTTACTTTGATTAGAATTTAATATGAGCGGAGGTGAAAGATATTGTACATTTTACGTACCTAATTTCTTCAGATTTCTTATTTTAAATACAGCTTGGTCTCACAAACTGAAATAAGAAAACTAAAGAAAACTCCATACAGAAAATTACACTCGCAAAAGAAATAATGAACAATTTCACGAGTTTACCGAAGTGTGAGAAATTAGTAAAAACTTTTCATCAATAGCAATTACTTGTATCAATAAATCCTTGATGTTCGTTCATTGTTCCAACGAAAACTGGTAACTTTTGTCCTGAATCACTAATTGATTGCACAGGAGGTAAGTACAAGGCCATGTCAACGGATTGGCGTGCTGACTGCTGCCTCACTAAATGTTAGTGGGCGTCATTGTTCGCTTGTTCTCTTATTACATTTCATATTGTACTTATACAGGTATATTGGACAACTAGCAGCGTCCCGCGGTTTTACCCGCATAAGTGTCGATCCCGTGGAAATATCGGGATAAAAAGTATCCTATGTCCTTCCCCGGGTTGTAATCTATCTCTCTGCCAAATTTTATCGAAATCCGTTCAGTGGTTTAGGCGTGAAAAGGTAACATACAGACAGACAGAGAGACAGAGTTGCTTTCGAATTCATAATATTAGTATGGATTGTAAGCTAAAGTCCTACTTTGGTAATTTTGATGAGTAAGGCCCTTTGTACCCGGCACGGATTCTTTACGGTACGCGAATAAATCGCGCTGTAGAAAAAATATGTGTCTGTCAACAAGCTTCCATTATAATTCATACAACACTGACGAGCGTGCCGACACACGGCGAATAAACCGTAGTTTTTCACGGCAAGAAATACGTGTGTGTACAAAGGGGCTTCAGCTAAAAAAAAAAAGGATCGATGCTGTTTTGTTTTTCCTTATACTCCAATCGGAAATACCTACGTATAGTACAGAAACCCGGCAACCGGATAGCCGGTGCCGGGTACCCGGCGGCGAAGTGTATAGCCATGTACGTTAGCTTTCACACGTACTGAATTCATGGTTTCAGTTTTTCAGGATGGGAAATCATCAAATTCCCGCTCTGGGTGGAGCGGAAGGGAGTGTCAGACTCTTACTGACTAAAACCCACCCGTTTTCCTTCCTTAGCCCTTTATTTTCCGGGCCAGTGGTAACCCTTTCGGGCAATCCCGCTGAGTCACTGATACGATACCCTGTAATGTGTATTGGCCTGTATGACATTTGAAAAGTAAGAAAAACGCAAAGTCAAAAATTCTGCTATAACATGTTTATTAATTACTATACTCCATTTGCAATAAGATTAGACATTTAAATAAACCTTTTTTACAGTCCGTTCGACCGATTTTGAATTCTATTGCGTTGGTGGCATGACATATGGCAGTTGCAGTAAACAGTTGGTATTGTAACCACTTTTTTGCTTTCAATACCATCCTTATGCCTACGGTATAGAAGTGAAAATCTGTTGAACGGACTGTAAAAAAGGATTATTTCAATGTCTAATCTTATTTCAAATGGAGTATAGTAACCGATAAAATTTCAAGACTCCTTTATTTTATGTAATTTTAATTTAATGTATTACAAATAAACGTTCCGGAATAAATACTCTGAATAATAGTGAAAACCGCATCAAAATACATTGCGAAATTTACATTTTACACGAAAAGCGATTATAATTTACAATATATATTGTATTTTCTGTTTCTGTTGCACTATCTCTCCGAATACTAGGATCTCCGAACTGTCTAAGGATTCATCTGACGTAAGACAGAGTCATAAAGTATAATAATTAAACTTCCAATTTGCACTGAAACCACGAACTGTAAGACCCTAGTGCTTTCACAAAGAGAATTCTGAACAATCTGATAATTAATATTTGTATTCAAATATTCTTCGTACATTTCAATCCAAAGATTAAAATAAATATGTATATAATTATGCATATTAGCCAATCAGAAAAGTAGCGAGACTAAGAGCCTAAGTATCGCCATTCTAACAAAGTGGCTATTTTAATGCACAAAGCTAATCAAGCGTGCTAATGACGATGACTGTTCCCTTCAAGCAAAGTGGAATGATGGACAGCAAATCGTTGGGTTGAAGCCTAAAGACGATCATAAAATCTTAGCATTTTGAATAATGCGGTGCCATTAACATTATACCATATAGTCTGTTCCAAAAGTTTCTGTTCAAAGTGTAAACAAACTATGTTCAGGTTAAATTCCTACGCAACTACTGATTTAAGAGAATAATTAACACATTCATCTATATTTAAAATGTTACAACTTCATATCCCACCACTTTTTCCAATAATTATATTAGGTATTGTTTGAACACCGATTTAGCATAAAAATAAAAACGAAGACAAAGAAGACCAAGTAAATTCCTAAGAGTTTAATAACTACTTTCAAAGCTATAATAATGCAGAACACAATAACAAACCATTTCGAAAATAAATACCAATAATTTAAAATACTGTTTCAAAATATCCAAAGCCTCTATAATAAACAACACATACAGCCTTCGTAGAACAAACACCTAAGTACAAAGCGATATGCCAATCAGAATCGTGGTTATCACAAAAAAAATAGATACAATACAATTTAGCGACTACAAATTTGCATCTTCTTCATCCTGCCGGAAAACTCGAACTGGCGGCGGAGTTTGCATCTTTTTACAAGAACACATTAAGTACGTAGATAGAAGTGATATCAGAGATTTTTTAATTGAATATGTTATAGAAATATGTGCAATAGAATTAATAACGGAAAAACTATTATTGATAACTATTTATTGGAATAGAAGAGAGGAAGATATATTTTATAAACAATTAAAACAAATTTTAACTTTGTAAATAAAAAATATTTTAAACTTAATATAATTATAGGAGGAGACTTCAATATAACAATTTTAGAAAATAATTTGAAAACAATCCAATTATTAGATCTCATGCTAGAATATAAGCTTAATCAACAAATAAAAACACAACACGAGTATCCCAAACATCGTCAACATGCCTACTTAATTTTTACAAGCTTTATAGCAAATTACATACAACGGTAGAGGAGTTGGGTTTTTCAGATCATAGTGGTACTATCATACACATGGCTCTGCCCCAGCAAACAAAGCGAGATACCTTGTATGTCAAAAAAAGGTTATAACAAAAACACGCAACTATTTAAATCTAAATTAAACGAATTAAATTGGAACGAAATAATAGAAATAAATCAAAACATAGATGAAAACTATGGAGCATTTAATAACACAATAGCCAACAATTATTAATTCAATGTATACCTAAAATGAAAATAAAGTTAAAAACAAATTAAAAAAAGTATTGGCTAAACTCAGGCTTCAAACTTTCATGTAAAAATAAAAGGCTTGAAAAGATACTTACATTTAAAACTAATAATCCACTAATTAATCATAACTATAAACAATATGAAAAAACACTAAAGAAAACAGTTATAACAGCAAAGAAATTACAATACATAAATAAAATAAAAAAAATCAAATAACAAAGTTAAAACTATGTGGAGTATTATAAATGAAAGAAGAAGTAAGAAAATAAAAAGGGATAAAAATAACATTAAATTACAAATAAGTAATATAAATGTCAGTGAACCTAAACAAAAAGCTAACTTTTTTAATAACTTCTTTGCGTCCATCGGCGAACATAGCAATTGGCAATGAGCCGCGAGGCACCCCAGTGCTCTGCCCCACTGAAAACACCATGTTCCTCAGTCCAGTAGTAGTAAAAAGCAAGAAGAGTCATGGAATAGACGACTTACTACCAATGTTTTACGACAATGTGTAAACGAACTTGCGTTACCATTCTACTTGCTAGTAAATCAATCTTTCGAAGACGCGACTTTCCCGGACTTCCTGAAGAAAGCACTAATAAAACCAATCCACAAAACACGGTGTTTACTCCTTCTGCGAAAAATACAAAATATTTAACGAATGCCAAAACGGCTTTCGCGGAAACAGATCCACTGTTCTAGCAATTTTTAAATACATACAGCCGGTCGATTCTGTAAAAATCTCACCGTGAAATCTTAGATGAAGTGAGTTTGTTTTTGCTAGACATTGACACTATTGACAGCTCACTCCACGCTCACTTCACCTAAGTTTTCACGGTGAATTGGTTACAGAATCGCACTGCAGGAAGCGTTATATATAATAAACGACAAAAAATACGCCGTAGGTTTATTATTAGATATGTCAAAAGCTTACGATAAAGTGCAATATGACATTCTATTAAATAACTTACAAGTTATAGGGATGCGCGGTAAGACTCACGAATTGTTTAAATCCTATGTAACAAATAGAGAACACCAGATAGAAATAAATTTTATAATGAATATACCAAACAGATACAAAATATTCGATCTGACAGTAAAACAATTAACGCCTCTATTCCCAAAGCGAGTGTAATTGGATGCCTTCTATTTCGTATTTATATAAACGACCTTCTAAAAACCATACAAGGGCCATGCGTCTTGTTTGCTGACGATATTTCGCTTCTAACTTCATGCCGGAACAATGTAGGCTTGAGTGAGGACCTAACCGCCACATCAAATAAATCAATAACTTGGATGACCGACTATAACCTTGAAATAAATTTCTCTAAATCTAAATTAATGCCCTTCCAACCCCATCAAAAAGCCCCACAAGACATAAAATTCACCTACAACGGCAAAACAATAGAATTCGTTCATGATTTTACTTTACTTGGCCTGTCTATAGACACAAACATAAATTGGAAATCACACATTAAAAAGATAAAATCAAAACTATCCAAATTTGCATACGCCCTTCGCGAATTAAAAAAACACCACTGACCTAGAACTGCATTTGTTACCTATTATGCCTACGCATATGCGTGGCTCAGTTACGGCGTGATATTGTGGGGAAATAGCAAGGATGTGCCATTGCACAAACACACACTTTTCACATTGCATAAAAACTTATAAGAATCCTAGCAAATATAGAAGACACCGACAGTTGCAAACCTCATTTCCAAGAACATAGAATCCTTACCCTCCCCTGCTTATACATTCTAGAAATATATAAATTCGTTCGAAATTACCCACATCTTTAGACATCAAGAGAAAATATACAGTCAAAATATACATTGCGCTATAAAAATAGGTTAAACTTACCAAGCTCTAAGTTAAAAATGCACTCAACAAGTACACTAATCATGTCAATTAAAATATATAATAAATTACCAGAAATAATGAAAGAAGAACAAAAATTTAATACATTCATAAATAAATTAAAACGATTTCTATTATATAAATGCTATTATAATATCAATGAATATTTAAATGACAAATTTTAAATTATTTACATGTTTTTATAGAATTATTACAATATTTATTATAACAACAAAGTAGTAAAATAAAAGCTCTCTTCCTCTCTCCTACTTTTGCTGTGCCCGACATGGTCCACAATGATCATATTCTGTAAAATCTACCACCTAAGTTCACATGTGGAAGCAATAAATATATTGAGTTTTGAATAATATTCTTTTTCTTAGCGTGTCGATGGTAATCTAAATGGACTCGGCCCAGAACTCGGCTACAGCTCATTATTAAATTGTAATTGAAAACTCACCGACGAAAATAATTGAGGTTACAAACTGTCAAATGAAAAACATCCCTAATGTAATTTGAAATTAGAATTTCGGGCTTAAAATTTTTAATAATCAAGTCAAAGCACTCAATTTGTAAGTAGCATTACAAGTTGGCACCCACGGTTACGTTTTCTGATCCATTTGTTTACAATTTCTTCAGATAGTTTTGGAACAGATTATATGGGGATTGATTTGCGAAAGTCGTATTACACAGATAATTTCCGTCAGGAATTGGAATGATGATTGAACCGTCAATTGATGTTCAATCTCGACGGCACTCAATTATTGAAATCATTCTCTTGTGAAATGCTGGGAGAATGCTTTCATGGGTCATTGGTGATTAGAAATACTTTATGGGCAAATGCTTTACTGTAAATAGTTATTTTCTGGAATGTGTGTTGGCCCGAGGCTTTAGAAGTTTAGTAAAGGCAGTTTACAGAAATTAAATAAATGTAATGAAATGTTGATGTGATTAAATTAAATGATGTTTATTTTTGTAAGTAGATATTTGGGGGCAGTATCCTGGGGGTTCGAATTTTGTACCGTATAAGGAATACAATACTGCGCGCCAAAACCAAGATCACGGACGTTACCCAGAAAGCCGCTAAGCCGGACATGTCAGGCGTATATCAGTTGACGAATGGGCTAAGAGACATCAATTGGGTTCCACTAAACGCACGATGCCATTGCGGCAGGCCGAGACGAAGATGGCGGGACATGCTTGAATCTTACCGAAAGGATTGGCCGGCGACTAGCAAAAGACAGAAGTCCTGCTGTGGGATCATACAGGCTAATTCATTAATTAATTAACTCGTCATTTTTTTAACTAGATGGCGCGCAGTGCCAGTGTGCAGTGTGAGTTTTCAAAATGCTAATTAATATCGAAAAAAAATATGAACAGGCGTGGTCATCTTAGTCATCCGTGCTCGGGATTCCTCTGAGTGAAAATAAATTACCTTCACCTAAGGGCCTATTCACACAGACCACAACCACACCACGTCTCAGCGACATATTGTGGGCAAGCAGTGGTTACGTGTAAATAGATGTGATTACGTTTTGACTTTGTGTAAATTATTTCATCACCACTCCTCTCAAAACGGTGAAGGCAAAACATCGTGAGGAAACCGGCATGTCTTAGAACTGAAAATTCAAAGACCCGTATTGGGTCTGCCTGGTGGATTCTGGTCCACTCCCTCTCACAGAGAGGTGGCCTGTGTCCCAGTAGTGGGAACGCTATAGGCTGATTATGAATGTTTTCTGACAGAATCTACACAAACTCCGGCTGTGTCGTCGCGTGGATGCAAAGTTGTGGTTGCGTTGTGGCTCCGATGTCGCTTTGATGTGGTATCGCCCACATGGTTGACTTTGACGGCTAAATGTGGTCCATGTGAATAGACAGTTCACTTTGATTGAAATTAACGCCCGTGTACGTGGTGTTGTTGTGGTGTGGTTGTGGTACGCACGACGACATATCAAGCTATATATTTCCAGTATAAGCTGGCTTCTCGTTGTACAAAAAAACTTTATATTACGAGGTCAGTTAAAACTGGAAATGTATAGCTTGATGTGTCGTCGTGTGTACGTGTGATTGGGCCCTGAAGGCTAATTAGAGTAGCTTCGTTTTTGTTTAATTGCAATTTGCAATCATACTAGAGCAATCCTTTTATCGATACGACGTGTGTGTAAATCAAATCAAATTATTTATTTGCTTAATAAAGGTAAATATAAACAGATGTTACAAATAGATGTAAAGTACACTGTATCATTCCCTAATAAGGTATAAATATTTATAATATTATTAATGTTAATAAAAAATATTAATAAATTCAGAATATTATAAAAGGTTTAAATTAAAAATAAAAATTGTCAAATGAATTAAAAATTTATAATACATGTCATAGACTTAACAATCAAATAAATTAAATTAAAACTATTGATCCAAATTAAAATAAAATTGTAATGTAATTGCGGTAAAAACTAACTAACGTTATACTGTACACAGTTACTAAAATAACTAACGTTTACTCCTTGTAAAGAAAATGTTCATAAATCAGTAATTTTATAAGTCTTTGAGTATCGTGGGAGACTCGCTAATTAATCGTTGTGAGTAACCGAAGTTGACTTTAACTGCTCGCATTAAACATTTAACGGCTTTTTCGTCGAAATCAAAATTGAACTCGAAATTTTCTGTTCCCAATGGAGTGGCGTTCGTTGAATATAAACGCACTACTTCGGATGAGACACACGCGCCTTTTTGCTTTTATTTTGTCGAGAACACTTTATGATGGGATTATTATAGCTTTGATAACACATTATTAATATGTAAATAGCTGTTTAACTTCTAGTGTGTTTTTTTTTGTTTAATTTGCAGAGGTTAGATTGCTCTTTGTGGTAAGGTCTATTGCCTAATTTAATGATAGTCGTCTGAGAAAATTGACCGGACCGATGTTTGTAACAAGAGATTCTAAATTGGGTTTACCTTAATAATTATAACTATGAGACGAAAATATTAGGGGAATGATCTCTAAATAATAGGAATCACCTTCTGCATATACAACCAAATCACAGAAATACGATCTGATTTTGAATAGGACACTGATACGATAAAGGAAATCTATTCATCAAGATCTTAATTCAGAACTATTGAAAATACCTCCATGACTCGTTTAACAAACTAAAATCTATGCCCTCAAGCAAAATATCTATTCACGAATCCCAACGACCTAATAATACTCAAAGAGCGACTTATAAGTAATAATAAAAATTTTCAAATCACTCGATAAGCATCTCGAACAAAAAGTATCGGAATATTAAGAGAGGAGCGGCCGAGCGTCGCGTACGCACGCGTGGGGCTATAGCCGTCGCGTCGGCGTCAGCGTCGGCAGGATTCGGTCGGACCGGTTGGTCGGGTTCCGACCGGAGCCAGTTTTTTCGCAACACAATTCTTCCTGGCTCCCAACCCTGTTCTCTCACGATTTCGATACATTCTGTACGTGTATGTAGGTTGGTTGGTTTTAGGTTGTTTAAATGGCGGGAATTTGGACGGTGTAGTTAGTGTGGTGTGCACAGGGATTGGTTGACTGTTTGAGTTTCTGTAGTTAATGATATTGTAGATTTCTACAGGTTGTTAGGATGTTCATGGGATATATGTAGATGGGATAATCATAAATCTTTATTTATCTCAGGATCATATAACAGGCACTGATTAATATAATGCACAATCTTCAGCAAAGAAAAGTGTCTGAGATAGGAGGGTCCTGAGTTACAGATTACCCGGCTCTCTTGGATAGAACATGTATGACATCAGTAACCGTTATGTAAAGTATTACATAACGGTTAGAGTCGAGATATTATGTAATAAAAGTATAAAATTGCAATCTACATACCTATATAAAATTCAAAGTCCTGACTGACTGATATATCAACGCACAGCCGTTGGGCCTAGAGACATGAAATTTGGAGGATGTGTTCTTTGTGAAGAGTAGATATCCATTAAGAAAGGGTTTTTCAAGATTCCACCCCTAAGAAGGTGAACGGGAGGAGGGTGAAATTTCGTGCGGACGAAGTCGCGGGCAGAAGTTAGTTAAGTATATGGTAAAATCTTTCCTAACTACATAGCTTTCGCACAATCCTGGATAGAGGTTTCCTAAAATTACGTTACACACATTGCACACCAGCCTTGTTTTCCTGTAGTTCCTGTCTCATCGTTTTATATCGGAAATAAAGGAATGACGAAGAATGTAAGAGTTAGGAATGTAGGGAGTTAGGGGTACTGCTTGAAGCCTCTTACAATAGTGGTCCTGGAGATTAGAGAATTTGACGTCGAGTAAAGATTTAGATTCCTTCGCTAATAAAATCTTGGTATACTTAAATGATGACACCGAGAATATTCTATTAATAAATCAATATTGATCAATAATCATATTGTGTCTGGCCTAGATGCGTGGGCTTTCGGACAGTCTGTCCATAGCTGGAACGCATCTATATTCCTTTAAGTGGTTCAGGGATTATGTTTGATAAATGGTCTAATGCAATGCATTGAATAACTGATTATTTAGGGTACTACGCAGTCAGACGTTTTTAGATTACCTATCTGTATTAAAAAAATATTAATTTTAAAGGACGATTGGATATTTAATAATCTTGACTATTAAGGCTCCCGCAGACTGCAGTGCGACGCGACTCTAGTAGAACAATTTCATGGAAATTGTTCTTTTTTTGTTAGATCTGGCAAAGAACAAGTGATCAAGCTTTGCCAGAACTATACGTATATGCATATCTAATCTAATCATTATAACTTTTGGGTCTTGTCCTTGTCATTTTTTTAAGTGTCCTTTCCAATATTTGAGTTTAGTCATCAGTAAAGTTATGAATACTTTAAAATAGAAGAACGATCTCAAAAAATATGTCTCGCTTTCTACTCTTCAGAATATTTTAAGAGGCTTGAGGCTAGAACTTCATAACCGCTATTGAGAACTGTACAATACATAGCTACCGATACCAGTACATACAGTACTTATGTAGGTACATGTAGAGTAAAAAATCAGCAAGCCGCGCAACTCCGAATCTTGCGCAGAGCGTTGACTCCCCAGATGAACCATTTAGACGTGCTCGTGTACTGTGTATACTCGAACGAGTTTCACGTACGTTTCCATTGACATCCGATACGATATCGTTGAATTATGAAGGTTTTTCTACTCCAGAAGACAATGTATTTGTTTTTGGGCTAGCCTTAAACTAGGTATTATGATTTTCTCATTATCAATACATAGTGTGGGACCCGCAGTTAGATGGACCGGACAGCATCGGACTGCAACAAACTAACAAGACTTTCTTTGGGAAGCGAGAAATAATTTTAAAATCGTTTTTTTCTATTTCATCTCTAGCTTCATCTTATTAGTAGATGATCTGTGTCCTTAGGAATGTAGGACCCAAGGAAATAGTTTTGAACGACGATGCTCTCATCGTTAGTCTCAATCAATTTGGCAGACTATTTATTTTATGCACAATGTGGCCAAACTCATTAAAATCCTTTACATCCTGTCAATTTTAATTTAGTAATCCATTCAGTATTGACACAATGAGTCTCGTTGGTTATAAAAATTGCAACAAAAATAGTAAAAGAAATATCTGTCCAATAAACGCGCCAACGGACAAGCGCGCGCGCAGGCGCACACACACGCACCGCCTGTAACCACGCCCCACACGCGCAAGCGCTTGGTCACGAACAAGCCCGAGATTATACGAAGATTGTCTTCTCGTCTAGTCTGGCTATATACTAACGAGTACATAATACGAAGTACCTATTGTCTGTGGCGATGACTCGCAGATACCAAGTATATGATTTATAAAAGAAAAAAGATATTGGAAGACGTTTGTAGGTATAATGGTTCCGAGAACAAAGTTGGTTATATTATGGTTTTATGAGTCAATATGGGAGTAAATCTGAGACTAACGATGTTTTCGTATTTTATTGCGATGTTTTTGAAGTTATTGGAATATTACAACGTCTCTTAGATTTTCTTTCCATAAATTAAAATGTTCACTTAGTTCCCTACCTACTAAGTGAAATTGAGTCCTGATTTTTTAACTTAGTATGGCAGGTACTTAAAATAAGTTTTTTTTTAATAATTCAGAAGGTTAAACTGCGCTTACCGCGGTTGGTGTGTGGATGGGTGACCATCTTTACAAACCGAGACCCCTCCGTGCCTCGGGAAGGGAAGCACGTTAAGCCGTTGGTCCCGGCTGTCATTCGTGGATCTTTGACGGTCAATACAGGTAGTCAGAAGCCCGAAAGTCTGACAACCAGTCTTACCAAGGGGTATCGTATTATCCAGTGACTGGGTTGTGGAGGTCAGATAGGCAGTCGCTCCATGTAAAATACTGGTATTCAGTTGCATCCGGTTAGACTGGAAGCCGACCCCAACATAGTTGGGAAAAGGCTAGGCAGATGATGAATTCAGAGTGTGTGATATAATAAAAATTGCTCATTTTAGGAGTTCTACACATCTTTAACCTGTCTTGGCCACTTCTTTTACCTGTCATACTGTTCAGGGATATCGATGCGCAGCCTGTTAACATGAATTCAGTACATGATTCTGAACCCTCCTGCGTTAAAAATTTTCGTCGGCTATTACTAAAATATCTGTTCCGTACATGCTGACCGCGTAGGTATTGCACTCATTACAGATTTTTTTGAAAACCGACGAAATACTTTTCTTCGAAATATTTCTACGCTAGAATCATGTGCTGAATTATTCAAGTTACAGTTTTTGCGTCGATGTAGTGCCACCCTGTATAAAGGTCATAGCACATGTATCAAATCGGAAAGGGATTGGCACCGTATCGCCTTTAATCCCGCCGTCAAACAGGCGTCAACCTAACGTAAGCACGTAACCAAAGCGGATCAGAAGCTCCGATACGTCGACTCGGCTACGGGTAGGCGACGCCGCGCTCACGGCTCGCCGACCGCTGGTTGATTGTGCAGCAGGCAGGCCGGAGGGGTGAGAGGGGCAAGGGTGGACAAAGAGACGTAAGCTCGGGTACGGAGAGACGTTAGCGCTGGGACGACGAGCCGTAATCGCGGGGACGACGAGTCGTAACGCACCGCACCGCGGTTCGTGAGCTTGTCCCGAGGCGAGGCGATTACGTTACGATTCCGATTAGTGTGCGTTGCAGTAGGGAGTTTCATACAAACAATACTGAACGGCTCGAGTTAATACGGTGCCGATCCCTTTCCGGTTTGATACGTGAGCCTTTATCACGGAATGGCCTTCATAGTATAACAGATACGTGATACGAAGGAGGAAAATTAATACGTTTGTCTCTTGTTTTTTGCGATCATCAACCGCTTTTTCATCAACTAGGACAACAACTCCAGCATCCTCATCCTGCGGCAATTTACCGCTGGCCTCAAAATACATACAAATTGCCAATCATCTGGAGCACCTATTAAATTATCAACATCACTAACTAACTTCAATTCGGTACAAAAACCAGTCTATATTTCCGGTGGAACGAACAAATACGAGTATTTTACTCTGAGACGGTTGTAAAGCGTGGCATACACGGCCTAGATACTATCGAAGAATTTGCGTACCACACAAATGAAAAGAAACATAGAATACTCTTTATCTTTACCATTCAAATTATGGATATAAATGCATAGGTACAGTCGCCAGCACATCAAGCTACTACAATCTGTCAAATATCTTTAATAGATTTTCAACTTTATCGCTAAAGTATAAGGTTCAAATTTGATTGGGAAAATTTGACAGTTTCGGGTAGCTTGATGTGCTGGCGTCTGTACATTTCACGTAGGAAGATACAATGGGCGGTCTTAACATAATCAGCGTCTAATTTTCCCACTGCTGGGACACAAGCCGCCTCTCTGTGACAGGGATTGGGCCATAATCCACCACGCGGGCCCAGTGCGGGTTGGTGGATGTCACATCTCTTCTCTAGGACATGCCGGTTTCCTAACGATATTTTTTTTCGCCGTTTTGAGAGCAGTGGTGATGAAATCAAATACAAAAGTAAAGAGCCAGCCTGGGATCGAACTCACGACCTACAACTAGTCAGTCGGGGCCGATAGTATTGGGTCACCACTGCTTTCTCATGGTCGGTCTTAATAGACTCTAAATGAGAGTAACTAAGGATCTTCTTAAGGGGACTACAGTACCTAAACGCAAGTTTTATAGTGCCTAATGTATATGATCGACTACAATAAACAAAATCAGAAAAATATATGATATTCTTCAGGATATATGCTAGTTAGATAGTGTGTTGAAAACATAATACAACTAATTTGATACGATAGAAAAAAATCATGAAGATACCTCTAAAAACTTTCTTTTTACAATAAAAACCACACTAATATACATATAATCATTCTGATTTTTTCTCAGTTTATTTTACAAGCAACATATTAAAGCACTAGTGTTTTAATTTTTTAGCCCAAACAATAGATTCTTTGTAAATAGATAATTGCTTCATATTTTACAATAATTTACCAGCGTTGTGTCAACGCGCTTTTCTTTCTTTTCTATGCAGTCCGACAGTGATCACGCTTTAGGTCATGTAGTCCCCTTAACTCTTAATATTTTGGATGGGTAATACGTAGTGAGACGTTTTGATGATTAAATTAGTTCTTTCGCATACTTGAACCTCCCGGTAGATCTGTTCACGGGCTGATTTTCGGTAAATCTTTTAGCAAACTCCAACTATTATGTATCTAGGCACATTGTTTTAGATTCATTTTTTTATCTTCTGTGGTTAAAGCTGTGAGTTTTTATAGCCGTGTATCCGACAGATACCAATTAACAATAACAATGCGAAGGCAATATGACCATGACCAATATCTTTGCATTTTCGAAGTTCATCAGATGAATATAAATTCAGTGTATTCGACGCTTTAAAAAACGCAATACGTAGGTACATGTGTACGACGTAGTATGCATTCGGACTATTTTGTGTCACGTCATTCAGGTGCGCTGCCCCGTGTAATTGAAATTAATTGTACAGACGCCAGCACATCAAGCTACTCGAAACTGTTAAATTTTCCCAATCAACTTTGAACCTTATGCTTTAGCGATAAAGTTGAAAATCTATTAGAAAAAATTGACAGATTGTAGTTGCTTAATGTGGTGGCGTCTGTACACAATGTAGACGTACCTTTTTTTGGTTTTACATGCGAATCCACTCATGCTGTCCCTTCGACGTGTCCTTTGGAAAATCATGTGAAGTATTGTCGCAAAGTGACCATTTCTTTTCGACTTCCTATAAATTTTATTTTTCTTTCCTATTTTTATGATGTATAAAGAGTATTCTATCTATCTTATTTTCAGCCAGTGCACGTAGATAAACGGAAACAAAAAATTGTATACATAATGTAAACGTAAAAGATAGTATGAATCGGATGTCTATGGTATGAATGATATGAAAGAGAAGGAGGAATGATAATAGCGTGACGGTTGACAGGGAGAATGGAATAGGAAAACGTGTTGCGCCGACCCTAAGTCACGTGGGACAAGGGTAAGAAGGTGATATAGATGGGTGGTAAGTAAGCATAATGAGCTTAAAATGTTCCCACCGCTGGGACACAAGCCTCCTCTCTGTGAAAGGGCGGGGGCCGTAATCCATCACGCGGGCCCAGTGCGGGTTAGTAGATGTCACATGTCTTCGAATTTTTGGTTCAGGTAAGTAAGTAACAAAATCGACGGTACTGGCAATGTATTTATAGGTTGTCATCTTAAATTCATTTAATGTTCTTTGTGAAGATTGTTCTCGAATATGATCATAATTATCTTGCTGTCTCTAAGCTAGTTAACGACACGAATCTAATGACTTTCCAATAAGAAACTTTGTCTAGTTTATTTTATGAGAAAAGTAATGAAATAAATAACATTCTTAAAGGACACAGACAGGCGCGACGTGATTCTGGTAAAACAATATCCATGAAGTTTTCATGGGAATATAGGAAATTGTCTTACTAGAGTCGCATCGCGCTGTCGCGTAGCGCCTGTCTGGGGAATTAATTCAAAATTGACTGCTTATAATATTATACAATACGATATTGAATATATATATATATATATATAATAAATAAATAATATTCATTCCCATATGCGACATAAAAGTATTCGACCATCAAGTTTTACTAAAACAGTAAACTAGGTACTTAAGTTGCGAAGTCTTTGGCAGGTATAGTGTGTTCTCCTTTAATTGTCGTATTTGGTAAACACATTGGTGTACGAAGGGATAATTCTCGTAATTTTAAGAATGTTCACAGTCTGATCTCAGGCTTAATCTGTCAAAAATACCTCTAATTACCCACATTTTTGACAAGTTTTTGACATTGATTGTCGCTGAGATGAGATTGCAACTACATTTTAAACGTTTTTAATTACGGAAGTTGACCTTCTGGTGTATTTAAATTTTGAGAAAATCTGTGTGGAATAATAGTTAATTCGAATCAGCCGGTCGATTCTGTCAAAATCTCACCGTGAAAACTTAGGTGAAGTGAGTTTGTTTTTGCTAGGAATTGACACTATTGACCACTCCACGCTCACTTCACTTAAGTGTTCACGCTGAGATGGTTACAGAATCGCACTGCAGTTTTTGATGGTATTCATACTGTTCCTAACATATAGTGTTCCTTAAAAGAAGGGGCTACCTCGAAAATCTAGTATCCTCGAAAACCTACTAAGCGGGCGAAAGTGATGCAATTACTTTTGAAATGCAAAAGAAGAGTGATGGCTATAGTGTGCGTACACTCGGAATAAAACGACGTATGTGCCAAAACAAATTTACTCATTTTTTAACTAAATAAATTTAAAACTACTTTGAGTAAACTTTGATATGATAATTCTCTATGTTTTAAAGCAAATTCCATTGTATAACTTTTAAGCCTTACGCCGTGATGTCGAAAGAAGTAAAAAAATAGACATGTCTTTGCAATTTTTTCGTATCGAGAAAAAAGTCATTGAATCGTGTATTCCTTTTACATGATACTAGACCAAAGAGTCAAAAAACATATACCAAAATTTTTAAATCCCTATTCCACATACTTAACAAGTTACACGAAATAGAAAAACCACATCTTTTTCAATATATGATCATAAAACGATCATAAAGCTTGCACTTTATGCGAAAACTTCTAATAGTCATACCGTGTTTGTTTACCAAATAAATAATCAATACATACGATTGCTAATAAACTGTACGTATAAGGAAAACGGTTACCAAGAAATATATAAAAATATCTGAGAACTTTCGACACATCAAGTCATTGAGGCAGAGGATACATTAATGAAGATTGTTTATTATAACAATTTAGCAAAGTTATGGAGGCGCTAATCACTGTAACTGATTGAGTGATTGGGATAGTGAAGTTTTAGTTTAATCATCTTGTGTCGGGTGGGATAATAATTTTGGAAATATAATTTTGTTGGGGTTAATTTACTGTCTTATTAATAGTTTTCATAACGAGCGCGTCATTAAACAATAATTTATTTACATCGATGCTCGATAGTTCATTAATAATATTTTGTATTTAATGTGGACGACAGAGGATACCTATTTTTTTTAATGGATAAACGAACTAAGAATTTAAATTATTATGACATGACATGACATCTTATGACTAACCTAAAACTTCAAGGAGAGCTGTGGTGGCACAGACGGTAACGGCCGCGACTTACGGGTTGTGGGTCGTGGGTTCGAACTCTAACAAGCGCTTTACTTCGTGTAAATTACTTCATCACCACTGCTCTCAAAAAGGAAAACATCGTGAAGAAAGCGGTATGTCTTAGAACCAAAAATTCGAAGACATGTGACATCTACCAACCCGCAATGGGCCCGCGTGGTGGATTACGGCCCACTCCTTCTCACAGAGAGGACGCCTGTGTCCCAGCACTGGGAAAATTACAGGCTGAAACCTAGTTGAACAATATATAAATATTTACTTCGCTTTTATGTTGCAACTAGCTGCTCTCCGCGGTTTCACCTTCGTAAATGTCGATCCCGTGGAAATATCGGGATAAAAAGTAGCCTATATGTTAATCCAGGATGTCAGCTACCTCCATACAAAATTTTATCAAAATTGGTCCAGCCGTTTGAGCGTGAAGAAGTAACAAACATATAAACACACACACACACACAAACTTTTGCCTTTATAATAAATTAGTGTTATGTGATTGCTGACAAATATTTAATACATAAAAAAGTTGACGTAAGGTAATTCATTTCTACAAGATATCTTCAAACGGTCATTTTGTGTACCTATAGAAGTTATTTCAATTTATTTTCTACATGTGTCATGTGTGTCTGTCGATATGTGTGTGGGTGTCGATGTGTGTGTGGTGTCGATGTGTGTGTGTGTATTTTAGTAATTATACAATACAGCTTGTTCCTACTTTACAATTTAATTTAATTTGACACATGTTAGTAGTAAGTATTTAATGAATTAGGTACTAAATAAATTGTTGTTGATGAGTTCTTTATTCTATCGTATTGTCCTAAGAGATAATAGATGGAATTTTTAAAATTATAGTTTTGTTATTAAACATTCATACATATACATTCAGTTACCTTTCATTTAATTATTTTTACTGAATGAATATGTGGTAGTCTAAAATGCACGGGGCCCCCGTAAACCACCAAGGAAAATGAGTGGCGTGAAGAATTCAATGCATCCTGCTAATATTATAAATGTGAAAGTTTCTGAACATGTTTGGATGTTTGCTACTCAATCACGCGGAAACCGTTGAACAGAATTGGATGAAAATTGGCACATAGATAGACCATTTCCTGGATTAACACGTAGGATATTTTTTATCCCGATATTATTACGGGATGGAAACTTACGCGGATGAAACCGCGAGGCGCTAAGTTGTAAATAAGTAGCTCAAAATCGTGAACGATGCAGATGGAAGGAGGCTTTTACCGTTGCACAGTATGGGCAAAGGTAACACATGTCTTAGTGCTGATTTTTCAATAGTCAGATAACTTTTATCTAAAGAATAATTATTTCAGTTTGACATAATTGCTGTACAAAAACTGTCAAACTGCCATATCTATTCCTCAGATAAAAGTTATCTGACTATTGAAAAACCAGCCCTTAGTCTAAAAACAATTTGCACGTGTAGGCAAAGGTAATTATTTTCGACAATCGACCAAAATCGATTGCAAGAAATCGATCAAGAATAATAAGTTTATCCAACTTAAAGCTTCCAACAGAACCCACTAACTTAAGAACAAGTAACCTATTCCTAAAAATACCCGACCAGTTTTCTATCGATTCTCATAAGCATCGCGGGAAGGTAAGCAGGTGTACCACTTTGTAAGTTTTTACTCCGTACTGATACTTATGGTGTAATTATTGTACTATATTGTTGTTCAACGGGGCATTAGGCCAGCGGAGTCTGTAACCCGTATTTGGTACGTGTGCTGACTACTTGTGTACTCTGCAAATATAAATAGAGGGTTTCTATACAGGGTTACTGGTAAAACATTAACAACCTCTTAAGAGGTCATTGTACTCATCATTATGAACAACTTGTACTATGGATCAAACCTGAAATCGCGAAAAAAAAAACAGCTGTTCCCTACATTTCATCATCATTTCGGCCGAGAGACGTCCACCGCTGGACATAAGCCTCCCCCAAAGGGTTTGCCATAATCGCCACGCTTGGCAGGCGGGTTGGCGATCGCAGTACGGTATGGTGGTGGAATGCATAGAGAACGCTGCTGCCCATCCTCCGGTACGACCCTTAGTCGCCTTTTACGACACCCACGGGAAGTATGGGGTGGTGCTATTCTTTAAGTCCGGCACCACACAGACAACATTCCCTACATTTATGTTCGTATAACTCATCAAAATGTAGGGAGCAGCTGATATTTTTTCGCGATTTCAGGTTTGGTCCCATAGTAAAAGTTGTTCATAATGTTGAGTACAATGACCTCTTAAGAGGTTGTTAATGTTTTACCAATAACCCTGTATTTAGGCAGACTTAATTTGTGGCCGTATCAGTTAGTAGTAGATACTTACATCTTTTGGCAAAAGTAAAGCTCTTCATGAAATAACTTAGTTACCTATTCGGGGAAGTTACAACGCGTCATCATTGATATGTGACTTTCAACTTCATCACTATAAAGTAGGGTAAAATCAGGACGCTAAGGCAAACTGTTTAATAAAAACACAAGTTCGAAAAATATATATAAACTTTAATAATAGGCTATATTAAGTTTGTTTTATGAATCAAATATTTTGCACTCGAAATCACTTGTTTCAATAATTATATAAAAGTTATGTTTTTACGGTTTTGCCCGTTTCTTGTCCAAAACCGGGTATAGGTGCCCAAGTTTGCCCGTTATAGCGGTATACAAAGGAACTAATTAAGTTCTTCGGGTTTCCAACCCGCACAACGTTACCTACAGCCTTCATGAGCGCCATTTTTGCCTTTATCTCAGTCTCTATTCGTCGAAAACAACTGTAATTTCCATAAATGTGACAAGTTTTTGACATTGATTGTCGCTGAGAAGAAATTGCGACTAGATTTTGATCTGGTGTTTTAATGAGCACAACTTACATATAAAAGCCAAAATAGCAAATATATGTACATCCCAAGGAATTAGGTAAACATTAAAATCTAAATCTAAGCCTAATTTAAAGTTTCACAATACGCAAGCTAGCTAAACAGTCACCAATAAACCTGCAATTAAAACACGTAAAGTTCACCTCACCATAACAAACGGGATTTAATTAATTTAATCATGTACCTTAACGGATATTAAACACTAACCCAAGCTAATAACTTATCTGTACAATATAGACTAACCATTTAATGGTTCAAATGAATCATTCATCCTAATTATATATCACGACACAACTTCAAGGCTTCATCGGATTAATTCATTTAAACACCTTCACTTCACCGATTCATTCTGTAATAATCTCACCGTCGAAACTCAGGTGAAGTGAGCTTGAAGTGATCTGTCAAATTCAAAACTGAAATTCAAAGCATTTATTTCAAATAAACCAATCACAGGCAATTTTGAATTGTCAAGGTGTCGATCATTCAAAAAGATAGTTGCCCATTTCAAAATGTAGTAGGTTCCTACAGAGAATAACGGGCAAGAAACTCCACAGACACTCTTTTAAATCAAAATATTTTTACAATAGATTGGTTACATCATTCATGTTGAAATTTTACATGTGAAAACGATGTAGAAAGACGTGCACGTTAAAAGCGTCCATAATAAGTCAATAGTGTCAATCCCTAGCATCAGGTTGGGATGACAGCTCACTTCAAGCTCACATCACATGTCACGGTGAGATTTTGACAAAACAGACGGGCAGAACTTGTGCGAGTTTAATCGAACTTAGGCAGGCCATGACAGTGTCAAATAAATATTTTCCTTTCTTTCTTTAGTCTAGAAAGTCTTATTACTCGTGAGAGGAGCGAAAATCATCTTCATCATTTTAGACCAGTCCCGGTGGAGCGAAAATAGGCGCGAATAAAGCTATTATTAGTTTAGGTCCTTTGAATAGGTAGGTACGTCGATGGAACCTTTATGTTGTGTCGAACGAGAGCCATAGCCTTAGGAATCTGTTCGTAGAATTGGCCAGGTTGTTTCACAGCGTAAGGTGAATGGGTGTAATTTATTAGGTATCAATGGATTTAATTTACATTTTCATGGATTGATAATACGGCATTGCTAGAATTAATGAAAGTTAATTGATTGGTGGATGTCGTGTGTTTATTTATTTGCAAGGGTGAAGATTTTGTGGGGGGTTTTTTGGCAGTCCAACCAGACTAAAATATTTATCTAATTCTGGAGAATAGTTCAGAAAATTAGATTGGTCCGTGGATGGGTGGACATCTTGACGTACTAATACCTCTCCGTGCCTCGGAAAGTTAAGCCGTTGGTCCCGGCTGTCATTCGTGGATTTTTGACAGTCGTTAGGTACGGGTCGTCAGAAGCCCGAAAGTCTGACAACCAGTCTCACCAAGGGGTATCGTATTACCCAGTAACGGTTTGTGGAGGTCAGATGGGCAGTAGCTCCATGTAAAATAATGGTACTCAGCTGCATCCGGTTAGACTAGAAACCGACCCCAACATAGTTGGGAAAAAGCTAGGCAGATGATGATGATGCGTTCAGAAAATTAGATTTTGTAGAAAGCTATCACCTTAAAAACATCTGTGACTCTGTAGATAACAAGTAAGTGTGACATTTCTTACTACGGAAATAAGAGAATACCTACCTATTTATTTAACGAAATTACATAGCAATACATTCGGCACATTACAAAATTGTAATACCTCGAACAAATTACAAAAAAGCGCCAAGATCCAACATCCCAACGGCTAACACATTATCTGAACGTGAGATCAAACGCGACCTGTTGAACTTTAGTGCGGACTCATACTTAAGCCGCGAGAACATATAATTACGAGCTGAAGGGTTAACAGGGATGTTACTAATGCGCCAGTCCACACAATACTTAGTTACGGCCGATAAAATACCTGTGTATAACATGATCAGCCCACAATCTTCCCACTGCTGGGACACAGACCTCCTCTCATAGAGAGAGAGTGGGCCGTAATCCACCACGTGCACCCAGTGCCGGTTGGT
This sequence comes from Luperina nickerlii, assembly GCA_963855955.1. Taxonomy (NCBI): domain Eukaryota; kingdom Metazoa; phylum Arthropoda; class Insecta; order Lepidoptera; family Noctuidae; genus Luperina; species Luperina nickerlii. The sequence continues at coordinate 3,194,449 of OY979663.1, forward strand.
AGAAGTCACATGTCTTAGAATTTTTGGTTGTAGGACATTGCTGGTTACCTGACGATGTTTTCCTTCACCGTTTTGAGAGCAGTGGTGATGAAATAATTTACACAAAGTAAAGCGCCTGTCGGGATTTCGTTTCGAACTACACGGTCGAAACAACGGTCGTTAAAATAGTTTGCAGGCAGATAATTTCAATGAAGTACTTTTAACCCTTGTTTGTGCTGAGTAATAATTAAATCTTTGACTAAACATTATTAGATAATTTGGCTGAGTAAATAAATAAGGCACCCAAAATATAATGATCATTGTTTTGTAGTGAAAATATTTTTATTTCTTGCCCGAATATTAAACTCTTCTGTGGACTGTACATAAAAGAAAGCGTCTGAGTCTAATGTTATTTTTGATAAAGTCAAAACTCAAATACTCAAAGCATTTATTTAAATTAAACCATTTACAGGCACTTTTGAACTGTCGAGAATTCGGTCAATCAGAAAATATGAAGCTAGTTGCCCATTCCAAAGCGTAGTAGGTACCTATGGATTAGAACGGGAAAGGAACTCCACGGATACTCTTTTAAATTATATTGTTTTATTAATAAAATATTAGATACATCATTAATTTTGATTTTATAAGTCATTTATCAAAACAAAAGTAGAAAAAAAAACAGAGAGATCTCAGAAAATATAACAATATTGGTGGAACTGTGGGAAAAAAGTATGTGGATCTACAGATAATATGCGTATTCATTAAGGCGAAAGCCATAAGAAAGAAATATGATAACGAACATGTATTTACAGAAATAATCATTAAAGTCATCAACACAACTCTCTAAGACCAAGTAATCCTACTGAACGACTATTTCATGTAATCTTGACATTTTAGGATTATACTAACTTAACAAGTCGTATTAGATAAAGATTATTTACTTGTCAAACATGCGTTTACATAAACTGACTAATCAGACATGCAAGGTATTGAATTAGTTAATAGATGTAGTGAGCGTCCATGTTTTACCAATAACGGCGTACAAATTTTTAGTATTACTGATTCTAATGATTATAATTCTGTAAATACATATTTCTTATACTGACCGGCAAAGTGCAAAAAACGGATGAAAATTTGCATTTAGCGGGCTCCTTAGTGCTTCCCTTAAGATGCTCAGCTAACCAACGAGTGATTTATAATACAGAACTTGTAAACATATCAATTAAAACGAACGAAGTGAAAATGCAAGATTAATCGATATCACTTTAGTTCATTTACAAATGTAATTTATCTATACTTCTATACTATAATGTAATAAAGCTAGAGAGTTTGTTTGTTTGAATGCGCTAATCTCTGGAACTACCCATCGGATCTGTAATATTTTTTTGCATTTGATAGTCCAATTCTTGTGGAAGGTTAGGTTATTGGCTATTTAAGAGGAAATGCGGTCGGAGAGACTTTTGAAAAAGCCTAAGTAAAAAGTTATAATACGAGGTTTGGATCTCGCTTATTTCCTCCTCCAATATTGGACCAATTTAAAAGATATTTCATATTAAACTGAATAAAAAGGTTAGATACTGTATCCTATGTTTTTCTTTTTTCATTAGTAGTTGTCAAATTTGTACACAGCGGTTTAAATCAGCATTTTTTTAGAGTTATAAAAATAATGTATCATCAAAAAGAACAAATAAGGGAGATACAAGTAGTTAATATTTATTATTCTGTAAAAAATTTGCTTTATGGTCATTCACCAGAAAGATAACAGGCGAGAGCGTTTCTATGGAGAAGCGACCGTGCATTTCCTCTTAACATCACGTTACTACCCTTAGAAGCCGAGCGAAAAGAAAAAATCAAATCAAAAAAAACACTAAGCGAAAACTAAATAATAGCTCCGACGGGCGATGCGATGCGACGCGATGGGTCAGGGGCTAATTTTACGGATTAAACAACGGATGAAACGGCGGGGCACAGCTAGTCTACCATATGCTTTGAGTATTTTAGCTAAAAGCATGTGATTTTAATCGCAGACTTGATTTATTGTTGCTTCGGAACTGCTAATTGGACTCGAAACTTGTTGTGGTTTCGTTATTATCGCTTTGTCTCGGCTCTGTATATGTAATTAGTTGTTCGCTGATCTAGGTTTTAAATTGACTTTGACTCGATGTTTGAAGACGATTTCTGTAAAGTTATCCCTTCTTAGAGCTGCGGTGGCGCAGTGGTAACGACCGCGATTTACGAGTTGTAGGTCATAGGTTTGAATCCACCTAGGCGCTTTACTTTGTGAAAATTATTTCATCAGCACTGTTCTCAAAACGATGAAGTAAAACATCGTGAGGAAACCGATGTTCTAGATCTAGAACCTAACATACGAAGACATGACATCCACCAACCCGCATTGAGCCCACGTGGTGATTTACCGCCCACTCCCTTTTACCTAGAGGAGGCCAGTGTCCCAGCGGTGGGATCATTAAAGGCTGATTAAGCAATGAACTGATGCTGGACAAAACGAAGGAAAAACTTAAAAAAAAAGGTTTTTTTTGTGTATACTTCGAAATACTCGTAACATCATGATTATTGCGTCCCTCCCCACATCGAGAACTTAAACGCACCGCATAGTTCCGCAACTGCGTCCAGATTGATTCGTTATCACATCCAAGTCCGGCCGCACGATGTACGGGACAGCGACGCGATGTTCCGACCACATTAATTGACAGCTGAATCGGTACGGACCTCGAATTAATCGGACTTCTTCTTGAATTATTTATAGGATGCTTGGCCGGCGCGGGGGCGCGGGGGCGCGAGGCGCGGGGCGCGCGGGCGGGGGGCGCGGCAACAGGTCCGCATTGTGTCGGGATGCAGGGGATGAGGACCACGCTAGGGTTGTCGCGAAAGAGTTATTTTACTTTTTTAAAGTAAACGGTCACTCGTTAGCTTGTGTGTCACTGATGTTATTTGTTACGTGGGACAGTCCACAAGCGTGGTGGGTTTTCCCTGCGGCAAAAATTATTGACTGTCATAGAAACTTGGAAGGATTTTTGAAAGTTCATCCACAAAAGGTCACCCCTTTTAGGGAAGAGTTTTCGAACCTTCGTTATAGTTATAAGGAATTCTTGTGCAAACCAAGCTTCTAGACCTAGCGGTTTAAACTGTGCGTTGTCTGTCAGTGAATGAATAAATGTATAAATATATGATTTTTTATTAAGAAGATTGATGGCAAAAGGAAACGTAATGATAATATAATTTAACGGACATGCCATTGATTGCTTAGGAATGAGGTTTATGATTCAGCTGCATAAAGGCTATGCTTACAATTGCGAATCTCCATTATAGTAAATACAGTTCTGTATGAAGCCGTAACAGTTACCTACCTTTAGACGACTGGAGAACACTGAAGTTTCTCATCAAATAAATAATACTAATATCTTTATATTAACTAGGGCCTAATAAACCGTGGGTTCAGAAGTGTCTGTTCATGTCAAACGAACAGTTATGGGTCGCGATCAATTATACAAAGTCAATTAACATTCTGTTCGGTAAACCGTTTAAGCAATTTGCTAACGAACCGACCGATCAGTTTAACTGATGTTAGTGGTCAAATTATTTTCTAGGTTGCTCCGATGGACTAGTTTTGGTTAACGTTGTGAGATTCAGTTTGCCACTTCCCTCTGTCTTAATTAAGTTGATTTGTAGATTCGGTTTGCAGTTTCTAAGATAACAGCATTTATATGTTAAGTGATTCTTAAACCTTTTGATATTGCATTCGAAGTGGTTTACCGAAATGATGTAGAAATAATAGATATATTGTATTCTGACTTCCGTTGGTATTTTATAAGACATTTTCTCTACTCTGCTAGGATATTATTGCCATTTTTCTAACTCTGTAGTTAGGCTTCTACTGAAAATAAATGAAATGTAATATGATGTTTATTTCTGTAAGTAGATCCATTAAGACACGTTTAAACGTAAAGTTTATGGTCAATATTTTAAAAAGAGATGGCGCCGGCATTTCCTAGCTGACTGATCTCTGAGAAGAAATGTTGAAACAAACTCAGAGGTCATCAAGTGTCTGAAAAACCAAAACTAGGTTTTGATCATCATTTCCATTCTCACATCACGTTTAATCCACCTCTTTTCCTTATTATTCATTTGACGACAGTAATTTATAAAAATACTAGCGACCCGCCCCGGCTTCGCACGGCTGCAATGCTGATACTAAAATACACTACAGAAAAACTGTGAACGTTGTATATAAAAACATAGCGGCCCGCTCCGGCTTCGCACCGCCGCAAACGCTACGTCCCGCAATTTTTAAATCTGTAATATCTTCGAAAATATTCACTTAAATCATACGGTGTAAAGGGCCATATAGATCTATATTAAATGAACAATGTATTCAAGGTATTTAATTGGTTAAGGATTAATGCTGTATTGGTTAAAATCGCTTCGAAAATTAGCCATTATTTGTCGTAAAAAGTAAATGACAAAAAAAAGTTATTGTGGGTTATCCATAAGAGATAGACATATACCATCACGGACTTTTCTGTAGACCTTTTCAATGTGTACAATACTTAGTACATTATTTTGATAAAACTCGTAGGGTTCAGCCTGCGTTTGCAATGTAAGCGGAAAAAATGTAATTATTTACGACATCACATTAGAAACCTCAAAAATAACAGTACTTCTCCACTATTTAATGGATGTTATTATACATATAAACCTTCCTCTTGAATCACTCTATCTATTAAAAAGAACCGCATCAAAATCCGTTGCGTAGTTTCAAAGATTTAAGCATACAAAGGGACATAGGGACATAGGGACATAGGGACAGAGAAAGCGACTTTGTTTTATACTATGTAGTGATTTACCTTTTCTCGCCACCCCTACACATCGGGTGCGGGGGTGCTAGGTGCGCGGGCGTCGCGGCAGGAATGCGCGCTCTTGTTCGTTTTGGGGAGCGTCTGCGCAGGTAGGCGCGCGCCTCTCCTCCCCCGCGCAGGCACCGTTGCTATGCGCATACTCGACTGACGAAGTTTCCAGAATTTGATGCTGGAAAGGGTTAAGTCGGTATGGAATTGATCGGTTGTATTGAATTTTTTCAAGTATTTCTTGTAAATAGGCACAAATGGGAACAGAACAATTTAAGAAAAAAATATTAATTGCAAGAATATTTTTTTGTCTACTTTCATTACTAAGTTTGGATACCATGGTCGAGGCTCGAAGGACCAAACTAATTCTTGGTGCTTTGATTATTACAATGTTCTGTGTTTACGAAATATGTATTACAAAATTACCAAACATTTTTATAATTACTTAATCACCGTTACATTAAAGCTTCGAATTAGTGTCTTTTGGTAGTTTGGTTAAACTTGGGGGTCATGAAAAAGCCAATATAGTAGTGGTCTGGACTGTTGATGATGGTCATGCTGATTTTTCACATACATTCTTCTAATATAATTTGGCAATAAAAGTAACCAAAAATAAAATAATTTTACGAGTTAAATTGCATGATAATCACAGAATATAAAATTAGTATATCGATGAATAAAACTTTCTTAAACTCCACAATATACTTGCGTCTCTCACGTTAATGTCCGTCAGTCGGGTATACACCGGCGGAGCCCTTCAATATTTTTTACTCGTTTACTCGTCCGGAGGTCATTCGAGTAGTAAAAGTATTGAGTCAAAATAAAACCGCACCGACGGCTCATGGGAGCTGAATCCAGGTCATAAATGGTGCGCCCACGAAAACTGCACGTTTTATAATTGATTGACGTTTTTACAAGCAAATAATTGACACTTAATATCGTGTCCTGCGTGTCCTGTTGTGTGCACGTTACAGGAACTGATGGACGCTACTGAAGGCGTTAAACTTGTAGTCAAATTCTGGGCCGATTCAATTCTACGCTAAGAAGAACAAGACAAGCAATTGTGTTGTACAATCTACTATTAATAAAACAGGCGACTTTTGGGTGCTATCAATTTAAAATTTAAATAAAAACCACCTCAAGAGAGTTCTGTAAGTCCAGTCCCACTACCAACTATCTGACTGGCTTATTTTGCCACCACGGCTAGGCTTTTTTAGTTAACCTCTTTCTTCTTCGTATCGATGATTCCTTCTACATGGTTTAAAAAAGCTTCTACCAGAGTGTAAGACTAGGTTGTTTGATCTGCTGCGTCCTACCTCGTCGCTTATTGAAAATGCAAGAGATGATTTACGATTTATCTAAGTAGATTATGCAGAAGTACAAGGAAATCTTTCTAAATGGCAATAGCTGTAGAATTTACTATTACTATTACAGGATCAGTAAGGATTAATGAGGTATCGTGTTGGCAAGATGTTCTTATTTGCAACAACTTTAGATAAACTGCAGATTAGGTTTGAGATTTCTATGTGATAAATACTGTTACCCAAGTTTTTAAATGAAAAATAAACATTTTTGCTTTCTAGAAAATATCCTAGCTTGAAGTTAAAAAGTGACAGAATATAAATAAAAGTCTTCAGTTATAGTACATTACTGCAGCGATCAGCAAAAGAGGCATTGATGGAAGAACGTATAAATGCGGGCCGAGGCGAAACCGAGTGAAGTGCATCAATGCTAGTTGTGGCCAAGGCTTGTATAGTACTTTTCTCAAATAATGCGTGGAAATTCAAACTGAGTAAATTAATTATGAATGCCAGAATTAATGACGAACAACAATAATTGTTTACGCGCCAATATGTTCATTTGTTTCTTGATTACTTTAAACAGGTTTAATTTTTGATAAGTTACAATGCGTGCCACGAAAGATGAGACTTGACCCCGCCTCCCCCGCTCTTTCCGCCGCCCCTATGACGTCCGGTCCCGTCCCGCACTCAGACCTCATACCGCTAAAGATACCTAAAATCGTGTACTGCGCATGTCAAACCACGTGGTGTGTCAAGTCTCATCTTTCGTGGCACGCATTGTACCTCCTTGGTTGCCATGTTTTGGAGTAAAAGATCGTTCCATTTTTAAATTACACGGCAGATATGAGTTTACTATGTACTCGTAATATACTCGTATTGAGTTAGCGTCTAAACCACGACAGATATGGATTTTCATACAACTTTTGCCGGCCGCTGCTCGCATCTATTTGACCAGTACAGCAATTTTGGTTTGTCTCGAAGAAGGTTGTCAAAATAATGCTCAAATTTCAAAGCATATTTGAGAAAAAGAAATTCAACAAATTTTTCGAAAAAAATATAAGTTTATTTGTCTAGTCCTACATGTCTGTCAGCCCTGTACAATGTAATTCAAGATCCTGATATTTATCCCCATCAAATTAGATTGAAAGTTCTAACGTATATGAGAGGACTAAGTTATAATCGGAATTTTTATTAATTCTTTAGAAAATCCTATGTTTTTAACCGACTTCAAAAAAGTTATGCAGGAGGAGGAGAGGGTTGGAAGAGGTTATGCATTTGGCGAGCTTTTTTTATGATCTAAGCTGTGTTTTTATATCAGATTACATTACAGTAGGTATACGTTAACAAAATAAGTAATCTTCAAACGTATTAGTAGTGGGTGGGTAAGAAGATTGTGTTTATTGTCATACCTGCACAGCACTGCATACATATGTAGATGACGGATGAGATTAAAACGCAGACTGGGTCTAAAATGTTACCTATTGTATTTTGGACGGCACAGTTAACATCAGTTGCAGCATGTGGGTTTATATTTTGAAGTTGTAACACATATCCATGTTTAATAAAATTGCATGGTTATTTTGGCGCGAAACTAACGACGCCATCTTGGTTTTTAAATATATTTCAAGTGACTTTTTATAAAACAATTTTTCTTACCAACAGCGCCCCCCGTCAACGTCATTCGTGCATCAGAAGATCCTCGCAGCAGTGTCCACATTTTTTTGACAGCCAAATTACGTGTTTTTGGTTATCAGAGGTGAAACAGTTTTTCTTAAAGGGAAAGCATTTTCGATATCTTGCCATGTAAACACCAACACCAACAAAAAAGTCTAGCGATAAACCACGCCCCGTGTTACAAACAAAAATATACATTTTAATTAAACTGCTCTGATCAGATAATTTAGAAAACACGTTAGGCAATTAATTTCGTATTAAAATATACATTAATTAAATATTATAATCAGTATGATTTTACCAGAAACAGCTAGCAATTAAGACAGGGCAACAGCTATTTAATTTATGTAAAGCTTTTACTATCTTTGAACGTCAAGTTGTGGTCATGTATACAAAAGGCCTGCGGTTAGTCTATAATCCACTACAATCAATACGGCTTGTTGTTTCGCGACTATTGTCTTCTGTTTTATATGGTAATTTGTGGTGAAATTAATGTTTTGTGGTCGATGGGCGTCGAGATAATGATGATATGTGGTTGTATCTAGGTCTTTGTAGAGCTGCTAAAATAGTAGGCTTTTTATTGAGACAGTAATTCTTGTTAATAAAAATTATCCTGTTAGTATTGAATAAGTTAACATGAGTTTCTGTTTCCCATTCAATAATGCACAAGTTTAAGTGGTCACAATATATAGTTCAGACCACATATTCTGCCATAACTCAACACTTCTCATTTCTATTATTTCCACAGCCTCAATCAGCTAACTCCATACCAATATCAATAAAATACTTTCGTGGTCGAGACGCATTTCAACTGTGGTCGTGGTCACGAAATAAAAATTGTTTCCAAGTCCACAATACCGGTGGTTTTTATTAAAAGTGGGCCGAATGAATGAGTGAAATCCGATTACAGATTGTTAAGAAACTTTTAACCTAATCCTCAGTTTATACACCTGTATATATTATACGTATATTTATTAAGGATTTATGTAACTTGTGATTTATTTAAATAAGTTATGTTCGGAAGCTATTATGTTACCGGTAACCTGTTTGTAACCGTTGGAGTGTTATACGAAGTGAGTTGAGTAGCGAAAGATCGATTTAATTAGTGATTTAGATCGTTGGGATGTAGTAGGAGCGCGTGACTTCGCTATAAATATATAATTGGTTATTATATCAGTAAAAAATGGTATGATATAAAATAACTCAGCTTTTGAGAGATTCACTTTTCTGATGTCTGATTGGTGGTTCGCTTGCTAACGACCATACGACTAGTTTACACAAAGCACTCGCTGACATTGGGCGGGAACTTGCTAGGGTTAAAGACAATTCCTGCACGTTGAAATGGACCATCTTTGAAACACTTTTAATGTTTAGTGCTAGTACTAAGTGCGGACTTAAAACCACCACAATGATCTCGTAAAACATTGCACAACAGAGTTGCCAGAAATGTATATGGTTATATACCAAAAGATATATGTATATTATCGCATTTCTTACAAAGAGCATCGTTAAAGAAGAATTTTATCCATTTGAATTTGAAATTCGTACTCTAATACCACTCCGTGGTACTCCGAGGCGGCTTTTTTAAATAAAATGTTACGGATTAATTGAAGGGACTTTATTCGTGAGCCTCGTTTTGTGGTCTTGTTTATTTTTCCTTCGAATTGATTCCTTGGATCGGTTTCTCGTTTGAATATGTTCAGTCGACGGCTTCGTATTTGTAATAAGATTAGACGCCGCAAACTGGGAGTGTTTGAAGTGGGATTACACTGAGGAGCAAGTTCTGAGCTTTAAGTTGAACAGTTAGGAGTTAGTAAATAGAATTTGATAAAGCAGATATAACATGTAAATGTAGTTTCTGTTGAATTAAGACTTGTAACGAACTTAAATAAATAATGGATTCTTGAAAATGAGTTTAGGTATTCTGTTTATTTAGGAGATAGAAGGCAAAAACAGAAGGAAAGTGCAATTCTGTAACGATGGCTACAATTCTCACTCAAAAGACCGCACAGTCCGCATACACTTCAAAACCTGATGCTCTCTTGTTTGTTCTCTTACTTTGAAGTATCATCCAAATGATGTTTTGAGAATGGCACTATTTGATGTCCTTACCAGAAGCTTACCAACTGTAGTTGCATCTAACTTGCCTGCTGTACTTTATACATTCACATAAAATTCAAGTTTGGTGTAAGCCCGTTGATACAATCTGAAACATTGACCTCGGGCAAAACAAAAGCTCGACTATTGATGAGGGTCTCAGCCCCTGGTCAGGCAAAGAGTTATAAGGTTAAGACTTATTCATAAGCAGCGTAGTCTGGATTTAAGGCTTATTAATGACTTCCGATTTTCTACACTCCTCTGCTTGTCCTATTGGGGAATAGGTACAGGCACATGGTTTCTGTGTAGACAAAATCTCCAGACAATATGTCTATTTTGGCGACACGGCCCAACATGGCGTCGTGAAAGTGTGAGTGGTAACATAAATCGCTCCGGCCCAGTCGTGTGTGTAACGAGTCTAGGGTCACGCCCGCGACACGCACGTGCTATGACAAATGTGGCGTGTTAGCAACTGTCTCTGTAGGTGGTAACCATGTTTTTTTTTTCATATTCTTTGGAAATAACTTATGAACTTGTAGGGCTGCTGGGTTCCTTCCAAAGAAGTTAAACGTACCTATTTTGAGTACCAGAGCTGCACGTCAAGTTTTTCTCCATATGCCAGCATTTTCAGCAGCAAAAAGGCATGGGAATTTCGGTACTTGAACAGTAGCGGGGCAACCCTGATGTTTTAGGTAAATAGGGCTCAATATATCAATCTGTAACTTTTGTCTTAATGTCTGTATTGTATTGCTTTATAATCGTCAGTTATTTATACATAGCAATAGAAACATAAATGTGGCTTCATACGAAGCGTTTTCAATTTCAAACATAAAAGCTTGACGTAAAAAACTGCGCTAAAAATTAGAAAAGCGAGCCATCACTGGCAACAAATCATTGGTTTAGCAAAACGTACGTAATATAATAAATATTAATACTAAAACTGTCGTAAAGTGAGTAGGATTGTTAGTAGCGGCGCAGTCAGAAACATTAATCTTGCTTTACTTTGAAAGCGTACCGAGAACTCGCTAACTTTGCTATGTTTTCCACTTTTTATGTTAGTATTTGATATGTATTATTTTACCAATTACGAACATTAAATGGGGTAACACTTTTTTATAAGTTTTTAAGGTAAGTTACCTTGTAGGACTAATTTTAAGTAAATGTGCAGAGGTTGAAAGTATCAAGAGCTTTTTAACGAGGGAGGGAGATTTTTTGGCAACATACCCCATATTATTAACCCAATGGATCTCTGTTATCTGAATAAATAATAATAATAATAATTGTCAGAAAATTTACTAACTAAAACCTTTTCTTGCCATAGTTAGCCTTAGCAACACTAAAATTGAATACTGACATCGGCATTTTTTGGTAGAGATCCAAACAGTGTAGCAATGAAATGCAAGGCATCCTTTCGAAATGTATGCCCAATATTTGACAGCCCAAATGGCGCGATGGCTGAGTGTTTACATACTATCCTCAGGATCACCAGTTCGATTCCCACACCAAGACAAATGTTTGTCACGTCCACCAATATTTGTTTTGGACCTGATTGTCTGTGTGTCTATCTACACAGGTTGTGCGGTTGTCCTGTACTCTTGCGTTTGCAGTAAGCGTGTTTTTAGAGTATACTTTTTGCTGTGGCACTGTGGGACTTGGTTGTGTTGTGCACTTTAATTTACCAGATTTGTAAGGACTGCCTATAGAAATGGTACCATATCTTCTGGACTAATATCTGTATAAACCCTATAATTATTTTTTTTAATGGATACAGAAATGAATACAGATACGACATAGGTATCTACTGCTTATTTCTTAAAAAAATTCTTCCAGCAGACCTGCGAAAGGAGAAATGACAAAGAAATGTAAACAATAGTGTGTGAGGACAAGAAGAAAAGAATTTGATTAGAGTCCATGCTGTCCATCAATCAACTCGGTCTAACGTAGTCCACTGCTGGACATAGGCCTCACCCAGGCTGCGCCACAACACCCTGTCCTTCGCTTTCCACATCCAGTCTGTCCCAGTCTCTTTGTTAAAATGGTCGGTTCACCTAGCTGGGGGGCGTCGCACGCTACGTTCATACTGTGGTGTAAAATAATAGCCAGGGTGTTGGACTGTTCAGGGTGGGCTTTTTTTTTTCAGGATGGGAAATCATCAAATTACCCCTCCCGCTTGGGTGGAGCGGAAGGGAGTGTCAGACTCTTACTGACCAAAACCCACCCGTGTTCCTTCCTTAGCCCTTTATGTTCCGAGCCAGCGGTAACCCTTTCGGACAATCCCGCTTGTCTTATAATTCAGTCAAGGCAGTAAATTTTCATGTTTTATCGTAGTATTTTTGAGTATAAAATATTTCTAAACTTGAAACATAACAAATAAATAACAGAACAGTCTCATTACATTCACACTGTAATTAGCTTTATTGTTTTATTAAGTCGTATGTTACTCAAGAGCTCTTTATCTAGATTCATAAAAGTGAACAGTTGTTTATAGCACACTTGACGTTTATTTATTGGCACATAAGGCAAGGCTAGGAGAGGGTTGTTCATTTAATCACTAATTATATATTGACGTGACTGGGAAATAAGCCTCTTGGTCTCGATCTCGCCTGGTGGAACGTGATGGATGAAGTCTATGATGGAACGAACAAGTCCAGAAGATGTTCACTCTTGCTCTCTCTTGCTCTCTCTTTACCTCGTACGCTGCCGCAGATTAAAAAAAAAGGGCACATAAAACTGTAATATTTTGGTAAAGGCACTATTAAGGAAACTAAACTTGAAGAAATAATCAGGTAAATAGGTATCTAAATATGTAAGATAATAAAACGATTTGATAATAAAACAGGTCACCATATACTTTAAAGATAATGGAATGTTAATTGAAATTGAATAAAGTAAAAAAATACAAAACGCATCTTTAATTAATGCATTTTTATGCTAATCGAATAAAAGAGTTTATTTTATAAAACTGAAAGATAAACTAATTAGATGATAAGTTACAGGCATGCAACATTTATAATTACTAGATCCAGTTTCTATTAAAAATTAATCTATAACAAAAACACGAAATCTTAACACCTTATTATTACCGTAATAAGTTACGTAACGAAATGGAATATCAAAGTTCCATTTCGTTACGTTTGTATTATGTGTAGGTACAGACGCCAGTACATCAAGCTACTACAATCTGTCAAATTTCTTAAACAGATTTTCAACTTTATCGCAATAGCATAAGGTTCAAAGTTGATTGGGAAAATTTGACAGTTTCGGAGTAGCTTGATGTGCTGGCGTCTGTACATTGCTCTTTCTACCGCATTCAAAAGACATCAACGCGTCAATAAATAGCAAAAAGATATAAATCACTTAAAGATATCATAGATTTTATAAATTTCAATAAAATCAAAATAACATAATTAGACATAACAAGACATATTTGCACATGTGTACTTGGGTACACTCTCATTCTAGTATCTATCAACGACTTCTGTGACAGGCTCTTCTGATCTCCGTATGGCTAAATACTCGTATATAATTATAGGTATCTGGCGCCATCGCATCAAGAAATTAGAATGTATGAAATATAAATCTATAGGATGAAATAGGTGCGCCAAATTAAAATAACTAATTCAACGTCTTCTAAAGAAAATTTTGAGCATGTCGTTAAGGAAAGGGATGCATGTACGTGCGCGTAGCCGAGCGACGTCATCGCGCTACGATTTTTTCCTAGGAACGGTCGAAATTAGGTAGATACCGTTAGTTCAACGCGTTGCCAACTTGCTTCATGTTGCTCTGCGATGAACAGATTGCTTATCGGGCGCGCACTAAGATTGAGACTTTTATTTTCTTATTTGTTAAGATATATATATTTTTTAATGGAACTACATATTTGTTGTCTACTTGAAAGCAATAACTTAGTTTGCACTATCTAAGACGATAAATTATACGATTTTTTCATGAATTTAGATATGGGACATGACAATTTATAATGATTATTATGTAACAAGAAAGAAAGAAAGAAAGAAGAAAGAAAATTAGTTTATTCTGCACAAACAAAAACGCACATTACAAATAAAAATAAAAAATATTAAAAAATAACATAAAATACACACACATAACGTAGTCAAAAGCCTCGTACTCAATCTTAGAAAATGTTGACAATTTTGTCCATTGTTTGATGTCAGGGCCAGGCACCAAAGACACACATTATTATTATTTGACACATTATTATTTGACAACTGACATTGACAATGACAATACATATCACAACAAAACGTGAAAACAACAACAATCAAACAGATTGATTGAACCGTACAACGTTGCCGAGTATACTATTTTTACATTTTTACACTTGACATTGGCTAAATTGTGGTGGTTTTTCCGCAAAAGCCATTAAACGAAGAGAAGAAGAAGAACAATCAAACAAAAACAAAAATGCCAATTTCTGAGTGGAAAGATAACTACTTTCGTAACAAACAACATTAATAAGGACAATAATTAAGCTGTGCGTCGCATCTGTGCAAGAACAGGTCCAGGTAACAGTAACTGTTACATAATAATCATTATAAATTGTCATGTGCAATGTTATACAGGTGAAATTGAAAACTTGCGACAAATCCAAATAGGACGTGCAGTAAGTAACTGTTACTTACTGCACGTCCTATTTGGATTTGTCACAAGTTTTCAATTTCACCTGCATAACATTGCCAATCACCGGCACAAATTCTTGGTAATTGTGATTTTCTCAACCGGAAAATGTATCCCAAAAATAAATAACCTAAGTATTGAAACCAAAATCTTGTACCCATTTCAACAACTAAACGAAAGACAGTGATGAATGTTGGCATAAAAAATTGTACAAATGAAAGAAAGTTGCAAACAATGATCCAGCATTTAGATCAGGGCGATACCGGTGTACAAATAACATTTAAAATGTCACGTTTCTCTCATGCTCCGAATGCCAAAGACTTTATTTATTGTACCTACCAATAAAAAGATTGGCAGCCATGAATAAAAATATCTTTAGATTACGATGCGAGCAAAAATAAATGTTGCGTCAGTAAGCGCTGTTTGTGTATGGTTGCTTTATTTGCTTTATGAAAGTTTTTGCCTTTGAATTTTTTCAACTAACTCATCCTATTTCCCTGCCACGTAAAATTGAATTGCCTCGAGTCTCAAGTGTTACAGCTGAGCATGAGACCTTGGGGTCGTTTCCCTGTTCGGGTAAATTTCTCAATAGCAGCTCGGAGTCCGGATTTATGCCCGGTTGGTGACAAAAGGCTCGCTCCCTATTACTAAAACATATCTGGGGGCCTAAAAGACATACAGGCAAGGCACTTTGGCAGAATCATAAAAGGATAATACTACGAATTATAATGGACAGTTAATTGTTAAGTTAATCGTATCAAATCCCATTGGTGAAGGATTTTTCTGTTATTTTTTTGTCTGTGCTAATACCAATCAAATCCAAATCCAATCTCTTTGATTATACGTAAGTAGTGCAGCGAAAAAAAGAAAAACACGGACTGTCTTCGCCACATTATGATTCATAATGTTACCCTTTTATGATTCTGCCAAAGTGTCCTTTTTAGCCCCCCCTGGTCAAATGTGGGTGCACTATAACCCCTAACCCTTTATGGTTTATAGGCAAAATTGTACTTTGAACTTTGATTGTTTTGTGTTTCTTTTTGTGTGTGTGTGTGTGGTTTGTTTGTTTGTTTTGTTTAATGCTCAGATTAAATAATAGTATAAACATAAATATTAACTGGCTTCACTCTCGTGTTCTATGCGCTCTATCTGCCTATTCTTTTATCTGAGGTTTAATGGTTCTTATTTGATGTTATTTTTCCTGTGAGGTATGGGATTGTAAATTTATCAACGTTTTGCTTGGATACAAAATCCTGAGATCGTGAAATGCAATTGGGCTAAATTGTGATAAGAACTATGTGCAAATTCAATATTTTTCCATAAACCTACTTAGGGACTTATGAAACGTCAGAAGCTAGATGCAAGGTTCCAATTGGTCGTTTCCTATGAAGAAGAGCCGGCAAGAAACTTCGCGATACTCTTTTTAAATTAATTGGCTTTTACAATGTTTTCATATTACAGAGTGGTAAATACCTAACAGCTAAGAGATCACTAAGGGCCTGATCACACGTGCCACAATCAAACCGCAACGACATGTGGTCGGGCGCTAATTTGTATGAACATGAATAGTTTATTCATCCGGACCACATTTTACCGTAAAAATCAACCGTGTGGGCGACAGCGACCACGTCGCAGGCACAACGCAACCACCAGTGAGAATGCGCACTAGCCGCCAGCCACATCGCAAACATAACGTTGCGTCGACAGTTTGATTCGAGTTTGAAGTTACCACAACGCAACTCTAGAAGCTGCAGCGACACTGTTCACACGTAACCACTGCTTGCCCACAAGACCCGCGGATCCAGTTCGAGTGGGTCCAGTTGACCAAAGACTTATTTTGGAGTATTTTGTCGCTGCGATTTGGTGTGGTTGTGGTTTGTGTGATCGGGCCCCAGGTCATCATAATTAGCCTATAATGTTCCCACTGCATGGGACACAGGCCTCCATTCTGTTAGAAGGAGTGGGCCATAATCTACCACGTGGGCCCAGTGCGGGTGGTGGATGTGAGGATGTCACATGACTTCGATTTTTTGGTTCTACACACATTTGGACATGCCGGTCCCCTCACAATATTTCCCTTCACCATTTTGAGAGCAGTGGTGATGAAATAATTTACACAAAGTAAAGTTTCAAACCCACGACTTACAATTCTTAAGACGCGGCCGTTACCACTGGGCCCCAGCTCAGACTATTGAAATTCACTAGTCAAAAGTCCCCAGACGTTCCCTAAGGCGAAACGACCCACATAAAACTACTTAAAAACGATTTATATGCATGTGCCTTTCAATAAATAATATAAAATTACGTCCCCTTAAAATCGTATAAATTGGTTGAATTCCCCGAAGTGTATAAACACGCCGGGGCAGTAAACACAGTACTTGTGAGTTGTGAAATATGATTGGTCGCTCGTAAAGTACTGAGCTGATAATATTAACTGCACAGACGACCGGACAGATAACGCGTACTAACACTAGCTGTTCCTGCGACTTGCATTAAACTTTTAACCCGTTTAACCCTCTGGGGGCAGGGGGGGGTTGCATCTTGTAAAATCCTTTCGGAATTTCTACGATTTTTTAAGTCAATTAGATTAGATAAAAAAAAAAACTGGCCAAGTGCGAGTCGTACTCGCACACGAAGGGTTCCGTACCACAAGGCAAAAACGCGGAAAAAAACACGTTTGTTGTATGGGAGCCCCTTAAATATTTATTTCATTCTGTTTTTAGTATTTGTTGTTATAGCGGCAACAGAAATACATCATCTGTGAAAATTTCAACTGTCTAACTATCACGGTTTATGAGATACAGCCTGGTGACAGACGGACAGTGGAGTCTTAGTAATAGGGTCCCGTTTTTACCCTTTGGGTACGGAACCCTAAAAAAACTATCAAGCAAATTGCAAGTTTGTAACTTTTATAGTTCCGAAAATTTAGTGCGGAGTGGGTCAATGGGGTTTGGCTTTTATACACAACACATACGTGCATACTAGGTTTTGCTCAAATAATTTATGGTGAAAAAGATTGAACGGATCTTAGCCATCGTGTCTTGCTAAAGATTTAAACTGTCAGATTGCTAGTTGGTCAAAATTTTATTGAAGTTCTGCAGCAGTTTTTCTCAACGCCCTTCAAAGGAAAATAAAATACAATACTCATTCAAAAGTTGTACTTGATGCTTTTTCAGGGATCAATTTGCCTAATTAAACTTTTTGCACAAGTAAAGAAAAATACCGTACAATAGTGGATTTACTATACTTTATTACATATATTTAACCACATTAGTAAGTTTTGTATGTGTGTGTAGACGTCGGCTCGCGAAAAGGTAACCTTGGTACAAAAATATGTATAAGTCGGGTCGCCGCGGGCGGGGCCCACGGTTTCGGAGTTCGGTAAGTATTTTCTTGAGCTCCATTTTGTGTGTTGTTTTAGGATTGAATGGTGTAAGGATGGTTATAAGTCAAATCCTGTTACGGTATTAAAATTAAGTATGACTAGAGGCCTGAGATTTGAATGGTAGACACAAGTTTGCAAAACTGCGATCAAAATTGTTTGGAATTTAGAACATGTTGCATACTTTCTACGAGTTGGTGGAAAATTATCTGCGATAAAGTGATCCAAGGGCCACGAGTCTTATCATTGAAAAATATGACTTAAGGAGCAGAAAGAATTCCTTAAATAAAGCCTTATCGCTGTTACTTACAAGTTACACTTAATTCCTGTAACTTCATGTTACCTCTCTTTTTAGCTCAGTAGGAGAGAAAAGGTTAAGTTAAATGTTTATTATAATTTTTTTAGCCAACGTGATTAGTAAACGTTACTTAGCACGTGCTTTGGCTTACCTATGTTCCCGTCTCTGTCTTGCAATTATAGTGTGACAGTTCTGCGACAGTGACAGAAATAAGGCTTAGATTAATAAACGCACTGTTTTGATACATGTGTGGCATGTCATCATGGCTTTTAAAACGTACGGAATTCTTTTACACACACTACCTATTCTTGACACAATTCCTTGTACATTTTTTACCCTGTTTTTTCTACGAGCCGTTGGAGCTGATGCTGTTACTGATAGATCTATCTTTTTGCCGCGTGATTGTTTAGCTCCAACCTTTTTATGGCGCTATGGAAACTGCCAATTATGAAAGAGCAAAGGAAATGTCAACGGAACGGGGGCTAGGGTTCAAGATATAGATCTATAGATGGTTTGGAGTTTTGTAAGGCTTGTGAAAGATCCGATAAACTGTGCTTATGTTTCACTTTTGCAGGCGTTTCTTTTGGGGGTGAAAGGACCAAATCAGTTTGCACGAGTTCAAAAATATTGTTGTTTTCTTGGGACAAATCTAATATAGCATAATCAGTCTATGGTCCCAAGACTGAGACACAGGCCTCCTCTTTGTGAGAGGCAGTGGGCCGTAATCCACCACGCGGGCCCAGTGCGGGTTGGTAGATGTCACATGTCTTCAAATTCTTCGATGTATGGACTGTGTGAATGATGATATGGTTAGAAAGGGGGTGATTACTGTGATGACGACTAGTTGAGAAGTTTGCAAGAAAAAGACATGTTACGCCGACCTCAAATACGTTGGGTTAAGGGCAGGAGAATAATTATGCTTTTCTTCACCGTTTTGAGAGCAGTAGTGATAAAATAATGTACACAAAGTAAGGCGCCTTTGGGTTCGAACCTACAACCTATAACTCGTAAATCGCGGCCATTACCATTGTGTCAACTGTTCCTAATGTGATTAGGGATGATACAATTTGAGAGTGGACAGTAGAATACTCTCGCGTTGTTGTTATTTACATACCAATATGATGACACTAATCAAATGTACAGATAAATATTGCACATCAAATTTTACCTTTTTTTGTATTTTATACGAAGAATAAAAATAATTATCAAAAGAAGCAAATCATAATTGTTTTAACAGCTGCTAATAGATACCGGGCTGTTTGTATTTCGTGCGACAGAGATAACGCTCTACGAAGCCGAAATTAGCCGATTGTCTCTTTCCAAAGGTCGATGTGCAATATTTATCGCCGGGTACTGTAAAAGATATTTGGTCTTCTGATTTCTACGCTTGAGCTCAAACCCAATTTAGTGATGTGCCATGACCATTCTTTTATGTCAACTAAAGGAAGATGATCGTTTCTTCTTATACAAATGACAAGAGCTGTTTCTTACTGCATCCGTACGTTTATGCTACATCCAATTTGTAGTAGGTACAGTTGATGTATTCCAACAACTACGACGAACTGTATCCGCTGCATCGGTTTTTGTGGCTCGTTAACGAGCGATGGAGATGAATGGCGCAGTAGAGTGGCGCTAGTCGCTCCACCGCCGCACCGACTGGTTTCTTAAACCACAATCATGTTGATGTGAAAAAGATTAATGAAGGAACGGGTTTATATCATTTAGGTTCGTCTACGGTAATGTAATAAAGAGGAAGTATGGGTCTTCTGTTTTTTTTACATATATTTAAGACTAGCTGCGCACCGCGGTTTGACTCGCATTAGTTTCGATCCCGAGGGAATATCGGGATAAAATGTATCCTATGTCCTTTCCCGGGACTCGAAAACTACCTCTATACAAAATTTCATTTAATCGGTCCAGCGGTTTAAGCGTGAAGAGGTAACAGACAGACAGACACACTTTCACATCTATACTAATATTATAAAGCTGAAGAGTTTGTTTGGTTGAACGCGCTAATCTCTGGAACTACCGGTCGGATTTGAAAAATTATTTTTGCATTTGATAGCCCTATTCTTGAGGAAGGCTATAGTCTATTTAACGCTATGACCTTTAGGAGCCGAGCAAAAAGAAAAAAGTCAGAAAAAACGCTAAGCAAAAACGAAGTAATAGCGCGGACAGGCGATGCGATGCGACGGGGTGGAGAAATTTCACACGGACGAAGTCGCGGGCAGAAGCTAGTTTATTAAATTACTATGCATTATTTTTAAAAACAAATGGGCATCAACCACTTTTGAGAAAATATTTTTGGCCTGTCTTGTCGTTAGCTTTACTGTTGAGCATGAGGTCTTGAAAATATTTTTGGCCTGTCTTGTCGTTAGCTTTACTGTTGAGCATGAGGTCCTGAAAATATTTTTGGCCTGTCTTGTCGTTAGCTTTACTGTTGAGCATGAGGTCCTGAAAATATTTTTGGCCTGCCTTGTCGTTAGCTTTACTGTTGAGCATGAGGTCCTGGGTTCTATTTTCAGGTTAGGAGGCAAAGTGTTATTGGGTTTTCCCTTATGAAATTCTCTAGCAGCTCGGAGTCTGGATCTGTGACTGGTTGACGGCAATGGGCTTGCCCCCATGGGACTTAAACATAACTGGCAAAATATGGCTATACTACGAGTATATATAGACTTCTGTCTAACCTTTCGAGGTTTACAGGCTTTTTTTTTCAGGATGGGAAATCATCAAATGACCCCTCCCGCTTTGGGTGGAGCGGAAGGGAGTGTCAGACTCTTACTGACTAAAACCCACCCGTGTTCCTTCCTTGGCCCTTTATGTTCCGAGCCAGCGGTAACCCTTTCAGACAATCCCGCTGACCCGGCAGGCTTCACCCCTTCAAATGATGCTGACATCTCTTTGAGGCGCGCGTGGAATACGTACGCGCCGTCCGGTACGGGCCTGGTCCTGATCGGACGGTGAGCTACCCATTACTCTCCGCCCGCAGGCCCAGGTTTACAGGCTTGATGTTATGTATGTATGTATTTTTTGGAAAACTACAAGCTCCTGTTAATTCAGTTCATCCAGCTTCATGTGATGAGATGACACTATACTGACTATGGATTTACATTTTTTTAATATGATATTTTTGACATGAGTGGTTGTATGATTTTATTATTTGATTCTTGAGATTCTGAATGATGTTTTGTTTTAGATTTTTGGTATTGGCTAACACAGTTTTAAGACCTTTGTTACTAACAACCATGAACATGTAATTAGTCTGCAATAAATGGATTTATTTATTATTTACACGTAGCGACGACACACTTTATAACTTTACTTTTAAATTAACAAAAATAGAATTGCACAACAGTTGCAATTTCTGAAACAGTTGCAGAATATATGGAATATATGTGATTCAGAGAAAGGTGCGGTACCAGGGGACCATTAAGAGATCAAAGGACCACTGAGAACCAGACAAGTGTTTCTGCGAAAAGTGATTCATACGATTTGAAACAGCATCGCGTAGGTAAATGATGCCTATAGTACTTGACCCTTGAGCGAGAATGTTAACTAAGAATGACACCTACAGGAAAATGCCTCAAGTTTGAGCATCATATTGGTACCTAAGATTTAAGTGGTTGTTTTGTTCATTAGTATGAAATATGAATACATAATCCAATCATCGATTAGGATTCCAGGAAATGTAAAGGATGGCTGGAAGGGTTTGGGCCTTTGCTCAGCGGTAGAATAGTGCATGCAAATTAAAAAAAAAGAAATTTACAAGAATATTCATTTAACCAAGTGTCGATGAAACATGTGTCGACACGCTTGTGCCATCCCAACTTCCTAGCACGGTGGGCTGTGCTGAGGCGACTGCTTCAGGTGCAGAAAACCCCAAACGGCGGAAATATTTCAACCTGATTGGGAGTCATATGTTCGAGACGTTTGGGGTTGAAACACTAGGGCCATGGAGTCCGAGTGCCCACTTGGTTTTTCGAGATATCACCAAGCGGTTAGTCGACTCTTCACGTGACTAGAGGGCTGGCCTATTTCTTGGGCAAAGAATTAGCATCGCCATACAACGTGGCAATGCTGCCAGGCTTTTGGGCACTGTTCCTGTTGACAGCGATGCGGACGAATTTTTAATGCCCTATGATTATTTTGCTTATTTTTTCATATAAATGTACATATTATTATTATTTGTATTAGCATAGATTATGCAAATATGAACATGTTATGGATTTGCAATAAATATATTAGGATAACTTGTATTTAACCAAGTTTAAATCATAATATTTATGAGACAAACATTTATGATCTTATGTGAGTCGCTCTCTTGGGAGTCGGCATGATAGATTTAATACGATTTGTATGTAAGACTGGCTATTTCCATGTTGTAGTAAAAATATAATAAGTTATAGATTCCTGCAGTTACACGTGTTTATCTGGTGTGAGGCTTTTCCATTGTCAATGGTTACTTAACTATTTTTATGTAAAAGCCAAGAAACCGTACAAAGAAACTGACGCAGAGGAAGATATTTTTTTTTAAACGAAAGCACTATTATAAGTGAACGGCTTGTTACAACAAATCCTTAATATTGGCTTCGAAAGACCGGAGGACCAGACACCTAAGTGATTCTGCAAAGATGACGCATAATATAATAATAATAACCGCACATCGTATAATTGACCTTTGGACGAGATCAACCGCAAGTTGCGACCAACATATTTGTTGTAATGCCGTTATTTGGGCCGAAGTAGAAATACCCGAAGCAATAGTCATTATGGAATCAATCACGAATAGATGCGTGAAGTGTATTGGTGATTTTTTTATAGTTCCTCCAGCCAGGAAATATTACAATATCCAGTCAGGAAATACACAATAAAGATTCGAAGAAAAATTGCTTATTGTGATTACAAATTTACAATAAGCTGCAATGTCCAACCTATTTGGTAGTCTTAGTGATCATAGCAATTTTTCACGGCGACAATGACAAGAAACCAAGTAGCAAAGCAAGCAGAAGGAAATTGGAGTTTCATATGATCCTCTAGGGCATCGTAGTGGACATTGAGTGCGGTGTAGACCCCTGGGGGACTGGTTTAGGGGATTTTAGTGGAACGAGCGGTATCTTCACCTAAAGCAGTGTCCTTGTGTTGTGTGACAGAAGGATACTGCTTTAGGTACAGACGCCAGCACACTAAGCTACTACAATCTGTCATATTTCTTTAATAGATTTTTAACTTTATCGCTAAAGCAGAAGGTTCAAAGTTCATTGGCAAAATTTGACACCTTTTGTCGTCTTTACCTTTTTGAAATAGTGGAATCAAGTCTTTTCAAAAACTCCATAAGGTATCGGGAAAGCTAGTGCCATGCTGTGTGATGCTTACCTTACTATGTCCGTACAATTAGAGACATTATTTATTGTTCAACTAGGACTAGATGACATGGTAAGGTAATATTATAAAGCACAAGCATAATGTTTCTTAATCTAGTTAGTGGGTGCCCTATTGCTCTCCTAGATAGGTTACAGAATAACCTGTGTTTAGGAGAAACAGTTCCGATATTACTGCGCTTATTCTCGTAACAAAATCTCTAAACCACCTTCTACACCCACGGATAAGGTGATTCCTGCAATACTAATGAGCAATGACATTAATCTCGAGATCGCAGCAGACATATTGAATGCTGTACCGTTACCTGAGTCAGAACTTGTCGGTAATTCGCGTCGCTTTGGGGGTGGTCCTCGCTATGATGTATTAGCCAAACTGATACAAATTATACATCGGTTGTTCAAAACGACTATGGTCAAATAACTGTACAGTACCTGGCGATAAATATTGCACATCGACCTTTTTACACAAAACCATTTTATACAAAGAATAAAAATAATTATCAAAAGAAGCAAATCATAATTGTTTTAACAGCTCCTAATAGATACCGGACTGTTTGTATTTCGTGCGACAGAGATAACGCTCTACGAAGCCGAAATTAGCCGATTGTCTCTTTCCAAAGGTCGATGTGCAATATTTATCGCCGGGTACTTTACTTACACTGTCTCTCTTGGTCCTGTTTGCAACACGTATTTGAAAGTATGTACGGTCACCAAAGGAGATAAGTAATCAGGGTCGCCGGATATAGTTGAAGTTTAATAAGAAACCCAAGGATGTTTCCGAATAAAATTTTATTTAATTAATAGAAAACAAAGAGTTCATTTATCTATTAAATTTCTGTCTCTTTTTGTAACTGTACTTTTTTTTTTGTTGCCTATACAGTTCCACTGCTGGGGAAAGGCCTCCCCCAAATCCTTCCAGGAACTCTTTTCCCGCGCCACCTCGAACCAGCCCTCGCGGTACGCGTCCAGGTCATCTCGCCATCTCTTTCTAGGCCTGCCTCGGCGGCGCCGTCCATCTTCAGGCACCCATTGTGTACATGTACACTGTACCTGTTTATATTTTGAGATGACTGTTAAGCAATTTTATCTCTCCCTAGACGTTTTGAAAGGATCGTATCTTGCGTTGATTTTAGCGAAGAAGAAATTGTTATCACCGATAAGGGTCGACAGGACGTCAGAAATATGTAAAACAACAACATAATTTAAATATTTAATATTGAAATGTTTCTTTAAACGCTATGTAAATGGTTCTCAAGTATTTCATCAAAATTCACAGTCTGTCCTACCATCAATGAACATTCTAACAATTTGGAATGTAAAGCGTGTCGGCCCAAGTATTCAATGTATTCCAATTTAAAGCTAATTTTGTTAGTGGCTGTTTTAAATTGAACCACCTGGTTTGCCCGAAGGCGGTGCTGTAGTAATTGCTACCGATTTCATTCTGTGCGCACTTTAAGAATCAATTAAGGGGCTTGGTATTGGAACCAACAGGATTTTGATGTGTTTACAAAAAGGGCAGACATAGGTGTTAATTTAATGTCCATAATCGGAATAGGTGAATTACGACCGATTCTCATTTAAAAAAATGCCTTTCTTCCAAACCTCCAATACATTCATATGTTTGGGACTTCTTTCAAGATACGACACTGAATAGTCAGCTTCTATATCCGAGGTCTGGTCCTTAGGGAGACGGGCCGTGAGCCCTCGGGTCACTTTATGGCGATGCGTACACATTAACACGTGTTAAGCTAGCACAGAAAAAAGCCATAAAAAGGGCCTCGGGTCCCAGTCTTACAGCTAATGGTCATACTAACTCGAGCGGCACCAATCTATAATGATATCTATGATATGATCTATATTAGTATGTATACCCAAGAAAACAACAGGTCAGGCCATGCTTTTGACAGTCTGGGTACGAAGGTACTCTCTCCTGTCAGACATCGCCGCGTTTTGAAACAATTAAGGGGCTACCCAGACTAACTTGGTCTGAGGGAAATATGAAACTACGTTCAAAGATACAGAGTTTCATAAGTTATTAAGAATCAGTGTTGCTATGATCTATCAAAATATACTGGTTACTCTAAGTGCGTAGGTGACATGACATGAAGTGACGTGCACTTTGACAGATCTGAAGTTTTGAAACGTCAATAGCCACAATTTATGTTCGAAGGAACTTTTGACAGGTTTGACGTTCTAAAGTAACAGTGTTTTGACGTGTGTTAGAGTTTAAACGTGAACGTTTTTGGTTTGTGGGTAAACTATCCATTAGTTTATCCACAAACCAAAAACGTCACAAACGTCAAAAACGTCGTATGGTCACGTGAAGTGTAATTGAAATTGAATTGGAATCCAGAGTAGCCTAAAGAACATTGGATCTGTCTCTTGCATATAGAGAAGCTAGAAAATTCATCATTTATAAGGTTCTAAGGTCGCCAACGGAACCATATTACTAAGCCTCCGCTGTCCGTCTGTCTGTCAGCGTGCTGTATCTCATGAACCGTAATAGGTAGATAGTTGAAATTT
This sequence comes from Luperina nickerlii, assembly GCA_963855955.1. Classification (NCBI taxonomy): domain Eukaryota; kingdom Metazoa; phylum Arthropoda; class Insecta; order Lepidoptera; family Noctuidae; genus Luperina; species Luperina nickerlii. The sequence goes on from OY979663.1 coordinate 3,220,584, forward strand.
TCAGAGTGTTTATTTCTATTGCCGCCATAACCACACATTATAAAAATAAAATAAAAGTAAAAATTAAAGGGCCCCCTTTAATTTTTAACTTTCGGCGTTTTTTGCCTTGTGGTAGGGGAACTCTTTATGTGCGAGTCAAACTCGCAACTGGCCCATTTTTTTTAACATTAAGAACTTCCATTTAACACCTTTAAGTTAATTTCATGTCACTTACTTATTGAATATTCACAGATAAACTAAATAGCAAGTCCCAACCACAATCTACATATTATCTGCAAAATCGGGATGCATGTCACCCGTAATCGATTTGCCCAGTTCCCACCTCAATATGGAAATATTCTAGATCAATATGATAATGCTGCATACATTTACGAATAAATCATTTAGGCAAAGTATCTCAATCTAAGATGTTAACTGCCATTTATCAGCCAATAACTGTCAAAATTTACGCGTTACTTTTGGCACATTGATCGTTTGTATGTTTATTTTTGGTGACTAAAACGATGTATATGGTTATATATGATATGATCTTCTAAACAGCAATAATTTTAAAAGAAAATTTTAGATAAATGTACCAACTTGGAGGTATTAATTGAGTAGATATTACTAACTGAATTCACCTGGGCTATTTATTTTAATTCTTTTTAGAAGTTAAATCCTTATTTATTTTGTATTGCTTCTGGACCAAACATTCCATTCAGGCCTGTGTGTAATTTGCATCAAGATTATTAATAATAAAATCTCAAAGTCATTTACATAAATAAAAAGTTACAATTTATTTAAAACAAAATTGTTAATTTACTTGAACCAGCAGTGCTACTACAATAGTTTTTTGAAAAAAAAATTAAATAAAAAGTAATGTAATAAATAGCTCGCCATTGCTAAATTGTACACATCTACATATTTATTTAGGATATGAATTAATTTATTTCATTTTGATTCAACTTATTCTAATTCTAATAAATAATATAATTCGATAGCTACAGCAACAATCAGCAATAATAATTTTATTCTATTTATTTGATTTTATGTAAAAATGTATTGTATTATAACGAAATTTATTTATTTTGTATTGTGTACTTAACTGTAAAATAAATAAATACCCTACAAATAATAATGAGTACTGGAAGTACTCCACCATTTCATCAATTTTGACATATCTTTCCTGAAAAGCAAATAATAAATTAAACGTCAAAGCTAAATAATCATATTATATAAAGCTCGATTATTATACTATATAAAGCTCGATTACCACTCACTCACTGACTGACTGACATAATTGTTCTCCCAGATGGTGAAGGGGGAGGTGGGTATATTTTTACAGATTCGTATACAAGTAATATATAAAGCTCGATTACCACTCACTGACTCACTCACTCACTGACATAATTGTTCTCCCAGATGGTGAAGGGGGAGGTGGGTATATTTTTACAGATTCGTATAGAAGTAACTCTCAGGAGTATGGAAAAAATCCCAAACCTCCCCTTTTCCACCCCACTCTCCCCCCTCCCTATCGTATCTCGGAAACTAAGAGTCCCGTGTTTTGTTGTTTTACGGATTCGTATAGAGAAAGCTCGAAAAGTAAAATCAATTTTTCAAAGTTGCCCCCTTGCCCCCCTTCTCCTCCCCTCTAGAGGTAGATCTCGGAAGTTAAGAGACTTGGAACATTTTTTTTTTCAGATTCATATCAAGGGGCCCAGAGTTGGTCAAAATCATTTTTCAAAACTCCCCCCTCTCCCCCCCTTCACCCCTCCCCCCATCGTATCTCGGAAATTAAGAAACCTGGGTTGTGTTTTTTTACGGATTCGTATAGAGGAGGCTCGGAAAAGTAAAAAGCATTTTTCAAAATTCAAACCTCCCCTTTTCCATTCCACCCCACTCTCCCCCATCCCTATCGTATCTCGAAAACTAAGAGTGCCGTGTTTTGTTGTTTTACGGATTCGTATAGAGGAGGCTCGTAAAAGTAAAATCCATTTTTCAAAGTTGCCCCCTTGCCCCCCTTCTCTCCCCCCCTCTAGGTAGATCTCGGAAGTTAAGAGACTTGGAACATTTTTTTTTTCAGATTCATATCAAGGGGCCCAGAGTTGGTCAAAATCATTTTTCAAAACTCCCCCCTCTCCCCCCTTCACCCCTCCCCCCCATCGTATCTCGGAAATTAAGAAACCTGGGTTTTGTTTTTTTACGGATTCGTATAGAGGAGGCTCGGAAAAGTAAAATCCATTTTTCAAAGTTGCCCCCCTTGCCCCCCTTCTCCCCCCCCCCCTCTAGGTAGATCTCGGAAGTTAAGAGACTTGGAACATTTTTTTTTTCAGATTCATATCAAGGGGCCCAGAGTTGGTCAAAATCATTTTTCAAAACTCCCCTCTCCCCCCCCCCCCCCTTCACCCCTCCCCCCATCGTATCTCGGAAATTAAGAAACCTGGGTTTTGTTTTTTTACGGATTCGTATAGAGGAGGCTCGGAAAAGTAAAAACCATTTTTCAAAATTCCCCCCATTCTCTCCCCTTCTCCCCCCTTTAGGCGGATCTCGGAAGTTAAGACTTGGAACATTTTCTTTTTCAGATTCATGTCCGTGGGCCCAGAGTAGGTCAAAATTAGTTTTTTCAAAACTCCCCCCCTCCCCCCCTTCACCCCTCCCCCATCGTATCTCGGAAACTAGGTAGCGGTAAAGCGAAGCGTAGCGTAGCGTAGGGATAAGGTCACGATAGCTTTCCGGTGGTAGGTAGGTCCTGAGTGGAGCGAACCTGCGAGACCGAGTGGAGCAAAGGGGGGAAGAATACAACATGGCGGACAGCGTTTTTGTATTGACTGCCTAAGGGCCGAGTTCACGGACTGTCATTTGACCAATGTTTGAGTTATCGGCCGATGAATTCCTAAACATCGTTTATGCAGCCGGTTAAGACAGTATTCACTGCTCACCACGAATATTTTAACCGTGATTATTAAATCGGGCAATCAGCATTCGCTCAAAGTGAATGAACGAATGCTATAAGTGTACTCATTTGCGAAGTCACGTCGTTAGATTTAGTCAACACGAGTTTTGGTGACATCTATATTTAGTAGCATAAAATAAAACGCTTTCAACTTGAGAAGTTCGAAAACGCATTGGGATCATTATGCTAGCCTGTAGTGTCTAATTTGGATGGGTAATAACTTCACACCGCTGTCACTGTCAATGTAATAGACATAAGATTTAACGTGGGAGCAAATGAGACAGAAAGCATTATACAGTGTTTTTGTGTTTTTGAGTGTTATTGAGTGTTGTTGAGTGTTGTTGAGTGTTGTTGAGGGTTGTTGAGTGTTGTTGAGTGTTGTTGAGTGTTGTTGAGGGTTGTTGAGTGTTGTTGAGTGTTGTTGAGTGTTGGTGAGTGTTGATGAGTGTTGATGAGTGTTGTTGAGTGTTGTTGAGTGTTGTTGAGTGTTGTTGAGGGTTGTTGAGTGTTGTTGAGTGTTATTGATGAGTGTTGTTGAGTGTTGTTGAGGGATGTTGAGTGTTATGAGTGTTGTTGAGTGTTGATGAGTGTTGTTGAGTGTTTTGAGTGTTGTTGAGTGAGGCTGAGTGTTGTTGAGTGTTGTTGAGTGTTGATGAGTGTTGTTGAGTGTTGTTGAGTGTTGTTGAGGGTTGTTGAGTGTTGTTGAGTGTTGTTGAGTGTTGTTGAGTGTTGTTGAGGGTTGTTGAGTGTTTTTGAGTGTTGTTGAGTGATGTTGAGTGTGGTTGAGTGTTGTTGAGTGTTGTTGAGTGTTGTTGAGTGTGGTTGAGTGTTGTTGAGTGTTGTTGAGTGTTATTGAGTGTTGTTGAGTGTTGTTGAGTGTTTTGAGTGTTGTTGAGTGTTGATGAGTGTTGTTGAGTATTGTTGAGTGTTGTTGAGTGTGGTTGAGTGTTGTTGAATGTTGTCGAGTGTTGTCGAGTGTTGTTGAGTGTTGTTGAGTGTTTTTGAGTGTTGTTGAATGTTGTTGAATATTGTTGAGTGTTGTTGAGTGTTGTTGAGTGTTGTCGAGTGTTTTTGAGTGTTGTGGAGTGTTGTTGAGTGTTGTTAAGTGTTGATGAGTGTTGTTGAATGTTGTTGAGTGTTTTGGGTGTTGTTGAGTGTTGTTGAGTGTTGTTGGTCACAACAAATCACAAAAGACGTTAAGCCGCGTCCAGAGCCATGCGGCTTAACGTCTTTTGGCGCGAAAACTGTTTGACGCGCTAAAATAAGAAAAAAAAAGACTTATTTTGTTGGTTGACGTATTTTGTAGAAACAATTTTCTTGGTAAAGTTTAAAGTATGGCGGTGTAAATCACAAGTTAAAATAAGTGATTCCAGTGACAATTATAGCAATTTATTAACAACAACTCCACAAGTGTAGTATAAAGCAGTATATATCACTCGAGGGTAAGTACAGATTACTCCCCTTGGTGAATAAATAGCTATTATTACAAAATCCTATAAGTGCTAAGGATTACTGTCCAATTCTCAAAATTTTACAAGGGTAAGAAATACTCCTCAAAAACACGACCCCGCGAGCTGCTTGCAGCTCGCGCAACGCCCAAAATCTAGTTTAATTATAAAAATAATTGAACATACTTCGAATTCAGAACAATGGCATTGCTCGGAGCTACTACAGTAATAATCATAAATCATTTTAATGCATGCATAAACAACCTTTTGAAGACACATTAAGTTAAACGAATGGACTTTAACTTAACTCTTAGGCCTAAGATATTGTGATAGGTGTATATTTGAAGCTAAGTAAAGCTAAAGTTATTGTATGCCTTATTTGAGCAATAAACAAAGGATATCTTAATTTTATGTACATTAAATGTTTAAGTTGCTTGCAGATTCCATTATGTTCGTTCCAATGGCGATACATAACTACATTCTAGGACAAACGATTGTGCGTCCACACGGGTTGTTTATAGAGGTATGAGGAACAGGGTGCAAAGTTCACTCATACTCTATAGAAAAGGGAGGATCCTCCGACCAGACGGGTGTTGTGTCTGGCGGGCAACTGCCCATTGATTCATGTCGGGCCGTTGTATCTATGCTAGTTGCGCGGTAAACTCTGCTTGCGCGATGCAGGATTTGCGTGACGTCAGTATGACGCGTTGTTTGCATGTGGCGTTGTAGATACCGCTACAGTTTTCCTTCAGTTTCAGTGTCTGTTGCTTCAGAGCCCTCTGACAACTTAATGATTCCTTACTTCGAAATCACGTCAATTCCTTAGTAGAATCACGAAATTTGCTAATAGTATTCTCTATGACACAATGAACGAAACAGCTCGACAAAACGCGAGTTGGCGTGGTTTGATCTGTCAAAATACCACGCTTGAAAACCGTACGTGGTTTGCACGTGGTAAGTATATGTGGGGAATAATAACACAATAATTACCATACAGAGTTGGGACCCAGAACGCGCTTTTCTAAATCACGTTATTTTGAAATTAGAAAAACCAGTAAGTGTTCGTTTAGGCAAGAGCGAGAAATTAGAAAAAAAAAAACATTCGATGATTTTTTTTTTCGCAATATTGATTGTAATTGTTGACGAAATTCCTATAAATAATGTTTGAACTTTATTTAAGTTATAAGAGAGAAACAATTTTCTTCATTTTATGCTCTGATTCGGTTCAACAACCTTTCGACATCTTTGGTCCTAAACTTTTTAATAACATTTTTAGTGTATTTCAATAAAATGTGTAATGTAGTCGTTTAAAAAAGGAGTAAATACACAGCATTGATTGATTAACTAGTTCTACGTTTTTATTATAGGTCATAAAAATAAAGCTAAGTGCGTCTAGACGTTACAAACTATAAAATGGATCGGTATCAGAGGCGAGAATGTGCTCCGTTAGAAAATAACATTTTATTTGTACTGGGAACAAATTTCATAGAAATTTCGAATATAAATAATGATTGGGGTATTTGTCGCTGGTACTAAGAAATTGGGGCCCCGAAGTCAACAGTGAGAGTAAGTAAGATGGTTCAGCAATCCAATCCGATGCAAAGAGGGTTCATGGCATGGTAACCCCATGGCGCGTAGTCACCAAATAGGCAATAAGCTCCCGTAGAGACAAAGTGAAAACGATTTCTTTTTATTATAAAGCAATTATAACGCAACATGAATGGGATTATGTAATCTTTAAAATACTATATAATAAAATTAAAAAAAAACGGTCAAGTGCGAGTCCGACTAGCGCATCTAGGGTTCCGTACAAATTTGTAGGTTTGTAACTACAAGTTTACTTTTTCGGATTTTATCCTTTACTTGTGCTACATGACATTGCTTCTTGCCAAATTTCATGATTCTATGTCAATGGGAAGTACCCTATAGGTTTTGATTCCTTTGCGAGTGTCAAAATATGCGGCATAAACGTAACATAAACGTCCGTATCTATTGATTGCATTGACTTGGAAGTATGATTTTTTCAATGCTTCAAGGGATTGCAGCCCTGATTATTTGATATTAATTTAAACTTGAGCATCACGTGTTCCTGAGAAAATGGGTCTTGACAGACAGACAGACAACGAAGTGATATTATAAGGGTTCCGTTTTTCCTTTTGAGTTGCGGAACCTTAAAAATGAAATAAATTAACTTGTTTTTTATTATGGCTGTAAAAGCTTATAAAAGCCCGTTACAGTACCCGGCGATAAATATTGCACATCGACCTATTCGATCCTATCGATTTTATACAAAGAATAAAAATAATTATCAAAAGAAGCAAATCATAATTGTTTTAACAGCTCCTAATAGATACCGGACTGTTTGTATTTCGTGCGACAGAGATAACGCTCTACGAAGCCGAAATTAGCCGATTGTCTCTTCCAAAGGTCGATGTGCAATATTTATTGCCGGGTACTGTAATTCAGTTTGAAATAATAATATTCATGGACACTGCGAAATGCAGAATTGCACTCAATAACATAATTGACTCGAATAGCATAGGTATTTGATCTAGATTAACATCTACCATGAGTACCTATGAGCATATTTTAGAGGAAATGTAAAGCCCAAATGGCTACGAAATAACGAAACCCGCTGGTTCCAAGGCCCGATTTTTAAAATAGCCTTTGTATCGGCTCTCGAATGTTTGTAAAGTAAGATTTAAACGCAACAAGAACGAATTGCCATTGTTCAAGAGATAAGCCGTTACGGAGGCGTTCTAACTGTCCCGAGATAAGACAGAGATTCAGATAATACGCGGGGAGTATTGTGGGATCGCTCGAGAATTAATACGAAACATGGAACGTTCATTTGAGTACTTACTTACTCATCTGCCTAGCCTTTTCCCAACTATGTTGGGTCGGCTTCCAGTCTAACCGGATGCAGCTGAATACCAGTATTTTACATGGAGCGACTGCCTATCTGACCTCCACAACCCAGTTACTGAAAAATACGATACCCTTTGGTAAGACTGGTTGTCAGACTTTCGGGCTTCTGACTATCCGTAACGACTGACAAAGACCCACGAATGACAGCCGGGACCAACGGCTTAACGTGCTTTCCGAGCCACGGAGGGGTCACGGTATGTAAAGATGGTCACCCATCCACAGACCAACCGCGGCAAGCGTAGCTTAACCTGATCTATCGACCTGTGCGGCTATTATTTAGCCATGGGTACCTACCTACTATTATTATTTATAGCTTCTGTCCGCAACTTCGCCCGCTTTAAATTCCTTGTTCCCCCACCCTGTCGCATCGCATTGCCTGCCTGCGCTATTACTTTGTTTTCGCGTTTTCGCTTAGCGTTCATTCTGACTTCTTTTCATTTTGCTTGGCTCTTAAGGTGCATAGCATGATGTCATGATGTTAAATAGCCTTTAGCCTTCCTCAAGAATTAGGCTATCAAATGCTTAAATAATTTTTCAACCGGTAGTTCCAGAGATTAGCGCTTTCAAACAAACAAGCTCTTCAGCTTTATTTTTAGTATAGATTGGGCTTTTCAACAAATTTTTACTTTACAATTTGTACATTGCAAACTTAAGTGTAAGCGTCCCATTACTGCATGTAGTAGCATATATCTATAGTGACTATTACCAAATTTTCTAAGGCGCTTTGCAGATGGAGCAATTTTAGTTGAGGCAACTATCAACTTTTTGAAATTTTCCTTTAAAAGTTGCCAGTTGCTACAACCAAATAGCCCGAGATGTATGTAAACAGTTGGTTTCCAGTTGCCAGTTGCTGCAATAGTTGCTCCATCTGCAAATCGCCTTAAGACATCAAACAGTTCAAAGTTAAAGGTAGAAGTTTATTAAAAATTTTCAATATATCATTTACGTATATAATGTTTTAGAAAATTTGGTTACATTAGAAAGTTTGTTAAAGTAAAAGGTACCAAATGGCATAGCAATGATGTACATTCAATTTGAGAGTTTAGAGAAAAATTATATTTAGTGACGAAGTTTGGGGCATTTTCAAAAATACTTAATACATAATTGGGTTTTCTCGAATTCCATGAATTTCCGTCTAGGCTTCATGGGGTGCTTAATTGTTGGAAATGGGTCACACTGTCACGTCCTGGAAGTATTACGCCCCTTTTTACCCTGTAAACATGTGTGTATGTATTATATAGCAGGTATCTCAAACGATGCCCCATTTCCTGTTCGTGGTCTCTTCACACTATGCGAAAGCCAATGCTGACGCTGTCGACGTGTCCGAATTCTCGAAGCATATATAAAATTCATCATTAGCCAAAGGTAGTCCACTGCTGGACATAGGTTTCTCTTACTATACGCCATTGAACTACAACCACATATAAAATTATAGAAATGGTGGTTGCTTTGTTGGTCCGTTAGTCGCGTTCACACGAGCGCGATTTTTTTGCGTATGTGAGCGGTTGGGCGGAGGGGCGGGGGCGCTTTGTCATTACTCAGTACGTGCGTTGCGAATAATAGGCAACCCCGCCGCCCTCACCCCCGTCCCCACCCAAGGCGCGATCAACAAGTTCCTAGTTAACTGAGCAAAAGACTAAAGTCTTGCTAGGGTTATCCCCAGTTTGGTTAAAGTGCTACTGAGTTTTTCCATTACGAATTTCTCAGTAGTATTCTGGAGGCTGGTCTTGTGTTCAGTTGATGACAATAGATTCGGCGACAGGGGACTTGACATAACTGCTACTTTAAACCGCTGTGCCAGACCTAAAAGGAAAAAAAAAACCGTTTAAAAAAATAAAACACGCAATCTATCTCCATAGATTGCGTATGTCTTAATTAATTATTATTTTTACGCTTATACCAGAGATACTGAATTATTTCAGGTGAGCCCGACAAGATTCTCCCTCGAACGGTGATTTTACTAAGTAGTATTTTGTTGTAACCACGTCTTAGCAAAGCTACAGGGTTTCTTTTTTCTTTATTTATTTAAAGAGGGTTTTAATATAGACAGATTATGCCACCCTCATCGTTACAAATCGACATAACTTATTAATACACAACAAAAAATATCTTAAACTACCTCTACAATTAATAACTATGTTTACGTGATGCAGCCAGGATGCTGTACAGGCTGTACAGCATCCTGGCTGCATCTGAAGCTGGAGCAGCAAGGACGCTGTTACATACCCCAGTCTCGCAAATATTATTATACAATAATAACAAATCTCGTCTTTCCAGTTCATTCCGGACATACTCCATGATGACATGATACACGTCTTCAATGAAGTTGCATTCCACACAATTTGGTGACTAGAGGTTATACTAACTATAAATTTATCTTCCCTTTAAGATTTAAATCGTTAGATTCGGCCGACTGCGTCAAAAGATCTTGTTTGTGTTTCTGTTTCGTTGACAAATGACATTTGAATAATTTTTGATATTGATTGTCGCTGAGATGAGATTGGCTAGATTTTGAACGTTTATTGGCCTTCCTGTTTACGTGTTCCTTTTGCAAGAAACATTCGTGCACCATATCTTAATCTGCGATGGTTTGTTTCACAATCACCTTGTTTTATTAGTAGAATTACGATAAGTATTATTTTAACAATTATTATTAAATGAGTTTATTATAGCGTTCTATCTATAATATATTATCGATATCTATATATATACTAATATAATAAAACTGAAGAGTTTGTTTGTTTGTTTGAACGCGCTAATCTCTGGAAATACCAGTCGGATTTGAAAAATTATTTTAGCATTCGATAGCCCAATCCTTGAGGAAGGCTATAGGCTATATTTACATCACGCTAGGACTCTTAGGAGCCGAGCAAAAAGTAAGAAAGAACGCTAAGCGAAAACGTTAACTATTACTATAGTGCGGGCAGGCGATGCGATGCGACGGGGTGGGTCTGGGACAAGAAATTTTATGCGGACGAAGTCGCAGGCAGAAGATAGTATAAGATAAGTCTTAATTATCTCCAGGTTATAAATAATTTAGTTTAATGCCTCACAGTGCAATCATTAAAGTTCTATGTTTTATGTCATTAATAGAATCCAACGCATACATTTTTAATTACAATCAAGAGAGATGGGGATTTAATCTGTTACGTGTTTATTATAATATATTGGTGATTAAACAACGTGTGATATGGTATTTACAGTTTTAATATTCATAATGTCGTTTCATTTACAAGAAAAAGTACAAATTATTTATGTCGTTTTCGAGATTTTTCTATGATGGATTGGAAAAGCGTATCTGATTTGTGCCTGTGACCTAGGGTACTGATTGTGGGTATTTTCTTTGCAATGACTGGAACGCTGCTTCTTAAATATAACTGTAAGAATATTAATGTAATCTACAAAAGAAGAAGAATATTAATGTAATCTACAAAAGAAGAAGAATATTAATGTAATCTACATTTTATTTATTAGATAAAAAAAACTGATGAGGATAATAATAGAATATTAATACCATGAAGCATCAACATTATATATACAATCTCTAGCAGGCAGCCTTTGGGTCATTACCAGAATCTGCTTATATAAAAAAAAAACGCACCTACTTTCGTAGTCTAGAATATCCTAAGACTTTCTCAGTTTATTACCAATGGATATTATGTTTACAGACAATTCCTAGAATATTGACTGATATTCATGACAAGGACACCTAATACGAACAATAACAATTTTACTATCCTGTTACTCGATACCATTTCGAGCACTGACATAAATAAAGCAGTTTTATGTAAGTACGTGAGTTATCATTGCGGTAACAATACCTCATGTACCAAGATTATTAGTTAGACAAGCTCTAAAGGTACGCTGAGATCATAATCTGGACCAAAATTGGTCACTGAGTTACGATATTTTTGGACTAGTGTAGCGCTAAAACCGATACCGATAAAAGGTCGCTTAGGCCGAAAGCCGAAACTATAAAATATACGGAATCATATTAGAAGTAGTGGATGATAGTGTTTAGATGAAGCATTCGTTATTCCAAAGATTTATGACACTGATGAATATATTAAGTAGGTACTCATGAAAGGTATACTTCCGTCGCAAGCATTCAATAATAATATGAAAACCGAAACCAGAAATTGAGTGGAATACTAGTAAGTGTGTCGTAAATCGGCAGTCCGCATTTACTAGCACGTTTATGGTTATCGAACATAAAGTTTTTAAAGAAATCTCTCTTTTAATGTTTTCTCTTTGTGTGGTTTGAAATACTAATATTGACGCAAATAAGGAACTTTAACTTTCGTATGGTCATTTCGTCTTTTATATGGAAACGTCTTTTACAATTATGATTTTTAGAGAAAATATCGGAAAGGAAGACATTATGTGTCTCATTTTACGAGGTTAGTTACGTTTTAGTATTATGATCAACATAGCATTCTCTTTTGCCAATTGCTATGGCGGTTTGGAAGAATGATCACCTCAGTTGGCTACCAAAAGGCTACACATAAGGAAGTAAACCGAATAGACACGGAGACCCATGTCGTCGGACCACTTTTTAATATCTGACACATTAGAATGCATACAACACCATCAAAATTGTCCGCCATATATGTAGGTTTTAATGGCAGTCACATATCAGATCGTCAAAATTAGGGTTCTGGCGTCCGACACAGACATAACTAACCCGACGTTGAAGTAATATCAATTCAAGTTTAGCATACCAATCAAAACAGTGTTTCGTATTTAAGATTCTACATGATATGCTCAGGTAAGCATGGGATACCGAAAGTAGAAACCATTATTTTCTTTTTACAAAAACGTAAAGGAAGCGAAACCATGTTTCGGCCTTTTCTAGGTATTTAGTAGAACTACATATTATTGTTGTAATAAATAAGTGTAAGTGTTAGAGAATAATGATGTCGTTTGATGTTATTTCACATCTTCACAGTTTTCAAAGCGTATGTTTCTCTTTATGTGTTGGACGTGAGTTAGGCTTGACGTATGAATGTTCTATTATAACTAACAAAGTTTTCATGTTTTGCGCTTCTGTTAACACACATTGTAGGAAGTTTTCCTATTGGAGTAGTTATCACGCGCAGCTTTTGATATGCGACATTTTGTTCCTTGGTAAAATATTGTATTAAAAGCTCTTCATCTATGTATGTTTTCATACAGCTAAAATAGAATGTTTGTATTGGATATGAGCATTGCCAGTCAGATCTACATCCAAGCGCGGTTGCAGCCCAAGATTTTGGGGAGATCACCATGAGTGCCGAGTAATATTTTTTTTAGGGAGGTTCATCTTTGGAGTGGTGAATGCTTCTGCGAATCCTGCACACCCGGCCAAAGGCAGAGGGGGTACACCGCGGTGGTTTTAGCCTGTGTCACCCCCAAGATGGAGGAAGTCCATGAGGATTTCTACCATACATACATAAATAATCAGCCTATAAGGTTCCCACGGCTGGGACACAGGCCTTCTCTCAGTGAGAGGGGGAGGAATTCCAACGCGCACCAAAAAAAAAAGAAGGTACATCTTCTCGTTGGTCTAGTGGTCGCAAGCGCTGATGCTGTGGCTGAGCATTAGGTCGTGGCTTCGATTCCTAGTTCGGGTAAAGTATTATTGGGTTTTCCATCAGGAATTTCTCAGAAGCAGCCTGGAGTCTGGAATTTCCCCAATCAATTTTGAACCTTATGCTTTAGCGATAATGTTGAAAATCAATTAAAGAAATTTTACAGATTTTAGAAGCTTGAAGTGCTGTCGTCTGTACATCTCCATTACTTATGCTAAACTTACGTTATAATAAACACAATGTGACTGTGACATACGATGTCACCCGACCTACCGGGTAGTGGATATCAACTAATGGAAATAATATTTATTAATACCTACAGCCGGTCGATTCTGTAAAAATCTCACCGTGAAAACTTTGGTGAAGTGAGTTTGTTTTTGCTAGGAATTGACACTATTGACAGCTCACTCCACGCTCACTTCACCTAAGTTTTCACCGTGAGATTTTCACAGAATAGCACCACTGTAGGTACTTCATATTTTATGGTTGACTCTGTCGGAAATATAAGACTGAAAGCACTAAGCGAGTTAAGCGTCCAGAAATCTAGTATTTTTATATTTTCAATAAAGTACACACAGACGTCGTTTTCGCTCGTAGTCACGTAGTTGATATAGCCGTGATATACATTTACCCCCTTACTAAATACGTTGTATAGCGTCTGTACAGTTACAGAACGCTTTGTCTTCTTTTTTCAAAAGTCAAATTACTGACGACTGAAAGAGAGAAATCGGTGTGCAACTATTCAAAGTCCTGACTGACTGATATATCAATGCAAAGCCTAAACCGCTGGTCTTAGAGACATGAAATTTGGAGGGTGTGTTCTTTGTGAAGAGTAGGTGTCCACTAAGAAAGGGTTTTTCGAGATTCCACCACAAAACACACACAAAACTTTAGAGAGTAGTACAGACGCCAGCACATCAAGCTACTACAATCTGTCAAATTTCTTCCATAGATTTTCAACTTTATCGCTAAAGCTTAAGGTTCAAAGTTGATTGGGAAAATTTGACAATTTCGGGTAGCTTGATGTGCTGGATTATAAAGTCACTTCGTTAGTAGGTACAGAACCTACTAACGAGGTGACTTTATAATCTCTCTATAATGTTCCCACTGCTGGGACACAGGCCTCCTCTCGGTGAGAGGAATTGGGCCATAATCCACCACGCAGGCCCAGCGCGGGTTGGTGGATGTCACATGTCTTCGAGTTTTTGGTTCTAGGAAATGCCGGTTTCCTCACGATGTTTTCCTTCACCGTTTTGTAAAGCAATGGTGATGAAATAATTAACACAAAAAAGGCGCCTGCCTGGGCTTGGTAAGTCGCGGCCGATACCACTGGGCCACCACTGCTCGCAGGTGACGGCACAGAACTATCTATACTAATATTATAAAGCTGAAGAGTTTGTTTGTTTGGTTGAACGCGCTAATCTCTGGAACTACCAGTCGGATTTGAAAAATTCTTTTTGCATTTGATACCTAGCCCAATTCTTGAGGAAGGCTATAGGCTATTCAACGCTATGACCTTTAGGAGCCGAGCAAAAAGAAAAAAGTCAGAAATAACGCTAAGCAAAAACGAAGTAATAGCGCGGGCAGGCGATGCGATGCGACGGGGTGGGTCGGAGTAACAAGAAATTTCACGCGGACGAAGTCGCGGGCAGAAGCTAGTAATTAATAACATTATAGCTTACCTGGTATATTTAATTATTTACTCCGTTATACCTACCATATTGTTGGTGCTATGTTATCAATCAGAGCCTCACAGTCATTATTCTATCAAATCATTTGCGGTTTCATCTACCAATCTGTTTGGGGTCGTTGATTTGTTAACAAAAACTTAGCTTGGAAGAACACATAAAAAATACCGAGAGATTCATATCGTATTAGCTGGTTATCCTACTGTATTAGATTTTATATAATATTATAAGCGCGGAAGTTTGTGAGGATGGATGGATAAATGTTTGTTACTCTTTCACGAAAAAACTACTAAACTGATTTGGATGAAATTTAGCACACAGATAGTTTATAACCAGGATTAACACATAGGATACTTTTTATCCGATATTCCCACGGGATTGAAACCTATGCGGGTCAAACAGTGGGGCACTGCTAGTTAAATCATAATAATATCTAGAAAGATGATAATACTGCCGCCTTAAGTAAAAAGGGCACATCTGAGGAAAAGGGAATAGAGGAAAATGAGCCTTAATGGAACAAAAAGGCACCATCCATTAAGGCTCATTTTCCTCTATTCCCTTTTCCTCAGATGTGCCCTTTTTACTTAAGGCGGCAGAATATTCATCATTGAGGACTTAAAAAAAACAAAACCAAAGGTATCCGACTACTAAAAAATTTTGTGTTTTGTTAATTTGTGTTATTTGTATTTATTTACTTACTTAATTGACATTATGTTATGTTATTTTGATGTTTTGACTTGTGATATATTGTGCGGGGAGGCAACCGCCTCGGCGCCTAACACGCTGAAATCACTGCATTATCTAAGGCTGGCGGGAATATGGAGTCGCGGTCGATTACTGGGGACTCTGACAGCCCACTGAGTGACCTCACGGAAGACGGCGCACAGTGGTCATGTGCTGCCCTGCACACTTGCACAGCTGGGTTATGAGGAGACCCCTTTACGGTATCCCCAGAGACGTGCCCTAACAGCCGTTACACAGAGGGGGCTCCGGATTGGTCTTTTGAGAGGTAACGGTGCCCCTTCCATAGTGCAGATGTGATCACCGCGGTGATTTTAGTGAGGTAAAAATCCCACACTCCCTGGTTTTAACCTCAAAGACCAGGCGCCTTTTGACGGCTTCCCCCCAAGGACAAAAAAAAAGGACATTATTGGTTACCTCAGGATGTTTTTTTTCACCTGGTTGTGAGCAGTGGTGATGAAATAATGTATACAAAGTAAAGCGCTTGTATGGGTTTGAACCTACTACATGTTATAGGTACACCTGAACCTGTCTCTTCAGAGATTACAGGCGTGCTGTTATGTTTATGTATCTCTCGAAATGTTTCATTTAGTAAAATCGAGCTACACACAAAAATGTAACACACAAACAGCCATTTGATTTGACTCGCAGGTTATGCCATATAAAGTTCATTCGCCTTTCGAATTCGTGGTAATCGTCTTATCACATCACTGGAAATAACATTAACTATAAAATAAATGGGGACCTTAACTTTGGCGAGAAATATACTCTTCTTTATGAGTTCCTAATACTTCTCGAGTATTCCTGAGAACAATTGTGAGCTCTCTACGAGCTAATGGTACTAGGATTCATTATTTTTGAATAGCGTAATTATTTGAAAGTTTAAATTGACACACGCTTGTCAGCCCTGCAGCTGACTATCAAATCTTTTCTTCTATTCTTCCATGCTTTTCTATTATTAGTCACCACGTTTGTCACCTCAGGGTTCTGCCATATCATTTTTCACACAGTATATCCATTGTTTCGTCCCTTCCTACTCTTATAGCTTTACATTCATACTCAAAACTTTCCACACGACATTTTCCTCATTCCTCCGCATTAACGATTACAACATTTTAACCTATAATATGGTGTCGTTGATTTAAAACGCAACAGTAAAGTGCAATAAAAGTTAATAAATTGTAGTTAGTTTGAATCAACAATAGATGCATAATTAACGTGGGAAATGTGTTTTATTGATCTAACATAATTCAAGTGAGACGTCATTGTTCCTGACTCATTATAATAACTAATTATAATTAGCGCGGATTTGAATGCGAGATTGCGGTAGGAATAAAGAAATAATTAAGAATTTACGGAGTCTTTGAACTTTTCTTGGAAAATTTGGGTTGTTGGTTAATCTTTTGATACAAATAAGTAAATTCATCCTATTAGGTAATTGTAGTTTTGAATTCAGACAATTTAGTAATGCTAAATTCCAATATTTTAATATATATAAAATTCAAAGTCCTGACTGACTGATATATCAACTCACAGCCTAAACCGCTGATCCTAGAGACATAAAATTTGGAAGGTGTGTTCTTTGTGTTGAGTAAATATCCACTAAGAAAGGGTTTTTCAAAATTCCACCTCTAAGAGGGTGGATCGGGGAGGGTGAAATTTCACGCGGACGAAGTCGCGGGTAGAAGCTAGTTCAAATATATTTTTTCACATAAACCTATATGGGCTTAAGAAACTTCAGAAGCTAGGTGTACGGTTTCAGTTGATATGGAGAAGAGCCGGCAAGGAACTCCACAGTTAATCTTTTAAAAATAATTGGTTTTTACAATGTTTACAAATAACAATGTAAAAAGGGAAGGGAGGGTAGTATAGGTCATTCAACAAATACATAGGCATGTAACAAAATAGAAAATGGTCAACAAATCAAAGCATATAAGAGTCAACAAGTTCTACAACGTTCTCATATTCATAAACTAGAAACTATCGCAAAAAAGATAATAGGTACCTAATAGTAAATAAAAGTAAAAGAACTTATTGAAACCAAAATATAATAACAGTATTATTATTTGCGACTTTGGTCTGACATTGGTCTTCCAAATTATTGTGACCAAATTAAATTACTTATCTATTTTTAGTATCGTGTCCTCAGATTTAAAAAATTCGCTAAATCTGGTATTTAAAAATTGAATCTTTAGTGTCATTGAAACCAAACGTTTACGAAATCGACTCCAGGCAACAGAGTGATGATAAGGCTTAGAAACCGGAAGCAAATCAGTGCTCACCAAATACATTATTATTTTACCAATACCAGTTTCATTTACTTTTGTATCAATATGGATCAAATAAAAATAATGAGTAAAAACTAACGTGGCTAGGTAGTTGCGCAGATACTGGTTCACTTGACATGCGCGTGCGCCGAGTGGATCGCCCACGCGCCGCTACGACATGCTGGGTCACATTCAGGGTTGACACTCACACTTTTTTATATTATTTAGTTTTTTTTTGTTTTATGTAAATGAAGATGAGTAAATATTGTTGTGTTTGAATAAGTCGTCTATATAGTGCAAGGGCCGTCATCAGATGCTTGATTTGAAAAAAAAAAAAAACAACACATAAATGCTAATCTTTGAATTTGTTGGAGATATTATTTTTTTATACGAGTAGATATTTTATTAATCGTGCTTAAATTAACGTGTTTTGGATTATCTACAATTTATTGAGGTTTTTTTATTAGTAACTAATTACAAAATGGGTTACTAGATTGCCACATTCATATTATGATGTTTTATGCTGTAGTTCTTTTAATTTATGTACCTAAAAAAATATACTACGTTTTTTTTATTAGCGCATTGGTGGTCCAGTGGAAACCGTCGCGACTTATCGAGTCGTAGGTCGTTGGTTTGAAGCCAGGTAGGGACTTTACTTTGTGTAAATTATTTCATCACCACTGCTTTCAAAACGATGAAGGAAAAAATCGTCAGGAAACCGGCATGTCCTAGAACCAAAAATTCGAAGGCATGTGACATCTACCGACCCGCACTGGGCTCGCGTGGTGTATTACTCTGTACAATCCACTCCCTCTAGAAGAGAGGAGGTCTGTGTCCCAGCAGTGGGAAAATTACAGTCTGATTAAGACTCGTACACAAAGGCGCGACGCGACACGCGACGCAAAGGCACCGCAAGTCGCGCAACGAGCGGTGCCTTTGTGTCGCGCGCGATTCGCGTCGCGCGTCGCGCCTGTTTGCAGGAGCCTTTATGCTATATACTTAGCCACTCCCAACCCTAACACTACGTCATAATACATTTATCTAGTCTAGCTATATAGTTGTTGTCACATCCGGGATAACACCCTGTATACCTGGAATTTCAGCCGTTAATCTAGTCTTGCGGTCGTGTCGTACCAGGAATATTATCTATAGTCATAACAGTTTTGATTTTATTATACCAATGAATATATTTAACGAGAATATATGAAACTAGCTGCGCCTCGCGGTTTCACCTGCGTATTTGTCGATCCCGTGGGAATATCAGGATAAAAAGTAGCCTATATGTTAATCCAGGGTGTCATCTACCTCTATTCAAAATTTTATTAAAATTGGTCCAGTCGTTTGAGTGTGAAGAAGTAACAAACATATAAACACACACACACTTACAAACTTAATGCCTTTATAGCATTAGTGTGATGAAATGGAATATTTGTTGTGGGTACTGGGTGGTAATTTAGGTTGGGACATCAACGGCAGCTCACCTACTGGGACTGCGAGATAACGGTTATAGAAAACTCTCCTCGTGTTTTAATACGGTTTTAGACTTCAATCGATTCTGTTTTGTTTATGGATTAAAAGAAACTATTGATCCATAAACACTATTGAACCAATTGAAACAAGAGAACTAGAGAAGACATAAAACACAAGACTTTTACCCTATTTTTATCCTTATTGTCTTTTACCCTTATTGTTAACGACTCCCTCGATCACAGATACTGTACTTCCTAAATTATTAATCTCGGGAGCTGTAAATCAAGGGGCTTCGATTATAATTTTATTATAATAGCTAGATTATTTAATTTTTATTAGAGGACCCTTGATAAAAATTAAATAATCTAGCCATTTCCCCATCAGGATTTGGCAAAACGGATCCTGCTTCAGATCGCGTTTGCCTGTGGTTTCAAAAATCGTGACAATTATGACCAGCATTTCTTCACAAATGTTTTGCAAACCGTACGAGTAAGTACGTAAGTACTTAAATATCACTTTTATTTACCGTTCACTAACAGAACTGTTAATGACCAATCAATAAGGTATTGAAATTCTTCGAACTCACCGCAATCATTTTCTTATTGGCACTTGGAATACATTCATTGCTGCGTTTGTTTTCAAGACACGTACCCAAGTATGAAGTAAACCATCAACAGTTCAGTATCCACTGAACTGTTACCAGCATGTATGTTGGGCCAATGTTTAGATCCAACATGGGTATATAATTTATATTTTTTAACTAATCTAATTTTAGTGAGGTCGATGCCTTCTACGTTGTGGTCTAAAGATGACGATCGTTTGTTATATTGTAGGTACACAATATTTTAGAGAGGGAATTCCCGTTGGAGCTAAAGGATTAATTATAGTGGTCACATTAGTCATCAGAATAAAATGAACACTTCCGGATATTCAAATCGTTTTGTGGTTCTGTTTTCTTGTTAATCGGTGACTGTGAGACCTTCGTTTCAGCGTTTTTCCGTTTCTTTGGGTAATGTCCTAGTAGGCTTGAGTCATAAATCTAATAGATGTTATGCAACCGTAAGCAACTGTTTATAATAAGGGGTATTGAAACACGAATGTGGGATAATAGTATCACATGAATGTTTTAACACCTAATTATGTACAGTTGCATACTAGACTTTATCTACACACATGATATGAGTCCTATATAAAAGGTTCTACAACCATAGGGTGTTGTAATGTACAGTGTTGTAAAAACTATGTACATACATTCATGGAAAGTTTAATTGCTGAGTATCTAATACAAACAAACTATGTAGAGGTATTAATATAATTATTTATTGCTGCATTAGAAATATCTGGTGGTGTGTTATCAAAGCTTGTATCACTCATTTTTGTAAGCAACAAAGTAATAAATGGCGGGATACGACGTGAATTCGAATAACCTACGAGTATTAGGTAAGTGTGGTAGTCAAACGCGCGTGCATGACAATGTTCTTTTTATGAAAAGGAAGGAGTTACATAATGAAATTTAGTACAACATTATAACACTGGTTTGGATGATATTATGGTTACTATGAAACTGGTGGTTTTAATGTTGGCAATAAGCTGTTTCAGAAAATTGTATAGAGAATTTATAGCGTGGGTGTAGATAAAATAGATTTATTAAAGAAGCGTTAATATTATTTATTTATTTGAATAACATGAGAGACTTACAGCTAAAACTAACAGATCAAGGAAAGTACATTAGTTTATAAATGATAAATGATTTTATTTTTGTAAGTAGGTTTGCACAAACACTTTTACACGTCAATCATATATTTTTTAAACTAGATGAGATCGGCGTTTCCTATCTGAGTACTCTGAGAAGAAAGGCCGAAACAAACTCAGAGGTCATAGTCTCTTTTAAAGCCCAGACATAATCTTGGTCAGGTTATATGAAGACCATGTAGGTCGATGTCTGAGATGGTCTTTTGAGGGAAGAACCACACAGATCAGTCTGAAAGCCAATTACAGGTCTCCACTTATAAAATAGGTTAATTATTTAATTATCAAATTATGCATTAAAATAGGTTTAATAAAGGTTAGAATTTTGTATTATCAATTGTGGCAAGAAAAAAAATTGTTTCAAGATCTAGTGGTCGCAGCTGCTACTGCCATGCATGAGGTCCTGGGTTGGATTACCAGGTCGAGCAGAGTTATTTTAGATTTTTCCATCAGGAATTTCTTGAGGACTTGTGCTCTGTTGATAGCAATAGGTTTGCTCCCTACCAGAGCTGGCGAAATGTGGGTGTTATTATAGTTACAATTACAGGTTTGTCTCATTTCATCTTCCATTGTATTCTATTAATATTTGCCGCAGGTATGTCAGAACTCACACGTTTTGTGTCGGCTTACATTTCTAATTAAGGGGACTACATGACCTAAAGCGCGGTCACTGTCGGACTGCATAGAAATGAAAGAGAAGCGCGATGATACAACACTGGTAATTTATTGCAAAATATGAAGCAATTATCTATTTATAAAAAGTCTATTGATTGGACTAAAAAATTAAAACACTGCTTTAATATGTTGCTTGTAGAATAATCTGATAAAAAATCAGAATGATTGTATGTTTATTAGTATGGTTTTTATTGTAAAAATTAAGTTTTTAGAGGTATCTTCATGATGTTTTTCTATTGTATCAAATTAGTTGTATTATGTTTTCAACACACTATCTAACTAGCATTATATATCCTGAAGAATATCACATATTTTTCTGATTTTGTTAACTATAGTCGAAATCGATATCATATACTTTTAGGCATTATAAAACTTGCGTTTTTCGCGTTTAGGTCCTGTAGTCCTCTTAACGTCAGCTATTTTCGTTAAATTGTGACAGTCCGTTATGACAATAAATTATAAGTGTTTGTCTAATTATTAGGATAACTAAATGATCCATCATCATTTATCTTTAAAATAATTAAATAGAACAAGAGCATTTTTTGTTCGTAGAAAAACGTAAGTACCTACATTAGTAGATGAGAAGAACAGTAAACTACACCAACATAACATAGCTACTATATCATTTATTTTGGAAATTCCTAAGGTGGGTTTTAGGGTTTTATATACCTTATCCTTAAACCAATAATATAAAAAAGAAAGATCTTTTATGAGAAGAGGAAACACTTAAGACAGCTACATTTAAAAAATAAACCAACTTAGAAGAGATCACTGATATAGGGGCTTATTTTCGGGACATTGACACACTATCAACTTCTGTCGCACGACATCAACGCGTGGGCAACAGTACCTACTACTCCACACACAGTTGACTAAAACATGTTTACCTACAACCGAAACCTGATACAGTCACCGATTTGATTGTATTCGGGTGACCCGTGAAGCGATCATGGATAGCCGTTATTGACCGTTTACACGTCACGAATTCGATTCGAAATTTATGAATTCGTTTTTTGTTTTTTTTTTTCATTCGTCGTGGTTCGTTTGAACAACGATTTTTCGCGCAGAATCAGATTTTTATCATCTGCTGCACGGTGGCTAATGGCTTCAGTTATCTAGTGCTTAAAACTTTGATTTAGTGAAGCTTGTAAACGCCCTTTTTGACGGGTCAATAAGCCCACACTTCGACAAATCGTATTGAGAGCTTTCCAAATAGGCCACTGCAGGTCACGGCCGGGAGGCAAATATTCCGGGTCTAACGAAGACGGCAGGCGGTGGATGTTTCTCTTCCCCCAATTTGCTTCTCAATTTAGGTGGATTGTTCGGGATGGCCTGCGTAGAGCGTAAGAAGTTTTTACAACTTTTAAGCCTCCTCGAATCGTAGAGGGAATCGGATTTTTTGTCTTATCCCTTAACATCTTTTTCTCCATGCAAGGGGTTCTTTATGGTCAGCGGGATTGTCTGAAAGGATTACCACTGGCTCGGAACATAAAGGGCTAAGGAAGGAACACGGGTGGGTTTTAGTCAGTAAGAGTCTGACACTCCCTTCCGCTCCACCCAGAGCGGGAGGGGTCATTTAATGATTTACCATCCTGAAAAAAAATAAGGGGTTCTATATCTATGTCCTTATCGATTTTATTGCCACCTCACAACATCAAATTAGAAATTAAAGATAATTAGAAAAAAGTTATCTAAAAGTATTTGTCAGTACGCGTAACTTTTCCATTTTCATGGCACCTATGTAAAACAAGATGGCCAGAATATCGTACCATATAAACCGGCCGCGATATGTCAGCTAAGCCCCGCCGCCTACGTAGGACCGGTAATAGATAGACAATAGAATCTAACCGGATCCAGTCGATCCGGGCCGGTTCGCCGTCGATACACATTAACATAACGAAGATGCCGCCGCGCGCCGGCCGGCTCTTCACAGATTTCAATGTTCTATTGATTATAACGAGGTATTGCGATATTCAACTTGTGTTGTTATGTGTTCGAGCCGTTTGGCGTTGAAACACTAGGGCACACTTAGTTTTTCGAGATATCGCCAAGCGATTGGTCGGGTCTCCACATGACCAGAGGGCTGGCCAATTTTTTTGCCAAATAATCACCATGCATCCCCATGCATGGTGATTATTTACCTACATAATATAAATCTTAAATTTAACCATTCACTGACAGACAACGTACAGTCTAAACTTAGGGTGTCGCTGGCAATCTAAATGGATTCGGCCCAGAATTCGGCTGCGTCTTTGGCCTCATCACTAAGCCATCAGTTCTTGTAACGTGCAGCTGACAGCTATGATATTAAGTGTCCCATCGTTTGTAGAATAGCACCACACCTACACTCCAAGGCGGACTCGTCTATGAATTTCCACCTGAACAGCCTAAAGCCAGCTATGTCTAGAAACGTGAAATTTTGCACACGAGCTTCTTATTATGACGAAGATGAGCACAACTTTGTTAAAAGAAGGTCTTTCTTGAATAATAAAATCTGAATTTTACAATGAAATTGTCGTTTCCTACTTGAGTCATGATTTCAACCATGAATGAAACCATATAAGCTACTTGCAATTTCGTCGTCGATTACTGAAAGCTTTCGTAATTGAAAATAAAAGAGAAAATTACTATTAGAAAGAGCAAATGTACTTTACTTAGAACGTAGCCAACAAGTTGGAAGATTAACATAATTATTATACCATTATAATATTTATTATAAGCCTCGTGAGCCATTATTGTTTACTTAAGTAGGCTTATTCGTGTGAACTTTGACTCTGGAGGCTACTGAGGCCACCCACGCGCTTAGCATGGAAACATTAGAAACTACTGGGAATTCGCCTTAAGATTCATTTCTTACATTAACGAATAGAAGATAGAAATGGGTGAGAAATTGGTACTCACCAGGCATGGGAAAATTGAAATAACGACCTGAGTCATCGTCATTTTTCTGCTCTTATCTTGATTTATTTGGGGACGGCTCAGTATATACTTTTCTTCCAGATATTTCTATCAGCCATCATCCAAGTATTAACTGTTACTTCTTGTCTTACCATATCTTTTTGGACACAATGCATCCATCGCTTTATTGGTCTTCTCCAACTACACAACAACCAAAAAGTATACTCAAAATTAACTTTCTTCACTCTATGCTTCTTCGATTTATCATCATCATTTCATTTAATCTAATCTACATGTCTAGACTTTAAAAGAGACCTCCAAGTTTGTTTCGGTGTTTCTTCTTCGAGTAATTGGTTCGCAAACATCTTCTTGAAGTGAAAACTACTTTAGGCGCGTTGGGCATTTTTTGAGATGGGGAAAAAACCATTGACTCGCGCCACTGTTACCGTAAGCGACACCGCGCGTGTTTTGTTTATAAGACGATTAAAAAAATACCCGCTTCGGATGTGTTCGGCTGTCCTCGGGATGTACTCGGCTTTAATGTATATCCGATAATTATATGTCAGTGAGTGATGGCAAAGTGTTTTGTTTGTGTTTTGTTTTCACTTCTGTCGGCACTCCCGTAGTGCCACTGTTTTTTTTTGTTAGCCTATTTTGTGTCCCACTGCTGGGCAAATGCCTCCCCTTTTTGCTTTCAAACCTCCCTGTCCTCCCTCAGGCGTCCAGTGAGTGACGATCTTTGCCCTTCTCTCCGAGTACATTCATGAGACGGGACCGGCCCACTCCCACTTCAGAAAAATCTATCTAGTTTTAAAATGTATTATTTTGAACAAAAGAAAATATATTGTTAGCGATCTTCCACCCAAAGATAAGTACCGTATTGATAAAGAATAGAATCGTTCCAATAAAAGATTGTGTCCCACGTAACATGCAAAACAGATGATCAGCGATCGACCTAAGGGCCTGACAGACAATCAAACAAACTGTCGAAGGCAGACAGCGACAAACGACAGTCTAGTTCAGTCGCCCGTACGCACGCTTATGTGGGAAATTGATCGTGTGTGCCGGTCCTAACTTGGGTAAATTATTCATATGTACATACTCGTATATGAGAACGCAACGCTTCCAACTTGTTTGAACTGAGGCTAGCAATTTCAACAAGTTTGAGATTTGCATAGAAATACGGGTGGTTATTATTTTTATTATTTGAGTGCAACAATGTTTATGTTTGAGCAGTGGTGGCCACGTGTGGTATCAGCCTCGACTTACGAGATGTAGGTCGTGATTTTGGACCCAGACAGGCTTTTTACTTTGTGTATATTAATTTCACTACCACTGCTCTCAAAACAGTGAAGGAAAACCCACCTAGAACCCGAAGACGAGTCGTCTACCAACCCACACTGGGCCCCCTTTGGTGGATTATGGCCCACTCCCTCTTATATAGAGGAGGCTTGTGTCCCAGCAGTGGGAACATTATGGGCTGATTATGAATGTGTATGTTTGTAGGGTTCTATCTTTTAACCAATGTTGATGATAGTTGGCGGAAAGATTAATGGAAAAGGAGAGATACCTAAATATTGTTTTTAACTTTAAGCTTTATTGTAAGTACAGACGCCAGCACATCAAGCTACTACAATCTGTCAAATTTCTTTAATAGATTTTCAACTTTATCACTAAAGTATAAGGTTCAAAGTTGATTGCGAAAATTTGACAGTTTCAGGTAGCTTGATGAGCTGGCGTCTGTACGTTGATATACATACTGGCATCACCGACACAACTTGTAAATTTTTATGATTCCAAAATTGTTATTGTGCATGCGGTGAAGCCTTTCTTAAAACCAGTTTGAATGTTAAAGTAGATATGTTATATTAGTGTAGTTTGATGTTTTTCTTATCTACTAATGCAGATGCTTAGTTTTTTTTTGTTCCGAACAAAAAATGCTCTGCTTCCATTTATTAAAGATAAATGATGATGTCGATAGATATATTTAGTTACCGTAATAATAAGACAAACACTTGTAATTTATTATCATAACAGACCTGTCATAATTTGATGAAAAAGCTGGCGTTAATTGGAAATGCAAACAGTCACAAAAAGTGTGCGTTGCTAACATATGTACTAGGAATAATAATTTTAAAGAATTCAATGGCTGATGAAATGAGGCAAATCGATAACTAACGTACAAAATAAAGCCCGGAGTATATGCCTGTAACTTTCACAAAAGTACGCAAGTAACTTGAATGCTTGTGTTTCATAACAACTTCTGATTGGTGAAAAAGTGTCAGTCATGCCAGCTACTTGCAAACTTGTGTGCAAGTCACAGGCATGTGTATTTCGGTCTTGACGCCCGTATGGAGTGGGTATAGGTGTAGGTAAAGTACGCACATTAACAAGTCTGTTTTAAGTCCCATTTTAATAGAGACATCTAATGGAGACCCAGCTACGGAAGTGACAATTCTGAAAAAAAAAATTACAGCCTGTATTGCGCTGCAAATGTTTTTAATGTTTCGTACCCAAAGGGTAAAAACGGGACCCTATTACTAAGACTCCACTGTCCGTCTGTCTTTCTGTCACCAGGCTGTATCTCATGAACCGTGATAGCTAGACAGTTGAAATATTCACAGATGATGTATTTCTGTTGCCGCTATAACAACAAATAATAAAACCAGAATAAAATAAATATTTAAGGGGGGCTCCCATACAACAAACGTGTTTTTTTCGGCGTTTTTGCCTTGTGTGACGGAACCCTTCGTGTGCGAGTCCGGCTCGCACTTGGCCAGTGTTATTAAAATGCAAACTCTCAAAGAACCGCAGCTCACCTCTAATTCGCGGAAACAACACCATTCCTGCAATATTTTATTGAATTAAACCAAGTGCTTTAACTGAAGTTCATTACAATGATAAAATAGAAAATCAACTAAGGGCACTAAACGAGAAATATTAATGTAGTCAGCTTTCTAGATTTACGTCAATTAGAAAGGTACACCTACATAAAGATTGGAGTACACTGCCGCTGTAGTGTTTAAGTTCGAGGCTTAATGCGTTTAGGGCAGTTGTACACGAGTTTGAGCTCGAATGGAACTGTTTGTGTAGCTTTAAATTAAGCTCAGTATGTTTAACACAACTGTAAAGTTTTAAAGTTATGTCGTTAAAGGCAGTGCTTTCAATTGAATGAATATAATCAATGGTAACCAATAGATATAAAGGGAAATTCTTTGTTAAGCAAATCGAATACCAATTTAAATTGTCCGTATATTAAAATCACAACTGTCATTCTTTGACAGTTATGAAATGGCTATAACACGCCAAATTGACATTTTTCCTTATACATAAATAATTACCCTGACTGTATATTAATGTGAACAGTATCTAATTGATTTCATTTGAAAAACTGAAATATTGTCTGGTGAGAAAGTGTTTTATTGGTTGGTTGTGTTGTTATTTCCTTTATTTAACTAAATACATATAAATTATGTTTTTAAATATTAGTATAAAAAATATATAAAACCATTTAAAAATATTTAAAATAGTAGCCCACCGGTATCGGGAACAGCGTACAAGCTACCGGCGGTCAGGGCTCCAGAGAGAGGAACCTCCTAACAATGCGGGCTGTGTCCAGAAGTACCGCTTTCTGTATCAAGCCCTTGATCCAGCTGCCCAACGAGAGCCTCCTCAGATGTTGGTCGAGGCTCTTGGCTATTAATCCATTGGTATTATTATTATTATTTTTGATCTGATGATCATGTCATTTTAGTAGATATTATGTCCAGCACGTCTCATACAAATAACGCGAATAAAACTAGATAAAATGTTTCCAAGCTTACGTAATTTGGAAATCCCAAGATTTTAGATATCATAGTGAACTCCTGCACTCTCGCAGTGTACTCTAACGCTTAGGTATCCTAGTGAGTCACGGTCCCAGGCCGCCTACACACTAGGATGTGGCGCTATTGTATTCAGAACTTGAATCGCAGCTATTTCGTGAAAGCGTTGAATGTAAACTTATTTATAAACGCCGTAAAATCGCCATATTTCATAAAAGATAGTACTTATTGTAAAGAATGGCGAGAGCTTGAAGCCCTCCTGGAGATAAATAGACGCCGTAGTTCTCTGGCCCAGCGGGGGATTGTATGTGCCAAGTACTGCCAAGTGTGTGCGTGCGCGCAGCCAGTAATCTTGGACGTTGTTCGACTTTTTGTTGGCTGTAGAACAAGGGCAGGCTTGATTGTAAGACGGTGGCTTCTTATTGTTCTTTTTTTTAAATAGTTGCAGAATGAATAAATGTAGATGAGAATTATTTGATTTTCTATTTGTGTTGTTACTGTGCGATTTAAATTAGTATAGGACTGGTTTAGTCTGGCTTTAAATGGTTGTATGACTTCACATTGAGATATCATCTCCCCAGCTAAAGCACTAGGCAGTGGTGAAGGGCGGGCGTTTTAGGGGACTGTCTTATGTAGTTTTTACGTTCAAAAAGTGATGATTTTCAGCCTAGTTTGAATAAATGACTTTTGATTTATAACTGCATTTATTTATTTCCGAATTCAAAAGTTAATACATATCCATAATAATATATTTATACTTAGTTATGAATTTTTACAAGCGTGCAAACACAATAAAACATAGATAATCTACTTTTACGACATATTTCGACATTTTGGCTGTAAAAGTAACTGGAATTCGTTGGATTTGGAATTCAGACTAACAAGATGCAGCTGCATCTAGTTAGACTAGAGAAGCACCTAGACACTTGTGACAAGTCTAGGATACTTTATACACTTCAGTTTTGAACTTTACAAGTTACGACACAATTCGGAGGCAAGTGGGGACACTCGGGGTGTCAATTTGTTTCGAGGTGCTACCTCACATTGTTGCTAAGAAGTAATACGGGCTGGTGTTCGCAACTCCAGGTCAATGCGCGTATGTTGCGTACCACATTGTTGCTAACGAAAATAAGAAATATAGATACATTGTAGGATGACGCTCAAGTCTGAAGTTTATTGGATTGCTTTAAGAATAGAGGAATACCAAACAAACATGTGTTAAATATGTATTATATGATTGGAAGAGGGTAAATACCTACTGAGTTGACGGCCAGAAGAGATGTTTTGGAGTAGATTTTCCGACCAAAGCACAAATTAATTGACACTGACAGGAAAAAATACTATCCCTCACACACACCAATCTTCATCAATTCCCACCAAACCATCCATCAATAACTTGTGACGTGAAAATAATGGATAGATAATGCTTACGTAAATTACTTCGAATTTTATGTCGACTTCCGACAAGAATTTCATATACATAGAGATTGCTCAAATATTTCTCTATTTCATTATTGACAGCAGAACGAAAATATAATTCAATGACAAAGTAGATAGATATTTCCTGCCTGGAAACGAGGTAAAACGGTTAACACAATAACTTATTCGCAAACAGTCACAATTTGTTAGACAAGTTATGACTTAAGCAACTTTACTTCAGGCTGGCACACGTGCCAAGTTAATAAATGCAGCCATTTTAATACTTGGCACACGATTGTTTGACAAATACACAAATTATTCAATTAGCCTAATTTTGTAATCATGTTAGCACACCCTTATCGTATTGGAGCATTTGAATCAATGTAGCAATAGTCTGCTCGAGTTTCTATTTTCTACCTGGTGGCCACTTTGGCAGAATCATAAAAGGATAATATTATGAATCATAATATGACAGGAGACAGTCCGTGTATATCTTTTTTTCGCTGCACTAAGTTGGTATAATCAAAGAGACTGGGATTGGATTTGGATTGGCATTCTAGCACAGACAAAAAAAAATAACTGAAAAATCCTTCACCAATGTGATTTGATACGATTAACTTAACAGTTAACTGTCCATTATGATTCATAATGTTATCCTTTTATGATTCTGCCAAAGTGGCCTTTTTAGGCCCCCAGTACTTAAAAGTATTTCAGTAAGTGAGTTACAGTAAGTTTCAAAGTATTTTAGTAGTCGTTACGTTGTCAGAAGCCCGAAAGTCTGACAACGAGCCTTACCAAGGGGTATCGTTTTAACCAGTAACTGGGTTGTTGAGGTCAGATAGGCAGACGCTTCATGTAAAGTACCTGTATTCAGCCGCATCGGGTTAGACTGGATGCTGACCCCAACATAGTTGGAAAACGGCTAGGTCGATGATGATGATGAGTATTTAGTCGCCATCTTCTAAATCTACGTCCAGCTGATTATGTTGGATGTTAAAGTTTGTCAAACATCTGCAAGTAAACCAAAATTGTTTTCTACATGGCTTATGAGGGGACGGGTCTTGCGAGGAATTTGAATAATAGGTATTTGAAGAAAATATTGCGGTCACCTTACCTCAAGTCTTCGTCCGTGGTCAGCGGGATTGTCCGAAAGGGTTACCGCTGGCCCGGAACATAAAAGGCTAAGGAAGGAACACGGGTGGGTTTTAGTCAGTAAGAGTCTGACACTCCCTTCCGCTCCACCCAGAGCGGGAGGGGTCATTCGATGACTTCCCATCCTGAAAAAAAAAAGTCTTCCTCCGTAGTGTGTGATAGGGACAGCTGCAGCTCAGACCGAAATTACCGCAAAAATTTTGACGAGATCGACGTTTCGTATTCCCCTTTTTTCTTCTCGAAAACTGAGCCAATTCAATTATTTTTTACATTAACATTTTAAGAAAGAGTATGTTTAGGTTCCTATAATTTTTTTTTTATGTTCAAAACTTTTCTAATTTGCCTGGTAGTCCTCTGATCCCAGTGGTAAAAATAAGGCATTTTTTGTAATTTTTAGAGGGTCATATTTTCATTACTAATTAGTTGCTGAAAAAAAGAAAATGACAGGGACGTGTTTATAGCAGACCTTTATGAAAAAAAAATTTGCTCTAGAGGCATTATTCAGGAAGAAAAAATGGGAATACATTTGTATGGAGAATCGCACGCCCTGTTCTTTCTTAAGCTACTTATGTGCTTAGTGCCGTAACAGCAAGCCCGATAAGGCCACTAAGAATATCTTTATTCTATTATCACCAATATGGTCTACCGATACCGACTATAATTATATCCATAATGAACTCCATTGTGTTTTAGACCGTTTATATAAAACTTATTACTTCATAACATACCTGCCAAAAGACATTATTACCAAGATTAAGTAATATTTACGTTCATAATATACCTCTAAATTAGGTAAGAAACGGGTAATTTGATATAACAATTTATGTTCCGGTACAGTTGCGCTCAGAATTCATTGTTACGCACACAGGTACACACGTGTGCAGGTGTAATTGTAACGCACACGTCTGTGCAGTAAGGGTGAAGGCACATGAGGAATGTTTTGGTAAAGACTTTTTTCGATGCTGTATGTACAAAACTTTATGAAAGTGTTGTAGAATATTTTAAATGATGAATGATTTTATTTCCGTAACTAGGTTTGTACAAACGCTTTTACAAGTCAATCATATTTTAAAAACTACATGAGATCGGCGTTTCCTACCTGACTACTCTGAGAATAAAGGCCGAAAAAAAACTCAGAGGTCACAGACTCTTTTAAAGTTCAGACATAATCTTGGTCAGACTATGTGAAAACCATGTTTATTGATGATTGAAATGGTCTTTTGAGGAAAGAACCACACAGATTGAGAGGACCTGTCCAGTCAGTGCACGCATTTGTCAGAAATCGTGCAGCTCAACTCAAGACTTAAGGAGCTCAACGATCGAGTAATGAGAAAATCTGTTTCTCTCGCGTTTTACTTAACGTCGTAGTGAAAAACTTGGACAAAGAGGTCAAACAAATGATTTAAAGTAAAGATGAAGAACTACGTAAAATTAAAACTTCCATACAGAATCTTCGAAATACACTCACATTCTGTAATCTTGCTGAAACACTTTTGGCATTATGTATAAGCATTGTTTTCTGTGTGTTTTCATAATTTTTAGGTGTTTTTTTGTGCCACTGCCAATAAACGTGTTTTTCTTTGTTTCTTTCTTCAATAATGGTTACTTTTAATTAGGTATTAGGCGTTCTTAAAAGTTTCATAACCTTGCAGTATTATAACTCATGGCGCTTTATTTCTCAATTTACAGCTTTGCAGCGGTAGTATTTTTTACAAAAGCAATATACACGAAAACAATTGTCGAACAAACTCGCCGGTGTGCACACATCGTTATGCGCAAGCGCTCATTACAGACTTACGGAGTATCCCACGAGTTGAACAGCAATTTGTTCTCAAATTTCTGTCCGCATTGTTTTAGGGTATTGCTTCTTTTATATTTAATATAAAACAAGTAATATAAAACAAGTAGACAACGCTCATAAGCGTTGTAAACTAATTTTTGTAGACGCACTTTATTGGTGTTTTATTTGTTAGAAAATAAAATAGTTAATAATACACGTGAAATCTATGTTTGAATTTTTCTTTAAAGCGCTCTTTGGTAAATTTGGATGTGGATTCAAACTTGCCAAAGAGCCCTTCAACTAACCAACGAAGCCCAATTCACCAATCACCAGTAGCAGTGCACTGTGTGGTCATTTGCATATAGGACTATTGAAGAAATATAATATAGATTGAATCGCAGAAGTAGAAGTTGCTTTTTTAACAACATGGGATCACTCTAGTCCTATATTGTTAAATAATTCCACTTTATCGCCCGTATAACTAACTGATTTTAGGGCGGAAATTCAATAACTACTGCTGATATGTTCCTTCGATCCTTAAACCACTAATATTTGGTAAGTACATCACTGACTATCTTCAGTATTTTCTTTCCTTCTCCCATAATCTATCCAAAGGTTTTAGCGATAAGACCACCCATCGTGTCACCCTATGTAAAAGTCTACATTAAATATCTGTTTTATGGTGTACGTAATAAAGAGTATTCTATCTACCTAATTCTTAGACGCATTTTGCCCATTTCTATAACTGTGCAGCAGCTGATTTTTTCCCTATATTTTAGTTTACAATGACCATTTCATGCATATTGTTGCCCCTTCTTTTGTTTTACTCTATTAACCAACCGTACCCTAGGAATGTTTTTCTCACGTGCGTAGAACCCTAAAAACTTCCACCAAATCTTTCTGCTCACCACCCAAAGCAGAACAAACGTAGCGAGTCGAGTTGGTTACGCCATACGCGCCTCCCGTGACGAAGAGAACCGACCTTCTCAAGTTACCATCACACTAAAAAAGAATACGAAAAAATAACCTCTCGACTTATGCATCTAAAGGTGATAATGCTGTACGCAGATGGGGATAGTTCAGGGATCTATGTTACCGATTGTACTCAAGCGTGGAGGTTGCGTAAGAATAATTAAGATTTCGGTGGTAAGGTATTAATTTAATGTACCTTAAGTTATTTTCTAAATAAGTATCACAGTAAAAAACATACTATTTTTATAAATACTGCTTTGATGTCAAAGACCGTTTCAAGTGTTTCGTTTGTTTTTGGGAGTGCCGAGAGATTTATTATAGCATTAAAATACATACTATGTCCAGGGTGTTAATATGTAATAAAAAGAAAATTGAAATGAAACTAGACAAATGGTGGGTATCGAACATTTAAATTAGTATAATAAAAATTAAATGTTTGATGTCAAATGTCTATTGATTTTGAACGTGTAATAAAGTAGCGATAAAAATTGGGAAATCAAGATCTTTTTCACAAATCAAATCAATACTAAGCCAAATAAACATTGAATAAGTTAATTTTAAGTACCTACAAATTTATATACGTTCTTCAAATTTTTCGTCGGGTATTAATAAAAAAATTGCTGTTCCATACATTTTGACCGCGTTGGTATTGAACTTTTGCAGAAAATAGCAAATTTTTTTGAATAAGCGACGAAATATTTCTACGCAAGGGTTTCATTATCATGTACTGAATCCATGGTAACAGGTCAATATCCCTCGTACCCTGTATAAAACTCAATAGGAATATTTAAGACGGTCTTATAAATTCCCAAAATTTTAAGTAAACTGCTTATTTATGGCCAAATTGACATATGAATTCATTTTTATTTTATTTAAATAAAGTTTAATCAAATCAATCGAAACGGCTGGTTGACACTTCCCGTGACCCGAGGGCTGGCTTTTACCTTAGCCAGAGGCTAAGTATCGCCATACAACGTGGTAATGCCGCCAGTCTCTTGGGTATATTACCAGTCGACAGCGATGCGGATGAATTTTTCGCCGCTTTTTTTTAGTTTCTGTATAGTTTTAGTTAAGTTTGGATTTAATTTTGTTATTGTTGTTTTGTGTTGAATTTCCCTAGCTTGTATGTTTATCATTGTGAAATATTTTACTTATCTATAATACTAATATTAAAGTAATGTGTAGGCAATCTAGCAAAACATGTTTTAGGCCTCTGTGTCATTAGACATAAAAAACATAAAGAAAAAAAAAACCGGAAAGTCTTCGTCTAAGACAACTATGGCTTAAATGGTTCTAAATTGTCTGTACTATTTTCACCTTAAAGGCTCCTTCAAAAAGACGCGACACGCGATAAAATCGCGCGCGACAAATAGGCACCGCAAGTCGCGCAATGAGCGATGCCTTTGTGTCGCGCGCGATTACATCGCGTGTCGCGCCTGTTTGTAGGAGCCTTAAAGTTTTGCACCCATCTTCCAGTCACCCTGTATATTGTTAGCCTAATACAGTGTGAACAAATCTTTACAAGCATTAAATCAATTAAATAGTCAAACACAATGAATACAAATACAATAATTCCAAGAAAATAGCTAAATATTCGTTTTGTCGTTTCGAATGTCTTTTAATAAGTATTTTTAGAAGCCCACTGCTTTATGAGTTATTGCGAACCAGTTTGTTCGAGTGGCCTTCGGGCTTAGACGAAATGTTCGTAGCCCGGTTACTCGAGACATGACGTGGATACCTATAGACAACTATTTGTGGGAAAGGTAGAAGGTTCACTGTGTAATACTGGACCTTTTTGGCGCAGCCGTGAGGTACACTTTCATGCTAATTTCTTTTAATTTTTTATTTGTTTTTATCTGGTGTATGTATCTGGCGACACACAATGTGTGTGTAGTGTGTCATTTAGTCGGTGCTAAATAAATGTGTTTTTGAAGTGAAAACTTCTTTAGAAGCGTCAGGCATTTTTTGAGATGGGAAAATACCATTGAACTCGCGCCTCTGTTACCGTAATCGACACCGCGCGTGTTTTGTTTATAAGACGATTAAAAAAATACCCGCTTCGGATGTGTTCGGCTGTCCTCGGGATGTACAAGGTTTAAATGTATATCCGATATAAAACTTGATTGATAAACATTGAAACATAGTGCTTGCGTACCTACCTAGGTACCCTTAGATTCTCCGTTTCCGGAAATGATTCAAGTTATACAGATGGAAATTCTTTTTTAGCCGTGCTATTTCAGGGCGGAAATGTCTTTGACGTTGTCATGATCAACGAAAATCCGTCGCGTTTTTCCGGTAAGATTTATCTCTTGCTGGAAATATGCGCGCTAAAATACGTTTCGTTTTCCAATAATGTTGGTTTTTCGTGCGCAGTGAGCATGAGCTACGATGGATTAAAGTTGACCTTTTGCAACTCTTTGTTATAATGGGCTCTGTGATTACGTCGATCACGTGTTCCAAGCGAAGTTGATTAGCAACATGCGCGGCTAGCGTGATTATGGCAGTAGCCAAAACTGCTATGTTTTGGTATTCTAAAGGGCTAAGTGCTAGCTTTGCTGAACAATCTTTTAACTTAAATCCGTTTTAAAGGCACCTTATTGGGAATGTAATCCTTAGCGTGATTGTGTGTTGTTTGGCGAATATGCAAATTCTATCAAAACATGGTAGAAACTATTCTGTGACTATCCGGTATTGCATACTGAATATAGAAAGAAAGAAAGATGTTTTGATACAATTTCTGTTGTCATAAGCTGTATTATAGCGAACCAAAGCGATTGCAAAGAAGAGGGGAAGAGGAGGACCTCAAACCACATGGATGACGTAGATCCAAAAGGATATGAGGGAGATGGGACTTACAAAAACGCATGCTTGAGAAAGCCGACCCCATGTAACGGAAAAAGGCGAGGCCAAAGAAGAAGATAAGCTTAACATACATACTGAATGTTCTTGGAAGCGAGTCTATTGTCTATGTGCACTAGTCTTTGTGGAATCGAAAGTCGACTATAACCACGGAACAGATAATAATATCTGTTCCGTGACTATAACAGCCGGTCGATTCTGTTAAAATCTCACCGTGAAAACTTAGGTGAAGTGAGTTGGTTTTTGCTAGGAATTGACACTATTGACAG
The DNA here is from genome assembly GCA_963855955.1 of Luperina nickerlii. Taxonomy (NCBI): domain Eukaryota; kingdom Metazoa; phylum Arthropoda; class Insecta; order Lepidoptera; family Noctuidae; genus Luperina; species Luperina nickerlii. The sequence goes on from OY979663.1 coordinate 3,257,225, forward strand.
CTCACTCCACGCTCACTTCACCTAAGTTTTCACGGTGAGATTTTTACAGAATAGCACCGCTGTATTTTACAAGGATTTCTTTGTCATAAACAGCTGGCAATCTTTCCTTGCGATATTCTGTCAAAAACGGTCACCACCACCAGACGAGCCGACTCCACAAAACTTTACGAGCTCAACAAAGACTTCTTGTTGAACTCTTTTTTCCTAAACGCATATTTTCATCAGTTTTTTTTTGCCACAAACCCGAGTATAACTATGTTTTGTTGAAAATCGGCGTCTTTGTGTAACGGCTGCGATGGCCTTCGGTGTCCGTGACTGGTCGGCGTCGAACTGCACCGGGTCAACGATACTATGGAATGGAACGAAACTACACAGGACTAGACGGAGCGACGGTGATGTCAGCTGCCTGGTATTTAGCTTGAGGAAGTTCGGTGGGAACTTTTGGTTAGTAATTATAGTTGTTCAGATTAGGTGAGACTGGGGAAAATGTTTAAAAAGGCGGGCTAGCGTTCGACACCTATACGCGCTGTGTGCGTGGCTTCCTAGATGCGTTAGGAAATTCTCTCCAGAATACAGCCTTTTTTTATTTTTTTTTTTAATTGGCTGTAGTCTGGATGTAAAAAGTTTTCCATAAATGTTTGTGTATTGTTTGTTACTGCCTTATGCCCGCGAATTTGTCCAGGTGAATTTTTTTGTTCCCCTGACCCACCCCATCGCATCGCATCGCCTGCCCGCGCTATTACTTCGTATTCGCTTATCGTTCTTTCTTACTTTTTTCTTTTTGCTCGGCTCCTAAGGGTCCTAGCGTGATGTTAAACCATCTACAGTCTTCCTCAAGAATTGGGCTATTAAACGCAAAAATATTTTTTCAAATCCGACTGGTAGTTCCAGAGATTAGCGTGTTCAAACAAACAAACTCTTCAGCTTTGTTATTGTATAGACAATGGGTCTTTGATACGTAGGTATTGGCGAAAATAGCCTATTATGTACTACCCATAATCACACTAATATTATAAAGGCGAAAGTTTGTGAGTGTGTGTGTGTGTTTATATGTTTGTCACTTCTTCACGCTCAAACGGCTGGACCAATTTTGATAACATTGTATGGAGGTAGCTGACACCCTGGATTAACATATGGGCTTCTTTTTATCCCTATATTCCCACGGGATAGAAACTTATGCAGGTGAAACCACGGGGCGTAGTTTGTTGCCAAATAAATGTCTATTCTATTCTATTCTATTCTATTCTAAAAAAAAAGATATCGAGTTGAACCCGGCGTTTTGTAGGTACTTTCATTTGGCACATATCCCGATGACAAAAACTCGGTTACAGGGGCACTTATTGCATCGAGTATCTCCCTCAAAACTCCACACTGTGCTCTAAAAGGCGACTGTTTCGAATCAGTACGTGCGACAATTCGTTCACTTATCGGCATTTGACCTGTTTTGTTGTAGAATTCAGCACGAAATGCAATTTGCGCCGCTCCAAAGGCCGAAATTTGAGCTCTCAGTCAAAATATAAGCGTCATTCGGAGGTCCAGTGTAAGCTGGTCCTTCATCTCTTACATCAGTCGTACTTTACTAGGTTTTGAACTAATGGAAGGTTATTTGTTTTTGGTCATATGCTACTTACTGTATTGTAGTAATAATCGAATGTTAGCTGTACTTATGATAAGATTAGTTTTGTTTTGGGACCCGCGGGACAATTGCGTAACACGTTATCAATCGGTACCGGATCTTGGATCTGGATCTTGGGGTCCAGGTAATGCATACAGGGATAATCATCGGTCAATTTCGTTTAATTATGGAGTCTAACTGACCTCTGTGAGTTGGCTTCGTCCGCTCATATGCCTAACAAAGGTACAGGACCCTATGGTCCCGAGATATGTGAAAAGTTTCAAAATATAATAAAAAAAATGTCAACGTTTCCCCCTCTACCGCGCGCGATGTGTCACAGTCCTCACTTGGCGTAATGAATTCTTTGATCCTTTAGCTATCCAATGGTGTAATTGAATTAAGGATGGAGATGATAGATATGAAGCTGCAACACCAAATTGTATCCCCCGATTTTGTTATCATTCGTTTTTTTGACTTGCCTCCTACTATGGAAGCAATTTTAAAGACGTATTCACGTCAAAGTAATTGTTTGTAGTTTCTAATAAAGGGACACAGCGTGCTACGAGCCGGGTAGCACGTAGTTGCACGTTGTTGTACCTAGTATAGTAGCTCAATTTTTCAAACAAAACCAAGCCATGAGCTATCTCTAACAAGACTCATTGCAATATGCATAAGTGGTTGGTCTAGTGGTCATAGGTGCGACTGCTGAGAACGACGTCCTGGGTTTGATTTCCAGTTTATTCACTAGCATCGCGCCACGGTTTCACCCGCGTAAGTTTTGATCATTTGGGAATGTCGGGATAAAAACTATCCTGTGTCCTTTCCCGGGACTCAAACTATTTCTATACCAAATTTCATCTAAATCGGTTTAGCGGTTAAAGCGTGAAGAGGTAACAGACAGACAGACACACTTTCACATTTATAATATTAAGTATGGATATAGAAGACCCCATGAACTGAAAGTCATCCTCTTAAAAGGTTTTTACACGTAACGGTCGAAAAATCACAATCATGTTAAAGAAACACTTCTTACGTGTAAGCAATGCTCCACACGCCACAGCCCATACAAAGTCCCCTTAATCCCATCCGATAAGTGTGAAAGAATTTATCGCATTTCCAAATAAGCCCATACCGACTTCGATAATTTCCTTTACCGGAACATTTCTCAAGGCTGAATGCTGAATCGTACCAATTAGCACTTAAAAGAGTTATTGGTCCTTTGGTCCGGATTTAGCGACAGTGGCATGTTCGCTGTCCCTGCATGCGTGTCCAAGATATCTATTGCTTATTTTCATCGATTAGATATTATATTGCTACTTGATTTTCTGTTTTATAGTGACATTACATTTGTAACTATACTTTATGGATTACGTGCATCGTTTCTACTTTTAAAATAGGCGTAAATTTGTAACCTGTCTTTACTGTCACGATTGTAGGATTTAAATCAAACATTTTATTGCGTCCAGAGTAGTGCGTTTGTTAGTTATAAGATGTCATAAGGCCAGAATTATGGATTCATTTATTTGCATAAAATCACAAATGCGGTTTTAAAATACCTTCGTTGACTTAATGCTATGTGTCAGTTTTAAGTTTATGGGTCTTGTCTATTATTTTGTTTATCTTAATTAATATTTTACATTAAAATAAAGACATAAGATTAAACTTTTTGTATGTTTGTACGCTTTCACGCTAATACGGCTGAACGGATATGGATGAAATTTGGCACAAGAAAATGACCAGGACTTAATCCTGGTTATGGTCTACCCATGTACAGACTCCAGCACATCAAGCTACACCTAACTGTCAGATTTTCCCAATCAACTTTGAACCTTAAGCTTTAGCGATAAAGTTGAAAATCTATTAAAGAAATCTGACAGATTGTGGTAGGTTGATGTGCTGGCGTCCGTACCAAAGCATAGGATTTTTATCTAGATATTCCCACTGGATCGAGACATATGCGGGTGAAACCGCGGGCGAAGCTAGTTTACTTATATATTTTTCTAACGCTTCACACTTTATTGTATGTACAGACGCCAGCACATCAAGCAATCTGTCAAATTTCTTTAATAGATTTTCAACTTTATTGCTATAGCATAAGGTTCAAAGTTGATTGGGAAGATTTGACAGTTTGCGGTAGCTTGATGTGCTGGCGCCTGTACACCGAAATAATCTGGTGATCTAAGCGGTTTAAGAAGGTTACTTCGTGAATGACCCTTCTTCAGGCCATGAACGATATATTAATTAATTAAATTCTTATAGTAAGAAAGGTGGTTGCTTTCATCAGCGTGAATTAGCCATCTCGCCTTTACGAAAATTCTGGACGAACGAACAGATTGTATTCAAAAAGCCTCCACCTATAATGAATGACTTATGGTCTGTTCCAAAACTATCTGACGAAAGTGTAAATAAACACTATTCAAGTATTATTTTTACCCAATCACTAAAGGGAATTAGTAACATATTTATCTGCATTTTGAAGGTTTCTACTCTATATCTCACAACTTTTTCTTAGCAAAATCTTAGCCTGGAAATTAGCATTTCTCATCATTTTAAAAGAACTCTAAACAACCTCCAGTCTAACCTACTATCACAGAAAATCTAAGTACAGTCTTACCAATAAATTATTAATGTTCGGTACTAACCCGGTCTCGCGTGCTAAGCTACCATGAACTGTACCGAGCCAGTTTTAGCTAGCTACATTAATTAGAGAACATGCTTCAAGGAGTGGCTACTGCCTAGATCTTAGGCTGAAAGTTTAGCACAAAGTTTATAGGAGAAAGGTGGCAGAATTAGTGTTAATACTTATTGTAATGGCGTTTGGTAATGATTTCTTGTACTCGATTAGCGAGAATGGTTGTTTATGGTTTTGCAAACGTAAATAGTTTCGGATCGAACAGAGCCAAATAATTCTTAATTAAAGAAAAGTATTTAAGGGCAAAGGTCAGGTCCATATCATATGACAACTCATGAGTCAGGATCAATAAATATTTATACTAATATAGAGGTAGAGTTTGTATGTAGTAGGTAGAGGGTAATTTTCGGAACTACTTGTCTGATTTCAATAATTCTTTCACATAATAGGAAACTATAGTATTGAAGAGTGTCATAGAATATTATTTATGCTAAAACAAAGATTTCACGCGGACGAAGTCACGAGTGGAAGCTTGTCTAGTCACACTAATATTATAAAGGGGAAAGTTTGTGAGTGTGTGTGTTTATATGTTTGTTAATTCTTCACGCTCAAACGGCTGGACCAATTTTGATAAAATTTTGTACGGAGGTAGCTGACACCCTGGATTAATATATAGGCCACTTTTATCCCGATATTCCCACGGGATCGACATTTACGCGGGTAAAACCGCGGGCAGCAGTTAGTAATATTATAAAGGTGAAAGTTTGTCTGAGTTAACGCAAATAACAAAACAATTTCAATAGTTACCTCTACCCATAAACTTTCAACCTAATAAATTTCCCCAACCAAATTAGCACAGATCTGAAATTCCCCACTAAGATAAGACAAAGCAAGCAATTTGCCTAAACAGACGACTAATTAAGGATACATATCAGTATTGCATTTCAATAACGATGTTGTTTCTTCAATAATATGCACGCACCCCGAGAAATGTCGCGGAGAAATCGGAGCCACGCCTGGCAGATAAGCCTTTCGCGTAGCGACGTTGAATTTACATGCAACGCAAAGATTATGGTGGAGAAAGGACAAATTTTTGTATGGAGACGAAGTAGAATAAAGATTTTTGTGTCTCTCTTTTCAGATAGGTAATGTTTAACTTACAAGAGAATATGTCACTTGGTTTTGCGTCGAGTTCCATCAATCGACTTAGCCTATTGCAGTCCACTGCTGGGTCTCTCCTAGGCTGTGCCTTAACACTGTGACCTCTGCGTTCCGCAACCAGTCTGTTCAGCCACCTTTTTAAGGTTGTCGGTCCATCTAGCTGGGGGGCGTCCCATACTATACGCGGTCTTCACTCCAGGACTCGCCTGTTCCACCGGCTATCGACCCTTCGACAAACATGGACATCAGCCCACTGCCACTTCAGAGTCGAGGCGTCGAGGCGTTGCGTCAATGTTAATTCGCGTAGGTACTAAACAAAATTGATGCGTGGCGCTTGATGGTCCACAATGACATTTTTTCACTTTTAAACAAAAAAAAAATATCTGAGTGCGAAGTTAAAGTTTATTCTGTTAAGCAGTTCTGTATGCCTTTTGTGTATACCTGTAAACTTTTTTATAATATCATGCAAAAATCCGAACACCAGGAAACGGGCAGTAATTCACCCATTGTGGGTTATTTAACGTCACATGCCTCTGAATTTTTGGGTCCAGGTCGTTGCTGTTTTCAAGATATTTCCTTTTATTTATTTTGGAGCAGCTTTTAGGGAAACGGTTTTCAATACACTGCTCTCCAATAAAATTCACAACACCAACAACAGTACCATCTTCAAACCCCATTACTCTATGGCATCACGTTCTTCAGTGCTGCATAATGAGTTGCATCGGCACCGCGAATCACGTGCTCCGCCATTAAAGGCGACGTCAGACAAGCTTCGACCATTATACAACACATATTGTAAGTGACCATTTTGTTTTAATATCCAGTTTCACGATTTGGAAATGTTGAGAGAATTTCTCGGAATTTATTTCGTATATTTCCATGCTTATTGGGAGTGGTATGTGCGCACGAGTGCGTGGCTTTATTGGATGACGCTGAAAGCGTTTACTGATTATTTTAGGACTTCTGTTTATCGTAGAACATCTCTCTAGATATTGTAGGAATCCTCGTAGTTGAGCATATTATGTTTTCTGTACACATATTAAGCTGATTAGCTTATAATTACACACTGCTGGAACTCAAGCCTCCTCTTTGTGAAAGGGAAATGAGCCGTAATCCACCAAACTGGCTTAGTGCGGGTTGCTGGATGTCACATTAAAATTTTAAGTTCTAGGACATGCCGGTTTCCTCACTCACCGTTTTGAGAGCAGTGCTGATGGAAAATTTGTACAAAGTAAAGCGCCTCTCTGGGTTCAAACCTACGAACGAACCGTATTCGAACAGCTCGTAAGTCGAAGCCATTTCTACTGGGCCACCAGTGCTCACTGTAGTCAATTTATCTAAACGAGCAATGAAATATATTACGCAAAGAAAATCTTATCGATTTTCTTCTGACGAGGATATAAATACATAGAACATAATAATATCAGTTAACAAAAAGCTACAGTTACCTATAGATTGTCTGTAAATGGGTCGCTGTACACTTTTCTTATTCATTTTCAATTGCTTTGGTAAGTGCCTCATTTTCTGTTTATCAGTGTCAGGACATGCGATAAGGCCAAGTTTTTAATTCTCACTACACTAACGAATAGAGAGCCATTTCCATCCTTTAAATAAATATCCTAATATGGTATCTAGATTAATAGTCCTACTACAAGTTAGGGAAGCGGACTGATTTAAGAATTGACCACTATAAATGTTATCTGCCCACACTAATACGACTTATATGGTGTTCTTGGCACGAGTTTTGTCATTTACGTACCCATGCAATCTAGCATCATTACAATTTGTAGGACTTTGTAACGTAATTAATATTATTTAAATCGTCTTATCTGTATGTATTATGGTGATATATTTATGTTGAATAGTTGAAAAATTGAAAAAGATAAGAAAATCCGTATTCTCTAATCTTTTTCAATGTTGCACTTTTCCGGGTACCAGTGGAGGTGCGCTGTTAATAGATCCAAGATTTTCATCTTTTCTCCCTTTCAAGTCTTTATAAATAATAATTTTGTCGAGTTTTATATATTTTAAATAGTATTTATTACACGCAGTTTTAGCGAATGATTTGAATACCTAAAGTTCCTTTTCAGCAACAAAAATTTTCAGTCAAATTCATCATTCTGTAATACATTAATTTACTGACAAACATATTTGCTCATTTCGCACAATTTAACGTAGTTTAATTTTATAACTTAAATGCTGCTTAGAAATTAATGATTTAAATAATACGTTGTTTTTGAGACAATTTGCCACACAGAATAAATTATTTATGACAAGTTATCTCAACGTTACCTTTATATTTACCTTTGTACTAGCTTAATTGAACATTGACACACTGACGTGTACCCACAGTACCTACAGGTACCTACCTACTCGTGCTTCGCTAATCAAGATTTACAGCCTTGTTTGCTTCATTCTGGTTGTATACCGCCAGGACACCAGTCATGATATATATGTGTTCTTCGATTTATTTATAAAAAATATAAAATGAGTAAAGGTGGATCCACACCGCAGTTACTTTTTGTGGAGCAACGTTTCCATGTGTTAGTGGACAAAATCCGATAGCAAAAGTTATTTGTAAAGTTGAAGAATGTTCCCTAATGTTATCGTGTTGCATTCTGTTGCTCCACAAAAAGTAACTGCAGTGTGGATGCACCTTAAGGATTTTTGATCGATGATAATTAGGAAGAACTTGGGCAAAATGAAAATCTTCATCAACAATCGCTTTCCATCAGGTGTGATCAAAGTCAAGAGTGGGCCAATTCACTAATAATAAAAATATCCTTAGATCAGATTGAGAGTACAATAATTCTCAGTAGAAGCGTTTTGATTTTGATATTCACGAGGTTTCATACGTCATTTGAGAAAAGTGGATTAAACAATAGTTTTTATCTCTCGTGTGCAAAACATGAAAATGTTCACATAAATCGTTGTATCATACTAGTCAGTTCACACTTAGGGGCCGTCTCCACGAGCGAAAGAATCGCGGCGATATTATCGTCGTGCCACGTATTTTTATACTCTCAGAACGTGTCTCCACACGGCGATGTCATCGCGGCGAAAATTCAGCGGCGAAAATAAGCACGGGCGAGACTATCGCCGCGATTCTCTCGCTCATGGTGACGGCCCATTAGTAGCGGGGCTGCGTAATTTCCAATACTAGGTATCTACTGATTCCATTCGTACCATAGGTTCTGTCGACCACTATCGAAGATCATCATCTGCTTAGCCTTTTGTCCAAATATATTGGGGTCGTCTTCCAGTCTAATTAGATGAAACTGAATATCAATATTTTATATGGAGCGACTGCTTATCTGACCTCCACAACCCAGTTACTTACGACAAGTAAGACTGGTTGTCAGACTTTAGGGCTTCTGACGACCCGTAACGACTGTCAAAGATCGTCGAATACAGCGTGCTTTCCGAGCTACGGAGGAGTCTCGGTATATAAGAATGGTCACCCATTTACGGACTGGCTGGTGCAAGCGTAGCTTAACCTGATCGGTCGACTTGTGCGGCTGTTACTACTAAGCCCCTCCCTCTTCCCCCTTCGAAGATATAGGTTCGTTAAACATCGGAACGCAATCGCTAGATAAAGTTATAAGCTGGGATACATGAGTCAATGAGTCATTAATGTGAAGCAATGAGGTAACAAGTTGTCAGTGCTACTTGCTACTACTATGTCGCAATATGCCCGTCCAGTACATATCACCACTTACCTACTAGTTCTGAGATAACGAGGTCCAGTGTGTTACACACTTTATGTGTCCAGTTTATAATCTTGGCTAGGTAACATGTGTTATCGGGCTAGACTTGGTCACTAGAAATTGAGACGGCGAATGTTTTAGTTTATATTATTTTCTTTACAAGGTTTTCGTAAGAAAATAGTCAATTTGCTTATTGCAATTATCGACATCATCGCCATAATCAACAAATACATTATACAGTACTAACTGCTGGTCCATATTTTGATTTTGATATGGAATACTGCTATAGCCACAAATTTTTTTGAAAGAATTGTTGATGGTATATGTCCTGACGGCTGATCCTGACATGATTAGAAAAATATCAAAGAAAATACCATCTTTTGCAAAAAGGTGGTCTCGTCTTTGATATTCTGTTTATAATCTAACTAGTTTCTGCCCGCGACTTTGTCCGTGTAAAAATTCTTGTCATCCCGACCCACCCATTCACATGGCATCACCTACCCGCGCTACTTCGTTATCGCTTAGCGATCTGTCTGACTGTTTTTGCTCGGCTCCAAAGAGCCCTAGCGTGATGTTAAATAGCCTATAGCCTTCCTCAAGGCTTGGGCTATCAAATACAAAAAAAAAAAAATCAAATCCACTGGTAGTTCCAGAAATCAGCACGTTCAAACAAACCTCTCAACTTTATTATTGGTATAGATTTTTATGCATTTAATAATCATCAAGTAGTTTCTTAAAACTTGTCTTTTGAATACTATCGAGATCAAATTGGATTGACATAATATTGTTATTTCCTGTCATTAGCATAGAAATTTACAGAACTATCATGCCAAACAGTAGTAAAATGTCTAGATTTATGTGATAACAGTACAGACGCCAGCACATCAAGCTACTATAATCTGTCAAATTTCTTTAATAGATTTTCAACTTTATCGCTAAAGCATAAGGTTCAAAGTTGTTTGGGAAAATTTGACAGTTTCGGGTAGCTTGATGTGCTGGCGTCTGTACAAGTAGCTAGGAATCTAAAGTAGAATGTCACTTTATAAAGTTATCGACTCTATTATCGTTTAGATATGATTTTAATATCGATATCATTTTGTTCTCGAACGCTGTGTCTGAAGATATAGTTCCTGTATGTTTAACATACGAATTTTGTTTATGAAGGCATTTGAAAGTAGGTTCTGATAATCAGAGGGGCAATTCTACTAATTGTAACAACGTTCACAGTCTAATCTCAGTCTCAATCTGTCAAAAAATACTTCTAATTTCCCTACATTTTGACCAAGTTTTTGACATTTCTTTGTCGCTGAGATGAGACTGCGACTAGATTTTGAACGTTTTAAATTACGAGAATTGGCCTTAAGGTGATTTGATTCATATTGGTGTACTGTTTGTCCACCACACTACGTCAACGAGAAATAAAGAAAATGTATTTATTGTGACTCGTACAGGAAGATCACAAACACTAAACACATTAAAAAAAAACAAACTACATATATTTTGTTTTTGAATTAACAAAAAGAAAAACGAAACAGAAAAACGAGACAATGAGGGTTTTCTGAAATGACGTTCGCCAGGTGGCAGCACTGATACGTCAGGTCCAGGCATCTGTCAAAGAGCCTATATTTTCTTTAGTCATGACTGAATGATGAACGAATGAATGAATTGAATGATGAACGTCATCATTTTCTGAAATGACGTTCGCCAGGTGGCAACACTGATACGTCAGGTCCAGACATCTGTCAGTGGTAAAACTTTAGTCGTAGACTGGCCTAGCGTTCAACAGAATAAGAGGTCAGCTTATACTGGTGTTGTTATCTTTGTCGTGCGGTCGCATATCCTACTAATATTATAAACGCGAAAGTTTGAGAGGATGGATGGATGGATGTTAGTTATTCTTAAACGCAAAAATTACTAAACGGATTTTGATGAAATTTTACAGTTATATAGCTTACACATTAGAATAACATATAGCATACTTTTTATCCCGATATTCCTGCGGGTGTCGATAAACTTATGCGGGTGTAACCGCGGAAATATATTTTGCAACTTGTCCGGCACGGGAACTATTTTAACTGAAACATTTTCATTCCGTTTCTGCTTGTATCCATCTGCCAACACTGGGAAATCATCCGGGATTCCTACCCTTGCTCAGGTATAGCACATGCGGAGAAGCTCCGAGGGCACTTCTCGTAATTTTAAGAAGTCTGATCTCAATCTGTCAAAAATACCTCTAATTTTCCTACATTTTTGACAAGTTTATGACATTGATTGTCGCTGAGATGAGATTACGACTAGATTTTAATTACGAGAATTGGTATTCTGAGATCTTCAGCAGAACCACACTGACTCCTCTTTTGTTCTATACGCCAAAAAGTTCGTTGTGCAGGTCCAGTTGACCAGTGACAGAACCATTCAGCGACCCCATAATCTTGGCTATCTTACAGCATATGACCGCTCCTCTTCCGTTTCTTCTTTTTTTTTCCCTTTCTTATTTTTTTTTTCCTTATTTTGTTGTGCCCGACAGGGTCCACAATGATCATGTTTAAGTAAAACCTAACTTCACATTGTGATTGTAAATAAATATATTGAGTATGTAGGTACTGTATTGACTATCCCAGGGTGCCTTTGTGTAAACGCAACCTCAGAGGCTCTCACCAGTCTTTGCAACAAGCAGAACAAAATCACCAAATCTTTTTATTTCAAACCTTTTTTTTGTTCTGAAGCAACAGCTACCTTATTTCCCGACAAGGTCTTATATACACCTTTTCCTCGACTACCAAATTGTAAAAGGAAATCTTCTGTTGAAACTATAAGGAAAACCCAAGTTGTTTAGTTAACTGTTTTACGTCAAGTTATGGAGTGTTCACATCCGATTAAGTTAAGTGTGGGTAGATGATAAATTTATGAGTTGGTCTTGAGGTCAGGTAGGTACACTTACCTTTTTCGACGTGGACTATTTACTTATCATAAACCACTGGTTGTCTTATTGTTTATGGTAGGTTTCAATGGAAATGCCTTTTATTTAGAGAATGTGTTCACTGTTCATCAAATGGATAAGGAACTTGGTATTTTTATTTTTTTTTATTTATTAACTTGTGTGTGATGTTTTCCGTCTTAAGATCTACAAAAACCAGTGGTTATGAAGTGCTTCAAAAGTTTTAAGGAGGTACCGAGCATTCTGTATCTGACACTTTAATTTAGTTATCACAGCACAATTAGAAACAAAAATCTGAGTAACTAAAGCCTGAATACATGGGATAATTGACCACAAATCCAGCCATGCAGGTAACGCTAGTGTCATTGCCCCTCACAGTTCATACTCTATACCTAAATTCTTCCAAAACCTAACACACATACCTATACAACATGTTCACATACATACTACATAGCCGAACTGCCAAACATACCTACTACACGCGCCATCTTGAAAACCAGTTCGAAAAAAGAACGTTAGCTGCAACGAAATTCAAATTCAAATCGAACGTTATTCGCACTTGCCGAAACGCATGACCTTCTCACAAACGCTGTGATACTGATGGGGTCGATGAACTTTGTTGATGCAGATGCGTTGCCGTTCACATGTAACGTTACAACCTCCCACGTGAGAGGGCTTGAGGGATGAGAGGAGGCGGGAGCGGGGAATACAGCTGCAGCAATGTTTGAAAAGGAGTTTATCCTCTTCTATACGGACCAGCAGAAAATTCAGTAGGGGACTACGGACCAGCAGCACAACTGAGTTAAGCATCGATCTAAAAAAAAAAAAGATCTATGAGCTTTACCATTTATCAAATATCCGGCGTCACCTGACGGCAGAGTGCGTCCGAAGTTCAGCATTCATGCTTTCGCTTGAATTCCATATGGTAGGTAGTGGGTGGTAGGTTACATGGTAACAAACTGTTGCACATTCACTGTTGGTGACGGTGCCGCGGTGTTACCATAAACCCAATCTTGATGTCATAGAATGATACAGACGCTATCAGCACATCAAACTACTACAATCTGTCAAATTTTTTTCAATGTTGATTGGGAAATTTTGACAGTTTTGGGTAGCTTGATATGCTGGCGTCTGTACCATGACCATTGCTCAAGAACTGTAGCTAGACTCCCAACAGTCAAAATAAACAAGACTTCTTGTTCCTCATAAAACCGTTGTTATTTTAATGAAATCGTAAACCGCTGCACCTTATCCGTTATACCACACGGCCATAAGAAATCCGCCTACACGAGTGGCTCTCGAACTAAATCCGAGGTGATTTGAAAAGTTTTTGTTGTGTTTAAATTGGGTGCGGCGTATGTACTCGCTCGCCAATACGTGAGTCTTATTCAATGTTGGCTTCTTTTTTTTGGCTGTATGTGTATTTTTTCTACGATTAGAAAAAGGACGGTTAGACGTCAGTGTTGCCATGATTTTGCGTTGTCCTTTGTCGGACTGAAGAGTATCTAACGTTTGTCAACTTAGAAAAATCATCTTGATTTTGGAGGCGTTTTCCAACCTGGGATCAGACAAACTGTTGTCAATTGTTTTGTTAACTTATGTCATTGGAAGTTTGGTTAACCAATCATAAACGTTAACACAGAGTTCGACAAGTGTACTGATCGATAGATCTGTTTGTACTTCTGGATTTGACTAGTAAGACACCAACAACACAGCGTCACTGATCATTCTAAAGTTTTACAGCGCCATTAACAACGTGTCGCGGTGATTAAAGTCTTCGAGTCCCATTCCAATATATGAGGTCATAAAATAGTGTAAGGATAGTGATTAATCTAGATCCTTTATTGAACGTGCGTACTTGAGTTGAAGTACTAAATGTCAGAGCTGTCGACCTGTTAAGCCATGTACGCACGATCATGGTGAACACGAACATCGATCACGGAACATTTGATTCGAAAGTGTAAAAAATAAAAACAAAAAAAAGTACGCTAAAAACCAAAGCACGCTAGCATTGTGTTTACCTACTAATGATGGAAATTAATGCATTCTTCATGCCGTAGCGACTTCGTGCGTAGAAGATTTTTGGAGTTTCCAGAATTGACTACTTACTGTTTTATAAAATATTCATTGCTTTTCTTTTGTTTTTTACTTTTGTTTTCGTGTGGACGTAAATTATCAAAGCGAACACGAACACCTTGCGAACACAGTTCTACTTGTGTTCGCGCTCAACCCCTCAGTAACCATGGATTCACCGTTGCACGTGCGTCGTCGACAGTGAAGTAGAATCAAATTTCACCGAACACCGTCCGCACAGAACAACCAAATTTGATCGCCACGAACGTTTTTGATGCACGTGCGAACAAAGTGTTCGATGTACATGTTCGCCATGTTTTTGTTCGTTGGTGCGAGAGGAATTGGTATGTGTCACCAGCAACTTGTGTCTCTACTTCCCTCATAACGATCAGCACACAAAAGACAAACCACAAAACAGAAGGCCAATTCTCGTAATTTAAAAAGTGCAAAATCTAGTCGCTGTCCCATCTCGGCGACAAACAAATGTTAAAACCTTGTCAAAAATGTAGGGAAATCCGTATTTTTGACAGATTGAGACTGATATCAGACTGTGAACGTTCTTAAAATGATGAGAATTGCACCTCTGAATACAGATTAATGTTTGTGTTTCACATCGAAAGCTTGATCTTAAAAAAGGTCTTAGGCTTATCTCAGCCAAAAAACAACACGGTACTTTCAGACAAGTGAAGCAAATTGTCGCCATGACAAACTTCCAATCGGCTTAAACAAGACAAGTTCTATAGCGAAAAAAAGTCAAATTCTTGTCTCTAGCGGATAAAACTAGCCGCGAGCATATATTATTATACACTGTTGGCCTGCGGGAATACAACTCGAGATTGGATTCAGATCGAGCAAACATTACAAACAACGGTTCTTTATATTTCCTCCATCCTCCACTGCCCGATACAATCTCAACTTTGAGGACATTTTGAAGAACGAACCTTTTTTTATCTTTTCGAATAAAATCGCGAGGTGCAATTTTCGCATTCTTCGCTGGCTGGTTGTAAAATTATGATGACGTCATGATGCAGCGAATTTTTATATAAATTCGAATATCGAACCGATGCGACTTTGAATGCGAGTATTCAACGTTGTTTCTCGGAAATATTTGAAATATTTTTGTTAAGTTTAATTAATTCAATTTTTGTTTGTTTGTGAATGTTTTTGAAATTGTTTGATATTTTGTTAAAGTTAGAAAGTTGGTTTTGAATTTCAATAAATACCTATAATAGTACATTACTTCAGAGGGAAGAAAGTGACAGTTCCATACCGAGATTATGGCATTTGCGCCACGAGCTTGCGAGGGGCGCAAACCATTTGAGGTATGGAACTGTACTTTATCCTGAGGGATGTATAGTGCTTTTTATTACACCTACGAGGAAAATTATGGACATAAATGCATATAAATGTTTATATTTAGTTAAAAGTACAATTATTAAAAGTGCAGCTATTATAAGATGTTACATTTTGTCCGGGTATCTAATGCGCGGGCTTTTCCATTTTTTATTCGCCCGTTTCTGGAGTAGGCTAAGATCATAAGATCATGCAGCCACTTCTTCCGTGATTCCGCGCGTTTTATATACAAAAATAATTTCGTTTTTAATTTTCTGTATGCACCAAAGGAGGTTGGTAAATGGTAAAAAAAAAAAACTGTATGTGGCCAGTAACAATTTACTTGAAATTTAATTAGTAGACAGTTAAAGTCTCTTGGCAGTATGACTGCTGACAAATTAAAAAAAAAAGAAAAACCGGGTATGTAATGGAATTTCATACATATTTCCCACCCTTGGGTCGGAAGGATTTTCATACAAACTTCCATACCTTGGGATGAAAGGATTTGAAGGGCGGGATAAAGGCGTTTCTTCCCTCTAATTGGTATAATTACTATGTATTTTCAGAGCAGGTGTGATGAAAATTAATTTTATTCTACTATTTTAATTCAATTTTTGTGAAGGAGAATATATTTGGTGGAAGTTATGAACATACAGGACTGAAGACATATAATGACGGCAATGTTGCCACAGTCTGCGTAAATAAATCCTTGTAGTGGAGCTACGGAAGCATTTTCGTAGAGAAATCGTGCACGGGGATCGACGGAGTTAAGTCAAAACGAGATAAAACTTGGTTTGGGAATATAAAATTTACCGTGCAGTTCTGATCAGTCAACATTACAGGGACATTTCCCGTATTTTTTAGAACGATCACATCTGCTCTGTTTATCAAAACTTACAAGTGTACAAGTACACATGTTACACTTTACAAAGAAGTTGTTACAAGTTTTTGTAAATTACGTTTATCAAAAAAAAAAATCTACAGGTATTGTAAAATTGAGCGCTTCTAGATTCTGCTTGTTAGTTCTAAATTCAAAAAGGTATGCCGCAATATTCTCTTCCCCGCCGTTTTTTGTATGTTTGAATATTTTCTACTTATAATATTATATTATATTATATAATTGCCTCTCGACCGATTTCGGTCATGGTGGCCAACTCTCAACTCAACTCAACTCAACGAAAATTAGCCAGATATGCAGGAGATATTATAGTGCACAAGTGTGTCAGAAAGTACCTACAGGAACACTGTCAGTTCCTTTACTCTCATAGTCCGATGGCACGGCAATCCGACATGACCGGAGCGAGAGATCAGGAGCAAGACCACGCTTTACTTACGTGCGTTCCGAGACACGGGGGTATTAACCCGCCAACTTACAAACTTCGGCCTGTTACAGATATTCTATTTCACGAAGTCCGTTCGGCTTTGATTGTAGTAGTGACGTATCCCGACAAGCGCGCTCCCTCAGCGGCTGCCCCTTGCTGCCGTCGCATGAGGCTATTTCCGCGAATGTGTACCGTTTTGCTTCACCCATTGTTGAGTCTCTGTTGATCACAATTTGCATGTGCACGCTTGACAACATTCATAGCCAAACGGACTTCGTGACATAGAACATCTGTACTAAGAAATTCCTGCTGGAAAACCAAATAACACTTTGTTCGAGCCGGGAATCGAACCCAGGAGTCCACGCTCAACAGATGCGCTTGCAAACACGAGACAAACGGGGCAGTCATGCTCTACTTAAAAACGCATGACTGGATGGTACCTATATTATCTGTGTCTAATATGGACGGGACGATAAAGAAAAGAAGTAGTGACAAACTAAAGTTCGTTTTTTAATCTCGGAGACTAATCTGACAGGTGTAATGTCAAACTTCTATACTAAAAAATCGCAAACACAAAAGACTTAAATGTCAGATTAGTCTCTGGGATAAAAAAACGAACTTTAAGTATTTTAAAATAGATAATTTGATGATTATTCAATAGAGTAGGAATAGTAAAGAAAAGAAAGAAAAAAATTAAATTCATCTGCATATGAATGTAGTCAAATCTTTTCTTTATAAGTATGTTCTAATTCCGTAATTCTAATAGTTTCTTCATCGCTTGCATCACTTGACCACATTTTATGAAAGAAAATCGAATTTATAAATTGATTGCGGTACTTAGCACGACGCTCGTAAATTTATAAGACTGAATGGAGAATCGCCGGACACTCTCAGGAATTGCCATGGTTTTCTACAAGTTGTAACTTATAAAGAATTTTTTGATGAACAAAATCACAAATACAATTGTAAAAATATACTTGTTAAATTAATAATGACACTTGTAACCGGTGATTTACACGTGTAGTTTTGATAAATACATATTTGTAATACTGAATTTTTTACAAGAAAAATGCTTGTAATACAAGGCTTGTAAGTTTTAATAAACAGCAGTGCGATTCTGTAACCATCTCACCGTGAAAACTTAGGTGAAGTGAGCGTGGAGTGAACTTTCAATAGTGTAAATTCTTAGCAAAAACAAACTCACATCACCTAAGTTTTCACGGTGAGATTTTTACAGAATCGACCGGCAGGACACGGGATCTCAGCGTTTTTATCATTGGTTGTCGCCGAGATTGCGATTATTCACTGGTTACACTTCACAGTAAAGTTTGACATTATTTCAAGTCCCGTCAAATGAATGTTTCTTGAACCTCTGTTGGTAGTAGATTCGACATACTCAGACGACTACTATGACATTTCTTCCGCTCCAAAAGCACTTTACGACAGCTTACATAAGTGTTACAAAAGAGATGTCTCTCAAACAATGGAGCGAGCGACATCGCGCGGTGTTGTATGTATGTAGCTGAGACTGTGTTGACACGTCTTCATTGTCTCTGTAGGTAAAGGTCAGGGAGCCATTCTCATAGTGCTGACCTTTTGTAGGTCTGACGCTTTCTAGGTACGCGTAGGTGTGAGACGGACTTTATGTGTGGAGAGAAGTTAGACACTGGCCAATGTCTTAATTGAATGAAATCTAGTCTCTGAAAATCAATCAACCTAGCTTTTTCCCAACTATATTAGGGTCAGTTTCTTGTCTAACCGGCTGCAGCTGAATACCAGTATTTTACATGGAGTGACTGTTTATCTGACCTCCACAACTCAGTGACTGGGATAATACGATACCCCTTGATAAGACTGGTTATCTGGCTTAAAATAAATCAAGTCTCTAAGCTCATTTAAAATTTCTAAGACAAAAACCTAATAACACTTCTATCACTTCATGCTTCTATCTTTGGCCCCGGGAATCAATGTCAGGACTGTATATCGATAGATAAGCCATAGTTTATCGAGATATGGAAGTGCATATATAGCTGCTTACGACTTTCTTAAAAACACAATGGGGAAATGCCCAGAAGGGACCTCTCATCCATGTGAGGTCCTCCTCATAACAAAGTTCTAAGGAGGAAATGTCAAAGTTCATTATCATCTGCCTAGCCTTTTCCCAACTATGTTGGGGTCGGCTTCCAGTCTAACCGGCTGCAGCTGAATACCAGTATTTTACATGGAGCAACTGCTTATCTGACCTCCACAACCCAGTGACTGGGTAATACGATACCCCTTGGTAAGACTGGTTGTCAGACTTTCGGGCTTCTGACTACCAGTAACGACTGGAATTCATTTCCTGGAATCCAGGAAATGTCAGTTATTACGTCATAATTCGGCGTTCGGCATTCAAAATCCAATCTACCTCCACAATCACGAGAAAGTTCAAAACAAATACGTAGGCCAGTCGTGCCAATAGGATCGGATAGATGAGTCATGTGTCACGGCGGAGTCACGGAGTTAGCCGAGTCGTCACGAACGTGACCCGACTCCCCCGCCCTCTATTGTCTACATAGAAAGTCGGAATCAAACGTAGAACTGTGGTATAACAGTGTTTCTGATGTAGTATTGTTAGGTTTGGTTTTAAAAGCTGGCTCGGTTTGAATCGGAACTGTTCTGTTGAGATTTGCTGCAGTTTTCATGCCTGCATCATCATTTTAGGCAGTTTTTGAAGTGAAAACTGTTACTGTAACCGACACCGCACTACATTCGGATGTATTCGGCTGTCCTCGGGATGTACTCGGTGTTAATGAATATTCGATATGTCAGTGAGTGATGGCAAAGTATTCTGCTTGTGTTTTGTTTATAAGACGATTCAAAAAAATACACACGTAATTGTTCAAGTTGTTACTTCTGTCGGCACTCCCGGACTGCCACTTTAAATTTTGTTCTTTAAAGTATGTCTTAACACCAGCTTAATTCGACTTGAACCGCTTGATGCCAGGCTTCTTCCACATCTTATTCCGCCTCCGTCATTATTTTAGGCCTCAGCCAAGTTGTGTTTTGATTAGCAAACAGCCCAGAATGAGAGAAGTAGGTAAAGAAAAAGTACCCTGACGTTAACGTTATTCACTGGCTGATTTTTATTGGCCGCTGTGTCTTATGGAGTACCTTTCTTTACTCCCCTCATAACGATCAGCACACAAAAGACAGGCCACAAAACAGAAGGTCAATTCTCGTAATTTAAAAAAATCTAGTCGCAGTCCCATCTCGGTGAGAAACAAATGTCAAACAATTGTCAATTTGTAGGGAAACTAGACGTATTTTTGACAGATTGTGACTAAGATCAGACTGTTAACGTTCTTAAAATTACGAGAATTGCCCCTCTGTTAACCCCCCAATTCATCGTTGGACGCGACATCTAACAATAACTTTACTCACAACCCCAAAGTTACAACAAAGACATACAATTTATATACCACAACTTAGATTTTTCTTCCAGTAAGAATTTTATTCAAAATGGACGAACGCCCCAGGCAATACGTTACGTCATGCCGTTGAAATATGCGCCGGTTTTAAGCTACATCGAATATGAAAAATATGTTTGCGAGGAAAACACAAAAACAGAATGTATCAATGCTTACCTAGCCCCGGGAAATTGTTTAGTTGTTTTGATTGGGTTATTTGTATCGTTGTTGTGGGTAAAAAGCGAGGATCCCACATGCGATCGTGTTTTGTGAATGCTTTGAATAGGGAGGAATTGTAAATTGCCTCACAAGAGCGTTTTTGAGAGGGAAAAAATGTTTATTTGGCACAGTAACATACGCAAGGAACACATTTTTGAACAAAATAAAAAACAACCGGGATAAAAATTTAAGATTATGTGGAAAGGGGTAACGCTTCATATAAAATACTGGTATTCAGCTGCATCCGGTTAGACTGGAAGCCGATCCCAACATAGTTGGGAAAAGCCTGGGCAGATGATGATGTGGATAGGAGTGACGCAATGGACCAACCTCAGACCAAATAACAAGTCAAGATATAGCGCTGCGAACAATGCAGTCAAATAATTTTATTTCTATGCTCCATTGGTTGATTTTATCTTTTGCGCATGTTGTCAGGTTAAGACCTGAGCAGGCCATAAATTTTCGTCAGATAACACCATGAAAAGCCAAACAAAATACAAAAAGTTTTATTGGCAAAAAGAAAAGGTGATGAATTGATAACAGACAGTAACCTATATATAGGTACCTAAAACAAAGTTGGGTTAGTTACACCATTTATAAGTCAAGAATGGCTGGACCAATTTTGGTGATCTTTGATTTGTTGGATTTGTCACCGCCTCAAATAGCAGAATCACTATTAGAAATCGTCAAACTTTTGTTTTCGTGAATTTTTGAGAATTTTTGTATGAAACGGCTTTTTTGATGATATATCGAGAACGGATTGACTGATTTCGATGGCAGTATGAAGTTCGTCGGATCAGCTAGTTTAACATAAACACAGATTTGCATAAACACTTTTACACGTCAATCATATTTTTTTAAACTAGATGAGGTCGCGTTTCCTATCTGACTACTCTGAGAAGAAAGGCCGAAACAAACTCCAGAGGTCACCAGTCTCGTTTAAAGTCCAGACATAATCTTGGTCAGGTTATATGAAGACCATGTAGATCGATGTCTGAGATGGTTTTTGAGGAAAGAACCACCACACAGATTGAGCGGACCTGTCCAGTCAGTGCACGCATTTGTCAGAAATCGTGCAGCAGAACTTAAGGAGCTGAACGATTTGACGAACAATACCAAAGAAAGGACATTTGGGTAGGCCACATAAATTACTTAAACTGCCAGACCATGACAAAAAATAACAGACCAGAGAGAATAATAAAAAAAGAAATGACCCACATTGCTTCACATTCACAATTATTAAGATAATATAATACTTTACAAAGTAAGCAAATGTCATTGTTTATATAAAATTAATGAATCTCAAAGTGCATTAAAAAAGAAAAAAAAAACATTCAAAATGCAAAAATTGGAAGCAGCTCAATCCCAAGCCAAGATTAAGTTTGTACATCACAATTTTTGGTTTAACCTTTGACCCTCAAAGTAAGCAGGGCTTGTAGGTATCTTAGGGGTCGGTCCAAAGCTGGAATTCTAGAACCCCTATAAAAGAAGGTTGGGGTTATGCCAAAACATTAAAGAAAAACTTACTTTGTAGGGAAACATCATGAGAAAACTTTAATACTTTGTAACAGGCAACACAGCATTTAATACAGTCGTATAAGAGAAACTAAGAGAAACTGGTTTATAATACCCTACTCTTAGTGCCTTATTAAGTAAAATAAGTACCAAGAATAACTTTAAATGCCAGATCGGTGGAAAGTGTGAGGTCGGCATAGTACTGGAGATAGTGACGATAAGAACAATATAATTTCGCACTTTTGACGGCCATAGCAGTAAGCTCAGTTAGCGCTGTTGCTAGGAAAATCTGAGATAGAATAGCTTCATAAATAGCAATAAGATAATCATTGAGCTGTGATATCGTAAATGGTGAACAGTAGTGTGCTATTAGTTAGGCTTAATCTTGAACTAACATGTACAGTCACGAGCATAAGTATGTATACACTTAGCTTTATTCAAAGACGATTTTCTCCTTTAGTTTTGAATGTAATTTTATGTTATTACGAACAAAGTATTTTCGATCCCATAGGTTTGTGTCAAGTGTCGTCTACGTTGCATTCGTTATTTCACGAAAAAATCGCATTGAAAGTTGCCAAGTGTTGACATATTAGTGCTCGTGACTATACGAGTATCTTTCAATTTATCGCTGGGAATGTCCTGAGGCGGCTTCAGTTGTGAACATCTTAGATCATCGCGGTATTGTTGAA
This sequence comes from Luperina nickerlii, assembly GCA_963855955.1. Lineage (NCBI taxonomy): Eukaryota > Metazoa > Arthropoda > Insecta > Lepidoptera > Noctuidae > Luperina > Luperina nickerlii. Next base: position 3,279,877 of record OY979663.1, read on the forward strand.
AACTCTTGTAATTTGACTTTGATTTGATGCGGTTTGCAAAAATGCAGTAAATTAGGTGAATTATCAACATTTTGGAAAATTGTAAGGGACTGCTTAGTTGGTCTTGTGTAGCAAACGCTACTGCTGAGCATGAGGTTCTGGGTTCGATTCCCGGCTCGGGTGTGTGTTATTGGATTGTTCCATCTGGAATTTTAGTAGCAACCCGCAGTCTGAATTTGTGCTCGGTTAATGGCAATAGGCTTGTAACGGTATCTACAACGCCACATGCGAACTACGCGTCATACTGACGTCACAAAAAATCCTGCATCGCGCAAGCAGAGTTTACCGCGCAACTAGTAATATACAACGGCCCGACATGTATCATCGGGATGTTGCCCGCCAGACACAACACCCGTCTGGTCGGAGGATCCTCCCTTTTCTGTGGAGGATGAGTGAACTTTACACCTGGCAAAATGTGGGTGTACTGTATTATTGGTAGGTACCTCTGCCTGAACCTTTGGGAAATACAGGTGTATGTTATAATGTAATAAGGGCTAAAATCATAGTGGAACTTTGGATTGAACCACTCAGCAGCTTTCCCACTATGGGAGCTGCTTGCATGTCACTTTGGGTTGTTGTTGCTGAAGTGAACAAAACAAAATTTCAGAAATTGAAAAGGTAAGGCTTTTGAATTGAAATAAAGGGAGACTGATTTCCACGTAGTTTTAAAATAATTGTGAAGTCTGAGGATAATATTATTCCTTGGAGTTGCACAAGCGTTGCCGCGATTGGTCCGTGGAAGGGTGACCATCTTCTTATACCAAGACCGTTTAGCCCTTAGTCCCGGCTGTCATTCGTAGATCTTTGACAGTCGTTACGGGTCGTCAGAAGCCCGAAAGTCTGACAACCAGTCTTACCAAGAGGTATCGTATTACCCAGTAACTGTGTTGTAGAGGTCAGATAGGCAGTCGCTCCATGTAAAATACTGGTATTCAGCTGTATTCGGTTAGACTAAAAACCGACCCCAATATAGTTAGGAAAAGGCTAGGCAGATGAGATCAGTTGCACAAGCATTTTTGGGTTAGAATTATATTCCATCATGTAAAAGAAAACAAGTCTACTGTGACAGCTTACAATTTTAGATTTATCCATTCTGTAAGCATAAAAAATATGAAGGTGCAGACGCCAGCACATCAAGCTACCCGAATCTGTCAAATTTTCCCAATCAACTTTGAACCTTATACTTTAGCGATAAAGTTGAAAATCTATTAAAGAAATTTGACAGATTGTAGTAGCTTGATGTGCTGACGTCTGTACATAGTCAATAAGAAACTTGTTTGTTCACATGTTGTAGGTACGATAAGCAGGTGAAACACCTATCTTTTTTCTTTTATATCTTTTATTGTACAAACCGGACTGTAATTATGACCAATAAATTTAAGCGGCAATACATCACTATCAATTGAAAAGATCTAATAAATATTATGAGAAGTCCATTCATTTGTGTATCATTTATTTGCTACAATTTAATTGATTGTAATTGCGTTGTACAGACGCCAGCACATCAAGCTACCTGAAACTGTAAAATTTTCCCAATCAACTTTAAACCTTATGCTGTAGTGATAAAGTTGAAAATCTATTAAAGAAATTTGACAGATTGTAGTAGCTTGGTGTGCTGGCGTCAGTACTACGTGTAGCAGAGGTAACGTTAAGTCATAAGATTTGTGAAATATCTGGAGATTTGTAGACAACGTTTCAACCACACGTATCGAGTTCTTGCTTAAACTGCCCCATTGGTCTCGCGATTGTACGCGCGACTGTTGATGGTGGGGTCCTGGGTACGATTCTCAGATCGAGCAGTGTTATTGGGTTTTTCCATTAGGAATATATCAGTAACAAACCCGCAGTTTTGAAGTCGGTGCAGGTGGTGTGATACCGCCGTGTCTCGGAAAGCACGTACAGTACCCGGCGATAAATATTGCACATCGACCTTTGGTGATTGGTGTATTTTATACAAAGAATAAAAATAATTATCAAAAGAAGCAAATCATAATTGTTTTAACAGCTCCTAATAGATACCGGACTGTTTGTATTTCGTGCGACAGAGATAACGCTCTACGAAGCCGAAATTAGCCGATTGTCTCTTTCCAAAGGTCGATGTGCAATATTTACCGCCGGGTACTGTAAAGCCGTTGGTCCTGCGCCTGATCTCTCCCCGGCCATGTCGGATTGCAGTCCCATCATACTATGAGAGTAAAACACTTGTCCACTATAGTATCTCCTGCGTACCTGGCTAATCTCCGTTGAGACTGGCCACCGTGACCGAATTTGATCGGGAGGGATTGTGTTCTCGTGATACATCATCATCATCTGCCTAGCATCCAACTATGTTAGGGTCGGCCTCCAGTCTAATCGGGTGCAGCTGAATACCAGTATTTTACATGAAGCGACTGCATATCTGACCTCCACAACTCAGTTACTGAGTAATACGATACCCCTTAGTAAGACTGGTTGTCAGACTTTCGGGCTTCTGAATACCCGTAACGACTGTTAAAGACCCACGAATGACACCCGGGACCAACGGCTTAACGTGCTTTCCGAGGCTCGGAGGGGTCACGGTATGTAAAGATGGTCACCCATCCACAGGACAACCGCAGCAAGCGTAGCTTAACCTGTTCGATCGACCTGTGCGGTTGTTATTATTTAGCGACGGGCCCCTCTTCTTGTGATACATATATTATCAAAATTACCACGCTTGGCAGGCAGACTGGTGTTTGCAAATAATATACTGTAAGATTCTGCTACCCATTCAAATGATATCACTTGAGAGGCTGCCCAAGCTGCCCATGCTCTCCAAGTAGGACTGGGCGTCCTAACAAGGAACCTTACATTAAGAGCGTTTACGCCGTACGGCATTTCATACAAACTTTCAAGCCCTTGTTTTTCGAAATGAATGACCCGATTTTAATGAAACTTCATACGCATAAGCAAGAAACAAAGGTCTAACATTTAAGAATATTTTCGAGAAATAGTGTTACAGCCAAATAGATCGATTTTAAATTTTCCATAGAAACAGAGATTTCTAGTTATTTTTTTTTTTAAATAAGACATTTTGAAAATGTTCTTTACTAACTTTTTAGACCTTTGTATCCTGCATATGCGTGTGTAGTTTCATTAAAATCGGTTCATTAATTTTGAAAAACAAGGGCTTGAAAATTTGTATGAAATGCCGTATGTCCTAAACGCTCTTAAAGATAAAAACTTATCTCGCTTGTGGTCAGATAGGACGTCTTACGGCCTTACTCTAAACACAAAACCAGACAGCAAGCTTTTGTAAAAGTCTTTTTAAATATTAGCCGACATCTCTTAAAAAAGCCTGCGTTTTTGTAATCTCTACAGCATTCATATAAATGGATTTCTTTCTACAAAAGAAAATTCATTTTACTCTCTCATTTTAAGTCGCTTAATACTTTTCACACTAAATTACACATCTTGCGCCTCGATCTCAGAAGATTTAAATCGTTGAATACATCTCATAGATGCATAGATCCATAAATTAGAGAAACTGGTTGTCGAGTCTAAGGATAACGCCCATGCTTGGTTGCTAGGTGCTCCTACGATATACACAACTTGGAACGCAACAACCGGTTGAAGCTTTTTTAAATAAAAATCGTAAGTATTTTTACTATAAAACTTGATATAAAACGACGATGGTTTAGGGGATTTTCCACTTACCTATTTGTTTGTTAGCTAAAGGATGTTGAAGTTCGTTAGTTTAGAAAAAGTTTATAGCAATTATTTTTGCTAGATACATACATGAGATTAACATGTATATTTCAATAAAGATTATTTTTCCTGTCCATTGTCAATTGACTAGCTTCTGCACGCGACATCGTCGTAAAATGTCGTGTTCCCCCGACCTACCTCGTCGCATCGCATCGCCTGCACGCGCTATTATTTCGTTTTTGCTCAGCGTTCTTTCTATTTTTTTGGTTCTGCTTGTCTTCTAAGGATCCCAGCGTTAAGTAGCCTTCCTCAAGAATTGGAAATCCGACTGGTAGTTCCAGAGATTAGAGCGTCCAAAAAAACAAACTCTACAGCTTATTATTAGTATATAGATAAGTGATGATGGTTCAGCAGTGTTGCTTACCAAGAACAATTCTTTTAAACAAAAGAACCCGTCAATTTACATACTACCAATGTGCCTAATACAAGGGTCTTTACCATTCTACGATCACCGACGCATTAAGCAAGCATGGTACCTATCAAACATGAGTAACAGTACTATCTAAGTACCAAACCTCCAATTTCAAGTTTTTTATCATCCACATCAATCATGGTCAAAACATACTTGACATGTTGAGGGGCCGGAAAGCCGATTGATTTACAAGACCATACTCTTATAAGCAGGTTGTATTTAAACTTCTATTTGAGGTCGTTCAACTGAGTCCGAAACACATAATAGGTCTGTGTGTTGTCGGTTAAGCATTTCTGAGCGGCTTTTTTTACGATAGTGGTGGGCGCTTATGGCGTGTAAGGTTTCTTTAAGAGTGGTATAAGATTATTTGTCTATGAAGAAAGGTTCCCATATTTTCCACCCAAATCTTGATCGTCACTTTAAGACTTAAAAAAATTAATTAAAGCTTTGATTAATTTATTAGACAATAAATGAATCTGCCTGGTCTTTTGCCAACTATTTTGGGGTCGGCTGCTTGGATAAATATAATTTTATAAAATTATTTTATTTTATGTATTCATCTGGTAGATAGTGCTTATCCGGTACTCAAGCCCTAATAGATCTAAACACTCCTAAAAACTTTAAAATATCAAGCATTTTCTCAACTTAATACGAGATTTTTATGACAGGATCTGACGGTTCACTTTGCAGCTAGTAAAATTTCTTCACGTGATGTGGTAAGTAAGTTAGTATCCAGTTTTACTCATCACTTATGAAGCTTCGAACTGACTGATCTCCTCCTACACAAATAATTTCAAATATAATTACGTAGGTGGCAAAGTAGCTTGAGCTGTAATGTAAAGGAACATCGCAGAATTTCTCTTCTAGCATTTTGATTAGAACATATCAGTGTAGGTAGAAATAGGTTATGTAACTGCAAATTATTCCAAATACCTATTAACTTTTTATCACTTTCTTTGCATTATCTATATCTATCTGATCATTATCACCTGCCTAGCCTTTTCCCAACTATGTTGAGGTCGGCTTCCAGTCTAACTGGATGCAGCTGAATACCAGTATTTTACCCAGTTACTGGGTAATACGATACCCCTTGGTAAGACTGGTTGTCAGACTTTCGGGCTTCTGACTACCCGTAAAGACTGTCAAAGATCCACGAATGAAAGCCGGGACCAACGGCTTAATTTGCTTTCCGAGGCACGGAGGGGTCACGGTATGTAAAGATGGTCACCCATCCACAGACCAACCGCGGCAAGCGTAGCTTAACCTGATCGATCGACCTGTGCGGCGTAGTATATAGTAGATCGTGGTTACTAAATTGTCATTTTGTAATCGGTTTTAACCGAGACAAGATTAATTTTTCAGTATCGCTTACAAACAAACAAAAAACAACAAACATAAATGACAAAATTAAAACATCGATATTTCCATTCTAGGTATACGAGTATAGTATCGAATAAGCGTTATTTTTAATCTGATACGATCTACAAATAATCGAGAGAGAAATCTTAAACAGTCTTTCTGACGGGCATAGCTAAGTTATGTTTTTTTTTGTTTTTTGATTTTCTGAGTTATATATCGCAATGAGAATATATGAAGCTTGGTCTCTGTAGGATATGTAATTCTGTGCCATCACGCAATATTCCATAAACGTAGGTAAAACAGATATTGTTGACGCGAAAACTCTTGTAAGTAGGTACTAAGAATTTTCCTAATCCGTGACGGACTTCTAAAAATAGGTATGATTTTTATCAGTCTACGTACCCACGTAGAATGGCATGCACTATGTTTATTATGCTCAGGTTCAAACAACTCCAGAGTGTTTGAATTGCGGTGGCCTATGGTTGAGCTTATAGATAACTAGCTTCCGCCCGCGGCTTCGCCCGCGAGGTAGGTCGATAAATACTATCCTATGTCCTTCACCGGGATACAATCTATCTCTCTGACAAATGTTATCGAAATCCGTTCAGTGGTTTAGGCGTGAAAAGGTAATATACAGACAGACAGAGTTACTTTCGAATTTATAATATTAGTATGGATTTATTGCAAAATGGGCCAGGTCCATACCTTGATCTCGCCTGGTGGGAAGTGATGGCTGAGGTTTGTGATGAAACGAGTAAGCCCAGAAGATGCCTATTCACTCCTGCTTTGAAGGCTGATGTGTAATAAAGTGCACTTTAAAAAAGAAACTCGCTCTCAAACAAAAAAGAGCGAAGATTATTCTTCGCTTCGATTACCTATGCTGCCGCGATTATCTAAGAAGCATCTTATCATAAAAATATTCCGATCTATGAAGAGACTCATATGCAGTATGCAGTACAGTGGATCGTCAGACGGAGATAAGCTGCCTCTAAAATCAATACTAATATTATAAATTCGAAAGTAACCGTCTGTCTGTCTGTATGTTACCTTTTCACGCCTAAACCACTGAACGGACATTGATAAAATTTGACAGAGAGATAGATTGCATCCCGGAAAAGGACATAGGCTAGTTTTTATCCCGATATTTCCACGGAATCGACACTTATGTGGGTGACACCGCGGGGCACAGCTAGTTATAGATGCGAAGGTAAGTTTGTTTGTTTGTTACCTTTTCACGCCTAAACCAATTCACCGATCATCCAGACATTTTGCATATACGTTGTCAGGTGTACAGAAACGGACATAGGGTACCTTTCATCCCGAAAAAAAGTGCTGTTCCCGAAGAAAATAACAATTACATTATTATGATAATAGATGGCGCCACGTGTCTTTCGAATAAAAACAGGGCAACGTCTGTCGGGTCGGCTAGTTTTATATATATAAGGAAGAAGGTTGGAGAAACAAAGATTTTATAAAACAGTAAGTATTCAATTCTGGAAACTCCAAAAATCTTCTACGCACCAAGTCGCTACGACATGAGGAATGCATTAATTTCCATCATTAGTCTATACTAATGATGGAAACAAAAGTACGCTAGCATTGTGTTTACATAGGTAAACACAATGCTAGCGTACTTTTGTTTCCCATAAGATTACAGGTGCTTATTAATGTCCGCATGCTAACTGATTCGGGTAGGCTCGCCCAAAGCATTATGCTGTCAAAAATGACCAGAATTGAGATAAAACAATTTACATGTGCTGTGTGGTCTATTCCGATGGAGGTGTTATTAGAAAAAGAAGAGGCACCTACTCGAAAATATTTTTTTTTCTATTTAAGCACTAATTTACTGAGATTAAGCTCTGTGACAGACAGAGTGACGGACATTTTTTGTGTACAGAATATAAAAACAATAATATAATTTTTTTTTTGGTTCGGATAATAACAGCCTTAAAGCCTTACCGTACATTTGAAACCAGCAGCAAACTTACTAAATTTTCTTTCTCAATATCGGCGGCAAATTGGAAGGTGAAGCAGGCTTGGCTTCGGCTATAATCGGCAAGTTTCGTGATAATTCGTGAGCCGCGGGCAGACGGTGTGGCTAATCAGGAATCGTGGGTGCTTGACCGGATAAGTCTGTTATATACTGAAAGGTGCTTGAGATTCGATGGAAAATATTTGTACTTGGAGGTACTTGTGTGAGCGGGTTTTTCAATGTCGTAATATGAGTTGATCGAGTAGTAACCTACCTACCGAAAGGCCAGCAGTATCATCCTCTAAATATCACTACGAAACTCGAAAGATGTCGAGGTATGAATTCGACCCCTCACACATTCTGAATCTTATTTGCCATCATCATGGCAAATAAGATTCAGAATGTTTGAGGGTACTTGAGCGATGGTCTAATTTTACTCAATATTCAGCTCCTCTTAGTCTACAAAAAGAACCACCATTAGCCTAGGGTACTGTGGAATTCATGCACAATAGCAATCCTTAAAAGAAACCTTATTTAATCAGTACTTATAAATATTTAAATCCAAATCTTATTAATAATCTACTAATTATTATAATCCTAACCAATCTAGTCAGTCTACAAATCCACTTAAAAGAAACAATAACCATTTTCTCCTGAGCTTCTCGATTAGCAACAAGAACTGGCATAACCCTTAAAAGGTTCACATTGTGGTGACATTCCACCGTTTATCTTAGCGGCTCCTAGCTGGCTGAGGAATTTACATCGATTACAAATACCTACCGTTTGTATGGACGTGTGAATTCACTAGTACTAACAAGTACTAGCGAGTACTTGCGAGTGCTGTGAAGAATCATGAATGTCTAGGTTATTATTAGACGTTGCTATTCTGGAAACGAGCTGATTGGTTGTAACCGTGCAGTAATTAAGTGGATTGCCTTTTAAGGGTTAAATTGATTGGGTAATGTCGTAAACGGTGATTGAGGTATTGTAACATGATTGCAAAGGAAAGTATTATTAGTTGCTATGAGCAACTTTTGCTAAAGAATTTTGGCTATGAGGCATATTGTGGTCAATAGTGGATGCTTATCATCATTCGGCTAATAAACCAAGAAGAAGTCACTGAATATCAATATTTCCGGCTGCAACTTTACTGGTCGATTCGATAAATACCAAAACATGTTCATCACCTGTTTGACAAAATACATATAAACTATTACTGTAACCGCGATCAGTCGTTCTCTATCTTTTGCCGGAAAGATGTCCAGGTAAAAGATAGATCAATCGATACTTTCCAGTATCAGAAGATCTAGTCAAACGATGTTGTCTGCATATCCATTATCCATTGCTGGTGACTCCATGTCAGCGTATTTGGTAAGGTAGGAGATATCTTTCCACAGATATCGAGAGATTGCTCTTTATGTATTGATCAACTGATTGAGCGAATCGACGAAGAATTGAGTATATGTGTATTTAAAATCGTAAATATCAGGTTGTAGTTGTAGTAGGTTGTATCTATCTTTATCTCTCTCAATGATTGCGGTAGATGACAGTAGTAAAGAAGCTGCCTTAAAAAAAAAAGAGCGAGATATATTTCGTAGAACGTTTTATAAAGCTATTTATTTGCTAATCGAATATCTAACTGAATGCAAACGATATTTAACATTTCCTGTATTTGATGCTTTCAGTTTTACAGTCATTCGTAGTACCTACGAATCTATCAAAATACACACGATTTACTTTCATTAGCATTGGATACTTAACGATACACTTGAAATGCACGGAAATTAGAAATATTCTAATCCACGTTCGTATTCCTTTCGCCTTAATTGCGTTGGCGCCACACAGTAATTAAACGTGAATTTTCATACCGACGCGACGTCCGTCAAGCGGATCTAGATACGACAGTCCAACTACTTTAAGACACAACTCTTTCGAAACTGGTTCCAGTGTAAATGAGTATTTTTAAACCTCAAAATAAACCACCGCACATTTCTCGGTGAATGGCAAGTATGCAAGTAATTTCATACTAAGAGAGAAATAGTAAACTCGACGTAAAATTCAGCCGTTAACCTTGAACGGAGGTGCCAACTAGCGCGAACTTGTTGCAATGGTAATCATAACTCTGGTGGTTTAGAAAACCGGTTATTTCAGTGCCGTGAGACCACCTGAAGAGGTTGGACGTAATTTATACAAAATTAGTGCATGAAATTGTGTTCGGAGCGCGTTCGCGAAATAACCGCGGCCCAAACCGGTCTCGCGTTCGAAGAAAGCCGCCATTGTGGGGCGGCCATTGCAAAAATTCGGCCATGTTTGTTTCGCGGCGCAAAAACGCGGCAAAAGTGTACGATCTGTCTAGTCGCGGTTAGAGACATCGTGTCGGATTAAAAATTCAAATTCGAACAGATGATTCGGGATAGTTCGTCTGAGTTCGTCTGTCGGCGTGAATAACTTGTGGTTACATGTCAAAGGCGTTGGCGATGGATAAGACCGGTGACACAGTGGACAGGAAAGCGAAACGCTGAAGCTTTAAAACCTTGATGAGGTCAATTTTTAGAGCAATGACTAATAATTAACCACCAATTACCAGATCCTTTTTTGCCCGTTAAACTTTTGACAAAAAACTCAAATTTCAAGATGCATATTTGAATGTAACGAACGTTATTGTACGTTAAATGGTGGGGGGTGATGAATGTGTAAGTAAGCCCTATGTCAATGGTATATAATGTTGAACACTTAGGTAACCTACACCTAGATGTGTCAGGCTTTAATTTGGAATTCTTCTACTCTTCTTCTCTCTTCCATTACTTACATGTTTATTTTGAACTCAAGTATTCGTTTTCATACCCTGTTCACAAAACAGTTGTTCTCACTGGAATTGAAGTTCCTGTCTCGTGGAATGTTCCATTAGTTACTGCATTATTATTAGTTTCTTGTCATTTGTGTTGTTCGACAATGGAGCGACACCCAATCCAACATTGTGTCTTTGACAATCTCGGTTCTTTCTCAAAGATTCATCTAAATCCAGTCAAAACAAAGTTCATGTCTTTGTTATTTGTTTCTCGCGCCGCGTCCGCTTGTGTCGTGTGTCGGGGTCATTGTGAGCTGACGTCATCAGGCTCGCTGGACCAATGGGGGCGCGGGGGCGTGCGGGGTGCGGGGGACGCGGCGCGGCGCTCGCGGCCAGTCGCGGCTCTCCGCCGCCCAGTGCGAGCCGCACGCGCATCAGTGAACCTCATACCTCATGAGTACCGCAGACCGCACGCCGCTCCCATCTTACAGCGATCGGACAGGGAAAACTGAGGTTTTACTTTAGACCTTCATAGGGAGCGTAGCCTCCTGCGTGCGGTATCAAAAAGCCTTTTTATTAGACACTTTTTTACGCGTCAGGCTTGAAAGGCACTTTTCGTTTTACCGCCAGGGTTGCGATCGTGCGGTTTTTCGGAGCTCCGGATGCACGGATCAACATTCGGATCCCGGGTGAGTTCTTTTTAGGTTACTTTGTTTAGAGTAATAAGCGCGACCGGTTTTGTAACCACTCTCGTAGATTGGTCGGCGAGCGCGAATTCCTCGGCCGCCGTTAATCTTTGTGATCTGACTGCCGCCTATTTTGTAATTAGTACAAGTAATTTCCTGTATACTTTAATGAACTAATTATGAGTTTATGCAATGTATTAAGATGATTGAGATACGAATTTAATGTTTCCTGGTTTTTTTTATATAGCTGGGAAATATTTCTTCACCAGAATTGAATTCGTGGCTTTGACATTTTTTCTCTCTTTCCTTCAACACGACCTTTATGTTAGTAGACGGTTTATTAACATCAAACCGCCATTTTTGAGAAAAAAATTGATTTTGAGAGTGAGTGCAACAAAATAAAAAGGGTATTAGTTTTGTTATAAAATCACATCTCAAAGTTAAGAATCTTGTTCTATTCAAATCTAATTCTAAGACGCAGGTATAAATCTAAGTGGTACATAACATATGTGGGTTTTTTGTGAGGCATTTACATCCGGGTTCGTTGTCTGCGCCGCCCACCGCAGGCCTTGACCGCCGCGAACCCGACGCGACAAGCACGACTCGGCCACGACACGAGCACGACACGACACGACTTATGTTCGGCAGTTAGATACAAAGTTTATGATTTTCTTGATACATTTTTGGTGGTTAAAATGTGGATTTAAAAAGTTAATACTAGGTAGCTTGTATACTTTGTCAAATTAAAAATGGCGGCGTTTACAAGATAAAAATCTAAGTCTCGTCTGGGAAAATGCTTAAGTAGGTAGCATGTAGGTACGATGAACCAATGTTCAGTTAGTTACGCCTCTTGAATAACTTTAGGCGGCAAATAAAAATGTTTTTGGCGTTTAACGTTGCTTTCGACTCCCACGTATGAAAAAGTTAAGTAGCATCTACATATTTGATTAAGAGACTGTTAATGCTCAAAGAAACATTACACACCAGCAACACTTGCATAAAATTAAAAATAGCTCATAATTTATGATGAAAAATTGTAAAACACCTGATCTCTTGTACGTGAATAATTAAATAATTAAACTATTCAAGTATTAATAATGATGACGTAGTTACGCGTTGATGTCTTTTATACCGGGCGGGGCGATTAGCATCCAAATTGCAAATACACGGAGTTATTAATACCAAACTTATGTTTTAAAAGAATATTAATGCAGAGGAAATTGTTTGGGAGAGATAATAATGTTATAAAATCATTGACAGCTGACAAATATTTTAACTTTAACGGAATTATTAATAGGCCAAATTCATGGCTACTATTTTCATGAATAACAAATTGTATGCTGTTTTAATAGAAAGGATGTAATAAAATGCGTGGTCTAGTTGCGAAAGGTTTTGGCGTGGGGCCAACAGGAATAGCGAGGGAAGTCTGTCAGTATGGAAATGTTAAACGTACATACATTTTCTTGTATCTTAATCATTGGAGTTAAGTTTTAAGTTGGGAAATTTACTACAAGTTGATCTAGGGTTAAGTAATAATTTACTCATACTTACACTAGTCTTGAAAATTCGATAGTAAGATAACTTATCGAGGGCTTGCAATTTTGAGTGCAGAACATGACGTAGGAACGATTGATTAACTGAGCTTAAAGTAAAATATGCAAAGTTTATTAGTATATGTAAGTTTGTTATAACAAAACATAAAAAAAAATACATCTTCAACAATCAAAAATATTATATTAATAAATGTTATTAACGAGAACTTGTGAAATATTGAAAGCCTATCTGTGCCTCTCTGCTGATATTAAATATCTTTCTTTGAGCTTTTGGCTTTGAATTCTGAAAATATAAGTAGGTACCTTTTCGTTCCTTTCATTTTATTATTTTTAGAATGATATTAGATTTTTAATTATAACACAATTCTAGGACAACATAAAGCTTTTGTGATACTAATTTTCGAGATTAGCTTTTGATTTAAAAATATACAGATGGTAAATTTTTTTTCAAAATTTATTTTCACCTTCTTTGGCTAGATAAATTGGTCAAAAGCCAGAGCCAGTCACTTTACGAAATACTACATATAGGTATCTCATATATAATGTGAAACTGATGATGTCGGAGCATGTCGACACTACACTTCACTTACAAATATATTGCATTTTACGTTGCACAACCTTTATTAAGGTAAGTTTCCACTTATGTATTTACTGCCGCCGAAATGGGGACAGACATGTAACTAATTGTCTGTAATTGGCTAAGAGATTTTGATCTTGCGTCAGTGTGGTGCGTCTTTTAATGCTTTTGGGTGATTTCAAGAAAATGTGGGTTTTCCAAAAGTGCGGTTGGATAATATATAAGTTTCGTGACTGACAGACTTACAACGTATTATATAAAGCACAAACAACGAGGTTAGTAAAGGATAGGATCTAGGGGTGTTATCCGTGCATTAAGAAAAGGTTTTTCCGAAAGTTAACTAACAAAGCCGTGCATTGCAGAATCTCACTCAAGACTCAAGCATTACTTTAAACTAGTTTCCACCAATCAAATGGCTATAAACTAGTTTTTACTAGTTTTAATGCTTGATTCATGAGTGAGGTTCTGTGATACGGGTCTTAGTCTTCATTCTATTAGGCAGTAGGTGTTCTATCCAATAGGTATTCCGCTAACAATTTGTGCGTGTATTTAAGTCCTCCAGTAACACAATCTTACGTCATCACCAACTAAAGACCAATGAAAAAGCTCATGCTACTCAAATTCTAATAACCATTAGCGTTTTTTACAACTACATTCAACAACCAAACTATAATACTAACGCAGTGCAATACCCTTTGCCATAACAGCCTTATCCTAACCAATTAACACACTAAAATCGATTAGCACTTAATTAACTCGTTTCATCAATCAAGGCGTTAAAAGGTTCTTTTAAAAGAAGAAAATTCTTCAGTTACTCATTGTTGAAGCTAATAATATTCCTGTGGCGGTCGATGCTCGCTGTGATAGAATTCAAATACCTATTTACATAGTCAGCGACCGTGAATGTATGTAAGTATCATTCACAAGGGACGACCGTGTGAATTCTCTTGGCTGAGAATGCGGGGGCAACATTTCAAGCATTTATGTGTTAGTGGCCAGGATTTTTGATAAAATTATGTTCTTTTTTGCTTTTTTGCTCGATTTGTAGTAGGAATGTAGAACGAGGCAGGTTTGTTTGGAAAGTAGTACACACAGTCCTGATCAGATAAAAAAATGCTTCATGCATTTGTTTTGTGGTTAGGATTTTATGTTATAATAATACCAGGCTCTTAATTCCCCTCTTCTTATACAGAGAAGGCACAAAGGATTTTATGTTGGTGAATCGAAAAAGCATGTTATAAAGGACTTTAAACGAGAAATAGAAATGATTCATCTTTCTAAACAGAATGTAGAATCAACGCTTTTCCTTCTTTAGTCGTACATCTTAACTACTTAGCTATTAAAATATGCACACTAAAATTTATGTATATTTCAACAATTTCTACCATCTAACAGTATTTTGATAGTCGAAAACATCGTCGGTCCGTTGAATTTCAATTTTATGGATGCCGTGTGTATGTAAGAGACAGAGGCTAATTCTTAATATTGCTATACACTTGTATATGTACAGACGCCAGCACATCAAGCTACCCGAAACTGTCAAATTTTCCCAATACACTTTGAACCTTATACTTTAGCGATAAAGTTGAAAATCTATTAAAAAAAATTGGCAGATTGTAGTAGCTTGATGCGCTGGCGTCTGTACATATTCATAGTTCACACAAGAGTTTAATGACCGCTAAAGTACATAGCGTTTACATTTTAGTTTTATGGGATTTTCACGGGTTTTATGTCCTTTGAAGGTTTAAGACATCGTTTGGCTTTGACGTTTCTTGGTGTGCCGCCAGAAAACCGAGGAATTCGTCGTGTATTTCCTTAGAAACATTTGACTATCGTTAGCTTTGGGCCAAGACTGCCGTTTGTCTTTTGTTATATCTTTAGAAACCTAGTGTTCAAGTATGTTGTTTCTCATTATCGTCTTCTCAAAGACAGTGCAGTGTTTGATAATGTTGTTGTTCAAATATTCAAAACTACACATTTCTCTCCATACGTCTTTTGTAACTTTAGACCTTTTACTGGTGCTGAAAACCCGAAGAAAATATTTTATTTCGTATAAACCTACATGGACACTTATCAAACGTCAGAAGCTAGCTGCAGTGCTTCATTTGGCCGTTTCATATCTAATAGAGAAAAGCCGGTAAGAAACGTCAAGGTTTCATTTTTTTTAAATAACTGGTTGTTACCGAGTTTTGTTGTAGTACTTGTCTTAATTCCGAGAATTTCCTAAGGTTTAGATGCAAGATGACAGTCGTTTTAAATAATAGTGATATAGCAGCATTCAGACAGTCTGAAATCTGATCTCAAAGCAGTTAGGAAAAGGCTTGGATGTCAGTGATGATGACTAACAATTAGTTTCGCAATGTAGCAGTGTGACAGTGTCGTTAACCAAGTTTCGCAAGTTAATAGCATGATTCCTCTCTAATGTCTGGCATTCATCTCGATGTTTTCTGTACGTTAACTTTTCCTTTGTTTGCCGGAAAAAGCCGAATGGTGACGAATGGAGCCGAACGGTATTCGTGAGGATTAAGATATTGTGTTTTAGTACGTTCTGTGTTTGAAAGTGCTTTCATTATTTTATGGTTGTTAATTCGTTCCTCTGAACAGTTGTCGAGAACTGTTAACTGTGAATCGAAGAGTTGTTAAAACAGTGCATACAATCATTAAAATATTTACTAAAATTACCAAAGCTTGATTTAAGAACACAACTTTGAACCCTCCTACTACTGCTAGCCTCCATCATCTACTGCTGGGCAAATGCTTCGCATGACTTCCAGCTGTTTCGATCCAGAGCTAAAGTGAACCCTACTAATTCATCTTTAAGTACCAATTTCGTACTACACTATGAAAATCTGTTTATCATCCTAATATCATTTTAAAACTAGAAACGATTGCTCAGAGGAAGCCTTACTCTATAGTGCATTAACGAAAGTTCCTTGACTCGTACCTATTATAACTAAATTACCTTCTATTCATCCGGCGCGCCACAAACGCCGAACACTCGGACAGCGAGCGGTTCATACATCATTATTTCTATTGTTTCTACAATATTTACTTCGCGCCAGTTAAGTTTTTCTGTCTCTCTAGTCTCTGTACATAACAGTATTTTCGTCTGTATCTCAGGCATTAATCATTTGGGACACGGAGAAAGAAAGAATGGAAGGCACAGTTTTTTCGTAACTTTCAAATATTAAGGGTACATAAGTGCTTGTTAATTATCAACCTGCAAGCATGAGGTGTCCCAATTAATGACAGCGCCTGAAAAGCAGGGTTTACGGGAAGATATTAAGATACAAGGCTTAACCTGGACAGTCGTGAATCAGCAGCCTCCGGGTATGCACGGCCCTCATAAATAATAATAGGTATACCATGTTTTAATTCGAATTAAGTTTCTTTTCTAATTCAAATATTTGAGCAAATACGTCAAGTGAAGTGCGAGCGGAGCGTTACACGTGTATCCGCCATATTTGTTTTGACACTAAAACGCGTAAGTTTGTTACCCTCAGTGATACTTCTGTATGCTATTTATTTCGTGTTTCAACGTTTCACATTTACATAGTCAGTGACCGTGAATTTCTCGTGTGAAAAGACTCAGGCGTCGGAGCGTGCAGAGTTCTTCTATAGTTGAAGTCCAAATTAAATTAGAGCGCTCTGTGGTTGTTTTTTAAGGAGATCGTGTGTCAGATAACTTGTAAATCTAAAATCTATATTTGATTGTGTAAATTCAGTGTTAGTTTGAATTGTGTTTGTGTAATATTGTGCGTCTATTGGTTAATTATAAATATTTCGTAAAATAAACAAAGAACGTTCAATATAATTTTATAAGCATTGCCCCACGTAAGGGTTTTCTCCTGTATCGTGCTTCAAATCAGATACACATACACTTAAACTCGGAAAAACTAAGTATCAAGAGACAAATGTGCCCGACTCGTAAAATGCATCAAAAGTTCAAAACGCAAACGCAACAAAAAATGCCTTTTAACGAAGCACACACAACATTATTCGCTTAGCTTCTACGAAAAACATATATTTGCATGTAATTTTATCCAAATTTATCCTGTCAGTGTGATATCGTGTTCCTTATAGCCATAAGACCTCATTGTGAGTGCAGTCACGGACGGACCGCGGACGAGCTTGATATAGACATATCTACTTCATCGTAGGTACCTACTAGTTGCTCAGTGCGTGCCTGCTTTTATTTCTAACTGTTAGAAAAAGATGGGAGTTTAATTTTTTGAGGATAAAGATGACTAGTGAAAAATTTTGGCTTGATTGTCTATTTCTAAAACAACCAAGGGGTTCTCATTTGGGGATTGGCTGTGAAAAGGCAAGTTTGTTTATACATTTTTGAAACTATACATGGGGGAATAGCGCTAAAAAAATCAAGTGATTTAAAAAATAAAATATACAAAGTGCGTAGGTTCAAAATTAAATAAAACTGTTACTAGACGTACTCCATAAGGTGCAAGTATTGAAGCACTGAGACATTATTTGTTTTGTTACACAAGTGATAAGTCTGAAAAGTGATGTGTACGAATTAATAAAACTGGAAAACTGCAGTCATCGGTTATTTATTAGGGTTCCGTACCCAAAGGGTAAAAACGAGACCCTATTACTAAGACTCCACTGTCCGTCTGTCTGTTTGTCTGTCACCAGGCTGTTTCTCATGAACCGCGGTAGCTAGACAGTTGAAATTTTCACTGATGATGTACCGTCAAACAAGCCAACTTTGCCAATCAAGGTATCTTTGCCCTAAAAGCAATTTATAAGCAAATCCGCTAACATAAGAAACAATTTTAGTTTTATGGCAACATTTATTATTTGGGTGGAAAGTTGATTATATTTGTGGCAGCACTATCTAACGCATTCGTTCCAAAGTTCATTTAGTAACTTGCCAGAACTTGTCGAATGCGGTGTATTTTTTTGCGGGCAAATTTCCTATGAAAAGTGTTTGTGGATTTTACCTCATGACGAAAACACAGGTAAGTGTATTTTACTGTATGTTATAGAATATTAGTTGTTGAGTATTTTAAATATAGTTTCATTATTCAGGACTTTATAAATCAAAACTTCTAATGATGGGCAAAGTTACCCTAAATTGTTCAGACCCTTCCATGCCAACATTGCCCGTTATCAAAAAGCACTCAGGGTTGTCACTTTTAGTTATTTTGTAACAGGTTGAATTAACGCAAAAACACAGAAACGATTTTCACGATTTCAGGTTTGGCTCCATAGTAAAAGTTGTTCATAATGATGAGTACAATGACCCCGTAAGAGGAAAACAGTGATTAAATTTTCACCCAGTATACATATGTATAGAGGTGAAGTTTGTGATTGTATGTTTGTTTGTGTATAGGGATAGGATATAGGGTATATTTCATTAGAGTAGATGGCAGCTTTTATTGTACATTGCAGATCCACTTAGCTTTAATTTTATTGTTATTTTTAATTTCAGAAAAACAAACAAGTCTAGAATTAGACCAAGAAAGCCAAGATGTGAAATTGGGTCCCGAGCATATAAAAATGACTCCGACGTGATGTTAAAGCTTGCCTGCGAAGCAGTTATTAAAGTGTTCAGAACAGAACAACGGTATTGATTAATATTATTATTGACTGAATATTGTTACGATTCCTAGCGGTGATTTTGACTGTTTGTAATACATATATACCATGTGATGTGATTTATTTACTAATTGTGATTTTGTTCCTCATGGGCTCTATGCATACCTACGGAACTTATAAAAGATTTTTATTATTGTCATTAGGTACTTACTTGTTGATTTGTTTTGCTGTTGATTCAAGTTTGGACATATATTGATCTCATTTTTTGATATAGCATTTACAGCTTAAAGCTAACTTTATTGAAATGTTCAAAATAGAACAACGGTATCTTATGTCGAACTGTCGACGAAATTGGAATAAACATTTAATTTTGAACACAATGTTTCATTTAATTACCATTTTAACGTCTATTCATATGCACCCAACACCCACAAAAGAAAAGTGAAAATAACATTTATTTAATAATTTTACTGCAATGTGACAACCATTAAAATCTTAAACCGCTTGTTGGGCCTTGTATGGAAAAGGGCACTAACCGCTAGGTAACATTGCCCACTGTTTTTATCACGAAAATATTTAAACTACAAACAGTATTTTAAAACTTAGGTTAAGATTGCCTTAAATTGTACTCGTGGTGCTTTCTACGTATTTATAAGAGCTTGATTTGCGTCAAAAATCGAGTGGGCAATGTTGGCTAAAAGTCCGGATTATTTTGCCCGCCATCAAAATCGAACAAATTTTGATCTAAATTTTAAATTTTTTAATGTTTTACATAGCAAATGCGTGCATATGGTCATATAGTTGTAGTAAATGAAAAAATATACTTAAGTCCCATAGAAAAAACTTGTAATATATTCGATTTTCTTAAAAAAACGGGCAAAGTTGGCTTGTTTGACGGTATTTCTATTGCCGCTATAACAACAAATACTAAAAACAGAATAAAACTAAATATTTAAGGGGGGCTCCCATACAACAATCGTGTTTTTTTTTTCGGCGTTTATGCCTCGACAGACGGAACCCATCGCGTGCGAGTCCGATTCGCACTTGGTCAGTTTATCTTATATTCTTTTACCAATAAAGAACTTTTTTTATCAATAAAGAACATAATTCCGTAGAAAACCGAACCGATTCCCAAAATGGTCACTAAAATCCTAAAGAAACACAATCAATTGTCTACCACGTTTAACGGTGCTTCACAGATAATACCCCAAGAAATACCACTCGGAGAAGTGTTTTTGTTTTTCTTCCAACTTAACAAGAAATACCTGTAGTACCATAAAAATCTTCATTCTTCTCAAGTTTTTGGAGTACACACTAAAATTAAACAAAGAGAAACAATTAAATTCGTCCATATCCCTTTTAAGAAGTTTGAGTGAGATAATAATGTTCTTTCGTGTGGAACAATAGTCGGCTTTACGAGGATAGTAGGTACATTTTTGACGTAGCTAAAATAAGTTTTGCGAAAACGTGCGTGCGCTATTTTCTGTGAACGAACAAAAAAGTGAACTTCGATAAAAATGTGAACTTTAAATAAAAGAGGCATAATTAAATAAACTACCAACGTTTGAGAACAACTAAATGAAAAAAAAACAGTGGCACTCCAGGAGTGCCGACAGAAGTGAAACTTGAAAAAGCATTGTAATTTTATAAATGTTTCAAGGTCGTTCTTCCCAAAGAAAATGTACCGCGCGTGGATGTCTTCATAATGGCCAAAACTTAAAACAGAGGTGTCGCTTACGGTAACAGTGTCGCGAGTTCAATGGCTTTTTCCCATCTCAAAAAATGCCTAACGCGCCTTAAGAATATTTCACTTCAAAAATAAAATAAATACTACTAAGTAGGTATAGCAAAAGTGTCGCGACGATCATGACGGTCAAAATGTTAAAATTTTTTCGGTTTACTTCTCTTTGTTAAGTGTGTAGATTATAACGTGCAATAAAGAAAATCTAATTTAAGTATATTTTAATGAACTGAAAACAAATTAACCAGGACTTTATTAAGAATATTATTTGTGAACAAAAAGTGGACTAAATTGTGTTCTTAAAAAAAAAAGTATTAGGTAGGTACTATGTGCCAGTATTGAATTACCTGTAACTGTTGTGATAATATTATATTTGCATTTGACGTCACATCGCTTCATTTGTTTATTGATAATTGAATGCTAATAAATCTATATTTAGAACACCTACGTTATGCATGTATTTTAAGTAATAAACCATGACGAAATATTCGAATATAAATAATCATTATTAACCTACAAAAGTTCGTACTAGGACTTGGTGGAAGCTCAGTACAGGCTTAGTAATAAAAAAACCTACAATAAATTCACATCAGAATTTCAGTAAAATAATTTTACATTTACTCAATTAGGCATCGTACACACATCTCTTTATTCGATCGTAAACCTAATCTTGTAATTATATAGGTATGTAAAAAAACGTTTGTAAAAGTTAGTAAAATATTTAAGGTTGAATCAAAGCAATGCAGCAATGATTGCCACTTTAGTCGTCCAGTGATCTTATTGTTTATAGTTTTATTTAATATTTACCTACACGTTTTACTAACTACATTATCACGATTGGTCAGTCAATCATTGAGTAGGTATGTATATATCAGAACTTAACTATATAGATATACAATTTATGTAGATGACCTTGTTTTGTCTGTATTCGTAAATAGAAATTAATAAAAAAGTAAGTGTTTTGATCTTTTTCATAATAGTTGTTTTAATTTTATTGCATATTTAATGGCTCATTCAAGTATGTAGTTTATTTTTAAAGTTTTTAATTAGGTGCAAAATATTTTGCAGAACATATTTTTTAAATAACTTTTTTTATTTTTCAAAGCTTATAGATAAAGGACATGTTAATAATTTTTGTGTTTATCAAAAGCTATTTTCATTATTATCTACATACAAAACAGTGGTCTGTCTGGTTCTACGAAATTAAATAGGTAAATTTTATTGCGACTTACAAAAACAACTGTTTAGTTTTTAAGTTTTTCCAAGAGGCATTGTTATAAAAACGTATAAGTAAGGCCACCTGTTACGCCGCGCCGACTTATTTTTTACTAAGAAACTTCGTAACAGTGTCTCACAAAATTCAGTGTTTATTCAATCGATTCTTTATTGAATTGATTCTAAGTAGGTAGTCGAGAGAATCGATTCAATAAATTTAATGGCAAGTAATGGCAAATTTCTCTATTTAACTTGGGTAACGATACGTGAAACCAATTAAGGCAACTATTGTTTTTGGCTCGAGTGGGTGGATCGATTGCGATGAACGTGGGAACGCAAATCGATTTACCAAAATCAGCTTCAATGGTTTTGTTATTTGTATTTTGAAACTTAGTGTTCGTCATTATGAAGAGAAGAAGCTTTCTTAGGGGCTTTGCTAAAAAGGAGTTGAACTAGTGGCAATAGCAATTTACTGATAGTACATAATTCATAAACTTTCTCGTCAAATTATATAAAATAGATTTTTGTGCTTTTTAGTTATCTCTATTGCTTTGACTAGGACACTGTTATTTAAAATGAATTAAACCACTCTTCAGTCGTTGATGATACTGCGGAAAAACGTGATGAAACGTAACCAGTGCGCTTTACGTAATATTTCTTTTTAAGCAAATTAAAAGCCTTCCAGAGAGAAGTTATACAAAGGGGCAGAGGAAATCAAAACTTTCTCAAAGTTCCGGTTGCTTCCAAGAATTTTATATAGCTTCTTATTCTTTTACGAGTTTCTTTGGTCACACTCAACCCAGTTTCTTGTCCCAAACAAATTTTTCCTCACAATAAGAATTCTGAGAATACCACTCCCTAGCTCAATCACTCAATTTTTCAAAGGTAAACGACATCAAACAGACCTCGTTGATTTAAGTAAATAACCCGAAATAATGATCAAGTTCCAGTACAAAAACCCAACAAATCGTAACAAATCCCAAAACTCGGTTTCGACCAATTAATTCGGAGACCGGACCGGATCGCAGGTATCTTTTATCTTCCCCTTCGAGCAGGTAAGTGTTCGGTCACCTGTCGTTTGAGAACTCTTCACATTGTTTTCGATGCCCCTGCGTCGCCTTGGCTGACGTGCGGTGCGGGGGCCGGGGTAGATTTTCATACGTTGGTCAGTCTTGTGCAGCCACCTGTACGGTATACACGGTTCCTTTAGTGTGCAGTTGACGTAGTGTTATTGTCTGCAGCCAGCTGTCCTTTTGAAGGTATTTTTTTCCTGTATCTGTTGAGTGTGTGAGATTCGAAGTAATTGTAAGGAGTTTTTGTGTTATTGATGGTTTTATGATGATGTATGTTGTGAAGATTTGTGCTGTGAGTTGTGACTCTTTGTATGGCCCTTTATGTAAGGTGCCGATATATTCTTGGTTGATACTTGAAAGGAACCGTCTGGTTTGGTCTGGTCCGATTTGGGTACCTAGTGATTTATAGGTTGTTCTGTTGTAATTTTGATGCTCTTTGATACAACTGTTAATCACATGATAATTAAGTATTCAAAATGTGATCTTCAACATCGTCTTTCTCTTTGACGTTTTCCAATATCAGTGATTCCTTGTTTCTTCTCATATGCCAAGCATAAGATCGCATTTTAACGATTCATCGAACTCCCACCCAAAAGTGTAATTTCTAAAATCACACCACCACTTTCTAAGGAAATTACACACAAAAATGTACAAAAACGACCGTCAAACAACACGAACTACTAGTACTTTATCATGCTTGTGGTTTACGCAAGTCACGCAATTCTGTTAGCAACGCCTTCTTTCGCATCTGGCATGTCGATGGTGTGTTCACGGCCTTATTTGGCTCCGTCCACCTGTTCTTGCTTTACTTATTACATTGACACAACTGGGTACTGTAATGTGGAGTCTCGACTCCACATTACAGTACCCTTTTCCTTTTTTTGGTTTCTTTCTCGTTTTGTATTTGATGTTCTTCTGTTGCTTTGTTTGAATCCATCTTTCAAAATGTTTATTTCATTCAAAATTTTAACAGAACAAATATTTTGGCTTTGCTCTTGTGACAAATAGTTATGGTAGAGAAAATCCCACGAGGAGAACCTTGCCTTGAAAACAGATTGATGATGAACAATTTGGTGAATTATAAAATCCTTACCAGACTTGTGTTTTGTATCTGCGACCCTAACGATATGGTGTTTTTAAAAAAAAAAACATAGACAACTGGATAAGAGCGAACACGGCCGCACTAATCTTATGCCATAGAAAAAGAAAAAACTTCTATTATTTATTCCATTGAAAACGAGTCGTAAAAAGAATCGCTTAAACATTCAGAACGTTTAAAAAACTCGCCACAGCGGCTGATCACAGAAGAAGAAAAAGCACAGACGTTTTACTATTATGATAATGATGAATTTGTAATTACTTGTAATTGTGTGCGCCAATGCGGTGCGAGTAATGGCGTCAATAACGAGTATGAATGGATGAATCGATTATGGAACGATGAATGGAGGAGTGAGGCTCAAATGCAAGCGAATCGCGATTTGCAAAAGTTCTATTTCAAAAGACGACTCCGAAAACTTGTGAGGATATCATTCATTTTTGGTGGATATCTACCAATCCGCACTGGGCCCGCGTGGTAGATTTTGTCCAACCTCCTTTCACAGAGAAGACCCCGGTGTCCCAGGAGTGGATGTGGGAGAAAAGGCTGAATATTTCAAAAGTGTGTGTCAACATAAAATCAAGAAATTGAATCATAATAAAGCAGGATAGCTCTGCATCAAAATAAAATAGATCAAATCGTTCAAATCATATACACAGCAAATACTATCATCATAATTCAAAAAGCCACAATAAAACCCATTCATATAATCCGAGTCAAAATAACATCTTCCCATAAGCGCAGAATATTAAACGTCCAAGACCAAAATAGCCTGGCATAGCCCCAGGCATTTCACGAAGGCGGCCTGTTATGGCGGCCGATGAAAGACTAGATAGAAAGGCCGCAGGGTGGTTATTATAAGACGGAAGTGCTATATCTTTATCTGCAGTGACAAGTATTATTGCGGCCTCCGGCTTAGTTCTGCTTTTATTTCATTTCAAGTTGGAGGCCTTTTTTCTTTGCTTTTGTTTGTTGGTGTCTGCGGGTTTTGTTCGTGTTTTATTTTTATTTGAATTTGGTCGTGAGGGTTGTGATATTTCATTAGGAGTAATGCAATTCCCGTATTTTTATTTTAGTCTGTCATCTGTCAAATGTACCTTTAGAGGTACATTTGACATATTGAGATTTGGTAAATTAGTTTTTGACCTTGATTAAACCTTTTTTAAATACTGCAATTTACATTCTCGTAATTTTAAGAACGTTCACACTCTGGTCTCAGTCTTAATCTGTCAAAAATACCTCTATTTCCCTACATTATGACAAGTTTTTGATTTTTTTTTTTATCGCCGAGATGACAATGTGACTAGATTTTGAAAGTTTTAAATTACGAGAATTGATCTTCTGATATTCTGGCAAATCTCTTTGTATTTTTTGATTTCTCAATAATTGGTTTCAAAAATAACATTTGATGTTTCGATACCAAAGTTCTTTTCAGCTATAATTTTTCAGCAATCTTAAGATACCGGTATTTTTGCGAGTCCCTTTGTAAAGCATTCCCAATTTGCTTCCAAAAATAAAATTTTATCATTCAAATTATTTCGCATTTTGCCGAGACGGTTCAGAAATAAATACAATCCCCTCAACCAGTCTCCACCAGACATTTAAAGCTCAAACCTTCCTTTTACATCATATAAAATGTAGATAGCAAAAAATATGTTGTCGTTTACCAGACGCTCTCATTGTGTTGCACTGCGGGTATTTAAAATATGAACCTTTGTGGCGTACCTGCAACTACAATTTACTGCCGCAAAGTTACAAAATGTCATTTTATTTATTTCATTGTGACGACTGCGTTCCTCGGAAATGGAAGATGAAAGTTTCTGTGGATAAGATGGTGTTTTTAAAGTGTAGATATTATTAAGTTTTATGCTTTTGTTTAAAAGGATACATTTATGTACAGACGCCAGCACATCGACCTACCCGAAAGTGTCTTTCCCAATCAGTTTTGAACCTTATGCTTTAGCAATAAAGTTGAAAATTTATTAAAGAAATTTGTCAGATTGTAGTAGGTTGATGTGCTGTGTCTGTACTAATAATATAAAATACGAAAGATAATAATTATGAAGATATAATGACAGTTCTTGATTCAAAGTCACTGACTTGGACCCATCATAAATTACATTTGACACAAACAATGTGTCACGCATATCCGTACGTGTTTCAAATCTTTAGCGCGTTCGTCGTCAGTGTGAACCTCGCCTAACATCGTAATCAATGCAAACGGCCGTTTTCTATTATAAAGTTGCCATAATATTATAAATTCACCCGACAACGTTTACTACGAATTTTACAACCGGGAATACAAAATGCGAGTGGGTTCGTTTTCGAAATTTAAAATTTTTACGTGAGCTTTTTTACAATTGTATGCAAGTCTACATTGGGTAGACATATTTTTATAGGTGACATATAAAGATAAAATTGGTTTTTGCATTCTTTACCACAAAATCAATTGATGAAATTATTGTTAAATCAATTTAGTAGTTTAAAAAATAGTCGCTGTAAGCTTTCGGGCCATCACTAGTAAAAAAACAACAATGGCACTCCGTGAGTGCCGACAGAAGTGAAAACAAAACACAAACAGTATACTTTGCCATCATCACTGACATATCGGATAGTAAAACGAAGTACATCCCGAGGACAGCCGAACACATCCGAAGCGGGTATTTTTTTAATCGTCTTATAAGCAAAACACGCGCGGTGTCACTTACGGTAACAGAGGCGCGAGTTCAATGGTTTTTCCCGTCTCAAAAAATACATAATGCGCCTAAAGAAGTTTTCTCTTCAAAAACCTGATTGATGTAGACTTATAAAATACCTACCATGTAGCTTAGAGTGGTTTTATGAGATGTGAGACATGACTATCAATCATAGTCTGCATTCTGTCAGAACTTTTTAGAACTTTAGCATTTAGTGAACGTTATAAATATTAATTTAGCCTCGACGGAGCCGAGTTTCTATTTTTTGGATAAGAATAACGTCGTGTCGCTTATCTTTTGTTTTAAAGAAAATGTTTGTCCCCTCTGCGTGTGTAGGGGTCACAAACATTTTTCACATCATTCACGTAAGTAAATTAAAAACGTAGGTAAATTGTGGCCAGTGTTGACTTGTTGAAAACGAAGCAATGTAAAGTTTTATTTCTTGAATAGAAATGTTAACATTCGTTTCTCTTTAAGTTAAACTCTATGATATTAGTTTTATTTTGCAACAAACTGAATTACATTTATGATTGATTTTTTTTTATATTGTTAGTTTTTTGTTCTACTGACTAAACTGATCTTTGTAGGTATGAACTATTTCAGGCGTTACAAAATGAATTTTCGTAAAAAGTGAACTGCAATGAGTTGACAGAAATCATTTTAAATAGTTATTAAAAGATACGGTCTAAATGAATTTGTTTCACTTATAAAAATAAGTGAAACTATATAGGGATTCCCCTTTTGGTGTTTTAATAATGATAAGTTTTAGGCACCAGTATTACTTAAGTCAAGAGAATTTCTGAATTATTCTACAGCTTTTACAAAAAGAAAAAATCAAATTGATTTTGCACTTTCAAAGCCATTAAGCCATTGCTATCTCCAATTGCCACGGCAAATCAAGCAGAAAACTTCACACAAAGACTTGAATCAAAGGCACAAAAGTACTAGATTCAATCAAGTCAATCGTATAGCAGTTAGACTCAAGTCTGACCACGGCTAAGGGTGTCCTGTTCGTCTCGTTGTAACCCAATTTATTTCGAACCGTAAATGGCTCCGATCAAAGAATGAACGAATGAATTTAATTTAGTTCGTTCATTCGATCTCTTTTGATCTCCCGCGAACGATATAAGGAAAGTTGTGATGAACTTTTGATTAGAAAATAATTGCGTTAGATTTTATTGGTTCGTAAGTGGTTATAATTGATACAACCACTTACAAACCAATATAATTTCCAAAAAGCTGTTTTGATGTTGCGGCAAAGTAAAAAGATAAAAATGAGGCTAAGGTATTTTTAACTGTCAATTTTGAGAATTTCATTGGCGTCTTCACTATCATGCCATCCTGGCCTATATACTTTACTTTAGTACGGTGGTATATAAGATACATAGTACCAAAGAACCAATTTTTTGTCCACTGGTCTTAATAATCCTCTTCCTGTCTTACACCACCAAAATTTTCAAGCGTGTCAGATGTCTACGCAGCGGCTAATCTCTAGATAAATTCAAAGAGTTTTTACTTAAGTACTTTTAGTGCAGATAGGTCTGCGAACATAGACATGGCTGTCACAACCGGTCTGATAGCTTCGCGGATTGAATAAGCCATTACTAAAGTTTCTACAGCAATTACTAGTGCCCCTAAATGGCCTGGCCTGGTCGGCCGCATAAAATTTATATTGCACAGATGCTCGCCCGAATCGGACGGTTATTTCTTTAGTGTACACCGGTCTTATGCATCGCGGTTTACTGTTATTTTTTAAGGTTTTTTCTGAGACTTAAAAGGAGTTGGAAAATTAGGTTTTCTTGGTTCAGATTTGACATGACTTTAGAAAAAGTTTTAATATCAGAACCGACTTTGCCCCTGTTTTAATGCCAGTGGCAAATGATTTGCAAACATAACCTTGTTATTTTAAATTCTGCAGTGTAGCTACACGTATCTCTTAGTCACAACCTACGCAGAGGTCGATGGCTTGCAGCGAGCAGCCAACGCGTATCTAAGCAATACAACCTACTTTCTCAACTTACTGCTAACTGGCTTTAAATAAGCTGGCACGTAATAAAAAATAAAACAAAATTCTATATTTAAAACTGCTGCAGTCGATAGTAGACGTCAATTCCAGAAATATGAGGAGCATTGGTATTGCAAGTCACGTGCACACGGGCGGATTGACGTCGCCACGACTTGGTCTGACTCGGTCGTGACCACTTTCCTATCTTGATGTGGCCGACTAACTAACTAGTTCATTTCAGGGAAACAAGTGACAACTTGTTTCCCTGAAATGAACTGAATTTTGAATCGTGTTTTGTCGTTAAAATTGCGAGTGTGTGGTAAGTGTATTAAGTACCTCCAAAATATATGGAATTTTAATATGCTGTCTATGTTTTATTTAAAATATTTTTACACATAAAAAATATCTTAGCTTAATTAAACAACAATCTAAAATATGGCATCGAAAAATTCCTCTGCATTGCTGTCGACTGAAAAAAACTGCCAAAAGCCGAAAAATCTGGCGGCCTAATATTTTTTCTAAAGTTTAAACAATTGATTGTCTACGTAATAAATACAGGTACCTCACGGCGTTGGTAAAATTATTTGATGATATAACACTTACAAACAATATTGTGATAATGTTTCCTCTACACCTATCTATGTATACTAATGTGTCTAACTATTAAATTGCAATCAATGCTACAGAGAATGAAGTATGAATGAATATAACAATGTACAAATTATGTTCAAGACTTCATAATAGAATTTGGAGTACCTATGTTAACTGTCATTTCGAGGTACTACAGTGCGATTCTGTAACCATCTCACCGTGAAAACTTAGGTGAAGTGAGCGTGGAGTGAGCTGTCAATAGTGTCAATTCCTAGCAAAAACAAAACTCACTTCACCTAAGTTTTCACGGTGAGATTTTTACAGAATCGACCGGCAGCACCCTAATTGCGTAACACACTATCAATCTCAATCTGAGTCATAATGAAGGATATTGTTAATCCATTGCTTCATATGTTCGAAAAATGTGTCTGCTCAACAACGTAAATAACGCAATGAATGTTGTGGAATTGTCAAAATGATGATGAATGAATGAAAGCCATTGCTACAGTGCTTTAAGCTACAGTGCTTTAAGCAATTACCCAGCTGGTTCAATTCTTCTGCCTTGTTAAGGAATTTGTAAGAAACGGTCAAGGAGACCGAGTTAATTATGTCCAACGACAATTCTAAAAAAAAAAAATTGTCCACCCCTTGTTACCATCCTATTGTAGCTCGTTCATCCATTACAAATGTAATCTTGCCCGGTCACAGATTTCAGTCTCAAATGACTCACCCAAGACGCGGATTTTCCACAAATTGTCTTGCAATATTCCTCATAGAAACCGCGCCAGTCATTTGTTTCTCAACAGAGCATAACCGAGCTAGAATATGCTGATAGTTTTAGTGAGGAATTAATGGTGATGGAGAACTTAAGGTAGTGAAGATTCGCGTCACTAAAGACCATGGAAAATGAAAGCTAGGTCTTAGTAACTATGAGGAAATTTTTATATTTAAATATGGTAAAACTTAGTCGTTTATAAGAGGTATTTTTTGAGTCCAGATGGTGTTAAAAGCGTGTGTTTTATAGTGTAACTAGCTTGCAAGTATTACTAACAACGGGGAAATTGCGTAACATGTATAAAATGACAGTTGATCGCAATGTATTTCACTTTGACAGATCACCAAAGTTTATTGCGTTATTCACGGTGTTGAGCAGACGAATTGTTCAAATCTAAAAAGCAATGAATTGGCAATATCCTTCAAAACTCTCTGAGTTTTTGATTGAAAGTGTGATGTAATGAGGGTTTTCGTGAAAATTTACGACACCAGTTGGCACCACTGTAACAAGAGGTCTTCCAATATAAAATATATGATGACGTTCATCATTCGATTCATTCATTCGTTCATCATTCAGTCATGACTAAAGAAAATATAGGCTCTTTAACAGATGTCCGGACCTGACGTGTCAGTGCTGTCACCTGGCGAACGTCATTTCAGAAAACCCTCATTAGGATGTAGTTTATAATGGATATGTCATATATTAACAGTTAGATTGGGCATCGTTATAAGATGATTAAAAACATGTAGATGCTTATAAAGCAGACACAGGAAACATTCATATCGTGATCGATTCATTTATGTATTCAGCGATTCCGATTATGATTAGAACGGAATAGATTAATAGTTAAGTATAGCAATTGCATCACCAAACGCAATCGAACGACATTTTGATTTAAAATTCAACCTAGGTGGTCTTCAAGAAACCAATGACTTCAAAAACGTATAAGGTAATATCCCAAAAACGCGCAATTAATACTAAAACTAGCCTAAACATGTCCAATGTGAGTCAAATAGGACCTAAACACGTTTCCCATCACGTCTTCACAAGGCAATTCTGAAGAGGAACGACAAAAACGCGTACATGAGTGACACACTTGAATGCTAATGTCCGTCTGCCAATACCGAATTCAAATCATGTGTTTTTGAACACAATTCACGCGTACCAAAGGACGATATGCGTAACGGCCAATCACAGGCGTGGCCGTTAGAGTTCGAATTTGAAATAAAAGAAAATAAGCCAGCCATCTTTAATACGTTTTGATTTTCGAACAGTGTTGACTGTACGTGTAGGTACTTCTGCTTCTGATGATGGTGCCCGTTTTATTATTTTCCTTTACAAAGAATGTCTTGTCTTCTTTTATTAATTTTAAAATGAGTAGGTAGGTGGCTACTTTTTATTCATTTAGGTCTCGTACAATACCTACATAAGCATCGTTTCTATTAAATGAAAGAGTTATCTTAATGCAAAACTTCTTTAATTATGTAGTTTAAGTGGAATTTTAAATAACCTAATTATACAATACAGTTTCCATACCAATGTGAAATATGACAATTGTTTGATACAGATCTATTTACATACTCAAACAATATTAGAACAATCATCAAAATACTTCCAAATCTTTGGATCCACTATACATTACTCATTTAAACCCATAAAAAATCACATAGCTGAAAGAAAACCACGCAATGGACAACGAAACCTTTAATACCGCCTCGTAAAACATAGTATGCAGATGTATTTAGCACGGAATGCAGAATAAACAGAGACAAGGTCGTCAATGGCCGTTGGCTCGTCAGACTGACCTTCTAAGAGGCGACGCGGTTCCTTGGCGTGACTTCGTGCCTCAAGACTTTTACCTTTTTCGTGGCATTATGTCATTTGTCACGTGGTCACGACTGACGGTCATCGCGACAAAAAAGTCTTGTCTTTGTTTGGGTACATACTAGGCAAGGAATCTAGAGATTGTCTGTAGAATCAACAGCTAATGCTTATCGGTTTCTGGGTGATTATTCAAAATTTATATTGTCAATTATTTGAATATGTCTTGACGTTAATTCTTGACAATGTTATTACAGTGTCCCTAATAACACAGATTAAAAAGTTTAATCATACTATGAAAATGTTATTGTCATTCAAAATCTCTAGTTAAATTAAAATCCTTGCTACGTCACTGCTTATCCTAGTAGTAGTCCTTGCTTGTCTTAATATGATCAAAATTCATCCTCGTCAATAAGCTAAATTATGTCATGCTCATGTCAAAAGTTCTTGACAAGTTCTCAAATCAAACCTAGAAAACGGTGTTGTCATTCAAAATCTCAAGTAAAAATCCTTTACAACAATAACATTGTTCTATTCAAATCTAAAGGAAGGAAAATTCACCAATGACAAGCAAAAGATTGTATGCCGTTTTCCTTGGTTCACGGACAACCAACTTAAGATGACCTTTCGAGAACCATTAACTGTTTTTTTTATCACGTCCTTTAAAAAAGATGTTGGAGCTCAAGATACAGTGGTGCATTTTCATAGTACCTCAGACAGCAGCAATTTAACAGCAACCTTATTGAAACAAGAATAAAGTTCACAATGGTTTTCACATACTTGTCAGTGGCAGCAACCCAACAGCAACTGTATTAGAATGAGAATAAAGATCACTATGATTTGGACAGTCATGCAAAATCAAAGGTAAAATAACTGTGAAGGTCTGTAGTACTGGCCGGTGCAGCGGTGGGCTGTTATTTTTTTTTAATTCCCTTTTTTTTATATGCGGTTTCGTGGCAGTATGGTAGTCGTACCTGCTGTCAGGTGCATGGGCTTGGTTTTTTGTAGGATGATGGCAGTTCCATTTTGTGTTGCGGTAATAGGAAGATCGACTGTGTTGTTATCGAGAAGATAATTATTACTACGAAATGGACATCAGGCCCCAAGTAGTCAGGGGTCTCCTAAGGACAGTTTTGTTAGCATTCGTAAGCTAAAAAACTGACCTTAGGAAACTATCTGTTACAACTCGTGTTGTAAAAATAAACACAACAAAAATCTATTGTAGTAATGAGTTTATTTAAATATTTTTCTTTGTCAAAACTTTCTTTGAAGTAAGACACACGGCCTCTGTGGTTTTTAGACGAATAAAGGATCCCAAAAAAATACTAGACAGCAATTATTGTAAAAAAAAAGAACAAGTCACGACCTCATTATAGTGTCCGCCTCGGAGGCTTTATAAAAATAATAAGTGGGAATAATTCGGCAGATACTTGTGCAGACATTTAATTTTGTTATATTTATTTTAATTAAGTAGTGAATGGGTATTTAGACAGACTAGATAGTTAATAAACAAAAAGAAATTGAAATTCTTGTTGAAAATATTTTCTTGTTTCATTTAAGGGGGAAGCGCTAAGGTAGCCCGCGTTATTCAAATTTTCTTACGTTTTTTGCAATTTGCTGGTCGGTATTAAGTTGTACGTTGATTCAAATATGATTCGCGACCGTAACAAATATGTATTTACAGAATTATAATCATTAGAATACAACTTGTTAAGTTAGTATTTATAATCCTAAAATGTCAAGATTTCATGAAATGGTCATTCAGTAGGATTACTTGGTCTTAGAGAGTTGTATTGATGACTTTAATGCTTATAATTCTGTAAATATGTACATATTTGTTACGTTCGCGAATCATATTTTGATCAACGACGTAATACTGACCAGCAAATTGAAAAAACCTAATAAAAATTGAATTTCGCGGGCTTCCCTGGCGCTTTCGCCCTAAGTAACTGTCCGTAGCACAAAATTACATAGACAATCAATTTCACAAAAATTCCCAATAAAAATAAGTAAGCCTTAATTATTAACATCATAATGCAAACAGAGGGCCTTCTTTTAATTTCGAGATTGTACGAAACAAGTTGGAAGGTATCTTCAAAGCGATTTTTTTTGCAAAGCACCTGAGAGACCAAAGTTTCTTACGTTCGTAAATTGGACTTCCAATTTCCACAACATTCTTTTTTTAAATGCGTTGTCTAATAAAATATTGGTGATTCTGTATTCCCTTTGGCGTTTGTGTTTTTTTTTCTGGGCATGAGCGAGGCGCGTTTGTTCAGACTAACTTTTAATGTCAGTAAATATTGTTATTTTTGTTAGCATTTCTGCTTTTGTTGTTGAAAGAATTAGCGAAAAAATCATGAAATTAATTAATATTTCAATTGATACAGAAACCGAAAATTGTTTTGGCTCTCGTGTAAAACTATTCTAGTAGAAATGACACTGATATGAGTTTTGTATGTAATTTCAGGTCTATGGAAATGTGTTTGCGGTCATCGAGACAACACATCACGAAGAAGGAAGAATTGCTGTGGAGACTTCAGGGAAGAATTATCAAGCTACTATACCTACCTATACTTCTTAAACAAAATTAGGAAAATCAGAAGAGAAGATTGGAAGAACGAAAAAAGAGATTCATCAGAAGTTCGAGTATTTTAAATGAAGAAAGAAGAAGTAGATCGGTTAATTATCTTTGGTTATCTAGCTGTATGAGTTTTGTTGACATCATAAAGCTAGGTTACCGGAGTTAAGTGCCATCTACGTCAACGATACGACTTCGACACGTGAAGAAGACCACTCGAAGCTTTGAAGAATTTTGGTCTTTTTGACATTAATATTTTTGGTCTTTTGAACTTTCTGTTATTTTATTTCCTAAGTACAATTTTCCTAGTTACTATATCTTATCTATGTTAGTACACCTTTAGATGTTTGTATACTGTAAGCGAAAAGCTCTATCTGAAAATGCCAAGATATATACTGGGAGCACTGTACTTTGATTTGTTGTTATATTTTTGTAATTCTTAAAGCTGGTAAAATAACTATGAATGAGTTTAGTACCTACGACAGCCTTTGATGAATATAAAACTTTATTCCTCTCCATAGTAATTTACCAGCGTGGCTTCAGAATGTTGTGTGTAAAACTGTTATTTATATGTTATTTTTTATGTCCAGTCCGAAGCCTGGTTCAAAGTTTACGCGAATAGGACAAGCTATTAAAACTACAGACGTTGGACGACAGTACCTAAAATAATTTTTGATATTACATTCTACGTAATCACTTCTTTCTGAAGCCGATTAAGTTAAAACTTTTTAGATATTCGATTCGAGCGGATAATACCTTGGATAATTATTCTTCGTCGGCTTTCATCTCCTAGAGAAAAAAAAGCTCAGATTTAAATAATATGTTTCTGTAAGAAGATCGAATTCAAGGTAAATTGGCGGATCAGGTATCTAAGACTAAGACCTCTTCGGAGAACTCTAAGATTTAAATTGCCAGATTTGGCTTCACCGTACTTAGTCACGCGAAAAAGTGACCATACTGAGCAGAGTGAGCTCACACGTTATTAAACATATAGTGTTTCCATGACAATCAAGCCAAGTCATTGCGTCATTGTGTGTCGGAGATGTTAAAACGAAACAAAACTCGATTATCTTTTGACGCCGTAGGGCGAATCTCCCGATTTAAATCTTTGGGAGAAAGAACCCTCTAAAAATACCTTAAATAAAGCCCAAGTTCATCTTAACCTGCTCATTATAATGATAATCTAGAGTTCATTAAAACTTAAGCGTATCACCGTTTGCCTGCTTACTTGAACTTGGGAACTTGTTTTAAAGTTCGAGGTTTATCTTCACTCACATTAGTCTAATTAAAAACATATTTTGAAATTAATTAAAATACACTTTCGTGTTATGAATAGTTTGTTCCCGTGTGGAAGTCGGAAAATTATCCCACGGAGCTTTACTACTGGGACAAGAAGTGTCGCATGTTCAGACCCAGGTTTTAGTCTACCTGTGCCAAAATTCATCGAAATCCGTTTAGCCGTCAAGACGTGAAAATGTAAAAGACTGAAAAGACAGACAGACTTACTTTTGTATTTTTAGTATAACTCTGGACAGATTATAGTATAATACGGATTAATATAAATTATTACTTTAATGAAACTGGCGGCATCCACATCGCCACATGCAAACTACGAATCACACTTATGTCACGCAAAATCGTGCATTGCGCGAGCAAAGTTTACCGCGCAACTAACATACACAATGTGGAGACAACAGTACGACAACAAATGTAGGCCACAATAGTCTATTGGAATTATCAAATAAATCCTAGCATCGAAATTTAAAAACTGATATTTGCTAACAAACTAAATAGTAGTGATGGGTAGACTATGGGTTTTGGCAATCTTTTAGAAAGAAAGAAAGAAAAAGTACTGATTACGACTAGTACAGGAAGATCACAACCTCAACTAAACAGCAAAATAAAAGTCCAAGTTACATAAAAAAGTAACAAAAGGAAAATGAAACGGAAAGGCCTATACGAGGCCAAAAGGCTCCTATCTCAGCATGATGCTACCACTAGCTTTACTAGCTAGCTAGCTTTTTTACTAGCTTTGAACTTTCCTACGCTGTCTGAGAACGTCATTTGATATTTTTTATTAGCTATTAATGTCACGCTTTTGGGCCAAAGCCTCCCCCTACCCTCCTACCACCTCCCACTATCTCGAGCTGCCAAGGATCAATCTTTATTAATGGAGTCAAGCTCATCCCGCCATTTCCGTCATTTGATATACGCAGTTTAATTTATTGACGTAATGTCGTCTCCGCCTTGTATACAACACCCTGACCTCAATCTTCGAGCTGTCCCTCCAGATATAAAACCCGTCTGGAGGGTGAGTGAACATTACACTCTAATCGTCACACCATACAATGGAAGAAACAAGCAGTAAATAAATAAAAAAAAACATTGATCTGAACTGCTTTAAACAGTTCCATATGAGCCTAAAGTTTAAAACAGTATTTTTTACTGATCCGAAAACAGTTAAATCTTGAGGCAAAATGTTACCGTCATGACAGCAAGCTTTAACGTTATAAGTAGCTAAAAGGTCACAAAATTTACTTTTTTATTTATTAGGTGATATCGTTCAAACCATTGAAATTTACTAAGGTATACAGTAATGGTGGATTTCCTTTTTTTTTGTTTTTTTTTTTTCAGTAAATTGTATGGTCAATCATTAAAAGTTACTGTTTGTCTTTTACTGTTTTACAAACATTTCTTCTTACTCGTACTGTTTGTATAAAGTCAGTAAGTTTTAATTAAAACACTTTAATGTGCTGTAGTAAGAAATAATTTTTTTCAGTGTAACACATTTCATATTACTCATTAATTTCTTCAAGTTAAGCTTTCACTCACACAATAATAATTGATTGTAGATACACTTAGAGACTGAAGAGTGATTATATTAATTAGTAAGCACTTCGTTTTGATTGGAATTAATAGATAGGTACTATTCATATCAATCAGACGGCTTAAATTCTCAATATCAGAAATAAACGACGGAAATGTTAATTGGAAATTTAACTTTGATACAATATTGATATAAATTGTAATTAAAATACAATAGATTGATTAGATACTCAGTGTTGGTGAAAGATCAACAAAATACTGTTCCAGGTACTTTCTTTGATAAGTTTCGAAGTGACGTTGGGGGGTTTCAATCGCCATGAGGGCTCGTTCGGCTGCTTGGTGTGATTGGCCTCAAATTCAGCGGACAACGGAGATCCAAGCATTGAATTTAATTTAAACGTTATTTGTCTTTAGAATCTTTATTAACCTTTTGACC
This sequence comes from Luperina nickerlii, assembly GCA_963855955.1. Lineage (NCBI taxonomy): Eukaryota > Metazoa > Arthropoda > Insecta > Lepidoptera > Noctuidae > Luperina > Luperina nickerlii. Next base: position 3,317,401 of record OY979663.1, read on the forward strand.
ACCACAGTCATGTATGACAAACCAAAGTGTGACGCACGCCACGGTTCGACTACATGACAGACTTTGACGCCGAGGGCACGTTTTTGATTTTTTAATACAGTTGCTCAAAAAGTGGCGTATTGCAGGGACGTATAGCGTTCGGGATGTGGGCTATTACATACTCGTGCTTTTTTTTACCTTTCCCGAACTCGTGCGTTCTCTTTCCCAACTGTCAAAATAATGTCTATTAAAAAGAAAAACCAACCATGAAGTTTTTACTAAAAAAATCATAGAAGTTTTTATGATTCATGCAAATACGTATATTTCTAAAAAGAAGCTACTAATTTGTTTCAATGTTAGATTTAATGATTTGATTGAAAAGAATTTTCATTTCATATCAATAAAAAAATTCTACTGAAGACTTGGCTGTATGGGCATAGTTCCACCACCTACCAGAACGGGTGAAGAAAAAAAAATCTCTGCTTATATTTTACGGTTGGGGAGTTTTTGGCGGGATTTCTTCGAGTGAAGTTTAGTTGGCTGTTTTAATTATTCGCAAATTGATTCCTAGTGGATATTGTGATGTAAAATTGGTGTAGTTTTGTATCTCAAGTGTCTGCGCAACTGGACAATATGTGGAATCATTGAAACAGACGCGATCCCGGTAAAATGGAGCTGAGAATTTTTTTGTAGTTTTGGCTACCTCAGCGAAGTTTACCGGGAAACTTGATTCGATACATTTGCTGCCAAATACTCCTAATACATTAGAATGTGTGCACCCATATTCTAATGTCATGTTAGACTAAAAAATAGTAACTGATGACTAGGCAGCATGGTCTCAGACCTTAGCCTTTAAAAAAAAAAAAAAAAAAAAAAAAATTTTACGGTTGGCGCCATTAGTTAGTTGAGTTTATTGTGTTTTTATTATTTTATTAAATTGCTTCATTTTTTCGCAACTGTATTAAAAATAGTCGTTCAGTACACGTGCGAAACCGTCATTGCAACTTGTTCCGACTGTCAACCCTCGCCTTCGGCTGCGCCTCGGCTCGGGTAGACATTTGTCGGAACTCTTTGCAATGACAACCTTTCCGCACTTGTAATGAAATATACTATTTTGACGTGTGGCGGTCAAAAAGTTTAGTATACTCGCATTGTTACGCATATGCATGCGCTGGATGCGAAAAGTACAGAACCGGTCGAAGTGACAATGCTTCGGGGAGCTTTATTTCAGCAGTGCAAGCCTTTCGACTGAAATGATGATATTTATTAATATACTCTACGATACAATATGATTTTAATAGTTTCTAAGTATGCTGCGGTGATTTATCTTTTGAATTATTTTCAAAATATTTCTTTGTACTGCGATATAGTAAATGAAATCGGAGAGAAAATACATTAGGCTGTTAGGCTAGTTCTTTTCTCATGTTGGTTATATATATATATCAAGCACTTATTTCCCCAAACTCGAGCCACAGTCAGTGTGAGCTCATAAAAGCTATACCGTGAATTTTAGTGGCTCGAACATATCCAGATATCCACTTGTCATAAAATTTTGTTTTAAGAGCTTTAAAATGGCCAAGTTAATGTTTCCATATAGCAAAAAACTATGACAAATATTTTTGTTAAAATAAAAATGAAATAAGAATAATTTTGTGATGAGAAAAATGTAAAAACTGGCGAAGTGCGAGTCGGACTCGCACGCGAAGGGTTCCGTACCACAAGGCATAAACGCTGAAAAAAACACGTTTCTTGTATGGGAGCCTCCTTTAAATATTTATTTTATTCTGTTTTTAGTATTTGTTGCTATAGCGGCAACAGAAATACATCGTCTGTGAAAATTTCAGCTGTCTAGCTATCTCGGTTCATGAGATACAGCTTGGTGACAGATTGACAGAACGACGGACAGTGGAGTCTTAGTAATAGGGTTCCGTTTTTACCCTTTGGGTACGGAGCCCTAAAAAGGAATATGTGTGAGCTGGGATTGGTGACTAAAGATAATAATATTTTTTTTAATTTTCATAGCTTCTATATATTTTTAATAGTACCTACATAATTATGAAAAACTCCTTAGTAGATAAATGAAAACGGATAGCAGCTTAATTTATAATTGTCTCTCAATTATATCCGCTATTGTAGAGGCCACAGCCCTCACGCGACAATTAATTAAAGGTTTTCAACTTCCATTTTACTTTGCTTTACTTTTTAAACCAGAGATAAAAGACCCTAAAGGGAACAAGGGGCGGTGTTATTTTACTTAATTACCCCTTTATTAGGAAGTAATGAACACGTGGGTAGCTGAAGACTGTTTATAAGGGTGTATTTTGTTAAATAGGAAAATTATAAGACTTTCTTCTTCATTGTTGTTTTAGTGTCACCTGATTTTTTTTCTACGAATTTGAAGGACGCACGTAAATGGCAGAAGAAATATAAATACGAGTATCTAAGTCTAATTAAAAACAACACACAATGTCTATCTATCTCTCTAATCTACTATTTTTTAGCATATTTGGCAGAATGTTTAAGTGCAACTCTGTATAGTCTGTGGCAAGCATCAGTTTGCTTTAGACAGCTTAGGAATAATGTCTGACTAAAGTGACAGTACCCGGCGATAAATATTGCACATCGACCTTTGGAAAGAGACAATCGGCTAATTTCGGCTTCGTACAGCGTTATCTCTGTCGCACGAAATACAAACAGTCCGGTATCTATTTGGAGCTGATGATTTGCTTCTTTTGATAATAATTTTTATTCTTTGTATAAAATACAAAAAAGGTAAAGGTCGATGTGTAATATTTATCGCCGGGTACTGTACATGCTCTGTGTGTCTGGCGTCACGAATCCATTAGGAAATATTAAGATTTTATTCGTCCAACAACGGCTTTATTAACATAAATTACCAAAGTTTTTTTACGAAAAATGTCCAGGGTATCTTAGTGGAATGACAAACAACTACCGGATTTGTTTTATTTTCTTTTCAGGAGAACATTTGCGTAATCGTTGTCACTTTATCTTTTATGTATTAAGGATATTAGTTATTCTGTGATTAAGGGGAAATTGTTTGTTTGTTGATACGAAAATAGCTAATCTACGTATTCGGTGCAAAATATTTTATAAATTATGCTATGGATTTGGATATCCCGTGTTTTTGTAATACATTTAGGTACCTACATAAGAACATACTTAACAATTTGGTATATTTTTGACCCTCGGTAATATTGTAGTTGTTGTATTGCTGTTGTTGTTGTTTTGTGCCACGGGCGGGTGGTTAACAGTTTATCTTTATATATATACTATACTAGCAGCGCTCCACGGTTTCACCCGCATAAGTATCGACCCGGTGTGAATACCGGGATAAAAACTATCCTATGTCGTTTCCCGGGACTCAAACTATCTCTATACCAAACATCTCAAATTCTCTCAAAAAAATTCTCTCAAATTTCATCATCGCTTCAGCGGTTTATGCGGGAAGAGGTAACAGACAGACAGGCGCACTTTCGTATTTATAGTATTAGTACCTATGGATTTAGTAAATTTATCATGTATCGCATCTATTACGTAAAAACGAAAATTACGTATGACTAGTTATAGGTTAGGTGTTTATCATCACGCTACGACACTTAGCAAAAGCCGAGCAAAAAAAAAATGTCTGCAAGAACGCTAAGGGAAAACGAGGTAATTGCATGGGCGGGAAATTGAAAGCGACGGCGACGCGGTGGGTCGGGGGTGAAATTTCACGCGAAGGAAGTCGCGGGTAGTAGCTAGTCATTTACATAGGTACTTTCGTACTTAGATAGATTTAATTAGCAGCTCAGAATGATCGTCTTCTTAGCGTGCCGATGGCAAAAATAGAAAAAAAAATAAACATAGTTTTTTAAATTTTTTTGGCCCAAAATTCAGCAACGCGGATTCCATTCGCTAACTCAGTCAGTAAGTCCTCACATGTCCAGGTGACAGGGCATGCGATACAAGATGAGCGGTGAGCCATTGTCTGTGGAGACCCAGCATACACACCGAAGGTCTGAGACTTCTATGAACCCCCCACTTATGGAAGAATAATTAAAAGAGAAATAGCAATTTTAATACTCAATGTGTGTGATCTATTTGAGAAATAATACCTAGAAGCATTTTAAAGTGTTTTCCATAATAATAGGTATGTAAAAAAATACAATAATAATAATAATAAGTATTTATTAGCACAAGACAAGTTTGACACCTGTTAAAATACACATATTAGTCACTAGGGGACAGAGAAATTAACAAACAGGAATAGTGTACAAGAGATGGGTAAAGTATAGTCAATACAGAATTTGAGCCCTGACTCCTAAACTAGGAAGATCCTGTATCTTAGGAGGCATTGGTTTCGCATAAATAGTAGACGAGCAAATTATGAGCGTACTAGCAGACTCGGATAGTCACAAACAAGATATAGACTATATGGTAAGAAATATATTACGAGTATATATTATATAGCTTTTACCCGCGACTTCGTCCGCGTGAAATTTCTTGTTACTCCGACCCACCCCGTCGCATCGCATCGCCTGCCCGCGCTATTACTTTTGCTTAGCGTTCTTTCTGACTTTTTTCTTTTTGCTCGGCTCCTAAAAATCATAGCGTGATGTTAAAGCCTATAGCCTTCCTCAAGAATTGGGCTATCAAATGCAAAAATAATTTTTCAAATCCGACTGGCAGTTCTAGAGATTAGCGCGTTCATCCAAACAAACTCTTCGGCTTTATAATATTAGTATAGATATGTATATTTAATTTGTATTTTTAATTTTTAATAAGTAATAATATTTGTATTGAGTGTATGTGTTAAGTGCATTTGTGTCGTGTCATGTGCTAGTGTTGTGTGTGTATGTGTAAGGGTGTGTGGGGTGTGTTGAGTGAGTGTGCATTTGTGTAATGTGGATGGAATTCTATCCTCATTACACAAATGCACACAAAGGACACCTCACCAAGTGGGGGTACCTCCCTTCGTTGTGATGTGATAGGTATAAGTGATTCAGCAGATCCGGGCAAGTAGACTTTCAGTTGATATAACAATAGATATAACTTTATGATATCAGCACCCTAATTGCCTAATACTATCAATCTCAATCTGAACCATTTTGAAGGTTATTGCTCCATTGTTTCATAATATGTTCGAAAAATTTGTCTGCTCAACAAAGTAAATAAGGCAATGAATATTGAACGGACAAAATGGAAACCATCGCTAGTGATATTGTGTTACGCAATTACCCCGCTATCCGTGCACTCTCGCTCAGTAAGGAGAGAACATTACTTGTTGTAAATTTCCGCAGCATCCCGACTCCCAAGGTACTTTATGTTCGCAAATAAACAACAACCTGTATTTTCTCATTAGTTACCGTATTTTACGTTTAATTTAATTATCTGTACATTGTTTGTATGGGAAATATATTGTTATTATTATTTGTGAATAATATATGATTTGACTTTTTCGGTACTGACGTTTTTGGTCAGGTGTGATCACTTACCTACATACTATTGCCTAAGAGAGGTACTTTAGATATACTGTTTTGGTTTGTTAATTTTTCGTTTGTCGAACAGTTTTTTGGAATATAATTATCTTTTTATCAAAACTTTTTCTAACCAAGTACTGTATAACATAATGAAAGCACCCAATCTAATCTGCGTTCGCGATTTATTTGCCAAAAATTTAAACCAATATGAGTTAATGGAAAAATAACTTTAATACCTACACAATAAAGTTCAGTTTACGCTACAACTTCAAACATTTTTATAACATTTTCAATAGTACTAGTCACTCTGAAATCAACTTAATAATCATTGAAGTAAAGTTGATATTTGTTTAACTTGAAATAGGGTAGGGGTGAGCAGCACTGCGCACTTTTATTCTACATGGGGGGAAGGACATCGACGCGCACCTGTTACCATATATTCAGTACATGATTCTGGACCCCTAAGCTAAAATTTTCCGTGGGTTATTTAAAAAAAAATACTGTTCCATACATTTTGACCACGCCACGTAGGTATTGCACTTTTCTATGAAACAGTTTTTTTTTTAATAAAAGTTAAAAAAATCCGATCAAACCGGTCTAGAATCATGTGTGGAGTTAATTGTTAAAGTTTGCGAGTCGATGTTCCTGTCACTCTGCATCTACATACAGAGTGACAGGAACATCGACTCGCAAACTTGGGTGCTTTTGTATTCTTTTTTTTTTTTTTTTTCAGCATTTGGATTCATCAAATGACCCCTCCCGCTCTGGGTGAAGCGGAAGGGAGTGTCAGACTCTTACTGACTAAAACCCACCCGTTTTCCTTCCTTAGCCCTTATGTTCCGGGCCAGCGCTCAGCGGGATTGTACTAAGCTAGAAAAAGTTTTAATATAAAGAAAAACTGTTCTACAAAGGATAAATTGCACAAACCAAAACATTAGCCCCTTTACTAATAAACGTATTATATCAGGTGAATAGTCGCACACCGATTTCTCTCTTTCAGTCGTCTGTAATTTGACTTTCGAAAGAAGAAGAAAAAGTGTTGTGTAACTGTACAAACGCTATACAACGTTTATTAGTAAGGAGGTAGGTATATAGATACCTAGTAGAATTCCTTAACAGGTAGACAGGTTCAGGTAGTAAAACGTAGCAACGTTACTTCCGAGTCGTTTCTTTCACCTGTATACTAACAGACTTGCAAACATTGTAAATGTGTTTCTTAGTACATTTTCTCTTTATTCTAACTTCGCGTATAATACAAGTTTTATACAAACAGAACTTTTTCCGAGATGCTACGCAAACTACGCGTTATACTGACGTCACACAAAATCCTGCATCTCGCAAGCAGAGTTTACCGCGCAACTAGCATATATACAACGGCCCGACATGAATCATCGGGCAGTTGCCCGCCAGACACAACACCCGTCTGGTCGGAGGATCCTCCCTTTTATATGGAGGATGAGTGAACTTTACACTCTGTTCCTCATACCTCTATATCAGTAAGACACATCTAATCGTTAACTATTTACGTACTTAACTATATAATATTCATATAATTTGCTGTTTCAGAAATACAGATATATTTAAATGTCAAAATTACATAGATATATGGCTACAGCAAATAGCAGAGGTGGCTCAGTGGTTAACAGCTGCGACTGACGAGTTGTAGGTCGTTGGTTCGAACCCTGACTCTCAAAACGGTGAAGGAAAACATCGGGTAACCGGTATGTCCTAGAACCAAACATTTCGAAGACATGTACCAACCCGCACTGGGACCTCGCATGGTGGATTACAGCCCACTCCCTCTCACTGAGAGGAGCCCTGTCCCAGCAGTGGGAACATCTTAGGCTGACTAGATGCTACAGTGACAAATTGGTTTCAGCAGATTTGTGAAAGCCAGTACGTACGTAACAGTTCTTGAATGTACCTATAGTTCTCTTAGTACAACGCGTGGAACTAGATTAGAGAGAACAAAAACAATTAGGTAGTTCCAAAACATAACTAAGATATGATTCTCTTAGATTCTGAATTCAAACTTAGCGTATAGTAAGTATATGCTAAATAAACAGATGGGTATTTTAGCAGCATAATATTATTTAAATGCAACATCCTTCAGTAAACCAACTGCATCCCTCAAGGAATACGAGCTTCCGAACTAACTTGAGACCTCCTCGTTGAAAACAGCAACACGTAATAAACCTATCCAATGATATGAGTTAGTTCCCGCGCTCGCCGCCGTATATTTATAGAGTGCGCTGGGGAGTGCCGAGGTGAAATATTGCAGTTACCTCATTATGCTGAAAACTCTAGTGAAAATTGAAAATATTTTCTGCGGATATGGATTTTAATGTGAGCACAAAATTTAGTTACTATGTAGGTGTCTTTTTATTCTACATAGCTTATTAGGTGATTAAGAGACTATTTTTGCTATTATTGAAATATTTAATTTGAGGCGACAGTTCGTAATTATAATAAACTAGCGATTTTTTTTTTTGTTATTGATTCTGTCATTATCAGGCCTTGTATGTGTAGGTACACATAGACATGGAAGGGAGTGGTCTTCTGTTATAGGTATCTCTATACTTAAAAGAAGACCTCTAAGATGTATTTGTTGAAACCTGTTGATTATGAAATAAATAAACTTAAGACACGCCCCTGCTTTGCACGGGTTTTACACGACATGCCAAATAAAAATCTCATAATTATGTACGTAATATATCTTAAAGATATACACATAAACCTTTCGAAATTCTCTAAATGATGGTGAACACAACATCAAAATCCGTTTCGTAGTTTGAAAGAACAACACGGTCGATACCTCGTTGAAACCAGCAACACGGTCGTAATAAAAGCATCCAATGATACGTAAGTTACTTCCTGCGCTCTCCGCCGTATATTTATAGAGGGCGCTGGGGAGTGCTGAGGTGAAATATTGCAGTTCCATTATTACATTGAAAACTGTTGCGGAATCTGAAAATATTTTCTGCGTATGTGAATTTTAATATAATAATTACTTACTTTCTTTAATAAGAGATTTTATGCTATTAATTAAATATTTATTATGTAGCCACAGTTCGTAATTATACGTAATTAATTACCGACTTTACGACTTGACAAAACATCGAGATTTTTTTAATTTAATTATGTAAGTAAAATGTTAATTAAAAATAAAATAATAGTAAATAATTAATAATTATTACTGTTAGTATATAATATTAATACTTCATTTCTGCCGAAAGACGTCCACTGCTGGACTTAGGCCTCGGACAAAGCACCTCCACTTACGGTTCTGCCGGTCGATTCTGTAAAAATCTCACCGTGAAAACTTAGGTGAAGCGAGTTTGTTTTTGCTAGGAATTGACACTATTGACAGCTCACTCCACGCTCACTTTACCTTAGTTTTCACGGTGAGATTTTTACAGAATACCACCGCAGTTCTGTGCTTCTCGCATCCGACAAATAATAATCACACTAATATTATAAAGGTGAAACTTTGTGAGTGTGTGTGTTTATATGTTTGTTACTTCTTCACGCTCAAACGGCTGAACCAAATTTTATGAAACATTGTGTGGAGGTAGCTGACACCCTGGATTAACATATAGGCTACTTTTTATCCCGATATTTCCACGGGATTGACACTTATGCGGGTGAAGCCGCGGGGCGCAGCTAGTTTTAATTTAATATTAATTATTTCGTTTTAATTATGTAAGTATAATATGTATAATTTAGATGAGTACAGATAGGGCTTGCAACTGTTAATTTGAATCTGAAGTAAACATATTTTTTATAAGATACTAGATGACCCTGAGAACTACGTACCGCCTCAGAAAGAACGATTGTTTGAAAAAAATAATTATCTTCATTCTTTTTCCTGAATTTTCCACATGTTTTAATAGTTCTGCTGCTATTCTAGGAGGAAACAAATGCGATAAATCAAAGATCATAAAAATAGATCCAGCCGTTCTTGAGTTATAAATGGTGTAACTAACCCGATTTTGTTTTATTTATTTAATATTTAATTAGTAAGTACAATGGTTTACAAAGGATCACAACAGGCATAATCTCAATAAAAATATTAGATTTCCTACTTTTACCTACTCGGTGATAACATTTGTTAAGCTATTTCAAGTAGCGGTCTAAAATAAACATTTATTTACTAGACATTACAATAATTCCAGTATGATACCATCGTTATGCGTTGCTGGGAATTTTCCGGGAAAATCGCGAAGAAAATTTCGTCTCGCCTCAGATATTCTTATCGTGGGAAAATGAAGCTCGGATAGTAAGTAGGTACAAGTATACTCGTACAAGTGCTAGGATATTCATTGATTACGGCTTATAAAAGGGATGCGCTAAGGTAACCCGCAAAATACAAATTTTCTTACGTTTTTTGCAATTTGCGGGCCAGTGTCAGGTTGTACAGACGCCAGCACATCAAGCTACCCAAGACTGTCAAATTTTTCCAATCAACTTTGAACCTTATGCTTCAGCAATAAAGTTGAAAGTCTATTAAAGAAATTTGACAGATTGTAGTAGCTTGATGTGCTGGCGTCTGTACGTTGATTAAAATATGATTCGCGACCGTAACCAATTTTTTTATCCATATTCCGCATATTCGCTTACCTAAATTTAGAAAAAGAAATAAGAAGCGTAATCTATAATTTTTATTTTAATTATTTTAAAAGTTGTTGTATGTTGTTGTTGTTTATGTGTGTTGTGTGTTTATCTTCTAAGTTTAGAAAAAGAATTAAGTACTGTAATCTATAATTTTAGAATAATTTATGTATGTTGTTGATGTTATTCATGTTGTTGTTGTATTTTGTTGTTGTTTATGTGTGTTGTGTGTTTATTTTCGTCGTATCTGTATCTATTTTACAGAGGTTGTCTGCATAAATAATTAAAAAAACATGATACACCTAATAAGAAGGAACGATGGGTGCACATTAATGTTAACAGTAAATACTAGCTGTAGCACTAATATAAAGTTTAAGCACTCTACAAGCTCCGAAGTCAAGCACATGTAAGCCTGGAAGCGCCTGTTACAGGACCTGCCGACAGTAGGGTTGGCAAATAAAAAGAAGAACCAGTGCTCCGGCTCTGTCTCGCATAGCGTTGTAGCATTATGCTGAGCGATGGCCGTTTTGCGTGGATATGACACATTATTTTCCCCCAACTTGTTATGTTTGTGTTCTTTTTCTGCGTCATGTTTACCGCAAATATGGGCTAACAGTCTGAAGAAGTAAAACCAGCAAAGAATGATCAGAACAATATTTTTTTCTATTAATTGTATGTTTTTGGGTCGATTTTTCAATAGTCAGATAACTTTTATATAAAGAATAGCTCTTACAGTTTGACAAGCTACTATAATATGTCAATATATTTAATAGATTTTCAACTTTATCGCTAAAGTATAAGGTTCAATGTTGATTGGGAAAATTTGACAGTTTCGGGTAGCTTGATGTGCTGGCGTCTGTACTTGGTGAAATGGTGACACACCTGCACTGTCCTCACAACACTGTAATATGAAAACATTGTAAAGAAAATTATTTTAAAAGAGTAACCGTGGAGTTTCTTGCCGGCTCTTCTCTATAGGCAACGACCAATTAGAGCCGTGCACCTAGCTTCTGACGTTTCGTAAGTGCCCATATTGTTTTATGTGAAATAAATGTTTTTGAATTTGTTTTTTGAATTAAGGCTCCTACAAACTGGCGCGACACGCGATAAAATCGCTCGCGACACAAAGGCACCGCAAGTCGCGCAACGAGCGGTGCCTTTTGAGTCACGCGCGATTCGCGTCGCGCGTCGTGCCTGTTTGCAGGAGCCTTTATTATGCATTGGTGTGTTTAGTAGGTGTGTAGTACCTAATCATCTGCCTAGCCTTTTCCCAACTATGTTGGGGTCGGCTTCCAGTTAGATCGGATGCAACTGAATATCAGTACATGGAGCGACTGTCTATTTGACCTCCACAACCCAATTACCTACTAGGTAATACGATACCCCTTGGTAAGACTGGTTGTCAGACTTTCGGGCTTCTGACTGCCCGTAACGACTGTCAAAGATACACGAATGACAGCCGGGACCAACGGCTTAACGTGCTTTCCGAAGCACGGAGAGGTCGTGATTTGTAAAGATGGTCACCCATCCACGGACCAGCCGCGGCAAGCGTACCTTAACCTGATCAATTGACCCGTGCGGCTTGTTATTACTTAGAGACAAGCCTCTCTTAGGTCAAAAAGTTATGGGGTACTCTTTACTCTATTGTTGTCACCTTCTTATTTTTTTCTATTCACAGGATTTTGTAATATCTTGATTTAAAAAAGTGTCCATGGAGTGTCTTGCCCGTTCTTATCCATAGAGATCTACGTTTTGGAATGGGCAACTTACCTTTATCTTTCTAACTGACAGACTATTTTGATTTTGACAATTCAAAAGTGCCTGTACAAGGTTTAATTGAAATAAATGCTTTGAGTTTGAGTTTGCAAGCTGTACTCAAAGATCTGTAGCGCAGGGGTCATTTGCCGGGGTCACGCACGGATCATAACATCGCATCAATGAAATCAGCTGAAAAGCAGAATCAGCAGAAAGCTGTCTGTTTCAAATAAATAAAATTCTATATTTTTCTTTTATCAAGCTTATTCTTTCAACAATTGGACACATTTAGCGTGATTACATCAGCTCGGTAAATGTGTATTTCCTCCTAAAAACCGATACAATGAACGGTGAAATCAGGGATTTGTTTTTCCCCCTATTTTTGGACGCATAAGGTCATAGCACACGTATCAAACCGGAAAGAGATCGGCACCGTATCAACTCGAGCCGTTCAGTATTCTTTGTATGAAACTACCTACTGCAATGCACACTAATCGGAATTGTAACGTAATCGCCTCGCCTCGGGACAAGATCACGAATCGCGGTGCGGTGCGTTACGGCTTGTCGTCCCAGCGCTTACGTCTCCCCGCACCCGAGCTTACGTCTCTTCGTCCACCCTTACCCCTCTCACCCCTCCGGCCTGCCTGCTGCACCATCAACCAGCGATCGGCGAGTCGTAAGCGCGGCGTCGCCTAGCCGTAGCCGAGTCGACGTATTGGAGCTTCGGATCCGCTTTGGTTACGTGCTTACGTTAGGTTGACGCCTGTTTGATGGCGAGGCAAAAAGTGTTACGGTTCCGATACCTTTCCGATTTGATACATGTGCTATGACCTTTATACAGTTCTTTCACAGTTATTTTACCTCTGATTTGGCATCCCTTTCCAAATTAAAGCTATCTTTCTCATTCTAATAAGGTTGCTGTTAGGTACAGCTGTCGTCACGTAAAAAGAACCCTGAGTGACAGTGGAGGGGGTGTGTCTGCGCACGGGTACAGTCGTGTCCTAAAGTACTGTTGTTTTATCTCTCATATATAAAAATCTCGTGTCACAGTGTTTGTTATCGAACTCCTCCGAAACGGCTTGACCGATTTTTATGAAATTTTTTGTGTATATTTGGTAGGTCTGAGAATAGCTCGTAGGCTATTTTTATAGGCTATTTTTGGTGATAAGGGTGGCTCTCTCCAGATTTTTTTGGAATCGAGACTTTCGCGGGTGAAACCGCGGGGCGCAGCTAGTATAAGTATATAAGTGTAATTGTTTTATTGTAGAATCATAATAATTACTTTACTAGCGTCGCGCCCCCTTCATACCACCAATTTGATCGATAAATCGCTCAGTGCGCAGGTAAACGCCAGCGTTCTTTTTAAGTACCTACTTACGTTTTTTTCTCACTTGTTTCCCACTCCATCGTAGACTTTGTCTCTGTCACCTCTGACCTAGACTAGAGTCAAGAGCAAACCCATTACAAATAAAAAAAAAAGTGGGACCAATAGCTGCCACTGACAGGTCTGTCAAAATAATTGTGATCTTTATTCTCGTCACAATAAGGTTGTTGTTGGATTGCTGCTGTCAGAGATAAAATAACTGTGGACGGACTGTAGTCATATAGTGATGTAATTTCGGGAAAATTGGGGGACAACTAATGTAATTTTAAGTAAAAAAAAGCTTTTTACTAAAATACCCCTAGAAAAAAGTCGTTGTATCTACGATTAGAATATTATTTTTCGTGCAAGCGTTTATGTAAAGGAAACGCACATAAAATAATGTGTCAGCTTTGAATAGACAGATATTATATTAAAGTGCCCGTCTCAGGTTGAGTTATATAGGGTTGTCACAAAAACTTAAAAAAAAAATTATGAGAAAGGTAAAATTATCGATTTTCCTGATTATGTTAATATTTGTAAGATATAGGACGGTTTTTTTTCCACTAATATATGTATAAGTCGCTAATTTCATGTCTGTTTGTCTGTGTGACCGCGTTGTTCTTCTAAACTTCGGTTTTCAATATCATTTAGAATATTTATTAAACTTCCAAAAATAAAGAAAAATCTCGAGGTTTTGTCGAGTCGTACCAACGGTAAGCGTACCACGCAAAGCAAAACGGGTCGCCAGTCACAGATAATCTTTAAAAATTACTGCTCTTGGTAGCATTACGTTTTCTTGTAATTGAACGTAAATAAGGCTTTATTTTAGCTCAAATAACGTGAAGCCTCGTAATGTACAAAATTACCTCAGATAGAAAACATAAGGCAGACGTAGATTTTGTACAAATCCCTGATACGTACAGACGCCAGCACATCAAGCTACTACAATCAGTTAAATTTCTTTAATAGATTTACAACTTTATCGCTGAAGCATATGGTTCAAAGTTGATCGGGAAAATTTGACAGTTTCGGGTAGCTTGATGTGCTGGCGTCTGTACGTCTCTTGTGCATTATACTAATATACAGTGACAAAGGTCGAAATACAACAGGCGGGAGGAAACGCCCGGGTGTCACCATTGCCAGGATCGCCCAGAGGACACGGTGGAGCACACGGTGGAGGTCTGCCCCGCTTGGGCGGAGCACCGCCGTGTCCTCGTAGAGGCGATCGGCAGCGGCGGCGACCTCTCGCGTCCGGCCCTGGTTCAAGCCATGGTCCGGGGCGAGAGGGAGTGGGGGGCAGTCGCCTCCTTCTGCGAAGCAGTCATGCTAGCGAAGGAGGCGGCGGGACGGCTGAGGGAGAGAGCCTCCCGTCCCAGCCGCCGCGGGAGACGCTCTGGGCGTCGGGAGCCGCGCGACGACTCCCGGCCACCGTAGGCGGGGGCCTGCGGGCGGAGAGTAATGGGTAGCTCACTGTCCGATCAGGACCAGGCCCGTGCCGGACGGCGCGTACGTGTTCCACGCGCGCCTCAAAGAGATGTCAGCATGAATTGAAGGGGCCCGATAGGGCCGAAGCCTGCCGGGCCAGCGGGATTGTCCGAAAGGGTTACCGCTGGCCCGGAACATAAAGGGCTAAGGAAGGAACACGGGTGGGTTTTAGTCAGTAAGAGTCTGACACTCCATTCCGCTCCACCCAGAGCGGGAGGAGTCATTTGAAGATTTCCCATCCTGAAAAAAAAAAAAAAGGTCGAAATACAAGGATTTACCGTAAGTATTGCAAGAAAGTAGTAAAAAAAAAACAAAATCAAGTAAAAAAATAAAGTCCAAACAAACTAGCTCTTTATCTATCCAAGAATTGAACTATTTCTTTTCTCGTTGCGTTTCTTCTGAAGTTCAGGCACACGGCGTTTTCTAAACTGCTGTGGTTGATATGTCGCAGACAACTGGTTAGATTAGCCGTTTAATTAACCGCCTGGCCTTTAGAAGTAGTGCTCGCCTCGCTTCGCTCTCTCGGCTTGCACGCGGTTGATTACAGTTCTAACTTAACCTTAACCATTTGGTCGGGGTGCCCTGGCTTAGTTACTGCAACCAATTCGGCTCGCGCGTGATTGGTTATACAGTATGTTAACTAACAGAGGGCGTTCCCGTTAACCCGCAATAGTATAGCATCCATACATGCTAAAAAAAATATTACCATTCGAAAATAAAATGTTTTTATATTTTTTTATATTAAAATATTCACTAAAAATCGTAAATTGATACTCTATTTATTTAATTAATTCTAATTTATTTAATTAAATAAATTCCGACATTGCTCTCCTTCAAGTACGCGTGTACAGAGTGTTTCTTTAACGTATCAATTTACGATTTTTAGTGAATATTTTAATATAAAAAAAAAATAAAAACATTTTATTTTCGAATGGTAATATTTTTTTTAGCATGTATGGATGCTATACTATTGCGGGTTAACGGGAACGCCCTCTGTTAGTTAACATACTGTATAGTTCCAACCTTAACTATAATTGAATATATCATTCAGACCGTTAGTTGAACGGCCGCCGTTTAGTTAAAAGGGTAGATGGTTAACTAAACGGCTAATAAAACCAGTTGACTGCGACAAATATACCGACTAGTCGTAATCAGCGCATTTGATGATTTCCTATCCTTAAAAAAAAAAGAAAAGAGGAACCGGGATTACCATCAGCACATAGGGGTGCCTATGTGCTGATGGTGATCACCGGGGTGGTTTTAGTGAGGTAGAAATCCGTGTGGGATTTCTACCTCACTAAAACCGTCCCCGACCTCCCTCCCCGGAGGTCGGGTGCCTTTTGAAGGTTTCCCCTAAAGAAAAAGGTATCCATACCAGAAAAATGAACGCAATTAAATATTTTTAACATTTCCACAAAAGTTTCCACCGTGCCAACCTCAACGTCACAGTAGAACTCAAAGCTAAAATAAATCCAATTAATAACTAACAGTTCGCGATATTAACACATTCTACTCGTAATCTGGGTTAAATGGGGAGTATTCGGATGTTCAACACTCCTTCCATTAATCTCAAACTCAAACTCAAAGCATTTATTTCAATTAAACCATTTACAGGCACTTTTGAATTGTCAAGAAGTCGGTCAGTCAGAAAATATGAAGCTAGTTGCCCATTCCAAAGCGTAGGTACCTATGGAGAAGAACGGGCAAGAAACTCCATGGACACTCTTTTTAAATGATATTTTACAAAAATATTAGTTACATCATTACTTTTGATTTTAAAATTATATAATGTGAGAACGATGTAAAAAAATTAAGGAATACGTAAGTGTTAAAAGCGTCCAGAGTGCAACAAAATAGTACTTAACAAACTACAATCCAAAAATAAATTAATTAAAAATAAGCCGAGGCAGCTAAGTGATGACCAGCCCCAACTGACGGCGCCCGTTCACGAACATGACGCATAAATCAGCACCATTTAGCTCAACCATTTTGAAGTGAGCTAAATGATCTAACACACACGCCACCGTCAGCGAGACATTTGAGTGAGCATGACATACTATCAGCTGCCAGGGCACATTCGAGTCAATGAAAGACATATTATTACCCGGTAAATGGTAGCTATAGGGTACATAGAACTCACATCTGTGCTATGCAGTTATACAATACAAAGGAAATTGATTTTATACATTGCAAAGATAGTCTTACAATCTTCAGCAGCTCCAACAGTATTTTCATGTGTTAATCAATTAGTTGTGGTTGTGGAGCAGGACCAGCATTGAGCCAGGCATTTTTGTCAGCGATATAATCCCCTAACTTATAATATGCCTGACTGCATAGTGTGCGTTTTATACAAGACTTGAATTTTGTCTCATTCAGTTGAAGAATGTGGGGAGGTATTTTATTATAACATTTTAAACAGTACCCCATAAAAGATGAATCTACTTTAGCCAGTCTGAAACCTGGTTGAACTAATAGGTCCCTATTTCTAGTACTATAATTATGTCTTTCACCTCTTTTACTAAAAAGATGTAAATTTTTCCTTACATACATGATGTTTTCATAGATATATTGACAAGGCACCGTCATGATGTTAATTTCCTTAAACCGTTCCCTTAGAGAATCGCGCCTGCGGAGATTATATATGGCTCTGATAGCTCTTTTCTGCAGAATAAAAATAGAATCGATGTCTGCAGCCCGTCCCCAAAGTAAAATACCGTAAGACATGATGCTATGAAAGTAACTAAAATAGACTAGTCTCGCGGTATCTACATCAGTAAATTGACGGATTTTTCTGACAGCATAAGCTGCTGAACTTAGCCGTCCTGCAAGAGATGTTAAATGAGGACCCCATTGTAGCCTTGAGTCGAGCGTGATCCCTAGGAAAACAGTTTTATCGACGAATTCTAGTTTCTCTTGATTCAATATTATCTCACAATCACTACCCTTGACATTTGGTAAAGAAAATCTTATGCACTTAGTTTTTTTTCCATTTAATACTAAATTATTAGCAGTGAACCAATTTTGGACCTGCAGTAGGGCGTTATTTACGTCGTCAAAATTTGTAGCATGTCTATTTACCTTAAAAATTAAGGAAGTGTCATCAGCAAATAACACCATTTGTGGTTGATTTTTTAATAAATGGAGTAGATCATTAATATACACTAAAAAGAGGAAAGGACCCAATATCGAGCCTTGTGGCACACCAATTTTTACTACTAAACCAAGTGAATTGACACCATTTATTTGAACTTGTTGTTGTCTATCATTTAAATAAGAACTAACTAAACTGAGCGCAAGTTTTCCAAGTCCATAATGCTCAAGTTTCAAAAGCAAGGTTTCGTGATCTACGCAGTCAAATGCCTTGGAGAGGTCACAAAAGATTCCTATGGCGTCTTGGGCCTCTTCCCACGCGTTAAAAATGTGTTTCAATAAAGTTACACCGGCGTCGGTCGTACAACGTCCTTTGGTGAAACCATACTGTTGATCGTGTAGGATTTTATTCATGTTACGCACTCAGACCTCATACCGCTAAAGAT
Organism: Luperina nickerlii; assembly: GCA_963855955.1. Classification (NCBI taxonomy): domain Eukaryota; kingdom Metazoa; phylum Arthropoda; class Insecta; order Lepidoptera; family Noctuidae; genus Luperina; species Luperina nickerlii. The sequence goes on from OY979663.1 coordinate 3,335,610, forward strand.
ACCTAAAATCGTGTACTGCGCATGTCAAACCACGTGGTGTCAAGTCTCATCTTTCGTGGCACGCATTGTACGTAGCATTGCTACGCTCGCAGTCGTTGTTATGACTACGACAGACGCGTGTACAGTGCAGTACCTAAAAAAAAAAAGGCATAGATAACACAAAATATTCGTTGGTCTAGCAAGCATTACCGATGAGGTCTTGGCTCCGATTCCCAGGTCGAGCCCAATAACTCCTTGTTAATGGGTTTTTCTATCTGGAATTTCTCAGTAGCAGCCTGAAGTCTGAATATTATGTGCTCGGTTGATGGCGATAGGCTCACCCCTATTATATGGGATTTAAACATAACTACAGTACCCGGCGATAATTATTGCACATCGACCATTACCTTTTTTGTATTTCATAAAAAGAATAAAAATAATTATCAAAAGAAGCAAATCATAATATTGTTTTAACAGCTCCTAATAGATACCGGACTGTTTGTATTTCGTGCGACAGAGATAACGCTCTACGAAGCCGAAATTAGCCGATTGTCTCTTTCCAAAGGTCGATGTGCAATATTTATCGCCGGGTACTGTAGCCAAATGTGGGCGTCCCCTTCCCTAACCCTTCAGGGAAAATAAGGCGTTATGTCACAGCCTAACAGATTTCACTATAACAGTAAAAAAAAGAATACACAAAAGAAAATTGTTTTTCAGTTTTTCTCGTCACTTACACCATTCTAAATTGAATATCCAACAAATAGGATATCGTTGCTTTAAAAGGGAAAATAATGCTTTCTAAATTATGGCAATGTATATCCGCGAAATAAATTGTTAAAAGCAAGTAAAAAGTGAGCTGGCGATTTGCAAGCTTTCTAACTAATAGGGCAATGTCTGCAAGCTATTAGCAACTGCTTAGTTTGTGCAAGCTATTTTACTTGCAGTAAACAAATCTCAAGTCGCTTCTGATTAATGTTTCTTATTACCGCGGGTATTTATAAGTTTTTGCAATCACGGCTGAGCACTGTTTCTGTTGAGAAAGATATTATTTATTATGGTTATGTCCCGTGGGTTTTGTGAGCAACTAGGTTCCTACATCCATTTGAAAATACTTTAATCAATTATCGATTCATTGGCCAAACGAAGATTACTGCTTCTTGAGAAACCGAAGTGAGAATGTTTAATTTTGGTTAATAGTTAGATTTCAAACATACCACACACACGCCACACATTCATCACACAAACGTTTCACATACACACATGCCATACCATACCTGAAATCACCTCTCTAGTCTCTACTCTGGAATTGTTATTTATTTATTTAAACTTTTCGCACAAAAAAGTACAAAGGCGGACTTAATGCCTTAGGCATTCTCTACCAGTCAACCAAGGGTGGTGAAGGGATTGGATGGCAGGTGCTTTGCTTGAGAGGAAGAGCCCCAAGATACAGACTAACTGTCTAGTTTGGGGATCACTAGCAAATACTAAATTGTAACCTAGCTGTAGGTAATACTTTAAGCTACTTATGTCGTTTCAACTTGCTGTTAAACTGTAAACCTGCTCACTGCATTACCTGGACAATAAATATTTTCTGTTCTTTCAATTTAATTTTTTGAACACATCTTAAGGCCACTCATACTTTGGCAAATCGTGATATTTGCCAACGAAATAAGGCTCGGTGAATAGGTTAAAAATAATTTAAGAAGTTCTAGTAGTAGAAATGGGTTAAAAAAAAATAACAGCTAGATAGATTAATGAATAACGGGTTGTTCCATGTCTACCCTAACCCTTAAAATTACTTTCTGCGACTACCTAAGACTACCAAAATATATTTCCCTTTATTTTAACTTTAAAATCCTAAAATAAATCCCTTATCCGTACGTTAAAGCAAATAGAGATGTTCTTTCAGATCGAATTACAGTGAGCATTGAGTTGCATGTTGCATGAGCACCGGCTGCAGACGCCAAATTTTATTACTGAAGTATCATACGTTTGTATGGAATAAGGATGCCGTGTGTGAGCTTATACGTACTAGGATTGAGTAGGTAATCCAGTTACAAAATCTGGACTGGCTGATGTGTGGAGTTGAATTTTTGATGCACATCCTACTAGTCCTTCCTACTAATATTAGGTATAAACGTGAAACTTTGTAAGGATGGCTGGGTGGATAGATGAATGTTGATATTAACCTTTTTAAATAGTTCCCTAAGAGACTCGCGGCGACGTAGATTAGAAATGGCTCTAAGAGCTCTCTTTTGTAAAATAAAAATGGATTTAATGTCAGCAGCCCGACCCCTTAGTAAAATGCCATATGACATAATACTGTGGAAGTAACTAAAATAGACCAAACGCGCGGTTTCTACATCTATTAACTGCCTTATCTTTCTCTAACAGCATAAGCGGCCGAGCTTAACCGCCCAGCAATATATGTTATATGAGGTCCCCATTGTTATTTCTCCGTCTAGCGTGATTCCTAGGAAAACTTATTAATAAATTCTAGTTTTTGGCCATTCAATATGATTTCACATTCGCTACTTCTAACATTCGGTAATGTAAATCTAATAATTGAGATGAGTTGAGCATTTTGTTTTTTTAAAGTTAAGTACTAAATTATTTACCGTAAACCAATCTTGGACCTGAAGAATAGAGTTATTCACGTCGTCAAGATTTTGTGAACGTCGGTCTATTTTAAAGATCAATGATGTATCATCTGCAAATAACACCATCTTGTGTTGATTTTGAAGTAATTGGGGTAAATGATCATTAATGTGAACTAAAAAGAGGAATGGGCCCAATATCGAACCTTGAGGAACGCCCATTGTTATTTCAGATCCTAATGAGTTTACGCCGTTTACTTGAACTTTAACCTATCTTTCAGGTATGATCTTAGTAAATCAAGTGCTGTTTTTCTAATTCCATAGTGGTCCAGTTTCATCAGAAGTGTCTCTTCAATTCGTTTATTTCAATCAACAGTTGGGTCATGCAATAGCATTAGGTACATTAAATAAAAATAAAATATTACAAAAATAAACGAAAATAAGACAAAACACAATTTCATTATTACTTAAAAATTAAATTGGCAAAGTCAATTTAATTTGTTATGATTAATGAAACGAATGATGATGATTTTTACAGACGTGTGTGTAGTTTCGGTAGCTTTTATTCCCTAGCAGGTAATATTTGAATATGATTACTATACAAGTAAAAATAATAAAAGTCTGATAAATAAAGGGCTGGTGATATGTGTCTACCAAAACACAAACGGCTGCATTAAATTGCCTTTTAAAACCCTAAAGCTTGATCATAATTAGGTAATCTTCTTAAGGGGCTTACACGACCTAAACGCAAAAAACGCAAGTTTTAGAAACAAAAAAAGTATATGATCGACTACAGTAAACAAAATCTGAAAAATACATGATATTCTTCAGGATATATGCCAGGTAGATACTGTGTAGAAAACATAATACAACTAATTTGATACGATAAAAAGCAATCATGAATATAATTCTAAAACTTTATTTTTACAATAAAAACCATACTAATATACATACAACCATTCTGATTTCTTGTCAGATTATTCTACAAGCAACATATTAAAACACTACTGTTTTATTTTTTTAAGTCCAAATAATAGATTTTTTGTAATTGAATAATTGCTTCATATATGGCAATAAATTACCAACGTTGTGTCAACGCGCTTCTCTTTCTTTTCTATGCAGTCCGACAGTGACGGCGCTTTAGGTCATGTAAGCCCCTTAATACAACTGCATTCACCCCTTTTAATGTATTTTCTTCAAGATTTGGACCATTTTCCTTTAAGATTTACTTCCTACCAACATCCTGTTTCCAATTTAGGAGCGCCGCAAACCAGACGACTGTTTACTGAGGCGGCCGCATCCTCCGCGCAATACAATTTAGAAAGGATTTGTTCGTTATACCTACGTGAAGTAAAATCTTCAACGTGAAAATCTTTGTCAATATTTGTTTAGGATAGATATTTGATGTTTCATGGATTGGGTAGAAGAATGATGAGTACCTTGTAAAATTAAAATTTATTATATTATTCAGTACAATATTATGTTATATTTACAAATATTAGGATACAACAGCAATATAACATCACGCCTGAAATCCCTGAAGGGTTAGGAGGCAGAGGTGTTATTATATTATACCCACTTTTCGCCAGTTATATTTTAAGTCCCATGAAACAGTGGGTGAGCCTATTGCCAACAATCGGGCATAAATCCAGTCCAGCTGTTACTGAGAAATTCCTGATGGAAAAACTCATAACTTAGCCTCTTCTGGGAATCGACTCCAAGACCTTTGAATTATAACAAACATTTATTGCATTGCTTGTGGCTAAGAAATAACAGCCGCACGGTTTGATCGATCAGGTTAAGCTACGCTTGCCGCGGTTGGTCAGTGGATGGGTGACCATCTTTTCGTACCAAGACCCCTCCGTATCTCAGAAAGCACGTCAAGCCATTGGTCCCGGCTGTCATTCATGGATCTTTGACAGTGGCTATAAATACGAGTCGTCAGAAGCCCAAAAGTCTGATAACCTTACCAAGGGGTATCTTATTACCAAATAACTGGGTTATGAAGGTCAGATAGGCAGTCGCTCCATGTGAAATACTGGTATTCAGCAGCATCCGGTTGACTGGAAGTCGACCCCAACATAGTTGGGACAAGGCTAGGCAGATGATGATTTATTGCATTGCTTATGTCAACGTAAATGCCTGGAGGAGCTATTGGGTCATGAAAGACCTAATGAAGGAAGATCTTCCCATGTCCCTTAAGAGAAGACTGATTGACGTGTGCAAACTTCCCATCCTCACATATGGTGGTCAAACATGGTCTTTGACAAATCAGCAGAGGTCCACGCTCGAAGTTTGCCAGAGGGCTATGGAACGGAGTATTCTGGGTAACAGACCGGGTTAGGAATACGACCATCCGTTCCATTACAAAGATAACTAATTTCACTTGGAAAGCTGCCACGCTAAAATGGAACTGGGCTGGACACATCTGCCGCAAGTCAGATGAACAATAATAATTATGTTAACACGATGTAAGTGGTTAAAACACTTAGTTGTTGTAAATAACTAGTTAATTTTTGGCAACGAAGTAATCTTCCCAAAATCTTGGTAGACCTCCAAAATAATCTTCCCCAAAACGTTTAGGGGACGAAGATCATCCTTCCACGCAAATTAGGGATCAACGGTCGGTAACTTTCGGGAAGTGCTGGTGGACTTTTATCTGTTAACACTTGAGCTAACCAGATAATTCGGAACTTCGTGCACTGTCGGCAATCTTCGGAAGGCGAAGTTTGTTGAGTTGGTATTTCTATAGTAGGTTTAGTTTTAGATATAGTTGTATTATAGGGGTAATGTTATAGCAAAGTTGTCTTGTTTCAGTATGAGAATGTTGAGCCACAAAAGGGATGAATGAAAGGCAATTTATTCTGGGCAGCACGCATTTAGCATTCTTGACGGCACAATTGGCGCAGTGGTTAAGCGATTGACTGCTGCGCTGAGTGTCGAGGGTTCGATTCCCGCACGGAACAAATATTTGTATGACCTACAACTAGTTGTTCTTGGTCTGGCTGTTTGTGTATGTGAGTTTAAATGTTTGCAAACGCACCCATAATACAGGAGAAATTCTTAGTGTGGGGAAAAAATAAAAAAAAAGAATTGCTTGCATCTGAGATGAGAATGCTAAGAGGGATGTGTGGTGTTACACGAATGGATGTAATAAGAAACGTGTAGGTACATAAGAGGAAGTCTGAAAGAGGCACCGGTTGACTGAAAAGTTGTGTGGAAATCATTTGATTGGTATGGGAATGTGGTACGGAGGAATGAGGAAAATGTCGTGAAGAAAGTTTTGAGTACGAATGGCGAGGGCTATAAGAACAGGGGAAGATCAAAGAAACGATGGATAGACTCTGTGAAGGAGAAAATACATGTTGCGCTGATCCCAAATAAATATAAGGGCAGGAGAATATATGTATAGAACACTGTAGCGGTATCTACAACGCCACATGCGAACAACGCGTCATACTGACGTCACGCAAAATCCTGCATCTCGCAAGCAGAGTTTACCGCGCAACACTAGCATATATACAACGGCCCGACATGAATCATCGGGCAGTTGCCCGCCAGACACAACACCCGTCTGGTCGGAGGATCCTTCCTTTTCCATAGAGTATGAGTAAACTTTACACCCTGTTCCTCACACCTCTATAACATTGTGCACATTTTTGAACTAAATTCATGTTATCTGCCATAATCAATAAGGGCAACAATTAGCTTACCTATACATTACAGTAAAAACCATTTTAAGGCTCCTACAAACAGGCGCGACTCGCGATATAATCGCGCGCGACACAAAGGCATCGCTCGTTGCGGGACTTGCGGTGCCTTTGTGTCGCGTGTTGTGTCGCGCCTGTTTGAAGAATATTGTTTCTTTCAATAATCCTGACAGATTGCTTAATTTTTTTTACTGATTTAAAAAATTATTTTCAGTAGCTGGTGTATATCTCCATCAGTAGGAGCATACTTTGTAGTTAATCCACCGGCACCTGTGCCAGGTGAGGGACAAATTATAATTATATATTTTATCGATTAATTATAAATAACTAGCTTTTGCCCGCGACTTCGTCCGCGTGAAACTTCTTGTTCCCCCGACCCACCCCGTCGCATCGTATCGCCTTCCCGAGTACTTATAATTTTTTGCTTAGCGTTATTTCTGAATTTGAAGAATTTTTTTAAAAAAATCCGGCTTTTTGTTCCAAAGGTTAGAGCGCTCAAACAAAACAATAAAGAAACTTTTCAGTTTTATTATTAGTATTATACATAAGTAGATACGATAGATAATTATGTAGATACATACATAAAACAAATTACAATCATTATTAGTGAGTATTAGATCTGATTAATTATAGTTCCAGCAGTACAATTTTATTGTAGCTCGTACAACAATCTAGTATGTCATTTTGACTGCTAATTGTGAGGAAACTCTCACATCAATCAGAAATTGATCAAAATATTCAAGCGTCACAAGCCATCATACAGTGCCGCGATTGTAGTTACCAAGTCAAACGTTTGGCTGTACCACGTCCCTGCACATGACACGCCAAACATTCAGTCAACTGTTGAACCAAAGTTAACCAAACATCAGTCAACCGTTGAACGGCAAACATGAAACACTTTGAGTTAGGGTATTGTTCGAGGTGTCAGCTTCAGCCGTGGCAATACTGCTTACCTCCACATCGTCAGTCAGCTTATCCTAGTTTAAATAGAAATTTGAGTAAACTTTGCTTATTTAACATCACTGACACACACACACATCACACACACACTCACACACTCTCATCACTTGCGGAGTACGGTTGATAGCAGAATGCTTTGCACATTTGGATATCACACTAATATTATAAAGGCGTAAGTTTGTGAGTGTGTGTGTGTGTTTATATGTTTGTTACTTCTTCACGCTCAAACGGCTGGTTCAATTTTGATAAAATTTTATATGGAGGTAGCTGACACCCTAAATTAATATATAGGCTACTTTTTGTCCCGATATTCCCACGGGACCGAAACTTATGCGGGTGAAACCGCGGGGCGCAGCTAGTAGAGAATATTTTGGGAAAGGAACAGTGTTGGTATAGGTGAAACTTGCCGTTCTGAAGATAGTAAAACCACGATAACCTGCAAATGAAACAAAAGAAACTATTTTAATTTATTTTTATTCAAGAGGAATAAACAAACAGCTACAATATAAAAAGTAGAAAAAAAAATACACAAAACAAAATAATAATTTAAAAAAAATATTATAACCTAACCCTAGTATCTAACTAAAATATGGCGTCAAAAAATTTCTTCCGCGTCGCTGTAGACTAGTAATGTACCCAAGCGACTGGCGGCATTGTCAATTGCCAAAGTAAAAACCAGCAACAAATGAAAGTAATGTTTATTGATTCACGTACTGAAAAAAAAACTGTATTTGTCACCAGCCAAAAATTTGGAATGCCACCCTTCTCTACTGCCAGTACTTACTATATATTTGAAGAGAGGTTACTTCCCCTATCTGCACCTGTCATCGTAGCCTTTGTGGGAACTGTATCTCTAAGCTTTTCCTATTTTTTAAACCAATTAGTACAGTGCCGATACGATATCTCAATTCTGTCGGCGTCCGATTCAAGAGCACTCGATACAAACAGGAGGGCGCGCGCCTTCTGTAAACTGTACTGCAACAAGATGCAACGCCTGGAGGTTTGTTGATAGCAATGTTAAATATTAATGATGAGCAACTCGCTTGGAAACACTGTTTAAATTTAAAAAGAATAAGAAATATAAACAACGAAATACATTATATATTCGTGATTTTTATTGTATTGTAAATCTTATTTTATATCGAGATTATTTATCTTTTACAATATTGTACCACATAACATTAGATCTTGAAGTGTCCCAAAAGTACTTCCACATTTCGTCAGGTATGTTTAGTAATATTTGTATGCGTAAGTGATGAATCTCAGTTTTGAAAGATGGTAGGTTGAAAATTACTCATAAAATTAATTAGCAACTTGCTAATTCAAACAACTTATAGTTTTATTCGGTGTTCATTAGGAAATTGATTATTAACCCGTGAGAAGGCGCGCTATGAGCAATTTGCTCACACAAAAATTTAAAGCAAATTTTTTTGGTGATACCGACGCCCTAACGTCTCAAGCGCCTAGGTACCTTCCTAACTATTCATCGACTCCCCCGTGACGCAACTCTCGTGCCGGTCAGTTCTGTTGCGACCGCTCAGCTAAGTGTTTGTGGAGGCCGTGTACCATCGTGCGGCAATTTGCTCATCACGCGCCCATCCGTGTAAGTATTTATTTTTCCAATTAAAAAAGTATAATTGTATTTTCTAGTTTATATTATTTTATTTATTTATATTAAATTGGTTAATTATTACGTAAATACTCTATTGTAATATTTTAATAATAATATTTATTGTTTTTAGCTACAACACACATGTAAAATGGGCGACCGACGTCAAGCACAAATTTGTTCGTGGCTGGAAGAGGATTCTGGTGATAAAGCATTGGATGCGGATCTTGAGAATGGAGAACATATCGTCAGATCTCAAGTTTCTAATGAAGCGATTTGTGTCGGCTCCTAGACCTTTTTAGGCCAAGCGGATTCTGTTCTATATGTAGGAATAGACGGTCAAAAAAGCATGAACTTCGTGCAAGCAATTACTCTGCACCGAACATATCACATATATGTGTTTAATGTGTTTCGAGAGGCACACTTGTCCAGATCTCATGGAAGAGTAATTTTTTTATGTTTTTGTTATGTAAGATTTTTTATTGTGATTTATATAAAGACTGTCAAAATTAGAAAATAAAAATTAGTTGATTTTTTAATTGTTTTAGAAGTTGCATTTATGTTGCATAGTTTTAATAAAAATACTTATTTTCTTACTTATTAAACCTTGTTTTATTCATATAAATCCATTATAAGTCAATAAGTACTATAAAAGTAGAAATATGAGCATTTAAAGTAGTGTGAGCAATTTGCTCGCGCGCGCCTCTCCATGTAACAAACAGAGGCGCGCCTTCTCACGGGTTAACGTAGCGTAAAACTATTTTATCATGGAGTCTATGTATTATACACAATATTGTCTGCCAATCGAACACAAAACCACTGGTTTAATTATCACATCGTCATACAAAGGCGAGCGCCTGCGGTGTTTGGTATGCAACGTGATGTACACTCCGACGTTTTAAAGCGCTTAGCATTCTATTGATTCACATAGGCTGGAGTTGGCAAGCGGTTCATATTAGACCACAGTCGCTTGTCATTGTGTATCTGTATTTCTCGACTAGGAACATTGCTATGAGAGCTGTGCTGGCCCAGTGGTAACGGACCCGACTTACAAGTAGGTCGTGGGTTCTGACCCAGACAGGCGCTTCACTTTGTGTTAATTTATTTCATCACCATTGCTCTCAAAAACGACGAAGACATTGTGAGGAAACCGGCATGTCCTAGAACCAAAAATTCGTAGACATATGACATCTACTAACCCGCACTGGGCCCGCGTGATGGATTACGATTCCCTCTCACAGAGAGGAGGCCTTTGTCCCAGCAGTGGGAACAGTATAGGCTTATTATGTATGTGTAACATTGTTATCCCGGCTTACAGTACCCGGCGATAAATATTGCACATCGACCTTTGGAAAGAGACAATCGGCTATTTTCGGCTTCGTAGAGCGTTATCTGTGTCGCACGAAATACAAACAGTCCGGTATCTATTAGGAGCTGTTAGAACAATTTATTATGATTTGCTTTTTTTGATAATTATTTTTATTCTTTGTATAAAATACAAAAAAAGGTAAAGGTCTATGTGCACTATTTATCGCCGGGTACTGTACTTACGATTAACTATACCTACAGTGTTGCATAATGTAATATGGCATTACGTATGTATTCCCTAAAGGGGCCTAACCCTTCGTGGAAGGCGTAGGTCCAAAGATTTAAATATCCTAAGTAGTTACCCTAAATATTTGTATGTAGGTTTAACACAAAAAAAGGGTTCGAGCTACATCTGGCCGAAAATAATGCTAGAACATGTTGCAATTACTTGGAATCAATATTTCAAACAAAAGAAGATTCAAAACCAAACCGCACGATATTTTTGTTTCATTTCATCTAAATAGCTTCGTTTAGAAATTCAGATTGCACAGAATACAATGAATGAAAATTAAGGCATTCTTTTTAAGTTTTTAAAGTCCGTTCTCGCTGAAATATTGCGCTATTTTAGTGTTCGTTATAAAGCTTTTGTCTGGTTTTGGATGCGAACATGCAGCTTAAATCAAAACATAATTTATTTCAAGTGACAAATGTTCGCTTTTACTGTACATAAATTATGACGTAGTGATTTCAGCGTAGACACTGTAGCACAGTTACTACCAAGGTAGCGAAAAACGTAGGAAGCTTAAGTACCACAAATTCAAGTATGTTAAATCTCAATTCGCCAAAAATATATACAAAATTTTAAAGTGGGGATCCTATTCCTCCTGTATCCTGTTTGGTCAACTGAAAGAACAGATGTTTTTTTTTTGTGACCAATTCTGCAAATTATCAAATGAGTAGCCACACTCAGCCAAATTCAATATTTTTTCACAAATTCACATTTTCCGATATATTACTTTTTACATAATTTACAATCATGTACACTGGAACATTGGTGTTTTGTGTATACAGGTATTTAGAACAACAACATAGTTGAGAAAGGGCTAGGCAGATGACTCAGACCAAATAAATTGATCTGAGAGCAGATGATATAACATTATGTATCTGGGGGCACGCTAGTGCCCCCGCCAAGTCGAGCAAAAAGCGGCACGGCCGTACCATCCTTTTCTCGAAACAGTTCAGGCCATTTTCGACCCTTCATGTTTATTTATCCCCAAAAGTATAATTTAACCTCTCAGGAACACGTATATAATTGCCCCAACAGCAATGATTAACATTTTTATGAACCTCGCTGAAAGCCCCTGTCTACAACAACCGCTAAAATAATTTACTTATTACAAACTAATTTGCCGTCTAACTAAATTGCTGGATTATGAGAGCGAGCGCTCTTATAAATTAATGTTCCCTTTCTAAGGAAAATTATGTTTTGTTTCATTTTCATGCTGGTTTGAGAAAAGCTCCGATGTTTTTGTATTGTGTGTGAAAAGGTTTCAGAGGGTGCATTCTGAAGTTGGCAACGTCGCCAATAATGGGCATTGTTCATATTTTTTTAAATGTTGTAATTGAAAAACCATTTCGAGGAATAGCGTTACTGATCATTACGGACTAATTAATTTTGAAAAATATTCATATGTTATTGATATTTTTGATAAAATACGATTGACCTTCTTTGCCCTTCAAATTACGTACGACTTTGGCCGTACAGTTTTGTATCGTTGCCTCAGAAAATAAAAAGTAAGAGGCAAGTATTGTCTACAATCTGTCAAATGTCAAATTATTGTAAATATGTCAAAAATATAAACATTCTTGTTGATATCTCATTATTACATTACATACATTATTTCAATACTCGACAATATTAATAATATACTGGAAGAGTTATGGAATACAGGAAGTGCTTTGTTCCAACTTGCAGCAATAATAGTAATAATGTCGCCGCGTGCGTTATTATTCTATTTCCAAGTCGCCGCGTCGATTGTTCTAGTGACGATAGAGAGTAGTATATTCCTTGGAGGACACTTACACATAAAAAAACCATTTGTAAATAAATACGCTAAGCTAGGATTCGATTATTTAAGACGTCTATTCGGCCTATTGACACTGACAGATGTGACATTGTTGACGTTGTGTTGACAGATTAAATTTTTTAATTATGTACTAGTAAGGCAACGGCACTTAATCTTTATGCCACTGGATGACGTCACCTACCTTAAAAACTTAAAATAATTAAATAATTTTTATTAAAATAACTATTGAGCCAATAATCAAAATATTCAAATTAGTTTCTCAAAATGCTCTAAATTTACAAAAAATAAAATATAATATAATGGTTAGAAATTTTGGACAATCCCCATTGTCAAATGTTGTATGACTGTTTCGATATTAATTATTGCGATTCATCCTATCCTACTAATACATATTAGTAGGATAGGATGAAACCTCTTCACAAATTTTCACATCTTCACAAACTTTCACATTTGCAATATATGTGAAAGTTTGTGAAGAGTTTTGTTACTCAATCACGCGTAAACCATTAAACAGATATGGATGAAAATTGGTACATAGATAGACCATTTCCTGGAGTAACACATAAGATACTTTTTATCCCGATATTCCCACGGGATCGAAACTTACGCGGGTGAAACCGCGGGGCGCTGCTAGTAATAAATATTTTAGTGCAGTCAACAATGATATTTATTTAATAACTACTTTAAGGTATGTTTTTAATCGTTTTTATAACATTGTTCTTCTCAACCAAAGCACCTGCCATCTAACTCTTCGCCACCCTTGGTTGATTGGCAGAGAATGCCTGAGGCAATAAGTCCGCTTTTGCACCTATTTTGTTTGCGAAAAGTTTAAATGAATAAATGTTTCATGTTTCCATTTAGTAATATGATAAAGTAGCTGACCCGGCGAACTTTTTACCACCTTAGAATCATTATCGAAATCAGTCAATCCGTTCTCGAGATAACATCAAAAAAGCCGTTCCTTACAAAATGTATGAGAATTATTTTCATAATTTTTTTTCGTGTTGTTTTCCCATGTTATAATAGTTATTCTGCTAACTGCTGCTAAGTTCATAAACATAGGTCCAGCCGTTCTTGAGTTATAAGTGGTGTAACTAACCCGACTTTTTTTTTTGTTTTATTTTTATATATTAATTAATCAAAACAGTGAGATATTTGACAGCTATTTGCGCCGTTGCCATCTTTCAGAAATCTTCAGCAGTGGGCGTTTTATTTTGTTAGATTGGGGCTAGATTCTAAATGCAGGGTTTAATTATCCAGTGTTAACAGTGCCTGGAGGCTTTTATTTAGGTGTTAAATTTTGTTTTCATTAATATATTTTGTTTGTTTTTTGCTTAGTGTAGTTTACATTCTATTTATTGGTATATTGGCGCGGCTAGCTGACATATGGCAAATAGTTTAATTTAATGTGCTGTGTCTCGTAATATTAACTACTTTGCGTACCTGCTATTGTATAGAAGCATGTTTTTTTTTAACAGAACAGACTGCTGTGCTGCTGGGGAGTTTGTTGCGACAAGCCCACGCCTACGGTGGCCGGGAATCGGCTTTCGACTCCCGACGCCCAGGGCGTCTCCTGCGGCGGCTAGGGCCGTGAGGGCGCAAAGATTGCTTCTCCCTCACGTGTTCCGGCCGCTCCTTCGCAAGCATTACCGCTTTGCAGAAGGAGGTGGCGGCTTCCCATGCACTCTCGCTCCGTACCATGGCCTGGACCAGGGCCGGACGCGAGAGATCGCGCCGCCGATCGTCGCCGTGAGGACGCGGCGGTGCTCCGCCCATGCCGGGCAGACATCCACACTTCTACCTAACCCTTCTGGGATTACAGGCGTGATGTTATGTCATAAAGTAAATAAGTAAGAGTACATAAGAGGAAGTCTGAAAGAGGCACCGGTAACTGAAAAGTTGTGTAAAAATCGGTTGTCATGGTATTGACATGTGATACGAAGGAATGAGAAAAAAGTCACGAGGAGAGTTTTACGTACCTATGAATATTGATGGCTATAAGAGTAGGGGAAGACCAAAGAAACGATAGATGGACTGTGTGAATGATGATATGGTTAGAAAGGGGGTGACTGCCAGATGACGACTAATAGAGAAATATGGAAGAAAAAGACATGTTTTGCCGACCAAAATAAATTGGGATGATGATGTTGTAGCGGTATCTACAACGCCACATGCGAACTATGCGTCATACTGACGTCACAGAAAATCCTGCATCTCGCAAGCAGAGTTTACCGCGCAACTAGAACATATACAATGGCCCGGCCAGACACAACAGCCGTCTGGTCGGAGGACCCTTCCTTTTCTATAGAGTATGAGTGGACTTTACACCCTGTTTCTCATACCTCTATACTGGTAACCCGGACGTGATATGAACACGCAACCTTCTGATGTAATAAAGTACCAAGTAGACTCCACACATGATCATACAAGCATCAATATACTTTTGAAAAGTGTAAGCGTTTAGGATAGTAATTTAAGTTAGTTCAAGTTGTATGAAATGTAAGACGGATCGATTAACTTTGTCGTCAACTCAGAGTGTCGGCCTTTAGTAATTGTTTGAAAGCTTTAATAAATCATTTATTATGTGTACGGTCAGCATCAAAAGTCGATTAACACTTCAGTTTTTTTAATCTTAGTTATTGAGCAAAATATTGACACTTCAGTTTTTTTTAATCTCAGTTATTGAGCAAAATATTTGTTGAAAATTGCATCGTACTTCTGCTGCAATTTTGAATAAATATTTTGCTCAATAACTGAGATTTAAAAAACTGAAGTGTTAATCGACTTTTGATGCTGACCGTACTAGTTATGAGTTTTGTGGAGGTGCAATATATTATATTGTTGTTTTATTTTATTAGTTTTGTTGGTGTATGAGTGATTGCGTCATTAGCAGTAGAAACTTTTTCAATAAATAAGGTTATGTGTTGGTTTTGTAGCGCTGTAGTAATAACTGACAGGGAGTCCACGCGAAAACTATGACCATGATGAATTCAGTACCTACACAAATTTGTTGTACCTACAACAAGCCTCACGAAAATAGGTGGCTCGTTCAGATGCCAATGTATACCCTTTTATAATAAGCTACCAAGCCACGTTCAAGATCTAAGCCTTAATAAATTTAAATCATTAATTAAACGTAAGTTGTGCAAGAAAGCATTTTATACTATTAAAGATTATGTTGAGGACAAAAAGGCTTGGGATTGAGCTGCTTCCAATTTCTGCATTTTGAGTGTTTTTGTTTTTTGTTTTTTATAATCCACATATTGACATTAATGGTTTTTTTTTTAAATAATGATATTTGCTTACTTTGTAAAGTATTACATTATTTAAATTATTGTGAATGTGAAGACGATGTGGGTCATTTATTTTATTCATTTTATATTTTTTTTATTATCTCTCCATGGTCTGGCAGTTTGAGTAAATTGTGTGGCCTACCCAAATGTCCTTTCTTTGGTATTGTTTGTCGAATCGTTGAATTTCTTAAGTCTTGAGTTGAGCTGCACGATTTCTGACAAATGCGTGCACTGACTGGACAGGTCCTCTCAATCTGTGTGGTTCTTTCCTCAAAAGACCATCTCAGACATCGACCTACATGGTCTTCATATAACCTGAACAAGATTATGTCTGGACTTTAAAAGAGACTATGACCTCTGAGTTTGGTTCGCCCTTTCTTCTCAGATTAGTCAGATAGGAAACGCCGACCTCATCTAGTTTAAAAAATATATGATTGACGTGTAAAAGTGTTTGTGCAAACCTACTTACAAAAATAAAATCATTTATCATTTATCGTTTACATGATTCTGAACCCTTCTGCGTTTAAATTTTTCGTTGGTTATTAACAAAATATTAGCTGTTCAATATATTTCGACCGCGTAGATATTGCACTTTTCTATGAAACAGCAGATATTTTTGGTTACCGACGAAAACTTTCTACGCTAGGCCCCCATGGTCAATCATGTACTAAATCCATGGTACCAGGTTGCGCGTCGATGTTCCTGCCACCCTGTATACCTCATCATCTGCCCAGCCTTTTCCCAACTATGTTGGGGTCGGCTTCCAGTCTAACCGGATGCAGCTGAATACCAGTATTTTACATGGAGCGACTGACTATCTGACCTCCACAACCCAGTTACTGGGTTATACGGTACCCCTTGGTATGACTGGTTGTCAGACTTTCGGGCTACTGACGACCCGTAACGACTGTCAAAGATCCACGGACGACAGCCGGGACCAACGGCTTAACGTGCTTTCCGAGGCACGGAGGGGTCACGGTATATATACCTATTGTCGTCTTATTGGTTTTGTTGGTGGAAGATTGCATCTTTATAATCTACTAGCTGCGCCCCGCGGTGTCACACGCGTAAATGTCGACCCCGTGGGAATTGGTAATAGGTAATACGGGCTGGTGTCCGCAACTCCACGTCAATGCGCGTATTTTGCGTACATCCCGTGGGAATATCAAGACAAAAAGTTGCCTATATATTAATCCAGGGTGTCAGCTACCTCCGTACAAAATTTCATCAAAATTGGTCCAGCCGTTTGAGCGTGAAGAAGTAACAAACATATAAACACACACTCACACACTCACAAAATTTTCGCCTTTGTAATATTAGTGTGATATACTATTTGCTGTACTCTGGACGCTTTTAACGCGTACGTCTTTTTTACATCGTTCTCACATATAATTATAAATTCACATTAATAATGTAACCATATTTTTTTGTAAAAATATAATTTAAAAGAGTGTCCATGGAGTTTCTTGCCCGTTCTTCTTCATAGGTACCTACGCTTTGGGATGGGCAACTAGCTTCATATTTTCTGACTGAGCGACTTTTTGACAATTCAAAAGTGCCTGTAAATGGTTTAATTGAAATAAATGCTTTGAGTTTGAGTTTATTATATATATAAATTATATAAAGTCGGGTTAGTTACACCATTTATAACTCAAGAACGCCTGGACTGATTTTTATGATCTTTGATTTGTTGTAGGTCTCCGCCCCGAATAGCAGAATAACTATTAAAACATGGGAAAAATTCACGAAAAAAAAAATTATGAAGAATTTTGTTTCTCATACATTTTGTATGGAACGGCTTTTTTGATGAATATTATAAAACATTTATTGTGAAGGTTTTTGTTTCTCAAGTATGGAACGGCTTTTTTGATGAATAAGTTAACACAACATTTATTGATTCTGAGGCGGTATAAAGTTCGCCGGGTCAGCTAGTTTTTTATAAATAGAAACTTGACTTTATTGTCGTTGAACGGGATTTACGAAGCCAACAGCGAAGTGGTGGTGGAATTTTTATTTAATCGAATGGATTGACTAAACTTTTTAAAGAACAAATTACCTACCGTAGGTACGCCTCTTATAAATCTAAAAGAAAAAGAAATGAATTTATTTCTGGAGCTATTCTTGCTGAATAATTTTACACGTAAACTTCCACAAAACTAGTTTTTATTCCGTAAAAATAAAACGACATTAAACTCTTGAAAGGTACAAATTAGACTATGAACAATAGTCACTAATTGGCAGCTAAACTGCTCGAGATGGCTCTAATTAGTGTCTGTCGCTACATAGTGTCGAGTGGAGTGCGCTCGGCGTTGACTCGACGAAGGCTTCACGCAGCTAAATTGAGTTCTGAAGCGTTCTGTACACTGATCAACTATATTGTTTGTAGGTGCGAGTGCAACTATAACTTATTTTTAGTTGGGATAACGACGCGGGAAAAATATTCGCATTTTCAGCTTTTTAAACTTGGTATATTAGTATTTTTATTGATTTATTTAAGATTATAGTAATTTTTATATATTTTTTTGCATACTTATATACACCGTGTTCCGGACGATATACGTAAACTTCGACCAGATGTTCAGACGATTGAAATAAGCATTTTTCATTATGGACACATTAATGAATTCTTATCTTTTATTTTTTGTTAATTTTTATAAAAACTAAATACCTTGACGTAAATCACCCGATATGCATGCCTCTTTATCCGAATTAGCAACGACGTATTTTCATTTATAAGATTTGGTGGGTTGAAACTTGTCAAAACTAAGTTAAGACCCTTTCTTAGTGCATAGTTCAATTAAATTTAATTAAATGAAATTACAAATATCTTTGTAACGAAGGCTATTTAAGTACTACTTCCTTTGTTAGATTTAATTTGTAAAAGCTATAAATGCGTTTGACAAAGTTTATGGATAACGTGAAAAACACGGTGTATAACAAATAATGGTATGGATACATGAAATGCTTAGGGGGCATTTATTTTACGGATTTGATCACATTTCATTGTTCAATTGAATTCATTTCCAGCACATAATCAATCACTTTGGTAGAAGGGATTCCGCTGAAGGAAATTTTATAAACTGCCTACCTAAACGAAGGCGCTCTTCGTTTAGGTAGGCAGTTTATAAAATTAAATTTAATCTAAATTCAAAACTTCTTTAATAGGTAGGCATAACTATACAATTACGCCCACAGACGGGGAGGTTAAAAATCTCTTTTTTCTAAAACATTATGCGACAATCTTGCCTGCTGTTACTTCTTCCAGGTTTATCTTGTTTAACCGGCGATCCGAGGAAGTGGATGGAAAAGCTTTTAAACTTTAACAGTTTAAGGTTTATTTTAGAAAGTAGCTAAGTATACGTGTCGTATAGCGTTCCAGAGTAAGTTTGCGAGAGTGGTTAGAAAATGGGATGAAATTTTAACGGCATACTAATATTTACGCCAAACCTAGATCAAAAAGATTTTCTGTATCAAAATATGGCTTAACGTATTGTTACGAGCTTGGGGTTCGTGACAATAAAAACTGCCGATTTAATAACCAAAAAAATGACACTTTACTCACCAACACTAATTACAAGTCAAACACACTAATTAAGAAATACAATTGCACTTACTGATCACTCTTAAGTCGCTCTTAAGTCGCACTCGAATATCGCCTTCGATGTTATCGCTCGTATCGCTTAATCGAAACTATATGTCTCGCGGCTCGCGCCCGCCTTATATAGTCCCACAGAGCCACTCGATAAACATCTAGTATGTTCGAGTACATAGCGGTCCCGACCGACTCGACGTCGATAGTTCTCGGAACTACTAGTACCTACAGGAAGGGTCAATGTCCTAGTACCAAGGCCAAGGTACTAGTTCTGCTACCCGATACAAGATGGCGCTAGTGGTAACTAATGGTGATACATGGCGATGTATCAAGCATTATTTTTGGCGCGCAACACTGCCCCCTCCTAAGACATGCTCGTCCCGAGCATTATTGGCTCCATAATAACGCGCCAGTCGATCCACATGGACGATCTTAGGAGTACCTCTTGCACCTTTCTGTATCCGGTAGGTTACATCATTGATCTTTGTCACAATCCGGTACGGTCCGTCCCATTTAGCTTGAAGCTTAGGAGATTTCCCTTTGCTGCGGACTGGATTGTGCAACCACACTAGTGAACCTTCGTCGAACCCTTTATTATTGATTTTGCGGTCATAACGGGTTTTCATCCTTTCAGACATTTGCTGGCCCGATTGTCGGACGTGCTCATAAATGTCATTCATCTTGTTCCGCAAATCATTTGCATAATCAGTTACACTGCGTGGGGCATCAGGTGGTATTCCGGTGATCAGGTCTGCAGGCAGCCGTAGTTCTCTTCCGAAGTTTGCGAAAGCTGGCGTCACCGATGTACTTTCGTGGACAGCACTTCGATATGACAACAAAAACGGTTGTATGTGCTTGTCCCAATCTCGTTGCCGATTTTCCACAACTTTCGCTAGGTACCTCTCCAGTGTCTGATTAAATCGTTCCACCATTCCATCGGATTGTGGGTGGTAAGAAGTCGTCCTTGTTTTATGAGTACCCATAACTCGACAAGTTTCCTGGAATATTTGGGACTCAAAATTCCTTCCTTGATCACTGTGAATCTCCAAAGGTACTCCAAAACGACAGAAGACTTCATGAACTAATTTATCTGCAACTGTCGAAGCTTCTTGATTTGGAATGGCGAAGACTTCCGGCCACTTAGTGAAATAATCCATCACAACCATGAAATACTTGTTACCACTTTCACTTTCCGGAAACGGCCCCGCAACGTCAAGGGCTATCCTCTCCCATGGTGCACCAACATTATACAATTTCAATGCACCCCTACTACGAGTCTGAGGTCCCTTTACAGCTGCACAACTTGTACATTTGCGACACCAATCCTCGACATCGTCCCGACAGTGGACCCAGTAAAACCGTTCTCGTATCTTCAGTAGAGTCCGTTTTACTCCCAGATGACCTCCTGAACAACCATTATGGTACAGCTGTAGAACATCCGGTACTTGAGCTTTAGGGACAACCATTTGCAAATGACAGCTGTCTCCCCGAGCATTTTCCCATTTACGGCACAGGACTCCATCCTGAACCACAAAGCTGTCCCATTGAGCCCAATAGCTTTTTGTGACCGAACTCATCGCTGAGACGTCGCTCCACCTGGGCTTAGGAGCTCTGGTCTTCATCCACTCCAGAATCGGCTTGATGTCCGAATCTTCCTGCTGTGCACGTTTTAGGCTTTCCTTCCACTCGTTGTTGAGGTCTGTCTTGAGCATCCTCACAGGTACCACTTCCTTACTCTCTTGCTTAGTACAATGCTTGCAGTCTTCAGGACAAGGTCTTCTTGACAATGCATCTGCGTTGCCATGAGATTTTCCGCTGCTATGTTCGACCACGAAGTCGTATTCCTGCAGTAGTTCAATCCATCTCGCAACTTGTCCTTCTGGGTTTTTGAACTGCAATAGCCATTTCAGTGCAGCATGGTCAGTTCGTAAGTGGAATTTCCGCCCCAGAAGATATTTGCTAAAATACTGCAATGACTTTACCACAGCAAGCAGTTCCCGTCTCGTAACACAATAGTTCCTTTCCGGCTTTGACAATGACTTGCTGAAGTACGCTATCACAACCTCTTGATCACCATTCCGTTGGGACAACACACCGCCAAGTCCTATGTCACTTGCGTCTGTGTCAACTATAAATTCCTTGTCCGCATCAGGGTATCCCAAAATAGGTGTATTGCACAGACGGTCCTTTAGCTCCTGGAATGCGATGTCGCAACTATTATCCCAGCAGAAATGTCGCTTCTCCTCGGTTAGTTTATGCAGGGGTTTGGCTATATCTGCAAAGTTCTTGACAAATCGCCGATAATAGGAGCACAAACCCAAAAATGCTCTGACCTGTGTCTTGTCTTTTGGAACTGGCCAGTCCTTGACAGCAGCAATTTTCTCTGGATCCGTGCGGATACCTTCTTCAGACACGACATATCCCAAAAAGCTAACTTGTCGTTTGAATAGTGAACACTTCTTCGGACTTAACTTGAGGTTGGCACTCTGGATCTTCATGAGCACGCGTTCCAGGTTTTGTAGATGTTCTTCAAACGTACGGCCTACGATGATGATGTCATCCAAGTAGACCAGACAGGCATCGCCAATTAGCCCAGTAAGTACAAGTTCCATCAACCTTTCAAACGTTGCCGGAGCATTGCACAATCCAAACGGCATAACTTTAAATTGCCACAGACCCTTTCCTGTCGAGAATGCAGTTTTCTCCCTGTCCTTAGGATCAATTTCGACTTGCCAGTAGCCACTTTTCAGGTCCAGCGTGCTAAACCACTTTACGCCAGTAAGCATGTCCAGCGTGTCATCGATTCTCGGCAAAGGATAGCTGTCCTTCTTCGTAACGTCGTTCAGACGACGATAGTCAACACAAAACCGCATGCTGCCGTCCTTCTTTCTTACCAGCACTACAGGTGAACACCATGGACTAGATGAAGGTTCAATAACACCATCCTTCACCATTCCCTCAATCATGGTTTCCACTTCCTTTTCACGTGCTACCGGCATTCTCCTTGGCCGCTGACGGATAGGCAATTCTTCTCCTGTGTTTATTTTGTGTTGAACTATGCCAGTCTTTCCGATGTCAGCATCGTTTGACGAGAAAACATTGGCGTACCTGAGTAACATCTTCTTCGCTTTGACCATTTCATTTTGGGACAGAGCGCTGCGGCAGTCTTCTAAAAGGGTGGTCACTCTCGTTTGTGCATCCTTGCTGAGGGTCCCAGTCGATAGATATTGGCATCGACGCAACCAATCCACTTCCTCGCAAGTACCGAGTAGTGTGCCTTTTTCTATAATCTGGTCCTGATCACAAAGGTTCAGCACTCGTACCCCTGAAATGTCGGTGGTTCTGACCAAAGTTCGTGCCACTTTCCATGGAAGGTCATTGTCTACCCTTTCCACGAGTACACAACGAGGAGTTCGCCCAGGATTCCGAGGAAGACTAACCGGCACAATCGTTTCCGATCTCGGCGGAAGAACAATCTTCTTAAGGCTGTACATATTTCCTGGTAACGCCCCTTCCACGAAAAGTTCCTCTTGTCCACATTTCAAAACTCCTTGCTTGACGTCAATCTCGCAACAATTCTTCCTCATAAAGTCAAGGCCCAGGATGCAATCGTCCATTATATCAGCCACGATGACATTATGAAGGTAGATTCTGTTGCCTAGCTTCAACTCTATCTTCTTCTCTCCATGGACGGGTATGCGCTGACCGGTGGCTGTAACCAAATTAATGTGTTCTCGGTTGTGTGCGGAGTCCCCAAGGAACTGACTTATAAGTTGGGAACTGACGACCGTGCGAGAGGCTCCTGTATCTATGGTCAGCTTACAAGGTGTTCCGTTGACTTCGCCCTTGATGATTAGGCTGTTCCCGTCATGGGTTTGTGTGATCGCAATCCTTGGGGCTCTTTGAACATCAGCCAGCACCCGCCCCGCAGTCCTGGCTATTACTCGTTTCCCTGCTGCTGGTGTTGGGCGGTGCTGTTAGCCGCACTGCCTTCTGGAGATCGGCCGTCTTCTCTTTCTGCAGTTCGCTTAGGGCAACTGGACTGAAGGTGGCCCCTTTCCCCACAGCCGTAGCACCTAGGGCTGTATCCTTTACTGCGGTCGCGAACTGTAGCCGCTGCAACCTCCCTGACGCGATGGGAACGATGATCTTGCCGCACAGCTTCCACCTCCAGTGCATGGGCCAAGGCGTCCTTCAGCGTCCCGTGGTGACCGAGCCTCACAGCAACTCTAACTTCAAGGTCGCGGATGCCGTCGATGAATGCCTGCACCAGGTTCCCATCAATAAGTGTAGGTACGGACTGGTAAGCTTTGCGAACCAGCTTCTCCACTTCCAGGGCCCACTGCTGCAGGTTTTCATTGCTGCGTTGCACGCGATCCTTGAGCTGCGCACGGAACACGTGTTCAAGGTGAGCGTCGCCATACCGAGCCTCCAATGCCTCAAGGAGCTGCTCGTAAGTCACTTCCTTACCGAGAGCTTCCAGAACAGTTAAGGCCTGGTCGCGCAAGCCCAGGGTGAGGGCAGTCATGGCCTGACTTTTATTCCACCCGTTCGCCTTCATGACAGCCTCAAACTGGATTTTGTAGGCCGACCAGGAAGAAGTTCCGTCGAACGGTGGCACTTTGAATCCACGTAGCGAAGGTGTTGTAGCTACGGGAGCTGCGATTCCATCACCTAGTTTCAGGTAATCCAGCGTTTTCTTCACGTCAGCCATCACGGTTTCCTTCACGTCAGCCATCACGGTTTCCTTCACGTCAGCCATCACGGTTTCCTTCACGTCAACCATCACTTTGTCAACCCGATTATTCACTTGGTCGATTCGGGTTTCGGCTTCCGACAGACGGTTGTCATGTTGAGCAACCTTTTCCTTCACCTCCTTCATGTCTTTACCGAAGGTAGCGTGAAGGTCCTTTATAAGGAGCATCTGCTCTTCCTGGCGGCGCGCCTGCTCCTCCTTATCCCGCTGGAGCTGTTCCTCCAACCGACGAGCCTGTTCCTCCTGACGGCGGGCCTGCTCCTCCTGTCGGCGGGCCTGCTCTTCCTGTCGGCGGGCCTGCTCCTCCTGTCGGTGGGCCTGCTCCTCCTTGTCCCGCCGGAGCTGTTCCTCCAACCGAAGAGCCTGTTCCTCCTGTCGGCGGGCCTGCTCCTGTAGCATCATCATCAGAGCAGCAAAATCTGGTGCTGATGATGCCGGAGCAGCTGTGGACGGACCGGTCTCCGTGGTCGGTAGCTGGCTTTTCGACCTCTGTGGCGTTGCTCCACCGAATCGCCTCTGGTCCGTCTCTTGCTGGCGTTGACTCCGGGTACGGATACCCTCCATGTCGTCTTTGGGTAAAATCGGCATTTTAAACCTCGCTTCTGACACCAATTGTTACGAGCTTCGGGTTCGTGACAATAAAAACTGCCGATTTAATAACCAAAAAAATGACACTTTACTCACCAACACTAATTACAAGTCAAACACACTAATTAAGAAATACAATTGCACTTACTGATCACTCTTAAGTCGCTCTTAAGTCGCACTCGAATATCGCCTTCGATGTTATCGCTCGTATCGCTTAATCGAAACTATATGTCTCGCGGCTCGCGCCCGCCTTATATAGTCCCACAGAGCCACTCGATAAACATCTAGTATGTTCGAGTACATAGCGGTCCCGACCGACTCGACGTCGATAGTTCTCGGAACTACTAGTACCTACAGGAAGGGTCAATGTCCTAGTAACAAGGCCAAGGTACTAGTTCTGCTACCCGATACAAGATGGCGCTAGTGGTAACTAATGGTGATACATGGCGATGTATCAAGCATTATTTTTGGCGCGCAACAGTATCAAAATAATCACTTTATTTAAATTATCATCCAATTAACTAACCTCATAGAGAAAAAAAAAAGATATCCTAGAAACATCACACAATTCCGCTACGCCGTAGCGCGCAGCTCGTAGCAGGCGTAGCAAGAAATATGCTCCGCCGCGACAGTGTATCACTGCCGTGACCAGGATTCGAACCTGGGTTACTACGGCCACAACGTAGGGTCCTAACCACTAGACGATCACGGCTACCGGAGCTGGTGACTATGGTATCGAAATATAAGACTTTATCTCGATTAAACTGGAGTACTTTCACTTATAATTTGTCACGGTTTACGCGAGAGACGAAATGTAACAACCGGTGTGTACAAAGACTAATTTTGGCCACCATTCGTTGACCATAGATGGTTGAATTGCAGCTGTGATTAAATTTGTATAAACACATGCAGTTATGGCTACGGCTTAATATGGGTGGTTCGTGCATTTAAGAAGTAATAAAATATTCCATGGTAAAATCAGATAACATACAAATCTTAATATTAGCACGTGAAGACGGCAAAATATTATTTTAAAGAGATTAAAAAAAATGTACCAAGATGTCATATTAATCATGCTAATGCTTGATAAACAAATTTAAACCTTACACTCGTTAAACCTTAGACTTTGAGCTGCTGCCAAACCAAAATACATATAGGTATAAAAAAATATGCTCCGCCGCGACAGTGTATCACTGCCGTGACCAGGATTCGAACCTGGGTTACTACGGCCACAACGTAGGGTCCTAACCACTAGACGATCACGGCTACCGGAGCTGGTGACAGAGCTACCGAATTTTTACGTTATATTGACTTCAATTGTAGTACTTTCACTGAAAATCCGCTACAGTTTGCGCAAGAGATGACAATGGATTCTGTAAATTGGTAAAGAAACCAGTGCAGTGTTATACTCGTAAACGTTGCGTAAAGGTAAGTTGTGATTAGCGACTATTTAACCATATTTTTTTTACCTTTGAACGTTAAATAGTTTTTATCATTATAAATAAACCCCTAAATAACAAGTCAATATTTTTTTTACATTAACTGAAAACCAGCATTCCGTCTTATCCCAACTATGGTCGGCTTCCAGTCTAACCAAATGGAATTGAATACCAGTATTTTACATCCAGCAACTGCCTATTTGACCTATTAAACTCAGTTACTGGGTATTGACCCTTTGGTATAAGACTATCAAAATATATACTTACAATACAAACAATTTTTTCTTTCGGGAACAGCTAAGCCTCAGTGTCGGTATAGCTCAATTTATAGGATTGTGCTACTAGACTTCAGGATTGCAAATATTTAACCGCTACATCACTCCCCCCGGAGACCGGAGGTCGATAGTGGGCTGAGTCTTGTATTTTGCGATGCCTGCCAGGCCAGCTGAGGTTTCAGTGAGTCGGAACCGGTTGCCGCATAGTTTCTTGAGTTGGGACTGTCTGCGAAGATGTCCCCAGTGAGTCGGGGTGGCGCTGCATCATGCTCCAGTGCGTCGGATGTGGTACAGCGGCGGGTTGAGGCTGACTGCTGACGTCGATCAGGAGAGGGTTTTTTAAGGCTCTGCTTGTGGACCGGCCGAAAGTGCAGTATGCTGTGCCGAGGTTGCTGATGAGGCTGAGGGTGATGACCAGGTATGCGCGGTCGCTGCATGCTGGTGGTCAGGATACCCGTTGAAGCCATGGATGCGGGCTGGCTGGGTGACTCGCCGCTCTAAAGCTTGCGGGAGTGATGATGATGACGTCACGCTGGAGTAGGTGCATGAAGGCTGCGCTGAAGTTCATGTTCGGGGTCACCAGTAGGTGCAGCGCAGCCTTCGTGGGTACGAGGAACAGGGTGTGAAGTTTACTCATACTCTACAGAAAAGGGAGGATCCTCCGACCAGACGGGTGTTGTGTCTGGCGGGTAACTGCCCGATGATTCATGTCGGGTCATTGTAGATACAACGGCCCGACATGAATCATCGGGGTAGCATAGATATGCTAGTTGCGCGGTACACTCTGCTTGCGAGATGCAGGATTATGCGTGACGTCGGTATGATGCGTTGTTCTCATGTGGCGTTGTAGATACCGTTACATGCCCGACGCACTTAAATATTTTCAGTGCACCTTGAACATTAAAACTTCCTGACTGGGTACGCTTACGGTATCAGCTATACTCACAAAATTCATGCTAACACAAGATAACATTGGGTCGAATTTCTGTCTACATAATAATTATATGATAATACATTTGGTATTTTTCTCTACTTGGGTAAGAATGTTTCAAGGAAATAATATGAGAATAAAGAAATCTTTAACAATAGCTACAAAAAGGAAACGTAGTCTCTCCCTATCAGTATTAAGCAACTGTACGACCCATAATTATATTGCTTTAGTACGGTCAGCATCAAAAGTCGATTAACACTTCAGTTTTTTTTTAATCTCAGTTATTGAGCAAAATATTTGTTGAAAATT
This sequence comes from Luperina nickerlii, assembly GCA_963855955.1. Classification (NCBI taxonomy): domain Eukaryota; kingdom Metazoa; phylum Arthropoda; class Insecta; order Lepidoptera; family Noctuidae; genus Luperina; species Luperina nickerlii. Next base: position 3,363,043 of record OY979663.1, read on the forward strand.
ACATCGTACTTCTGCTGCAATTTTGAATAAATATTTTTTGCTCAATAATGGAGATTAAAAAAACTGAAGTGTTAATCGATTTTTGATGCTGACCGTACAGTCGACAAAAAAGCTAGGTAGACAACGTGCCTCTACAATGACGACATTAATTCAACACACGGGTAGGGCTAGTGGCCAGTAATCGTAAAAATTATAACAACGTAAAATCTATACTATATTATATATAATATTATAAAGCTGAAGAGTTTGTTTGTTTTATTGTTTGTTTGTTTGGTTGAACGCGCTAATCTCTAGAACTACCAGTCGGATTTGAAAAATTCTTTTTGCATTTGATAGCCCAATTCTTGAGGAAGGCTATAGGCTATTTAACATCACGCTATAACCTTTAGGAGCCGAGCAAAAAGAGAAAAGGTCAGAAAGAACGCTAAGCAAAAACGAAGTAATAGCGCGGGCAGGCGATGCGATGCGACGGGGTGGGTCGGAGTAACAAGAAATTTCACGCGGACGAAGTCGCGGGCAGAAGCTAGTAATTCATAATTTAAAAACTGCCGCCTGCGCCGCTCGTCGACATAGGGCTCTCTCTCTTTGATTGCTCCAAGATACTATTTTAGAAAATTGAAAATAAATAATAACGTTTAATGAAGTTAAAATATGTTCGTAAAACGAAAACGCCAAACCATAAAATATACTGACGTGTGTAAAATTAATGTCGCCATTAAAGCGGCACGCTGTATATAGAAAATTAATATTTCTCCACTAGGTACTGTAGAAGCTGTAACCAGACATGGTTGTAGCATGCAGACATTGATTTGTATTTAGATTAGAAGAAATAACAAAAAGAGTCGGTTTATCTGACAAGTGAAGTCATACAAGAAAAATATAAAAATTGATTAAATGTTGTGTGTGTGTTATAGGAATATTTATGAAAGATATTCGACAAACCTTCGTTTAATTTATTCATCCTGGTAATGTGAGCTTGCAGAGAGCTCACAGTACACTGCTAATTCACAAAGCTTCGCAACACTCCTAGGAGTTGTTCCACAATAGAAATTAATTCTGTCATTCGTCAAGGCTGGACAAGCTAAAAAGCATTATCACATTTTCAAAAAGGCGCACTCGGAAGACAAATTTCAAAGTATTAACTGCACACACACACACACACACACACACCATAGGTTAAAAGAAGTTCAAGTTAGCTGCCTGTTTACTTAACTCTTTTGTTGACCGTACTAAGAAATTGAATAGGTTACGAGGTCGAATATTTAAATTGATGGCACCGATAAGGTCGGCCAATATTTGATCAAGTATCAAGGTAACGTTACAAACATTGTGATTAGAGCATTTAAGCCCGGTCGTGCTTCTATGTAACTGTAGATATATGGGGCGTGCTTACAAAGTTTGGGTTAGGTTGGTCACAAATATAATAATAAATGGAAATGTAAATGAACTTGAAGGTCAAGGCTACTCTCCAATTACTCTTTAAACCCTTTGACTCCCCCATTGGTCTCGTGGTCGCAAGTGCGACTCCTAACCGTTTAAAACACTGTGCAAAAATTTGCATATTTTTGTCCGACCGAGTAATTAATTTGCAATCCGAATGAGAAGTAATATTTTTATTTATTTAGAAGAATTTAGGGCCGCATGATTTAGCCGAGATTTCCTTTTGTAATCCCTAAGGATTGAGTCATAATTGAAACGGGTATAAATATCTCGGAAACCCAACATGCATATTCATATCGTAATTAAAAAGAAATGCTCCGCCGCGACAGTGTATCACTGCCGTGACCAGGATTCGAACCTGGGTTACTACGGCCACAACGTAGGGTCCTAACCACTAGACGATCACGGCTACCGGAGCTGGTGACTGTGATGCCGAATTTCTCGACCGCTTTGCTCAAAACTCGTTGGAATGAGAACACTTTCACTATTGATTGGTCTCGTTACAACATCGCTTGAGAAATGTCCATTCGACCATTGTTGGAAATGATTGTAGTGACAATCGATCAATGGCTAAGTTATCGGACTGTATAGCGCGAGGTCGTGAGTTCAAACTGCACCTGTTGCTCAACTGCCACTTTGTACTCTTCAAGTTACTTATCTTAGTTATTGCAACCCCATTCGCTAGTCTGTTCTTTGTTTTGAAAGTGCGTCTGCGCAATGGTGTCTCGGATTTAGTTCATAATTGCTGCACCTTTTAAAATATGTTATGCTTGTTTTTTTCCTGCTAAATCATGTAAGGTGTGCCAATTATTTATTTATTAAACTTTGTGCATTACAAAGGTACAGACCAGCCAGCACATCAAGCTACCCGAAACTGTCAAATTTTCCCAATCAACTTTGAACCTTATGGTTTAGCGATAAAGTTGAAAATCTATTAAAGAAATTTGACAGATTGTAGTAGCTCGATGTGCTGGTGTCTGTACAAAGGGCGGCTTAATGCCCTATGCATTCTTTACCAGTCAACCGAGAGTGGAGGAGAGATACCGTGGCGTGGCATGGCATGGTAGTTTCATTGTAATCCAAATTGTAATTAATTTCATTTTAATCATTAATTACATAGGTATACATAAATGTTGTCTTCCCAACCAACCTACGCGAGCCTACCCCCATGACTCACTCAAAAACCATCATTTAACGTACACACCCATTTCCTACACACCCCATACATCCACCAAGCCATTAGGGTTCCTCTATAAAAACTCCACTAACACTCCCAGGGTTCCTCATGAACTGTTAGTGCATTTTAACGATTGAGGTTTATAGCTGTAAATAACTGCGTGTGCGACTACTGGGGCGAAATGTAGATGGTTCACGGAGTAATTAGCAGACAGGAACATAAAGGTATTGAGTCGTTAGGTTGGTAGTAAACATCGGTGGTGGATGTTGATTAAAGATGTTGTAATTTGTGGTGGATGACGTCATTGTCTTGCTAGCCAGAGTATCTCAAGATAATGACTGGCAGCGAGGAGAGTGTATGAGAGTTGCTACTTAATAGTCATTTATTTATTTATTTAAACTTTTCGCAGAAAAAGGTACAAAGGCGGACTTAATGCCTTAGGCATTCTCTACCAGTCAACAAAGGGTGGTGAAGAGATTGGATGGCAGGTGCTTTCATTGAGAGAAACAATGGTAAAAAAATCTATTAAAACTAGGTACACAAATACATAAATAGGTTATATACACATATGTACATACTATTAACTATAATATATACTTATAATATATATATACAAATTCAAGAGAGGTGTTGAGATGACTACGCTATTTGTTGCAAGACAAATTATTGATAACAGAGTAGTATGTAACATCAATATCTATGATCGCTGCATGTTTAGCTTTAGAAAAACACTTAAAATGCCAAAAAAGATGCTCCGCCGCGACAGTGTTATCACTGCCGTGACCAGGATTCGAACCTGGGTTACTACGGCCACAACGTAGGGTCCTAACCACTAGACGATCACGGCTACCGGAGCTGGTGACTGTGGTACCAAAATTCAACTTTACTTTAAAAAACTGGAGCACTTTCTCGGTCAATTTGTCACGATCTGCGCAAGAGCTGATGCAAAAACTCTTTTATGCAATAAACTGTTACTTCAAAGATAAAATAATTAAAACAGGCATACATGAATAATTAAGATATTTTCCCAAGTATTTATGATTAAGTATCAAACATTACTTTTTTTTTTTTTTTTTTTTTTTTTTTTTCAGGATGGGAAATCATCAAATGACTCCTCCCGCTCTGGGTGGAGCGGAAGGGAGTGTCAGACTCTTACTGACTAAAACCCACCCGTGTTCCTTCCTTCGCCCTTTATGTTCCGGGCCAGCGGTAACCCTTTCGGACAATCCCGCTAACCCGGCAGGCTTCGGCCCTGACGGGCCCCTTCACTTGATGCTGACATCTCTTTGAGGCGCGCGTGGAACACGTACGCGCCGTCCGGCACGGGCCTGGTCCTGATCGGACGGTGAGCTACCCATTACTCTCCGCCCGCAGGCCCGCGCCTACGGTGGCCGGGAGTCGTCGCGCGGCTCCCGACGCCCGGAGCGTCTCCCGCGGCGGCTGGGACGGGAGGCTCTCTCCCTCAGCCGTCCCGCCGCCTCCTTCGCTAGCATGACTGCTTCGCAGAAGGAGGCGACTGCCCCCCACTCCCTCTCGCCCCGGACCATGGCTTGAACCAGGCCCGGACGCGAGAGGTCGCCGCCGCTGCCGATCGCCTCTACGAGGACACGGCGGTGCTCCGCCCAAGCGGGGCAGACCTCCACCGTGTGCTCCACCGTGTCCTCTGGGCGATCCTGGCAATGGTGACACCCGGGCGTTTCCTCCCGCCTGATTATGTGCAGGAACCTCCCGAAACTTCCGTGTCCGGTGAGGACCTGCGTCAGGCGGTAGGTGAGGGCGCCATGACGCCTCTCTAGCCACTCCTCAAAGAGGGGTCTTACCGCCGCTATCGTGGCGTGCCCTAATCAAACATTACTTAATTGGACAATAGCCGTTGCATGAAATTTATAATATTTTAAATGGATGAGCTAATTCACGATAAATTATAAATATCTCTATTGCCTATCTACTAAATTCTATACAACCGTTTCACAATGTAACTAAAGATAACTAAGTCTTTAGAATATCCAAAGTGCTGAATACAAAAATGTATTGTATTTATATTCATAAATCTTCAGATAGGTGCGCGCGTGATCAGATGTTGATTAAATAAAACGCTATCAACAAATGCGTATGCGTATATGCGTAATGCGTATGCGTAGTGTGTATCTTGCGTATTATTGGTATGGCCAGGCGGAGGTTTATTGACACCTCCGTCCGGCTAAAAGCTATTGAGCTATTCTCATAAAAATAGAGGTTTCATGAAGATATCACTGCCTTTTTACTGCTCTGTGACACATTCATCTGTCGTAAAAACGCCAGCCAGCACATCATCTACCCGAAACTGTCAAATTTTCCCAATCAACTTTGAACCTTATCTACTTTAGCGATAAAGTTAAAAATTTATTAAAGAAATTTGACACCTTGTAGTGGCTTGATGTGTTGGCGTCTGTATATACTAGCTCTGATGGTACAGGTAAAAAAAAAACAAATAAAATATCAAAATGTATTAGGAACTTAATAACTGACTATAAGGCCACCTTTTGAAATAAAAATCATTATGATTATGATACTCGTAATTTTTTTACAGGGATCCTTTCCGTACCTTTTCTCGAGCATTACTTTTTTCATAGAAATTTTGGACCCCTTTATTGAAAACCTTCTCACATCTAGGACTATCTGCTTACTATCGACTCTTGACACTGCTATCTGAACTGAAAGATTTTCAATTACCTGCAAAATTGTAGATCGGTACGCTCTCACTAGATACTCGAGTTCACGAAGGCATGGATGAAAATGTTCATGCAATTTTAGCCCCAATATTCATGGGTTGATGCGAAAACGGCATTATATACAAATTTCTTGAAGTAGTGCAACTTATTGGCAGGTCTGTAGTTCTTACGTGAAAAGTGGAAGACACGTGGATTCTGTTCATTCTTGAGATTTAATATTAAGGTAATAATTTGACAATAACTATAGATTATTGTTGAGAGTACTTGCAACAATATAACTTAATATTGATTGAAGAAGCGAGACTAGAAGATAGTGAAAGGCTTCCAGAAAATTTGAGCAAACTATTCGGTATATTGTTAGAGTCAAATGGCGAAAGGTACTGACATATACAATTATCATCATCGTCAACGTATACAATTATCATCATCGCCAGACGCCAACGTATATAATTATCATCATCGTCAACGTATACAATTATCATCATCGTCAACGTATACAATTATCATCGTTGCCAACTTATACAATTATAATCATCGTCAACTTATACAATTATCATCATCGTCAACGTATACAATTATCATCATCGTCAACGTATACAATTATTATCATCGCCAACGTATAAAATTATCATCATCGTCAACGTATGCAATTTTCATCATCGCCACCGTATACAATTATCATCATCGTCAACGTATACAATTATCATCATCGTCAACGTATACAATTATCATCATCGTCAACGTATACAATTATCATCATCGTCAACGTGTGCAATTATCATCATCGTCAACGTATAAAGTCAAAGTCAAAGCATTTATTTCAAATAGGCACATTAAAGGCACTTTTGAACGTCAAAAATTAAAACAAATAGAATTGATTCTAGTCGCCCATTCCAAAAGGTAGTTTTCGTATGGAGAAGAATGGGCAAGAAACTCCACCGTTACTCTTTTAAAATGTTTTACAATATTTTGTATACATTAATTATATCATAATAATATGTGTATACAATTATCATCATCGTCAACGTATACAATTATCATCATCGTCAACGTATACAATTATAATCATCGTCATTCGCCTACCATTATCCCAATTTATTTAGGGTCGGCGCAACATGTTTTTTTTTTCCATACATGATATATGTATATGTATATATATATGTATATGTATGTGTGTGTATGTATGTGTATGTGTATATGTATGTATTATGTATATATATATATATATGTATGTATTATATATATATATATATATATCTCTCTATTAGTGATCATCTCAGTCATCCGGTTTCTAGTTACATCATCATTCACACAGTCCATACATCGCTCCATTGGTCTTCCCCTCCTTGTATAGCCATCCACATTCATAATAAATAAATAAATAAGTAATTCAAAACTTTCCTGATTTTTCACATTCCTCCGCATCACATGCCCATACCAGCACAACCGATTACCACACATATACAATTATACCATTTATTATACAGGGTGGTTAAAAAAATCGATCAAACGAAACAGGGTGATGGTTGGGGTTATTTTCAGTAAAAGAAAACGTATCATCACTACAAAAGTGCTTTAATGACAGTCATAATCAGCCTATAATGTTCCCACTGCTGGGACACAGGCCTTCTCTCGGTGAGAGGGAGTTGGCCGTAATCCACCACGGGGGCCCAGTGCGGATTGGCAGATGTCACATGCCTTTGAACTTTTGGTTCTAGGACAAGCCGGTTTCCTCACGATGTTTTCCTTTACCGTTTTGAGAGCAGTGGTGATGAAATATGTAATTTACACAAAGTAAAGCGCCTGTCTGGGTTCGAATCTACGGCCTACAACTCATAAGTCGCGGTCGTTACCACTTCGCCACCACTGCTCTTCTTGGCCTTTTTTAGAGAATAGCACCGCAGCAATCTATTTTTAATCTAGTCTACGATATCTGTATTTCTACAGATAGTTCAATTCAGTTGTGCGCGCGGCCCTATGTGTGGGTGAACCTTGTACAGACGCCAGCACATCAAGCTACCCTCAACTGTCAAATTTTCCCAATCAACTGTGCACCTTATGCTTAAGCGCTAAAGTTGAAAATCTATTAAAGAAATTTGACAGATTGTAGTAGGTTGATGTGCTGGCGTCTGTACATATACAGTGACTTTGTGTGCGTGGTAAGAGGTACAGTCGGGTACAAATACAAATACAGTTATTTACGGGTTATATACGGGTTTAAAAAAAACAGTTATTTCGTAATTTAATGTTTATTTATTGAACATTATTCAGAAAGGCCGCGCGCACAACTGAGTTGAACTATCTATAGGCAATTACCTAGCAATCTAACTGTGTTTAAAAACGATTTCAATCGTAAAACTACGTTATAGCTGCCCTGAAGCGTGGGCAGTGAAAACACAAAGTGCTATGTTAATTTAAAACTGCAAAGAGAATTCTTTAAACCGTAATAAAATCTCGCAAGCTTTTCATGCCGTAAAATAAAATTCAATCTAGGATCTTTTTTTAAACGTCGCCTCACAGTTTCTGTGTGAATATTCACTGCAGAACCAGTAACCGGGTTGTGAAGGTTAGCTGCAGTCGCTCTATGTATATAAAATACTGGTACTCAACTGCACCAGCGGGGTAATTGCGTCAATATCAGTAGCAATGGGTTTCATTTTGACATTTCAACAACATTCATTGCGTTATTTGCGTTGTTGGGCAGACAGATTTTTGGAACATATGGAGCAATGGATTAGAAATACGCTTCAAAATGATTCAAATTGATTCAATTCAAATGTGTTACGCAATTAGGGTGCCGGTTAGACTGGAAGCCGACACCAACAAAGTAGAAACCCCCCTTTCCCTTCCCTTCTTCCCCTTATCCTCATTTATTGCCTCTGGTGATTGTAATACAGATTGCATCTGGTGACCTGTAATACAGGTTTTTTCTAAAACCTACTTCAGGTACCAGCTCTCACAATGTGAATTTATATTATTATAGTTCAAAAGTGTAAAGTCCTACAAAACATTGTGAGAGAAATAAATAAACTTATTATTATTATTATTGCTGTCTGTGGTCAATATTATAGAAAAGAGTCGAGTTCTTCTGGCCTCTCCTCCTGGGCATGCCGCGAAAAGACTGAACCGATGACAATGATCCACAGCAGAACATAGTCACCCGAGGAATCAAAAAGAAAATATAACATTATCATCAAAATAACAAAAAAACAAAAGGTGATAATTACCTACACATAGCTGTTCCACATAATTTTGTAGTCATCAATTCATTTTCTAATAAAAAATCACCACCTGACGTCACATATCTTAAGATCTGTCCAGTGCACATTTCGCCTCTTGTGTATCACGCTACGATCGTCCGCCGCCCGCACCTCTCTCGGTCCCCGTTCTCGTCCTACCCCGGCGCCCCCCTATACCCCGCAGGAGAGGACTCAATTAAGCGGTTTTCATATAGTATTTTCACAGACGGTATTAAATGGAACGAAGTGTAATTTGTTACAAAGGGCTTAATTTGAAATAGAAGTTTAGCGTCGTCTTCGTCTGTAGATACTTTTTCCTGTCTTTATGAAATTCTTTTTGTTTATTCTTCGACATTTTACGAATCATTCACGTTTACTTATATTTTTTGTTAAGTTAAACGCCAAATAAAATTGAAAGATATTGTGAAAGTATTGGGTATGAATGTCGATGGCTATAAGAGAATGGGAAGGCCAAAGAAACGGTGGATGGACTGTGTGAATGATGATATGGTTAGAAATGGTGTCACTACCGAAATGACGGTTACTATGAGAAGTATGGAATAAAAAGACTTGTTGCGCCGACCCCAAAAAAATTAGGATAATAGCAGGAGAATGATAATTGTGAAAGTTGGCGAATAGGTAGTGTAAGGGCGCGTACACATATAACAAAATAATAATAATAATAATCATTTTATTATCAGGCAACTAAGGCCCATAGATAAAATACACAAAATAATCTTATACAATAATAAACTAATACATATTAAAAAACCTTAAAACTATGACTATACACGTAACGTTGTCGGCGTCGTGTTTCGCTGCGTGGTGTCGCGTAACCGTCCTCGGAAACGTCGATGTACGACACCTTTCGGCCAAAAGTCCTCTTTCAGACAGGTCTGTAGATGTTGGGTTGGAATGTCCGTTTTTACAGGATCCTTTATCTGTTTTTCATTTTTACTGGATCCGGAATACTGTATTGTGTGTGAACTCGCTCATACAACTACATACGCCATCAAATAACGGACCTGCATAACGGATCGTTATGTGAACGCGCCCTAAGGTAGTTTTCCCACCGCCGGCGATGAAGCGACTAACTATCGGCTATTTTCTCGCTCTAGAAACGTACAATAGATATACATTTCGTGTAAACGAAAGAGATGCAAATATGAATAGATGATCGCTGACTGTTCACACAGCCGGCGAGGACTCGCTGAGCGACAAGAGCTCATCATCATCTGCCTAGACTTTTCCCAACTATGTTGCAGACGGCTTCTAGTCTACCCGTGACGACTGTCAAAGATCTATTAATGACAGCCGGGACCAACGGCTTAACGTGCTTTCCGACACGAGCTTTGCTGAGCGACAAGAGCTATCAAAGATAATACTCGCTCAGCGATGCTCGCTTGGTGGTCAGAGCTCACGCCGAGAGACCAACCAGACAAACTCCTGTGGGACTAACCGCCCCGAGCGAGTGGTACGAGAAATCGCCCGTCGCACTCGGACACTCGCTGATAGCCCAGCGACAAACCTATCGGAACTACACACTCGTTGCTCGCTGCTCGACAGCTCGTTTTCAGTTGCTAGTTCTACTCGATACCTACTCGTTCATCGCCGGCGTTGGGACAACTGCCTTAGGGCAAACTAATCTTATTAGTTTCTTTAATATGTATTAGTTTATTATTGTATAAGATTATTTTGTGTATTTTTCTATGGGCCTTAGTTGCCTGATAATAAAATGATTATTATTATTATTACAGAGGTTGATTTATATACGGGATTTAAATACGGGATTTGTGCAGTTACACACACAAACACTAGCTTCTGCCCACGACTTCATCCGCGTGAAATTTCACCCTCCCCGCATTCATCCTCTTAGGGGTGAAATTTCCATAAACCCTTTCTTAGTGAATATCTACTCTTCACAAAGAACACACCCTCCAAATTTCATGTCTCTAGGACCAGCGGTTTAGGCTGTGCGTTGATATATCAGTCAGTCAGGACTTCGAATTTAATTTAATTATATAGACGATAATCACGAGCAAGAGACGTTTTCTGCAGCAAAGTGTATTGTGGGTTGCTCCAACAATATTTAATTAAATTATATTTTGACCAAGACCATGGTGCAATCAGTGCTGCTTACTATTAACTTGTAATATTAGAGTGTAACTACCCACCTAACTATTAATTAAAAATAGTAATGTTATTTTTTTTCTTTGTTAATTTATTAAAATAGTAATGTTTATTTCTTATATAATAACAGGACACAATGTTACACAATAATTTGTATTGTATGCCCAAAAGGCGGGTCATAGCTGATCAACATCACTGTAATTCTTAACATCTGTATCTATTTCTGTACCTAAGTATGATTCACAATAAACATGATTGATTGATTGATATATATAATATAAAATTAGGTAAAATTACATAGCACTAGACCAAACTAAATGAAAATTGATGAAATGTTTGAGGCGATCAATCATATTGTAGGAGGCACAAATAGATATGGAAATGATCTCTCGCGAGCCAAGATTTGTGATTCCCATTGATATCCACTCCTTAGTAAGTAAACACATAGTTCATTCAAATTAGTAGACAGAGAGGGTTTAGGAACCTACGTTAAATTCGATCATGTATTAGTATTTATCTGATATTATTCGGTTCGCTTCCTGAGAAACTTTGGTTAAACGAGCCAACGTATTTTTCTCATAAATTATACAAATAAAAGGGTTGCTGTATCTGTAATCAAATGGTCTGATTAGGAAACTTAAAAAAAAGTCCAAGTTTTGATGTACCAATTGAGCGAAGAGACGAGACGACTCAATGACGAGAGCTGGTAATTTTTCTGATATCTAACCAAAAAGCTGTGGAACATGAAGTTTCAGCAAAATATCCTTACAGCTTTGAGGCTAAAACCGTGTTCAACATTTGAGGATCACCTCAAATTCAGAAAAAAAAAGAAAAAATGTGAACCATCCTTTTTCTTCGGTTATAAATTGAAATGTAATTAAATGGGTCAGCAATTATAAAATTTGGCGAGCCACCCAAAAGCAGCATTTAAATAATTTGGTCAGCATACAAAGATTTTGTTTGCAATAAAAAAAATCAGGCAGCAATTCTTGTTCCGCAACTAATTTTGATAATGGTCAAAAATTAAATCATACATAGGCAGCCAACAATAACATGAGTCTGCATAATAAACATTCAGTCCGCAAAATAACTACTTGAGCGGCAAGATTTTGTGGATTAGGCGTGAAAAGGTAACATAATTTTCATTTCATCGAATATTTATTTGCGATAACAACATTTGCGCTGTTGATCAAAATGTATAATGTTCATATGATGTTCCCACCCCGAGGTTCGGTTTTGTTAGGTTACTTTAAACCCTTTTCACAGAAATAGGAGCCCCGCGAAGCGGGGCTCCGTCGACATTGGATGCAAGAGCGAGTGAAGTTCTTTCTTTTCGTAGTCACTCATTTTTGTTCTAATATCAGCACGTTCTCCACTAATAAAAGTTTATATGTGCGTTTGTCGTTATTATTATCGACCACCTTATGCTGTACAAAAATAATTACAGCCATCCAGAATGACATAAATTGCTGATTGATTTTGAAATGTTTGCTGACCATGAGTTGCTGAACAATTAGCTATTTCTGCTCACCGATTATATTTTTCTGCTCACAGAAATAACAATACTATGCTAACCATTTAATTGACACCCTTATAAATATCAATAGGATACACAGAAAAAAATAATTTCCGGTATAATTTTAATATCACAATTACAATACCAGTATGTATTGATTTTATATTGTCATAGGAGTGACCGACAGTCCGCTGTGCAGGGCCTGCATGGAGGACGACGAGACAGCGGCACATGTGCTTCTAAACTGCCCGGTGGTCGCCACGTACAGGGCAAAGTACTTCAGTAACCCAGGTACCCTATGTGAGACGGTCAGTAACATCAAGGCCATGCTGGCCTTCCTTGAGGAGCTGGGGAGGATCGAATAATCGATTTTACAACCCGTACGCAAAATACGCGCATTGACGTGGAGTTGCGGACCAGCCCGTATTATCTATTATCTACAATACCAGTAAAATGTAACAACTTATAGTGACGTGAACATCACAAATTGAGGTCAGATACCGCGGCACGGACGTGTAGGATTAGCAACCGCAATGTACACGGGATGCGGACGTCCTATGAAGCGAGAAATTGCTCCAACCTGCAGGCTAAGCACTATATATGTAAATATATTGTGTGGCGAGAGGAGATATGAATGAAAGAGGGATTTGTGCAGTCTGAAGTAAAATGCAGTGCTGTTGAAGGTGGATAGTAACAAGTATCAGGGGGCCTAAAGAGGTCACTTTGGCTGAATCATAAAAGGATAACATTATGAATCATAATATGGCGAAGACACGAACTCCACGACCTCATTCCACCGGCCCCCTTCTACCTTCGGACATCCAGACGCACTGCAAGTTACCATCCCTGCCTAGTTGCTATTCCACCAATTCGCACTAAGCGTTTTCAAATGTCCTTTATACTCGTAATGCGCACAGCAAAGGAGTGGAACTCTCTACCTGCGTTTGTGTTTCCTAGTGCATACAACCCGAATCTCTTCAAAGTAAGAGTGAACAGGCTTCTTCTGGGTAAGCTCACTCTATCGTAGACTTTGTCTGTGTCATCTCTGACCTAGATTAGAGTCAAGAGCAAACCCATTTAAAATAAAAAAAAGACAGTCCGTGTTTTTTTTTTTCGCTGCACTACGTAGGTATAATCAAAGAGATTGGGATTGGAATTGGATTGGATTGGATTGATAGGTATTTAAGCACAGACAAAAAAAAATAACTGAAAAATCATTCACCAATGGGATTTGATACGATGAACTTAACAGTTAACTATCCATTATGATTCATAATGTTATCCTCTTATGATTCTGTCAAAGTGGCCTTTTTAGGCCTCCTGTTTTGCAACATTGGATGAATTGATTGCATTCCCGTAAGATGGGCAAAGAACTCTCAATGGCTTGATATTTTGGATTATGGCAACTGTTGTTAGAGTCCTCCTTTCAGTTGATTCAACTACTGTTTTCGGCCCTCAATCTCACTCGCGGGGAAGGTTATTCAAAACAGAATTCTCAACGAGAACGACTGTCAACTCCAGCAAAGAACAGAACGCAAATTCTTGTACAGACGCCAGCACATTAAGTTACTACAAACTGTAAAATTTCTTTAATAGATTTTCAACTTTATTACTAAAGAATAAGGTTCAAAATTGAATAGAAACATTTATCAGTTTCGGGTAGCTTGATGTGCTGGCGTCTGTACTTAAAAAACGTTCAAATTCAAGTCGCATTCTCATCTAAGCGACAACCAATGTCCAAAACTTGTCAAAAATGTAGCGAAATTAGAGGTATTTTTGACAGAATGAGACAGATCAGACGGTGAACAGTCTTAAAATTTCCGGAATTGCCCCTCAGTTATGTCTTGATATAAAACTAAATGACTTATAAATTGTAGTGCACGTACTCTCGTAGCTTTGAACGCTAGCTATGTAAAACTAAAGTTAAAGTAAGAAAACTATTTGCATGGTAAACAACTATGTATTATATAATAGGCCGACCGCTTAACTGAGACGTTGCCTGAGGTAGCAGCGCGGTGCGGGAGGGGTGTGGTGACGTGATACGAGAGCTCAGTGATTCGTCAACTTGTGACAACTATCACCCCTCCCGCACCGCGCAGCTACCTCAGGCAACGTTTCAGTTAAGCGGTTGGCCTATAGTTGTTCACTTTTTACGGTTCCGTACCCAAAGGGTGCCAACGGAACCCTATTACTATTAAGCCTCCGTCTTCGGCTCTCCGTCTGACTGTCAACTGATGAACCGTAATAGGTCGACAGTTGAAGTGTGCATATTTCTATTGCCACTATAAGAACAAATAATAAAAATTAATAAAAATTAAAGGGGACACCCCCCATACAAGAAAGGTGTATTTTCGGCGTTTTTTGCATTATGGTACGAAACCCTTCATGTGCGATTCCGACTCGCACTTAACCGGTTTTTTTCATTATTATCTACAACACAGCATTAAAGGGACAAGACTTAATTAAAAAGAATTTCCTTCATTTTTCTTTCGCAATCTGAAGCTGCAGATCTCTTTTTTTACTATCTTAATTAGAATATTCTGTTAGCGAAAGGTCAGTTTAATCAATGAAGCGAATATTTGATTGTGAAGGTTTTTGTTGATGTCTCTGTTAGCTTTGCAGATTTTCATTTGTCAAATGCGATGCTGACGATGATTCTTGAAAGTAAAATTGATATGATGTTCTCGTAATTAGTTGTTTAATAATAGTTTAGGAGTTAATATAACAAGACGATACAAGAGATACTGTATTAATCTTGGACATGTTATCTGGTCAGCTGTTATAGTATAATAATAATTTAATGCTTAAATGTTGGGGCATTTTAGCATTTAAGTTAGTCAGGGAAATTATTTGTTAAGCAAATTGACACTGCGTCAATTAGCCATCTTATAACAATATACGGGTAATTTGAGTTGGCAGTCAATTTGATTATCTATTAATTTCCCTGACTTTAACCATAACCGCGACTCGGTACGCTCATTAACACATAATTAAATTTTGTTTTTAAATACGACAATGTAGGTTGTAGATTATCAGAATGGCGTTCCTAATACAATATTACTATAGTCCGCGCGGAACTAGTTGGCCGCGCCTTCGGTGGGGACGGGGGTGAGGGCGGCGGAGTTGCCTATTGTTCGCAACGTACGTACTGAGTCATGACAAAGCGCCACCGCTTACATACTTAAGGCGCGAACAACTAGTTCCGCGCGGACTATAGTAATTAAAGCTTAAAAACAGTACATAAAGCGACACGTGACTACAGTGCGTGCCACGTAAGAAGAGACTTGACACACCACGTGGTCTGACATGCGCAGAACACGATTTTAGGTATCTTTAGCGGTATGAGGTCTGAGTGCGGGACGGGACCGGACGTCATAGGGGCGGCGGAAAGAGGCGCGGGAGGCGGGGTCAAGTCTCTTCTTACGTGGCACGCACTGTACGTTAAAAGGAAGCCAAATTGTATGGTTCGAAATTGGAACGAACACGTTCAGTGGCGGTTTATGAATACGACGCAGTGCAATGGACGTAATGGTTTCAGGTTGCGCATCGATGTCCCTGGCACCTGTACATTGTGGTACATCCCACTGACCCCATTGTCATGATCCATGGAGATAGTGGGAATATTGTTTCAATAGATTATGGTCCCACTATCTCCATTAGTAATTTTGCATAACGACGAATCTTCTCACAATCTCCATTAATGGAGATACATAATGAGGATAGTGGGATGTACCGGTATTATTGCATAAACTAATTAGTTTTATATTAAATTTGCGATTTACGTGCAATATACGATAATTACATTGGGGTTACTAATTTATGTATACGCGTTGGTTTAATTTAGGATTTGCTGTTAAAGATAATTTTATATTACCTACCTCATTACGTTTTCAGTCCATTATAAAATAAAAGTTTAAATCACATTTAACTCGAAATTGACACTAAAAACATCAAATAGTAATATTATTCTCTCATTTCATTCCATAAACCGCTGGTTTCAAAACGAGACGAGAAACTGACATCAAACGTTGGTTTTTGGTATTTTGGTCAACCATTCCGATTAACTTTTTTTAAAATTAATTACACACATATTAATTACACGCACATTTGAATTAATTAGGCTATTACGAACCTATTAATTAGGCTATTAGGAACCTATAGCTATTAATTAGGCTATTAAGAACCTTTTAATTAGGCTATTAGGAACCTATAGCTATTAATTAGGCTATTAAGAACCTATTACTATATCTACCTAAATCCGAACCTATTATTATTGCTATTTATTTAGAAAGGGGCTTCTGGCTATGGAATGACGATGAAAGATCCGATTGAAGTCGGATCGTTACTTCGGATTCGGATCGGATGTAGTGTGAAACCGCTCATAGTCTCTTCCGATGCATTTCACATGGGTACTCGCCAAAAGTACATAATGACTTCATGATTACGTGGTTATTAGAAAAACATTTCTAATCTCCTTATAGAAAACCACGGTTGATAGCGTGAAGCAATAATTGCATACAACAGTAGTCAGATATTTCACTCACAATATGACCAAAGCGTGACATCGGCTGATAGAAGAAAACTGATATTCGATATTTTTACTACCACCAAATACAATAAACAAAGTATTTTCAAAGAGACAATACAATATTTCTTTGCGAGTATAAATTGTAAAGGCGTCAAAGTGTATGTTTGTTATCGCTATCATAAATAAAACGCTCCAACTAATGGTACAAAGGATTCCTTATTTCCTATCCTTTGTCGTAAAACGCTACTAAAGTTTTTCCTACGACAGTTTTGCCTATTTCATTGAGTGTTTCAAATAAGCTGCCGTTTGTATGATATTTATTTAAGAAAAAAACGAATACGAACCTTACGGATGGGATTCTCGTCCTTTCATAAAATCTTACAACCCCCTAAACAGCTTTAGGGGATGAATTTATAAAAGTCCTTCCTTAATTTTCTCTTTCGCTATCAGTTTATGGAACTCTTATAGAAAATTTCGTACAGTTTCGGTATGCGTTGTCGGTCAGTGAATGAATTTAAGATTTTTACTAAGTAGATTGGTGTACAAATGAATGTTATTGTTCTTTGTCTAGTCTAGCATCTTTATATTCTCTTCCTTTCTTCTTTACGCAAAATATTCGCTTTGATGTGAAGTTGCGGAGCCGGACACCAGCCCGTATAACCCGTTACTTAGCCTCTCTCTTATTTCTTATAGGTGTAAGAAAGGACAAGTTCTAAAGAAGGGGTTCGTCAGCTTAGATTTTTCTATTCGAGCGCATACAACCCGAATCTCTTCAAAGTGAGAGTGAACAGGCTTCTTCTGGATAAGCTCACTCCATCGTAGACTTTGTCTCTGTCACCTCTGATCTAGACTAGAGTCAAGAACAAACCCATTTTAAATAAAAAAAAACGTTGTTTTAAATTACTCAAAATTATGGCCTTGCCATATGTCAAATAATAACGAGTGCGTAATCGTTATTATTTGACGTTCGTATGTTACGTTAACCAACCGTTTAAAACAACCGACCCTAAGGATACTTACTTTCTTCTTCTTCTTAGCGTATCGATGGCAAAAAGTTCAAACATATTTGGCCCAAAATTAAGCTGCGCGAACTCCGCTGGATGCTATGATGAAGTGACACATTTCTGCTTGACGCCACAATTCCGTACCCCTGATAATATTCACACATATTTTATGGCATCGGATAAAAGAGCGACATACATATCTTTTAATGTTTCACATGGACATCAAACGACACTGATCGGTCGTTTGCATTCCGGAGGTCCTTTCAGACTAGTAAAGTGCTTAGTAAGCGTCTTGTGAGACGAATTTAAAAGGATAATGTGGGGATAATAAGGGTTTCACTTGACTGATTTGGAGGATAGTTTATTGAATTTATTGTAATGCAATGCTAATAGAATAAGATAAAATTTTAAGCATGCATGACTGATTTCGCGTATAGGTGAAAAAATGTTATGTTCACGTACCCTGTGTTGTTAAAAAAGAGGTTCATTTGCCAATAAACTGCTTTGCAGTTTGGCAGAGGTAAAATATCTTTTGATGTCTGAGAATAAACGCTTTTTCATTTTTTTTTTCATATTGTAATATTATCGAGGGGCCCGTGGCCAAATAATAACAGCCGCACAGGTTGATCTACGATCCGATTAAGCTACGCTTGCCATGGTTGGTCTGTGGATGGGTGACCATCTTTACATACCGAGACCTCTCCGTGCCCCGGAAAGCACGTTAAATCGTTGGACCCGGCTGTCATTCCAGGATCTTTGAGACTGTCAAAGATCCTGGAATGACAGCCGGGTTACGGGTAGTCAGAAGACCGAAAGTCTGACAACCAGTCTTACCATGGGGTATCGTATTACCCAGTAACTATGTTGTGGAGGTCAGATAGGCAGTTGCTCCATGTGAAATACTGGTATTCAACTGAATCCGGTTAGACTGGAAGCCGACCCCAACATAGTTGGGGAAAGGCTAGGCAGATGATGATGTATATTTTTATCTTAGTATCTCGTTAAAATCTTCATAATTATGAGAGACGAATAATCAAAATTATTAAATTTAGTGGGAACTATTATTACAGCTGAATACATATTTCATCAAAGCTATTTTAATATATAATTTAATATTCTTTAAATAACTTTTTCCCTAAATTGTTAAATTATTATATTTATTTTAACAGACTGTTGTACCTAATTGTTTTTGAAATAAATAAATTATTAAAAATTATTTAAATTTCTTATCATATTGATCTCTGACTCTCATGTCTGCCACATGTCACATGATAATTGTCCTAAGAGAACCACCAATTGGGTCCCACTAAACGCACGACGATATCGCGGCAGACAAAGACGAAGATGGCGGTTCGAGCTTGACTCCTACCGTCGGGACTGGCCGGCACACGCAAAACAGAATTATGTGTAAAAAGGAGAGGGAGGCCTATTAAATTTAATAGGTCTTTTAAATTATATTGAAACGAACGATTATATTAGGTCCAGTTGAAAACCAGCGTCAGGCACCAGTTGTCTGGAATTTTTGCTGAACTGCGCCTTTTTGGCGCAGCCGTGAGGCACACTTTCCTGCTTATTTCTTACATCGAACTTTGCACTTTTTATTTTTATCTTAGTTTTTATCTGATGTACGACTATTATCTAAGTACCTGGTGTATTGTGTGTCTCTTAGTCTGAGCTAAATAAATGTATTTTCTTTCTTTCTATTAAACGTTACCACGCTCAGGGTGCTGTATGACGCTTTGGTAAGGAGTCACTTAGAACACAGTGCGGTGATTTGGGCTCCTCATGAAGCGATATACAATGTCATGCTAGAGCGAGTAAATAAAAATATTTTTACAAAAATTTTAGTTACATCATTAATGTTGAATTTGTTATTATATTATGTGAGAACGATGTAAAAAAAGACGAACACATTAAAAGCTCCTAGAGTACAGCAAATAGTACTTAACAAACTACAATCCAAAAATAAATTAATTAAAAATAAGCCGAGGCAGCCAAGTGATGACCAGCCTCAACTGACGGCGCCCGTTCACGAACACGACGCATAAATCAGCACCATTCAGCTCAACCATTTTAATTTGAAGTAACAAAACAACAATCTAAAAATAAAATAATAAAAATAAGCCGAGGCAGCTCAGTGATGACCATTTTTTTTTGTTTCCGGGGTGGAAAATCCTGATGGATGTCCTCCGCCCTGGGGCGGGCGGCGGTGTATGTCAGACTCTTACTGACTAAAAACCACCCCGGTGTTCCATCTTACACCTATGCCGGGGGTCGCGGGAACGTACGATCCTTCCGCAACCCCCGACTGAGCTAAATAATGACCAGCCCCGACTGATGGCGCCCGTTCACAAACATGAAGCATAGATCAGCACCATTCAGCTCAAGAGGCTTCAGCATGCAGCGTTACATCAAGTACTTAGATAAAAGTGGCTCAAATGTTAAGTAGTGCATGAAAGCAAGCGAGTATCTGCTTGGCTGGACTTAACAACTTCGTAGATAAGTCAACGAGTGGAGGCTATGACGGAGCACTGCAGGCGATTGAAATTGATAGCGTCTTCATTTTGTAGAACATAACTTTCCTGGCTAGAAATATTGATTTTTCAAAAATCCAATGATGCAGTTTTAGTTTTCATCAAAATCGAGCATGAGACTCCTTTGAGTACTTTTCGCTATTCCTCATAGTTTCGGATTTGGCCATCCGGCGTGGATGGCCAAATCCACTTGAAAAATTCACTCTGTTTATCTACGTTTTACATAAATACAGGCTCTCCAAACAAATCGTAAAAATAAAACCACAGTAAAGGGTTAGTACAGAGGACTAGTACAGCCAGCCTCAAAATAAAGTAAACATCGACAAGAATTCGTTTTTATTGTCTGCAATCATTGTTCCATAACATGATATTAATTTGTAGCCATAAAATGTGTTCCTACTTTATTATTTAATTGTAGGCATGTTCTTAAAATAGATTGTAGACAAAAATACAATTTTTTGTCGATGTGTTATGTCACCGTATGATTGTGAACACCGTTAGTTTATAATCTAACTCGCGAGATTGTAAACTGTCGATAAATTGTGAACTGTACCATACAGCTTACAATATAACGTATTAATTTTCGATAGTTATCTATCGAAAAATGTAAATGGTTTGTTGCAGTGCACAATATTTCAATAGTTTATAATCTCGCGAGATAGATTATAAATTAACAATTTTTATAATTATACGGTCACCGTACACATGTTTTTGAGGCTGACTATACCTACCCATCAACGCAATGGCCCAGCCACCCATCACTGTTTATGTATATTATAGCTCTTAGGCTTGACGTGGTTTAAGTTTTATGGTCTGGAAAATAGTTAGGAGTCGTATACATAACAATAGGTATATTGTCACGCACAATCGTTTAGTTCTAGCAAAAATTGTTAAGAGGGAACAGGGCGTGCGATTCTCCATACAAATGTATTCCCCTTTTTTCTTCGAGAATAATGCGTCTAGAGCAATTTTTTTTTCATAAAATTAATGTCTGCTGTAAACACGTTCCTGTCATTTTCTTTTTTCATCAACTAATTAGTAAAGAAAATATGATCCTCTAAAAATAGGGCATTTTATGTAATTAGTAATCAGAGGACTACCAGACAAATTAGAAAAGTTTTTAACAGAAAAAAAAAATGTTAGAATCCTAAACATACTCTTTCTTAAAATGTTAATGTAAAAAATAATTGAATCGGCTCAGTTTTCGAGGAGTAAAAAGGGGCATATATCTACGAAACGTCGATCTTGTCAAAATTTGTGATAATTTCGGTCTGAGCCGCAGCTGTCCCTATCACACACGACGGGGACAGACTTGAGGTAAGGCGACGGCAATAGTTTCTTCAAATACCCATTTTTCAAATACCTCGCAGGCCCCGTCCCCTGTTAAAAGCTTTTTGAAAATAATTATTACGTTGTGTCATGTTACTTTGTAAAGTTTTGGGTGATAGGGTTACTCCTTATCTCTAATTCAAACCTCCATTCACACTCACTCTTTGTTACTAATCTTTAAACTGGTTTGAGTAAGAGTATTCATATCAGTAAGAATGTGTTATAATGGTAAGGGTACCATTATAACACATTCTTATCCTGTAACCATCTCATGAAAACTTAGGTAACGTGAGCCTGGAGTGAGCTGTCAGTGTCATCCCACGATGCTAGCGACTGACCAAGCATTACATTTACAAATATAACAAATTCAGCAACTTCTTTTGATCATCTTATATTTTTTTAAACCATTATTGAATATTTTGGGGGATTTTCAAATAAAATAGCAAAATATTTAGTATTCAGTCGTTAGTACAGTAGTTATTCAGTCAGAAACTCAATGTTTTTCCAAAATAGACTAATCCCTTTAAAGCCTGAGGCGCGAGCGCGTCACACACGAACAATAAATAAAATAAAACATAGGTACACGTCTACGCTAGCTATTAAAGAAAATGCGCATTGACGTTGTTTGTTATTATGAACCTATTGTTAACTGATTAAATAAATGCAATCCCATGACCCAATCTCGATTATATTTATTGTAATCGAGATTACTTATCGTAATTTTAAGAAAAATTACGATAATTGCCCCTCAGGTGTCATATATATGTATACGTTTCAGGGAATAATAATGAACTATATAATAATTATTTAGTTCATTATTTCCAAGAGCGAATTAGGTATTTTAAAATCAATCAATTTGCTTGGCTTTAACTTTTTTTTTCAATGTTTGCGTCGTGCCTTACTTTCAAGCTGAAATCAATTAAATTATTAACAGATACACAGAACTACACCCTAATTACGTGAGTAGATAATCTACTCATGTGCCCTAATTGCGTAACACACAATAACACAATCTGAATAGTTTTGACATAATTATGTTCGAAAAATTTGTCTGCTCACCAATGTAAATAACGCAACAAGTATTGTTGAACTGTCAATATGAAACCCATTGTTGCTGATAGTTTGTCACGCAATTACTCCGCTTGTTAAAGCGTGTGGTGTTGATTAATAATTAATTGATCTTGCGAAGACAATAGCTCAATAATCATCGCGTCTTAATGTAATCAATTCATCTGCCTGTCGGATATCGCCTAAAGAGATATCAAAGGATAATAGATAACAATTACCGAATACAATTATGTAGGTACAGACGCCAGCACATCAACCTACTCCAATCTGTCATATTTCTTTAATAGATTTTCAACTTTATCGCTAAAACATAAGGTTCAAAGTTGATTGGGAAAATTTGACAGTTTCGGGTAGCTTGATGTGCTGGCGTTTGTACATTAATTTTAATGTATCTTGATGTAATTATGTATAAGTACCGAGCCCGCAAATTTCAAGTTTGGAGGTAAAACCACGAAATAAATGAATGCAGAAGGTGCTCTCTTATAACTGCCTGTATTACTATATTTTCAATTACCTACAATTTGATAAAAATATCATAGTCCGACTTTAAAATAGCTGCAGTAAAATGATACTTCTTAATAACTCATTTCGGACTGAGTTTAGAGATATGCATGTCAAATAAGTTTCGTTTGTTAAACTATTCAGCGATGCTATTCTGTAAAAATCTCACCGTGATAACTTAGGTGAAGTGAGCTGTCAAAAGTGTCATTTCCTAGCAAAAACAAACTCACTTCACCTCAGTTTTCACGGTGAGACTTTTACAGAATCGACCAGCTGTACTAGAAAAACAAGATTTGGTCGATGGCCGCGAAAAAACAAAAAGAAGCCAATTTGAGTCATTTAAGTAACACATATGCTGTCATTTTACTGCAGCTAAGTAAAAATCCAACTATAGGCAATTTTAATGAATAAATACCATACAATACAATAGTTTTTGCATCTTGCGGATACAGATATTTGATTTTTCCAAGATCATGTACATATGTATGTATATCGAATTATTTGCTATTGCTTCCAACTTGTTTCTATACCTTTATAAGAATGTGCCAATTGATTTGTACAGACGCCAGCACATCATGCTACCCGAAACTATCAAATTTTCCCAATCAGCTTTGAACCTTATGCTTTAGCGATAAAGTTGAAAATATATTAAATAAATTTGACTAATTGTAGTAGCTTAATGTGCTGGCGTCTGTACGTGACTTTAAACATAATGTACTGCTAAATGACAAATGATTTCATTTCTGTAAGTAGGTTCAGATCTTGTCATTATGCGTTTCTGACAATTCGCGATTTCATTTCTGTAAGTAGTTTCAGATCTTGTCATTTTACGACAGCTGTCATTTTGCGTTTCAGACGTTCTTCGCCCAAACCGTTTGATCGTTTGAACAAACACTTTTAACTTCCAACTTGTTTCTGTGACTTAAAAGAATGTGCCGATTGATTTGTCTGCGCCTTTAAACATACGAGTAATGTAGGTACTGCTAAATGATTAATTTATTTCTGTAAGTAGGTTTGAACACTTTTAACTTCCAACTCTTTTCTGGACCTTAGAAGAATGTACCAATTGATGTCTGTGCCTTTTTTTTTCAAGATAGGAAATCATCAAATGACCCCTCCCGCTCTGGGTAGAGCGGAAGGGAAAAACCCACCCGTGTTCCTTCCTTAACCCTATATGTTCCGAGCTAGCGGTAACCCTTTCGGACAATCCCGCTGACCCAACAGGCTTCGGCCCTGACGGGCGCCTTCGGTTGCTGCTGACATCTCTATGAGGCGCGCGTGGAACACGTACGCGCCGTCCGGCACGCGCCTGGTCCTGATCGGACGGTGAGCTACCCATTACTCTCCGCCCGCAGGCCCGCGCCTACGGTGTCCGATATACTGCTGCTTAAGTAGGTTTGTATACAAACACTTTTACACGTTAAAAATAAATTATTTTTTTAAAAGTTCTGGTTTTTTTTCTCGTTATTGATTTATTTATTCTTCTTATTCCACTACTCTGACAAGAAAGAGCGAAACAAATACAGAGATCACAGTCTCTTCAGACACAATCTTGGTCAGTACATCTGAGGACCATGTAGGTAGATTAGTTTTTGAAATAGCCTTTTGAGGAAGGAATCACACAAATTGGATCGAAGTGAGTCTTCTTCTCTCTCTATGTTTTGTAATCAAACTGATTAGATCGTTTAGAGTTTTGATGCGATGAGATAAGATTCCTTTGATAAAGTTAAGCGAATAATCTTACGCGCCATTTGCTTCTTAATTGGAGTGGTGTGTGAGTTTGATAGCGCTAATCTCCGAAATAGTTAGACCGTTTTCGAGCGTGTTCAATTGATAGATAGGTCGTGTTTCGTTTTAATAGTTCATTGTTTAGTTATAGCTTAATTAATTTAAGGATGACAGCTTTTTAAAGGATTGTTAGGCAAATACAATGGATGATGTCGTGATGGCCCTGTGGTTATGAAGATTTCGCCTGTCATGCATTAGGTTGTAGGTTCAAATCCGTGAAGGTACAGACGCCAGCACATCAAGCTACCCAAAACTGTTAAATTTTACCAATCAACCTTGAACCTTATACTGTAGGGATAAAGTTGAAAATCTATTAAAGAAATTTGACAGATTGTACGAGTAGTAGCTCGATGTGCTGGCCTCTGTACCAATGTGACATTTTCAAGTCACATGTACTTTCTGAGTTTATCATAGACATGTAATTTCTGCCTACCACCATGGAAAGAAAGCGTGAGGTTATGTATGTATGTATTACTGACATCCTGGACTTAATATAAGTCTGAAATCGCCCACCCGTCTTGAGCACGCGTGGTGATCAATGCTCGTGCCTTCTCTGTATGACAAGAGACCTTTACCTTGCAGTGGGACTATAAGGCTTGATTCACACGTACCACAACCACACCACAAGCACAACACGTGGTCGGACGCTAATTTGTATGAAAATCAATAGTTAAATTCACACGCACCGCATTTTGCTGTCATTATCGACCGCGTGTCTGATACCAACCACATCGCAGACACGTCACAACCACAACGCAACCACCAGCGAAACACCGCGAACAAGTGGCCGGCCAAATCGCAAATGTAGGTACCACAACGCAACCGCAAGAAGCCGCAGCGACACTATTCACACGTAACCACAGCTTGACCACATTTTGTCGCTGTGATGTGGTGTGGTTGCGGTATATGTGAATGGGCCCTAATAGGCTGGTATTACAATGGCACATAGCTGGCTCATACCTACTAGCACTCGAAGTCTACCAAAGTAGACTATAAGTACATGCGGCTAAATATGAGCAGGTATACTGATCAGCAGTGCGATTCTGTAACCATCATACCGTGAAAACTTAGGTGAAGTGAGCGTGGAGTGAGCTGTCAATAGTGTCAATTTCTAGCAAAAACAAACTCACTTCACCTAAGTTTTCACGGTGAGATTTTTACAGAATCAACTGGCTGCACCGATCACTGATCACATCAAGTTTGGTTTCCTAAGAAAGCGGTGAACGGTCACACAACAACGTCTATTCAAGTACACAGGGTTTTCCGACATCTTAATTTCAAATACAGGTGAAAATGACAGGTTTTCATGCATAGGTAATATTCATAATCAGTCTATAATGTTCCCACTGCTGGGGCATAGGACTCCTCTCAGTGTGAGGGACTGCGCCATCACGAGCGTACCCAGAAGATGCCTAAGGCACCGGAACTCCCACGCATTGACGAAACACAGCAGGCTGCTTGACGACGGTCTCCGGTGGGAGGGTGGTCGCAAACCAGGCGGGCAACAATTGTTTAAACCTAACCTACAGCTCGTAAGTTGCGGTCGCTTTCACTTGGCCACCACTGCTCTCATTTCATTTGCATGACGGCAGCTATAATATGACGGAACCTTTTTACGAAACCCAAGCTTAACTCATCGACAAAGTAATACTGAAACAAAATGTTGAAGAGTTAAAGATAAGCTTATCAGTAACCGTAACAATTGCCATTATTTCGAAGGTAACCGGTAGTACGGTCTCGCAGAAAAGGAATTATCTAATCATGTCGTTGGTTTTAAATCCAATGTCACTTTTGCCCTAAATTCTAAGCAAAAACGGAAACAAGTGTTGAAGGAAAATCTCAGTTGGAACAAGTGGGATGCGCATTAAGCCCTTTGATGATCCGGCCATCGTATTAGGTAATCCTTTACCCAGAATAGATTCTAACGATGTGCTCAGACTATAAGCTGACATAACACTTCACATTAATGTGTTATTTCTTCCTTATTGGAGATTTTATAACCATAAACAAATAGTTTGTTTAAAAAACTCCGCAGACGAGCCATCTTAAATTAATAACATTCTGAGTTTAAAAGTAAAAGTTAAAAAACAACAAACAAGACATTAAAAAAAATCTTTTGAACCATGTTTATATTAAAAAAATAAACTCTATAATCCCTTGGAACGAAGAAACGGTATACCTACAAACAGAAAAAAAAACTTAAATATTTTGGAAATTAATGTACTAAATGTGAATGTACTGTTTTGAACAACTGTTGTGAACTAACTTACAGCTAATTTATACAGTGTTCTTAGACGTTATGAAATTGTATGCCATTTATAAGTTTCCACTTATAAAAGAGACGTATAACCTTTGCGCAACCCTTCGGAGAGTACAGGCAGTTATGTGAATTCCTAATTCTTAACAATATCTACCTAGGTGATAGAAAACAAATGTATTGTAATGCAAACAGAGAGAGATTTTTTTATTAAAGGGGCTTAAATGTAAGCCCCTTAAACCGCGGTTTAGGTCATGACCTAAAGCGTGGTCACTGTCGGACTGCATAGAAAAGAAAGAGAAGCGCGATGAGTCGATGACACAACGGTGGTAATTTATTGCAAAATATGAAGCAATTATCTACTTACAAAAAATCTATTATCTGGACTATAAAATTAAAACACTAGTGCTTTAGTATTTTGCTTGTAGAAAAATCTGACAAAAAATCAGAATATGTGTATTTGTATGGTTTTAAGATATCTTCATGATTTTTTTCTATCATATCAAATTAGTTTATTATGTTTTCAACACACTATCTAACTAGCATAATATCCAGAAGAATATCACATATTTTTCTGATTTTGTTTACTGTAGTCGATCATTATACTTTTAGGCATTATAAAACTTGCGTTTTTTGCGTTTAGGTCCTGTAGTATCAACTATTCAACGAACAATATCGCGAAGGCCGTTTTATGCCTTAGAGTTACGAGTATATGCACAAACGAGTTTCCAAATTCAAATTCTCAATTGATTCCACGCTCCGAAGTAACAATGAAAAAGCTGAAATAGTTTCGAACCAAATCCGCAGTATAAAGCGTCGTTCCGTAAGAATATAAATTGATGTGTATTTCAGTACGAGCTGGCGGAGCTTTCAGTTGGACTTTCAGTAAGCCAGTGTAAGCGCGCCACCCGCGCAGAATACACGCCGCGCCGCCCTAGCTGCGCGGCAAAACGACAACAAAAACACCTCGTACTTTTCATAACAACAAACCGACATTAAAGAAAACCTTTCTTTAAAAAAACATTTCTCAGTTCCTTTCGACATTTCTTAGCTATGGTGATTTCGAATTTCGAATTTTCTCTTACTTTTGAGTGAGTTGTAAACTTTTTGCTTGAGATGTGAGCGGTTTGCAAATGGCACTTTTTAATTTAGTCTATTCATTCTATGTTGTTCAGAAAACAGTGCAAGTTGATTGGTTTTTACTAATTAAGAAATAAATAAGTGTTATGGAAGAGTGGGTTCGGGAGAAAGGCGGATTCAAACAGCTGACTAGCGGCCATTCTCAGTTTGTTTTGTTCGGTAAGTTATTTTTGAATTTGTTATTTTGAGGCTCGAAAATTTTCGGAAGTTGGGATTTTTGTTATCTTATCGTAATACTGTTAGAACAAGTACTTATCCACTTGACGGTTGATAAGATACAGTGCATCGATTTAGCATCAGCAACGGCAGTTCGTCGAAATATAAATATTTTTTTAGCTATCGCCAATTATTCACGGACTCTTAATTTCGAATAAATTAACAATACATTGGATATTCAATACACACACATAGGTATTTCTACACATCTTCAAGTACTATTGTTCTAAACTTAACACTGGCTTACATTTTCGACCGAACATCAACAAACGCAGTTTACAAAACAAATGTGTTTCATATTTATACATTCAACCATTTTGACACAAACGTATCATTTAAAGTCGGTAACTATTTGTTGATGAATATGAAAACTGATTTAAATTTCTCTAAACAGTAAGGTTATTTAGGGGATCCAAAATAACCAAATCAAAACGCCATTTAATTAAATTCTGAGGATCTTAAGTGTTTTGGGATCTAATAGAGTTTGGTGAAGCGATAGGGCTGATGTTTATCAACATTGGTTGAAGGTTTAAATAACGAAGACTGCTGGCATCCATTAGGTGGTTGTCTTTATTATTTTCCAATACTGGCCAGTATTACCTCAGGCACAGACAAATACTAGCGTCCTGACGAAATTATTAGACTATTCTCTTCGAAAAGAAAAGAATATATCCATTTTACGACGTACTTTTATATTACTAATTTTTAACATTAATTCAGAAATTTATTCAGTATTTGATAAAATTATATTGACAAATTATCTAAATGATCCATACGCGTACACCTCTTACTTTTTCCGTGGAGGTTTAATCGTCACACAATTATACATTTGTGTTATGCTACGAATTACTAATGTTTATGTAGCATAGCATAGCATAGCATAATTAACCTATGACGTTCCCACTGCTGGGACACAGCCCTCCTCTCTGTGAGAGGGAGTGGGCCGTAATCCACCACGCGGGCCCAGGGGGCTTACTCTCCAAACTAATTTTAATTCCAATGAGATGCCAATATGATTCCAATGTTAATTTTACAGTCACGTGATTCGGTACTCTTGAAAACAATATTGTCAACAATTACCCCACACCAAGCCCGAACCCAATTCCACTTAGTTCTCCAAAATGGACACCCAATCTAAAAATTATTTGGCACTAGCATCGAACTCAAGAGTACGAAACGTCACAATTCCAATGTCGATCTATTGGAATTAAATTGAAGAGTAAGCACCCAGTGCGGGTTGGTAGATGTCACATGTCTTCGAATTTTTGGTTCTAGGACATGCCGGTTTTCTCACGATGTTTTCCTTCACCGCAATGTTTATGTATAAGACAATAACTATTTCTACATTACTATTCTCGTACTAAAAATGCGATCACCACAACAGAAACTAATGTGTACTATTTGAATTCATGTCCTGTCGTCAAACAATGCCTTCTTCGTTTAGCTTTACTACGAGTATTAAGGCTCCTACAAACAGGCGCGACACGCGATATAATCGCGCGCGACACAAAGGAACCGCTCGTTGCGCGACTTTTGGTGCCTTTGTGTCGCGCGCGATTTTATCGCGTGTCGCGCCTGTTTGAAGGAGCCTTTATAGTCTATGTACAACTCTTACTTACAGTGTATTTTTCCTCTTGTCTTATTTGATAAACAAACAGGGTACGTAACATCAATCACATTCTGTAATAAAAGGTAATATGGTAAAAGTAAGGAATGACAACATGAAAACCTGCAAAATAGAAATCACGAGTATGTTTTTTTTTTGTTTACGAAATACGTTAATAAATAAAACATAGTCGGGTTAGTTACTTAAACTCAAAGTCAAAGCATTTGTTTCAATTAAACCATTAACAGGCACTTTTGAATTGTCTAGAAGTCGGTCAGTTACACTATTAGAACTCAAAAACCTTTGTTTTGAAGTATTTCCGGCCCGAATAGCAGATAGAGATTAAGACTTGGGGAAATTCACGAAAAAAATATTAATGAAGATAATTAATTATCCATACATTTTGTATGAAACGGATTTTTTTTATGATAGCTATATTATCATTAAAAAAATCCGTTTCATACAAAATTTATGAGAAAATTAATTAACTTCATTAATATTTTTTTTATTAAGCTAATATAACATTTATTGACTCTAAGGCGGTCCTCCCAAATTATCATTTAGAGACCTATTTCAAGTGATAAATTGAATAATTTACGTCAAAACCAGGTGACGGAGGGTCATAACAGAATTTGGTGTAATCATTTTGATTTAATACTATTATCCTTTCCAGAGCCTTTGATGTTTATTATCCTACAAATGGTTTGGGGCTTCCCTTAGACAAACTTTGCTGAAAAAATCGCTCAATTTCTTAAGATTGAGTAGGGTTATTAAGAAAATTCTCCCGCGATTGTATCGAAGTATCTAGCCTGCTGGTGCTTTTTACGCGCATAAAAAGTTTGTCTTTAAAATCTATAATCATTCAAGAAAAATATAAACCATCTTTTAGTCGTCCTTTGCCCAAAGAATTAGCATTGCCATTCAACGCGGCAATGCTGCCAGTCTTCTGGGCACGTTTCTGGATGACAGCGATTCGGACGAGTACCTCAACGCCTAAGTGTCCTTTTTAGTATTTACTTAGGGTTGATTTTACCAACGTCAAATATCTTTTATCCGTGGAATAGAATTGACGTCTGACAGTTCTAGTATGGAAGAACTGTCAAAAATTCAATATTTATTCTCAGGATAAGACTTTTTCTAAATATAAAATTTTGGTGAAATTAGCCCTTAGTCCTTTAATTTAGTACCTAGTGTAAATATGTAGTAAATTCTACCTTATAAACTAACTTTTTACTCGAGACATATTATACTTATTGCGACTAGTCATTTTGTCGTTTTCTAACAACCTAATGCTCAAAGTCCTGTAACAGTATAAATGTTACGTCTAACAGCAATCATATAGCAAAGAGACTGTGATGCAAAATCAGAGGTAATAATATAGCATGAAATTTAAACCAATGCGCAAACATTTACTATGAATTCAGAGCATGATTCTAGACCTTCTAGCGTAGAAATTCTTCTTCGCTTATCAAAAAAAATTTGCTGTTTCATAGAAAACTGTAATACCTACTCTGCCAAAATACTTATATGAAACAACAATATTTTTTATACAGTTTGCGCACTGTTTTTTTTTCAGTTTGGGCACTGTTTTTTTTTCTGTAAGTGTATGTCTAAGAACGCCTGGACGTAAAAATGTCACGACGGGATTTTATCGCGCACTGGATTCTCAACTCTCGCTGTTAAGACCAGCTTTGAGAATCTAACAAAGCACATCCGAGCGCATCAAAAAAACACACAGTTGGATTTTCTACAGTCTGCGCTAAGCTGTGAAAGGATTATAAGTACCCCTGTATTTTTAATTAGCTACTAATCTCCACAGATTCTAAATACTACGAGTACCTGTTTCTATGGAGGTTAGAAGTAAGGAGAACTTACTCTGTTGTGAAAAAGTGTCCGTCAAACTGCGTTAAGTTAGGGTGGCGCCACAGTAGCAACTGGGCAAAGGACATGTTAGGAAATGGGCTTAAAATAATAATTTTTTTGAACAGCTGTCATGTATGGTTTTTCTGATAGGGAAACTTATTCAGGATGGTCTGACAAAAACAGAAAAAATATTAAAAGCACCATTATTGAATAAATACATATTTTAAATCCAGATATTTTTGGTGTCATAATAATTATTATTTTTGCACATTGAAACAAAGAAAAAATGGTTAAATATCATTTTTTAAAGCAAATTATACACCTTATTGTTATTTAAAATATTCTAAAATAATATTAGATGGCTTAAAATAAAACCAACTCCATGATTTGTATGTATGGCATTAATTCCTTTGCCTCCTAATGGAATCTATGAAAATATTACCTCTGCCAGCAAGGTTGTCATACTTGTCAGCTGTCAGTACACAGGTCAAAATTGAATTGAATTTGACACTTGATTGACGTTGACAATTCACAATGACAATAATGACATCCAACCGAAAAGTGTTGCCAAAATCAATAATTACTGTGGGTTGCAATTTATTTTTTAAATAATGATTATTAAAATGTATAAAAATTAAGGAAAGGGTGCTTTCAAAAAATAATTAAAAATTATACAAAGTCTCCTTAATTTATGTACTTTCATAAAAATACGATCTCTTCCCTGTTCACAGTAGCTTCGAATAAAAGCCCAGCCTCCATACAAAAACCTAACATGTCCTTTCTCGCAGTAATAATTTTAGGTTATGTTTACAAAATTATTTTGGATTACGTAAATAGTTGAGGTTTGGTATACTGGGCTGTCACTAGTTAGTGAGAAATGGAATATTTTTAGTGACTAGAGTAGTTACTCTAGTCACTAAAAATATTCCATTTTCTAACTCGGCATATTTCAATCCGTCAACAACTGCTACATTCATACCATACCCTTTGCCTACGCTAGTGCCATTTTGGAGGGTTTTTGAACTTACAGCTGGACACTTTTTCAACTTTCCCCCCTTATGAGACGGTTCTCCTTACCTCTACCCTCTATACCTGTTTCTAAAACAATACTGCAGCCTGTTCACAGTTATTTACCTCTGACAGTAACCTTATTGTAACGAGAGCAAAATTGACAATGATTTTGACAGACTTGTCAGTGACAGCAACCTTATAAGAATCAGAATTCATTATGATTTGAACAGTGATGCAAAACCAGAGGTAAAATAACTGGGTAAGGACTGTACCTACAACCTAACCAAAACACTACAGATTATATTTAATCAGACTTTCAACTAACGTAAAAAACTTAATCCAAAAAGGCTCAAAGCTGAATATGATAAAGAGGTCCAAGCATCGTTAAACTAAAGGAGTCAATTAAATCGCTTCACGTCGTTATTTTTACTCGAGTTATGGAAACATAGATGACGACGTATCCAATCAGTACCCTTACCATCTTCCTCTTTTTAGTACTTATTTCGTTCAAATGAAAATTGAGTTTACCGGTCGTGTTTTTTAGAAAATTGGAGAGCTTATTAGTTATTATACCGGCTGATTTTTTTATCGTCTGGACCAAAACAGGGTATAAAAGGTGAACGGAGTAGAAGCGTATGGCACAGATATTTATTTTCACAAACATTAAAATAAAAAAATCTCTTTTTTTACCGATCGAATATCGCTACGCATTTAAGTTGAATTTTCATATTATTTGTCGATTTATTGGTTCTCTTTGTGAAAAAAAATCTCTGCCCTAGGCTCTTACTACCATTTATATCCTATTTTTGTCCAGATGATAAAAAAGTCTGTCGGTATATACTGAAAATACTGGCGGGTTTTATTTTAAGGCTTACTTTTTCAGCTTATATTTAAGCTGAATTTCAGTCAACGTGCTGTAAAATCCCATTTAAGCTGCTGTAATGTAGATAAAGTTGATGAAAATATCATAATATCGATGGGGAATTGAGAGATTAAAATTGAATAGGCATTTAGTTACCTAGGAGACTTAACCCCTTCCATTTCATTTAAAAAGCCGCCAATGTAATTAAATGTACAGACGCCAGCACATCAACCTACTACAATCTGTCAAATTTCTTTGATAGATTTTCAACTTTATCGCTAAAGCATAAGGTTCAAAGTTCATTGGGAAAATTCGACAGTTTCGGGTAGCTTGAGGTGCTGGCGTCTGTATAATACAGCAAGAGAACACAATGAAAATAAATCTTCGATGGAAATCTAATGTACCTACTCTCGTTCAGTGACCTGTAGGTACATTCATTGTAAAGACACAGGACATAATTATATCACATTACAAATTCTTGAATCTAATACAAATACAAATTTCTCAGCTTTGTCTCAACTTATTCTTTAATAAAAAATATTTCTTTATCGTAAATTCAGTCCATCTATAAATTTTCTCATCGATAAGAAATTGTAATTGACAGGTTCTTCTTCGGCTTTTTTTATCTTTTTTCTTTTATCTTTCAATATCTTTTAAGAGCTTTTATTAATGATAAGGGACTGAAGTTCAATAGATGAAGACGGCTTAGAGATCTTTTAGTCACATCATCATCAGCTTCTTGTCCTTGCCCCATGTTACTTGGGGTCGGCGCAACAAGTTTTCTATTTCCATTCTCTCCTGTTAGTTGAGGAAAATGGAATACGTTTTACCTGTGTTAACCGCATAACATTAGATAATTAAACATTGACATAATTCCTAACCGGGATCCAGCAGAATATCAGCGTCACGTACCTAAATTTGCCTGACACGTGCTGTACTCAATCAACCAACTTTGAGAGCACACGGCACTTTCTTTGTACTTTCGTTATTTTAGTGTCCTTTATTTCTTCAAGTATGTTTTATTTTTTGTGTTTTTATAATTTGTTGTGCTTTTGTGTCTTGTGCTATTTATTTTAAATAAATGGTTTATCTATCTATGTATATATCTAAGCAGAAGAATAATCAACATCTTAGCGCTCAGTAGGATGCACGCTTCCTTAGCTTACACACGATGCAATTTACTCGTACATGTCGAAGTTAGCGCTACATAAGGTTACGCTACACACAATGTATAAGCCACAAGAGTAATTAATTAACAAGATCCCTAACCTGTGACGTAACATGAACTAGTACTTACAACATGTACTTTGCCAATTAAAGCTCCATGTCCTAGAGCCAAAACTTCGAAGACATGTGTCATCTACCAAATCGGACTGAGCTCGCGTGGTGGATTACGGCTGCTTTCTAACTGTGGCAATATTATAGGATCCTTATGCAAAAGCATAGTCGGCCTCTAACATTCCTTGCTGGGAAAGAAAGAAAATAGATTTTTCAACACATTTGCTCGAAAAATGCATTTACAAAGCCTGTATACATTGTTCGAAAGTTAAAAATTACGCACCATCCAACGGAACGTGCGGTAAAATAGGTACTCTCACCTAAGTACCTATTTTACCGCACGTTCCGTTGTATAGCACCGTGCGTTTTCTTTACGGTTTTTTTTTTAATTTCCATAAAAAAATATAAGAATTCCACCAAAGAGTTTTACATTATGAGAATTAACAACCTGACTGATCGAACCTCCTTGGAAGCGCTTTTGCTCAATACGTTGTCTCACTTTAATACTAAAGAGTAAATGAGACGAAAGATGTAGTTCTAATTTTCACCACGTGCATGTGGCGCCATTTGCAAATTCGCGCCATTTTCATATTCGAAATTTCAAAAATTGTTGCGACTTTCCCACTGTTAAATAAACAAAATAATAATATGAGTTCAACATACTAAGTGTGAAATTAATAATGTCAGTCAGTCAGTTAAGCTTCCAAAGCAGCAAATTTCACTGAATTTCAATAATTGTTCAAATTTTACTATTAATTTCCAAGAGTAGTGACCTATCTGTTTATTTTCTTATTTGCTTATAAAAAATAGTCAAATGAAAAAGTTTGTTTAATTATATACTGTACTGTTTTCTCGCAAATGTGTTGAAAAACATTGTATGACACACGTGCAGAAATTGGTATTTACAAACTCGTGACTATGGTAAGCCCTCGACTTCGTCTCGGGCTTACATTCGTCTACTCGTTTGTAAAAACCAACTTACCGCACTAGTATCATAAATAACTATATTTGCGGTAAACATGACGCATAAAAAGAACACAAACACAAAAAACAACAAGTTGGGGGAAAACATGCGTCACATCCACGTAAAACGGCCATCGCTCAGGACAATGCTAAGACCCTATATGAGACAGAGCCCCAGCGCTGGTTTTACAGCGACAGCCGGTGTTGACGTGATGACGTCAACCAGTGCGTCTGGGTTCATTATAGGCTGCTATGAAAGCACCATATAACTCACCGTCTACTAAAACAAAGATCCGAATTCAAAACAGTTTCCCTCACAACTGCCACCCACAGATCTGTTTACCCCTCGGGCGATAAAAGGCTCACTAAGTAAATCCGTTAACTCACTTACAGTACAATAGGTAAACTTTGCTGTTAGCCCATTCATAGCTCTGTAAGACATTTATTTGAACCGTAATAGCTGTTATAAAGACGGATTGCCTAATAAAATATTTTGATATTCTATCAAGTGAAAATGAGCTTAATGTTCAATGAATCTTTTGAATTACTTTTGCTTTTGTATTTTTAGGTTATTATTTACTGAAAGTCGCGGTTTTTTCCTAATAGCGATTTCACCATAGTCAGATATTTTTTTTCTGTGAAATAAAATTGATGCCTGACAGTTCTAGTATGGAAAAACGGACAAAAAAATCAAAATTTACTCTCAGGATAAGACTAGGTATAAAATTTTGGTGGAATTCACCCGTAATAGTAATCTTTATCTGTCGAAACTTTTCACGAATCTTGAAATTGATTATTATTAATTGCGACACATAGCAAACAAGAGCTTGATTTCTAAATGCCTTTTCTGATATAGTCTGTGTGAACGTTTGTGAAGATGTCTTTTACTCAATCGTGTAAAATAGCCGTACGGATTTCAATGTGTTACTTCAAACAAAGCAATTCTTTGTTGTTTTAATATTGATCTCGGTAATGTATAAGTATAAAATTGAAATGACGTTTGTTAGTCTCACTAAAACTCGAGAACGGCTGGACCGATTTGGCTAATTTTGGTTTTGAAATATTTGTAGAAGTCCAAGGAACCTTGGACTAAAAGGTGAGAAAACATGAAGAAGTTGTAAGGCAAATAGTTAAAGCAACAATTTTATTATCCCATACAAACTATTCGTACCTGTCAAATACGGTGCATTCAGAAATTAAATAATACGGAGGTAATAAGATTGTATAGTTTGATTTATTCAATTGTTTGATCTGTCCTTTAATATTTTATTTCTATTTTAGTTTATTATCAAGACAGACATTTTTTTAATGTAGCTTGATATATCTTTCTAAGTTTAGTCACAAAATAAATTTCTGAACGCACTATAAATATGTGACAACAAACAAAGATGCTATTTCTTTCCTTTGTGACTTTGTGAAAGTACTGCCATTTACCATTTTTTGTAGTTTAGTGTACCTATTAGTGAAATAGTTTAGTGTACATTTACAATTGAACTTTGTCACGTTATTTAATTCTGAGGCGGTACGAAATTCGCCTGATCAGCTAGTTATAAATAAATGCTATAATAATTTGTTACCATCTAACTTTTTATATCCTTATTTTATTGTATAATTAATTTAATTATCTAGATTTTTTAGCATCTTGTAACATCTTTACAGTATGGAATACAACAAATGAATATGAATGTAGTTGGGCACAGAATGACTACCTGTGTATACACGGTGCCGATGATTAATTCTCCATTCACTCGAACATTTTGTTCAGGTGTATGGATAGATAACTGTGGGATTTACACCTAGAAATACCTTTTAAATGGATAGGTACATGAATTAGTTACCCTTTTAATCAAGTGATACCGCAATATCTAGTATAGCTGTGACTCAAACCGAAGATTTGAACAGAGGAGCGTAGTTTTAATTAATTTATCAAATTAAACGTTTTCGAACTATATCCCTATCTACGAATTGACAAGTAAATTTTTTGGTTGGTTTCCTTACAACGCTATTCTTCTAAAGATTGTCTAGCGTAGCGTAGGCGGTTCAATCACTCAGCACAGTCGGTTCATGACGCATACGCTGTAGAAGTGGTGTGTGGGAGCTGCGTCTTTTTAGACTTCCAAGCGTTTATTATTCGATTTCTTGCACTTTATCTTCAAACGAAATAGTAACAGGAATTTTTGTTCGTCATTGCAATACAAAAGTGCATGTTTGTTCAAAAAATGCTAGTATAGTACAGACGCCAGCACATCAAGCTACAACAATCTGTCTAATTTCTTAGATTTACAACTTTTTTTTTTAATTTTTTTTATTTGAAATGGGTTTGCTCTTGACTCTAATCTAGGTCAGAGATGACAGAGACAAAGTCTACGATGGAGTGAGCTCACCCAGAAGAAGCCTGTTCACTCTTACTTTGAAGAGATTCGGGTTGTATGCACTCGGAAACACAAACGAAGGAGAGAGAAAGTTCCAATATTTTGCTGTGCGCATTATAAAGGACATTTGTAAACGCTTAGTGCGAATTTGTGGAATAGCAACTAGGTAGGGATGGTAACTTGCAGTGCGTTTGGATGTCCGAAGGTAGAAGGGGGCCGGTGGAATGAGGTCGTGGAGTTCTTGGGCACACTTTATCGCTAAAGCATAAGGTTCAAAGTTGATTGGGAAAATTTGACAGTTTCGGGTAGCTTAATGTGCTGGTGTCTGTACATAACATAACATCACGCCTGTAATCCCCAGAGGGTTAGGCAGTGTTGCAGTATAGTACATTCCCAGAGCTTATTGCCCTCAACCGGCCACAAACCCATACTCCGGGCTGCTACTGAGAAATTCCAGATGGAAAAACCCAATAACACTTGACCCGAGTTGAGAATCGAACCCGGGACCCGCAGTGCGATTCTGTAACCATCTCACCGTGAAAACTTGGGTGAAGTGAGCGTGGAGTGAGCTGTTAATAGTGTCAATTCCTAGCAAAAACAAACTCACATCACCTACGTTTTCACGGGGAGATTTTTACAGAATCGACCGGCTGCTCAGGAGTAGCG
Organism: Luperina nickerlii; assembly: GCA_963855955.1. Classification (NCBI taxonomy): domain Eukaryota; kingdom Metazoa; phylum Arthropoda; class Insecta; order Lepidoptera; family Noctuidae; genus Luperina; species Luperina nickerlii. Next base: position 3,402,242 of record OY979663.1, read on the forward strand.
CTTGCAACCACTACACCAACGAGGCAGTCATAAAACGATTAGTAGAGTAAAATCTTTTCGCCTTTCTGAAAACAATTTTTTTTGTTAGCCTTTTTTGTAACCCACTGCTGGTCAAAGCCCTCTCCTATTTTCTTCCAAACCTCCCTGTCTTGTGCGATCTCTGGCCATGTTGGCCCTGCAAATTATATTAGACCGTCACACCACCTTCGCTTTGGTCTACCTCGACGGCGATGTCCTGCCTCAGGCGTTCAGTGAGTGACGATCTTTGCCCATCTCTCCGGGTGCATTCGCGACACGTTTCTGCCCCACTCCCACTTAAGCCTGGCCGTTTTTTCTCCAACATCCGCATCTGAAAATTATTACATAACAAATTCTTCTTCGTAAAATAATAACGCAAATTTTCACAGACGGTTTCCTTAATTGTACATACAAATTAGCTTACTACACAAAAAAGAAATAATCTCCTCTCTTGCTAAAACGTCAGTATTTTTCAGTACGAACGCCGTTGGCTTTAGTAGTGAAATAAAATGCGCACAACTGAAATGCCGACTTAGTTTAAGCCCGATTATGTTTTGCACTCAAACGCAAGCTGGCTGTTAGTTTTTCATTTACGTCAAGCAATAATAAACTTTTAAGCTTTTTGCTTCCCTATATTTTTTTTGCGTTTGGGTATTATTTGTTTGTGATTTGGCTTTGTAACACTATAATAAAGAACTTTGTACACTGATCTGATAAAATAGAATAGAATAGAATGCTCTTTATTATGTACCCATATAAATTACAGACATAAAAATATGTAAAAAAAAAATCTATATTGGAAACTTGTCATAGCATAATCTGCCTATAATGTTCTCACTGCTGGGACACAGGCTAATCCACCACGCGGGCCCAGAGATAATTGGTAGATTTCACATATCTTCGAATTTTTGGTTCTAGGACATGCCTGTTTCCTCACGATGTTTTCCATCACTGTTTAGAGAGCAGTGGTTATGAAATAATTTACACAAAGTACAGTACCCGGCGATAAATATTGCACATCGACCTTTTTACACAAAACCATTTTATACAAAGAATAAAAATAAACATCAAAAGAAGCAAATCATAATTGTTTTAACAGCTCCCAATAGATACCGGACTGTTTGTATTTCGTGCGACAGAGATAACGCTCTACGAAGCCGAAATTAGCCGATTGTCTCTTTCCAAAGGTCGATGTGCAATATTTATCGCCGGGTACTGTAAAGCGTCTGTCTGGGTTTGAACCTACGACCTACAACGCCAAGCCACGGCCGTTACCACTGGGCCAACACTGCCCTTAAGAAACTTGTCACTTTCGGAAAATTTATAGATATCGGTTTCTGAAACCAAAATTATCGACGTGTCAATTAAATGTAAGTCAAGTGATGCGATTGGCTAATTATTATTCATTCAACCAATTAGAGCAGTTTCCGCACTTAATTATTTTGTTAGCAAATTTTTGTGTTTATTAACATTTTATTCGAGACACCTTTTTCTATTTTAAAACTTGGACCAGAAATATGTGGCTTGATTTTCGCAGAGCAACTTCTATAGATGGTGTCAATGAGGTCAATGTAGGTGTGCGTAACATTTTAGGACTCCAAGGCATTAATAACTAACTGATGATCTATACTGTCGAATGCCTTAGCTTAGTCCACAAAGACCAGGCGGTATGTTGAATTCATCATATTTTTCTATTATTTGATTGATGGTATGAAAATGTTCGGCTGTGGACAAATGGGGACGAAATCCAGCTTGCTCGGGAGGTTGATGAAGGTCAAGCGTCGGAGCGATACTGTTTGGACATAGTGTTATTCTCCTCATTACCTTCAGAAATTGAGGAAATACTCCAAGATCTGAGCACGGCAAGTCTTGAGGTTGGACTTTCAACGAACAGATCCAAGTCACAGGTCATGACCAATAGCACGAAACGTAGAGTCGAGGTAGACGGACATGGGTTGCAATATGTCGATGAGAGAGACTTGGGCCAGATAGTGTCTTTCAAAAACAGACAAGATAAGGAAGTCGAAAGACGAGTCCAAAATGCTTGGAAGACCATGAAAGGTAGTCTTCCTATATTATTAAAAAGGAAAGTCATCGAAATGTGCATCCTGCCCGTCCTAACCTACGGTGCACAAAGTTGGTCACTTACTGAACAACAGAAGTCCAAACTCAAGATTTGCCAACGGGCAATGGATTGCAGCATGTTAGGTGTTAAGCCAACGCTTAACACCTAACATGCTGCAATCCATTGCATGGCCAGTTATGGAGCGCAGCGTGGTGTTTCTAACTCGATCTGTACCAACGTACAGATCGAGTTAGAAACGCCACGCTGCGCTCCATAACTCATGTAACGGATGTTGGAGAAAAAACAGCCAGGCTGAAGTGGGAGTGGACCGGACACGTCTCACGAATGCACCCGGAGAGATGGGCGAAGATCTTCACTCACTGGACGCCTGAGGCATCGCCGTCGAGGTAGACCAAGACGAAGGTGGTACAGTGACAATCTAATATCATTTGCAGGGCCAACATGGCCAGAGATCGCACAAAACAGGGAGGTTTGGAAGAAAAAGCCTTTGCCACGCAGTGGGACACAAAATAGGCTGACAAAAAAAAAACGAGAAACCAGACGTTATCCAGACTGTTTTAGTAGTAGGATTTTTCAAAAAAACCTGTTTTTGTTAGTTAAAGATCAAATTATGAAAACAGACGAACGACAGCTTGGTATATTTGTACAACATACTATTATGTAGGTACTTTTGATACGCGAAAATCAATACTTAACACTCAGAGAGCATTGTGGGACACAACTACAACGTAAAAACAGTTGATACAGTCGCAAATTGAATAAAATATAAAACTTTTGTTTCAGACAGGACTCCATAAGGTTAGTAAAAAAACGCGCAACATCATCTAAAACCACATCAAGAAAACTGATACGTTGTCTTGCTCAGTGTTTGTTCTCAAGTTAGTAAGTCCCCAGATGTGAGTAACTTGTAAGTTTCGAGCTTTCGACGTACTCTGCACTAAACTTAAGAAACAGGAAAGTTTGGCAAAACTAAACTAGATTGATTTATGCAAGACGGCGACATTAATAGGAATATATTTGGTACATTCGACTTCTTTGTTTGGATGCTAGACATCCTCAACGTTTCGAGTCCTAAGTCGGAAATAGTAGATGTCGAAGGGAATCTCTTACCCATGTAAGTAGTAAGTAGGGTCGAAAGCAATTGATGACTTTTACCCGTGTTAAACACTCTACTTTTCATTTCGAATATAAGGAAAGTAAAAAATAGCAGTGTTTCTAAAATATTTATTGATAATAAGTAATAACATGCAGAGTATACCTATTTGAAATTAATTGAGAAGTTAGAACAATTTGTGAAATTCAAATTTACATTAATGTTTGGAATATTTACGCTGTTTGATATGATATTATGACTTTGGCTGTGCTGGATATCTGTTAAAGGTAGGAGACTCTGGTATTTGATGATACGGTGGAATACATGGCAGAGACTAGGGAGTCTCTGCCATGGATTCCATCGTCGTAATTTACGCCCCAATTCGTCTTTCGTCGTTCGTCGGCGAATTGGGGCGTAAATTTATAGTCTCAGTTAATTTGCTTGAAATTTTAATTTTAATTTTGGACAAAATCCTCAATGACGACCGCGACTGTGCTGGATTTCCATCCTCTATGTCTTTTTAGCACTATCAAGTTCGCCCCAGAATCGGCTAACAGTGTCGCTGGCGTTCTTCTATAACAATGCCCGGTATACTGCTCACAGTTTGCTAAATTCTTTAGCTAGGCTATATGCTTAAGCCATAAGTACCTGAGATTTTATTTTTACCGATCACTTGTTTGTAGCATTTTCCCTTTTGGTAATTGAGAAAAAAACGATCCGTTTTTATGTCATTAGGTCTGATTTTTTGATATTTTTTTATTATTTGTGTAAACTCTTCTCGTACTACAAACGTCCGCTCAATATTTGTTTTTGTTTTACTGAATTTTACGAGTAATAACTGGCCTTAATTTTCAACGTCGTTAATTGTTAGCCGCCGCTTTGTTAGGCGCCGCTTAAACCGAGTATCAATACCATGTGTAAAATGTGTGAATCTTTTACATATGTAGGCATGGGCGTATAGTTTTATACGTCCATGTTTGTAGGTAAAATAAACAAGTAGAAATCTTTTACTCTAAAAATACACGCCGTTCTAACGTCTTTACTCTCAATATACGCAATCTGGTCAGTGTCATTTCCTTTTTTAATGCAAACCTATCTATAGAGTAAAGCTAAAGACGTCGGGAACGAAGCTCATTTTTATAGTAAAAGACCTCTCCCTATATAGATAAACACTTATAGCTCACGTTCACTGCCAAAAATATCTCGTTAGGGGCTTCATTTAAAAATGTTTCCACTTCGTAAGAAGTGAAAACCTTTTATTTTTTGATCTTGAACCCCTGAAACTGTCTTTTCAAAAACGATGTTATATTATGGATTTTTTTTAAATCTACATTGTGTATTACACTTAGTGTACTCTTGAGCATTGAATGTCTGCTCCATAGCGTAGAAGGCTGTACTTTGCTAGATAGTCCATTGAAGTATGTAAGACACACTTTTTGGAAAATGATTTTATTTTCTTGTCTGCTCGCCACTTCATAAAATCATTGTATGTATTTGTGTATATTTATGAACACGCTGCGGGCCGTCCCGCTTAATAGGTATTTTTTTTAATTCACACTGGCTGTTTATACACTCACAAGACCGCAGCATTTTTCTCAGTTATGTAAAAAAATTCATCGCTGACTACATAACCAAATTTAGTTCTATTTTTTTAATTTATTCCCGCCTTATAGAGAGTAGCAATTACTATGAGTCTTTCGCAGCCAAAGGTGGAAAGCGGCGTCTTCCACCCGCTGTTCAGATCAACTACTAACACTACTTTCCGAGTATGAGAAATGAAAAAGTAATATTGAGTGTTTTATTAGTAAAACTCTTAAATCCAGACTTCTGGCTAGATGTCTGGATTTGAGATAATATAATTACGCTCCTTTAATCATATTAAGGATAATAAATAATAATAATAATAATATACTATACTATAATTTAATAAACTCCGGCTCTTACAAAGATTTACCCTTCGCTACTGCTGCCCCGTATTGTTATTTTTTGACTGCCCCGTTGGTCTCGTGGTTGCAAGCGCAACTGCTGAGCGTGGGTTCTGGGTTCAATTCCCGTCGGACAAAGTGTTATTGGGTTTTCCATTAGGATAATTCTTAGAAACAATCCGGAGTTTGAAAGGTGGCGGTTTAATACCCCCGTGCCTCGGAAAGCACGTACATATATATAATACACTAGCTTCTGCCCGCGACTTTGTCTGCGTGAAATTTCTTGTCACTCCGACCCACCCCGTCGCATCGCATCGCCTGCCCGCGCTATTACTTCGTTTTTGCTTAGCGTTCTTTCTGACTTTTTTCTTTTTGCTCGGCTCCTAAAGGTCATAGCGTGATGTTGATAGCCTATAGCCTATATCAAGAATTGGGCTATCAAATGCAGAAAGAATTTTTCTAATCCGACTGGTAGTTCCAGAGATTAGCGCGTTCAACCAAAAAAACAAACTCTTCAGCTTTATAATATTAAGTATAGATTATAATATTGAACTTAAATATAATAAAGAATATTAATGTTTTGTCAAGTCGTCAAAACCGTGCGAATCAGTGACTGGTCGGTAGTAAATAAATTAATAATACTGGCCACAAACTTCAAACCTCTGCCCACACCGTCGGGGTACTTTAACGTAAATCTGTGTGGTTAATGGTGAAGTTTTGACCCTTTCACAATTAAAACTAAACATAAGCTATACATTTTTTAATAAAAGAACATATAACTTATATTAAACTGCACAAAGCTCTTAAACCATTTCAAATTATCTCGTAAACAGTTTAAAATTCTCTCTGAACCCATTTATTATAGTCGTTAACAATGCCTTATCTTTTGTTCATGCGCAATACTTAAACAGTACGCAGACGATTTATGTATTTACTGTTAAAACTTAATAGTAGTTGAGCGTACAATTGTGATACGAAACCGTATAATATCATTGATGAATTTTATTTTATTAGATTCGTTGGTTGTGTATTGATGTGAATGTTACTGTCTCCATCAACGCAGCCTATCACATTCCACTGCTGGATATCGGCCTCCCCAGGATGCGCCACATCACCCTGTCTTCCATCTTTTGCATCCAGTCCATCCCAGCCGCGTTTTTGAGGTCTTCTGTCCATCTAGCTGGGGGTCCTTTGTGACTGTCTGTACCACTTGTATACAAGATGGGCACGACAATAAATTAAATGTCATATACGAGTATCTTATATATCTTATGTTGTGTGTAGTCATAAAATCAACCAAATATTATATTCAATACTTTCGTCACTATAGCTTGTAGGCTCGTCGGAAAAATCCATAGTCGGCCCATCACTACTATTTAGTTTGTTTGAAAAAATAAGGTTTTAATTTTAATGTAATGATTTATTTGATAGTTTCAAAATCTGTACTAATATTGTAAATGCAAAAGTGTGTCTGTCTCTCTGTTACCTCTTCACGCTTAAACCGCAGAACTGATTTAGATGAAATTTGGTAAAGAGGTAGTTTGAGTCCCGGAAAAGGTCATAGAATACTTTTTATCCCGATACAAAATCGGCACAAAATCTTGACGACGTGAATAACTCTATTCTTCAGGTACAAGATTGGTTTACGGTAAATAATTTGGTACTAAATGAATAGAAAACCAAATGTATTCGATTTAAATTACCTAATGTTAGAAGTAGTGAATGTGACATCATACTGAATGGAGAAAAACTGGAATGTGTTGATCAAACTGTTTTTCTGAGAATCACGCTAGACGACAAATTACAATGGGGACCTCACATAACATCTCTTATGTTGTTAGAAAGATAAGATGATTGACTGATGTAGAAACCGCGCGTTTATTCTATTTTTGCTACTTTCACAGCATTATGTCGTACGGCATTTTACTATGGGGTCGAGCTGCTGACATTGAATCCATCTTTATTTTGCAAAAAACAGCTGTCAGAGCCATTTATAATCTACGTCGCCACGAATCTCTCGGGGAACTTTTTAAAAGGATTAATATTATGACGGTACCTTGCCAATTCATTTATGAAAATATTATGTATGTAAGAAAAAATCTACATTTTTTTAATAAAATAAGCGATAGACATAATTTTAATACTAGAAATAAAGATAAAATACATCAACCATTTTCAGATTAGTCAAGGTAGGTACATAAATCTTTTTTGGGGTACTGTGTTAAATGTTACAATAAAATACTTTGTGATATATTGCAATTAAATGAAAGAAAATTTAAAACTCACATTAAACGTACACTTTGTAAACAAGCATACTATAAATTAGAAGATTATATCCAAGATAAGAATGCTTGGAAACATGCTGGTCCTGCTCCATAGGACAATATAGAATCTGGACAATATCAAAATGGTTGCTAATTTAATTGTAAAGTTTTGTTTTCACATTTCCTACATTTACAAAATATAAAAAAAATCTATCAAAAAAATGTATTTTTTTGTGAGCCTATTATGTGTCCCACTGCTGGGGAAAACCCTCCCCTTTTTTCTTCCAAACCTCCATGTCTTGTGCGATCTCTGGCCATGTTGGCCCTGCAAATGATATTATATCGTACCGACAGTTGACAGTTCTAAGTGTAGCCGGCTGTCCTAATAGACGGGGCCCGTAGCGCATGTGTACTGTGTAGCGCCCTTGCTACGACATTTCGTAGCAACTGCTACGAATGATTAAGTGAAAAAACTACGCAGTTATAAGTTTACGTGCTTGACCCATGTTGGTTGAATAGAGTGGCAAAATTTCACTTGAAGTGATTTATTATATTAGTATTAACCGGTCACTACATAGTACCAGACCACTTAATTACTTGTTGTGGTGACGTTCCACGATTATTTGTCACCCTCCCATTAAATAGGGTTGTCTATGGAACTAACAATTCAGCTTACTGTTTTTGATGAGGGTGTACCAAATCTGTCAAAGGGGTTTAATTAAGACTACTTGGAACAAATTGACATATACCACGTTCGGATATTATATTTCATGATTTTGGCGCATTTAAAGCTCCGAAATATCCGAAAGGAACAATTTAAATTAATTCAATACAAAGTACCTACTGTTACTGTTATAGATGTATGAGGATCAGGGTGTAAAGTTCACTCATGTTTCATAGAAAAGGGGGGATCCTCCCACCAGACAGGGTGTTGTATCTGGTGGGCTTCTGCCTAACGTTTCACGTCAGGAAGTTGTATATATACTAGTTGCTTCGTAAACTCTATTTGCGCGATGCAAGATTTTGCGTGACGGGAGTATGATGTGTATTTTGCATGTGGCGATGTAGATACCGCCACTTTGTCATTTGATACGTGTGTGAAAAATGGAAAGGCAGCCTCCCTTTCCATTTTTCACACACATTTTTGCCCAACGTTGGCATTATGGGCTAAATAGATATGTACTGTAATCGGCTTTAAGTTTTTCTTACTAAATTAGGGTTTTTTAACTAACCCGATACGTCTTAATGAGTATAACCCAAAACCACAAACACTTTTTTGCCTTTTAACGCAGTATAGCCTCAGCAAGGCAACTTTTAGTTTCCGTCGCAGAAACAAAGTATGCGTAATTAGCCTTTTAAATCGTTGCAGACTGGAGCAATTCATTTCTGACACCGTCTCTCTAGAAAATGGAAAATGGTTGGAAATCTATGTCATTTTTCAACCTGGCTCCTTTGTTTCTTTTTCCTGACAATAAAAGTGTTTTTCAACCTCAGAAAAAAAGTGTAATAATTTCTCGTAAAAGAATAATAGATAACGTAAAATAATTTGGCTCTTGCAAGAGGCAAATTATTTTACGTTATCTATTATCCCTTTCAGAGTTAATTTCTGATGACATTCGGTTTTATGACCATTTTAATACATGTTATGGCCTATAAAACGCATATTAGCCTCCTGTGATACGCCATGTTATTATTGATTGTAATAATAATCATTATAATAATGGCAATCTCAGGTAATAGCCAAGATTTTCTAAACGTAAAATAGAAAATTATATAAGTTACTAGCTGTGCCTCGCGGTTTCATCCGCATAAGCCTCGATCCCGTGGGAATATCGATCCAGCAAGACGATTCTGTAAAAATCTCACAGTGTAATCTTAGGTGAAGTGAGTTTGTTTTTGTTAGGAATTGACACTATTGACAGCTCACTCCACGCTCACTTCACCTAAGTTTTCACGGTGAGATGTTTTGGAATAAAATACGATTTTATGTTACAACGCTTATATTATGAAGCACATTTGGATTGACACACAGAATGACAACAACATTTTTTTTTTCAAAATAAGTACCTAGTACATGAAATTACTCTAACAAGTGGCCAGGGTGTTTCTATTAAAAAAGGTAAACCAAATAGTTTCAATAAGATGGTTACAGAATCGTACTGCAGGTTATGATTTACTCAAGTGCTAAATTTCATTCAAACCTTTCAGTCGTTTAGCGTGAAAGCGTAACAAACAAACAGATAAAACAAATCTTTCTTCTTTTTATTAATATAAGTTTAGATAAGGTATAGTACTTATAATTTTTTAAGTATTTTTATAAACTATTGAACAATAGTATATACCATAGCGTAAAGGTTTACTTGTAAACCAAATAGAATGGCCAGTTATTAATTCATTTGAAAACCACACAGAAATTACACCTAATTTTAGTTATTTTTTTTGACATCCAGTTGAATCTACGTAATAATATTGAGCATCCAAAGCAATTTCATATTAAAAGCAAATCTTGTTGAGGTGCGCGAAATTTCAAGCAATTTGAATTGACATTCATGTACGGTCAGTACATGAATGTCAATTCAAATTGCTTGAAATTTCGGTTGAAATGTGGATTATATTGAGATGATTTTGAAATGCATTCAACAATATGGGGAAATATTAAACTAAGTCAGTGTTTTTTTTTTGTATGCGAAGATACAGCATGACAATAAGCATTATGTAACTGACAACTTTTCTGTTACTGTGCGGCTGTCAAGAAAATGCGTTCACGACACCTATCTTGCGACAATTCTAGTAGCTAATATAGATCTAATTCGCAAAGCACGTTATCGTTAGTATGAAACTGACGGGTGTCAGGAGCGGCCGCACTGTAGTAGACTAAGGTTTTCGTTTTGTAAAGAAGATAGGTACTATTTACTGTACTAGCAATTTAAATACTAGTGGCTCGCTACAGCTTCGCACGGGTGCAATTTTATTTTTTCGAATTTCCGAAATTTTCTTTCATAAAAACCTTGTCCTGACAAAACCGAACACTACAAAAAAAGAACTATCCAATTTAGTGGAGTCGTTCGGAAGTTATGCGCGTACATACATTCGGCGAATCATTTTTATTTATACAGGGTGATTGGTAAAACATTAACAACCTCTTAAGAGGTTATTGCATTCATCATTATGAACAACTTTTACTATGGTACCAAACCTGAAATCGTGAAAAGAATCAGAGATTTTTTTTCGCGAGGTTTGGTTCCTTAGTAAAAGTTGTTCAAACTGAAAGCACTCAATGCTACAGTAAAACATACAAAAACCCTCATTGAGGTGTTCTTGTTTTAGCCAAGTTCACAAAGCACACAAACTGTAATAAATCATACAGAACAGAGTTTCCTGCGCCACATACTGAAACTATGCTGAAACCAGTCGATCGTGACAAACGAGTGTGCCATGAAATCGTGTGCCGTCATTGCAAGCCTTTAACGTGATCATTCGTCGGTGAAATTGGCGGTAAACACTACATTTCTTATTTTCTGGAGCTAGAGCCAGTTGATTTATAGGCAAACGAGACTCTTTGATGCGAGGGGAAAACAAAAGTTACCTTGTTACGGTTGTTACGTGTTGTGTGTGTTACGCTGAAATTCTGTATCTTTTGGTAGCGAAAGCCTGATTTATAAATCTATGGATCCGCAAAGAAAGATGCGGAAAAAAGTATATACTTATGTATTATACGAGTAGTTTCTATTGGAATCCATACTAATATAAATTCGAAAGTAATTCTGTCTATCTGTCTGTATGTTACCTTTTCACGCCTAAACGAATAATATAAAAATAATCACTGAACGGATTTCGATAAAATTTAGCAGAGAGATAGATTGCATCCCCGGGAAGGACATAGGATAGTTTTTATCGAGATACTTCGTGAGCGAAACCGCGGGCGGAAGCTAGTATGAACATAAACCTAACCTCGTTGTTTCTAAATGATTCGCGCGCCAGCTGCAATAGTGTGTTCCTCAACAAACTTTTCTCTGTTAGCGGTTAAACACGCGTTTTTTGTTTTTCTTTGATTCCATTGTTGTAACTATTTGTAATAAGCTATTTGTAAATACTTTATTTGATATTGTTTTAATACATTAGTGTCCTTCTACAATTAGGTATCATGCAAATTACCATAGGTAATAAAGGTTTGAGAAACAGGGTGTAAAGGTGAAGATCCTCCGACCAGATGGGTGTTGTGTCTGGCGGGCAACAGCCCGATGATTCATGTCGGGCCGTTGTATCTATGCTAGTTGCGTGGTAAACTCTGCTTGTGAGATGCAGGATTTTGCGTGACGTCAGTATGACGCGTAGTTCACATGTGGCGTTGTAGATACCACTACAGAGGAAGTGGTATTTTGAACTTTTTATTTCTTAAAATTGTTAGGGTTGATGACTGTATCAAATCTTCATCCTTAGTATCCCGAATAATGGCTGTGTCTACTTTTAAAATATCTACCTATTCTAACTATTTCTCTATGGATATATATTTGACCAATATTGTTCCAATCTCTTTCAAGACATCGTTGGTAGATACTCCACTATCCTCCTCGAGTTCATAATCCCCTATAACCAGGTTACCATTGCCCGAAGCATAATCACATCATCGAGAGCTTCCTAACACAAATGAGCAAGCCCTCACACGATCTATTGTATTGTTAATTAGTAAAACGATAATGTGCGCATCAGCAACCCTGATTAATGGCTAAATGTCACTGGGCATTGGTTATCAGTAGATCCACTCTTAACAATACGCCTGTGGCGAGCACATAATTTATACTTTACGTTTGTAAATACGCTTTTTCAATTCATCACAAATACATAATTATGTCATTCTTTAAAACTAAATTGTTACCTATGGCTATAACTTAGGTGAGCAAATTTAAAAAAAACTGCTCTTGCCTGTCAAATATATTTCTTGTTTTTTTTTTGTGTTTTTTATTAACATTATATTAAGCACTACTCTAAACGCCAAAAAGATAGAAGAGACACGAAACAAGAGTTAGGAGCTTTAGCTTTTGTGGAAGTGTCTACTTGGCTCATATATTTTTATTTTCATGCTTGTTCACCACGTGTTGTTGGCAATTTTACGAGGCTTTCCTTCGTCGTCAGCAGTGGCGTTTTACATTAAACTAAGAAAAATTGTGCATTCGTAAAATGACAAGTGGGCCATAAAAACTTTTCACATTAGACTTTTTGTCCGAGTAATACAAAATACGTTGAAACCTAGAAGCAGAAATGAAACAATTTCATGTAGCATTGGTGGCTCAGTGGTACCTAACGGCACCGACTTACGAGTTGTTGTTGGTCGTAAGTTCGAACCCAGGCAAGCGCTTTACTTTGTGTAAATCAGTTCATAACCACTGCTCTGAAAACGGTGAACGAAAACATCGTGAGGAAACCGGTATGTCCTAAAACCAAAAAAACGTGTGGGGTTGGGCGACCCCCGGCAGGAACGAAATTCAAAATAAAAACCTAAGATGGTGGCTGCAATGACGAAAAAAATTGAAAATTGTCGCAGCCGCCAACTTGGATTTTCATTTTTATTTCTTCAGCACCCTCGAAAACCATGAAAACGACACCCATGACAAAAAATTAGATTCTTTTTGCAGCCGCCATCTTGGATTTTCATTTCGACGTCAATATCGGCTTCAGCACCCTCGAAAACCATGGAAACTATCTCTTTCTCTCTCTCTTTATGTTTCTATTATATAATGTATACAATAAAAAGTCTTTTCTTGACGTGACGATTTCTAAAAGTTTACTTCTACTGCAAGCTCCGTTAAAGAACTTCGTTCCAAAAATCGAAGCCATGTGACATCTATCAACCCGCACTGGGCCCGCGTGGTTGATTACGGCTCACTCCCTCTCACCGAGAGGAGGCCTGTGTCCCAGCACTGCCCAGCAGTGGGAACATTACAAGCTGATTATTATTATGCCAGTGAAACTTCTGTACGTTGCAACATAGTTTCATCCATGTTGAATACAGTATGCGTGAGATAATCCTTCGTTACGCCCACGCGTTGATAACTCGGTGATAATGAGTTATCATGCTTACCGAAATGGATGTGAATAGTTGGGCCAAATTGGGCCGTTATCGCACAAAACTTCATGAAGAAAATGTCAAGGAGTTTTGGTCTCTTTGTTGTATTTATGAGCTCTTTTTTTTTTGAGGATACGTAATCAATAAATGACCCCTCCCGCTCTTCGTGGAGCGGAAGGGAGTGTCAGACTCTTACTGACTAAAACCCACCCGTGTAACTTCCTTAGCCCGTATGTTCCGGGGCAGCGGTAACCCTTTCGGACAATCCCGCTGATCCGGCAGGCTTCGGCGGGCCCCTTCACTGATGCTGACATCACTTTGAGGCGCGCGTGGAACACGTACGCGCCGTCCGGCACGGGCCTGGTCCTGATCGACGGTGAGCTACCCATTACTCTTCGTCCGCAGGCCCGCGCCTACGGTGGCCGGGAGTCGTCATTCCAGACGCCCGGAACGTCTCCTGCGGCGGCTGGGACGTGAGGCTCTGTCCCTCAGCCAACCCGCCACCTCCTTCGCTAGCATGACTGTTTCGCAGAAGGAGGTGACTGCCCCCCACTCCCTCTCGCTCCAAACCATGATCCGAGAGGTTGCCGCCGCTGCCGATCGCCTCTACGAGGACACGGTGCTGCTCTACCCAAGCCGGGCAGACCTCCACCGTAGGCTCCACCGTGTCCTCCCGCCAGATGATGTGCAGCTCACAGATGTTTCGGGAGGTTCCCGAAACATCTGTGAGCTCTTTACGAGACGACAATCTGAGTTCGAATTCTAATCGGCTTAGCCTTAAAACAGCGCATAGGAACAAACAGCCAGAATAAAATTTATAAATAATACTTTATTCGGGAATTCCGGAATTTGGTAATAAAATGCTTTTAACAAAATCGACATATTACTCAGTACAGAGGCCCTAGCACGAACGCGCGAGCGCGACGTAACGTAAATTCGAACAATTTTTTAATTGAAAAACAACTAAGTAGGTACCTACCCTATAGTATGATGGTTTAAATTTTTTCGAAAAGTACCTACTTACTATTAGGTGGACCACACACTGCAACGCGCCACGCAACAGGGCGCAGAAAACGCGCCTCCGCGCGTGATTTTTTACATATAAATTCAATAAAAACGCGTTTCCGCGCGTGGAAGATGGCGCCGCTTCCCGTGACCTTTCACGTGACGCGTTGTAGTGTGTACCCATAGATATGAATAAAAGTCTTAAATCAAGGCAATATTATGCTCAAAACAAGTGTTTTCGTTACATTAACCACGCACGTTGGTGCTAGGCCCACTGATTGTGATCGACACGTAACCTAGTTTCCTCACAAGTCACGTCACTTCGCACTTCGTCGAGTTCGATGATAGATCATTTCTTACTCCCATTCAGGTTTGAAATAGAACAAGGTTACATTCCAATTGGGAAACGTAGGTAAATGCTTTTGATTTAAATATTCTTAAGGGACCTACTAACAATTCAAAGCTTAAACTGTAAAAACTTTAGAATATTATCAGATCTATTCTCGAAATTTTACGAACGATCATAGTCTGATCTCTGTCTCAATTCGTCAAAAATACTTCTGACTTCCCTATATCTTGACAAGTCTGAAATTTTTTGTCGCAGAGATGAAACTGCGACTAATTTTATTGTCCCTCAGATGTATTTTGATTGAGCATTGTGTTACTACGTAATATTAAGTTATTTAAGTGCACTCATTGGTTTTACAATAAAATTTAATTCATAAGCTTAAAATTTCTACAGTATTCTGAAGCTGTTTATGAATGTGCCTAGCTTTATATCGTTGGTACAGATGTTGGTGATTGAATTTCTCGTGATCCAACACGTCTATAATTTCTTCGACACAGGAAATTAAACATGTCATAACTTTACATCTACTAACTTTTTTAACTAACATAGACCAAACAACATAATACCACGCGCCTGTTTTTCTGATGTGTTAGGCAGAGATATACAGACGCCAGCACCTCAACCTACTACAATCTGTCAAATTTCTTTTATATATTTTCAACTTTATCGCTAAAACATAAGGTTCAAAGTTGATTGGGAAAATTTTACAGTTTCGGGTAGCTTGATATGCTGGCGTCTGTACTATTCACTCTCACGTACGAGAGGGATTGCTAATCCATTCCCTGAATATAATTGCATGATATTACGAGAACCTGTACATCAACCTACCCGAAACTGTCAAATTTTCCCAATCAATCTTGAACCTTATGTTTTAACGATAAAGTTGAAAATATACTAAAGAAATTTGACAGATTGTGGTAGTTTGATGTGCTGGCGTCTGTACCAGAGGGTGGTATAAAGAGGCCGCATATTAAGTCCACTTCTTGGAAGGTCGGATTCATCTTATTAGGACCCATAAATAAATAATTAATTCACTAAGAAGGGTTGGATTCCCGGGTCAGGTAAATTGATGTTGGGTTTTATCCGTCTTATTAAATACCTATTCTAATTAATGATGTTTCAAAAAACATTCAATCGGAACTAACAAATAATAATTATAAAAATAAATACAAAATAATATTTGATTCTAAATTGTTTTGGGATGCATGATGCCAGTTACTCAACTGAACCGACATCCTGGACAGTCACACCCAACATTTTATTTGACTGGCCAATTCTTCCCTTGCGGTGGTAGGGCTAACGCCCGCTTAGTTTGCGACCAGCCCTCCCACCGGAGTCCAGCGTCAAGCAGTCTGCTGTGTTTCGTCGATGCGTGGCAGTTCCAGTGCCTTAGGCATCTTCTGGGCATGCTCGTTCCATTATAGACTTCATCCATCGCTTTCCATCAGGCGTGATCGTGGTCAAGAGCGGTCAAGTATTCCATCTTTAGGTGTAAATTGAATTTTAGGAGGATTTGCTGTAGATAGTGCTACGTTAACAAGATTTTATACATTTCACTTTTTATTATCCATTCAGCAATAAAAATAATATTTCGTTGTAATAAAATATATATTATTATATAGTAAATTTCCATGCCTCTGGAAGCACGTTAAGCCGTCATTCGTGGATCTTGACAGTCGTTACGGGTAGTCAGAAGCCCGAAAGTCTAACAACCAATTTTACCAAGGGGTATCGTATTACCCAGAAACTGGGTTGTGGAGGTCAGTAGGCAGTCGCTCCATGTAAAATACTGGTACTCAGCTGCATCCGGTTAGACTGGAAGCCGACCCCAACATAGTTGGGAAAAGGCTAGGCAGATGATGTTAGCATTTATTTCAAATAGACACATAAAAAGCACTTTTGAACTTCAAAATTTACAATAAAATAGAATTGATTCTAGTCGCCGCAAGTGTTTCAACATCCGGACAAACTTATTGAGGTTTTTGTGATGTTTCTGTTTATATTTTGTTTTGTTCCTTAATTAAAAAAATAAATAATAAAACTGAGTTACAGTACCCGGCGATAAATATTGCACATCGACCTTTACCTTTTTTTTGTATTATATACAAAGAATAAAAATAATTATCAAAAGAAGCAAATCATAATTGCTTTAACAGCTCCTAATAGATACCGGACTGTTTGTATTTCGTGCGACAGAGATAACGCTCTACGAAGCCGAAATTAGCCGATTGTCTCTTTCCAAAGGTCGATGTGCAATATTTATCGCCGGGTACTGTAGCCAAATGTGGGCGTCCCCTTCCCCAACCCTTCAGGGAAAATAAGGCGTTATGTTACAGCCTAACAGCTTTAATTATAACAGTATACTGTAACAGCTTTAATTATAAAAGTATAACAGGGTACTGTAGGTAGGTACTTAGTAGCAACCAGGAGTCGGGACTAGTGCCAGGTTGATGACAGTAGGCTCAACCCCTGTTACGTGGGACTTAAACGTATAACTGGCGAATTGTGGGTGTACTGCAGTTACACCTGTATAACTCTCCGGGAATACAGACGAGATTTTATGTTACGCAAGATGTTAATTTAATTAGAACCTTCGTCTTAAGGCAAATCAAACAGGCGCGACGCGCGACGCGAATCGCGCGCGACACAAAGGCACCGCTCGTCGCGCGACTTGCGGTGCCTTTGTGTCGCGTGTCGCGTCGCGCTTGTGTGTACGAGCCTTTATAGAATTTCATGATCTATCAAACAAGAACACAGAAGTTTTATGTCTACTAGCAGCGCCCCGCGGTTTTATACTCGTAAGTTTCGATCCCGTGGGAATATCGGTATAAATTCTATCATATGTCCTTTCCCGGGACTCAAACTATCTCTATGCCAAATTTCATCTAAATCGGTGCAGCGGTTTAAGCGTGAAGAGGTAACAAACAGACAGACACACTTTTGCATTTATAATATTAGTATGGATCAATGATATTTATATTACGTCATTGGTATGGATCTGTATCTATTTTTTTTACTGTATGTACGTTTATCTATCTATAAAACGAGAACGGTTGGACCGATTTGGCTATTTTTTGTTTTACCAACGCGAAATAGTCCAAATTTGGTAAAAAAAAATAGTTCTGAGTATTATTCCTGTTAAAGAAATAAAAGAAAAAAGTTAATTATTAAAAACTAGTTGTCTTCAGTAATGGCAGGTTTTTTTGTGTTTTCATGTCCGGGAAAAACTGAGCGTCCTTTTTTCTATGGAATCTTTGTCTGAATTATTGAAAGGACAACGTGCTGTCGGGTCAGCTAAAATAAATAGATATACTTAATACGGGAACATGCTAATCCCGGTAAGGGCTATAATATATTGGCTGTATGACTACAATACATGATCGAAGGGTAAATTAGCATTTTCACTCGCTTTGCGGTAATCGAAAATTGTTGTTATTTGTAGGTATTCTTCTTCATGCTACTGCCCAATGACGCTTTTTAAGTAAAGATAATACGCACTTATAGATAGGCAATCCACCCTGGTTTAAACACGGTGCTTTGATAAACACCTGATAAACACTTTTCTGGGAGTTTATGGGTGTTCACGGGTGTTTATCGGGTGTTTATCAAAAGCACCGGGTTTAAGCCCGGTGGATTGCCCACCTATATACGCACTCCACAAGAGACGTTAAAATTGGGCTAGTTAGCATACCTGAACTCAGTGTAGCGTTGGCTTCAACGGAAGCAACATACTTTGCTGCAGGAAAACATCGTGAGGAAAACGGCATGTCCTAGAACGAAAAATTCGAAGACATGTG
This sequence comes from Luperina nickerlii, assembly GCA_963855955.1. NCBI lineage: Eukaryota > Metazoa > Arthropoda > Insecta > Lepidoptera > Noctuidae > Luperina > Luperina nickerlii. The sequence goes on from OY979663.1 coordinate 3,420,843, forward strand.
ACATCTACCAAACCGCACTAGGCCCGCCTCTCTCTCACAGAGAGGCCTGTTTCCCAGCAGTGGGAATATTATAGGCTGATTATGTAGGTAACCTATGTACAGACGCCAGCACATCAAGCTACCCGAAACTATCATTTTCCCAATCAACTTTGAACCTTACGCTTTAGCGATAAAGTTGAAAATCTATTAAAGAAATTTGACAGATTGTAGTAGCTCATTGTGCTGGCGTCTGTACTTAGGTAAGTACCTCTTTATACTCATATCATTGCTACTGCTTATACCTACCTTAAATGTATCTTATACCTAGTTGCTTTTTACCTATCTACAGTTCAACTTAGTATTTCTAACTGAAAACTACTTACAAGAAGCAGTATGTACGGTGTGCGCAAGACATTCACTTCCGAAAACTTGTGGCAAGTTTGAGAACTTGCACAAGTTGCGAGGTTACAGTAAGCTTTTTGTACCGATATTGGACTGAACCGAGAATACACGGTACATACCATCTTCTGCCCCTATCCCAATTTATTTGAAGTCAGCGCAAGATGTTTTTACTTTCATACTTTTGAAATCAAAAGTGAAAAGGCGTGGTGTTGGTACCAGTGCAAAACGATGATTTATGCCACAAAAACAGTTTAATTTATCATACAACAAGAATATGGTGTAACCTTTTATTAAAAGTTTTGGCGGGAGACAACAAGAGCCGTGGTCGGTACGATAAATTTACGTGCGCTCGTCGGAGCGGGCGCGCGACTGACTCGGAGCGCGGGTGAGACGCAGCAGGCGGCGCGTGCTCAGCTAACTCTGCGGCCGCGCGCCGTACCGCGTTTCAACCCGAAAATGCGTTTTATAAAATATACAGATTAATAACATATAATATGCAGATTAGGCTGCGAATCAGCATTTTTCGAAAGTCAAAATTACATGAAACAGTTCCCCAAAACGCCCGCCGTTCACCACTTCCTAGTGCTTTCGCTGAGAAGAAGTGGCACAACAGACTCCCCAGCAGCACAGCTGTCTATTCAGTTAGGAAACCTTGACACTATACAATATTAGGTTGCAAAGTAATTAGCATTAGGAGACACAGATCATTAAATTAAATCGTTTGCCGTATGTCAGCTAACCACGTCATTATACCAACAAATACAATGAAAATCATATTCAAGCTAAAAATGTCTTCGAATTTTCGGTTCCAGGACATGCAATGCCGGTTTCCTCACGGTGTTTTTCTTCACCATTTTGAGAGCAGTGGTGATGAAATAATGAACACAAAGTAAAGCGCCTGTCTGGGTTCGAACCTACAACTCGTAAGTCGCGGCCACTTGGCCACCACTGCTCTCAAGTCTCCCTCTCTCGTTCATACTCGATACGAAAGCACACGATACTCCTATGATAAAGATCAAAAGCATAACTGGTCAAGATAAGAGCCTAAGATTACCTTCTTCAGGTTTCCGATAATTTCAAAGTAGGACCCTTGAAAATGATCCGGGAATCAAAGATCTAACGATACATGATACACGAGTATTAAAGACAAAGCTATTTACAACAAAATAAACCAGATATCGAATTATTTATTTATATAGATTTACCAACTAAACACATACATAGCATTAACCCAAAGTCTTTGTCATAACTCATAATATAGTATAGATCTCGCATTATCTAAACTGTAGGTAAGCACGGCTCTATCAATTATCGTATTAAAAAAAAGACATCAAATATTAAAAAAAATTGTTGAATACTATGTTATAGATTACAAATGCTGAGTTTTTGAAGTGAAAACTTCTTTAGCATCGTTGTGACTTGAAATTTTATGAAACGAAAAAGCGACAGTAAAAAGAGACATAAGATTTAACGTGGGAAAAAATGAGATAGGAAGCATTATACAGTGTTTTTGGTTTTTATTATTACAAATGACATCACATTTAATCCTATGCTACTAATTTGTGATGATGATGATGGTGATGGTGATGGTGATGGTGATTGTAATGGTGATTGTGATTGTGATGGTGATTGTGATTATGATGGTGATGGTGATGGTGATGGATGGATGGATGGATGGATGTTCTTTAGCATCGTTGTGATTTGAAAGTTTATGAAACGAAAAAGCGACAGTAAAAAGAGACATGTAAATTCATAAGATTTAAGAGGGAAGCGCTAAGGTAGCCCGCGAAATTCAAATTTTCTTACGTTTTTTGCAATTTGCTGGTCAGTATTAAGTTGTACGTCAGTATAACCTGCCTCTCTGCTTAGCGTTCGTGGACTACGAGAAAGCTTTTCATTCGATCGAGACACAGGGCACATTGCTCGTAGAACAGATGGCCGATGGGGCCGTTCTGGAGTAGCGACCGCGTACCGGAAGACGTAGCGTTGGAAGGCCACAGGTGGTCCGACGACCTTGTGAAGGCCGCAGGAACCCGTTGGATGCGAGAAGCACAGAACCGGTCGAAGTGGAGGTGCTTGGGGGAGGCCTATGTCCAGCAGTGGACGTCTTTCGGCTGAAATGATAATGATGACGATTTTTAATTTAACAGTGCAATTCAAAACTTTATTAATTTAAATGAAAGAAAGAAAGAAAATAATAAAAATAAATAATAATAAAATAATAAATAAATAATAATATTGTTTTGACAGTAAAATAGAATAGAAATATCTCCAAAAATTGTAATGCATAACACAGTGCACGGCGGTCCCGGTAGATATTAGGTACTACGTTGTGTGTTGAATTACCAATACAACAATATTGATATAGAGAAATTAAATCGTTTTATGCTCGGAACTATATATGTATACTTTATGTACAGTGTATGTATGTGTACCTGCTATGAAAGAATAGTCTGAATCTATGAACTCTCTTTTTTACACCTGCAGTAGGTGATACAAAGAATAATTATATCAATTTGTGCGGATCTACTTATTAATAACACTTATTTAAATCGATTCACTGAAGACAAGTGAATTGTTTTTTGATTTTATGTTTTTTATATCTTCTATTGTTACTCACGGTATCTACGTCTCTTTTTATCTACTTTCCTATCAGGTGATGCAGATATGCTTGAAGAGATTTCTTTGGAATAAGCATCACCTTTGAACGCATTTTTATGTTCTTTTCTTCTTGTATGTTTATATCATATTAAGGCAGGTACTGACCGGCGTTACGGGGCGTAATACAACGTGTTACATTACGCCCCGTAACGCCGGTCAGTACCCGCCTTTATGTGTGTACATTAATGGTTAAATAAATAAACAAACGTTTCTCATAAATTCTGATGCTGTAAAAGTAATGCATCCGTAATTTAAATAAAATTTTATACAAACAGTTTAAGAAAACTCGCTGAATTAAAAATGATCTCAGGCGTAATTGAAATAAAATAACCTCATTTTAATTCAGTTTCTTCATTGAGATGAATGCAGGAGAACAAGAACGCCATTAAAAACGATTTATGGAAATATGGGAAATTAAGCATTCCTAGTTTTATTTTATTATTGAAAAAGACATTAAATTTCATATTTCTGTTTCTAACCATGTCGTTATTCACATAGTCCATCCATCGTTTCATTCGTTTCTTTTGTCTTCCCCTACTCTTATAGCCATCGACATTCATACTCAAAACTTTCCACACGATATTTTCCTCAGTCCTCTGTATCACATGCCCATAGCATGACAACCGATAAAATGAATAAGTTTCCTGGAAAATTCTTAATTCAACAGAATTTATAATGTATTTAATTTAAATCTGCTTATGTACCTATCTGTTTGTAATTAGTCCAAAAGCAAAGCAAAAGCATTTGCTCATTCAGAGATATTTACACTAACAAAATATCACAAGACTTGCCACTGACATTACTTTGATACTGAAACTCCGCCTTTTGTAAACAAGTGTGAAGGAACAATTACATCGTCTCCAGCGTTGCACAGCAAATTAAAGTGACATGATCAAAGGGAAACGTTTATACCAACATAATGTTCCTACACGTAATAATTCTGCCATTCGTGAACAATTGCTTCGGAATCTCTCTGTACCTTTGATCGTGAACGGTGATACGAAAACGTCTAATATTTAATTTTGTTGCTTTTATATTCTGTCCCTAAATTAGGTTCCTAGTTATCTTTATTGAGACCTTTTATTGAGAGACTAGCTGTCTGTCCCCAAGGCTACTCTCGGCCTGACTCTAAGTCCTCAGAGGAGAATATTTTTTTTATTAAACTATGCTAAATTCCTTCCCAAGTAGCACATTAGCGATGAATTAGGTCATAAAGAAGCTACATTACAGTCTACAGCTTTTATGCAGATGTACTAAAGGATAGGACGAGTCTTTAGACTGTATTAAGGAAAGATTATACACTATTAAACAGCATAGCTGACTAATGACTTTATACTCGCGAAAAAATATACTAAAAGCATTTAAGTAGAATTTTAAAATGATCTAGTCCATCTTTTGGCTGCAAGTGATACTACTAGCTGGTTTAGATGTCCAAAGCTTGTTAACGACTGGTTAATACGGAAAGTTTACCTCTCTTGTAATGGTGCGGGCTGCATTGAAGTATCGAATAATGCCACTGGCTTTTAATTGGTGTACACTAATTCTATTCTAATTCTACTTCAACGAGCTTGTTAATGGCTGATTAAAAGTGGGTATGTAATCTCTACAAATGCCGCTACATTTATAAGAGAATCATTAATTCACCTTGAGTTGTAAATTGGAATAGGTGTACTCTATCCTAATGCCAATGCATAAAGTGTAGCTGACAGCTATTTTACAGCTTTCGGTGTTATTTAAGAGTAAATCTAGATTATTGGTGTTTTGGTGTTTAAATTACGTCAGTATTGCAAAGGAGCAGTACTGATTGATATTTACAAGCCAGTGTCGTTTACGCATAGTGAGGGTTCCGCACAAATAGATTTTGATCAAAATATTGATGCCTATAATAATGATGCAATTGATATTTACAAGCCAGTGTCGTTTTCGTATAGTGAGGGTTCCGGACAAACAGGTTTTGATCAAAATATTGATGTTTATAATAATCAGGATTTTCATGAACCAAGCTGCAGTAAAGAGAAAGCGTCGCACAAACAGAATTCCATACGTTTAATGGATTCCGACAGAGATGAATTTGAATTAAGTACACATGAAGACAAGGAAGAATTTATTAAAAATATACAATTTAAAAATAGCATAGCTACTAGCTGCCTCAGAATTGTAATCAACGCTGCTGTGTGTTATTACTCTTTCCTCATCATCTGGATAATCGGACGTATCACTACAGTTCAACATTGTTTCAAGGACTTCTTCAGCTTTATTGTAAGTAGGAATAGATGACCGTTTGACTGTGCACTCCATTTTAGTCCAGTCTGGCAGAGGTGTCGATTTGTCACTTTTTATTAGCAATTTTAAAGAAATTTTTTTTCCTGGCCATCTCAAAATGCCATTATGCTCCCAACCACTTGGAACAATTGTTAATCTTTCCTTTCCTTTTTCAACGGTTTTGATTATTTTAAGCGGCATTATTATTCCTGAAAACAAAACTAAAGTAGTTAGCAATCATAATATAGTACGAAAACGGAAAATCAAAATAAAAACAAATCAAATGAAGTGAAGGTTTGTAGGTAAATTATGTACGATTGACTAAAGGTTTTCTGTCGAGGTTTCTTTATCCCTGAAAAGCTATTTTATGCTCTCTCTTTATACCAGTACGCAGTAAGAAAGATAATTAAAATCCTTTGTCCAGCCAGCATAATGCTATAAGCTTGTACATAGACTTGGTAACACCACAGTGTACAGTAAATAACTTTTGAAAAGAATTTAAGGAGAATTTGTGCTGGATAACAAATGGACACCATTTTAGGTTAACAGAAACGATTTGTTATTAAATATCCAAATGATTTCTTACAGATTTCAAGGATATTAGATAGCTTTTAATTCAAACAATATATTTTCCACTTATTTCCTAATAGAATACAATAAGTTAGGAAGCAATAATTTAATTGATAAATCTATTAAGTATTCGTACACCATTTATCTTGTGAAAGATTTTCGTTAAAGCGATATTATTCTGATGGCGCGTGTAATATTTGATGTAATTACCTATACACATTTACAGTAAAATGGTACTCGCAACTCAATTTACATACGAGGACATTCAAAACCAACGTGAAAACTATTAAAAATATCTTACCTTAAATATGTCCGCCCGCCTTACTTTAACAAATAATAAATGTCGTCTTCTGTCACAAATACTTACACAAAAGATTTTTTTTTTTTTTGTTATTTATACTTTAATAAAAGCTGTTGCCAAGCCTCTAAACATCTAAAAGCTGTTGAAGAGAATTAAAATAGCTGAATATTAGGCTGCAATGACTGTTGTATAGCTGTATAAGCCATTGTACAGGCCTTGTACACCTGTTTCAATGATTATACTGCCGTTAACCAGCAACTGTAATGCTCAAGGCTGGTTAATTTGGGGCCCAAATTAGAATTACAAGGGCTGCGTAGCTAACTACACAGGCCCTAAGCAGGAAACTAAAACAGCCTTGAGTATTCACAAATTCTATAATCAAGTCACTGTGCGGCTGTCATGTGCTACTTGGGTTTATTTATCTAGACCCCTTCGTGCCTCGGAAGCACGTTACGTCTTCAGTCCCGGCTCTCATTTGTAGATCTTTGATAGTCTTTACGGGTAGTCAGAAGCCCAAAATCGTGACAACTAGTCTTACCCAGTAACTGGACAGTGAAGGTTAGATAGGCAGTCGCTCCAAGTAAAGTACTGGGTATTAAGCTGCATCCAGTTAGACTGGAACGCGACCCCAAAATATTTGGTTAATTTCTAATTTGGGTAATCTTAAATCTCACTTTTAAAGGTTTTTCTGCCCAATCGCCGCCTTTATGTAGCTTATCATTGTAATGTTATATAGTTCGTACTGTCTTTGAATGAAATAATACGAGTTGTTTGTGGCTATAATTATATGTGAGATTCGAGTGCACCATAACATTTATGACATTGTTAGAAATTGTTTAATGCATATACCATATATTAAAGTTTATCTAACAATGCCATATATGTGCTGGTAGTTTGGCTATAAATCTAGAGAAAATTACGAGTCTGGAATCTTTTACGGAAATAACACAAAATATTTATTTGATGGCAAATACAGACTTAGGTGAGACTAATGTAGAATAATTTCCTATAAATTACAACAAGGTCTGCAATAGATAATAATAAATGTAAAAATACAAAACAAACAATACAATTTAGATAGAATACTTAAGGTAAACACAGCTCTTCTACTAAAGATAATAACATAAATAATACAAAAATGCCATCACTCGAGGGACCACAAAATGTTGCGCGCCCCGCCTCTGCACCACAAGACATTATCTTCGTAATTCGGTCTTCTATGTAACCTAATCTGCTCCATTACTGGGCACTTTATTTGAATTTAATTTTCAGTAGAACAATGTGCGGTGTTAGTAAGTACTACATTGTTCAGTCGAGAGTAATATCTGGCTGATGATAAGGTATCATCATTTATTCAAGGTAGGTATCATCGTTCACTTTGCAATAAATAATATAAGACCTGGGTAAGTACCCAGGTCTAGGTAGGTACAGACGCCAGCACAGCAAGCTACCCGAAACTGTCAAATTTTCCCAATCAACTTTGAAGCTTATGCTCTAGCGATAAAGTTGAAAATCTATTAAAGAAATTTGACAGATTGTAGTAACTTGATGTGCTGGCGTTTGTACCTACAAGTGTTTCAGAAGAGGACTTAGGCATGTGGCAAATGCTTTCAAAAGGTTTCGTATGTCGACAACGACTTTCAAGAGCACGCGTAGCATGACCACCACAAAACGGGTTTTTTCGGCGGAAAAAGCTGACAGTTAGAATAGACAAAATCTACAATCTGTCATTTTGTCTATTCTTCCGTCGACAAAACCCGTTACTATGATGGTTATGCTACGCGTGCAGAATTTACATAAGCTTGTCGGTAGCTTATATTATATCCGTCCCATATATTTTTGACTGTTCCATTGTCGCTGATATAATGTCACTCCAGTCCAGACCCTCTGGTTTTACTTTACTTACATTGAGTTCAGTAGAATACACCATCTTCAGAAGGCCAATTCTCGTAATTTAAAACGTTCGGCGACGAACAAATGTCAAAAACTTGTCAAAATGTAGGGAAGTTAGAGGTATTTTTGACAGATTGAGACTGAGATCAGACTGTGATCGTTCTTAAAATTGCGAGAATTGCCCATCAGTTCTTACTAAACGAGATTACTTTCATGTGAAAGCAGCTTGTAGTGCAATCTACTTCGCGTACAAAGCTAAGCTGTTATGCGAGCTACGGCATTGCATATCGATGCCTTAGAGTGAAAACCTCGTAAGTGTAAAATAAGTAATTTGTCGGGAGGAAGAAAGAACTGCGTGCTGTAAAATTTTTGTTCGGCGTCTTTTATGTTTTTTTTACCGACTTCACAAAAGAAAGTTCTGTATTCTTATTAATTAATATGGAAATTTAACCCGCTTTAATATCCAGAACTGTTCGATACTATAAGATTGTCCGAAATGCATAAAATGCTACTTACATTCCCGAGGTTTTCACTCTAAGCCGACGATATAGTCTCGTATGTCTTTGCTAGATCTGTCATCGAAATTTCGCATTTACGCCAATTTTCAGATGTAGTCCACTCATAATACTGATTTGATCGACACTTGACCGAATTTTATTCTGAAAAGAACACCAAGGCTTTTTCTGCAAAGATTTTTCATCGTTTTTTATGGTGAAGCATCAGAAGGCCAATTCCCGTAATAATAACATTCAAAATCTAGTCAATCTCATCTCAGCGACAATCAACGTGAAAAACTTGTCAAAAATCTAGGGAAATTAGCGGTATTTTTGATAGATTGATTCTTAAAATTGCAAGAATTGCGTCTCAGATTATGAAAATAAAAATAAAGGTAAAAGTACTAGGACAATAGAACCATGAAGGCTATGAGTGTACTATGTGAACTCGACAAATGGATGTGCGATTAACGCTTGCGCGACAAAACTGCGACTCAGCATAGTTCGAAAGAACAATTGTGCGACGAGCAGACTACTGGTAGGTGTAAAGTGAAATTACGAGAAAGGTTTAAACTGATAAAAATAAAAACACGTGTTTATGGACTTCTACGTCCAGCAAGACTACGGTCAATTCAATTAGGTACCGACCTCTAATTTCATCTCAAAACAATAAAAATATAAAACGTATTAGGGTTCCGTACGAAAATAGTAAAACGGAACCCTTATGGTAAAACTCAGTCTGTCTGTCTGTCTGTCACAGCTGGATATCTCAAGAACTACTAATGCTATCAACTTGAAATTTCGAATAGATTTAGATGACGGTTGCCCAACTATTGCGAATAAGAAAGAAATAAAAATATGTATATGTATATTTTTTTGCAACAAGGACTGAAAGGGAGTCTGAAAAATTTGAAGTGGGGCTACTAAGGTATGTGGGGTATCATATGAAAGAGCGCAGTTTGCTCATTCTCAAACATTATTTCTTTTTTTAATAAGTCGCATAGCTTTCAACTTTTAATGAAAAATGTAAAAAAAAAATACCGTTCCCCCTTATCTACGAAGTTTGCAAAAAGAAAAATATGAAATTATTCTATGTGATAGAAGCTGAGATAGTGCCGACATAAAACTGCAATATTCTACACCGCAGTGCACAGTGTTAAAATTCTCTGACGAATATAAGCCTCGTCGATGAAAAATTAAAAACATGATGGCACGGAACCCTCGTTGCGCGAGTTCAACTCGCTCTTGCCCGGTTTTTTTTATGATCAAATCACGGTCGTGGAACCCATAACTTCTAGTAGTTAACTCAACTAGTGACCTTAGTCGAGGTCAGTCGATTATACTTTGTGACCTGAATAACTTACATATTAAAGGATCTTACCTGACTTCACAAACAATAAATTAGAGTTACGGTGACGGGCAAAAATAATTGAGTTAGTTCACAAAAGAACAACGCATTTTCATCGGATTTTAGTTTCACTTTTTACCAGCTTTTCATTGTAAGTTGAATATTTGTGAAAATGTTTTGGTGGAGCTTAACATGGCTATTTGAAACGAAACCCCTTTGTCATTAGTGACATACATTGGGATTACAAAAATCCATAACCGGATTAACTATACATAAGGCTCGTTTACACGATTGGAGATTCTCGACTGTCGTGATGCGAGTATGCCCGTGCAAGAATTATATAGGCGCCACTCACCAGGCGATTTACTCAAGCAGTGATTTGACAACTTAGAAAGATGCTAACTTTTCTTGCCCTTCGAGATGCGAGTATCAACTCAATTCACTGTATTAGAGCCAACAAGAAGCTATAAAACCTCTTTTTATATTTAATTTTGATTGTTCTTAATTTAAAATATTTTAGGTCTTTTGTTTTTTTTTCTTCTTTTTATAAAAATATCGTGTCACAACGTGTGTGTGTTATCGAACTCCTCCGAAACGGCTTGACCGATTTTTAAGAAATTTTTTGTGTATAATTGGTGGGTCTGAGAATAGGTCGTAGGGTATTTTTTTTGCAAAACTACGTTTGCGGGGTCAGCTAGTATTGTATAATATTTCACTTTTTTGTTTGCTTATGTCTAACAAACTGCAAGTTCTTTTTAATCGGCTCTCAAAAATTACATATAAGTACGAAACGAGTCATTATTATTCTCACGTCCTTATCCCAATTTATTTAGGGTCGGCGTAACATCTCTTTTTCTTCCATAGTTCTCTATCAGTCGTCTGTAAGGTTTTAATAACATAAATAATAAAACGGAAGTAAAATGTTGGCTATACTGACCGGACGGATGACGTAAGCGGAAAGTTTGGTATTCGGACGGCGAGAAGCGAACGGTGGGAAGAAAAATAAGCTTTGGTTCGCAATAAGTTTCGGTTTAAATGCCGCAATAAGTATAGTTTTAATAAGTTTTGAAATTGGGTGATTATCTCGACAATAAGTTTGGTAGCTAATAGTTTTACTGCTCTGATTGTTACACTTACAATAAACACATTTTGAATACAATTGGTTTGTGCTTTATTTTTGAGGTTGATTAAACGTCATCCCCTTTCCAACCATATCATCATTCAGACAGTCCATCCATCGTTTCCTTGGTCTTCCCCTACTCTTATAGCCATCGAAATTCATACTCAAGACTCTCATCACGACATTATAATAGATTAGAATACCCTTTATTATGTACACCATACAAATTACAGGCATAAATATAGAATTCCTCATTCCTCCGTATCACATGCATATTCGAAGCGAGTAATGAGCTATTACTTGGATTCTCGAGTAATTAATAACTACCTAACTGAATTATGCGGGAATTTGACAGAAGCCAGTTGCTCAGTACCTAGAGCAGTCAAAGACACGAAAATTTCATTAACTAATTATCTGACTTATGAAGCATTTGATTTTATTTCCGTAGCTTGGGGAGACTTCCCAGTTTTTCTTAGGTCACATGTTTGAGTACAAACAACCTGGCTTGACACTTCGAAAAATTCGTGCTAAATAAAGCCGTTGCCAGACCTACCTTCAATAATTTGAACACTTATTTGAAGACTACAAGACAGGATTGCAAAATGCGAAATATTATGACATGTTTACAAACATGCTCATGTTTTGAGTATCAATGTGAATAGCCATAGAAGGACCAAAGAAATGATAGATGGACTGTGTGGGAGATGATATGGCTAGCAAGCGGGTGACTACTGATATGGCGACTAATAGAAGAAATATGGAAGAAAAATACATAGAAAGAAAGAAAGAAAGAGAGAAAGAAAGAAAGAAAAAGAGAAAGAAAGAAAATACATTTATTTAGCACACAGACTAAAAGACACATAGTACACCAGAGACATAGATCAGATAAAAACAAATAAAAATCAAATAAAAAAGTGTATTTGTCCGATGTAAGAAATTAGCAGGAAAGTGTGCCTCACGGCGGCGCCAAAAAAGCCCAGTTCAGCAACAGTACATGTCGCGCAGACCCCAAATAAGTTGGATTAACGGCAGGAAAATGATGATGAAACATGTTGAAGTAGATATCCGTGTTATGGCGACTTTCTTTTTATATACAGCGGTCTCCAAAAGTTAGTTGACATTTTTCCTCTTCAAGAAAGAAAGAAAGAAAATACGTTAAGCTATGATGTCACATCCTAACTATTATTATAAATGCAAAGTAAGTTTGTTTGTTTGTTACCTTTTCACGCCTTAACCACTGAACCGATCATCCTGAAATTTTGCATATACGTTTTCAGGTGTACAGAAACGGACATAGAGTACTTTTCATCCCGAAAAAAAGTGCTGTTCCCGAGGAAAACAACAATAACGTTATTATGATAATAGACGGCGCCACGTGTCTTTCGAATCAAAATCAGTGCAACGTCTGTCGGGTCAGCTAGTTATGATATATAAACTTAAAAATAATCAGGTAGGTACTCCAAGTGATAACTTGATCATTTTTTATAATAAGTCAGTTACTTGAATTAGTCAGTAAAAATTGTATAGCATTTCAAACTTTTGGATCACATTTTTATAAATCACTAGCTCCTGCCCGCGACTTTGTCCGCATGAAATTTCACCCTCCCCATTCACCCTCTTACGGATGAAAATTCGAAAAACCCTTTCTTAGTGGATACCTACTCTTTACAAAGAACACACCCTCCAAATTGTATGTCTCTAGGACCAGCGGTTTACGCTGTACGTTGATATATCAGTCAGTCAGGACTTTGAATTATATTTATATAGATAATGTGGTGTGTCACAGCTGAGGTGGAAAAATGTCAACTAAAGCCGGATTCCTACTACTGTGTTGTGTCGTGTCGTGACGCCTTCTGACGCAGTGTTAGCCAATCAAAACTCGTTGTAATTTGACGTAGTCCTGAACAGATTCATTTGATTGGTGTATCCCGAGTCACGACACAACACGACACAGTAATGTGTCTGTGACTTTACTTTTGGAGTCCACTCTACGTATTGGCACGCCACCGCAAGGGTGACATTACGCAAAATTAATACTTATTAGTGTTGAAGTTGATATCAATTCGGTGTGAACATGAACAAGAAACAAACGAAACTCTAATTTAATAAGTGAGGTCAAACATCTTTTAATGACCTCTTTGGGAGCTTCAAGCACGCTCGAATAAATTTCATTAAGGAGTCGGTTCTGAAAGACGTGAAATAAGCTTTGTTAGGTTGGAAGACATGTCGAGTGTAACTTAAGTTAAACTTTGTATTTTACGTTCCGTGTTTAGCTTCGTTTGTGATTTTATGTCGGAGATACTTAGGATCGTGTTTATTTTGTGTTAGAAAATGGATGTAAGTATTTTGAATATTCAACGTAAATTTTGTTTATACTTTGAAGAGATTTTTTACATGTCAATCAACTGAGCCTATCGCAGTCCACTGCTGGACATAAACCTCTCCCAGGATGCACCACAGCACCCTGTCCTCCGCCTTCAGCATCCAGTCTGTTCCAGCCGCTTTCTCAAGGTCGTCCATCCGTCTAGCTGGGGGGCGTCCCACACTACGCTTGCCGATACGCGGTCTCCACTGCAGGACTCGTCTGCTCCACCGGCCATCGGTCCATCGATAAATATGGCCAGCCAACTGCCATTAGCAACTCTGCTCACGTGAAAACTACTCAGAATTCTGTGATATTCATCATCATTTCAGCCGAATGACGTCCACTGCTGGACATAGGCCTCCCCCAAGCACCTCCACTTCGACCGGTTCAGTGCTTCTCGCATCCAACGGGTTCCTGCGGCCTTCACAAGGTCGTCGGACCACCTTCTGTGATATTATTTGTCTTAGATCTTTCACAGCTGTGACAAATCTCACCCTTCCTTAACCATAGTAGTGAGAAGAGCTCAACAAACTTATTCAAAACTTATATTTCGACGGGCGCAAAGTAAAAAGAGACATCTACAAAACAGCTACTTTTCAGGAGAGCGCATAATAGGAAAAAATGCTCCCATTTTGTCAATTTTAAACCAAATTTATTGAAATTTTCATCATTGCTGCATTATTTAATAATATATCCACATGTATATTTCATTTCTTCTAATTATGTTTAAATTACGAGATATTGTAGTTGTCTGCATCTACATTGCGCTTAAAAATATGACAACTGTGTTAACTACCACTTGGTCGTTTCTACGTGGGAATTCAAATAGATCTTCTCGGTTCATAATATCGCATTGTCGTCTCGTTTTGCCCAAATTCACCAATAATTTACGTCTTTCCATGTCTATTGTGTTGAACCCAAACTGTTTACTAATATGATAACACTTTTACACACACTTATCACTTAACAAACCAAAAAAAACAAAATTCGTGCCGGCCTACGTAGAACATGTCATCTGACTGATGACACAATATGACTGACCGCTGGTCCCCCGCGCGTCCCGCGTATAAACGGCCAGGCGGTAGTTATCCGCATCTACATCGTGCAATTTCACAAAACAGGCGTAGTTGTCTTCTTTTACGTGACAAAAGTACCAAAAATAAGGTGATATTTGTATTTTTGTTTTTGCTATGTTGTAGAACATGATATTTTAAGTTAGTTTTTACAAAAAACCAAAAATCTCAAAATTGCAGTTGTCTTTTTTTACTTTGCTCCCGTCGATTTCAAAGCCTTCTTCTATGGTACCCAGTAACGGATTAAAGTTTCTAGCCAGTGTACAGGCCGTTTCAACTTGACCTTCTTTCAGAGCTGTATATTGGCTTTCAAGAGTGGTAAAAGTCAAGAAGTGTTACAGCTTGATTGTGGAACAATGAAAAGGGTTTGTGTCGAGACCCTACATCCGCTTTGTGAGGAACAAGAATAGGGTTGAAACGGGTCAATTTTAAAGTATGAAGTGACATGAATTCATTGTCGATTCTCGGTATTCTTGTCCGACGACCTTTACGCCTGCGTCCAGCCGATCTATTCTGGAAGTCTGACCGTGAAAATTAAGGTGAAGTTAACTGACAATCCCAGGCATCAGATGGGATGCCCGAAGGGCTGTAATATAAAACATCTTACCGTGAAAACTTAGGTGAAGGGAGCTTGAATTGCGCTGTCAATACTGTCAATCCGGATGAAGGATGGAGAATCGGATGAGTGACATGACAGTTCACTAACAGCTGATTAATTTTTTGATAACCGTCGATTTACGACGTACTGCATTTCTAAATATCTTATTTAAAAAAAAAACTGGAAATCTCTGATTCTATGGAAAATTTTAAATCGGCCTATTTTGGCTGTAACACTATTTTTCGAAAATGTTCTTAAGTGACTTTTTAGACCTTTGTATCCTGCTTATGCGTATGAAGTTTCATTAAAATCGGTTCATTCATTTCGAAAAACAAGGGCTAGAAAGATTGTATGAAATGCCATACGTCGTAAACGCTCTTAAAGCGTCTACATTTTTTTTGTACTGAATTCCTGGTTACAGTTTTCGCGTCAATTCCCTGCCACCCTATATGCATTGATTTGATTTGCAACCTGTAAAAGAAATCATTATTTTCAGCGAGACGTCAAACCAGACTTCTACATAAATTGCAATAATTTAAAAAAAATCTTAGCTTTTATACTTAGGTTACTACTTTCGTTAAAATTTTAATTCAATAAATAAATAAATAATGATTATATTTCGGAACAAAGACTATTAACCTCCCCTTTTTTTTGAGCCGGTAAAATTTTTCTTCGACAAGATATTTCTTTTCTTGTAATGTGATTCCCATTTCTCATCAAAACCTACATCGGATTATTAATTCCCACTGAAAGTGTCCCCAGCTACAAAACCCATTATCTCTTAGGGAAATTACGTCACATGAATTTCATGATTTGTGGAGGCGTCCTTGTCACAGATGGTCACATCTCTTTGACCCCCTCCTCGAAGTGACGGCGCATATTTTAAAATTTTAAATGCAACCTTTTATTCATAGTTGCCTTGTTTTGATATACATAGTTGGTACCTGCTTAATACCTATTTTAAAATTTTACGTTACAGTAGAAGTTTAGAATTTTAATACTTTAGATTTATATATTATGTGACGTCACGAATCTTATAACTCGTTTCCCCCTTGTCACACGATGTAACACTTTGTTCAACTTTGGTCAACAAAATGTTACATCGCAGATTTTGGGACGATATGCGTGTTAAGGAGCCATCCTTAACACGCATCGTCCTGAAATCTATCAAGAACATGCCGTGTTCAATCCATCTCCATGTATCTGTCACACCAATGATCAGAAACAGATGTTAACAAACGACTTTAGGGACATCCCCGGATTCGGCAGTAATTAATATTCCCCAATTACTATGTATGAGGAGAGAGAACACGGTTTCGTTAGTTCGGTAATATGGGAAAATCGAGGGTGTTAACGTAAAAATGTAATTACAAATGAGAGGCTAAAGATGTGGTTTGTAGGGTTGCCAGCCTCGTTGGTCCACTAGTCGCAATTTTAACTGTTGAGCATGAGGTCCTGGGTTCGATTCCCATGTCGATAAAAGTTTTATTGGATTTTTTATCAGAAATATCTCAGTAGCAGTCTGAACACCGGATTTGTGTTCGGTTTATGGCTGTGTGCTCGCCCGCTATTACATGGCACTTAAACATAACTGGCGAAAAATGTGGGTGTAGGTACTATAGGTATACCTCTGTCAAACCCTTCGGGGATTACAAGCAGCAGGTTATTTTATGTAGGTACAGACGCCAGCACATCAAGCTACTACAATCTGTCAAATTTCATTAATAGATTTTCAACTTTATCGCTAAAGCATGTAACGATCTATACCTTATTAAAATAGAGGGTAAGCAGACCGTCCAATAATTTTTATTAGGGAAGATAAAATACAGAAAGTTATAAAAACAGCTAGTTATAAAAATACTAAATAGCACGCACTCTCGGAAGTTTATAGTTCACACACGCGCGCACTCACTGGAGTTTTATAGTTCACGTTATGGAATCAGCTCAGCACTGTAGGAACGGGTATCAGGCGTCAGGGTAGCAAGTTATACGAGGTTAGCTCGCGAAGATTAGAAGTAGAAGGTCCCAGGTGGAATCTTTAGCTGGATCCCCTGGGTTAGTCAAAGATGTCGCAGCAGAACCAAGCAGTTCAAGATGTCACAGCAAAACCAAGCAGTTTTCTGATGCTTAATGTCTCAGTCCCAAGACTCGAATGCCAGCAGCCTCCAGCTGTTCGTGAGCTCGTTTCTAAGTCGTCTTCCTTTTTCAAATATCAGTTTTCTTCTATGTGGCCATCATCTAATCTGACAAGTGTATCCGGCCAAGACATATCCACGAGTGCGTAAAGAATATTATAAATCTAATTTAAAATTAAGTTATTTAGACTAAACAATCGTAATAATCTTAATAATACAAAAGCTAAACATATTGATAAAAATAATTTAAGTTATTTAGACCAAAGAGTAATTACCATAGACTAAGCCAGAAAGACATTTAAAAAGTAATTGACAGTTTGACAATTGACGTGTCACAACATGAAAATTGAGTAAAAGTATAATGTAAACATATAAACAAATAAAAAGGATGATAAATAGTATTAAAGTGTAAGTAATGATAAATAGTATTATGCGTGATGAAAGTAAAGTGTAAGTAAGCATAAATACTATAAGCATAAGGTCCAAAGTTAATTGAGAAAATTTTACGGTTTCGGGCTTGATGTACTGGCGTCTGTACAAAGTTGTTTACTAAATGTCTATTTAGGTTTATAGGGGTTAGACTTCAACGATAAAAGTACGGATTTTATGGTGCAATAGCTTTGGATTATGACGGGGACTAGTACTTTCACAGGAAAAAAAACTTAAGTTACTCATTTTATATTTTAAAGCAACATAATTTAAGTTTGGTGCGTTCAATTTAAAAACATCATCTGCCTTTTCCCAACTATGTTGGGGTCGGCTTCCAGTCTAACCGGATGCAGCTGAATACCAGTATTTTACATGGAGCGACTGCCTATCTGACCTCCACAATCCAGTTACTGGGTAATACAACACCTCTTGGTAAGACTGGTTGTCAGACTTTCGGGCTACTGACTACCCGTAACGACTGTCAAAGATCCAGGAATGGCAGCCGGGACCACGCTTTCCGAGGCACGGAGGGGTCACGGTATGTAAAGATGGTCACCCATCCACAGACCAATCGCGAGAAGCGTAGCTTAACCTGATCGATCGACTTGTGCGGCTGTTATTATTTAGCCACGGGTCCCTCAAGGTCAGATAGGCAGTCGTTCCATGTAAAATACTGGTTTTCAGCTGCATCCGGTTAGACTGGAAGTCGACTTCAACATAGTTGAGAAAAAGCTAGGCAGATTATGATGATGAGAAGCTAGATTTCAAAGGTAAAGGAACGGATTTTATGATGACTTTGAATTACGGTGGGGGCTTTCACTTTCACAGGAAAAAAAACTTTTGTTCCTCATTTAATATTTTAAAGCAACATAATTTTAGTTTGGTGCGTTCAATTTAAAAACGAAGAGAGAAAAACAGACTGTTCATTTGAGCAAACTGGATAACAGACCTTCGTTGGTCGAGATTTTCTTTTAATTTTTATATTTTTGGAAGTCTGGTAGTTCTTTTACGAGTACTTCAGTATAATTAATTCAAAGAAAAATAAAAATTCCTCTCTGTAATCGGATAAACTACTCAGAAAATCTTCCTGTTACCTGAAAATAATACACTAAAACAGTTTTATATTCGTCGAAAAGAAATATACGACCGCTCTATCAAATCTTTTGGCACTTCAGAAGGACTGCGGAAAGAGGTCGAAATATGACCGCAACCGGGACATTCACCCTTTTCCTAATATAATGTCCTCTTAGGGTGAAGAGCCTAAACATCGACTCACCTCAAAAATTTTAACTTTATCTAACAGGCTTAGTAAACATTATTGTGGTTTTAATTTTGATGAAGCATTCCGGGTTGTTAAGGGGCTTACATGACTTAAAGCGCGGTCATTGACGGAATGCATAGAAAAGAAAGAGAAGCGCGATGACACAACGCTGGTAATTTATTGCAAAATATGAAGCAATTATTTAATTACAAAAAATCTATTGTTTTGGCTAAAAAATTAAAACACTAGTATTTTAGTATGTTAGATAATAAAATAAAAAATAAAGTTTTTAGAGGTATCTTCATGATTTTTCTCTATCGTACTCGTATCAAATTAGTTGTATTATGTTTTCAACACACTATCTAACTAGCATATATCCTGAAGAATATCATATATTTTTCTGATTTTGTTTACTGTAGAGTCGATCATATACTTTATTGTTTCTAAAATTTGCGTTTTTTGCGTTTAGGTCCTGTAAAGGCTACTACAAACAGGCGCGACACGCGATATAATCGGGCGTGACACAAAGGCACCGCTCGTTGCGCGACTTGCGGTGCCTGTGTATCGCGTGTCGTGTCGCGCCTGTTTGAAGGAGCCTTAATTAGCCTCTTAAAACAATTAATTGGAGAAGTTATTTTTTATTTTAAATAAGTAAGTTGCGGTATTCGATTAATTCAATAAACAGAATATCATTACAACCTTAAATTCCTCTAAAAAAACAACTATTAAACTCTAAAAAAAAGTATAAGAAAATGTTGTCTCTATTTTGTGTTTACCGACCGACTGGGAATATTGCAAGTAATCTTAGCCATTGAAAATAATCTATCTATCTATATACATAAAAGAAGAAACTGACTGACTGAATGACTGACTGAATGACTGACTGACTGACTGACTGAATGACTGACTGACATATCAACGCACAGCCGAAACTATTGGGACTAAGAACGTGAATTTTTGCACACCATTTTTGTTTCCTTTTATAATGTAGGAGAGCACGAAGAAGGGGTTTTTGAAAATTCGACCTTTAAGGGGGTAGAAAGGGGGGATTTTGTTTATATGAAAAATCTTATTCCTTCAGTTAATATACTTACTTGGCACGAATACTTATCTATGTAATTTATTACGTTTGTCATTTTTTGTTTTTCCAAACTACCCCCTGAAGGGAGATTGGGGGGTGCCAAAGTATGTATGGAAGAATTTTAACGCGCGGTCCGATTACTTATATACCTAAATCACACTAATATTTTAAAGGCGAAAGTTTGTGAGTGTGTGTGTGGTGTGTTTATATGTTTGTTACTTCTTCACGCTCAAACGGCTGGACCAATTTTGATAAAATTTTGTGTGGAGGTAGCTGATACCCTGCATTAACATATAGGCTACTTTTTATCCCGATATTCCCACGGGATCGATATTTACGCGAGTGAAACCGCGGGTCGCAGCTAGCTTTCGAAATTTTTAGAGGAAAGTTCGAAATATACGCAGACAAAGTCGCGGGCAAAGTGATAGTATTATAATAAATACGTACCTACCTAGGTACAACTATAAAATTAAATGTATATTTCCTCTGGTAAGAAAATTCAGTAAACATTTTATGAGTGCGCACTGCGTCAGTACAGTTATTTAGCAATATCCAGAGCGTTCTCCTAACCTATATTAGAAGGTACAGACGGCAGCACACCAAGCTACCCGAAACTGTCAAATTTTTCCAATCAACTTTGAACCTTATACTTTAGCGATAAAATACACGTTGTTCCTTACGGTTGACATTTCGATTCCTTCCGATAAGGAGTTTCTACAAGACACGATATGGACGTGGTTTGCGCGTGGTAAGATTACGCGTGGATACAGAATTGGGGCCCTGACATCATCACTGTCATCATACCCGCAACCATCGATGCGACGCTCTCCTAGAGTGACTGTTACCAGCCAGTGACACTCTTATTCGAACTCTTCGGTGATTCCGGTAACTTCGTAACAAAACGAGGCGGCGCCACTTTCTGCGTGGTCAAATTCATATACCTAATTGCTTTTAGTTTGTGAAACTACCATGCAAGGTATAAAACTGTTTCGCCTATAAAATACTCCGTAAAAGCGAATACAGTGAGGTATAAACAAAACTAAGTAATAAAAAGATATTATCTAGTTATTTCGTTGGTTTGTTATTTTTCCATTTACCGCCGCGGGTTTTGTCTCGGTAGAAAATACAGTAACAGGTATTGGGATATTTTATACGGCGAAACTACAGAAAAATATGTTGATCAAAAACTGTTTTGAGTCTTGTGAAAGGCAAATATTTTACTGATCCTCTAAAAACTTATCGACCTTCTAATAAAGTAAGCTTTTTTAAATGAATGTATCAATAAATATGATACTTTTTTTTTAAATAATTGATCACCTTTTGAACTTTCTGACCTTTTCTCACAGTTGGTCGCATTAACTAAGCTTGGGCAACCCGACCAAATTGGTTAGATTATGTTAGAACTGTGACCAACCGCGCGCTACACCCAAGTTGATCGCAGTTACTGGGGTTTTTTCGTATTTTAGGACCTAAAAATAGGAATTATTTGAGGTTCACAAAAAGAAGCGCATTAATTATATTAGAATGTTCAATAATATTTTTAAGAAAGCAAAATGGGAATTATTTGAGGTTTGATTAAATACATGCCCTTGTTAAATTGCGCGTTTTTTTCTTGCTCGTTTCATTATTTATCGCAATACCAAAATAACAGAAAAATCAGTAATGTTAAAAAAATCATGAAATCTTGTAAAAGTACCTAATTAATTATTAGAAAGCAAGAAAACTGTTTACTTCAATAGGTGCCTACTATAAATAATTCAGTTTGAACTTCACGCCAAAACTGCTGGACAGATTTTAAAAACATAGATATTACCCAGTTACATAAAGTAGTTTCCCTACCATGTGTGTGAATCCGCGGGCAACAACTATAAGCCACATTCCGAATTAGCTATAATCGCTCACAGCACTCACGTCATCTCACATGCGATCCGATTTAGATATTACGATTATGACAGCTGAGAGCTGTCAACAATTCGGAACGCTCGTGAACGCGCTCACAGTGCTTATTCAATGTCAAAACGATATTATTATACTATTTCTTTGTATTAACACCACATTTCTTCTTCTTTGGTTAGATGGCGACTGTCAGCCAGAAGCACTATTTCGAAAATGCAAAGTTAGTTTAATTTAAAGATATGATGCAACTCAAAACAAAACACACATGACACATCCACACACACGCTCTGTCAATTTTGACAGCGCTCACGGTGATATCAAAAAGAAAGGCAAAAAGAAAAGCAAAGGGTGAAAGGCATGGTCGGCGTTATCGCAAGATGGCACATGTCATGACGTCATCTATTAAGATTCACGGGGCATCGTTGTCGCGCTCACGCTAATTCGGTACGGGTTTAAGCACGCTCAAATCGATTATTTCCCAACTCGCAGGATAGTCGGACTTTTTAGCTGCAGTAAAATGACAGGTTAGGTGTTACTTAAATTGGCATCTTTTTGTTTTTTCGCGGCTATCAACCAAATCTTGTTTTTTGAGTACAGAATAGTGTAACAAACGAAACTTATTTGACATTCATATTTTTATACTCAGTCCGAAATTATTTATTATGAAGTGTCATTTTACTGCAGCCGAAAGACCATAGGCCTCCCCCAAGCACCTCGACTTCGACCGGTTTTATGCTTCTCGCATCCAACAGGTTCCTGCGGCCTTCACAAGGTCGTCGGACCACCTTGTTGGAGGCCTTCCAACGCTACGTCTCCCGGTACGCTCGCTCGCGCGCGCTCCAGAATCTTTCGGCCCCATCGGCCATCTGTTCTGCGAGCAATGTGCCCTGCCCACTGCCACTTAAGTATGGCAATTCTTCGGGCTATGTCGTTACCTTGGTTCTCCTGCGGATCTCCTCATTCCTGATTCGATCACGCAGGGAAACTCCAAGCAGACTATAGTATAATAGGCGAGATATGTCATATGAACCCGCGACCTCAGATGCTGTAGCCGTAGTTGTATCCTGGTGTCCTTTAATTGTATTTCTTGTTGACGAGTTCTTAGTAAGTTTCTGAACAAAATAACATAACTAGGTTAGGTCTACCAGAATCTTATGGCATAAAAAACATTGCGATTTTCTTATGGCAATCCATATGACAATCACTATTTTTTATGCCATGAGATTCTGGTAGACCTATACTTACTTTTCTTTTAAGGTCATTGTGAGGCAATCTGCGGGAGCACTTAGATGTAGATACTTCTAAATTTCTGTGACTTTTCGTCCAGAATTGTTTTTTTAGCGCAAAACTGAGCTTATTTATATGTAGCAGCTTATGAGTATTTTCTCAAAAATGCTTGAAAATTCGCGCATTATTTTGACAAACTTCTTCGAGATAAAACGAAAATGTTGTACTGGTCAAATACAATGCGAGCAGCGGTCGGCAAAGTTAGTTTGAAAATCCATTATGTCTGTCATGTATAGCGTCTGAATAAATGACTATGAAAACTTATATCTATAGTTTAATTAAAAAATGGAACGAACTTTTTTCTTCTAACATGGCAAACAAGGCGGTAACATATCAACGATTTATTTAAATTTCGAACTGGCATGCAAATAGAGCTGTAAACAAAAGAAACAAATGAACATAGGTACCTAGGTATCGGCGCAAGAAAAATTATTGTTGTTCGTCATTTTTTATTAATTCTAAAATGTATAATTAATGTTGATTTGGAAAGTTCTGTGCAAGCCTTGGCGACATTCAAGCATTGTTGGACGAACGTGAAAATGTAGAACGAGGCAAAAGTGAGACACACATATTACGTGAGTCCGTCAACGCCTCTTTTGCGTTCGCACCATGTTAAAATATCGCGGCGGAATTTTATCATGCACTAGATTTTCAACTCTCGATATTGAGCCGAGCAATGAGAATCTAACAAACCGCATCCAAGCGCGTTAAAAAAACACACTGTTAGATTTTCAACCCTCGGCGCTTAGCAGAGCGTTGAAAATCCAATGCGCGATAAAAACGCCGCGGAATAAACACGCCCGTGCAAACTCGGGCTAATTTTCGTGGTGAACGAGACGTAGAAATGACATTTCATTCGTTAGGGAAAATCATAGAAGTTTTAACTAACAAATAAAATTGTTGTCGTCTAAACAAAAATGTTTAGCAATCTAGTAGCTACCATTGATTCAACATTAAAACTATTCGTTTTGCATATAGAAACTCGACATTATTATACATTATAACCCAGAACTTCACCCCCAGCGAATATAAATCACGAGACCATAGTGTCCAGTCTCGATTAGACTTTTATTAGTCCATAGAGACTAAATAGGAAGTTAGTCGGTTCCTCTCCGTACGAGCTGGGCACAGATTATGCAACCGGGACAATTAACATTCACGGGTCACATCCCAACACTATCGTCTGTATCCCACCACAAACCATTTTGTACTTTATATCACAAAAGCTAAGGTTGATTTCAAATTCGCAGAAGGAAGTTAGGTTCTTCTAAGAGAATTTTCCCAGTCATATGGTTTGCTCTTGGGATGTTGCCATTTAGTACGCAATGCGTCTTTTTAAGAGCCAACGCGTTGGGTTGAATGGCCCACTTTAGGTGATGAGTGTACTCGTGATGGTTTTGTTGTTATTTATTGTTATTGTGATACAATAGTTCTAATCGTCTGGACATTAAGGACCAGTCCAAAAATATGGGTTTGAAAACAGGAATGTACTAAAGTGACTGTTCAAAACACGTTTTATATGTCGCCGTCAACTGGCTTAATTAGCCATTCAGTTAACTGGCTAGTCGTCATCGTTCAACTAGCTGCCTGAATGATATTCAGCCAATGCATCTTTTAGGTAATGAGCTGGCTGGCTGATGCTTAGGCGATATAAATAGGTGAAAACGTGGGAAAAAAAGTAAATAGGACAGTATGCCACGGATCTTCAAACCCCTTTAAATAGGTAATCATTTTAACAAATGTTATTTAAACATTAGGGAGGTTATTTATGTATATGATCAGTCTATAAAATAACGGGCATTCATTTAATGTTTAAATTGTTTTATGGGTAAATTAAAACATGAACAATGAATATAAAAAAAAATTGGTCGGTTATGTAATCCTGAGTTGTCAGTACAAAAGATACTCAAGTATGGGATGATGAGGTAGTGTAATAAATGAATGGCCCGAAAAAATGTTGGAATGGACAGTCAGGTGAATAGTTCGGCAGTTCATAGGTTAGGTTGGAACTGTGATCAACCACTCGCGAACCCAATTGGTCGCAGAACTAAGCTACGCCATCCTGACCAAATGAGTTAGGTTAGGTTAGAACTGTGATCAAACGCGCGCGAGTCGAGCGAGCGTAGGGAGCGGTGCCGTGTCAGCGGCCGGCGAGCACTACGAGTACTTCGAAGTTAGATTTCTAACTGACTAATTTCGATTTGTTAACTGCCCACACACAGTTACGTATGGGCAGTTAACAAATCGAAATTAGTCGTAAAAATATTTAGAAGTAAAACATTTATTTACTTATGCATTTATATATTTGTTATGACTCATTTTTATTTAGTTTACTGCACAGTTTTGACTGCCGAACATGTTAATAAAAATGTATTTTGTATTTTTCATATTTTCCAAAACTAAAATAAATTCAACTTCCGCATTAAAACAATCACAAATCAGTCAATGGCAATTTTAAATGTCTGGGCTAGACAAGTAGTTAACGTTAGCGATCCAAGCTGTTTGATTGAATGTCTGAATATCATTCAGGCCGCTAGTTGAACGGCGCATTTTAGTTTAACGGCTAGGCAATTAACTGAATGGCTAATTAAGCCAGTTGGCTGCGACATATATATACATATATATAAGGTGGAGACGACAATTAATTAAACTGTGTATATCTACGTACCAAAATTCAATGAAAAATACTCGTAATATATAGTTTAGTCACTATAGCCAGATGGCTGATCGACAAAACCCGTATTCGGTCCATAAACAGTAAAAAAAATCAGTTTTTTTATATTTAGATACTAGAATTTATTTGATAGTTTCAAAATACTCTTATGCATTAGTATTGCCATTAGTTTTGTGTACGTTTATTGTCGAATATTTATAGTTTTTTTTGTGTTTAGTATATTAGTTTTTTCGTTTATTGTTTTATGTATATGTTTATGTGTTTTTACCAAACCTAGACCTTCTTTCTCTGCTTATCTTAGACACTACTGGCGTGAAAAATCATGAGGAAATCTGAAGTCTGAAATCGCCAACACCCATTTTAATGCCTCCCTTGAGCCTTTTCTTTATGAAAATAGCCCATTGCCTTACAGAGGGTCAATAAAAGCCAGATATTTAAGGGACGAGGTCTATATAAATGGTCCATGATAGAGTTTTGTGGGTCTTTAATAGCGTGTTTTTCCGATAAATTTCGTTGATAAAGCGGTACCGCGTACGTTCATTAGTCGTGTTTAGTATTCTGTTCGCGAACAGACTGCCGTATCCGCGCGTTCCCTTTTATGATTAATATCCCGAAGTCGGGAAACCAAATTTACGCAATGAGTTTCTCTTTATAGGTCAATTTTGCTTCTCTTTCCCAATTAACATTTATAAAAATTACTTATAGGTAGGTATGTTGTTTTTTTTTAAGGGATGGGTGGTACACTGAGCTACTGTTAATTTGGAATCAGGCATATTTTTTTTAATATACCTAAGTTGTTCACCAAACAAACAGGCATCCCACTTGCGGTGTGGTGTGTATGTGATGGTATGTAGTCATTTCCGCCTATTATGGACATTTACAATACAAGAGGCATCGCAAGCGCGTTTTTATCCCAAAGACAAAGCTGTGTGATGTGTCATTTGTCTGTAATTACATACATGGGAACCGTTGCGAAGCAGCTGTTTACTCGTAACGATCGAGTACACAAGATAGTCTTTAATTATTATAACACTATTCGCTTTTAAACTTGCAGTTCAAACACTTCCACTTTTGACGTCACTAAAAACTGTTAATTAATCTTTATTTGGTGAATCCTTAGCGATTGAGTTTTGTTATTCCTTTTATTTATCACTTTGAAGAGTATTTTCTTTGACTTAATAATATTTTCGTGCAAATTTTTTAATTTTTGATTTCTTTTCGCATGAAATTATCTCATTAGCCTAGCCTTTTCCCAAACATATTGGGGTCAGCTTTCAGTCTAACCGGATGCAGCTGAATATTAGTATTTTTCATGGAGTGACTGCCTATCTGACCTCCACAACCCAGTGGGTAATACGATACCCCCTGGTAAGTCTGATTGTCAGGTTTTCGGTCTTCTGACAACCCGTAACGAGTGTCAAAGTTCCACGAATGACAGCCGGGACCAACGGCTTAACGTACTTTCCGAGTTACGGAGAGATCTTGGTATGTAAAGATGGTCACCCATCCACGGTCTGACCGCGGCAAGCGTAGCTTAACCTGATCGATTGACCCATGCTGCTTGTATTACTTAGCCACAAGCCCATTAGCCCCTTTAGCATGAAATTACCTATGTACAGACGCCATCACATCAAGCTACCCGAAACTGTCAAATTTTCCCAATCAACTTTGAACCTTATGCTTTAGATAATAAAGTTGAAATCTATTAAATAAATTTGACAGATTGTAGTAGCTTGGTGTGCTGGTGTCTGTACAATTATTATTTTGTGCCATATCTATTCGCTATGTAATGCGTAAAAATCTATCAAGTCAACTGTAGGCTGGTTCTATTAGTAAAACAGGCCATCATCATCTTCCTAACCCTGTTCCATGTTACAGATATTCTATTTCACGAAGTCCTTGATTGTAGTAGTGACGTATCCCGACAAGCGCGCTCCCACAGCGGCTACCCCTTGCTGCCGTCGCATGAGACTATTTCCGCGAATGTGTACTGTTTTACTTCACCCATTGTTGAGTCTCTGTTGATCACAATGTGCATGTGCCTTGGGGTTGGCGAAACACGTTTTCTTCTTCCAGTCTCCCCTGCCAGCCGCCACGCTACCATTCAGTCCCATCTCTTTCATATCATTCCTCATGCAATCCATCGATCTTTTCTTTGGTCATCCTCTCCACCCATTAACAATTAATTTATTCATCATATATATTATGTATATATTATATATATATATATATTTTAATTTGTTTTGTTTATTTTTAAGGATTTTTTTGCCAAATAAACGCAATTTTCTTTCTTTCTTTCATCACTCGAGAATTAAAAAATTTCCATCAAATGACTAAAAAGTCACATGTGTTATTAGCATAAATAAATAAAGTCCTCCAAACCGAATTCCGACCATGGCAACCAACCTCAGCGGTGACCAGCCTTCGGCGCGGGAGATAAAATAGCGCATAAATGTGTATGCAGGCACAGGTGCACTCTCTCTTCCGTCACTCTCAAAGTCCGATGGGACGGCAAACCAACACGACCGGAGAGAGATCAGGCGCAGGACCAACGGCTTAACGTGCTTTCAGAGGCACGGGGGTATCACACCGCCAACTTCGAAACTTCGGGCTGTTACTAATAAATTCCCAAGAGAAGAAACCTAATAACACTTTGCTCGATCCAAAAATGGAACCCAGGACCCCACGCTCAATAGTCGCGCTTGCCACCACAAGACCAACGGGACAGTCAGTTAGTATAACAGGTATTCAGCAACATTTTCAAAGACTCTGAAAAAACTCCTTTACCTAAAATTATGTGTGTTCACTAGTACGTAACAAAGACAAGACAAATAGATGAAACATACCACTACCGTCAACCACGTACGAGTCTAATCCATCTTGTACACTGACAAATACATAGTCCTTTAATACATACGATTACATAAGTTCTGAACATTAATTTTATGTCTCGAACATCTTTCTCATTTCCTACATTTAGACACAGTCCCTACGTACGATACTTTATTTATTTTATTTTATTGTACACACATATATAAATAGACACGAAATAAAACAGAACAGAAAAATAGGTACAAAGGTGATGCTTATTTCATAAGAATCTCTTCCAGCATACCTGCGATAGGACAATAAATAGAGAGATGTAGACAGCGTGTGAAAGAGTAAAGGAGACAAAAAAATAATACATACAATCTAATCTAAAAACAATTCACTTAATAAAACTAAACAAATATTATAAGAATATACTTACATAAATACAAATAAACATACATACTTCTAAAATAAATATCACTAGAATGTAAATAAATTTTAAAACGTAATCAAAAAATAAATACATACACAACTATGATAAAGAGGAAAGATAGTGTTTTATACTCTCCTCTTAAAAACTGCAACAGTTTTCAGGCGGTAGTGAATTCCACAGCCGCACCGCGTGCACTGTGAAGGAGTAGGAGTAGAAGTTGGTGGAGTGGGGAGGGGACTTTAGAAGGTTTTTAAGTTGTGACCTGCAAGGCGCATCTGCAGGACGGGGGTAGGAAAATCGCTCTCGCAGATAGGATGGTGTTTTAGGATTGTGAAGGGGATAGCAGACACAAAATCCGAGAGTTCCTGTGAAGTCGAATGGGAAGCCACTTGAGTATCTTGCGAAAGTTGGAGACGTGATCATACTTTTTAAGGTTAAAAACAAAACGAATAATAATTACTACTTCTAGAATGACTTGTTGTAAATTTCATCATCATCAACATTTCAGCCCAAAGACGTCCACGTTTGGACATAGGCGTCCCCCAAGCACCGCCACTTCGACCGGTTCTGTTCTGCTTATCGCATTCAGCGGATTGCTGCGGCCTCCACAAGGCCATCGGCCCACCTTGTGGACCTTCCAACACGGTCTAGAACCTTTCGGCCCCATCGGCCATCTGTTCTGTGAGCAATGTGCCACTTAAGTTTGGCAATTCTTCGTTGATCATTTAAAAATAAACTATTCGAAAACGCTTCGAAAATGTGTCCTAATTGATGAAAATTCGATATTCCAATCATTGAAAACATTTTAGAGCATTTCTCTTTTGGAAACAGTCTTATTAAAAACTTTAGTAAACTACTAACGTAAAGCTAGACTTTTTAAAACAAATAAAAAGGCCATTAAAGAAAAATCGTAGAGTAAACAGATTTATCAAGAAAATTATTTAAAAAGCATACAAAATTAAATTTCCTCTCACCTTTGCCTTCCTAGCCGGAGCGCTCAACTAGGTAATTAAAATTTTAATAGGATTCACAGTTTCCTCAACAAGACAAAGAAGTTTGCTTCTAAACTTGAGGATATTAAAAAGTTTACGGAGTTTTCGTTGAACTCTAATTGAGGGCATTACTTGACTTGAAGAACCCGGCTACGCACTTCGCAAACGCTAATCATGATGACCTGTCGATCTTTACCGAAGCTAAGGTGGAGTGAGCTGTCATTCCACCCCGATGTATAGGGATTGACACTTGACAGCTCACGTCACCCCTAGTTTCAGGATAGTTTTCATTTTTACAGAATAGATCGGTAGACGTTTACAAATGATCAGTATGAGCTGGACTTTTACATGACTGCCCCAGAATAATGGCTCAGGGTAATGTTTAATTCTATCTGTAAGCTAATTCACGTAACTTAAGAAGTTCAGTTGCAGTGCATAAGGGGCTTACGGGACCTAAACGCAAAAAAATGCAAGTTTTAGAAACAATAAAAGTATATGATCGACTACAGTTAACAAAAGCAGAAAAATATATGATATTTTTCAGGATATATGCTAGGTAGATAGTGTGTTGAAAACATAATACAACTAATTTGATACGATAGAAGAAAATCATGAAGATGCCTCTAAAAACTTTCTTTTTACAGTAAAAACCATACTAATATACATAGAATCATTATGATTTTTGTCAGATTATTCTACAAGCAACATAGTAAAAAACTAGTGTTTTATTTTTTTTTTCCAAACAATAGAGTTTTTGTAATTAAATAATTGTTTCATATTTTTAAACCCCGACGCAAAAACGACGGGATGTTTGTTATAAGTTTGACGTGTCTGTGTTTGTGTGTGTGTCTGTCTGTGGCATCGTAGCTCCCGAACGGATGAACCGATTTTGATTTTATGTTATTTTTTTGTTTGAAAGGTGAATTAGTCGGAAGTGTTCTTAGCTATATTTGATGAAAACCGATCCAAGATGGCCGCCGTCACAAAATAGCGGATTTTTTCACAACTCCCTCAATATACTTACTATAGGCACACCTGTGACCACGTCTTCAGGGATTAGAGGCAAGATATTTTTATACGCGATGACGTCACCACTTCACGATATCAAGTAACACTTGTCTTGTATTTGCATCGGACATCAATGCATTGGTATTTAGAGTATGTCAGCGTTAGAGAGATGTGAAACAGAATTGTTATTGTTGGCAGCAGAGGGTTATGGAGTTTCACACGTCAGAATACGCAGCGAGCAATTAAAACGGTTATTGTTGAAATTACTTCGACTACCTACTTTAAAATAATTGCGTCTTCTTGAATAAAATTCATGTTGCATTGTTTTTTTTTTTTGTTATATGTAATAGTAACTTGTCTGAATGTATTTACTGGGTTGGCGCAAAAACGGCTAAACGGATTTGGATGAAAATGTGCCACACAAATAGTTTATAACCTGAATTAACATATAGGGTACTTTCAATCCCGGCAATACGTTCTCTTGAGCTATTTCCCGACATACACACGGGCGAAGCCGAAGGCAAAAGCTAGTATTGATATCTATAAACATTGAAAATAAATACGTAAAACAAATTCACCTTTTTATTAATAAAACGACACTAAAAACCGCTACGCTGTTCTCAAGTTTGTCTGTAGAGCCTCTAACTGACGTATGCATCGTCTCATTTAGAAGACAAATACTAACGTTTTAATGCAAAGCACCGCGTAACTCTCAAGAATTTGTGCCTACACACTTTGTGTACGATTTGCACAATTTGTGTATAATTTGTACACACACTGTGCACAAATTGTGTGCAATCGCAACTAAACAGAAATAACACTCACTAATTAGCTTGTGTTACAAAGTGTTGTTCTTTATGAAAATAAAGTGGTTAGCAGTTTATAAGAGGAAACCAATTATTGGCTTGTTTACTTTACAATAATTGAGTTAGTTAGCTTTTAGATACAGATAGCAGAATGTTATGTCGCTTGAAGTGAAAATGAATAATACCAGTCTATTACAGTCCTACGGTCTGACTATGATAGCAGTGTGGTAGCGCAGTGATATCAGCCCTGACTGCCGTAAATAAAATTCGCTCTCAAAACGGTGAAGAAAAGAGCGTAAGCCTTCACGTACAATCAATGTATTATACGACCATGTTATCCTAACTAATATACTTACGTATTATAAATGTGAAAGTAAGTTTGTTTGTTGCCTTTTCACGCCTAAACCACTGAACCTGGTAATAGGTAATAGGTAATACGAGCTGGTGTTCGCAAATTCACGTCAATGCGTATATTTTGCGTACGGGTACCACTGAACCTGACAACGTATGTATATGCAAAATTTCAGGATGATCGGCATCCTGAAATTTTGCATATACGTTGTCAGGTATACGGACATAGGGGGTACCTTTCATCCCGTAAAAAAGTGCTGTTCCCGAGGAAAACAACAGTAACGTTATTATGATAATAGATGGCGCCACGTGACTTTAGAATAAAAAACAGGACAACGTCGGTCGTGTTAGCTAGTAGTAGGTACATAATCAGCCTGTATTGTTCCCACTGCTGGGACAGAGGCTTCCTCTCTTCCAAAGGGAGTGGGCTGTAATCTACCACGTGGGCCCAGTGAGGGTTGGTAGAAAAATTATTAACATTTAACATTCATTACAACATAATTCGGGGTGCATTTTCGAGGTGATCCGGCATAGAATCAAAGTTGTCGATACAGCTCACAGAATAAGCAAGCTGAAGTGGCAATGGGCCGGCCATATTAGCCGTAGAACCGATGACCGTTGGGGTAGACGTGTTCTTGAGTGCAACCGAGACCACGAATCGGCATTAAGGCTCCTTCAAACAGGCGCGACACGACACGCGACACAAAGGCACCGCAAGTCGCGCAACGAGCGGTGCCTTTGTGTCGCGCGCGATTATATCGCGTGTCGTGCTTGTTTGTCTTGCCTTTAATCTACCATGCGGGCCCAGCGCGGGTTCGTGGTCACAGTCTACGAATTTATGGTTCTAGGTCATGCCGGTTTCCTCACGATGTTTTCTTTCACCGTTTTGACAGCACTGGTGATGAAATAATTTACACAAAGTAAAGCGGCTCTCTGGGTTCGAACCTACGAACTACAACTTGTAAGTCGCGGCCGTTACCACTGAGCCTCCAATGCTTCGTAAGTCCTAACCCACGGTAAATAACAGAACTCAAGACTTTATGTACAGACGCCAGCACATCAAGCTACTAAAATTTGTCAAATTTCTTTAATAGATTTTCAACTTTATCGCTAAAGCTTAAGGTTCAAAGTAGATTGGGAAAATTTGACAGTTTCGGGGAGCTTGATGAGCTGGCGTCTGTACAATAAATGTATTATATGACCATGTGATAGTGAACCCAAGGGTTTATTGCCAAAACCACATAGATCTCTTGATACTATAGATACAGAAACATTTTCTATTCCTTGATCGTAGCGATAACAGAATTCAGACCGATTCTTTCTATTTTAGCGTATATTTCTTATCGTTGTGCGATAGCGTAGCCCGTACATATGTATATGTCAGGAACACGGGTATGCTCTCCAATGCCGACGATTTGAAGATAATATCGGGAGAATTCACGGGCAGTTACCTTCAAGCGAATGCTAGAAATGGAAACTCGGTTTTCTCAAGGTAATACTGCTGTCTGTTCGCACAATTCTACAAGAAACTTTATTTTGGATTTTGACGCTTAGGTTATTTTAACGTATTTTTACGGTCAGTAATTCAGTATTCTGGTTTTCAAGTTATTCAATAAAGTACTATTTTCCTGTACACCTATTTGGGACTTTGAGTACCATCATACTTCACTTTCAGCCTGGTAATAGGTAACATCGAACAGCAATCATTGGTAGAAGCACGCGGTATCTCTAACGATACATATTAAGTATACGTAAAAGTCGTTTTTCATGTCTGACTGAGTGACCGCATTGTTCTTCTAAATTGCGAACGGATTTTGAAACGATTTTCAATATAATTTAGAAACTTTCTTTCGAAAGGTTTGTGTGTTTAGTACATTTCTAATAAACTTGTATAAGGTCCGATTAAAATAGATGGACAAACTTTCAGAAATCATTTAGATCACCAAAATAAGGGCGATGATAAAAAAACATAATATAAGATGAACGCATAGATACTTACAAGAAAAATAATCAGCTAACGAAAATACACTAATGTGCCGGCAATTTATTATTTTAGGTCAAAATAAAATCACTTTAATCAGTGGTTTTTTGCTTGGATATCTTTAGTTAGACGTACTGAGCGCTGTGTTAAAATTTGTCCATCTATTTTAATGGGACCCTGTATATTCATCATCATCTGTCTAGCCTTTTCCCAACTATGTTAGGGTCAGCTTCCAGTCTAACCAGATGCAGCTGAGTACCATTATTTTACATGGAGCGACTGCCTATCTGACATCCACAACCCAGTTACTGGGTAATACGATACCCCTTGGTAAGACTGGTTGTCAGACTTTCGGGCTTCTGACTACCCGTTACGACTGTCAAAGATCCACGAATGACAGCCAGGACCAACGGCTTAACGTGCTTTCCGAGGCACGCCCCTCCATGCCGTCTCGGTATGTAAAGATGGTTGCCCATCCACAGACCAACCGCGGCAAGTGTAGCTTAACCTGATTGATCGACCTGTGCTGCTGTTATTATTTACTCACGGGCCCCTCCCATTCAAGGGTAAATGATACGCTTATTTTTATGCTAAAATGAAAACGTTTTATTATTTATGACAATATTCGCAATAGTGTAGTGTCGATTTAATTAGGTACACTAATATTATAAAGGCGAAAGTTTTTGAGTGGGTGTGTGTGTGTGTGTTTATATGTTTGTTACTTCTTCACGGTCAAACGGCTGGACCAACTTTGATAAAATTTTGTGAGGAGGTAGCTGACACCCTGGATTAACATATAGGGTAATTTTTATTCCGATATTCCCACGGGATCAAAACTTATGAGGGTGAAGCCGCGAGGCGCAGCTAGTGTCTTATAAAATCCTGAAACATACGTAGGAATTTAAGGGAGCGGGCCACACAGACTCAAATATTTTTGGAACCAACATTGACTATAATTAGATTCTAAAACATCTATTTTAGATAATTTACCTTCCGATACTTACCTATTCGATACTTTTGAACACTCTTTCTAACGTAAAACTATTTTTATAGCCAGCTATTTTTATTGATGTATTTAGTGTGATGTAGTTTAACAGATAAACACTCATTCTTTTATTTTTTTTATAATATCGTTTGAATTTTTACAATTATTTTAAAAGTTATCTAAATTATTGTATAGTTACTTAGTTAGTCATTTAATTTACCTAGTGTGTATAGTTAGTTGTGTAATAATCCATACTAACATTATAAATGTGAAAGTTTGTCTGTCTGCTTGTTACCTCTTCACGCTTAAACCGCTGAACCGATTTAGATGAAATTTGGTATAGAGATATTTTGAGTCCCGGGAAAGGATATAGGATAGTTCTTATCCCGATATTCCCACGGGATCGACACTTATGCGGGTGAAACCGCGGGACGCTGCTAGTTTTATATGATTAAGCAATTTAATGTTTCTATAAATAAACCAAAAAAAAATTGTCTTGGTTTTACTTAGGTTTTCAGTTACCTACAGGGAAGTCTCAGTCTAAATGAAAGCTGAATACGTTATAAGGATACAATTTTTTCATATCTCCCATCGCTTCTATTAAAACTTACCCATAATTCCAATCTTACATTACAAATGAAAGAAAGAAAAAGAAAAAGTATTTATTGCGACTCGTGCAGGACGATCACAAACTAAAATAAACACAGCAAAATAAAAATCCAAGATACTTATATAAAAAAAGCAACAAAATGAAAATGAAACAGAAAGTCCTATACTAGGCCAAAAGGCTCCCATCTCAGCATAATGCTGCGACATTCAAAAAATAAATTTCGCAGCGCTGGTATTCCGAAAAAAAAAATTTGGTAATAGTCTAAATCTAAACTTCTGAGCAGCCAAATAACCGCCCAGAAACCCATAATCGCACAATAACCAGCACCTAATAACAATAGTCATAACATTTTATGACGTTTAAACGGTCGCGTTCAGTTCTGAATGAGGCTCCCGTATGTTTTCACGCGCATGTTAATATATGAATGGGATAATGACAGTTCCTGTAAAGCTGACGATTCATGTTACGATTAATCGTCATGGAAAGTATTTCTTACGACTACTCGTAAGACTTTCAACAAATACGTATGTACTAATCAAAACATACTCTTTCTCTCATTTCTCTCTTTCTTTGTCTCTCTTTCTATTTTCTCTTTTTTTCTTTCTTCTTCCTTTTCTTTCTTTTTTTTTCTTTTCTTTCTCTTTTTTAATTGTTGATCAAAAGAGTATGTTTTGATAATGATACTATGTACAGTGAGTATCAATGTGGACGGCTATAAGTGTAGAGGAAGACCAAAGAACCGATAAATGGAATGTGTAAAAGTTGATATGGTTAGAAAGGGGGTGATTACCGAGAAAAATACTAATACAGAATAATTATGGAATAAAAAGACATGTTGATTACATAACCGGTTTTAGTAACCACGACATGTCTCAGTCTTTTTCTCGAGTAGATTGATTGGCTACAACCTTTATTACTTAATCGAACTTGACCTACTCGTAGCTCTGCAGCGTTATATTGAAAAGCAAGCGGAAACCATGCTCGAAGTGTCTAAACACACTATGCCGAAGTTACGCCACCGAAGTTCGGCATGATTACGCCTGCAATGCTATTTGAATTACAGAAGACACATATGCCGAAATTACGTTGCGTTATAGCGTACAACCGTACTTCGGTCGGGCGTAAGTTCAGCGGCAACGTATTCTGTAGAGCACACATTATACGCGACCGAAGTTCGGTTCGGTTCGTTTCTTCTAAAGCCTCTGCAATTGTTATTACTGTAAAATAGTCCATTTTCATGATTTTATTGGACTGAATTAGGATTATAAGGAAAGAAAATTTAGAAAAGCTTACGTCCTTTTTTCTACAGGATTTTAGTATGAATTATTGTTTAGACAGGATATCTGTCGGGTCAGCTAGTCCTTAACCGACTTCAAAAAAGGAGGAGGTTCTCAATTCGGATATTTATTAATAGAAATAACAAAATTTTACATGTGAAGAGCGGCGAGTGTCGTCACCGCAAGTAAAAGAACTAGATAATACTATATATTTCTTTACCTGACCTTGACCTACAATAGCAGAATGTTCTAGATCAGGATACGCAACGTGACACGTCCATAATCAGCTAGATTTTTGTAGACACTTACGAGAAAATCCCACAAGCACGGAGTCCTCCCACCGATCGGTGGACCGATGACCTTGTGAAGGCACCAGAAATCCGCTGGGTGCGAGAAGCACGAACCGATAGAAGTGGCAGTGCTTGGGGGAGGGCTATGTCCAGCAGTGGACGTCCTCCAGCTGAAATGATGATGATGGTTTACGTAAAGTCTGTCCTCGCATTTTGGAGATTTCATTTAGCATTCGAATTTTCCTTTCCAAATATTATGGCGGCTTATCGTCAAAAAACATGTATTATTATCTTTTCAAACATGACAGGCAACTCGATGTTTACGTTGGAAAACCCGGCTTTTGTTTTTAAAACAGATACAATGAATAATATGCCTCACCTCCTCTCTAACAGAATTTATAATCAGAGAGCTCAGTTCCACAAAAGAAACGAGAGTAACTTTATATACAATATTTTTAATGTGACTAAAGGCTGTATAAATGAAAGCTCAGTGCGTTGTTGTAAAAATTCGAGGCTAATGTATTCAGAGATGAAATAATCCTACGTTATCTGGGCCCCGTGGGAATGCTCGGGGCTTAAGGGGAACATTGGTATAAAACAACTGACAATCGTTACGGTAATTTTCTGAATTGCTGCGTAACAGAAATATCATTGAAAAATCATTTGATTTTATTTATTTATTTCAGGCAACGCAGGCCCATAGATATAGATATAGATAAGCCTTAACCTAAACATACATATTTTTATTATAAAATAGTAGTATGTCACTATACAACCGAGCGTCCTCAAAAGTACGCGGATAGACAGTGCCAATATGGGAAGGCAGACAATCATAACAGCGCTGCGACTTCGCTCCGGAGATAACTTTACTCAGTATGCATGTAAATTTATTTAAGGGTTAAATAAATTTACATGCATACTGAGTAAAGTTGAGTCACCAAATTGTGTGGAATGCAACTTGATTGAAGACGTTATCATAGCAACATGGAGTGTGTCCGGAACGAGCCGGGAAGACGAGATTTATTTGTAGTATTTAATAGTATGTGCGAGACTGGGGTATGTAACAGCGTCCTTGCTGCTTCGGAAGCAGCCAGGATGCTGTGCTGTACAGGCTTGTACAGTGCGTGCCACGTAAGAAGAGACTTGACCCCGCCTCCCCCGCTCTTTCCGCCGCCCCTATGACGTCCGGTTTCGTCCCGCACTCAGACCTCATGATACCTAAAATCGTGTACTGCGCATGTCAAACCACGTGGTGTGGTGTATCATTTTGAATTTGTTTTGTTTATTTTTAAGGTTTTTTTGCCAAATAAACGCAATTTTCTTTCTTTCTTTTCTTTTCTTTCTTTCAAGTCTCTTCTTACGTGGCACGCACTGTAAATATTGGTATTCGTCGCAGAGGTAGTGTAAGATAATTTTAGTTATGTAGTAGTATGTAAGAGGGGCCCGTGACTAACTAATAATAGCCGCACAGGTCAATCGCTCAGGTTAAGCTGCGCTTGCCGCGGTTGGTCTGTAGATGGGTGACCATTTTTACATACACGAGACCCCTCCGTGCCTCGTAAAGCACGTTAAGCCGTTGGTCCCGGCTGCCATTCGTGGATCTTTGACAGTTGTTACGGGTAGTCAGAAGCCCGAAAGTCTGACAACCAGTCTTACCAAGGGGTATCGTATTACAGATTACTCAGTAACTGGGTTGTGGAGTTCAGATAGGCAGTCGCTCCTTGTAAAATACTGGTATTCAGCTGCATCCGGATAGACTGGAAGCCGACACCAACATAATTGGGAAAATGCTAGGCAGATGATGATGTAGCAGTATGCAAAGTCGATTTGTAACGATGAGGGTGGCATAATCTGTCTAGATTAAAACCCTCTTTTAAAATATGAAATAGTACTTCACAAGCACACACACATACAGTACAGGCACCAACGATATACTTTTTTTTCTGTAAATCACATTTTTTGTGGGAAAATTGTTTTTGTGAACATTATCTGAAAATTAATGAATTTTATTTAAAAAAAAACTTAACAGGGGCTTAAAATATATTTAAAGAGAGAGTTTAAATAATTATATTGTATTTATTTGTTTATAATGTAGGACACATAAAAGACGTAATTTGTTTAAATAGTCGCCATAATTATATTTTACCTTACGGCAAGCAAATTTTTCAAATATTAATATTTATATAATTATAGAATTGAATTAGTACTATTATAACAACCTTCACCAACTTCTCTCTTTTTTTTTCTTTTCATTCTTTTCCCATTTGATATATAGTAAAAACAGTAGATATGTTAATCTACACATAAAAATATAATCTAACACAGAGTGGGTTGTCACGGTGTATTGCTAAAAATGATCATGGATCATCCATTTTGCCGACTGTATATAATTGCTACATAGGTGGAAGGAGAGAAAATTAAGATGTCCGTCTCAATTTCCTTGCTTTAATTCGACGGCATTCGTTTGAAATAATATTTATTATTAGATATTATTTTATTATTATTATTATTATTACAAGCTGTTGCCCGTGACTTTATCTGCGTGTATTTTGTTGTTCATAATTTTATAAAGAAAATTACCCAGGATACAAAGTATGGCCTATTTCCTTTTTCAGATTGCAGGCAGACTTATTATACTTACCTTACTTTATATACTTGACTTATTAGACTTATTGCATAGTTATTAGTGATTTGTACGTGAAAACATGACAAACAGAGTTATTTTCGCATTTTTATTAAGTACTTACCTATATTAATATGGATTTTAATATTTTCTGATCTCGAGACCTTGTAGACAACAAATTATTTTTCTCAATAATATTTAAGAGCATTTTCATGTTTCCATCTAATATACGAGTAAATCGTTTTTTCTGTGACAGATCATTCGTTTTATTATTAAAAAAAAAAATTACAACAGCCCTTACAACTGCCGCCATAATCAGCATCCAAAATTAACATTTTCACTTATTGTTTTTGTTGAGAATAATAAACGCCTAATCTACTGTGATATTTAATTTTTTATGAAGAGTCGACTTTTTGAGCAAAAGAAATCTCTAATCTTTTTTAGTTTTTGTTGGCAGACATTGTGACTCGAATAAGGGACAAGTTTGTCGTTTTTATGAAGCTTACGTTAACATTTGGGACTAATACATAATGTTAGAAGAATTCTTATAAACATTTTTTAAAGATGGTCCTCTAAGACCCGAGGAATGCGTGACCTTTGCCTGAACAAGAATTTCGTTTGAACAAGAGTTTCAGTTTTAGTTGGTAGTTTTTGTAATGTACCAGACCCAAGGGCACATATGTAGGCCTTAAAAACGGCAAAGTAATACCAATTTGGAAGTTTTGAAACAACAGAAAGCACAAGGACTCGTCTGGTCCAACAGCCATCCTTTCTTTGACTATCATGGCCGGCCCACTGGAACTTCAACATGCTAACTTTTCAAGCTAAAGGCGTGACTTATAGGTATGATGAAAACAATTTATAACCACGCTACGTATATTCTGTTCTAAGAGTATCTGATGAAAGTGTAAACAAACCCTGTTCAGTTTATATTCTGACGCAGTCACTCACTAAATGGAATTAGTAACACATTCATCTGTATTTAGAAGGTTTCAACACTTTCAACTTCATGTCTTACTACTTTATCAACAATTATTGCTTGAATACCATTGGTTATTAAATTGTAATTCGATGAAAATTGAGGTTATATAATTATTATTATTCGGCTAGCTAATTGTATGCGTCTGGGCGCCCCATGCGTGGCTCCGAATCGCTGCCAATGTGGTGAAGGTTTCGACTGCCTCGGACACCATGGCTTATCCTGCAGTAAAAGCGCAGGCCGGATAGCACGGCATGCCAGCATCAATGACATCATCCGTCGTGCTCTTTTCACCGCCGGGGTGCCAGCTGTTTTAGAACCCAATGCCTTGGCACGCGACGATGGGAAGAGACCAGACGGAATGACCATAACACCTTGGAATGTTGGTAGGCCTTTGATGTGGGATGCAACGTGCGTCGACATCCTTGCGCCATCCCATCTTCCAAGTACGGTGAGCTGTGCTGGGGCGGCTGCTGCAGGTGCGGAAAACCTCAAACGGCGCAAATACTCCAATCTCTTTGGAACTTATATGTTTGAGCAGTTTGGGGTTGAAACACGAGGGCCATGGGGCCGAGTGCCCACTTAGTATTTTGGGACATCGCCAAGCGGCTGGTCGACTCTTCACGTGACCAGAGGGCCGGCCTATTTTTTTGGCAAAAGAATTAGCATTGCCATACAACGTGGCAATGCTGCCAGTCTTTTGGGCACGTTTCCTGTTGACGAAATTCTTTATGCTCTTTGATTATTTCCCCTTCTTTTTATATATTTGTACATATTATTATTTTAATACTGTTAGTTTTTAAAATTATGTAAACACTTTAAATAAATAATCTGGTTATAAAATTAACCTTAAACGAATGTCAAACATCTTTAAAGCGATTTTAAATTAGAATTTCCAGTTAAAGTATTCAAATAATCAAAACACACAATTTGTAAGAAGCACTTGAAATATACTAAGGTACCGGATCGAATTGCTTACATTTTAATCAAACACTTTTTGAACAGACCATAATCTTATTTAATAAGAAACATTTAATATACATAACTACGCTACAGAGGCAAATGATTGCTTGACACTTGTAACAACACTTGCGCATGGCATGTCGCAACAAATTATACCTTAGTGAAAGTAATCTGATTTGAGCGCAAAGCAATGTTGTATTTCGATATCACAGTCACCAGCTCCGGTAGCCGTGATCGTCTAGTGGTTAGGACCCTACGTTGTGGCCGTAGTAACCCAGGTTCGAATCCTGGTCACGGCAGTGATACACTGTCGCGGCGGAGTTATTATTTTGCACGGTGTTACAGGGGGCGTAGCATCTAAGACAATTAAAAAATATTGCCTTATTTTACGGTTTTTTCATACCTTTTAGAAAAATATTTATTGTCTTTTTTTGTAAGTTATATTTTTGTGAGATATTTTATAATTTTTCATAGCGTGTTGATGGCAATCTAATTGGACTCGGTTCAGAATTCGACTGCGAGTTTGGTATCTTCAATAGCGCCCACCAGTTCCTGTAACGTTCACGCTGAACACGATATTAAGTGCCCCAGTATTTGTTCCAGCCCACATTTACACTCCAGGGCAGATGAGTTTCTGTAAAGAAAAATTATTTAAAAAAACACAATCTCAAACAAAGTCCATAATTCGAAAATAACTCTGTCTGTCTATCTATCTGTATGTTACCTTTTTACGCCTACGACACTGAACGGATTTTGATGAAATTTGGCAGAGAGATAGATTGCATCCTGGAGAAGGACATAGAATAGTTTTTATCCCGATATTTCCACAGAATCGACACTTATGCGGGTGAAACCGTGGTGCGCTGCTTGTCAAACTAATATTATAAAGGCGAAAGTTTGTGAGTGTGTGTGTGTGTGTGTGTGTTTATATATTTGTTACTTCTTCACGCTCAAACGGCTCGACCAATTTTGATAAAATTTTGTATGGAGGTAACTGATAGCCTGGATTAACGGGAAAGTAGCCTATATTACTTTCCCGATATTCCCACAGTATCGACATTTAAGGCTCCTGCAAACAGGCGCGACGCGCGACGCGAATCGCGCGCGACACAAAGGCACCGCTCGTTGCGCGACCTGCGGTGCCTTTGTGTCGCGTGTCGCGTCGCGCCTGTGTGTACGATCCTTAACGCGGGTGAAACGTCACCCGACACTGTAGCTTGTCGCGTTTCTTTTGTTTTTCTCGAGAACCATTTTAGAACAATGCTTGAAGAACACAAGAGTGGAAATAGTGGGCGTCAGGGTGGTTCCTCTAAAATTAAATGTCACTCTTCAGACTGCTCTAGATTGTGTGGTTTTATTCAGTTTAGTGAAGCACTTACTTAAAAAGCGTGATGGGTAAACGTCATTGTTGCCATCGAAGGTAAAACCTGGATGAGGCTGACACCGGAGCGTGGGGATTGGCACAAGCAAACCCTTTGCTCAGCAGTAAGTGAAGTCGGACTACGGATGATAATGACTTACAGTACCCGGCGATAAATATTGCACATCGACGTTTGGAAAGAGATAATCGGCTAATTACGGCTTCGTAGAGCGATATCTCTGTCGCACGAAATACAAACAGTCCGGTATCTACATATTAGGAGCTGTTAAAACAATTATGATTTGCTTCTTTTGATAATTATTTTTATTCTTTGTATAAAATAGTTTTGTGCAAAAAGGTCGATGTGCAATATTTATCGCCGGGTACTATAAAAGTACTGCTAACTTAAAGGTAACAAAATATATTAATCACATCAATCAATCTACCTAGCTCTTTCCCAACTATGTTGGCACTGTTTTTTTTTTCTTAAGCTTGAAAGCACTATAGGCTGTGGTGAAGGGCGAATTTTGGGGAACTGTCTTCATTTACATTGTTGGAATCATTCAGTGTCTTCGTATCCGCTATGTTCGATTTTCTTTTAAACATTTTGATTTGAAATTCGAAATTACATAAAAGCGTGGGTTAATGTACTTCGATTTATTTTTTTAGAAAAGTCTTCATGTGGGAGTCAAAAATATCAGTAGGTATTTT
Organism: Luperina nickerlii; assembly: GCA_963855955.1. NCBI lineage: Eukaryota > Metazoa > Arthropoda > Insecta > Lepidoptera > Noctuidae > Luperina > Luperina nickerlii. The sequence continues at coordinate 3,464,852 of OY979663.1, forward strand.
CGTATCTGCTATGTTCAATTTTCTTTTAAACATTTTGATTTGAAATTCGAAATTACATAAAAGCGTGGGTTAATGTACTTCGATTAATTTTTTAGAAAAGTCTTCATGGGGAGTCAAAAATATCAGTAGGTATCCAAATGAAGTCCATCTAAAACATCAAGAACATTGAGAATATTTAGTAAACATAACATCACGCTTTGGTGCCCCGAACGGATGGTCAGAGGTGGACCTACAGTACACCCACGTTGCGCCAGTTATGATTAAGTCGCATTTAATGATGGGCGAGCCTATTGCCATCAACCAGGCATAATTCCATAATTCCAGACTCCAGCCTGCTACTAAAAAATCCAGATACAATCCAGACTCATTATACACTTTGCCCGAGTTTAAAAAATCCAGATACAATCCAGACTCAATATATACACTTTGCCCGAGTTTAAAAAATCCAGACTCAATACACACTTTGCACGAGTTTAAAAAATCCAGATACAATCCAGACTCAATATACACTTTGCCCGAGTTTAAAAAATCCAGATACAATCCAGACTCAATATACACCTTGCCCAAATTTTCGGGAATCGAACCCAGGACCGCATGCTCAGCTCAAATTAACGATGAAACATTTGAATGCCATATATTATTCTTGTGTGGTTTTAATGCTCTACCTACATGAAGGGTCTGTCGTCTAATCTCAATAGAACCATTATCTCAGTAAAGGCCGTCCATGTCTTATCGTCAAATGATATGACCTTTCCGAAAACCAGAGGTAACTTATCACATGACCCGTCAAATCAATTATTTAACCCTTCGTCAGCCGGTCACAGAGCACCTCTAACCTACAGGTACCTTTAAAGATATAGATGGGTAAACGATGATACTAAGGTACTGTCAACCACACTGAAAACAATCATTTCCTACTACATCACATTAAAGTGATTTCACTAGGACTTACTGATTTTATACAGTAAGAAGAAATGTTTGTAAAACAGTAAAAGACAAAACAGTAACTTCTAATGATTGAACATACTATTAACTAAAAAAATAAACAAAAAAAGGAAAACCACCATTACTGTAATGTAAGTAAATTTCAATGGCTTTTTTTTTCTTGATTGAACGATATCACCAAATGAATGAAACAGTTAATTTTGTGACCTTTTAGCTACTTAAAACGTTAAAGTTTACCGTCATGACGGTAACATTTTTGCCTCAAGCTTCAACTGTTTTCGGATCAGTAAAAATACTGTTTTGAACGTTAGTTAAGGAACTGTTTAAAGCAGTTCAGATGAATGTTTTTTAATTTTTATTTACTGCTTATTTCTTTCAGTGCAAGGAGTTAGGTATACAGGCAAGAATATTTTCATTTTGACTGCTTTGGTATACATTTTATTTGTGAGTGTAATTTATAGAAGTGATGTAAAAAGTTTACGCTGTTTCTGAGACGTAAATCAACACAAATGCTAACAAATTGTCAAACGCAGCATAATCAGCCTGTAATGGTCCCACTGCTGAGACACAGGCCTCTGTGAGAGAGATTAACGCATGTCAACTACTAACTGTGACTGGTTGACTGAATTATCAACAGCCCATCAAATCGCTTGAGATGAGGTTAACTTTGATACGGCGATGATTTTTTTTATCTAAAACACGTTTGTAAATTGCTTAGCATTTCACAACATTATAAGAAGTACATAAGTGCCGATCGATCCTGTAAAAAGCTCCCCGTGAAAACCTAACTGAAGTGGGCTTGAAGTGAGCTGTCAATAGTGTCAATATCTAGCACCAGGTGGAATGACAGCTCACTTCATATAAGTCAGCAATGGATCAGCTTATTTCTCCATTAGACTGTACGTTTTGCATGAACATGAAGATGGTAGGAACCGTCAAATGTTATCTTAACCTTTCTAAGACCCTTTCGGGTCGAAGCACACGGGTCAAGTTAGGTAGTAATTGATTTTGCGATGTTTGATCTGATTTTGCTTGTTGTATTAAAATAGAATAGAATATTCATTTATTTGCTCAATCTAGTGACCTGACTATGTTGTCTGAAGCCAGAGAGACAATTCTCGTGATTTTAAGATCGTTCACGGACTGATATCAGTCTCAATCTGTCAAAAATAACACAGGTCAACAATTTTTTTTTCTAAGAAACCAGACTATACTTTTCCGAAGGATTTTGACGCGCTGAATTCGAATCTCAAAATTGCTCTATCACGTCAGGGTTTCGAGATATCCTAACCTAAAAGTGCAAAAAATACCTTTTTTTCTCATTTTTGAGGTTATGTAGCACGGCCGATCCTATTTTCTTTCAAAAATTATTAATAGCATCTCAAAGGACTAGTCTTCCTCTTTAAAATGACGTTGAGTTTACTCAAATATCTTTTTTATTTTCGCTGATATATCGCATTTTGAAATTTTCGTGTACGTGGATTGCTCTACGTATGAGAATTCATACAGATACAGTCTATTGGAAAGATTCGAATTCAGCGCGTCAAAATCCTTCGGAAAAGTATAGTCTGGTTTCTTGGAAAGAGTGTTCGTCAAATTTTGTTGACCTGTGTATGTGTAACTCTAATTTCCCTATATTTTTGACAAGTTTTTCACATTGATTGTCGCTGAGATGAGATTTCAACTAGATTTTGAACGTTTTTAACCCCCGACAGAAACAGAGGGGTGTTACAAGTTTAACGTATGTATCTGAGTGTCTGTCTGCATCATTGATTTTGAAAGTATTCATTACGGGAATTGACCTTCTTACGCGTCAATAGGTTTGGGAGCAAATGTTGTACAGTACCCGGCGATAAATATTGCACATCGACCTTTACCTTTTTTTGTATTTTATACAAAGAATAAAAATAATTATCAAAAGAAGCAAATCATAATGTTTTAACAGCTCCTAATAGATACCGGACTGTTTGTATTTCGTGCGACAGAGATAACGCTCTACGAAGCCGAAATTAGCCGATTGTCTCTTTCCAAAGGTCGATGTGCAATATTTATCGCCGGGTACTATACCGAAATCCGAGTCGCCTGAGCAAAAAATGTAGACCGTACTTATCTCCCGACCTGACATGGGGAAACTTGCAGGCTAATTGCGTAACACACTATCAGCCGGTCGATTCTGTAAAAATCTCACCGTGAAAACTTAGATGATGTGAGTTTGTTTTTGCTAGGAATTGACACTATTGACAGCTCACTCCACGCTCACTTCACCTAAGTTTTCACGGTGAGATGGTTACAGAATTGCACTGCAGTAGCGATGGATTTCATTTTGACAGTTCAACAACATTCATTGCGTTATATACATTGTTGAGCAGACAAATTTTTCGAACATATGGAGCAATGGATTAGCAAATTCCTTCAAAATTATTCAGATTGAGATTGATAGTGTGTACAATGCGTGCCACGAAAGAAGAGACTTGACCCCGCCTCCCCCGCTCTTTCCGCCGCCCCTATGACGTCCGGTCCCGTCCCGCACTCAGACCTCATACCGCTAAAGATACCTAAAATCGTGTACTGCGCATGTCAAACCACGTGGTGTGTCAAGTCTCTTCTTTCGCACGCATTGTAACGCAATTAGGGTGCTGGTGAGGCAATAATATACTGGTATTATTATTGTTTTATCTGCTGAGGGTCGCTATTTAAATCCGTGTTAAAAAGAAGGTGTCATTTATTTTGAATAAAAACCCAACGAGCCTGTTGCCAGAATTTAAAACGAATTTTGAGAACTCACATATAATTTATTTTATATACTACATAATATATGTTATTTAAAGGAATATTTTAAGAGTTTATGTGTATATATAGCAATGTTCCAGACTTCGTACAAATTAAGTAAACGTTGGGAAGTTTGTTAATTCGGTTCGCACACCAAGTTATTTACTAATTAAAATAACTTTTTATGAAGGAAATCTTGTCAAAAGTAAGTTACTTTTAGCACGTAATTAATTAACTTTAAGTTAGGAACGTCTTGAATAAAACTACTTGGAATTCAGTTCGTGAGCAAATCTGCGGCTCATGAAAATCGTTTACATGTACAGACGCCAGCACATCAAGCTACCCGAAACTGTCAAATTTTCCCAATCAACCTTGAACCTTATGCTGTAGCGATAAAGTTGAAAATTTATTGCAGAAATTCCACAGATTGTAGTAGCTTGATATGCTGGCGTCTGTACCTAGCATAATTAGTCTATAACGTTCCCACTGCTGGGACACAGGCCTCCTCTCTGTGAGAGGGAGTGAGCCGTAATCCACCACGCAGGCCCAGTGGGAGGTGGTACGATAGATATCAAATGTCTTCAAATGTTTGGTTCCTTGACATGCCGGTTTCCTCACGATATTTTCCTTCACCGTTTTGAGAGCAGCGGTGATGAAATAATAAAGCGTCTGTCTGGGTTTCAAACCTACGACCTACAACTCGTAAGTCACGGCTGTTACCACTGGGCCACCATTGCTCTCATTTGCATATACCCTTTATAAATTATTTAATTATAAAATCCAACAATAGTAGATTGTACAACTAGTGCATAAAAGAAGCCATTTTATTGTAATTGAAAAATCATCGATATTTGTCGATGAGGTTATAAGATTAATCTCAAGGAAAAATATCTTTAATAAGACATAAAATTAGAATTTCGGGTTCAATTAATTAAATAATCCGTTCAAAAAAACTAAATTCACATCCACAGGTACGTTTTCTAATCCATATGTTTACATTTTCATCATATACATTTTGAACAGACCGTACCTACCAGCTGCATAAGCAAAAAAAAAAACAAAAAAAAATAACGTCCAATGTTTGCCGGACGTCTAGAGGGAACGAGCAAGCTTTATCATTCATTCCCTGATTGGCAAACAACTATGATTAATCGAGTCAAAAGTTTTCCAATCAATCGATTGGACGTTAATTGTGTTGTTTTATATTTATTGGGTTGGGTTCCTTATGTTGCGGTAATTTATTTTTGCTGCTTTTGTTAATCAATCTGCTTAGCGTTTTCCCAACTATGTTAGGGTCAGCTTCCAGTCTAACCGGATGCAGCTGAGTATTAGTATTTTACATGGAGCTGTTACTAGGTAGCACGATGCCCCTTGTTAAGACTGTTTGTCAGACTTTTGGGCTTCTCACTACCCGTAACGAATGTCAGAAATCTACGAATAACAGCAAAGCCACGAATGTTCATTGTGGCAGAAATATTTGTAAGTGTTGTATGGAGCCTTTTGTGTCCAATTCAAAAACGCCAGGACATGTATATGTCACAGATGGATTGTAGAATCTGCTGTATTACAAAACCTCTAGTTGTTTTACAATACAGCTCCTTTATGGCAGCTCCTTTATAAAACAACTGAACAATTTTCAGCTGGATTGTCATTGCGCTACGTTTTACAAAACTGTTACCGACGTTTAGACGTACTGCAGATTGGCTTATTTGCAGTCTCAATGAGCGTCTTTGAACGTTGAACTTTAAACTCTGATAATTTTTCATTAATATTGTCCGAGTCAGAATCAGAGTTTCTTACTTGATATCACTGTTTCTTACTTGATAGAAGGTAATTTTTATTCGTATTATATAGATATTACTGTTTCGTACGCCATTATTGTTGTTACGACACACAGAGCCACGAGCGACTAAATTTAGACCTAAAATCTACAATTTGACGTTTCATTTCACGCTGTTATACAAAACCACTAATCGTTGACCACCACCCGCTGCATTTGCAAAACGCTTATGCAATTCTGCGTGTTCAAAAGTTCAGTATTTATGGATTACCACTGAACGTTCTTCAATTGTTTTACATAACGGAGTTGTTTTGTAAAACAACTAGCGGTTTTGTAAAACAGTGGATTCTACAATCCATCTGTGACATAATTATATATGATAGTATAATAAGGAAGATGATTTTTCAACACCAAAAATTATTCCCGCAATTGAGCAGTTTACTCACATTCAAATTTCAAGGAACTCAAACAACAATTAACTTCAATAAAACCCAGTCAGCCGTTACAGCAATCGTAACTGTTCTGTCCAAATAAAATAAAACTGCATTTTTTATTGTCACAGTTACATTGTAAACAGATATTACGGTACCACAGTCACCAGCTCCGGTAGCCGTGATCGTCTAGTGGTTAGGACCCTACGTTGTGGCCGTAGTAACCCAGGTTCGAATCCTGGTCACGGCAGTGATTCACTGTCGCGGCGGAGCATAAATCTTTTACTTTTTTGATCATGAAAGCAGCATCCGCCCCCATAATGCATGGATGTATGGTTTCAAGTTTTATTTTCCAATTCTTAAGGAAAGCTATAGGCTATTTAACATCACGCTATGACCCTTCGGAGCGGAGCAAAAAAAAAAAATGATTCAGACAGAACTCTACGCGAAAACGAAGTGATAGCGCGGGCAGGTGAAGCGAAGAGATGGGGTGGGTCGGGGGAACAAGAAATTTAGAGAAGCTTTTTCTTAATTAATATTGAGACAAATGAGAAGAGAAATCCCGGGCCAGCAGCAGATTTTATTTATGTGGCAGGAATTCGAATCTAAACAAAACATGATTATTTATAAATTCAAATTCACAAAATTATAAAGTTACTAGCAGCGTCCCGCAGTTACACCCGCATAAGGCTGCCTGTCCACCTGAGCGGAGCGAGGCTGCGGAGCGGAGAAATGGAGAAATATTAACCAATAGGAAAATTTCACAGAAGAGGAGCGGAGATTTTGTGCAATCCTATTTGATAATATTTCTCCGTTTCTCCACGCCGCTGCCTCGCTCCGCTTCGGTGGACAGGCAGCCTAAGTGTCGATCCCGTGGGAGTATTGGTATAAAAACTATCCTATGTTCTTTCACGGGATTTAAACTATCTCTGTACCAAATTTAATCTAAATCGGTTCAGCGGTTTAAGCGTGAAGAGGTAACAGACAGACAGACAGACACACTTTCGCATTTATAATATTAGTATGGATATTCTGGTCCATGAATAGAAAACCTATTCAAGTTTAGGAAGTAGGTGTGTACCTGCAAAAAACATTATCCACAGTTGAAATAGAAATAAGTAAATCTTGCGCAAAGGCATGTTTAATCGACAGTGAAAGTGAATTTTAATGCATCTCGTTAAAAGTGATCGGAATTTTTGGCTTCACAGTCAACAGCTCCGGTAGCCGTGATCGTCTAGTGGTTAGGACCCTACGTTGTGGCCGTAGTAACCCAGGTTCGAATCCTGGTCACGGCAGTGATACACTGTCGCGGCGGAGTCATTCTTTTGCATTTTTTCTGATATTCTTAAGCGCGGACGCGGCATCAATCTTTCAAAGCTTTTTAAATTTTAAGTCTCTTACACTAGAAATAACTAGATGAACCATGCTGGGAAGTTTGCTGAGGCACTTCTTCTTCCCAGCTAAAATAATAGGAAGTGGAGAAGGGAAGAATTGTGACCTTCAGTGCTGAATCTCAAATTAGTTTGAATAAATGACTTGATTCTTAATAATGTGTAGAATGTGTAACACATTATTAAGGTAGGAACAGAAGGCAAACCACATCAATCTGTCCTAGGATGAGTGAGAAAACTATTCCTACTCCACTACCTAAATATAGGTAAGTCAAAGTCAAAGTTATAGCATTCATTCCAAATAAGCACTTTGATGGCACTTTTGAGCGTCAAAAATATAGAATTGATTCTGAAGGATACGTAAGTAGTACACGACTCAATTTTAAAGTTTCTAAACAAGAAGAATATAAAAAAATCTGTGACCGAAGTTCAAAGATATTCACTTCCGAACAGCACCGGAACAAAACACTACCGCTGTCGAGTTGGTCGTACACTTGTTGTTTGTAGTTGTCAATTGTTTTTCGCACCCGTGTTAGTGGAAATTCTCTAAAATTTGTTCGCTGAAAACCCAGTGATCATAATCCTGCCAAATTAAGTAATGTTTTTCACAGCAATTGCAATGGCACGACAATTCATCACCACTTTTTCTTATTGAGTATTGACTTTCTTCTTTCTGAGACCCAACAAGAACGTGCGACGTAAGCGTAATAATTTGAACGATTTCTTATTCAAAAATATGTACAACTATTCTCTTTGTATAATTCTTTGCAACATGCGCAATAAATATCACCTATAGATATGAATAGTCTTAATTAAAACGAAGTCAATATTATGTGCGAAAGAATTTTAATTTTAAAATCGTTCGAATGCACGTTACATTTCATGCGTGTTCGTGCTAAGACCATTGTTGTTTACCTATAAGTCTAGGATATCCTTAGACGTTTTTCGTCACCGTAATCATGTCACTAATGTCCAAAAACAAACGTGTGTAATCGGAGGAATCCCGTCAGGAACGAAGTTCCATATCGCACGCACACTCGCATCTAAGAAAGAGAAAGAGACAAAGAGAGAGAAAAAATTGTGCATAATACGCGTTTTTAATACAGAGCCATCTAGTATAAATAAGTTTTTAGATGCTCTCATAAAGTTGTTGCCTTCTTGGATTTCATTTTGACCTCGCTATCGGCATTAGCACTCTTGAAAACCATGAAAACGACACCCATGAAGAAAAAAATTAACATTATCATAGCCGCCATCTTGGATTTTCATTTTAACCGGACTTTTGACTAACGGCCCAACTTCTATCCTGCCCCGCATGCCCTGTAACCTCTGCACTTGATAATCTTATGACTGCGTTATTGAGAGGAGTTCGCGCAGCTGAATTTTGGGCCAAAAATATTTGGACTTTTTGCCATCGATACGCTGAGAAGAAGAATTGGCTTTATCGTAATCTTTTTCGTTACGTGACGATTTTTACCAGTTTGCTCCTTCCACAAGCCGCGTTAAAACTCTTCGTTCCAAAAGTACGCATGCATTTGCTAAACAAATCTAGTTGTTTAACAAACAATCACTACAGCCCACACGATATTTTCCAACAGACCGATCAAATATAGCATATGTTAAAACGAGCCTGCATAAAAATCCTGCAAAATATTCGTACCTAAAAATCTATTGCATAGCTGAAATTCAAAGCACTTTTCACGTTGAAAAGCCCCGTGTATCCGTTTACTCCGGTATGGAACAAAAGACTACCGCTTTGAAGTTTGTTCCCATTTGTTGACTGAAGTTGTCCGTTGTTTTTCACAATCCAATTAATAGGAATTCTGTGTTAACATTTAACAATAATAAAAGAACTTTGTTCAGTGAAACATAATTTTTTTTTTGCTTATGATGTTGGTATACAGTTAAGATGGAATTTTTATAAAAATAGTACAGATATATTTTACGTTACGGTATGCAAAATGTTGAGATAATAAGAATTTATATAAATGTGTAATTTAATTACTACTATTATAACTTTATTAGGTATAGGTAACTCTTACATTATAAAATTATTAAAATATATTTTAATTTTTATTGAGGGGCCCGTGGATAAATAATAACAGCCGCACAGGTCGATCGATCAGGTTAAGCTACGCTTGCCGCGGTTGGTCTGTGGATGGGTGACCATCTTTACATACCCCTCCTTGCCTCGGAAAGCACGTTAAGCCGTTGGTCCCGGCTGTCTTTCGTGGATCTTTGACAGTCATTACGGGTAATCAGAAGCCCGAAACTGACAACCAGTCTAACCAAGGGGTATCGTATTACCCAGTAACTGGGTTGTGGAGGTCAGATAGGCAGTCGCTCCATGTAAAATACTGGTATTCAGCCGCATCCGGTTAGACTGGAAGCCAACCCCAACATAGTTTGGAAAAGGCTAGGCAGATGATGACATTATAAAATTATTATTAACAGTAGGTAAGGTAATCTATACATAAAAATATAATCTCAAACTGAGTGCGTTCTCACGGTGAATTGCCCAAAATGGCTGAAAGAAATATGAATGCGATGGATTTTCTGTGGGTTCGGAAGGTTGTTGATAACCGAAAAAAAAATCAACGCAAGAGGTGAAGGTGGTGATTGAATTCATGCTAAATTTTGCGGGTCGATGTCTCTGCCTCCTGTAGAAATAATTGAATTGAATTAGTAGTAACCATTAGTAGTATACATTTGGAATATTATGTTAAATGTTTGTTTCTCGATCATACAAAAACGACTGAACGGGTTTGTATTATAACCTGAATTAACACATAGGATACTTTTATCCCGATATTCCTACGGGACCAAGACTTATGCCAGTGGAACCACAAGGCGTTGTTAGTGGGATTAATTCATTCACTGTTACTTCACTTGATAAAGATTTAACAGTAAAAAAATCGAAAAATAATGCTCCGCCGCGACAGTGTAATCACTGCCGTGACCAGGATTCGAACCTGGGTTACTACGGCCACAACGTAGGGTCCTAACCACTAGACGATCACGGCTACCGGAGCTGATGACTGTGAAGCCAAAAATTCTGATCACATTTTAACGAAATGCATTGAAACGAGACCACTCTCACAGTCCATTAAACTTGCTTTTGCGCAAGAATTGATTATTTTTATAAGATACTAGCAGCGCCCCGCGGAGTCACTCGCATAAAAACTCCTAAAAACAAAGGCACCGCTCGTTGTGACTTGCAGTGCCTTTGTGTCACGCGCGATTTTATCGCGTGTCGCGCCTGTTTGTAGAATCCTTACGTGTCGATACCGTGGGAATATCGGGATGAAAACTATCCTATGCTCTTCCCCGGGATGCAATCTATCTCTCTGCCAGATTTTATCGAAATCCGTTCTGTGGCTTAGGCGTGAAAAAGTAACATACAGACACAGACAGACAGACAGAGTTACTTTCGAATTTATAATATATTAGTATGGATTCTTTAAACTTGAAGAGATTTTCCATTTTTACGCGAATCAAAACTTTATAATTTCGTGAATTATATTATAAATAATCATGTTTTGACTAGATTAAAATTCCTGCCGAATACTAAAATTTTCTCCTGGCCGAGAATTTATATTCTCATTAATCCCAGTACTTAAAACATAAAACTACACATGAACTAGCTGCGCCCCGCGGTTTTACCTGTGTAAATGTCGATCCCGAAAAAATATCGGCATAAAAGGAGCCTATATGTTAATCTAGGGTGTCAGCTACCTCCATACAAAATTTTTATCAAAATTGGTCTAGCCGTTTGAGCGTAAAGAAGTAACAAACACATAAACACACACACACACACACTCATAAACTTTCGCCATTATAATATTAGTGTGATGCATGCGGGTTGGGCGCTTCTTTCTTGGTTAAAAAAGTAAAACATATGCTCCGCCGCGACAGTTTATCACTGCCGTGACCAGGATTCGAACCTGGGTTACTACGGCCACAACGTAGGGTCCTAACCACTAGACGATCACGGCTACCGGAGCTGGTGACTGTGGTATCGAAACATAAGACTTTATCTCGTTTAAACTGGAGTACTTTCACTTACAATTTGTCACAATTGCGCAAGAGACGCCATGCAACAATTGGTTAAAATTGGTCTGAATTTTCCGTTGCTCTGTCACCAGCTCCGGTAGCCGTGATCGTCTAGTGGTTAGGACCCTACGTTGTGGCCGTAGTAACCCAGGTTCGAATCCTGGTCACGGCAGTGATACACTGTCGCGGCGGAGCTTTACTTTTTATTTTTGAATATTAATTTTACAAAAATCTTAGCCTGTTAATAATACGACTGGAACAGTAAAGAGGAACCCAGGTACCCTCCGTTGTCCTCGTAGAGGCGATCGGCAGCGGCGGCGACCTCTCGCGTCCGGCCCTGGTTCAAGCCATGGTCCGGAGCGAGAGGGAGTAATGGGCAGTTGCCTCCTTCTGCGAAGCAGTCATGCTAACGAAGGAGGCGGCGGGTTACCGCTGGCTCGGAACATAAAGGGCTAAGGAAGGAACACGGGTGGGTTTTAGTCAGTAAGAGTCTGATACTCCCTTTCGCTCCACCCAGAGCGGGATCACATCAAGGCGTTGCTGGCCTTCCTTAAGGAGTTGGGGTGATACCATTAATCGATTTTCCCACTCGTGCGCAAAATACGCGCATTGACGTGGAGTTGCGGACACCGTATTACTTAAGGATGAACAAAGCAAACCATTTACCATTCCAGAGCAAATTTGAATTAACTCCTTGACTTTATAATTAAATGTGTATTTAATTAATAAAACATTTTGCACGTCTTTTGCGCCTTTTCTAACCGACCTTTTTGATCTTTAATCAAATACAAAAAGACGAAATAAAGTAAATAAGGTTATTTTCAATGTGACTTCTGAAGAGGCTCGTCCAGTTCATTAACGTGGTAACAAACCGTAATTTGATTGATTGTTCTAAATTCGATTTGGATCGGCTGGTATTGTCTGGCCGCAATGAGATTATCTAAGCATATAACCTAGAATCTAGATAGATAATCTACTTATTGCCAGTAACAAATTCAATATTGTTGGAAAACATCGATACTAATATTATAATATTATTAATTCGAAAGTAACTCTGTCTGTCTGTCTAAAATTAGGCAGAGAGATAGATTGCATCCCGGGGAAGGACATAGCATAGTCTTTATTGACATACTTCGCGGGCGAAGCCGCGGGCGGAAGCTAGTACTTAAATAATTGTATTAAATAAGAACACTGGTGATCTTGGAGTTTTGTGTGATTGGAAAAAAATATTTCATGGGACTTAACCGCTGGCTTGCTTTCGATTGCAAAAAAACCGTCGAACTTTGCTCATGACATTTGACATTAAACACTCGGCGCAGCCGCCCCTCATTAAAACTTGATTTACAATCGATCCAAGAGACCTAGCGTAATTTTGTTTATTGTTTTGTGTAGACAAAAGGATAACGAAAAAAGTAAGGTTTGTTATTTTGACAAAAGTTGTGTGTACAATATTTTATAAGAGGCTAAAGTTAAGGTCGAGCATATTTTGCCGGTTTCAGTCGAATAACGTGAAATTGTGAAAAAATTTGCGCTATAGGTATATAGTTTTTCATAATTTTTATAAACTAGACTAGTTATTTGTACTATTGAACAAGAAACAATAACGATTGCGGTAAAAAATCTGCATTAAAAAAATAACACACAGAGCACAAAGAAACACAAAATGTCGGCCTCAAACTTCACTTATTAATTGTCAAAAAAAATTGGTCGGGCCATGTTGCAAACTTGCGTCTAAATGTTAAACAATCTATTATTCTATGGATTAAAGGCGTTTTGAAAGGACTTTACAGTCTATAAAATAGAGTTTAGAGTCGTTTGGTAAAAAATATTTTTTGGCAACGATCGTTGCCAAGAGCAAAGTTCGAGTTTTGGTTTTGGAAACGAGCGTTGCCAGAAGCAAGTTAGCGGCTAAAGACCAACCATTTTTAGTTTGATTGATATCTGTATGTTGGGTATCAAATAATTACTTGGCTTTCCTTAAAATATTATCGAACTCTTTAATTTATAATGAATGCGACTTTTTTTTGTGAAGCTCAAATATTTCTTATTTTGGGGTCCTAAAAATAATAAATAGCAAATAGAAAAATAAAAAAGAAGCGCATTATTAAATAAAAGTGAATGTCATTAAAAACTCAAAAAGTTTTTAGAAGTTCATTAATTTAAAAAAGTGGACTTCAATAGAAGGTCAGAGAGGTAAGAGGATCAGTTAAATAGTTCCCTTTTGATAATAATATTCATCTGCCAAAAACTAAACTAATGCTTCTAATTATCTATTACGCTTGAAGTCCACAAAAATTGATGTAACACGAGATCCAGATTTACATAAATTAAACCTATATTAACACACGAAATCCTAATAAATTCATGTTCCATATTCACGTATGAAAATCATCGGTTAATCCTCAAAGGCGTCGTGTTAAATATTCAATATATTCATGATCACAAGGGTTACAATGCCGGCTAACGTTAAGTGAATCTTTGTTAATAGCATATAAAATTAACGTGTTAGATCTCCGTGTTTGCATTTTTTAGTAAATAGGTTAGCATAGCTATGCTTTTGGTGTCAACTAATGAATAGACTTGACTCTCTTGCATTTAAAATACTTCTTTTATACAGAGATGAAACCGACATATGCCATGTTCAAATCGGCAGTGTGATGGTTAGAAGCGAGATCCTAAGCTGTGAGAAAAACGCCTATAGGCTCCTACAAACAGGCGCGATACAAAGGCACCGCTCGTCGCGCGACTTGCGGTGCCTTTGTGTCGCATGTCGTGTCGCGCCTGTTTGAACTTTGAAGGAGCCTTAAATGTACTACTTTATAACCTATAAATCGAATTGACACGTAAAAATATTCGCGAAAGTGAATAATATTCGTGTAATCAAATATTATTAAAATCAAAATGTCTGTTTGCAGAGGACCAGTGGTCTTACCACCAAAGAAATTGTGCCCTCAACATGGATTTTGATAAATTATGTGAGAAAAGTGAATAACTGATTAAACTACAAAAAAAAAAAAATACTTGTAGAAAAAAGATATACCTTTCCATTTTTCACCGTCTCATACTCGAGTAATGCCGCTAGCAAAGTCATGAGATAATAATCTGCCAAATGGAGGTGTGTTAAATCTTTATTTGCTTGAACATTCATGTGGTGTGTGGTGACTCGGCAAAGGTCTCCGTTTATTTAGGGAGCTGAAACGTATCGTGCTTAGTGATTACTCATGATCAGGCTTGAGAGCTTTTGGCAAAAGCGTGCCTAATTGAGAAGCATAATTATAAAGACACATTTTGTCAATTTTTACTTAGATTATATATCTTTGTGTGGATGGATTTTCGGAAAATGTGGTTTTCATTTTTTTTTTAATTAAATTGTGTTTTTGTACAGACGTCAAGTTACTACAATCTGTCAAATTTCTTTAATAGATTTTCAATTTTATCGCCAAAACGTAAGGTTCAAAGTTGATTGGGAAATTTTGACAGTTTCGGGTAGCTTGATGTGCTGGCGCCTGAACAATCAAATAAAACACAATGTCTATGTTCAGACTGCCCAAATTGACAAAAACCGTTTTTAATTATGAAAATATTTGTAGTTCGGAAAATGATAAGATTTTTACCGCGTTTGTTTTGTTTTTTATGATTCCATATCTTCAATTCAAGTAACAGTGCGTTATGCTGAGTTTGAAAAAAAAAACAGTGGCCCGCCGGGAGTGCCGACTGAAGTGAAAACAAAACACAAACAGAATACGTTGCCATCACTCACTGACATATCGGATAAACATTAAAACCGAGTACATCCCGAGGACAGCCGAACACATCCGAAGCGGGTATTTTTTTAATCGTCTTATAAACTAAACACGCGCGTTGTCCCTTACGGTAACAGTGGCGCGAGTTCAATGGTTTTTTCTCGTCTCAAAAAATGCCCAACGCGCCTAAAGAAATTTTCACTTCAAAAAAGATAAATAACAAATATTAGAAAACTTAAGCACTGTTTTTACGAGTACAATGTTTTTGAAAAAAAATTAACTAAAAAAAACCCGCTTGTAATATAATGAAGCTTAAGAGCGTATATACAGAAAGTGGGCAACGTTGCAAATAGCTGTCAAATATTTCGCTGTTTAGATTAATTTGTAACTAATGAACTAGAATATTGATTATGAAATGCAATAATTAATATCGTAAGACCGAATGTTTAGTTTCAGATGTAAAAAAAGTATTTGGAAACTTTACAAATGCCTTTTTTACACCTAAAACGGTTACAACATCAAATTCAGTGTTTTAATTGCAATTCATAATTAATATTCTAGTTCATTAGTTAGCCATATTTCTTATTTTCATAGAGTAATATTGACAAATTAATCAAAACAGGGAAATATTTGACAGCTGTTTGCGACGTTGCCCACTTTCTGTATACGCGCTCTTAATATGGTTCTTAGCAGCACAATACCACGCTCGGGAGAAGTCCGCTGTCATACCAAGTAACATTAGTCAATTTATTCCGGTCTGATCCCCTGAACCCCCCTCCACCCCTCCTCGATCCCCTGCTAGTTCGTTCGTTCGTTCTTCTGTTATAATTCGCATCTACGCGACAGTTTAATTAATGTTTGTTTTACAAGTCTCAGTAATGAAGTTACGAAGCATCTACTTACTAAAATGTCCTTTAGGCTTTTGATTCGTGGTATTTAGAGAATGGGATTATTAAAAATAAACTTTATTTAATAAGACCATAATGTCCACAAGAAGAAGAATAAGGTCCATAATGTGAGAAACAAAATACTTTATCCTATGTTAGTACAGACGCCAGCATATCAAGCTACCCGAAACTGTCAAATTTTCCCAATCAACTTTGAACCTTATGCTTTGGCGATAAAGTTGAAAATCTATTAAAGAAATTTGACAGATTGTAGTAGCTTGATGTGCTGGCGTCTGTACTTAATAACTAAAACAGATCGGCGGGGTAATTGCGTAACACACTAACAGTAGGAATAGCTTTCATTTTGCAGTTCTACTACATACATTGCGTTATTTACGTAGGTGAGCAAAAAATTTTTCAAACATATGAAGCAATGGATTAACAATATGCTTCAAAATGATTCAAATTATGATTGATAGTGTGCTACTCAATTAGAGTGCAGCCGGTCGATTCCGTTAAAATCTCACCGTGAAAACTTAGGTGAAGTGAGTTTGTTTTTGCTAGGAATTGACACTATTGACAACTCACTCCACGCTCACTTCACCTAAGTTTTCACGGTGAGATTTTTACAGAATAGCACCGCTGGTCTTGTTTATAAACGCCTACATAGCCGCCCGGGCTGGGACTACTTAAATGCTCAACTTTGAGTAATTTAAAGAAAGTTGTAAGGTTATGCATTAAGCCACGTTCGCACAGTCGCAATAATATCGCGTCGAGATATTATCGCGTACTGGATTTTAAATTTTCGACACTCGTGCGCGAAAAAAAATCGCCGCCGGAAAAACATGCGTAGGTATCGTAAAAGTGCGCCCCCACCCTATTTCAAGTTAAACAAATATCAACTTTATTTCAATGATAATTAAATTGATTTCAGAGTGACTAGAACTATTGACCAAGTTATAAAAATGTTTGAAGTTGTAGCGTAAATTGAACTTTTTTGTGTAGGAATTAAAGATATTTTTGCATTAATTCATATTAATTGTTTACATTTTTGGCAAATAAATCCCGAATGCACGGTACCTATGCTACTCCGCGTCTTTTACTTGTAAGCTCATGATAAGTGTTTGACTTTGACTTTGAAAGTCTAATAACTTAAGCTATGCGGACTACTAAAATAAAAGAAACTGAAAACAGGGAATCCTCTACAGAAAATCACATCACGAAAACGTCTGTATTCGATCCATATCTCCCTGAATTCCATTTTACATTAGAGACGACCATCTACGTAATTTACAGTTGCATTCAAGTTTGATATTCAATTAACTCCAATACTTCCAGTCGACTCGCTGTTTACTCGATTAGTGCGTCATTAGTTGTCTGTTCAATCAGTAGCTTCATGCAGAAAATACTTTGCATACTGCCCTCGTAACGCATGTACACATTCATACGTCAAGAAAAATGGATGAAGATTTTTCCTATTTTGTTGCGGAACCATAATAAATATACATTTTCATTACATCAGCAAAGGCTATTTCTGCCTGCGGGTTTACATATTGTGTAAGAGAAATATATAACAGTATCATGTGGAGTATAGGAAAAACTCTTTATACCTACGTCTACGTAAAAAAGCACGAATATTTTTCAATTTAATATCATATATTAGCATCACCATACAACCTGGCAATGCTGCCGGCCTTTTGGGCACTGTTCCTGTTGACAGCGATGCGGTCGAATTTTTTGATGCCCTATGATTTTTTGCTTATTAATTATTCATATAAATGTACATATTATTATTATTTTAAATATTAGCATAGATTATGTAAATATTATCATGTTATGGATTTGAAATAAATAATTAAAATAGCAAATTAATAAAAAAAAAATATATATTGTAGTCAAATGACACCCGGAAACTAGGCTAGTTCGCCCATAGTTTGCACGCTCCCAATTCTAAAAGCTCTACTGGCATCGACACAGGAGTGTGATTTGTTTGCCGCGAGATGGATATGTTTGAGGTTCTGTGAGATGATGGACGATAGATGAGTTTCTCATTTTATTTTTTTATTAATAATCATAATTTGTGTGTGTGTGTTTGTGTTGTTAGTTATTTTTGTGTATTATTTCTTATTGTTATTCCTTCCTTATTGTAAATATGTCCGTTTTTACTGAAATTTCACTGTGTAATAACTTGGATCTGAGTCTGTAACGTTGTGCACGTTTTTACCAAATAAATAAATCGTTACAGCTTGCCACGGCTTACAAATCCATCTTTTAATTGAATTACTGTCACGACACTCACAACTAATATTTAAATCTTATCTCAAATTCAACCCAATCTTAACACATTGAAGGACACTGTACGAGACACAATAGAAGTTTTATTGTTATTACGTCGAGGGGCGTTCAGTGTCCTTCAATTGGTTAAGTTGACTCAATTAAGAACATCTGCATTGTAGCTAAAAATATTTGTTCAAAATTGCATTGTACTTCTGCTGCACTTTTGAACAAATATTTTGCTTAATAACTGAGATTAAAAAAAACTGAAATGTAAATCGACTTTTGTTGCTGATCGTACCTACGCTTTGGAATGGGCAACTAGCTTCATATTTTCTGACTGATCTACTTCTTGACAATTCAAAAGTGCCTGTAAATGGTTTGATTGAAATAAATGCTTTGAGTTTGAGTTTGGGCAAAGTGTTACTGGCCCGGACTCTGGATTTGTGATTTTTTTTTTTCTGGTTGAGCCATCAACCAGACACATTATCATCATCATCTGCCTAGCCTTTTCCCAACTATGTTGGGGTCGGCTTCCAGTCTAACCTTATACAGCTGAATATCCAGTATTTTACATGGAGCGACTGCCTTTCTGACCTCCATAACCCAGTTACTGGGTCATATAAAACTCCTTGGTAAGATTGGTTGTTAGACTTACCATGGACACAAGCAACACATTTTAACTGGACACATTATATGGAACATAAATTTAACTGGCGAAATTTGGGTGTACTAGGTAGGTAGCTAGGTACACCGTAGGGACACCTCTGCTTAAACCTTTAGGGAATATAGGCGTATTGTTAGGTTAAGTATATCTATGTGTCAAAACAAGGCCAGATGGCCGTTCTTTGTAGATACACTTGCGTGCAATCGACAGAAGTGATAACAAAACACAAACAGAATACGATATGTCGGTAAAGTACTATAATAATAATATTATAGTACTTTACTGACATAACAGATATACTTACATTAAAACTGAGTAGGTACATCCCGAGGGTATTTTTTAATCGTTTTATAAAAAAAACACGCGCGGTGTCGCTTACGGTAACAGTGGCGCGAATTCAATAGCTTTTTCCCATTTCAAAAAATGCCCAACGCGCCTAAAGTAATTTTCACTACAAAAATCGACCCACCTCATGCTCTTAGATTTGAAACAATTTAATTTACCAAGTTTTACTAGCAATAACCTAAAAACATATATTAAAATCTTCCTGGAAGTATGTACAATTGTACATTACATTAGCGAAATAATGATCAAAACTGATTCATTACTTTTTGAGGAAATCGTGAACTTACAAACATAGGTGTTTAATAAAGAACCTCCTTTTTTTTGAAGTCCGTTAACAAAATCAAGTTCAATTTTGATTAAACAAACAGAAATAAACAAAATTTAACGTCTTGTCAATTTCATTGTCACGCAATTTTTCCGAGCAAAAGTGAGTGATGAGGACATCTGAAGAATCGAGTCGATCTTGTCAAGAATATTGCTTTTATCAAAATAATATAGTGTATGTACCTTACCTACCTTCACACAATATAAAATAATAAATTATATTCATTTCGATTTTTGAGATATCGTGTCTCTAATGGAGAGCATAGGGTGGGCCAATTTTTTTGCACGAAAGTAAGGAAGGACCCCAAGTATCGCTTAATCTCGAAGATCGATCTCTTTTCCCCACTTACCATTAGTCACATGCAGACACTTCAAATCCTAGCTTATGTAGCTCACATCTTTCCGAATCAATCAGATCCCACTCCACTCGACCCGTAATCACAGTTATCAATCACGCAATCTTAATTTCGAATCAATTACGTTCGCAATCAAGTCTCAAATTGAGCATCTGCAATGCAATCGGAGCCGATAGCGTATCGGTTACCTGTGACTATCGTTACCGAGTACCGATGGTTTAATCAACGCTCGGTAAGATAATCTCGAAGCGCCAACTGCAACTGTAATTAATACCTGTGAATGTAGCTGTAGTACACTTATAAGGGATTTCTTGTATTATTGATATGGCAGGTTTTGCAATGGGATGGTATTTGGTGTGAAAATAAAAAGGTTTTTCACTAGCATCAATATTAATATATGAAGCGATGAATCATAATTTCATAACTTACTTCATACTCCCCATTGATTACTATTTCGTTTTTTTTTGTTTTTTGCCCAATGCCTGCCAATTTTGGATTGTTGTCTTGTTGCACTCGTTATCGCGTCTGTTGTTTTGAATTCTGAATACCAATTATACTGTTTATTATTTTTATTTTAATCTTAATGTTTTAATTTTAATTCTGATTTTAATGATAATGTTGATTTTAATTATTATTCTAATATCGATTATGATTTTGTTTTTCTTAATGTTTTGTTCTTTGTTTCCAATTAATTTTTCTATTCTCACTACGCGTACGAGTAAAAAATCTTGTTAAAAACATATAATTAAGAAGCTATTTTTTTATGTAAGTGCTGTGTACGCCTGTAAGTGACTAATTCACCATAACACAATACGTATGTTATTTATTATTACTTATGTCAATAGTTCTAGTGGATAAGTCGTTGGTGTACCTTTTAAATAAAATAAAATAAAAATAAGACTGGATGCGGAAGGCGGAGGAGAGGATGTTCTGGCGCAGTCTGGGAGAGGCCTGGACTACGACAGGCTAAGTCGATTGATTGGTTGAATCTATGGAGTCGGGAAACAGCTCAGAATTCACGGGATATAAATTCCTGTGAATTTATAAAGAGAATAAGCCAAGCAAATATCAATAATTAAATGAAATCCCTTGGTAACCATCAAGGGTATTAATTTAATTATTGATATGGCAGGATTTCCACAGGGTATTTGATGTGAAAATAAGGTTATTTTACGCACATAAATTAATTTATGGATTTTTTTTAAATAACAGTCTGGATTCATTAGTTTTTTTTCTATCTTAAGTGCGTTTACAGAGCTAAATCTTACAAACACAAATATACTTAGTTCTGAAAATATAATATTTGTAGGCCTGAATAGGCCATGTATGGTGCAGCAAGGATCTTTGGTGCCTGAATGTCATCGATGGGGGGCGTTGTTTTTGAACATTTCTGAAATTGTATTGAACACATAAGATGGCGCCGTTAGTTCCTATTTTGGCCACGTGCCAAAAGATCTATATTTTTTGTTTGAATAATAATTGTTTAGTAGAAATGCACGAGAAATCGTGAGGCTAATCATATCAACCCGTAAACAAGAAACTACATAAGAACCACGACCGGTCTGATAAGAGTGCAACGAAGAAGAAGAGGAAATACTAGTACATACCCAACAGTGGACTGCGATAGGCAGAGTTGATTAGAAATAATCTACGTTCGCGATTTAATTGCCAAAAATATAAACAAATATGAGTTTATGGAAAAATAACTTTAATTCCTATACGATAAAGTTCAATTTACGCTACAACGTCAAACACTTTTATAAGTTTTTCAATAGTGCTGGTCACACTTAAATCAACTTAATCAACATGAAAATAAATTTTATATTTGTTTAACTTGAAACAACATAAATTGGAAACACTTTTTAAGTCCTGATAATACATGTTACCTGCCTGTTAATTTATATGAGGCCACTAAGTGGGGCCTGGTGACGTGTAACACAGGTTTTTTCTAAACCTACATGAAACACCAACTCGCACAGTTTAAGATTTTCTTGTTTTTTTGAAGTGAAAACTTCTTTACTCGCGTTGGGCATTTTTTGAGATGGGAAAAAGCCATTGAACTTGCGTCACTGTAACCGTAAACGACACGGCGCGTGTTTTGTTTATAAGACGATTAAAAAAATACCCGCTTCGGATGTGTTCGGCTGTCCTCGGGATGTACTCGGTTTTAATGTACGAGTATATCCGATATGTCAGTGCGTGATGGCAAAGTATTCTGTTTGTGTTTTGTTTTTACTTCTGTCGGCACTCCCGGAGGGCTACTGTTTTTTTTTGTTGTTTTTGTGTGAATATTGTGTGCCTTACTTTACCTTATTATTATTATCATTTTACCGCTGTAGCTGCGATTCTGTGAATACACCATGCAAATATATATATTTTTAGTGCGGGAATCGGCACCATGAACCTAACAGCTAGTAATTCACTCATATAATGCACCTTACATGTCAGTTATTTGATCATTCGTTTAATAGAGACATTTAAACCCGTCGTTACATTAAAACTACGCTAGTGTGCTAGTACACGCTAATTACGACCGCCATAAATATTGTTTATTTCAGGGAAAAACCTATGAAATTGAAATTGTCAGGTGCTTCTACGCAAATTGATACTATCAGCGGAACAAGGTTTTTACAATGAGTTGTGATAGAATATAGATAATTGTTTTACATGAAAATGAGCAAAATTAGGATCTTTATTTATCTTTTTTTATAGATTAATCTATTCGTTAATAATTTTGTTATCCTAAAAAAAATTAAATTAAATATTGGTCAAGGTTTAAGCCGCAAAACGACATGGCAACATCGATTGTATTTAAAAGTAGAAAGATGCTTCGCAAATAAATGATTTCTATTTCTAATTAATTTGACAATTATAAAATTTGTTGATTCTTTGCCTAAAAACCAACGAAAAAATTGCAGAGTAGACATTGTACCTGCTTTGTTCACCTATAAATACCTATCTAACTAGGCTATAATTTGTTGCACTATATGAACATGAAATAACAAGATATCCCATTTGTGTTCCCAGTCGTAAAAATAGAAGACAATAAACCAGCGTACCTACATAATGCGATTGGCATATAAAACAGATGATATTCGATACGTAAAGGAAGATATTACCTACCTGTTTCTATTTTACGCTCCTTGCGTGTTGTTTATAGCGTGGTTGTCAGTACTTGTCAGTTAACTACGTGACTGACTGCATAATGGACGAAAGACAACGATACAACTATCTTTTGGCGCGTGGCCAAAATCGGAACTAACGCCGCCATATTGTTTTTTCAATACTATTTCTGTGACTATTATTTTGACAAATGCTTACCAAGAATGCCCCCTCTCAATGTCATTCAGGCGCCAAAAGGTTCTTGTGTTCTTGTTCTTTTTGTTTATGACAAAAATAAAGATCAGTTTTATTTAGACAGTGATGCAAAATCAGAGGTAAAATTACTGAAAACGGAGAGTTTACACACAGAGTTTGCAGCCAGCTGCAGTAACATAACCATAGTATGACAAAAATATGTTTGCCGTCGTTTCATGTAGAATACTGGTATTCAGCTGCATCTAATTAGAATCAAAGCCGACCCCAACATATTTTGAAAAAGGCTAGGCAGATGATGATGAATTGGAGGTCATAAACAACTACATTTAATGTGACAAAACGCTCCCTTCCTATTTATTTTATTACTTCACGACATCACCACCTCATATATTAGTCGGTAGACTCACTCATAAAAGAAGATGTCACTATTACTTACTCTCGTCACGTTGTAACACCTACCGACGACGAGAGGTCACGCTACGTTACCTACGACCGAACTTTTTCTCGAGAAGTCACGTGACATATAACCGTTCGTTTTCTCGAAAGGACATGTGACCGACGACCTATCGTTTTTCGCTACCTCTTCCGTTTCATTTCCTCTCCGCAATAATATAATATTGGGATAATCAATTTGGGCCCGAATATATTTGGGCCCGGTTTTTTTAATTTATTTTTGAAGTATTTGATTTTTTCTTGATAATTCTGAGAAGGGTTTTCCCTTCTATCATGTTTTTTTTTATTTGCCGAAGCCAAACGTTCAGGACATTAAAATACTGATTCACCTGGATTATTACATTTACATTCTCTGTTTGCAAATACATTTTTGTTAGGAAAGGCCAAAAGTATATGTATAAGAACTTTAAGAACCTATTATAGGTACTGTGGGCAGCGTAGTTTAAGGCTGGAAATACTGTTACGCCGACGTCGGTCGCTGACGTCGGTCGCGTACCGATTTATATGGACTCGAGCTCGCTGACCGACGCGCGTCGTTGTGTCAGTGCTACACTATACACGTCCATTTATCGTCAGCGTTTTGGTACGCGCGACCGACGTACGCGACCGACGCGACGTCAGCGTAGGCCTGAATTCCTCTTACGCTGACGTTGGTCACGTACCGTCAGTCACGCGTGTGAATATACATTGTGTTCTATATAGCACCATACTACGACGCTGACGTCAGCGGAACGTATGGTGGTACTGACCGTACGCGACCAAACTCACCGTAACAGGAAGGCCTAAGACTTAACCACATTGGCACACTCGAAATATATTGCAGCGAAATCGAATCTTTGGTGATAATAGAAAAATAAAAGTGATTTTCCAGGTTTATGACAAAAAATAAATATAA
Source organism: Luperina nickerlii (assembly GCA_963855955.1). Classification (NCBI taxonomy): domain Eukaryota; kingdom Metazoa; phylum Arthropoda; class Insecta; order Lepidoptera; family Noctuidae; genus Luperina; species Luperina nickerlii. The sequence continues at coordinate 3,489,483 of OY979663.1, forward strand.
CGCTGTCATTGTAACACGTTATTTTACTGAGCTTATCCATCACTTAACTGAAGCGACATGAATATTAAAGCGCGTACTACAGGGCGTATTCTTAATTCTATTGGGAACGTGAAAATATTATTGCTGTGAAAATGAAAATCATTTTCGCTTCGCATGGATAGGTACCTAATTTAAATTGTTGTTTGGTGAATGGAACGTTTTCTTTTTTAATATTTATTTTGGTAATGTACCCGTCTCGAAAATTTCACTTGATTGTTATCTTGTACATTATAGATACGTGGGAGGTAAGTTGATGAAAAAATCTTCTCTTTATACTTGGAGTTTCTTGCCCGTTCTTCTCCATAGGAACCTACTACGCTTTGGAGTGGACAACTACATAGTTTCATCTCTCTGACTGACCGACTCCTGCACAGTTAAAAAATGCCTGGTTTAATTGAAATAAATGCTTTGAGTTTTCCGCTGTTTACGATGAAGACTTTATTCGTGCAAACGTGCTCAGCACTTTCACTGTTATTCATAAATCAGTTTCTTGGATCCATATACTTACCTACTGTTGAAGTATTTCTCCCTATCAGAAGTCCAGCTCTATACTTGATCGAGGAAGTACTTCGATCTTAATTCCTGCTTCGTCACGACATTCGATGTTTATCTAATCGTGAACGTGCCGAGAGCACTCCCGTTGAGCGGTGAGCGGTGACGGTGAGCTGTGAGCGGTGTCGGTGTGGAGCCTTAGTAATTAGGATTATTACGTGTTAAGTATTCATTATAATATCCTTGTAAAGGCATAACAAAGGCAACAAGGATATTATATGAATATGGAAAGAAGGGGCATTAATAAAAAATATTAAAAAAAAAAATGTATTGCTCGGGTCCTGAAACAGATCGGTGATATAATTGGTTGTGGAGCTCAAATAAGCAGTCGCTCCATAGATAATACTGATATTCAGCTGCATCCGGTTAGGCTAGAAGCTGACCCCAACCCCCAACATAGTTGGAAAAAGGCTAGACAGATTGATGTTCATTTGGAAAAGACCATCCAGTTCCATTGCAAAGGAAAACGATTATTGAGTGGACTTATTTTCTAACAATAAAGGTCATCTTGCAAACAGACTTACAACTTAGAGACAAACCTTCAAAACTTTAACCAAGAGTCATTCCACAAGAATTTAAAGATTTTTCCTGTACATATGTCTTCCCAAATCTCTTCAGACCTCCAATAAAAACTACCAGTTAATTAAAACTTTACTCTTTAACAAGAAATAATGGGGGTTTTCCGAAAATTACGACCGAACGACTATTTGTATTACAACCGATCGCGACCGGGGTGTAATAACGCCACCGAGTTAAGTGTCTTGTTCAAATAAAATACGTTTATTGCAAGCCATGAATTCTCACCGTTTAGGATCTTTAAAGTTGTTGAAACTTAAGTGGTTTTCGTTGGCAACGTTTGTAGTTAGAAAACAACACAAATTTACGTTGTTGTTTTCAATTGGAAATTATTAAGAAAATTTTAAGGTTCTGCCGTCTTAATAGCAGAAAAACCATTAACAATAAAATTACCTATATGTCTTTTATTACAACAGCACCCAAATTCAATTACAATCCAAGATCTTTGGCCCTTGTATTTTATTTTTATAATTGTTTTCCTTAAGGCAAAATAAATACTCGAAAATAATGGTAAATCCAATTTCATGTTAAGGAGAGCTCGCCTTAAAGGTCGCTTGTGTCCTTAAGGCGTTATTAAGAAACTTGTAGACACAAAGTTGTAGACGTTTGAACCTTCGCGGTCCTGCTACATTGTCAGAGTTGTATACTAAGGCGCCTGTCCCACTACCGGCGACTAACTAGAAGCGAGAAGAGCTAGCTACTAAAAAGGGGGTTGTCGAGCGAGAACAGCGAGTGCGCGACTACGAGCGATTACTCGCTGATATACGTGTGTACCAAATGTGAGACTCTCGGCGAATGTTCTAGCCGCCAAGCGAGCGTCGCTTAGCGAGTACTCACTTTGATAACTCTTGTCGCTGCGACAAACTGGTGAAGAGAGTGTTCTCGGTAGCATAGTCGCTTAGACAGGTGACATAGGCCCTTGTCACATAGAGAGCATAGCATTCCATAATCAGCCTATAATGCTCCCTTTGCGGGGACTCAGCCTTCCTCTCTGTGAGAGGGAGTGGACCACAATCTACCACGTGGATCCAGTGCATGCATGGTGGATGCTACATGTCTTCGAAGTTTTTATACAGACGCCAGCACATCAAACTACCCGAAACTGTCAAATTTTCTCAATCAACTTTGAATCTTATGCTTTAGCAATAAAGTTGAAAATCTATTAAAGAAATTTGACAGATAGTAGTAGCTTTATGTGCTGGCTACTGTACTTTCGAAGCTTTCAGTAAACGTAAATTTAGTGGCGAAGTTCGGTACATTTTCCAAATAAAACTTACGACTATTAGAATACAGCTCCATGTGAGGCCGGCTTTATACTATACTAATTAGTTGAAGTTGTCTGCCTACTGTGATAGTTACTCTTGCTCTTGTTTCCTTCTAATGAAAATGGACTAATGAAATCTCTGTAATTAATCGGCTTTTCCAAGTACTTAAGTATTTTCGCAAAATTAGTTTCTTTGTTAATGAATTTCATCCTAAATTTGATCGGAACTTCTGTTGTTAAGAAAAGTTGAAAATTGTGGAGCGCGATTTCTTATGTGCTTCGTAAGTTAACGTTGATTTATGGTAAAGGAAAACATCGTGAGGGGAATTTGGACATAAGGAATTTCGAACTCGCGGTGAGCTAGCATGTTTTTCATAGTTCCTTCCTTCTTGTATTGGAAGAAGTCGGCTAATCCACTTTTAAAATCGTTGTGACGTTTTCACGCCTAAACCAGTAAACGGATTTCGATAAAATTTGGCAGAGAGATAGATTGCATGCCGTGGAAGGACATAGGATAGTTTTTATCGACATACCTCGCGGACGAAGCCGCGAGCGGAAGCTAGTATTATATATAGTCCTCTTCATCGTATATCCGGCGACAACGACCCAAGCTGATTTTCTTTCCTTTCGTGAACTCTCTGATGACTTGCAAAACCAAATTTGGCCTTGAAAACCCGGTTACACCATGCATTGAAGAGCTGATCAGCATCATTGTATGTGTAGGTATATGAAGGCTAAAAGCATAATATGTTGTATGCTGCCTTGCTATGCTGAAATTATTGGCTAATATTAAAAATTCAAATTCAAAATATGGGCACTTATAAAACGTTCGAAGCTAGGAGCACGGCTCCAATTGGTCATTTCCTATGGAGAAGCAATGGCCGTTTTGCGTGGATGTGACGTAATATATTTTTCCCCCAAATTGTTTATTTTTTTTTGTGTTCGTGTTCTTTTTATGCGTCATATTTATCGCAAATAAACGTTCTTTCTTTTCTTACTAGAAGTAAGAAAGAAAAGCAAGAAACTCCACGATTACACTTTTAAAATTAATTCGGTTTTTACAATGTTTTCAAATCAAATGTTAGTGATGAATAGGTATGGGACTGGTGTGAGCCTGTCAAAAGTAGGTACCTACTTAATAATGAAATGAATCCTAAAAACAATCTGCAACCAAAACAAATAGATTAGCTGAAACTATGTACGTAAAATCCCGTTTAAAAACCGCAAACCATCGGTATTTATGAGGGTTTTAAACACAGCCTGGTTTGCCCTGCTGAACCGTAATTTTGAATAACCATGCATAACATAATAATAAATTAAGGTTTGAGGTCACGTTAGATATAATGTTGAACATAACGAATTTCAATATGGCTTTATATAGTATTCTACTAATGTTGGTATGGGTAATAGGTTGGACAAAATGCTTGTTGATTTTGTATTCAATTTGTGATCTGCTGTTTAAATTTTGTTATTTTATATTCACTGCACCGATTCGCAAAAGTTCCGCCTTGGAGTTTGCCAAAGAGCGATAGAACGCAGCATTCTGGGTGTTAAAAGACAGGACAAAATTCGGAACACCACGCTGCGTTCTAAAACGGGCTTACTGGATGTAGGAAATAAGGCTGCCAACCTCAAATGAGATTGGGCGGGTCACATCATCCGTATGCACGATGACCGCTGGGCAAAAATGTCCACACAATGGGTGCCTGAACATGGACCGGCGCCCCCGAGGCCGGCCCAGAAGGAGATGACGAGATGACCTGGACGCGTACCGCGACGTTATTTCGAGGACAAAAAGGCTTGGGATTGAGCTGCTTCCAATTTCTGCATTTTGAATGTTTTTTTTTTTTATATACACATTGACATTAATATTTTTATTATAAACAAAGACATTTGCTTACTTTGTAAAGTATTATACTATTTTATTTATTGTGAATGTGAAGATGATGTGGGTCATTTTATTCATTTTATATATATTTTTTATTATTCTCTCTGTTCGGTTAGTTCTTTCACTGTCTGACAGTTTGAGTAATTTATGTGGCCTACCCAAATATCCTTTCTTTGGTATTGTTCGTCGAATCTTAAATCTTTAGTTTCTGCACGATTTCTGACAAATGCGTGCACTGACTGGACAGGTCCTCTCAATCTGTGTAGTTCTTACCTCAAAAGACCATCTCAGACATCGATCTACATGGTCTTCATATAACCTGACCAAGATTATGTCTTGAATTTAAAAGAGACTGTGACCCAGGGGCGGTACCTTCATAGAAGTCGAAAAGCCCGGCTTGCCCTAATAAAATCATAATTCACAACAACAAACTTACTTAAACCTATCAATAAATAAATATATTTAAAAAATACCAATCAATGAACTCGAACACAAACATTAATAACTGAAAATCAGGCAATCCCTCAGTTGGGCGTTTTTTTATACGTTGAAAATCTGTGGGCTTGCCCTAATTTTGACCCCTAGGCACGCCACTGCTGTGACCTCTGAGTTAGTTTCGGCCTTTCTTTTCAGAGTAGTCAGATAGGAAACGCCGACCTCATCTAGTTTAAAAAAAATATGATTGACGTGTAAAAATGTTTGTGCAAACCTACTTACAATAATAAAATCATTTATCATCGAAGAAACACAGCAGGCTGCTTGACGTCGGACTCCGGTGGGAGGATGGTCGCAAACCAGGCTGGCGTTAGCCCTTCCACCGCAAAGGAAAAAAATTGGCCAAAAATAAATTAAGTACATTATAATAACATATATTTTAGTGGTATTTATTTTAAAAGTATGTAAGTAAGTAAGTATATTCTCATATTGTAAGTTTTATTAAAATTAGTGAATTTTTATTTTACGTATGTATTTGGTTTTCTCTTCTCCTAAATGCGTTTCCAAATTCTAGAAAAAATAATGTCCAACTGCATTTTTTTAAATCTGAAAACAACAGAGCATTTCTGTTGTTTCTGAATTGTGTTTATTTGTCTTGTGGAGAACGTTCTCCGATTATTGTCAGAAGCATTGTGGGTAGGTACTGAACCTACCTTATTAACCCTAGATTCATAAACATTCGTCTCACAGACCGCGAAACACAAATTAGTTTCTACTGTTTCGAGTGAAAGAGATAGAAAGCTGAGCTCTTAAGTACCTTCCTAGAACGTTTGATTGTTAGTGTAACGAGTGACCTTGACTCGCAGTCACATCTAATTTGCAAGTTATAGACCTTTGATCGTCTGAGAGACGAATATTTATGAAAGTGTACCTATTGATGAATCGGATCGTTATTTTTGAAAATCAGTTTTTGACGATATTTGTTTTTTATAAATTCAAAGTAAGTATGTGATATTATTTTACATAATTATGTTATTATGTTAAGCTAAATATTATATTATTTTTCAAAATGTATAATTTAGGGTACCTACAATACTTGAATTCATCTAATTTTATTTTAGAATGGAGGATCGACAAATTGTGGACTATCTGAATCGTTTATCCGATTCTGATGATGATCTTACCAATCAGCAAAGAGTGGTGCAGAATTTAAGTGATGTCGAAGATCACGTGGAATATCAGGAGACGATTCCGAAAATTCCAAACAGATTCCGAAAGATGACCGAACCGTGGTTACGGAAGAGGCACGAAATGCCAACTTTGAAGAGATGCCTAAAAATGAGAATCGCCGAAGTTTTAGGTGAAACGCCTACCATTGACATAACTGGTCCAAGTATGACCCAAAAAAAAATTTGTGGTCATTGTGACTATAAAAAACGTCGTATGACAAGGTTCCAATGCAAGTCGTGCAAAAAGTCTATGTGTATGGACCATCGCGGCTTCATATGTGTGGAATGTGCCGATGAACTTTAATTTTTATTAATTAATTTCTTTTTTATAACCTAATTAAACATATTAAACAGTATCATATTTAATTTATTTTGTTTTATTTACAAGTACCGATAAACCCGTCATTTAAATATAGTCGTCTGTGAGACGAATGTTTATGATTAATGTTCCTCTTAGATATGATTATGAATCTAGGGTTAAGGACAATTATTATGTAACACAGCATAAAGGACCAGACAACAATGCCAATGACGTCACTGATTTTGTGAAGTGAAAAAAAATGATCTCGAGAGAAGGTCGGGTCTCTCCATACCCATATAGTGAAGTATGTAACAATTGATGCCAGAGATAATTCGGCCTGTTAACAAAGACGGGGACAATAGGGTTAACGATAGAATGATGGAGCGAGAAGAAAGACGGTTTTATGGTTGCGTCTCTGTCTTGATTAATTTCTTCCAGATAATAGTTAGGATGGAATTACTCGGTGTTTGAAATGAACAGTTTCTATTAGTAGGAGTCCGTGGTACAGACACCAGCACATCAAGCTACCCGAAACTATCAAATTTTCCCAATCAACTTTGAACCTTATGCTTTAGCGGTAAAGTTGAAAATCTATTACAGAAATTTGACAGATTGTAGTAGCTTGATGAGCTGGCGTCTGTACATCTCTGTTAATGCTGAGACCTTAGGGTACCTAGTAGAATCATCATCATCTGCCTAGCCTTTTCCCAACTATGTTGGGGTCGCCTTCTAGTCTAACTAGATGCAACTGAATACCAGTATTTTACATGGAGCGACTCCCTATCTGACCTCCACAACCCAGTTACTGGGTAATACGATACCCCTTGGTGAGACTGGTTGGCAGACTTTCGGACTTCTGACACCCGTTTTCACCCGCGTAAGTGTCGATTCCGTAGGAATATCGGGATAAAAGTCTCCTCTCAAGATAAAAAACCTATGTGTTAATTCTGTTTATAAACTGTGTGCCAAATTTCATCCAAATCCGTTCAGCCGTTTATGCGTAAAGAAGTAACAAACATGTAAACACACACACTTGTAAACTTTCGCCTTTATAATTTGTAATTCTAATCACAACAGCCTCATCATTCATTCTTTGACAGTTGTAAGAAAAGGCTAGGAATGTTGGAAATTGGCGCAGTCTGTCAATTTGATAAGCAATTAATTTCCCTGACCATATAAAGCACAATTTAAATGTTTTAATCAACACTTTAGTGAATATTCGATGTCCATTCTTAGCTAAGGAACAGTGGTAAAGATGTACTCGCAAACCATTCAGACAGATATCTATAACTGCCACATTGGCTTAGTGGTCGTAAACTCTATTGCTGAGCATGAAGTCCTAGGTTCGATTCTCTGCGGGGTGATTGTGTAACATACTATCAGTAGCAATGACTTTCAATTTGACAGTTCGACAACATTCATTGCGTTATTTACGTTGTTGAGCAGACAAATTTCTCGAACAAATCAAGCAATGGATTAGCAGTATCCTTCAAAATTATTGAAATTAGGGTGCTGGTTAGGCCAGGCATGATTGGATTTTTTCATCTGGAAATTCTCAGTAAAAGCTCGGAGTCTGGATTAGTGCCCAGTTGATTGTAATAGGTCGCCCCCTATTAGGTACATGGTACTTAAACATAACTGGACGAAATTTGGGTGTACTAGAGGCACTCCTCTGCCAAACCCTTCGGAGATATACAGGCGTGATGTTATGTAGAATACTAGAACTACCTCGTTAGTCTGAAGGATACACTACAATTCATAGCAACAGATTGTCAATTACGTCAATTGTACTGCTTTGTATTCATAAACCGCCAGTGAACGTGTTCGTTCCAATTTTAAACGAGAAACAATATGGCTACATTTGAACAGTCACGTGTCGCTTTATGTACTTACTGTTTTTGACCTTTATATAGTTTTAGTCTAGCAAAACCGTCTAGTTAGACATTTTAGGTTGTTCATTGATTGTGTTTAAAGATTATTTCCTCCAACGATATAGAGTACCTTTAAAAATGTTCGCACCTCTTAATATTTTTAAATAAAAAAATGTTCAAACATCTCCACGAATGTTTCGGGTTGTTTAAAATAATACCATTAACTTTTGGATAAACAGTTCAGAGTAATGCTGAAGAGGAGTCATAAACCTTTGTTTAACGTTTATTTTTAACATAGGGCTGTAAGGCTGTTTTTCACAATACACGGTAGGGGTGGACTGAAATTACCTTCGAAAGTGATTTACAATCTAACAAACGGAGAAGGCATGGGAGTTAAATGCTTCTTCGATGGACCTTAAACCGTCGGAGAAAGGTTTAATTTTGAATACTTTTTAACAAGTAACGTTTCTCGAAGTTTTCTTTGATTATCTGGCCACAAATAAACAGGGAAAAATATTGTTTTAATTTTGTTAGAACTCAATATAACTTAGTGGAAAACGCGGAGAGGAAAAGGTCTTTGGATGACGATAATCATCTACCAAACAATCGAATTTAGTTTTGCCGGTTATTCCAGTACTATTGTACTATACAGGTATTGCTCGAGTTGATAATTGTTAATACAGCGCCACACTACAACAAAATTAACAAATTTTTCACTTTTCAATAGGAACATTAACAACACCGTCATCTTTTCGTGTCGACGGTACTTTTATTGAAAACGTATTATACAGAGTGGTAGGGACATCAACGCGCAAACTATAACCCAGCACATGATGCGTAGAAATTAGTCGTCAAATATCAAACAAATTGGCACTCCAGGAGTGCCGACAGAAGTGAAAACAAAACACAAACAGAATACTTTGCCATCACTCACTGACATATCGGATATACATTAAAACCGAGTACATCCCGAGGACAGCCGAACACATCCGAAGCGGTATAGGTTACGGTAACAGTGGCGCGAGTTCAATAGTTTTTTCCCATCTCAAAAAATGCTCAACGCACCTAAAGAAGTCAAAATATAAATATGGAATAGTTTTTATTTTTAAACGTAACGTACAAAAATTTAAAACTGATGATGACAATGATGACAGTGATGGATCGCCCGCTAGGTAGGGTTGTCAGAAAATAAATTACTTAATACATTATGTCATATCAAGAATGTATAGCTTGATATGTCGTCGTGTACGACACCTGCCAAACCCTTGGGAGAAAAGCGACGTGTTGTTGTATTATGTTTGTATAATTCGATAGATACTGTGAAGAGAGGATGAGCCCTTCAAAGGAATCAAACAACGAGACGATTTCTTTACGTTTATATTGACTGAACGTTTTTACATTTTACCGACTACACTAGTACCACAGAGCACTTTCATATTACTGACAAGCACTCTCTTTTCCTAAACAAAAAAAACCTAATAAAATATTTGACACCCCGTTCTAAAATTACTTGAATGTTCGAATGGAACCCGCGCTAAATTATAGCCAGCCTGCACTACAGACTTTGGTGGACAACCTTTCCGATGAGGCCCGCACCGACGAGGCCCGGTGGCGCGCCGGCACCAGTCGGGGTTTGCGGAAGAACGTTCGTTCCCGCGACCCCCGGTGTAGGTGTGAGACGAAACACCGGGGTGGTTTTTAGACAGTAAGAGCCTGACAGACCCCACCGCCCGCCCCAGGGCGGCGGACATCCATGAGGATTTTCCACCCAGGTAACAAAAAAAAAATGGTGGACAACCATTACACTACTTAAGTGCCCTTTAAAATTTTATTTTATATATCGTAACGTTAAAATGATCACGATTTCACATTCAACAAAGTGTTTTATTCTTTCACCATCTTTGTTTTTAAGTAACACTTAAGAGGGTGAAATTAAATTAGTTAGCTAAACTCTGTAGACGTGATGGGATATTTAGATACGATCAATTTTTTTTTGTGTTAATTTTTTTTTTTGGGCCAACGATAACTGGCAGTTTTGTTACTTGAAGTTTGAATTGAGAAAATATGTTTCATCGTGTTTACATATCGAAACCAATCACGTCTCTGAAATTTAAACAGAAAAACGGATTTCTTAAACTGAGATTTCAAGTGTCCTATATTAACTGCGATCGATAACCCCACAAAAAAAACCATCAAATTCATTTTTGTTTATTTTTAGAATATATCGATAATTATCACGTCTGCGGAGGTTCACTAGATAATTTAATTTGACCACGTATAAATCGTATATTAGTTATATACGATTTATACGTGGTCAAATTAAATCACTATGCTATTATGTTTTGTGGGATTTTGCCCTGTTTTGCAATCTTCCTGTTCATATTTTTTCTCCGAAACATTACGTTGAACGAAAGGATTGAGAAAAACATCGATATTTATTTTCACGATCCAGATATTTGTTTTCTCTATCCTTTCGTAATTATACTTCTCAACTAGTAAAAATACGGACGTATTTTTAGTTAAGCCAGCTAGCTCACGGTTGCTTGGGTTGCTTGTGAAAATATAGTGAAACTCAAAAACTCAAACTTAAAACTCAAAGAATGTTGAGAAAGGCAAAAATATTTTTATAGGCTATTTAACATCACGCTAGGTCCCTTAGGAGCCGAGCAAAAAGAAAAAAAAGTCAGAGCGAAAACGAGCTTTAGCACGGGCAGGTAACGCGGGGGAATAAGAAATTTCACGCGGACGAAGTCGCGGGCAGAAGCTAGTTAAACTATGTTTCAAAAGAGAAGAACGGGCAAGAAACTCCATGGACACTCCATGGAGTTTCTTGCCCGTTCTTCTCTATAGGTACCTACTACGCTTTGGAATGGGCAAATCTAAAGTTCCTGTAATTACTTACTTTATTTGAAGGCAAAAATATTTTTTCTAATACGACTGGTAGTCCCAGAGATTTTTTTTTTTATTTGAAATGGGTTTGCTCTTGACTCTAGTCTAGGTCAGAGATGATAGAGACAAAGTCTACGATGGAGATTGGCACGTTCAAACAAACAAAATCTTTATTATAGATTATTTATAGTGGAGTAATGCAAATTGATATCTTCACGCCACTAACCCAGTTTCATCAGCATTTATTTAACAGCTGAGTTAAAATTATAAAAAACGAACCTCTTACACAAGAATCGTTAATAAAATGAAGGTAGATTTTTAACATCTGGCGACCATGTGTGTGCTGAGCACATTTCCTAATATTTCGTAAACATTTATAGAGTAAGCATGTTGTTAAGGCGCGGTAAGAAGCAAATTTTTTGGTAATCAAAAATAGCGCATCGCGGCAACAAATAAGGCTGAAAATAGCGATGCATTTGATGTTAATTGAATGAAACGATGAACCAAAATATGAGTAATTTTGCAGTTTTAAATCAAATCTAATCATTTACTGGTTCGCAAACGTGGGTACTTATTACTTACATAGATGTTTTGTTATAAGTGTTCTCCATTTTTTTTATAACAGAATTGCTTGGCTCAGTTGGTAAAATTTTAGGTAAGTATTTCTTTAATTAATTGAATTCCCTTTGTTATCATTACATATAATATGACAGTTATCATAGAAAAAAATCTTTTTCAGCTCTGTTTTATGATTGTTTCATCATGATACTATTTCATTTTTATGAAATATTTTTGAATATGTCTTTTCTTCCTTCTTTCTTTGCCGATAAGCCTAACTGTGCGACAATAGTATATTTCATTACAAGTGCGGAAAGGTTGTCATTGCAAAGAGTTCCGACAAATGTCTACCCGAGCCGAGGCGCAGCCGAAGGCGAGGGTTGACAGTCGGAACAAGTTGCAATGACGGTTTCGCACGTGTACTGAACGACTATTTTTAATACAGTTGCGAAAAAATGAAGCAATTTAATAAAATAATAAAAACAATAAACTCAACTAACTAATGGCGCCAACCGTAAAATATAAGCAGAGATTTATTTCTTCTTCACCCATTTTGGTAGGCAAAGGGAACTATGCCCATACAGCCAAGTCTTCAGTAGAATTTTTTTATTGATATGAAATGAAAATTCTTTTCAATCAAATCATTAAATCTGATATTGAAACAAATTAGTAGCTTCTTTTTAGAAATATACGTATTTGCATGAATCATAAAAACTTCTGTGAATTTTTTTAGTAAAAACTTCATGGTTGGTTTTTCTTTTTAATAGACATTATTTTGACAGTTGGGAAAGAGAACGCACGAGTTCGGGAAAGGTAAAAAAAAAGCACGAGTATGTAATAGCCCACTTCCCGAACGCTATACGTCCCTGCAATACGCCACTTTTTGAGCAACTGTATTAAAAAACACTGTACGTTTTACGTTGTGTACCTTTGGACAGCGCCTTAAGTGCAGTGATGATTTATGTCCTATATTGTTTTTTATATGTTTGCAGCAGACAGTAAAGAGATTTTTCGTTCACCTAAAACCTGTCACACCTTTTTATGACTGCCAGTTAAAACGACTGCGCACTTAGGCACCGTTCACACCTACATCAACCACACCACACCGCAGCGACAAAATGTGGGCAAACTGTGGTTACGTGTGTATAGTCGCTGCAGCTTCTTGTACACTATTTGCGCTGTAGCATGGTGCGGGTGACAGTTGCCCGTATGACGTTGACATTTGTCAGTACCACGTAGGGATGTGAGGTTATGCAATTCATTTTTATCGCTAACGATACTCGCAGCGTGAATCTAGTTCTCTTTAATATTGTTATGAAAATTAGTGTATTATTCAGTTGTGCAGTGTAACTACGTGTGTGCTACGTGTATAAACTTGTCAATATAAATGTTTTATGGCTACATAATTATCTTTGTACTTATATAAAATAATCAAAATCGGGTTTATGTTTTTTTTTTCGTGACAACATTTTTGCTCTATGGTGCATCGGCGCGGCGGCCATGTTGTTTACCCGTGCGATGCTGTGAGTGCGAGTACGAGTGCAAGCGCGTTATATTGTGACTTAATGTGACACGTATTACGATTTCATTGTTTGTTTTCATTTTTGTTAAATTGTTATTTGTTATAAGTTTGTTGAGTTTGTTGTTATTACCATGCCTAAGCATACAAAAAAAACTGTTTTGGGTAGTCAGGCCAGGGAGCTTGTTGTTCGCCTCCGAGACTACTTTGAAAGAGAACAACAAAATAATGGACCGTTGTTACCATTGAATCATATTGTAGAACGAGTAGCCGAAGCTCTTGATATTGGCCGCAATACTGTTTCGCGTATAACACGTGAGAAAATTGGCCAAGATGGGATGTTTGAAAATAAATTATCGACACCCAACAAAAAGCGGACCAAGGTGAAGCCAATCACAGATTTGGATGATTTTGCTAAGGTTGCTATTAGAAATCATATTTATGATTATTATAGAAGAATGGAGCTACCCACATTGCTCAAGCTTCTAAAATCATTAAAAGAAGCTGACTTGTTCAAAGGAGGTATTACTTCGCTACGGCAAGTTATAAAAGATATTGGCTTTGTTTACAAAAAAGTTAACAAAAGAAAGATTATTATGGATAGGACTGACATTGCCCTAGCAAGATGTAGATTTTTAAGGAAGGCCAAAAACATAAGTGATTGGAGCAAAGTTGTCTTTTTGGATGAAACGTGGCTAAACGCCAACCACACAGTGGGTAAAAGTTGGACCGACGATACGGCACAATCGTGTACCAAAGTGCCGGAAGGCAAAGGCGAACGCCTTATTATTTGTCACGCAGGTACAGCAAGTGGATTCGTCCCTGATTGTTTGCTGGCTTTTAAGTCAAAAAAAACCACGGAGTATCATGAGGAGATGAATTACGAAAAATTTAAAGATTGGTTCATAGGTCTATTAAACAATTTAAAAGAGCCTATGACCATAATAATGGACAACGCACCCTACCATTCGGTGCAAGTTAATAAACCCCCAAACCAATCCAACCGCAAAAGCGAGTTGGTGAAGTGGCTGAGTGAAAACGGAGTTACAGCAGATATAAAAATGTTAAAGACGGAGCTTATTGCCTTAGTCCGACGCCATAAGCCACCAACTCCTACCTATGCTCTGGACGAGATGGCAAAAGAAAAAGGCCACCAGGTCCTTCGACTACCACCCTACCATTGCCAGTATAACGCTATTGAGCTGATTTGGGCCCAAATAAAAGGTATGCTTTTAATTTCAATTCCCATTTTGAAGCTTTATAAAAAAATCAGCTTTCCGATCGTAGCATGTACCTAGTTTAAAAACATTACCAGATACTAGATTAGGCTGATTGATGATTATTTGAATACTTTTTTTTATAAGTTCGTTTATTTTTAGGTTACGCCGCAAGAAATAATACTTCGCCGCCATTTACGGCAAATAAGATGTTGGCCCTATTACAAGAGGCCATCAACAATGTTCAACCTGAAGACTGGTCGAAGGTCGTGAATAAAACAAAAAGGGACATTATGTCTGATTGGGATCGTGACATACATATTGACAACATAATTGAGTCATCGTTAATAATATCCGTCACAGATTCAGATGATGAATTGAGTGACAATTCAGTTGTTCCTGACTCTGATATGAGTTTAGACGAATAACATGTATTTTTTTTTAGCAACCTTTTAAGCAACCTTACCCTATAAATGTTCTGTTGTATAATTAGACCTTTTAAAAATAAAAATTGACCTACGCACAATATACGTTTTTTATTATAAAAAATATCGACTATCCATCGTAGCAGTACATCCCATCACTAAATACGTCTATGGCGTTACGTTATACGCATAACACTTTGCTTAATTTTTCATTCAATTTGATTTTATTTCTTGATTAGAACATTCTGGTTGGGTTTAATTTAATTTACTACAGTTATTAATTATTTAATAGATTACGAATGTGGTACAACTGAAATATTAAGTCATAAATTGTAAATCGCGGCAACTTTCAAGAGTGAAACGAAATGTTACTGAAACTGTCACCCGCACCATGCTACAGCGCAAATAGTGTAGTTACGTTGTGGTAACCACAAAATTTCATGTTGTCACGTCGACGCAACGTTGTGAATTGAAATTGCTTTTTTTATTTGAAATGGGTTTGCTCTTGACTCTAGTCTAGGTCAGAGATGACAGAGACAAAGTCTACGATGGAGTGAGCTTACCTATTGATTTTGACAGCCAAATATGGTATGAGTGAATAAAATTTTCATGCAAATTCACGTCCGTCCACGTTGTTGTGGTTTGGTTGTGGTATTTGTGATCGAGCCCCTAAGCTACTGGGAAATCTCTAAGGGCCCATTCACACGTACCACAACCACACCACATCGCAGCGACAAAATGTTTTCAAGCTGTGTTTACATGTGAATAGTGTTGCTGCGGCTACTTGCGGTTGCGTTGGGGTTCCTACAAAATCATGTGTTAACGTTGTGTTTGACGGCAAAATGTGGTCCGATTAAATTTCAAAATAAGTATAGTGACAATAAATTATGTGTTGTGGTGTGGTTGTGGTTTTAGTACGTGTGTAGCAAGTCTTATATTACGGGATGATCACTTACATTTTTGAAAAAGTATTTCGAAGTAAAGAATATTACTGCTCCCCAATAACTTATTTTATCTACTCAGTAATCTCCTTCCAAGTAATCCCAAAGAAAAAACTTAGTATACTTATACATCGAAAAACAATGTTTTATAAAGAATTCTCAATTTGCATTTAACTTCAAAACTTTTTCATTGGAATTAGCTTTTAAACTCTTAAGATACAAAATTTATATTCAATGCTAGAAAGTCGCTCAAATAAGATTAAATGTTTATAGCTTTTGCAAAGTTTCAGTGTACCTACCTGTAGATAATGAATTGGTTTTCACGCTCACAACACAATAGTTTGCTTAGCTGAGCGAGTAATGAACGAGATAGGGGAAACTTTCTTTCAATTCTGTCTTTATTGTCGTGCAATTTATGGTATGCATTTTTATCTGAAAATTCAACTTTTGTGTCGGTAAAAGTTCATAGACCCCAGTATGATGCAGTAAAACACACTAATATTATAAAGGCGAAAGTTTGTGAGTGTGTGTGTGTTTGTGTTAATATGTTTGTTACTTCTTTACGCTCAAAAGGCTGGACCAATTTTGATACCATTTTGTATGGAGGTAGCTGACACACTGAATTAACATATAGGCTACTTTTTATCCCGATATTTCCATGGGATCGACACTTTTATCTTGAAGATGATATCCTGCATGGAGTATTGCAGCCACCTTTGGGATGGCTCAGCGAAATACCAACTTGCCGCGCTTGACTCGGTGGAACGCAGAGCTAAGAGGCTCATTGGCGACGTAAAACTGGTGGATGCCAAGCTTCACAGCCTGGCTCATCGCCGCAAGGTTGCCTGCTTGTCGGTCTTCTACAGATTGTACTTCGGTGAGTGTGCCCAAGAACTCCACGACCTCATTCCACTGGCCCCCTTCTACCTTCGGACATCCAGACGCACTGCAAGTTACCATCCCTGCCTAGTTGCTATTCCACCAATTCGCACTGAGCGTTTACAAATGTCCTTTATAATGCGCACAGCAAAAGAGTGGAACTCTCTACCTGCGTTTGTGTTTCCGAGTGCATACAACCCGAATCTCTTCAAAGTAAGAGTGAACAGGCTTCTTCTGGGTGAGCTCACTCCATCGTAGACTTTGTCTCTGTTATCTCTGACCTAGACTAGAGTCAAGAGCAAACCATTTCAAATAATAAAAAAAAAAAAAAAGATGAAGATTGTAGAATATCTTGGAGAGAATAAAACATTCTATGTTAGATTATAAAGAGTAAATCTTTATAATCTAACATAGAATGTTTTATTACAAACACACATAGTATTTGCATAACTTGTGTTTCCCAAACAATTTCTCAAAATCTTTGTTTAATAAGTAGGTAAGTACCGTGGAATCCGTTTATTATGCCTCCGCATTGCAGTGCGTCTTCCTATAAAATTCTTTACAATAAAGTTCGGATATAATGACTCGCTTATAGTGACATGTCGCTTATAGCTATTATTAAGAAATAGGTTATATAAAGCGACGTCTAAGAAAAAATATGAAATGTTTTCAATATGTTTGTTTTGTGTCAGCTTAAGTCTCCTAATCTTTTTTATTAATAGATACAGTATTTGTAGTTTTTCTCTCTTTTAAACTAAATACCTAACAAAAATAGGAAGTTGTTTATTTCCTAAAACTATGCTTTATATGACGCGTTTGTTATTTTCTTCCGATGTCATTATAAGCGGATTCTACTACATAAGAGAGACCGCCCAAGAAGGAAGTCTAAAAATTACCTGATACTACCATGAGCGCAAAGAATAACATATAATTACCTATATGTCAAATCATTTTCACTGCCAATTGAACATCAATCTTCTTTCACAGACACAATATCATAAAACTTCACTCCCAAATAACATTCAGCCAATCAAACTAACACTGTTCTGTGGCTTTGAGTGACAGTTCAATCACAACACTTTGATGTTAGTTCGATACCAAAACTGTTTCTACTGTATAGTTTTTGTGGCTCACAATTATGGTAGGCCTTTGAGATCTTTTTTGGTTCCGTACCCAACGGGTAAAAACGGGACCCTATTATTAAGATTCTACTGTCCGTCTGTCTGTCTGTCTGCCACAAGGCTGTATCTCATGAACCGTGATAGCTATATATTTGAATTTTTCACAAATGATGTATTTCTGTTGCAGCTTTAACAACAAATAATAAAACAGCAAAATTAAAAATTTTGAAAAACCCGCAACGGTTAAATGAAATTGGAAAAGGATAAAATAATTCAAAAAAACTCTGATTTAAAGAATTTATGTAACGAGACTAAAACAGATAAATTCACATGGAAGTCGGGGTACCGTTCTGTGGAACACTTTCTATTCTAAGAGGTCCCCCGACTGCCCTTTGAATTTATCTGTTTTAGTCTCGCTTACTTTTATTTTAGAATTATAAAATTATGCAAGAGACACTTTATTGTTTCCCAACATCCACACGAAATAAGTCGCGGGCGCAGCTACTCGGAGGTTTCAAATAATAAAGTAGCATTCGAAATTCTAATTTAGATTTTTTTATTTTGTTTTGCTGTGATTTTGAGAGCCCATTGTATTTGGCTTTCAGTATCTACGAGTATATCACTGAACCATATTATACAATTATGCTGGAATATACTACACGAAATGACAGTTGTTTTTTGTGCCGTTTCAAAGCACCCCGCTCGAGAGTCTCAGGAACTAAAATTGACACTGCCGCTAATGACCGTCGTTTTGTTTTGGTACAGACGCCAGCACATCTAGCTACGCCAAACTGTTAAATTTTCCCAATCAATTTTGAACTTTCTGCTTTAGAGATACAGTTCAAAATCTATTAAATAAATTTGACAGAATGTAGTAGCTTGATATTACATATTATAAATTAAAGTCTCTTTTCATGTCTGTATATGTGACCGCGTTGTCTTCTAAATTACGCAACGGATTTTGATGCGGTTTGAACTATCATTCAGGACTTAAATCCCGGAAGATTTAACATATAAGAAATCATAACGTCTTGGCAAGTCGCAAAGCCGTGTTGAGCTGACGGGTCGCATAAAATGACGTAGGTTTCTTACCCAATTAATATTAATACCATAAAAAGCTTAGCAGTTATTAAGGGGGAAGCGCTAAGGTAGCCCGCGAAATTAAAAGAATAATGATTTCATGAAACAGTTATTCTTTGGACATACGTGGTCTTAGAGAGTTGTGTTGATGACTTTAATGATTATAATTCTGTAAACACATATTTCTTACAGCCGTGATTCATATATTAATCAACGTACAACTTAATACTGACCAGCAAATTCCAAAAAACCTAAAAAAAATTGAATTTCGCGGGCTACCCTGGCGCTTTCGCCTTAAGCATAATCATTTTCATCCGCACAAAGGACGAGAAACCTAAGGCCCTAAACAGGTAAAGCGGCGCGAGCGCGCGTCCCGGCCGCCGCCGGCCGGCTGCGGACGGTGGAGTCGCGGCGCGGCGGCCGCTATTGAAATTATTCAATGCATAATGGTCTCGTGTAATCTCACAGTACGGGTCGCGCGTCCCCACCGCTTCACCTGATTAGGCCCTAAAGCGACAACGTTCGTTGTCGTTTCAAGCCTCACAACTTCATTTGTATGACATGCAAAACAAACATTAATTAAACCTCTGCGTTGATCCGAATCATATTACTCGGGAATATTCGGGATGACAGCCGAGATCTCCCGAGCGTGGTCTTGTGGGTCGCTGATGATAAATCGTGTTTTTGGCCGCCTTGGAGACGCGAGCTTTGTATTTAATACAGGTGTTATTAATCTTGTTCTTTATCCCTGGGATTTTCTTGTGCATTGTCCCGTACTAGCTTAAGGCTGTGCTTCGGATCAACACAAAACCCTGTGTTCTTAGTTATTGTAATTAAGTGTTTTTAAACTACCTCTTGTGCGACTACCTGCCTTTTCACAGTCGGAACACGGTGGATTTTCTCCTTACACACTCGAACCTTGTATTTCTCTAGAAAATAATTTATTTTCTGTCACTTGTCTAACGACTAACATGAGCGTTGAAACACTACATGACATGTATGTAAAGAGATGTTTCATATGTTATTTATATTTTGCATGACATGCGTACAATTTATCTAAATATGTACCTACTCTACTCTACTACATTAAATTATTACTTACTAGCAGCGCCCCGCAGGTTCACTCGCATAAAGGCTTGTACACACAGGCGCGACGCGACACGCGTCACAAAGGCACCGCAAGTCGCGCAACGAGCGGTGCCTTTGTGTCGCGCGCGATTCGCGTCGCGCGTCGCGCCTGTTTGCAGGAGCCTTAAGTGTCAATCCCGTGGGAATATCGGGATAAAAAGTATCCTATGTGTTAATCCTGGTTATAAACTATCTGTGTGCTAAATTTCATCCAAATCCATTCGGTACTTTTTACTTGAAAGAGTACCTAACCAACACCCATCCATCCATCTATCCATCCATGCTCACAAACTTTCGCGTTTATAATAAAAGTAGGATAGTAGGAAGTAGGATTTAAAATACATGCCAAGGTATAAAATACATTTAGGTACTAAACTATCTTAACACTTTAAAACATTAACAAATTAAAAAAATATTGTCAGCTTGCGACTAGTAATAATGTTTTTGCCATCAAGAAACGATATGTAATTTATACACTCTATTGTAAGAAATAATATTTGTGCATCTACTACTTACTAGTTTATTTGCGAGTTCCTCATAAGTTCGTATATCAAGTAGGTATTAAGAGCGTTACTCCAGAGCGGCGCACCTCGCGTTTAGGTAAATTTACTCACACAGCTATACAGTTAAACGCACACACAGCCGTCTGTGTTGGAGCGCGTATCATACACCGCTTAGAATCATCTTGATACTTAGCCAGTTTTTAGTTAGTAGGGAATGTTTTCGTTTTCCGTAAGCGGGATTCAGTTTTTTGTTTATTGTAATAAATGAGCAATAAATTATTATTAGTTAGGTTAAAGTAAATAAAAACAATTTCGTGTAAAATAAAATCTTAATATTTGTTGTCTCTAAGTTTCATGGACCTAGCTTTTCGGGGATCAACAATTTCGGGTAACAGGCATTTATTGTAAAAGCTGACTAGCCGATGTTCCATATTTTCGCTCCAAAATTTATCGTCCCTGATTATGTTTTCAGTCTTCAATTTAAAATCTTTGCCTGTCCACACAGCAAACAGACAGTAATTTCTGTTAGTTATATGCAGCTGCCCCTGTATCTGATAAAACCAGTCATGGCGTCGATTCACAGATCCATCTATTTTCCAGAATTTAATTTTTTTTTTTGGCTAATAGCAAAATCTGCCTCTAATCCAAATGCCGAACTAGGACATTTAATTTCGGTGATGCCATCATCGTCGATTAGTCCATCCAGCGAAGCACCTGTAATCATAATAATTTGAAACTCAATACTCTAATTACTTCTTTTTAATAGAATTTAAGAATACAAAAATAAATTGTTTGTTAGAAAAATCTAAACTTGTACCTGCAACTGTTCTATGGCCACTTTTTCGTTTACTTTCCCATGTTGAATACTAGGGATATGGTCCAAGGAATATGAGTAAAGAAATTGTTTAACCAAAGAGGCTGGGCTAATAGTCGATCGCCGTTTGCACACTTTACAGAATGAAGAGGCTGTCAATAAACAACGTCGTAGCTCTAGCCAAAGTGCACTCTCTGCCTGAAGTACAGTATCCCTTTCAACTTCTTGTCTATTATTTACCTATAACATAAAATTTGGAAATATATTTTTAAGTCTAATATTATCAGAAACAATGTACAACATGTATTTGAACTTATGAAAGTATACTGTAAATACGCACTTGTTCTTGAAGGTTCTTGTTTTATTTGTCCTAAAATATGTTTATAAAGACCAAGTCATTCTTACAAGATTCCCTGCGTCAGGATCTTGAATTGAAGCCGTTTCTAATGCCTGCAAGTTTTCTTGAATTTCCAGTGTTTTATCACTGTCTTTTTCATTTTCTTGAGTCTGAAAATAATATGTAGAGTATAATATAGTGACACAAACCGTATGCACCATGACAGGCGATCGATTGTCGGCTTAAGATAGCACATAACTAACAATGTTTTTTTTGTGCTAAAATATGTATACAAATGACCAAGTAATTCTTACAAGATTCCCTGCGTCAGGATCTTGAATTGGAGCCGTTTCTAATGCCTGCAAGTTTTCCAGAATTTCCAGTGTTTTTTCACTGTCTTTTTCATTTTCTTGATTCTGAAAATAATATGTAGGGTATAATATAGTGACACAAAAAGTAAGCACCATGACAGGCGATCGATTGTCGGCTTGAGATAAATAAATAATGAAGAAAGGTCTTATTTAGTTTTGGTTTAACAACTGCTCAATCAAAACCAAGGAAACACGTGTCTGCCGCAGCTAGTAAAATATAAAGTAAAAAAATAAAACTTACAACAGAATTTTTATTTAAGTCCTGGTTTTGAAGTATTTGAACTTCTCTTTTCTGCCTATAACAACGAATTGGATATTAACTTTATCTTATTACTACTGTGTTTCATAAAAATATCCAAACAAAAAGTAATAAAAAAAAAATTACTTCAAAAAGTAGTAAGTATATTGTTTCTTATTACACCTAATAAAAATATATTTTTTATAAGTAGAGAACCTCGGTAACATACCTTTTAGCTTCATTAGCCTTGGCCAAATTTTCGTTTTTTTTTGTTCCCATATAGCGCCTTTTGTTAGCCATATCTGAAAAAAAAAGTAAAATGAAAACATACATAAAGAAGTCTCATTTAATTTTTCTTAAGTTAATAGAACACCATTACATTAAAATATGTACTCACCAGTTTTGTAATATAATAAAAATATATTATAATAAAAAGTATCAACATGTCCTAGACGCGCTAAAAACTCGCGAAAGTACGATAATATTTTACGCGACTCGCGGCTACGGGAGCGACACACGTCCTACCTCTGAAAGGCCTCAGCCGGCACTGAGCGCTGGCGTGATTCCGCGCCGATTATATAGCAGCACTAAATAATTCATAGTAAAATAAAAAAATAAGTTATTAAAAAAATATTTGTACCATGTTTTAGAAGGTAAATGCCTTCGTTTACTAGGCCTAAAATAACATATAAATATTTCAGATTTCATCCTAAACTAACGCGTTTAAAATATCGAAAAGTGGCTAAAATTGACACTTTTGAATATACTTTTCTTGAATGAAAACTTACAGTAATCGTTTTTTTTTTTTTCAGCCATGCACTAATAAATGCTATTATTATTTATAAAGCAACGTTGTTATAAGTTTGTCGTATATGGTTTTACTAATACCTTGCATTTGCGTAGACCGTCGATCGCTAGTTTAAAAAAAGGCTTGCATAAAAACTGTTCTAATGAGAAAACTGTACGAATAAATGAAAATGTTTTTCAGCCATGCACTAGATTATGAAATTCCCATTAATATGACGTCAATATCTTATCTATAAATTAAACAGATTATGGTTTTATTGTCCGTCGGAAATCATCAATTTTGACTCCAGCGTGGCTCTAACGGATCAACCCTCTTAAGATTAACTTGTATTTCTCATGAAATATGAGAAATACAATGGCAATGCTGCCAGCCTTTTGGATATTATTCCTGTTGACAGCGATGCGGACAAATTTTTTGATGATCTATGGATTATTTTGCTTATTTTTTCATATAAATGTACATATTATTTTAAATGTTAGAATAGATCATGTAAATATTTTCTCATGACAAATGAATTGTATTCTTTTTAAGAAATAAATGTCTTAAACCGTAAATAATGCACGAACTAGTACTTCAGAAATAAACAGTACCTAGGTGATAACTAGCGGATTGGATTAGTTAGTGGACTGTAGAGGTGAAATGATAGAAACACGTATATTAGTAATATTATAAATTTATTAAAATATTAAGACAATGCTCTAAATAAAAACGGAACCTACAACCGCTCAGACATAACCAAAAACAACAAACACAATAAAACTATATTGAAAAAAAAAACATGACATTTATCTACAAAAAAAGGTCGCACCACAGCCAGTTGTCAACAGTAGGTAAAAGGTACACTACATTAACAACTGACATAGAATATACCTAAAGAAAAAAAGTAGAAATGTCTCCTGAATATTGATCACCAATTCTCTCATGCAAAGACTCTTTCGTGCAAAAGGAATTTTGCGAAAAGTAATGTAACAGATTTGAATAGGTCTCGCTCCAATAGCCCAGCTGTATGCTTCTGGAGCTGAAAGGTACCAAAGAGAGTTTACACGTGTCCTTTTGAAGGAAAATGTAATTGTACTCTAAGGCACTTATCCCACCGCCAACGAGACAGTGATTAGCTATCAGCGATTTTCTCGCTTAAGAAACGTACAGAAGATTGTGGGCCCCGTGTAAGTAAAAGAGATGTGTATAGTTTATCACTGATGGTTCACACCGTCGGCGAGTAATCGTCTGTCGCAGCGACTAAAACTATCGAAGAGAGTTCTCGCTTAGCGACGCTCGCTTGGCGGACAAAACACTCGCTGATAGACCCACGCTTGGTACATACGCATACCAGCGAGTAATCGTCTGTTACTCGCTGCTCGTTGCTCGCCAAATCGATTTAAGTTTTTAGCTTTACTCGCTTTTCGTTAATAGCCGGCGGTGGAAAAGGAGCCCTTAATACGAAAAAATACAGTACCCATTCCCATTTTAGTGTGCCAGCGTCAGAATTCCTTTTTACCGGTCGACTTAAGGGCCTTACTCTCGTTTAGTACCGTAACACGGTCACTTTATGAAGCTTATAACTCATTAACGGTTTGGTTAGAAGGTCTGTAAAAAATATATGTTTGCTATAGATTCATGTACTGCATTTTTGAAACAGGGTTTTTTCATAAGGCTAATACTTTTGCCTGAAAAAAATATTTACCAAAACGCTATTTTGGCTAACATTTGCTTATAACTTCTAAACGGCTTTGATGTTTGGAAATATTTTTACACTGAAAAATTGCTGGTTAGAGGTACTACATATTTGAAATAGCGTTTTTAAATCAATCAACAGTTGCAAAGACAATGCCCCACTTTGAGATATAGGTTCAGAGGTGCTCTGCGCGGGCGCAGGCGGCAGTCGTGCGTTAGCACTGAGACGGGGTGGCTGTGTCGCTCGCTGCTCCGCCCCGGCTATCGATCGACTACGCGCGTTTGGCTGTGTTAGTGCAAATATTTATGAACGATTTGTATCAGTATGCGTTTATAGATTAGCTCGCTGCAGAGGGCGCATTTCTATTGTCCGCGTGGACGCTTTATTAGTGGTGCCATTTCTAAATACTGTTTTTGTTTATTTTGTAAATATAAGATAATTTGTAAATAAATAAAAATGCCAAAGCAAAGCAAGTCAAGAAAAATACGTTTTCTCTACGACGACGCACCGTTTTATAGATATTAGCTAAAAACTCAAAAGTGGGAATTTTTATACCCCCCACTCCGGCTCACCTCCTAGACGCGGGGACTTTTAGTATGTTTACTCCCTAAGCACTCTGAGCAACTTTCTGAAGAAATGGCTCAGGGCCCAGCTCACGCACTCTACACCTCTTTTTGGGTTATTCGTTGAGTGGACTAATAAGTCTATCTATCTATAGGTACTAATAAATAAAATTGGAGTGTCTGTTTGTAATATTAAAACAACCGCTTCAGGCCATTTTATTTTGACTGTTTAGAAAATAACTACTTACCCACAATAAAAAAAATGTTTTCAAACACCATAATTTATAAAAAATTAGACTTTCACTAGCAGATAGGTGAATAAGGAGTAACTTAGACACTTTTATTTTAGAAAAAAAAAGAAACTAGGTACCACGAAAAAAAATTAAAACCTATGAAATTAAATATTGAATATTTATCCGATTCAAATAGGGAGGTTGTATACTACGTTTATTTAGGTAATTAACCAAATGTAAATAAATCATAATAAAGAAACGGAGTATAGTTTTTTTTTTTTTATAAGTGGATCCTATATATACGTGAAGATTCCTTAATCTCCAATGAAATTGATTGAATAAATAATAAAATAATATAGTGTTTTTGTTTTAGCTCAAGGAAATCGTTCACTAAATATTGTATATAAAAAAGGCTAATATGAAAAACTAAAAATAAATAATAATTAAACTAAAAATGCAAAAACGATCAAAAAGAACTAAATGGAGAAATATTAGAAGAATTTCATTAAAATTAGCATAGGTATTTCTTTACGTGGCGGTGAATAGACGACTTTTATGTATTTGAGTTTACTTTTATGTAAGTGGGATACGAATAGTCCCCGCCTACGGCGGATTGCACCGCGCGAATTTTGTCGATGAGCGACTTCCATTATATTTAGAAGCGTAATTTCGCGACTCGAACAAGATGCACGATTGCCTCCGCGCTCTACTGTTCGGATTCTCACTGCGTAATCACCAGGTTCGAATCTCAGTGGACGCATATCTCTTTTTGTTATTTTTTTATTATAATGTGCTTATCTTTTGTTTTGTTATTTTTTAATTATAATGTGCATATTTTTATTTTCTTATTTTTAAAATAATTCAATAAGTAATTGTTATTTTAATAAAAACAATCATTTTTATTCTTATAGTTATTTTTCTTCAGAATCTAGATTAATATAATAAAAATAAAATAAAAACGTCCACCAAGCTTGATTCGGAAGAAAAATAATATACCTACAGTGTGTTACAAAAGAGTATAAGCAATAATAATATAGTCTGAAAATTTTCAAACAAGAAAATCGGCAAAAAGTAAAATAATAATTAAAAAAACATTTATATCAAATAAGAAAATCAACAAAAAGAATATATTGTAAAAAGTTTGGATTTGAACCCGGACATTAGTGACATACAGAAAACTATAGTGACGCACGAGACCACTAGACCAATCGAGCTGTTGTAATATATGTCGAAATTACGCATCTATAGATAATCTATACAAACAAAATATGGTGTGTACAAAAAAGTAGGTACCTACCTACTTACGTTACAATTTGTTTCGTCGAATAAGATCTCTTTATTGCCTTC
Organism: Luperina nickerlii; assembly: GCA_963855955.1. Classification (NCBI taxonomy): domain Eukaryota; kingdom Metazoa; phylum Arthropoda; class Insecta; order Lepidoptera; family Noctuidae; genus Luperina; species Luperina nickerlii. The sequence continues at coordinate 3,516,284 of OY979663.1, forward strand.
CTTTTATTTTCTTGTTGACCATTTTTTATACACTGATTGCTTATTTATACAACTTATGAGTAGAACCGAAACAGTACAAACATTTACACCAACAACATTACTTAGAAAAAACTAATCATAAAATAAAATATGTATAATAAACAGCTTTCATCAACAAACAGATACCAAAGTACGTACACTAGGTACCGACCCGAAATAATTGCAAGACTTCAAAGTATTTTAAATACGGCTACTCGCTCAACTACATAGGTAGAGGTACCCAACCGCGTCAGTTTTCGGAAATGCGATCATGCTCCTTATCAATTAGAGTCTACGGAACAATTTCGTATGAAAGTATTTTTACTTTAATGGTTTGTGAAAATATTAATTGTAAACGCGATTATGCTCCTTATTCATAGAAGGTAACGGGTCAATTTCCTATGCAAGTATTTTTACTACCAACAGGGCTTTTGAATACGCGATTGTATTTCTTATTTATATGAAGTCATGGATCAATTTTCGATGCAGATAGAAAATACTTGATAGTATCTCGAGCTATGGTTTTTTAAGGTGGACGTACTTTGTAGCTCTGGTACGACTGGTACTCGATTTTGCAAGTACGACCCATGCCTAAACGCGATCGAGCTCCATAAGTAAGAATTCAGAGTTCAATTTCCTATGCAAGTTTTTTTCTTCCAACGGGGCTCTTGGTTGGAATAGTAGTAGAAACTTTAATCGTCTATACTCTATAAGTACGTATTTATTTGTAAAAGTGATTTTGCTCCTTATTTGTATACAGTTAAGGTTCAATTTCCTATGCAGATAGAAAATACTTGAAAGTATCCCGAGATCTAGTTTTAGGACGTGGTTTCTTAAAGAAGTCGTACTTGTAAGCCCTGGTACGCGATTTTGCAAGTACGACCCATGTCTAGTCACTGCTTTTTAGTTGGGTACTTATACCCTCCCATAGAGTATAAGTACCTAACTAAAAAGTACTGTCTCACCCCTCCCTTAGAGTATAAGTACCTAACTAAAAAACAAGACTCACTGTCGCTCCGCGTAGAAATGAAAGAGAAGCTAAAAAGACGCCGCGATGGCGCAACGTTTCGTTCGAGTTATTTATCATTAAATACAATTAATCCTTACAAATATCTTATTACAATCGATAAATAAAAACAACAGTTCCCTTTATTATTATACATCACTGTTATTAATTTTATCAAGATTTGTTTATAAATAACACAATTACAATTGCAACGATTTCAATTTTAATGGTTATTTTATGATTTTTTGATATCGAGAAAATTTACCGAAAACGTGTTTTGAACACAATGGTCCACTCATAAATATGATCAAGATTAACATTTTTTTTTTTACTGTTCTAAAATGTATACATTTGGCTAAAATATTGTTTTGTGAAGCCTATTTTGACTAAGTACAGCGCCTTAATAAGTTATCGTAAACTCTGCGAACTCAACAATAACTTTTTTGTTAAATTCCACACGGACGATTAACAGCTAGTACAAAATATATCAGCCTTGCATCCGCCATTCCCTTCTGGAATCGTAGGCAAAAATGGCGACCTACGTGCGGCATGTCTGCGCCTCTTCATATTCATTGATCATAGTTTTAGTGTCGCGCGCCACCGCACACATTTTACGTATTCGGGAGTAGGGCGTTTAGCTCCGCCCACATGCACAAGGTCAGTGAGCCATCTATACACCTTAAAGCAATGAATGGACATCGTCTGGGCACGCACAATTCGTCGTCATTATCTATCGCTTCCATCGGGCGCACACTTTCTTTCACAATTCGAAGGATTTTAATCCATTGTTAGTACGTTTTTTCTCTTAAAAATTCGTATCATTCTAGAATGTTTTCGAATTATCAAAATGAAAGGCATTGCAATTGTTCGTGTATTACGTAATTATCCTAGAAGTCCTGCAATGCAAAAATAAGATTGGTTATAGCATATTTAAATTAATTTGAACTTTTGAATCATGGCAAAGAGACGCCCAGTACTGAAACTACTTGGTTTAGTCCTGTCTTTGTGAGAGAAACGAGCCATAAAACAGCACATATTATATGGAATTATTACTGCATATAGCGTGTAATAATTATGCAAACGACCTTCACTCATAATACTGTACAAATGTTTGGCGTCTGTCCGCCGGAGCATGCATACTGCATTAGAAATATAGTGTTTATAGAGTTCTGTAAAATTAAAATGTGTAATTAATTAAATGCTAGAATAAGTACCTCTTATACTATTCATGGTCGTATGATATCATTGGTTTAGATGAGAATGCTAAAAGGGTTGTGTGGTGTTCCGGGGATGGATAGATTGAGATGATGGTGGGATTAAATGAGTATCTATGAGGAACTCTGAAAGTGGCAATGGTGACAGAAAAGTTGAGTGGAAATGGGTTGTCATGGTATGGGTATGTGATGCGGACAAATGAGAAAAATTTCGTGAGGAATGTTTAGAGTATGAATGTGGCTATAAGACCAAAGAAACTATGTATGGACTGTGTGTAAGGTGATGACAACTAATAGAGAAATTTAGAAGTAAAAGATAAGATACGCCGACTCTAAATTAATTGAGAGAAGGCCTGGAGAATAAGAATGATGAAGACGATATCTTTGGTTCTTCAAGATAGAAAAAAAAGACCTTTGTAGGACCTAGGTAAAGACCCTCTCTATAAATATGTCTTGGTATCAATGTACTCGATGACAAAGTAAAAGTACAAATTGTTTAAAACTACTACTTTAATCATAGCATCAGAGCCCATTTACTTATTCGTGAAAGGATCTACAGAAAGCCTAGGTGACTGAAACACATCCTGCCGGTCAATTCTGTAAAAATCTCACCGTAAAAACTTAGGTGAAGTGAGTTTGTTTTTGCTAGGAATTGACACTGTTGACAGCTCACTCCACGCTCACTTCACCTACGTTGTCACGGTGAGATTTTTACAGAATAGCACCGCTGATTTACTACGTATTCTTTAATCAGCGAAAATTATAATAGCGCTGGTACACGCAAACCTAATATGCAAACTAACTCGCACATTACACAAACATTTGACATTCACTGAGCGGAACCCACATCCAGCGGCCACTAAGGATTGTGACATAATTTTCCTATTATTAGTGGGGTGGTATAATTGAATAAGACATTTCGCCTATAATTTTACGAAGGGTACGACGGAGTTGTAGACTATAGTACACTCAGGTTTCGCCCGTTATGATTAAGTCTCATGTAACAGGGGCCGAGCCATTAAACAGGGCCCAAATCGAGCCTCTGGGCTGCTATTGAAAAAATCCTGGTGGATAAATCCATCAATAACACTTTCAGCGGGATTGTCCGAAAAGGTTACCGCTGGCCCGGAACATAAAGGGCTAAGGAAGGAACACGGGTGGGTTTTAGTCAGTAAGAGTCTGACACTCCCTTCCGCTCCACCCAGAGCGGGAGGGGTCATTTGATGATTTCCCATCCTGATAAAAAAAACACTTTGCCCGACCCGAATCGAACCCCTCATGCTAAGCAGTAGTACTTGCTACCGCTAAACCAACGAAGCAGTGCGATAATGAATAAATATTTCGAACTTTAATTTTGGTGATTGAACAAATAATTGATAAAGTCATCATCATCTGCCTAGCCTTTTCGGGTTGGCTTCCAGTCTAACCGGATGCAGCTGAATACCCAGTATTTTACGTGGAGCGACTGCCTATCTGACCTCCACAACCCAGTTACTGGGTAATACGATAGCCCTTGGTAAGACTGGTTATCAGACTTTCGGGCTTCTCACTGCCCGTAACGGCTGTCAAAGATCCATAAGTGACAGCCGGGACCAACGGCTTGACGTGCTTTCCGAGGCGCGGAGGGGTCTCGGTATGTAAAGATGGTCACCCATCCATAGACCAACCGCGGCAAGCGTAGCTTAACCTGATCGATCGACCTGTGCGGCTGTTGTTATTTAGCCACTTGCTTCTCCGAAATAATTGATTAAGTATTGGCATATTAAGATCGCGTACTGATACCTAAATGTAAGCCCGGCTTCACATTACCGCTTGTGAAATGACCCGAATATGAATACGTTTTCGCGTCTATTCACCAGTTTTCCGATCAGGGACGGGTTTTTGTCCCGTGACAAAGCGGGGATTATACCGTATCCGCGCCAGTAAGTATTCAATTCACTTTCGACTAGCCTATTATCAGTCATCCATCTTGCACCGAGGTTGTGGATCGTACCTTACCGAGGTAACTATACGAAAACGAAAGTCATAAATAAGAAAAAGATTAAAAGCTCTTATAAACAGGCGCGACACGCGATATAAGGCTCGTAAGCACAGGCGCGACGCAACACGCGACACAAAGGCACCGCTCGTTGCGCGACATGCGGTGCCTTTGTGTCGCGTGGCGCGTCGCGCCTGTGTGTACGAGCTTATAATCGCGCGCGACACAAAGGCACCTCCCGTTGCGCGACTTGCGGTGCCTTTGTGTCACGCGCGATTTTATCGCGTCGCGCCTGTTTGAAGGAGCCTTAACACACACAGGTGAAATTTCGATACATTTCCTTTGTAGTGCTCAATAACCTCTCCCAACTTATGACGCAACAATATGCGTCATTGGTCTAAGTATGGGTCGTCGTACATTACTCGCATCTTGGTCTCCACACAAAGAATCATCTTCTGCTCCATCCACCTTTGGTCCTTAGACAGATGTACGAGTATGTAGATATGGCCGGCTCGTTACAACGAACACGTTTTGCGTATCCATAGACAAGATAGGAAAGAGCGAGATGATATCACAGAGAAATATGGTAGAAAAAAGTTTGTTGCGCTGACCCCAAATAAATTGATGAAGAGCGTTTTAGCTAATTTGTACAAATGAGATAGATTATCATCAATAATCAGAATTGAAACCGTTACTACCCTTAAATAGCTAATTATTCCTGTACTAATTGCGCAGTATTTGGCAGCATAATAACGTGAGGCGTGTTTAATGTAGGTAAACACAAAGAGCATATATATATTATACAAACGACCTCCGCTGGCAGATGTTCTGTATTTTATTGTTCCGAGACCCGTCCCTTTATACCTGCTACTGTCTCACTTCTCTAATAACGCGTCTGTATTTTTTTTCTCTTTTTCTCTCAACTTCTTCACTCGCTTCTTCTCCACAAAATAAACATATTTTTTTTAAATCAAAAGCTCTAATTCTTTTCTTCCGCGGAGATTTTGATGTACTCGGTTCTTCTTGGCGTCGTTTAAAAGCCGGAGGTCGTTTGTATAATATATAGTAGATTTTACTAAGTTCCAAACCTCTATAATATAAGTATACTTTTCACAAAATGCCCAAATATCAGATAGAAGTTTTTAAGATACTTAAAAACATAAATAAAAAACAATAGAGTTTACGCCTTGGTATACGGTATACAATACTGTATGTAAGTGCATTCTAGTCGCTTTCTCAGCGCTCTACTTCAAAAACGGTTAATTTTACAGAAAATTGCAAGAGGCATTTTTTGTAGATAATTTCACGACAAACAATTTTATAATGACCTGTATTGACGTCCGAGCAATAGGTCGCGAGATATTTGCAAAAAACAGATTTTCGTGACCTTTTGACCTTTATAACTCTTTTAGCCGGCACGATATTAATGTCGATTTTTCACATCTTCATTACAACGTCGTAATAAAGGTGTGTACAAAAATTCAGCTCACTAGGAATTTTTCCGTAGATTGGGGTTTAAAATGCCTAAAATGACTGGGCTATAAGTATAAAAAAAATTAAAGCACACATGCAAAAATTAAAATATATGATTAAATTGTTCGTCCAATGCTAAGATTTTTGATCATAGAGCCAGCCAATACCGCTTAATTTAATGAACATAAAATAAAAAATAATAGATATATATATACCTATAGAATATTCTATATTATATACACCACACAAGTCACCTTTCAAACAAAAAAATAATAATCAAAATTGGTTCAGCCATTTGTAATTATGCCTAATAAAATTCCATGCCATTGTAAATTCGAACATAATATAAACATTCGGCTAAACAATAATTATATTAAATATATGTTATGTCTTAAGAATATTCGTTAAGATTATGCCAAGTGTGTTATACTAAATAAATTTCGGAGCATCAAGATTCTGCCAGATGAGGGAACCCTACTGGATGTAGTCTGTGTTGTACATACCAATTATCGTTTATCGTATTAATTAATTTTCTCAGGGCGCGAGCTTGTAGAGATATTTAATTATTGCGCCTGTTGCATCATGAAATTCCATTTCATCTCTTATTCACATCTTTATTCATGTGCCCCGTTCTGCTCTGACACAATAAATAAACACCTTTTTAAACATTTATATTTCGTTTTCAGTACAGCTGAAATTATTTGAGTCGAAAATTAAGCAGTCACGGGCAAAGAATTTGCACGAAAAAGTATTTCTTTTTACGATTTACTCGACTGAGTTCGCTCTACCGGAGTTTAAAATATTGTAGCAGTTGTTCACTTTTGAGCTTTGTAGGTTTAGTAATTTTTTATGTTATGCTGAAAATGCATTACAGTATTGGCACGCATACCTGTCAAATTATTCTACTGATAGAGTAATTTCACAGGTATGCATGCCAATACTGTAAAAATAAATGCTTTAGAGTTTGAGTTTATTATTCTGAAATAATAAACTCAAACTCTAAAGCATTTATTTCAAATAAACCAATTACAGTACCTGGCGATAAATATTGCACATCGACCTTTACCTTTTTTTGTATTTTATACAAAGAATAAAAATAATTATCAAAAGAAGCAAATAATAATTGTTTTAACAGCTGAAATAGATACCGGACTGTTTCTATTTCGTGCGACAGAGATAACGCTCTACGAAGCCGAAATTAGCCGATTGTCTCTTTCCAAAGGTCGATGTGCAATATTTATCGCCGGGTACTGTACAGGCACTTTTGAATTGTCAAGGGTTCAAATGGTAGGGCACGCCACGATAGCGGCGGTAAGACCCCTCTTTGAGGAGTGGCTAGAGAGGCGTCATGGCGCCCTCACCGACCGCCTGACGCAGGTCACCGGACACGGAATTTTCGGGAGGTTCCTGCACATAATCAGGCGGGAGGAAACGCCTGGGTGTCACCATTGCCAGGATCGCCCAGAGGACACGGTGGAGCACACGGTGGAGGTCTGCCCCGCTTGGGCGGAGCACCGCCGTGTCCTCGTAGAGGCGATCGGCAGCGGCGGCGACTTCTCGCGTCCGGGCCTGGTTCAATCCATGGTCCGGCGAGAGGGAGTGGGGGGCAGTCGCCTCCTTCTGCGAAGGAGGCGGCGGGACGGCTGAGGGAGAGAGCCTCCCGTCCCAGCCGCCGCGGGAGACGCTCCGGGCGTCGGGAGCCGCGCGACGACTCCTGGCCACCGTAGGCGCGGGCCTGCGGGCGGAGAGTAATGGGTAGCTCACCGTCCGATCAGGACCAGGCCCGTGCCGGACGGCGCGTACGTGTTCCACGCGCGCCTCAAAGAGATGTCAGCATTAAAAGAAGGGGCCCGTAAGGGCCGAAGCCTGCCGGGTCAGCGGGATTGTCCGAAAGGGTTACCGCTGGCCCGGAACATAAAGGGCGAAGGAAGGAACACGGGTGGGTTTTAGTCAGTAAGAGTCTGACACTCCCTTCCGCTCCACCCAGAGCGGGAGGAGTCATTTGATGATTTCCCATCAAAAAAAAAAAAAGGGTTCAAATGGTCCGATTTAAATTTCGTTTCATTCAGTTAAGGTATGTGGGGAGTTGTTTTGTTTAAAGGTTTAAACAAGGTTTAGACACGAACCCCTTAATAATAAACGTATTATATCAGATGCATAGTTACACACCGATTTCTCTCTTTCAGTCGTCAGTAATTTTACTTTCGAAAGAAGAAGACAAAGCGTTGTGTAACTATGCAGACGCTATACAACGTTTATTAGTAAGGGGGTAAATTAATAAGTACCACTACTTCACACACTGTTATATTGATGTTGAACATAGCATCAGTAGGAGAATCTTCATTTTCTTTATAGGCGCACAGCCGAAATTAGAAACATGAAAGTTGGCAAAACGCATCCTTTCGTCCATGTAGGCGACACTTGAGGATTTTATGGAAATTCAACCTTTCGGGTAAATAGTGGTTATTATGTTTTTTAGAGTAGGATTTTGCTTCGTGGCTTGATTAGCTCAAACGACCCAAACGGTTTTTCAAAACGGGTGGTATTTTGTAAAATCGTTTGTGTCGTTCTGTGCGGGTGAAAAGAGGGTTTATAGTTTAATTTCTTTGACTATAAACTTAAAAACTTGGCTGGAATACATGAATCAATACATGATTAAGATAGCAATCATAAATTTTCGAAACCTACCTTTCAAAGAGGTGAAAGGAGTGTTGAAAGTAGGAGAAAATTCAAAATCTACGAAAATTAAATTGCGGGCGAAGTAGGTACTAGTTATCAATATTTATCCAGTACCTGGGTTAGTTCATAAGAAAATGAGAACTAAATTTTCACCGCTACGCCACGCCGTTACGATAAAACATGCCCTGGCAAAAACAAACAATATCAATGCATACTCTTTAACTTTTAAATTACATGCAAAATTCCGAAACCTGCATTGGAAACTAAACATTATTCTAGTAACCAAACTTTATAGGCAAGACACTGTAATACGTCTTCAGTTCCTATTAGTTTTGTTTTAAACTTTACTGAAGTTTTACAAGATAAACTTTATGCGACTCTGATAGCAGACATCCAATAGCAATCTTATTATAACAACAATAAAGATCACTGCGATTTTGACAGTGATGCAAAATCAGAGGTAAAATAACTGTGAATGAAGTGTACCTACGTATCGTGACATTGGCTGAATGCACGAACCGTGCAAAGCACTGGTACGCCGCGCTGGACTAAATAAACTATACTAAATGGCAGTTGTTTTTTGTGCCGATTCAAAGCGCCCCGCTCGAGGTTCTCAGGAACTAAAATTCAAATAAATAAAGTTGTGAATGTCCCATGTCGATAATCGATAATTTCAGACAGTGGGTATTTATCTATCGTCATTCAAATAGAAAATTAATGTCGCCAGAAATTTCTGCAATTTGATTAGCTAAAACAAATACTAGTTTCTAATTTCAAAAGATAAATATTATAAGTAATTTTTACTTATTTCCGAAGTATGTTTATACTTCGGAAACAAGTAAACATTACTTATTAATAATTTACTTAGTAATTTTTACTTATTTCCGAAGTATGTTTATACTTCGGAAACAAGTAAACATTACTTATTACATTATAGATGACAAGTTTTATTTCAATAATTCAATGATAGGTGTTTACCTATCATCGAAATAAAACTTGTCATTCTATAATGTACTGTAAATGTGTCTGATGTGTGATCTAAATACGATAAAACGAAATAAATTTATTTGATGAGTTTTTTTATTGGGTCATCAACCGCAGGTAAAGGTAGTCACTTGAAATATCAGTTTAAAAAATCCTTTTTTTTCATGTGAACTTCACAGATGTAATGGGTTTCGATGTGTAAACATGATAAAACAAAAAAAAAACAGATCTTCCGAATTCATACTTCAAATAACATCAATACAAGCGGTTGACTCCTAAAATATAATCAACAAATATTTTATTTTATTTTATCGTGTTTAGATTGATACCCATCACGGCTGCGGAGTTTCGCTAGATAATTTAATGTGACCCTGTATACCTACTAATAATAAAGCTGAAGAGTTTGTTGCATTTGAAAAAATAGTTTTGCTAGCCTAATTTTTGAGGAAGGTTCGAGGCTATGCTATTTAACATCACGCTACGGCCATTAGCTTACGAACCGAGCAAAAAGAAAAAAAAGTCAGGAAGAACGCTTTAGCGAAAACGAATTAATAGCGCTGACAGGCGATGCGATGCGACGCGGTGGGTCGGGGGAACAAGAAACATAGCGCACTTTGTCAACGTCATTCTACCCCCAAAAGATCCTTGTAGCAGTGTGACTTGAATGAAGGACCTTTCTTAGTGACGTGTAAGAAACTACATAGTTGGTAAACAACGAGAGAATTTTTCAACTTTGTTGTTGAAAGTAAATGAAATTGTAGGTAACATTTTCCGTTTCTAGTCGTCATGAAACCACGTTACAAGTTCTGTTACGTAATCACGTTACAAGCTGTAACAAAATTGTTGGTACAGCAACGTTGCAGGAAAAGTTCTTGGACGTGTTTTCGTGTTTCTTTTGTTTTTATACACGTTTATGTAACCTCGCAACAACGTAACATCAGAATATGTTGCAACTAGATTTTCAGTTATTTTAATTTGAAACTTCGTCGGTAAAAGAAAATTTTATGACGAAATGTGATGCTGCAGCCTTCGTCGGTACAGCTTGAGTTTAAATTACGCACTCTTTCACAAGCAAACGGGGTCTTGGTAAAAACAAGTATGATTTATGAATGATTCTCGTTTTTTTCCAGTCTGTGATTCAGTGAATATTTGCGACTAAAGGCTGAAAATCCAAGTTTTTGATGAATTGTGGCAACAATCAGCATCTGCCTTTTCCAATCTTTTCCCAGCTATGACGGGATCGGCTAGTCTAACCGGATCCAGCTGAATACCAGTGTTATAGGTAGGTATGAGCGACTGCCCATCTGACATCAACAACCCAGGTACTGATAGATAGTCCATTTAAGAACCTTTTTGTCAGAATATTGTTACAGAGATGTTACAAAGTTACAATAAATAATAAAACGATACTCCTTGATAAGACTGTTTGTCAGACTTCTGACGACACGTAACGACTGTTCAAGATTGTTCACGATTGAATGTTCACGATTGACAGCTGCGACAAACGGCTTAACGTACTTTCCGAGTCCTCAATTTAAATTATGAATAATATTATTTTTCTATAGGCGATTCGCACGAAGTTAATTTATTTGTGGGCGAGTAGATAACTCCACAAATATGTAGGTATTAGGCAACTTACACATTTTGAATTTTAATTTTTTTTTTCTGCTTGGGCCCGCTTTTGACCTCGATCACGCCTGATGGAAAGCGTTGGATAAGGTCTATGATGGAACGAGCGTGCCCAGAAGAATAAAAATAAAATATGAAAGAAAAGGTGATGAATAGAATATTAATTAAAATTGACGATTGGCCCGTTTCGGGTGAGTGAATTTCTGGGAATTGACTAATAAGAACCTCACCAATTGTGGCAACGATGTCTGTAGGTACAGACGCCAGCACATCAAGCTACCAGAAACTGTCAAATTTTCCCAATCGACCTTGAAGCTATAGCGATAACGTTGAAAATCTATTAAAGAAATTTGACAGATTGTAGTAGCTTGATGCGCTGGCATCTGTACATAATTGGTATCCCTTTGAACTCCGCCAATGAAGCTAAAAATACTTGTAAAGATTCCTAATAGCAAAAAAAGTAAAGTTTAGGTAATTGAAATGTTCCAATTACCTAAGTATATTCTTGGACATAATACCTTTAATCACCCAAATTGATTAGTTAACTCGGCCCAGAACTAAGATATAGTTATCAATTCAATCATGATTAACTACAGATTAGATAATAGAAATATTAGGTACTGTGATATGTGTTGCGTGTAATATTGTGTTGTGTGGGGACGTTGAAATACGAGTCGAGGTTTAAGATTTTTTTTTTTCATTTTTGGTCGTGAGTTCGAACCTTGGCAGACACTTTACTTTTTTTTTACTTTCGTCACCACTGCTCTCGATACGGTGAAGGACAACATCGTGAGGAAACCGGCATGTCCTAGAACCAAAAAATTCGAAGGCATGTGACATCCACCAACCCGCTCTGGGCCCGCGTGGTGGATTATGGCCCAGACCCTTGTACAGAGAGGAGGCCTGTGTCCCAGCAGTGGGAAATTTATAGGCTGATTATGTAAACTTTTTTTTTCAAATTCAAATTATTTTATTAGTCACAATTTGTACAGTAATAGACTATGACCCCCAAACTAGGCATTTGCCTGTATCTTGGGAGTCAGTCAATTACACCCACACTATATTATACGCAATTCACACATCACAGTACAGACGCCAGCACATCAAGCTACCCGAAACTGTCAAATTTTCCCAATCAACTATGAACCTTATGCTTTAGCAATGAAGTTGAAAATCTATTAAAGAAATTTGACAGATTGTAGTAGCTTGATGTGCTGGCGTCTGTACATACCCATCTAGTACCTGTAGTACTTACTCTCAGGTAATCGTGTTAGAATAGCAGATTATCCTACAGATAATCTGCTATTCTGCAGGTATCAATATTTATGTGGTAGTGTATAGCGAACTTTATTGCCCTGTGGTATGTTTGATCTGAATCTAGGTTTGTAGTCTTGTTTGTATTCTAACTTTATAGCGTTTCCGATATTTATTTCCATGTCGTAATATCTAGAAATGAAATGTCAGAAAGATCTGAAACGCTTCGTGTGCAAGTGCAACTCGGAAATGGCAGGTTTTATAACAATAAAACCTGCCATTTCCGAGTTGCACTTGCACACGAAGCGTTCCGTACTACCGCTCAATATAAAAAAAACCGTATTAAAGGGGGTCACCACACCTACACTATGGTGACCTCCTTTAATTTTTAACTTTTTTTATTATTTTTGTTGTTTTAATGTCCATAGTAGCAGACACTCTGTGAAAAACTATCACGGTTCAATAGATATAACCCTACAAACGGACGGACAGCGTAGTCGTAGTAATTGGCACCCTTTGAGTAAAAAACCCTATTAAAAATTGACAGATTGGAGTTGGACGAACGTGTGGTAATTCATAAAATTCAACGCGTATTGCTACAACACTTGTTGTACGTATTAGCTTCAACACGTATTTTCAGAGTTACATGGAAATCGTATCGTACTTTCTAAAATTGAAAAAAATACTCTCCTTAGACCAGGTTCTGTGTAGTAGCTACACCTACATTACGCAAGTCGCGTTTTAGTTCCACGTAATAGGAGTTTTATGAAAATATAATATCCTAACTAATCCTAATAGTTTTAGTTAAAAACTATTAGGTAACAAACTAAAATATGTTGTCGAAATATTACTGGTAATGTACCCAAGAGACTGGCGGCATTGCCACGTTGTATGGCAATACTTATCCTCTGGCCAAGATAAAAGCCAGCCTTTGGTCACGGGATGTTTCATCAACAAAATAAAACATTTTGAAGACAATAAAGGTAGGTAATTTAATTAAAAAATCAGTCCTTCTGAATACATAACTAATAACATTATTTAAGTTAATAGTCATTTTGACGTTAAGAAGACAAAGTATTTTCATTAAAGTAGGCATTATTAATATTTCATTTTACATTAAAAAAATATATATATATAAAGCTTTGTGTTAAATTAGTGAGATGGATGAGTTTTCTCATCTATCTCACTAATTTAACTTCTTAATAAACTCAAATATTAATTCATATTTCACCAAGTTTATTCAAATAATGTCAGGTCTATTGGTTTTAAGTGAAGCGTAGGGACATCAATCAAAAGTTTTCCATTTAACTTTATCGCTAATTTCAGGGAACATTTCTCATAGAACAAATACAAAGATTTTCGTATTGGGCGAGATTCCTTTCACAGCTTGACGTCATCATTAAATTCTATTTTTGAACTGTCCATTTCATTTCCATCGGATTAGTAGGAACGAACGGTTGTTAATTAATGCTTTTTGGATTAAAGCTTCACTATCAAACGGATATTTTGTATTTGGATTTGTATTTGAGATCATTTTCAAGTTATGGAACAACAAACTGAATGTCATACTTAACAAAGTTCAAAATCCATTGCAACCAAAAACTTATAAGGACTTTTTTTTATAAATGGTCACTCAAAAATCAACTTACAATACATTGTACTAAAGTAGATAACAGAAGGCCAATTCTCGTAATTAAAAACGTTCAAAATCTAGTCGCAATCTCATTTCAGCGACAATCGGTGTCAAAAACTTGTCAAAATGTAGGGAGGTATTTTTGACAGATTGGGACTGGTATGAGACTGTTAACTTTCTTAAAATTACGCGAATTACCCCTCTAATTAAGTTGCCATGGAATGTAAATTATCTAAGATTAATAACACTGCTATACACAACTTTATATTGCCAATCATTGTATGTTGCCAATGTTATTTTTATGATCATTCAGAATGAATTCTTTTTGTATGAAACATTCTTAAATTAAAAAAAATTATTCCCATAACAAAACCGTACTAAATACAAACATTTTCTAAATAGGTACACACACTATAGATATTCCCGGAAAATCACAAGAATTCTCAGAGTTTTACGACTTTCGTGACGTCACTCATGGCTAGGGGTGGCTAAACGGTCGACATGACATCTAGTAATTTATCAATTTAAAGGGGTGTTTTGCAAATCCAGGAACTAAGGTACTTCAGTTTTATAGAAGTAGATAAGTACTTAACTTTACAATGCAGGAAAAAATATAATTTAGGAAGTCCCTACGTAGGTACCTATCCCTTTTCATGCGTTGAAAATCTGGCATTTGTTAAGATGTAAGACCTCGTACAGACAGCGTCAGTATGTGCTAACCCCTCAAGTTTTAAAATGTTACACATTAAATTCCTTACAAATAATCTAAAGAATACTTCAAAAAGAACCCATTGTTTCGACTCAGATTCGAACCATCGCATCACCGAACGTCGTCATACTCATACCGGCAGTTTGACGAACTAGCCAGCGAGCCCATATGAATTGCGTTGAAATTTTTATCTACTATGTGGGATGTCTAATCGATAGATGTTATAATTTGAGGGTATCCACTAATTTTACTTACTTACGTTGTCTTTATAAAATTAATCCATACCCTCAAGTTATAACTATAACGTTTGATGTATACGTTCACTTAAAACGGCGAAGAGTAAACGACTACGATTTATTCATTAATTTTTAAAATGATTTATGATTTTATGAGAACTAAAATAGTTGTTCTGTGTGAACAAAATGTGAGCATAAAAGGAATTGCGAGACAGCTTGGCATAGCAGTAAGTTAATTATAATATTAATTGTGTTCTCCGATTTTTTCTTGTTGAGCTATTTGCGGTATCTTGTGTAACAAAAACAAAACAATAAATTAATTGAAATAAAATGTTTTTGCAAAATACAAAAACCAACTTGGGCCTATCACGGATTTGAACGCACATGTCTTTTGGAGGGGTAATCACTTAATGCAGCTGTGTGTACCTACAGAAGATCGTGGGGCAGACCTGCACCCGAATAAATTGCGTAACACACTTTCCATCACAATCTGAATCATTTTGAAGGATATTGTTTATTCATTGCTCTGTACTTTCGTAAATAATGCAATCAATGTTCTTGAACTGTCAACATGAAAGATATTGGTACAGTTAGTGTTACGCAATTATCCTGCTTGATGAGACTAATATTTTCTGAGATTCGGTAAAGCTTTTAGCGGTATCTACAACGTCACATACGAACTACGCGTCATACTGACGAAAACCCAAATGCAAAATCCTGCATCTCACAAGCAGAGTTTTCGCGCAACTAGCATATACAGGTTGAAATTGAAAACATGCGATAAACCGAAATAGAAGATTGTACCTACTCATCATTATGTAAAACTTTTACTAAGCGACAAAAGCAGCAATCGCGAAGAAAAAATCAGCTGTTCCCTACATTTTGACTAGTTATGCGAACATAAATGTAGGGAACAGCTGATTTTGTTTTCGCGATTTCAGGTTTGGTCGCATAGTAAAAGTTGTTCATAATGGTGAGTACCGACGCCAGCACATCAAGCTACCCTAAACTGTCCAATTTTCCTAACCAACCTTGAACCTTATGCTGTACCGATAAAGTTGAAAATCTATTAAAGAAATTTGACAGATTGTAGTAACTTGATGTGCTGGCGTCTGTACAATCTCCCATTTCGATTTGTCGCATGTTTTCAATTTCACCATGTATGCTCGTACAACCGCCCGACATGAATCATCGGGCAGTTTCACGCCAAACACGTCACCCGTCTGGTCGGAGGATCCTCTTTCCTTTGGAGGATGAGTGAACTTTACACCCTGTTCTTCAGACCTCTATAAGTTTAATGTTTCTAGGAAAATTGTCGAGTGCCATATACAAAAATCCTTATGGTTAGCTATATTCTTCTCGCCAAAACACCATTGACCCGCGCTATTCGGGTTATTAACGATCTTCTCGTGAAGATCGATATATTTACATGCCATTTGAGTGAACTCGCAAAAATACTGCTGTTCTTTTTATGTTATAAGGTAGATTAGAGTAGGCTATATATGTATTGTTGTTTTTATTTTGTTTTATTTTATTTTATTTAGGGAATTTAGTCTATAATATTATTTTTAGATTTTAATACTTGTATTACTACTAGTTTTTACGTTTTTCATAGTTTTAAATTGTAAGATCTTAAGTTAACACCTGTAATGATAGTGGTAGGGAGATTTTAATAAATAAATAAAAATAAAATAAATATTATTGAGTAAATCTAAGTCTTGATTATGGACTTCATTGAATCACATGGTTTAATTTATATCTTTTCATACATAACATAATATCAAGACCGTTTTGCCAGATGGGTTGAGCAGAGGTGCAGACGCCAGCACATCAAGCTACCTGAATCTGTCAAATTTTCTCAATCAACTTTGAACCTTATGCTTTAGCGGTAAAGTTGAAAATCTATTGGAGAAATTTTACAGATCATAGAGCTTGATGTGCTGGCATTTCATCTGTACATCCAAAATTCGCCAGTATAATTACGTCCATTGAATATGAGGCGAACACATGGAAATCAACCTTGCACAAATCCAGACTCGCGGGCTGCTACAAAGAATTTCCAGATTGAAAAACCCAATAACATTTTTCCTGATCCGGGAATCGAACTCAGGACCTCATGCTCAGCAGTATGTAGTATTTGCGACCACTAGACCAACGAGGCTGTCTTTAATTTATTTTTGTTCACTGTGGTGACCCTGCAACATGGCCGAGTTGATGTCACTTCGGACACTTTCGATTCGCGTGACGTCACTGGACGAGACTTCGTGGAAACCTTTTCTATGATCTTCATAGTGCAGAATATTATCTCTGCATCAACGAGTCTTAAATTCTAATACCCAGTAGATTAATAGTTATTTATGCAACTATTGTGTAATAAGAGGTATTAAAACAAGAATGTGGGTTTATCACACGAGTCGAAGCCGAGTGTGATAATAATATCATATGAGTGTTTTAATACTTAATTATGTACAGTTGCATACAAGACTGTATCTACACCCATGATATGAATCCTCTATAAAAGGTTCTGAAACAGTTTTTTGCAATGCCTAATATCGAACAAAAATGGCGGCCGGCGTGCGACGGGATACGACGTGAATTCGAATAACCTATAACTTCTTTTTTTTTTATTACGGCGCTATGGCAATGAAACGCGCGTGCAAGTCAACGTCATTTTTTTTTAAAGGAGTTGCATAATGAAATTTAGTACAACATTATAACACTCGTTTGGATGATATTATGGTTACTATGACACTGGTTGTTTTAATATTGGCAATAAGCTAACTGTTTCACAAACTTTTATAGAGCATTTATTATAGCATGGGTGTAGATAAAAGTAGCTATACTGGACAATGCGGGTCATATTAGCCACTTGCACGATGGCCGCTGGGCAAAAGGCTCCACACAATGGATGCCTGAAGATGCACAATGGATGCAGAAAGAGAGGGCGATGGGCTTTATTATTAGTAGATAGATAAACCAATTACAGGTAATTTTTAATGGTCACGGGGCCGGTCAGTCAGAAAGACGAAATTAGTTGGACATTCGAAAGCTAACCCTATGGAGAAGAACGGGCAAGAAACTCCACTAACACTCTTTTAAATCAAAATATGATTACGTACAAAAAGGTATTGGTTACATCATTCGTGTTAAAATTGTGCATGTGAGAATGATGCAGAACGTTAAAAGCGTCCGTAATAAAAAGATAAAAAAATATGTGGTCGTCCAAATCAAAAGGGACCTTATGGCGGTAACTAGTTTCCGAGATATTAATAAATTTGTAAAATACCTCAAAAAAATCGTTTTTTTATTAACTGTATTTTTAAAAAGATGATTGTATTTACTACATGTAGATGTGTTCAACTTTTCGAAAAGTCAATTTAAAAAAGTTTCGTATTCATCTAAAGTTTAGTAAAAAAGGAACCTTATCGCGGCAAGACCTAACAAATCGTTTTTCTTGTAATTCAAACCATTATTATATCAACATTTTAATATTGCAAGGTAGGTATAAACTAAACTATTCATTCAGGATGGGAAATCATCAAATGACTCCTCCCGCTCTGGGTGGAGCGGAATAGGGAGTGTCAGACTCTTACTGACTAAAACCCACCCGTGTTCCTTCCTTCGCCCTTTGTTCCGGGCCAGCGGTAACCCTTTCGGACAATCCCGCTGACCCGGCAGGCTTCGGCCAATACGGGCCCCTTCGTTTAGTGCTGACATCTCTCTGAGGCGCGCGTGGAACACGTACGCGCCGTCCGGCACGGGCCTGGTCCTGATCGGACGGTGAGCTACCCATTGCTCTCCGCCCGCACCTAAGGTGGCCGGGAGTAGTCGCGCGGCTCCCGACGCCCGGAGCGTCTCCCGCGGCGGCTGGGACGGGAGGCTCTCTCTCTCAGCCGTCCCGCCGCCTCCTTCGCTAGCATGACTGCTTCGCAGAAGGAGGCGACTGCTCCCCACTCCCTCTAGCCCCGGACGCGAGAGGTCGCCGCCATGAGATCGCGCCGGAGGTCTGTCCGCTCCGCCGCAATTTGCTGCGGGAGCGGAGTTTCCCCCCGGCGTAGTGCCTCCGCGCGCCACTCATACAGGCGCGCAAGGACTATCGCCTCCAGATCCCATGGCGGCAGTCCGGCAAGGAGGCTTGCCGCCTCGCCCGAGATCGTGCGGTACCCCCGGATCAGCCTAACGGCTACCACCTTCTGGGGCGCGTTCAAATAATGGGCGGCTCGCCGCCGCAGTGAACGCACCCACACCGGGGCCCCGTTATAGGGCCATGGACCGCACGACCCCCGCGTAAAGCCTCCGGCAGGAGGCGTTTAGCCCCCTCAGGTTGGGCAGGAGCCGCTTGAAGGCGGCCCCGGCCCGTTCCAGTTTGGGAGCCAAACGTCGGAAATGCTCGACTAAGTTCCACCGGCTGTCGAGGATGAGACCCAGGTATTTCATCGTCGTCTCGACGCCGATGTGAACCCCTCCTACCGTTAGTTGGGATCCCGATGGTGGCGTATTCCGGAACCCATGAAACGACATGGCCTCGGACTTGTGCAATGCCACCTCGAGACCCAACTGCCGGATCCTCTCCACGACTATCGCAACCCCGCGT
This sequence comes from Luperina nickerlii, assembly GCA_963855955.1. Lineage (NCBI taxonomy): Eukaryota > Metazoa > Arthropoda > Insecta > Lepidoptera > Noctuidae > Luperina > Luperina nickerlii. Next base: position 3,535,691 of record OY979663.1, read on the forward strand.
GTCATCGCGTCGGCCGCCGCCTGATGCGACCTCCCCTGCGCCAGGACTAGCGTGTCGTCAGCGTAGCGTATAGCTGCCATTAGATAGTGTCGCACGCCGCCGCATGCGGCATTCTTTGTATATGCGTCTTAGGTCTAAGGTCCCACTATTGTAGTCCATATTTTGTTTAGGTACTTTTAATAGAGGTAAACAATCTTGTTAGGTATGTTTTTTATCATAAAATATATTTTTAAAATAGGCTAAGGCTAATAGCAAAAGTAATTCATTATAACATCTGTTATTTCATTTTGTTTTATCTTGTAATGGCTATAAATTATTTCATAAATATATTTTTCGACAAAAACGTATCAAGATTGTTTACCTTTATTAAAATACTTAAATTAATTAACTATACTAAGAGATAAGTGTCAGCAGACTGCAACGGACCGCCTTAAGGGCCCTTTTTTACGTATATACTTGTTACGAATTTTCATACCTTGTGATAATAAAAAAAAATTTGTTAAATAAGTAACATTTTCATACCTTGTGATAATAAAAAAAGAAAATTTAAGTTATCTTGAATGTTGCACTAAAATATTGATTATGCATGCTAAAAATAAAAAATATTGTTTAGTGCCCACCATTAGGGCCCTTTTTTAATTTGTTTGAAGAAATTGTTAGTTCTCTATGTAACTTTACAAGATCATAACTAACAGTTATCATTGATCTCTTAGCTTTATTAGCATCTAAACCAATTATGTATAACCTATTTAGTGATTAAGTGTTGATTTTGTTACTGTCAGATCTCAAAGTTTATAAAAAATAAGAATTCTTGCTAGTAAATAAAAACTATTTTTTTTAAATTATGTGTTGTTTTTATTTACATCTAAGGCCTTTCGCAAATCTATGTAATTAGTAGCAATATAGAAACGATAAAAGTTTAGTGAGAAACAGGCGGTTTACTTATTTTTAATACTATTATCGATACTTTGCATCTCATTGATAATGCATTATGTTGGCGGGTCTAGTTCCCACAACAAACAAGTTTATGCAAGGATTGTAAGAATTTCCATTAGTAATAATCATAGTCAATCAAAGTATACCATCAGTTACATAACTTCACACTAAAACATAACTTTTTTGTACGGCATACTTAAATTGCGATTTTCTCGAAACTTATAATTTCGATCAGTGAACTTCAAAAATTCGTAAAAAAATAACGGCAGTGGTTAGAAGGTTGGTTCTTGGGTCTATAGTTCGGTACATTTATGTAGTTTTCAGCTCTGTAGATAACTCATTTCCGCCATAAGGTCCCTTTTGATTTGGACGACCACATATTAATATGTATGCATTACAGACACAAAGACATTTTAGCTTTAAATCTGGGAAAATAATACACTCGCGATGTTAAACTGCAGTTGCCTTCCTCCCGCCTGCTTGTTTGCCACCCAATAAAGGCTCCTTCAAACAGGCGCGACACGACACGCGACACAAAGGCACCGCAAGTCGCGCAAGGAGTGGTGCCTTTGTGTCGCGCGCGATTATATCACGTGTCGCGCCTGTTTGTAGGAGCCTTAACATGAAGCAGAGTTAATCATGTATAGCATGGGGACCCACCAGATAGAATCGCTTTAGGTGACTCAGTCAATAAAAAGTTACGATTAGCAGCGCCATTTTAAAGTCAAGCTATAAAATGCTGTTGCCAAATGAGTCACGTAAGCAGACGCCAAATGTCTAGAGGTTGTAATTAAACTAGGTCTTGCCAAAATGCTTTGTTGCAATTAACGAACAAGTTGCCAAAATACAAACATTTTATTCTAACATAAAAATATTTTTCCCATTATCTTTAATGTGAGTTTCTTACAAGGAGTTTCTTGCTGGCTCTTTTCTGCTACTATTTGGCCAGTTTACTTTAAGATGTTGACAAGCCTATCTATACATAATCAGACTATAATACCTATTCCCACTGCTGGGACACGGGCCTCCTCTCGCCTCTCTTCGAGAAGGAGTGGGCTGTGACCTACCACGCGGGGCCAGTGCTGGTTGACATAAATATATCACATGTCTTTGAATTTTTTTGGTTCACGGTACATGCCTCAAGATGACCTTCACCGTTTTAAGAGCAGTGGTGATGAATTATTATTGTTTTTTTTTTAATGGTTTTGCTCTTGACTCTAGTCTAGGGCAGAAATGACAGAGACAAAGTCAACGATGGAGTGAGCTTACCCAGAAGAAGCCTGTTCACTCTTACTTTGAAGAGATTCAGGTCGCGCGCGGAAACACAGACGCAGTTAGAGAGTTCCACTCTTTTGCTGTGCGCATTATAAAGGACATTTGAAAACGCTTAGTGAGAATTGGTGGAATAGCAACTAGGCAGGGGTAACGTGCAGTGCGTCTGGATGCCCAGACACGCACTTTACTCAAAGTAAAGTGCGTGTCTGGGTTCGAACCCACGACCGTAAGACGGAGCCGTTACCACTAGGCCACCACAGCTCCTCATGCTGGCAAGTCATCATCTGCCTAACCTTGTCCCAACTATGTTGGAGTCGGCTTCCAGTCTAACTGGATGCAGCTAAATACCAGTATTTTACATGGAGCGACTGCCTATCTGACCTCCACAACCCAGTTACTGGGTAATACGATACCCTTTGGTAAGACTGATTGTCAGACTTTCGGGCTTATGACTACCCGTAACGACTGTCAAAGATCTACGAATGATAGCTGGGACCAACGGCTTAACGTGCTTTCCAAGGCACGGAAGGGTCTCGGTAGTAAAGATGGTCACCCATCCACAGACCAACTGCGGCAAGCGTAGCTTAACCTGATCGATCGAACTGTGCGGCTGGTATTATTTAGCCACGGGTCCCTCTTTCTCATGCTGACAAGGACTACCTGAAATTGGAAAATGTGTTTGTTTGTCTGGCATGGGCTTCTTTCAAAATTTTCTGCACTTAGCTACTTATTTTGTTTACCTCAAAACGATCGAGTGTTGACGCAAATTATGACTGACATCATAAAATGGGATTTCTTCGAGAATCCCTACTTTTACTCTTCCCTACTGCGGGATATTGCCAATACCAGTAAGTAAGTTCTTGCCACAGATTATGGAAATTTTGAAATAGCTCATATACACATCGATATCTGTGGCACACGTCGACATTTTGCATGACAGCACCAATTTCAAGAATGTTGCGAAAAATGATTTGCCTTGGTAGAATATTTTTCTTGTAGATATATTTTACGAAGAATTTTTCGGGGAATCTTAAGATTTCGGGTCACAAAATATTCTTTGTAGACTATACTATATTATTTATAGAATTGCCTACCAATGAGTATAATATGAAGATAGGATAATTTTTTCTTATACTGTTTATTACTATTAAGTACTTATTAAATTCTATATTTCCAACCTCGAGAGCCATTTATCCGATTAAAGGCTCCTTCAAACAGGCGCGACACGCGATAAAATCGCGCTCGACACAAAGGCACCGCAAGTCGCGCAACGAACGGTGCCTTTATGTCGCGCGTCGCACCTGTTTGCAGGTGCCTTAAGAGCGTTTACGCCTTACGGCATTTCATACAAACTTTCAAGTCCTTGTTTTTCGAAACGAATGAACCGATTTTAATGAAACTTCATATGCATAAGCAGGATACACAGGTCTAAAAAGTTACTAAAGAAAATTTTGCGAAAAATAGTGTTACAGCCAAATTAGACCGATTTTAAATTTTCCATAGAAACATAAATTTCCAGTTATCTTTTTTAAACAAGACATTTCGAAAATGTTCTTTACAAACTTTTAAGCTATGCATGCCGCGGTTGGTCTGTGGATGTCAGCGTCAGACGTCAGCGTAACACTGAATCCAGCCTGATAGTGAGTGAGGGAGGAGTGAATGCACCTGTTTGCACTTTGTACATACTATACTATGTCCCACATAGATGGCTAGTCTCCGCTTGGGCTTGAGGCTAAGTAATAAGTCGCACAGGTCGACCGATCAGGTAAAGCTACACTTGCCGCGGTTGGTCCGTGGATGGGTGACCATCTCCACATACCAAGACCCCTCCGTGCCGCGGAAAGCACGTTAATCCGTTGGTCCCGGCTGTTGTTCTTAGATCTTTGACAGTCATTACGGGTAGTCAGAAGCCCGAAAGTCTGACAACCAGCCTTACCAAGGAGTATCGTATTACCCAGTCACTGGGTTGTGTAGGTCAGATAGGCAGTCGCTCCATGTAAAATACCGGTATTCAGCTGCATCCGGTTAGACTGGAAGCTGACCCCAACATAGTTGGGAAAAGGCTAGGCAGATAATAGTGACAGTTGAGCTAATAGACAACATAATGTAATGCTCTCTGGTTAGGTTTCAGCAATCAAGCAGAGTCACAGCCACCAGACGATAAAAGAAAAACTTAACTCAATAAAACATTCCAAAAATTCTATCTTTATAAACTTACGTTTTCCAGAATTCCTACAATTTATTTCCAATCGCCTCAAACCCGCAGTTCAATGCGTCGGTATTTATTTGCATCTCGATGCTCATTTGTCTTTGGTGTCACACTCATTTACCAGCCCCGGGTCTGATAAATATTTAGCTTCACCTTATTAAGTGTAGGTTAGCGTTATATATTAAGTACCTTGGGATATAAAGACACATTGTTGGTTTACAATATATTGCTCTTTGGTTAATTATATAGATAGATAGATAGATAAATCGTTTATTCAGTGCAACAAAAGACACAAATACAGGTATTAAAAACATCCAAAAAGTAGTATATGTATTATACAGCATGTATCAGAATGATTTAGTGGATCTTTGACAGTCGTTACGGGTAGTCAGAAGCCCGAAAGTCTGACAACCAGTCTTACCAAGGGGTATCGTATTACCCAGTAACTTGGTTGTGGAGGTCAGATAGGCAGTCGCTCCGTGTAAAATACTGGTATTCAGCTGCATCTGGTTAGACTGGAAACCGACTCCAAGATAGTTGGGAAAAGGCTAAGCAGACGATGATGATATTGTATCAGAAACCTTTGGTCATAATTAAGGGTGTGGTACACACTTCGATCAATAATTGATCGAAGGGTACACACCATGAAACTGAACAACTTCCTCCATGGACCCAAGATCGTAACATTTCCCATACAAAACTTCACTACATGACCTACTGGACCCAGGACCCAAATGTATGGGACAGCTGATTATTTTTTCGCAATTACTATGTTAGCCTCATCGATGGTGGCGCGTGTGTTGGATCATTCGGTTCCCTACAAAATGGTTGAGCTAGATGGTGCTGATCCACGCGCCATGTTCGTGAACGGGCGCCGTCGGTTGAGACTGGTCATTTCTTAACTGCCAAGGCTTATTTTTAATCTTATATTTTGAAATGTTTCTTCATTTGTGTTTTTTTTTTACATTGTTCTCGCATATAGAAGCAACAATAATTATGTACCCACGATTTGTAATATCTTGATTTAAAAGAGTGTCCATGGAGTTTCTTGCCCGTTCTTCTCCATTGAGATCTACGTTTTGGAATGGGCAACTAGCTTCAACTTTCTGATTAACTGACGGACTGTTTTAATTTTGACAATTCAAAAGTGCCTGTACAAGGTTTAATTGAAATAAATGCTTTGAGTTTGAGTTTGAGTTTGAGCCCCATGGAGAAAATTGTTCAGTTTAAAGGTCTGTATCACACCCTTAATTATTTTGACCACCCCTTTCTCAAAAGTGTGGAACCTAATAGAAACACGCTTGTGCGATACGACTGAAAGCAAAGCTAATAATCTCTATTCTTATACAGCACGTTTCAAGAAGTGCTATCTATGAACAGAGATCTCTGTCAACAGTGCTTCCTATGGACCGAGATATCTACAAACAATGTTTTCTATCAAAAAAGTTTTCGGCGAAACGTTCTGTCTAGGAATAGAGATGTCTATTAGCTTTGCTTTCTGTATGTAGTCGTATCGTACAAGCGTGTTTCTATCTTAGGTTCCACACACACCGCTTTCTCAAACGTGCTCTATAAGCTGCATGTTGCAATAATAACTTTGTAAGAGCTATGCGTACAGTACCCGGCGATAAATATTGCACATCGACCTTTTTACACAAAACCATTTTATACTAAGAATAAAAATAATTATCAAAAGAAGCAAATCATAATTGTTTTAACAGCTCCTAATAGATACCGGACTGTTTGTATTTCGTGCGACAGAGATAACGCTCTACGAAGCCGAAATTAGCCGATTGTCTCTTTCCAAAGGTCGCTGTGCAATATTTATCGCCGGGTACTGTAGCCTCTTGTCCATAACATATACCAGCTAGAAGTATCATGCGGTTTCTTGAAATCGAGCAACAAACAATCACAACAGACTGGTATTTCGCAGTGTCATTCAATGAAACAATCTTAATACACTGATTTTTCGTGTGCATATTTTTAGGGTTCTGTATCTCAAAAGGAAAAACGGACCTCTTATAGGATCACTTTGTTGTCCGTCTGTCTGTCAAAACCCTTTATCTCGGGAACGCTTAAAGGTATCGAGTTGAAATTAAAACCATATACTCAAGTCTACAGTCCCTTGAAGATGTGACAAATCAAACTTCTAAGTTAACATTTAAAAAAGATACGTCCGTTTATGTCGCAAAAAACGTATATTTCGACACTTTCAAGGGAATCAAAATTTATAGGGTACTTCCCTTTGACCTGGAATCCTGAAATTTGGCAAGAAGCTAGAGCATGTAGCACAAGTAAAGGAAAACAATCTGAAAGCCGTAAATTTGTAGTTACTATAAAAAAAAACACTGGCACTCCGGTAGTGCCGACAGAAGTGAAAACTTGAACAATTACGAGTGTATTTTGTGAATCGTCTTATAAACAAAACACGCGTGTTAAGGTGTGTTCCTTATTTTATAGGGTTTTTTGCAAATCAGGTATGATGACCAAAGTGACTGGTTTATTCTTCTCGTGAAAGGAATTTATTCAGATTTGCTCGTCGTCAGTTATAATAATATATCCGTGGTTCAGCGCCATCTCGTCGTTGTTGGATGAACTACGTAGTTAGTACGCGAGGCCCTCGTAGTTCTTCCCGATGTGCATAGATGGCGCTGTCCTCAACAACGCGCTCGTCGTTGTTGGATGAACTACGTAGTTAGTACGCGAGGCCCTCGTAGTTCTTCCCGATGTGCATAGATGGCGCTGTCTTACGTTTTACGTCTTACGAATTTTCGATCAGGGTCACGTGACCTGACGCGAATTTAGAAGTTTTTACCCATTCCAAAAAAAGTACACAGCGCCGCTAAAGAAGTTTTCACTTCAAAAATCCCGTGATATAGTACTATTTTTTTTTTTGTTACAAGTAAACCTATTTTTCTTTCTTATTCTACAAAGCCACAAAGAAAAGTTCAAAGCTAAGGAAACTGAATCAGCAGTACATAAGCACATTATCATTATTAAACTCTTTCACAGAAATATCCTCAAAAGAGCTTAAGGAAATCTCCAAAATAAAACCTAAAAGAGATCGTGTTCAACCAACCCTTTTTAATACCCAAATCATCATTACCCTGATTGTTAATCTACAAAGAGGACAAATTAATGAATTTCAAACTAATTAGCAATACACTCATCAAAATATTTATGAGCAGTTCCAATTAACTCCGTATCTTCGTTGTTGTTGTTGTTAATTTACTTTTAATTTGTTTTTAATTACACGCAAATAAAATTCATTATACGTTTATAAAGTAATTTTGTAAAGATGAGGGTGGCATAATCTATCTAGATTAAATAAAGAATTATTATTAACTAGCGACCCGCCCCGGCTTCGCACGGGTGCATTGCTGATACTAAATACACTACAGAAAAACTGTGAACGTTGTATATAAAAACATAGCGGCCCGCTCCGGCTACATACAATTATTGATCGTAACTTACTTATAATTACTGATACGTTGTCGCGCTGAAAAGCACGTTTTTATAATAAACGCGTCCGATCGCTGCTGAATTCAAAGTGCTACCTAGAGGGAAAACCGCGGCCTCAGACGCGCTATTTATTGGCACGCTCTTGCCGCACCGGGCGGCCGGCCGGTACCGCCGCAAACGCTACGTCCCGCAATTTTTAAATCTGTAATATCTTCGAAAATATTCACTTAAATCATGTGGTGTAAAGGGCCATATAGATCTATATTAAATGAACAATGTATTCAAGGTATTTAATTGGTTAAGGATTAATGCTGTATTGGTTAAAATCGCTTCGAAAATTAGCCATTATTTGTCGTAAAAAGTAAATGACAAAAAAAAGTTATTGTGGGTTATCCATAAGAGATAGACATATACCATCACGGACTTTTCTGTAGACCTTTTCAATGTGTACAATACTTAGTACATTATTTTGATAAAACTCGTAGGGTTCAGCCTGCGTTTGCAATGTAAGCGGAAAAAATGTAATTATTTACGACATCACATTAGAAACCTCAAAAATAACAGTACTTCTCCACTATTTAATGGATGTTATTATACATCTAAACCTTCCTCTTGAATCACTCTATCTATTAAAAAAAACCGCATCAAAATCCGTTGCGTAGTTTCAAAGATTTAAGCATACAAAGGGACAAAGGGACATAGGGACAGAGAAAGCGACTTTGTTTTATACTATGTAGTGATTTATTTTTAATTAAGGGCGCATAAATTAAAATCTATTGTTGAGAACGACTGCTTAGTTATCTTTGTTTCTTTTGGATGTTATTTCTTAGAAAAGTGGGTAAATTAATCTGCCTAGCATTTTCACAGCATTTTTTATATATTGGACTACCAGTTTAATCGAGTGCAGCTAAATACCAGTATTTAACTTTATTTTAAACAAATTTTTATGATTTTGGTGCATGGTAACAAAACTTAATGAGTTTATGTTGGTATCAACTGCAGACCAACTTACTACTGAATATATAAATAAAAAAACATGCCAGTTACTGGGTAACACGATACCCCATGGTTAGACTGGTTGTCAGAGTTTTGAGCTTCTAACTACTTAGATAAGTGTGTAGTTAAAGTATTTTTTTGTTTTGGCCGTTTTGCGTAGATCTGACGCATATTTTCTCCCAAATTGTTGTTTTGTTTTTTTTGTTTTTTTTTTTTTATCTTTATGCGTCATGTTTGCCGCAAATAAACGTATTTTCTTTCTTTCTTCTTTTTTTTCTAAAAAAAACATTGCCAGTCCTTTTACACCTGCAGCCTGTGGGTTAACTATACGCAGCGGACATACAGCGATTTGCGCGTTCAATACAATAACGCGTTCCGGGTGCTGATGGGGCTGCCGCGCCACTGCAGCGCCTCCGCGATGTTCGGGGCGGCTACCTGGAGGAGACCTTCACCCATGTGGGATCCTTATCTCAAACCCAAATCTTAAAATTTCAAACTAATAATACTAACAACTATACCTACTCCATTTGAAATAAGATTAGACATTTAAATAAACTTTTTTGCAGTCCGTTCAATCGATTTTGACTTCTATTCCGTAGGCATAAGGATCATATTAAAAGCAAAAAGTGATTACAATACCAACTGTTTACTGCAGCTGCCATATGTCATGCCACCAACGCAATATAATTCAAAATCGGTTGAACGGACTGTAAAAAGGGTTTATTTAAATGTCTAATCTTATTCCAAATGGAGTATAGGTAAGCAAACTACTAAATCGCATACTCACGTTTATATTATTTAAAGTGTCATAAACTATGTAAGATATGGAAGAAATAAAAGGCTTAATTATTATTATCTGAAATATATGTACAACTTTTCACTTCTGTTCGAATGCTTCAAACCTGTGCTAAAACTCCATAGCGATTCTCGTATTAGCTTCGGAGCCTTCATATCTTTGTCAGCATATTGAACAATTTCCACTTTATATATTTTTTAAATCAAAACCCTTATTTTATTAATTCAGTGGCTGATCACTGAATACCTTTATACCGCTGTAAAATTAAAAACGAGAGCAGCATGTCGATTCTGTAAAAATCTCACCGTGAATACTTGCGTGGAGTGAGCTGTCAGTGTCATCCCACTGATGCTAGGGATTGACCATGCAAACATTTACAATCATAAAAGAGATTTTAATAATATTTTTTAATGCTAATCCTATTGATATTTTTATATAATTCAAAGCTAGTATTTTAGTGGTCAAAACATTCGCCAGCGCCTAACGCGCTTGCGCGGCGTGAAATATGGCTCATTCCGAATTAAGTCATCATCGCTCACATGAATAATTTGCTTTCCGATTTAGATAAATGACTACTATGGCAGCTGAGAGTCAGTAATATACCTATTCACTTGAATAGTTACTCATGGTTGGATTATAGTATTTATTTGTGTATACACCACGAATTTCCTCTTCTTTGGTAAGGTGGCGACTGTAGCCAGAAGCACAATTTCGAAAATGCCACGTTAGTTTAAAGATCGGTGATAATTATTAATTTAGGGCATGGTCGGTAGTCGGCGTTATCGCAAGATGGCACATGCCATGACTTCATATATGTCGATTCACGGGACATCGTTATCGCGTTCACGTTAATTCAGAAAAGGGCCCTAATTCACTATGACCACTTAATGATTCATTACTTCGAAACCACGTTAATTCCTTAATAACCTAATCACTACATCTGCTATTAACGTATTCTCTATGACACAATGACCGAAACCGGTTTGAACTGTCAAAATACCACGCTTGACAACCGTACGGCGTGGTAAGATTATGCGGGGAATAATAGATAAATACCATACAGCAGAATTGGGGTCAAGGTGTAAGCACGCTGTAGTCGATTACAGTGCAATTCGGAATGTACCATATATCACTCCACTCGAATCTCGTAACCATGGCAACACCACCTCGGCGTCAACACCTCCACCAGCCGCGTTTTGATTGGCGAATACCTCGTCTTTTTCTACTTTAGAGTTACACATTTTGAAAATCGCTCAACGAAAACTTTGCTTAATCTGCCCCTTGGCAGACTCTAAGGCAGGGTCGCCATATCGAAGGTCGCCATGAAATGTTGGGGGTTCAAGGGTCGTTAGAATTAGACAACCAGCTTGATAGAATGTACTTTAATGAATATCTAGTGAATTTATGTTACAATGCGCATTGATGTAAACTGCTTACTTATATTTTAAAGGAGTGTACTTACTACGTTATGCACTATTAGGGACCATACATACACTTCAGGGTTGACACCAACCACTTCTTTATTTAAGGGTTACTAGAGGTGCAGTGCAAACACGGGCGCGCGATGAGCGAGAAAATATTTGCACTTATTTGACGTTGGTATTGCATTTTCCTAATGTTCTTATACATGACGCCTTACAAGTTAAATATGTAAAAACAAATCTCTAATGTGATAATGAGTGACTAACGCGCAAGCGCGGCGTGATCTTATCACTTCACCTTCACTCCACCCGATTCACGACATTAAATGTCGTGAATCGGGTGAAGTGAAGGTGAAGTGATCACGCAATCTGCAATGTGATAATGACAGTGAATAACGCGCAAGCGCGGCGTGATCTTATCTTACTTCACCTTCACTTCACCCGATTTACGACATTTAGTGTCGTGAATCGGGTGAAGTGATCACGCCACACAAACTACGTGGGATTACATTCTATGGTCCGTCAGCTAGGCATCCGTTAGCACTCGATGACTTGACACACTCGGTTATCTCTTCTAATTCAATAGATTTGGGTTAATAACAACGCTGAACATCGTCGCAGTCTTTACTAGACTCGATCTACAATTGCTCATAATAACCAAACAATGTCGATGCGTATTTTCATCAGTCTAGCTGTCATAAACGTGAATGTTTTAATTTTATTTACTGTTCGTGCGTGACGCGCTCGCGCCTCAGTCTATATAAGGACTTACTAGACTAGGGAAAAAATAAAAAAAAACAGGATTGAGATTCTGACTGCGCTTCTGTTTTGCTATTTTATTGTAAGTAAAACCCCACAAAATATTAATGTTTTGGCCACTAAAATACTAGCTTTGAATTATATAAAAATATCAATAGGATTAGGCTAAAAAAATATTATTAAAATCTCGATTATGATTGTAAATGTATGCTTGGTCAATCCCTAGTATCTGGTAAGATGACACTGACAGTTCACTCCACGCTCACTTCACCTAAGTTTTCACGGTGAGATGGTTACAGAATCGCACTGCTGAATAAGTCCGCGCGTGCTGTAATTAAAACAAGATCGGCGGATACAAAATAATTCGATTAAGGACTAAAGCGGCCGGTCCGATTGCAATCCGTTTTCGATGCGATATGCAAATAGACAATCAAATCATCCCTTCCCTTTGAAGGGTTCGATTACAATGATCGGTGGGAGTTTGTTTTTCTATATGAAATGTTTTATTAAGGCTATATGAACTTCTAGTAAATGGCTAAGGGCTTCGAAGTTACCAAATATTACGTTCTTATAATATGAAATTGACGTTTTATCGTACTGGCCACTTTGATCTCCATTATATGGCTTTCGGTTAAGAATCCCAAATTCAAATTTATTTAAAATTTAGGCTTGTGTATTTGTGTTTCGAATTTAGTAATTCATCTGTTTTCTGTTTGTTCACGATATGGAATACTTAAAATATCACATTATTTACGAATACCAGTTCCACCGTGGCACCAGAGCTGTAGAAACAGCTCAAAGGATTAATGTTGTGTATGGAAAAGCTACTGTAAAAGAAAGCACGGTACGTTTTTGGATCCAACGTTTTCGTTCTAGAAATATTGACCTACAGAAAAAATCTTGAGACCCTAGACCCAAGTTGTCAGTGAAAAATTGAAAGTGGTCGTGGAAGCGGATCTATCGCAAACCACGTCAATACCAGCACCCAGCATCTATGTCATTCAAACGCCAAAAGATCTTTGAAGCACTGCAGGTACACTTAATACGTTTAATATTCTAACCCTACGAAGACAAAGCTGAACTGCCAAAAAAAAAAGAAACTTGAAAAGAAGCAAATACAATATAACGAGGTCACAGCACGTTTTCCGAACCTTTTGCATAAAGATTTAGTTCTAAGAGTAAATCATTATTTCGAAACCATGCATAAACTTACAAGAGCTGTTATCATAATCAGCGTAATTTTCCCACTGCTGGGACACAGGCCCCTCTCGGTGAGAGCGAGTAGGCCGTAATCCACCACGCGGGTTCAATGCGGGCTGGTAGATGTCACATGTCTTCGAATTTTTGGTTCTAGGACATGCCGGTTCCCTCACGATGTTTTCCTTCACCGTTTTGAGAGCAGTGGTGATAAAATAATTTACTCAAAGTAAAGTGCTTGCTTGAGTTCGAACCCCCGACCTCCGACTCGTAAGTCGCGTTACCACTGGGCCATCACTAAAAGAGAGAGCAGTTACTTTATTGGAATCCCAAATCAACGGGAACTATCATTAACGTCGGCAACTTGATATCAGCAAGATGTCATTGGCCATAGCGTTGAGCAAAACATTTCAATTTTGGCGAAACTCAGGGACAGACATAAATCAAGGCAATGATGACAGAACGGTAATGTTCACATTACAATAAGTAAAACATCAGTCTTATGTTGACTTAGAAGTACGTGGTTATATTTGTATGAACCCCTGACGCAGGTCCTCACCGGACACGGATGTTTCGGAAGGTTCCTGCACATCATCAGGCGGGAGGAGAGTAATGGGTAGCTCACCGTCCGGTCAGCACCAGGCCCGCGCCGGACGGCGCGTACGTGTTCCACGCGCGCCTCAAAGAGATGTCAGCATCAAGTGAAGGGGGCCCGTCAGGGCCGAAGTCTACCGGGTCAGCGGGATTGTCCGAAAGGGTTACCGCTGGCCCGGAACATAAAGGGCTAAGGAAGAAACACGGGTGGGTTTTAGTCAGTAAGAGCACTCTTACTGACTAAAACTCACCCGTGTTTCTTCCTTAGCCCAAGTGAGTGAGTGAGGTAGTGTCAGAACAATCCCTTCCACTCCACCTAGAGCGGGAGGGGTTATTTGATAATTTCTCATACTCAAAAAAAAAAGCATGTATGTTTGTTAGGAAATATAAAGAACTGTTCAAAACAGCTGAGGAAATAACTTCTCGAAGTCGCCGCGTCAACACAGACTTGTACTAGATGAGCTCCCTAGGTTAGCAAAATATAATAAAAGCTGTCTGGCTATGATGTGTACGTGTTTATAATAAACTAGCACCGCCCCGCGGTTTTACCCGCATAAGTGTCGTTCCCGTAGGAATATCGGGATAAAAACTATCCTATGTCCTTCCCCGGGATGCAATCTATTTCTCTGCCAAATTTTCGAAATCCGTTCAGTGGTTTAGGCGTGAAAAGGTAACATACAGACAGACAGAGTTACTTTCGAATTTATAATATTAGTATAGATTACCTAATGTATTAAAAATATGAAATTGTAGGTTATTCAATATTAAACTATATAAATGGCTGAATGAAAATAATTTCTGTAATGTTAAGGATTTTTTTAACACAAATTATAATGTTTGTAAATTCAATTTTGTTTATTCGTGAAATTTGCATGCTTTAATTTTTAAACAAAACATGTATGCTCTCATATGCTTTAATAATACTTTTGTATAGATACCATGTTTTACGCAAATAAATTATCTTATCTTATCTTATCTATTTGTAGGCTCACAGAGTCCGTGTGGAGAGAAACCCGGTTTTTTCCTTATAAGTATCACCCTTATTTGCCAGCTCAGTGAATTATCTCAGTGACATAAGGCTTGAACAAAACAAAAATATAAATAATTATGGTGGGCCAAGTAAGCATAACTTATAAGCTTCTCTACATCTTGAACATTGTGTTAAGATCTTATATAATTGAAATGGAGTGACATAATAAATTAAAATAACGTCCGGTGTTATTTAGCTATCCATAGGTAATCCATAGGTAATACAGTAAAACCCGCTTAAGACGATTTCTCAGGGACCCTACCAAAAACGCGTCTTAAGCGAGAAAGCGTATTATGCGGGATAGGGAAAATAAATCGTACTACATAATATTATTATGTATTATGTTCTAATTTTGGTATATATAGGTATTAAATTATACATTTATAAATTATATTAAATACGTAGTGTAATTATAATTACATTATTTAAAATAATCACTTATTTTGGTTTGACAGTTGGATCTTCGTCTTCGTCATTGTCACTTAGGGCCTCGTTCTGTGTGTTATTCACATTCTCAATAAGATCTTCAATTGAATGAATTTCGTACGGTGCTACATCGTCATCAATGGAAGAATATCCAGGAAAACCCTGCAGTATCTCGGGTTCTTCTGGCTCGGGCTTGGGCGTATTAAACGGGATGACGAATCGTATTAAGCGTTAAGAAATGTATGAAAATATGTCTCAAGGTGCAGGGACTGGCGTAAAGTGGCGTATTATGCGAGAAATCGTATTAAGCGTGATCGTCTTAAACGGGTTCTACTGTATTATAATCGGAAACTAACTCTTTCTGTCTGTTACCTTTTCGCACCTAAAAACTACTGAACCGATCGTTTTGAAGACAGTTATGCGACTTTTCATCATGGGTATTAGTATTAACAAAAAATACACGCAGAAGAAGTCGCGAGCTGCAGCTAGTATTTAATAAAATCCAATTTTAGATAAAGATTCCGTGTTTTGGTATAACAGAACCGCCAAACAAATGAAGGTAGGCATTATTATGATCGCATCCTATCAACTTCGACAACAATATTAATTTACTCTGAGCTCAAACCTAATACTTATGTAATTATTTGTTAACGTAATTACAACAGCAATTACGTAGTACACTGACGTTGGCAGAGAAAGTGCTCCACTTTGTATAACCCGGCAGAATTAAGAAGCAAAGAGATTGTTATAAAAATAACTTTTCATGTAAACTTTTTAATTTTATAGGGTTATATGTACTGTAGGAAAGTGATCGGGGTATTGAAAGGTGCAATCATCAGCTCCGGTAGCCGTGATCGTCTAGTGGTTAGGACCCTACGTTGTGGCCGTAGTAACCCAGGTTCGAATCCTGGTCACGGCAGTGATACACTGTCGCGGCGGAGCATATATTTGTGTTTTTTAAGAAAAACAAAACAATCCATAAAAAAATGAATGGTCCCCTTGAAATATGTTTTCAACTGTCAAGGACCGTGCTCACTCGGAATATACAGTAAATTTTGTTACCCCTACCTGGGCGTAGGTACCTACATACCTACGCCCAGCCAGGGGTAACAAAATTTTCATCTCATCTTGGGTCATCTGTACATACAGATGACCCAAGGAGACATTACAATAACAAAATAATAAATATGAAGAAATGATACACCTTACCTAATAGATATTGCCGTTCCCAACACATACCTAACATTCATAAGACAATATCCGAAGAAATAGGGTTATTTTAACTATTTTTAAGCGCAACCAACTAAGCACAACTAATGAGTAATGAGTAACACAGAACACAAAGAAGATGAAGTAAATAGAATATGGCGCGAACAAAAAGTTTACACTGTCCCTCCCTATAAGTACTCTCCACAACAGGCATCATCCCTAATCACCTTCTCCATAGCCTTAAATAAAATTACTAAACCTAAAAGAAACCCTCTACAAAAAGCTACCATTTTAAATACATGTCGCATTGTCAGAAAGTTCATGCCAATAGATGAAACGAAATAGCTCCTCGTCACAACACATCTTTAATATAACACACCACACGCTGCACTTACCTTGCTTCGGTCCGTAGATGTTGCAAAATATTAAAGAAATAGAACAACATAATAACAAAAGAATCTAAAACATAATTTCATCTTTGTATTCATTGATTTATGAAAAAGTACGTGGGTAGTTTGATCTTTGCCCTTATGACGTCAACAGAACTTGGCGCATAAGGCTTCGTCTGCCTGAATGGTTCGTGCTTAATCACATTTGACCTGAACTTGGTAACAGAAACTGACGTAGGTTTGGCTTCAGCAGCTTTGTTGAAGCTGTGTACCTAAATGGCTTATCACTTTCTGTTTTGAGTGATAGATATACATTATGTATATTGTACATATATGACGGAGAAGGTATGTGTGTCTCGTTATCATCAGCCATGTTTTACCTACTGTGGGCGTACTGGTGTGTAGTGTTGGTTATTGCGCAATAGAAAAACGGTTTGCAGTTCAAATCAGATTATAATTTCATGAACAAATTAATCACACACTGTAGGTACACGACACAACCAGATACGGAACGCGGGACAGTTTCTGAGCACATGTCGTTCGTACTATGTCCAATGTCCAAGTCCCACATCGTTCTATCGCGCTGTCGTCGACCCCCACGAATTTAGGCTAGACTCTGTCAAGCGCCACCAGATGGCGCTAGCGTTCCAAATAGTCCGTCGAATGACCAGATGCGAGATATAATTTAGGTTATCATATTATCATGTTCGAAAAAAACACAATGATTCTCCTACTCAATAAAAATCATAAATTCACTCATTGACTGGCAGAAATCGCACAACGTAAACCGTAGACCGGTTTACGTTGTGCGATTTCTGTCAGATTCTTTTGCCACTTTATTTTCGTCAATAATTCACCAATCGATTCAGTTTATGTTAGAGAAATAGTAACTTTTATTGAATCGCTTATATTGACAGTTGAGCGTTTCAGTTGAGCTGCCCTATGAACGTCGTGGTACCAAACAAGTACAAAATTGAATGAATGAAACCAAAACTTGCGACTCAGTTTGGGACAATCGCTGTCAGATGACATGGCCTAAATTGAATCATTAAACTGACGTCATGGTACGAATTAGAAGAACAGTTCAGTTTAGGTCCTAAAATGGACCGCGTTAAGAGCTCGTGGTAGGCCTCCTGAATCCATGGTAACAGGTTGCACGTTGATGTCCGATACCACCGGTATAACGAAAGTCAGCACTAAGGTAGGATTTTGAAAATTCATCCCCTAAAGGGGTTTGAAGTGTTTCCCCGATAAACTTAAATAGAATATGAAAGTTTGTATGGAATTTGTTCGGGTCTGCAACGAGGTGATCCGGCAGAGAACCAAAGTTGTCGACATAGCTCACAGAATAAGCAAGTTGAAGTGGCAGTGGGCCGGCCATATAAGGATGGCCCCTATAACACAGGATTTTCCTAGCATCGGGGTCATTTTTCACAAAAATTGAGCACAAATGTATTATCATAATAATGTCATATGCATTGTATTTCTTCTTTTTGCTAAAAAAATATTATTAGCTGTAGAACCGATAACCATTGGGTTAGACGTATTCTTGAGGTGGGATGCCGTCAGGCTAGGTGGAGCGACGATGGCTGGTAGCACCTGGATGAGAGTAGCCGAAAATTTAGTAGAATGGCGTGCAAAAGGAGAGACCTATGTCCAGCAGTGGACTGCTGTAAGCTGATGATTATGGAAGTTCGTAATTTTTTCCGATGGGATATCAAATCGGACACATGACTTGTCATGGTACCATTCTCGAGAAAATTGACTCTAGTTAATATATTGCTAGTTGAAAAGGTACAGACGCCAACACATCAAGCTACCCGAAACTGTCAAATTTTCCCAATCAACTTTGAACCTTATGCTTTAGCGATAAAGTTGAAAATCTATTAAAGAAATTTGACAGATTGTAGTAGCTTGATGTGCTGGCGTCTGAACATGAAATTACGTAAAACAGTACAAAATAATTTAACTGCCCACTTGGGAGAAATATCTTGCTTAAATTAACATATTAAAGTTAGTAAAAATGAAATAAATAAAACAACTTACGCATTGAGATTGTAGCATAATATTTTTGTAAAAAAGCCGCATCTTGAATATAAAGTGTTCCCCCGGCATAACTCTGTTGTTACAAAAACCATTTTAGGCAGGCAAGTGACAGTTCGCATGGATTCTGCAAGCGTTCTCCGACAGTCGTTTCTCCTTTGCAGGGTGAATAATAATGATAGGGGAAGTTTTCTTCAGATATTATTATGAAAAAAGCGTATGAAAAATACAAAGAAAAATATTGAAGGTGACTTGCTTTTTATACGGTAACACATTTTTATTGACCACGTCTGTTAAAAATCAAGGCTAAAATACCTATAAATACAGATTCAGACATTTTTTGTATGAATGTGACTCATATCTCATAAAAAATATGTTTGGAACAATTTTTTTTTTCTTCATATTTCTTACTTAAGTCAATGGAAAAAGTCTTCGCCGTAAGCACTAAACGATAGAAAGTTCCGAAATTAGTTTCCACTAAAACGGCTCCAAATTGTTCTAAGAACTCAAAATGGTCGACGAGACGCGCCATTCAATTGTAATAACGGGCAAAGGGTGTTTTATTCTTCCTTTTATAGTCGACTAACGTGGGGTGGGTTAGTTATAGTCACGTTTTTATTACGTACTAACGTATTTGTATTGATGTAAATGAAGGATAACCAAAGGCCATTTCTTAAATAGCTATTAAGATAAATTGCCTAGGTAATGATGGCCGTTTTGGTTATTTCTATTCTTTAATAATAAATTAATATCACACTAATATTGTATAGGCGAAAGTTTGTGAGTGTTTGTGTGTATGTTTATATGTCACAAACTTTCGCTTTTATATTATGTGTGATAATTTTCTTTTCGATGGAGAGAACTGATTTATCAGCGTGATTGTAGTATAATGTACCTATTCAAATTACTTGATATTACTGTTACTTTTAGCCTACATTAACCCACTACTGGGCAAAGTCTGACAGACCTCTACATGACTTTCAGCAGTTCCAGTTGTATTATACTAAAGCCATGAAAAGTACAAATAATCACAATTTCGATTTTTAAACAAATTTTAATAGATGCCTATTGATGAGACAATAATTTCCAAAAAAAATAAATTTTGATTTGTGAAAATCCTACAAACAATTTAATTTCATCCACTTTTGTTAAAATAGGTATTATTCTGTTGTTACAGATCTCAAAGATGCTGCGTGATGTACAGTAACACAAGCGATGCGGAGCGGGATGCGGCGGAGGAGACGACGCTCGCGGCGCTCGTAGCGCTCTACGTGCTCGTGTCTGTCATAGGTATTATTGGTAAGTGTATGTAACGACCCACCCACATCAGACCACCAACTCACACTGGGCCACCAACCCGAGCTGAGCCACCAACCCGCGCTGAGCCACCAACCCGCGCTGGGCCACCAACCCGCGCTGGGCCACCAATCCACGCTGGGCCACCAACCCGCGCTGAGCCACTAACCCGCGCTGAGCCACCAACTCGCGCTAGGCCACCAACCCGCGCTGGACCACCAACCCGCGCTGGGCTACCAACCCACCCCGGGGCCGCGTGGTTTATTACAGCTTGCTCTCTAACACAGACAGGAAGCTTGGTCTGAGGCCTAGCAATGGCAAAACTGTAGGCCTAAAATAATGTTCAGGGCGAGCGAAGCGAGCCCTGCTATATCCCACAACCTAAGCATTTTGTGGTACACTTTACGGAAAAACTATTACGCCTATTGATTTGTGCTTTAACATAATAATTTCTATTTATATGTAGATGTGTTATCAGTAAAAAAAATAATAATTTAAATTACGAAAAAAAATATTTAAAAAAACTGCCTTAAAGATTATTACCACGCAGAAAAACGACGCGAGCCCTCACAAAGCTCTGCTTTTAGCTAGTGTTAATATTATTCCCGTGTCCATAAGTTAATTATTACTACGAGATTTTATTATACTAATACTATAAGTACTTACTACTAATACTCTTTTCCAACTATACTTTTATAACTATAATCTGGCGAACAAATGCTGCGTCATGCAAACTGCAAAGTAGACTAGTTCCACTATTCCCCAACAGATAGCGCTGTGGATTGGCAGCCCATTTTTGAATCGCGGTGTTAAGATTCTCCTTCGTTTAGTTGGGTCATGCAGCGTTATAAAATGATTGCATGCTTGCATTGCCTGCAACAAATGCTCGTATTTAATTTTTTACCACGAATGGTCGTCACCGACGTCCATAATGAATTTTTGAATACTTCGCTCCAACGAAGTTTATTAAACTAAAGAAATTAATTTCATAATTAAGTCACACATTAGTTGTCAATGTGACTTAATAAATAAGTCACATTAGTTTATTATGTGCCTTAATGATTAAGTTTAAACTAAGTTTCTAATATGTCTGTATCGTCCTTTCTTCCGTACATAATATATCGTATAGTCCTCCCCATCGCGTATGGATTGTGAGGCATTAAGTCTCTCTCATGCATCAAATTATTTCGTGTTAAATTCGACTATTCTTACCGGTGAATACATTTTACACACAACTAAGATTTTCTGAATCAAACAACTTAGCACGTCCAAGATCAACCGTTCAGCATTCTTTCAAATAAAATCAAATTTTACGTACACGTAATTATTAAGTAGTATTTTGCATAACATGAATAGACTGGAATATGGGGATACTCGACATAATCGTACTTCGATTTCAATGGATCGCCGCCCGTTCAAAAAGTTTTTATGTACCTAAAGGCGGCTAATTCAAGGACAACAATTGTGTAATATTTGAGGGTTGACATTGGAAAGAGTTATTAACATCATAAATGGTACAAATAATAGTCTCTATTGATAATGCTCGCTTGACAGAAAATACTTGATGTACAGTTCCAAGCATAATTGGAGTTAGTCCGTAATATTTGTTACGGCCGCGAATCATATATTAATCAACGTACAACTTAATACTGACCAGCAAATTGCAAAAACCTAAAAAAATTGAATTTCGCGGGCTACCCTGGCAGTTTCGCCTTAACATACAAAGTGCAAGCCTTTTTTTTTCATTATTATTATTTTCGATCATTCCAGTTCCGTGTTCGCGATTATAGATCTGTTTTTTTTTTTTATTCGGGTTAACATAAATCTATTTTCAATCGACAGATAATTTTTATTCGTGGAGTAAAATTGACGTCTGACAGATTTTGCATGGAAGAACTGTCAAAAATTCCTCGGATATAAATTATCAGGCGCTGGAAAAATCAGCAGTACCTATATGAAAAATAAGGTTACAATAATAACTCTATTTTACCCGCGACTGCGCGCGTCTATATTGTTTTATTTATACTATTCGCGTCAGTTTGAACACCAACATACGAATTAGTTAACACAATCGACGCGAGCGAATTTCGTCCCGCGCGGGATTTGGCTCAGTTTGGCCAGGACTTTGTCCTTCCAAAAAAATGTTCAACAGTGTTTGTATCATGTAATGGCTTATAATACTGACTTATTATTATATTGTTATACAGGCAATGTAAGCTTGATGGCAGCGCTTGCGTCGGGCGGGGCCTCACGACTGCGCACGCCACAGATGCTGAGTGCATGTGCGGCTGACTTCCTGGTCTGTGCAGCCAGCGCTCCCTTAGCAGCCACCCGAGCAGCGAAGATAGACGAGCTGCCGTGCCAGGTCACATATTATATTGAGGTAATTTTGGTTTGAATTTACTTAAGACAATTGTGCTTCCCGACGAGTTCTTGAGTGGAGACCGCGACTCGGCAAACGTAGTGTAGGACGCCCTCCGGCCAGGTGGGATGACGATCTGCGAAAGACTGCAGGCAGATGCTGGATGCGTCAAGCTGAAGACAGGGTGCTATGGCGCTCATTAGGGGGGGCCTATGTCCAGCAGTGGACTGCTATAGGCTGACGATGATGATGATGATGATGAATTGTGCTTCCCGGCAGGAGTGAAAGGGTTATTCCAGGTTAAATGGGCACAAATTTAGATTACGGGCTGCTCCTTTATAAAAAACCTAATCACACTTCGCCCATCCAGGGAATTGAACACCGGGGACCATATGCTCATAAATCTCAGTTTATAAGACGACAAATTATATAGGAACTCCAAAGACGTTCAAATGGCAGTTGGAAAAGAATGGATGCGAGAGGCTGTGCTACTAAAGGGGTTTACAGGACCTAAACACAAAAAACGCAAGTTTTAGAAACAATAAAAGTTATGATCGACTACAGTAAACAAAATCAGAAAAATATATGACATTCTTCAGGATATATGCTAGGTAGATAGTGTGTTGAAAACATAATACAACTAAATTGATATGATAGAAAAAAATCATGAAGATACCTCTAAAAACTTTCTTTTTACGATAAAAACCATACTAATATACGTACATAATAATATATCATTCTGATTTTTTGTCAGAGTATTCTACAAGCACCATACTAAAAGACTAGTGTTCTAATTTTTTTTGTCCAAAAATAGATTTTTTGTAATTAAATAATTGCTTCATATTTTGCAATAAATTACCAACGTTGTGTCATCGCGCTTCTCTTTCTTATCTATGCAGTCTGACAGTGACCGCGCTTTAGGTCATGTAAGCCCCTTAAAAGAAGACTGTCCAATAACGGATTATGTATATTCTGTGTTAATTATAGACGTGAGGCATAAATATTAGAACAGGTATGTGGATTAGGTATTTTTCGATGCGAGTCCGTACCTAATCCAAAGCGTCGAGGATTAGGTATGGCACAAAATATTCGTACAGTCTACACAGAAGGTATTTTGTACCTTAAAATGTGGGAGTTAAGTTTCAAGTTTAATTAGCACTGCCGCCAGCGCCATCTTTATGAAATACCACTAGACTAAGTTAGTGGCTCCAGCGATTTATTTCGTAACGAATATAGTTATCGTTAGGTGGTGTTATTTTAAATATTCTCGAAGAAAAATAACAAATCATTGACGTCTTTTTATTGGAAATAAATGTGTAAAAATCAGAAACTCATGTAATAATATTGGTCAAATGCATGTTAATATAATAATGCTCTGGTTTCTATTCAGAGAACACCAGTTTTAATTTCCATGCCATGTTACGGTAAAAAAAAGTATGAAGGGTAATTTTGATCACTACCTTTATTAAACGTTAAAAACAAAAGTATTCACGTTAAAGTACCGTTTGCCCATAAAAAAACGAAATTAATATAATCCACCATTCCACAATATATCAGAAACGGAACGTCCATACTCCATGCCGAATATTTCTTACCCAATCCACATACAATGCCATAATATCGGTAACAGGCCAGCGGCTCTACTGAATAAATATTCGGATTAGGTAAATGGATTAGGTATTTTTAAATACTAGGATTAGGTGGATTAGGTATCGTTTTTACCTAATCCGACCCATGTCTAGTTAATTAATGAATTGATGGTTTCCTGTAGATTCCTAATTAATGTTTTCATCCACAGTCATTCCCAGTGGCAGCCAGCACGCTATCCCTGGTAGCGATAGCCGCAGACCGTTGCGGCGCGGTGCGGCGCGGTGGGACCTCGCTGTGTGCACGCCCGCACTTAGCAGTCGTTGCGGTGTGGATCATTGCGCTTTTACTTAGTAAGTCATTGTACAGACGCCAGCACATCAAGCTACTACAATCTGTCAAATTTCTATAATATATTTTCAACTTTATCCCGTGACTTTATCGCTAAAGTATAAGGTTCAAGGTTCATTGGGAAAATTTGACAGTTTCGGGTAGGTTGATGTGCTGGTGTCTGTACAAATCCAGTCGATACCGTATTTAAGTTGATTATATACACTGGCTCACCACCACACCAAGCCCTCTATGCAGGGCCACTTTACCTTCAACTTTTTGTTTTCTTGTTACTTCGCTCGCGCTATTTGTTTTGACTGACAGATGACATTAGTGACAGCAGCTACCGCACTACTTGTGGTAATGGTTGCAATTAGTATGTAATGTTATGTGAATGAGACCTGTTTTTACATATCTAATAAATACATAGATCTACTACAGTTATGTTAGAGAATTATGCCCTTATTAATAAACGTTGTACAGCGTCTGTATAGTACACAACGCTTTGTCTTCTTCTTTCGAAAGTCAAATTACAGACGACTGAAAGAGAGAAATTGGTGTGTAATTATTTATCTGATATAATACGTTTATTAGTAAGGGGGTAAGTATATAACAGATCTGGGCACATAAAATAAAAAATAAAACATTTAATAAAAGAGAGGTAACAAATTATTCCTCTGTATCGATATCAATAGGTAGCGTTTACCCAAAAACCGGGCAGATTTTCCTAAAGCTAAGGCCTACGACGAGAATGTCATTTAATCTAGTCGGTAACTGTTTTTTCATCAACCAAACATAGAAGCTGTTGTGAATTTTGACAGTAGAATTTCGTTTTGACAGGACTTTTGGTAACAGAGACAAAAGAAAAGAAAAAAAAACACGTCATGGGTTTTTTTTTTAACTAGAGAAAAACTATAAATTGTAACACGACTATAAAAATAGCAATTTAAGGGGCTTGTCAGTCAATAAATTACAGCATCCAAACTGGCTTCCTTAAATCAACGAAAGGGCTGTTGTAATACTTGTAATTCCGCAGTAAATATTTTTATTACATTGTTTTACTACCATTATTTGAAATTCATGAATGCAGGGCCCTGAACAGAATCCTTTTATGTCTTCATCCTTTTCTTGTACATTAATCAAATGTATCTTCCCCTTTTACGTTAAACGTGTATCTGTTTGATGTATTGAAGGGTTTATCCCGAATTTTAGAGTGTCTACCTTTGAATAAATTCTCCTCGTCTCTCCGAATCTCGTTACATTTCGTGTAGTACCTAAATGAAACCTCGGTAACTTTTAATGTTCCTTCATATCTGAATTTCCTGTTTTCCCAGGTGCAGCAGCTTTCACAACGACGTGCGTGTCTTGTCCGCCACTGGCGGCGGCCCACGCACTCCTAACCTACTGCTTCCCTGTCATGGCCGTCGCCAGGTGTCACTGGGCAGTGCGGGTCAAGCTCACTGCCCTGTCCCTGACTGCGAGAGCAGCCCACGGCGAGCTGCCCCTCCCCGTGCCCCTTATGAGGAGACCCACACACGTCATCATCGTCGCCGGCGTAGGACCCAGAGAACGCCGCGACGCTGTCGACGTTGGTGATGTGAGATCCAAGAAGAAGCTCCAACCGAGCCTCCTTGGACCACAACCTCAGACGTCTACGCTCAGGTCCCGGCGGCGGCTCGGCAACGTCCTCATGGGGATCGCGGCGATATTCGCCGTGTGCTGGTGTCCGCATGCTGCTATAGTGATAGCGAGTGCGTTTGGCTTGCACGTACCGTTTTTACTGGCGCACTTTGCGCTGTTGCTTGGGTACGCACACTCTGCGCTGAACGCTGTGGCGTACTGGGTGCTGAACCGGCACGCGCTGACGTCGGCGTGTGCGGCGTGGCGCCTGCCGCAGCTGCGCGTGCGGGAGGAGCGGCCCTCCTCGACCAACGAGGCAGCTCTGGGAGCCTTCCACCCGCGCCTCGCTCGGCCGGCGCCCTCCCCCCGGCCTCCCCCCTCAAGCTTCCTCTATTGATGTCCGTCTATCTTCTAAGCTCTGTCAATCTGTGATTCCTGTTTCTCAGTGCCTCGTATAGTCTACAGGCGCCCCGCTCGCGGGGAGCCGCTCGTTTCGTCGTTATAAACGTGGTTGTTTGAGATTTTATGGAGAATAATATCCGTGAAGCAATAAAGTGTATGAAACACTTATAGACGTTTTATTGTGAACGTAAACGATTGTTGACGTGTCGTATCCTTCGCGAAACGGCTGTGATGTATCCTTGGGACAGATCCCTTGTTTATGTGCCGTGCAAGTTCTTATAAGACGATAAAATGATTCAGGAGACTAGGAACTTTGAAGTTTTGTGAGAAACATGTGGAATTAACTATCCTTACATAGTATAAAACAAAGCCGCCAAAATGTCTGTACGCGCATAACTTCTGAATGTTTTCGGGATTTCCAGAAGGTTTGTATGAAAGAAAATTTCTGAAATTCGAAAAAAAATTGCACTCATGCGAAGATGGGTCAGGCCGCTAGTTATACAATAAAATATATCAACGCTTAGGACGGATCAAAATGTAGTACCTACTTATAAATTAATATTTGTTAAACGAGAGCCAAGACATGTTGCGCCGTCCCCAAATAAATTGGTATACGGACGGAAGATCGATGATGAGTGCCACCTTTACACGTCCTATTAAATGTAGATTCGACAATTTAGTACCTAACTATTTGACACTCTCAAACTCTAACTCAAAGCATTTATTTCAATTAAACCATTTACTTAGGTAGGTACTTTTATATTGTCAAGAAGTCGGTCATTCAGAAAATATGAAGCTAGTTGCCCATTCCAAAGCGTAGGTACCTATGGAGAAGAACGGGCAAGAAACTCCATGGACACTCTTTTAAATTATATTTTTACAACAATATTAGTTACATCATTAATGTTGAATTTATAATTATATCGACGGCGAAGTGCCAATAACTCCTAACTGACAAAGTTAAAAATTTACACATACTGGAATAAAACGTTCAAAAATAGACACGTTGTTTGAGTTGGGAGGTACATATTTCCACATTTTAAATTAATGATGTTGCAACTAAAAGTACACTTAGGCGATTTCACTAAAACATTCGAATAACGCCTTTAAATTCAAAACGAAAGAAAAGAGAATTTCTCAAAATAAAAATCAGTTAGGAGGTATTGGCACTTCGCCGTCGATATGTGAAAACGATGTAAAAAAAGACGTACGCGTTAAAAGCGTCACTGAACTAACAGACGGCCTTACCCCTATTAGAAAGTGATTGCAGCCAGCTTCAGACTCCTTTTTCACCAGAAACTACCATTCACTAGCACCTTAACTGAACATTTTGGCAGTAACAAGCATGGTGGCAGATGAACATTAACAAGACGACAAGCTCTACTTGAACAATTACAATTATTCCACAGAATGTTAAAATTAACATAAACATGAAGCTTCACCCCACAGCTCACAGGCGCGTTATTACAGGTCGATAATATCGGATGCGTTATTGCGATAATGCGTCCCGATTCCTTGCCACACAGCTGCATTTCTATTGTCCGATATTTCTAACGTATGCATGTAACTTACTCTACATGACCCCCGCCCGCACTACACGTTACTACGTTATTAACACAGGAGTGTGTAAGATCGTATGTATCCTAATACATAATGTTCGTAGAACTCATAACGGAATATCGCAGGATGGAGGAACGCAAAGTCCTACTTCGATTACGTCGTTATTATCGCAATGTGTTACGTAATGTGTAACTTTCGCAGCAATGTATAACTTCATAGCCGTCCTAATACAAAATGTACGCATCCGATATTATCAACCGATAATAACGCGCCTGTGGGGGAGAGCCTTAACATTAACAATGACACTTAAAAGCCCATTACACCTACTACAATTACAAAATTTCGGCATCGTACCCACCACGACCCGGAACAACGCCTTCGGGACATATTACTGAACTTGAATGTTGAATTTCGAGCGAAATAGACCGATGTCAACCGTTTCGTAGGATAGGGCTTTAAAATGTAAGCCGGCAGTTAGAGGTCGGTTACGTGGTTACAGGGTTGCTAGGTCGTGGTTAGCAAACCCGTGTGCGATACAATAATATGCTTTAACTAAGTTATATTTACTAATTTAAATAGTTGTTTCATCTAAGTATTTCCAACTATTTTTTTACTCTTATTCTTTATATGAACATTCCTATAATATTACAAAAACCATGATACAACATTTTAAGGACAGTTTATGTACAAAGACCGCGTATCGGCAAGCGTAGTGTGGGACGCCCCCCAGCTAAACGGACGGACGACCTGAAGAAGGTGGCTGGGAGACTGGATGCGGAAGGCGGAGGACAGGGTGTTGTGGCGCAGTCTGGAGGAGGCCTATGCCCAGCAGTGGACTACGATAGGTTGAATTAACTATGTATAGATGCCAGCACATCAAGCTACTACAATCTGTCAAATTTCTTTAATAGATTTGCAACTTTATCGCTAAAGCATATGGTTCAAAGTTGATTGGGAGTGGAGTTCAAATTTGACAGTTTCGGGTAGCTTGATGTGCTGGCGTCTGTACAAAAGCGAGTCTTACCCAGAATTGGGTTCTTTAACATTAAACCTCAGTGCGATAGAGGTTTGTAAATGAGGACAGGAAATAAGTGCACATCTAAACCAGAAATTACTATCCCTATGCATTTTGTATAAACTTAATTAAGTCATTTATTATGGATTTTATAATGTACGCAGACAAGATTATCCTCCAAGGAGAATTCTGATAAGGTATTTAATTGCGATCAAAAAGAATTTCTTTTAACCGACGAGGTACGGTTGAAAAATTAATCTACTTAACTAATCTACTACATAATCTCTACTTAACACGGCAGATAAGATTGTATATTTATTTTTGACTTTTTATTCCCAAAAGGGCTTGCTTATGACCTCGATCTCGCCTGATAGAAAGCGATGGACGAGGTCTAAGATGAAACAAGCACGCCCAGAAGATGCCTTGACGATCTTATAACTGGAATACATCAGCTAAATTTACCGTTATAATAATAAAGCTCTTGCTCAAAAGCTCAAAAACAGAGCAACTTTTCAACTGCAATGTTTTGTGTCGTGTGACACCAAAATAACAAACTGCAGTTGAAAAGCAGCGTGTTCTCACAAAGTCCTTAAAATGTTTGTTGCAACAGCACTAATGCGACACATCAGAAAGTTTTGGCATAGTGTACCCGCACGCCGGAACTGTACCATCGAGAGCTATTACTGAACTCGGTGACATTTACGAACCAAACTTGAATATTCTATTATGTGAAGTTTTAAACTGTCAAACAATTTAGCGGTAAAGATTCAATATGAATTAAATACAGGGACTATAGTACTTTCACAGTTATATTACCTCTGATTTTGCGTCACTGTCAAAAAAACTGATTTTGCGTCACTGTCAAAAAAAACAAAGTGATCTTTATTTTCATTTATTTATTATTTACGTATTTATTTAATCGGTATTACGAGGTAACAGATTTAACATCCAAAACGCTCATACGATTAATTTTCTTACAATTCAATTATGACTTAAAATATTACACATGCTTGTCACATTATACAATAGATTTTGAAATAAGGTTGCGGTTGGGTTGTTGTCACTCACAAGTCTGTCAAAATCACAGTGATCTTTAATCTCGTTATTATAAGGTTGATGTTAGCTTGTTGCTGTCAGAGGTAGGTAAAATAACTATGAAAGGATTGTAGCTACCAATACTACCATGCACTCGATATTTGACAAAACGTGAAGGGTCAAGCGATTTTGAACCTTATGCGGTTCTACTATTACTGTCAACTTGACCTTAAAATGGCCTGCAAATGATTGTGGGGCCCAGCACAAGCCTACGTTCATCTCATACATCCTCACTTACATTTATGTACTCTTTGTTAAAGTAAATGATAAATAATTTATAATTTATTTCTGTAAGTAGATTTGTACAAACACTTTTACACGAAAATCACATCATTTTTAATTACATAGGGGATGGGGGGTTTTTAAACTGGAAGGGGGGTCGGCGTTTCCTATCTGACTACTCTGAGAAGAAAGGCCGAAACAAACTCGGTGTAAGTGGCTGTACTCTGTGCAATTCATAAGTAGGTAGGTACATAGGTGGTAGGTACTGCATACAGACTCCTTTGAGGGGGGCACAGCCATGTTTGCTGTTATGCTCAGGACTGATGGCCATTTGCCAACCTCTACAACCCCAGACGACCACTACGGTAATATACGAGTAATAAAGGACATGAAAGCTTCACGGTAAGTTTTGAATGAAGAGTAAGTATAAGGTACCTATAATAACTAACCCCCATTACTAATAAACGTATTATACCAGATGAATATTACACACAAA
Source organism: Luperina nickerlii (assembly GCA_963855955.1). NCBI lineage: Eukaryota > Metazoa > Arthropoda > Insecta > Lepidoptera > Noctuidae > Luperina > Luperina nickerlii. Next base: position 3,566,418 of record OY979663.1, read on the forward strand.
AAAAGTAAAAGAAAAATATTTACAGATCTATTATTTAATAAATGTTATTACTCAATTGGCGAATTTCTAACTGATAAGAATTTAATTGGATATTATGACATCTCTGTATTCCTGACTTGTAAAATCATTTATATTTTAATTTAACTGCATTGACCTTGAACTTGACGAATTTATAATCCCATTTTATTAAACATGACATTATTGTATTACCTATTTCAAATAATGTACTGAATTTCATCATGACATGGTAATCTTATATTGATTTGATTGAATGTGATATTATTATATTTATATTAATGAGTCTTTATTATTATAAGTACTTCGCTAAAATTGTTTGCATGACTTAGTACTCGGTTATGATAGTTAGTATAGAATAATTTTAAACTTAACATCTGTAATTTGTACCTACTTTCTGTTCAAATAAAGAACTATTCTATTCTACCGATTTCTCTCTTTCAGACGTCAGTAATGACTGATGAATTGACTTTCGAAAGAAGAAGACAAAGCCTTATGTAACTATGCAGACGCTATACAACGTTTATTAGTAAGGGGGTTTCTAAAGAAGAAACTAGCAAGTGTCATTACATACCTGAGGCTTAAGTGTGAGTTTTTTCACTCACGTTCGATTGCGAGCGCGTTAGTATTTCATATGGAAAAAAGTTATAGCGCCACCTGATGGTCACTAGGAGAAACTTAATTTCTCATCGCAAATGTATTTTTGTTATCGAACGTGAATCGAAAAAACTCACACTAAGGCCACTGTAAGTTTCGAAGACGCAAAATAAACAGTTTTATTTTTCAACCGACCGAACGTATAGACAGGCAAAGTGATGTCACTTTGCCTGTCTATAAAGTTTAACTAAGCAGTTTTTTTTCTTTTATACTAACTTCTGCCCGCGACTTCGTCCGCATGAAATTTCTTGTTCCACATACCCATGCCGTCGCATTGGTTCGCCTGCCCGCGCTATTACTTCGTTTTCGCTTACTTTTTTGACTTTTTTTGCTTTTGCTCAGGTTCCAAGAATCTCAGCGTGATGTTAAGTAGCCTTCCTCAAGAATTGGGCTATCAAATGCAAAATCGTAGTTCCGGAGATAAGCTCGTTCAAACAAACAAACTCTTCATCTTTATTATTACTACAGATATATATATATATATATATGAACAAGCCCAGCTGTCCAGCAAGATTTAAAGCGTTTCTGACGATTTATAGTCAAGGTATGAATATTAAGTTCGTGATCAGGGTGTTCTCGAGAACTGCACTACATTGTCACTAGTCTTTTAATGTCTTCTAGGTATTTCGATAGTTTCTTACAAATAAGAGGAAAAAAAACGTACTAAAAATATTCTTAGATATACTCCTTCTTCCAACCTACACAGTCCGAGTGACAGTTTATAAAAAAAGGCATGAAATGAAATGAAATGAAATGATTTTATTTTGTAAGTTTGTTTGCACAAACACTTTTACACGTCAATCATATTTTTTTAAACTAGATGAGGTTCGCTGAGCTGCGCATGGTGCGCTGTCAATGGGCGCTGGTCTGCTGGAGTGCTGGCTGCTTGGTTTTCGGATGCAACAGGCGTATTCTAGGCACATTATATTAGTGTTATTAGGGTCGTCTTATATAATTCTTATGTACTTGTTATTAACCTATGTGCTTATTAAAAATGACTTGTAAGAAATGTAACTTTGTAGGTCATTTAGTAATTTGTTTTTCAATGTATTCCGCTTCTGATCTCTAAGAATATATTATTCTTTGATTCCCACTACAATTTAAAACAGTATATAAATTGAACATTCGATCGTAGATTGAAAAGAAAAAAAAAACTGCCATTGAAACTTTTTACGCGAGCAAATTGAAATGGTCGTTCTTTGAGTCGAACTGAATTGAATTCGCAATGCAAGGCAATCCATTTGAATTTTGATTTCGTATGATATTTGTAATAGTAATGACATGTTAATTGATGTAATGATAACGGTATGACATTTATAATGGTAATGGCATGATATATAATCTTATGATACCTACTGATCTATATTTTCCTTTTAATACAAACATATATTTTTAATAGCTGATGATTTAAGAATTGTATAATTGATCTAAATAAGTTTACACTTATTTAGATCAATTTATAAATTACTGAAGCAAAAGGAGTCTGAAAAGATCGTAGCATGAGGCGTTCTGTAGTTTCTGCCTAGAGCTCCTTTGTAGTAGAATATTCACAAATATAGGGGTCAAGTGACAATGGTTACGAAAATCGTTATTATAAAATGTTTAGTCGCAACCCGCAAGAGTTTACTTGAGACTTCACTCGGATGACGTAAGCGCACAATACTGAGTATGGAGGGTAGAGGTAAGGAGAACTGTCTCATATGGGGGGAAAGTTGAAAAAGTGTCCAGCTGTAAGTTCAAAAACCCTCCAAAATGGCGCTAGAGTAGGCAAAGGGTATGGTATGAATGTAGCAGTTGTTGACTGATTGAAGTATGCCGAGTTAGAAAATTTAATATTTTTAGTGACTAGATTAGTTAGTGACAGCCCAGTATACCAAACCTCAACTATTTACGTAGTCTAAAATAATTTTGTAAACATAACCTAAAATGACTACTGTGAGAAATTTACTCTGTTGCCACTGTGGCGTCATTCTAATTTAACGCAGGTTGACGGACACTTTTTGACAACAGAGACATTTCTCCTTACATCTACCCTCCATAATACTGAGGCGTCGATGGTGAGAGCGGTAAAAGCGCGGGGTGGGGAGGGGCGCTCGTCTCAAGTTAATTCTTGCGGTATGTGTTTCTATAGGCAGCACCTACTTATGGCGCTAGTTTAAATGAAGTCAAAGAATTAAAATTCATCGTCATTCCAGTATTCACTGCAAGAATACCACTGCTGAACAAAGTAGCACAAAATTTTTGTCAACGACTCCACCAAAGAAATTTTATTAAATTAAATCTTAATTAAAATATCGAAAATTATTTCGATATTTTGTTAATTTTGGTTTGGTTCAAAGATGGAACATAATTACTAATTAGATTCACGGAATATTATAACTTTTCATCTTGTTTCTGTATTCTCAGGGTTTCAATCCATTTCATTCCATTAGTTCATTCATTGGGTGTTGGGTGCATCAATAAGGATAACATTTTTCTATTTTAAACTCAAAAACTATTTGTTTGCAAATAGTGCAAACAAAACTACAAAATGTCTAAAAGCTTTAAAAAAATGCCAAGTTATAATCGTTTTAAATTAACTGCTAGAGAAAGACGGCACTATCACAGTAAGTGATGTCACGACTATGTAACTTCATACTAGCACCATACATTGTCTGTACCATGCTTCAAGGACGGGAATAATCCGCTCCAAAAAGTTAGAAAGCGTGTAGCTTCTTCATATTTCATCGGCTCTACAGATTTTTGTAATATCTCATTTGACTATGCCTTCTTTGAAACTACGTTATTTGTTCGAACATTTGCAATATTAGTCATCATCCCTATTTTCGAAATCCATTAAATTAATTAATAGATAAACGTTCTTGGTCATACAAGATGCACAAACATGACTATGAAATCAATAGGAGCTTGCAAACACGACCAATGTGCACACCTCACGTCATGTTTCCCTAGCCTCAAAATAACTCGGGCAAACAACGAACCATTCTGTGACGTCATATATTGTTGTTGCTGAAAAATTCCAGTCATGAATTTCGAACGACAAGTAATGGAAACCTATTTCTAAATTCAAATCAAACAAAAATATAACTCTTTTGTTTCCGCTGTGTTTTTTTCTAAATTCAAATTAAACAAAATGGAACTGTTTTGTTCTTCATGAGGACCCTAGGGCCAAAAGGGCCATGGTCCAGGGCGGGGCAGCCTGCGAGGGGCGCCGAGTCAGCGGGATTGTCCAAAAGGGTTACCGCTGGCCCGGAACATAAAGGGTAAACGAACACGGGTGGGTTTTAGTCAGTGAGAGTCTGACACTCCCTTCCGCTCCACCCAGAGCGGGGGGGTCATTTGATGATTTCCCATCCTACAAAAAAAAAGGGCCTGAGAGGGGCGGTGCAAACCGCACCTCGCGCTCAGCTTTGTGCGCCATTCTTTTTGACTTTCTAGGCAAGAAGAAAAAAAATATAAAAAGATCCGTAAGTACTTGAATTAATAAAAACATATCTACGTGCCTGTTTAAGAGAAGAATGTTTAAACAGTTTAGCCACGGTTTAAATATTCTGAATATAGAAGCTGACTTGACAAACTCCGTTAATTATGACAGTGCCATTGATGAGTTTGCTAACCAATCTGTTTATCGAAAAGAATCGTAAATATTGAAATAAATTCTGTTTATTTCTCTGTATGGCCTTTTTTGTTTTTTATATTTTATTATAATCATTCTCAGCCTACATCGACGCATGCTGGATTTTATTTTACACCTCATTAAAAGTTTTGACTTTTTTCCTTTAATTTATGGGGCGGCAAACCTTACAGGCCTAGGGCGCTGAATCTTAAAATACGCCTCTGACATTAATTATTTGTTTATATATTAATAACATAAAACCTTTCGGTCAGATAAAAAAAAGGATTAAACGCCTCTCGACATAATTCCAACAATAAAATACATCAGCATTTCGCTACAAAATATTAATTATTTGTATCAGAGTCCAATTAATTGGACTCGCAAATGCATTTAATTTAATTGTATTACGGATAACGTGACGGCTGCAAACGAACCTTAATTTACGTAATTGTTAATTTAATTAAGGAATTCGTCACGTTTGTGTTCCCCGTACTGGAAAATTGGATCAGATTGGAAGTGCTAGGAATTATGGGGATTTTGTTTAAATAGAAGATCATGGTGCTTGGTTCAATTAAAATCTCGTGAAGTTTTATTTTTTACGTTAAACTAACGCTCTCGGAGACCGTTAGTTTAACGTAGAAAATTACCATGTCGTCCACTGCCATAAATTTACCACAAAATAAGGCACAAGTTTTCTCGTGGTGTCTTGAAAGATTCAAGTGAAATTCTGCAGCACTGAAACTAACTAACAAGCACACTTAAAACACCAACTTTGTCGCTTTTCGTGTCTGACTGTCACACATTCCGAAGGATACCTCGGTCAGATGCATCGCAGACTGCTTGGGGGTTACCTCGATGCTTGGTATGTGCTTGCGTATCCATTAGCTGTATTGGTTTTATATGGAGGGGACATCCAGGTGGCGAGCTAAACCACGACGGTGAGGTATCGCAATGAGGCATCTTCGGCATGTAATTACCTTAAAACACAGTGACTGCGCTATGCTATACCGTGCCATAAGGATTTTCCTAGAATGTAGGTTCATCTTCGTAGAATCGTAGAACGGCGTAGATGCGATACGCCGTAGCAGTGTGCTACGCGTGTGATCGTAGCCGTCACACATGGCGAACGTAGCAGCAAACGTATGTAACCATATCACTGAGATAGGTGTCATTAAGACTTCAATATACATATTTGAGCTATCAATATATGACAAATGCTACCCAATCTAATATACGCAGATATGTGACAAATGCTACCCAATCTAATATACTCGAATCACCTAAAATCATCTGAGGTGTAATTGCGTAACACACTCTCAGTAGCAATGGTTTTCATTTTGATAGTTTTACACAACATTCATTGCGTTATTTACGTGTTGAGCAGACAAATTGTTCAAACATATAAAGCAATGTATTAGCAATATTCTTCAAAATTATTGAGATTGTGATTGATAGTGTGTTACGCGATTAGGGTGCTGAATCAGAACGGAATGTTTAATGTCAATAAGAACAATAATTTATAGAGATATGAGGAACGAAACAGTGTAAAGTTTACTCATTCTCCATAGAAAAGGGAGGATGCTCCGACCAGATGGGTGTTGTATCTAGTGAGCAACTGCGCGACAATTAATGTTGGTACGCTATATAATTTGTATATGTGCTAGATGCGCGGTAAACTCTGCTTGCGCGATGCAGGATTTTGCGTGACATCGTTCGAATGTGGCGGTGTAGATGCTGCGACAATTTTTTTGAAGTGAAAACTTATTTAGGCGCGTTGGGCATTTTTTGAGATGGAAAAAAACCATTGAACTCGCGCCACTGTTACCGTAAGCGACACTGCGCGTGTTTTGCTTATAAGACGATTCAAAAAATACCCGCTACGGATGTATTCGGCTGTCCTCGGGATGTACTCGGCTTAAATGTATATCCGATCTGTCAGTGAGTGATGCCAAAGTATTCTGTTTGTGTTTTGTTTTCGTTTCTGTCGGCGTTCCCGGAGTGTCATTGTTTTTTTTTATGTTAGCCTATACTGTCCCACGGGTGGGGTAAGGCTTCCTCAAATCCTTCCAAGAACTCTTTTCCCGCGCCACCTCGAACGCGGTACGCGTCCAGGTCATCTCGCCATCTCTGTCTGGACCGGCCTCGGCGGCGCCGTCCATCTTCAGGCACCCATTGTTTGGAGATTTTTGCCCAGCGGTCATCGTGCATACGGCTGATGTGACCCGCCCAATCCCATTTTTGAGCCTGGCAGTCTTTTTTCCTACATCCAGTATACTCCAAATTAATGATAAATAATAATAAATGCTTTATTTCGGACCTCACATACAAGCACAGACAATCTATACATATACTTAGTATTAGTAACAACGACTAAAACTATGTTAGTGAACTTTTACAAAATAACCTAACTACAACTAATAACAATGTAGCCGAACATAATGTTGAACAATCAAGACAGAGTTAAATAAAATATCCTGTCAATAATCGCTGCCGCCACCCTTTTTTATAAAACTCACAAAAAACAAGTCACATAGCCTGGAGTAATCCAATCCAGTCCTACAACACAAGCCTCGTCATTTACGCCAATACCATTAGCCCAAATACCATAACGGAACATACATACATGATGCTGAATTCCGCAATAAGGTTAGGGCCATTGAAACGGCGTCCTTCAACAAACGAAATCGTTCGGTGACTTCTCGAATGACGCGGTAATGCTACCCGTATGACCCACTCGTGAACAAAGACATTCATTCAAACGATTTGGGAGATACTGCTGGTACTCGATTGATTCTCGCTTTGATGTAAGATAGAATTCATTCAGTTGTTGCTGTCACTTGGCAGAGATCTGTATTCAAATAACAGAGTTACAGAGATTAAAATACATAAATATTGAAAACAACCAAAACTGTCGGTATAGGGCACCCGTCCCACAGCCGGCGATTATCGAAAAGCGAGTAGAGCTAGCAACTAAAAACGAGTTGGCGAGCAACAGCAGCGAGTGCGCGACGGCGATTACTCGCTGGTATACGTTTGTATAGACGCCAGTACATCAAGCTCCCCGAAACTGTCAAATTTCCCCAATCAACTTTGAATGTTATGCTTTTACGATAAAGTTGAAAATCTATTAATGAAATTCGACAGATTGTAGTAACTTGATGTGCTGGCGTCTGTACCAAGCATGCGTCCTGCAAGCGACTGTTCTGCCCGCCAAGCGAGCGTACTGAGCGACTACTTCCTTTCACAGATCTTGTCGCTGCGATAAACGAGTGCTTGCCAGCGCGCGGTGTGAACAGTCACCGATCAACTATTAATACGAGTATATGTATTTCTTCTACTTAAACAGGACTTCCTCACACGGGGCCTACAATCTTTTGTACGTACAAAAGATTGTAGGCCCCGTATGAGGAAAATCGTAGATAGCTAGTTGCTTTCTCGCCGCGCCGCCGCGCCGGCACGTTGAGACAGCTGCCATAATTTTTACGATCAGAGGCATAATCCGCGCATGGCAGTTCGTAATTTGTTTTTATTACCAGAAATAAAGATACTCTTGACCTCTTATCGTAATTTTACGAAACATTTTCCAAGAAAATTATCTAATTTACAGAAGAAATTCAAGCTAGCAAATTCGAAAATAGTACACAATTTTAGACCGTCACAAATACTCCAAATTTAATTTCAAACAAAGTTTTCTCTTCAAGTATCGTGTTACCGTAGTAGCTTCCTTCAGTTTGTGCTCGAGTGTTGAAATAACCGCTAATCTCAGTCACGTCACGTGGGACTAAACTTCACCAGGCCCTACTTTTCTCTTATGTTTTCTAGGTCAAGTTCTCAATTCACTAAGGAAATCAAAGTATTTGTGGAAACTGAATTATTATTATTATTTTAGTCTATGCTGACCCACTGCATGACAAATGCCTCCCTTTCTCCTTTCCACTCCTCTCTGTCTTCAACTAGTGTGGACCAACCCTATCTGTATGCGTCAAACTCGTCCCGGCATCTTCTCCTGGGTCTGCCTCGATGTCGCCGGACGTTTTCTGGGACATTGTGGTAGATTTGGCTCTTGACTCGGGAACAAAGTGTGCTTTTATAACTTCTAAGTTCTAAAGTGGCGATAATGTCGTGACCGCCTACAATCATAAAATGTATGGAAATAGGTGAACGTTATAACGTTATCGCGGACGGAAAAGCGTCTTCGTATATTTCTGTACATTTTAAGGTTCCTACAAACAGGCGCGACACGCGATATAATCGCGCGCAACACAAAGGCACCGCTCGTTGCGAGACTTGTGGTGCCTTTGTGTCGCGTGTCGTATCGCGCCTGTTTGAAGGAGCCTTTATTTCGCTGTGTTATCATGATGCCGTAACGTGGATGCGGATGTCCATGATAATATCGTCACGTTAAGGGGCTTACATGACCTAAAACGCGGTCATTGTTGGACTGCATAGAAAAGAAAGAGAAGCGTGATGACACAACGCTGGTAATTTATTGTATAATATGAAGCAATTATCTATTTACAAAAAATCAATTGTTTAGATTAAAAAATTAAAACACCAGTGCTTTAATATGTTGCTTGTAGAATAATCTGACAAAAAATCAGAATGATTGTATGTATATTAGTATGGTATTTATTGTAAAAAGAAAGTTTTTAGAGGTATATTCATGATTTAATCCATTGTATCAAATTAGTTGTGTTATGTTTTCAACACACTATCTACCTAGCATATATCCCGAAGAATACCATATACTTTTCTTTTTTGTTTACTGTAGTCGTTCATATACTTTTACTGCTTCTGAAACTTGCGTTTTTCCGTTTAGGTCCTGTGATCCCCTTAATTATAAACGCGCACAAATACATACATCCTGTGTAATAGACAGTTGTGTGTTTTCTCAAATTGGGAAATTGGAAATCAGATCGGGAAAAAGAAATGATCATCTATACAAATAAATAAAATTTATGTGTCTGTTTATAATGACAAAATAACAGCTTTTTACTAAATTCATAATTATAAATGGATATACGGTTTTTTTTGTGTGTCTGTTCCGGCTAATCTCCGAAACGGCTGGACCGATTTTGATCTCACTTGCAGATAGCTGATGTTATAATGAGTAACTTAGACTACTATTCATTTAGAAAAAGAATTAGTAAAGGGACCATTATGGTTTCCCGACGTCCACGAGAACGGAGTCGCGCAGAACTAGTATTTAAAAAAAACACAATAGTGTTCTATGGTGTTTTTAAATTTGCCCAAAAACAAAGGATATATTTTCCATTTCACGTCAAAACAAAAACAAACAATTGTTTGTCTCAACTGAGTTTTAGTTTACGTAATTACCTAAACTAAAACTCAGTTAATCTCGGGTCGTGTGTACCGCTGGTCTACGTGGCTTACAGAAGCCAGCTTCATAAATGAAGTCACGTTCTATAATCCTATACTATGTTACTCAAAGTGGATTATAAAAAAAGCAAAACAATCTTGTTTGAAAAAAAAACATTTCCTGTTACATTTTATTATACCCAGCTTTCGGGTTCGGAGAAGCAACGTCTTGTAACGTACAATTTATTGTTAACACGTTCAATCACAAATAATAAAAATATGATATAACTAGCTGCGCGCCACGGTTTCACCCGCGTAAAGGTCGATTCCGTGGGAATATCGGGATAGAAACCAGCCTATATGTTAATCCAGGGTATCAGCTACCTTCGGGAGGACACGGCGTGGCATACGCTGGCAGAGTGTGCCGCTTGGGAGGAGCCACGCCGTGCCCTCATCTCAGAAGTAGGCAGTGAACTCTCGCTGCCGGCCGTGGTCGAGTCCATGGTCGACAGCGAGGAGTCCTGGGACGCGGTGGTTTCCTTCTGCGAAACGGTCGTCTCGCAGAAGGAGGCTGCGGAAGGGGAGAGGGAGATCTCGTCCACTCACCCTGCCCGCAGCAGGCGCACCGGGCGTCGGCGGAGGGCAGACAACGCCCTCTTCCAGCCCCCCTAAACGGGTCCAGGGGCGACGGACTCGGGGACGTCCGTCGCCCCCCATACATCAGGACCCAAGGTGGCGGCGCGATGTGTTCCACGCGCGCCCCTGTTAGACGTCGCGGGGGGAGTCAAACACCTCACTCCCCCCCCCCCCCTGACCAGACGGGGCCCGCTGAAGCGGGCCTGCACCAGCCGGGGGTTGCGGAAGGATCGTACGTTCCCGCGACCCCCGGCGTAGGTGTGAGATGGAACACCGGGGTGGTTTTTAGTCAGTATGAGTCTGACAGACCCCGCCGCCCGCCCCAGGGCGGCGGACATCCATGAGGATTTTCCAACCCGGGAACAAAAAAAAAAAAAGGGTATCAGCTACCTCCATACAAAATTGTATCAAAATTGGTCCCGCCATTTGAACGTGAAGAAGTAACAAACATATAAACACACACACACAAAGTTTCGCCTTTATAATATTAGTGTGAAGTGTGATTTACACAACGTCTCACGACGCGAGGAAGCCATAGTAAATTCCATTAGTTGAACTTTTGCGCCGCAAAACTTGAAAGTGTCAAACATCTAGAGCCACAATAAATCTAATTTTGGCGGCGTATTGTTGTCATCTACTACCTACTCGCAAGCGTATACGCACACATACGCAACATCGGAAGTAAACGTCATCTGAAGTCGACATCTTTTGACTTTGTGTTTTTTCATAACACTCTCTCTCGTTCTTCTCTTGAAGAGCAGAACGTTTATCAACTTATGTCCATTTTGTATAAGAAAATATAGTGTCATAATGTGCGCACCTCACGAGAGCAGCGCTGGACCGAACGTGCTATTAGTTGAACATGATAAAATCAAAACAAAATCTAAAGCAAACCTAGCAGTGGCGAAGGTTCCACACAATTGGATTCCTAACGACTTCCCTTTTAAAAATGGCACAGTCAGTATTCTATAGACACATAATATAATCATATTAAATATAGATATCTACTTCCGCTCACCTCTTATAAAAATTGCCCCTTCGCTAATGCAACCTAGGCTGAGAATCAGCACTTTTTGAACGTCAAAATTATACCAGACAGTCCCCCAAAATGCACGCCCTTCACCACGTCCTGGTCCTTTCGCTGGGGAGAAGAAGTAGCGCAGCAAACTCCCCAGCAACACAAAACATTCAATCAAATTATTTGCCATAAATGTCAGCTAGCGCACGCCAATATATCAACAAAAATTTCGACAGTAAAAATTAAATAAACACGTAAACAGAACTTAAAACTAAAATAAAAACCTCTAGGTACAAAGAGGGTGCCCGCTTAAGAGTTAAAAGAGATAAAAGGGCAACTACAAAGAAATTCCTGACGGATAAAACTCTACCCGAACTGGGAATAAAACCCAGAACCACGCTCAACAGCCGCATTCGCGATCACTCGATCAAAGACTCAGTCTGTATTTATGTTATGTTGTAATAGACGATTTAATAACACCTCGATTATTGCGAAAGCAACGTAAATAATGATTACTTCGCGCAATGATCCGTAACCATTGTGAAAGTGCTCCAGTTTCGGTGCAAAATGATCGTTTATTTCGCGCAAGCAGTCACCAGCTCCGGTAGCCGTGATCGTCTAGTGGTTAGGACCCTACGTTGTGGCCGTAGTAACCCAGCTATGCTATTCTCTAAAAATACAGCCTTGCGGACAGCGCTGCCGCAGCGGTGAAACTTAGTTTGGTATTCACTAAGCTGCGTACAGCTACACTAGCGCTCAAGGCTGTGACGGCCGTGAGTTAAACTACCCAACGGCACAGCCACCGGAGGGCAAATTGACAGTTCTTCATACATTTTGGCATTCCCTAAGAAAAAACAGCCTCGAACTCGCTTACAGCCTCGCCCACAGCCTCGATTCTAACTGTCAAATCAAAAAGCTCTAAATATTCGGGCGTAGACTGACAAAAATAATAAACTGTACTTAATTTTTTAAATATTTCGATTCTTTTACTACACAATTGAAGCTACATTTATTAGAAGAAGCTAAGAAAAGTGATAAATTGAAGAAAGCTCGACAGGCGAAACAAATAAGAAAGTTTAAAACAATATTCCGTGATACAGATTTTATCCATATTTACAGGCTTTGTGAGGATTTAATTAATATATTGGAAGATGGCTTAACTCCATATATGCGTCCGCGACTTCGTTCCAGTGGTTTAACCAAGAGGCTAAAGGTTTGTTTACATCTAGGTTTCTTGAGATATGATGGGTATACCTCACCACACACCAACAAAAGCCTATTGAATTCCTGATGTTTCAGATATTATGCACACTATCATTTTTGGCTAATGGAAGTTACCAAAAAATCATTGGGAAGAATGTAGACACATACATATCTCAGTCTTCTGCCTCTAGGGCAATCCACGAAGTTATTATTTACAATACAATGATAACTAAACGCAAGTCAAGATTGCACTTAATTCTAGCTTCATTCATTGATTTCAGGTGACTCAGGATATCCTCAAAGGCCTTATTTAATGACTCCCTTTAGTAATTCAGAAACTGAGACTCCAGAGCCATTACAACAATTTGCACAGCAGTGCAAGAAACAGTGTAGAGGACTATTGGAATCCTGAAAGGACGGTTCAGATGTTTATTAGTACATAGGGTATTGTACTATGATCCTATAAAAGTGGGAGAAATTGTGATGGCTTCCTGTGTTTTAAACAACATATGTAATAGCTCCTATGATGATGAGACCAATGTGACTTAGATGAAGAATCTAGGTTACTTGGAATCCTGACACATCAGGCTCCAACACAAATGATGACTTAGAGAGTAGGCTGATAAGTAGGCGAGATTTAGTTAATCAATTATGGCGAGCATGTTGTATCTACAATTTATGCGTTCCTTTACAGATGTGGTTAACGTGTTTAGATAGAATATACTCACCATTATTGATTAGATACAATAAATAGGTATTTAAATTATTAATAAAAATAATATTATAATCAACAATTATGTCATAATATTTAAGATGTGTATTTAAAGTGTGGTGTTTAAAGTGTATATGATTAGTATAATATCAATAGCCTATAATAATATGTGCCTATTTATACCTTAGTCCCTATTTGTACTGTATTTTTAAATAGGTAAGAGTGTATACAGGGGCATGAGAAATTAAACAGATAACTGCATTATTTTCTTTTTTATTTACTATTAAAAACAATCAATCAAATCAAAAGTCATTTATTCAAAATGACTTTTGATTTGATATTCAGTTAGAAAAACTTGATTCTATACAATAGTAGGCATGCAAAGTAATTAACATTACAAGAAACAGGACATTTAATTAAATAATTTAGTATATACAATGAAAACTACCCAAGCAAAACAAAATTAAATAAGTACCTAAATAAAAGCCTGCAGGCATAAAGAGCATGCCCGCTAACAAACATTGACATTTACTACAAAAAAACAGTTCTTATACTTAAATTTCTTAACATCCATCTTAAACAAACTAAAAATTATCTAAACATAGTACTAGATCCATGTTTTGGAGATTCAACTTCCTCGACTGATGGATGCTCATAAATCCTGCAGTGCCTGGGTCTGCCTTGACCATGACTCACTTATTTCCTTAAAAGTCGAACATCCTCTGCTGGTTGTCAATAAGAAGTCTCTCATTTTCCAAACACCTCTCTTTAATGGCGACAAAACATTCAGTCAGGCTCGCCATTTGGATTGCCTTTGAGAAGGTGGTGAGTGCTGGATCAGACGGCGGTGTGCCGTTCGATGCCTATGAGATGCTATGAACATAAAAATGCAACAAATTACTATACAGAGGTAAAACAAATATGTAAGTATCATCAACATCACATCACTCTCCCTCTAAAGGAATAGATATTACAATGTAGTATACATATTAGATGTAGTCTATATCTTGATCTTGATTGAATAAGGGCTGCTGTTGAAAAAACCTACAGAAAATCCCAACAAATTGGCCCAACCCGGGAATCAAAAGTGAGACCACTACTATGTAGTGCTTTTTAATTACCAAATTATAATTAAGTTAACCTTACATGAAGATGCAATTGGGGCATTACTCCTATGATGACGCATTGCAAGACTGCAAGTGGTGATCTAGCCTCAAACTGTAATACAAAAAAAAGTTATCTAAATATCCATTATAAAGTTAAAACATATTATTGTAAGACTTTTATTTAAAACTTCACCTTTTGTTCTGTATTAGGCTGGTTTTCCATTGGCACATTGTCCCTATACCAAGATGGGCCTGGTTGTATGTCCGTTCGTCCTGCAAATATAACATTACATTATTATATTTTATTAGAATTAACTTACTGGTATTGAAGGTGTGGACTGTTCGGTCTGGAGCATGCCTCTAGTAGATTGTTCTACAGGCAGTAATTGGTCAGTAGGTCGTCTTAGGGGTTGCTGAGGACTCTACAAAATTAAATTTGAAAATTATAATTTCCAAGTATACAGTTTTCATATTATGTAATGAAAGTATAGCACTTCTTGGCATGCTAAAATACACAATGTTACGTTACAACAATAAAGTTATACGTACATATTATAGTAAAACAATAGCTAATCATGTAATTTACTTAAATTTTATTAATATCTCGTGTATCATACAATACTCGTGGATGAGACAATAGTAATAATAGCCATATACTATCAGTGAAAAAATCATAATACTCACATTTCATTAGGTAGTTGTATTTATCCTCTTAGTCACAGAACTACCTATGTTAAAAGCACTCGCTGATACAAATAATCAAGCACCCAATAGTTTAAAAACTACAAATTCAAGTGATTTTGTTAGCGTCGCGTCATCGGTTGTTATTGTTATGTCATGTTGACTTTTTTTAATTCATCGTCGCGTCGCGTTGCACGAATAGAGCAAAGGAATCGTCATTCAGCCTTAAAATGTAATAAGAAATATGAAATAAGCTCTTTTAAATATGATTTTGGTTATAGTTTAACTGTATTCCTTATAATACTTAAAGATAGACCTTTAATATATATTTTAAACCTATAAAACTCTCAGTCGAGATTGATCGATTATAATTTATAGAATTTGTGTCAAGCCCTACGTTCGTCTGAGAAACAGCGACGGGAGGTTACAGCCTTGGGTTCGACGACGAGCACAACCACGTTAGTGAATACGGTTTGAATCAGCGCTGCACGCTCGGTCGATCTCAAGGCTGTCTCGTCGACGAGCTCGTCGCAGCTTACAGCCATGAAATTGTCTTTTAGAGAATAGCACTGCAGGTTCGAATCCTGGTCACGGCAGTGATTACACTGTCGCGGCGGAGCATTTTTTTTGTTTTTAGAGACATATATGTATATTTGGCTTGCTAAAATTCAAATTAGTAAGGAAAATAGGCAGTTATGGGGACTGCCGGTAGAAGTGAAAACTTAAACATACATACACTCGAAAAACATAACCCTCCTTCTGGCGCAGTCAGGTAAAAATATGGAATAACAGTGGTCACCCTTATAAAAAAAAAAATATGGTCCAATGTTGTCCAGAAAATTTTCTCCTACCAAAAATCGCTCAACGCGCCTAAAGAAGTTTACACCTGAATAAGCTGCTCCAGCAATGGGATTGATCCAGGAGATGGCTAAAAGCGTCCTCTTGCATATTTTGCATTTAATTGCCCCATTCTTGAGGAAGTCTATAGGTTACTTTATATCACACCTAGGACCCTGAGGAACCGAGCGAAAACGTAGACGAAACCGCGGGCAGAAGTTAGTTTTATAATAAAACTTGACATTTTTATTAAAAGTAAGAAAGAATTTTATTGGCTATACAGCAAAAAAATTACACCAAAATACAATAAAAAAATGGAAAACAATCAAACTAATAATATTATAAAGGCGAAAGTTTGCGAGTGTGTGTGTGTGTGTTTATATGTTTGTTACTTCTTCACGCTCCAACAGCTGGACCAATTTTGATAAAATTTTGTATGGCGGTAGCTGACACCCTGGATTAACATATAGGCTACATTTTATCCCGATATTCCCACGGGATCGAAACTTATGCGGGTAAAACCGCAGGGCGCAACTAATGGTATATTTTTTTTTTGTAAAAACTAATACAATTACATTTATGGCTACAAAAGACATTCGTTAATAAATGTCATCTTTCAAAGACACGTCAAAGCATTTTCTTTATATCATTTAAATTCTCACTTTATTGCTTCAAAGAAATAAAATTACAGGTCAAACGTTTATTTGCTAGAAATAAAAAAATATATAAATAATACATTGGTTTGGTAAAGGTAAGATCTTATAACCTAAGTGTCATTGTATTCTGCCTGTAAGCAAGCGTGCAAATTTTTATTAAGGTTACATTTATTCTTATTATATTATTATTATTATATACTATTACCATACAATTATTCACTATTCAATTTATTCATTTATATTCTTAACATTCTAATAAATAAAAGATATGTCGCTTTATTATTATTTATTTGTTTAACACTTCAAGCACATAAATGTACAGAGGTGGACTTAATGCCATAGGCATTTTCTACCAGTCAAGTTCAGTCCTCAGACAGGTCAGTTCCGAAATTTTCAGAGGAAAGTACGAATTTCACACGGACGAAGTCGCCGGCAGAAGCTAGTCTAAATATAATTTACATTTTCATATACGAGTTTGGAACTTTTGTTGTGAAGTTTCAAATTCTAATGATATGTAAATCGTGTATTAAAAGATACTGGTGTATCACGTAGACTTTATATTAGTTTGAATTTTCAAGAGAGAGAGGAGAAGATTATGAATAATTGGGTGAATTAAAATTCAATGAATTTTGAGAAGATATGCAGCAGAAATATAAGTGAGTGCATAATTAAGTTATCTCTGTTAACTGTTGCGTTCACTACCTACTGACTTACTGATTGACAATATTGGTCTTGGCAATATCCAAAATCATCATCTGCCTTGCCTAGCCTTTTCCCAACTATCTTGGGGTCAGCTTCTAGTCTAACCGGATGCTGCTAAATATCTGTATTTTACATGGAGTGACTGCCTATCTGACCTCCACAACCCAGTTACTGGGTAATACGATACCCCTTGGTAAGACTGATTGTCAGACTTTCGGGCTTCTGACTACCCGTAACGACTGTCAAAGGTCCACGAATGACAGCCGGGACCAACGGCTTAACGTACTTTCCAAGGCACGGAGGGGTATGTAAAGTTGACTACCCACCCACAAACCAATCGCGGCAAGCATAGCTTAACCTGATCGATGGACTTGTGCGGCTGTTATTAAATATTTAGCCACGGATCTCTGGCAATATCCAAAATAAAATCATCAGGTTTTTCCGCCTTAGTTACCTGCAATACTGCGTGTCCTGTCATGTGGTATTTGTGCCTTGCCCTGAAGCCCTGACCTGAGCACTGCAAATCATAGCAAATAGGAAATGCTGCTTAAAAGCAGACTGGAGAGTTATTTCATAAAGAGCTCAATATATAAAATGACTCAACGCTCACAGTTTTTCCTAGAAACACAATACCAATCAGGTACCTAAATGATTCAGCCACAAGCGACAAACTTTACACTGTTCGACAATCACGATACACAACAACTTCATTGTTTCAGTACACCGTGACCCATTTCTCCTAAACAACATAATATTCGCAGCAAAGCGAATCAATACAATATTGAGTGTAAAACTTTGCTAAAGTAGGGTACCTACGGGGTGTCATGTTTACGGGAGGGGCTAGTGGCTAAGTAACAGCCGCATGGCTCGATCGATCAGGTTAAGCTACGCTTACTGCGGTTGCTGCGGTTGGTCCGTAGATGGGAGACACAGATCCTAAATCGTGTTACCAACTAGAAAAATAAAGAAACATGAAGTTTATTCGCATAAAAAGCGGTACCTAATTAAACAAACAAAACACATCACAAATTCTATGTTGTTTGTAGTTTGTAACGAGTTGTTTGCGAAACAACTTGTTACAAACCAAACTTGTGGTAAAACCTCTGCTGACACAGACATCGTTTGTCCTACTCATTGCTCTTGTTTTGTATACAATTACACGCTACATTACAAACGCCCCGAGCAATAAATTGCATTACTTGTAACCCAGCCGAAAATAAAATGCTACATTTTTCACAACCATTCACTTTTTATCACGACTTTTCAATTAAACAATCTTATATCGCCCTGTATATTGAGAGAATGCAACTCAGATTTTGAAAGGCGTTATCATCAGCTCCGGTAGCCGTGATCGTCTAGTGGTTAGGACCCTACGTTGTGGCCGTAGTAACCCAGGTTCGAATCCTGGTCACGGCAGTGATACACTGTCGCGGCGGAGCATATTTTTTTGAACAAATTATGTTTATTGTACTTATCTCTCCTGTATCCGATGGATCTACGGAAGTCCAGCCCACTTGTCTAACCACCGTCTCCTGCTGTTGGCTGGTGGCAAAATAAAATAAATATTAAAAAAGAAAATACATTTGTTTTTACACACAGCACAGATTTAAAGGCACACAATAAATTCTGCAAAATAAATAGTGTTTGAGAAAGAAAGAGGGGTCCGTGGCTAAATAATAATAGCTGCACAAGTTTATCGATCAGGTTAAGCTACGCTTGCCGCGGTTGGTCTGTGGATGGTTACATACCGAGACCCCTCCGTGCCTCGGAAAGCACGTTAAGCCGTTGGTCCCGGCTGTCATTCGTGGATCTTTGACAGTCGTTACGGGTAGTCAGAAGCACGAAAATCTGACAACCAGTCTTACCAAGGAGTATCGTATTACCCTGTAACTGGGTTGTGGAGGTCAGATAGGCAGTCGCTCCATGTAATATACTTGTATTCAGCTGCATCCGGTTAGACTGGAAACCGACCCTAACATAGTTGGGAAAAGACTAAGCAAATGATCATAAGAAAGAAAGAAAGAAAAATAGGTTTCTCTGGCACAGAAACGCGTGCATACAAAAAGATAATTAACTCGAGTAATCAGACAAATAAAACAGAATATTACTTTGTGTAAATAATTTCATCACCACTGCTCTCAAAACTCGTGAGGAAACAAAAATTCGAAGACATGTGACATCTACACCAACACGCACTGGGCACGCGTGGTAGATTACAGCCCACTCCTTTTCGAAGAGAGGACACCTGTGTGCAGCACTGAACATTATATGCTGATTATGCACGTCGTGATGACTGTGACAAGAAGGCTTCCACTCAGCATGGTGCTGAGCTATGGAATAAGGAAGGATACACTAATCCTTGCCACTGCATGTATACCAAAACCAGATAACCGGTGTTGGATTGCCGTCCCATCAAACTACAAGAGTGTGGGAAGAGAGAGTGCCCCTGTAACTACGCACTATTACATCTACCGCGTCAATGGCTAGTCTGCACTGAGATTGGCCACCATGACCGAAATTCGGTCTGGAGGATTATATTACACAAAAACTGAAATAAATTAAAAGAAGATAAGATTATTGAAATAACAACGACAGTAGAGGGAAAGCACGGTAAGCCGTTGGTCCCGGCCGTCATTCGTGGATCTTTGACAGTCTTTACGGATCATCAGAAGCCTGAAAGCCTGACAACCAGTCTTACCAAGGGGTATCGTCCTACCCAATAACTGGGTTGTGGAGGTCAGATAGGAAGTCGCTCCATGTATAATACTGATATTCAGCTGTATCCGGTTAGACTGGAAGCCGACCCCAAACGTAGTTGGGAAAAAGGTCAGGCAGATCAGTATCCCATCGACTTAGAATTTCTTAAACCGTAGTTTAAAATAATAGATTTATCTCAATAAGAACTTAAAGCACCATCCCAATTATAAGTTTAATTGAATGAAAACACGATCCTTTCATTAGAGCAGTGATTACTTTGCTAGGTTAGGAACAGCTGTTCTAAATCACTGTTCCACAGAAACTAGTTCTAACCAGTTCTAACTACTTAGTTTCATAATTGGCTTTGAGGAGGATTTTGTTACGTGAGCGGAATTTTAATAGGTGTTAGATTTAGTGTTTAAGGAAGCTATATGAAATTGCCGCGCAGGTCGAAGGTCAGCTACACTTGCCGAGGTCGGTCCACGGATGGGTAACCGTCTATTACATAACGAGCCATCTCAGAAAGGGTTACCGCTGGCCCGGAACATAAAGGGCTAAGGAAGGAACACGGTAGAGTAGGTGTAGGTGGTAAGAGTCTAAACTCCCTTCCGCTCCACCCAGAGCGGGAAGGGTCATTTGATGATTTCCCATTCTGAAAAAAAAAAGGATGATTTCCACCAAACGGCTCGTATCGCACCGGATTGAAAAGGATACGAACGGATGCAGCGACGGCCGATCGTCCGGCAGGATGTCGACACATACGATCGGCTCCGCACGCTCCGTTTCTGCGCCTAGTCAAATAGCTTTATTCCTAACGTGTTAACGTGTTCTAATTTCTGAATATGGTTGTAGATGACGTAGTATTGTTAGCTATTGCATTAGAAGAAGAAGAAAATAATTATAAAACACAGAAGAGGAAAAGAAAAATTTGGACGACAGCCGAACGCAGCATACTTTCGGCTACGATCGTGTGTCGCGGAAGACGCTCGCGGTCAAGCTGCTGTGCGCGGCCTGGTAATATAAACTTTAAATACTGTGTACACGATTTAATATCGTTTAAAGATTGTAAAATCCGTTCCGATCCGATGCGATTCGAGCCGTTTGGTGGAAAACAACCCTCTTTTTTTTCAGGATGGGAAATCATCAAATGACCCCTCCCGCTCTGGGTGGTGCGGAAGGGAGTGTCAGACTCTTACTGACTAAAACCCACCCGTGTTCCTTCCTTCGCCCTTTATGTTCCGGACAATCCCGCTGAGAAATCATCCTTTAGTCAAAACGAACCTTACAAGCAAGAGAATTAAGGCTACTACGCATCTAAGCTTTTCGAAGAACATCGCCAATAAGGTCACTATATGTCCTTCTAGGGCATCCCCTCCCGGCGTTTCCACTCACATCTGTCTCGTAAATACCTTTTGGTAGTAGCTTCTCTTTCATTCTCTCAACATGACCCAACCATCTGAGCACTCTTTTCAGTGTTTGTCATTTTAACTTGTTTTAAGCCGCAACGTTACCTTATCACATAATTCCCCCCTATCGTTTATAGTTACACCCACAGATAGATACACCTAGATAACGCAAGAGCAACTACTTCGCATGCCTAGCTTACGTACAAAAATCGCAAGCCACCACTTTCGCGCAGTCCTGTAGTACTGCTGGCTGGGTGAGCGTGAGCGCTGGCGCTGGAGCGAGACGGTTTTCGCACACGACGGCGTCTTTGAATCGATTTGATTTTCCCATCACTAATTAGTGCTTATGACGTCTTAGTAGATAGCCAAAAAATGGCACATATGGTTTTCATACAAATCGTGATACTTGCGTTATCTAGGTCTATTCCCAACTATGTTGGGGTCTGCTTCCAGTCTCACCGGATGCAGCTGAATACCAGTATTTTACATGGAGCGACTACCTATCTGACCTCCTTGTATACTCAACTGCCTTCAGTAGCGCCTTTGCGCCTTTTTTTTATCCTTTGCGCCTTTGAACCTGAACACAATAATGCTGCTTCGGTGCAGAAACAGAATCATATCTGATATGATGATGTTACTTTCCTTCTTATGGAGCTTTTCAATGTAAGTAATAGAACTCTGTACCTTAACGACATTAAAAAATCGAAAATCAAAGTTATTAGTTCAAATTAGGCTGACTTTTTGAACGTGAAAATTACATAAGATAGTCCTCCAAAACGTCCACTAATAACCACTTGCTTTAGCTGGGAAGAAGAAAGTCAAAGTCAAAGTTTTTTATTTGTGTTATAAATATCGGGCGCATAGAGTGGGGACTCTGTCTGCCACCAAGTGACCCCAGGGAAGACGGTGGTACAGTGGTCACGTGCTGCTGTGCATAGCGAGGCTCTGGGGAGGCCCCTTTACAGTCTCCCCAGGGATTTGCCTTACAGGCGTTGTACGGGGGGGTTCCGGAATTGGTAGTTTAAGAAGAACCGGGACCACTCTTATATGCTATGTTGATGACCGGGGTGGTTTTAGTGAGGTAAAAATCCCACACTCCCCGACCTCCCCCTCCCCGTAGGTCGGGTGCCTTTTGAAGGTTTTCCCCCTGAAAACACAAAAAAGAGATGTTATAAATGTAACAGGTATAGAGATCTCTATGTTTTGCTGTTAACTGCATACAAATATCAAGGAGAAGGAAGTGGCGCAACAAACTCTCCAGCAGCACAGGTATCCGTTAATTTAGAAGAACTTGATTCTATAAAATAACACCTCCCTAAGCTAAGTAGCTATTTATTTACCAAAATGGAACACATTCGAAGAGTTATTGGGTTCCATGTAAACTAGATGACACCCTCTTCAAACAAAACACGCTCTCAAACGAAGAAACTAATTACATAACGGAAACAAAACATAACACGTATTTCAACAATCGAATAAGTGTCATTGTAAATATTCTATTATTGTGCAAAATACTTAGTATTCGGAACAGGTCCCTGTCCTGTCATCTGTTCCCTGGCTGAATTGGAACGTAACAAAAAGGATGATAGCACCACAGCTTGTTCAATGTTGTCTAGTTTGCTGACCATACTGCTGTGAGTAGGGCTGCCAAGAGTTTGGTGAGAGGAATTCTTGGAACAAGAACATCGGACTGCAAAACTCATTCGACCTTATTACAAAACAAGGTTTATCTTAAGACTCAGGTTTAAAGGTCATAGCACACTTATCAAACCGGAAAGGGATCCGCACCGTATCAACTTGAGCTGTTCAGTATTCTTTGTATGAAACTCCCTAATGCAACGCACACTAATCCGAATCGTAACGTAATCGCCTCAGGACAAGCTCACGAACCGCGGTGCGGTGCGTTACGACTTGTCGTCCCCGCGCTTACGGCTCGTCGTCTCCGCGCTTACGTCTCCCCGTACCCGAGCTTACGTCTCTTCGTACACCCTTGCCCCTCTCACGCCTCCGGCCTGCCTGCTGCACCATCAACCAACGGTCGGCGAGCCGTAAGCGCGGCGTCGCCTAGCCGTAGCCGAGTCGACGTATCGGAGCTTCTGATTCGCTTTGGTTACGTGCTTACGTTAGGTTGACGCCTGTTTGACGGCGAGGCGAAATGCGATACGGTGCCGATCCCTTTCCGATTTGATATGTGTGCTAGACCTTTAACCATCGGCCCATTTTAAAATTTTGAATCCGATAAAGTTAATGTTCTTATTACAAAAACTGACGTTAAGCCCGGTAAGTTGTCGATTTTGCGTTATGAACTTTACGATCATCGGAATAATGTTTAAAATAAAGGTAACTATCTCACAGGTTTAGGCCAGATCTAAATTTAGAGCTCGTTATGTAATAAAACGGTTTAGGTTTTTCAGCATTTTGAAATTCGAATAGGTTCGAAGAGTGAAACCATAAAGGTTTAATTAAAAAAAAATGCGTTTGTATTGTGTGGTTCATTTGAGTGAGTCGAAGTAGTTGACCGAATTCAACATCATGAAAGCATAATTACAGTCCTGTCTACCAGATTCAGCTGATGTTTTTACAGACGCCAGCACATCAAGCTAATACCATCTATCAAATTTCTTCAATAGATTTTCAACTTTATCGCCGAAGTATAAGGTTCAAAGCTGATTGGGAAAATTTTACAGCTTCGGGTAGCTTGGTGTGCTGGCGTCTGTACATGGAACGACTGCCTAGTTTGTGAGTGTGTTTGTATATTTGTTACTTCTTCACGCACAAATGGCTAGACAAATTTTGATGAAACATTGCAGTAATACAGCTTATACAACAAAATAACACATAGGATACTTTTTATCGCGATATTCCCACGGGAACGACACTTATGCTGGTGAAACCACGAAAAATATTATATTATATTATATTATATATATATATTATATTGGTTGGTTTTGATTTTTTTTATTTTATTTGGATTTTTTTTATTGGATTGGTTTTATTATTTTTTGGATATTATATTATATTATTTTTTTTTATTTTTTTTTTTTTTTTTTTTTATTATTTTTTTTATTTTTTTTTTATTTTTTTTTATTTTTATTTTATTTTTTATTTTATTTTTTTATTATTTTATTTTATTTTTTTTATTGTTATTATTATATTATTATTATTTAGACATTTTTGTTTTCCTCGGCCTAGCCGGATAGCTGATGGCACGGGCCTAAGCCAAGTGTTCATCAGTGGGATTAACTCTTGGAGTAATAGTAGATACTGCGTGGTTATCGGCAGTAGGCTGTATGTTAGCCGAAACTATATTTGAGTGGGAGTAATGATGAAAGTTATCGGACTCACACTGGAGGAATTTTCTTACTAGCCTACATGTATTGAGAATCACTGCCTTCTGCAGCAGGTGGTAGGTGGTAGATGGCAGGTTGAGAGAACTAAGGGACCGATGAAGCTGTTTGGGTATTACTCCTGTTGTAGATAGCACTATAGGGACTATTGTGACTTTTTGAAGGTGCCAAAGTCTGGTTATTTCGTCTTTTAGTTCGGTGTATTTGGATAACTTTTCGGCTATTGTAGTCTGTAAGTTATGTGTATTTGGCACAGCGATGTCTATTAGGAACCCGGTTTTATTTACTTTGTTAATTAACGTGATGTCTGGTCTATTAAAGTGAATTGTGCGGTCGGTGAGTATAGCTCGGTCAAAATACAATTTTGTAGTGGGGTTCTCTAGTACCGTTTCAGGGTTATATTTATAATATGGTGCTATGGTGTCTATAAATTTGTATTTATGAGCTAGTTTTTGGTGTATTACGTTGGCTACCTGATCGTGTCGATGTTTGTAGTCTGTCTGGGCTATTGATTTACAGGCGCCTGTGATATGTTGGATTGTCTCTGGTGAACTATTGCATTTTCTACATGTGTCGTTTGTTAGATTCTTTATTATGTATTTTCTATAGTTTTTGGCTACCTTTAACAAAGAAATCCTCGACGTTTTTTCAAGTCGTAAAAACCATGCGAAGCAGTGGCGGGTCACCAGTTTAAAAAAAAAAACATGCGGGTCTGCTTATCTATGCTCACAACTCAATGCCCTACATCGGACACACTTCAGCATCCATTAACGCCTCCACATAATTGCGTATTCATCAAACTAGTAACAACTCCTATAATGGGCTACAAAGTGCGTCCAACAGCGTCTAGATTGCCTCCAAAACTCAAACAAGACGTCTCGAAGGATTCGGGACGCTTGGCCACACCCTCCCGAAGTGCCGACTACCGGACTTATGAGTTTGGAAAATAAACCGACTAACTGCTTCTAACTAGTTTGCACTGGATGTTGTTCATACATTTTACACTAAAAGATATCTCTGATTAATTTGTAAGTTTCTGCGGTTTTCAGTGGGTGGTAAAGTTATGAAGAATGTTTGCTAAATGGTAACGCTGTTTAGGCTCCTGCAAACAGGCGCGACACGCGACGCGAATCGCGCATGACACAAAGGCACCGCTCGTTGCGCGACTTGCGGTGCCTTTGTGTCGCGCGCGATTTTATCGCATGTCGCGCCTGTTTGAAGGGGCCTTAAGAATGTTTGTAATAAATAGGTTAGGTACGTATCTACAGCTATGATGAAATACTTTTTCATTTGTCATTTTCGTGGTCAATGTAAATAATAGATAATAAATGGTTGCATCATTTCAGAGAATTAGCGAAACGACCGAGTCATGAAGCGCATTTAATACAACTTCTCCTTGTTATTAACTAACTTAATCTGAGAAAACCTGATAGGTAATTGCATAACACACTAACAATGGCAATACCTTTCATTTTGACAACTTATCAACATTCATTGCGTATTTTACGTTGTCAAACGTGTATAGCAATGGAATTTCTCTCCTTTAAAATCAAAAAAAAATGGTAGAAAGTGGGGAAAGGTGCGCATCGCAAAAACACTTGACGTTTACCCATTTAACCAAGAATCATACGACAAATATGACAATTACGTGACGATAACAGTTACTTAATCAACCGTTGAGTCATCGGCTAATTAGGGTGTGGTTTAAACGAAAAAGATACTTTTCATAAGAAATAAGAAAATTTCTTTTCACAGATGAACACGCGGTCAATCAGTCAACTCAGCTTATCGCAGTCCACTGCTGGACATAGGCCTCTTCCAGGCTGCGTCACAACACCCTGACCTCCGCCTTCCGCATCCAGTCTATCCCAGTCACCTTCTTTAGGTCGTCGGTCTATCTAGCTGGGCGCCCGCTCCACTACGCTTGCCGGTAAGAAAATATAACTGTTACAACCGACCACTGGGCTGGACACATCTGCCGCATGTCAGACGAACAATGGGCCAAACTAGTTATAAACTATGTTGTCTGCGACACATTCATAACAGTTAGAACGTCATATTAAAACCAAATTCAGTTCCAAACTTAAATTTATCAATTTATTTTTTTAATCTTTGTTATTTTTTTTTTCACCTTTTTTGATGTTTTTAATACCTGTATTGTGTCTTATGTTGCACTGAATAAACGATTTATCTATCTTATCTATCTATCTATCAAACATTCACAAAGTTATTGCTACCACGGTATATATATATCACATCGCTGGAGTGAGATTTGCGGCTTCTTGCCATGGCAGGCTGGCAGGTTTATGAAAACGTCGACTAGTTGGAGTCAAGATATGTGAGATATTGCGGTTTGCTGCTACGTCTAGAGGTGTATATGAGTCTGTGTCTGGCGTTTGAAATGGAATAAGCAACAGGAGCTTTAAAAGAGAAGACAGTACCTATCTACATTTTGATTCAAGGAAATATAATCTTATTTTCATGACGAACGGGGGACATATTTAGCAGAAAGTTTCATAAAAGTTGCTCGCACTGCAGCATGCAAGAACAGTTGTGTAGTTTTATTTTTGAGTCTTTCATGAGTGTTACGTCAAAACATTTTCCATTCCACTTACATAATTTTATTTTTTTTTCCATTTTCAAAAATGTCTCTTACCTACAGAGAATCATAGTAATCTAAATAGACTCGGCCCAGAATTCGGCTACGTGTTTGGCGCCATCACTAGCATCCATCAGTTCCTGTACCGTGCAAACGACAGGACACGCAGGATATGATATTAAGTGTCCCATCGTTTGTGGAACAGCTCCGCATTTGCACTCCAAGACGGAGTTGTCTATGAATCTCCATCTGAACAGGTTTCCTTGCTTCAGTCAACCTGGGTACGATGTCTGAAGGCGCGCCGCGGCCCATCAAAAAAAATTTGCTGGAACATTCTAGATGACGTAATCGCGGGGAGCGGGACGTTTGAGTGGTTGTAGACTTCCAGGTTAGCAAACACGACTCGTGTCCAGGTGGGATCATCAGAAGGTACAATTGGAATGAGTAAAGAAACGGTAATATGCTCAAGGCAGCCTTGAGCGTTTCAGCAAGCGTTGCGGTCAATGCTCATGCCTTCTGTGTTTGACAAGAGGCCTTTACCCTGCAGTTGATAATGTTGGTATTACCCTGCAGTTGATAATGTTGGTATTGTTGTCAGCACATCGAATTTCGTATTTTGTGCCGATAATAATAAGTTCCGATGCGAATGTGCCATTCTGATCAAACAAGTAAGAAATAAAGTCATCCTATAAAATCGCTACATCCTACAAATTGTGCCACAAATATTCGTCCAACGACATATATTACAAATTCGAAATTTAATATGATTTAATTCGCTATACTGTTTGTATATAAACAATCGCAGCACACACCAAGTTTCCAATAAATAAATAAATATAAATAATTAATAGATAACCTCTTATCGGTAAAATGTGGAAGGTCGTGGTTATAGCGGTGTTATCAGCTCTATGTCATATATATGCGCGTGAGTACATACGATTCGTAATATTTAATCTATATTACTCATTATAATTATCTGTACCTACTAGGGGCACAGAGAATGCAAGATCTTGCATCCATAAGAAATGTTTTCAGCTTAAGTGGTCATACACACAAGACACGCGTCTACGGCAGACGCAGCAGCAGTCGGCTGCCGGCATGCGGCACTAGCCTCTGCCGTTGACGCATGTCGCTGGGTAAGAGAACAGCCTATCCATACTAATATTATAAATTCGAAAGTAACTATGTCTGTCTGTCTGTATGGTACCTTTTCACGGCTGAACGGATTTCGATAGAGATAGATTGCATCCCGGGGAAGGACATAGGATAGTTTTTATCGACATACCTTGCGGACAAAGCCACGGGCGGAAGCTAGTGTTCAATAATTCATCCGCCAGTCTCGATGTTTACAGCAATAAAACCTTTGAACGATTAAAGGACATCAGCCATTGTGGCATATTTTTGGCGGTTATCGATATTAATTTCATGTTTTTAAAGTACACGTATAATTCATTATTTTTTACTATGGCGTCAAAGTCGAGAACAATTTGGATTCGGAGATACAATATTTAAATTTCGAAGCGGATCGAAAGATAACATCGTTGTTGTTTTCAAATTCATTACAGCGTTGTCGCCATACAAAGATATGTTTCTATTACTGCGACCATTCAAATAAAACGTACTTAATTCATTCCTGGCAGCCGACTTTTTGTTTTTATGCCAAGTCGCCGAACAAAATGGATCTCCTTTCATTGATCAAATGTCAATCATCGTAGCAAATGGCGTTCTGTAGTTTCTGCCTACCACCATGGGAATAAGCCGTGAATTTATGTATGTAAAGACTATTCAAACTTATGTTTTAAAATAAATTATTTCAAGTTAAACAAATGTCAACTTTATTTTAATGACAATTAAGATGATTTCAGAATGACTAGCACTATTGAAAAAGTTATAAAAATGTTTGATGTTGTAGCGTAAACTGAACTTTATTGTGTAGGAGTTAAAGTTATTTTTCCATTAATTCGTATTTGTTTACATTTTTGGCAAATAAATCGCGAATGCAGGTTATGTATATTGGTCATCCAATTTGCCAGTAAGCGTCCGTACTAGAGTTGAATTATGATCATATTATTATTAGATTTTTGCATCAACAGAAAACATCGCTCTCACCATAACACTAGAATTAAAGATGAACTCCATTCACATTATGAACATACAACCCCATAGCAATAGATATAAAAAGATATATCATCATCTATATTAATTAAATTCACTATAGCATGAATTACTTCAAGGTCAAGCAATCCTGAATATTATACCTACTTACTAAAAAAACCTGTCTGCCCGTAATTACAGGCTGAAAATAGCTGAATCATACAAACTCCTTGCTCCCTCGCCATCTGAAGGCTGAATGGCAAAACCTTGAACTCCTTTACGTCACCATGACTCTCAGAGATTCAGAACTATTTATCAACATCTGTGGTCGCTGGGAATCGTATAAGTATGCGGACGTTTTTAGGGTTCCGTAGAAAAACAAGGAAACCCTTATAATTAACTCTTAATTATAGGGGTTTCCTTGATAATAACCATCCCTCTTTTCTCTGAAATACATGGGTAAATCTGTTTTTTTAATACTAAAACGTATACTTATTTAAGCTAACCTTTCGAAAAGGAAAGGTTTTGTTTTAAGACTTTATTATATTCATATCTATGAATGATACTAATATTGTACTTGTCGTAAAATTAAAAAAAAGTCTGTATTTTTAACCGTCTTCACAAAGGAGGAGGTTCTCAATTCGACTGTATGTTTTTTTGTATGTTTGTTACGCGATATCTCCGACAGTTGTAGATCTATTTCAAAAATTGTTTTTTTAATGGTTAGGGATTTGTGTGGGGTAGGTATCAACTTAAAAGTGAAAAATTAAAACTTTTTTACATACAAAAACATAAAAAAAAACAACCAACTTCCAAAAAAGACACTACAAAGTGAAAAATAACTTTAATTTCGGAAGTCGTTCGCAAACAACGAAAATGCGAACCCAACGACACTGACTTCCGAAATTAAAGTAATATTTTTTTGTTTGTAAACAACTTTCGCGTTATTCATTTGAATTTACATTACGTTAACGTCCCGCGTTCGTACTAGGCCTCTGATGGTTTGGAAAACCCTTCACATAAATCATACATACAAAAACAAACGCTTTCTTCTTACGGGGATAAGCAGAAACTACAGAACGCCACTTGCTACGATCCGTACATGCTCTTTTTGCCTTGTCTACGTTCATACATCAGGTCATACATGCACGCCGGTTGTGAGTACTACGCACATAAAAATCAATTTCTAATAAACCTTACGTTAGTTTTATATTGTTCTTCACAAAGTTTGCATTCAAAGTGACTAAACCCACTTATACTATCACTCACTAAACCTTTGATCAGTGTTCCTTGAAAATCTCGCCGTACTTACGTACTTCACACCTCAAAAGCGGTTTTTTTTTAGCGTCGGTCACAAAAGGTGTGCAAAACAAAACACGTAGTTTTATATTTTACGGAAAAAACTTCATCAAACGAGTTGCTTGTTTTACAGGGCCCTTACAAGGGTCGAGTTTCCCTGTGCACAATAAGCACAATTTATTATGAAAAATGTATATTTTTATTTCCGAGAGTTTTTATAAGAGCCGCTTGGAACCTGCTTTTCGCCCGAGGCTTCACTTTGAAAAAAATATGAAAGGGAAAATAAACCAATTCAGCCAAAAAATTTATACGACGCCGGTAAAGGCAATAGATATTTTCATTATACGTGTATAATAGCATTGAATATTAATAAAACATCCAAAAGAAACAGCGCCCTTTAAAAAAAAGACTACTTTCTTTTTTACCCGAATGCGCGACAGTAAAGACAGGGTTATGTTTTTAACGCGTATCTACATATGTATCTTTGTATGGATTTTCTCTTTTTTACCTTTTTTGGTTGTCCATCGATTCGTCTAGGTCGTGCGAGTGATGACAACAGACTTTAATAAAACGTTATAGCAGTTCAAACATTTAGGTCACTAGAATTTTAAATCATAATGTGGTGTGTCACATGGTAGTCAGAAGCCCGAATGTCAACATCTTACCAAGGGGTATCGTATTCCCCAGTAACTGGGTTATGAAGGTCAGATAGGCAGACGCTCCATGTAAAATACTGGTATTCAGCTGGATCCGGTTAGACTGGAAGCCGACCCTAAGAAAGTTGGGAAAAAGCTAGGCAGACGATGATAATGAATTTGAGAAGATACACGATACACATTTTGACATAATATGATCTATACTTTCTGAAAATAACCTTAACAAAGCCACGCTCATAAATTCAAGATATTTAATACCTTTTGTTAGTGTGGCTATTTATTACTATCTACTGTTGCCCGAAACATTAAGGGGCTTACATGACCTAAAGCGCGGTCACTGTCGGACTGTATAGAAAAGAAAGAGAAGCGCGATGACAAAACGCTGGTAATTTATTGCAAAATATGAAGCAATTATTTAATTACAAAAATCTATTGTTTGGACTAAAAAAATAAAACGCTAGTGTTTGAGTATATTGATTGTAGAATAATCTGACAAAAAATCAGAATGATTGTATGTATATTAGTATGGTTTTTATTGTAAAAAGAAAGTTTTTAGAGGTATCTTCATGTTTTTTTTCTATCGTATCAAATTAGTTGTATTATGTTTTCAATACGCCATCTAGCTAGCGTATATCCTGAAGAATATCATATATTTTTCTGATTTTGTTTACTGTAGTCGATCATATAGTTTTATTGTTTCTAAAACTTGCGTTTTTTTATGTTTAGGTCCTGTAAGCCCCTTAACATCAATCTTCATTTGTTTGTGATGGTGCTTCCCTGTTGGTGCCACTCCTATGGCTGGAAATACTGTTACGCCGACGTCGTCGGTCACTGACATCGGCCGCGTACCGATTTATATACACTGATAGAAATAAGCAGTAAATAAAAATGAACAAACATTAATCTTAACTGCTTTATACAGTTCCATATGAACCTAACGTTCAAAACAGTATTTTTTGCAACGTGCTTTCCGATGTAAAGATGGTCACCCACCCACAGACTAACAGCGACAAGCGTAGCTTAACCTGATCGATCGACCTGTGTGGCTGGTTTAATTTAAGGCTCCTGCAAACAGGAGCGACGCGCGACGCGAATCGCGCGCGACACAAAGGCACCGCTCGTTGCGCGACTTGCGGTGACTTTGTGTCGCGCGCGATTTTATCGCGTGTCGCTCCTGTTTGAAGGAGCCTTTAGCCACGGGCCCCTTACTATTAACACGTATATTCCCGTATAATAAAAAATGTTATTATTAAATTTATTTTTATTAGGTTTCTTTTTCCCTTTCATATTTTTTTTCAAAGTGAAGCCTGGGGCGAAAAGCGGGTTCCAAGCGGCTCTTACAAAAACTCTTGGAAATAAAAATATACATTTTGCATAATTGTGCTTATTGTGCACAGGGAAACTCGACCCTTGTAAGGGCCCTGTAAAACAAGCAACTCGTTTGATGAAGTTTTTCCGTAAAATAAAAAACTACGTGTTTTTTCTTTTGCACACCTTTTGTGACTAAAGCTGAAAAAGAACCGCTTTGAGGTGCAAACTGCGTAAGTACGGCGAGTTTTTCAATGAACACGAGTCAAAGTATGTATTTTTTTATTACTCTTCACAAAAATACATAATTTTTTGTTCTTACAATTTTACTCGTCAAACTTATTGTTTGATGTACGAGAAGCGCTTGTTAAGGGGCTTATAGGACCTAAACGCAAAAAACGCAAGTTTTAAACGAAACAATAAAAGTATATGATCGACTACAGTAAACCTAATCAGAAAAATATATTATATTCTTCAGGATATATGCTAGGTAGATAGTGTGTTGAAAACATAATACAACTAATTTGTTTCTATAGAAAAAAAATCATGAATATTCCTCTAAAAAATTTATTTTTACAATAAAAACCATACTAATACGAGTATACAGACAATCATTCAGATTTTTTGTCAGATTATTCTACAAGCAACACACTAAAACACTAGTGCTTTAATTTTTTAGTCCAAACAATAGATTTTTTGTAATTAAATAATTGCTTCATATTTTGAAATAAATTACCAGCATTGTGTACTTTCTTTTCTATGCAGTCCGACAGTGACCACACTTTAGGTCATGTAAGTCCCTTAAATAAAACCCAGTCAGTAGTCTAGTAAGAAACGATGACTATCTCGCAATTTTTTTTTTAATAAGGGGCCGTTTAAGTATTAAGTATGCAGATTTTTTGCAATTATTAACCCCCGTCCCCCTCATCAGCAAAAGTAAGCAAAGCTCTAACCCCCCTCTCCCATGCTTACGTAAACATCAGTACATGCATTTTTCAATGTGTTCTGGTTTCTTTATTGAGTCATGAGCAGCAGTTATATGCGTTTCGTTTTCAAGCATAGACAAGTAGGGTTGCCATATGTATTCAAACCAAAATCGACTACATGTTGTAGAAAATCCGCAACAATAAAAAAATAAATACTGCTGACGTAATCACCTCCCAGACCCTACCCCCCATATCATCAAAAATAAGCAAAGCAAAGACCCCCCGCCCCCCTGTAGTGCTTACGTAATACTTGAATGGCCCCTAATATTATGACGTGCAAAAGTGATTTTGCTATCGTATAAATAAAAAAAAACAAAATCAAAATCGGTTCATCCGTTCGGGAGCTACGATGCCACAGACATACCCACACCCACACACACAGACACGTCAGACTTATAACACCCCGTCGTTTTTGCGTCGGGGGTTAAAAAACAAATTTAATAAAAAAAAACATTTTTCATGCACTATAACATCTCACATAAACATTAACGACTAAGCAACCTGACAAAACCATTTACTTACATCATCCAACAACCAGGAACTTGGCACAAAATACGGGCATAATACATATATGAAACCCACTCCATCCTAACATTAATCTATATTTCCGCACTGCAGTGGACTACAGACTGTGTCAAGAAACGCCGAAGGAGAAGCATTGTCTAATAGAGTACAGTGTGAGATATAGATGGCCGCACCAGCTCAGGTAAGGCGCGTTTACATCGTACAAGTTACTAGCTAAAGAAATAGAAAAGAAAGAAAAATAATTTATTTGGGGCACACACAGGAAATACAAATAGGTAAAAAGGAGCTTTTAAAAATAACATAGGTAGGACAAATAGGACTGCTAATCGCAGTTCCAGTAGGAATTGCAATTAGAAATGGTCGAAATGCTCTAAATTTTATTATGTAGAATGAAAAAATGTATAATTATGTATGAATGATTAATGGTGGTGTTTGTGATGAATGATGATAATGATGATGTGTGTAATGTGTATATCTGTATGTGTGTGTATATGTTTATGTGTGCGTCTATGTGTAAGGGTGTGTGTATGTGTGTCTTAATGCCTGCGAAAGAGTTAAGGGGGAAGCGCTAAGGTAGCCCGCGAAATTCAAATTTTCTTACGTTTTTTGCAATTTTCTGGTCAGCATTAAGTTGTACGTTGATTAATATATGAATCGCGGCCGTAAGAAATATGTGTTTACAGAATTATAATCATTAAAGTCATCAACACAACTCTCTAAGACCACGTAAGTCCAAAGAATGATGATTTCATGAAACAGTTATTCTTGGGACTTACGTGGTCTTAGAGAGTTATGTTGATGACTTTAATGATCATAATTCTGTAAACACATATTTCTTACGGCCGCGATTTATATATTAATCAACGTACAACTTAATACTGACCAGCAAATTCCAACAAATTCTCTCATAAATCTTTGAAGACTTTGTGTATTTAATTTCATCACCACTGCTCCCAAAACGGTGAAGGAAAACATCGTGAGGCAGTCGGGATGTCCTAAAACCAAAAATTTTGAGACACGCATTGGGCCCGCGTGGTGGATTATGGCCCACTCCCTCTCCAGAGAATAGACCTGTGGAGGACATTATATGTTGATTATGCTATGGTTACAACCCCAAAAAAACTTTTTTACCGTCTTACAATCTTCACCTACTTGAAGGTCTGTTAAAAGAGTTCCAATGTTTTCAGGTACGTTTACAACTGGCACACTAAGACCTGCTTCGAGATCAGATGGTCAGCTCACTGCCACGAGGTTCCATCACCAGCAGCCATCAACAACTTCGTCTCAGAGGGGGAGTGTCTTAGCGAGTGTGGTGGATGGGCGTAGCTAAGAACTTTGTGCGATTATAAAGAATTCATGTACATTCGAATTTTCCTAACGTAATTAGTTTATTTTTGTATTTCTAGATTTGCAGTCTCGAAGAGGCT
This sequence comes from Luperina nickerlii, assembly GCA_963855955.1. Taxonomy (NCBI): domain Eukaryota; kingdom Metazoa; phylum Arthropoda; class Insecta; order Lepidoptera; family Noctuidae; genus Luperina; species Luperina nickerlii. The sequence continues at coordinate 3,601,920 of OY979663.1, forward strand.
AACTGGTTTAACTCTCGCCAATTTCAACTTTTATTTAAAAACTAGCTGCGCCTCGCGGTTTCGCCCGCGTAAGTGTCGATCCCGTGGGAATATCGGGATAAAAAGTATCCTATATGTTAATCCAGGGTATCAGCTACCTCCATACAAAATTTTATTAAAATTTATCCAGCCGTTCGAGCGTGAAGAAGTAACAAACATATAAACACACACACACTCACAAACTTTCGCCTTTATAATATTAGTGTGATTATACTGTTACTACTTACCTACTTTATCATCCAACGACTGGGCAAAGGTCTCTCCCAGCTCATTCGATCCAAGGCTAAAGAGGATCACTGGTCGTTTGTTCTGTCCAGCTCGTCCTGCCATCTTCTACGGGGTCTGCCGCGACGCCTTCTGGGCTCCACGAAGTGGTTATTTTGGTCCACAGCTCATTGTGCTCATTAACAATTATGTTTTTGAAGTGAAAACTTCTTTAGCGGCGTTGTACACTTTTTTATAATGGGTAAAAAATGTTAAACTCGCGTCAGGACACGTGACCTGATCGAAAGTTTGTAAGACGGATGGCCGTAGCCGGTACCGCGCGTGTTTTGTTTATAAGACGATTCACAAAATACACACGTAATTGTTCAAGCTTTCACTTCTGTCGGCGCACTCCCGGAGTGCCACTGTTTTTTTTTTATTCATTAAATGGTGCCCAAAATACACCCCCAATAATAAATAATAATAAGCCTGGTTTGGAACAACGTGCAACGCTACGTTCATATATTGTAATTGTAATGGTGAAATAAACGATTTTTACTTTTATTTTTTTTTACTTCATCTGTTTTATTTTAATATTTAATTATCATGTCTGAATATTCTAACAAGTTGTCACTCAGCCATTGACATTATGTAGAGTACAAATCATTTTTCCACGCAGACCCATTTTTTTTTCTTTATAACAAAAAGTACAGTCGTAAGCACATCAAGCTACTACAATCTGTCAAATTTCTTTAAGAGATTTTCAACTTTATCGCAAAAGCATAAGGTTCACAGTTGATTGAGAAAATTTGACAGATTCGGGTAGCTTGATGTGCTGGCGTCTGTACATTGTTATTAGACATAAGTACTAGTGTATCCAAGGACTCCTGAAATAAAGTTATCATAGTAATACTAATACTACACCGAATCTCGGGGCAAGGTATTGTAATCTTATTTATGAAAAAAGAATAACAAAGTTTCGTCCAATATCTTGTATCGGACCAAAATCGTTTTGCTCCCTTACATACAAATATTTGGGATCTGGGGGCCTAAAAAGGCCACTTTGGAAGAATCATAAAAGGATATCATTATGAATCATACCTAATATGGCGAAGACAGTCCGTGTTTTTCTTTTTTTCGCTGCCCTACGTAGGTATAATCAAAGAGCAATGGGATTGGATTTGGATTGGATTGATTGGTATTTTAGCACAGACTAAAAAAAATAAGTGAAAAATCCTTCACCAATGGGATTTGATACGATTAATTTAACAGTTAACTGTCCATTATGAATCATAATGTTATCCTTTTATGATTCTGCCAAAGTGGCCTTTTTAGGCCTCCTGACCTTTCGTAAAAATACGAATTGTTATTCAACAACAATTGTTTTGTTTTGTGATTGATTATTGAATTTATTTTCTTTCTTGGTATCATTGTTGGTATACTGAAATTGAATTGAATTATTGACACGTGATTGTTTGCTCCTTGTTTTTTTTTTCTGAAGCTTACGCTATCTTTCAGCAGATGGCCCAGTGGTAACAGCCGCGACTTACGAGCTGTAGGTCGTGGGTTCGAACCCAACCAGGCACTTTACTTTGTGTAAATTACTTCATCACTACTATTCTCTAACCGTTGAAGGAAAACATCGTCAAAAAATCGCCATATCCTAGGACCAAAAAATTCGAAGACGTGACATCTACCGACCCGCACTGGCCCACGTGGTGGATTACGGCCTACTCTCTCTCACCTAGGTGAGCAGTGGGAACAATATAGGCTAATTATAATATTAAAAGAATATAAATATTTCGGATAACTATAAGACCCATAAATTAATTGTTAGTAACAGTTTTGCACTTAACATTTCTATTGTTGGTAACTTAAACTAGAGAAGAATGAATGCAAAGACCATCCAACAACAAGACACCAGAAATTACGTAATTAGTGTTCAAGATTATGCATGATAATCCACAAACAAAATTTCAAATAAACAACCATAACATTCGAACTACATTCCAATTCGCATACGTACCTACTTCTTGAATGTAGAACAAACCTCATAATTGGCGTAACAAAACACGAACAGACTCCATAAGCTGGGCGAAGTTTACAATGATTCGTATGAATATAAAATAGAGCAATCAGCGCGGATGGCAGACGAGGCCGGGGCGCGGTGACTAATAGGCGGCTCGCCTAACTTTTGCTATATTTTCCACAGAGTAGCGCGTGGGCAGAGACAATGAGTGGAATATTGTGAAATGTTTGTTAGGAAATTAATGACTGAAATTTATCTAGCGTGTCTTTAAAAGCAAGTACTTAAGTATACATATTATTATAATTAATTAAATAGTAATAGTGATTTCTACTTTTTGTACATGTAATTCTCATGATGTACATAATAAAGACTATTTTATTCTATTCTGTTTTAAATTCCTGAGTACAAACAAAAGCTTCACAAATTACAGACGAATTGAGAACCTCCTCCTTTTTAACCGACTTCAAAAAAGGAAAAGGTTCTCAATTCGGATGTTTATTATGTATGTTCGGGCATAACTCTCCATAGACGGATTTGCAATTTTTTTTTGTTTGAAAGAGGTTTATTCCAAAATGGTCCCATTTAAATTTCGTAAAGATCTAATGATGAGTTTCGGAGACGGACAACGGAACTCTTCAATAAATGCCAGCAAATCAACCGCGATTGCTGCTATTGCATATGTATATGCATTGTTTACGCAATCACACAACATAACATCACGCCTGTACCCTTTAAAAGGGTAGGCAGATCAGTATGTGTTCAATAGCTTCCTGTCACTGATATTACTATTCACATAGCAAGTAGTGTTATATGAATTTGATTGGGGTAGGTAGGTACAAGTAAAAAGTGAAAAATAAAAACTTTTTTACAGAAAAAAACAACCGACTTAAAAAAAAAACACTACAAAGTGAAAAATTATTTTAATCCGGAAAATCGGTGTCAAAAACACAGAACCAACGACACCGACTTCCGAAATTAAAATTATTTTTCACTTTGTAGTGTTTTTTTAAGATATCTGATATTATATTTATAACTTTTGAAATTATAACAGGACACGATACGATACGATACGATATTACGATACGATACGGTACGATAGTACGGTATTATACGATAGTTGGGACAGTTGTCCCAATTATCGTAGAAGGCGATAGACTCATCATATTTATGCTTCATTTAGGATCTCTGGCAGATTGAGCATTTTGCGACAGGCAGTCGACTTCACCCCTTATCTAGCAGTCCTGCAGTTTAAGAGATGAATCTAAACTAATATTATAAAGAGAAAAAAATAATTGTATGTTTGTTTTGTTCGCTATAGCGCTAAAACGGCTGAACGAATTTGGATGAAATTTGACACATGGGTAGACCATAACCTGGAGAAGGATATATGCTAACCTTTCATCCTGAATCGCAGATGAAGTCGCGGGCAACAGCTAATAATAGATATGTATTCATAAAAAGTCTTACAATAAAAAACACTTTCTCTTTAAGGCTTTAAACTGGGAAAACACAATAAATATACAAGCTTGTAGAGCTTGTGTTTTCTTTTAGCACAACATTAACTATTCAAAAACTATTTCTTAGAACAAAAGAATGTATTATTCATGTTCACTCTTTCAGCATTGCGCATGTTTACATACAGTTCAGTAACCCGACCAATAAATCAAATGAATAATAACAACTAGTCAACTACAGACACACACAGTTTATGTTGACGCATGTACGAGCGATCCTGTCCTTGACACAAAGCCTCTATCCTCCCCCTACTCTGCGCCGTCACACCCTAATTCCAATCGTGGCTTACAGCCAGTGTTTTGTCGCTGTCGCGGCAACAGGCAGCTTTTACCGGTCTTTTACCGGATTTTTACCGATATTTTTTACCACGAGTGGAATTTTTTCGGTATGGGGAACAAAGTTGTGACTTTCACGGAACAACAGCTAGAGGATTATCAGGTAAACGGTTTGTTGGTGGCCAGTTTGGATTGAGTCTCGCAGTTTCAGAAGTTCGTTTTTCAAACTTTTTGGCGCGAAGTTGTGTTTGTGACGTTTGATTTTTGTTTTATCTGTGTTTGGTTTGTGTTTACAACCCCGAAGTTTAACTGAAGTTATAAATATTTGTAATTTTGTTTACTTTAAAGCGAAATTAATGATAATTGTTTATTTATTAGAAGCTAATTAATATTTTTTAAACAGGACTGTACATTTTTTACAAGGAAAGAGATACTTAGGTAAGATAAATTATTTCTATGGCTAATTAACTGTAAAACGTAAAAGGACAGTAAAAGTAAAATCTTCCATTGCTGCATTGTAGGTATCGATTGAGGTAAGATAACACAACATCCAGAAACAGTGATAAATTAATTTCAAACTTTGAAAAAGCCATTCTCAAAACCCTGAACTCACTGATATGATGGTTTGTTGTCGTGTAACTTAATTAGATAATTGAAATTGAAATGGATGAAGTCATTCATCTTCCATTGACTTTGCTGGAGTCTTGTCAAAAGAATCAGTATTCTTTTACAACACAAATCATAACAACACTAGATACTTCCTAATACCTATCAATTAAGAACAAATGGGGCGTCACCTTAAAAAGATCCATCGACAAGCATTCATTTCTTCATTCATCACCATTTCAGCCGAAAGACGTCCACTGCTGGACATAGGCCTCCCCCAAGCACCTACACTTCGACCGGTTCTGTGCTTCTCGCATCCAACAGGTTCCTGCGGCCTTCACAAGGTCGTCGGACCACCTTGCATTCATTTGGTTGTCTATAATTTGTGTTCCATAATACTGAATAAATGTGTGCCTAGAGCTACAACTACGTACACAATCTATACATGTTATAGAGAAAAGAAACAAAAGTTCAATACCTACTTGACCAAAATGTATGAAACAGCTGAACATTTTCGTGATTTCAGAGTCCCATAGTGAAAGTTGTTATTTGGGTAGAACACCCTGTGAAAATATGGAACCGGTGAAAAAAATATCACCCTGTACAAATACAAATAAATAAAATTAAAGTTTCTATTTGTAATGTCAAAATAACAGCTTTTTACTAAATGCATGTGAAAGTATAATATACGGTACTTCTAACAAAAAACATTTTTTTAATGTTTATGTCTGTCTGTATGTTTGTTCCGGCTTATCTCCGAAACGGCTTCACCGATTTTGATGCGACTTTCACTGGCAGATAGCTGATCTTATAAGGGGTAGCTTATGCTACTTTTATTTCAGAAAAATGATTAGTAAAAAGAGACACATTATTGGCTAATATATTGTGACCACACATTGATACAATTATATGAAACAAAAATTGTAGAGACAATTAAATGAATTCATGTTGATAAAAAAACTATTTCAGGCTGACTGTACATAGTTTTATTTTTATCAACTCTATAACTACCTAAACTCTTATTTAATTTACTAGAACAAAATTACAGCTAATGTATGTATGTTGACATATAAAGGTCAATCGCGTCTGGCATTTCAGTCTAGCAAATAAAATATTACAGTACCTATAAGTAAGTACCTTTGCTTGTTGCTAGTGATAAATCTTCGAAGGGTGGGAAATAAGGTAAGTAAAGGGTCCCCGAAACGATAAATTGTAATTGTAAATAATTACTTAATCGATACACATTGATGCGCAAATTAATCCTCTAACAAATGCTATTGAAGCGATAATAGCACTACAAAAGCAATTGATCAATTGTAATTCAATTTCAATTACGATCGTTCCGAGGACTCTTAATCAGAAGGCCAATTCCCGTAATTAAAAATGCTCAAAATCTAGTGGCAATCTCATCTCAGCGACAATCAATGTCAAAAATGTAGGAAATTGAGAGGTATTTTTGACAGATGTGAGATCATTGAACGTTCATAAATTTACGAGAATTGCCCCTCGATTGTATTCAAAATTATATTTACCGCCAAAACAAAATGAAATGTCAGTGACGTTTAAACACAGTTTTATTGATTTTTTGAACGAATTAAATTCAATTTACTCAGCTACCTTGAGTCCGGTGATATACATTATACATATATATACCTACCATTACTTATTTAGTAAATGGCAGCGCTAACTCATCGGTGTCGCCTTGTAGAGTGTATACATTTGCAGTAGGTACCTAGTACTTTCCTACATTAATCAATAAGTTCAATGTAAAGAGTTAGGTACGTACTTAATAATTTGATATATATTTTTCTTTTTTTTTCATTTAATTTTAATTTTTTTTCTTTTTTTTATCTTTTATTTATTTTTTATTAATTTACATACTGCATCATCTATGTAGTAGTGCAGTGGTGGCCCATTGGAAACGGCCACGACTTACGAGTTGTAGGTCGTGGATTTGAACCCGAAGGCGCTTTACTTTGTGTAAACCACTGCTCCAAAACGGTGAAGGAAAACATTGTGAGGAAACCGGCATGTCCTAGAACCAAAAATTCGAAGACATGTGACATCTACGAACCCGCACTGGGCCCACTCCCTCGTGAAGAGAGGAGGCCTGTGTCCCAGCAGTGGGAACATTGTAGGCTGATTATGACGTATGTATGTAGTAGTGTGTGTAGTGTGTGTGTTCGTTAGGTAGGTACCTACCTTTTTAAGTGTAGGTGTACCTAACAAATTGTATTATTGTAAGAACTTTTGTTGGCATAAAAAGTATAACATTATATTCTACTTAAGATTTTACGATTTTACTTTTACGTTGGTTGACATTAACATCGAAAAAATAAATATATGATATTGTATCTATTACATTAAGCCAGCATTTTGATCGTTAGTAGACTTGTTTCCCTTTGCTTACGAACTGGGGACCAAGTCTACTAATTTAGAATAATTACAATTGTGAGTTTTTGACAGATTTTCCATACGGAACCACACATGGGCGAGTCCATAGTAACTTAATAGACTTACTAACTTAAAAAAAAACGCAAATAAAAAAACACTTTTTAGTATACAGTACATGATTCGATTAGATGAGAAATAAATCGTCGGTTATCAAACAAAAAACTGCTGTTTTATAAAAAAGTGCAGTACCGACGCGGTCAAAATGTATGGGTATTTTTTTTTAACCAACGAAAACTTTCAACGCTGCTGCCAGAGCTGTCTAGAATCATGTACCGACACTTTGGTAACAGTTCCCGCGTCTATGTCCATACCACCTTGTATATTACTTATACAAACTACTTGGTCGCCATCACTTTAATCTTCGACTCCCTAAAAAAAACAATCTTGTTTATGTCCAATTAAGTTGGGAAGCCTAAAAAGTTCAAATATAAACTCGAATGCCCGTTTGGTATCATATCAAACCAAATAAGTACCAAGCAGACAAATAGCCAAGAGGCTTGCTTAGGTACGTTGTGACGCACTGCCATACTCCATGAAACCCGTGGCTACGGTCACGTGCTGGTTAATTTATAATCGCTTTTGTTTTAGTATTGGCACAATATTAGAGGGCGTGATATTTAATTAGTTGGTTACGCAATAGAGGTGATGTTTTCAGAGGTAGGTATTATAAAACAGTGTGCGATTAACTCGGGAGGTCCGATGTGGTGCAATCTAGGTATTAGTGAGAGGATATCTACCCACGTGGTGCATTAAAAGCCGCGAAAGAAAGAAAGAAAAAGTATTTCTTTTAGTATTTATTGCGACTGGAACAGGAAGATCACAAACTAAACACAGTTAAAAAAATGAAAAACCAAGTTATATAAAAAAGTAACAAAAAGAAAAATGAAACAGAAAGTCCTATACAGGGCCAAAAGGCTCCTATCTCAGCATGGTGCTGAGATGTTTAAAAAATAAATGTCGCAGCGCTAGTATTCTGATAGGGCCCACCTGAGAGGCCCACTTACCCTGCATTATATTGTAGTCTGTTGGCCCACTGTGATGTCACGGGCACTGCCCCTCGGGCTGTTACAGAAATAACACCAAGCATGGCCGAAAGATTCTTGATCAGCAGCATTTCGTGGTATGCAGCAGCAACAGTATCCATGGCTTGCAACGCCCTGGAGGGGACTTACCTATGCCCGTTTTCACTGACACTAGGCGTCTAGTTTTAGTAAAGAACGGACAAATATTATGTACGGTATTAACTATTTGACCTCGACCACAAAGTACCTATTCAGTAGAAAAAAATATCTTACTTTTAAAAAAAAAAACAATCTGCCAGTTTCACAAAAACAAAACATTTCAGCGCTGTTCAAGCTTAGCATTGTTAGGGACACAAACACAGAACATAATCCCGCTTAGTATTGATGTCTGTGTTTATACTAGTTTGAATTTCAACGTTATTTTTAACTTTGTTTACTTCAAACATACATAGAAACTTTGCAAGAAATACGAGCATTTTGGACATGTAAAATGTGATTAGAAAGAATGAAAGAAATACATTGATTTAGCACAGACTGAAAGGCACACAACACCGCTATTATTAGGAGATTCCGTCAATATTTTAAAAGAAGCGACTATCTATCTTACTTACACAATCCAGTAACTTGATAACACGATATCCTTTGGATCCTTTGGAAAGTCTGGTTGTCAAATTTCTGCTCAAGTCTGCCGCGGTTGGTCAATTCATGGACCAATCGCGGCAAGCCTTGAAGAAAAATAATAACAACCACACGGGTGTTATTTTAGCCATGGAAACAAAATACAATCATCAGTCCGTCTACCAAGTGTGGCGTAGAACCGAAGGCTTAATTCTCATAATTTTGAACGATCAAAATTTAGTCCCATCTCGGCGAGAAACAATTGTCAAAATTTGTCAAAAATGTATGGAAATTAGAGGTATTTTTGACAAATTGAGACTGAAATCAGACTGTTCTTAAAATTACGAGAATTGCCCTTCTGATCTTCGAATACACGTTACATTAGCAGAGAAGATGCGTTCAGTTCAACAGAGAAAAATGGACAAGTTTTAAATAAATAAACCAAATGGATAGAGTTCTATCCACTTGGTTTATTTATTTAAAACTTTGTGGTGTAAGTAGGTTATCATGGTGAGGTTACACCTGATGTTAGGGATTGATATTATTGCCAGCTCACTTCATCTGTTGAGCGTGGGTCCCAGCTGTCAATCGTAGATCGTTGACAGTCGTTACGGTTAGGGGAAAATCTGCCAACCAGACTTTCCAAAGGATGGTGTTATTCAGTAACTGAGTTGAGGAGGTCAGATAGGTAGTCGCTGCATGTAAAGACTAGTACAGCTGGCACTTTTTTCAATCGTCACGTGTATAAACCAAGTTGAGATTTTAAGTTTGAGTAGATATAACTATCTACTAGATAGGTAAGTACTTTGTTATTATTGTATTAAAATCAGGTTCAATGCTCATCCGAACTATGGCAAAAATCGCTGTTTAGCCCCTTAATAATGAGCACATATTCTATTCCAGTGTATTCCATCACCGATAATTATCGGCACAACGAACTTTGTGCCGATACAAATCTGCCTTAATGCGGATGAAGCTTAAGCTAAGCTCTTGCGTCACCTACACAACACATATAGTGTAGAGTGTGGAATATACGAGTATTTAGCCATTCACTTATCGTATGTAATAAACACATAAGGTTTGAGTATAATTTGAAATTTTTCGTAACTTAAAATATACATATAACTAGTAGTTTGTACGGAAATCTTATGCGAAAATAGCCTTTAAAATTAAAGTTTTGTGCGTTATCCCATATTATTATGAGTCTGACCTTGTTTGACCAAACGTTTCTTCAGCTTTTCAGATTTTGTTTGGCTGCTTGCCGTGTCAAGAACCTTGCTGTTTAGGTGTCAAAGTTCAAACTCGTGTAATTTACTGAAATAAAAAATGTGTGCGATGTGACTCCTCCTTGCATACAATGACAACGAAAAGGCTTCTCAGGAATGTCGAGTCACACTGGGCAATGGCCTCAGTTTTGAATGATACCTAAAAAAAGTTTTTATATCGTAGATGTGTTTGAGGACTGTCGAGTCAGAGGGCAATGGTCCTCAGTGAATGATACAAAAACTTTTTGTTTCGAGGGTGAAAGTGCGGAAATGATATACAAATGTAATAAATAAAAGCATTCTTAATTCGCGTAAAAATTATAGGCACATTACAAAAGTAGCTAGATTCTTAGGACGAAATAAACAAATAATGTTTTGAATGCTTGTAATGGACAGTCTTCCCCTCTGAGAGAGTGAATTGGCCATAATTATCACATAATGTGCGGGTTGGCCGATGTCACATGTCTTACAATTTTTGATTCTGGGACATGCCGGTTTCCTCGCGATGTTTTGAGCAATGGTGATTAAATAATTCACACAAAGTAAAGTGAACCCATGATCCCGACTCGTAAATCATGGCTGCTACCACTGGTCCACCACAGCTCTTCATGAGTGCCTTCACTCACAATTCGTGTACCTAATAAATTTTTAAGCATGCAATGCTAAAAAAACAAGTATTTAACATTGTGTTTCAGAATAAAATGACTTGATAAGCCAACGTCGAACATTATTATTGGACACTATAACCATCCTGATCAATACAAGTAGATAATACCTACTGATATGTACTAAATTTTTAATTAAGTAAGGACTTGATAGGTACAGCTGTCTGTACTTTTATTATACTTTTGTCCTTCACAAAATGCCAAGGTCAGTATATTTTTAAGACTAACTGAAATACAAAGTGTGTCCAGTACGTACACACCGTGGAATAGGCCGATTTAACACAAAAAAAAAACTTTCTTGAACGTTTTTTTAAGTGCATTATTCTGAATTGCATGGAAGATTTTTGATGACTATCAAGATGACGACTAAAGAGAAGTATAGAAGAAAAAGACGAGGGAGTCGCATTACGTTCGCTACGCGTAACGTCCGTTTATGGCCCTATTGTTTGACTGCTGTAACGCGACTGATCCGAGAAGAAATCTCCTTCAAGAATACAATAGGGCCATAAACGGACGTTACGCGTAGCGGACGTAATGCGACTCCGTCAAAAGGACATGGTCGCCCCAAATAAATTTGAAGGTTTTTGATTTAATGGCCTCTGCTAAATAATTGTGTAATGCCATAAAGGCATCAATCGACAGGATCGGTCGCGATGATGAGTTTCAAGTCAAATTTCATCACATGAGAGTGAAATCGTTCATAGAGGATAATGAACGATTTCACTCTCGGACAGTACCTACTTTCCCTTTATCTCAACGGTACAACGGCTTTACCAATTATTCATGAAATCTAGAATGCAAACCAAAAAAATATAGTATTTGACAGATACGCGCGCGTCTTACATTTTTTTTTGCAATTTTGACATTCATAGATGTCACTTTGTTATTAAAAAGCGAATTAGTTGACGTTTTCCTTTTAAAGCACGGTTATCAAGAGAGCCACGGTTATCAAGAGAGCCGCGTCTAAGTTTTCGTACAGTCGGTAGCCAACATTATCTAACCCACTTGAGTGATAGCGAATTTGAATCCTTATCGTGAATATTTGGAATACTCCGTGCAAGCATTTCGATAAATCATGTTGTTAAGCGATTTTAATAATTATATTGTTGTTGTTAAGGTTGAAAGGCTAATGAGTATCACGACTACTAAAAATAACCAAGGCGGAGATGGATTAATAAAAAAAAATAACGGTATCATTTTAAAATTGTCTACGGTTAATAGCTAATTCCGTGATTCATTTTAATAGCTGGTTGTGATTGTGCGATACTGAACTTTATGAAAATTTACGATATGGTTCAAATTCTTTAGAATATTGCGTCTAGCATCACAGCTAAAGTCAAATTTCAAAACATTTTTCAACTTTAACGACAAGAAGATAATGATTAAATTGACTTAACAAGATATGCCGGTGGGTCAGGCAATGTTGGGTAGGTCAAGCAATGTTGGTCACCGACTGTACCTAATATCCCATGCAAAATGAGATTTTCAATTCTGTACCACACCAAGCCGTTCCATATTTTCTCGGTAGGTACATTGCATTTCCTACAACAGGGGTACGAGAAAAGACAAATGATGACATTTCTCATTTAGGAAAGTTGTCATAAAAACCGCGCTGTTCTGTTTACAAATTCGAGATGAGGGTGAAAAGATATGGCTGAAAATGCGACGTTCAACAAAGATTAATGTTGACAGGCTTATATTTAAAAATCTTCAAAAAAAAATTGCAGTAATAAAATATTTAGGTACCTACTGAAAAAAATCTGTAATTTCAGCAGCATACCCGGTACACTGAAATGAATTTTGCCTCGAAACAGCCCTTTACGTAGCTCTCTACGTAAAGGGCTGTTTCGAGGCAAAATTAAGATTTTTTATTCGTAGTAGGTAGAGCTAGAGACCTACTACGAATAAAAAATCTTAATTAGTTTAATTATGATTGGTCATAACATAGCGATACCCAAACCAAGATATTCTGAGTCCAGGATTTTTTTTTTATTTTTAGAACATGTAGGTTCTAAAAATAAAAAAAAAATCCTGGACTGTAGTATCATTATTTATTTATATATTACTAAACCTCAAAGCATTTATTTCAAATAAACCAATTGCAAGCACTTTTGAATTGTCAAGGGGTCGGTCAATCAGAAAGATGAAGCTAGTTGCCCATTCCAAAGCGTAGTAGGTACCTACCTATGGAGAAAAACGGGCAAGAAACTCGTCACACACTCTTTTAAATCATAAAATTGTTACAAAATATTGGTTAAGCTACATCATTCATGTTGAAATTATACATGTGACAGCGATTTAGAAAGACATGCACGTTAAAGCGTCCGTACTAAAAAGATAAAAACAAAAAAAAAACAATTCAGAAATGAAAATAAATTATATTATGGTTTATTGTATACCAGAAAATATATAGCAAAAAGTACATTTAACACTACAAAACATACAATAAGCGGCCTTATCGCTGAGTGCTATTTCTCACACGTCATCGCTTATTATGTCTACTGTTTTGATTTCCAGAGTATTCAAACGCTTCAGGGAAGTGAATCCTGCCTTAGTGCCTAAGAGAATGACAGAGAACCAGCCACACACCATAGTAGTGCCTTTGGAGGAGATAGAAAAGTTACCAGAACTAAAAGTAAGAATTCATTGTTTATATTAAATACTCCATTTTTCAACTGGCTTGCTTCTGCTATCGACCGTACTGAAAGCTGCAGTGTGTATTGGCCAATTGCCCCCCCACAAAATGGACCGATGACTTGATAAAGATTGCGATTGAAAATAGTGAATTTGGGCAACAAAGGGCCGGTCGATGTGGTGATGTTTCAGGGAGGCCTATCCAGCTTGGACATCTCTCATTTAAATATAATAATGACGATGATGATGATGTCTGCATAACACAACCCGATTCAGTAAATTAAAGTCAATTCTCATTCGTTTGCAGTAATATTAGTACTCCACTGTCGATAACTTTACTAAATATTGCCCATGTCAAGATTAAAGTAAGTCAGAGCTCCGAGGATCTATGTAGCTCCCGTCACAACCCGGGACCTTTGAGACAATTGTTCACTTAGCCGCGCCGTAAAGTCGCTTTGTCCATAATTTGAGCAGCGAGATAAATGAGTAACACTTATTTACAATGCCTTTTATCTTGCGAATTCAACAACATTCATTGCGTTACTTACATTGTTGAGCAGACGAATTGTTTAGCAATTTCCTTCAAAATCTTTCAGATTGTGATTGAAAGTGTTGTACGCAACGCGGGTGTTAGCGCAGCTTAACTTCAAAAATTGGCTTGGTTTTAAGATACTTAAAAAGTACCTAAATAACACGTAGGCTGATTTATTTCGCTACCAGGAATCTCTGGGTTGAAACAATCCAATTGTGTTGTGGGTGTTACGGCAAGCGGTAGTATATCAAAACCTAATCTTGGTAATTGGATTAGAAGGACAGTATCAATTTCTGCGAGCGTTAACGTGAATCAAACAAAATGAGGATTATGAAGTAGGTACTCGTATAAGCGTAGAGTGTAAGCTGTCCGCCATTTTTCTTGACAAAAAAAAACAAATGAAAATGTATCAATCTATTTTTAAATTCTACTAGAGCAATTCCTGTGATGGATGAAAAATAACCCGCGAAGCTCAAATTTTCTTACGTTTTTAACAATATGTAGGTCAGGGTCAGTTTGAACAAAATAATATGATTCGCGACCAGTCAAGCTCACATCCCTTTTGATATGTCATGAAATAGTCATTCAATGGGTTTTTATTTTTAGAGGGTTGTATTGATGATTTTAATTATTATAATTATGTAAATACATACTTATTACGGTCGTGAATCATATTTTAATAATGAAATCACCAGCTGAGAATAGGATTATTTCTACACAGTGATGGCCCTGACGTCGAAAAAAATATTGGAATTCGTAGAGTTTTTAAACAGAGTGAAGTAAAAAGTTTTACCGTTCATGACGCAATCAATCTTCTTTTCGGCAGTTGTAACTTTGTAACTCAATTCAATGTTACCATAAGTTCATAACGATGGTTTTTGTAGGAAACGTAAAAATTACGCTCATAAATAGAAAGAATTCGTTAAAGAAAAGTCTAAGAATTGTATGAAAAACTTTTTCTTAATCCATAATCTCGTCGAAGTCAAACAAACATCTTTAGATTTGTAAAAGTTTCGAGTAAATTCGATATTAAGTTGATTAATAGCTATAATTTAGGATAATCAATTATTTCGACACAATCTAATTGATTGATTTTCTTTTAATTTCCATCCATTTATTTGCTAATATAGCCTGCAAAATTCAACTTTTCTTTAGCTAGCATAACTTCGTTTACTGTGATAAAATTATTTAGGTTCTAAGTTGACTACACGATTATTGATATATGCGTGCACTGACTGAACCGGTCAAATCTGCGTGATTCCTTCCTCAAAATACCATGTCAGACACAAATTTTCATAGCCCTCACATGATCTGTCCAAAATAATATTTGGAATTCAAAAGAGACAGAAAAAAAAACCTAAACTGACCTCTCGGTTTGTTTAGGTTTTTCTTCACAGAGTAGTCGGATTAGGAACACCGAACTCATCTAGTGCTTTTTTATAATGATAAATGACGTGTTCAGTGCTACAATTTTTGGAATTATATTGACATGGTTGACATTGTCACAGAAGTTGTACAGTCCGTTCAGAATTATTTTACAGCAACCTCATTAAAATGAGAATAACGAACACTGTGATTTGGACAGTAATGCGAAATCAGGGGTATAATAATGTGAACAGACAGTATTTGAAAAACAAGATGGCGGCGTTAATTCCGATTTTGCGCACGCGCCAAAAGATCCTTGTACCGTAAAAAACTACTTTCAAAAATAAATACAATTTTGTTTCTGTTCCAGGAGAATCCATTTAAACGTCGAATATGTCAAGTGTTCTCACACGACGGCTCTGGCAACCTCACATTCGAAGACTTCCTCGACATGATGTCAGTCTTCAGCGAAGCAGCACCTAGAGATATCAAGGCGTGGTATGATTTTTTTTTTAATATAAATCCTACGTATTTATGGACCTTTGTTGTTAGATTAACCACAAAACCTCCGTAAAGCATACAGGTAAGTTTGTGGTTTTTGGCAATGTATAGACAATACGGTTCCCTGTGAGTTGCTGACCGACAACTAAACGGCCAGTTTCATTATCAGTCAAAGTATTGACTTTTACTTGACCTTTACTTATACTACGGCAAGTGTGTTTCTTTATTCAAGTAACAGCTGATATAGTGAAGAAACAAATTCAACCGTTACTTTGACTTTTGTGACGTAACTTTACTATTGATGAAAAAACTGCCCGTAAGAAACATGGCGACAATGACCTTTGTTTACACTCCACATCAACTAACCATTGAAAATGGTGTTTGGAGTGGTGTCGACTGCAAGACCGTCTCAATCAGATGTTTTTTGTAGGTCTATCTTCTTGTCACAGTCACGACGAGCATCTTCTGACTTCTTCTTTTTCCGTGCTTTAAGTATATATTATAATAATTGTTTTGTTTTACTAAGTAGGTATTCGAGCTAATTTGTCTTTTTTCATGCAGATGCTTCCTTCTTTCAATGGCTTTAGGTATATTGATGATGAAAATCCAAACTTGTACATAGGAATCTGTTGACAGTGGTCTAAATCGGCATTTTTTGAGGGTTCTAGTGCTTATAAAAATATTGTATTATCGAAAAGGAAAACATAGGGACATAAAAGTAGTTAAAATATATTATACTGTAAAAAATCATTGCTTTATGGTCATTAACCAGAAAGTAAAGAGGCGAGAGCGTTTCTATGGAGAATAGACCACCCGCATTTCCTCTTCTAATAATAACTCAGCTTAACCTAATCCACTCATGGATCTCTCCCAAGTACTACGTCACAAGCCTACAACCGCTGCAACTCTGTTTTCCGCCTTCTACGGTATTTTCGACGCGCTACGCGGTACGCTATCCATCGGTTTACAAGCCAACCTTCAAAACTTGTGTCTATAATTAAAAACTAGACCTTGAGACACAAAATCAAAATCAAAAGTCATTTATTCAAACTAGGTTGAGAATCGGCACTTTTCTAACGTCAAAATTACAAAGACAGTCCCCCAAAACGCCCGCCCTTCACCACTTCCCAGTGCTTTCGCTGGGGAGACGAAGTGGAGCAACAAACTCCCCAGCAGTACAGCTGTCTGTTCAGTTAGAAAATACTTGATTGTATACAATACTATGCAAAGTAATTATCATTACAGGACACATAATATTAAATTAAATTATTTGCCATACGTTAGTTAGCCAACCCAATATAGGTACCAACAAATACAATAAAATCTATATATACACAAGCAAAAAAAAAATGTAAACAAAAACTTACTACCTAAATATAAGCCTCCAGGTATAAAGGGTGTGACAGCTTACATATTTATACAATGTACTGAAATGTCACTTGAAGTCACAAAAGATAAACTAGGACCATCGAAGTAAAATAAATAAGCAAGTTATTACTAATAACAACAATAAAACCATGGTCAGCAAGACGATCGGTCACCACAAGCAAGCACCCGTTCACGAGCATAACGCAAAGATCAGCCATTACCACAAATTATAGGTGTCTAAAATTAGTAAGCGCTCAAGTATTTTTACACAAAGGAATGTTAATAAATATGGTAGATAACAAGACGAAAGCGGGGCGAGGCAAACAAGGCAGGGGTAAATGGTACCATTACCCTATTTGTCCTGACTGCGCCCAGAAAGCTAGCTTATACAGTATGTTAACTAACAGAGGGCGTTCCCGTTAACCCGCAATAGTATAGCATTCATACATGCTAAAAAAAAATATTACCATTCGAAAATAAAATGTTTTTATTTTTTTTTATATTAAAATATTCACTAAAAATCGTAAATTGATACGTTAAAGAAACACTCTGTACACGCGTACTTGAAGGACAGCAATGTCGGAAACTATTTAATTAAATAAATTAGAATTAATTAAATAAATAGAGTATCAATTAACGATTTTTAGTGAATATTTTAATATAAAAAAATAAAAACATTTTATTTTCGAATGGTAATATTTTTTTTAGCATGTATGGATGCTATACTATTGCGGGTTAACGGGAACGCCCTCTGTTAGTTAACATACTGTATTTACTGTAGAAAATACTTAGAATTAGAGTAAAATATATTGCATAGTTTTGCCTGTTGAGTGCTGTCTGCACGAAGATTAAGTAGGGTAGGTGCCTCACTTTGAAATACATTTTTAGTGATCAGGCAGATATAAAAGTGTTGGCAAGCAAATAATACTCTAAGTATGCATACACAAGAGGGACACGCGTCAACGGCAACTACCGCCGTCGACCACCTACCGCTCGTGTAGTTGAGCACCGTACAATGCGTGCCACGAAAGAAGAGACTTGACCCCGCCTCCCCCGCTCTTTCCGCTGCCCCTATGACGTCCGGTCCCATCCCGCACTCAGACCTCATACCGCTAAAGATACCTAAAATCGTGTACTGCGCATGTCAAACCACGTGGTGTGTCAAGTCTCTTCTTTCGTGGCACGCATTGTACTCAACTACACGAGCAGCATGTTGTCAGATAACTAGCACTAACTAAGGTGAAAGCGCCAGGGTAGCCCGCGAAATTAAATTTTTCTTACGTTTTTTGCAATTTGTTGGTCAGTATTAAGTTTTACGTCGATCAAAATATGATTCGCGGCCGTAACAAATATGTATTTACAGAATTATAATCATTAAAGTCATCAACACAACTCTCTAAGACCACGTAAGTCCAAAGAATAACTGTTTCATGAAATCATCATTCTTTAGAGTTACGTGGTCTTAGAGCGAATCATATTTTGATCGACGTAAAACTTAATACTGACCAGCAAATTGCAAAAAACGTAAGAAAAATTGAATTTCGCGGGCTACCTTAGCGCTTCCCCCTTAAGGTTCTAGAAATCTAGAATAACTTCTTAACTCTGTTTCCTCAGGTATGCATTCCGCATCTACGATTTGGACGACGACATGTACATCGGACGAGACGACCTCCTCGAAGCCACCAGACTCCTCACGAAAGGGGAGCTCCATCCCCAAGAAAGGGAGGAAATCGTTGCCAGTGTCCTGGACGAAGCTGACGTGGATGGGGATGGCAGGCTATCGTTCATGGATTTCGAACATGTCGTAGTGCGAGCCCCCGACTTTCTCTCTACCTTCCATATCAGAGTTTGATTCTAATAAACATATTCAGAAGTTGTGAAGTTTCACTCATGAATAATTTATTGCTTTCTGGTTATCTTTTCGTTTTGAATTTTAGGTTAGGTAAGATCGTTATGGAGTTCATTCTCGAGAGATTCATTCTCAGTTTGTACCTAATATTAATGTTATTTTTATGCTGAATTTTTTTGATGAATAAAGAATTGTACATACGGTATAAAAACATAACTTTTTCGGCTTTGCCGTAGTCGTATAAAAAGGAACAAGACGTAGCTCTAGCAAGAGACACAAGAGACAAGAAATTCGCAACAATGGCGAAGGTTTCATACAACTCGATTTCTACCAGCTTCCCTTTGAAAAATGGCACAGTCAGTATTCTATAGACAAATAATATTCTAACAAATAATATAATCATATAAAAGATATCTACTCCGGCTTACCTCTTACAAAAATTACGCTACGTTACTGATCCGCAATAACTTTGTCTGACTTTGGCTAACAATCCGCTTTTGTAAGGCAAACGCACTGCAGGCTGTGGTAGATGTGTAATGAAATTTAAACTAAGGCTGGATAACTGAACTAATTTGTGTAGGGTACAGACAAGGACTAAATAGTTTATGTAAAGCACCTTAAGGGGGAAGCGCTAAGGTAGCCCGCAAAATTCAAATGTTCTTACGTTTTTTGCAATTTGCTGGTCAGTATTAAGTTTTACGTTGATTAAAATATGATTCGCGACTGTAAAAAATATATATTTACAGAATTATAATCATTAGAATCAGTAACACAACTTGTTAAGTTAGTATAATACTAAAATGTCAAGATTTCATGAAATAGTCATTCAGTAGGAATTACTTGGTCTTAGAGAGTTGTGTTGATGACTTTAATAATTATAAATCTGTATATACATATTTGTTACGGTCGCGAATCATATTTGAATCAACGTACAACTTAATACTGACCAGCAAATTGCATAACACGTAAAAAACATTGAATTTCACGGGCTACCCTGGCGCTTTCGCCTTAAGGTTATTTTTTACGTGCACCTTTTAATATTTCCAACTACGTCATTGCCAACATTTTGACTGAAAATCATAGTTCGAAAAGGTGACACGCGCCCGCTACGTGCGAAAGGAATTTATTCGAAAACAAGCCTTATGCTCCATGGGATTACCCATCGCCAAAAATTACAAGTTTCCATACACTCACAATACAACAGAATTTTCAAAAATCCCTTCTTAGTGATCACCTTCGTCATATATAACGAAGTCTTGTGCAAAATTTTATGTTCATAGACCCAGCGGTTTGGGCAGTGCGTTGCCTGTCAGTGAATGAATTTAAGATTCTTAAGTAGATTGCTCGAGAGCATTGGTAACGGCCCCGACTTACGAATTTTAGGTCCTGGGTTCGAAGCCGGCGCTTCACTGTGTATAAATAATTTCATCACCACTTCTCTCAAGAAGGAAAACATCGTGAGAAAATGGCATGTTCTAGAACTAAAAATTCGAAGACATGTGACATCTATCAACCCGCACGGGGTCCGCGTGGTGGATTATGGCCCACACCCTCTCTCAGAAAGAAGGCCTGTGCTGTGTCTAAGCCATGGGGCTTATTATGCTATGATTGCTTGAAATTTTCCCTCCTTGACCAGCTTATGGGACGACCATGACCCATTTTCCAACCATCCCCTTTTTCCTACAAACAATGTAGGCAATATGAATTTAATAACATTCTGAACGGCTCATTTTATTCAGTCTTCCGAGCACTCTTTCATTGTATCAAATTAAAAAGGATTTCATCCAAAACCGTTTGCAGAAGCTCCTTTTTATCCCACAAACATTTTTAATCTTTTATCCCGTAGTAATCCGTCTTTTCAACGTTTAATATGGGAGCAGTGGTATCGGATCCGCCATGAGAGTAAAAATAATTTTTTATAATTGTGTAAATAACTTCATTAAAATCGGTAAAGGAAAACATCGTCAGGAAACCTGTGTGATCATGTCCTAGAGCCAAAAATTTGAAGACATGTGACATCTACCAACCCGCACTGGGCCCGCGTGGTAGATCCCACTCCCTCGTGAAGAGTCTTGAATCCCAGCATGAGAACTTTATCTCTGTACCGTTTGCATGCACCCATAAGCACAATATTTTGCGTGTGTTACATTACACACTACTGCAAACAGCATTTCACACCATAAATAAAACTCAATCAACTCAGCTTATCGCAGTCCACTGCTGGGCATAGGCCTCCCCCAGACTGCGCCACAACACCCTGTCCTCCGCCTTCCGCATCCAGTCTGCCAGCCACCTTCTTTAGGTCGTCCGTCCATCTAGCTGGGGGGCGTCCCACACTACGCTTGCCGATAAGCGGTCTCTACTCCAGGACTAGTCTGCTCCACCAGCCATTGGTCCTTCGACAGACATGGCCAGCCCACTGCCACTTCAGTTTGCTTACTCCGCAAGTAAAACTGCAAATAAAACTCGTTTCCCAGCAAATATTTTTCTGCAATGTTACTAAGGGCTGATTTTTCAATCATCTGATAACTTTATTCGAAGAATAATTTTGAAATTTTGTCATTTATTTCTTACAAAAACTGTCAAACATCAATTTTATTCCTCGAATAAAAGTGATCTGGCGATGGAAAAATCAGCCCTTAGTTTGATGTACAGAATGCGTAATTGACGGCTATGTGGGTTTTTAAACCCTGTATAATGTTATATACTTCGAGAAGCACATCACTAATTAAATTAAAGGGCCTCTTCATAATTGGGCTTTTCGTGCGAATCAATGTATCCAAGAAATGAAACTAAGTACTCCATTAGATACCTTATCCGGCATAATTTCCAGATATTTGATTAGCTAAATTAATTAGGTTGATTGCCAAAGAATATTGCCACTGAATTATTTTTAGTAGGGATTGATTGGATGAATTACGTACCTACCTTAATGTTATTCGGAAAAGAAGGCATAATCCCTGGCTTTTTGGAACTATAAATTCATACTTATTTACTAATTACCTACTACAAAATATAAATGAGGTGCGTACCTATTTCATTTTTGGGGAACTTATACACAAAAACCGAGACAAGATAACACCAGTGGCTACGTAACAAGTATTTTATTTATTTATATACTAGCAACACCCCGCAGATTTACTCGCATAAGTATTGATCCCGTGGGAATATTGGGATAAAAAGTCCTTTCCCGGGACTCAAACTATCTCTATACCAAATTTCATCTACATCGGTTCAGCGGTTTAAGCGTGAAGAGTTAACAGACAGACAGATAGACACACTTTCGCATTTATAATAATAGTATGGATAGTATGGACAAGTATGGATGTATTTATAATAGTTTTCCACCTAATATAATTTCCGCAGTAAATAAAAAAACATAATGAAAAAAAAATCCTCAAAACTACCAACTATTTTATTCAAGAAACAAAGACGAAAACATAAAACCAAAAAGACATGCTCCGCCGCGACAGTGTAATCACTGCCGTGACCAGGATTCGAACCTGGGTTACTACGGCCACAACGTAGGGTCCTAACCACTAGACGATCACGGCTACCGGAGCTGGTGACAGATGCAGCGAAATTACATACCGCTTTATATCCGTTGTCACTCCCACCTCAGACTGGCCCTCTCTTTCTTTCTTACACAATTTTACTAAAATACCGAATAGCCAATAAGAAAAAAAAAATGGCAGCAACATTATACGGTTATTATCGGTTTTTGTCGAATAAGTTTATCGTTGTCGTTTTCTTATCAAAACGTTTGTTTGGCCTCAAATCGGTTTTATTACGACAATATTATAAGCATTGAATGGCAATAGTGCCGTGACGTCATGGCATAAAAATAATATCGTTTTTTTTTTGTTTGATTTTGTTTTTTTTTTCTATTCTGCCTAGGCTGGCGTTATTTTGGCAGTTTTCTTATTTATCTATCGTTGACTGAGTTTTAACGTGAATCGTAGGTACGTATACCTATTGAGAAACCATGATATGCATTTCGATTTATTTAGGACCTACCTAAATAACAAATCCTACGCAAAACGGTAGGTAAATCTTTTTTTTTTTTAATGTTGCCCTACTCTAAGTATTTCTGTTGTGTTGTGTGTGCGTTTACAAACATTTAAATTCACATACACAAACAGCCAGACCCGGAACAACTACCTGAAGGCAATACAAATATTTGTTCCGTGCGGGAATCGAACCCGCGACACGCAGCGCAGCAGTCAATCGCTTAACCACTGCGCCAACCTTTTGTTGTTGAGCAGACAATTTTTTCATACTTATGAAGCAATGGACTAGCTACATCCTTCAAAATGATTCAGATTGTGATCAATGGTGTGTTACGCAACTGAAGGATATTCATCTAATTTCTGAAAACTTAAAATAACTGGATTATTAAAATTAAAAATTCTTTCATAAATTAGAAACTAAGTTTTCAAATAATACTAGGAATGCCAGATGGTTGGTTACCGCGTTTTACTTACATACATAGCAAAGCAACCAATCTATTCAGATAACTCCTTTCCCCGTAGCTCTATTAACTAATAACGAACTCTCTATGAGCTCTATAATGACCAGGTAAATTGCTTCCATTCCTCATCAGTCCGGCGTCAATCACATATTGACGACAACACCCGATTGGCTATTAGTTGCCGATAATAGGGCCATGCTACTGACAGACATTCAGATTGGAACATAAGCCTATTATCGTGATTGGCTTTGTACCGTCACTCAGGGCTGTACGTGATACTGTAATTAACTAAGTAGAAGTACCTACTTCAGGTGAAAATCATTATGGATTTCCTTTTAGGAAAAGCAGCGGGGTATGCACCGCTTTTCTCGACTGCTTACTCGTCGAGTAGGTAATATTACTCATAATAACAGTGAAGAATGGCAAATCTGGTGTCGCTTACTTACAGAAGCGTTCATGAGTGAATGTATGTAAGTATCTACATTATGAAACAGTTACAGGGCTTAACTTTACAAGGTTACGGTAGGAGTAAATTGGGAGAAATCGTCACGTCGTAACGAAAAAGCGTTATGCCCCCCTACAAGCGACTTTTTATTACATACTAGCTTCTGCCCGCGACTTCGTCCGCGTGAAATTTCTTGTTACTCCGACCCACCCCGTCGCATCGCATCGTCTGCCCGCGCTGTTACTTCGTTTTTGCTTAGCGTTCCTTCTGACTTTTTTCATTTTGCTCGGCTCCTAAAGGTCATAGCGTGATTTTAAATAGCCTATAGCCTTCCTCAAGAATTGGGAAGAATTTTTCAAATCTGACTGGTAGTTCCAGAGATTAGCGCGTTCAACCAAACAAACAAACAAACTCATCAGCTTTATAATATGTATTATAAGTAAATAAGTAATAAGTATATAGATAATAGAAATAGTCAGAGAGAGATATATATAGTTTTCATGATTTTTGAGGGTGCTGAATCCCATAGTGAGGTCAAAATTAAAAACCAAGATGGCGGCAGCAAAAAATTTTAAAGTTTCGTCATTGGTATCGTTTTCATGGTTTTCGACACAGCTTTGGCACCAGCGTTCTTCTATATGCAAGGTACAACAGGCAAGCATAATCAGCCCATAATGCTCCCACTGCTGGGACACTGGCCTCCTTTCTTCGAAAGGGAGTGGGCTATAATTTACCACGCGGACCCAGTGCGGGTTGGTGGATGTCATATTTCTTCGAATTTTTGGTTCTAGGATATGCCGGTTTCCTCACGACGTTTTCCTTCACCGTTTTGAGAGCAGTGGTGATGAAATGATTTACACAAAGTAAAGCGCCTGGATTCGAACCCATGACCTTCCACTCGTAAGTTGGGACCATTACCACCGGGCCTGATCACTGCCTCAACACTACACCACAACCGGCACAACAGGCAAGCGATGACAATGTCATGTTATTTCATGGGAAGGGAAAAACTATGACTAGTATTATTACTTCATTCTCCTCCGTATCCTCTATTCCTTTTATTTTCTGACAAGTCGGCGAAAATGGGCAGGTACCTACTCTAGGCCATGATTGTGAACCAACAAGGAATTACTAAAAAGCCTTGTTGATTAAATGAATATTTGTCTGCAAAAATAACAAATATTTGAAGAACAAATTCCTAAAGTTAGTTAGCACGTTGAATCAATTATTGAAATTCTTGTCCACAAAGTTGGAGGTGTCTGAATGAATAAATATCTGAAGAAAATCTCGAGAGTCGGCAAGATAATGAATATTGGAGGTAAGAACGGGTATTCAATAATGTTTTTAATTACAGTCCGTCCGTAGAGAGAATGAGTTCCTGACACCTGCCAGTGCGACAGTACTAGTAACTAATAAGTAAACACGTATAAGTTTGTATGACACTGAGAGGTATCAAGAACGCATTCTCAAAACGGCCAGACTTGACGGTTCCATTTGTATCGTACCACAGAACGAAGTATGGAAGTGCAAGAAGCAAAAAGAGTGAAATTTAAAATTCGAAACACGTTCTGAACATGCTTTCCGAGGCACGGAGGGGTCTCGGTATGTAAAGATGGTCACCCATCCACAGACCAACCGTGGCAAGGGCAAGCGTAGCGGCAGGTTCTTTTTCCTGTAAAAATATTTCCCGAAAACGACGTTACTTTACTTCCCCAAAAACACCATTTTTAAGAATAAAGTTGGCGTGTATACTTTTCTTAGAAAATGAATTATAGCAATCCAGAGCATTAGGTACCTATATTTAATGCTATGGATTGCTATAATTCATTTTAGTTCTATTGAACTAGCATGTAAATATACTTTCATGAAATCTACTTACCTAGTGAAAGTAATATTTACCTAGGTAGGTACCTAACCGAAGAAAAATAAGTAAAGTAAGTACTTATCTCTAGTAAGAAAATTATCTAAGTAAGTATCTCCTTAAGTTTCCAAACGTAGGTTCGGAACACAGCTGTCAGATAAATTATGTGGGATCGTACGCAGGTACGCGCAAAAAAAATATGAAACCAAAATTATAATAATATTTTCTCACGTTTTCCATGTTCGGAGCGAAAAGAATTGAGTGATTTTGTTCACCCCCTTAGTTCAACCCCTTAACTCGGAGTTGAGGCAAGCTAATTGTATACACGGGAAAACATTTCAATATTACGATGTCTACATAAGTTTATTTTTTTATGTAAACCAAACTCGACAGGAGAAAACTTATCTCAAAGAAAACATTTTTGCTCGACAAAATTCGTTCCAGACTTAATCCTTAAAAATATTTTTTTTTAATGTAATTTAGCAAAGACGTAGGTAAGGTTCTTGACATAGTAATAAATTTATTTATTTATTTAAACTTTTCGCATAAAAAGGTACACAGGCGGACTTAATGCCTTAGGCATTCTCTACCAGTCAACCAAGGGGGGTGAAGAGATTAGATAGCAGGTGCTTCAGTTGAGAGGATCAATGATAAAAAACAACTATTAAGACTAGGTACACAAATACATAAATAGGTTATATACACATACATACTATTTACTATACTAATATATATGTATGTACTTATAATATACACCCTTACATTTTGAATCCTTAAAGGGGGTCATTGTAGTCATAATTATGAACAACTTTTACTATAGGACCAACCTTGAACACGTGAAAAACAATCAGCTGTTCCCTACATTTATGTTCGTATAACTCGTCAAAATGTAGGGAACAGCTGACTTTTTTTTCGCGATTTCAGGTTTGGTCCCATAGTAAAACTTGTTCATAATGATGAGTATAATGACCCCTTTTAAGGATTAAAACGATCAAAATGTAAGGGTGTATATATTGTATATAGATACTAATTCACGGGATAGAGATTTTGAGATGACTCTACACTATTTGTTTTGATGGTGGCCTCATAAATGAATCATCATGAACTATTATTTACAGACAAATAATTATTTCATGACACCGGATCTTAGCAAATAATAAATATCTAAAATCTCATCACACTGTAAAAATATACTTTAGGTCAATTTTGAATTTTATCGTTCTACATACGATATATTACTTTCCTCTATGCTACATACTAAATCTATGACTGTACAAAATCATAGACAGCTAGACAGGTACTGACATCTCACGGATACCGTTAGAACTATTCACATGACAAGGATAGGTCTGTCACAAAATAAAGCTAAATTTACACTAGCCACAGTCATTCAACCTTCACCACTTTAGTCGGTTATTGAAATTATAAATAATGTAATTTTATATTAAAAAATGTGTTGTTCTCCATACATAAATAATATTATTTATATACAACAGTTTTTTTGAGAATGTTGTTTTAATAAATACCGGTATTTACCAGATTTAATGACAAAGTAACCTGAAACGCACCCGTTTCTATATTGCACGTGTTCTCTTTGGTAACAAAAGTCTATAAAGTCTATGCTTTAAAAATTGAAGTACCTTCGCTTTTGTAGTCGCGTTTTTAGCATTATCATGGCTAAAATGCTGTTATAATTCGTTAATTCTGAAGACGTGCCTGGATAATCGTCGTGAACACTTAGTGTGAAAAGACAATTAGATTATTTTGTACGATTATATGATTACTTGCTTTCATTTGACAAATTGCGCTAGACCGCATATTTAAAATGGCAGCCCTACCACGTAGAATAATCAAAGAGACACAGCGATTGATGCAAGAGCCGGTGCCGGGAATCAGCGCGGTGCCAAGCGAAACGAATGCTCGTTATTTTCACGTTATCGTCACTGGCCCAGAAGACTCGCCTTTCGAAGGAGGACTATTTAAATTAGAGTTATTTCTGCCAGAGGACTATCCCATGTCAGCGCCTAAGGTTAGGTTTATAACGAAAATATACCATCCGAACATAGATCGGCTGGGTCGTATATGCTTGGACATACTGAAGGACAAGTGGAGTCCCGCGCTGCAGATCCGCACGGTGCTGCTGTCGATCCAGGCGCTGCTGTCAGCGCCGAACCCTGACGACCCGCTGGCCAACGACGTGGCCGAGCTGTGGAAGGTGAACGAGAGCGAGGCGATCCGGAATGCGAAGGAGTGGACGCGGAGATACGCCATGGACAACTGAACAGTGCCGCCCAGCACTCACACACCAGTGCCTCCCCGACGCGCGCCACACGAGGACGGAACTAACATATATCATGATTTTAAGAGTGCAAGTTATGTTATACACCCTAGACCGAGTAACTTGTGAAGAGACAATTGTGGATAAATTTTATTATAGGTGAGCGGCGCTGCGGCGCTGCGGGCGCTCATCGCTCAGGTTATCCTCCTGCATTTCGTAGCCTCGCCCTTATTGTCTCGGAGCGGTCCGACAGTCCCACAGGTCATTGTTTACCCGTTCACATGTAGCTTCGTTACAATATTAGGTATGCATATTTTTTTACTATCATTATAATAGCTAATAAAACAAAACCTGGAGACTTAAATGTATATATTTCATGGTTACAAATTTGGTTAATTTTATACAATGGATAGTGTTTACTGTCACAAAGTTATATCTTTGTAAGTCTTATGAACACCATCTCTTGAGTGCAAAATGTTATGCTTAATAAAATGATTATATCAGTTTCCTGATCACCAGTGATACTGAAAGTTTCATTTAAATCTTTTTTCTACATAGCAAAAGTGAATGCATTATAGATGTTTTAATTTTCACTTGATAAGCGACAGCATGAATTCACTAAGAATCTTTTGTGTACTATCTACATCTTGTATAAAAATTATCATTAAATTGTATTTATGTAAATTTAATTTGGCTTTGTGAGAAAACTTCAAAATACATAATATACAAAAGCTAAACCAATATTTTATTTTCATTTTACATATGATTTTGATTTTATCACTCATTTATTATAGGTTATGTTTTCATTGATCTTTTGCTCAGTGATGATAAGTTACCAACATACATAATTACATCCTATATTTATTTCCTTAAAGATAGGCTTATTATAAAACAAATATTTCCTCATTCACTGGGAAAACACATAGATTTTATATAGTTTTGTAACTAAACAGAGTACCTAACATAAACAATTTACATTTGGTGTTCCCAAATAACCTAATGGTAACAACTGGATACATCTCCAAGGTGCATCTAAAGGCAAATCTGACAGAGTATTAATAAAAACCATACAGACATCTCGATCTCCTGAAACAACAACAGCTTGATTGTAGATGATGTGATCTTTTTACAAATCGAAGCACTTAGAAATAATTATTCAAGGTCAAACAACAAATCTAAAAATCATCTACATGACAGAGTAGACTAGAATTTATGCAAAAAAACTGACAGCAATAGAAATACAATCCTTTGTTTATTTTCGTCATTTGATAAGTCTTATCTTATAGAATTATCTGAACTTGTTTTGTTTTGCAACAGAACACCTGACTGAAAGGTCACACTAGACTTCAGTTCCTTTTTCTTACAAAGATAAAGACTGTTAGTTTGAGGACAGTATTAATATATGTACTTAATTTTTAGGTAATTAGCATGAAAATATTTACTATTTAACTTATTGGAGAGTTGGCCAAGCATTTGTGGTGTGTGTCTCACCGGGGTAGGGGCTGCCCACTTCGAGAACTATGTAGGTAGACAAAAAAATTTGGAACTTTTCAAAACGGTATGAAGATTAGTTAGGTATCCTCCTATCTAACTTCATGGGGATATCATGGGAATTTTGGATTTTAGTAGTCACACTTAGTTCCATATGAAATACTGGTATTCAGCTGCATTCGGTAAAACGAAGCTGACATCAACATAGTTTAGTAAAGGATAGGCAGATGGATGACTTTCTTGCATACAACTAATACCCCTCTATCCCACTGCTGGGCAAAGCCCTTTGCCAAATTCTTTCAGGTACTGCCCCACGGCTGACTGACCACGCCATCTCGCCCCTTCTCGACACGGCTTCGACGACGCCATCCATCTTCAGGCAGCCCTCGTGTTACGACCACCCAATTCTATCAGAGATTGGTACTTTCCTTTCGTCGTCCTACCTTCTTTCTTTTTTCTTCAAAGAAAGTATTCTTTAAAAAAAAAATTAATAAGCAAGTAAGTACCTAGTACTTGTTTTTTTTAAAATATTTATATTTTAACTGCCCCATTGGTCTCGTGGTCGCAAGCGCGACTGCTGAGCGTGGGGTCTTGGGTTCGATTCCCGAGTCGGTCAGTGTTTTTCCATTACGAATTTCTTAGTTTGGAAGTTCTTTGTTTCGGAGTTTGGAAGTTGGCGGTGTGATACCCCCGTGTCTCGGAAAGCACGTTAAGCCCGTCCTGCGCCTGATCTCTCTCCTGTCGTGTCGGATTGCCGTCCCATCGGACTATGAGAATGAGGAAAGAAGGAGTGCTCCTGTGTCTGCTCGCACACTTGTGCACTATAATATCTCCCGCGCCGAAGGCTATAGTCTCCGTCCGTCTCCGCCGCCGCCCGTGGCCGATATACGATCTAGATGACTTTTATTTTTATAGGATTACTTATCACTATCAGACTTACTTACTTAATTTTGATTAAACAAATTAATTGATAGATAGATAAAACGTTTATTCAGTGCAACAAAAGACAATACAGGTATTAAAAACATCAAAAGAAGGTGAAAAAAAAAACAAAGATTAAAAAGATAAATTGACCCATAGACACCTAGCTCATAATAAACATCTATAACCGTCGATCACTACTGGGCGGTGTGTCTCATGGTTGCACCAAATGGGAGTCCAGCTCAGCAAATGCCAGGTACAATACCTGACGCTGGTATTCCGCTGCATCCCGTTAGTGACACACGATGTCGAGAAGACACATCTGAGTTTCAACTACATAGTGCGGCGCGTATATTATAAAGGTGGTAAGTACCCACAGTTGACTTGCTTTTAAAACCGACAGAAAGAAAGATTTTGAAATTTTAAACTTATTAAATATTTGTGTAGTGTCTACTGGATTACATGATTATCATAGTGTAGGTTTTTTACATGATTATCATAGTCTAGTTTGTTTTTTAGCGTGTACCTATGTGTACGAGTTTACATGTTGGTGTATAATAATAGTTAATGTTTTTATAAATAATTATGTACAGTAAGTATAGCGTAATTTGCTTATACATTTTCTATTGTAATATCTATGTTATAATACGTTTCGTTTTACACAGTTGTCTCAATTGCACTAACGAACGATTAATGGTTTTTTAAGATATTGAATATTTTAACAATTTTAAATACCTAATAGACGACAAGCCTACAGCTTATTAATACTGCGCGCTCAATTTATTTCTAAAAACGTCAGGACGACGGAGCCCCGCTTTGCGGGGCTCCTATTCCAAACCGAACCTCGGGGTGCCCCTGACGTCGTCTGGTTCAAAAGCCCAAAAACAGACAAAATCAGGTTTTTGTTCAAAAACCAATTTTAATACGTACCGTACCTACGTATTGCAATATCTAAAATTACTTAAATTGTTTTTATTTGGATTTTGAACTTTACATAGGTCAAATAACGGTGAGGTAGAAATTTCAAGTTTTAGCTTTATGAATGTAACATAATATCTATTTGACATTTTAAGCTTTCGGTATTTTGAATATAAGTGAAATAAACATTAGGTATTAAGATTTTAGGGATTTTGAACGTAGGTTATTTCACGTTAGTTCTTTAGATATTGCAATACGTACCTATAGTAAATTTGTGATATAGGTACCCATCACATAACATACATAATTACCATAGTCCCTCCGTATACGTGGTCTAGCAAAAATCATCCCTATTATGTGGCGTGTGCCACCCTGAGTGAGTGGACCCCCAAACACCACTTTCACCTTAGTAGTAAAGGTAGCGTTGAGTAGTTGTTACCTACTTGGTTAAGTTTAGTATTACATTAGTTACTAACGCAATAAAAATAATTGCTTTGTGTTGTGATCATTATACCTACCACTGTTCCCATTCTCACTCTCCGTACCTACGTTGAAAAATTTATGCGGTTTTAGTTGTGATATTCGGCAATAGATGGCGGTAGTAGTGCTAGAAAACACCAAAATGAAAATAATTTCATTTGCATAATTTGTACTGTACATACAAACCGTTAATATGTATGCATATCTTTTTCTTCGTACGGAGACCGCGAATATGGGGTAGGTATAGAGCGAGCGAATGAGAATAAGGGCCTAGGTGAAACTAGTTCATCCTAAAATCTGGTTTGGCTGGTAACATATGCACTAAAACACTTTTAGAGGTATACCTATTATGAAACCAAGAACGGTATCGTTCTTTTGCTATACGAATATTATTTTGGTTGTAGAAACCCCACCTACTTTCCTTCATGATTGCCATAATTTAGGGTCATTGAGCAATAAAACCACAACATCAGTTTGTTCAGTTTATTCTTAACTTTAATGCAGACTAGAATAATACTCTTAGAAATGAGAACAACAATAGTTATTTCACATGTTACAGTGTACCTACCATATACCAGCTTTCACAATAAAAGGCTATTTATTATCTGTGTTTCTCAATGTAAATAAATCTTATTCACAACAGCTAGCAATACAAAATTACATCAGACTGTATACTTATTATATTTACGTTTAGTTCACAAGGGCGAGGCCAGTGTCAGGTCGTAGGAGTAAAAAAATGGAAACTTTTGGGTATAATTTGAGCGACGAAGGTAGATAAATAACGGATGTTTTAAACATTGCCTGAATTAACATTTCGGGGTATGTGCTGACATTGGCTGAGTAATGTCGATGTAGTCCGCCTGTCTGCGGAGACACCCGTATTTTAAAGACACTGGCCATAAGAGCAAAGGAAACGAAAACGTGAATCAAGAAGACATTTTGAGAGGACATTAGATTCGAGGATAAATGTACGTAATCAGAAGCGGTTTATTCAAGTGTTTATATCTAAAGTGTTTACAATTAGAACTGTTAAATTATATATATTTTTATACATAAATAAATATTGTTAACTCGTTCTCAGAGCGCTAAGCTTAGCTAAGAACACAGGACATACATATGTAGGGTACATAGCTATAGCGACACTATAAAATTTACAAAATATGATATATCTTTTGAGATGCTACACGAAATAATGCTTTTTTATTTACTATATCCACTAATCAATTCTTTTTTTTTTTTCAATTTGATCACTGTGGGTCTGGGAAAGTGCACTGTGGCTCTGATGATAGAATGCGTTTACTATGATAGATGCCTCTAAAACCAGAACCACAGCTCAGTTATTTCGAATGACCCACTTATCTAAGATGTACATGCTGATTCTGAACTGAATGAGACGATTTGAACTATGGTGCACGTTTATTTATAAACAAATGTTTAAAAACTTAACGACTATGTCAGAATATACAAAAAACTAGAATTATGTTAATGGAATGGCTAGATTGCTAACAGGCATGAATGGCGACACAGAAATAAATATTAAAATAGTACGAATGTTTCCTCACATAGTTCATCCAAAATCTACCTATTTGATTTATTCCACACACTATAATAACTTAGTACACAGAGAACTTTCAAGATACCATACGAAATACATGTATGTATTATGTTACCTAACAGTATGTGAAGAAACAGACCAAAAGTATCTAAACAAAATGATGGCTGACACAGGAAAACCACAAAAACCAACCCCTATAAAATTATTGTTCCACTTAAAAATTCATCCGTTTCATATCAAAGAACATTTTGATACTGAAATGCCATTGTAATAAGTTAAAAAAAAAATATGGCAAAAATCAAGACAAATTACCGTGATTTTGAAATAAATTGTCCATTTACTAAAGCGATACAAAACAATACAAAAATGTTATCTGAATTAATTTTGATAATTATTATAAATATCTAAGCAGATATGAGTGGGTTCTGATATTCAATTTAAGTATAAATATATTATTAAGTGGAGTATGTATCATACACATTGTCATGACAATCAAAGATGACACTATGTATTTAGTATTACGAGTTTACAAAATGTCTTTCATTCATAATAATAAATGTACTTAGAGGTTATATTATCTAAAACGCTCATAGTAAACACTGTAGTGAAGTGCGTATTATTTTTTTATTTTATTTATCGAGCGTTTTCGTATTGTTTATGAATAAGAGATTTATTTTTTCGTTATAACAAATACACGGTGTTCAGTAATAGAGAGATAATATAACTTATAATCTATCTTATTAGCCACGAAAGCATTGTAAGCATCGAAACTCATCACATAATTATGTTTCTTGAGTATTTTTATCAGCTAAGCTTGAGTTGGAGCCCTATCCTCGCTTTATTAAATTAATTTCTAATCCTTTCTTTGTTTTTTTTTTAACTCTAAAATTGTACCTAGTCGCCGGGTATGTTTTAAATTAATGATGTACTTACTTGAAATAAATTACATAGCTTAATAAAACTAGGTTATACTCTGCCAAATATTCACAGAAAATAATAATTTATTCGAGTTCTACTCAACCACTTTCCAATTTTTATATAAAAGTGTGGTGACAAGACCCATTTAAGTAGCAATACAAAATATCTATTCAATTTGAATTAGAACTCTATGCTTTAGTACATAAAGTTGAAAATCGTATAAATAGTACAAACTTACTTGAATTTAAAGATAAAATAGTGGTTTTTCGAAATATCTAACAGATCATCGTAAATTGAGTGCCGCATTACATCCTATCAGATCATCCCAGCTAGGGCTGATTCTCTCATCTCTGTACACTGATGAAATCAATCAATTGTGAAAGATTATCGAACTCGAAGTTCATACTACACAGATTTTTCATAGACCATTACAGTAGTTATCTATTTTGTCAGAAGATTGGTGTTACACGCATTATCTTATAGCTGGTTACAATATTCATATATGTTTTGGGGAGATCTATGTAACATGGGACTTCTACAGGGGATGTTATAATTATAAATGTAAATTACTTTATCCAATGTATTATTTTTCAATGAAAAGCCAACATTCTGACAATTGTCACTTTATAAAATGACCACTAAAGTGTATGCTCGAATTTATTAACTTGTATTGTGTACATGTTGATTTGTATGTTCGTCTACTGAAATTAGTTACCCTTGATAGGTACTATTTCCACATTTTTATTTCTATTTAGGTTTTTTTGTTTTTTATTTATTTGGCCATTACGGACTTATTTTCGGTGCGTCAGATATAAATCTTAATATCTAATCATTGAAAAATATTACTTGTACGACAGCTGTTATGCATCTATTTACACAAAATACGTAAATATGTACAAACCAAACTTCGTGGCCGCTTCAAACGAGGTTTGCGCGGGGCAACAGAACCCGCGCAAAGTTGCGTACATCGCTACAAAGTTCTTTTGGCGCGTAAGCGTGGCCGAAATCGGAACTAACGACGCCATATTGTTTATTCAATATAATTTCACAAATGTTTACCAACATCGCCTCCCTGTCAATGTCATTCTGGCGCCAAAAGACCCTTGTAGTACTCTTAACTGCGCATAAAAGCGGCCAAGAAGTTAAAACGCGGATTATAAACGGCTCTCCTAAACGGCAGTTTAACGTTGCGTTGCGAGGCTAGGGCCGTGGTTGCGGTGCGGGGTGGGCGTATATCGTAATATCGTAGTAAGCAGGCACTTGATACGCGGCGAGGCGCGCTTTAGATGAACACCGGGTTCTCCTGTCCGGTCAGCAGCCTGAACATCGACGTCGGCATTGTCTTCATCAGGATCTGGAGATGTGGAAATGATCATTTTAGTGACATTATGATATCCGTCGTCTGAATGTTAGAACTTTTCATTACATTATTGGGTTCGTTATGCCTATAGTAATCTAGTGGGATACCAAATATTTTTGCAATATGAGCGGCACTGATTGTGACGATGTAGAAGAAAACCAGAAACATTATATTGTAAGGTGTTTATGGTGCCAAAGTTATGTCAGATATTTTTAAATCATAATGAAGCATCACATTCTTTTGAACTGAACCGTGTAGGCATAAATTTGTAACTCAAAACATGTCCGACATTTTATAGATTCAGACAGGTGACATATTTTTGAAGCCGATGCGGTATTCTTTTATATGTATAGCTTTTGCCTATGCAAGCAACCGTACTGCAATGCCCGACCGGTTGACAAGTCTGGCACTATGCCTTTTTTTTCATGGTGGGAAATCATCAAATGATTCCTCCCGCTCTGGGTGCAGCGGAAGGGAGTGTCAGACTCTTACCGACTAAAACCCACCCGTGTTCCTTCCTTAGCCCTTTATGTTCCGAGCCATCGGTAACCCTTTCGGGACATGCTTAGTAATAATCTGTCAAAGCCTTTCAAATCATTCGAAGACAGAATGCTCTAAAGAGTTAGCAGCAGTGGCACAAGCTTGGCGACACCGACCTCCCCGACGCTGGTCGCGAGCAGGTTGACGATGCGCTCGTGCGGCACGGCCACGACGCTCTGCGAGTTGATCTCGATGATGCGGTGTCCCACGCGCACGCCGCCGCGCTCGGCGATGCCGCCGCGCAGCAGGCTGCAGATCTGCAGCGGGACCAGTATGGCATAGAATTAACCTTATTATGCGAAATTTTGCGTTTACTATAGCTTACTTCTAGTTTACATATTCTATACATATTTTTACGGATAAACAAATAAATATTGTATTGTGTGTGTTATATAAATAAATTTATTTTCTTTCTTTATTCTTTATAAAACTTTTTATATAAGGTCAAATTAAATTAACTTGCGAAACTTCACGAACATGACGGCTATTATATCGATATCACCTAATGATAGAAAAAAAAAGTAAGTTGGCATCTACGATTTTATAAACTCATTATTTTGAGTAAATACAGATCCTACGTGCTAGGTTTAAAAAAAATTGTGTAGTTTAGAATTTTTTTAATGCACTTTTTTTTAATCACTATGATTTAGATAATCTATTCCGAAAAGGTTCAGGGTCAGGAATATTAAACTTTAATATAATAAAGGTATTTCGATGTTTTGAGTCGCTTGGTATTTACTTCCGAGTTCGAGCACGGTCAACTTGACCAGTTAGTTAACAAACATACGCCAGCACATCAACCTACCCGAAACTGCAAAATTTTCCCAATCAACTTTGAACCTTAAGCTTTAGCGATAAAGTTAAAAATCTATTAAATAAATTTGACAGATTGTAGTAACTTGATGTGCTGGCGTCTGTACTTACTTTCGATACCGATATATTATGAACTGTAGCTATACTCACCACTCCATTCTGCACACTGAAGCCCAGTTGATACTTGGTGTCTGGTCGCTTGATCTTCACTTCGACCACGGGCGCGCAAGGGACCACGGTCAGCTTGACCACGGTTTGATTCTTCGAGTTCTTTATGTACGTCTGGCAGGTTGACAACGGTAAACCTACTAGGCTCACACCGTTTATTGCGATTATTTGATCTCCTGCAGAAGAAAACAACCATTTAGTGCTTAAATTAAATAAGAAAGGGAATTATTTCATACACTCAAAAATCAATCTGCTTAATCTTTTCGCAAATATGTTACGAGTCGGCTTCCAGTCTAACCGTATGCAGCTGAATACCTGTATTTTACATGGAGCGACTGTCTATCTGATCTCCACAACCCCTCCGGTAAGACTGGTTGTTAGAATACGATTTGACTACCTGTAACGACGAAGTAAGACTGACGAAATCAAAATCTTTTTGTCTTTTCCGAAGTTTAGTAGTAAACTTTTCAAATTTTAACCAGAGCAAATGGTAAGGTACTTGGGGTAAAGCGTAGAAATATTAATAAAGCAAAGCTAACAGTGTTAATTACATCTACATTTTGCTAAATTATACTCTCTGTTTACGATAGTGTGGATCGCATGACACATCAATAAAGCCTGTTTATTTTTCCTTATACCGTTAAATCTTCCAACGATAACAATAATTATTGAAAAAGTATCGACATCAGAGTCGATGAATGTTGCGACACATCTCTAAAGCATTTGACGATTGTCGTGCGACCCGTGCGTTCCTATAAGATGATTATCCTGAGGGGCATTTCTCGTAATTTTAAGAATATTCACAGTCTGATCTCAATCTCAATCTGTCAAAAATACCTCAAATGTCAAATCAAATTTTGACAAGTTTTTGACATTTGTTTGTCGCCGACATGACACTAGTGACTAGATTTGGAACGTTTTAAATGAAGAGAATTGGCCGTCTGCTATCGAGCAGCGTACCGATGTTGAGCTGTCCGCAGCGCGCGGCGGCGCCGGCGGGCGCGAGGTTGGCGATGACGACGGTGGGCAGCATGGAGCCCCAGCCCGACTCCACCACCACCACGCCGAGGATCTCGCCCTTGCTCTTGGGCACCACCACCTGCGAACATGCAAACGACTATTTAGATATGATAAGAGGAATAATGAGATGGGTACAGGATGAAAAACTAACAGGCCTTAAGAGGAAATTCCAATTTTTTTCGTTTTTTTGCAATACAACTCTGGCAGTTAGAATTGGCCCCAAATGTTATGATTTCATGAAACGCATGAGTACTTAATTTGAACTTAAAGAGTTGTGTTGATGACTTTTAATATTGTAAATACATGGTCGAGAACTATATTTTGATCAACATACAACCTGATATGGATCTGCAAATTGCAAAAAGCTTAAAAAAAAATAATTTCAAGGGTACCCTGGCGCTTTCGCCTTAATTATATGGGACATCGAGTTTTAGAGATATTTCAACTTTGTAAAACGTCGTCTATGTCACTCATTTCTGTGCAATAATCTTGTTCTATAGCTTGATGTGCCATATTTATGCCCAGGATTGTATTTAGCGATGACACAATACAGCATGTGTTCGAAAGGACTAGTGATGTGACAAAGATCAAGACAGCTTCCAGTGCGGCCGACGAGAGAATGCGTTCTGGACACCTGTCATTGAATACGTGTTTTGCAATTTTGATCTTTATTAGTTATTAGAGTTGTCGCACTGACAGGTGATCTTTATTAGTTACTAGAGTTGTCGCACTGACAGGTATCAGGGACGCATTCTTTCGACGGCCGGACAGTAGTAAACTACACGTCAGTCACAACATTTTGCAAAATTGAAATGTTTTAGAAACAACTTCACCAAGTTATTCTGTTACATTTCACGTTGCTTTACTGAAATTAGGAAGCTTAAATTGTTACATTACACCAATCTGTACCAGTGGTATTCGAAATTCAAATCTTCCCACTGATTTGCAGTTGACTGTACGTTACGCGAAATACAATGCGTGCCACGAAAGATGAGACTTGACACCACGTGGTTTGACATGCGCAGTACACGATTTTAGGTATCTTTAGCGGTATGAGGTCTGAGTGCGGGACGGGACCGGACGTCATAGGGGCGGCGGAAAGAGCGGGGGAGGCGGGGTCAAGTCTCATCTTTCGTGGCACGCATTGTACTTTTAACTTTTAAGCATAAAATAACTACTTTAACTTTTATTTTGGCTCATAAGAATTACTTTGTAAATATCAAAATTTTCAACACAAAAAATAAAGAATTCAACTTTCATTGTTTAGTCAGAGAACAAGTGGGTGTGTGTGAACAACGACCTTTGGCAAGGTCAAGGTCATAGAATCAATGAAAGTAAATTGTTCTATTTTAAACAGTTACCTCTTTCTGCAGTTCCTTCTTAGCGAACATTTGTAGCTCGTCTCCGAATATCTCCTGGCTGTTCAGGACTTCTTGATAGTCCATCTCCTTCACAAAACTGTGATCTTCTATGCCATTTGCCTTCAGGAACTCCATGTAGGCGACCTGGAAAGCCTGTCCTATGGACTGGGCTATGAATTGGGCCTGGAACAAATTACATTAATTTTATATATTTTTTATTTAGAACGGCCGAAGTCAATATTGTAACTTCACTTTTCTTTAAAAAGAACGTTAATACAAATTATACATTTTTTTAAACAACAACAAAAATTTAATAATATACAAAAAGCGTCATTAGTAAAGATAATAAAATTATAATTTTAGATGTAACAGTAAATTCGTCAAACACATATTTTGGGAGCTGATAATAAGTTTATAATCACCAATGTCTTCAGCCAAGTCTGGTGATTATATTATTATTATATAAGTAGCTAAGTTTTTTTCCTTCAATAGGCCTATATTTAGAGGTGACAGTGTTCTGTCTAACAAGTTCGTAATTGTATGACGACGCAATGGCAATAAACAGTGTTATCAATGTTTATTTAATTTCGACGAGATATGTATAATTTGAGGTTAGACTTAGTATACACTACACATTATTTATTATCTATGTTTTATCTTAGTTATAGCGGTTTAAGGTCCAACTTAACTTCTACGGGTTGTACAGTTATGGCCAAAATATCTGTTTTAGTTATCAAAATCGATGCAATTTTCTGACTACAAATTGATTGAATAAAAAAAAATTGTTTACATACCATGTTTACGTGTAGTTTTGAAGATAAACATTTAGTTCTGTCAAATTCACTTTTCAATACAATTCAATTAGCAAACGTGAAGTTCGTGCTCATTACGACTAAACAAGTGGCTTTACTAAGCACTCAGATTATTATGGAGAATTCTGGTTTTCGCAAACAACTTTTATTTGACCTACGCAACCAGACGTGGGATATTATGCCTTTTAAACGTTA
The DNA here is from genome assembly GCA_963855955.1 of Luperina nickerlii. NCBI lineage: Eukaryota > Metazoa > Arthropoda > Insecta > Lepidoptera > Noctuidae > Luperina > Luperina nickerlii. The sequence goes on from OY979663.1 coordinate 3,642,468, forward strand.
ACCATGGCTTCGAAAACCACAATCATCGCAGGCGAATACCTAAATCACTTTTTTAAATAGGAATCCAAAGGAGCATGTTTCTTGCATAATTTAGTCCCGGAAGCAACCATGCTAAACCTTGAAATGTTAGATGTATGTGGAGAGCCAAAATACTATCCAAGTGGGTACTTACAGTACGTATTATTATAGTCTTAAAATAAATATCCAAGATTTTAACACACTCACCTCTTCGCTCTCAAAGACATGACAGATCATTTTCGGCGTACGGTTCAGTTTGGGCTGGTCGGAGTCATTCTCATGCGGCACAAACCTTCTCCTAGCCATCAGAACCACCAGATCTCCTATATCAGCTATGTAGGATATAGTCCTCAAGGCATGGTCCATCATGATTTCCTTCAACTCCGTATTCAAAACCATTATTTTCTCCGTCGATATAAAGAGGTCGACTTCTGTACTTGGCTGGTTTTCACCTTCGGGTGCCTAGAAATTAAAAATGTTTATGTGATATTGGAATATAAAGGCCGGCTTGATCTCCAGAAAGTACTTAAGCTTCTGAAAGTTCAACTGGCGGCTGAACATAAGGGTGTGGCGCTGATTCTGTTTGGCACGAAATAAGTTGGAAAATTGCTTTCTTGCTCACACAGGCAAAAGAATGGAACGACGGATATAAATTAAGCTGTTAAACTTATACTTTTCAACTGTAGGGTATTAGATAGCTTTGCCTAATGAAAAAACCCAATAAAATGCCTTCCCATCGGACTACGAGAATGAGGGACAATCGCCCGCGCCGAAGCCTAGCCTCCGTTGAGATTGGCCGCCATGGCCAAATTCTGGTCTGGAGGACTATATTAGATAGCTTACTCCGAGCTATCTAAATTACGTTTGAAACTTTCAGTGTAACAGCTCTTATTTTGTTCCATCTCTTTCTAATTCCATTTGAAAGATAGCAGGCAGCAATATTTTTGATGTAGTCCTGTTGGTACCTAATAGAATCAGCGTCAATGACACAAAAGCAAGCTTACACAGTGATTGTATGATTTCTGATCCTAAAACAGCAGCTAGGAATTTTAATCAATATTGGAGGCTCAAGCTTGTTTTAATTTTGATCACACAACCTCTACAGGTTGTGTGGTCTTTCTGACCATATACCTACGTATATGGTCAGAAAGTGCTTCTCACTTGGTTGACATAGATTATGGGTATTACGTCGAAATGACGTAGTTTAAGGTGAAGGGATGTTTTGTGGTACAATATTTTATGTAAATAGTGATTCTGATTATATGAGGTAGATGCGTAAATCGCTGTCGTAATATATTGAGCAGTGGCGGATTATTTTATGAGCACCATAAGATTGGAAACATGAGAGAATACTTAGTTTTTTTTTTCTAAGAAACAAATCACAGAAAAAAGGCGTATGAAACAGAACAGCCGTTGCATAAAACGTTTCGAAAAAAGAACCTCCTCCATTTTGAAGTCAGTTAAAAATAAAATGGATTGAAAGGCCTGGTAGAAGGAAAAGGAAAAAAGGCGAAACAAAACGGAAGACGTGCTCGTATCCGCCACTGCATCATTTATACTTAATTTAGAATTTGGACACTTACCAAAGCCTGATTACCCAAGACAGCGAAAAGGGAAATACGATAACGTTAGTATAATGAAGTGGCAACACTAAATAATAAGATGTTTTATTAGAGTTTTAAATTTCCAAGTACAAACAAAAATAGAGATTATTAACCCCAATAAAACATCACAACAATACACATAACCGAAATGATTTTATTTTACTAGCAACACTGACACTTGGTGTTACCAGCATTGATCTTTAATTATGAATTTCTGAGACAAATTAAGGCAAAACCTATTGTTTGCTATCCGCGGCATTTTCTCCAAAATATATCTTACCGTTGATTTTCATTGAATTTTATGGAAACAAAAAGAGCTGATGATGAGCTGTTCGATTATTAAGTTTTTTTGCGTCGTAAGATCACTAGCAGTAACAGAAACGACTTAATCAAATAATTATTTAACTCAGTAGCTTGTTTTTTAGCTGTCTTTAAAAAAATATGCTTTGCTTGTCTCTCAAAACTTTAATTCCATTTAAGAAATCCAACAAAAACCAACAGCAAGACTGAACAATCATAATTCAAATCTCCAAAGAGAGCCTAAACAAAATATGTCAGCCAAACCACCTTAATCTTAGTGACGGCTTCCTCTACCATGTTCTTTTTGGGTCGCTTCTTGCGCCGGCGCGAGTCCTCGTCCACCTCGACCGAGCCCAGGAACGAGAGTCGGAACACGGCGGCCGGAGCGGCGTACACGCCGGAATACGGCCCGTCGCAGCCCCACTGTGACATGAGCCATGAGCCATACCGGCTAACCTCCTCGGACGCTCTCACAAAGTGTGGTGTATTCGATTTGTTTTGTTTTTTTTTTAAGTATTTAAATCTTCATTTCGTTTTTTTTTTTAATTATTAATTAATGTTTATTCAGAATTGAAACTGTTAAAATATTAACTCTATCTCTCTCTATTTTATCTCTTCGGTGGTTTTTCACAGAGTAGGATAGGTAACACTTCTTATTAAAGTTTTTTCAATATTATTGACGTTTGTTTGAATAGTACCTATTTGTAAGTATAAACCTACTTATAGAAATAAAATCATTTATCATATATTTACTAGTACGTTAGTTTTATTTTATTACTACCTGTTGTTTGAGACTTCGTTCTCGTGAAAATAACCACTGCTTTTAAGGTTAGGGGTTGAGTTTCAAAAAAAGTTAGATTGGTTTATCTCTAATTCTCTTTACACTCTAAGGAATTTTTATCTTTGGTGGTTTAGTGCATTGTCTGAGTGAGAATCATTTAATGAGCTGTATAAATATTTTAAATACTTAGATATACGTATCACTGCTTGTGATACCATTTTATAGACATGCAGTTGGACAATCTAACACACTCAGAATTCGTATTTTGTTTTCCTTATACGCTGCTATATTGAACGCTTAATACTGCTGACGAAGTGACAATGATAAACGTATCCTGTTTTTCATTGATGTTTTGAACCAAAATTACAGTTATTTATCTCTACCGGATACATTGATAAATGAAATGTATTTTTAAATGCCTGTTTATAGACATGTAATTTGCTTAGTTTGATGAATTTTGAAACAATGGTTCAAACTTTGAACGAGATCAAATCTATTTATATGAATAAAAAGCAGTTAAAATGCGTAGTAAAAATTAACCTAAGCGTTATTTGGAAATACAGTTTTCTTTGAATGTAAATGTTTTTGCAATTGATAATTTTGAAGCACGTAACCTTTGTTTAGCTTGCTTTCCAAACGCATTCTTCAACGAAACCAATAACAAATGATGAAAAATGTCGCGCCAAAGCAAGCAAAACAAGTCGAATACAAACACACAATGATTGAGTGAGAAGCGAGCGATCCACCGTCGTTAGTATGAAAGCAGACCTAACGAATAGATTGGTATAACCTTAACATTAGAATAGGGGGTATTGTGTGCGCAGCGCTAAGCCCTCCGCGATGTAGTGCCTCATGTCGTCAGGCCACCTCAGCCGGTGTGAATCGGGTATGTTACATGCTATATTGTGCATATTATGAAATAGTGCATGGATAAAAAAGCCTCCGTACCAGTTAGTGACGTACTTTCTTCTCAAGTCGATTTTTTATCGAAACATGCTTACGTTTCGAATTCGATTTATAAAATGTTTTTTTTTTTTATCTACGTGAACATAATTCAGTGTCGTATAAAAGTACGGTCGTAACTCGTAAATAGCCCGAAATCGGAACATGCCAAGGTAAAAGACTAGCACAGCACAATATGATCGCATACTCTCTTACCTTACAGTGCCCTACACAGGGCTCAAACGATACAAAGCATTAGCGACAAGCGGAACAGAAAGCGACAGATAAACAAACATTTTCAGAGGAGGCTAGCCGGCCAATACGGGAACCGACAATCTTCTTGGGTCGGGTCGAGGGGTGAGGATCACACTGAAAAAAATACTCTAGTGCCATGTCAATAAGAGCTCAAACGGTTTGGCGGACAGGTCGTGGATGGCTCAAACGGTTGAAAATTAAACATACACAGGGCAAGGTCCCTTAACGTTCTAGCGTCTAAATATTGTTTTGTTCGTTTATATAAAGGGTATGAAGGATATCCCACTAGCATTCTCAATACACTAAACCTAATGAGCATGAAATTACATATTTACAGATGACCGTGAAAGATTAGAACATAGGAGAGTTGCGTGCAAGTAGTTGGAAGAATTTGCGTGCCAGTATCGCTTCACGCGTTTAAATAGGGATGTGAAAGAGCGTAGCTGGTATCGATATAGTATAGCTCGACTAAAGTGGCGTTTGGAGTCCATAGAATAGTGTTGTATAATAGTATTCTGTTTTTGATTGAGCTGAAGTTATACGATGGGAGGCGACATTTTTAAAGACCATAGATAGAATTCTAATGAATCGTGTATTTTATAAGTATGATAATGTTACACGAGGACAAGATTTAGAAATAGTTTTGTAAAATTATCGTACCAATAAAATTTTTATTTTTAAATATGAAAAATAATACAAAATCAGTCGCATCATTGTATAACCGCCGCTTTAGCTTGTCAATCTCAAGAAGAGTGCTACATTCAGAGTGGGACAGAAAGTGACAAGTAATTTCATGCTCTCGCTCAATAAACATCTACATAAGATACAAACATTTTACATTTATACCGATTCACACGGGCAAACGGTAAGTTGCTCAACTGTGTCTTTATGAGAATGCATGGTTTAAACACGGAAGTTAGCAACCCTGACTTTTTACTTTTGTTACTGGTAACCCTATGGTAGATTAGAATAAAAAAAAAAAGATTATTACAGCATTATAGTTAATTGGGTTATTTTTTTTAGAAAAGAAATCTTTTATTATTAAGGTTGTATTAATACGGTACGGTACCGGTTATACATGAAATTTAATTTTTAGTACATAAATTAATTTCGAATAATGAAAAGAGTTAAAATTTCAAACATTATGAAATGGGTAAGTTAAAAATGAATATCAGGTCAATGATGACAAGATTACAAAGAAATCCATATCCAGTTTTATACAATACCTTAATCCTTGACACAGCTTCTTCGGCCTGCAGCATCCTGGTTGCCTTCGTAGGTTGACCCTCGCATGCCAGCTGGGTGGAGCCGAGGTACCGAGCGCGGAACAGTACTCCTTCTATGAGCACTGAACGGGTTACGTCTGCGGAATGAAACATAGTGCTGGATTTAACTAATATTTCTGTCAAATTAAGAGAGGATTATTTTTGAATTACCAAAGTTGAAGAAGGTGAGAGGTTCAGTGATTTTCCTGTCTAGTATAGATGTGTGATTTTCTCGAAAACTACACAAGTTCTACTAGATCTATTTGAGTTTATTTGAATATTGTATGGATACTGGATAACATAAGCAAGGTTCGACCAAAATTATTAAAATCAGTACTAACTCCTGCGCAAGTTCGTATTTAGTAACACGACTTTGATAGAAAGAAATACAAGAAAAAATATTTCTTTCTAACACTACTTTGATAGGATAAGTGGCACTTATACAAAATAATATTTTTATCACCCTCTGAAAACTCACCATGGATAAAATCCAAAAGCAGCATAAAAAGATGAAATCGATTTAGTTGACTTTATTCAAATGATATATTTTATTGAAATCAGTATTAATAAAACTTACCTTCTTTATTTTTGCTCTTTTTCTTCCCATCTTTGTCCTGAAACAGTGAAAAAATATTTCATTTAATATTTTACCACTTTCAAATACCCATAGTCGAAACCTTTTTTAATAAAAGGATAGAAAAGAGCCCTGCCTTACAATGAGATAGTATACCCTACCAACCTCTTCTGTAAAAAGTCACCGTGAAAAGTTAGGTGAAGTGAGCTGTTATTTCACCTGATGCACAACTCAAACCACTGAATCACAACTCAAAAAACTCTGGCTGCACCTTAAGTGTCCAAACACACTATGCCAAAGGTATGATATGACATAATGCTGCTGCATAATGTGTCGTCATTAATTCAAATATTTAAATAATTAAAAATAAAAGATTTTTTTTTAATATTCTTAGTTTCACTTATATTATTTTTTTAAATCAGTCTTTTTTGTTTTGTTTTGTATAAAGTGACAAGAAAAATACAAATATTTGTAAACAAACTTAACATCAAAAATTTTACTTATACTACGTGAGCTTACACCACTACATACAAAGTAAAAATCAAGTAAACAACAATTTGAACGTTTGACACATTTTACTCACATTCTACCCACAGTATTGCTTTGTATTATTTGGAAAGTGAGATATTCTAATTATTTTCTCTCAAATCGGCTTATTATAATATTGTATACAGAGAACGAGGAATGCTGTCCCACCGTAATACAGTTTATAACTAGTACGGGAGTCAGAGTGAAGCGGTTTCGCAACGACCTAAATTTATTATTGTGAATCGAGTTGCTAATTGGGTAAGTAAGTTAATCTTTTAGGTCCATGGATAATAAGTAAGTACTTGTCAAATCTGTTGTAAGGTTGGCAGCGTTGGTTGTTGTTGTTGGTTATTCTTTTGGCAAAATAAATATTTATCATTATTATTATAAATAGCATTGCAGGCGTAATCATGCCGAACTTCGCTCGCGTAACTTCGGCATAGTGTGTTTAGACATTAAGAATTGACACTATAGATTGACAGCTCACTTCATCTGAGTTTTTTTACAGAATAGTCCTGCAGTTAGTAAAGTACCTAACAACATAGAGCTGGTAGTCCCTTTTAGATAAGACAGTAGCAGAGGCAAAGATGTTAGATATTATATGCCTACAGAATCGCTGTGTTGCTCTAATGCCTGTGTCATAGCCATAATTCGATTTTGGTTGTGCGACTGTCCTGTAGGACCTCTATTATCATCAGTATTTATCTTGACCACTATCGTGTGCCTAGGCACATGATAGTGTGTCAGCCAAGTTCTGAAAAAGCGAACGGCAACGTACCGGCCGAGTTTCTTATATTTATTGGTTTGTTTACGGTTTTACTTTGCTTAGTAAGAAATGTACACTCTTACAATGCATTCAAAACTCAACTTAGCCAGCACATAATTGCGGATCGATCACTTCTGGAGAAATGAATGCATTGGATGGGTAACTATTATTGTAATACTGATGACGAACATTATTGTAATCTATATTTTTTAGTATTGTTCTCAAGTAAGTGACTTATGTCTTTTTTGGGAATAAAGTTTCTTTAAACCGAAACCGAGTTTGATACCTTATAACCTTAGCTTATTAACTTATATTTCTTATGAATAATGGCTCCGTAAATCCGAAACTAATTGCGCGATAAAGTACGTACATATTAGATACAAACTTATCCGAGACGACATTTAGCTAAGGCCCAGTACGTCATTGTAAAGGCTCCGTAAGTTCTAAATAAGTTGCTCAATCGCGATAAAATACTAAGTATTAACTTATCTTAAAAAAAACTTATTCTAGACGATGACGTTTAACTGAGGCCCGGTACCTCATCCATACTAATATTATAAATTCGAAAGTAACTCTGTCTGTTTGTCTTTATGTTATGTTCACGCCTAAACAACTGAACGAATTTGGCAGAATTGTATATCGACATACTTCGCGCTCGCGGGCGCCGCCGCGGGCGGAAGCTAGTTAACTATATTTGTTAAGCTATCTTTACGCCTTTACCTACTACTTAAACTTAAATGACGTGTAGCTTTGGGTCCGGCACCTCACTACAATTCTTAACAATAAATATACTATCAATTAACGTTTATTTTCTTAACAAAATCGTGCAGTAACCTTTCCGTTGTGCAGCGCCTCGTCGTCGTGGTTGTCGGGCGGCTCGTGCGCGTGCGGCGAGCGGGTCGCCACCACGCTGCCGCCCGGCATCACTGTGCGGGACTTCGGCTTGCGCCAGCCCTACGACATAGTGTTTATACGGTTTCATATGGTAACGTAATGACGTTAAAAAAACACGGGTTGATAGAATTTTGGATGAAACAAAAACGTACGGAAACGACTTTTTAAACTTAAGAATACACTTAAAATCTATGTTCGTTCAGTATGCCCGGCATTTTTACGGCAAATTATACGGCGACTTTAAGGGGCTTACAGGACCTAAACACAAAAAACGCAAGTTTTAGAAACAATAAAAGTATATGATCGACTACAGTAAACAAAATCAGAAAAATATATGATATTCTTCAGGATATATTCTAGGTAGATTGAAAACATAATACAACTAATTTGATACGATAGAAAAAAATCATGAAGATACCTCTAAAAACTTTCTTTTTACAATAAAAACCATACTAATATACATACAATCATTCTGATTTTTGGTCAGATTATTCTACAAGCAACATACTAAAATACTAGTGTTTTAATTTTTTAGTCCAAACAATAGATTTTTTGTAATTAAATAATTGCTTCATATTTCCAATAAATTATCAGCGTTGTGTCATCACGCTTCTCTTTCTTTTCTATGCAGTCCGACAGTGATCGCGCTTTAGGTCATGTAAGAACCTTAAGAAATTTAAATAAAACACGGTTTGATAGAATTTTAGTCGAAAAAAAAAACGAACGGAAAGGATTTATAAAAATTAAGAATACCTACACTTAAAACTATGCTCGATCAGTATGGCAGGTTCTCCGAAATAAGAAACAAGGGGTCATTTCTTGGGTTAAAGTGGGATGTCACCTCTTCTTAATGGCTCGCAATTGTAATGCCGTGCTTTGCACAAATGTGAGGATACCGAGATGCATCCTGGAGTGTCATTATGTGCTCCAAAACTCTCAGCAGTACTACTGCTAACGAGTTTTTAGCAATTAGCCTGCCTACCAACCCCGGTGACCCCTAGTTAGGACCTTACGTAAAGCCGGAATAATTAATGGGCATAATCTTATGCCTGTCGAACACTTAGGGCCATAAATAGCTACTATCAACAACCGAAAGTCCCGAGAGATATCAATCACTTTATCACCCAACTCCACATTAATAAAAATTTAGTTTTGGTACTGCACCATACCCTTATTGACTCATTTGTACGGTTTATTCCTAAAGGCCGCTGTACACATTGGGCCAACGTGCTGGGCGAGTGCGTTGGGCCAACGGGTAGAGGGCTACTTGGCGCATGTCGTTGGCGCCAGCGCTGGCCGGCCAACCGAATTGTGACGGTTTTTCGTGCACACATCAAAGGTTTTTGGCGAGCTCCGCAAACAGTGTTCACATATTGGCGTAATTCCTGTTCGTTGTTCTTTGTGAGCAAAGACAGTAGTGCCTGGGAGAAATTTACGTTCCCGATTTTCGATAATATAGGTATTACAATATATATACAATATATATTATAGAAATGTACAGATACGAACCTTTATTATGGAATTGGAAACATATATCGACGGCGAAGTGCCAATAACTCCTAACTGACAAAGTCAAAAATTCACACATACTGGAACAAAACGTTCAAAAATAGACACGTTGTTTTAGTTGGGAGGTACATATTTCCACATTTTAATTTAATGCTGTTGCAGCTAAAAATACACTTAGGCAATTTCACTAAAACATGCGAATAACGCCTTTAAATTCAAAACGAAAAAAAAGTGAATTTCTCAAAAAAAAATCAGTTAGGAGGTATTGGTACTTCGCCGTCGATATGTAGGTACAACGTAGGAACTATGACAATAACATACACAACAACATACAACATAGGACTATGTGGTATTTTATCTGCTTAGATAAAATACATTTTTAATAACAGATACTAGTATTTCATTTACATGATAATTTATGCAGTAATCTGCGTGTTGTGGAGTCTCCATAAACGTCTTCTATTTTATTATTTTTATCGCATCATCTGCCTAGCCTTTCCTATGTTGGGGTCGGCTTCCAGTCTAACCGTATGCAGCTGAATACCATTATTTTACATGGAGCGACTGCCTATCTGACCTCCACAACCCAGGGGCTAGGTAATTCGATACCACTTGGTTGTCAGACTTTCGGGCTTCTGTCGACCCGTAACGACTGTCAAAGATCCACGAATGACAGCCGGGATCAACGGATTAAATTTTCTGTATAAATAAATTGCTGCGACTGCAACTGTTTCCTTATGCATCTTTTCTAAAGCGCCAATGCAGAATGATTATACGCCAATGTGTAAACAGCGACCGCTGGCGATCCGATTTTTTTGCCCAGCAGTTGGCCCAATCAATGCCCATGTGTACAGCGGGCTTAACAAACCAAAGAATTTCATCACATCTATGATCGCTTTGAACGTTACTTAGGAATAGTGCACATGACTTTCAAAAGTCATTCCATTCATCATTGTTCATACAAATCAGTTCAGAACTCAGTTACTAAGAACTCATCAACCTAAATACTTCTCATACAAAGTACGACGTCGGCAGGTCAGACGATTTGACCCGAGCGCCTCTTGTCATTATGCGCATGCGGCTCATGTAATGTTGCACCAGTTATGAGTTTTTAAGTGGGGGTTTTTAAATTAGGTATGGTTGATAATGGGGATAACTATTAGGGTAAATCTGTTTTAAGTTATTAGATTAAGTTAAAATTGTTTAAGGAAAGGAGAAAAATATAAAATATTGTAGTAGGGACTTTTTATGCTCTTGAAATTAAACTACATATCTGGTGTGGTAAAATGTTAAACAATTGAATGTTTTTATATTTTATTTGCAATCATATTTTTTCTATTTTTATTGGCAACAGCTTGGCAATCTGCTAGACGCAGTCCAGAACGGCACCCCAATGAGGGTATTCTGAAATGACGTTCGCTAGGTGGCAACACTGACACGTCAGGTCCAGGCATCTGTCAAAGAGCCTATATTTTCTTTAGTCATGACGGAATGATGAACGAATGAAAGAATCGAATGATGAACGTCATCATAATATATTTTATATTGGAAGACCTCTTGTCAAAGTGGTGTCAACTGGTGTCGTTTTTCACGAAAACCTTCATTGCGTAACACAATATCATTTTAAAGGATATTGTTAATCCATTGCTTCATATGTTCGAAAAATGTGTCTGCTCAACAACGTAAATAGCGCAATGAATGTTGTTGAACTGTCAAAATGAAACCCATTGCTACTGATAGTGTATATTACACAATTACCCCGCTGATCATTGTGAGGATGTTAAAAGGGGAGCCTATCTCTAATATATAATATAATCTAATATGATGCAACGATCTGTGTCTTTCAGCTCTATAAATAAGATGAGTACACAGTGATAATATTTCGAAATCGTACAGATGCCAGCACATCAAGTTACTACAATCTGTCAAATTTCATTAAGGGGGAAGCGTTTTTTGGAATTTGCTGGTCAGTATTAAGTAGTACGTTGATTAATATATGAATCGCGGCCGTAAGAAATATGTGTTTACAGAATTATAATCATTAAAGTCATCAACACAACTCTCTAAGACCACGTAAGTCCAAAGAATGATGATTTCATGAAACAGTTATTCTTTGGGGTCCCGAGAAAGGAGATAGGATACATTTTATCCCGATATTCCCTCGGGATCAAAACTTATGCGGGTGAAACCGCGGAGTAATCATATAATGATCGTATTTAGTTGTTACTATATATTTTGTAACACATACTGCCTTAGAGCTCTATAACCAAACAAACCAATACTAACGATGTAGTGAACAGCTTTGTACTCGTCTTAAAACATCATGATACTGCCATTATGTCTCGAGACAATGATCATAATTAGGAAATACCAGTTCACTGAAACATCTGACGGACATTCTTACCACGTAAATGTAAGTACTTTCTGTAACAATTGAATGCATTTATGTTCATGCAACTGTACCAGTAGGTACTAATAAAGTACACGTTGCACGGGGGGGTTCTGGAATTGGTCTTTTAAGAGAAACCGGGACCACCCCTATGTGCTGATGGTGATCACCGGGGCGGTTTTAGTGAGGTAAAAATCCCACACTCCCCGACCTCCCTCCCCGGAGGTCGGGTGCCTTTTGAAGGCTTCCCCTGACAACAAAAAAAAAAGGTACTAATAAAGTAAGTATATGAAACTTTTCATAAAGTATTGGTTCCACACTATTACATAAAACCATTTGTTATGTTTTCATTAGTTTTGCTTTAAAAACATTGTTATACCGAGCTTATCGGTCGTAAACGCGAAGGGAAAGTGTAGATAATTTGTCACAATAGCCGAGATTACGGAAAAAACTGCCAACGCTGAAGAACTTGACGAAATATTTCTTTTATAATTTTTTATCATTCGGTTTTACAACTGCCGACTGCTACCGAGCTGCAGAGTTATTGCCTATAACTGGCTACCTATAAAAATCTCACCATGAAAACTTAAGTGAAATGAGCTAGCAATAAACACTAGTGTCAATTCATACCACCAGGTGGAATGACTGTTCACTTTAGCTAAGTGTTCACGTTGAGATTTTTGCAGAATATACCGGTTGTTTTTAGAACCTAGCTTTTGAATGAATATTATATACTATTCTGTAAGCGGGTCCGTCATGAAAATCTGCCATTTTCACCAGTATGTAACATGAAGGTGTCAAAAAACGCTTGGTCAGTCAGTGTATATTAGTGGTTGTAATGGCAATCATATCTCTTGGTTTAAATAGGTTTTTATATTTAATTATCATTTTGATAGATTCTTATTATGTAAATGTGAGGACTTTGTAGGCCTTGTAGACTTCAGATCTGTAGACCATTTTTTTGTTTTATCCAGTACCTGGTAGGAACTTGTTGGCCTACGCTGGTTGTCCTGATGTCCTCCGATACCTACTGTAATTTTTAAAATAGTAACCGTGTAGTTTCTTGCCGGCTCTTCTCCATAAGAAACGACTAATTGGAGCCGTGCACCTAGCTTCTGGCGTTTCATAAGTGCCCATGCATGTAGGTTTATGTGAAATAATTTGATTTTGAGTAGTTATTGTGTGACCGTTCACCGCTTTCCTCAGAAACCAAAGCTGTATCAAACACCGGATTATTTATGTATGAACAACAGCTTAAAAATACAATGCACATAGATTAAACTAATAATACAAAATCCAACCTTTTCGTCATTCGCATCCTCAACACTTGATTCATCGTTCGCTTCCTTTATATCCACGTTTGACTCAACGCCGACATCATTTGACTCACTATTATTACGTGTTTTAATATGCACTTCCTTTTCACAGAGGTCCTCATTTACTGCGACTACTTCACTAGGGTCTATATTATCACTAAGTTTTGTATCTTCATTTTCTATTAAATGTACTTCATTGACATTAGACACAATTTCATCGTTTTTGTTTTCATTTGAATGTATTTCATTATCACTAGACACAAATTCACTGTCTTTATTCTCATTTAAATGTGCTTCTTTAACATTAGACGCTATTCCATTGCCACTATTTTCATTTAAATACACTTCTTGAATACTAGTCACTAATTCATTAGGTCCTAATTCCTCTAAACGTTCACCATTTAAATTCACTTCTTCACTTAACAGTTCCGCTTCACCACAATATATTTCTTTCACATTAGCCAATTCATTTTCATTACTTTCACTATCTTCCACTCTAATTTCACCTTTAGGGTCATTTAAACAAGGTTGTCTTTCCTCCTCGCTCATTTTTACGAGACGGCTATATTCCGCGTCGTCATTTGTTTAACTGAGCGTTCAATACGCTGTTATCAGTGCAGTTGGTCATTTCCCATGCGATAAAGATACGTGGAAGCAACGCTAGTGTTTTGTTCGCGTTGTACTCCCATACATAGACGGTATGATACTGGCTTGCCACCGTGTTATGCTAAGTAAACAGATGTATGGACAAAGAGCAGTAAGATTGACAGATTGACATGTTTGAATAATTCTGTATTCATGAATGATTTGTCTGGAGACTTATTTAATGAGAAGATTATCGTTTTAAAAGTTGTTAAAATAAATGTCGTTAGTGTACCCTGGCGCTTGTACCGACGTCGATTAATAATCTGGACGTGATAAAAGCTTACTGCTCGATAAGGATAAATAAAGATAACCGTTATTCAATATTAATGTATTTTCACTTAACGGGTAGATAAGCACCTAACCTACTTTACGAAACGTTGGTATGTTTAGATCAGGTATCGACCGACTTCGAAATTATATTTATTTTATCATTTAAGCAAATCAGTAACTGGGTTGTGGAGGTCAGATATTCAGTCGCTCCATGTAAAATACTGATATTCAGCTGCATCCGGTTAGCCTGGAAGCCGACCCCAACCTTTCCCAACTATGTTGTAGTTGGGAAAGGCAGATGATATTTAAGCAAATTGACGACTCATTTTTACCTAACTACGGCAAAGCCAAAGGAAGGTTATGATTTTTTTAAATTCTGTTTCCTAAATCCTAATTTTATTGTATGTATAGATAACTAACTATTTACACTAGGTACTAAATTAAATGACTAACTAACTAGATATACAAATAATAACAAAAACAAAAGGACACTTAGGCATCGAAGTACTCGTCCGCATCACTGTCATCCGGAAACGTGCCCAGAAGACTGGCAGCATTGTCACGTTGAATGGCAATTTTAATTAATAGTTAGGTAGTGTTAATTATAATATCACATAGTTCTATTATTAAACTCTCAATAAATCACAAAAGTAAACTCCTTTTATTAGCTTCCTCTCAGAGTCCTAAGCCGCATAGGTACAAAACCAAACCCCTTCCACTCTCATCTAATCTTAGTTCAAGAATAATTTTCGAACAAGGTCGTGCGCGCGCGGCGCTGACTCGACGACGCTTGTGTTTATACTCACAGCTGACGATTGCGTCATATTCATTAACGTAGGCGTATTCTTGGCTTACCTACCTGATTAATAACAGGTTGGGACTTAGTGCATGCTGCATGTGTAGCTGGATTAAAATAACTTGTTTCTTTCTTTTTTGTAATGCTTGATTGGGGAACTGGAATTTTTATGTTAAAGGACTGAGATTTTTTTTAAATAAAGTTAGTAAGTTACAAGGAAGTATTGTTTTAAATAATTAGAGGTTTATTTATAAACGATGATTAAATTTATGTGTCGTTTAAACGTCAACAATGTATGGTTAAAACTAAACAGTCGCTAACCTCTACTTAACTTTAAGCTTTAAGTACCGTTTAGTATAAAGGGGATAATGTATACCTGTGGTTCTAACAACGTATGACTATTAATTTATATTGTAATGATTGTGCAATCGGTAGCAAATGTTATAAGTACCGTCTGGCCATTTTACTTTTTATGAGAAGATAATAGTTAGGTATGTATGTATTAATTGAACTACAGATGTATTCCCGTTGTCCCCGTAATCCGTGTCCCCGTTAAAGGTGACAAAGGGAATGTAATAAAATAATTAAAATTACTTCCCGTTGTCCCCGTACGCTGTCCCCGTTAAAGGGGACAAAGGAAATTTAATAAAATAATTAAAATTACTTCCCGTTGTCCCCGTACGCTGTCTCCGTTAAAGGGGACAAAGGAAATTTAATAAAATAATTAAAATTACTTCCCGTTGTCCCCGTATACATATTTGCAAACAAGTGGTTTAAAAAAAAAGTTTTATTTAAGTTTTGGTATTGATTATATTTATATATCACTATTTTCCGTTTTATTTCAACACTCTTTTAAAATAAAACAATAAATTACTAAACTCTGATTTTTTATTTGCTAGCTAGACCATAATGACAGCTAATATTTTTATACTGAGTAATATCATTTTTACAAAAAAAGGGACGATTGCAGCTGTAATTTTAACCTAGCAAATAAAAAATCAGAGTTTAGCTTAGATGATGTAAATTTAAAAAATCTACATATATTTTAATTAAGAATAGAATAGAATACTCTTTGTTATGTACACCAAGCCACTCGACGTTTTAAATCCAAAATAAGAGCGAAATGTTGCACTTTTTTCCCTGTTTTACTTAAAAACGGCAAGCGAAGAGGTTTCTGACTCGTTTATGGTAAAGGACACAAACCTATTTGGTATAAATGGACTTGGAACGAGTTCTTTTTTAAGATGGCATCCGTTAGAGCTTTGCGTATGCGCATATGGCGTTGTTTACGATTATGATAATAGACTGTGAACTGTCAAGGTTGTTTGTAGCGTAGGGCTATGTCACAGATGTATGGTATGTTTAAAATAAAAATTGTTTTCTTGTATCTCTAAGTTTACAAGAGAACAAGAAATCTGGCGTATCCTAGGCAGTCAGCCTCGCTATCAACTTAACTGAAGGTTTTTCAGCTAAAAAGAAGATGACAAATAAGATATATGGCTTCAAATAACATTAAAGTGAATAAAAAATTACATGTATTTAATCGAACCTCTAATAATTCGCATTTTGCGCTCCTAAAAATATTATTGGATATTCTAATATAATAATTGCGCCTCTTTTTGTGGTCCTAACTGCGACCAACTTGGATGTAGAGCTCGCCCGCCGCTGCCGCTATACCGCTGGCTTCGCTCGCGGTATGTCACAGTTCCAACCTAACCGGTTACCCTAGCTTAGTTACTGCGACTAACTGTGCGAAAAGACTAGAAAGTAAAAAAGGTAAAAATTATTTTAAAAAGTGTGCATTATTAGAAACGTAAAAAAATTTAGGTTTTATTAATTTTAAAAAGTATCCATCTTTAGAAGGTTAATGAGTTTTTAGAGGTTCAGTTAAATAATGTTCTTGACATTTGGGCCAATCTCCATACAGGCCAGATTTTCACGCAGTTTTTATACCATAGATTTTTCGTATCAAATCTTAACTGATAAGTTATTATTGAGTGTAAGTACTTACTTTATCATCGAAGAATCCCTGATCGTCCGTTCTCTGCTGGCCGAGTAGTCTGTCAGTCTCAAGATCTGTGTCCGCTTCATCTGAAAAGTTATGTGTGTCGGTCTTGGTATGTCTATGAGAAAATTCGACACCAACCCAAAGGTACCTTTTTACAATCCTAACTTATATATAATATTATTATTTTTTATTTTTATTTTTCATATCTCGGGACCATGGGGTCCCGGTCCTTTGGAAGGCATACGAGGGGCCGAAGCCATTATTATTATTATATAGGTATATATAATAATAATAATATTACATTATAACCTTACTAATAATATAAATGCAAAAGTAAGTTTGTTTGTTACCTTTTCAGCCTAAACCACTGAACCGATCATCCTGAAATTTTGCATTTACGTTGTCAGGTGTACAGAAACGGACATAGGGTACTTTCCATCCCGAAAAAAGTGCTGTTCCCGAGGAAAATAACAATAACGTTATTATGACAATAGATGACGCCATGTGTCTTTGGAACGGGATCGACACATATGCGGGCGATGCTAGTTATTCATAAAATTAAATCGACTTCAGGGAAAATTTTGGGGAAACATTTCCTAGTGAAATGAGGATTTTTTTTTTTAAATAATTTGTATGTGCACAATCAATCGTTATTATTAATTTTATTTAAAAACCAGTCTGATTTAAGTTTTTTTGATTTTATTAAATACAAATACAGGGTGAAATTAAATTAGCCAGCGAAACTCCGTAATGTAATAAGAATGTTTTTTTTGGGTCAATGACCGCGCTGGTGGTGTTGTTACCTGAAGTATGAGTTGAGAAAATTTGTATTTTTTTTTTGTTTTATCGTGTTTAGATATCGATACCAATCACGTCTGTGAAGTTTCCACAAAGAAAACTGTTTTTTAAACTGATATTTCAAGTAACTAAACTACCTGAAGTTGATGATTCAAAAAAATAAACTCATCAAATTAATTTATTTTTTATTTGGTCATGTTTAATATGCATTCGCGATTTATTTGCCAAAAATGTAAACAAATATGAGTTTATGGAAAAATAACTTAAAATCCTATACAATAAAGTTCAGTTTACGCTACAACTTCAAACATACATTTTTCAATAGCGCTAGTCACTCTGAAATCAACTTAATTACCATTAAAATAACGTTGATATTTGTTTAAATTGAAATAATATTAATTTGAAACATAAGTTTGAATAGATTTTAGATATTGATACCCGCCAGGTCTGCGGAGTTTCGCTAGCTAATTCAAATTGACACTATAATAATAATGTAAACAAAAATGTTCTGTCTTACCTTCGTCGCCACTGGTAGGTTTAATTTCTACTGATTCTGTGCTCTGCGCAGACGACGGTCTTTTACTGTTGACAAGTAATCAGTTATCACTTATGTATATGAGTTTTGGTTATAGGTGTAAAGAATATTTTATCTTTGTTTTTTTAATCATTTCTTCTCATAAACAAACAATCAGTTAATTGTTTCTTTTAATAATTAATTGTTAATAAAAAATCTCACAGAGAACCAAGAATTGTAGATTGTTTTCCAAGGGAGCAAACAACTATTTTGAAGGCGACAGTGTTTCTTTGAATCCAGAGCGTAGCGGAGGACTCTAGAGTAGAATACTGGGCGCAGTGTGGGATTCAAACTACGTCACTCTAGTTTAAAATAGTGTTGCTCTCGGGAGCAACACTATTTTAAACTAGAGTGAAAAATTAGTCCACCTCGGGGTGGACTAATTTTTATCACCCTCTATGAAAAAACAAGTAAGTGCAACTTATGAATAAGAATAGTACGTTTATTTATTTACATACAATTACTTGAGGAAGACATACTCATTTTTTATAGAACTAAGTAAAATCCTAATTTGAGTAAACAATTACGAACGAAGACAGAATGCCTTTCGCGCGTTTTTTTTATTTTTCACAAACTTTTTTTTTTATTTCGTTCGCACGGCTTTATCATACAGCCTGTAACTTGTTCATACAATGTTCGTGATTGATCTCTTTCCTTATTGGAACTTTTACTAACAATATCCAGATTCCAAATTCAAATTACTTTTAGTCCCTAGGGAATAAAGAGCTATTTTAGTCCCTGTTTACGAAGAATACACTAGCTCTTTTTGATTAGATGTGATAAAAACATATTTTTCTCTCTAACTCGGGTTATATCTGAGACACTGTTGTGCAAATATTCAAGTATAGTAATAAATATATGGTCAGATAAGAATAAGTTTGAGTTGAAACTTATTGTGGATCAGAGTTAGTCACTATGTTCGTAAAATCGTGTGCGTTAGCGCAGATTGGGAGTTTTGATTTTAGGGGTTTGGCAAACTGGCTTAAGTTTGTCAGTTAAAAACTTGTATAAAACAAGTGATATTTGAGCAGTTGCAGTCTTTTTAGTCGTATCGTTCATTAACTTTTGTTCCTGTTGCATCACAAATCATTCAATGCGTTTACCCTAAACATGTCTAAAGCATCGTTCTGATTTCGTGAAAACGTATTGAATGATTTGTGGTGCAAGCGGGCCTTATGAGTATGATTATAGTCACTCACCGTGGATACACATCATCGTGATGCACATGATGATGGTGCGGCGTGTGCTGCGCGTGCGGCGTGTGCGGCGTGTGCGGCGTGTGCGGCGTGTGCGGCGTGTGCGGCAGCGCCGGGTGCGGTGCGTGCGACGCGTGCACGGCGGCGGGCGAGGCGGGGCGGTGCGGCGCGGGCGCGGGCGGCGGGGGCGCCGACTCGCTGCACACTAGGGCAACATAAAAAGGGTTTTGGTAAATACAAACAAAAGGACACTTACGCGAAGTACCATTGGGATACATATACATGCCTTGAAAACTGGCAGCATTGCCACGTTAAATGGCAATGGTAATTCTTTGGACAAAGAATGAGCCAGCCCTTTGGTCACGTGCAGTTTACTTGAAAAGGAGACGAGTACACGGTCGTCATGATGACCCGAGCGTTCCGACCTCAAACGGCTCAAAACTGTAGTTACTTGTTATATTATTATGAATTATTAATAGGAAAATTTCAGAGAGAGTTACATAGCATCGCTAACAATTCTGCTATACAATTAAATAATTTATCTAATTCTTTACACAGATGGCAATAACAATGAAAACACTCTAACCAGAGTTATACAACTCGTTATTAAAACAAATTCAGTTCTTTATAACACAAAATGAATCTATCACACAAAATACTTGGTTTCCTTATAATTAAATCATATTTGGCAATTGACAGTTAATTATACACTAATAGAGGAAATAGTTGCCAAACAGTGCTTAAACATATCGACAAATTTTTTAAAAACTTACCTAATGGATCCAGTGAATGTAAATCAGCGTCAGATAACACATGAGGGTCTGTGCTTGTTCCGTTCTCGACTATCTCCTTTATTACTACTGAATGTGTCTGGAACACAAAACAAAATTTTTCATTAGTCACTTGTTTATAAAAATCATAATCGCGAAAGTAGTAAAAAATTTGGCAAGGCAAAAATTAAAAAAAAACTTTAAATGGAAGTAAAAATACTATAATAATAATGTTGGGTTATTTTTTCTTCCGGAGGTAAAAAGACGCCAAATCATGTGATTTGGCGTCTTTTTGACATTGACTTGACATTGAAATGTTATTACTACAAGTAGTGCAACAAACTCAGAGGACGTCGTGATCCGAGAATATAAAGCACCTGTATCATCTGGTTATTGTTGTCTGTATCGGACGCGTGTCCGGAAGATAGCCCGTCTTCCACGACCGGCAGATGTGTCACCACCACGCGGTTTGTGTCCATTACCACTGCTAGAACAAAATGTTTCAAGTTAACACTAATTACTCTCGCTTTGAGACGTCGTCGGTGAATCTAAAAATAGTAGGTATGAAATTTTATGACCAAGACTATTGGCTGGTACACAATAGTAGATTGTTGCATCGAGCGCAAAGTGAGTTATTATTGCACGAGTGTTATCGCTATTTCCATTTTTTTTTGCTAATATGAAGTATCAAAGTTTTACAAGGGTACAAAATGCGCGCCATTAGTTTTTTTTTTCTTTTCACCGAGTCGGTTTTATTCAGCCGATTTTTATTTTCAGCCAGTATATTCTTGATCTAATGCATACATTTCATTTTTATATAAAACATAATGGGAGACATTAAACCTCTGTGGTAAATTTAAATCTAAATAAAAAATAAAATACAGTGCATTAATGAAAAACTGTGCAACCATGAGATTTCATACAACATTTTTGCACTGTTTTGGTTCTAAGCAAAAAATACGTCCTTTATATTACTAGGTAGTTAAAAGAAAAGTATTTTATTACAAGATTGTGTTTTTTCAATAATTGTTTTTACACTAGCGTCGATATGATAAATCGAGTCGTGAGTTTACGATAGCAAGTGATGCAAAGGTGTGGTAAGAATAACCGTTCAATCTCAGAAGATCCATTGGCCAGATCCATGATGGATCTAGTGACGATTGTTTTCTCATTAGGTCTATTTTTATAAAAAAATAAGTAAAATGGATCTAATGAGAATTTTCGATGTGAAAAAAGGAATGCTACAAAAAAAAGTAATATAGAAAGAAAGTAATATAGTTCTATATAAGAAAGTGCCTTCTTATATATGCGAGGAGCAGGTTCTTTACCATATATTGCTTCATCGCGGTAATCACTTAATGTGCCTTCTATAAAATTATAAGCTACATCAGGATCACAGGCGTCGCAATCGGGTTTCTGTTTTGTAATACTTTTGTCCTAAAACAAATTATGTAGATAAAAAAGTAGTAGGAAAAATTGTAAAATAATGTTGGTGAATGTTTTTTAACTAGAAGGGGATATCCTATAGATAGCCAAAGAAATCACTCACCGAATTTAATGTTATTGATCCAGTGTATTTTAATTTTGAAATTTTGTAATTTTCACAACGCCAGAGACTAGTACCTTTTTTATAAAGAACATGCTTATGGAATCTGTAGCCCTCGCATAATAATACTTTACCACGCCCAATTTTAATAAATTTCAACTCTTCGTTGGCACTCATTTTCCGTAAATACCTAATTATAAACGCACTAAGCTGCAATGTCAATATGACAGATATATTAATTTATTACTCATATTTGCTAAGATCCATCATGGGTCTGGCTCATGGGTCTTTTGAAAAAAAAAAATCTCAGTAGATCCACATCTTGAAATCAGGATCCAATGAGAAAACAATCGTCACTAGATCCATCATGGATCTGGGCCAATGGATCTTCTGAGATTGAACGAGAATAACAGCGTGCTTAAGCGAATTAATAATATTTACAGATTTGACAAGATGCTCTTATCTGTGAATGTCATTGTAAGATCAAGTTAAGATACACTTGATCTAACATATTATACATATGAATACCAATTAGTCGATTTAAGAAAATCTTGGAATGACTGGTTGACAATAGCTGGCTTTTTCTTTGGTCAGAGGGTAAGCATTGCCATATAACGTGGCAATGAATATTGGTGGCGTGACTGAGCGAGAATCACAAAATGTTTGTAAATAGCAGCACCGCAGCACCATCGAAATCCGTCGACGCGTCGGTGGCTACCGTCGGAAAAGTGCCGCTTGTGTATTTAAATACGGTGCTCAAATACATGAACAACATGTTGTCGACGGCAGCCGCCGACGTATCGACGACTTAGTGTTTACGTGTAACTCTCTCAAAACACCATGAATCACTGGAGCCTTACTAATGTGTGCGGTATAAGTTTACCTTTCATCTCCGACAGCTCGTTCTCCATGAGCATGAGCGACAGCGAGCGGTCCTCGCTGCCGCTGTCGCTGTCGTCCGTGGAGAGCGCGAAGGGCACGTCGGCGCGCGGCGGCGCGGGCTCGCCCCCGCGGCCCCACGCGGCGCGCGCGGGCGAGCCCGAGCCGCTCCACGCCGCGCTCAGCGCGCGCACGTCGGGCGCGTACGGGCCCGCCGCCGCGCGCGCGCGCACCTGCGGCACAGGGGGGCACGAGAGGTAATAATAGTAGATTATGCACCGAGGGGCTAAAGTTGTGTCTTATGTCACGGGCGACATATTGAATCTCGAGCGCAATGAAGGATTCGGGATTTAACTTCCGAGCGCAGCGAGGGAATTAAGAGTTTAACTCACGAGCGAAGCGAGGAAGTTAATACAAGAATCTTGAATGCAGCGAGGGATTCAAGCTAGCCCAAGGCAAAGACACCTTTAGCCCAGAGGAGGATACTCTACTTTTTACACCTACTGTGAGAAAATAATAGCCTTAGTACGAAAAACAAAGTATTTATTAAATAAACAAACAGTAAGAATAACATATTTAGAACTAGTTAGTTATATGCACTTCCATTCCTTTTTAAAAATGGTTCGTAGTTATCTAATTATTCTTACAATATTATGTCTTCGAAAACATGGCAACGATATGAAGAAGCAGTCGTTATGATTTTGTAGGAAATCGAGAATATCATCCACGCGTAGTAAGGGTATCGAGAATAGCTTTCCTCTTTCTGGCACCAAAGGGTGTTTGTTAGTACTATACTGCCAATTTAGCTGAGCATGTGAGATTCCAAATTCAAATCACATTATGGACCAGCGGGTCATAATGAAATCCAGTACAACATTATTGACCGGCTGTGCCCCCGGCCACTAATGACTCACTTTAAGGTTGCTTGACATATAATTTGACATTTTCGAGCAGTGGTGTGAAAACAATATAATAGCAGCCCTTTATTCTCCCACTGCAGGGCTGCTGAAAAGACTCTTCTCATACAAAGAAGGCACGAGCATTGATAAATAGTGAGCTGAAATAGATACAAAGTCCGCGATAGGTACCTATTTAATTTTATACGTATTTGACAAGCTAATACGGCTGGCTGAAGGATACCACGAAGGCTTTAAATATTGTCGTCTGAAATCGTCAGCTCATAGTAGTTCATTTGGTCATCAATGCGCGACCTTTCTCTGTATGACAATCTGTAGCTATGCTAATTTTATTGTGTCACGATTTCATTGAGAATCTTTCAACATCATGAAAATTGAGGGTACTGGAATAGACCTTATTCGTATAACGTCCCGAGATGCCATACTACAGCTCGGGATACGATATTCGAGCTGCCACATATTTCGAATGTAATTGTTTATTTAAATGACACTGCCTCTCATAATCGATTTCTTTCGAGATCTACAAGTAGTTGTGTGTTGTTGATGAAGGTAGAGATGGATTGTACCTGCAGTCCTAAGAAGTTGGTGTGGTTGTGCGCTTGGTGCGGCGAGTCGAGCGTGTCGGTGACGTGCGGCCAGTCGGACTCGCTGCCGCCCTCCAGTCCGTTCTCCGACGGACATTCTTGGGGTTGACGTCGTAATTCGTAGTCTAATTCCTGGAAACCGACAAATACATGTTAATGCAGTCCAATGAAGAAAATCTGAACGATGCAATGCTTACAAAGTCGAATTTATTGAGATACAAACAGATGCAGATAGATCTATTAGATTATGAAGATATGTATATGATGCCTTTCAATTGAATAATAATTAAAATCTACCATTTACGAAACCCACAGAAAGAAATAGAATAGCCTATTCCACCGGGAAATCATTAATGAAAAAAAAAAGGAAAACTTCAGAAACAGCTTCGAATATCCCAAAAAAAAAAAAACAATCCAAAAGTATTCCCAAAGAAACAATCAAAAAGTAATCCCAAAAACAAAAGAAGTGCACTCGTACCTGAAAGTTAACAATCTCATCATTAGCAATGAGATTGTTGATCTGCGGCTGGCCAGCGTTCGTGGGACATCTGAAGAATTCTTCCAGAACCTTCCTGGTCTCTGAGAACTCGTAGAGGTAGTCGAACGCTGCCGATCCTGATGGCGGGCTGATGTCCCGGCTTTCTGTGACTACCCTCTGGAATTTAGAAGAGAGAGAGGTCAGTTACCTTCTTGTAGTTGGAGCTGGTGTGTAGTGGATAGCAGTGTTTGTTAAAGAATAAAAAAAAGAGATAAAATTGGCAATCCTATTTCTTCCGTGGGTGACGTAAAGTGTGATTATGGGGTTGTAAAGAAGCATGTGGATGCCTAAAATTCACTAGCTCACTAACTAGTTCTAGCTTCACTAGTTCTCGATTTTTTGGCTGTATTGGGAGATATCAAGTTTTTTTTTATAAGTATGCTTACCAGATAACTACAACGAGAAGAATTTGTGTGGGCAGTTGTAGGAAAAGGTATAAACCTATTATGTATTTGATTAGGAGAGTTTTGACCAATGTTTTGTTTAACTCTGTGTCCATTCATCATCTGCGTAGCCTTTTCCCAACTATGTTGGTGCCGGCTGATTTTACATGGAGCGACTGCCTGTCTGGCCTTCACAACCCAGTTACTGTGCCCATTTGCCTGGATATAAAATAAATGATATGTTTTGTTTAAAAAAAAAATATTCAGCAAATATCTCACCTGAGGAAACCCAGGCCTCGGCGACCTGGTAGGCTTCTGCGTGCCCACTCCGTACCTCCTCGGCGACCCTTCATACTCCGCTATGGGCAGCTCTCCAATAACCCTGGTGACGCGCGACTTGTCCTCATCGCCCGACAACCACACGCCCGACGGGCTCGCGTCACTCAGCCTAATATCCTCCCTCGAAGGACTCGACTCACTCCCGTCACTCACTTCACTTTTACAGTTCAATACATCACTATTATCACCGTTATTTTTAATATTGTCTAAAGTTCTTTTAACACTGATATCGATCTCATCGTCACTAGCTTCTGGTTCCGTCCTCAAACCTAGAGACACAGAATTCAATATCACTGAAAATAAAAGAAAGAGAAAACAATATTTTATGAATAATAATGGTTATTGGATAGGATGGTTAGGTTTGATGGTGTTGTAAACTTTAGATAACCACTTACAATGCGTGCCACGAAAGAAGAGACTTGACACACCACGTGGTTTGACTTGCGCAGAACACGATTTTAGGTATCTTTAGCGGTATGAGGTCTGAGTGCGGGACGGGACCGGACGTCATAGGGGCGGCGAAAAGAGCGGGGGAGGCGGGGTCAAGTCTCATCTTTCGTGGCACACATTGTACACGATAAGCCTGCACCCTACTTGCGTAACACATTATCAAACACAATCTGAATTATTCTGAAGGATGTTGCTAATTCATTGCTTCATATGTTCGAAAAATGTGTCTGCTCAACAACGTAAATAACGCAATGAATGTTGTTGAACTGTCAAAATGAAAGTCATTCCCACTGTTAGTATGTTACGCAATTACTTCTGTTTTGCATTTAAGATTATTCTATGGAAACGAGAAGGTAAGGAGATAAGTATGGTGTAGGCAGTATGAGAAAGCGACATTTAAGGCCCGCCATACACGGACTGCTCGAGCAGTAAGTCAGTGATCAACATACACGGACTGCTCGAGCAGTAAGCCAGCGATCAACATACACGGACTGCTCGAGCAGTAAGCCAGCGATCAACATACACGGACTGCTCGAGCAGTAAGCCAGCGATTAACATACACGGACTGCTCGAGCAGTAAGCCAGCGATCAACATACACGGACTGCTCGAGCAGTAAGCCAGCGATCAACATACACGGACTGCTCGAGCATAAGCCAGCGATCAACATACACGGACTGCTCGAGCAGTAAGCCAGCGATCAACATACACGGACTGCTCGAGCAGTAAGCCAGCGATCAACATACACGGACTGCTCGAGCAGTAAGCCAGCGATCAACATACACGGACTGCTCGAGCAGTCAACCGCTGCTTGACCGGTCGATGAAATTTCCCCGCGCTGCCGACCGCCCGAAGCAGTCGCGACTGCTAGAGCGGTTCCGTGTATATGTGTATATAGAAAACTGTAGTTTGCTAAGCAGTCGCAGCTTGAAGCAGTCGATACTGGCTGCTTCAAGCTGTCCGTGTATGGCCGGCCTAAGACGGAGACGGTTACGTAAATACAGTTAAAAAGTTTACAACACGTAAAATTATTTATAAGCAGATGTTAAAAGAAGAGTGGAAGCAAAAGCGAAGATAACATAAAGCGAAGTGAATCGTGACGTGAAATAAATAGTAAATATTAAAATATAAGTGAACATTACATAAGAACAATTACACCGCAAATTGTGAAAATCACAGCTGAATTTTGAAAGCAATTTACATATAATACACGGCGCAATGCTAATTTATAGCCTTTATTTTACAGACAGGTCAAGGTGAACGCAGACTTGTTAAGGCTTCTTCAAACAGGCGCGACACGCGACACAAAGGCACCGCAAGCCGCGCAACGAGCGGTGCCGTTGTGTCGCGCGCGATTATATCGCGTGTCGCGGATGTTTGTAGGAGCGTTTACAGTTTCGTTTTAAATGATAATTATCATGACCCTGAACGAGGACATCGCCGTCGAGATAGACCACGGCGAAGGTGGTGTGACGATCTCATGAGGTTTGCAGGGTCAACATGACCAGAGATCGCTCAAGACATAGGTTTAGAAGGAAAAGGGGAGGCCTTTTCCCAGCAGTGGGACACAATATTGGCTAATGAAAAAAAAATCATGACCCTGATATTTTACTCGGCAGTAACAGGAATGAATGTGGTACCACTTTTACATGAAGATCTTCTAAAAGAACGAAGAATCAAGTAAGCGTTCACCTTAGGGCCTATGCACACTACGTTTTTTAAACGCGCCGTTGACACGCGTTTTAGAAACGTGCGTCGACGGCGCGCTTTTATCCTACAGAAGGTCTACAGGCTGCGTCTGACTCGCGTGTGTATCGCGTCTGTATCGCTACAAACGCGCGTCGACGGCGCATTTAAAAAACGTGGTGTGCACAGGCCCTTAGAGGCTGATTTCCAGTGATCAAGTTTTTCAATCCAGGGCTGGAATTCAGTGACACTGAGTCGATATTGGACCAATGTAAGCCCTTTGCAATCCAGTCCAGGATCCAGTATCCAGGGAAAGGAGCAGCTGTTTGGCCGATGGCCGATCTAGTGCTAATGGATTGAAATACTGGATACATGTACAGACGCCAGCACATCAAGCTACTACAATCTGTCAAATTTATTTAATAGATTTTCAACTTTATCGCTAAAGCATAAGGCTTAAGGTTAATTGGGAAACTTTTAGTTTCGGGTAGCTTAATGTGCTAGCGTCTGTACATTAGCCTTAAAAGAAAATTAAAAACAATCACCTTTCCAGTCATCATTGTCATCGAACACGACGACTTCTCCGTCAGCAACCACGGCAATTGGACTGCTTTTAGTGCTGACGTCAGTGGTCTTGTGAGGGTCCAGTATGGGTGAACTGTTCTTAGGGATACCCATCGCGTTCTGCTCTAGAATGACGTCACGGTCACCATTCGTGTACGTCGGCGAGGTGTGTCGGGATATCATTTTCTTAGGCTCATTGTTTATTCTGTGTAGGGATATCTGGAATAGAAAGTGCAAGGAATTTAATGATGATGTAGATTTTTTGTTATTATTTAAAGTTAAGTCTCACTACCTATTCTTCAACGTGTGTCCGTCTCTCACAGCAAAGTTATGCACAAAGGTTTGTCAGATATACAAAGTGGGGTAAACGTAATGTTGTAATCTCTTCCAAAGGTTATACCAACGATTCTTTCCCTATATGTACCCTACCCTACCAACTATCCTTTAGGGAAAAATATCGCATAAAGGCTCCTACAAACAAGCGCGAATCGCGATATTATCGCGCGCGACACCGAAACCGCGCGAAACCGCGCAGTTAGTTTATTTATTTAGGTATTCAAGTGTATATGCACAACTTAAATAAGCATCACTTTTGTACCTATTTTTCTGCTCTGTTTTATTTCGTGCCTGTTTATATTATGTGTGTACATAAATGGTAAAATAAAATAAATAAATAAACTTTACAGATGAGAATTAGGTACCCAAGGCGTTGTAGGAACATTACAATTTTAAAAATTAAAATGTATCATAAATGTAACACAGTCACAGATAGATCAAAGTAGGCAGCATCGTTTTGAACCTACCAAAAACATGTTGTATCCTACTTGCAACGGCATTAACATGTCAGGGATCATTTTTAAGTATTATTGTCTACTGCACTGCAATGTAATATGCACTTCTGTTTATAAACAATGTTTTTTTTTTCACTGCACATTTAATTTTGAAGTGAAAACTTCTTTAGCGGCGCTGTGTACTTTTTTTGGAATGGGTAAAAACTTCTAAATTCGCGTCAGGTCACGTGACCCTGATCGTAAGATTCGTAAGACGTAAAACGAAAGACGCGCGTTGTTGAGGACAGCGCCATCTATGCACATCGGGAAGAACTACGAGGGCCTCGCGTACTAACTACGTAGTTCATCCAACAACGACGAGATGGCGCTGAACCACGGATATATAACTGACGACGAGCTCCATGGGCTTGCTTCTCTTACCACTGCCGCGACCAACACCACGAACTGAAGTCTATCCTGTGTGCTTATTTCTAAATCTGAATAAATTCCTTTCACGAGAAGAATAAACCAGTCACTTTGGTCATCATACCTGATTTGCAAAAAACCCTATAAAATAAGGAACACACCTTAACACGCGTGTTTTGTTTATAAGACGATTCACAAAATACACTCGTAATTGTTCAAGTTTTCACTTCTGTCGGCACTACCGGAGTGCCAGTTTTTTTTTTTCTAGGTTTCATCAGTTCAGAGATAAAACAGTTCTTCAGAGTAAAGGCTCCTTCAAACAGGCGCGACACGCGATAAAATCGCACGCAATACAAAGGCACCGCAAGTCGCGCAACGAGCAGTGCCTTTGTGTCGCGCCTTACGGGTGATTTGCAGTCGTTTTGACACAATCGTTTTGTGCAGAATATTTTTATCTATTTGATAGTCATTCCGTGTCACTCCACTAGACAATTATAATCAAGATAATATTATTGTCAGAGATGCGATAACGAGTCTGATAAAACGATTACCTAGTCAAATAAATCTCGTAATGTCATGGAGAAGTGTATGTACACACCCCCCCAGCAAACAAACATGCACTCTGTCTCCCCAGCTTATAAAGCAATACAAACACTGATTTTGAAATAACGTTATAAAGGCCTCCGCACACCGGCGGAAAACACAGCAATAGGTTTTGTCGAGTTTTTATTAAATACTTAATAATAAATATTTTATTTCGGAACTAGCATATAGACAGAAATTAAAAAAAAATGTTTTAATTAGGTACCGTATCATATACCTACTTTCACAAGCCTTTAGTAAAAAGCTGTTATTTTGACATAACAAACAGACACTTCAATTTTATTTATTTGTATAGATATTTAGATTTGATCAGTTATGTAATACACACCTAATTACACTCAAGTGTACTTTCATACGCCTGACGCACAACGCGGCCGAAGGCCGCTTTCTGCGGCCAAAACTCCAAAATTAAAGTTTTTAGTTAGGGTTTTTTTGTCATCAAGTTGGCTTAAGGAGTCCCCTAAGAGACGAAAAATGTTCGGAGTGAGGTCCCTTGCCTCGAATCCCTTCCATAATCTTAGTCTGAATGTGGCCGTTACGGCACGTGTAGCCACG
The DNA here is from genome assembly GCA_963855955.1 of Luperina nickerlii. NCBI lineage: Eukaryota > Metazoa > Arthropoda > Insecta > Lepidoptera > Noctuidae > Luperina > Luperina nickerlii. The sequence goes on from OY979663.1 coordinate 3,672,904, forward strand.
CGTAGGGAAAATCGATTAATAAACGCTTGCATTGAACACGTGTGAAAGTTTTTACAGCCAAGAAAACCTTAAACAAAAAAATGGATTCTAAATCTGAAGGTAAGTGCAATACTTAAAAAAAATTTCTGCTTATAAAATACTAAATAGTATATTGTTAAAAAGAGATATGCCCAGGCTGTGTTTTATTAATATTATTTTTTTTGTTATCTATATAGTCGAGTGAAAACTTTTTTATCTTGATAGATCCTGCTCTTTAAGTTATTGAAAGTTGTTAATAATATTATTATGTACCAGAAAAAAGAAAAATTAGCTGCCCGTAGCTGCCCGTTGAGTTTTTGAAGTGAAAACTTCTTTAGCATCGTTGTGATTCGAAATTTTATGAAACGAAAAAGCAACAGTAAAAAGAGACATACAAGATGTAACGTGGGAGAAAATGAGATAGGAAGCATTTTTTTTTTTTTTTTTTCAGGATGGGAAATCATCAAATGACTCCTCCCGCTCTGGGTGGAGCGGAAGGGAGTGTCAGACTCTTACTGACTAAAACCCACCCGTGTTCCTTCCTTCGCCCTTTATGTTCCGGGCCAGCGGTAACCCTTTCGGACAATCCCGCTGACCAGATAGGAAGCATTATACAGTGTTTTTGTTTTTTATTAGTACAAATGACATCACATTTAATGGATGTGTGGGCGTGGGCGTGGGTGTGGGTGTGGGTGTGGATGGATGGATGGATGGACGGATGGATGGATGGATGGATGGATGGATGGATGGATGGATGGATGGATGGATGGATGGATGGATGGATGTTCTTTAGCATCGTTGTGATTTGAAAGTTTATGAAACGAAAAAGCGACAGTAAAAAGAGACATGTAAATTCATAAGATTTAACGTGGGAGAAAATGAGATAGGAAGCATTATACAGTGTTTTTGAAGGTTTCATTTCTACCACGTGTGAATTGCACACATGCTGTTTTTTGTACATTTATTTACAAGAATGAGCAAGTGAGACGGCCATTTGGAATTCACTATTTCTGATAACAGATTCATGATAAACGACCCTAAAAACCCATATATACCAATTTATAGATCATAATAAGTTATAGATCATCATCAAATTCGTAATCAGCGACTACGAAAACCTATAAATTGTCATTCAGCTAGATTATGTTGAATAATATACGCCATTTCACGCGAGGGGGTAGTCAATAGAGGAGGAAGGGGGTGGCTTTTAAAATTTTTAATATCAAATTCGTAATCAGCGACTACGAAAACATATGAATTGACATGCATCTTGATTATGTTGAATAATATACGCTATTTCACGCGAGGGGGTAGTCAATAGGGGAGGAAGGGGGTGGCTTTTAAAATTTTTAATATCAAATTCGTAATCAGCGACTACGAAAACATATGAATTGACATGCATCTTGATTATGTTGAATAATATACGCTATTTCACGCGAGGGGGTAGTCAATAGGGGAGGAAGGGGGTGGCTTTTAAAATTTTTAATATCAAATTCGTAATCAGCGACTACGAAAACATATGAATTGACATGCATCTTGATTATGTTGAATAATATACGCTATTTCACGCGAGGGGGTAGTCAATAGGGGAGGAAGGGGGTGGCTTTTAAAAATTTTAATATCAAATTCGTAATCAGCGACCCCGAAAACCCCCGAGTAAGAAATTTTAAATCAATTACTTGATTTTTCGAGTTTTGGCCAGCTTTTTGGGAATCGGCCGCTCTGTGTGACGGTAGTCTGTCAAAGACAAACTTTCCGTATCGCTCATGTCATATTTGCCCGACAACCCTTACTTGCCGCCATAGCGGCGCCGACTATCCGGCGACAGAGTCGTGTGAAAGGGCAATTTATATAGTCTACTTATTTCTTTAAAACCTCTGCCACAGCGAGTTCAAAAGAGCGGGCGAATGACGTCACCCTGAACGCTCTATGGTCGCAGCACCCACTTTATATGAGTGCGAGTGTTTAATGTTTTAATAGTAGGCAGTATTTTAGTGATCTATGATCTTATTCACTAGATCACTTAAAGGTATAGAGGTATGAGGAACAGGGTGTAAAGTCCTCTCATAGTCTATAGAAAAGGGAGGATCCTCCGACCAGACGAGTGTTGCGTCTGGCGGGCAACTGCCCGATGATTCATGTCGGGCCGTTGTATACTCGTATATGCTATACCTAGTCCGCGCGGAACTAGTTGGCCGCGCCTTAGAAGGGGACGGGGGTTAGGGCGGCGGGGTTGCCTAGTGTTCGCAACGCACGTACTGACTAATGACAAAGCGCTCCCGCCCCTCCATCCCACTGCTAACATACCTAAGGCGCGGCCAACTACTTCCTCGTGGACTATAGTTGCGCAGTAAACTCTGCTTGCGAGATGTAGGTTTTTGCGTGACGTCATTATGACGCGTTGTTCGCATGTGGCGTTGTAGATTCCGCTACAAAGGCTCCAGCAGATAGGCGAGCGTTGCGACGCTATTCTGGTAGAATAATATCCATGGAGTATTTATAGAAATTGTTCTACTACAGTAGCGTCGAGCACGTCCGCAGGGGCCGAAGTCCAATTTATCGCAGTCTTTTATAGTAAGCTACTTTCAACCTAGCCGGGCATACTTACCGAACTAGCTATGTATTTAGACTAAACCCGGCTAAATGCTCGTGAATAGAACTGTACAGAAACGTGTATCCTAAATTCCTTTTGAGGAGAAAGTTTAGGAAATTTCCTCTCCTAAATCTGGACAAGAGCCTCACCTTATAATAAAATATCACTACAAAAGTTTTAACAGAATTCAAATTTTACCTCATTAGTAACATTATCGGTAGCGTAGTCCACGGTATCCTTAGTGAGGGACCGCACTTTGTTCCTCAGGTTGTGTTTGTGTGTATTGTTGTGTCGCAGCTTGCGAACTGCTTTTGTCCGGCTCTGTGAGTACAGCTCTCGACCTCCTGCAATTTCTATGATCCTGGTAAAAGAAGAAAAATAGTATACAATTTTAAAACGTAAAAAAGTGGGCCTGCGCTGTAGATTACACCACCCACTCCCTCTCGTCGGGAGGAGGCCTGTGTCCCAGCAGTGGGAACATTATAGGATGATTATTCATATCATTCTTATGTTTGATGGCTTAGGGAGACCCCAACGCCAGAGTTGCTTACGTGGTCTCGACATTCTGCAAATTGCGCCGCTTCCCAGCCAAAAAATCTAAAGCATAGCACGTGCCTAGGTGGAAAAAGAAGTTTAATTTTTATTTCAATTGGTATAGAACCAGCCCTTGATAAAATGTAATTTTTTAAAGATTTTTTAGCAAGTCATTTTTACGGTTTCGTACCCAAAGGGTAAAAGCGGGACCCTATTACTAAGACTCCACTGTCCGTCTGTTTGTCTGTCACCAGGCTGTATCTTATGAACAGTGATAGCTAGACAGTTGAAATTTTCACAGACGATGTATTTCTGTTGCCACTATAACAACAAATAAAATAAATATTGAAGGGGGGCTCCCATACAACAAACGTGTTTTTTTTCGTGCGTTTTTGCCTTGTTGTACGGAACCCTTCGTGTGCGAGTCCGACTCGCACTTGGCCAGTTTTTTTTATTAAAAACAGAGGAATCACTACTTTCAAGAAGGTAACTATCTCCAGAAGCCATTGGCTTTGTAGTTATTACCTGGAGTCTCTTAGTTTGTAGGTGCCTCCCTTGGAGTTGAGTATGACTAGTTGACTCTCGTTGCCTCGCTCCTCATCAGACGAGACGTTGTTCACGTTGTTGGTGTCGCGGTCGCGACCCTCCAGACTGGAGGTCAACCTGAAACGTTTAACGTATACGTTTAATATTTTAGCAGAGCCTTTGAAATTATTTCAGAGGAGAAAAATAATAGAAATGAGGGATCGATCTACAAGAGAAGAACGTGCAGTTGGATAGGAACTCGAAACAGATGAGTAGGTATGAAACTATGGAAGAAAAAGATAGAGGGGCAGCAGTGTCTATTTATTTAAAAGAATCAGCTCGAAATACTGGAAAAGTAATAATCTCAACAGTAGGTAATACTGTACTTCTACCCAACTTCATCAGTAGCCCTGTGAGAAAAGAACATAAAACAATCCTTCGAGTTTTATCTTTAGAAACGTATTGAAGTATGTACTTGTAAAACGTTATATGTCTAAAGGGTTCATTACGTTGCAGAATCAACATCGCAAAGCCTTTGCTCCTTTGGATCGAGTTTGTGGATTTTAATGTGTTTGCACACGTAAGATGTCGGCAATCACAGAATGTTTGTGCACGTAAAACGCGATAATTATTTCATAATGAATAACTGTGTTCAACAGAGTTATTAAGGGGTGGCTGATAGCTTTCGTGACCATAATTATCTGCTTAATGGTCGGCGGTGGGTGACCCTGGCTGGAAATAAACTGAGTCTACAATATCGGGGCCGCATCATTGTTATGGATATTGCTAACAGAGCTACCCCGCACGGACTAGAATGGACAAAAGTTAAAAGAAGAAGTGCTTATGGTGTTTCAGCCAAATGCTGCTGCTCGACATACTCCTTGAATTGAGGTGGAACAAAGTCAAAAAAAAACAAAATCCAGTAGGGAACGATCATACCACAGAATTTGGAAGTGCATTAGTCGCCTTACTCAACTGTCCACTGCACTCCCTAATTCTGTGCCCCGCTATACCTACCCGTCTCCAAAAGCCACGTCCTACCATGTTATACACCTTAGTTTACCTGTCGTGTGCGTGCTGCATGTTCTTGGGGCGGCACTTGGGGAAGAGCCTCGTGATCCGCTCACCGACGTCCGAGCCCGGCGTGGAGTCGCCCGCGCCGACCGCTCGGGGCGGGGCCGCGTTCATGTCGCCAGCGCCGCCGGCGTCACACCGCCACCGCCTCTACCGGCAAGAGGTGCCGCTACGTTAGTTAATAGAACTACTGGATTTGCACTCTTAGGGAAAGTTTGTCGACCTGGGGAAATGATATCAGCGAGACTATTCTGCAAAAAGCTAAGGTGAAGCGGACAGTTAATAGTGACAATCCCTAGCATCAGGTGAAATGACAGCTCACTTGAACTAAGTTTTCCATTGAAGATCCATGACTGAAAAATGCACGATCAACACCAGTGAAAATCGAGGTAAGTCTGAATTGCAACCGGTGTGATAGCTTCTGGCTTATTTTATACTGATTAGTGAAGTAGGTCGACTTGGAGAAGATAATGGGACCGAAACTAAACTGAAGCCTTGGAGGTCGAGGCATACCTTCGGATCGCATGAAGTGGTGTGGCTTGGAGAAAGTTTGTATATGTAAGCACAACCGATTCTGGAGACGTCCAAATTAAATACCTACTGAAGAAGAACAATCGAAACCACGACTCGCCGTCGAAATTAATTTTGAGTTGCGTTGCCTGGAAGACGTTTCTGAATAAAAGCAAATGTTTTGCCAAAAGGCTAAATTACCTTCCTCCATGGTATTCCTACCTAGTGCCTCGATACCTACTACCCATAGACGGTGGTCAAAGTTCATTCACCTGTTCATTTAACAAATGTTGCTAATGAATGCCTTTGATGTGAATTTTTAAGCGGCACTTTGTTGCGAAATGTGAGTAATTAAGTTATGTTAGTGTTCAGCACTGAAAACTGTTGTACGCTAGTTAAAAGGAGAGCCAGCAAATTACATATAGGTATTTGATTTAATGAGTTTAGAACTGAATACGAATGGCTAATCACAAATTAATAATTAATCTACCTATATAAATAAAAATCAATGTTTGTATGTTTGTCCTCTATGCGTTCAGGAACCAATGGTCAGATTGTGATGAATCTTTGGTAGGGTGCTCTGGGGACGCCCGTGAGGGTTCCTAGTTATTTAAATGTGGGAAAAATAACAAAAAAAAAATCTGAGGCAGTACGAAGGTCAGCTAGTAAAGTATAAATAAATGCTCTCACTGACCTTTTCACTAAAAACAAAAAAGACAAAGTATATGAACCGTTAATCTTGCTTGTTTGATATATGCAGTGGGAAGTTCTAGAGTTTACGTTGATGTGCAGAATTTTATTTGATTTTCTATGGAATAGATAGAAAGGAAAATAGGAGATTTTATTAGAAAACGTCTTTGCAATCAATTCACGACCTCATTTCTTAACATAAAAAGTGGACTTTCCTTCAAACATAACCATGAATTTACTTATCTGCGGTATCAGCACGACCTTCGAACTAGGGTTGCCAACCATACTTTATAATAACGTATTCTACTTTATTTTCCTTTTTCCTTTTTTTTCCTTATAAATAAAGTATGCGAACATACTTTATTTCTAATCTTTTGTGATGCGTAAAACGAAAGACTCATATGGGTAATTACTGAACTATTTATCGATAAGTAGGTACATAAAAGTCAAAAAAGAAAATCTATTAATAAAGATAAAGAATTTTCAGAGAAAAATATAGTTATGCTTAAGACAAACCAGTTGTGAAGATAAATGGCAATACATCTGATAACTTAAGTACCAATTGCAAAAAAAAAACTTATTTACCGGGAGTAAATAAGTTTTTTGAAGTGAAAACTTCTTTAGCGGCGCTGTGTACTTTTTTTGGAATGGGTAAAAACTTCTAAATTCGCGTCAGGTCACGTGACCCTGATCGAAAATTCGTAAGACGTGACGCGCGTTGTTGAGGACAGCGCCATCTATGCACATCGGGAAGAACTACGAGGGCCTCGCGTACTAACTACGTAGGCCTCGCGTACTAACTACGTAGTTCATCCAACAACGACGAGATGGCGCTGAACCACGGATATATAACTGACGACGAGCAAATCTAAATAAATTCCTTTCACGAGAAGAATAAACCAGTCACTTTGGTCATCATACCTGATTTGCAAAAAACCCTATAAAATAAGGAACACACCTTAACACGCGTGTTTTGTTTATAAGACGATTCACAAAATACACTCGTAATTGTTCAAGTTTTCACTTCTGTCGGCACTACCGGAGTGCCAGTTTTTTTTTTTCCCGCCACTTCATCTTTCACTGAGTTTTTTCGCTAATGAATCTGCAGTGACGAGAAGAGAGAAACAGATCGTCCATAAATTTAATAAAAAACGAGTTATTTATGAATTTAAATCAAAACGATTGTAAAACTAGCTCTGAAACTTTCAAAGTCAACAAAAAATTTGTAAGCGCTTGCTAAAAGCACCCAAAAATATGTTTTAAGGAGATAGTAACATACTTAAATTTGAAAACTACTTTTTTTCCTATTCAAAGAATTTGATACGTTATTTTTCTCAAAAAAAGTAGGCAACCCTATTTGTAACATACATTGTGTTAGTACCAAATTCTTTTAATGCTACAATAGTATACATTTCTGGTCCCGTGCCAACCCTCGCTACTGTATCCCAATGTTATTTGACCGTTAGGTGTATATCTAAGTCGGTGTCGTTGGTTCTGTATTTCCGTTTTTTGACACCGACTTTCGAAACTAAAGTTATTTTTCACTTTGTAGTGTTTTTTTTTTTTGGAAGTCGGTTGTTTTTTTTTTATGTAAATCAAATGCGGCCTGCCTCTCTAATTTCTTTGAGAACTGTAACCTCTACACACAGTCAAGTTTTCTTGAGTCAAGTTTATTGGTTGTTAATTTTAGATCAGACGTAAGCATTACTAAGGTGGAACACGAACGACGATGGATGGAGAAGCGTTTAGGATATAGTACCAACGGAAATATTTACGAAGTACAGAATTCTAGATTGTGTGTTCCGTTTCGTAGTAAGATCCAGGTGATTTCGATCGATTCCTATGTCGCAGATGGTGGGTTCCAAAGAGTGAAATAGTTAATATTGGAAATCCCTTATTCCGATCCAAATAACTAAGGTGTTTAAGCATTTTTTGGATCGTATATAGATCACTTAAATTTAAAATTGTAATAACAAAATGTAGGTATCGCGCTTTTATAATTTCTAATGTCACGATTTTATTTTCATGGGGCGACGCTTTTGCCCAATAGTGGGATGATGCAGGCTAACAGTAACAGTGACGATACTATCGTGGACGTCGACGTCCACGCCCATAAAATTCGCCAGCACCTACATAATATATTTCCATTAATTTTGCTTTCATGTGTCACGTTAGAAATTATAAAAGCGCAGAATGCATTATTTGGTTTCACAGCTTCATAGCTGAAAAACAATCGCGAAACGCAGTTAAAAACAAGCAAACATCAAACTTTGCAGTAGAATATGCAGTTTCCATTCCGTCTGTAAACACTATTACCATTACCACAAAAATACTTAAAACTGCAGTCAGAAATATTGTAGATTAGCTTCATTATGCAATAAGAGAACGACTCGGGCGCATTTAGCGTTGCAGCCGAGCAGTTCATGTTAATCGCTTGTAGGAACGTTTGGGGTTTATCACTAGTGTTCGACCAAGGCACCGGGGTATTGGGGGCACGAGCCAATGACGTGTTTCGCATGGCACCGACTGTAACCGCTGCCAAACTACCGGATCGATAGAACATTAGTGGTGTGCCCGCTGGAACTGCGTGTGTGAACGCTGAGCGGGAGTGTTCGGATATACTTTGGTTAAAATTTAAAATGCAGCATGAAAAGGGTTACACATCAGCAGGCCTGTTGACTGAAGGTTTATTAATACTATTCCTGCTACAAACACTACACACATTACTCGTTACGTCTTCAAGAATCTCGACTTTGGATTTCGGTCATGCAGCGTCACCAAAATAAATCTGCCTAGCCATTTCCCAAATATTTTGTGGTCGGCTTCCAGTCTAACCGGATGCAGCTGAATGTATTTTACAATGAGCAACTGCCTATCTGATCTCCACATCCCAGTTACTGAGTAATACGATGCCCCTTGGTAAGACTGGTAACAAGAGCGAAGATGTGATGCGATTGATTCTGAATCCATTTGTGTATGGTATGAACTCGTTAGATTTATTTGTAACATAGTTGTTACAAAAAAATCTATTACCACGTAAGTACCTATTAGTTTATGAAATATGCTTTGTGAAAGGTTGTCCTTTTGTTGATGTATGTAGTTTTATTTATTTTTTGTGTTCCAGGTCGCTTTATTTGCGACCTCTATCTACAGGAAACCGAAGAAGAAAATGTCCCTCATAAATATGGCATAATCTTTTAAGGATCACACTGTCACAAAGTATTGTTTTTATAAACTGTGCGCATTTACTAGAGCAGCAATATGAATGCTTTTTATTTAAATTCCTGCTCTAGTAAATGCGCACAGTTTATAAAAATAATACTTTGGCACAGATGCCTGATGTCTTCAGCGAACATTCGTACGGAACGTTTTCTGCAGCGTTATATAACTCAACTTATGCTAGTTTTATGGTTTCTGGTTTTGCTATATGAACGTAACGAGTTCCCGCGTCTTTTATGGCCCCGGTAGGGTTGCCAGCTCAAAGATCAGAGGGCGGACGGAGCGGTTAATTTGGCAGGACGTTATTTTCGCTACATTACGTGCTGAATGGCACTTAGGTAGGCAGTGTAACGCATTGGAAAAACATATAAAGGACAAAACGAATCTAATTTCATCCTTATACCGTTGTGGCGGTACCAATGATTTTTTGGTCAACTTAACACAAACATTTCGGAGCAAAATTTTCATGAATCTCACACAAAAATAAACGAAAAGTTAAGGCAGTGTGAACTGAAGTGGGTTCTACGATAGGCTACGGGGTAAAAAATACTGGCCAAGTGCGAGTCGGACTCGCACACGAAGGGTTCCGTGCCACAAGACAAAACGCCGAAATAAAACAAGTTTAATGTATGGGAGGAAAATAGAATAAAATAAATATTTAAGGGGGTTAAATATTTATTTTATTCTATTTTTAGTATTTGTTGTTATAGCGGCAACAGAAAAACATCATCTGTCCAGCTAAAATTTCAACTGTATTACAGTTCATGAGATACAGTCTGGTGGCAGACGGTCAGACGGACAGTGGAGCCTTAGTAATAGGGTCCCGTTTTTACCCTTTGGGTACGGAGCTCTAAAAACCCAAAACGTTAATTTAAAAGCAGATGTATGTTTAATATAGCAACCCTACTCCCAATAACGCTGTCCCGGGCGACGTGTTTCCTAGGGGCGGGTTTATACCGACTGTTTTTATTACGCGGACGATACAAGAGCTGTCGCTGCAGATCCTTTTTTGTTGCTTCCCTAAAATGATGTAGGAAAATCGGCTAACGTCGCCAGTCGCCCGCAGCTGTATGTTGGAAACATAAAGACAAGTTTGAATATTATGATTTGCTTGAAATGTGAGTGCGGTTACTTATTCGCCAAGTAGATAAAACAAGGATGTTCTTCTTTCAAAGTTTCCCCGGTTGGAATAAGGTAAATACTTCTTTAGAGCGTTTACGCCGTACGGCATTTCATACAAACTTTCAAGCCCTTCTTTTTCGAAATGAATGAACCGATTTTAATAAAACTTCATACGCATAAGCAGGATACAAAAGTCTAAAAAGTTACTTAAGAACATTTTCGAAATGTTTTATTTAAAAAAGGTGTCATGTGTATTAAAAAAAAAACTGTCTCTAAAAGACAAAATTTCAGTTTCTATGGAAAATTTAAAAACGGTCTAATTTGGCTGTAACACTATTTTTAGAAAATGTTCTTAAGTAATTTGATATTTGATATTCGTTCATTTTTGAAAATGACAACATGCATGAAAATGTCTCAAACTTGTTGATTCGATGTTTCCGACGAATATCGACAAATTCAAAAAACTACACTTGCTGAACTGAAGTTGGTTGAAAATTAACCAAAATTCCCACATGTACTGCTAATGATAATACACCAAAACTAATGCAAATAGAACTGTAAAATGTTCACGAAGAAAAAGGCTGTAAAAGTCACTTTTGGTATGTTCACGGAAATGCTGTCAACCTAGTTTCCCTAGTTTGTAGAAATTGAATCCGCAGTGGAATATTAAAATGTATTTCGCAGGAAATCATATAGAAGTGCAAGGGAAGTAAGAGTATTTATTTATTGGATGGAGCTTGCGCAAACACGAATGTTATTTTATTTAAAGGAATAGTACGTTTTATCAAACACGTATAGTGAAGTTGGATTTGGTATTTATTTTGAAACCTGAACAAGCTTGCTTCAATACAATCAAGTTTACTTTGTCCCGCATTTCTAAGGAGCAATCTACAATAATTCAAAGTGATAGGGTCCTTCGTACAGGACTGGTTTGTTATTATAAAGATCACAGACTATTTCTCTTCAAGATGCGCGTCCCCTACATAAAATTATGTTTTATCTTTCCCTATAAACGTATGCTTATTATGTTCGGGTGAAAGAAGTATTTACTCTTCGTCTCTTGCTCAAGATAAAAGTTTTCTCTCATAATTAATCATATACAGACACAACTTACTTAAATTAATTATTTTATATCCCTGGAGGGAAAGGAAATCTTTCCTTTCAAAGCAAATGAAATCAACATAATTTACATTTCGAGAATTCGAACCCTTTTAAATGGACCCATTCGTGTCTTCAATCGAAATTAAATTGCCGTTGGGAAGATATAATTTTGTTTAATATCTTTTATTTTGGTAAGACGGAGAGTGGCAGTGGCTCGGTGGGCCGAGTGATATGCCTTTTGGCCAGACGTCAGTACAGTTCGCCAATTAGCAAGTCTCTCACGGGGCTCGCCTTATATTTAATGAATTTCGCAAAGAATGGGACACTCGAGTTCAGGCGGTAATTAAAATCCCATTTATAGAATAGGCGCGAGGGCGACGCTCCAGTGCTCATTCATCTGTCGCAGAAACAAAAATTGAACATAATAGGAGCCACCAGAGTCAGACCAGAAGTTCTGTGGATGCAAATTAAATCTACGACATTGTCTGAAATGTCTTGTTAAAAATGTTAGTCATTGTTTTACAAATAATGAGGAGATCTGTACTTATTTCACTTCCAGATTTTCCAGTGTGTTTCCTTCTAGGAAATTGGACCACGATACTGCTGAAATTCAGGGCAAATGGAAATGTTCGATGCTTCAACAAGAGATGGGTCAACACGTGTCGAAAAAGGCATACCGCTGCGGGCGGCTACAACACTTTCCTTTAAAACAGGAAAATGTCTGTCTTAAATGAAGCATTCCGGGACCCGTATATACATTTTTAATTTTATCTCTTTATGGTTCAATCAAACTTTATGATTGAAATTCACGGTATCTAAATATCCATACTAATACTATAATTTATAGTAATCTTGTCTGTCTGTTATTTTCACGACTCAACTGCTGAATGGCTTTAAGGCATTAAGACACCATATACTTTTATCGCGGTAGGAAGTTCCCGTGGGATAATTTATAAAAATCTAGTATTTTATAAAAATGGATCAGATGGCGACGATGATACGTTAACGTATTATGTATTCACTAAGTTAAAGATACTTATATATTTTGGCCGAAAACATGACATGTGTTCCTGAATAGGTGCGGTATGAACAAATGGAGATGGGTCAAAAGACATGTGTACAAATAAAGTGTCAAAAACATGTAACCTACTAATAACATGTTTATTCGTAACCGGGAAAGGTCTCGGACAACTTTCCTTGCCGAATTACTAAAACATTTCAGAAGGAAGGTATTTTTGCTACTGCTAATGGAAATGCTGATGCTAATTAAATAGAATAATGCAATGTGCTGCTAATATCGAGTTGGTTAATAGGGATTCGAATCTAATCAATGGTTTGGTTAGGTTCAAAATATTTTTATCCTGCATTGTGTAAATCTTCTTAATCTAAATTAAGGAATTGCAAAACTTAGATATAGGTGATTATATGTAGTAATTGTCTCTTTAGACATCCGTATTAATATTATATATGCGGCCGCAAGAACCCGTTGGATGCGAAAAGCACAGAACCGGTCGAAGTGGAGGTGGTTGGGGGAGGCCTACGTCCAGCAGTGGACGTCTTTCGGTTGAAATGATGGTGATGATGCGAAAGTAACTTTGTCTGACTGTTACCTTTTCACTCCTAGACCACTGAACCAATATGAAATTTGACAGATAGTTTAGGATCTGGATAAGGAAAAAGGCTACTTTTCATCCTGGATATGTTTGTATAAAAAATTTAATACAAAATACACGCAAACGAAGTGAAGCTAATCATAACATAATTATTTAACTTTACTATTTTCTAGTATAGTAGGTACAGACGCCAGCACATCAAGCTACTACAATCTGTCAAATTTGTTCAATAGATTTTCAACTTTACCGTTAAAGCATTAGGTTCAAAGTTGATTGAGAAAATTTGACAGTTTCGGGTAGCTTGATGCGCCAGTGTGTGGTCTTTGCTATAAATAGACTATCTAATCATTTAGGCTAGGTACCTAAACTTCGATACGACAATACATTGCATCATGTCACCAGTTGCATTTATTCATGACGTCATGCTACAATCATTTGCCAAGAGTCGTACTTACCTAGTGACCTACCTCAACAAAATATTCATTGTACCGCTCTCTCTTGAACCTAGATAACATAACAGAATCTATACCTACTAATATTATTAATTCGAAAGTAACTCTGTCTGTCTGTATGTTACCTTTTCACGCCTAAACCACTGAACGGATTTCGATAAAATTTGGCAGTGAGATAGATTGCATCCCGGGGTAGGACATAGGATAGTTTTTATCGACATACCTCGCGGGTGAAACCGCGGGGCGCTGCTAGTCAGCCTATAATTTCCCCAATGCTGAGACACAGAATTGTAATCTGAAGGTTGTAATCCACCACGCGACCCAGTGCGGGTTGGTAGTTGTTTTGTCATGTCTTCGAATTTTTGGCTCTAGGACATGTCCGTTTTCCTTCACCCTTTTTGAGAGCAGTGGTGATGAAATTATTTACAATTTTACACAATATAAAGTGCCTGCTCGGCTGGGTTCGAACCTAGGACCTCACAACTCGTAAGCCGGAGTGTGTTGCCACTGGGCCACCGCTGCTCTCTTCTATCTAGCCTTTTCCTAACTATATCGGGGTCGGATTCCAGTCTTACCAGATGCAGCTGAATATCAGTACTTTACATAGAGCGACTGTCTTTCTGACCTCCACAGCCTAGTTACTGGGTAACACGATACGCCTATAAGATGAATACAAATCTGAATGATTCACGAGATTTGGAGTCTACACCTCAAAATTTCAACTTAACCGCAATATTACTCAATTGCACTAAGCGCATTGCTACTCGTTTGATTCATTAATATTAATTTTAGTTTACAAAAATAATGTGAAAGATTTCGCAGACGATTTAGTTCTTGGTACGTGTTTTTTACGATTTGTCACTTCGAATTACTTTTAACCATATAAGTTGTATATATATTTGTGTAATCACCTTTTAAAACCCTTTATTTGATACCCCACTCGATAGGTTTTGAGAAGAAAAAAATATTTGAAGACATAATATGGCGCCAAAAATCGGCCTTTTTTTCAATTTTGATATACCCAGTGTCACTCTCACAATTAAGACGAATCTAACAGCACCTCTCAAGCTGAAATCGATCAAGCCTTTTAGGCTACAGAGCGTGCCAAAGAAATATACATACCTACATACATACACTCGAAAAACATAACCCACCTTCTGGCGCAGTCCGGCAAAAAAACTAAATGGATAGCCATTTAGTTCACACATAGGTCACATAGGTGACCCGATCGCAATGTATTGACAAAATACGATCCGACCTTCCGAGGTCGTGAGCTCGGGGAGATGACATTTAAAAGTCGTAAAGTAAAGGCCGACGTTAGAAAGAGTCAGGTCGATAGACCCTTTGTGTTACCCTCGCCTGGCTTATGGGGAAAAAGGTTATCTAGGCTAGAAAAGTGTTTTGTTAGTATAACTTCGCTGGAAAATCAATTGTTGTCAGTTTACTCCTGCTTTTATATCGTCTGGACAAGTGTCACGCTTCTTTAGTAATTGTGACAACGATGGCAATTTCACTCATCTTTATACCTATTCTTTTAAAGAAATAACGCAATTTCTACGTATTCTTTTAAAGAAATAACGCAATAATGAGTGGTAAATTATACAAGGTGTAAGCGTGCATACACACGAGCGTCATGCATCGACGACAGAGGCAACACTGCAGCCGCATGCTGACGGCAGCCGTCGTTAAGCACTATACTCAAATACACGAGCGACACGATGTCGACGGCAGGCGTCGACGGGTGTCGACGGACGGCGCGCGACGGCGACGAGCGATTACTCGCTGGTATACGTTTGTACCAAGTGCCAGTCTATCAGCAAACTGTGTTCTGCCCGTCAAGCGAACGTCGCTGGGCGAGTATTCTGTTAACTCTTGTTGCTGTGACAAACGATTACTCACCGGCGCGCCGGTGAGGGCGCGTGAACAATTGGCGATCAACTATAAATATATGTCTCTGTATATGTGTCGGTTGCTGTTGCCACTGTTGTCGTCGACGCGTGTTGTTATGTCTTTTCGTCGACGTGTGGTCACAATAGCCGGCAGAACTGTAAACCGAAATGACAACCCGTCCCGATTTCTCCGTGTAATTTTACGAGTTTCCCTCAGAAAAGCGGGAAGGAAATTGGGATGCTATTGAATTATGTAAATTGAAACGTGTTTTGATTTCAGTTTTAAAAGATTTTCAGTACAGCTTTAGGTACGCGTTAGAATTAATAAGAATTTTATCTTAACACGTACTAAATGACTTCGTTCCTAATATTTTGTGGAGTGTTTTTTTTTTGAGGATTACCCATTTTCCTGTTATACATCCTATTTATTGTATCTACAATCTATGCATATTTTAACCTTACTTTACTTTAGCATTATATTTTTTGATATTTTCCTCTCACAAGCGTAATCGTGCCAACCCATAGTGTCTTTTACTGACCCAGTTTTAGAAAAACAAGAAATACAGAAAGAAAATACATTTGTTTAACACAGACTAAAAGGAACATAATACAATTGGATAAGGTTAAAAAAAACATAAAAGTATAAAGTGCAATGTAAGAAATTAGCAGGAAAGTGTGCCTCACGGCTGCGCCAAAAAGGCCCAGTCAGCAAAAATCCCAGACAACTAGTGCCTGACGTTGGATTTATCGATCATGGCTAATATAACTAAGTACTTACTACCATTAATTTCCCAAAAATACAAAACAAAATATCGTTTGTAAAGGCTCCTACAAACAGGCGCGACACGCGATAAAATTGCGCGCGACACAAAAGCACCGCAAGTCGCGCAACGGGCGGATCCTTTGTGTCGCGCGCGATTATATTGCGTGTCGCGCCTTCTTGTAGGAGATGACATTACAAAGTGTCAAAGAACTCAATAGACCGCATAGCGCGTGTAGATAACGGCGAGAGTACACTGCCAACCCTTACCTAACAACTTTGTTGCGCACTTTTTTCGGTGTTATACACAGTTTGAACAAGGGTTACCCACCCGTCTAAGGGAACGTTCACGAAATTATAATAGCTGTCGAAACAAGAAGAGGTTGTGTTTTAAGGCGACTACATGACCTAAAGCGCGGTCTTTGTCGGACTGCATAGAAAAGAAAGAGAAGCGCCATGACAACGCTGGTAATTTATTGCAAATTATGGAGCAATTATCTATTTACAAAAAATCTATTGTTTGGACTAAACAATTAAAACACCAGTGTTTTAGTAGGTACGTTGCTTGTAGAATAATGTGACAAAAAATCATGATGATTGTATGAATATTAGTATGCCTTTTATTGTTTTTTACATTAAAAGGCAGACTAATATTCATACAATCATCATGATTTTTTGTGTGTTTAATGTTTTAAGAGGTATCTTCATGATTTTTTTCCATCGTATCAAATTAGTTACCTATACTTATTATGTTTTAACACACTATCTATCTAGCATATATCCTGAAGAACATCATATATTTTCTGAATTTGTTTACTGTAGTCGATCATAATTATACTTTTATTGTTTCGAAAACTTGCGTTTTTTGTGTTTAGGTCCTATAAGCCCCTTAAGCAAGACATTTTAAGGGGATTTTGTTTTTCGGTTTTAATAAACGATACCCAAGTTGACATAAGTTTTTTTTTACAGGAATAACACGAATATAAAACTGTTGCAATAACTCTCAAAAACAAAATAACAACTTATTAATTACAAAAGTTATTTTGTCACAAAAAGTAAAGTCGACTAAAAGGTGAACAGATTAGGTATGTTCAGCCGACTGTACTTTTGTTGTATTTATCAGTTATACAATAGTATACCTATTCCCTTACTTTGATATCATTCATTCAACAAACAGCCTCTTATCTGATATTTAAATATTCGGATACCAATAAACAGTGATATTGTAAATTATTTTATTTCACAAACACTGACCGTACAATCATCTGCCGAGCCTTTTCCCAACTATGTTGGGGTCGGCTTCCAGTCTAACCGGATGCAGCTGAATACCTCTCATTATAAGAAGTAACAAGAATAATGTACCCATGATTTTGTAATATCTTGATTTAAAAGAGTGTCCATGGAGTTTCTTGCCCGTCCTTCTCCATAGAGATCTACGTTTTGGAATGGGCAGCTAGCTTCAACTTTCTGACTAACTGACAGACAACAGACAACAGCTTGACGTGCTTTCCGAAGCACGGAAGGGTCTCGATATATAAAGATGGTCACCCATCCACAGACCAACCGCGGCAAGCGTAGCTTAACCTGATCGATCGACCTGTGCGGTTGTTATTGTTAAGTCACGGACCCCACAGACACTGGCCGTACATTGTACAGACGCCAGCACATCAAGCTACCCGAAACTGTCAAATTTTCCCAATCAACTTTGAACCTTATGCTTTAGCGATAGAGTTGAAAATCTATGAATGAAATTTGACAGATTGTAGTAACTTGATGTGCTGGCGTCTGTACGTTAAAAATGTACCGGGTAATTAAATACCCGTTTAAATTACCTACTCGCTCCCGTTCACCACATGTTTCGTGACTATAATTTAACGTGAAAATGCTAATGTTTTGCCTCATTAGTCCAGTAAAAAGGTTTTATAGCCACGTTTTTTATAGAAAGACGGAGTTCCGAGTCCGACCCGCTGGCTGAACTGTGTCGATAAAATTAAAAATTGTTCTAAAAAAAAGAGTTAGGTAATAATAAGTAGTAAAAAGTAATTCCTTCAGTTAAGGGGGAAGCGCTAAGGTAGCCCGCGAAATTCAAATTTTCTTACGTTTTTTGCAATTTGCTGGTCAGCATTAAGTTGTACGTTGATTAATATATGAATCGCGGCCGTAAGAAATATGTGTTTACAGAATTATAATCATTAAAGTCATCAATACAACTCTCTAAGACCACGTAAGTCCAAAGAATAACTGTTTCATGAAATCATCATTCTTTGGACTTACGTGGTCTTAGAGAGTTGTGTTGATGACTTTAATGATTATAATTCTGTAAACACATACCTATTTCTTACGCCCGCGATTCATACATATATTAATTAACGTACAACTTAATACTGACCAGCAAATTCCAAAAAACCTAAAAAAAATTGAATTTCGCGGGCTACCCTGGCGCTTTCGCCTTAAGTTGGCTATGTATATAATAAAATTCTTATAATAGGTAGGTACAAGACGTGTGCCCGATGGTATTTCCCATCACCAAAAATAACGAACTTTAAATTATTATTTATACGAAATTTTACCAAATACTTAGGAGACGTAACAGATTAATCAAGCAGGTTAAGTTACGCTTGCCGCGGTTGGTCTGTGGATGGGTTACCATCTTTACATAATGAGACCCCTCCGTGCCTCGGAAAGCACGTCCCGGCTGTCATTCGTGTATCTTTGACAGTCGTTACGGGTAGTCAGAAGCCCGAAAGTCTAACAACAAGTCTTACCAAGGGGTATCGTATTACCCAGTAACTGGGTTTGGAGGTCAGATAGGCAGTCGCTCCATGTAAAATACTGGTATTCAGCTGCATCCGGTTAGTCTTGAAGCTGACCCCAACGTAGAACATTTGGGAAAAGACTAGGCAGATGATGACTTAGGAGACTAAGCTTTTATGGAAGTTAGTCATTCGTCGAATTTTTAAAAATTCTTCCTTTGTGCTCAATGTCCTTATTAAGAAATGTTGTGCAAAATTTTATACTTCTAGACCCAGCGGTTTAGGCTATGCGTTGTTTGTCAGTGAATGAATAATAAGATTTTTACCGACTTCAAAAAAAAGGAGGTTATCAATTCGACACGTATGTATGTAATATTATTGGCATTTCATTATATTCACATATTATGACAATCTATTAGGGCTTTTAAAAAATATACAAAATTTTATAAACGTATGATGTATGTATGTATGTCATGTATGTTTGTCCAGGCATTTCTCCGCAACTATTAATCGGATCTTGACCATTTTTATTGGCTTACATTTACTTCAACTTGGGGAAACAGTGCAAGTTTCATCAAAATCGATTCAGTAATTTTCAAGATATAGGCTAATACGTGTAAGTGTGACGGCCTGGCTCATTGATACGATCTACGGGTGTAGTGTCAAAGGGAAAACATCTCAAAACCTTGGTCAAATTCTAGTGCAATATTTACAACAAAACTATAACCTACTTATTACAAACAAATATTCTAGTTTTTACTTAAAACAAAAAATTACGAAATAAACAAGTAATTTAAAAGTTTAAACCGACTTCAAAAAGAAATTAACTCAAAATTATGAAACAACTTTTATTTCGGAAGTCGGTAGCAAAAAACTAAAATACAGATCCCAAGACACCGACTTCCGAAATTAAAGTTATTTCATAATTTTGAGTTAATTTCTTTTTGAAGTCGGTTTATTTTTTTTATTAAATTCCTTTTTTAAATATTAAATAGATCACAAGAAATGTATATCTGTATATTTACGTCTCACGAAACAATTGGATGTTTATATTGGAGCTCACTAATCCCGTGCTTATTAAATTAAAAGAGAATTAAGTAAGTACCAATGAAACCAATTGCAATATAAATTCTCCAGGTCGACGTTAATCAGGGTTTAACTAGAATAATAATTAATGCATAAATTCATTAGAAGCTGCTCGTATTTCTGCTATGGACTGTACTTTTGAAAAACAAATTAAAAATAGACTCTTCTGCCCGGAAAGAGAAGAAGAAAAGAACCATGCAAATGAATCTTAAAACAATTTCTTACCTTTCCTCATAGTTGTGTCCTTCTTAAACCTGAAACAAAATAATAAATATTATTATAAATATTATTATAACAAAACCAATTCGCAAAAAACAACGATTTGAATGAATTCTTTGGTTTCGGCCGCCATTTTGGGAAGTCAGCTGTCAAACTATTGCAAGTTTTCAGCACAAGATACGAAGTTCGCTCGTAAACATGTGAACTTGGAAAATTAGATGAAAACTAGCTAGGTATCTCAGGAAATATTTTCATTATTATATCTTTCGCTTAATAATACAATGTTTTCCCGAAAATTAACGATATATTTGTATCCTTGGTAGTAATTATCTTACTGTGACGGATAAACTAGGTAAGTAAACATTAGAATATTATATATGTATAGTTAAATGGTAGGTATAATAATAGAACAAATCTCTTCCATGTATTTTGTGTGGGGCATTGATAACCGCGCCACAGAAGTTTTATTTATTTTATATTGTTATGACTACTAATCAACATTATATGGATTTTTATCTGAAACAAAATATTTGAATTCGTATAACAGCAAATTTCCATTCTCTTGAACATTTCCATGTCTTCGTAACCAAAATTTTTTTTCGTATGAAACAGAAAATTAGCCGACATAATATTCTAAACCCCTTTTATCGCATGTAAATACGGAATAAATGAGAGTAACATACATTATTTACGAATGAAAGTTTGCCCCAATTTTCTTTGAACGCATGCCTATGAGCGTAAAGCAAGAGCTGCGCTTTATATTGCGATGCAAATCTAGCGTCTAGTGGCGTAGACGATATTGAAAGCGCTTGGAAGTGAGTGGTGAGAGGGAAATTCAGCGCTTTGTGCCTCAAGTTTGCGTTACGAGAACTTCAGTGCGACACTTCCCTTATAGAAATTCAGTTTTGGTATATCTGGGTTAAGTTTGTGAAGGCATTTAGCAAGTGTATTAGGCTGAAAACTTTCCTTTGGGCTAGCCAAGATAGTTGGCAGCTTTGGACGCTGACGAAATCATAAAACGGACTCTTAACAATGTATTAAGACCATTAATAGATATAATATATAAGCTATGCAATGACTTGCCTATTTCACATTACGATAACGATCCCAGCGTGCGACCATAAAAAATCGATTACGGTGTAACAAGAGACATTCCGCTGAAGATATTAATCAGTTACTTATATAGTATCGTTTCTTTATAGAAGTATCGATATTTAAGTGTTCGATATAATTGATATTATTTCTACTAAATTCACCGTAACGGCCTTAATATAAAAGCGTAATTGTCGGAAATTTCGATAGACTGTAATTTGAAATTGCCAAAATCGGCAATTGATTAAGTGCTACAAACCAAAAACAAAGTGGTTTATTGGGAATTTAAAGGCTCCTTCAAACAGGCCCGACACGCGATAAAACATTGATCGTACTCCTGTATTCCTAGAACAATAATTGGTTCTGCGTAACGTTACAGTAACTGAGTTTTTCGACAGCTGTACTTTGTTAGTCTAGACACGAAAAAAATGAAAGTTTCCAATTTTGTTTTCCTGTTAGAAAACTCAATTCTGAGTCAAACTCGCCTTGTCACATTATCGACGTAACAAATGTAGAGTAATTTTGTGTATCCAATAAAGAAAAAGAATTTCCACTTGCGAATACTCTGAAATCTTATACAAGTCAAAGACGACACGAAATCGGAGACTATACGAGTACATTTTTATTTGTTTATTGCACAATTTATAATGTCCATGGGTCTTTAGTAGGATATAAAATTAGTTAGGTAGGTACATGCGCACCCTAACGCCTAACAGGGTGCCACTAATTTCTGTGCGATTTGCTTTTACATTGGAAAAACAAACATTAATTACACGTTACTGTGGGGCAATTTCCGTATAAATTTTAAGAACATTCGCATTCTAACTTCAGTCTCGATCTGTCAAAAATAAAATCAATTTCCCGACATTTTTTTACAAGTTTTTGACATTGATTGTCGCTGAGACGAGATTGCGACGTTTTTTAAGGATGAAAATTGGCCTTCAGTAGTCAACTTAAATAAAACAATACAAAATTAAATGAATTAAATTCGATAAGTATTTCATACATTCCGGTCAGAATTCCATTAATTTTTTCTAGACATCCGAGCTCTAAAGCGCGCTATACTACTAAGTATATATAATCCACTATCCACGTTTTCCTTTTATTTACCATATAGAATCACTTTCGAAGTGTTTTTGCAGCGTGCATTTGAGTGGCTGTCCACTGGACACTCTTCCCCCGCCTCGTCGAACGCAGCCTTGTTTTCAGCATGTATGAAAATGCAGAGTACTCTATAGTGGGCGATTTTTCCCCCTTTAGCGTCTGTGAGTAAAACCCTGTGTGTTATGACGTGCTTTAAAACTATCGAATGTAAAGTCAGGGAAAAATTTCCTACCAATTTTAAATTGTCCGTACTTATATTCAAATCACAACTGTCATTCTTTGACAGTTTTATGGAAAGGCTAAACACACACAGCAACGTGATGCAGTTTAGGTATGTTTTCAATACGGTTTCTTTACTACCTACAAACATTCAGATTACCTACCATTACAATATAACACAATATTGGGAAATTTTTAAATTATATTCTATTCTACTTTAGACCCTATTCATCTCAAAAGTGCTACTGTGGATATCCCCATAGACTTGCCATATAAACGTTTACGCAGCGTTTAGGTACGTCCAACAAGCGGTCACCCTACCCACACAGGACGCTGGCCGCTCCCCCACCCGCCTAAGTTCTAATTGCATACCCGAAATTCAAAGCCTCTCCCTAAGCCTCTCTCCAACTTTATTAAAACGTAATAATATTCAATAATCTTATAACGGCTTTATTAATATTCTATAAGCTACTAATAATATAATTACGTTGAGGTTCGATTCAAGCCGGTAAATAGACCAGAGGGGTAATCTATACTATCTATACTTCTATACTAATATTATAAAGCTGAAAAGTTTGTTTGTTTGGTTGAACGCGCTAATCTCTGGAACTACCAGTCGGATTTGAAAAATTCTTTTTGCATTTGATAGCCCAATTCTTGAGGTAGGCTATAGGCTATTTAACATCACGCTATGACCTTTAGGAGCCGAGCAAAAAAAAAAAGTCAGAACGAACGCTAAGCAAAAACGAAGTATTAGCGCGGGCAGGCGATGCGATGCGACGGGGTGGGTTTTCACGCGGACGAAGTCGCGGGCAGGAGCTAGTTGTGTAATACAGCTATTCCTACACATTGACATTGTTTAGGAATAGCTTTCATTATGACAGTTCAACAACTTTAATTGCGTTATTTATGTTGTTGAATTGACACATTTACAGGACATATATGAAGCAATGTATTAGCAATATGACCCCTCCCACTCTGGGTGGAGCGGAAGGGAGTGTCAGACTCTTACTGACTAAAACCCACCCGTGTTCCTTCCTTAGCCCTTTATGTTCCGGGCTAGCGGTAACCCTTTCGGACAATCCCGCTGACCCGGCAGGCTTCGGCCCTGACGGGCCCCTTCGGTTGATGCTGACATCTCTTTGAGGCGCGCGTGGAACACGTACGCGCCGTCCGGCACGCGCCTGGTCCTGATCGGACGGTGAGCTACCCATTAGCAATACCCTTCAAGATGATTCAGATAACGCTTGATATTGTGTTACGCAATTAGAGAGCAGAAGCAATTTCTGTCGATGAGGTGTGTGACGTCAGGGTTGTGGTTGTTTATATAGAAAGATAACCGGCCTATATAAACAATGGTTGTGGTGATGGACTGTATATTAAACTTGTAAGATGCGGTTGAATAATGATTAGTTGGGATAAAGGCTCCTGCAAACAGGCGCGACGCGAATCGCGCGCGACACAAAGGCACCGCTCGTTGCGCGACTTGCGGTGCCTTTGTGTCGCGTGTCGCGTCGCGCCTGTGTGTACGAGCCTTAACCCTTTGTTTTATTATCAACATGGATCGTTTGATTTTAATTAAAGTTGTAGAGGAGGTTAGGTTTCTGGAACTAACACGACAAATAAACAAACTTGTAGGTGTTATACTAAGTGTAGAATCCTATTGATCCTGTATTCAAGTTGAGTACTGTAGAGAGGCTACTGGCTGCAGCAGTGTGGGCCCAGTGGTAACGGCTGCGACTTACAAGTTGTAAGGCCGTAGGTTCGAACCCAAACAGGCGCTTTACTTTGTGTAAATTAATTTATCACTACTGCTCTCAAAACGGTGATGGCAACATCGTGAGGAAACCGGCATGTCTTAGAACCAAAAATTCGAAAATATCATGTGACATCTACCAACCCGCAAAGGCGCGCGTGGTAGTTTATGGCCCAATGCCTCTAACAAAGAGGAGGCCTGTTTGTGGCCCGTGTCCCAGTAGTGGGAACATTATATAGGCTTATTATGTACACCACTGGCTGTATCACTATCACACCAAGCCTCTCGTACAGGCCGACTTTAACTTTTCCCGCCATTCGTGGCGATTGACAGATGACATTAGTGACACCACCTACCTCACTAGTGATTTTTTTTAATAATTTATTTATGACTATGGATACATGTCCTTCAGTCGTAATCATTAAACATACTACTCTTATCTTAAAAGTACATAAAACAATAACAAGTTCATCAAGTGTTTACCGCTCATACTACGAGCTAAGTACATCTGAGAGACCTCACTAGTGAATAGTGATATGGGATAGTGTTTACATTATCTATTAAATAGATACACTATACCAAGTTGAAAAAAAGGAAGCAAATACATTTATTTGACCCAAGTATAACATAATCGGCCTATAAATTTTCCCACTGCTGCGACACAGGCCTCGTCTCGGTGAAAGGGAGTGGGCCATAATCCACCACCTGACCCAGTGCGGGTTGGTAGATGTCACATGTCTTCGAACTTTTGTTTGTAGGACCGGTTTCTATGTTTTTCTTCACCGTTTCGAGAGCAGTGGTGATGAAATAATATACACAAAGAAAATTGCCTGTTTGGGTTCAAACCCCCGACCTACAACTCGTAAGTCGCGCCCTTTATCACTGAGCACCACTGCTTTCGACCCACGTACATATATAGCTTACCGTTTATTCAAAAAGGATTTAATAAACCCTTAAACGCGCATAATAATATTGTTGACGTAGAATTAAAACAAGCTTTGAAAACAATACGAGAAAAGTAATCTTAATGAGCTTTAATATGGCTTTTTGAGTCAGAGGAACAAAGGTGAGCGACAAGCGTTTTATTTTTCTAGAAGTGTTAATTATTTGCAACAGAAGAGACGGAAGCGATTAATCCTTGACAGGGTGTAATGAAACTGGCTTAGAAGCTGTGGATACTGAGAAAACTGGTACATATTAACGCAGTGGAAGTGGCCTATATTCAGCAGTTAAGATATTTAAGTACTTACCAATCATCATCTGCCTAGCCTTTTCCCAACATGTTGGGGTCAGCTTCCAGTCTAACCGGATGCAGCTGGTCATCAGTGTTTCACATGAAGCGACTGTTTATCTGGCCTCCAACCCAGTTACTGGGTAATACGATATCCCTTGGTAAGACTGGTTGTCAGACTTTCGAGCTTCTGACTACCCGTAACGACTGTCGAAGAAGACAGCCGGGACCAACGGCCTAACGAGCTTTCCGAGGCACGGAGGGGTCTTAAGTGCTTAGCAAATGAATATAAATAATTCTGTGTTATTTATCTTGCTTCTGAATATTTTTGTCTTTTGACACTATGAAAGTATAAAGCCGAATTTCCACGGAAAAGAAAGGGGATTGAAGATTTTTATATGGAGCCTTGTATACCTTCCGTCGCGCCATTTTGATGTTTTTTCAAAATGGCAGACATATAGGTATGCCACGGATCTTCCAAGCCCTTTCTGTGAAATAAATCTGACAGACTATAACTTATTATAGAAGCTAGCAAGTAGTTACACAAAAATACATGTGCTACGCAGTTTACGAACAAGCCGCTATCGGTAACACAGACATTTATCGCTAAAACTTATGTCGCAGGTGAAAAATGAAAATGCAGCCTTAAACTCTGACCATGTAACAATTTAATTTCCGGCTATAGGTCGAAGTGCGGTTGCCTTGGCTCACGGCAAGTTCCGAAAATTTAATATTCGCCACCACTAGCCATGTCTACCTGGCAAAGGACCAAATTCGTTAGTTTCAGGTGAAAATATATGGGTGTGGGAAAACTGTTAAATTACACGAGGTTATTGATAAAAAAAACAGTGCTATTATTGAATCATCATTCTCCTGATCGTATCGCAAATTTATTTGGGGGTCAGTGACCCCCATACAAGTCCTTTTATTCCGTTTTTCTCCATTAGTCGTCATCACCCCCTTTCTAACCATATCATAATTCACACAGTCCATCCATCGTTTCTTGGGTCTTCCCTTTCTTCTTCTTTCAGTGGTATCCATACTAATATTTTAAATTCGAAAGTAACTCTATCTGTATGTATATTACCTTTTCACGCCTAAATCACTGAACTGATTTCGATAAAAAAAAACACTGGCACTCCGGTAGTGCCGACAGAAGTGAAAACTTGAACAATTACGAGTGTATTTTGTGAATCGTCTTATAAACAAAACACGCGTGTTAAGGTGTGTTCCTTATTTTATAGGGTTTTTTGCAAATCAGGTATGATGACCAAAGTGACTGGTTTATTCTTCTCGTGAAAGGAATTTATTCAGATTTGCTCGTCGTCAGTTATATATCCGTGGTTCAGCACCATCTCGTCGTTGTTGGATGAACTACGTAGTTAGTACGCGAGGCCTACGTAGTTAGTACGCGAGGCCCTCGTAGTTCTTCCCGATGTGCATAGATGGCGCTGTCCTCAACAACGCGCTCGTCGTCGTTGGATGAACTACGTAGTTAGTACGCGAGGCCCTCGTAGTTCTTCCCGATGTGCATAGATGGCGCTGTCTTACGTTTTACGTCTTACGAATTTTCGATCAGGGTCACGTGACCTGACGCGAATTTAGAAGTTTTTACCCATTCCAAAAAAAGTACACAGCGCCGCTAAAGAAGTTTTCACTTCAAAATTTTCAGAGAGATAGACTGCATCCCGGGGAAGGGCATAGGATAGTTTTTATCGACATACCTCGCGGGCGAAGCCGCGGTCGGAAGCTAGTATTGAATAAAAGTAAAAATACAAGAGCGACACAGGGGCGAGCGTGATAGCATGACAAGGACCACAGATTAGACAAGTCTATAGTCATGTAAACAAGGCAGACAGTACAGATTTACTACTAGTATTAAATGAAAACAAAACCTTTCGTTTACTATCACCGCTCGTAATTTGTACCCGACGCCATTTTAATTCCCGGCAATAGTGTGGCGGTGTTCGGTCGGCCTTTCTGTTGGTTGAGCCCGAGAAATTATAATATTTGCGAATACCCGCTTTTTAGATTAGGCTCTGTTAGTGGTGACGGTTAGTCAGACACTTTATTCGTTGTTTTACACTTGTAGGCAAATTAAGGCGAGGCTTTTTGTAAGGGAATGGGATGGTTTATTACTGCCCGATTGCGGCTAAGGCAAATGGAAGGGTCGCATGCCTGAATTGCCTGTATACCATGTGGGTGTCCGAAACACCAACAAAATTATAATGGCATGCGACCGCTGCTTTACTTTGACAATTTTTGTACCTATGTCTTGATTTCTGTCTGAAATATTTTCTTGTTTCGTACTTTTTATATCACTTTTATTTTTCCGTAGTCGGGTTAAAGTTTTTTTTTTTTAATAAATTGTTCATTATAGTTTTACGTTGCAAGTTAATTGGTAATTCATAAATAGACTAGCTTCCAGCCGCGGCTTCGCCCGCGAGGTATGTCGATAAAAACTATCATATATCCTTCCCCGGGATGCAATCTATCTCACTGCCAAATTTTATCGAAATCCGTTCAGTGGTTTAGGCGTGAAAACGTAACATACAGACAGACAGACAGAGTTACTTTCGAATTTATAATATTAGTCTGGGTGGATGAATTTTGACATTAACGTTTTATGATTAACGGCCAGTTTCTTCATGAACAACTAAAGTAATCAGTCAAAGTACCTATTGACTTTTACTTGACCTTTACTGATACTACGGCAAGTGTGTTTCTTCATTTTAATTACAGCTAAAATAGTGAAAAAACAAATTTATTATAACCGTTACTTTGATTTTTGTGATGTAACTTTGGCTGTTACTATTGATGAAGAAACTGGCCATTAAAGATAATAAACTAACTTTAATTAACAAAATTCTAACTACAATTTAACTAATGATAGAATACTCGAAACTCATTACAGAGATGTCACTGTCATAACTTTATACATTTTCTTGTTTTAACTAAATAATTCAGATTAAAAAGACCGAACCCTAAAGGCTCCTACAAACAGGCGCGACGCGAATCGCGCGCGACACAAAGGCGTCGTTGTCGTCGTTGCGCGACTTGCGGTGCCTTTGTGTCGCGCGCGATTTTATCGCGTGTCGCGCCTGTTTGAAGGAGCCTTAAAACCATTCAAACTAGTTCTTACAAGTTAGGTTTTCGCTGATCCGGCAGCCAAACTATTCAAGTTTAATCTGTCTCACGGGTATACCAACATTAGATAAAAGACGTTATACAAATCGATCGAACCCACGAATATGGGAACAAGGTCACAAGTCACAACAAAGAACACGAATTTTACGTACAATGAACCTTATGTCGAACCACGGTAATGTTATCTAAATTACCGTGGCCGAACATACATTGAGCGTTTTCTTAGTTATAAGGTAAACGGGAAAAATAAAAAGAAAGGCAAATTTCACCAATGAATTGAACGCGATCAGCACATCTAATCTGCGTTCAAGACCTGTTAGTCTCATCATTGGATTTATAGATAGGGTATTTTTAATCCGGGTAGTATGTTACCATGGGACATCCACGCGGGTGGAACTGCGGGCAAAAGCTAGTGAAGAACTCACGAATATGGGAACAACGTCACAAGTCATAGGTAACAAAGAGCTCGAACTCAACAGCATTTTCATCACACTATCAGTATAATACGAGTAGTATAAAGACGAAAGATTGTGAGTGTAATGTATGTTTCTTACTTCTTCACGCACAAACGGCTAAACAGATTTGGATGAAATTTGGCACACAGATAGTTTATAACCAGGATTAACACATAGGATACTTTTATCCTGATATTCCCACGTGATCGACACTTGTGCGGGTGATACCGCGGGGCGCTGCTAGTTCTTTAAAAAGTAAATGTGAAATACTTTATGTTAGGAGTTAGGACTTACTGACCGCTAACAATATGGAAGGTATTCTGGGTACTTACTTAATTTTTTTTTCGGACAGTTCGTGTTAAAAGGTCCAAACTATGTGGTCCTTTTTTTTTCAGGATGGGAAATCATCAAATGACCTCCCCCTCCCGCTCTGGGTGGAGCGGAAGGGAGTGTCAGACTCTTACTGACTAAAACCCACCCGTATTCCTTCCTTAGCCCTTTATGTTCCGGGCCAGCGGTAACCCTTTCGGACAATCCCGCTGATGTGGTCCTTAGATACAAATATGTGAGTTTTCAGAAAAGAAAAGCTTCATAAACCTCACTAAGTTACGCATCAATTAATTATCAACCTTAACCAAATAACTTATATAATATAATACATATAATAATGATTCCCGTCAGAATGTTCGAGGGCTGGCGTGACCATCTGTTATGATATTATATTGCGAGGGACAAACACGGATGTGGTTACATTGGCGAGCGGCCGATCTTGTGTCAAGACTGTTTTAGTCGTGTTTACCGGGTCATTGATTTTATTGTAACAGGTTCTTTTTGTTCCAGTTTATCCTATAAAAGGTGTTCGATAAAGGAATTAGTTTGGATTTAAAAGAGGTTGGAGGTATCTTTCCAACCATTCGTAGATTTATGATATCAGTAGGCCAATTCTACTAATTTAAAACGTTCAAAATCTAGTCGCAGTCTCATCTCGGCGACAAAGAAATGTCAAAAACTTGTCAAAATGTAGGGAAATTTGAAGTATTTTTTGACAGATTGAGACTGAGATCAGACTGTGAACGTTGTTAAAATTAGTAGAATTGCCCCTCAGGCCGTTTGTTTCTTGGTCCTTATTTTTCTTTCAGAGTTATTAAATAAAGATAAATGATATGTTATTTCTGTAAACTGGTTCTGAAACACTTTTGCACGTCAATATTAAATTACATTTTAAAACTAGAAGCGTTCGGTGTTTCCTAATCGACTGCTCTGGGAAAAAAAGAAAGACACGAACGCAGATGAATTATTAATTCTCTTATTTAGCTATTGAAACGATATAGAAGCCATTCTCGTCTGATCAGTAGCAAATTTTACAGCGTGCTGCGTGTATGCCGTTCCCATGAGGATTGCACTGTAGCGGCGAAAAGTCTTTGCTCCATTAAGGGGAACTCATACGTAGCTGGAATACAATAAGCCGCTATTGCGCTAGAATTCTGGCAAAGTTCCGAAAAAGCGCAGATATTCCATAACTGTGTCATAAAATGCAAGTGTGTAAACACTGCGTTGTATGCCAGGACATACATCGCGGGATCGAATTGACCGCGGATATTGTGCGGTCGGTCCTGCGGCCAGGTTCTTGCTACAAGGCGACCAATGTGCGACACGATATTACATGTATTGCTACACCATTGCCTGTGTGGCTTCGGCTGCTATATTGCCTTGTTAGCGGTTTGGTTCGACGGAAATTACGTGGAAGTGCATAATTTTCACCCTTGTGTGTGTATTGTGTATTGTGCCGTTGCTACGAGGGATGGTTTTGCGGTCGTCGCCCTGATTGTCCGTTGTAGTGACTCATGTGGGTGGGGGGAAGTCTTTGTAGATTTTTGGACGTGTTGAATTGTTGTAAGCCAAGTTAATCAATGTAGGTAGAGAGAAGAAATCATAAAACTTCACTAGCGCAAGACTACTTTTATTCGCCTAGGGGCTGATGTTACCAAAGACAGATATATTTTATACGTAAAATAAAATTGACGTCTGACGGTTCTAATATGGAAAAGCTTTCAAAAATTTTAAATTTATTCTCAGTATAAGACTTATTCTAGGTATAAAAGTTTGGTGAAATTCGCCCTAAATTTTGGCATTGGCTGGCCTTGCAGAAACATCAAGGCCAATATGAGTAAAATAATACTTATTGAGTTACTATCACGAATGATAGCCACGGATGATGCCAACGGCATTAAGTCCGCCTTTGAGCCTTTTTGTGACAAAAGTTCAAATAAATAAATGAGATAACCAGTTCATTTCAATACAACGCCGCAAGCATCGCTTCATATACTTACATAAAACATTCCTATTGTATCATAAATAAAGAATAAGCTGGAATCTTGAACAAATATCAATGACGGGTAAGAGTAGCCGAGTAAGCATTGGAAGGCGTCTAGACAAGGACTTATGAAACCTACAGGCTTACTCCACCTACGCACAGCGATCAATACGAGATTACAGAGCTTTGTAAATTATACTCATTGTGCGTGTTGGATTGTGTTTTGTTTTTTTTTCTGTCTTTATTTTGGTATTCTTATTTTGAAATGAAACCCTGCCCGTGTTTCGTCGTACTAAGGGTCCCGCAGACAGGCGAGACCTAACTTTAGCAGAAAGAATTTATTTATTTATTTATTTATTTATACAAATCTTGCCTAAACTATCTTCACAGATCTACGATCCAATGCGATAGTTTGGCCTTACAAGCTAAATTCTACATCTTATAAAAATAATCTACTTTATTCTTAAATCTAAGTAACTTAATATATATAATGTAACTTTTGCGAATTCACTCAAGTTGCACCACAATACATCAACCCTCTCGTGAACCTCATTCACCACACGTATAGCTCTAGTAAAAGGAGTTTTCGCCAGAAGGTTGGTTCTGGCTGCAGGCGCAGCAAGCAGGGGCGGGCGTCGCCGCCTCCACACGTACCTGTCTGGCACGCAGAGCTCTAGGTGCCGCAGCACTCCCGGGTTATGCGCTACGCCACGTAGTAGCTTCACTACATACGCCACGAGCGAAAAGTCCCGCCGTACCCTCAAAGTGTTATACCCTACCATACCAAGAACAAATAGTGTAGGGTACATTAATGGGTAAAAAGGATACACCCCATACAGTTTGTAATACAGGTGTCTAGTGAACTTATTTTGAATACGTTCCAACATACCACTGTATTTCGCCTCATGAGGAGCCCATATGAATGCACTATGTTCAAGGTGACTTCTGACTAATGCATCATATAATACCTTAAGTGTCGTGATGTTGGTGAACCCCTGAGACTGCCTGAGTACGAATCCTAGGTTTCTGTATGCCTTCTTACATATCTTTTCGATATGTTCACGGAAGGTTAGTTCCTGAGAGAAAACTACCCCTAAGTCTCGAACCTGAGACACTCGCTGCATCGGCACATCCTCAACCTTGTATTGATAATTCAAAGGAGTTCGTGCGCGAGTGAACGACATTACCGAACACTTAGCAACATTAAAATGCAGCTTGTTGTCATTGCTCCACTCGACTACTCTGTTGATGTCCTCCTGCAGGCGTTCACAATCGGAGTGATCCTCAACCTCGAGCAGCAATTTCAGGTCATCTGCAAACAATAAACAAGTCCCATGCCTGACGACTTCCGGTAAGTCATTTATCATGATTATAAACTCGAGAGGCCCAACATTGCTGCCCTGGCTCACGCCCGATCTCGTGTAATACGGTTGAGATTCACAGCCATTGTAGTCTACATACTGCTGGCGATCCTTCATATAGCTAGCGAAGAACTGCAGCAGAGGTAATGTACATCCAATCTTCGCGAGCTTCCTCAATAACACGTCATTATCCACGGTATCGAACGCCTTTTTAAAATCGAAGTACGCAGCATCTACCTGTACCCCAGAGTCTACTGCCGGTACTACCTGTACCATAAAGTTGAGTAGGTTGGTGGCAGTGCTGCGTCCCGGCAGGAACCCATGTTGCGCATCTGACAGACGCGCGTGCACTTGTCCCTGAACGGAGCGCTGAATAGCTGACTCCAGTACTTTAGCAGGCGTCGAGAGTACAGCCACCGGTCTATAGTTACAGATATCCGGACTTGACTTTCCTTTAGGAACCGGAACAACGCGCGTGATCTTCCACCTATGAGGGAACGTGGCTTGTTCTAAACATGCATTAAAAATGTGAAGTAATGGCTCCGCCAGTACTCTCCCACAGTCTCGGAACAGAAACGCTGGTATACCGTCTGGGCCAGACGAACGCTTTGGCTTGAGACTCCCAAGCGCCTGCCGAACCTCTGAAAGACTCAGCGCCTCAATATGTACACGTGCACTGGTCGCGCCGACCCCCGCCACCGCCGCGCACGCATCCAGTTGGGGTGGCTCCTTGTTGTACACAGACTCAAAAAAGTCTGCGAACTGCCCAGCACACTCATCATCCGTCAGATGTTGACCGTCCTTTATGATAACGTGCTTACTAGATGTTTTTCTTTTAGATCTAATATACTGCCAAAACAATTTTGGATCCTTTACAAATTGATACTGAATTTTATTTTTATGTTCTATGAGCGCAATTTCTATTAACTTTTTTATACGAGTTCTACACTCCGCAAACTTGTGGTAATCACTATCCAACTTAGTTTTTTTGAATTTTTTGTGAAGAGTGGCTTTAATTTTAATATTTCTTATTATATCTGCCGTGTACCATACTGGATATACGTACCGTGAATTTCCCCTACCAAGTTTTTTCCGGGGTACGCACCCATTTATAGTACAATTAACGTTATCATAAAAGAAGTTCAACATCTCTTCCAAATCTCGCATTCCATACATTATACTCCAGTCAATGGACATTATCCTAGAATACAACAATTGAAAATCGGCCTTATTCCAGTTCCACTGTGGTCTAATATGGTGTGCACTAGAATCGCGGGCGTCGTCGGCGGAAATCGGCGGGGCAAGGGCGGGGCGCACGCTAACCGCCAGCGGCGGGTGGTGCGCGTCAACCGGCACCAGCGCCTCATCCGCCGCCACCACCGTCACCCCCCCGCTAACGCCCGCACTCAGAACCAAATCCAACTGACGACCCAAGTGGTTGGGTACTGTGTTACTTTGAGTGAACTCGCAGTATGACAAAAAACATTCGAAATAATTACTAATATTAGCAGGACAGGAATACAAATTAAAATCACCAATCACAATAACTTCTCCATACCTATCACACAATTTTTCTATTACTCTAAATAACAACATGTAATCACTTTCCGAACTACCTGGTGGAATGTAGATAACACAACATACAAACAAAAAACGCTTATTTAAATGTATCGTTGCACAAACCATTTCGAATACACAAGTGTCTATCGATGCGTCCAAGATAGGTAGTTGACGCAGCTCAAACCGGTGTGTGGCCACGAGAAGCGCGCCGCCTTGCTTTCGACCATCCGCTCGGTCACATCGCAATATATTATATCCGAGTGGAACAATTTCCGCGTCTTGTATGGACTCACTGCAGCCAGATTCAGTAATAGCGAATAAGTCCGAGGCGGATGACATTAAGTTATTTCTGAAGTTGTCTAGCTTAGTTCGAAGACCCCTAACATTTTGGTAATATATTTCAATTACACTATTACTTATGGAGCGGGTTGTTGGGTTGCTTACGAAACCAAATCCATTCATTAAATTCGGTGTTCAGTGGCCAAACTTCCGCATTATTCAACACTACATAGTGTTTTTCGGATACGCCTATAACAAAAGACGAGTAATCCCGTGCTGTTCTGTGCTTGATCTTCTCAATTTTCATAGGCGCTTCAGGCCCACATAGATTTTTTACATAATCAGTCATAGTTTCTACTGTGGTTTCTGGATGTAAGCGCCATACATGTAGATATTTCATTCTTTCCATGGCCACTATGCCTTTTATTTCCGTATTTCTTCCAATGGTCACGTTTTTGGACAGACGATTAGGTTTACTATATTTTACAGTAGTCCAGCCCGTTTCTTCTTCATGTTCCGACTGTTCAATAGCGTCGGGGGCGGTGCTTGTATAACTCGCCTGCGTTCTAAGTACAGGAGCAGATTTTGTGGCCCCACCCTTGTTTACATTATGGATTTTGGCGGTAGGTTGGTTAACCGTGTTATTATTATTTTTGTATTTATTGGTTTTATTTTGACCAACGGCTTCAGCAAATGTAGAGTGAGAACTAGTCGAACTAGTCGATGCCTCCTTCGATGGTGGAACGATGGTAGATGATGCCTGAGGTAGGGTATTGTGAGCCAATTGAAGATTGAGTTTTTCTTCTACCGCCGTCATTATTTTAACTAATTTGTCAAGATCATTTTTTGTTTGCGTATATTGATCTTGCATGAGCGTAATCGCATTTGCCTGAGAGTCCAGGCGGGCCACAATATCTGATCGAAACTGCTTTAGTTCATCCAGTAACAGCGAATCCACGTCCTGTAAAATTGTCGGTGAGCATTGGACCCGGCTTCCTCGTTGGGTGTTCACATTGTCAGGTGTCGTGGTTATGTGTAGTCTGCTGGTATCCGCTCTGACCGGCGTATCTATATTTCCGCACTTTGGATTTAGGGAAACACACTCT
Organism: Luperina nickerlii; assembly: GCA_963855955.1. Taxonomy (NCBI): domain Eukaryota; kingdom Metazoa; phylum Arthropoda; class Insecta; order Lepidoptera; family Noctuidae; genus Luperina; species Luperina nickerlii. The sequence continues at coordinate 3,708,686 of OY979663.1, forward strand.
GGACATACCCATTTCTTTTTGTATGCCTGAGTAAATGTTTTAAAAGCATCTAGATTAATTTTGAGACAACTTAACTCGTACCCTTTCATGCATTTTTCATTTGAGCATTCCATAAAGAAGCTATCTGCAATAGTTGAACTGCAGGCGCCGCACTGTTTCGCCATTATTTTTGAAATGTATATCAAAAATTACGTCGGTGTGAGAGTGTACCGCCAATCGCTCCACGTCTCGCAGTCGTGCGACAAGGATGAATTATTTGTCGCGCGCAGCCTGTCTCTTTCCCCCGAGGTGAGGGAGAGCTTACCTCGGCCTTGCTAGCGCGCCCGATATTGCACTCGCGAATATAATCAGCGAAAAAGTTCACTCCACTTTAGTACTTAGTTCATTGGTTGTACGGCAATATTACGAATCAACTTCCCATGAATTAACACACCATTTTCTGGGTAAAATAACGAATAAATTGCGACTATAGCGTCCGCACTCGACCGCGTTCGCGCGGCAACGGCAACGCGGAATATCTATGTAAGGTTTATTTATTATTATTTATTTACATTTCATACAACACAAACCATTTTGTTAGTAAAAAAAATGCTTAAAACTATGTTAGTTCACACATAAACGCATACAATTTTTGAAGAACGGACAGTCATACCTGTCCGCTATCACACTCAGGATGCTGATGCTACTCACACGCACTCTGTGCAGCAGTGACGCCGCTTTCTTGCGTAAGATCGCCGCGAATCCATCTGCGCATGCCTCCATGAACATGGCGGACGTGCTGCAAAACGGAGGGAGCCTAAGCAGCATCCTGAATGAGTTATTGTATTGGACCCGCAGAGTATTGACAGCCCTTTGCACATATACCTACTGTCCACAGGCTGCTGGAGTAAAACGTCTGACAAAAGAATTTAAATAACAAAATCTTTACCTCTCTTATGCAGCGGGCAAACCTGCGGGCTAGCATATTAACCCTGACCGTGTAACGATCTGTACCTTATTTAAAATAGAGGGTAAGCAGACCGTCCAATAATTTTTATTAGGGAAGATAAAATACAGCAAGTTATAAAAAACAGCTAGTTATAAAAGTACTAAATAGCACGCACTCTCGGAAGTTTATAGTTCACACACGCGCGCACTCACTGGAGTTTTATAGATCACGTTATGAAATCAGCTCAGCACTGTAGGAACGGGTATCAGGCGTCAGGGTAGCAAGTTATACGTGGTTAGCTCGCGAAGATTAGAAGTAGAAGGTCCCAGGTGGAATCTTTAGCTGGATCCCCTGGGTTAGTCAAAGATGTCGCAGCAGAACCAAGCAGTTCAAGATGTCTCAGCAAAACCAAGCAGTTTTCTGATGCTTAATGTCTCAGTCCCAAGACTCGAATGCCAGCAGCCTCCAGCTGTTCGTGAGCTCGTTTCTAAGTAGTCTTCCTTTTTCAAATATCAGTTTTCTTCTATGTGGCCATTATCTCATCTGACATGTGTATCCGGCCAAGACATATCCACGAGTGCGTAAAGAATATTATAAATCTAATTTAAAATTAAGTTATTTAGACTAAACAATCGTAATAATCTTAATAATACAATAACTAAACATATTGATAAAAATAATTTAAGTTATTTAGACCAAAGAGTTAATTACCATAGACTAAGCCAGAAAGACATTTAAAAAGTAACTGACAGTTTGACAATCGACGTGTCACAACATGAAAATTGAGTAAAAGTATAATGTAAACATATAAACAAATAAAAAGGATGATAAATAGTATTAAAGTGTAAGTAATTATAAATAGTATTATGCGTGATGAAAGTAAAGTGTAAGTAAGCATAAATACTATATTTCCCCAACGACCCCGAGAAAATTTTTGGCCTAGAACAAAAATTTTGCTAAGGTTAAAATATTACAGCATTCACAAAACTTACATAACTCATTCAAACACACCGACATCTTACGAAGTTAGGTCAGGTAGGATTCACATTCAATGATCACTACTCAACCTGATAAGTCATAACTTTAAGGCTTATTTAAGGAGTTGTAATCCGCTCGCGTCTAAAACCACTAATGAGATGAAAATATAAAGGTTTAACAAAGGCTTATTTTTAAAGGAGTTGTCATCCGCTCCTAATCAACTTTTAGAGTCGATAGACAGAAAATCAACTTTTAGAGTCGATAGTCAACAAGGGCTTATTTTTATGGAGTTGTCATCCGCTCCAATCAACTTTTAGAGTCGATAGACAGAAAATCAACTTTTAGAGTCGATAGTTAACAAAGGCATATTTTTATGGAGTTGTCATCCGCTCCAATCAACTTTTAGAGTTGATAGTTAACAAAGGCTTATTTATATGGAGTTGTCATCCGCTCCAATCAACTTTTAGAGTCGATAGATAACAAGGGCTTATTTATATGGAGTTGTCAACCGCTCCAATCAACTTTTAGAGTTGATAGAAATAGACAAGTTATCATATTAACTTGTAGAAAAGAATAGATATATACGAAAGATTAAAATTAATCTTTTAATGGTTTAAGAACCGATGAATGAATTAAAAAACAAATAGAGTTTTAATAAATCAAAAGGAACTCTATTATAGAGGAAGGAAAGAAGAAAGGGATGAGTTATGAATATAGTATAATACGAAAAAAAAAGTACAAATATAGGGATAGCAAACGAGTGTAAAAGAATAAAAATATGCGAGTCTATATAGGATCTGAGTTAAAGAAAACTCGAATGTTAGAAAGGTCTCAAGAGTGTTACGAGTTAAGAGGGAAGGAGGGATAGAGGGATCTGAGTCAAAGAAAACTCGAGGACTCAAGTGTCATCTCAAGAGTGTCATGAGTTAAGAGAGGGGTCAGAGTTAGAGAAAACTCGAATGTTAGAAAGGACTCAAGTGTCGTCTCAAGAGTGTTAAGTTAAGAGGCAAGGAAGGATAAAGGGGTTAGGTCTGAACCGCAACACCGCAGTTAGAAAAAACGCTAGGGCAGCTCCCGTAATACAGAAGACGGAAAGCTCCGAGTAAAACGTCAAGGGCAGCAGTAAGTTAGCTCCGAGTAAACGTCAGGGCAGCTCCCGCAATACAGTAGTCGGTAAGCTCCGAGTAATACGTCAAGAGAGTAGTGTTGGACACGGTCCAAAAGTGTATATAAATTTAAGAGTAAGACAGTCTACAGAAAATAAAAATCGAAAACCAATGAAAACTTATTTGTATTAGTGGTGAAATTCGGAACTAATGCATAAAGTTTAGTACCTACTTTTCCCACCGCGCAAAAAGACTAATACTCAATGCAAATGCACTATGGCTAGTTACCTAGCAACCAATGTCAAACAATAACAATTAGAAAAATATTTTGAGAGCCCACGATATACTTATTTCGGTATGATTCCCAGATATAAGTATAAATATATTATTATATAAGTGTTTAAGAGGGTAGGTGGAGTATTTGTTATAGGAGTTGTGTAGATGTATAGGTTTGTAAAAACATCCACAGGATATTCTCCTGTTTCAGTCGTGAAGTGTCTCAATCCCCTAACTTGGTAGTGACCACGAGGTGGTTTTAAAAACACGCCAAGCGAAGACTGAGTACGATTACCAATGGGTAAACGCTGTAGTGTGCAAGTATGTGGGGTGCAGTGTAGTGATGTATTGGTAAAGAGTTAAGTGTAGGAGGAAACGACTACGGGATATTGTCCAATAGTACGTCGTAGAGTAAGCCAAACCCCAACTTGTAAGTGACCACGAATGGTTTTAAAAACACTGACAAGCGAAGAATGGATGCCAACTACCTTTCGGTAGTGGGATGTATGAGAATGAAGTATAAGATGATGTTCAGTATGAAGAAGTGTTGAATCGAATATAGGAGTCTTCAAGAAGAGAGCTGAAGAAGAAAAATAAGTTAGTTAGTATTCAAAAGACTAAGCCAAATAAGGAGTTCAAAAATAGATACCTAGTGCTAGTTTTTTTTTAGAATTTAGAAAAAGGGGGTGAGTTCGAGTTATTTTAACGTTGTGGCGCCAAACTGTAACGATCTGTACCTTATTTAAAATAGAGGGTAAGCAGACCGTCCAATAATTTTTATTAGGGAAGATAAAATACAGCAAGTTATAAAAAACAGCTAGTTATAAAAGTACTAAATAGCACGCACTCTCGGAAGTTTATAGTTCACACACGCGCGCACTCACTGGAGTTTTATAGATCACGTTATGAAATCAGCTCAGCACTGTAGGAACGGGTATCAGGCGTCAGGGTAGCAAGTTATACGTGGTTAGCTCGCGAAGATTAGAAGTAGAAGGTCCCAGGTGGAATCTTTAGCTGGATCCCCTGGGTTAGTCAAAGATGTCGCAGCAGAACCAAGCAGTTCAAGATGTCTCAGCAAAACCAAGCAGTTTTCTGATGCTTAATGTCTCAGTCCCAAGACTCGAATGCCAGCAGCCTCCAGCTGTTCGTGAGCTCGTTTCTAAGTAGTCTTCCTTTTTCAAATATCAGTTTTCTTCTATGTGGCCATTATCTCATCTGACATGTGTATCCGGCCAAGACATATCCACGAGTGCGTAAAGAATATTATAAATCTAATTTAAAATTAAGTTATTTAGACTAAACAATCGTAATAATCTTAATAATACAATAACTAAACATATTGATAAAAATAATTTAAGTTATTTAGACCAAAGAGTTAATTACCATAGACTAAGCCAGAAAGACATTTAAAAAGTAACTGACAGTTTGACAATCGACGTGTCACAACATGAAAATTGAGTAAAAGTATAATGTAAACATATAAACAAATAAAAAGGATGATAAATAGTATTAAAGTGTAAGTAATTATAAATAGTATTATGCGTGATGAAAGTAAAGTGTAAGTAAGCATAAATACTATAACCGTCAACGCTCTGCGTTCCCTTTCCATATCACAATGGAGTTTATGGAAATTGTTTTACCAGAACCGCGTCGCGCCTGCCTGCGGGAGGCTTAATCGATTTAATTTTTAAAACATATTTGGATGTAATTCCTCCGCGAGTTTTAGCGGTGTACCCTGAACTTTCAGCCCTGGTGCCCGGTACCAACCCAGCTGCCATGTGGTCAAGCACGTTCCACCGTGAGCAGAGAATAATTTTATCTATGGTAGAAGTTTAGGCATGAGATACAGGGCGATTTGCCTACGTCCTACCTCAAATGACTAAAACCATTTGCGCTATTATGAAAGAACCTACTAATAAGTTACATTCTTATTCAATAATGCTTTTATTTTACGTCATACGCCTACACTAGTTATAATTTTGTCGCATAGTATTGAAAGCATGCGTGCGTCCAAGGTCTCGATCGTGGCCACGCGCGGCCCATGGGTCAGGCAGGACCCGCCGCTATTGGCCAGCACCGTGACACGCAATCCTACGCTTAAAATATCAACGCTTGTTCAAAGAAATGGACTGTGGCCTTTTGATTTACTTAATGACTTGTTTTGGGACGTTTGGTTTTTTTAAAAATGTTTATTTTATGCCTTTGTTTCAATAGTAGAGTGAAACGTATAATCTTAGGTGGCTTTGTTAGTGAAAGAATCAATAATTGAGGAAATACCACGTTTCAATTCAAAGGACCAATCCAGCAGAGTACGGGGAGCTAGGAGGCTCCGTACACTGCTGGTTTGAACTCAACGCGCTGGATAGGAATCCAGAGAGTTAAGTTTCGGTCTGAGTCCATTTGAGTATGCCGAAAGAGTACAATAGTGAATAGATAATTTTTCAAGAGGTTTATTATTTTGATTAACACTATCGCGACTCATAACCACGCTACCTAATATGGCCATGGATACAAATGTGATTGTCCCTGAAAATCCGATTACTCCAGCACGAAAACTCAAGCAAAATGTAATTCACACAGCCCCAGTTGATTAACTCGCGCAAAAAGTTCAACAAAAAGAAAAAAAAACGCAACCAGTCAACAAGGCCACACATACACAAGAAACCTCCAACAAAAGCAAACAGCTGTCGGTTCTCCCCCTGTGTGCAGTTGTCCTGTGTATACAATTCCTAATAAGTGCCTCGCTAAAAGCACTTATCTGGTTTAAAACCCTTTAAATGAAGCAATAAATGCGATGGAATCGCTGTGAGGCACACACTCACGCTGTTTGTTTACGAGGAAAACATTCGCGTTTGTGTTGCTAGGTTGCTACAGAGGTGTCGACAATTGTTTTAGCAATCGGGATTCGAGAGTACCAAATTAATTCATACACGGAATAAATATGAATGCGAATTTAGAGTTAGGATCTTGCTGTGTGTTTATTCAGTTGTCCGAATGCAAAATAGATTGAGAAAATACTTAATCAGATTGATAGTTTAGTCCGGGAGCTTTCGGGTTACATCTATCTTTGAACTTCGAGGTGAACGACCTCATTGAACTGCAACTCGCCCCCGATTCCATATAACCTGGTCACCTTGCTTTGCGACCAAGTATTTTCGCTATCTAGAAAATTCGAAGCCCGCTATAAAAACACGCAAATAACTCGAGCCGCTTGACGACCCTCCTGGAATCGTTCGTCATCCCTAAATCTCTCACGTACAGCTTGGCAAAAAAGTCTAGAAACGGAACTAATTTTTTTGTCTGCTGGCAACATTCTCAAAATAATGACGTTTCAAAGAAACAAACTTCGCGACTTCGTAGAATTTCTATTTCGACCATCAAACGGTGATTGAAATAAGTAAACAGTGAAAAATAATGAATAAAACCATTCAAAGTGCTGGCAGGGAGATTATTTATAAGGTGTACAGGCGATGTTTGGCGGAACATGAAGCCCAAACTGTTCTTTCTGATCTTGACAATATTTACCAAAGAACCGCTGATATGACAGGTATTTAAGAGTTTGTTTTGTTGTTTTTAGTTGAATCAAGTGTTAATTGTTGAACCCAAAGCTGTTTTGAATTGCTTGCATACGGAATAAGTGGAAATATAGAACAATAAACATCGAGCACATAGGTTATGTTTACATTTTGTCTGCATTACTCTGGTATAGCGCGCCTAGATTAATTGATACTTGAGTGACTTGTAGTAAATTATTTTTCTACTTTAACTTTGAGTGTGTTTACAAGGTAATAATGTGTTTGTTGCAGCATTTGCATTAGAAATGTACCAGAAATTAATGTGACATAGACTAAATTACGTTATATTATGTTAAACAAAAATACAGCTAATTATCAAGACCAGATTGGTACGCTATTCGGTTGCAGCGGGTTGCCATACGAACAGCACAGTAGCGCCCTCATTATTTTCTACTCTTTTTTGCCAAGCTGTACACTGTCGGGAACAATTTAAAATTTCCAACCAGAGATCGTGCACAATTTTGACAAGTTTAATGAACATAGTATAATGATGTTCGGTTCAATTAGCGCCGAAGGCACGTTTGTTGTTTACGTTTGGACGCATTGGAGGAGTTAATTGGTAGATAAACACACTAGATTGGATGGACGGTTTATTGCAGTTTACATAGAATATTGTCTTGTGTTAGTTCTAGGATTGTGCACAATTTGATCTTGAGGCTGTTAATTGCTGATTATTATCGTGTAATATTCAGGTGAGTACGTATTCGATTTACCGTGAAGCGTATAACGTAATCAATATTGGATATCTATTGCAATGTTTATTGAAGGAAAACTAGTGGTCAACATGTAGTTTAGTATGAAAGCCTGCCGAACTACCGATCAGTCCACTTTCTTTTTGAAACGAAATTCTTTAACGCAGCTTGTGGTAGGAGTAAGCTGGTAGAAATCGTCACGTAACAAAAATGCGTGCGACTTTCTGTCTCTCTCTCTCTCTGTCTCATTTTATTAAGTATATACTATGGAAAGAGACAGACAGAGAGAGATAGTGTTGAATCCGATAGTGGCGTTTAAAAGCTAATCCAAGAGACGGCTGCGAAAATTTTCAAATTTTTCTTCATGGGTCGTTTTCATGGTTTTTGTGACTGACGAGGGTCCCCAGACCGCACATGTTTTTATTTTTGTGATGTATTTGTGGGTTAGTTACGCTACAACTTCTTAATTTTCTACCTCAGATAAAATTTTGCGATCCCCATACCTAATTGTGAGATCAAAGAAGTTTTAATGAACTTAATTAATTAGTTCACTAATTATATCTTTATAATAGTAAACTACATCTACGCTAATTTCTAATTTTCCAAAAACACCTTTACTTTTGTTGTAGAAGCTGTGTGAGACCTTTTAATCGGTGATATTATGTGCCAAATTATGTGGGCCAGCATCGCTATTCAAAACCGGAAACCCGCGGGAAAATAAGGACAATGGCGGCGCCGCGGCGGACGCAATCTACCGAACACTACACCTGTTACCGACTTACCTAATTAATTCTTTCAAGTGTACAATGAGTTTTTTTTACTACGTGTTTTCTTTGAGGACTGGCTCTGATCCTCCTAATGGAGATTACTTACAACCTATTTCATGCTCCGTTTGTTTGTTCTGTGGGACTGTTTGAAAATTCCGAGCGAATGACTCGCAACGACAGTCGCGGAATATTTAATTTTCTGTCTTTTTATTTTGATGAGCCCATCACCGACGATGCCGTGGAAGTAGCGAAGTTTGAGCCAACAAAATTTAATACACTGTCGTGCCATCGCACGACGAAGAAGAAGCCTTTATCATCTAATTAATTGTAGAACATGCTTTGCCAAAGGAATTTTTTATAAAACAAAATATATTTTTATCAACTCTTGGGCCACTCTACCACGTTAACATAAAAACTGTCTATGAAAATAACAGACTGAATTACATATTCCAGTCTCGTTGTCGGCAGTGAGCATCTCGAAATGAATAGAAATGAAAGCGTCTAGGCAAAGCAAGAACATATCTCTTTAAGGATGCAGCGAATGTTAGTTTTAAAGATTGTGCCCGTGAATGACAAGCAGGCCGAGTACCCACCAGCGTATAAGCCTGCAACTGACTCCGCAAGATTAGCAGCTCATACGGTGTGTATTTCTCTTCAATTTTGGCAGGAATGATGTGGGTTTTAAAATCAACAATGCGGGCTGCGACGTCGGTTTAGATTGCGGTAACTGCGTTCCACAGGGCTTGCCATTTCCTGGTTTTATTGCAGGATTATAAATGTAAGAGAACCGACAGTTTTGTTTAGAAATCGAGTTTTTGCAAGTAGAAAATAATAATTCTGGGAGTCGATCTTTTGCAAGTAAAAACTTTTAAGTTTGGATATCGTACCGTTAAATAACTGGAAAATGTAGTGTAGGTGCTGAATAAATCACCTACTAACTAAAAAAGTTTGTAAGGAAAACACCAAGACAGACATATTTAAACTTTATCTTTAAGATATAATAATATATTAAAAAAATATAAGTACCTACTAAAAACACGTTTTTAATATTCAATGTAGAAATGTTAATTAAAAAAATATGTAGATACCAATATCAAGCGCAGATGCCAAAACAGCAAATGAAAAGACTGTATTAATAATTACCAGAAACCTAATTAATATTTTTAATTATCACAGTACGCCGGTCAAGGATTTAAAACAGGGACTCTTTTCGTTTTCGTCGGGATCGAATTAACATAATTAAATTTCTTATCCTCAGTTTTTTTTCAAAACTCATAAAGAAAGGTCAAAAACCTAGCTTTTGAAGGGTTAAATAAATTAATTATAAATTTCTATTTTTTTTTTTGCGATTTTAACAGTTACAGGTAAAATTATGTGAAACGCTGAGACCCAGGTTTAGAGTGCTTGTATTTCAAGAGCCATGCAGTTATTCCTGTTTCATATCAAAAGGGATTTTGGAAAGATAGTGGTACGAGTATCCTTAAGAGGTCATGACCCGCTGGTATTACTAGTTTCTTGGTAAATAGTGGTAATTCATTAGTAATGCCAAAAGTCCCGTATTATCTATTTTTGGCTGAGATGTTTTGGCAAATCATTAACAAACTATGAAAAATCTAATCGAACCGTCATATAATATCTTATTCAAGAACCCCCACGCCAATGAAAGTAGCTTGTATACCGGGTTCACACGGTTTGATTTTAGTTGAACAACTTTTGTTGTTCAACAAAAATACTTTGAATTTGAAAATCAATTTGATTGACAGTCTTTTCAGACGGTTCAAATCGCATGCGACTTAGCAGTTGATCAACCAAAATTGAACCGTGTGAATCCGGTATTAGGTAAATATTGACAGTCACTTGTGCACTCTATAATAACAAATCCCGCTACTAACCTGCTAGCTTACCTACCAGCTAAGCTTTTTACTACAGCATGAACCATTATTAGCTGAAAACTACTGAATAGCAGAAGAAGACATAGGTACTCGTATAAGTTTACCTAAATAACACGCGCGACACGCACTTTAAAACGAAATCTTGCTTCCAGGGAAGACCACACTACCATTTTGAAACTGTCAAATTATTGTAATTATACAACTGCAGTACAATGCCACCAAATCAAAACAACTCCAGTCCTAAGGTAATTTTAATTTGAGAATAGCACAGGTAGGTTACCTAATGTTTCAGAGTATATAATGATAATGCAGTGGAGCAAACATTGGCGGCCAGCTTGTTGGCTTGGGGCAAACATTTCAGCTGCCCGCGGTATGAAGTCGTTACCAACTGTACCGTGCTTGCTTTGTTTTAAAGGTGAGAGGGGTTAGTTTGCTTTTGTTTTCATCTATTTAAGTTCTAGTTGACCGGCGAACTTCGTACCATCTCCGAATCAATAAGAACGAATGAATGAGAAAATGAATTATCTTAATTTTTTTTCTTGAATTTTTCACATGTTCTAATAATTATTCTGCCAATCGGGCGGCGACAAACCCAACAAATTAAAGATCATAAAAATCGGTCCAGCCGTTCTTGAGTTACAAATGGTGTAACTAACCCGACTTTGTTTTATCACACTAATTTATTATTATGGAGGCGAAAGTTTGTGAGTGTATATATGTTTGTTACATCTTCGCGCACAAACGGCTGAACGGATTTGGATGAAATTTGGTTGACAGATAGTTTATAAACGGAATTAACACATAGTCTACTTTTTATCCTGATATTCCTACGGGATCGACACTTACCCGGGTGAAACCGCGGGGCGCAGCTAGTAGATATATATATATATATATATATATATATATATATATATATATATATATATATATTATATAGATATGAAAAACTAGTTTCTGTCCGCGACTTCGTCCGAGTGAAATTTCTTTTTGTTTCTATATAAAATATAGAAACAAAAGGCATCATTTTTGTTTACCGCTCTTTCTGACTTTTTTTCTTTTTACACAGCTCCTAGGGTTCGTAGAGTGATATAAAATAGCTTATAATCTTCCCCAAGGATTGGGTTACCAAATGCAAAAAAAAATTTCGACTGGTTTGGATTTTCCAGAGATTATCGCGTTCAAACAAACAAACTCTTCAGTTTTATTATATTAGTATAGAAATGGTGTTTGTCCAATAGCTGATGATACGAAATGATAAGTTAAGAAAACCTAGAACTATGTTAGGGAAAATATACTATATGAGGGAGCAAAACTTTATATTATAACGAAATACCTGATGATGTGTTTACATTAACAGATGTTATATACCTATATAAAAAGCCCTAGACGAATACGTTAGGACGAAGTACTAACACGAATGTCACCTATTAAATCTACCTATGTGATCACAGAGACGGTATCTACTTTTATTATATATTTCCTATACATTTCTCAATATGTAAGTGACCCGTATTGTCCTTTTTTTGAGGAATAAATGACATTAAACCGAAAATGAAGCTTAGAAAAATACAATGCTCGCTAACTGCAACTTAATAAATGTTTAAGTTAGCATCACTGGATCACTCATCTTACTATCATAATAGGTACCTAAGTATCCATACTAATATCATAAATTCGAAAGAAAGGCTCCTTCAAACAGGCGCGACACGACACGCGACACAAAGGCACCGCAAGTCGCGCAACGAGCGGTGCCTTTGTGTCGCGCGCGATTATATCGCGTGTCGCGTCTGTTTATAGGAGCCTTAACTCTGTCTGTCTGTCTGTATGTTACCTTTTCACGACTAAACCACTGAACGGATTTCGATAGGCAGAGAGATAGATTGCATCCCGGGGAAGGACATAGTTTTTATCGACATACCTCGCGGGCGAAGCCGCGGGCGGAAGCTAGTATAATATATTCAATATTCCATACATTTTCAATCTCTACCTGTTCATATCTTTGTATCCCGTATAAAAATATTTCTACGTTGATGACATTCTACCTATCTAGTGATAAGTTCCCACCCCACCAGAACTTCCGTGGTGTGATAAGGAAAGCACGCACGGATATAGTTTGCTTTCAGTTTTTCTGCATCCAAACCAAGCACATCATATAAAATAGTCACTGTTATCGAGGGTCGCCATCGACTGATTCTATAGCCATCGGAACTACTCTCTATATGTATAATATGACAATAATTAATGACGTAGTATAATAAAAAAAATATCAGTTCGCAACGGCTGCTCCTGACTTCAGCATTGCCAGTTGTGGAGGCTACAAGTAATCAAGTAAGTATGTCACGATATTACAACGCTACGTCATCTGCCCGGCCTTTTCCCAACTATGTTGAGGTCGGCTTCCAGTCTAACCGTATGCAGCTGAATACCAGTATTTTACATGTAGCGACTGCCTATCTCTCTCGTTGGATGCGTGGAGCACAAAACCAGTCGAAGTAGTGGTGCTTCGGGCAGGCCTATGTCCAGCAGTGGACGACTTTCGGCTGAAATTATGTTGATGATGACTGCCTATCTGACCTCCACAACCCAGTTACTAGGTCATACGTTACCCCGTGGTAAGATTGGTTGTCAGACTTTCGGACTTCTGACTACCCGTATCATATTTATCGCAGTCGGTGTTCTCCGGGACGGGGGCCTCGGGGATCGGGGTACTCAGGGAATAACCCGTAACGACTGTCGAAGATCTATGAATGACAGCCGGGACCAACGGCTTAACGTGCTTTCCGAAGGGTCTCAATATGTAATGGATTGTCATCCATTCACGAACGCGTGGCTTATCCTTCGATGCCCCCGTGCGGCTGTTATTATTTAACCACGAGCCCCTTTAATATGAGAATAGTCGATGCCGTGGTAAAATAAAAACTATATACGTCTCACGAATTCACGATACTAAATCGCTATATAGAATCTTATATTCGTGCTACGGGCACAGATCAAACACATTCACCTTTATCGCAGCACATTTATTATTGACAAGATAATTGTTCCACCTTCCATAACCGAGTACATAGTTACAAGAAAGTTCTCCTAACACATAAATATTCAAGTCACTGACATTACCGTGATGTTCTAGGACAAAAGGCAAGTTTTTCTCCCCAACTACAAATTACTGTTGAAACAAAAACTTTTCAATTATGTAAACGGTAGGTACGCTAAAGGCGACATCTCCCGTTTGCACTTTGTTTATGAATAAACAGTTGTGTGTACTTACTTAGTTTTCTTGTGAATAGGTGCTAAAAACTAGTAGAATATTTGTATTTTTGATCTACGTAAAAGCAACTATTATTTTAATGTTTGTAACGTCTGATACGTGCAAACTTATCGCCTGTCTGCGTGTTAGGAAAAAATCTATAGACTGACTCACTGTGCCTTGCAAAAAGATTAACAAAGACTCCATGGATTGAACAAGTCAATCATAGCCTTCAAGAATTCAACTCTCATAACTCCGGTTCAATGTACGAGTATATTTGCATTAACACGACCAAAAGTTAAAAACTTATAAAAGCAAGCGAGAAAAGCAAAGAGCTTTCAACCCGCTTGGGAATAGCTAAAAGCTTAAATATTAGAAAGCAGTAATCCGTCATAACTTCTACATACCTTAAACAAAACACCAACGGTGGTGTGGTAAGTAAAAGAAAATTCGACAAGGCACCGCGGAGTATGGAAAAGTATTCAATTATGCAGAAGGTCTGCTAAGAGCAAGACGGGGTGCACGCCTCCGTTCCGTTTGCGCATTCACTTATGAATAAATCCACCATTTTGTTGATGCTCACAGCCCCGTAAGATGGACGACTGTATCTCGACTACACACACACATACCTAAATACATTTGTAGTATGCACGTGGTCGCCAAGTTCCAAGTTCGCTGAAGCGTTAACATTTTAAGGCTATAGTGATGTGTATTTGCTCCAGTTCGAAGAGGGGCGATAAAGTATCGGCTATCAATTGCAGCGATACCATTCAAGTTCTTAGAAAATTTGCCAAATGTCTCCACTACACGTCGGCAGACGCGTCCGCGGACGTCGACAGATGCATTAGCAGATGGATCACCACGAGCCGACCACACGTCTGTTGGTCGTTCAGTCTGTGTTAATTCTCGACAGACGCAACTCTTACGTACGCAACATTAAAAAAATGGATGTTAAGACCGTAGCTGCCGTAGCCTCAACAGAATCAATTAATTAAAATAATTACATTATTTTAAGTAATTGTATAGGTAACTTACATTTTTATTTTTATAGAACTTATTTATTGGATTCCACAGGTAGTTTTCTCCTTGATATAAGTCATGAAATTTAAATGTTTCGTCTGTGCTCATATTAGCCATTTCAGCGAACGAGATTTATAGGTAAACGAGAAAAAAAAAACTGCAAGAAGCACGCGTGCACTCTCATTCACGACTACGATAATACTGAATTCACGACTACGAGTCTACGATAATACTGATGCATCATCAGACATGTGGACACACGCCGGACGCTCGCGCTGAAACCCTTTCATCCGTGCCACAAAAACCGACAGCAAACGGATTGGTGGCAGATGCATCTGCCGACGTCAAATGTCTACCACAGGCTAGCTAATTACCCCGTCCACACGTCGGCAGACGCATTCGCAGATGACCATCTGCTGATGAATCTGTCGACATGTACAGGAGGCTAAAAAGACATACAGTTACAATTGAGAAAACGAACACCACGAAGGAGAAATGGATGAACTGTACTATGGAATTTATATTTGACAGCCTCCTAACACAAACAAAGCATCATGATATAACATTTCTCTGAAATGAATATTTCTGTTTTCTTCGAAATGTTAAATCATAATAAACTCGAGCGACATGTATAAGCACGTTCACATTTGAGCGACAACCGCCTGAGACAAGATAAATATTGACATTTGATGGAGCGTCTAATTCAACTTGTTTTTAAATCCGGATAAGCCTGTCTACCCTCAAAAGCAATCTTAATTTTCTTTCGTGGATTTTACTCTCGTGTACCTACAGTATTAGTTAATAAACGTTATTTTAATATAAAAAACATTGAAAGCAAAACTGGAGACGAGGATAAATTTGATGAACGTGACTTTTTAAATGAGACGCATCATGCTGATTTCTTATAAGGCTGACAAGCATGACGAATGGTCGGTATTTTATACCTACGCCAGAAATTGCCATTTTATTTTATATTTCTTGCTTCCCATACTTAAATAGTGCGAAAAAAAAGGCCAATAAACTAATTTCAATCACAGACAAACTTGTGACGGAGCGACTTGGAAGTTATATACGACTCGTATATGGGTAGATTTATTTCAATTTTAGTTTCAATCAGCTACTTCGGTTTTTATGTTATATTCATTGAACTCCTCATGACTAACATAGTTTTAAGCTAACAAAATATGGACATTTAAATAGTCTGAATAAAACATTTTGTTATTATTTATAAAAGTCTCCTTCAAACAGGCGCGACTCGACACGCGACACAAAGCCTCACAAAGGCACCGCAAGTCGTGCGCGATTATATCGCGTGTCGCGCCTGTTTGTAGGAGCCTAAATGCGTACACATCGTAGCACCAGAAATCAAAAACACAAAGAAAAAACTTCGGAAGACGTTCTTCGTTTCGCTTTGTGTTACTCTCCGTCTGTTTACTTATGAGGGCCGGCCGTCCAAGCAAAAAGAGTCCAGTTTTCGGCATTATTTTAGTTTCCGAGATAGGTATACGCCACTTTTGTAAAGTGAAAAAATTGCATTTCGCGATTTGATTATTAATTAATGCTCAATTATGTGCAAGTTCATATACCTAGTAAATGGCTTTATATGATATTTCTAAGTATTAGAAATTTTAAGAGAAAAGTTTAGTAAAGTGGTCGGCCATGTCAATTTTTTTGGAATAAAGTACCGTGTTTTTATTCATTAACGGATTCTAGTCTTACTCTTGGACCTCATGAAACATGTTCTTACGATGGCGTCATGCATTATTCTTTCGATTTTGCCCAACAGATACATTTACCGCATAGCTCTCAACAAATCGGGCCACTGTATTTCTTGACAGGATTTAAAGTCAGTTTATTTGGTGTTGCTGCAGAGCCATTGAAAATATTCGTATTGTACGTAATTCCTGAATCCAGTCCTACAGGGAAGGGAGCAAATGTAATAATTTCAATGCTACTTACATAATTTTTTTGAAAATTTTGGTATCTATAGGCGAAAAAGGTGCCGTTTTCACGCAGATAATTGTGCTGGTCAAAATAAGAATAACTTTGTCATGCAATATGCAACATGGTGAGTTGTAACAGGCAGACACCGAAGTTTCCACGTCTTTTCTTCCCGTGGGTCATACCAAGTTTGCTCCCGACATGTATTTCGGTCTATTCAAAAAAACTTTCAGGAAATGAGAATGTAATAATTTAAAGGATGTTCTTACAGCTGCTGTACAAGCTTGTCCAAAACCAAAATCAATAGTAGCTGTTCATACTGGTGATGAGAAAGGAAAACCTTTGTGAAAACTTACTACTGGGTAAATTTTTTACAACCTGATTCTGTAACCATTAACCAACTTCTGCATTTCTGTCATTTTGAAACGAATGAAAATAATAGAGGGCACATTATGTTACGAAAAAAATACTGAAAGTCAACCAACTGTAGCAAAGGTTATGAACCCGAATAAGGTATAATACGGTTTTCCTTGAGAAAACCCCTGCAGGCAAGATCTTACGAAAGAAAATCTTATCTTTATAATAACATTCGTGAACACGTTAGTGAAGAATCTAAATATATTTTATGCCCGAAACCCATTCCAAATGTTAACGAACCAAGTTCCTCTAGGTCTAGCATTCCTAAAGATCACAATTCCGTGCCAACAAAATCTGTTCAGAAACAAGTCATAGGATCAGGTACGAGGAGGAATTTATATTTGTCCAAAACGTAAGTTAGAAATAAGTAAAATAGCAGGTAGAACAAATTTTTGTCAAATTTTGGATTCTGTAAAAAAAAATCTGGTCTTGTTAATTTGTTAGTTCCTAAATAGAGTAAGAATACTTAATTTTAGTTTTTTATTGCATCATGCTGTCGTATTTACCCACTTTTTACTAAATACCGACAAGTGAACCCTTTTACTAAACTATGTATCAATCCTTTATTTCGATAGTAGGCAATTGTTTATTTTGTAATGTTACAAAATTAAATATAATTTATAAGTTGATTTCATGGAGAGTATTATAGTTTTTTTTTCAATCAAACTTTGAAAATAATTTTCTCAAATCAAGCATTTTCAGAGTTTCAACTACAAATGTCTGATAAAAAAAATGTGCCAGTTTTTGAATATTTTTTTAATCCTTATTATTAATTGACTATTTTAGATATCGAATCTAGTCTTAAAGCAATACCCCACTACTGGACCCTTTTCGCGTGGAAGCTCACATATTATTGTCCTTTTGGACGTCACTCTCGTCATTAATAAAATACTCAAGTCTCTTTTTTGTCAATTGGTAGATTTTTTCTCTTTGAACTGCGTGTAGTGAGTTTGTCATCCCACTTAATAGGAACGCTTGAAGGTTTCAGGATCTAAACAAGTGCAAAAGGTTTTCTTTTCATAAAGGGGACAAACATGCTGAATTTTATGCTTTAAAATGTGTAACGGCTGTTACAATGGACACGATAAATTAATAATGCGACACTTCAAAATCCCAGTAACCTAACCTAATTCAAATATTTCCTCTTATTTAGAAATTCACCAAAGACAAAAATATGGTCAGCGTATTATGCAAATAAAGAAGCACATATTATTGTCCCCGAAGAGATCTACCTCAATTTAGGACCAGCTAAACGGGGACCTCGAATTAATTTGCTTAAAATGGCCTCATTTACCCAAAAACAATTCTTGTTCGGGAAACTCCCGAACAAGAGATAATATTAGGTCCTTACATATGAAATTAGCGTTTTGTCCTACTGACCACTTTGATCTGAAATATCTCCTCTTTGGTTAAGAATTCCAAATTCAAATTTATACATTCATTTAAGTAGCTGGTACATTTGAGTTTTGAAAACAGTCATTCATTTGTTTTTTCCTCATTATTTTTTTCTTTGGCGTCGCTTATTACCGCACAATGGAAAACATGAAATATCGGTATATTTACGAGTACGAGTTCTACCGTGGCACCAGTGCTGCAGAAACAGCTCGAAGGATTAATGATGTGTACGGCGCTGGTATCGCAAAAGAAAGCACGATACGTTTTTGGTTTCAACGTTTTTGTTCTGGAAATTTCGACCTTCAGAACCAACCCCGTGAACGGCCGGAGACCAAAGTGGAAAATGAAGAATTAAAGGCTATTGTGGAAGCGGATCCATCACAAAGCACTTCAGAGATAGCTGCAGGCTTCGGGGTAAGTGATAAAACTGTATTAATCCACTTGAAGCAAATCGGGAAAATAAAAAAAACTTGAACGATGGGTACCTCATGAATTGAGTGAATCGAACTTGTAAACACGCGTCGACTGCTGTGTTACTTTGCTCAACCGACACAATAATGAAGGGATTTTAAATCGAATCAATACTTGTGATGAAAACTGGATATGGTACGATAATCGGAAGCGCTCGTCGCAATGGCTGAACCCTGCAGAACCAGCCAAATCCTGCCCTAAACGAAAATTGACTCAGAAAAAGTAACTTGTGAGTGTTTGGTGGACTAGCGCCGGTGTCGTTCACTACAGCTTTCTAAAATCAGGCCAAACGATTACGGCAGATATCTATTGTCAGCAACTTCAAACCATGAAGGAAGAACTAGCTGCTAAACAACCGAGATTGGTCAACTGCACAACAAACAACCACTAAGTTAGATTAGCTACAATTGGAATGTCTGCGACATCCACCGTACTCCCCGGACCTTGCTCCAACAGCTTACCATTTTTTCCGGAATTTGGACAACTTCTTACAAGGAAAAAAATTCAACTCCGATGCGGCAGTCCAAACCGCCTTCAAAGAGTTCATTGAATCTCGCCCCCATGTTTTTTTTAGTAAAGGGATCAATGAACTACCTATGAGATGGCAAAAGTGCATAGATAACAACGGTGCATACTTTGATTAATTAAATATATTTTACAAAAAAAAAAATACTTTATATTCCTCCCGTACAAAACGCCAATTTCATATGTAAGGACCTAATACTTAACATTTTATGATGTATTAATTTAGTGTAATATGTATGAAGCCTGGTCTCATAACCGAAGCCCGAAATCTACTTTGCTCCCATATTCGAGGTTTTATCATAAAATTTAACGTTACATAATAAACTATGTATTTCTGAGTAACGAGAAGAGATTTGAACGCTCATTAGCTCAATCGTAAGTGAATATTGGAGCAGGTAATTACCTAAATGTTCTGTTGTTCACAAACTAAACTAAATTTAAGTTCTGTGCATCTTTTTTTCTTCTATTTCATTAAGAAAAGGACAGACGAATTTTAGTTTAGTCAAATTAATCAGCGCCTGACGTAAATTGACGTAATTTTAGTAGACAAGTTTTTAATCACGTCGAAACTTGTACACACTCTGACACCTGACACTACTCCAGTCGTAGACAGAGAATATCCAGTAGTGTCAGGCGCTGATTAATTTGACAGGACTAAACTAAAATGTATCTTCTGTCCTTTTCTTAATGAAATAGAAAGAAAAAGATTCACAGAACTTTAGTTTAGTTTGTGAACAAGAGAATCGGCACCATTATGTGAGTGCCTCATTTAAAATTCAAATCCTGGCTTGTTAAAATTCTTTAAGAGAACCTATCCCTTTAATTTCGTAATTTTAAAAGATACCTACAAAATATAACACGACGAAAAATGCTAAGGGTCGGTAGATACTTATCTAAGTACTTAAAAACTCTTCTGAAACGAATTTAAGCATTGTAATTTATTCTTAATAGAATATCCCTTTCAATTTCCTTTTTCCATAAAACCGACCCTAAATCCTTTACTTTCCAAAAAATTGTTAAAGGTAGGTTCGGGTGTTATCCCGTATTCCAGATAGTTAGCAGAAGAACTTGCTTACCTGGTTAATTAGCAAGGTAAAACAATATAAACATCCCCAACGGTATAACATACCACGGTAAAATCCGAAAATGTACAACTAACTTTGATATTTGAAGCCGAATACAGGTAAGTTTAGTAGCTATAAAGATTTCATAATTCCTGTAATTCTGTGTTATTTGCAGTACTTACGTAGGTATAAAAAAATGAATTGGGCTAAATTTAGGACGAGTCCTAAGGTACAGACTGACGACGAGCATATACAAATCTACTGTAGTTCTTCATTATTAGTGCAGTAAATGCACGTTAAACGAAACACTGAGCAGACAGAAGAAACTTAGTATACACTAGTGTATAAGTACATAAACAGTTCCCGCAACGAAAAGCAAGTTATATTATAACAATAAGGTGGAAAACTCAAACAAAGGAAACAACAGTTTAGTTCAGGCAGCTAATTTTGGTAGGATTGGTGTTAACCTAGGCGATTTAACACAAACAAAGAACAACAGAAGCATGCTTATAGAAGCCAACCAATGAATGGTGCCAAAGAAAACAAAACAGCTTGATCGATGCAGTTATAAAAAATACTGTTCGATATACCTACTTAATCTTAAGACAACCGAGGACAAAACCCTGTCCCTTTAATACAGGCAATCGTCAAAGACTTGAAGATTAAAATGATCGGTTTTTTTCCTTCGATAAAGATTGCCATTTGATAAAGCGGTGCCGGATCCAAAACGAGGAAATGTTATTAAAGAAATGATGGAAAGTGTGTTCAAGGACATTATGATGTATTACTTAGAGATAATATTTCTTTCCCTTTTTTTAATTTTTGAACATTACGCTTATTTTACTTTATATTCTTGGCAATTAATGTCGCAAAAAAAATTATTTAGCTAAGTATATCAAACTTTACGTAAATAATTCTTCACAAATAACAAAAGAATCGCTGTTCGCGTGTCAGTTGTCCGCCGGCAAATAAACCTATTTGGCAGTGAGACGGCGTAACTTGCTACTTTAGTGCTCAACTCTCGTCCGCAACCCCAAGAGTTTTAAACTTTACAGAACGCCACGTTTTATACTAGACGATTTACTAGCGCCCCACAAAGTGTGTAACTGAACGGTTTTGTGTGACTAATTGTAAAAGGAAGTTGCTAACTTAAATTGAACAATTCTTGGTCGTTTA
This sequence comes from Luperina nickerlii, assembly GCA_963855955.1. Lineage (NCBI taxonomy): Eukaryota > Metazoa > Arthropoda > Insecta > Lepidoptera > Noctuidae > Luperina > Luperina nickerlii. The sequence continues at coordinate 3,730,156 of OY979663.1, forward strand.
AAAAGTTAATTGCGATGCGGAGGCAAAAGTTATGCATTAGTGATGGAGACGGGACAAAAGCACCAACGTTTAAACTTGGCGAGTTGTATCATCTTAATATACATACGGCTTTGATGTTCCTTTCCTCGTTATGACGAGACATCCAATTACGATCTTTCAAATATTTTACTTAAAAACTTCAGCAGAAATGATTTACAAGAAACTAGAATTCTCGCGATATTCATTAAAGGTCGTTTACATTGGCGCTACACTCGCCGGTCTTCGAGACGCAACGAGTTTCCAGCACGTAACGGCTGCAGATGTACCTAATTGTCGAACAAATTGTCGACGGCACGTCTACATCGCCTTGTTTTATTGCCGGGAGACTAGATTCATGCAAACAGTGCGAAGATTGGTGTGGCGTCATTACCGTTTGACGTGAGGAATGAGATGTGAAATTGAATTCAAATTGAAAAAAGCCAGGTGGTTTCGCAAGGCTGTTTAGAATGTTTTAATAACAGAGAACCAATTTCCGTGTGATTGACATATAATTTGCTACTCATACAATCCTGGACTTATAATAGTTCACACTTCGCCTTGCAAGATGATAAAACTTTCATCATCATCGCGTCTTAACAAGATAATTAATTAACATTATACAAAAAAGTATATGGAGAATCATATTTTGGACAACGTTAATCCTGTCATAGACCGGACACCACTGCACCCAGTTTGATGGATGTGAAATTACTAAAATTATTCATGATGCGGAGGCTTCTACGAATTGCCGTTTCTGTGTCAAAAAATAGAAAAACGATAAACTCGAAATAATAAAGGCAAAAGCACAAAAAATAAATACAATTCACGACCCAATCGAATAAATCATGAGCATGTTTGCGAAATTAAAACAAGTTGGAGATTTAATCATAATACCGAGCGAGTTCATAGTACGGCCGGTCCTTGGCCCGGCAGAGGGCACTCCAGCCTGCACTTTAAACACTCCTGTATTTATCTGCTGCCTTATTACCGGATGCCAGAGCTAAGAGGCGTTAGAATGTCCTCATAATAAAAGTTTTAATAACATTTCTTGCGAATTCGTGACTTTCAAACAAATGAGTTTCGAGTCTTAAGCATTGTTGTGTGAAATATACGACGAAAGTATTTGGATGTAGCGAGAGGGTTTAAGAAACCACTTACGGCGAGAATCCACAGGACTTTAACCTACAATCCACGTACAACACCAACATCTGCGTATACGATACTACAAGTTGATCATTTTCTAATTCTTTATTCCCCACATCTCATTAATAATCATGTTCTGATTATCCATAAAGTGGCAAGCGCCGAAGTTAAACATCAAATCTCAGCAGGTAACGTTTAAGCTACCTTCATCAACTGGAATTACGTGTTACGTCATTTTGGCATTAAACCCTGGATAATTGGAGTGAAATTATTTGCCAACCGAGTTATCAATTTAAATAGATTTAACATCGTTAATGAGAATGTTTCAAATCCAGGCTTAAGTTGAATAGAATGACATGTAGGTACGTAAATCAATATGGAGTTAGTTGGGCATGCGGAGTTTTAGCTGAGCGCTTAAGCTCCGCATATATTATCACATGATCATGATATTTATCCGTCCAGTTGCCCGGCTGTCACTGACATTTTAATTGGAGCTTAAGGAGAAACTTTTGTTTATGGTGAGAATGCTTTTGTTTCTTGGTCCTTTTATACGTAATAGCCATTTTTCACCACGTTTTCCTTTACCATCACTCTTTCCTCTCAGCATTGTAGTCATAAATAACACGAAAAAAAAAATTAAACAAAGAAATTAAGAGCATTAACAGTGACGTTTATTACAGAAATTACCTTAATAAAATTACATTAGGCACGCTGGCACGATCACTTAATTTCAAGGGTGATGGAGCTCGTCCGGTTCACTCGAATAAATGACCAAAATGTCCTACTGACTACAGGTAAACACGTGGATCGGTCTGGGGTGACAAATTGTCTTGAATTAGATTGGCTAATAGAGATTGATTGGTTTGTCCATCGACGTCTATTGTCTGATCATTGGTTGTGACCGTTTCTTCTGTTGTTTAGTCTGCTGAACCGCGGGGGTGTTGTTAATTGGAAGTAAGTGAGTCATATCTTTCTTTTGCAGGGATATTTCTTTGCCATTTTGTCCATCAAAACGACATCCAATTTATTACCTATAGATAATTTCATATTTTCAATGACCTATGTTGGAAGTATATCGTGTCTTTATCCACTTGACCTATTGATTTGAAAGAAATGGTTTTGATAAACCCCGTTTTGTATGTATATTTCGGTATTTCATAGCACTTCTGAATTTTTATGAAAACCTTTGAAGCATAAAACACACGAAGCAAAAATGAAACGAAAGCACAATAAATAATTAAATTAATTATAATGAAACATGAAACTTAATGTCACGTTCGTAAAGGCCGGTATGCATCAACGGCGCATGAATGTCAATTAAAATTGTTTTATTATGTCGACGATGTTAATGAGTGGATGAAAATAAGCCGACGATGGGACGAACGATATACGGTAATGGTACGGATGATGGGGCCGGACGACCAGTCATGCGAAACCTTTTGAGTAGGTATGGAGGATGGCAGTAAAACTAAATAATCGATTGATAAAAAGAGGAAAGCAAAAGATAATTCAATTGGAAGATTGGAGGCAGTGAAAATGGAAGAACACTTTCCGAGTACCTTTTGTTGACTTAGAAGGTAAAAGACAATATTACTGACTCCATGGCGGCTCAGAGCAGAGACTTTATGAGCTTAGTAACGTGTACCTACTAGAATGTCTGTAATTTTAAACTAAATGTTCGTCCCTAGGCTCGTTCAACATAGAACAAAGGGAGGTTGCCCTTTGTGCTACCGTATTACAACTATACAGGATAGTGTACTCGCATCTGGTGTACGTGATTAATGTTTGTATTTCTGTCTGTGTCCTGCGTCAGGTGCCATCTGTTGTGTCCGCTAGGCCCGTAAAACATTTAGAAATAGCTAGCATTTTTATTCTGTTAAAATCAAACTAGCATTTATTTCTATTAAATCAATGGCAGGCACTTTTAAATTGTCAAGGAATTGGTCAGTTAGAACTATGAAGCTAGTTGCCAATTCCCAAACGTAGTTAGTAACCTAGGTTGTCCATTAAAAACTGTTGGAATTGGCTAGAATTTGCTTGAAATAATAATTACTTTTACTTGTAAATAGCTCCGGCTGAAAACTATTACAACAAGGATCGAGCCAATGAATCTTGAGCATTTATTTTATTCAGTGGGACCTTGAAAGACTCTCAAGACATTAAATTGGCAAGACGTAACAGTATACTAGCTGCGCACCGCGGTTTCACCCGCATAAGTGTTGATCTCGTGGGAATATCGGGAAGAAAAGTAGCCTATAATGTTAATCCAGGGTGTCAGCTACCTCCATACGAAATTTTATCAAAATTGGTCCAGCCAAAGAAGTAACAAACATATAAACACACACACAAACTTTCACCTTTATAATATTAGTGTGATTACTATGAAAGTACTTTCTGAAATATATTTAACGTTATGAATATATTTCTGAGTGCTAGTGGCCCCAAGATAGATCTTGGAGGGAGCGAGTACTTACATATTTTATTTATAATTTATTCCTTTCTAGAAATATATTCTGAGTGAACCATTGCCTTGATAGAAGAAGAACGCCCGCGATGTATGTTCTGAAATACCTATAACATTTTTTCGCAGAGGAATGAAGTAATATTGACAGATAGATTTCGTAGAAGCTTAGCAAAAGAATAATTCAGTAGAGTAAATATTTAATAGCCGAGTATGTATTCCTAACTTCAGGATTAGTTTAGCGAGTTCTAGAACAATTTTTCCCAGAATAAAGGCTCGTACACATAGGCGCGACGCGACACGCGACACAAAGGCACCGCAAGTCGCGCAACGAGCGGGGCCTTTGTGTCGCGCGAGATTATATCGCGTGTCGCGTCTGTTTGTAGGAGCCTTTTTACAAATTGGCAAACAACTATATTGGAGAATTAAAAAGTAGTTATAGCAGCAGCAGCATTTTATATAAGGTTTCTTTTTAATAAGTTAATTAATAAAAATACCCGTATTTCTGCGACTTGTACTTGTATTTTCTATTGCTCCAGGTCAATCCATGTTCGCTTTTACGAAACATATCAGCCAATACTGTTGCCACTGCTGAGCCACAGGCTTCCTTTCTTCGAGAGGAAGTAGGCTGTAATCTACCACGCGGGCCCAGTGCGGGTTGGTAGATGTCACATGACTTCGAATTTTTGGTTCTAGGACATGCTGGTTTCCTTACGATGTTTTCCTTCACCGTTTTGAGAGCAGTGGTGATGAAATCATTTATACAAAGTAAGTAAGGTTCGAACCCACGACCTACGACTCGTACAGTACCCGGCGATAAATATTGCACATCGACCTTTGGAAAGAGACAATCGGCAAATTTCGGCTTCGTAGAGCGTTATCTCTGTCGCACGAAATACAAACAGTCCGGTATCTATTAGGAGCTGTTAAAACAATTATGGATTTGCTTCTTTTGATAATTATTTTTATTCTTTGTATAAAATCGATAGGATCGAATAGGTCGATGTGCAATATTTATCGCCGGGTACTGTATGTTCGCTTTTAGATTAATGCAATTTAGTTCACATATTGACACTATGTGACTTTCAAAGCTTCTAATTGTTCACTGTGTACTCTATCTGTTTTCAATCAATAATTCAAAGCACACAAAATTCCAGCAAATAATCGCCTAGCACGTTAACGACCTGTCTAATGCACCCACGGCGTGATGCATCGAGCACGCGACAAGCGCATACAAAACGTGATGAAGTTTGCACGCAGTTAGTACATAATGGATAACAGGCTTTAATAATTTATGGTTTATGGTCTAAATTGAAGGAACAATGGTCTTTTGACTGTTGGTGACACTTATTTACCGGCGCGGCGTGTTGAAGAACAATGATGGCTGTGTTTTGTTTTGTGAGAGATGAAATTGGGCGACATTTTTTTATGTGGAGGCGTGGAGGTGTGGTAGGAGTTGATCACTTTATCGTAACGTCGTGCTTAGGTATTGTTTCCTTTAGGTCTGTCAATCAGAGTTTCAAAATACATATGTATTTGTAAAGTGCTTAAATACCTTAGATGCTTTGTCATCTAAGCATTTTATTGAATCTAATAAAATACCTTCTTAAGAATATGACCAATTCAATTACAGAGTTGCGCAGTCAACATCTGGAATTTGAATATTTATTATGATTATTAAGTCAATAACCCATTGTTTAGTGGGCTATAAAATAAAATTTTATTGTACAAGGTCTGAAATTACATAAACAGTAACTCACAGTACCCGTTAGAAGACAGTAAATTACCTATATTTTTGGACGGACCTCACTTGAAGAACCCGCTAAGTTAGAATACTACGATCTCTCGTTGGTTTGTGTTCGAAACCTAAACAAGTTCATGTTTTTGATCAAAAAACTGGATTTTCTCAGGTTTATGAAAACATAAAGTAATAATTTTGTCTTCTTCCGGTACTAGATCAAAAGCCTGGGTTTTTAATGAAAAACCCGATTTTGTCATAAACCTGCGACATATGTATATACATTTCCAGTTTTAGCTGACCTCGCATTGTATAGAATTTTCGTACAATGAGAAGTCCGCTTATACTGGAAATTTATAGCTTGATATGTCGTCGTGCGTACCTATTAAAAGTTTCGGCTATGAATTGGTTGTACAGACGCTAGCACATCTAACTACCAGAAACTGACAAATTTTCCCAATCAACTTTGAACCTTATGCTTAAGCGATAAAGTTGAAAATCCTACCTAAGCCAATTAAAACTTCCACAGCAAATAATTAACAAGCAAAGGATAAAACATAATTTTCAACAAAAAAATTTTACAACATGGCGTAAATATCAAGATTACATCACCGCGAAGTGCCGGGAGCGCGTCACTGGGACACGCCATGAATGTTGATAAGAGGGTGCTATTCGAAATACTCGTAAAACCCGCATAAATATCCCGCTTATAAGACGGGAGACGTGCAAACGCATGAACTTACGTTTACTTTACGCAACTTACCCCATTTAATGTAAAGTAAAGCAACGCTATACGTTTCCCATCTCACACGTTAAATATACAAAGACCCAATGGCTTTCCAGCAGAAAAATGTTAGTTTTTCAAGATAAATAATGCGAAAAGCAACCCTCATGGTTTGTTTTCGGATGTTGATTTGTGAGTCTACGTAAATAACCTCGCCCCGCACAGCAAAAGGTTCCCTAGAAATATATTTAAAACAATGACGTGAAACTCTCTGACACGGAAGCTTTAATTTTAGATGGATTCTGAATTATTCATGTAGTTGTTCACCACAGAGATTGTTGTCAGACCAATTATAAAATGGAGCTCGTACCAAAATTGCCTCGAGGGGGGAAAACAGTATCAGTTGCAAGTTACAACGAACTATTTTCCCTGTTCTGGATCCCTAGACGACAGGAGCCCTAATCCTTTTCAAAACGAATTCTAGTCCAATCTCTTCAAGTTCTTTCCAAACCAATATTGATTCTAGGTTTCTGAACAAAAACTGTCTCCGTTCCCACAGCGGTAATAAAGGTGTACACGTACACTTTTCTTTTTTCTCATACCTTCGTGAACTTTCCAGAAAACGAGTAAGGTGAATTGATTTACGCTGAAAGTTGGACAGTTAGTAAATGAAGAAACGTCTCGAAGGAATGCAGAGGGGGGATCGTACTACTTGCGAGTTTTCTACATTTTCTTCCGAGATAGAGTTTCGCCATGGATTTATTTTTGATGAAAGTTTACAATGATATTTGAAATTATACGTGGAGAGTGGAGAATGTAGAAGTTTTGTTGGGGGGTAAGGAAAAATTACAAATCCCTTATACGCCCTAGGGAAGGCGGGTCGTAAAAGGCGACGATCCCTAGCATAGGATTGATGGCAGCTATGTATAGTTTTAGCTATCCGGCTCGAATTGGAGATTCGGGAGAAAAACCCATCTAACAAATAGCATGTGTTTATTTATTGACAACGCGCTGCCAAATCCTACCTACGTATGTAGGCTTATATGTATATTGAACCACGCTATGTGTTGAATATACAAACATATGGAAACTGCAAGTATCCAATGAGTCTAAAAATAAATGTCTCTTATTTAATACAAATACGTTCGATTTCATTTATCTTTCATGACCTGACATCTCCGCTCTGATACAATGAATTCCTCCCCTTCTTGACATAAGGCTTGCGCGCATTAAAATCCCCTAACATTACCGTCCAACGACATCTCGTTTACTTGTCGTTACTACACGGCACAAAATACTCAAACACACGCTCTTTCTACCGAAACAACTTTGACGGAAAGTTGCTGAAAACAGACATATGACCTCGGTAAAGGGTTCCGAAACCTAGTGTTACGGTTGCGTAACCTTTTTTGTGTACGTATAGGGGATGGTTCATTGTGGTGGGTTAGGGTAAGTATGAACAAATTTGGAGCCTTAAGATGTCTAATATTTCGTTCTGGGGAACCACATCGTGAATCAAGAAACATTCACTTCAAGATTTTCCAAAAAACACACATAAAACAAGAAAGTTTTTTGTTTATTCTGCACTAATAAGACGCACATAATTAAGGCTCCTTCAAACAGGCGCGACACGACACGCGACACAAAGGCACCGCAAGTCGCGCAACGACCGGTGCCTTTGTGTCGCGCGCGATTATATCGTGTCGCGCCTGTTTGTAGGAGCCTTTAAATAAACATAAAGTACCCACTAATACAAAGTAGCCAAAAGCTTAGTGTTCATAAACACATACATGGGCCTGGCATCGAACCCGGCTATTTTCCTTTAAAATCGCATGTTGGGGAAATGCTGGTGGTCGTTTCTCCATAGAAACCCTCTCGCCTGTTTTCTTTCTGGTTAATGAGCGTAAAGCAAAGTTTTTTTACATAATAATAAATATTAACTACTTGTATGTCCCTATGTTTTCCTTTTCGATGATACATTATTTTTACTAAGCACTAGAACCCTCAAAAAATGCCGATTTAAACCGCTGTCAACAGAGGCCTAGTGTTCAAATTTGACAACTATTAACGAAAAAAGAAAAACATAGTGACACAGTATAACATATCCTTCTTATTCAGTTTGTGAAATATCTTTTAAATTGGTCCAATATTGGAGGAGGAGACAGGCGAGAGCCAAACCTCGAATTACGACTTTTTACTTAGGATATTTCAAAAGTCTCTCCGACCGCATTTCCTCTTAAGCTTATTCGATGAAGTAGTTTTTCTCAATTCTAAAATCGAGCGCGTTTTTCCTTAAAACAATGAATCTCTCTCAATGAATCACCCCCTATACAACAAAAAAAAAAACTTAGCTGGCAGACGGCAGCAACTTAAAAGCAATTTATATAAGGAATATAGTCGGATTTCAGTTTTAAATCGAAATGATCTTTCCTCGGGTTTGCGACCAATATTTACTTAAGATTTATTTTAAAGATCCTGCGTAAAAGGTCTCTTGAGTTTCGGGTGAAGTAAAATAAAGAGGGGTTTGCTTTAAATCTTTTTCGTTTTTATCGCGAACTATCGAAGTGATTGATACATAAAAAGTTCGAATTCTTTTTGAATTTGTAGGTTTTTTAGATCGTTTTAGTTTTATGAACACAAGCTATTCTAGAAAAAATACTTTTAGCCTAACATCTAGGCTCTACCCAATCATGTTAGGGTCTAGAGCTAATTTATTAATAAAAACTACGTCTTTACCACGCCGTAATTAATTTTAGATTAGGTGAGGTACCCTTTATTTGTTCTAGTATAGAAATAAACAGCTGGGCGCCGCGCCGGCGCAAAAAGCCCTACAATAACTTAGGTAAACAATTGACGTCTCACGTCTGCGTTGATTACGTCTAAATATAACTTTTAACAACATAAAACTTAAAGTCTTATAAAACTTGTATTAATAACGTCAAGGCTGTAAAACAAAAACATTCCATCACAAAATATCATATTCCCGGACCTAATTTACATAAAGTAAGTTCGTTGTTTGAACCACTTGGGTACCAAACTTAGGTCCGGCCGCTTTATCACTTTTTGTTTGAAGTTTGTGCATTAGGATTAAAAATAAATGTTTCTTTCTTTGTTTGAGCTGATTTCAAAAGAATTTCCGGGAAGTTTTGTGGTGTAGTTTCATTAAAGAACAGGAGTTGCTCTATCTAGAGAGTATAAAAATTCCATAAAATTCTGGCATTTGCGAGGGCTAGCCGATCAGCTAAGAAAACCATGTTCCCGAGGGTATTGAGAAAAGAAGGATATGAGAAGGCGGTGCGACAACCACTCACACCGTCAAAACGGATTTGTAAGTTATTTGGTCAACGGGTGGTATTTACTTTCGAGCGTTTGGAGGATTCAAATGAATACACACAAACTTCGTAATATTATGTACAGACGCCAGCACATCAAGCTACCCGAAACTGGCGAATTTTTCCAATCAACTTTGAACCTTATGCTTTAGAGATAAGTTCAAAATGTATTAAAGAAATTTGACAGATTGTAGTAGCTTGATGTGCTGGCGTCTTTACCTATAGTCCGAGCGGAACTAATTGGCCGCGCCTTGGGTGGGGTCAGAGGTGAGGGCGGCGGGGTTGCCAATATTGTTCGCAACGCACGACGCACGTACATACTGAGTAATGACAAAGCGCCCCCGCCCCTCCGTCCCACCGCTCACATACCTAAGGCGCGGCCAACTATAGTTCCGCGCGGACTATAGTCGGGTAGTAGTAACAAATACCTTATTCTCGTTCTTATTCTAATACAAAATGTTGTATTCAGAAACGACACATTACTAATGCAAAACAACCTCTGCTGCACTGGAGTTGCCAATAGTCTAAGCAAGCTATTGCAGTTTACACTATTGTGTATATACTTGATAGAACAAGCTTGTGGCGTTCTAATCGGGTCGCAGCCAACCACTCGATATCTGAATGGGTGACATCGGCTTATCTACTGTCCCAATTTCCAGATCGGCACTGCGGTCTTATAAAGGGGATATTCAAAGGCACTTTCCAAATTAGCCTACATCTATAAACGCAAATGAAATACAACAACCAATACACACCCCAGAATAAGGCGCTGAATGAGCTGCTACTTAGAGAACCCTTCATTTGCACTCACAATCGAGACTTTAGCTGTGGAGGGCTACTATTAGCAGTTTCCTTGTTAAAAATTGTTGTTTACTCTCCCCCGAAGTCGAACGGTGAATGGATGTATCGGATATGCCACGAATTAGATTATTATCAAGAAGCGCAAGATCGTCGGGAGTCGGGCGAACGGTAAGTTCATTTTGCAGTAGCTCGGCGAGAAACACGACATTTACGTTCCCTACATACTGATGGATGTTTTGAGAGATACTTACAGAAAATAAAAATGAAATTTTAAGACGTTTTGTCATAAAATGCAGTAATAACTCGTATAAATAAATTTCTACACGAGTTACTTTATGGCAGAGAATATTTCAATATGTAGTAAAATAAACATCATGTTTGCAAAGTGTAATAATTTAGAATTTCGGCGGAATTAACTCACGTTACTTGCGCACGTGGTAAATATAAAACAAAATATTATTTTGGTACACAGAACGGTTGAATAGTACGTCAGTCCGAAGCCAGATAAAAGCTTTGTAGCTAATACAGTGTAATTAACAGAAAGAACACGTGGCTTTAATGCCAAAACTCTGGTTGAACAACCCATAAGCCGTGGTTCGTAAATGAACAGTGAAAGCAGTCTACAACCGCAAATCTCGTTGATCTCTGCCCATCGGAAACTCTCCCTTGGTAATCCCTCCCCTCCCAAACTCATTATTTATTATTTTTTATCTGACATTCGACGCTGCCCTCCTCGAAAATGGTGCGAAGACGTCGACATTTTCGTTCAAAATGATATTGTGACGTAGAACTGTTATCTTACGTATATTTTGGGCACCTTCACCGTATCAAGGGGGTTATCGTGGCAAATGCAATCTCAAAGCTGTTTTGGAATTGCACTTAGATGGTGACGTCACAAATGATAAAATAAGTGAGGGCTCTAATATTGAAGCTATATTAGGAGATATAAAATATTTCATTATGGTAGGCGCTGTAAAAGATAGAGCAGCGTATTTATGTATCACGCTTCATCATGCGTGGTGATATCGCCCAGGGTTGCTCATTGTACCGGGCTATGAAACATGCTTATGTTTAATAGTAGACGTGAGCGAGCTTAATAGTCACAAAACAGACCTTAATGCAGGGGCCAACGGAGGTATTGCTATTTTTAATATGGACATGGCAGACCAAAAAAAAACAGTATATATTATACGCTCATTCACCAAAAGTTGCTAAACACCGACAACGAAGTCACATCGCATTTTTTATTATAGCACAGAAATCCCTAAACATTGCTGTTGAGACTGGAAAACATGTTCCATATATAGGGAGGCGTATATTTTGGGGAGGGTGAGGAGAAGCCTCCCAATGACGTGTTGCTTATAGCCTCGCATTTAATGTGAATAAGATGTGTCAGCGAATCTTGTTTTTTTCTGATACAATTTTATCAATATTGGAGAATTCATTTAGAATAGATCTTTATTTGCACAAAAAGTAGGTACAAGTTACAGATGTTAAGTTTAACGATTACCTGCATGTTAAAACTTTTTTCTCATTAAGTGATTATGTAAATCTTTTGAGAAATAAATGACATTTGAACCGTAAAATGATCTTATACTAAAATCCATTATCATCATTCTATTTGGACTGTAATGACGCTTGAGTCTTGAGTCAACCTTTTCTTTCGTTTTGTTTTTGGTGCTATGGTCTTGCATTCGGTCGATCGATAAGTCTCATGTATTTTATCTTTATAAAATGCACATCCTTGCGTGAATTTGGATTGTGCTGTTAACTACGTATTGTATTACTAGCTTTTGCCCGTGCCTTCGCTCGCGTATCGGAAAATATTCCACAGAAATGTACTACCGGGATTAAAACTATCCTCCGGTTACACTGGAAGCCAACCCCAAATCAGTTGGGAAAAGACTAGGTAGATTGAAGATAGTTTAAAAAGCCCGTTGATGTGTTATACTCGTATGTATAGACTAGCTGCGCCTCGCGGTTTCACCCGCGTAATATTCGATCCCGTGGGAATATCGGGATAAAAGGTAGCCTATATGTTAATCCAGGGTGTCAGCTACCTCCATACAAAATTTTATCAAACTTGTTCCGGCCGTTTGAGCGTAAAGAAGTAACAAACATATAAACACACACACACTCAGACACTCGCAAACTTTCGCCTTTATAATATTAGTGTGATATCCTACTTCCAGCAGTGGACAACTATCGGCCGAGTTGATTGATTGAATTATTTAAATATTTTTCATACGGTTACGAAATTAAGACAGGCATAGTTATTTTGAGTTTCAGTCTATTTTCAAATGTATACAGAACCATTCACAAATGGAATAATTTGTCTATTGTCATAGAGACAGGCGAAATTGCATCACAATTTCTTATTTATTTTAATTTTCAAGCCGAAGTGTGAATTTTTATTTTGTTATATATTAGACTTATTATTAGTCTGAAGGATGGTTCTCATCTTTTATTAGTGATGTTTTTTATGTTAAAGTTCAAAATATTTTATTTCACATAAACCTACATGGGCACTTATGAAACGTCAGAAGCTAGGTGCACGGTTTCAATTGGTCGTTTCTTATGGTGAAGAGCGGGCAAGGGGTCTGAAAAAGAATTCGAAGTGGGCATGAGAGGGGGGGGGCGAGCGCATGGGTGTGAGGGCATGTGGGGTATTATATGAAAGTGCGCAGTTTGCACATTCTCACTTTTCTTTTTTAGGCCGCATAGTTTTAGACTTTTGATGAAAAATGTAAAAAAAAATACCGTTCCCCCCTTATCTCCGAAGTTTGCAGACAGAAAAATCTGAAATTATTCTATGTGATAGAAGTGTATATAAGATTACAGGAAAAATAAAACGATGTCTCTAAATAGCACACTTTCAGAAATCATGAACAAAAGTTACATTAGTTCCACTATCGGTCAAGTGATGGCGCTGACCTAAAACTGCAATATTCTACACCGCGCGTGCAGTGTTAAAATTCTCTGACGAATATAGGCCTCGTCGATGAAAATTTAAAAACATATGATGGTACGGAACCCTGGGTGCGCGAGACCGACTCACTTTTTCCCGGTTTTTTCAATTCTTTATATTGATTACACAGGTAGTTAGTTACTATTCTTATCCCCGGTACACTTCCAGGGTTATGGCTTTGTTCTCGACAGTTATTGCTGTAAAGTTAGGTAACATAAACTGCAGAACTTTGGGACAGTCGTTGAGTTACGTAAGGTAGTTCGTTTGATACTATTTTTGTCTGTTTGTTGTTTTTGTAGGCACAGTTCAGAAGGCCAATTCTCGTAATTTAAAACGTTCAAAATCTAGTCGCTAATCTCAGCGACAAAGAAATGTCAAAAACTTGTCAAAATGTAGGGAAATTTGAAGTATTTTTTGACAGATTGAGACTGAGATCAGACTGTGAACGTTGTTAAAATTAGTAGAATTGCCCCTCAGATGTAGGTTTCCTTTACGTAATTCTGTATGCTTCCACCTACAGCTCCCTACTTATGGTTTATTCATAAGGAAATATATATACAGAGTTATCAGAAGGCCAATTCCCGTGTTTAAAAACGGTCAAAAAAACAATCAATCAACCAATCAATATCACCTCAGCGAAAATTAATGTCAAAAACTTGTCAAAAATGTAGGGAAATTAGTTTGACAGATTGAGACTGACTAATTATTTTTGAGAGACTGAGATCAGACTGCGTTCTTAAAATTACGCGAATTGCCCTCTCCGTTTTCATTACTTCTAGTAAGTCAGCCTCAAAAATATATTTTTAAGCTGACTGTACCCACCTAATGCTATTATGTTTTCTCTAAGGAAAGTACGCGAATATTTAACACCACTGTTCTATTGCTTGAATTACACCATAAACATTCAGTCCCAATTGGGAATTTCCCAATCGTGAAATGTAATGCCTCGATTTTATTCCAAACACACGTTGCGAACCATTTGCGAAAAGCTATAATAGAGAGCCGAATATTTACCGTGCCGTAGTCGTGTAGAGCGTAAATTGGTATTGCTTACCTGTAACAAAAACGACACAATAATTAATCAGGGAAGTAGGCAGTATTACCATTTTAATGAGTTCGGTACTGAGTTTGAGTTGTAATACGATTGAATGTAATTGACACGAGTATTTATTGTAGGCACGGGTTGTGTTGTTAGGGGGAGTGAAATACGGTAGGGTTCCCGTGTCACCTGCTCGCGGTGAGTCTAACCAAGAAATGGGGAGTGAGAATAAGCTACTAACTTACAGCCGTTTTTCTTTGTTCACAGGGAGATTACAACTGTCTATTTAAGATACAACTATGTCGACTACAATAAAGAAAATAATTGAAATCCATCAGTCTATCATAGCATGTCATCAAAAAAGCTTCCACGAGTTGCGATAATATTTGCGGTCTGTTCGCTTCCATCTGGCTTACTGGCTAATATTTTGACATCTATGTGTTCTTATTAATATTATTTCACTAGCGTCTGCCCACGGTTTCGCTCGCGTGGATGTAGGAAATTTCATGGGTTTATTTTTTTTCCGCGAAACCATAATTATTTTTCTAAAATAAAAGTAGCCTAAGTTACACCATCAGCTATCTGCTAGTGAAAGTCCCGCCAAAATCGGTCCAGCCGTTTCGGAGATTAGCCGGAACAGACAGTCAGACAAATATTTATAAAATGTTTTTTTTAAGCGCTGTTATTTCGATATAAGAAACAAGACACTTCATTATTAATTTGTGTAGATGTATGGACATTATGTATGTACGTGACGATAAGGGAGACGTAGTTTAAGTTTAGTTAACTATTATTACACCGCTTAATAACTGCTTAACCCTTTCGGGGAATACAGGGGTCTTGTTATGTTATGTCATCATCTGCCTAGCCTTTTCCCAACTATGTTGGGGTCGGCTTCCATTCTAACCAGATGCACGAGTATTTTACATGGAGCGACTGCCTATCTGGCCTCCACAACCCAGGTACTGGGTAATGCGACACCCCTTGGTAGGACTGGTTGTCAGACTTTTGGGCTTCTGACGACACGTAACGACTGTCAAAGATCCAAAAATGACAGCTGGGACCAACGGTTTGACGTGCTTTCCGAGGCACGGAAAGGTCTTGATATGTAAAGATGGTCACCCATCCACGGACCAACCGCGGCAAGCGTCGCTTAACCTGATCTATCGACCCGTGCGGCTGTTATTACTTTGCCACAAGCCTCACTCTCTTGTTATGTTATGTAATACACTAATAAATTTACGTAACTACGATAGTGAAGCAGGTCCTAACAATACTGAAGGCCAATTCCTGTAATTAAAACCGTTCAAAATCTGGTCGTAATTTCATCTCAGCGACAATCAATGTCAAAAACTTGTCAAAAATGCGGCGAAATTAGACGTATTTTTTGATGTGAAACATCTATAGCCGCACGTAAAACAAATTTCTGGCGTGGCGACGCATACCGTAGCGACGCGTCGCCACGCTATATGATGGTGTATATATACAGTCACAGTCTTGTGTACTGTGTGGCGACGCGTCGCCAAGCGCATTCGACTGCGATTCTCTTCCCACTGTTCTTTTCAATCATATTACTTTTACAAAATAATGGCGATTTTTCACATCTGCCAGGCGTCCCGTGACGGCTCACTTTTTTTCTTAAAATTACGAGAATTGCCCCTCTGATGTCGATGACTCATGTATTTGATCAACATTGCAAGCTTATAATAAGTTTCAGTGAATAAAGCCGTAAGTGCAACGAACGAACTCGATTATCATAATTACTGGGTCGGTTAACGGGTGGTCGGATCGCGTGTTACCCAATACAGTTTTCCGAAGTCTTTGCTTTTAGCATTTTCTATAAGACTGGTGAGGATGGTGGTTGCGTTGTCACGAGGCTTGGACTAAGAACAAATAATATACTTTTTTTTATGTAATCTGTTCGCGATTTATTTGCCAAAAATGTAAACAAATATGAATTAATAGCAAAATAACTTTAATTCCTACACAATAAAGTTCAGTTTACGCTACTACTTCAAACATTTTTATAACTTTTTCAATACTGCTAGTCACTCTGAAATAAACTTAATGGTCATTGAAATAAAGTTGATATTTGTTTAACTTGAAATAGGGTACGGTGTGCAGCACTGCGCACTTTTAATTATACTTATTAAATAATACAGGATAGGATACAGGTAGACTTTTCAACTAAACAAGAAAAACATATTAAAAATATTTGACAATTTCTTGAACGTTCGAATGGAACACACCGGCAATTATAACCAGCCTGCATTTACTTCTAAAGGTAGAGCTACACAGTCTCTACAGTACCTACATGATTCTGAACACGTTGAAATTTTTCGTAAATTCGAAAAAATCGACGCTACGTCTATAATCATGTGCTGAATTTTTGGTTTCAGTTTGTGCGTCAATGTCCCCGCTACCCTGCGTATTACTTATTGATTCCCCCTTTTCGACAAAAAGCTTTTGCCAATTTTCTACGAAACTACTAACATTTACCGCGAAATTAACCACACAGCCCAGTCAATCCAACGTGTCGGAGCGTTTATTCAACACAACCACACGCGAAATTGATTAAACAAAAACACTACAGCCATAATTGATTTTGTCGCAACAAAAACACGTGGACCAGTTAAAGGAATCCTGTCCATTAGCGAAACGCCGAGTCACCAGCACTAATAGGGCGGAAGTCGGCACACGTTTATGCGGATAAGAAGGGCACAATCGAAATAGGTGGTACACAGTCCCGCATTGTAAGACTGGGAGTCAACGACCGTACTAACGATCGTGGTGTTACACGCAGTGTGGGACACACGGTCTGACGAGCTGGAGGATTGGGTCCGTCTTTAAGTTATGTCACTTTGGCAGTAAGTCGAGGTAATGATGAAAGAAGGCCAGGACTGTTAAGATTTAAAAGCATAAATAATTATGAAACAATGGTGATCAAGGCAAAATAAGAAAAAAAAAATAGTAGGTACGCACGGTATAGGAAAATATGCAAAATGAAATTCCAAATTATTATACGACGTGCGACGTGAATCGCGCGCGACACAAAGGCACCGCTCGTTGCGCGACTTGCGGTGCTTTTATGTCATGCGCGATTTTATCTCGTGTCGCGCCTGTTTGAAGGAGCCTTTACCCTGTACTGTTATATAAATCTTTATATTGATAGCATTGTCTGAAGGGCTAGCAATATTATTGTTCTTACATAACACAAAATTTCGTCCAAGAATAAAATCTATCACTTTTCCTTCCACAAACACTTGTAGATTACCAACAAAAAGTTGGCCAACTTGTCGGCTTGGCAAATGGCCGCTAAGTATCATTTGTCCGCCGGACGTCTTGACGCAATAATAAAATATGGACTACTGCTGGCGCCCAACAGGGACCATAGTAGTCGTGAGATACTTATAATAGCTCAAGAACCTCAAGTTTTAATTATATTCCAAATCAATGAACACCCTTACAGTATCAA
Source organism: Luperina nickerlii (assembly GCA_963855955.1). Classification (NCBI taxonomy): domain Eukaryota; kingdom Metazoa; phylum Arthropoda; class Insecta; order Lepidoptera; family Noctuidae; genus Luperina; species Luperina nickerlii. The sequence continues at coordinate 3,747,855 of OY979663.1, forward strand.
AACCTATCACTTTTCCTTCCACAAACACTTGTAGATCACCAATAACAAGTTGGCCAACTTGTCGCCTTAACAAATGGCGACTATGTATCATTTGTCCGGCGGCCGTCCTGACGCAATAATAAAGTATGGAGTACCGCTGGCGCCCAGCAGGGACATTAGCAGTCGTGAGATATATATCGCTTGACCCTATGTCATAATAGAGAGATAAATCGAACGGTACAGGAAATGAAATGAGCAATTTTATACAGCGTGAATTTATGACTACGTTTAGCGCAGTTCGATCAGTTCTTTGTCTAATCTAAACTGTCTAGACATGATAGTTCTGTCTTTAGGAAGAATACTGTTCAGGCAACTAATACATTACATACAACCCTTAAACAAACAACTTCTCTTCATAAATTTTGTGTCGGAAAGTTTTGTTGCTGGGATGATTTCCTTCATCCACATTACCAATTCTAATTTGCTCTTTGTCTGCTGAAAACCTCATCCATCATCAGCCCGACTTCACTCGCGACGACATTGTTACCGTCGCGAGTATAACCAGAATGTGACTGACACAGGAGTGTGGGGAAAACCTCATTACTTCAGCTCAATTAAAACCTCTCGAACTGCACTATATTATGCAGCCAGCTGGGGTTCCGCACTTTCATTATAAACAAACACCCAAATAGACTCAGTTACCACACGCGGTGCAACAATGACATGGCGATACACTTTAAGCATAGTAAGCTAGAGTAATGAATTCCTTAAGAAGAATACCCACTTACTCACCAAGAGCATTTGCGTGTATCAATGAGTTTAAAATCGATATTGAGCATTATGTTACAATAGTGAGCCAAATGAACTGACAGAGAAGCATTAGCTTTTGAAGGCGCACAATTTTGAGCATCTTGTTACAAGTAACATTCAGAGACCACTGAGAATTGCCTAGAGTCGTCCCACAGTATTTTTGAAGTGAAAACCTTTTTTAGAGGCGTTGTACATTTTTTTTTGAAGGGGTAAAAAATGTTAAACTCGCGTCAGGACACGTGACCTGATCGAAAATTCGTAAGACGGATGGCCGTAGCCGGTACCGCGCGTGTTTTGTTTATAAAACGATTCACAAAATACACACGTAATTGTTCAAGTTTTCACTTATGTCGGCACTCCCGGAGTGCCACTGTTTTTTTTTCTCATAGCGACCCAAGCAGTAACCTTATTGCAACTAGAACAAAGATCGCTTTGGTTTTGACAATGATGCACAATCAGAATGAATGAATGAATGATATATTTTTATTTGCAAGAATATAAGGTAGCTAACATAAGTTGTTCTTAAGATCTCTATGAGTTTCCCTGTATTCGGCATTTCAGCCGTGCAAATATTTAGTATTTACATCTTGGTTATACTTACAGCATGCAGTACACAATTAGTAATTAGCAATAAGATAAATATACTAATAATAATTTAAATTAGAGGTAAAATAACAGTGTTAGCACTGTAAAATTGCTTCTTCTTACAAGTGATGAGCACTGTAAAGCTCGATTTAACATGCTTTCTCTGTTTGTCACAATCGTAGGTACCATTTCAAGTATGCTCGCTTCGACGCATGAGTCTCTGACTGGTGCTCGAGTTGTTACATTATACTATACGCGAATACTTCTAATGAGCACTCTCCTTAATACATAGCAAGGATATTTGATTGCGCCGTGTGCACAGCTGCCTCGATGCATTCCTTATACGTACGGTCAGCATCAAAAGTCGATTAACACTTCAGCTTTTTTTTAATCTCTGTTATTGAGCAATAGTAGATTTTACAACAAGTGCACAAAACAAACCATTTTTATCCGAGACTTTTAGCAGCCCGAGCCGAAGGCGAGGGCTGATAGTAATGTCGAGGATAGAAATGGTTTTGTGGACGAGTTATAAACTCTGCTTTTCACTTCGATTGCGAGGAAATAAAACAGTAGTATAACATAACATTTCTTTAATTAAAATTCAAAGTAAAATTAGAACAGTTTTGAATACTGAAGGAAATTATTTTTTTTTTAATCTTACGACATTGATATTAGGCTGCAGACCTATACAGCCTACTATTAAATTCATTTTGTAATAATAATTTTCTTAAATCAACTAACCTACCGTACTTGAATTAAAATTTTAATATCTATTATATCTTAAAAAACACATAAGGCAAATAAATTAAAGTAAATATTATATAATAACAAATTCTATCTATGAACTTCTTATTGCATTTGGCTGTATGGCTCATTTTCTTTGCCTTAATATAATACATTTATGAGTAGATACGTTAATGCCCTTGTGTACAAAATTCGATTTTGTGCAGCCTATACCCTGCACAAAGAAGCACTTTCAGAGCATGAGAAGTGAAAAATATTTAATCAAAATTGCAGCAGAAGTACGGTGCAATTTTCAAAAAATATTTTGCTCAATAACAGAGATTAAAAAAAGCTGAAGTGTTAATATTTTGCTCAATAACTAAGATTAAAAAAACTGAAGTGTTAATCGACTTTTGATGCTGACCGTACGCCGAACGCTTCATTAAGCATGCCATGTCGTATTTGTGCCCAGTTTCACTAACACTAAGCCACTCCTAAATGAATGCGCTGTGGGATTTTCAACTTTCAGCGCTGAACTGAGAGTTGAAAATTTAACAGCGCACTTTTATTTAGGCTTTTATTTAGGCGTATGTGTAGTGTTAATGAAAATGGGGGTAAGTCTTAATTGCAAGTTGCATAATCAACTAATGTTATTAATTTTGCTTCATTGATTTCAAAGAAATTCTAGCGTTTAACTTGCTACATTAGACCAAGGTGGGAAGGAAGTTTTAATTTATTCAAAAGACTTTCTACTGGATAATTTTAGCCAAAATGTTTTTGGTAATACCAGGCCATAGAAACTGTTTCTAGGTTTTAAGGATAGGACTTTATTAAGGATGGCCTGTAAAATAAAACGAAATTGTTATCGTTTAAAACCACTGCCGTCTATAATACATTTATTACTCGCACTAGTCAGAAAATTCTCTTAGAAATACTTGGGTACATTATAAACCTTGTCTCCCCAGGGATGTGCCTTACAGGCGTTGCACGGGGGGGTTCCGGAATTGGTCTTTTAAGAGGAACCAGGACCACCCCTATGTGCTGATAGTGATCCCTGGGGTGGTTTTAGTGAGGTAAAAATCCCACACTCCCCGACCTACCTCCCCGGAGGTCGGGTGTTTTATAAAGTTTTCCCCCCGATAACAAAAAAAAAACTTTCAATAAATATTATGTGTGTTTTTGAATTCTATAGTAGGGTACAGTCAGCAACAAAAATCGATTAACACTTCAGTTTTTTTAATCACAGTCATTGAGCAAAATACTGGTTCAAAATTGAATTGTACTTCTGCTGCAATTTGAACAAATATTTTGCTCAATAACCGACGAAAGAAGTGTTAATCGACTTTTGTTGCTGACCGTACTACCTACTCAAATTACATAAGAAAAGTCTACATACCTAAGTAGGTAAGCACTCACTCAACGAAATCTGTTGTAGTTCGGAATTGGAATCGCGCACAATAGGGATTTAGGATCGGTCGTCGGCCCCAAACTCCTAAAACTGTCAAAGGTATAGTGTACCGTACCGTATACCTACGCTATATACAATAGGTAAGTACCTAAAGGTACTGACAGAGGTCAGAAGGCAGTAGTTTCTAATTTATCCACATCTGGTTTGACAGGGACCCCTGACCCTAAAATAATCGCAAAAAATAATACCAGCATATTATTGTCCCACTGCAGAGCAAAAGCATCTTCTCATACAGAGAAAGCACGAGCATTGCTCACCACGCTTGCTTAGGCGCTACCTCGAAAATAAATCGTAGCGACTTATCTACTAAGCGAGCGAGTGATGCAATTTCTTTGAAACGCAAAAGCAGAGAGATGGCTATAATGTGCGTCCGCTCAGATAAAATGACGTATGTGCCAAAACGAATTTACTCCTTTTGTAACGAAATAAATGAATTAATTTTGAAAACTACTTTGAGTAAACTTTGATATGATAATTCTTTATGTTTTAAAGTAAATTACATTGAATAACTCTTAAGCGTTACGCCATGATGTCGAAATAAGTAAAATAATAGATATAACTTTGCAATTTTTGTGTATCGAGAAAAATTCAATGAATCCTGTATTCCTTTTACATGATATTAGACCAAAGAGTCAAAAAACATATACCAAAATGTTAAACCCCTATTCCACATACTTATCAAGTTACACGAAATAGAAAAACCACATTTTTTTTCAATATATCACCTTAACGTGTTGGCTATTTCCTGTAAGTCCAGGTTTCCTCACGATATTTTTCCTTTACCGATGTTAGTCATGTCCAAGATAAACTCAGAGAGTACATATGAATTGAAAAAGTCACAGTGGTACTTGCCCTGATTTGGACCCACAACCTCGTGCATGAGAGGCAAGCCATCACGACATCAATTGCAATTAGCTACTGATTAAACAATTATTCCAAGAAACTCATTTAAACTGTTCTCATTTTCCCATTCCATAAACCAAACCATTAACTTCAATTAGTGATCACATTACACACAGTTAGGCACAAACAGCCCATTTCAATTGCTCACAATATTTTGAAACTGTAAGTGCATGCATTCAATCATCCCAATTAAGCAATACAAAGCAAAAGTCAACAAAATGAAATAAAAGGCAATATTCGTATATTGCGCCGGTTAAAATTTTACACGGGAATGTTCAACTGCTAAAGCAATATCTCGCTCGAACATATTACGGGCAACGAATGGCTGGAGGCAAGGGCCGCGTCCGGCGGTGCTATTTAAAAAATAATAGTAATGAACGTTACATTTCTTCGCACTCTTTTCCCCTGACGGGGTTAATAGAATTTCGAGCCAAGCACTTAGAGCTGGAGTACCGGCTGTATTTCTAACGTTTCTAGGGAGGTCAAATGGGGCTCATTAATTTTAAATTGGGAATTATATTGGATATATGCTTTTCATCAACTACCTAGCCTTTTCCCAATTTTCTTAGGGTCAGTCTCCAGTCCAACCAGATGCAGTTGAATACCAGTATTTTACAAGGAGCGAACGCCTATCTGACCTCCAAAGCCCGTTACTGGGTATCACAATACACCTTGCTAAATGGTTGTCAGACTTTTAGACTTCCGATTACCCGTAACGACTGTCAAAGATCTACAAATGACAGCCGGGACCAACGGCTGAACGTGCTTTCCGAGGCACGGAGGGGTCTCAGTATGTAATGGATGGTTATCCATCCACGTACTGACCCGATTCCGATCCTGGATATATTTAGGGGCCAAAAAAATTGTTTTAATTTTTAGGTACCTGCTCGAAAATTGTGAAAATCTTATTCCTCAATTTAAAAAAAAACTGATTCAAATATCCGACCATAGATAGCTACTCAACGACCATAGCTAGCTTAATTATTTATTGTCAACTAAAGGAGTTTATTTTTCTCTCATAAACGTCGATGTCAAAAACTAGAACATTTTATTTTATGCTATACTAGCTGCGCCCCGCGGTTTCACCCGCATAAGTTTCGATTCCGTGGGAATATCGTGATAAAAAGTAGCCAATATGTTAATCCAGGGTGTCAGCTACCTCCATACAATTTTTTATCAAAATTGGTCCAGCCGTTTGAGCGTGAAGAAATAACAAACATATAAACACACAAACACACACACACACTCACAAACTTTCGCCTTTATAATATTATTGTGATTACTTTTTCCGTGATGTTAATCGAATCGCGAGCCGAGGAACGGAATACACACTCTGATAAACAACTCGTAACCAGAAGGCCAATCCTTCCAATTCCTGTAATTAAAAAGTTCAAAATCTAGTCGCAATCCGATCTCAGCGACAATCAATGCCAAAACGTTGTCAGAAATGTCGGGAAATATGAGGTATTTTTACCAGATTGGGACCGAGATTACAATGCGAACATTCTGGTAAAATACGAGAATTTCCCGTCTGCTTCTACTAAAATACCCAAACAGGTAATATTAAGGTGTAGGAAATCTTAACCCTTGTTTTTATTCTGTTGGGCCCTTTGTGACCTGCACGGTTTCTTTACGGTACGGCGGCGTGTTAATATAACACGGTTCTATGGTACCTATAAGGCGAGGGCGCTGTGGTGCCATATAGTGCCGCCACGTCGTCAACAAACTTCCATACAACACTGACGACCGTGCCTACGCACGGCGAATAAACCGTAGTTTTTCACGACAAGAAAAACGTATGTGTAAGAAAAACGTGTGTATAAAAAGGGCTTCAGGCAACTCATTTTCATTATTACAAACTTTTATGTAGCTTGCACTGCACTGTCCGTATGTACAAGTATGTATGTAAGTTGTCTGAAAATTTGCAAACCATTTTTCGACCATATTTTATTGGTATCCGATTGAGCTGAAATTTTGCACACACCTTTAGTTCTGGTAACAATACAATGTGCAATACTCAATATTGTAATAATTTAATATGGCCGCCGCTCCAAGATGGCGGATTATATATTTTTTCAAACCCTTTAATATGGGTATCAAATGAAAGAGCTTGTAGAGTAGAAAGCGATACGTGAACAATCAAAACGATTAATTCTATTAAAATATAGAACAAACAAGTGGTCATATTTAAAGGAACTAAATTACATTAGTGGTATAAATAAAGTAAATGGTGTAAATAATGTAATTAATGTTCTTAGTGTAAATAATGTCAATGTTGTAAATAAAGTTTATAGGGTAAATGATGTAAATCAATAAAATATTGTAAATAAATAAACAAAAAATGGTATAAGAAGATGTTAATAATAAATCTTTAAGACTCATCATCTGTCTAGCCTTTGCCTTGTCTAGTTGGGGTCGGCTTCCAGTCTAACCGGATGCAGCTGAATATTTTGAAATGTCACTTAAATTTATTTATTTCTTTTTACTTAGCGTAATTCATTCTTTTTTAGGAAACGTTTTTATTTAAATAAAAGCTTGTTTATTATTTTTTTATTTTAATCTTTATACCTAGAAGTGCAAATCTTTTAGATAAAAATCTCGTGTCACAGTGTTTGTTATCGAACTCCTCCGAAACGGCTTGACAGATTTTTGTTTTTTTTTTTTGTATATTTAGTAAGTCTGAGAATAGATCGTAGGCTATTTTTTATACTAAGGTGAAAAGGGTGGCTCTATCCAATTTTTTTTTTAAATTGAAACTTACCCGGGTGAAACCGCGGAGGGCAGTTGGAAATAATATAGTATTATATACACTGTACCGCGCATTGTTTGATAAGAATTCTGGATATTGATCAAGTTGCATCACTACAAACAGTGAGAATCGGTCTCAACATCTATGCTCTGAGCTACAAGACTGTTGCTATGCCGCATACAACACTGACCTCAAGGCCAGAGTCTAGAGATGTTCCATTTTCGTAGGTACTCATTCCAAGTGTGGAAGGCTAGAATTTAAAAAGTTTAAGCACATTTTCGTATATCTCTAAAATGTTGTCTACATTGGTGCATTTAGCAACACGCACTGGGCCCGCTTGGTGGATCACGGCACACTTCCTCTTACCGAGGGGTTCCAGCAGTTATAGACTGATTATGCTCCTTGAAAAATACAGAACTATTGTATAATTTTTGGGTCTGTCGGCGCGGCATGGGTAACGTTAAAGAAGTTAATTTTGGCTGTGAAGCGGAAGTTTTGGATTTAAAAGCCTTAAGACTTAAGAGCGTTTACGCCGTACGGTATTTCGTACAAAATTTCAAGCCCTTATTTTTCGAAATGAATGAACCGATTCTAATAAAACTTCGAACGCATAAGCAGGATACAAAGGTCTAAAAAGTTAGTAGAGAACATTTTCGAAAAATAGTGTTACAGCCAAATTAGACCGATTTTAAATTTTCCATAGAAACAGAGATATCCAGTTACCATTTTATAAATAAGACATTTCGAAAATGATCTCTACTAACTTTTTAGACCTTTGTATCCTGCTTATAACATGACCTAAAGCGCGGTCTTTGTCGGACTGCATAGAAAAGAAAGAGAAGCGCAATGACATTACGCTGGTTAATTTATTGCAATCTATTTACAAAAAATCTATTGTTTGGACTAAAAAATTAAAACACTAGTGTTTTAGTATGTTGCTTGTAGAATAATCTGACAAAAATCATAATGATTGTTTGTATAATAGTATGCTTTTTATTGTAAAAAGAACGTTTTTAGAGGTATCTTCATAATTTTTTAGTTGTAGGTACATATTATGTTTTCAACACACTATCTATCTAACAATATCAGAAGAATATCATATATTTTTCTGATTTTGTTTACTGTAGTCGATCATATACTTTTATTGTTTCTAAAACTTGCGTTTTTTTGCGTTTAGGTCCTGTAAGCCCCTTTACATGGACTCGCCCGGGGAAATAAGCCGGGTGTTATCTGTTCTCCCTTATGTCTCATGTAAACAAAAAGCTTGGAAACTACTACTGTGGAATCCAGTACCAAGATTAAAAGAAAAAAGAAAGAAAGAAAATTTGTTTTGTTTATTTGTTGTTTTGTTTTGTGATTACGAAAGAATAAAGGTCCAAAACATAAAGTATAAGTAGGAACACAAAAGCAATAAAAAACGATTATTTCTACGAAGATAAATAGATTATTACTACGATAATTTCAGTTTTACGAAGGATAATGTAGACAAAGACACAATTAAACACCCACACATCAAAGCACCGGACAACTCGCTTGATGATATAATTTGTTCCACCGAACTGCAAGTTACAAAATTTTGTTTCAGTGCGGTTAGTGGAAGTGCTCAGGTGCGGTTGTTCCAAGTGCTGTTCAAATCAGTGCTCTGAGTTGAATAACTCATATAGAGATATGGACAACGAAGCCTAGAGTAAGACCTACAGAAGAGCGAACAAAAGGGGTTCGCCTTATCCATATAGGTCATCAAACAACAGCAAACCATAACAGTACTTACCTACATTATATCTACCTAGCCTTTTCCCAACTATGTTGGAGTCAGCTTTTAGTCTAACCGGATGCAGCTGAATAACAGTAATTTACATGGAGCGACTATCTATCTGACCTCCACAAACCAGTTACTGGGTAACAGGATACTCCTTAGTAAGACTGGTTGTCAGGCTTTTAGGCTTCTGACTACCTGTAACGACTGTCAAACAATTACTAATGAGAGCCGGGGGCACGGCCTTATTAAAAAACAAGGTTTATAGGTTAAACTAGCTGCGCCCCGCGGTATCACCCGCGTAAATGTCGATCCCGGGGGAATATCGGGATTAAAAGTAGCCTATATGTTAATCTAGGGTGTCAGCTACCCCCATACAAAGTTTCATCAAAATTGGTCCTGCCGTTTGAGCGTGAAGAAGTTACAAACTAACAAAAGTTTTATAAATAAACATACACACACACATACACACACACATACACACACGCACACACATACACACACACACATACTCACAACCTTTCGCCTTTATAATATTAGTGTGATCATCGAGACATTTTTTAAATTCGAACTTAATTCCAACACAATTGAAGTTCTAATTATAAAAATCGACGACAAACCCGAGTCTAAGTTGTCAATTTTGTAATAAGAACTTTAACGTTCTCCGAATAAAGTTTAAAATACAATAACTGAAAGCCTTGGATTAAAGTTAGGACTTGTTTTGTAATAAGACGGATATACATCAAAGCACCGGAAAACTACAAAACCATTGCCCGATATAGCAATCAAAGACGCCTACCCAAGAGAGCGAACAAAAAAAGGGTTTCGCATTCCCATATACGGTCATGAAAAAACAGTAAAATCACAACAGCACCTATATACCTACATACACATAAATATGCAATATACGCAGACCCAGTTGGTAATTGATTTATTACAACCCCCTTTGTGTACAGAAACACGGCACGTCGACGAAATTAAGTCTGTTATACGTAGAACAAAACGTACTGGATACGATATTGAACGACCTTGATCCAACAATTACCGAGTTATTTTCGGTAATGTTACCCACAAAATCAATTCGGCGTCTTGGTAGTGAGTAGCAAATGCGTGCTTGATAAAAAATTTGTTTAGGGCGAAAACGTTTTTATATTCTAGAATCGAATCGGGCTCCTTTCCAATACTTAATGGTCAGAGCGAGAGAATTTGGACGGCTAGTCTACGACTGCCAATGTTTGCGGATAAGAGAGTTCCCGATACAAAAGATCGGGGGTTACGCTTTGTTTGAATTTTAAACCAAAAGCTCAAAAGCGGTCACGCAAGAGAGGTATAAAAAAGTAGGTATACAAAAAAAACGAGACAGTTCAATGTCTTACTCGTTGACCCAAAACTAAAACGATACGTCTATCATTCATCCCGCAATAAAAATGTCTCATCTAGCGAACAGCATGTCATGTTTACGTCATGGGGGTCGCTCCACCCCACATATCCCATTCATGATCTCTACAGATTACTCCCCCGCGTGAGGGTGGATTATTTGAACTAATTATCGAATTGTCTCAGCACGCATGATTCATCCCCTTGCAATTTTATATCAATTCGTTCCGGGGAAGGAAACGTTTGGGGAATAAGATGACTCATCGCTTTAGTGTTTTTCGATAGTTGGGTCGGATATGGTCTGGGTTTCCATCAATTTCCAATGAGATTTAAATGAGATTTTCCGGATTTTCTTGGGTGACTCTTTGTTATTGCAGCATTACCATGAAAGAATGTCGTACTTTGTAATTGATCCTTAAAACTATGAAAGTAATTATTAATTTAAGCTGCTAATAAAAACTTAACACGTTTTCATGTTTAATGTTCTATAAATATAAAGGAATAATTACCTTCCTTAATTACCCAGTAAAATAAATTTAAAACACGTAATAACTGAATAATGACCCCGCTCCGAGTTAACCCTCGCATACTGGTGACGTCGCTAAATATCACAGGTGAAATAAAAACGTTACAAAGTTTCTCGGCCGGTTAAAAATATCGCCGCAGTAAGTTTTCATCGCTCCAGCGCGGACGTCAACGCTCGACCACTGCAGTGTTTTGTGAGCTGCTGTCATTTTATTTTCCGTAAAAGAATTTCTATTTTCTTGTAGACTTTTTTGCAAATATATCTTCGCAAACATTATGTAGGTAGAGCAAAAGTACGAGGAAAGATATTACGCAAAATGGCTTCTATGAAACACAAGGGAAGTTTGAAAAGAAAAAGCCTTTTTACGTAATCCTGGACTTAATTCCGAATGAATGTACAGACATACATATATCCCAGTGAACTTGAAACCCTACTTAGTTACAGAACATTTAAATTCTCTTGAATATGTAATCCATTCTAATCCTAAACATTGTACGCAGTATTCCTTACCATTTGCTTAAATATTTTAGCAATTACGAGTATTTCTGTCGCTTATATAACATTTTATCATTACAAACAGAAAGTTAAAGTAACAAAGACATGTCATAAAAACGTCACGGCTCGTCATCGTAAACATATCGATTATTCACAAACATTTTGATAGAGGTATAAAAGATAAAGAAGTTTCTAACATTTTAAGAAGTAAAAATAAGTAGAGAGAAAATGAATAAACTTTTGAACAACAAAAGGTTTCAGATAAAACAACGCAAACAGGAAAAACATCTATAAACAAAGAACAACCACTTGTATGTTATACAGTATCAACTTACATCACAAACGAAGAGCGACAGTGAAATCCCGAACTTATCTGACAATCACAGGTAGCTAAATAGCCAAAGCCAGTCACCACAATACGTAAATCATTGCACTATGTCAATATGTTATTCTCACTGCTAATTATCACGCTGTTATTCACACGCAATATTTCATTTACGTTATCGGCAACTACGAAACGTCACTGCAGGTGCGGGGTTAAGCTACACGCTACGCAAGCGCTACGGTGCTACGCGCGTAGCTTGGTGCTACGGGCAGCGGTGACGACGCCTGAGGACGAACTGCGTCGGGCGGCGCGCCGATGTCTCGCGCATGCGCTTCACCCTGCGTAGGGGATGGATTCGCATAGTCGTATCATTCTCGTTTTCCGATAGGTAAGTTATAATAATCGTAAAGGAAAATAGTGTGCGGAAAAATGTAGCGCGGTTTTCGAGAAGAGGGACGAGACTGGTTCAAGTAAATACGCAATGTTTTTTTTTTAATATCGGATGGCCAACTCGGTGAAACTGACAAAAACAATACCTATCCAAAGTTTTCACAGATTTGAATATTCTAAAAGTACATTATTACTGCTTGGATTAGTCTGCCTCCATTTTCTTTGTCAACTTTGGTATCTTGTTTATTAAAAAGTTCTTTTATAAACTTAGGACCGTATTAATAACGCCATCGCGAACGTTCTCGCGGGTGACGTCACTTAAATCGCTGTTATTTGGACGTTAACTTCCAGACATGTGGTGATTAAACTGATGCGTAATTTAATTAATCGAATTAAGACACAAGTTCAAGGGTATTTCCAAGATATATCTTGAACATTCAAACTTATACATACTTACTTCACTTACAGCTGAAGATTTAATCACAATGACAATTAAAAATGTGATACAGTATATATCGCAGCCAACTGGTTTAATTAGCCGTTTAGTTAACCGCCTAGTCTTTTCACTAAACGGCGGCCGTTCAACTAACCGTCTCAATGATATTCAATTATAGCTTAGGTTGGAACTGTAACTGTTAAAGTATTATTTGAGTTTTATAATAGCAAATTGAAAGAGGCTTAAGTCCAGCTGCGACAATTTAAGTTGATTGATTGATATCAAAGGGTCATTCAAATTATGTTAAAGGTTAGTTATTAGTTATCACTCATCTGCGTCCTGAAAGGAGACTCAGCGAAAGTGGTTTATGGACCAATAGTGATATGATGGTGATATTTGTGTAAGGATGCCTCATCTTCACCTTTGAGCAAAGTAGCATCAAAATCTGACCCTTATCGTGTCAGATTGTGATGCAATTTTGAGTTTTTTTTTTTTATAATATACAAAGTGGACATTCAGACAAGTCGAAACGACATTCTCTTAAGGTTTTTTGTAGCTACAGAGGCTAAGGTGCCTTTGAAATTCTTGTAAATTCAAAAGATATTTTTCACATGGGTAATAGCGCTACACAAATATTAAAACTGTATCGCTATCTATTGGTCCATAGACAACTTCCCATAAAAATTCGCGCAGTCTTCTTTGATAACAATTTCTCAGTTATCACCATTATGATATGACAGTTCATACCAAGATCATTTGCACAAAACTCACGTTTCAATACATGTCTCCTCTCACATCTCTCTCTCTCATCACTTACAGTTAGTGGTACCAATTTAAAAATAAAACGATATCACTGTGGAGCTCGCAAATTGCGCCACAGAACATAGTTACGTGTGTGACATGAACTAGTAGCTACATACGTATATTCCCGCGTTTACACGGAATTTCGTGCGACAGTTTAAACGTTTTGGCGCAGGTAACAATGTGTCGCGGAATCCTAAACTAGATGAATGTGTGGCCATAAATTTTTTTCGAGTGCAACAGCTATTTTAGAGAAAAAAAAATGTACGAACCCGACTGGTCATAGTGTGATCAATGCTATGAAATTTAGTTCGTTTCAAAACTGCCTGTATTGTTAAAAATATTTTATGGATGCGTGTTCGATACACATGAATGCTTTGATGAATTTCGCAGTTTTCAGTGGTAACATATTATTTTAGTTGAATATTACTTTTTGTTATTGATGTACTCGTACATAGGTAGATCGATTTTACGAGTTTGATAAAAAGTGCTGGAACCTGCATGCGAATAAAACACGCACAGTAAAATAAACAAAATACAATACTAACGAAAACTTTTCTTTATCAAGTAACATTGATTTTTTTTAAAGAAAAATGAATATTTCACACTTCTAGTTTCCATTTACCAATGAATTTTACTTACTGTAAAAGGACCCCATTATTATAAACCTGTACGTAAATAAACAATATCTACCCTTCAACAACAACAAATTAATTCTTGCATATATGCGCAACTTTTAAGAAATCCGACTTTATTGTTACAAATTAACATAATAATACATGAGCAAATAATAACTAATACATTATTAATTATTAAAAATAACAAAATTAAATCTTAACTTAACTAAAACTATAAACAAACTAAAATATAGCTTTGAAAAATTCACCCACATCGCTGTCGACTGGTAATGTACCCAAGAGATGACAAGAGACGTGGTAATGCCGCCAGCATTACCACGTGCTATGGCAATGCTTAACCTCTAGCCAAGTTAAAAGCCAGCCCTTGGGTCTCGACAAGTGTCAACCAGCCGTTTCGAAATTCCCTTAAAAAGAACATGAGCACTCGGACCCCACGATCCGAGGGTTTCAACCCCAAACGGCTCGAAAATATAATTTCCGATAAGGTTATTATATTTTCGCCGCTTGAGGTTTTCCGCAGTCGCAGCAGCAACGCCAGCACAGCATGTCGAGCCAGGAACATGGGATGGCGCAAGAGTATCGACACACGTGGCGTCACACACTTTCAGCTATCACAAACTTTCCAGACTGATAATAAACGATACGATATACGATTATGGTATACAAGATCACTGATTGATATACCTATTCGTTTTTTACGAAAACAAGTTTTTAATGTTGTAACACAACTTTAACGACCCCTGTACCGTTGCATGCAGGGTATAAGCACAAAGCACAATGCGTGTGTTATATTGCGCACTACCGCAAACAGCAAATTTTCACACCAAAAATAAAATTTGTTTCCTAGGAATTATTTTTATGCAATGTTACTTAGTTTGATGTACAGAATGCGTAGCTGATGTCCATGTGTTGGGTCTTTTTACACCCTGTATGCATGTGGGTGTATCTACAACAATCTCGACTGACAGAAATCGACTCGAAGCTCCTGAACATTTTATTTCCTGGTCCTTGGAGCCGTCTGCTTTATCTCCTTGACATATCTAGGTCGTAATACAGCTTTTAATTTTGAAATGTCCTTTGTCTGTTGGATTTTCCCAGCTGTTCGCCCATAATAATGAACTGCAGTAGGTCGCAGCAGTCTTTTGAAATGTTTCATTTTCAGAGAAAAAACTCGCTCTCCGTTATGCAGCACTACGGCGTAATGAATAAAGCACTTTATTAAATGATATTTTAATTTTATTACTGTTGCTTTTCAATTTCGTTTTTAATTGCGCGAGTGGTTTTTAATATTGGATTTATTTGTAGGTAAGTGCGAAATTTCATGTAGATGAGATGATTAATATTCACAGATTGCCTATTGATTTATTTATCATTTGAATCTCTTACTCCAAGATTTAAATGTTGTTGCGATTTTGCTATAATCACGGATATCTATGGCTATAATATTTCTTTAGGCATTAAACCTTTGACTGGTTTTCAGTGCAAAATCCATTTAACAGTTTTGTCGGAAAAACGTGTCTAGCAGACAGACATTTTATAGAAAATGCACGGGATTTTACATGCAGTTTAATTCTGTATAATTCACGGTCTGCCGAAAACGAATGTTTTGCGTAATTTGAATACGCTGAATACCGCAGGCAAAAGCTAGTTGATAAAATCCGTTTTTGTCAAGATAACGACAAATGAGTTATGGTCGGTCGCCGGCTCGCCGGTGTTGAGGCGTTGTGCGGTTTATTTCACATTTCATCTTTGTTTTAGTGCTCTCATCTCTCAATCTAGAATTTAAAATGTTTCAGTTTTTAAACATAGCTGTAATTTTTTATGTTGACGAACTTGAGTGTAAAATTAAATATAATACACTAGCTGCGCCCCGAGGTGTCACCAGTATAAGTTTCATATCGGGATAAAATAAAAGTAGCCTATATGTTAATCCAGGGTGTGAGCTACCTCCATACCAAAATTTATCAAAATTGGTGCAGCCGTTTTAGTGTGAATAAGTAACAAACATATAAACACACACACACATACACACACACACACACATACACACACACACATACACACACACTCATAAACTTTCGCCTTTATAATATTAGTGTGATGAACAGCCTATGCCGCTGATGTTGTTGTTGTGTATGCTGAATTTATGTATCGAACATAAATCAATGTTATCGTAGCCTCTAAACGTCGTTCACATCGCCAAAACCCGAAAATTTTGTCAGTTTATATCAAATAGACGGCCTTTACTCTTCCGAGAGCTGTTTGCCGTCGGGGGCAAAGCAAATCAGGTATCGAATGTGTCATTTTCGATACAATCGCCTGTCTAATGGTTGTGAATAGCTATGCAGGATAACATTTTTCAGATTCTTGTATTAACATGATAATGATAAATGATTTTATTTTTGTAAGTAGGTTTGCACAAACACTTTTACACGTCAATCATAGATATATTTTTTAAACTAAATGAGGTCGGCGTTTCCTATCTGACTACTCTGAGAAGAAAGGCCGAAACAAACTCAGAGGTCATAGTCTCTTTTAAAGTCCAGACATAATCTTGGTCAGGTTATATGAAGACCATGTAGGTCGATGTCTGAGATGGTCTTTTGAGGAAAGAACCACACAGATTGAGAGGACCTGTCCAGTCAGTGCACGCATTTGTCAGAAATCGTGCAGCTCAACTCAAGACTTAAGGAGCTCAACGATTCGACGAACAATACCAAAGAAAGGACATTTGGGTAGGACACATAAATTACTCAAACTGCCAGACCATAGAGAGAATAATAAAAAAATATAAAATGAATAAAATAATATGTAATTGTGTAGCCTCTGTTGGAGTTCCAATAAATAAATAAATAGTTAGAAGGTTCCATACAACTCGAATCCTACCGGTTTCCCTTTACTCAGTATTCTATAGACAAATAATATAATCATTTTACAGATATCGACTCCGGGTTACCTTTTACAAAAAATTACCCTTCACTACTGCTGTAAGTTATAAATACATTGGCATTTATCAATATAACACCACCAGTCTAAAACCTGAACTCACACGAGCACAAAAACCCCGTCTCTAAAACAGAATGAAAGATAAACTCTAACATAACATGATCGTTAATAAGTATGGATATTTTACGGCTCGTCATATTTCATCCATCAGTTTTCAGGGATCCGTGCCCAAAGGGTTCAAGACGGACCCTCTTGTTGTGGCAGCTTGATCACTGTTCAATAAAATATCTTCGTAAGCAAACAGAACGGAAACTGATGGGTACAACAATTTGAAACGAAAACAAAGAAGTATCAATTAATGAAATTCGTACCGCAAAATAAAAGCCAGAAAAAAAGGATTGTTTTCTTTTTTTTTTCTTATAAATGACCTCTTGAGCATGTTGTACTATTACAACGAAAGTCTAAAATTAACCCCCCGGCTGCTATTTGAGGTTTCAAATGCTAAAAATCATAGTTTTGTAAGACCGCCTATGTCCAGAAAATGACGTCTTTCGGCTGAATGAATGAATAAATTACCACTAAAAATACAAATTACTAACTTCTGTCAAGATAGAAATCAACAAAACAAAACCTATGGCACTCGACAATAGTGTAGCTTTCTATCAGTGAAATAAATTTTGAAATATGATCAGAACTTCCAGAGACTTTGTCTTAGGGTGCTTGCACAAAGAAGCGGGTTCCCGGTACTGACAGGTGCGGATGAAATAGTCCCACATTAACTTAAGCGCTCACACATAAAGAAACAGGTAAAACATGTAACCGTTACCTTCCGAAGATAAACCTGCAGAGACCTGTACCTGTAACCGGGACCGAAAACCTGCCTCTTTATGTAAGCACCCTTAAAAACCAACAATTTTACCTCTCTATAATATTAGTTTCTAAAACTTAAAAGGTTATGTAAAACTAAAGCCACATTTACGTAGGATTAACGTGTTGCCATCACGGAACCTTTGATACTAAATTCAAAGCATATTTGTTTGGTTTATTTATAACCGCCGGAAGACCACGCACAACGGACCGAATGGGAGTCTAAGTGCGGAAAAGGGAGACCCATCATCATCATCAACCGCCGGAAGAAGATAGCCTTGGAGATTGACGTTTAAAGGAATATTTAATTTTCAACTGAATACTTGGTCTGGAAGCAATTTTCCGATAGCTTTTCCTTCTTCAAGCGAAAAGGATTAACTTATACCTTTATACCTAGTGCCTACCTACCTACCCTTATACCTAGAGCTCATTTTTTCCTTTGCATTACTGTAATTATTTATTTAAACTTTTCCCTCTGTCTGTCTGTCTGTGTGTATGTTACCTTTTCACGCCTAAACCACTGATCGGATTTCGATAAAATTTGGCAGAGAGATAGATTGCATCCCGGGGAAGGATACAGGATAGTTTTTATTCCGATATTCCCACGGAATCAACACTTATGCGGGTGAAACCGCGGGGCGCTGCTAGTTATAAATAAAATAGGTAGACAAGGACATACAAATTGGCGACTAACATTTTCTGGTCTTCGTTCTGAAGTACTGAAGATATAAAGTGTCACCTAAGCGAATAATCGAGTCTCGCCGGAATCGATACAATAATTTTAGTCACGAATTCGGTTCTTGAAAGTTCCGAACACGAAGTTCCGTTTCACGTACCATAACGGTTTTTCAACATTATTACCGTTTAGAATCGAGTTATGGAATTCGGACGATTGTAGTGAAATGCAAATTTCGATTCAACTCGACTAGATTTCAGACAGTTCAATCATCAGCTCGAATTTTAACGTAATTACGGAATTCGATATTAGTTCACATGAAACCTAATAATTCGGAAAGCATTTATTTGCTGAAATTCGATCAAATGCGTAATGGGTTTGTTTATTTCCACATCAACTGAATTTCAGGCAATATGTTTTCAAATCGGTACTTTGTGAATATTGTTATTATCCACTAGCTTCAGCCCGTGGCTTCGTCCGCGTGAAATTCCTTGTTCACCCAATCTGCCCCGTCGCATCGCATTGCCTGCCCCTATTATGCTTTAAAGGGTCTTAGCGTGATGTTAAATAGCCAATCGCCTTCCTCAAGAATTAGGCTGTCAAACGCATTTCTTTTTTTAATCTGATACCAGTTCCAGAGATTAGCGCGTTCAATCAAACTCTTCAGTTTTAATAGTAGTATAGATAAGCAAACTAATTAAGTCAGTCCTTGCCCACGAAGTCAAAGTATCGCGTAAATTAATACTGTAATTTTATTCTGTACTGCATACGTTTCCAGGCAGTATGTATTTCTCAATTTCACATCTAACAAAACGTGGGTACACCATTTATTCAACGTCCTCGTTACCATTCTTCAAAGTGAGCAAGCGTAAAATAAAGCATATTTCTTTCATCCTCCTGATTCGTATACCTACTGGCCGTATCGAGTGTGCATTTGAAGAAGTGAAGCGCTAAAAACTATCGCCTTAGTGTGCTCAGACCACAGACCACGGAGCCAATTCGGCTAGAGGCGGCAATGTCAACACTTTCCGTACAAACCAAGTGTGTTACTCGTCAGACCCCTTAGCGTAGAAATTTTTCGTCGGTTATAAAAAAATTGCTGTTTCATTCGAAAGTAGTTAGTAGTAGGGGGGGGGTGGGTAGTAGGTAGTAGTTTTTAGTTTAGTTTGTGATCTTCCTGCACGAGTCGCAATAAATACTTTTTCTTTCCATCTTTTCTTTCAAAGTGTGACCTACGCGGTCAAAATATATGGAAGAACTAATTAGTTTTTTTATTACCGACGAAAAAAATTTACAGCCTCCGCGTTGAAATTGGTTCAAAATCATGTACTGAATCTATGGTAACACGTTGCGTGTCGATGTACCTACCACCCTGTATATAAACAGACGGCTATGAAGGCGGTCTGTGACATAAGTTGTGCGCTCAACGTACAGACGCCAGAACGACCAGCATATCAAACTACTAAAATCTGTCAAATTTCTTTAACAGAATTTCAACTTTATCGCTAAAGCATAAGGTTCAAAGTTAATTGGGAAAAATTGACAGTTTCGGCTAGCTTGATGTGCTGGCGTCTGTACTTTCGGTGCCACGAATTTTATTAGAACTTCTACAGTAGCTGCCGGCGCGGCAATTCCGTGCTCTGTGGCTCAGGGAGCTCGCGGGCTTCGGACGATGAAATTATACGAGATTTAGCTGAGAATCCTATAAATCTAGGACTGTTTACAATTATAAATAGAGATGTTGTTGCATTTAGGACTGTAAGCAGATTCTATGTGGCTTAGAAAAGAAGTACATAGTTTGGAGTGAAATTATTTGGTTGGTGAGAGCAATTTCCCGAAGGAGTTGTTCAGTAGGTGGAAAACGAAAATGAAATGACAGACATAATGAAGTTTTCAAAATATCACACAACGAAACAAAGAACCCATTTTATGCTAACCAACTGTATAAAAATACCAATTACCCGAAATCCACACAGCCACTGTGGTTTAACTGCAAACAACTTTGAAAACGGCGTTTCTCTCTACACTTTAATAAAAAGTTATCCTAACGCCTGTTTTTACTCTAAACGACTTAATAATACGACAAATAATAATAAAGACGCAACAGCAAAGTTTAACGACAATCGCGAATGCACTCATTTGCGAACTAAATTGCATTGTATCTTTGGTGTTTATTCCATAATTTGTTATTCATAACAGACTACGAAACGACGATACTCGCGAAACTTGGCCGAGGCTTGCGTAGTTGCGACTAGTAAGACTTGCGCACGACTTGCCTGTTTAGATACAAACTATGCCGGAATAAGGAGTTCGCAGTTTGCCCTGAGTATGACTTTAATTGAGTCCTAATTTATTATATTTGTTGCTAAATAAACGGTCTGAGAAGTTCATAGCATAACAGCATAACTAGCTTTATAACAAATTACCGTCCTGTATAAGAAATGTACACTCTTAAAATGCATTCAAAACTCAACTTAGCCAGCACATAATTGCGGATCGATCACTTCTGGAGAAATGAATGCATTGGATGGGTAACTATTAAATTGTAATACTGATGACGAACATATTGTAACCTATATTTTTAGTATTGTTCTCAAGTAAGTGACTTGTCTTTATTGGGAATAAAGTTTTAACCGAATTAGCCTATAATGTTCTCACTGCTGAGACACAGACCTCCTCTCCTCGAGAGGGAATGGGCATTAATCCACCACGCGGGCCCAGTGCGGGTTGGTACATGTCACATGTCCTTTGAATTTTTGGTTCTGGGACATGCCAGTTTCCTCACGATATTTTCCTTCACCGTTTTGAGAGCAGTTTATAACTATGAATGTATCTGAGACTGAAAATGTCTCCAAGTAAACTTGTACTATTTATTGTGCTTCAATTTGTTTCTCCGCTAGGTATGGCGTGATGGAGAAAACTACCAGTCAAAGTTAAAGCGCCCTTGAAAATAATTAGTTTATTTTCCAGCACTGGCAAAGAGCATAATTTTACTGAATAACTTTTGATTGGCACTGCAATTCCATTCATTCTACAATAAACACAGCAATTCAGATTTCTAGCTTCTTATTTGCCAATCCTTGTCCTTTGTAAACTATTCTAATGTAAACATGTTAGCTGTGTTGGAACTTCAAATAACCCTTTTCCCTCCTCGTTTTTCCTATACATTCCAGATACCCAGACACTACTTATCAGTTGGAAATCTAACAACAGTGTACGCGGAATCGCTGTCAGGCGCCGACCGGCCGCGGCCTGCTGTGAACCGCTGTGCGATTGCGATGTTATCATCCACTACTTCATTTGCATTTAGAAATGTGCAATACAAATATAGTAGTCCCCCGATTTATTTAACGATTCCTCTTGAATTCAGATCTTCAAAGGAATCGATGTATCTTTGAAAGCATTAAACATAAACAGCTTGGAAATCGATTGGATAGGCGTCGCGGTCGGGGTGTTGTCGTTGACCGCATCTTTAGTAGTAGGTACCTACATATTATGGGGTATGCGCTAGGTAGGCCGTCAAATTAAAATTGTAATACGATTTTTGCAATTTTCAGGTTAGTTTCAGCTTGCATGTTAATCAAGATTCGCGACTGTAACAAAATGTGTACTTACACAATTATAATCATTAAAATCCTCAACACAACTCTATGAGGTTTATTTATAAATATGTTGCTTAAAGATAAGTAATGTTAGCGACTGTTTTACCATACATTTGACGTTTAAATGTCTCTTAACTTTAAGCAACTTTTATAAATAAAGGGACCTAAGTTAGAATTGGCTTCAAACGAAACAAAAGAAAATTTGAATTTTGCGGGCGACTCTGGCGCCTTTACCTTAACTACTGGCCTAGCTAAAGCTAGATTACCATATAGAAACGCAATTTCTCTTGCTTATTTAATTCCTCTTCTTCTGTGCTCAAAGAGCAATGCACCAATATTTAGAAAAATAAACACCGAGGCAGGCATCGATGGGTACGGCGCAGCCGGGCCATCGACCGTTGGAAACGCCACCGCACTGATGTTATCCGATACAATATTCATATATTTTTAAAATACCTACTGTTTTATTGGCTCGTAAATACTGAAAATATTATTTTTATACATTACTTTTGTATGTTGCATGAACATTATATTTCGAGTTGCGAGAATGTATGCGGCTCTTACTCCGAAACATACTTAGGTTGCTTTAAATAAATACATATTTTAAAGTATACGATTTTAAAAGCAGTAGAATATACGCAGCTATGATTTTTCTAAGAAATATTAAATGTTAGAGATTTATCGAACCGTTTTTGGAAAAGGTTCAGTCAACGAACTGGTCCGTGACTGGAAACAGTCAATGATGTAGTCGATTTTATAAAAAAAATGTTAATCATTAGAAAAATAGAGCCCTTTCTACTCCAAAAATACTAGACAAGACACTCTATTGTCTGTAATCTCACTTTGACATATTTCTAGTAATGTTTGGCTTTGCTATTGTGTCGTGAGAAGACACAACAAAGTAAAGGCAGCTTTGGGAGATAAACACTTCTTTAGGACTATAACAAGTGACAGCCGGAGTAGGCGAAAGATAGCTCAATTTTCTTAGAAGCTTTTTCTTGAAGTATATTTAAATTTATGTTTCAAATTGATGTTAATTTAAGTTAAACAAATATCTACTTTATTGTAATGGTAATTAAGTTGATATCAGTAGCTAGCACTATTGAAAAAGTTATAAAAATGTTTGAAGTTGTAGCGTTGTGGCGTTTATTGTGTAGTAATTAAAGTTATTTTTCCATAAGCTCATGTTTGTTTCAATTTTTGGCAAACAAATCGCGAATGTACATTATTGAGTAACAAATCTATACGCTTTGTTAATCTAGGAAATCTGGCTAAATAACTTGGCAGCAACCTTAGGCATGATTCTGAACCCCGCTGTGTTGAAATTTTTCGTCGGTAATTTAAAACATAAAAAGAGCATTTTTTTTAATCTACTCAATCTATCAAATGTAAAAAAGATACACACACTCATAGATTTTTTTTCATAGAACATAGTTTTTTTTTACAACCTACGAAAAATGTCTACGCTAGAATGTCTAGATTCATGTGCAGAATTCATGGTTTCAGTTGGCGCGTCGACGTCGTTGCCACCCTAGATCAGATACTAAATGGAGTTCGTATGTAAATATGATATTTATGTGAATGATTTAATAGCAAGTGGCATGTTTGACAGCCCAGTTAATTGGATATCCAAAGAAAGTTTGGGGTCAGAAGTTCGTTGACACGAAAATAAAAAGTATAAGCTCATTTACAAAGGCTTTCTTTACAGATCAAGTCTTTGTCCAGTTAATATTAACTTTTAAAGCAAGCAAGCTTATTCGTTATTATCATTAGTATAAACTGCATATAATATTCCGACTACTGGGACACAGTACTTCTCTCTTTGAGAGGGAGTGAGCCATAATTCACCACGCGGGCCCAGTGCGGGTTGGGATGTCACATGTCTTCGAATTTTTGGTTCTAAGACATGCCGCTTTCCGCACGATGTTTTCCTTCACCATTTTGAGAGCAGTGGTTATGAAATCAAATACATAAAGTAAAGGGCCGAAGCCTGCCGGGTCAGCGGGATTGTCCGAAAGGGTTACCGTTGGCCCGGAACATAAAGGGCTAAGGAAGGAACACGGGTGGGTTTTAGTCGGTAAGAGTCTGACACTCCCTTCCGCTCCACCCAGAGCGGGAGGGACATTTGATGATTTCCATCCTGAAAAAAATAAATAAAAAAATGTGCCTGACTGAGTTTGAACTCACGCCCTACAACTCGTAAGTTGGGTCCGATACCACTGCTCTCAATTATTATCATTGGTTGACCAAAATAACATCGACTAATCATTTAGTTGACATTGGATTTTACAACAGTTTATAATGGATAGGATTTCAGGACCCAGCTGCTATAACTTCTGAAAACTTCAGAGTTCAAACCAAATCCAATTCTAGTCGAAATCTCAATCAATCAATTTGTCTCTAGTTTATGGCAACTTACATTCACATAATATATACACATAATCAGCCTTTAAAGTTCACACTGGTGGGATACAGGCATCCTCTCATCGAGAGGGAGTGGGTAATCTACCACGCGGGTCCAGTGTGGGTTGGTAGAAAAATTATAAAAAAAAAATTTTCGGTATGCAATTTCGAGGGGATCCGTCAGAGAACCAAAGTTGTCGACATAAGTCACAGAATAAGCAGGCTGAAGTGGCAGTGGGCCGGCCATATTAACCGTGGAACCGATGACCGTTGGGGTAGACGTGTTCTTGAGTGGAGACTACGAATCGGAAAACGTAAGGTAGGACGATCACGATCACGGTTCATGAGATACAGCCTGGTGACAGACAGATGGACAGTGAAATCTTAGTAATAGGTTCCCGTTTTTACCCTTTGGGTACGGAAGTCTAAAAACAATAGGTACCTGCTTAAGTTCACTTACACCCTTTTAAAAACTTTATCTATGTGTCCATTATTTATATCAACATGGTGTTTCCCTACACGTCTCTGACGTCACAACCATTGTGTAGCCTAGGCTCATAACGTGGCCTAGTAACATCTGCGAGCTTCTGACATGACCTAATAACGAAGTATTACAAGCGACACAGAATGAACAACATGTTTCATAAAAATACAGCTATTTTAATACTTCATGTCGTTCAGGGTGAGAAAATGGTGTGGTAGTTAATTTGACGTCTGTAAATTGTTTCAAGGTAATGTATTGCGCTGTATTTTAATAATTCGTCATTATGTCACTTAGAACGATTTTCCCACTGTTGTAGGTGCATTTGACGTAAAAGGATGTTTTAGATTGTCGTTTGTTTGGTTATTCTTAGCTCGTATTCCATTAACTTAAAGTGTCGTCTTTTTCACTTTTAGTTACGATTAACTAAACAAACTACAAGTTTGTTTAGTTAATCGTAACTTAAAAAAAAACAAGTACAATATTTACGAAGTGCATAATATTGTGCACTTAAGATACCTATAATATATAAGGTATTTGAATAATAAAGTTTTTTTTCTAGCTTCAGTTCAGTGTTGTATATGAGAGTTTTTATACAAATTCCGTTATGTTTTTTAGCGGAATAAAAAATCACGTCAATCCTGTACCAACAACTGTGAAACAGGAAATATGTTCCCTGGATGTTGTAGATCTCATGCAACAGTCGACTCAAGGCATACAAAGCGAACACAAAACAAAACCCAGATTCCCTCATACTCATCACAAAATCTCAACATCGACACCCCTAGTTCCAATTACTTCTCATTAGACACTCCGTCACACAGACGCGTAGCATGACGCCGTTCACCCGCTCTTTAATTACACCGTGTTCGCAGCCTAACCGCGCGTCAGAGTGCATTAATCCTGCGATAATTAAATGAGGTTTTTATAACGGTGTCATTCGCGGTTTTATAATGTTGGGGTAGGTACGCGTGTTCCATTCAGATTGAGACTACACTTGCAATTTAATTTGTAGTCGAGAAGATTGACGTGTAAAAGAAGAGGAAGGATTAATACAAGCGTAGGGTGAAAATTGTGTACAAAAACTGAGAAAGAAAAAAAGAATGCTAAAATGAAAAACTACCTACCTTCATACATAGATGGATAGGTACCTACATAAATATGTGGGTACATTGTCGTGAAGAAGTTGTAAGACTTACCTAATTACACGTAGTTATGGAACTTATTGGAGACGAACAAGAAGGTAGACGATCTCTAATGGTAAGTGGCAACTAAACAACTAAAGCTTTAGGTGCTATGGGTTTTAAAATAATTATCACGTAAAAACTTAAGTACTTAAGATTAAAATTGTTTATTACTCTTATAGCCGAGATTGTAATTCATTATTAAAAACCTGGTTCTTTTTAATAAAGAACAAAGAAAATAGTGCGATACCATTTCATAGTTCAAGCTCTAGCCATTAGAGCTTTGACTCCAAGATGGAATCGCACCGGTCAAGCGCGAGTCGGGCACCAAGGGTTCCGACGGGTATGTAACTACAAATTTACGGTTTTCGGATTTTTTCCTTTACTTGTGCTACATGACATTGCTTCTTGCCAAATTTCATGATTCTAGGTCAACGGGAAGTACCCTATAGGTTTTGATTCTCTTGCGTGTGTCAAAATATTATGCGGCATAAATGGAACATAAACGCCCGTATCTTTTGATTGCGTTGACATAGAAGTTTAATTTTTTTCACTCCTTCGAGGGATTGCAGCCCTGAGTATTTGATATTAATTTCAACTTGATAACTCCACGCGTTCCTGGAAAAAACAGTCTTGACAGTCGGGCAGACAGACGGACAACGAAGTGATCTTATAAGGGTTCCCTTTTTCCTTTTGGGGTACGAAACCCTAAAAATAGCAGCTATATTTTGCTGCAAATTGTCTGTTGTAATACCGGCACCCATAACCCTCAAACTGGTAAATATCGCAGCAATTTTTTTTTAATATTGAAATTAGTTCCCTAAGACTCGTTAATTAAGACTTTAATAAACAAGAAGCATCAAGTATCAAGACGGTGATTGAAATTCCTAGCTATTATCTAGAGCCAATATAAAATACTGTAATTAACTCAAGGATACTGTTGAAATTATCTTTGAGAGAATGAGCTGGGAATTTCGCACTAGAATAAGCTTGAATATTTCAGAGTTTGAAGAAGAATGTTTAACTAAACACTGGTAAAAATTACAGTAAAAAATAGCATAACGATATCTTGTTATAAATTTTATTTAGTAGCTGTAAGTTATATTAATACTAGCTTTTGCCTGCGACTTTGTCTGCGTGAACTATCTTGTTCCCACGACCCACATATCGCATCGCATCACCTGCTAGCGCTATTACTTCGTTTTCGCGTTCTCTCTTACTATTTTTCATTTTATTCGGCCCCCCTTCCTTAAGAAATCAGCTATGAAAAAAGAATATTTCAATTCCGACTGGTAGTTCCCGAGATTAGCGCAATCAAACACTCTTCAGCTTATTATTAGTATATAACTATATACTTAGATGTATTTGACAACACGGTTGGCGCAGTGGCTGAGCGATCGACTGCTGCGCTGCGTGTCGCGGGTTCGATTCCCGCACGCAACAAATATTTGTATTGCCTACAGGTAGTTGTTCCGGGTCTGGCTGTTTGTGTATGATGAGAATTTAAAAGTTTGTAAACGCACCCACGATAGAGGAGTAATTCCTAGTGTGGGGCAAAGTTCATTAAAAAAATAATAATAAAGGTGTGGGATAAATATCCGATGAAAGCACGACATGTCACAAAAATATACACCGTAAAATCATGTTCTGGAAATCGTCTAATTACTAGCCATTATGATGCTATAAATAAATAATGATTGTCAACCCGTGAATATCAACTGCCGATCAACCTATAAAACATACAATTAACAACTCTACAGGGGACAATATCGCGACAATCAAAACATTTGACAATCGGATTCATAAATCGCAGTACCTACCCCTACCTACCTTGGTTAATTATAATCGCAGGACCTTTGTTGTTAATGGTAATTTGTTATCCATTTGTCCAATTGTTAAATCAAAGTTAGTCAATTCGTCTTTTCAGTTCGCAAGCGGCTGCGTCTGCGTCTGGACACACCTCCACGCACCGTCTGAGAACTCGCCACAGATTTTTTTTTCTATTTTAGTCCTACTTTTGGAAGCTCGAAATGCAATAACTTATTTAGGTAGATTGTCTGTCTTATTCATAAACATTTGACATTTATAAACGCTTTATAAATAGCACCCGTCCTTGTCATTTCATGTCAGTGTGCAGTGGAGTGAAAGGGCAATACACTATGCCAGCATTTATAGCATATCGAAAGTTTCTTGGTATGGTACCCTTCCTCGTGGCACACATTCATCGAACTGCGCCCACGCTTATATCAAATGTCCTAACAAAAATAGACTCTATTCCACCGTACCGTACTAAGATTACGAGCTTCGATTGGATTCGGTCGTTTTCGTACGTGGTTCGCCATCGCCTCCTTTAAGAATACGCATTAAGCGGCACCCCACTTCATTAAGTGTTCAACGACCTGCCGGTCGATTCTGTAAAAATCTCACCGTGAAAACATAGGTGAAGTGAGTTTTTGCTAGGCATTGACACTATTGACAGCTCACTTCACCTAAGTTTTCACGGTGATATATTTACAGAATCGCACCGCAGAGCGAGATTTACTTTTATATGAACGCGAAGCCACACACCTAAACTACGGTGGTGGGCGTGGTGGCCTTATAAAATTGTTTAGACTCGAGTTAAAATGAATTGTTATGACGGCACTTAAGTGTGGTAGTAACATTTTTAGGCAGTTTTTTTACTGTGTTGTGGTCAGGAAAAATAATAAAATTTGCTGTAAAAGTTTCCGCGGTAGGTATATATTCTATTTGTTTATGACATTATATAGAGTGAATCGGTCTATAAATTCCTGTCATGTAAAATATAGTATCAAACAATTGTATAATAAATTCTGCTCATAAACTTGCAGTAGCTATTTGCTTTAATATTTAATCTTATCTTCACGCTCATCATCACAATTGTGCAGAACTTGTGACGGATTCATATCATAATTTACATGAGAGTGAATTACATTGTATTAACTTGTAGGTACAGACTACTTAAATAAGATCTCTTTAATGGGTCTCCCATGGCTCTTGTTTAGTCAAAAGGAGGCTCACTAAAGTAGGTAATATTGAAGCCGGAATGTTGTGTTTAATTTTATTATGCAAAGTATCTGTTTGTTTTTTCACTGTTACCTTCGTTCCTAGCAATAAAGCAACCCTTTCCAAATTCCATCTCCATACATCTGTGTTCCTCGTTTCGGATTGTTGGGTCGTACTGTGCAAACATCACGATATTTAATAATAAAACAACAAAACAATCTCACCTTTACAATTTTACTTACACCGCAGCGGTTACAAGCAAATACAAATACACCTATAAACATTTTAACGATAAGAGATGTAGATAGTAAAATATTCATAGGACGCGTTAAGATTTAGGACCGGCTTAAAAGAGGCACGCAGGGGTATATATTGAGTACCATCAAGCACATCACTTTAGTCACTACGGAACCAGCCCTTACTGCTACGACATAAAGGTACTGTCAAAGTCGAACTTATACCATGGTCTAGCGGTTGACTGTACTCACAGGTACGCCTCGTTACAAGGTCAAAGAACCAGACAGTGGGGGAAAATGTCTGGTAGAGGTAACTAACACTAAACGTAGGTACTCACTAAACACGACTGGGTGGGAAACGGTCTTTATGTATGACTGTGCGTGAAGCTGTAAGCAATCAAAATATGATGGAGTTCAAAGAATCATGTTGGATCTAAGGAGACATCGTGACATGCATGGTTTTCGTAGCAAAATATGAAAAAAGGTGAACAAAATGTATTAATATTTATGTTATCTCAGACAGGCAGTCGCGCCATGTGAAATACTGGTATTCAGTTGTATCCGGTTAAAAGCCGACCCCAATGTTGATGAGAAAAGACAGATGAAGATATTATGTATCAGTGTGTATTTCATCAATCTACATTAAAACCATTCTCCTCGGTGTAAAGAGCTAGCATTATATTACAGGCCAACTTGCATCATGGTTCAATACCCATTATTTTCTCACCACAATACCTAACAATTTTCCGAACTTCGTTTGTCTCGTATCCAAACGTTTTAATAACTGCGGAACACCGAGGCCTTTATTAACTACTGCAACTTTAATTTCCCAGAGGGTGGACCACACGACTGTTTCTTCCCGGACTCGACGCTGGAACTTGGGACATTCATACACTGCATTCAAATTGTAATAATAAAACTTTTGTTTCGTCTCAAGAGGGCCACAAGACTTCTTGAGTAAGACCGGGATAACGTGCAAACTATTTTAATTTAATATTTTAAAATTAACTTAAAATTTTTTTGGAGTTTGTTTTAAAATTATCTTCGTTGTCTGTTCTGGACATTTCGTGGAACATTTTAATGTTAATAAATTAATTTCGCTTGATAGTTAATTAAAGAGAAATGTTCAATTGACAATTTGCAGCGGCCTTTCATAATATTAAAGGGTCAGGTCAGCCCGAGGAAATAGGTCAGGTGGGCATAATGTAGTATGATATGCAGCTATAGGCTCTGAAAGTTATTATATCATGTAAAGTTTTCGTATCTCTTCGAGTTTAGTCACGTTTTGGATATACATCTTGTGAGCAATCATGTGTCGTAACTTATTGCTCAATCCTTTTTAATAACTCGTCTTTAGGGACTGCCCCAGTTTCATATTTGCGTGTTACGCATTCTACTTTTGCTTACTATTCATCATTTTCTAACGTCAGTAAATATTCACACGGAAAGCCAACGAACACTCTTGAGCGTTGCACAAAAACTAAACGAAATATCAACAACAATAGACGTTGCAGTGCGATAAATAAAAACTATAAAAAACTTCCTTGCATATCCTAATAATGGCGTGTCCAGGGGTCGCAAATCACGTTTCGCTGACACAAAGGCATAGAATATGAACATTGTGGAATTTAATTTGAGTGATCCTCATCGTGTCTCTGTACAAAAACGGCCGATTACACGGGCAACTTAATTGTTCTGGGCAATATTGGTCAAATAACACGTCACGGCAATATCAAGCAATTTACTGCAACGTCAAAATGTAGCAATTGTTTCTAGAGATACCACACCACAGTAGCGAAGGATCAATTTTTGTATGAGGTAAGCCGGAGTATCTTTAATATGACTGAAAAAGATGAGGATGTGGGCTGTTAACCGAAAGTCAAATAAATATATTTATTATTTTAATGAATATAAAGAAAATCACACTTTTTGACAGCAAACTCAGAACCGCAACATAGACATCATTTAGAAAAACAATTTAAATTTGAAATAATAAAGAAAAAGTATAAAACACCAAAGAGTACGTAACAATGACTATATTATTTGTCTATAGAATACTGACTGTGTGATTTTTCAAAGGGAAGCCGGTATGAATCGAGTTGTATCGTATGGAACCTTCGCCACTGCCACACTATATTGGGCGATATGGAGCAACTTAACAAAAAAGAATGCTCCATTACGAAAGGCAACTGTAGTCAGCCAATAGTTGCTGAAAAAATTGCCAGTGTAAGCGCAGTTAAGCTACCTATTGAACAGGTGGCTGCCATGTGGTGATTTCCCGCGGGAAGCGCTCACGCACAGATCGTGCGAAACAAAACGCTAACTGAGCGTAAACGCAATAAGTACCGTGGTTGGAATTGGGCAATTTTTATATTGCCATTAGTTCCCTGTTTGCAAGACAAAGAGATGGGGTTGGATTTTATTATTATTATCTGGTTACAAACTAGCAGCTAATTAGCTGATGCGTGTGTATCAAATAGCTTGGAGATATTTCTGTCCAGTTGATTCATTATCCGGGAGTCGTGACAACATTTTCCGGGAGCTTATTTCATGTTGTTACAACTCGGTTAGACAAGACAAGAATTGCTTCAAATTTTTTTCTTTGGCAAATTTTCCCATTATTTTAGCGAATTCCATTTAAAAAGTTTATGTTAGCTGTCGGAGTCGGCAGTACCAAAATATTAAAAAATATTGAAGGCCACCGCGTAAACGTAGATAAAGCTATCATATCCACATTGCCTCATTTAAGAACTAGTGATGGAAATCGCAGCTGTTAAAGCACCTTTTGGTAAAGACCAAACGCAACTATACATATACAAGTATTGTTCAGTTCCATTTACTACATCGGTAATCGGATTGTTAGACTGGTAACACAATTACACAAACATGTGAGAGTATCTATCTACACCCAATTATTACATGCCTGGGTGTCGTAATACACTAGTATTGTAATAGGTACAGTCTGCATTAGAGATTGCTACGGACATATTATTGTATGGTCTGCAGGTATAGAATTGCTATTGTTGTACAATACTCAATATGTATCTACAGTATGTTCGAGAATAGGTAGGTACCTATACCAACTGGTCTAGACATTCTCTATGTTAATGTAACACAGAACTAGAAAAATGATCATAAACCATCCACCCACCATTCATCTACCTAGGGTCAACAGGAATATCTAAAGAATCTGCCTAGCCTTTTCCCAACTATGTTGGGGTCGGCTTCCAGTCTAACCATGGAGTGACTGCCTATCTGACCTCCACAACCTAAGATTGGTTGTCAGACTTTTGGGCTTCTGACTACCCGTAACGACTGTCAAAGATCTACGAATGACAGCCGGAATCAACGGCTTAACATGCTTTCCGAGGCACGAAAGGTCTCGATATGTAATGGATGGTCACCCATTCAGGAACCGAACGCGACAGGCGTACCTTCGATTGACCCAGGTAGCTGTTATTATTTCACTACGAGCCCCTATGTCGTTAGTGAGGATCAAAAGTTTTTGTATGAAACTTAGTCAACGTTATGTCAAAGCTATTCGTCAAAGACTTTCCACATTTACCAATTTCGCGTATAAAATGTATGATGATAGCGCTCGAGTGGCCAATTTGATATGACAAAAGCTGCGGAACGCCCTTTGTGTCCGCGTGTACATACGATAAGATATACCCACGAGCCAATACCATGAAATCGAAGCACTTCACATTTCACATGGCGTGGTTTACCTACGGGTTTTAGAATAACTGAAAAACAGCATGTGTGTTTAATAGAAAAGAGACTCAAATTTTAAAAAAGGTGTACATCATTAGGTCAATTAGTTTTTAGAGGATCAGTGAAATAATTCCCCTGAAAAACAACAATTTGCGTGTCCTTTAATTTAAACCTTTGTTGATACTATTTAGTGCATTATACTTAAGCCCTTAAGTATTTTTCCGCTTCAGAGAGAGGGTCAAAAGAACTAGGAAACTAAGAAAACTCAAAAAAACTACATTCGCTATGAGTATTAGATACATTCTGTCTTTACAAGAATTTCTCTGACTTTGTTTCACGAGTTAAAAGGATGAAATTTCCTTAGTCAACAAGAATAAGAAACGTCCATAACTTTGTACTGCGAATGACCAAGGTTTCGATCTCAGTGAAGATTCAATTACGGTGTCTTTCAAGAAACCTGCCTTTTAAAGAAAATGCTGAAGTTATTTCTCTTGAAGATTACAGAGAATCAGAATTTAATCATATTTCTTTATCCTTTAGAAGTATAAAAGAAACAATAAAAATGAACGAACGAAATAATCCTGATAATTATGAAATATCAGAACTAGATAGGTACAATAAAAAATAACAGCAGGTCAACTAAATCATTTAATAAAAAAGTAATTTAAAAAAAATTAATTGGCTTCAAAAAGAAATTAGGCAACTCAAAATTATGAAATAACCTTAATTTCGGAAGTCGGTGTCTTGGATCTGTATTTTAGATTTAGTTTTTTGCCACCGACTTCCGAAATTAAAGTTATTCCATAATTTTGAGTTGCCTAATTTCTTTTTTGAAGCCGATTTAATTTTTGAAAATAACTTTTTTGTTTCGTAATTTTTAGTTTTAAGTAAAAACTGGAATATTTGTTTGTAATAAGTAAGTACGTAATAGTTTTGTTGTAAATATTGCACTAGAATTTGACCAAGGTTTTGAGATGTTTACCCTTTAACACTACACTCCTAGCTTGTATTAATAAGCCAGGCCGTCACACTTACACCTATTAGTCCATATCTTGAAAATTACTGAATCGATTTTGATGAAACTTGCACTGTTCCCTAAGTTGAGGTAAATGTAAGCCAATAAAAAAATGGTCACGATCAGATTAATAGTTGCGAAGAAATGCGTGGACAAACATACATACATACATCTTTAAAATTTTGTATATTTATTTGGAAGCCCTAAAAGATTGTCATATGTGATTATAATGAAGTTCCAATAATATTACATACATACGTGTCGAATTGATAATATCCTTTTTTATTTGAAGTCGGTAAAAACTAACCCTATTTTCATTGAAAGTTACTTAATTATATATTACGCGAATGGTATCGCTGAATTTTGGGCCAAACAAAAAAAACGATATTTTTTCATGCTATTTTTGGCATTGACACGCTAAGAAGAAGATTGTAAGGTACAAGAACAGCAGAAACCTGTTATCTGCTATAGACACGTTACTAAAATCAGCAACTCGAACAGAATTCCATTTAATCGAATTTTAATCTCAAGAAACGTTGCAATTGAAGTCTGTGGTCCTTGTTCGAAGCAAAGGAAACGACTAATGGAATTATTCGTGTGATCGCTTACAGGAAAATCATTTAATTCCTCCCTCTAAATTCCCACAGAAGCTGCTGTTGAACCGTGACGGGAATTGATAACGGCATTCTGTTATCTGTGTCGAACATTGACTGCCTCCCATTGTTCGGTAATTTGTTGGTTGAATCAACCTGTATATTTGAACCACAAAGGATGGATTTTTCATTGTCCATAAAATATGATTTATATTAACTGATTTGGGATTAAATTAGCTACAAAATTATTTAATTTTATTTTTATAGAATTTGTTTTCAGTCAGAATCGAATTATTTGGATTCGGTCGCAATACAAAACAATTTTTGCGAGTTGGGTTTGTTAACTGTGGAGTTCATAAAAATCAATAGGTCAATGGTATTCGGGTGAGGTTTACAAAGGCTTTTGTCCAAACTCCGTAGATTCAAGCGCAGGTTTGAGTGGGACCAAAAAGCCTCAATGTTGATTAATTTAACATCGGCATTATTCCTATGAAAGTACCCACGTCTTTCGTGATACCTAGTAAGATAATGCAAATTGTACAACAATATTGCTTTCTTACAGTTCACGGGTTGCTTTGTCAATAATAATCGTGGCTGTAACAAAAGGGTCATAATTTCTGAATATTATTTATTAAGGCTCGTTCATTCTTGAAACAGATTTATTTACCTTCCAGTACGACTTGTTTACGAAAATTGTTGTGGCAGTGTAAACCATGATTACCATTTTCAAAAACTATAAAGCCGCCATTTATATTTTCAACGGTTTATTTGTAGCAATATTGTTTACGAGTCGAGTCTATGACAGTCCTTAGCCTTGTCTAGTCACGCACAATGATTAACGCGAGCTATTCTATTGATTTTTATAACCTTTCTAGTATTTCCTTACCTATCCGCCAACATCGATACGGAAACGACTAACTTCCATAATTGATGGTTCGTCCAAGCACAAACTTTACCTGACTTCGTTTGCCTGGCTTAAACTGTCGAACTGATTGCATTTCCTAGTTTTCACTTCATTACGGTAGGTCGTCTGAACCCTTTTGACTGATTTATAGGCTTTATTAAATTTTCTAGCATCGTGGCAGCACGTTAGCATGCCCCTCACGCAACACTCCGGTGGCCCAGCTCGCCAGCTCCCGCCAAGATGGCGGCAGACAGACGCCATATTTATTTATGAATTGAATTCTCTACGGAGGATCACGATCCAATCTAAAAAGCGTTGAGTGTGTGGAATATTTGCAACGTCACAAAACAAAATGTCTGAAATTCATATGTACGCTTTGGTAATATCGAATCCGTTTTACCTTTGCCACAAATCACGATACACCTTATTACTTTAGGAAATTAGGGTAAAACTCAAATAATTTCTAGTCTACTTGGAAAATCACAGTTCACTGCGTCTTTGTACAGTTCTAAGCAAATGAAACCGAATGTTAATTGAGGCGTGAACTTATAAAATAGGAATAATTTTCATTAATTTTCCTCGCATGAGGAAACTTGGTTCGTATTTGACCTGCGAATTAATAAGGTATCTGAATAAGGTCATGTGCAAAATTGTTTGCATTGATCACACAAAGGCGCGAAAGTAGAACATGAAAAGAAGAAACTCGTATTTCATAAAATATAGAGGACGAAATTGAAATCTTGCGATAAATCGAAATAGGAGGTGCAGTAATGTTACATAATCATTATAAATTGTAATTTTTCAAACCTAAATTCTTGAAAAAAATAGTGTAATTATCGCCTTAGATTGTGCTAACTCAAGTAGACACGAATTATCGTACTTAGCTTTTTTTTCAAAATTATTAGGTTTAAGAAAATAAAAGTATTAATTTTAGCGCGCGCCCGATAAGCAATCCATTCATTGCTAAGTTCACAACATGAAGCAAGTTGGCAACGCGTTGAACTAGCGGTATTCACCTAATTTTGACCGTTCGTTCCTACGAAAAAAAGGGCGCGCGACGACGCGACGTTGCTAAATCGCTCGCCTACGCTTACATATGCTCTAAATTTACTTTATAACACGTTGAATTAGATATTTTTGTTTGTCGCACCTATTCAATTTCTGTATATGTATCCTGAAAAATTATTCGGCTATCTCCTCACATAATAAACAATGTGGCAAAATATTTGAAACAGAAATGCTTAATGAATTAACATCATGGGGACAATATTCACGGGATAAAAAAGGCAGAATATTTACAAGTCGCACCTTATTAAATTCCGTATTAGGGCGATGCAATAAATTAGCGGCGGCCGGTCCGCCCTCAACGCCGCGTAATGAAAATAAATCGAGGGAAACACTGACATCTTTCGAAAAAATGTTGAGGTAATTTTATATTGGCATATTATGGAGGAATTCTTTAAGGTGCAGCGCAGACGACAGACTATCCGTGACGCACTTTTTAGTCTGTGAAAATAGAACCTATGCAAGTATATGCAGTAACGCACACGACGCGCAAAAAGTCCGGCGCACAAAAAATCCGTGTAATTCGGGCAGACCGCACCGCGCCGCGCCGCGCCGCTCCGCACAAAAAGTGTGTGAAAAAAATTGAACGTTTGCTTCAACGCGCGCTAACGCAGGCGGCGCACACTTTAGTCGGCAATCTGCATTTGCTGGAGGTGGACGTAACGCACGCGATCTATTATAATGGCGCCAGAGGTCGATGTAACGATGTTAATTCAAGAAATACAAAACAGACCAGCACTTTATGATACTTCTAAGGCAGAATATCATGATAGACACTTAAAAAGAAAAATGTGGGATGAAGAAAGATGTGCGTCGTGTGCGTTGAGTCTGAAAAATCCGCGACCGACTTTTTGCGCGCCATGCAGACTTTTTGTGCGCCGCAGACTCGATCGCACAAAAAGTGTGCCGTCTGCGCTGCACCTAAAAGATACTCTTGTTTCCGAGTTCTTATTAAAATGCTAAAAAATGTGTCTCCTTGCTTTTGAGAGAAAAACAATGGCGAGGAGATTTATTGAGCGTCATTTGTTTCATAATGTTTATTATTCAAAATATTTGTTGCCCAAAAGGTATAATATTTATTTTCCTTACTCAAGCCAATCAAAATATAAGAACTCAGAAACCAAAGCACATTTTGAGGTAACTCTACATCATATAGGTGAAAATTAAGATGATTAGAAAATAGTTTAAAAGGAAAACGAAGATGTCTTCATGTGAATGTTCATAGTACCTACGTGCAATATGGAAGGCTGTTCATCAAGGTGTATCTAAGCCGTACGCTATTATCCTTAATGACGTAGCGATTGCCCGTTGATAAGGCTATCGGATGAAACGCAATCATTACTCCGAGCTTGCAGAATGTATCTCACTAAGTGTTTCCACTTACATCGGAAAAGATATATTGCAGTGATGAGTTTCTTCTGTTGTTGTGGTTAGATATATGTATAATTATTTTATAAACACTAACTGAGCAGTGGTGCTGTGGAGGTCCAGTGAAAACTGCCATATTGTGTAAATTATTTCATTACCACTGCTCTCAAAACGGTGAGGAAACCGGCATGTCCTAGAACTAAAAATTCGAAGACGTGATATTTACCACCCAGCACTGGGTCTGCGTGGTGTATTACGGTCCATTCCCTCTCACAGACGGGAGGCCTATGTCATAGCAGTGGAAACATTATCAGCCGATTGTGCTGACTGAGCTGCGTTGATTAATTAAGTACGTCAACATTTGTTGTGTAGTTCAGAACAACGCGGTCACAAAAAGGGACTTTCATTTATAATGTGCATTGATGATGGCCATAACCAAGTAGCGAATATTGGAGAAAAAACTGCCAGGCTGAAGTGGGAGTGGGCCCGACACGTTCACGATAGCAC
The DNA here is from genome assembly GCA_963855955.1 of Luperina nickerlii. NCBI lineage: Eukaryota > Metazoa > Arthropoda > Insecta > Lepidoptera > Noctuidae > Luperina > Luperina nickerlii. The sequence continues at coordinate 3,786,401 of OY979663.1, forward strand.
CCGGAGAGGTGGGCAAAGATCGTCACTTACTGGACGCCTGAGGGACGACATCGCCATCGAGATGGACCACGGCAAGGTAGTGTGACGATCTTATAACTTTTGCACGGCCAACATAGCCAGAGATTGCACAAGACATGGGAGGTTTGGAAAAAAAGGGGAGACCTTTGCCCAGCGCTGGAACATAATATAGGCAAAAAAAATTACTGGATTTGGACGGAGTGTCTACCCAGTTCTTAGTAGTAACACGTAAACCACCTCTTTGCTTATAATAAAATAAACAATCGAATGCAGCGCGCAATAAGGAGAATGCCCAGTAGGTATGTATTTAGATTGACACAACCCTCAGACCCTCAACAAATCCATTACCATCAATGTCATCATGAAAAGGTTGATATGGTGTGAAATAGACATGTGCATGTTGTTGTTGTAAGCTGCGTCTATTCATTAGCTAACGTCAAATATAAAATAACTTTCTAGTTAACTGGGAACAAATCCAGAGTCTGGGCGTTCCCGCCTCTCTCAGACTCTGTTAGAAAAAAATATCAATCAACTCAACCTATCGCAGTCCATTGGTGGGCATTGGCCTCTTCCAGACTGCGTCACAACACCCTTCATCCAGTCTGTCCCAGCCACCATCTTTAGGACATCAGTCTAGAGCTGGAGGAGCACACTACGCTTACCGATACGCGGTCTGCACACCAGGACTCGTCTGCTCCACCGGCCATCGGTCCTTCGACAAACATGACCAGCCCACTGCCTCTTCAGTTTGCTTACTCTGTAAGCTATGTCGGCAACTCCGATTCATTTCCGGATAATGTAATTCCTGATTGTATCCTCCAAATAGACTCAGAGCATAGCGACCTTGAATTTGTGGACCAGCCCGGCAGCCAAAATATTGTATTTTATCGTTATAAAAGAAGAAAGGCAATATTTTGTATCTTTAGATACACTGGCACTTTCGAATACTCCTATTCGTAGCTCCAGTACACCGTCGAAGAAACTCCAATGGTGTGGAAAACACATTTTGATCGAAACTTTCCGAGCCTCAAATGATTTTTTCTGGTTCAAGAGTTACTTGGAGAGCGAACACGTTTCGGAATCGTATAGCGGAATGGTGATAAGAAAGGATTTATGTTTCCATAGTAAGCTATAAAGTGTTTTATTTATTTGTTGCTTGGTAAAGATAGCGTTATTGCAAGTAATACATACTTACCTACTTGAAATCAATTACCATTTTAAAAAGTATTTTTTTTATGGGTTAACTACATTAATATAGCCTGTATACCTGTGCCCCATAAATTTACCACCGGCTCGAAAAGAACTAGACCAGTGCCCCACCCATTAGAGAATGCAAGCATGATTTTATATAGGTATTTGTTACTAGCTGTGCCCGCGACGTCGTTTGCGTGGATGTCGGAAAACAATAATGTGTCTCTTTACTAATTATTTTTTTTAAACTAAAGTTGTTAGCCTAAGTTACTCATTATAACATCAGCTACATATCTACCAGTAAAAGTCCCGTCAAAATCGGTCGAGCCGTTTCAGAGATTAGCCGGACATACACACAGACAGACAAAAATAAATTAATTATTGTTTTCTTGTTACAATAGCCATTCAAGTAATACTTAAGCACTACAGGGGGGCGGGGGATCTTTGCTTTGCTTATTTTTGATGACATGAGGGATGGGGGGTCTGGATGGTGATTACGTCAGCAGTATTTATTTTTTTACTTTTTCGGATTTTCGATAAAATTTAGTCGATTTTGGTTTGAACACATATGGCAACCCTACTTGTCTTGCTTGAAAACGAAACGCATATAACTGCTGCTCATGAATCAATAAAGGAACCAGAACACTTGGAGGGTAAGAGCTTTGCTTACTTTTGCTGACGAGGGGAAGGGGGGGGATTAATAATAAAAAAAAACTGCTTATGTAATATTTGAATGGCCCCTAAGTACCGTATACATATATACTTTCATATGCATTTAGTAAGAAACTTATTTTGATATCACAAATAGACACTTCACTTTCATTAATTTGTATAGATTTGGAGCAGTCCGTATAATTTTTGAAGTACTTACATATTATAATTATTTCCTTTTTTTATTAAGCTTACTTAGTTTGAAAATATATTATGCATGTTATGCACTCACAACATGCATTACATAAGCTACACTTAGCTGAATTAATATTTAACCTACTGGTTTAAGTACTTACTTGAATAGTACAGCAAGTTTCCTAGAAACCTCTTCTTTTATCCTCGTTAATCGTTTCACCCTATAATCCTTTCGGACACAAGCGGTCTGAGTGGCTTTGGTCGAGTGTTCATGGGATTTGAATATGTAAAACAATCTGCACAGATGATGGATGCGACTGGTTACTTAATGAAACTGGTGTTCGCTGAGAATATAGTGAGCGTAGAATTCACTACTACGAAAATATAACTATCATAACCTATAGGCCGACCGCTTAACTGAGACGTTGACTGAGGTAGCAGCGCGGTGCGGGAGGGGTGATTCGTCAAATAACTTCGTAATATAACTTTATAACATATTTGCTCGTAAAGGGTCTCTTATTTCACCAATTTCAATATCGTAATGTATCTCATTACGCATTTGTGCGGTAGTGTAAAGTAAATCGCACGGTTTATCAAGATGCTCCGTCAAAACGAACAGTACTTTTTTAAATCTTAGCAGAGAGTTTTTATTTCAGAAAAGTAGTCAACATTTTATGAATAAAATTAACTTTGGGAGATAAAATATAATAAATAAACATTTAATTCTTTAATTTAATTAATTTTGACAATAAATTACAACCATTAATATCTGTAACAAAAACAAAAATATTAATTTACTTTATTAATAATACTGGCTGTTTTGTGCCTATGCCTGAAAAAAAAAAGCGCGAACGCGCGCGCATCGCTTATTTGTTAAGAAGTAAAAATTATTCCGAAGTCCTAGTTTTATTTATTTCCTCGCAAATATGTTATAAAACGTCGTATGACATACGTGCGCTTTGATAATTACAGCCTCTGCTTACTTTTAGCCCTCGCCTACGGCTCGCAAGCAATATCGCAATATTTAATAAAATAAAATAAAATATCGCCTCGGCTGTAATTTTCAACTTACCGCACTTATATCATAATGTACTATTGCCTAACCCTTCAGGGAAATTATAGGCGTGATCTTATATTATATATGTAAGTAAATTCTTTAGAAGGTAATTGTTTGAATAATAAACTATCCACCTTTAAAATACTTATAAGGTATCATGTGTAGCTCATACATATAGTACATATGTATCTACGACTTAATTTCGGCCTCCCCGATAAACCGATTTGACGTACCGCGATACGGCGTTAGAGAAAAGGACCATAATCTCAACAAACAGGCTGATTGGATTTATCTAAAAGTATTCATGATTATTCATGCAGCATACCTGAACCTCTGAATCCGATCTTTTTACGTTTTTGCCAGCATCTAAATCGCGGTATCTACATTCAATAAAAGAGTGGAGTGAAATGGATTAAAATCTACAACTCAATCTGCTAGCTTTTACCCAAATATGTTGGAGTCGGCTTCCAGTCTAACCGGATGCAGCTGAATACCAGTTGCAGTATTTTCGCGACTAGTATCTGACCTCCACAACCCAGTAACTGGGTAAGAGTGCTTGCATAAAGAAGCGGGTTCCCGGTACCGACAAGTCACTACCGATTGGTGCGGGTAAAACAGTTCCACATTAACTTAAGCGCTCACATATAAAGAAACAGGTAAAACATGTAACCGTTTCCTTCCGAAAATCAACCTGCAGAGTTCTGTACCGGGAGTCGGGCCCGAAAACCCGCTTCTTTATGCAAGCACCCTAACACGATAACCACGGTAAAACTGGTTGTCCAACTTTTGGGCTTCTGATTGCCCGTAACGACGACAGTCAAGGATATACGAATGACAGCTGGGACCAACTGCTTAACGTGCGCTCTGAGGCACGGAGGGGTCTCGATATGTAATGGATGGTCCTTTATGTACAAACCGATCATGGCAAGCGTAGCTTAACTTTCGATCGACCTGTGCGGCTGTAATTAATTAGCCACGAGCCCCTCTAAATATCTGCCAGTACGCCACCAATATTCAATGTTATTTTGAGCATAATAAGTTTAATGCATATCAAGTCTTTGACATCGCTCTTACATATTATGTAAGAGCGATGTCAAAGACTTGACTGCCCCGCATTCGCTACACATTCATTATAGAAAGAAAGAAAATAGGTTTATTAATTGACCAAGGTTAAGTAAGGCACACAATATTTACACAAAAACAATAAAGGCTCCTGCAAACAGGCGCGACACGCGATTATATCGCCTGTCGCGCCTGTTTGAAAGAGCCTTAATAAGTCTTAGGTCGAGTACTAAGAACTTCGCTTATGGCGTACGTTGGGGAAGTATTCCTGTCACTGTCGTACAACTGTCTAACTACAGGTGCAAGATAGACATAGTTATACGCTTTATTACGTAATAACAGATATACATGTAGAAATTTTACAAGGGGTGACTCAATGGGCGCGTGCGGTTTTATCGCTAAAAGCGATCTTTTAAACACAACCTTTGGATGGATTAAGGGAGGAGAGAAAATACTCCAGGTAGTCTGTGGTTTGTAATGTACTATTGACATACTTATATACATACAATAAATACCTACAAGATAAATATGGAAACATGTATCTCGGCCTTAGTCGCAAGTTAGCTGCCTGGTTTGTTACCACTTATCTCTTTTATATGCTGATTTCCACAATGCCCATATAAAAATAATGTAGCACGTTTACGTAAGCAATATTCAATGATTCCATAATAAAAATACCGAGCCAAATATTCTGAGCACATTACGAAATTGTCGGGAAATAACGCGGAGTAACAAATTTGGCGAGTTTCAAACTGTCGACGCGACGTCAACGATTGGCTTCGTTTGCCGACGTCAGGCGTCAGACGAGCAGACTCCGTGCGATTGAAATGAAGCACTGTGTACTCACAGTTTTGCTATGTACGACTTAGTTTGCTACATAGGGCTGGAGAGGACTGGTGTAGCTGTAAAAAGTCGGACTTGCGGGAAAATTTAGCAATATTACAACGAAATGAAATTGTTTATTCTGTAAATAGGATATCGGAATGACTATTACACGAAATATTATAAAAAAAAAAAAATTGGGGTTTCCTATCTGACTACTTACTCTGAGAAGAAAGGTCGAAGAAACAAACTCAGAGGTCACAGTTTCTTTTAAAGTCCAGACATAATCTTGATCAGACCATGTAGATTGATGTCTGAAATGGTTTTTTGAGGAAAGTACCACAAAGATTTGAGTGTACCAGTCCAGTCTGTGCTTTGCACTTGTAAGTTATCGTGTAGCTCAACACAGAACTTGAGGAGCTCAACGACTCGAATGCAATCTCAATGTTAATAGTAAAAAAATATTACTGAAAAGCCTTGTAAATATTACTTATTCTAAACACGTATTTTGAACCTGCAAATTAATCCATTCAACGTCGACAATAAATAATGCATGTCATATAAACGATAGGTACTTAAAGGCATGAACCAGCAAGCTGCTTAACATAAAAATCCAATACATCTAGATTACTTGAAAAAGATTAACGACAGACGGTTGGGTGCGACCGCTTGCACGCCACTGTATCTCCAATAGGCCGAATATTAGATTAATTTAGCGTGTGATAATATGCAAATTGGCTTCCATTAGTTATATAAACGAAACGGCTGGTACTATTGGTATGACACGTTCATTTTAAAACAAGTGCTTGGTACAATGCAAGTGATCGTCTGTTTTAAGTATTTTAATGTAAGCGTGAAAAATTAAGTTTTACTTGCCTTCAAGTAAAACTTAATTTTTTATTCAATTCAGTTTTACTTGTGCCACACTCACCTAGCGTGTGGCACAAGTAAAACTGAATTAAGGGGGAATCGTCAGGGTAGTCCGCGATTGTCCGCGATATTCAAATTTTCTTACGTTTTTGGCAATTCGTCGGTCTGGTAGGATTATATGAACTAAGTGGGTTATATATTAATGATTATAATTCTGTAAATACATACTTATTAGGTACGCTCGCGAATCATATAAGTACATCCTGACACTGACCTGCAAATTGCAAAAATCCCCCTTAAAACTACCGCACCGGCTGTTTGCTATATAGGTACTCCCGTTCATTGCATAAATGTGTGTGACTCATGATGCGTAAGTAGTTGTTGCTAGGCTGATTTTCGCTTTGTTGTTGACCGATTCCTACGCATGCAGTCTAACAAGGGGAATTCAGTTTTACTTGAAGGTGCTACTGTAGAACCTTCTTTAAAACTGAGATTGGAAATTATTCTGATTATATTATTTCTGAATAAATCTGCCTATCGATGTTAAAACATGCTTTTTTCGTTTACTCGCTCGGGATCGCTCGTAAGATAAAAGCATACAAAGAAGCAAAAGCGTTTAGAATCGCACTAGTTAGACGATTAAAAACGTTCAAAACATAGTTGCAATCTCATCTCAACGACAACCAATGTCAAAAGCGTAGGTAAATTAGACTGTATTTTTGAGAGATTGATACGGAGATTAGAATCCAAGCGTTCTTAAAAATACGGGAATTGGCCCTCCGGTCTGCATGTTCCTACAATCTGAACCAGATCTACAGCCAAAAACAAAAGCAGACCATTGACAAAATCATGGAAATTTCAGCCTAGCAGCTACTACGCATCATCAATCACACAATTATGCAATAAACGGGAGTATGTAGCTCACAGCCGAGTGGTAGCGTTATGCCGAATGGCACCAAATGACGCGCGTGGCGTTTGATGGGCAGCCACTAATAAAGTTACGAATTGAATACAAATGTACCAGTGCGTTGTCAAACCTAGTGCGGTGTTCGGAAGTACGTGACTATTAGTAGGCGCCTTAATGATAATCTAATACAGGATTTATGTTATCGATTCTATTTGAATTGTGATGGGTTTAGAAAAGAAATAGGACCTACTGTAGGAAAAAGAAAATGTAGACAGCTGAAGGAGGAGGAGCATTGGATAATAAGAATGAAAATGATGATGGTCCGAGTGCTCATCGAGAAAAATAAATTGTTATTACTTTAGCGCAAAAATGTATAGAAGCGGACTTAATGCCATAGTCTATTTCTTCCAGCCAACCTTTATTACACCCGACAAGTGCCCAGAAACTATGTTTTGGATGGGATGGAAACTATTAAGTATAAAAAGTAAGTTTTATGTGTCATTTCAAAGTTATTCGGGATCGTTTATATGTAAAGAGAGAGAGAACCAGAACACAAACCGCAAATTGTACTTACCTGTAAAATGTTACTTTCAGTGAACAAATTGACACTTATCTAATTGCACACGAGAACGGGACACGTGTTGACAAAAAAACATAAAATATTTGACACACAATCACGAAAAATTTAGCTCGGCAATTTGTGAACAAATATCTCTCTCTACCTTCTTTTGTTTTTGGTTTCTAGGAAATACATAAAATGTTTTGGGGTTGGATCCCACGCCAAAAATATTAAACTGGGATTCAAAAGTGGGATCCAACGAAAATAAATCACTATGACTTATCCTTGGTTCCTATAAACAAAAACGAATCGTTTTGCTTAGCAATTGTAGCATTTTTTATTGCCATACCTACTGAGCACATAAATATATTCGTAAGCTAATTTTATCTGTGATAGCTACTTCCATTAGAGGGTTTACTATGCGAAACTTCATTATTGGTAAAGATACAAGATATAATATATTTAAACAATAACGGTCTGTAAATTATAGGAATCGTCCAATGCACGAACTCGATTCTTTTTTTTTTTCAGTGCTAAATGTCAGGAGACTGGACATCAATCAATAGGTACTGCATTGACAACAAACATTGTTTCGTGGTTGTCCACAGGAGCCTTTCTCTCACTCAAAATCTCATTTTCTTTTAACAGATAATTAAAATGTAGAAAGAAAAGCCTTCGGAATTGTCCTAGACTAACAGACCAACATGGAAACTAATTACAACTAAGAAGGATTTGTCCAGACCTAACTTAAACAAAAGAAGCTTACAGCCTGTTTCACCACCAAGTTCTGGTTAACTAATCTTATCTAGCCGATAATTTCAGTTAAGTTTCATTGTATTTTTTACTTTTTCCTTATACAGTGCTGCCGACGAGAGAATGCGTTCTTGACACCTGTCAGTTTCATTCAAACGAATACGTGTTTTGCGAATATGATCTTTATTAGCTTGACTTGCATTGTCGCACTGACAGGTGCAACGAAGGTGGAACGCATTATCTCGACGGCTGGACTATAGATTGTGCTCATCCGGTATTCTGAATTTCAGAATACCGGATGAGCACAATCTATAGTCCAGCCTCCGTAAAATAATCAGAGTTCTAAAAACCTATTTCAGAATCTGAAACAGGTTTTTAGAACTCTAATTATTTTAGTATCAAAGGATTGCGCACTACTTTATTATAACTAATGTAATAAAGAGGTAACATTGTTTGTTTGTTTGTAAGTGCAAATATCTGGAAGTACTGATCCGATTGCAAAAAATCTGTCCCTGATAGGAAGCTACACTATTGATTGCCGAGTGCCATAGGATAGGTTTTATGGTCAGTCGCGGGCAGAGCCTAGTATTCAATATGTAAGGATGCACATGCGTCATTATTCCCAATCCTAACTTAATGTCATCCGCACATGCCACTAGAGCAAGCAACACGTACCGACACGACACGACATAACAATCAAGGCCACTTAGCGACATGAGTTGGTAGCACTGCTTCGCACAGACGTACTTTACATACAAATTGTAATGACATTGTTTAGCAGACAGATTAAATTACGTTTCTAATAGATGTTTGGGAATGTATTATAGTTATTTTATGGAGAGGCGGCTCGCTGATATGATGAATCATCAGACATACAGGGTCAAATTAAATTAGCTACCGAAACTATTCAAACGTGATGGGTATCGATATCTAAACACGAACAAATAAAAAAAAAAACAAATATTTTTTTTTCATTCAACGACCGTTGGTAGTTTTGTTACTGTTAAGTAAGACTGAAGTTATTGAGCAAAATATTAATTCAAAATTGCAGCAGAAGTACGATGCAATTTTCAACAAATATTTTGCTCAATAACAGAGATTAAAAAAAACTGAAGTGTTAATATTTTGCTCAATAACTAAGATAAAAAAACTGAAGTGTTAATCGACTTTTGATGCTGACCGTACGTGTTCCAACCCAACATCTACAGACCTGTCTGAAAGAGGACTTTTGGCCGAAAGGTGTCGTATATCGACGTTTCCGAGGACGGTTACGCGACACCACGCAGCGAAACACGACGCCGACAACATTACGTGTATACTTAATTATAGTTTTAAGTTTTTTAATACAGTAAAAGCTCCTTATTCGCGCTTCCTTCATTCGCGTTTTCACTATTCGCGGATGAAAAAAATGCGACCCAATTCCTATATTCGCGGCTAAAAATTTCTTTATTCGCGGATCTAATTGATCGCGCCGCCTTAGCAAGCCGCTTTAGCACTGCCGCCTCTTGTCAAAGGATGCCGCACCCCGCTACCGACACTACCCAATATTCTTTGTAAATGCCGTCAAATGGACTAATAAAAACAGTAAAATAGATCTTATTATAAAATAGCAAATGAGCTCTGCGATTTCTTTAAGGCTCCTGCAAACAGGCGCGACGCGCGACGCGAATCGCGCGCGACACAAAGGCACCGCTCGTTGCGCGACTTGCGGTACCTTTGTGTCGCGTGTCGCGTTGCGCCTGTGTGTACGAGCCTTTATGAACATTGATCCGTCTATGGAACTCGGAATCGAGTCTTATTTTTAAGAGGCAAATTGCTAATGCGACTGCTGCGTATCAGTCTGAATTGAAGGAGCTTTTAAAAACTGCCAAGCAAGAGAAAATTACGAAATTCTTCAAACCATTGCAAGCCTTAAGATAATTTAATCAAAATGTTCAAAAACTTAATTAAATTTATTTTTTATACATTTTCTTTTTTTTTTGTCACCTAGGAACGTATCCCATATAATCCCATATAAATTACCATTCCGTATTCACGGTTTCTGTATTCGCGGCATATTTTTGGATCATAATATGCCCCGCGAATAAAGAGCTTTTACTGTATGTATTATAGTTTTAAGTTTTTTAAGTTTATTATTGTATAAGGTTATTTTGTGTATTTTATCTATAGGCCTTAGTTGCCTGATAATAAAATGATTATTATTATTATTTATCATGTTTAGATGTTGATACCCACCACGCCTGCGGAGTTTCGCTAGCTAATTTATTTTGACCCGTCATATCTAGACAATAAAAAAAATCATTAATTACAGACAGTGCATAAACTAAGCCACTGATCTAGAAGCATGAGTTTTTGCACAAGAGCTCTTAATGTAATGAAGGTGAACACACTAAGGAACTATTTCTGAAAATTCATCTCCTAAAGTAGTTAAATGCGGGATCAAAGTTTGTATGAGATATAGTTATTTTTGTCGATGAGAAATCTAATCGGGCGCACAGCTTGTACGATAATAGACTTGGATTAAATAAAATCCCAGCAAGGAAGGAAGTAAGCTTCAGGAATCTGCAACAACTGTAGCAACAGTGATAGAAATATAGAAATAAATTTGCATCAACACCGCCACGGAATTCTCTTCAAGTCCTTAATCAAATTGTATCATGATCAGGAACGAAGCTCTAATTTAAACTTAACATACTTATGTGCACGAGTTTAGCATAACCTCGTGTCGTCTTCGCCACGCCAACGCCCCACTTTGCAACCACTTGAGTAGCTGCGAGGCCTGCGACCTATTTGGTGGCTCAGCATCCATTGCGACCTAAATTTCCGTACTGATATCTGTCAGTCCCAGCCAGCGACGCATCTGCAGCGGGCAACTCGATTTGTATGTTTACACCCCATTTGGCACTGCCTGCTAGTACGACTGTACGAGATCTGAAATTGCCCTGTCCAAGGCATTTGTGAATATTTTTGTGTTGTTATTTATCTTATTTTTTGTTTGAAACTTTGTTGAATATATGGGTTCATAATTCAACTGAGACACTTTCGCGCAGTAATTTACCGGTTGTTGAAAATTGTTGTTAGATATTGGACAACTAAAATGTTGTGGAAAATTTACGGTTATTTGCGTCCAAAAAACTCAAGTCAAGCTCAGAGCTTGTCTGGAGATAGTTTAGTCGTTAGTTTTATGTACAAAATTCTTGACATCTAGACTTTGCGGTCACGATTTGGGTTGACGGCGATGTGGCTTTGGTATTCCAAGATTTTGTTCCAAATATTTCGCACAATATCCGGAACTGGATTGTACAGTACATATTTTCAGTAAATTGGCATTTCACTAGCCACGTAACTCTGGTAGAGCCATAGCTCCATAAATAAGGAGAAATGTCCCCCTCACTTACTGACGTCGGGAAACTATGCATACCTAATCTCTATGCTCTATGCCTTATTGCACCCGTGATACATTAAACTATATGATTTAATGTGTCATGTTTTTCACCGTCTCATGTCTTTCACCGTCTCAATGTCTCACTTCAATTTAGAAATTTTACAGAAATCAGAGCCATATATGACGTACTTGTTGAATTAACACAACGAGAAAACTTATAACTTATCGATAAAGAATGGACATAAACATTATTAATATCCCAAAATAACTTGCTGTATTAAGTTTATTTCCCATTCCAGTTTTAAGTACTGCCGAAACTTACTTAAGAGGAAAATGGAAGCGCCTAAGAAAATTTAGATTTAAGCGAGTTAAGTATTATAAAATAAACTGTTAAATAGCCGGTTCATTTTGAAAGCATACTTATGGAAGTAATTACAAAATTGGAATAAGTACAAAAAGTCGCTTCCATTAATAAAAAAAATAACATCGATGAAATAATTTTCCAATTAATTGGATACTTTAATCCGACCTTAATTTCCTGCGCAATAAGCTCAGCAGATAATAATGTGCGTGGGGTATGTGTACCGTCACAAGTACCTACGTAGACAGTTTTATATTTTCATCGCACTGATCCAATACGATCAATCCAAATACTTTAGCAATGACTCACATGCATAGAATAGATATCAATATAAGTGGCCTTTTTTTTGCAGGATGGGTAATCATCAAATGACCCCTCCCGCTCTGGGTGGAGCGGAAGGGAGTGTCAGACTCTATCTGACTAAAACCCACCCGTGTTCCTTCCTTAGCCCTTTATGTTCCGGTCCAGCGGTAACCCTTCGGGCAATCCCGCTGACCCGGCAGGCTTCGGCCCTGACGGCCCCCTTCAATTGATGCTGACATCTCTTTGAGGCGCGCGTGGAACACGTACGCACCGTCCGGCACGGGGCTGGTCCTGATCGAACGGTTAACTACCCATTACTCTCCGCCCGCAGGCCCGCGCCTACGGTGGCCGGGAGTCGTCGCCCGGCTCCCGAGGCCCAGAGCGTCTCCCGCGGCGGCTGGGATGGGAGGCTCTCTCCCTCAGCCATCCCGCCGCCTCCTTCGCTAGCATGACTACTTCGCAGAAGGAGGCGACTGCCTCCCACTCTCTCTCGCTCCGGACCATGGCTTGAACCAGGGCCGGACGCGAGAGGTCGCCGCCGCTGCCGATCGCCTTTACGAGGAAAAGGCGGTGCTCCGCCCAAGCGGGGCAGACCTCCACCATGTCCTCTGGGCATGTAAGTGGCCTTAGTGTGAGTTTTATAACTATGCGATCGCGGCACCGTAAACTTCAATTTATACTGAAACTTAATAAGCGCCATCTGGTGACGATTGCGGGAACTACAATGAATCTGTACAAATTAATATGAACGGGTAATGCAAACGCGTAAGTATAAAACTCGCACCAGGCCCTCAGGAGTTCATCACTATAAAGGCTCTAACTTAACCAGTCGTACCTTAAAACCTGCCAAGATCCTCAAAAATTGCAAGCACACCAGCAATGCCAGCAAATGATCATGAACCACCGCACGCAAAAGTTACCATCCAAACCAAAGAATGACTGCAGCAACTTCTTCCTCCCATACAAAGTTTACCTACCAACTTAATTAACCAATTCGTCTCTCAACAAGCAAGACATGTAAAAGTTGCTGAACTTTGATTAACACGGCCATTACGTAGTCGTCCGCAGTTTACCCGTCAGCTCCGAAGTGCGGAGTATTAGCCGGCAGGATTTATGGGCTCAATACAATTTATCGACTAAGATGGGGCACTAGGGACGAACGGGAATGTCTCGACGTGACGACAGACGGCGTAATAAAACTGGTGCATTCTAGGTATATGGGGTTGTTTCTTCGTTGAAGTCTCTATGTCTCGGTTTTCACGGAGACAGTGATAGAAATATGATGGAAAGTACTACAATAGGAATGGAATCCTTAAAGGAATAACAAAACCTTTCGAACTTGAAAACAGCTTGGGGAAATAAAGGAAATTACTAATGATACGTCAATAAAAGGCGGTGGTTAGCAACGAACTGTTTATTCGGGTCCACTACCCGACACTGTATAAACTATTATAATATAAACATACTTCGGTCGTCACATATCTCCTCACTAAGCTTACAAGACCGTTATTTGAAACTAATAATACACACATGATACACAGTATAAGTATGGATAGGTTATATGTAAACTAAACTAACGTAAACTAAGTTAAACTAATTAAATGTAATCTAATCTAACTTATTAGAACGTTTAGCTCGATTGAAGGCACGCAGTGCTCGAGCCGATACACCAGGCGGTGTCGGTTCTGGTATAGGCGACCGCTTTTCTGGATCAGCCTTTGGCGATAGGGTTGTTGACGGTGCATCCGCCACCTCACTGTCACCGCCCAATGCATCCTCATACCGATCATCGTCGGCTCCCTTATTGACCGAACGTCCTAAGTTAGTACTGTGTCTTTCTTCGTCCACAGCTAACCCTACCCCGCTCATTCGAGATAGAGAGTACCTATTTTTATTGTTATTTACTGGGATTATTTGGTCGGCATGACGCCGCCATTCTACTTCGTCCCCCACCTTGATTCTATATGATACGGGACCAGTCTTTTTAACTACTGTAGCTTCGGTCCATTTATCCCCCCTTGCTGTATAGTCGCGAGCTAATACCGAGTCCCCTACGTCAAAATGTCTATCGGTGCCGGAGACGCGTGCAACTTGGCGCTCCTGCTTGGCGCGTACAGTGGCCGCTACGTCCGGCCGCAGTGCGTCCAGTCCAGGGCTTTAAATACCGGTAAAATTTTCATAACGTTTCCTTGATTTGACAGCGTTACCGTTAATATTAAAATAACGGTAATGGATTTAACGTTATTTTAGCTCCATTTTATCGGTAATCATTATTAACGTTAGTTGTTTATTAACGTTAATTTTATCGTTACTTTTAGAACGGTTAATCTAGTGAGTTTGAAGTAGAGGGGACGAGACGCGCGGGGGCAGGCCACCTGCCGTCGTCCCGCTCTGTGATGCCGTGCCGATCAAAACATTGCCCGATTCTTACGCGTGAGAAGTAATAAGTGAGATACCTAACTGATAAGATAATTTATCCAACATCAAGATGAGTGAAGACAATAATCAATGTAATTAATTGTTCTTATTTATGGTTATTACAATTGTTGTTTAGACATGCAGGAATTAATAGTCTAACGCCAACGTCCAACGTCTAACTACCACGGAATTTCTTTTTTACGTCCCACAGTATATTTTTTGGCCAAAATTTCGGACGTCTTTTTTTGTGATAACTTTGTTTTTAATGTTTTATAAAATTAATGAATAGAACTCACAAGCGCCTATTTATCATTATGACCAAAAAAAACCACTTAATTATTTTTTATGATAAAATTGTAAATCACCCATAACTTTTGAAATATTTCACGAATTATCTTCTTGTTTTTCCTGATAAACAATAATCTTAAGACACATAATACTGATTGATTTATATATTTTTTAAACGAGTTTTCAGAGGTTTATTTACAATTAATGTTTTTTTTTATTTTATTTTTTTATGGTCGGATTTTTAAATTATTTGGATTCTATTTTTCTACAGAATTGTTAGAAAAAAGTGAATGAATCCATGAAAAAAAAATCAGATCCAAATATTGAAGGATATCGAACATAGAAGCTTCTAAAGTTTTCTATGGTAATTATAATTTTAGGGTTGTCAATATTTCTAAATAGAATTTATTGTAAAAAGTTACCATAACTTTTTATTCGTAAATAATATATTAACTGGAGGTTGGGGCGGCATCGGAACACTTTATTTACACAGAAAAATAGTTTTTAAATGAACCGAAAACAAAAAAAAAGATTACCTTTTATTTCATTTTTGGATCGAGCTGTGGTTTAGCACAGTTTTCCTAGACGTGCTTAGATAATAAAAAAAAACTATGAATTTCATTTGACATGCCAAACCTGCCAAACTAATTTGGAATTTTTTGAACATAATCTACATATTATATCTAATATTATAAAGAGGTAAAGTTTGTAGGAAGCGATCTTTGTACTAAACCTATATTGAAATTTCTTTCACTAGTAGTAAGTTGCATTATGCCATTTTACTTAATTGTTTTCTGATGTACATTCTTCAGCTTGATCTGACGAAAGAATTCCTGTTACATTGTCGGTATGTCCTTCAATAATTTCAAAATTTTCGTCATTTTCTGTTGCCACAAAATCGTCTTCTGCTGAGATTTCATACGGTTTCAGTAACCTAACTACGCTGGGTGGTAACGGTAAGGATTTTAGTTTTTTCAACCTATTCTGTAGCCTTATGTAGGAAATTTCTGGATCTGACGATTCCAGTGCTCTGTGAAACAAGTCTAACATGGTTTTTTCGCGGTCGGATTTTCGGCTATGGTGTTCTCTGTCGTAACGCCAGAACTTATTCCGCGCTTCACCGACTTGCTCTGATAGTAAGCCCACTGGAAGAGCTAAGTATAATATCTTGCCCGTGAATGAGAATCTTATGTATTGTTACTGTCATTGGGTACCAACCATATTCTGTCACGTATTTAGATGCAACGCTTTTGCAAACATCTCCTAATTTATTAGCATTTACAGGTAGACCACAAGATAAAGTAATCAGAATCGTGTGAAGATCGTCCAACAACCACAGACCAAGGCCTAATATTTCAGCAAATACTGCACGATTTTTATCCGATAGAACTGTTCGGGCTGTGTTGCCGTCATTTGTTGTTCCAGCATTGGGTCTCACAACATCAACTAGCACTTTCAAATCTTTTCGCACTATCTCTTGCACACGTATTTTTTGTTTCGTCAAAAGTTTTTGATTCCATTGAATCTTTGCCTACCCTCCATTTCTTTACAGGAAGCTTGTAGCCCAAATGAAGTAAGAACGCGAATCCGTGCATGCAAGGGACTTATTCCGTATTTGAAAACCGATACATCAATTGGCTGAGAATAAATTATGTATAATTTGTTGAATTGCGTTGAGGTTGCTTTGCAAAATGGACATTTAAGTTGAGGTTTCTGTTATTATATTTAGTACTTTGCCATCTATGCATGTCAAATAAAGTTGTGGTTTTGCCCTTATTTTCTTTTTGTTAGATGCAGTTGCTTCTAAAGTAGTCAAATCCCTAATTTGGTTTTCTATCATTTAGTATTAAATCTTTGTCTCTTTCCGATATTGAATATGAATCGGACGTCAAAATCTGTATGATTGTGGTTTAACCAAAGTACAAAGTCTTTTTTTGTTTTTATCCGTAATGGGATGAATGTAGTGGCAAATAAAGCTTTTGACTATCAGAAAAATTCTGTTTATAAAATGATTGACCCGAACTACCATCAAACCTCCTCCAACTCCCCTCAAAAATACAATCTACCGTATCTAGACCTTTTTGTTCACAATATGCTGATATAATTTCGTCGCAGGAGTTTATTAATCTTTGAAGAGTGTGAGAAAGTAAACTAACTAATAGAACAAAGGCTTCTCTTTCTGTTACTTGAATCGCACTATCCGGATAACATTTTTGTTTTGCGTCGAACACTTTATTAGGTATATGGAAGAAATGCTGGAAATCCTCTTGATTTTAAATCTTGTTGCAAAAAGTTGTATGTCTCTACAGTAAATTTTCTATCTATAAATACTGATAAAGCTTCATCTGGGGAATAAGGACGAGGGTCTTATTTTTATCGTATTTTAGTCGGTCGTGTTGGACTTTCAAGACAAGTATTGATAACGTATTGCAAATCCTTTGACGCATTGGTTTTTAATTTTTGTCCTTTTGCTTCTAATGCACTCGAAACAGCTTTAATAACTTTTGTAGGAGGTTCACTTTCTAAAGAATATTGAAGTTCTTTGCACACCCTTCGTTTTTGTCTGTCACTGACTCATAGACCAGACAAGAAGAAGTCGAAGCAATAGTATCGATTGTGGGGGGATATTGCAATATTAAAAGTATTTTCTTCAATGACTATAGGTAAATCTTGTACACTAAAATTTGGGTCAGTATTGGATTATTATCTGAAATTAGTGGCTGATGATGAGGTACAAGTTCATGTCTGTCAGGGGATTGGCTCAATATGTTAGATTCTGATTCAGTATCAGTAATCATAACAGACTCGGAAAGTGACGCGTCTTGTAATGTTCTAAAGAAAAATTTATTTAAGTCATTTTTTAGTGATTCTTTAAGCCATTTGTTGTTCTTCTTTGCAAAAATTTTTAAATTATGTATATTTACAATCTTTGTAAAGCATTTCACATTTATACGTGAATTGCCTCTTTAAGTGCTTTCTCATCATTTGAGTTCAGTTTTGTTAAATTCTAAAATAGTCCCCAGCCCCACTCCCTAATCAAGATCTACGTTTAGCTAGGACACGATCCAAATTGAAATTACGGAATTCACCGTTTTTTTTTTGGGAAGTTTTCCTACTATTTTTATTTCAAAAATAGAATTTTTGAATGTCACCTAACACTCAAAATACAATTAGAATGTGATAAAAATGTCTTGTATAATATTACTAACATTAAAAAATAACTTCAAAAATTAAGTTTAATAAATTTACGAGGTGATAACCCTAATCAAAAAAGTTTGAATTACAATAATTCCCATATCCTGCTTTATTAGGATTCCTTTGTTTGTAAGGTCATAAGTGTAAATAAAAAGAACATTTTAGTCCTAGTTACAAATCCTAATACGTAATAATATGGCGGTAAAAAAAGAAATCATAAATTTAAAAAATCAGCTATAACTCTGTTATCTTGAACAAATAAAGCCTGATTGTTTTTACTATGTAAAGTCTTTAAATCACTGTTCAATACCATCAGTAAAGTCTTAAAAAGATATCAAACTTTTGAGCTACAATTGTTTCTATGGTTTTTCTGGAAACCATAGAAAATTTTTTCAAGTACTAATTTTCTGTCTTTTATGACAAATAGGCAATCGGGAGTTCTCGTCTCGCATTTATAATTGCAAGTCCTAAGATATAAGATAATAAAAAAGGCATGTCCGAATTTTTGGGCAAAAAATATACTGTCCCATCTTGATAGCGTCTCGAACAAAACAACTCACTGTAGGTATTGCACACGAATTAGCGCGGCGGCGACGGCGCAGGCGGCGCGGTTAGCGCGTGGCGGAGCGGCAACAGTGCATCTAATCCAATGCTAAGCGAGGCGCCCGCGCGAGCGCACAAAAATGTAAACAGACGGAACGGCAACGTAGCTAAATTAACGGTAAATATAACGTTACTGATGTATTTGCGTTAATGTTAACGTAACGTTACTTTACTGGTAATGTGATCAAGTAACGTTACATTTTTGTGAACGTTATTAAGGTATCAAATTGAAATTAACGTTACTTAACGGTAATTATTTTGTTATTTGGTAACGTTAACAAGCCCTGGTCCAGTCGGCTCCGCAGTCGCCGCCCTTGCAGTGCCACTGCGGGTGATACCCCGGTCGTCGCGTGCTCACAGTTTCGATATTGTAACAAGAATCTACAAAGAGCCGCGTTTACATCTTCATTTTCATACAACGCTCTTTTGATCACCTTTTTTATTGTTTTAACAGCGTTTTCCGCCGCGCCATTTCCCTGCGGCCTATAGGGAGCCGACGTTGTATTCGTTATATGATTATTTGCACAATAAATTTTAAATTCTTGAGACGCAAATGGTGGTCCGTTATCGGTCACGAGCTGCGACGGTAAACCAAAACGCGCGAAAATACTTCTCAAAACCTTAATTGTTGAAGCTGCATTTGTACCTTTCATTGGTAACGCCTCAATCCACTTTGAGTGAGCGTCTACAATAACTAAATATCGAACGCCTCCACAATCTGCGAAGTCGGCATGTACGCGCTGCCACGGGTGCAGCGGAAATTCCCAAGGGTGTAACTGTGCGTGTGGCGGTGCGTCTCGAACTATCCGGCACGCGGCGCATGATTTACATAATTCTTCTATATCTTTATCTAAATTGGCCCAATAAATATAGTTACGTGATAAACTTTTCATTTTATGTATACCTAAGTGACCTTCGTGCACTTCCTCCAAGATTTTCTTTTGTAAGGCATGAGGCACGACAATTCTGTATTTGAAAATAACACACCCTTGGTCTACCACGAAATCTTGTCTTCTAGAAAAGTAAGCTTTTTCCGCATCGCAGCTCGGGGCCGACGGCCAGCCAAAAAGTACATACCCTTTAATCTTACTTAGTAACGTATCGCGTTCTGTCTCTTTTGCAATATCCTTATAGCAAATAGGCAGTGCCGCTTCAACTAGATTTAAATAATCCACGGTTCCTGGATCCGTTAAGCGACCCTCCTGAGGTAACGGTAGTCGTGACAAAGCATCAGCCGGACCATTGTCCGCCGATCGTACGAATTCTATACGGAAATCATATGCGGCCAAACGCGCCGCCCACCTTTGCAAACGACTGGCAGCCGTTTGCGGAATTCCTCCCTTTTCCCCAAAAATATATGTCAGCGGCTGATGATCAGTGCGCAGTATGAATTTTCTACCATATAAGTATTGATGGTGTTTTGTGACACCGAACAAAATAGCCAGTGCCTCCTTGTCCAATTGACTGTAGTTGCGCTCGGGCGCATTAAGTGTTCGCGAGACGCAGCTGACGGGCCGCTCGCTTCCGTTCTCGTAACGGTGCGCCAGCACTGCGCCCAGTCCGTACGCACTACTGTCCACCGACAATACAAGTTCGCGCCCCTCCTCATAGTGTGCCAGTACAAAACGTATTTGTGGTGACTACAAGGTCACAATCAATCCCAAATTAAAACGGGATTATTATCCCTTACCGCGAATTGAAGAATTATTTACAAATCTTAGCGGTGGGGAGAAATTTACAAAAGTCGATGTTAAACATACCGTCCTCGGACTCATCTTCGCATACGTAGTTTTGCCTACTACCTTCGCTGCGCGCTTGTTTACACATCACTTTTAAATGTCCTTTTTTACCGCACTCATCACAATTATAGTTCCTAAATCGGCATCTATCAGCCGTGTGCGCCTTGCCGCAACGCCAGCAAGATGGTGCGCGCGAGCTCGTAGGCTCCGCGCCTCCGCTGCCTGGTCCTGCGCCTTCACTGCTTGCCGCTGCGCCTCCGCCCGCGGCGCGTGGCTGGCGCCCGCGCTGGCCGGCTCGTCCGCCGCCGCCGCGTGCGTAATGCAGGCCTTCGCCCGCCGCGCCGCCTGCCACTGCCGTTGAGTCCGCCGCTGTCCCCGCTACGGTGGTGCTGCCGCTCACCTCAGCATGTTTCTCTGCTGCTTCTAGAGCCAAGGCTAGCTCCACTGCTTCTTTGTACTGGATTTTCTTTTCCGCAAAGATCCTGGACCGCATCACGTCATTTGTTAAACCTGACACGAACTGGTCTCGCAAGTTTTCTTCTAGGGTTGCACATGAAGTGCATTTGCCGAAATTGCACGTCGTCGCAAGATGTTTTAATGCTTGCAAATACTCCGTGAGAGACTCGCCGGCCCGTTGTCTACGCAATCTGAACACGTGGCGCTCCGCGATCTCTGAACGTTGTGGCTCCAAGTGTTCCGTCACCAGTTTTACTAGCTCGTCATAAGTTTTACTCTCTGGATAACTGGGTGCACACAAATCACACATTAATGCATACGTTTCTTCACCTACCACGGTTATCAGCATAGACACTTTCAAGTCATCGTCAATGTCATTTAACTTTATATACTGATTAACGCGACGAACGTAAGCTGGCCACTGGTTGGAATTTACATTGAACGGTTCAATTTTCCCGATCGGCATTTTTGAAAAGTCTATGTACAATATTTTTAACAAAATTAAATGAAAATCACAGATCCCGTACTCGTCGCCAATGATACGTCAATAAAAGGCGGTGGTTAGCAACGAACTGTTTATTCGGGTCCACTACCCGACACTGTATAAACTATTATAATATAAACATACTTCGGTCGTCACAACTAAAACTCGATTTCAAAGATCTGCCAAATCATGGGTCTTATTGCAAACTTTGTTGTTACGTAACGAATGATTCATGTGTGATCTTAGCAAAGATTTCAAAAATACCAGTCCTGATTTTATTTAACAGGAAGGCGAAGCTACCTAGTTTATTTAAACTAGCAAATGTTAGTTTTGAGCTCTCAGGAAAACCTACGGCAGGTATGTACGTTGAGTTGTAAGACTGCCGACTACATACAAGCTTTCGCAGAAACTTCTACTTGCACTTCCCGCCTGTGATAGGCTTTCATTAAAAGGTTATACATTGAAAGTGGTTCCGCTGTTCTACTTCCAATTTCCTTTGCATAGATTGAATTTCTTCACGCTCAATGTGTATATGAACGACGACAGAGAAAGTGAAATGTCAAGGTCATGTCAAAGACAGGTGAGTTTTCAAAAGCTGATCATGCAGAAGGAAATTAAGAAAGCATAGGTAAGACAGTAAACCCAATGACTCGTCTAATTTAAAGTATCAAGGGTACCAAGAACAGAGAAGGAAGCTATCGTTTTTCAGAATTTACAATAAGGATGAAGTGTATTTACAAGACTTCAGACAACGTAAATTGATAAGGTCATGTCAAGGACACGCGAGTTTTTAAATGGTGATTGTCCGAAAGTAAATTAAGGAATCATACTTATACGAGATAACAAACCTAATGACTTGTTAAATTTAAAGTATACTTATAGAGTGCCGAGAACATCTTAGTAAGCTACATATCTTTCCAGTACACTCGTAGAATCAAAATTCTCCAGCCAAACGTTATAAAATACGGCGAGGGTAGACGGCCAGTTTTTATCTGTTATTAATGCGACAAGTTGCGAAGTGACCAGCCAGGGAGGAATTAAACTTAAATCAAATCTTTGTGGTGCTACTCCTGAGAACACTCGACGACGAAGTAGGGTTGCCGAATGACTTAAGGATTATTGAGAAGCAGTTTGATACTTAATTTGGCCAGGAAAGTGTTGACTTCAAGTGCATAGAAGGTTTTTTATTGCCCCACCATTAATAAAACAGATGTTCTGTATATATACATATGTGCCAATTGCTAGACAAATTGAAAAACCGAAACGTGGGTATCTTCTCATAACACTTATAGCATAAAGTAAGATTACACATGACTAATAGCTTTGAGACTGGACCCGGCAATTTAATTTTGGTTACATCCAGCGTACCGAGCAACCCTATAGAGAACGTCAACAATAGCCAGCCAGAATCCTCTTACAGTTACAGATTTCAAGTTATCGTCGACTTCTCCGTTTGGATTGGGATGCAGTTTCTTAATGTAAATATCTTATTCACTGACGTTAGCATGCCTGTTCTACTGCTACTGCAAAGGAGGATCAAAGCAAACAATGTTGAAGATTTCCTTATCCTATTGCCTGTTTAATTGGAGTTAACTTTACCGCTCTATGCCCTTGAATTCTCAAACGCTACTTTATATTACACGTTTTTATAAGTTTGGCTGCCACTAATTTATACGTCATAATAAATATGTAATTTATACATAACAAAGAGTATTTATATTGGTACTTGATACACATTAATGTAGCAAATGACGGTGACTTCATATTGAGTTGCATTTCGGTATCCAGCCATTTGAAAACAAAATAATAAAGTAAATAGATACGTTTGACCGATAAAAAGCTTTTCATATTTATCAACACACTTCGGCTGGAGTGCACCACGTGTAGGTTTATTTATAGAAAATTGTATCGCAAGAATTGATGACATAAAAGCTAGAAATATGACGCACACAAACGCAACTGGTATTACGTCATTGAGAGCTTATTCCCATCCGGACACAAACGCTGCTCCATTTGAAACCGGATTGCCGAACGACGCCATTCTGCTGTGATATTCCGGCGCGAGCGATAAAATGTCCTCCCAAATCCTCAAAAACGTATGTATCTATAGTAACTAGTGCAAATTAAATTTTGGATTCTAAAACTCGTCGGATATTTTTTCAGAGCTGTCACCCGCAGCCATCACTTGGTGTCTGGTTGCGCGCCAAACCGGTTAACCGGATTACAACAACGCTTTTGTGGTTTCATCCAGGTTTGCATGACAAATATACAGTGTGTGTGTGTATGTATTTATTCAAATTTCGTATTTATGTTCTGAGTGGGCCGGAGTGTAGAATTTTAAACAGGCGGCCAAAGGGATCAACAACGAGCGTCCCATGATATTTTGCTTTTTTTTGTTTTTGATTACGTTGCGCGCGGGACCCTAATTAGGATTACACTTTTTACATTTCAATCCATCTCTTTTGATAAAGGTATATCAGTTGTTATATTTGCACAGATCTTTTGAAATAACTTTATCAAAGGGCACTAAACCTTCTCTTTTAGAGAAGACTTAACTACGCTGTTAGTTTAGGGAAACGTTGACTTATTTTGACATGAAAAATCACATCATCTTCTTCTTTTCGTTTCGATGGTACTCTCCCTGCTTGTTTTTTTTTTTGTTTGTTATATACTTTGGGCCCAGTTAAGACCACGTTGATTGAGGCATCAATAGCATTCTTTAGTTCAGCCGAGGTGAAAATTCACATAAAGATATATTATCATTATGCTAACAAAAAAAGTCATCATCATCAGCCTATAATGTTCCCACTGCTGGGACACAGGCCTCCTCTCAGTGAGAGGGAGTGGGCCGTAATCCACCACGCGGGCCCAGTGCGGGTTGGTAGATGTCACATGTCTTCGAATTTTTTTTGGTTCTAGGACATGCCGGTTTCCTCACGATGTTTTCCTTCACCGTTTTGTGAGCAGTGGTGATGAAATAATTTACACAAAGTAAAGCGCCGGTCTGGGTTCGAACCTACGACCTACAACTCGTAAGTCGCGGTCGTTACCACTTGGCCACCACTGCTCCAACAAAAAAAGTGCTGCCAATAAAACAGACCAAGACAGAAAACAAAATACCTCATAAAGCTTTTTTTAGCATGCAACCCTTTGACTTAAACTTTTGGGTACTCGGTCGAACACCTTATAGACGGGTGTAGTAAATAAAGCCCGGTGGCTGCATCCATCTTCCCCGAGGCAGTTCGGACACATTGGCGTCCGAGCTAGTGCTCTCCTATATTTTAGACAAAGAGGAAGACCTAGGAATAGAACATAATTCCAATAGTAGGTGTTCAAACAAAGAAGGAAGGTAGACTTTGTAGAGGGATATTGAAACGTAGATTGCTTTTTTAGCAAGAAAAATAAGTTTAATCTACGTTTCAAGTTTAGTTTACGCATGAAGTTTATAAAAAAGAGTTCCTGCGTCTCTTAAGACTTCTAGCTATGACCCGCGACTTTGCCGGTGTGGAGGTCAAAAATAAAAATTTTCCCAATGGAACGTACTACCGGGATAAAAATGTATCACATGTCCAAACTCAAACTCAAAGCATTTATTTCAATTAAACCTTGTACAGGCACTTTTGAATTGTCAAAGTTAAAATAGTCCGTCAGTCAGTCAGAAAGTTGAAGCTAGTTGCCCATTCCAAAACGTAGATCTCTATGGAGAAGAACGGGCAAGAAACTCCATGGACACTCTTTTAAATCAAGATATTACAACCTAACCCAGATCATGATCTATCCGTGTGTCCATTCAAATCAGTTCAGCCTTAAGGCGTTATAATGAAACAGACTGATAAGGTTCCAAGGTACCAACATAAAACAAAGCTATACAATATATCAACCGTAGAAACGTGTAGAAACAGTAGTCCCATGGCAAGGATAAAATGTATTGTCGATAGGAACTGCCTGGAATGGGGCAAATCGTAAAAGGATTACTAACACATGTATCTTTGTTTGGGGCGAAAAAAAAGGCGATCGACTTCGAAAAATCGAGCTATATATAGCCTGAGAAAATATATTGCCAATGTTTAATTGCAAGGTTTTATTGAAAAAGGTTCAATGGTAATGGAACTTTCAATTTACTTAACGGATATTGCAATGATCATGGATTTCTGGAATGATGTTGAAATGTTTCCTCTGAAGATAGGCCGATTGGGTTCAAAGTCGTAAAGATTATGGTATCTGCAGAATGTCGAGTTATGGGTACATGATTTTAATGGCGAACGAAATGGATGCCCATTCGTCCTTGAAATAGAAGACTATGTAAAATAGGTGCAGCTTATTGTTAAACCTTGAATACAGAATTGCTAACACATATTGTCACATAATATTGTCATTTAAAAATAAATAATTTATGTAATTGTTCATAACCAAATTACCAGTAACCTTGAATACCAAATATAATCGACGCATTATGGTTCACCATTTCGGTGACATGAAATAAATTACGCAAGACAATGCCTTTGACAAAGACGAAAAAAAAAACTTAAATGAATATGTATGCCGTTTAAGTCTCTCGTCAGGTGATTAAAATTCATCATGTCGGTAGTAACAGGGAGGCTGGCGTTGAATTTGCACGGGTACCAAAAGTTGACGACAGTTTCCTGCATGTTACTGAGACGACCGTGTGAGCTGATTTAGTGGTTGTGGTACAAGTGAGAAACGACAAGCTATTCGTCCTTCGTAGCGACATCGACAGGAACTTTGTGAGAACAAGTCACGTCACGGTGGTAAACATATGAGCCAATCAGTGAGAGGTTGTAGCGGTAGCGAGGCAGACTGTCCAGGATGCGACGCACGGTGTCGTTCGCACGACGACATATCAAGCTACACATTTCCAATATAAGGTGACTTCTCATTACACAAAAAGTCAATACAATGCGAGGTCAGATAAAACTGGAAATGTATAGTTAGATATATCGTAATGTGTACCTGTACATAATGTAAGTATCGCTACTCATATTTTCTTGCACCCCATGAGTCACGGCTAGAGAAGAAATTTTGGTAAGTTTACTATACCCAAATCAACAATACAACAACAGCAGCAACAACAACAACAGTTACAACAGTAACAATAGCAGTTATTGACCCATCTACATTTTATAGCATTCTTTATTTCAAAAATTGAAATGAAGTCCGTTAACGTCCTGAATCAATATCTATCGTGATCATGTTTCAATAATAAAAAACCATAAAAGTTTATTGTTTGGGTTCCTATGGAGAGATATCAGAGAAAGGGCAGTGACCGCTATTGCCACGCTAAAGCGATTTCGGGATAAGACAAGTAATCATCATTTTGATCAATGCAAGAATAGGAAAAAAGGTTAATACGTTAATCAATATATGTTAGCAAAACAAATCAATAATTTGCCACCCACATGTTACGACAACATTTGTACAAGCAGTACCTAACAATCCGGTTAAAAATTAGTACTAACATGGTACGATAGTTTAATACAAAATAAAGAAAAACAATGGTGATATTGAATCATAAATCACACGGAGACCGTCGTCATACGAAACCGGTAGCAGTTTTGAATATGCAATTGTACAAACTTGGGAAGGAGAATATATCTGTCGTGAAGTGTCGTGTAACGAATGTGACACGACAAGCGTATGAGCTGGCGATTTATTATATGGAGACGGGCTTTAAGGAAGAAGCGGTAGAAGAAAAGATGAGTTCGGAATGTTGTTGTTAAAATTGTTTATTTATTATCTACATTTCCACATATTTGAAAGGGTTTGGCAAATTTTAGGCCCTATGCAATGGAAACCGGTTATATAGCTACTCATATTAGGACTTTTAACAGCACAATTTCTACAAAACTAAATACATAATACGCTTTTACCCAGATATAACAACAAAACAAAAACCATGGCATAGAAAATACCCTATTTTGGGAAATGTTATCCACATATTACTAGAACAAACGGCAGAACCCAACAGTTTCCAAACTCATACACCCTTTCACCCACAACTTGGACCATAAAGTAAGGCTGGCGACGCATACTTATGAATTTAATAAGACTCCAGGAACAAATTACGTCATGAACGAGTCAACTAGAAGCGATAGGAGTAGGGAACTTTATTAAGTGTGCCGTACCGCTGTTTTCTAATCTGATTACGCAGTATTTTCGTGGGATACGACACACTAGAACTTTAATTTGAAGGTATATTGTCAAAGGCACCCCTTTGACGAAAACCACCGTTTTCGTATGAAAGTTTGTTGGAAATGTCAACGTACGTTACACTCATGTTTGGTTGTGTGTTAAACAAATTTTGTAACTAAACATACATCGGTGTTATATTTGATTATGTACGTTTCACTGATTTTAATCTTGAATGCTTCATCATCGTCTCTCGACATCACAGCGGAGCTCTATTAGCTTTTATTACTTCGTTAAGACCTGTGCTAAATGCAATTATCTTAGAATGGACTATTACAGCTTCATCCTCCTTATCTTACATATTATCCATGCCTGATGCCACCATTCATCCCGGCACTCACCAGTCCACAGAAAATAGATTTAGAAATAATGTTCTCCCAAAAACATCAATATTTAAATTCAACCCCTTGGGCGTTGGGCGCCATTAGATTTCGCTTACTTTTAATAACCTGAACTACTTAACTCTTGCTACAGGTGCAGCTAAATGAAACAATTAATTTCGCGCTTTATGCTAAGTAAAACTAAGTTGAAGTATAAAGATGTCGTTTAAGATTAAAAAGTTAAGATGACTAGCCGCAGTTCCCGTAAGAAAAGTTAGAAAGAACTTGAGACAGATAAGGTAACTAACTAATGAGCTACTAACTGGTGTTACTAGAATACTTGAACAGTTAACGTAGGGGAAGACCAGGCAATGGGGATCACCCACACATCTACAAAACTAAACATCGGAGTCTCGTAAAGGACCTCTGCACCCCGCCCTGTGGCCCCCGCCATTGATACAAACGGCTCGCTTTAGATCCCCGCGCGCGTTTCTGAGTGAGAGCCACGTGTCGATTTTGCGCCGTGCTGTTGTCAATTTCGTAATAATAAAACAAAAGGTAAAGGGTCTAATTTACTAAGACTTTTATGTGTATTTAGTCTGTCATTCAAAATAGTGATTTGCAACTTAACCCTTTGTCCCCTTTAACGGGGACACGGATTACGGGGACAACGGGAATACATCAAATTGTGATAATAATTTCTAGTTTATTTGATGTTTTACTTTTTTCTCATTCATCATTTCCCACAGGGTGATCACAATTGCCATCACCTCGGTGGAATGGGGATCAAACTGTTTTTTTTAACTTCTATAATTACCAAAGTGTGTACACAAAGTGATTAAAAGTGATCTCAGTTGATAGATAAATAAGTAAATTATGTAATTAGGCGGTTGCAATAAAGATTTTATTTTTAAATAAGCTTTTAGTTCTCGCTTAAGTGGATCCCATTACCCCGTTTTACCCTACTACATAAGTACCGATACGTATTTCTATGCAGAATATGGAGACGTGAAAAAAAGTGTAGCGGTACTTTACTGTTGGGTGTTGAGGGAAATGAAATTCCGAGAGAATATGGAAATAATGTAAAACTTTAATCTTGATGATCAATTTGTGAGAATTGCAGATGAGTGATACTTGATAATAAATGTGCATCTTTTATAATTATTATTAGGCATCAATTTTGTGAGAAATGTTATCATTTCTCACAAAATTCACCTGAGTGACACTTGACAATTATTTGACGGATAAAGGTTTAAATTCTTGTGCAGCATAGCTATTCACAACCACTCGACACGCTTCCGAAACGTATCGAACATCAATCAGTGTTATCGTAGGACTCCTCTGATCCCTATTCACAAGTCCAAAATCCGAAAATGTTGTCAGTTTAAATCAAATAGACAACCTATTCTTCCGACAGCTTTTTGCTGTCGGGGGGGCAAGGCAAAGCAGGTTATCGAAATGTGTCATTTTCGATGCGATAGCCTATCGGATGGTTGTGAATAGCTATGCAGATTAAAACTAAAAACCTTCTTTGGCAAAGGTAAAGTATGTAACAAGTACGGGGCTGGTAACTTAGCACTTACCGTGAATTCTCTATGCGGCACCAATGCGCAAAACAGTTTTATTATTTTTATTTATTTATTAACCAAAGATGGTAAGTAGACTTTGGTCAGTAATATCGAATACGAATATGCACAAAATGAACTGCTGCAAAAATTGCGTATCTATTAATATCAAGGCAGAATGGAACGGATTTGGTTTCATTTGACGTTTTCACTATCAACATAGTAATGAAACCGAAGTTAAATTAATTTGATTGCGTTGCGGGTCAAATACTCCGGTTGCTGTTCGTAGCAGATTACAATTAACGAACAATACTGTGATCAAAGCTGAATTGTCCAATATACTTGAAACATTAATCATTGTTATAATTACAAAGTCAATGACATAGCAGACACAACGTAGGAAGTTGGGTACAGTGTAGGTGCTTGATACTTACCTCCAATATAACTCAGAATTCCATCCAATCAATTCAATTTAGAACCACCTACTCAACCAAACAATTCAATTATCTGACTTATAAAAGGAAATAAAGTACAAACGACAT
Source organism: Luperina nickerlii (assembly GCA_963855955.1). NCBI lineage: Eukaryota > Metazoa > Arthropoda > Insecta > Lepidoptera > Noctuidae > Luperina > Luperina nickerlii. Next base: position 3,816,352 of record OY979663.1, read on the forward strand.
TTAAATAAATAGACTTTAATGTAATTACATCCGAGTATTGTCGGAACACTCTTTTCAAAATAAACAATGGAATCATGGAGTCAGTCTATGGGAAACAGGCCTCCTGTCGGTGATAGGGAGTGGGCCGTAATACACCACGCGGGCCCAGTGCAGGTTGGTAGATGTCACATGTCTCCGTATTTTCGGTTCTAGGACTTGCCGGTTTCCTCACGATGATTTCATTCACCATTTTGAGAGCAGTGGTGATGGAATAACTTACATAAAGTAAAGAGCCTATCTCGGTTCGAACCTAAAACTCGTAAGTTGCTGCCTTTACCACTGGGCCAGTAGTGATCTCTTTGTTGGAAGACTCTTTTCAAAATAAACAATAGCCATGTTTAAAAGTCATGCCTGTTTGCAGCAACGATAGGCGAGCTAGAGTTTGTGAAAACGGGCCATGGGGAGCTTGGAAGCTTAAGAGACAATGCGTGTGCGAAAAATAGTAGCTGAGGCGAATTATCTGTAGCAGCCAGATGTGGGAATGCGATTTCGTATCACGCTAGGCCAGGCTTGGTGTTAAGCGATACAAAACAACCGCATCCCGACGAATTAAGGCGAAAGCGCCAGGGTAGTGCGCGAAATTCAATTTTTTTTTTACGTTTTTTGCAATTTGCTGGTCAGTATTAAGATGTACGTTGATTAAAATATGATTCGCGGCCCTAACAAATATGTATTTACAAAATTATAATCATAAGAATCAGTAGGTAAGTCGTTGGCCTCCCCAAAAAACACATTTATTAAAATCTTTATAAAAATATAAAGATTTTAATAAATGTGTTTTTTAGCTAAACTATTGATATTAAAACACGATAAAATAAAAAAAAATATTTTATCGTGTTTTAATATCATTAGTTTAGCTAGCCAATTTAAAATATTCGCGCTAATTCAGGAAGCCGATCCCAACATAGTAAAGGCTAGGCAGGTGATGATGATGATTCGCGCTAATTCAGATCTTAAGTATGATGGCACAATTCTTTGTGAAGAGTGACAAGTTCTAATAATGCCTAGATTGGTACTGGAAGCTGCTTAATTGGCTGGGTAATTTCGGAGCGGGAGTCATGCTTAGTGCAGAGCGCTCACAATAGTATGGCAAGAAAAACATTCTACAAAATGTCTAAATATTTAATAGTAACAGAAGTCTTTGTGATTCAACACACGCATGTCACACACAAAGTGATTCTGAAGAATAGGTATCCAGTTTTATTATACGACGTACGATGGGACCCTTCTTTTGAAATTGGAGTCCTGTAGTCTGGACCAAGGTTTTAACGATACAAAGGGCAAAGAATACTATGAAACGAAATACCTTTACAAATAAATGTAGTCCTATAAAAGTTTTGACTGTATACGAGCTTAAAGGCTCCTTCAAACAGGCGCGACACGCGATAAAACCGCACGCGACACAAAGACACCGCAAGTCGCGCAACGAGCGGTGCCTTTGTGTCGCGCGCGATTATATCGCGTGTCGCGCCTGTTTGTAGGAGCCTTAACAATGATTCAACGCGTGTTGCTTTGTGCAATTAAAACTACAAATAATAAAATGAAAATTGCCGCCCAGTTGCCATAACAAAATTTACCGAACCGCTTCATCAAATGTCAGGGCACAAATGCGTCCCGTCAATACCGATCGATAAATTAACGCAACAATCTAACTTATATGGTGATAGAAATACACAAAGTACGAACCGATGACCTGACACTAATAAATTAGTATCTACGACACGCGTGCCCTCATAGGCATAAAAGCAAGACCTGGACATGCGGAAATACACCTTATTTTGGTTGGTTTTAGACTGGTTTTTGCAGTATAGGTTTCCGTATCTGAATACCTTGGATGCGTGAAACGGGCATTACCTAAATGATGTTCGATCAATGGCTGGGCATAAAATGTATTGTAGTTTTAGTTGATAACATAGAAGTAATATTAGAAGCAATATGAAGCTACACAAAAAGAGGACGGATTTCACTATGCCTACATTATTTCGAAAGCCAGCTGAACAGAAACAGCTGTATTGCCTTTAGTTTTTACTAACTCACTGTCGTAACATGTGTTAACAGAAACTTTTTCGATCTATCATACTACACTTCTTAGTAAACGACACTGTTCCTTGCATTTTCCACACAAATGTTATTTAAATTGCCATGAAATGGAAAAGATTTTAAACGCTGTGCAAAATTGGTTCCGTAACACGAATTGTATACGCAAAAACACGCGTTATTTTCACATAAATGACGCTTACCTCAATATAAATCCACCCCATATATCATTCACTTAAAACGATCCATAAAATGTTGGTAATAATTCACAACACTAAACAAAGCCAGGGGCACACAATCACAACGTTTGTACAGCGGTTAACTGTGCTTAACCAGCCGTGCAGCATACACTCAGTGCTGCAATATCGATATAATACGAACTTGCTAACCGGTTTATCATCGAGAATCGATTGAATTCCTTCGCACACTTGACAGATTCGAATGTCTTGCGACTGTGACTGGCAGCAGAAAAAGAGTTGGAAATGAAAAAACCGTGTGGATCGTTGCAAAATTGCGTTTCGATTTGGACAGATCAGATATGGCGACAGTTGTGAAAAAAGAGAAGCTTATTCTTTATTTATTTTATATGGTAATGGCGGAATGTACACCCATAATAGGTGCACCTCTGACTAACCTTTCGAGGAATACAAGTGCGATATTCTGTTATTTTAAAAGAAAATGGCTCGTAACCCCGGCTTATATTCAGAATTACAAAGTGTGGTTCGAAGATATTATAGCTTTAGAAAGGTGTTAGAAATAAAATTCACTCACATGTGTAAGAGTAAATTAAGGAACAAAGTTCCTTAATTTACTCTCGGTTCGTATTTTGAACAAAGCTTTGGAAAGTCTATCATTGTCATCAATCAAGTGTTGGTAATAATATTTATATCGATAAAATTACAGTAGGAACGGTATCATAACGGAAGCCACGAACAAACAGCACTATGTCATTATTATTCTTGCGTTTAATTGAACTGATTGAATAATTAATAGTTATTGAATCGGTAACCAGTTCATAACAGGATAATTTATAGTGAGCTTTAAAACGTGGCCTTCAATCGAGAACCCACTTTATTCTATAGAAGTACATAGGTTACAAACAATATTTATTTATCCATAAAAATTTCGTTTCTTTATTAAAAAACATAAACAGGTGCTACTTCAGATTATGGAAAAATCAATAATGAGTTGGATAGCATTTTATGACAGAAGATAATATTCAAGCGGTAATACTCAAACTTTCATGAATAATTAAAAAAATTGAGGATCTTTGAAAACCCAAAACATTTGGGAAGGAGAAAACACAAGAAAACAACTACGGTCCGCACATGCAGCACAATAGAAACTTTTTACAATCTCGCTTCATGTAGCTATAAAATAAAAAGTTATTCAAATTAAAAACAAAAAAAGAGGAAAACAACGAAATAAAAAGTTTACCGAGCGGCGGTTAAAAGGAAAATAAAAGTACTTAACAAAACGATGGTTTGGGACACAGAAACAGGGCCGCAATAATTCCAGCTAGTCCTTATTGCGAAACGTAACGTTAACTTGAGAGCAGATAATGCAAATTGGACTTTGATAACTAGGAAATACGCCTCGGATTGCAATTAAAACAATTGTAAATTTGATAAGGAGCAAAAAGCGGGGGAGGTAAATGGAGGGGCCCTCGAAATAAATGACGAAAGGCGGCCGTGGACAGCGCCCCGCGTCCAAACTAAATTACTTTACACAATTAGCTTTTGGAAATGTTTCTTTCAGAAATAGAACAGTGGAAACGAATATTTAAGATTTGAACATCGCTCTAAAGTCTAAATTCTCAGGAGTTATTGAGGGAGTTTTCCCAAATGCACTTTGACTGTTCACAAATCCAACACTCCATTAATTGACGCCATTTTGCTGAAAATATTTTACAAGGGCATCTGTTTGTTAATTAGAGGCAGGTGTCACTAATGAAATAGCTGTGCAACAGAATATAAAAGTCATGCTCTTTGAGAGTTTTAATGTTCACACACAATGCAAAAATAATTCTGTAAAATCTGAACAATGCCAAAGTAATGAAACGAAAAATAGAATGTAAATGGAATAAAATGTAAGAACAAAAAAGCGGCAAAGTGCGAGTCGGACTCACCAATGAAGGGTTCCGTAGCAGCAAGTAACATAATATAAATTAAGTATTTTTTTAATATTTGAGTTGATTGAATGAAAGGTATATTGCGGTTTACGATTTAAAACGTATTAAAAAAAACTACTTACTAGATCTCGTTCAAACCAATTTTCGGTGGAAGTTTGCATGGTAATGTAAATCATATATTTTTTTTAGTTTTATCATTCTCTTATTTTAGAAGTTACAGGGGGGACATACATTTTACCACTTTGGAAGTGTCTCTCGCGCAAACTATTCAGCTTAGAAAAAAATGATATTAGAAACGGCAATATCATTTTTGAAGACCTATCCATAGATAGCCCAGCCCACACGTATGGATTTGATGAAAAAAAATTTGAGTTTCAGTTCTAAGTATGGGGAATCCCCAAAATGTATTGTTTTTTTTTTCATTTTTGTGTGAAAATCTTAATGTGGTTCACAGAATACATATACTTACCAAGTTTCAACAGTATAGATCTTATAGTTTCGGAAAAAAGTGGCTGTGATATACGGACGGACAGACAGAGACAGACATGACGAATCCATAAGGGTTCCGTTTTTTGCCATTTGGCTACGGAACCCTAAAAATGCTTCGAAGGAGCGAAAATTAGATTCGAAAGCTATACACCGCGAGCGTTCGTTGTCGCTTAGACAAAATGAAGTTTGATCCTGTTTTTATTAGGACTTGAGATGAGGGGGAATCTGATCAGAGCGATACATTGACCGGATTAGACTTTTTATATTGCTTAACTTTTTATGCTATTAAATACAGGGTTTAAGGGATATCGACGCGCAAATTGTTACCAAGAATTCAGTACATGATTCTAGACCTACCAGCGGCGAAAACTTTTCTCGGTTAGGAAAAAAAAATCAGTTGTTCATACATTTTGAAACTGTAGATAGGTAATGTCACTTTTGTATGAAACAGCAGATTTCTTTAATAACGCCGAAATATTTCTACGCTTTCTACTGAATTGATAGTAACAGTTTGGGCGTCAATGTCCCGTGCCTAACACACTGTATAAAATAAACTTATGAACCTCTAAATTATAGAAAGCCTGGCGATTTTTTAATCAGATATCATCTTCAAATAAAAACAGATGATAGGTAAATGAAATAATAATGAAGTTACATATTAAATTAATCAAAACAAATGTACCTTCGTTTAAAATTCGATTATTGTTCAAATGGAGTTTGCAATAAGATAAATGAATCAAGTTAACTGCGATAACTTCCAAACACATTTCAAATTCAGCTCGTTTTGTTCAATTGTTGGACGAGTCTCAAACAAATCGGTAACATCTTAATATTTTTGATGGAAAAATAACAGATCCTTTGGGGAAAGTTATGAATCAAAATGTTTTATATCATCGCTTCTTTCAAATACATACAATACATAATTCTGTTTGAAAGCAGAGACATACAGATACGTAGGCAGACAATTTGATAAATATTAATGTTCACAATCTGCTCAACTCTACCTGCGTAACATAATCAGCCTATATACAGTACCCGGCGATAAATATTGCACATCGACCTTTGGAAAGAGACAATCGGCTAATTTCGGCTTCGTAGAGCGTTATCTCTGTCGCACGAAATACAAACATTCCGGTATCTATTAGGAGCTGTTAAAACAATTATGATTTGCTTCTTTTGATAATTATTTTTATTGTTTGTATAAAATACAAAAAAAGGTAAGGTCGATGTGCAATATTTATCGCCGGGTACTGTAACGTTCCCACTGCTGGGACACAGGCCTCCTCTCTGTGAGAGGGAGTGGGCCGTAATCCACCACGCGGGTCCAGTGCGTAGGGTTCGTAGATGTCACATATGTCTTCGAATTTTTGGTTCTAGGGTATATCTACCTACATGTTTTAAAAAAAATCATACAGCCTAAAAAGCTGTACTATTTTGATGATATACAATTTGTTTGGAAGCTATTGTTAGTTTTATCACGTTTAGTGGAGCCGTCAAAACTAATTGTCGACCTTTATCAACGGAAAGCATATGTCAGATCCCTGTTATAACAGGATTTAATCCAATATTGAAACTTTGAAATGGAACTGAACAGTATTCACCTTGTTCATTCCTAGCTTTATAAAACTACCACAATTCCCACTTTTTCTCGAATCTCGGCAATCGTGAGCATGAAAAGTAGTAATTTTACTTAAAGGTATTCTGTTTCAGATTTTTCTTCTAAGATATTACTGGAGCGTCGACATTTCACTTCTTCCAGTCCATTAGTGACACCTCGGCTCTATCAAGTAGCTAGAATCCGTGATAAATTAATTTTGCATTGCAATGGCTTCCCGTTCCTTGGGAGTGCAGCTGCGGAAGTATTGAATTACATTTTCATGAACAAATTGAACGCCAATCGAAGAACTTTTCATCTAGTAGCACACTGAAGAGTTCAATCAGGACTTTGAGTGATGTAGAGATTTTATTTTTATTCCTCATCGTGATGAAGCATCAAAAAGTTAAACTAGATATTGTTTGTTCCTAGTTTTTCAAGTTTTTGTGATAATTTTTGAAGGTCTCTTATTCCACGAACACAAAATTAGAGAACTTAATTCAAGGAATGATTAGCAATAGGCCCGCCCCATATTAAGGCTCCTACAAACAGGCGCGACACGCGATATAGTCGCGCGCGACACAAAGGCACCGGTCGTTGCGCGACTTGCGGTGCCTTTGTGTCGCGTGTCGTGTCGCGCCTGTTTGAAGGAGCCTTTTCATGGGACTTACATAACTGGCGAAATGTGAGTATACTATGAATACTATGATACACCTGTGCCTAACTTTTCGGGCGTAAAACATAAACCAAATCATCAACTTTCTGTTATAAACAGAAAGTTGATGATTTGGGTGGACTTCGGTACAAAAACCAACCAGATGATTAACTCGCTTAGCACTAAAGCTTGCTGTAGCTACTGTTTATCCGTTAATTACACTTTCCGCGCAGCAGCCACAAAATCCACTCTGTACTCCAGCATCCTCGAAGTTTATACAAGTTCTCATCAGGCTCTCTAACATCCGCTGTGTAAAACTCTTTCAAAGCATTGGGGTAGTTAACCGACACTTCATAAAGTGTTACAATTTTTCCGCATTAAAACCTAGAAACTACGGAAGAGAAGAGATGTTCAGGAAAAAAATGTTGGAAAAACAAGCTTCTAACCAAAGTCTTTATTTCGAGGGAATATTTTGCATGGGTATTTTTTAAATCTAGCCGGCGAAGTTATTTTCGCTAGCCATTTTAAAGTAAATTGGGTTTTAGATGTAATGTCTTCGCGTACCTGTCGCGTTGGCTTCTTTATGCTCGGAAAAATGTGTTCTAGAAATTTCTAGTACTTTTTCCTTTTTGTTTTGGAGAATTTTAACTATTCGCTGCAAGCACAATGGTGGAAGTGGCAGTATAATTCTTTGGAAACGTATTAAGTATGTTTTCTAAATTCAGTTTCTACAATACCTGGACTCGATAACGACGACCTTTCTGGGTAGAAGAAACATTTTATTATGGTTGGATGTAATGTACAGACGCCAGCACGTCAAGCTACTATAATAATTAATAATTTAAGATTGAAACTTTACGGGAAGACTAAACTTGATGATGTTTGTTTTTTTGCAGTTTCTAATCTTACACAGGATACCTAAACTATGACCTCAAAGCCAAAGACGTCATCATCTGCCTAGCCTTTTCCCAACTTGGTTGGGGTTGGCTTCCAGTCTAACCGGATGCAGCTGAATATACCTCAAATTCAAAGTCAAATAATTTATTTCAAATTGGCGCATTAAAGGCACTTTTGAACGTCAAAAATTACAATAAAATAGAAATGATCCTAGTCGCCCCTTGCAAAAGGTAGTGTTCTATAGGAGAAGAATGGGCAAGAAACTCCACCGTTACTCTTTTAAAATGTTTTACAAGGTTTTGTATAGATTTATTATATAATTATATGTGAAGACGATGGACCTAGGATAAAATTAGTCTACCACAAAAGGTAAAAATAATTTAAAATGAAGCAATGACAGGTAAATCAATTATGTGATAGTTTCATGGTGCTCACATATTTACAAATACTTTAAAAGTAGATGATTTTCCTAGAATTTTAGCAAGTGTGTGAGTTACTGTAATCACAGAATGTAAAAATCAATGTCATATAAATTTAAAAAATATAAATTAAATTAGCAACCTGTTAGATTTTTTCAAGAAACCTAATTAGAAATCCAGTATCTAAGACTATTTTCGTCACAACCATTAAATGAAATCAGACACCAATACACATATCTCATGAAATAATTAATGCCTCGTAGAAGGTCAAGTTTAATTTTCGATCAACCGCATGGTAATAATAACACTCGAACTTGAAAACCCGCCCTTTTTGCTACAAAATAAAGACGCTGTCAAAGTCCAATTGTTCCCATGGACGTGCGGTTGACTGTCCGTCTGTCTGTATAATCGAAATTCGTGGGGGTGTATACAGGAGGGTGTACGTATCGTTAGTCAGCTGTCGGGGGTGACTCACACTCGCCCCGCTACTGTTTTATTTGTTTTTATACGACCACTGCCAAATCTTTAGAAATTCGTATGTGCGTTATGTTACGAAATGAAGGAATAGGAAATGTATTGGAAACATAAAAGCAAAAGATACGAGTGTTTCTGCGACACAGTAGCACTGTTATCTTTTATTCTTGGATGGCGATACTTTGCTCGAAGGTTGAGAGTTGAAACAGAAGCACATTTTTCAGTTGGCTCAAAATGAAGCACAATTTTCGGAATTCGAAAGATTTAGAATATATTTTTATCATTTTCCTTAGTCCAGTTTAATAAAATATTGCACGAGGCAGAGTAGGTAGGGATCTAGCTTTACCGCGAAATATTTTGAAATAGATTTTATTTCGATACAATTATTACGTATACGGTATGGAATCACTGAACCAAAAAAGCAATAAAATCATGACTAAAATATTGCATTGTGATTATTTTCTTCGGAAAAATTCTAGTCCTTGGTAAGATCAAAACAAATACAAACGCAGTAAGCGAAATTGTCTGTACCTAATAAATATACCATGGACATAAAACTGAGCGCATAAACCATAAATCACAGTGACCGAACGAAAAGAAGCACCGAACGACGTAAAGAAGGTAACCTCACGTGAGACAAAAGAATCGTGACAATCGCCCTTAAGAATAGGCTGATAAATGGATGAGAGATGTACTTAACTATAGACAGAACAATGGGGAAGGAAGGATCTATCGAAAGCAATTTCACCCAAAAATAGCACAAGTTGGAGTGCTCTTAAAAGGTGTCTTTAAAATTGCTAAGACGTGGCTGTTATAATGAACGGAATCGTCCCTTTTCGTGGAACTTGGGAGGGGCGAATTTGGCAGACACTCCTTTTTTGTGACGCAAAGGGCAAGTGGCGAGCGAGTTTAATCTTAACTTCATTAGGGCGCGACACGAATTCATTGGGGAACTCTCCGGGAATTATTTATCCCAAAAATGTAATAAAACTCTCATTTCAGTATTGTCTTGGTTTGTTTAGCGTTCGCAAACAAATTGGAATTGGGAAGATTACGACGGTTCCTGTAGCTCGAGGTTTTTATTTTCGCTTTAGATTACTGTTCAAGTATTTCCTTCATCGTTCAATTTAGCAAAATGTTCCAGAAAAACAATACAATACTCGTTTTATTGATCGTCTGAAATTTTATTTACTTTAATCACGTTTGTGTGCTTAAAATCCTTGTTAAATACTCTTGTACCTTTCACTCCAAATTAAGGGCTGGCCAGTTAAGCCGCCATTCAGCCCGCCGCAACTTGTACCAATAATTTTAAAGACTAAGATAAAGCTGCCGACACGCACGCCACATAATTACCCCGATTCAAGTCACCCCCACCTGACCTAATAATTACCGCTCTATAGACGAATTTCCGACTTTTGTAGGTACTAATCTCGTAACTTAGGTAAATTGACAACTTTTTTTAATAGGTAAGTGGAAAATGATAATTATTCTATAGTAGGTAAACAATATTTTGTTATCCGAGGACACATGACTTGAAAGTTATCAACCAGAACCACCAAATAAAATTATTTGAAAAATGACCCAAACCTACAACAATCTAAGAAAAAAAAAATTGCCAGAAAAGATTTACAATAGCTATCATAAAACCAAATAGGTATTTCAAGTAAGAAACACAACCTAGTAATTATCCCTTGGAATTGGGAAAAAGCCCAAAAACCTGTGCGGGACCTAAAGAGCTCATTACAAAGGAAGGGAGATAATGTAAGACAGACAGCGCTGAAACACTCGTTACGTGGAATGCCCTGGGGAAGTATTTTTTACCATGAAGGTACGACTTTAAGTTAATAGTCTCTCGCCTGACAAATGGAATTAGTCACACGATCCTGTGGAACTTGGAACACAACGCCTGGCTAGAAGGGAATGGATTTAAAAAGAAGACCAAATAAAGTAGGTATATCGAATTTATATGAAGTTGATATAATATGAAATTGCTTAGCGTATACATGTAGATCTACATGTCATATATGCATGTCCCTATCTATAATCTAAATATTATTTGACTGCCCCGCTGGTCTCGTGGTCGCACATAAGACTACTGAGCTGGGGTCCTGGGTTCTATTACCGGGTCGGACAAAGCGATATTGGATTTTTCCATTGGACATTTCCTAGTAACATCCCGGAGTTTGGAAATTGGCGGTGTGGTACCCTCAGAAAGCAAGTTTAGCCGTTGGTCCTGCGCCTGATCTCTCTCCGGTCGTGTCGGATTGCATGTCGTTCCATCGGACTGTGTGTGTGGGAAGAGAGTGCATCCATGTGTGCAATATCTATAGTCAAATAATGCAGATAAAACAATAACAGAGTTTGAAATGGCGCTTGATACGCACATATAGGATATACACGTGAAAACAAAGGTCCTATTTTTTTTTTGTTTTAATTTTTATTATCTCTATTCTATATTTCATGCAAAAATAATAGCGTTGTAGTGCATCGTTAAAATTCACAGGGCACACTAGTTCGACTGCGGCTAATAGCCGGGTTGTATGTAGAATTACCAGAAAATTGTTGGCATACAGTTTTATGTAAGGACTTTTACACACGCGATTCTTTTGATCGATATTTACTTAAGATCCTTTAGTTTCACGGAGCCGTTTTCATACAACGAACAGTGGATTCAGCTTCATATTGTGGCCATGTTTTTGTCATTTCGTCATTTATGTAAGTTTCTTGCCTGTTCTTCTCCATAGAGATTTACGTTTTGGAATGTGCTTCAACTTTCTGACTAACTGAGCGACTCTGACTATACAAATGAGCGTGTAAGTGGTTTAATTGAAATAAATGGTTTGAGTTTGTAATCTAAAGCTATCGTGTAGGTGGCTACCAACCACATTATACTTATAAGGCTAAGCAAGATAAATCAAGTAGCATAACAATCAAATGATTCGGTCGTTGCGATCAATAAAACGTGCTCGAGGCTATCTATGATAATAAACACTTGACACAGATAGAAAAATATTAATAACTATGACAAAGCAGTAAATAAGCACTTACATCCATACAATGAAGAATTTAACTTGACGAAGCGAAGCAGGTAATCTGAAAAAGAGAGGAAGCGTTTACACATAAAGCCAAGCGAAGACGATATCAAAAGGCTCTTTGATACTGAAGAAGCATTAAGGCATAAAAGTGGCTTCTATAAATATCTCGTATCATTTAATGATACAAGTGTTATTTTAGGTAGGTGAAACAACGAATATTGGAACGTTTAAATAAAAACAACAATTTATATTTCCAATATTCTTGCACAATTGTTTTGGTCAGCAAAAACCTGTTTCTTCTGTGACTCATATTACTATAATGTGCACGACAGTGTAAGCAGCTGATTCAATAAACCGCTTTAATATCAGAAATATCAGAATACAATGGCAAAAAACACAGCGTTACATAATCGATAACCAGAAAGAGAAGCATTACAAATAGGAATTGCTCAAACGCAGTTTTTTCACAAAAATATTGATAAAGGAAACGTAAAAAATCAACAATTTTACGGCAGCATTCGCTTCATATCAGCTCAAAGCAGTAAAAAGTTCCGTTTCTCTATACCAACATTTATTTGGTGAAATTCAAAAAGAGCACAAACGATATCTCGAGGACGACAAACCTAAAGAGCCGGATGTTTCGCGCCTCGCAATTAAGATAGCTTTGCAATGACGCCAGATTTTGGCCGCGTTACCAAATGGACAATATGGGCCCATACAAAGGGAATTGTGTCTGCGGTTTTATTGTTTTTTGGAATACGTATCTTTTTTAAGGCTTTGTAATTCTATTACTGGAATCATACCACATTCATAACACAGCCTTTGCTAGTATTTTTTACAATGAATAAGACCCTTTTTTTATTCAGCCTATTTGTCCCCATACTGAGGCAAAAGCCTCCTCACTTTCTTTCCACTTTTTTCGATGCTGTGCTTCTTCTCTAATTCTTCATAGGACCGATTAAAATCCACTATTTAAGTTATGAAATTGAAGTATGACTCTCGTTACATTCATAATAAAGTAACAAGCTGATACTTTTCGTGCAACGAGAAATTTGTCAAATCAAATCGTTATTACTTGAATTTCAAACGTCTTGAAAATCACGCATATTGAAACAATGAGGTATGTTACATTAAAATTAGTTTCGCAATGTGTGTCGAGTTCGATGATGCTTTCCTGTAAGTAAGTACAGTGCGTGCCACGTAAGAAGAGACTTGACACACCGTAAAGATACCTAAAATCGTGTACTGCGCATGTCAAACCACGTGTTTGACATGCGCAGTACACGATTTTAGGTATCTTTAGCGGTATGAGGTCTGAGTGCGGGACGAAACCGGACGTCATAGGGGCGGCGGAAAGAGCGGGGGAGGCAGGGTCAAGTCTCTTCTTACGTGGCACGCACTGTACGTAGTGTACCTTGTAGAAATTAAACGTCGGGTTCAACTACGTGATGAAACAAGACATTCAAGACGTTCTTCACTTTCCAGTATTTTGGAAAGTATCTTAATTTGGCAAAAACATGGCATGACATGAAATGAATATGTGAGATAATCATAAATCAATGGAAATAATAATCCAGTCAAAATAGACAAAAATAAGTCATAACTTAGACAAAATTCGCATAGAGCTGAAAATTGGCAGAGATGTTAAATACATCATTATAAATGAAATGTCAAAAATCCCCTTCGATCCTACTTCTGCAAAAAAAATTATTCAAGGTCAAAAGTACAAAATTAAGGTTTTTTACATTTTTCTCGAAAACAGTAAGTATTATCGTGAAAATAAATCAGACAAAAGTTGTAGATCATACAATTCTCTACAAAAATGATCCAGTCACTTTTTCTCTTACAACTCACCATTCGTGAGATATCGCGGTTTTAATCATTAGAAATTTCATATTTTACATAATATGCACACATTTCCGCACCACCTATGAGGTAATGTACTTAGTACATTTTTTCTAACGTGGTTTCCCCAGTAGTTGATGGAGATAGCACTTCAATTAACTCCCCTTGACCTGTACATACAGCAGGAAGCGGCGCTAGCCGCCATCAGGCTAATGCATCTGGGCATATGGGGCAAAAACATTACCAGTCCACACGCTAAAATCCTGGACCGGGCGATTGAGTACCAGCCTCTCATCGCTGCCCCGTGTGACAGAACACCAAACCAACCGATGTTCAACAAGAACTACATTATACAAACAGTTCAGGAAGAAAGGGATCAGTCAGGAGTCAATGAAGTGCGCATTTATACAGACGGCTCTAAAACACAAAACGGTTCAGGTGCTGGCGTGCACTCCCTTGACCTAAATATTAACTTTCACATACCACTAGGCACACATAGTTCGATCTTTCAATGCGAATGTGTTGCCTTAACACAAGCTGCAACAGCAGTAAAGCGCTTAGGCATCCGGAACTATGGCATTAAATTCCTATCGGACAGCCTATCTGTGCTCAAAGCTTTAGGAAGCAAACAAACTAACAATAAGCTAATTTTTGAGTGCCATCTAGCTCTGGAGAGTTTATCGACGTCTAATCGTATTACTCTCCAGTGGATCAAAGGGCACAGTGAATCTCTGGGCAATGATGCTGCAGATGAACTTGCGAAGAAGAAGCCCGTACCCACTTCTCCCTTTGCCTTTCTCACAATTTCGTGCGTGGATTCGCCAAAGATCGACCGAACTTCATAACAACAGATGGTCACGGGCAACAGACTGTAGACAGTCAAGATTGGCTTTACCAATGATACACCCGCGATTAACCAAAAAACTTCTCAGCCTGAGTAGGAATAACCTTAGAATAATAAATAGGTACAATTACGGGCCACAACCTCCTTAACAAACATCTTTTCAACATAGGCGCCACGGACAGCCCCCTTTGCAGGGGCTGCCTTGATGCCGAGGAATCAGCCGCCCACGTCATCCTGGATTGCGAGGCCGTGGCTTCTCAACGTGCAGAAATCCTCGGAACAATGAGGTCACTCCGCGAAGCCTCTGAAGCTCCCAGGAAGCTTCTGTGCTTCTGGGCGGAGCTAGGCTGGCTCTGTTGGCCAGAATCCCCACGCACAACGACCCGAATGCGGGAAAGGGAGTCCCATCATCATCATCATTCCCCAGTAGGTATACTCTACGATCTATTGTAATAAAGAAAGTTTGATCAGATCGTATCCTTTTAATTGAAAGAATCCTCGTAGTAATATTGCTAATGAGTAAAGTGGAATAGATTGTTTTTTTACACATGTCATTATATAAGATAATTGTCTAATTCTACTTCGACAATTATTTCTTCGTCTTTATTTTCTTCTTCTTGCAGAAGTTCGCTGTTCTAAGAAAAGGGATGCATCAATTGTCTCCTCATTAATATCATAAATATCTTCATCTGTTGTATTTCTTTCAATATAACATGTAGTAAAACAACCTATTCCACTTTGATCATTAGCAATATTACTATTCTTGCAATTAATAGGATACGATCTGATCAAACTTTCTTTACAACAATAGATCGTGGAGTATACCTACTGGGGAAACCACGTTAAAAAAATGCGCCAAGTACATTATTACCTCATAGGTGGTGCGGAAATGTGTGCATATTATGTAAAATATGAATTTTCTAATGATTAAAATCGCGATATCTCACGAATGGTGAGTCGTAAGAGAAAAAGTGACTGGACCATTTTTGTAGAGAATTGTATGATCTACAACTTTTGTCTGCTCTATTTTCACGATAATACTTACTGTTTTCGAGAAAAATGGAAAAAACCTTAATTTTGTACTTTTGACCTTGAATATTTTTTTTTGCAGAAGTGGGATCGAAGGGGATTTTTGACATTTCATTTATAATGATGTATATAACGTCTCTGCCAATTTTCAGCTCTATGCGAATTTTGGCTAAGTCAAATGTCTATTTTGACTGGACTATAAGTAGGTAACATGTCCCGGAATTCTCCAATTAGAATATTGTTATAATCACAATACCTACATAAACTAAATTTTTACTATTATGAATAAAATATTGTTTATTTATTAAATTAGTTATACTGAGTGTGGGAGAAAATGGTGGTCACATTACAAATCGCTCTAGCGTAGTAGGTACTTCGTCCATTTTGGTTTGTTTTGACTGTACAGAGGAAGTGGGGTTGTAAATTACTTAGTTTTAATTATGCTACCTACACGTACTTGTTAAAAATTACAGAAATCGAATCAGTAAACGATTCTGAACATACTACTTTCATAAAGTTACTTCAGTTACTCATTGTATACGAAATGGATGCGAAATCTTTAGTCTTTAGGTATTACAGAACTGTGACGAAATAAATACTATTATCCAAACGTGGGTTCAAGCCGTTCTAGGTACCTTTCACAAACGTGTGTACTGATGATGAAACATCAAAACTTTAGTACTAAAGTTTCGTTTTATATTTTTTCATTGGCAGAGGGTCGTTTTACATTCCCAACGAGAGCGTTTCAATTGCCTTTCAGTTTGTGAGCACTTTTTGTTTTTACACTTTCAGCGCGTGACTTTTTGGGCGATTGACGTTTTCATGACTTCATATCGGTAATCAATACGCTCAAAGTTAAGCGAATGCAATGAAACAAAGAGATACTACGTATGGGAATTACTCGTGCGAATGCAGAAATTTGAATCTTGTATCTGCATGAGTCGCTAAGAAAAAAATATTTTAGTTTTATAGGATCTTTATGCTGATGGAGCTTGTGGATTAGCGACTAGTGTCGTTCGCTTTGATGTTTTCTGGTGACTAGGATGTAGGTTATAACTTTCAAATTGTAAACAATGCGGATACCGATGTGAATCGGTGATCAGCACCCTACAATTGCGTGACACACTTATGTCAATGTCAATCTGAATCATTTTAAATGATATTGGTATTACATTACTTTATATTATTATGTTAGAAAAATGTGTCTGCTCAACAACTTAAATAACGCAATGAATGCTGCTGAACTGTCAAAATTAATGCCATTGCTACTGTTGGTGTGTTACGCAATTACCCCGCTGCTATCCACGTTTATTAATAAAGGCCAAAGCTTTTGTGTTCCAGGATGCCATCTACGAATAAACAAACAGCTTTCAATATTTCATTTGAGAGCTCCACATGATTATAATCCTTAAGTCCCATTTGGTAATCCCTACATAACATCATTTTTAAAACTTTGAGTTTCTGTCTTTTGGGTCATGTTAATTGGTTTAGTAACAAAACATTGTGTTATAAGTAAACCAATCTAAAACATGTTCGTCCAAATATAGGGTTCGTGTTATCTACAAAACAAGGCAATTCATCGCATTGTTCCTAATAGAAGTTCACCACAAAAATAAAACAAAGACCCGTCGAACCAAAATCACAAAGTTGAAACAATGTTATTGCCAAAAACATTGAAAATAGTAGACATGAGCTATGCTGTACGTGAAACCAGTCCCTGACCCACTTCCATTTTAGATATGCGAACTAAAACGAGCAAAAACGGCACACCTATCTGCCAACACAATATTTTAAAGGCAGTATTTTGCAGTGTCATTTGTAAGTCCAAAAAGCAATTTATTTTATTGAAAACTTGGGATGACTTATAATTTTAAATGCGAGTCTGTACCTATTGTATTGCTTCACTCCTTTTCTCTCATTACAATGTAAAATCAACACAATCGCAGCTGCGGTCATTATCTCTCCGCCTAGACTATATTGTCAAGTCGGCTCTTAATCTAGCTAGCCAGATGCAATTGTATCACTATTGTACTTACAATAAGCCTCCGTTTAACAAAGATCGGTATTTTTTCTGCTAAGTAACCTTTATTTAGCAGAAAAAATACCGATCTTTGTGGCACTAATGGGCTAGGGGTTAAAGAACATTTTACCTTTTGTGTATAGTCCGATCGAATTACGTTTTTTGGCAAAACTTCAGCTATTTTTGCTTTCGGCCGAAATATAGATCGGTTTCCGGCATTAGCCGAATAAATTAAGTCCTGGAAATCAATACTACCTATTTATTAATGTTACCAGAGAAAATCCATCGCTACAACAAACAAAAGCACAACAACTGTCAAATGTCAAATGCTGAAAAAACGCTTTAAGGCTCCTTCAAACAGGCGCGACACGCGATAAAATCGCGCGCGATACACAAGGCATCGCAAGTCGCGCAACGAGCGGTGCCTTTGAGTCGCGCGCGATTCGCGTCGCACGTCGCGCCTGTTTGCAGGAGCCTTTAGCTCGCATATAATCAGATCAGAGGGGCAATTCTCGTAATTTTAAGAACGTTCACAGTCTGATCTAGTCTCAATCTGTCAAAAATGCCTCTAATTTCACTATATTTTGACAAGTTTTTGACATTTATTTGTCGCTGAGACGAGACTGGGACTGAATTTTGAACATTTTAAAGTATGAGAATTGGCCTTTGACTATTAGAAAAGTACAAAGTAAATTTTCGTAGTATAAAGTTATTTTTTACGTTTAAACTATTTAATACAATGATTAATAGATTGATCCTGTTTGTTTTACTACAGAACAAAACTCATCGAGAAACAAAAAAGTATTTTCGGTTTTCGGCCGGAAATGCAAATCAAATCGAATATCGTTTTCGTTTACGGCCGAAAAATATCCTTTTTGGTTGGACTCTAGTTTTATGTTCATAGAACATAAAATGTGAAATCCATACTACCTGATAAAAAAAATTGAATTATAAATTCGTCTGTATGTTTACATTTCAACGCCTAAACCACTAAAAGGATTTCGATAAAATATGGCAAGGAGATACGAGCGAAGCCGCGGGCAGCAGTTACTGTTCTATAAAACGAGACACAGACTTAAGTAATTATCTAGCTTCTCTGCAAATAACTCATAGAAAAGGCTTTTAAAAAGTATTCGAAAATGAAACAGCTAACAGAATCACAGCCAAAATTATATCAAAACATAAATCAGAATACAAAGAATGGGTTTCAAACTGAATTTACAAAGACAGAGTTTGGCAAATCATCCCATCTCACTGTCGCTGAATACTTTGGTAATTGAGATCAATCATTAGCATCAAAATCCCGCAACTAAACTACAAAATAGTAAGCTAATAACATTTAAAATTAATACTTTTACAACTCGGCGGGTCTGAGCTCGTGAAATAATTGCTTTAAAATGTTCAGAGCAAAGTTTTAGGTGACAGCAACGACATTAGGTACACGACTATTTCAGAGTGCTTTACCACCGCGTTTAAATCATTTAATATTTATATTGG
This sequence comes from Luperina nickerlii, assembly GCA_963855955.1. NCBI lineage: Eukaryota > Metazoa > Arthropoda > Insecta > Lepidoptera > Noctuidae > Luperina > Luperina nickerlii. Next base: position 3,835,357 of record OY979663.1, read on the forward strand.
ACTAGGGACTCTCGTAATTTGGCTGGCATATAATTGTAACCGAACATGAATATAGCGTTGTAGTGTTAAAAGCCTGTCAAAGTCCACCCTATAATTTCCGACATTAGCCCAACCTGCTGATAGACAGACCCTTTTTAAATGTATTTTTATTGATTTGGTTTTAATAATATTTCAGAAAAAGCTCAAGGCAGTGAACACTGCTATCATGAAAAGACTAGGTAAGTTAGGTACCAACTTACCTAGTCTTTTCATCCAACAGCGGGCGGTTACAACAATCTGGAAAATTATATTTCACTAAGCTAACTTCAATTTCGTGCAGTTAAATTTGTGTCATGCAACACATTCCATTAACGCTTACCAAGTGAATAAATCCATTAGTGCATCGTAATTCTTTTAAAAGCCTCTCATACCTTGGTAATCTCACGTATCTTCAGTTGTAGTATGAATAAATTCTCGCGTGTGCGGTTTTAAACCGTTTTATAACAGCAGTACTTGCATTGCATCATATAGAGTGAGCGAGGTAAAGCTCCCGTAAACCCTCACATACGCCACGGGAATGCAATGTGTAGGTAAATGTGGATTAACTTTTATTACTCGTAAACCTGATTACGAACAACTTTTAGCGAAGTTTATTACATTTTTGTCGGGTATGCGCGTAATTTCAAATTCCTTGGATTTGAAAGTCATATTTTCGTGTCTAAACTTGAGGTAGTCGGATTCTTTCATAAGAAACGAGGTACTTAATTGTTTGCATTTCCTTTGCTCTCTTTCAGACCGAAAGTATGACAAAATAAATGAGCTGTAAGTTGTACCAAAATCACCTCGACATAATAATTTGTTATATATAGTTTGATGTTTGATGTCAACGCCTGAATAATTAAAGATTGAAGAATGTGAACAGCAAACTCTTTCCAGAAAGTAAGATTATTGCCTCTATAAAACCCGTAGAGCATCATAACAACTAATTAGCGTTTCCATTTAATATTCCTCATGATTACCTGCATCCCCTCGTAATTAACTGATAACCCACCAACTCATGTTTGTTACATACAAAGAGACGGTAAACGGTTCAGCTAACAAACTTAATATCAATGCACCAGTTAATACCGGTTAATTCCGGTATGAGCGGCTTATAAGCTGCAGCATCGAGTTTCAAAGAGCTCGATATCTGTTGGTACACGGTGGTTCCCGTTTGGATTACCGCAATGTGCATTAGCGCTTTCCAATAAGTGTGGGTAGTGAAGTTGAGAGTGAGAAATGTTTGAGATGTACTTGGGCAAATGGTCTTTCTGTTTGTCTCGAGTTCGAAACATTGGATTTGATTTGCGCTGATACAAAAAAGCATGGTCAAAATTCTTCTGTTTGTTTTCTTTGTCTCTTTTGAAGAACACTTCATAGAGTCCATGTGTTAATTAATGGTTAAATTACACTACAAGACTATTGTTGGAAAACCGTCAAGAGTATTAGGAATTATCATTATAATAAACACGTTTCGCAGAGGGAGACAGTTTCCACCTACGTATCATCTCCGGAATTTAGTCCAGTCGGGTCTTAGACATTCGGTTGAAACTGTAACGGTTTACCAACAGTCGCTTAGTCCATGAACCCTTGGTAAACATTATCTTTAAAACATTAACTTTTCATCCAAAGGACTTCTCACCCACGAACGTTTCGCCAACATAACTCTACGTCAGTGAATGCTTAACCAACAGAATGTTTTGATCAATAACTTTTCACCCAAAGAACAAGGCCAATAGATACCGGGAAAGGTGAAAGTAAATAAAAGCTTGTAAAAATAATAAAAAATATGATAGTTTTTAAATACTATTGCTCCGCCCCGTGGGGAAGATCACGTGGCGGGTCTAAGTTGGTCTACAAGCAATAATAATAAGACGTGGCCTATTTCTGTCAAAAGGGTTTAAAGTAACCTAATCAAACCTAACCTCGGAGTGCTCTTCGCTCGCTTTGCTCGCTCATTTGAGCCGCCATCATACCCTTCGAACATAACCTGTCCGAGTCGGGGTGCCCCAAGTCCCGAGCTCGCTTCGCTCTCTCTTGCATCCTAAGTTCTATTTGACATGGGTCAATTGTTCTTTACGTGAAAAGTTATTGGTCAAAACATTCTGTTGGTTAAGCATTCACTGACGTAGAGATATTTTGGCGAAACGTTCGTGGGTGAAAAGTCTTTTGGATGAAAAGTTGATGGTTTAAATATAATGTTGACCAACGCTTCATGGACTAATCGACTGTTAGTATACAGTTTCAGTACCCATTCGGTTTGTAATAACAATAAAATTAATATTTCTCTTTGCGCAAGGTAGGTACTTGTGTGTATATTATGGTGGGTGGTAACAGTTCCTATGCTTACATTGTCAGTGTTGCGGTAACATCGTGTTATTTGAACTGAGAACTTTCAGTAGCAAACGTACCAGTTATGTACTTGGTGCTTATTATGTTACTAGATTCTGTCCAAAACATAGTCCGCGCGAAACTTTCCCTCGACCCACACCGTCGTATCGAATCACCTGCCCGCGCTTATTGCTTTGTTTTCGTTAATCGTTCTTTAAGACTTTTTTCTTTTTGCTCGGCTCCAGAGTCCTAGCGTGATGTTAGCCTATAGCCTTCCTCAAGTATGCCCTCGCTATTACTTCGTTTTCGTTTAGCGTTCTTTCTTACTTCTTTTCTTTTACCTTCCTTAAGAATTGGGCTATCAAATGCACAAGGAATTTTTTAATCCGACTAGTAGTTCCAGAGATTAGTGTGTTCAAACAAGTTGAAGAGTAGCTTTATTATTAGTATTATATAGTATAGATGTGCAAATATTATAAATGGCGAATTTAAATTTTTTTGCACGAGGACGCATGAGTTTGGAAGTTCACGTCGAATACTTTACCATTATCATATCAATGCACTATTGAACACAAGGAGGCCTCCCTCCTTATGTTCATTATTTATTCTCTTTGAAATATCTAAAACTCCTGTCAACTAACAATTTATATAAGATAATGATAAGAGAGGCAGGGTGACAATATTATGATAAAAAGTTGAATACTAATTTGGATTGCTGAACATCCTTTTTCAACCTTTCTAACAATATTTATAACATATTTGCTCGTAAAGGGTCTCTTATTTCACCAATTTCAATATCGTAATGTATCTCATTACGCACTTGTGCGGTAATGTAAAGTAAATCGCACGGTTTATCAAGATGCTCCGTCAAAACGAACGGTACTTTTTTAAATCTTAGCAAAGAGTTTTTATTTCAGAAAAGTAGTCAACATTTTATGAATAAAATTAACTTTGGGAGATAACATATAATAAATAAACCTTTAATTCTTTAATTTAATTAATTTTGACAATAAATTACAACCATTAATATCTGTAACAAAAACAAAAACAAAAATATTAATTTACTTTATTAATAATACTGGCTGTTTTGTGCCTATGCCTGAAAAAAAAAAGCGCGAACGCGAACGCGCGCGCATCGCTTATCTGTTAAGAAGTAAAAATTATTCCGCGCGCTTTTTCTTTTCGCTGTACTTTTTTTTTATTTGAAAATGTCGTCAAGTAATGATGAATTTATTAATTCCACACCGCCAGAAGTCTCAGAGGCAGCGAAAAAGGCTACTCTAAGCCTCGCCCGAAAAATCGACCGATAGATACTTACAAGCGTATCAAAATTTCATCATATGGTAAACAAACAAATATGCAAGTTTAGTCCGAGTTTTATTTATTTCCTCGCAAATATGTTATAAAACGTCGTATGACATACGTGCGCTTTGAAAATTACAGCCTCTGCTTCCTTTTAGCCCTCGCCTACGGCTCGGGCAAGCAATATCGCCTCGGCTGTAATTTTCAACTTACCGCACTTATATCATAATGTACTATTTTAGGATAATTTATGATAAACACTAGCTTCTGTCCGCGACTTCGTCCGCGTGAAATTTACCCTCCCCCATTCACCCTCTTAGGGGTGGAATTTCGAAAAACCCTTTCTTAATGGATACCTACTCTTTTCAAAAAACACACCCTCCAAAACTCATGTCTCTAGAACCAGCGTTTTAGGCTGTGCGTTGATATCTCAGTCAGGTCATTGAATTTTATATATAGATTTCTCGAAAGTTATGAAGACCAGCCAAAATACCAATTTAGATAGGATTTTCAATTTCATCCTCCAAAAACATGGAAATAGGACGAACATCACTAAAGTAATGGGCAATTATCTACCGCTCCATAATAATTGCAATTTGTATCGTCGTCGAGCCAAATTGCTTTAAATCCCGTTATTGCAGGTCATAACGATAAAAATAAATTAAATTTCCTTCTTGAATTTCCCTACTATTTTTAAAAACGGGATTATTTCTGCCCCAACCTTTATAGAGGGAAAATAAATGTTGTGGGCGTGGAAAATTATGAGGTTATGTAGAAAGGTGTTCCTTCACAGATACTTTTTCCGCTTTTCTTATTGGAAAATCGGAATACCTACATCTAAAAGTTCTGCTCGTTAGCAACCTCACAACCACTTTCCGTACATATGTATATTCTGTATTTTATTGATTTGTTTGCTTGAGCTCCGCACCGTTTATTTAGGTAAGTAGGTATCTATTTATTGAAAAATAGTTACACAGGTACAACAACAGTAAGTACTTAGGTGGTGTGTAGGTACCTATTTTAATATTTAAATGTAACAATACCCACCAGAAAAAACTTTTCACCCCAGAACAAACCTATTAATTTTCCTTATTATAGGTATCAATAGAAGTCACCATGGTTCTGCGTTTAAAAGAAATTAAAACCTCACATTACTACGTCGTCGTGTCGCTTTTTTATATTTTTCATCACAACACTTGGAAAAGTTGCAGCCCCAACTTGCTCGTAGTCGCACTCTAGCTCCGCGACTCCGTATATTTTACTAGTCCACAAACTTGCTAACTAAGCAGGAACGGTTTCAGTAAACAATGTGCTCTTTAATTTCTAGTAAAGTTGGTAAGTGAAGGTAATATGTTACTTGCTGCGAAGTTCACCGTGAAATATTGTTCAGTCTTCGCGTCGAGCGAATCAAGTTTTGTTTTAGATGAGTTGTGGTAAATTGTTTTGACTGAGCCGACTAGAGGCGATGAGTCGGGTGTAAATATTGTATGTGGCGGAAAATCGAAAGTCATAGGTTAGTTTTCAATATGAATTTATTATGAAGTTGGTAGTTACGTGCGTCATACAGAAATTGGGGAAAGAGATAGCTGAGTGGAATTTTGTTGTTCTTCAAAACACGTCAGTCGTAATAGCAAAGCTAGGCAAAGAGATAGCCGAGTGGAATTTTGTTGTTCTTCAAAACATCAGTCGTCATAAGCTGGAAAACCACATTTGTGTAAGTAGGCAAGGTTCAACAGGTTAACAACTGATATCTAAGTCAGAATTCTGTCCCATCCCACGCTCCGTAAAAGCTTGCTTTACAGAATAGGTATCCTTAAGGAAATCATTAAGCTCCATTACACGTTCCATCATTACGAGCTCTAATGAGGACGTAGGTATCAGGTAAGTACATCGTAAGATGTACCTACGCACGTAAGTACATAGGTACATCTTAAGTAGGCACGTACCTACTCCCAAACTGATAATGAAAAGCGTTCCTTCAGTAAAATGTATCAAGTTCCTTGCAATTTACCAAATTTACAATTATCTACAGGCGGAACGTGTAATATCAATATAGTGCCTTAGAACCGCTCTCAAGATAGACAAGTACAAACATGTATAAACCAACCCACCAACTTGTTTAATAATCACATAACTACCAGTACCATTTTTGTTTTTTTAAATCTTTATTGAAAAAAAAAGAGGATTTGATCATACATGATCATGTCATCCCCATAGTTCCCAACCCAAACCAAGGAGAACGGGACAAATTATGTTGGATTGTTTTATACCATATGCCTTTTACTAGAGAGCGTTCATCAAAATATTCGTTCCACATGTTTCTACATTCAATCCTTATCATATAAAAAACGTCGAAATAATAGGACAAAAAAACCATAGGGATACCATCAGATAATGCTTGTCTAGCGAGATAATCTGCCTCTTCATTTCCTGCCAAGCCTACGTGTGAAGGTATCCATTGCAATACTATTGTATAATTTTTAGTGGCTAATGAGGAAAGTGACTCCAAGATGCTGTATGCTATCGGTGTGCTAGATTCTAAGCCAATGAATTTTGAGGACATGTCAAGACTAGGGCTAACTTATCATAACGAGATCCTCTAAATGAATTCTTCAAACATAAACTAAGGATTTTCTAAACGGTTAAAAATAGAACTACATACTTAATTGAATCAATTAATCCGCGAATAAAGTATGTAAGTGAAATCTTGAATTCATTTTAATAGTCTGTGTGTCTGTCATTTTAATATTGCACTGCAACAGCCTTCATCATCGTAATTTCCTAATAATAAACAGTTATCAGTATCTAGGCAATCTAGTTTGTGGGTATAGATATTATATATGTATCTAAATGGGTAAGTTTGGGCTTCCAATAAAGGCACTGCAACATAGAACCAAGAGCCAAAGTTATAGTTAAGCAAAAAGTTGTAGTTAAGTTTAGTTAGTTAAGTTATACCTAGTTATGTACAGTTAGTTTTTAGTTAGTGCTTGAAATGGTTCTCGTAAAATACGCTACCTACCTACTTGTCTTAAACCCATGGTGCTAGTAAGTTTTACTCTTTTAACACTAAAATCAACAACACTTCTAATAAAAACTGTTCAGTCCCTCATTGTAAGGCAGGTCCATAAACGCGAGTGCGTCTTACTTGACAAATTGCTTGATGCTATCGTCCTTCTAGCAAATGGACCATGAACGGTTTCTCCTCTGTAACCTGTCGAACGAATCGCCTATCTGTGTGTAAGTCTGGCACTCTGGTATGGTATTTATTATCTGTACGATGTCTGGCTCTCAAGTGTTATGGGTTTTACTATTAATTTAATGTTAAGATGCTTACCCAGTTTATATCCTACAGCTCGTATCACTTCATTTACATTGACTTGATTGAGTTATGAATATTAATCTACTAGCTTATATACCCGAGACTTCGTCCGCGTTAAAGTTCTTGTTCCCTCGACCCACCCCGTCGCATTGCAACGCCCGCTCGCGCAATGACTTTGTTTTAACTTAGCGTTCTTTCTCACTTATTTTCTTTTTGCTCGGCATCTAAGAGTTGTAGCGTGATGTTAAATAGCCTTCCTCAAGAATTGGGCTATCAAATGCAAAAAGAATTTGTCAAATCTGACTGATAAGTTCCAGACATTAGCGCGCGCGCGTCCAAACAAGCAATTCCTTCAGCTTTATTATTACCTAGTATTTAAATATAGATGATGTACAATTTCAAAATAATGATGTAGCATTATTTTATTATACTACAAATTCAATACCTATATCAAAATTTAAATCCAATTTCGTTAGTAATACATTTCCAATATGGAGGACGCCATCAATCAACCGAACGTTTCGTTACATTCAAAAATTACTCCCGAGCGATTGAACCGCGCATTCGATTCAAATACTTTGCAGTTTATTGAATAAAATGAGAGTAATCCTACGAAGTCGCGACACAATAGAGACGGGGAGGCATTCAATGTATTCAGTAAATCTTCGTATAGCTTGCGGTGTCAGATGCAAAGCGCTGTGCAGAACTGAATCGATGTTTAGCAAAAGCAGTATTCGATTATTGAAATGGGAATCGAGGATTAATACCATTGTAATTGTTGGGTTCTGTGAAAGCTGTTTGCAATGAACGGTCATCTGGTTTTCAAATAGGATAGCGGTCGGATACGGTCAGGTATTGATGTGGTTTCGGCATAAAACAGCAGGCAATTTACATTTCGAAGCCGAGATGAAAATTGTTAAAAAAAATGAAATTATGATAATTTTTCACAAATTTCGAAAAAAAAACTGAAATAGATCAATTTCCGATGGATGGATTGAAATGCGTCCATTTCCTATACGGTAGGGTTAACTTAGTTATCATGTTTCAACTCAACTTAATAGGTAAGTTGGCACCTACGCTGTTCAATGTTAGATTCAAAGCTAACATAGCGGGTGTGCTGTACTTACCTAACTCACTTACCAACGACAGGGTTTTGCACTCAAGAAAGAATGATTAATACGAGTTAGGCGGTCAAAATGAGAGGAATAACCCGCCCAAGCCCTCCAGAGGGGAAAAATGTATTTGTTTAAATGCCCATCTATCATAAGTACCTACTCCCCACAGTTTCTATCCTTCCCTACAAACATATTGAATTATTGAGTAAGGTTCACTAACTTTAAGTTTACGACTAGTATTAACATAATAGAATGTTTCAAACGTTATTGGCACTGCGGCGGGCTTTGCAAGCGAAGTGGCTTATTAGAATAGTAAGTATTAAAACTGAATATTGAAAGATAAAACCATGGTTTGTTGACCTTATTATGTGCCATGTGAAAATTGAGAAGACCACTTAAGTACCTATCTATTCAATAAATTCATATATAATCTACATACGTTATAAATTCTCTTAATATTGCAGCTGCCGTCCTACAACCTCAAATTCACGATCACGTAACTTTACAAGTTATAATACATATTACTCATAACATTAAGGTTGTGTAGAGGTTGCAAAGCAAATGCCAGTTAATAACTCTTCCAAATTAAATTTTATATTCACGAATCATGACATGACTCTCAACTCTGCAAATTACCGTAAAATGAGAAATATCAGGCTGAAAACTCCACTCTTTAAATAATCACGACACTAAGCTACTGCCTGGAATTTTCAAAGCGGATGCAACGTTAGTAATTCATCTAAAAGTACCTACCACAGACTCCACAAATTGGATCAAAAGTTATAGATTTAAGCACCAAGGCAAAGTGGAATTATCACGTCAGCGCACTGCATGTTGGATGAACAAATTTGCTAAGTCCTGACTGGGCTCGATGTGATAGCCAAAATTGAACCCCGCACCCAGATAGTCAGAGCAGGACGATGAAATATAGTTCGAAGAGGACTCAACTGTGAGATTGGGATAAACACATGTCAAAATAAGGGATAAGAGCCAGGGCAGTCCGCAAAATTCGAATTCACTTACCTACGTGTTTTCCAATTTGCAGGTCAGTGTCAGGTTGTATATTGAACAAAATATGATTCGCGACCGTAAAAAGTATGTATTTACTGAATTGTAATTCATTAAAATTATCAATACAACCCTCCAAGTTCATATAACCCTATTGATTGATATTTCGAAATAATAAAAAGTAAGTAAGCACTTAGTCAGTTTTCGAAGTATTGAAATCATCAATACGACCCTCTAATTTATTCAACTTTTAATTTCGCAGGCTACCCTGGCGTTTCTCCCTTAAGGTCCATTAAGCCGATGAGCATAATTTAAACAATGTTATAGTTCCAAGAGCCTAAAGAGATCCCAGTCACTAAGCCACTAATAGATTAGGTAAACCTGAAGAACGTTTCGACTTTTCACGACTTCGAGACATGCTAGCTAGAGCTACCTAGACAAGTATTACTTAGTAGTTAGTCTTCGTCGAAGTTTCAGAGCAACCACAAATTTTCCGCTACCTACCCGCATCCGGCAAATATGAAATACTAGCTGCGCCCCGCGGTTTCACCCCCATAAATCTCGATCCCGTGATTTCTAATATAAATCAATCATAATTCGAAAGACACGTGGCGCCATCTATTTATCATAATAACGTTATTGTTGTTTTCCTCGGGAACAGCACTTTTTTCTCACTATGTCCATTTCTGTACACCTGACAACGTGTATGCAAAATTTCAGGATGATCGGTTCAGTTGTTTAGACGTGAAAAGGTAACAAACAAACTTACTTTCGCATTTATAATATTAGTTAGGATTTAGCTCAAGAAACCCTCAAGTATCATGTTATTCCACGCTGAAGATTACTACAGAAATCGTCCATTGTCACACATGACGACGCAAACAAAACTGTTAACTTACGCACCCATTTGCTAAAGTATCTTAGAAAATGGGTGCTCACGTCTCCTGTCAGATACAGGCCCGTGTACTTATCTAATACCTTGTTAAGTTGAGGAGAAGAACACACTGATATATCTTGTGTGAATTAAGCTTTCTTATGAAACTGTGCGTGACAAGTCAGCCTTGATACTGGAATTATGAGGGAGTTTAATTGTTGAAGAGTAAAATATGTAAGGGAGCAATAGAATAGTAGGTATAGTAGTAGTAATTGTATAGAATAGTATAGTAGTAGTAATTGTATAGAATAGTAGTAATATTGATTGCAAATAAGTATTATACACACATCATAATTTTCTCACTAATTGCTTTCAAGACCACATTTTCAGTTTTTTAAAGAATGGACCAAGGTTTATTTTAATGAAAGTAGGCATTGAAAATTTTACTTCCATCTTATCTTCGTAGTAACTTTTGCCGCGACTTCATTCTCGTGAAATTTCTTTTCTTTCCCCGTCGCATCGCATCGCATCGCCCGCCCGCGGTCTAGCTTCGTTTTTGCTTAGCCTTTTAGTTCTTTCTGCCTTTTTCTTTGCTCGACAACTAAGGGTCACAGTGTGATGTTAAATAGCCTTCCTCAAGATTGGGGCTATCAAAGATTTTTTCGAATCTGACTGGTACTTCCAAAGATTAGCGTGTTTAAACAAACAAACAAATCCTAAAGCTTTAAGGCTCCTGCAAACAGGCGCGACGCGCGACGCGAATCGCGCGCGACACAAAGGCACCGCTCGTTGCGCGACTTGTGGTGCCTTTGTGTCGCGTGTCGCGTCGCGCCTGTGTACGAGCCTTTATTATTAGTATAGATTACATGGAAAATGTCTGAAATTACTGGAACATCTTCACTCTTATTTCACTGAAAACAGTAACTGTTCAGAGCTTTAATAAAAAAATGAAACAGTGCCTACACAATTAAGTTACAATACTAGTCTAGAATAGGAACCCTTTCATCACAAAGCTTGTCATCAGAGTTCAAATTACACGTTACCGTATTCGCAATACGAGTATACAACCACTAATGACGCAGACGCCTGTTTATTTCCTCCTAGTGAAACAATGTTCTAACCATTGCCATTAGGTACGAAGGTACAGTCGAACAAAGAGTTTGGTATACAAGAAAAATATTAATTTTTCCACTAAACTCATTGATATAGTGTGCGTTGCCACCACAAGTCCGAAGAGGATTTGCAAGCGCGGTGGAAAAACTCAAACTGGAATCTAATACAAGACACCTACTATCTGGAGCACAACTACCAACGCAACGGTTAAAAAGCAAGCATAGCTTATGAAAATCGACAGTATCTCTACCAGGAAACGCAGCCGACGCCAGCTACAAAATGTGGCAGGATGTTCTTTTCCTTCCTACTGACTATCTACCTCCAAATGAGCTTCTCCCTGCAGGGTGTAACCTTCCGAGGTCCACTTGGAAGTCCCTGAACCGTGTCCGGACACAAGTGGGAAGATGTAAGTCCAACCTGGTAAAGTGGGGCTACCACGAAGGAACGGCAGTAGGGTGTGGCTGTGGAGCAGACCATGCTCCACCTCATATCCTGCCCTCTGTGTCCCAAAACATGCAATCCAAGTGACCTTTGCGCTGCCACTAAAGATGCCATGGAAGTGTCGAAGTTTTGGCCCAGCAAAATTTAAAACACTGTCGTGCCATGAACACGAATATTCTGTAGACACACTTAAAAGAGTGATGTAAAAGACCTGACCAATCAGCACACTCACAACATTGTTTAAAAGGTTGCAAGTTAGCGGCTTGTATACCAATCTCTGTGTCCTACTGTACCCACATGAGATATGTGATCACATCCCTATGAATATAAACTAGTACGCAAAACGTTCAGTATTCGGGTCGTGTACACGTTAATAAACAAGACATTTGTTTGATACGGTACACATGCAAATAAGGATACTGAATAATATTTCTTGGTATCTCTTAGGACCGAATATGAATGACATTGTTCAGATTATGATAATTCTGTACCCATGTAATTTTTTTTAACGTATAAAATTCATTTAGTGAAATTCTATATACCTAATTTACTTATAAATTTATTAATGGCTGCTGAATTAGTTGAATTATCTATTATTGCCGACTAGATACAAAAAAAAGTAATCCTAATTTAATTTATTGAACTCTGCAGTCATTCTTTTCAATACAGATAAGTAGAAGGAGCAGTGACGCGGTCACTGCCAATGTCGTCGTCTACAATCAAATACCTATAACAACAATTCAAAGTCCTTTTCCGATTTCAACGGAACGTGGACTCAATCCCGTCAAAGCATTCGTTAGTCCAGGCGTCCGTCGAAAAGGGTTAAAAAACCTGAATTCATTTGGGAAGGTTGTTTTAGTGAATCTCATTTAAACCAGCCACTACCACTCAACTATGTCCTTTTCAAAACTGCAGATCAAAAGTAAATCAACTAGGGTTTTCTTATTAAACTTGACGAAAGATGTGAAAATGGAAATGAAAATTAAATGACACGTTGGAAATCGATTACCCAAAAGCTCCCGAGTACTTTTTTGTAATGAAATTTAATAGAAGTTTGCATGAAACACGCTTGTTGACGCTCAGGCTTTCAATACTCCTTTCCCAGAGCTGCGGGGATTTGTGCTGCTAACATTATACCTTTTTTAAAACGAGTAAGTTTTCCATTTCTTTTGTTTTTTCCAACGACGTTTATAATGAATTTATGGTATGGAAAATTGCAATTACACGAAGATAAGCGTAAAATATTGTTCCTTCACTTAGGTTGGGACCTCGGTAATCCTTTCTCCCTTCCAGACAGTTTGTTTTAAACAAATAATGCCTTAATAAACGTTCAAACAAAACGTTATGAATGACCCTTTTGTACCGTGAGTTTAAGAATATTGTTTTACGGAATTCGTAGACTGTTTTCTGGAGGGTGCTTATCAAGGGGTGTCTATTTGGAATGCAACTAGTAGTAGTTTAAAATACGTAAATGATTATAATTCACCTCATCTGAAACTAACCGTCTTTAACTAACTTAACGCAAAAGCACGAAATAAAATGTTCTAGCAATAATGACTCGCAGCTAATTTCAGAGGACATTATATCTTTATCACTTAGCAACCCTATTTGGGAAGTGTCATATTATTTTGTGTAACTTTTAAGCCTGCGTTTATTTAGACGTTATTTATCGTACACGCCCGGGCCTGCTTTCACGTTTCCAAACATTTACTTTGTATTAGTACCTACTTTACTTATTTAAAGAAGCCTGGAAGTGAAATGTTAGTCCAAATTATCTTCCTTCCACCGAGTACTAAGAAAATAAGACGCAAGACAAAACAGGTAGAAAATTACGATACGAAAGTTGAATATAATTCTGTTTTGTTAAGTGAATTTTGAATAATAATGTCTGACAGCGAAGCATCCAGAATTCTAGAGTAAAGTATGTGTAAAGAAATATGGCCAGTAAGTGATATAAGTTAAAAAGAAGTTGCCAACTCCGAACGTGAACAAAATCGGCACCAGCATGCTGTTGAAATATGTTTAGTTGAGGGTCAAATACCTATACCTCCTACCGAAGCCGAAGTTGCCTGTCTATGTTAAGACGTCTATTTACTAATGTTCACTTATTTGTTCCAACAATGTAGATTCCTATTTCGTACTAACGTTGAATAGGAATCCTGTACAGGAACAGTCCATTCCGTAATCAGGTTGAAAAATCCAATACTCGCAGACCGAAAGAATATTTTCAAAAGATTCTTCATCAAGCTCTGTGTCCAATTTGCAGTATCCCACAGATTGCGACTTTTGAAGCTCATCAATGGTTTTTTTCCGTAGCCTCAGTATTACCTATCGTTGGATTTGAAAAGATCGGAAAGGAATTTGATCTGAAAAGGAAGAACGTACTTGTAGGAGAATCCAAAAATGACGAAGTGGCGAAGCAAAACTATTTTTGCATGAGAAAAAACTTTAGGTGGGCTAAATGGGTTTTCAATGGCTGAATGAACTTTACACCTACCAATAATTTTAGCTTCAAGTTGCAGAATATCGTTTAATTACACCATTAAAGCGCTTCATCTATACAAGCCACTTATCGTACGCAAAACTGCGACAACGTTGATAATTTATGCGAAGAGTTCCGTTCAGAAGCCGTTGCCCGGAAAACATAAAAGCTTTTAACGTCATTACAGCATGGCCCGAGTAATTCGTGCTGCGATTCAAACGACATTACAATGAATTCTGATACTACATAAGAAATATTACGACTGTACGCGCAAGATGGAACGATAATATGCACCCATTAAAAGGAGTTTTAAAGAATCCACAAATAAAAAGAAACGTATCAAGTTTTTGTTTGATTCGTGTAAAGCGAGGTAACATTTCGCCAACTTTTATCTGGGATCTAATTAAAATCTTAATCAACTTACTTCACGATTAAAACCTTGTTTTCAGCAAACACAACTAGGGCAGTACGCCAAAATAAATCTCCAATAAAAATAGCTTTAGTACAATGACGGTCGAAAACTTCCGTTTAATTAAGCAGAGAACTTAAAAGCGGCTTTCACTTAGCACGCGTCAAGAGCTTCAGAACTATTAATCTTGGGGATGTTTCCCAAAACAATTTATTACTGTGGCACGTTAACTGTGGGGCTTGCAAATTGGGACGTGGAGATTAGGTGGGTCAGAAACTCAGAATATTCTAAACAAACGATAGAATACTATTATATGTAGAGTACGCGAGAAGCTCGTATTGTTCTAAGAGTTTCTAACAAAGGCTTGTATGACGGACAGACAGGTTGGGCGCAGATATGTGAGGAACTCTAGCCTTGTATGGCCCTCTCTAGTTCGGCGAGTCATGTACCCGTAATTCAAGTTGTGTAATAAAACTTTTAGGCTCCGTTTTCGGCAGTCATGGTATAGTTTGTGGTTGTACACTTCATTAAACGTAGGTCTATGACGTCAACAGTTTTAGATTGTCCACACCCGTCTGCGCCTGGCAACGACAGGCCCCATTAATAATGCACGCTAAACGGTACTGGCGGTAGCCCTGTTATCAAATAGTGTTACGTTCGAACTGTTCTCTTTGTTCGTTGATACCAATTCTTAACACTATGAAAGTAAGAAGTACATTTATTTACAGCATGTCTCTACCTAAAATTCTTAAATTAACGGACTAATAAATTGCGAAAACCTTGGATTAAATTCACAGTACGCCGCGGGAGATGAAGAATTCAGGTAATATTATAAGCTAACTTAATTAATTTATGAGTAAAAGATTACAAGGGGCTGTGGCGTGATATTGTGAAATATGTATTTTTCTTAATACCCAAAGGGTGTAACCTACCCACTACAATTTTCTCTTTTGGAATTCGCGACCTTGAAGCGCTGGTCGCTCGAAGCTTTACGTAATCGAACCTACCAGAGCATGTTACATATAAAAGCTTTCGGATTTCACTCAAACGGGCATAAAGGTACGAATCGTGGAAATAAACTGTTGTGGAAACAGACGAATATTTTTTTTACAGGAGCCTTTGCTTGACAATTTTGGACGTAACGACAATTGAAAAACTGTTATTTGACTTTATTGACCTACAGAAACGAGTTAAAAATAATTAACAATGGTTGCAAAACAGGTTCTTAAATCATTTTAAGAACCTGTTTTGCAACCACCATCCAGCGAAAACGAACAGCCTTTTTGTCTTTAAATTACTATCATATCTTATTTTTCGAAACGTTGTAGATGGTAAATACTATATAATTTTCGTCAATCAACTAGTAACCAGCATACGAAAATAACATACAGCCTCACTTTTTACGCATACAGAATCAAATTTTGACACGAAATAAATTGCCAACATAAGCCGCTCCAGACGGTTGAAAATTAATCAAAGAAACAATCTTCCGGCTCATGGCGTCAGAATTAGAAACACTTTAAGTCTATCACAAAAGAAAACTTCAAAGGGGAACTGAGGAACAATGGAGGATTTTTTATAAACAAAATTGCTAGTTTATTAACTTGATTACACAATGGCAGCAATCTATTGGGTTTTAAATGGGCGAGAATTAAGCTGCTACCTTAGATTGTTTTCTTAGATTGGAAGTCTTTAAATAACTTTAATTTTGTTAACTTATCGCAAGTTTGTGAAGCTTCATTCCTTTACAAACAACAGTTTGCTTGAAAATCCTCTGTAGGTATTCATTTGAAGACGTGTAGTGTCGTGCATTCATTCTGTTACTACTAGGTTCTTTAAATTAACCTTTCTCTAAGCGTATCGATGGCAAAAAAATTTAATGCCCACGAACTATAACCGAGATAGTGTTACCACTCAAATAGGTGCCTAATGGCTAAACATCAAATGACTCAATCAGAAAGAAATAGCATTTCAGCAAGCTGCTATATTGCTCGCAGTAAAAAGCTTCCTCACTTTTCACAGAATCCTTGAAAGCTATTTAAGTTTTACTCTGACTATAGAATTTCCATTGTTAAGTTGCATTGTTTGTACCTAGGTAGGTACAATAATTTTGTATATCTACCGAGTCCTTTAGCCTTATAAGAAATAAAAATATTGTCATACACCTATTATGTCCTAACCCAGATCCTAGGTACTTGTGTGCCAAATATTCATCATTATCCGTTCAGTCGTGAATAGTTTATTAAGAATAGTCTGAAAATAAGTACGAGAGCCCTTCAGATACCTAGTTGGGTAGGTAAGTAGTTCTAGGAAATATTCACAGCATCATTTGGAACGGAAGAAAAACAATTTTCCTGTATTCTTGACCTTCTCGTTCAAATCACATAATTGCCTGCTGTGTCTAGGCTGCGTTTACAAAATGTGTTCACTGATAAATATCACTGTAAACAAACTTATTTAAGGCTCCTACAAACAGGCGCGACACACGATAAAATCGCGCGCGACACAAAGGCACCGCAAGTCGCGCAACGAGCGGTGCCTTTGTGTCGCGCGCGATTCGCGTCGCGCGTCGCGCCTGTTTGCAGGAGCCTTTATTCATCCACGATTTCATTTAAGTAATGACAAATTACGTGCTAATTGACCAAATGCAATAATAATTGTGGGTATCATTAATATTGTCCAATTAAAATGTACAAATTATTATTATGTTATGCTTTATGCTTTGGTTAACTATATACAGAAAGAGCGCGTCGAATCGATGGGATGCGAATACACGCGAATTCAGGCTGCAGATGCATCGCGCGTTTGAGCGTTTTTTTATATCCATGAGCACTCTTGCAATGTCATTCAATGAAAAGCCGCGTGCATTTGATCCTACTGTTTGCATGCATATGAACAATATCTATTAATTTAATTCGTGCCGTCCAATTCCTATTTCTTGTGCTTATCTGCCTTGCTTACAGAATAAATAAGGTCCGACATTTCCCTTCTCGCGCCGCCTATCCTGGGTGCAACAAAACCGCAAAATCAAGGCCTTCATAGTTCTAAACAAGTGTTGGTTGTCTTTAATAATAACATTTTCACGGGATATTGTTATAGTGGAATTATACTATTATACCTTAGATGTAAAGTAAATCAAGCGTCCACGCCGCCTGCTAATAGTAGCTACATTTATTTACTCGCCTGATGAGTGAGCCACAGACTAAGCCGAGGTTTTAATTACAGCAGCACGGTGCGTTCCACAGATAAAACAATGTTGCCTCGTGATCCAGGTCAGTCCGCTGCTTTAATGTACTGCTGTATATTTTACTTTCGAATAATAAATTAAAGCTTTGCTTTGGGCACGTAATTTTAAGCGTAAGTGAACTTGCAATGATGGTATGGTATAGAGGTATGAGGAACAGGGTGTAAAGTTCACTCATCCGCCATAGAAAAGGGAGGATCCTCCGACCAGACGGGTGTTGTGTCTGGCGGGCAACTGCCCGATGATTCATGTCGGGCCGTTGTATCTATGCTAGTTGCGCGGTAAACTCTGCTTGCGCGATGCAGGATTTTGCGTGACGTCAGTATGACGCGTAGTTTGCATGTGGCGTTGTAGATACCGTTACAATGGTTTTTAATTACTTGCAGTAGCCGGTGGGAGTTGTCAGTTAAAATAAAACAAACTGTAAATATTGGTCAAATCATCCGTCTAATTTGTTTAATAACTGGCACGCGGCTTAGCCCGCGTGGTGTCGGAAATTATCCCATGGGAATTTAATATCGGTATAAAAATGTATCCTTAGTCCCAACCCAGGTCAAGGCCTATCCGTGTGCAAAATTTCATCCAGATCCAGATCGGTCAGCTCTTAAGCGTGAAAAGGTAAGAGTCAGAGTTACTTTCGCATTTACATAATTATAATATTAAGTCATAGAGTCTATGAAGTAGGTAGGTATGAATTATTGAACTAACTGAGGTGAGAGTTCCCATGATTATCTACTTATCATGTTCTCAATCAGGATCACTAACAATAATGTTACATGATACAGTTAGTAAGATAGTGATATTGTCCGACCTAATTTTGAGATTAAATGTAATCAGAAATTCCCTTTATAGTAAACACAAATTATAGACTAAGCTCTATCTGGCTTACAGCTCAAACTCGATCAGTGACTGCTCACAGCTCTAGCCAGGCATTGGCCTCGACCATCGGCCGAGTCGGTATTAACAGTTTGCCACTGGCTGTATTGCTGTACCGGTTACCGACAAGTGATAAATGGAACGAAGGATTTTTAATTACGTTGCCTTTTTTAGTCACGCCGCTCGGGAGCGTTGATGAACGCAAAAAATCTCGAACACACAGTAACAAATGAGCTAATCTTATTTAAATCTATAAACAACCTTTAAATATATCACAAGTTTAAAGCTTTAATTTACAATTTAAATGAAACTTTTACAAAGAACAAACATTTTGATGTTACAGTTTTCATAAACGAAGTTTTGCTGAAACTTTAAACCTGGTCTGATGAAATAAGTTGCATAATTTTAGTTTAATATTTTATGAAAGCTCAACATTATTAATGAAAGAAACTATATTTTATTTAAGTAATTATGCCTCACAAACACGATAATTAAAACAAACAGAGGGAGCTTCTAGCCTCGTTGGACAGAAACTCAATAAATACTTGGAACGGATCGTGAAAACTTGTAGAGGTGGATTTACAGGAAAGAAAGCAGGCGTTCAATAAGAGTCGGGGCAGAGTAATGGCTTATTCAAATTTAACTGTGGAAAAACCGCAGTTTGGAAAACGATCTGGGTGGACAAACACCTGCGCTCACTGAACCTTTGTGTTGAAATTCCCTGGAGCACGTAAAAAGTACCTACGTGCTACATTTTTACACCACTCATTTTATGAGAAACTAGCTTCTGCCCGCGACTTTGACCGCGTAAAATTTCACTCTCTTAGGGGTGGAATTTCTTAAAATCCTTTCTTAGTGGATACCTACCTACTCTTCACAAAGAACACACTCACCAAATTTCATGTCCCTAGGACCAGCGGTTTAGGCTGAGCGTTGATATTATATCATTCAGTCGGGTTTTGAATTTTATATATGTATATGTATATAAAATAAAATAAATTCTTAACAAAAGCAACATTTCGCAATATTAATATGACTGCTAAGCCGCCAATCGCATACAAAACCGTAAGCCAATTACCAAATCATTCTTACTCAACGCATTCGGACCCGGGCGGCCATTTAATCAATTCATTTAATTAAAAACATAAACATACCTCACTTAAGATCCAATTTAAACTGGGACAAAATGTATATTGGCCGCAATAAAGTAACACATGGCAGCAAAAAGGCCGGGTTTGGGGCGGGACGCGAGACCAAGCTGTGTAGGCACATCCTAGCAAATTACACTGATACGGCGTGAAAAGAATTTTAATGACATTCAAGGTGCCGGGGCTTTATGCGAGAGGTGACTTTCATACAGCGGCCTTGCGGTCCGCAGTGAAATGTTCCGCACGCTATCTGAAAAAAGTAGGTATATAGGTACTCATGGTCTGTTCCAAAAGTATCTGTTGAAAATGTAAACACATGGATCAGAAAACGTTCCTGTGGACGCCAATTTGTGGTGCAATTTACAAATTAACGGTCTTTATTCTAAAAGCTTGTTAACGTCTGGTTGTCAAAAATTGTTATTCATAAACGCATTTTAGCACTAAAGTGTTCTTTATATAAAGTTATAGAAGCCAGAACCCTACTATAACAGTACTCTATTTAGAAAAAATGGCCGACTCTCTACATTAGCTGATTAATAAAACAATGACATTTCACGTACAAATGTAACATGCGTGATCATGTGTGCCAACAAACGTCAGTTTCGTAAGCAATAGTACTTCGAGGAGCTGCAGTTGTATTTGATATACATATATTGCACTTCTTTTTAACCAATTTAGTTTATTATTATATACCTACCTAAAAGGCAAAATAGAAGCGAAGAGAAATATAACGAAGCACATATTATAGCAACAAGAAATAATGTGGAACGCTGCTGCTTTGGAGGGTGGAAACAACGCTTTCAATGCCTTTTACATTGCATGACCAGGAAACTAGGAAATCTGAAAACAATCATATGGCTCTAACAGTACTTCACACAACTTCTAACAGACGTGCAGATATAGAGGAGAAATATCGTTGAATATCGGTTTGTTTACACTTTCATCAGACAATTTTGTAACAGACTATAGTTATGTCTTAGTAATGCAATCAGTGTATCGCACGCCATGCTGTCAAAGCTTTGCGGTGTGATGTTGATGGTAAGAGGAAGAAGTTTCGCAAGATGTGTGTATTAGGTACCTACCTATGTTGTGATGTTGTTAAATCGCTCTACGCCTCTACGATTTTAGCAGTAGATAATAATCTAACCTATGCCTAATTGGATGGATTTCGATCATCGACTAGGTTGTTATTGAATATGGAGCATAATATTTAGCGACTTAAACATTATGAAAATAATGCTACCCATCGGTGGATAATAATATTTTGTTTTCATTTTCACCCAGCTTTAAATAAGCTTTAAATAGGTAGCCAAGATTGCGATTTCAGGGGTCTTCTAATGTCAACGGAGAATCTTAAAATTTTAGTAAGGACTAGGTATACTGAGGACACGGTGGAACATACGGTGGAGGTTTGCCCCGCTTGGGCGGAGCACCGCCGTGTCCTCGTAGAGACGATCAGTAGCGGTGGCAACCTCTCGCGTCCGGCTCTGGTTCAAGCCATGGTCCGGAGCGAGAGGGAGTGGGAGGCAGTCACCTCCTTCTGCGAAACAGTCATGCTAGCGAAGGAGGTGACGGGATGGTTGAGGGACAGAGCCTCACGTCCCAGCCGCCGCGGGAGACTCTCCGGGCCTCGGGAGCCGCGTGACGACTCCCGGCTACCGTAGGCGCGGGCCTGCAGACGGAGAGTAATGGGTATCTCACCGTCCGATCAGGGCCAGCCGATCGATTCTGTAAAATTCTCACCGTGAAAACTTAAGTGATGTGAGTTTGTTTTTGCTAGGAATTGACACAATTGACAGCTCACTCCACGCTCACTTCACCTAAGTTTTCAGGGTGAGATGGTTACAGAATCGCACTGCAGGCCCGCGCCGGACGGTGCGTACGTGTTCCACGCGCGCCTCAAAGAGATGTCAGCAACAGAGATGGGGCCGAAGCCTGCCGGGGAGCGGGATTGTCCGAAAGGGTTACCGCTACCCCGGAACATAAAGGGCTAAGGAAGGAACACAGGTGGGTTTTAGTCAGTAAGAGTACTCCCTTCCGCTCCACCCAGAGCGGGAGGGGTAATTTGATGATTAACCCCCAGCCTCAAAAATACTTTACAAATGATATTTATACCTTTCATTCAAAGACATTCCTTTTATCATGCTTTTAAATTCGTCCTCATTGAATCTGAAATCGATAATTTTAATAGGTACAGACTAATCGGATGAGAATAATGCTGAATTCAAGCATAATTGAGTCGATTATTCATTTTTTCGATAAATAAGATAAAATCCACGGGTAGCTACGAAATTAACAATAAATTACGCGCTCCTAATGCTTTGTGTCATTAGGGAGCAATTAATCAAAAAAGTCGAAATGAATGCGCCAAAAAATTACGATATTCGGACAACGATAAGCGTCATTAAGAGCTATCAATTTTTAATTTACTAAATTCTTTGATATGAGAAAAAATATAGCGTTTTCTTTGAATAATAGCTACATTAAGCAGTCGTTACTCGTTATATAGTACTCGAGACAGTAAGTACTTACTTAGAACGATTAAAATTCTATTGAATAAAGTTCTCAAAGTAACCGCCGTTATACTTTAAGAGCATGATCATGCTGAAAACCTGAAATCACAACCTTTCGTTAAACTCAAACTATCATTTATTTCAATTAAAACATTTACAGGCACTTTTGAATTGTAAAATCTCTAATGGTGTGTACACATTTACTCATTTTACGAACCGTGTCAGGTAGTGGCGCCAAATACCTTGAAGTTTTGTCGCCCCTCGCCCCTAAAGAACAAGTCTACAAGGCACCTGTCATCAAGTTTGGCGTGAAATATCGGTGCCATGAAAACAACAACTAAATGTTCATGTCCACACTATTTAATAACTCTGCCTAAGGGAGCATAAGGCTTATGATAGACACGTACTTATAAGGCACATTGATGAAAGTTAACTGTTGATTTGTAGACAGGTATGTATATTAATTACTTACTAAAAGAGAAAGAGAGAAGGATTTTAATGTAGTATGTTAGAAAACACTGATATTACAGCATCTTATGTCTACTGTACTTGTAAATTGATGGCCTGAAACAGGTTTTCCATAAACCTAGCTCAGGCAGGTCTACATTACAGTTAGAATTTAATTTTTCCTCGGTTGTAATTAATGTAAATCCTATTTTTACTTTACTTTTTTTTTCTAATTTTTTTTTTCTTTATTTATTTACTGGGATGATAACTTTTAAATCACTTTTAAAAGTATCAAAATACTTTACACATTGAAGTAGACATTAATATATGCATACCAATGCTAGTTTTTATACACTGGATGGTGAAGGTCAAAATATGAAACTAAATACTTGTATGTTACAATGTTTTGTTAACAATCATCAACTTCGCCTATTGCAGTCCACTGCTGGACATAGATCTCACCCAGGCACAACACCCTGTCCTTCGCCTTCCGCATCCAATTTGTTCCAGCCACCTGCTTAACTTATTGACCGCCACAGTCGTGTGTAGATGACAAACCAAAATGCGCCCAGCACGCCACGGTCAAACTCACAACTACATGACACTTTTGTAGGTAAGTTTTTGTTATTTTGACATGGCGGTCAAAAGGTTAAGGACCCCAATCCATGTAGTGGTGGGTGTCCCACTCTACTCTTGCCGATATGCGAGTCTACATTTCAGGACTCGTCTGCGCCACCGGCCATAGTTCCTTTGACAAACAGAGCCAGCCCACTGCCACTTTAGTTTGCTTACTCTGCAAGCTATGTTGTTTACTCAGTTACGTGCCTTTCTTTTCGTTAAAATTAAAACAATAGTACTGTATACAAAACTTCATTATAATTAATAACTTAGTAAAAATATTACTTACAAGCTTCCGCCTGCAGCTTCGGCCGCGAGGTATGTCATTAAAAATTATCCTATCTTCCCCGGGATGCAATCTATCTCTCTGCCAAATTTTATCGAAATCCATTCAGTGGTTTAGGTGTTAAAAGGTAACATACAGATAGACAGACAGACAGATAGACAGAGTTACTTTCTTTTTAAATATTAGTATGGATCAATATCAATACCAGCCTATTCAGCTGTAAGGCTGTCGGCAAGAGATTACTTTTGGCCACCAATTGGGGCACCCTCTGTAGTTTGCAGCTGACCCCTCCAATTGTGACACCCTTTCAGCTGAGCATTTTCTTCAAAGACTGGCACTGTATCAACACACTGGCTCAGTTTGACAATCACAGTATACAGCTGTTATTACAGGTAATTAATTAGCCATGTGATCATTCCCTGAAACCAGAATGTTTTCTGTGTTTCTTTTGAATTTGTGTCATTTGGGTTGAGAAATTTTAATATTACTTAGTTGCAACAAGCATACAAAGAAGACATATTAATGCAGCTGTTTAAGACTAGGCAGGTAAATTATGATTTTATTTTATTTGCAAGATAATTTATGTGCAATTATTGGTCGTATTAACTACATATCCCACTCTGGACTTGCATGTTACTTGTATGAAAATATCAACTTGAAATAAAATAAGTAAGTACCTGCTTTAATGACTTTTCAAAAAAAAAAATTTTTTTACCGCTTGTCTGATTGCCTTTTACCAAATAAAATAATAGGTACCTACACTTGCTAAACATAAAGAACAATAAAATAATTATTTTCTGCTCCACTTATTATTATTTTTCTACCCTAATTTTTATGTTCTCTTGAACGAAATAGTAATCAATTGTTTATGCAGAGTGTATGGTTGGGGTTCATGCAAAGCAATTAGCATTTCCTTATTCTAATTTGAATATGTTCATGTTCAAGTAAGTCTAATTTGCTTGTCTGTAATAAATAGCCTTTTAGAAAGTTGCCCCTCAAGCGCAAACAATAAATGGTCCGTTACGTTATAATAGTCTTATAATATAGTTAATGTATATAGCTAGTGAAATATTACCGAATCGTGACCAATTTAACCATTATAACATAAGTTTTCTAATATCGATCGGCTGTTGGTGTCAGTCTGCGATAGAATTCAAGCACCGTTGAACTTACCTAGCGATGTGTCGCCACACCGAACACTGTATTTTTTTGTCGTTTAGCAGTCCTCAGTATCAATCAAGAGTTCCACTTTATAACAAATGCACAACGCACAATTAAAATAGCCGATTTTTTTTTTGTTGTTAACAAACGCAAAATCACAGAAACTAGTTGTGAAAACGAAAAAATGTCTAAGATGGCGCCACAATGCAAATTAATATGACATAAGACTGCGTGTTGCCATCGTATAAGCCAATTTTGTTGGTAGTTTTTTTGCCAACTTGTGCACAAATATTTTCTATTCCCTTGATAAATAAAAATATTGCAAATAAGACACAATTATTTTAGAACAAAAAAATCAATTTAATTTTAAACACTTAAGATTGTAAATCATTTGGCGTTACAAAATTTCAAAATAGACTTATATTTTTACGTATACGGAATGGTGTATGTTGTATGTTATCAGTACTTACTTACAACATAAATAGCATCTACATACAAACAAAAGTATTTATAACATCTCAACACTCGGCTAAGACATTATTACCTACTTACCTCTTCGTGATGGTGAAGTTAAAAATTATTATTCTCAAAATATGGTTGGAAATTCGAGCATTAATTATGACAATCTTCTTAGAGATAAATACCTATACAAAATGCTGTAAGTACTAGTCAAATAATTGCGAGTAGGGCATTGTTCAAAACCCATCCATATCTATCGTGTTTAACGGTCGAATAAATTAATATGAAAACTCTTAACTGTCATGTAATTTAAAAATGGAAGTAACTTTTTATTTCCAAGGCAACCAAGAAGGTAACTTACAATTTATCAAAGATATTACCTATTTAAATTTCGATTTGGCTTGTAAATAGAGCTGTTAAATCAAAGTAAAAAAGAAACAAATGAATCAACGACGAACAACGATAACTTTCACGCGCCGTGAAAAGTTGTCGATGTTCGTCATTGATTCTGGAATTTATAAAATAAATACCTAATATGGGAGGGCTGCCCAATTCTAAGTTGCTCGTGGGCTCTTAGTTTGAATATCCGCGCATTTTTGAGAAAAGTACTACATAACTTATAACTACCTACGTACTTATATTATTATTGTAAGCCTTGGCCGGAACCAGGCATTGATGAGCGAACGTGAAAGCGGCAGTAATGTACTTAGCAAGCTAGTAGATATACCATTAAATAGCTCTTGATTATATTTTATTTGAGCAAATATATTATTTTATCAAACTATTGGAATAAATACAAAATTGATTAAATGCAAGTATTTTGAACTGTTTAATAGTTTACGTAAAAACGCTAAATTAATAATAAAGAGCTTACTAATTTGCTTCTCAAAACTAGTCTAATACAATATAGATGCATATAAGTTTCTAATCAGTTCTCAACTAGATGAACATTATCATGCTGTTTTTAAATCATCCCTGAAGTAAGTTATGTTAGAAAATAGATGTACTTAGCACTAACAATATTTTACATCTGCAAATTATGAAGTCTGGTACCAGATACGACTAAATGGTCCCATTGGCCGCCAATGGTCTTGGCTTCCTGAGATTAAATCTTTAGAAAAATATTGGAAACCTCTCATGACATGATTGCGCTCTATAATACTTACAAAAACTAAATATTCTAGGCTATAATCCGCAAGAGTTAACTTGAGACCTGAGCGGCCCCTCCCGACCACCACACTGTTACCGCTCTCGCCATGGACGCCTCAGTACCGCGCTCTTACGTCATCCGAGCAAAGTCACAAGTTAACTCTTGCGGGTTGTACAATCAATGCACTATCACTGTGACCATAGGCCACATAATATACTTAGATAAAAAATTTGATTACGAAATGCGTCATGCAAAGTCTACTCCAGTATCTAGTAGATCCCTGATAAGTACTGTGGCTTTTCGTGGCAAGATACGCAAGAGGTGACCGAGGTACACCAGATGCTTGGGCACCGATGCCTCGAAGTAGTTTCGGCGAACGCTCTCAAGGATCGATGTAGCAGCTTTTCTAGGAGTTATTGTGCCGAAGTAACTTGGTATTCTGAAAATATAATTGTTTGAAAATTATTATTGCCAAACTGCATCCTGTCGTGTTCTGGGATTTTAAATTAAAATGTATAATAGCTATTAGCCACGGTAGAATTACAGAAAGCTGGACTTTCTTTAGAAAATAATTGAGTTTCAAAATTCACACAAGACACTTTTAAAATAAATGATTGATTATGAAGTACGGTCATAAGCAGATTTCAAGTCTATATATTAATAAATGTTAAGCACTTAATACTTTGCGAGTTTGCGATCAATTTGTTTTTATTTTGTAGAATTTTCTGTGATATTTATCACTAACCTTACTCTTAAATCCGCACTTTCATCGCTGACGATAAACGGATAGATATGAGTGAGTGTGACATGGACTCCATCAATCTTGTTTACTCTTAGGTCTTCTGTAAGAGATTCTGCCAGTCCCTGGACAGCAAACTGTGCCATACTCAATGGCATTTGGTCCTTGATGTAGCTGAGGCCAGCCACTGATGTTAATGCTACAATGTGACCATGGTTCTTAGCCTTCATATCAGGCAAGAAGTGGTCAATCAACTGAAAGCAATAATTTAAATAATAAAGTACCTACTTAGATTAGTAACATAATAAATTACTGTTTTTATTTTGTAAACTGTTATTTGAATATTGTCTTATCGACAGTAGCCTCTTGACCTTTTTATTATGATTCAGAAGTTAAGATTGCAAAAACACCAATTAATGTGTTCGTAAAATAATATTCTACAAAAAAATTGTATGTAAATAATTATACATACTACTTATTATTACTTAGTAAATGTTGTAATTCCTTTAAAAAATTAAAAGACAAACATGTATGTAGTTACTTGTAACCTTTAAAAAAAATTGTCACACTTTGGTGAAACATTTTGCTGTAACAACTTACCCAGGCAGCCCTGGACAGAAAGGTAATAAGAGAGTATTTATTTTCCTACCAGTGGGACAATACAGGCTAATAATAATAATAACTTACCCAGAAATATGATGTCAGTGTAAGATCCACAGTATTATGAATATCTTGAGGCGGCTGAGTCAGCAAGGACCTAGGGCTTGGTATTCCACAACAGTAGAACAACATACTGACAAACCCTAGATCCTTCTTCAGCTGAGAAGCTAAAGCCTGGACATTCTCCTTTCTGGTAACATCACAAGTGTAGTTTATAGCGGAACCACCTCTTTTTTTGATGTGTTCAACAGTTTCCTCATTAGAAGAGCTGTTTATGTCTACACACAGGACTATTGCTCCTAGGTTAGCTAGCTGTATGGACAGTTCACGGCCTACACCTCTGCCTGCACCGATTACCTGAAAGTATTAATGTAGAATTTTAATTTTTTTTTAAATAATATATCTATAACTTTCTGTTGCTAGGTCACATTAGTGTTTATCAGCATGATGAAGTATTCAAACAAAAGTGATCATGCAATTTATCTGTTCAATAAATTAATTCTTATCATAAAAAATAAAAAGTAATCAGCTCTTAGAAGATTAAGATAACAAAATTCACTTACCAGAACCGTTTCTAGTCGGACTGATTTCAATGGTGGTGGTCTAAAGAGTTCATAAACAGCCTGTAGAATTGCATAGATGGCATTCAGCACCACCCATCCAATATCCACCATTAGAATGATCAAGGAATATACTTTCAGCAACATTTTGATTGGGAAAAAGATATTCAAGAGAATTCCCAAGATGCTGTCAGAGATTTTGCTTTCCTGAAACATTTAAATTGTGCATGATTTCGTATTTTTTCATTCATACTAAGATTCCTTAATATAAAGGAAGAGTCATACAACACATACAATCTGAATACCTATGTAGGTATAAAAAAGTCCATAAAGACTTAAATACAGATACCTGCAATTTATTGACTTAATATTTGTTAATACAACTACAATCACTTTGCACACACCTTTTCATCGCAATAGTCCTCGGAACTCATATCAAACACGTGTAATTATTACTAAGTTAATAAAAATTCTTATTTAATTAAAAACAGTTGTAAAATTGGACACTGCCACTTTGAAGATGTAAACAAAAGCACTACTATGAAATTAAAAGTTGGGCTTCATAAACAGGACACAGAGCGATAAATAGTAAAAGTGAAATGATAATGACCGGCAGGGCAGTAGATAAAAATGATGAAATGCAAAGAAGTGATAGCACGAATAATCTTGACTGCTTGACAGACAACAACTTTTGCTAGGATTGTTTGCTGTCACTGTCAGTGTCAATTAATGGGTTTTCTGAAACGCTATTTGAAGATTCAAAAGAAATGGTGTATTGCATCACTTGATTAATTAATTAATCTGAAATTATGGGACTTGGTCATTTATACTTATTTGCGTAAAACTAGTACAAGTATTATAAAATATTAGTAGAAGTCTGATGCTTAACATTGTAACATTGAGTTCGTTTAGAAATAGAAAATCGTTTCAAAAATAAAACACAAAATGGATTTTAGTCCGCTCAACGAATGACCCAAAAGGAGGTGTAGAGTGCGTGAGCTGGCCCTAAGTGATTTCTTCATAAAGTTGTTCAGGGTGGTTAGGGAGTAAGCATACTAAAAGTCCCCGCGTCTAGGACATGAGCCGGAGTGGAGGGGATAAAAGTTCCCACTTTTGAGTTTTTCCCTAATATCTTTAAAACGGTACGTCCGTCGTAGAGAAAAAATATTTTTTACGTAATGAAAGCTAATACAATTTCTGATGACGCACGGTGGAGTACGCGGGGGCGGGCCACCAGTGACGGCGCTCGCGCTCCCGTTCGGCCATCATCGGACACGGACAGACAGACTCGTCTCCGACTCACAGATGAACGCACGTATTTTTATTGTCGCCGATTCAAATCTTGTAACCGTTTTAATTTAATTTTCCAATATAATTCATTCATACAGTCCTGTTGTCATTATTTCACGAGGCTTAGGTATCCAGCTATCAATATAACGGACCGGGCCCAACAATTTCTACAACTTATATCTTACACACTTTTTCGAATTCCTACTCATTTTCGAACTATACGTACCGGAAAAGTGAAAATTGTCGAAAAAACGACTTTTATCAAACACTAGAGCTCTGTTGCCTGCTACTTCGGCGTTATTTCGGGATAAAAAGTAGCTTATATTTTAATCCAGGTCCTAATCTATCTACCTACCTCATCGAAATCCGTTCACTAGCCACTAGGGGATAAAAGTAGTGGTTGCTTTTATCGGCTTACCTCCTAGAAGCGGGGACTTTTAGTATGTTTCACTCTACAACTGCTTTGTTAAGTGGACTATTTGGTTCTATTCGAAAAAATAAAATCTAATCAAGCACGGCACGTTAGGACACAAAATGTAGTAAATTAAAAAAAAACAGCATGTGTGCAATTCACACGTGGTTTCTAAGTGAAACCTTCAAAAACACTGTATAATGCTTCCTATCTCATTTTCTCCCACGTTAAATCTTACTGTCGCTTTTTCGTTTCATAAACTTTCAAATCACAACGATGCTAAAGAACATACATACATACATCCATCCATCCACATCCACGTCCACGTCCACGTGCACGTCCACGTCCACGTGCACGTCCACGTCCACGTCCACATCCACATCCACATCCGCATCCACACATCCATTAAAAATGTGATGTCATTTGTACAGTGCGCTTCATAATAAACGAACCCCCATTGGTAACGACATCGAACCTATTTAAGTTTTTGTAATGTAAAGTAAATGGCGTGTTGGTATAGTGGTTTACACTGCGGCTTAGCAATGTGATGCTCTCGAGTTCAAATCCGCGGCTGAGAAGGTTTTTTTTTTATTTATTAACTTCATTATTATTTTTTTAGTTTCTTTAGTAGGTTCTTAATAATAATAAACGAAAATCGTTTATTATTATTAAGAAATCAAATGGAGGTTGGTAATAAAAGCTAGGTATTTTGCATAAACAATATTCATTTATTTTTCTAATTACATTTCTAGGACTTCATGGAATCC
This sequence comes from Luperina nickerlii, assembly GCA_963855955.1. NCBI lineage: Eukaryota > Metazoa > Arthropoda > Insecta > Lepidoptera > Noctuidae > Luperina > Luperina nickerlii. Next base: position 3,866,099 of record OY979663.1, read on the forward strand.
ACTTCCTGGTTGAATATACAGATTCCTGTCTGTGTTAAATTGGGGTTATTTACTTAGAATATTAACTAAACACAAAATAGATACCTTAGTTTGGTTTAGAACGTAGAACATTAGATAACGGTTCGTTTATACTAGATATTTCTAGAACCATAACTACAATAATATTTATTTATTTGAAGTTGTGAAAACATAAATTTTTATACTCTGTATGATCTTATCGGAAAAAAACCTGGTTAAAAAATGAAATGTTGCCATTTGTGCCTGTGAATTACAGAGGAAGAACCAACATGCTAAACTATAACAGTATAGCAATATACATCTTTCCCTTTTATCACATTTTCTGATAACCCTTATTTAACACAATATTAGAAAAATATACATGTGAGGTCAGATATGAATCGTCAACACATTAATAAACAAAAGTAAAAATAAAGTTACTAAGTTAGTTAGTTACTCTTGTAAACAAGAGTAACTGGATTGATCATAATAAAGGTTGTTTATTTTTGATTAACTACGAGATAATGATCCTACTGATTATGGAATGATATTGGGAATTATAATTAACACTTGCTCATATATGTTCCAATGTAATTTTATCAAATAAGTTACACAGTCAATCTGCCGAGTTGCCTATTCATAACGGATAGGATGGCCGTCACTGTCTATCATTTCTTGAAGTCAGCATTTGAACGCGTAGTTTTGAAGGGTGCCACTGAGTGAACTTTCACAATACATATTACGTTGTCGCTCCGATGCATTAGTGTAAGCAATCGGGCGAGGGCCTTGGTGATCACATTTCACATCACCTGTCGCTTGATAACTTTGTATCCATTTACGAACTGTTTTTCTCTGTAATGAAAATAATAATATTAGAAATACATAAAAAAAATCCAACTTGTAAGTAATAATGCAACATGATTGCAACAATAAATAGGTATGTGTAAGAATAACGTAAATCTTACCGTTATGCTTATATCTCGTGCTATTTTCTTTATGTTTTGTTCCTTTTCCCACAGAACTACAATTTTAGCCTTCAATAAAGTTGTTAATCGAACCATACCATCAATTAATAGAATCAACTGGTCAAAAACTTAATAAATTGGATAATATTACGATGAAGATAATTACACACAAGCGAATCGGCACGAAAATGAATCCATTTGAAAAGTAAAAATACCCTCAATCACAGTTTAGTAAATAAGGCGAAGAAGTATACTAAATTCAACCTTAACTCGCAGTTCATACAGCAGTTAAGTTTCTGAAGTAAAATGAGGGTAGTGCAACAATCGGAATCAACACATTCTATTCAACCAAACAAGAAATCTATGCTAATTTCAACCTTATGTTTTAGTTAATAGAGGAGTTGCGTATTGCATTTTGTAAAACAAGACGGTAAGGTGCTAGTATTAAATATAACACGGAAGTTGAAATTTAAACCTTAATATCTAGAAGATTAGACCGTTAATAACCTTGTTCGATAAAAGGAGTAATGCTATTCAAATTTTCGTTGAGGTTGATAACTGAGCCAATAGCCTAGTGGTATAAGGCACGGTCTAGTTGATCGGCTGGCGCCTGGTGAAGCAGGTTCGTATCTTAATCGCACGCAGTGTCTTTTTGTAAGTTATTCTTGGTATCTATACAGTTCGGCCAGAAGGAAGCCGATAAAATACCATATAAAATTATTAAATACTTGCAAATATTATTTGAGGCGGATCGGTGGATGCACGCGGGCAGAGATGGGTGCGGCGGCGGGGGAGGGGGAGCTGCTCAAGGCACACGTGACACGTGGGCCCGAGCGTGCTCGGGCGATAATCTTTAAGTCTTGGTAGGGTTCGTTTTCTCTGCGGCTGACTACTACTAAAAAACAAAAGCACTAGGTAATAAAAAACAAAAGCACTGTATAATGCTTCCTATCTCATTTTCTCCCACGTAAAACCTTATATCGACGGCGAAGTGCCAATACCTCCTAACTGATTTTTTTTTGAGAAATTCACTTTTTTTTCGTTTTGAATTTAAAGGCGTTATTCGCATGTTTTAGTGAAATCGCAAAGTGTATTTTTATTACAACAACATTAAATTAAAATGTGGAAATACATATTACCTCCCAACTAAAACAACATGTCTATTTTTGAACGTTTTTATCCAGTATGTGTAAATTTTTGACTTTGTCAGTTAGGAGTTATTGGCACTTCGCCGTCGATATGTCTCTTTTTACTGTTGCATTTTCGTTTCATAAAATTTCAAATCACAACGATGCTAAAGAAGTTTTCACTTCAAAAATGTCTCTTGAGTTATTGTATTGTTTACATTTATCGTAGTTTCTGAACGTTATCTAGATGTCATAGTTGGACTGCTAGTCTGTAACTGTAATCAGGGATACCAGATTGGGTATTTTTTTCGCAATTTTGGGTAAAAACTTGGCTCCTGGAGAAATTTTTGAGAATTGAAATATTTGGAGAGAGGAAAAAGTTTATGGAGAATTTTGGGTATTTTTTATAGCTAGTCAGAAAGACATTGGTTATAGTAATTATTCTATGAGAGTACACACGACGACTTAACAAGATAAGTATACATTTCCAGTATAAGCTGACTTTTCATTGTACGAAAAGCCTAGTATAGTACGAACGCCAGCACATCAACCTACCACAATCTGTCAGATTTCTTTAATAGATTTTCAACTTTATCACTAAAGCATAAGGTTCAAAGTGGATTGGGAAAATCTGACAGATTGTGGTAGTTTGATGTGCTGGCGTCTGTACAATGCGAGGTCAGCTAAAACTGGAAATGTATAGCTTGGGCTCGACTAATAAGCCATAGCTTGATATGTCGTCGATACCACTTTATGCACAAAAAACGATGTGCATCGTAGTACGCTATTCTAGTAAGTAGAAGCTTGAAGTCCAAACTTATTTTTGTAGGCTACTAGCTGCGCCCTGCGGCTTTACCCGCTTAAATGTCGATCCTGTAGGAATGTCGGGATAAAAAGTTGCTTTTATGTTAATCCAAGGTGTGAGCTACCTCCATATGAAATTTTATCAAAAATCATTCAGCCCTTTGAGCGTCAAGACGTAACAAACATATAATCACACACACACACTCACAAACTTTCGCCTTTATATTATTAAGTGTAAAGTGTGATATAATTGGTAGTAATTAGCTTGATGACTAATTAATAAAATCTGCTTACTACAGTACTAATGTCCATTTAATTTCAATCAAGGAGCGTGCAATGCCCTTTTATACCCGTTTTTTTAGCTACCCACTTACCAATAATAGAATTATTTATGTTAATGTTATTAACTTTAGCGAATGTAATTCAGTTTTCATGTATAATTTTGTTTTAGTTTCTACGATTTAGATTTTTAACTATATGTATCAACCAATAATTTTTGCTGTGCCCTAACAGGGTCTATAACGGCTCTTAGCTCTAAGCCTTTTGTTAAGGTGAATGGGTAGTGGCAGACCGCGAAATTCAAATTTTCTTACGTTTTTTGCAATTTGCAGGTCAGTGTCAGATTGTATCTTGATCAAAATATGATTCGCGACAATAACAGGTACATATTTAGAGGATTATAATCATTAGAATCTTTAATATATCTTTCTAAGTTAGATTTCTACCACCAACCACCAATCTCTTATGGAAAAGTGTTAGTGGTAGAAATCTAACTTAGAAAGGTGTATTATTGATTCTTATGATTATACTTCTCTAAATATGTACCTACTATTGTCGCTAATCATATTTTGATCAAGATACAACCTGACACTGACCTGCAAATTGCAAAAAACGTAAGAAAATTTGAATTTTGCGGTCTCAACTACCCATTCACCTTAACATCTTGTTTTTACCTTGTGAATGAATATGAATATTATAATTATGTCGATGTTGTGTTCAGTTAGGTTAATCTTAACTTAACTTATAATTTTTAATTCCATGGGTCTAGGCGTGTCGGGGGAGGGGTAAATGCAAAAAAAAGTTGTTCTACTTTATTTAAAAAAAATTATCATTAAATGTTCCGTAATAGTTACAATTGCTTAATAGTACAAACTTTTTGCCTTTGGTAAAACTTGGAAAAATTGTATCATTTTGAAGTAAAATTATTTCAAATTAGGGAAGAAATAAAAAATCATATCTGGCAACCCTTATACAAAGTCTTAAAACAAAAGGAAAACTATTGCGTCAAACTCTGATAACGATCAAAACATATCTAGACGTTAATTTGCAGCTAATACCAAGTTAATTCACCCCAATAGAAAACTCAATCATGGCTTTTGTATACCAAGGAGACCCTGAACTAGAATCTAAGTCGAAAAAAGGTTTGTAGAAATTCAACCTACTTTTATTATTTTCGTTATTCCTCTTGCTTATCAGTATTAACTATTTCAGCTGCGGAGCGTATATCTGAGAACATGCACATAGTAGCGAACGAACCTTCTTTGGCTCTGTACCGACTGCAGGAGCATGTAAGAAAAGCATTACCGCCTATGGTAGAGAGAAGGGTGGAGGTGACCAAACTGCAACACGAGCTACAAGGAAGATGCTATGATGTGGAGTATGCTCTCAGGTAATATTTAAGATGTATTTATTTATTTATTGATTTAGGATCTCCAACAAAAGATGTACACTATACATGACAAAATAATATAAAGGCAAACATCAGGTATTAATTAGGTGCACTCCTTCACCTAAAGGAGACTATAATAAAATTAACAACTAAGCTAACAAAGTTAAGTATAAAACTGTACCATATCTTCTATCAAAAGCTTTAAGGGTATTTATTACCTATGCAATTTCATCACATTGAGGCAAAATGCAGGTCTATTGGGTACGTTAACATGAAGTCGCAAGTGAAAGTTAGTTATTTGTTAACTATTGTAGAAAAAAATTATAACCCTTGGCTAACTCCAGCTAATATTTCTAAATGTTTCCTACTGTGAATCTTCTGATAAAGTAACTGTTGAACCATGAAGATTGTTGTATAATATGCTCATTCACTGTAATAGTTGACTCGCCAACGCACCACCGCACAGGCCGACAGTCCGACAACGACTGCCCCCCTCACCATTCGGACCGGTATTTATAACCGAGCGACGACGTGCGCGCCCGAGGCAACGTCACAATACTGCTATCGGTTTGTAGTGCGATATATTGATATCTACATACACTACATTCCCTTCCTTGTTTTAACTAGTTTTATGTACCCAGAATTATTAATAAAACATTTAGCATATTATTATTTTTATCAATATATAATTAATGACATCTCTGGCATAACAAAATCAAGTACGATATTATTTGAAAATCATTTTATGGTTTAATTTAGCGTTTCCTTTTACCCTTCCTCTTCTTCTTCTATTCCATTTTCTGATTCATTTATATCTTCTTCTGTGTTAATTTCTTTGTTTTGGTCACTTATAACTTCCCATTTTCCTTCAATTTTCTTCAAATGAACTACATTTCTTCGTGATACTTTCCCAGTTATATCGTTTCGAACACTTACGTCTCCACCTTTACTCTTTTCTACTGTATGGGAAGTTGGGTCATAATTTAGGCTTAGTTTATCTTTGACCATATTCTTAACGTAAACTTTATCCCCAGGCATTAATTGACATTCACGAGCTCTTCTTTTCTTATCTGTATATTCTTTTCCAGTTTCTTTCTTTTCTTGGTCTTTGTCTCTAACATCTGAATCTTCTGGTTTATGTGTATGTGTAATGTCTCCTGCCATAGGTATATTGTCACGGTATTGCCGCTTAAAGAATAACTCCGCAGGAGTTTTACCTGTGACGCTGTGAGGTGTACTGTTATACATAGCCAAATACTCTAACAAAGCTTCTTTCCAGTTTTTATGTTCAACTTGACTAATTTTTAATCGCTTGAGAATGTCTCGGTTCTGACGTTCGACTTCTCCGTTCTGTTGAGGCCAGTATGGTACCGTATTATACAAAACTATATTCCTTTCACTACAGAATTTTTTGAACTCCTCGCTGCAAAACTGTCTACCATTATCAGCTGTTATCGTCATCGGGTTACCAAGTCTGCTAAAAATCTCTTTTAGAGATTTTATTATGTCTGCACTGGTAATTTTACGACAAATCTTCACCTCCTTGTATCGACTGAAGTAATCGACGATTACCAATATGTAATCGGTGCTAGGTAAAGGACCCATCAAATCAATACATGTATCTACCCAAGGTTCACATGGTAATGCCCGTCGCTTTAATGGGTTTGGAGGATTTGGGGCTGAGACTAACGTACAGCCTTTGCAGCTTTTGACCAAGTTTTCAGTTTCTTTGTCATATCTAGGCCACCATACTTTCGTTCTAAGTCTCGCCTTCATTAGGACTATTCCTGGGTGCCCTTCGTGAGCCGCTGTCAGAACCTGATTTCGCAATTTCTTTGGAATCACAATTCTAGTGCCTCTCAGTAAAACTCCGTCGTAAAAACATAATTCGTTTTGGAAGATTTTGAAATTTTTTACCTCTTCATCCCATTTGTTGTTATACAAGCCTTCCCTTACTTTTAATTTTTCCTTGTCTTGCTTTGATGCCTCCAAAATTTCTTCCAGTGATACTGCTATTGGCCTGCTTCCTTCAACAACTTGATGTATATATTTTTCCGACTTGTCCTGTGATGTTTTATTTAATTTACACAACCTTGATAAACTATCTGCTATATTTTCTTTGCCAGGCTTGTATATTACTTTGAAAGTATATGCTTGAAGGCGTAGTATCCATCTTTCTATCCTTGCGCATGGTTTTGATTTAGGACCGAATATAACCTCAAGTGGTTTATGGTCGGTCACTAATTCAAACTCTTTTCCATACAGAAAAACATAAAAATGTTCCACAGCCCAGACCAGAGCTAAGGCTTCTTTTTCTGTCTGGCAGTATCGCCTTTCACAGTCTGTAAGTGTCCGGTGACCATATGCTATAATGCGAGGTCCATGATCATTAATTTGAACTAATACTCCTCCTAGTCCTACCGGACTAGCATCTGCTATTACTATAGTCCGATCTTTGACGTCATAGTATCCTAGCGTAGGAATATTAGACAAGGCCATTTTTAATTTATTAAATGCCAATTCCTGTTTACTGCCCCAAATACTTTTTAATTCTGTGGTTTTACTCTGTTTCTTCCTAAGCAGTTCTTTTAATGGTTCAGTAGTCGTTGCCAAATTTGGAATCCATTTCCCAACATAATTTATTAATCCCAAGAAGCTCTGAAGCTCACCTATATTCATAGGTGGACGAAATTCTTGAATAGTTGTCACGTACTTATCTAATGGTTTCACACCTTCGTGTGATATTTCGTGTCCTAAAAATTGAACCTTTTCTTCTCTGAATATGCACTTGTCCTTTCTCAGTACTACATTATTTCCTTCTAGAGTTTTCATTACTGTTTCTAATCTTTGATCGTGTTCTTCCAAATCCTTCCCATATACCAAAATGTCATCTATAAAATTAATAGTGCCATTACATCCTAGTAACATTCGTTCTAGGGTTTTTTGGAAAATCTCCGGGGCGCAGGATATTCCAAACATTAGTCGTTTGTATCTGAACAGGCCTTTACTTGTAATAAAGGTTGTAATGTGTCGAGAATCGGGATGTAATTCAATCTGATGAAAAGCATCTTTTATGTCCAGTTTTGAAAAGTACTTCGCACTTTTCATTTTCGGTAGTAGCTTGTCCATGGTGGGTAATGGGTGATTTTCACGTAAAATTGCTGTATTGGCCCGCCTCATATCTACGCAAATGCGAACATCTCCGGTATTTTTCAAAACCGGCACTATTGGCGATACCCATCTCGAGGATCCTTGAACTTCTTCAATAATGTCTTTCTCCAACAGTTCTTTTATTTTCTTTTCAACTTTTTCTTCCAGTGGAATGGGGATCCTTCTTAATGGTTGAGAAACTGGTTGTACTTTCTCGTCGATTGGTACCTCCACTAAAACATCCTTGAATTTCGGAAACTCTGTCTTAGTTTCTAATTGGTCGATTTCTAATCCGATTTTAAGTACACCCATAGCCATGGCAGTTTCTTTCCCAAGCAGATCTCTAGTTCCATCAGCGATGACGTAAAAAGTTGCATTTTCTGATCTATCTGCGATTTTTATAGTTGCGTTAAATGATCCTATTAGGTCGAGGGGTTTCTTACTTCCATAACCATAAAAAGTTTTATTGCAACTGACTGTTTGGTTATGAACCTGTACCTTATTTTGTTTTATATAGTCCCAGGTTTTGTTTGTGATTAAGTTGCATTTACACCCAGAGTCTACTAACATTTTAACCTTAATTCCGCCAATCTGGCAATCTAATACACTGTCATCATCGATTTTAAACACATATTGTATGTCTTCGGACTCCGTTTGATCTATATGGTTTGCATCGTCCCTTTTGTTATCTCTTTTCATTTTTTTATTTTCGCTTTGTTTGTTGTTGTTTCCCTCATATTTCCTTTTGTTCGTTCTGTCCCGTGTCATTGTCCTGCAGAATTGTCTGAAATGTCCCTTTAGCCCACATTTGTGGCAATCTTTTTCTTTTGCTGGGCATTTGCTATCTTGAGACGCGTGTCCTGAGCTCCCACATCTTCCACATCCTGCTTTTCCTTTCCACTTCTTGTCATTATATTTTTCCTTCATTTCTGTTTTCATGTGCTTTACTCTGTTTATATTTACAGTTGATGTGCTGCCTTCTCCGAATTCTTCTATTTGTCGACTTACAGCTTCAAGAGTATTTGCTTCAATAATTATATTTGATAGTGTCATTGCGTCTCCTGTTTGTAGAATTCTCTTTCTAAGCTCTTTAGAGGAACACTTTTCTGTAATTTGATCGATTATTTGATCATCTTTGTCCTTAAACTGACATTTGTCTGCTTGTTGTCTAAGCCGTACTAGGAATTTTTCAAACTTTTCATTTGCCTCTTGTTTAATTAATCGAAAAAGGTGACGTTCATAGATCTTACTTTGTTTAGGTAGAAAGTATGCGTCGAGTTTGGTGATAGCCACACTGAAGACATCCACTCCATCTGCTGGTGATACGTTTGCATCCGGTATATTATAAAAGATTTCCTGCAATTCTAGCCCACCAAAATGTAGTAGCGAAGCACGTTTCTTCTCACTACTCTCGATGCCAGCAGCTTCCAGGTAGATCAAGAGTGCCCGCTTCCAGCGTTCCCATCTTATTCCTACTGATGAAGGTTCCCCCTCACAATCAAATTTCTCTAACGTGAGTTGAGAACTCATGTTATTAATTAATTACCTGGAACCAATAAATTAAAGATGCACTAACCTGCAAAGTTAAAATATTTGTCAATTTAATGACCAGTGTGTACAACATAAAAAGTACCACTACTGCTGACCTATTTTGTCTTTGGTAACTGTCAATTTAATGACCAGTAGGTATATTCTACTGCAATTAATGTCATTCTCTGATGACTTGTCAATTTAATGACCAGTAGGTAAATTCTACTGCTATTAATGTCATTCTCTGATGACTTGTCAATTTAATGACCAGTAGGTATTCTACTGCTTTAATGTCATCCTCTGATGACTTGTCAATTTAATGACCAGTAGCTAGGTTCTACTGCTATCACATTTATGTGCTCTTTGATTTATTTTTAGAACTAATCATGTAGCACAAATCAAATATAATATATTATAGTCCCGGGTTCGATTCCCAGTTCAGGCAGCGTCACTCGGTTTCTCCACCAAGAACCTCCCGATAATAGATCGAAGTCTGAATTGCGCGTCCGGTTAATGGAAGCAGACATGCCCAACGTAACTGGTTAAACACGGTTGCACCACACGTTTCTGCCTACCCCTTTGGGAACATAGGCGTGATGCTATGTTTATGTCAAATAATGAGATCAGTATGTTTTTTTCTTATCAAACAAGATAGCATTTAAATAGTTACAAAACAATACATTAAGAAAACAACTTTATTTCAATCTACCTTCAAAAATAAATGTTGTTTACTTTTACCTAAAGACATGAATAATCGTCATTATTATTATTATTTTCTAATAAAGTTTAAAAACTCACGGTTTTATCCTCGTCGCCAATGTATAATATGCTCATTCACTGTAATAGTTGACTCGCCAACGCACCACCGCACAGGCCGACAGTCCGACAACGACTGCCCCCCTCACCATTCGGACCGGTATTTATAACCGAGCGACGACGTGCGCGCCCGAGGCAACGTCACAATACTGCTATCGGTTTGTAGTGCGATATATTGATATCTACATACACTACAATTGTAATGCACTATGTTCTAGGAATAAGTCTTCTTAAGTGGTTGCCTAGCAACTGTTATGTTCTGTCATCTTATATTTCCAGATGAGTTTAATTTTATATTAATAAAATGTAAATTACTTGATTAAACCACTGTGTTACAATGATGTTCTATTTTCATTGAAAGGAAGTTCAGCCAACAGTAGCAGACTATTATTGTACTTGGGAGCTGGGTTTATGATGGAATAGGAAGGAATAGAGGAACTTTGAATAAATGAGAATGTTCTGAAGTTTACCTTGATTGCCAACTTTTGAGTTCATAAACTAATAATTCTATTATTTCTCAATTCCAGTGCAGTAAAATCAATGGATGGTGCCGCAACCAGTTTCATGAATATACAAGAAATGTTGAAGCACTCAATATTTTTAAAACAACAATTAAAATATGAGGAAGCTAGGAGAAATAAAAAAGATTCAAATTCTGTTTACAAACGTCTCTCTGCTCATATTGTTCTTGACCTACCAGACCTGTCCGAGTTCTCTATGGTTAGGGAGACTACCAATAGGATTGAGAACATGATGGCACATGCTAGAGGTTCATCAGCTGAGCTTCATAGGTCTCACACCACTTTGCATTAAAACAGCAACCTGTATAATACATATGCTGATCTCATAACAGTGTGTGCTAACAGTGTGTACCATGTAGAGCAATCTGCTTAGCCTAGCCGGCTTCTGCTGAATTAAGGCTTGTCCCAAATTGTGCCACAACTGCAACCTTCTGCTTTACACATCACTACCAACAAAGATCTTTTTTATTGATGTTGTAGAAAGCACATGCCAATTACACGTTTACACTAGCACTGCACACAGTGACCCTTATTTTAAAGTCTGTGATTATGTGTAAGATAAAGAAGTACTGAGTAGGTATTTTGAATCAGTATTAACAGTTTATCTGAAACAAGTTAGGTTTGTATAAGGTGCCTATGTGGGACTTCTCTAGTAATTCCAAAACTTTCCTCTAGTGATTTAAAAAATCCACCCTAAGGTGGATACGCGGAAACGTATGTCCGAAAATGCACCCTAGCCTTTAAATTCCGATTATCCAACTAGGCCTAGGGTGGATTTTTGGATTGGATAAACCCTGTTTCCACTATCTAGTCAAGTTAAATTCTAATGATCTGCTTCAATTAAGTTAAATCATGTTAATCCAGTTTTTGAATCTAAAGTAATCTATGTAGGCTAAGGTAATATGTATATAACAAATACTATAACTATTATCACATTGTCATTCATTGATGCACAGTGCAAGGAAATATCAAAACAAGCTGTTTTAGGTTAACTTGTTTGCTTGCATTAAATTTATAAATTTTCTTCTGTTTTAGGGTGGATAAACGGAATAAGCCGGTTATTCCGTTTATCCACGCCAAAAAATCCAACCTAAGGTGGACACGCGGAACCGCGTGTCCGAGAATCCACCCTAGGCCTAAATGGATTAACGAAATTTATAGGCTTAGGGTGGATTCTCGGACATGCGTTTCCGAGTATCCACCTTAGGGTGGCTGTTTTACGGTGGAATACGGAATAAGCCGAATAAGCTTCGACATTATTTTCTTTCACTGTGTATTAAGCTTTCATTTAAGTATTAATATGTTTGCAGTCAGCATATTATAATCTTAACTAACAATACCATTATTAAAACTGTGTTTGTTGGGTATTTACCTATTAATGTTATTTGGTTAACAAATAAATGTGACGTCATAATATATTTTCGTGTCTGATTCTGCAAAGTAAATATTGAATGCTTGCTTGCATGAAGCAAGCAATCGAGTCGCAAATTGGTAGCCCTTGAGCTTCTGATAGGTGATCCGGGACCATCCACGCAGTCATTACCATTTTTGCTTTATCTTTGTGTATGTTGGAGAAAATGCGATGGCGTAGTATTTCACAACTAGATGGAGGTTCGAAAATTGTGAAAACTAGCATGCTGGTGATAAAGTCATCCATTTTCATTGCTTGGTGTCAGTATGTATTTATGTGCTAACATTGTAAATAATTACATTTTAATGGGGAAGCCCCCGGAGAGACCGCGAAATTCAAATTTTCTTGCGTTTTTTTGCAATTGGATGGTCAGTGTCAGGTTGTATGTTGAACAAAATATGATTCGCGACTATAACAAGTATGTATTTACAGAATTATAATCATTAAACTCATCAATACAACCCTCAAGTTTATATAATCCTATTGAGTGATATTTGAAATAGTCATGCAGAGGGTTGTTTGAATTTCGCAGGCTAACCTGACGCTTCTCCTGCAATACTTAACTTTTATTACAATAAATTATTATAAAGTGCTTGCTTTTTGTTGCTTATAACATTCTAAAAGATATCGCAATTCATTATATTTTGCAGTAGCTGCACTGATCAAAATAGCTGATTTTATGCAGTGGGAAGTTTCATGGTCTGATAAAATGCTGACATACTACAGGTTGAAATTGAAAACATGCGACAAACCGAAATGGGAGATTGTACTCATCATTATGAACAACTTTTACTAAGGAGCCATAGCTGAAATCGCGAAAAACAAATCAGCTGATTGCTTTATTGGGATTAATTCGAATAGTGTAAAGATACGATGTTACCCCTACATTTTGACGAGTTATGCGAACATAAATGTAGGGAACAGCTGATTTTGTTTTCGAGATTTCAGGTTTGGTCCCATGGTAAAAGTTGTTCATAATGATGAGTACAATCTCCCATTTCGATTTGTCGCATGTTTTCAGTTTCACTCTGTATCTGTATAATAAATAATGCAAACCTACACGTATGACCCGCTCAGTCCCATTTCAGCCTTGTAGACTTATCGCCAATATCAGCGATGCCCGTCTTGGCAGGGATGGTGTTACAAATTTGGTCCATGACTGGTGAGTTTGATTTTGAAAATACTACGTCCCATCGCGCTTTGGCAAAGCTTGAGTTTAGACTTCTAAGCCTCGGTCAAAGACCAAGTCTGAGCCCCATAGGTTAGGATAGGCTCAGGTAGGATGCACATGTCGAAGAGCATGTAGACGAGCTTGCGCTTGCTCGAATACCTTGCTTTATTATGTATTTCCAGTTAATTAAATGTTGGCAAACAGGTTCCCTTAGGTAGATACGTAGGTACTACATAATGACAATATGAAGTTGCTGGTCCCACATTTTCCTATCAAGTTACAGAATTAAAATTGGCTACCCTACCGAGCTTAAGCAGTCTGATTAAAAAATAAAAGAACATCAAGAATAAAAACAAGTTTTATTGAGCTTTTAACTTCTCAACATCAATCAAAACATGCATAGAATTCTTAATTATTTGCTAACATTAACGACAAAACCAATTATAATTTTTTAACTAAAATAAAAGTGGCAATATAGTCCAACGGTTACGGCAGACTGGCGAACGGGAGAGGTAGCGGTTCGATTCTCACCCGTTGTTTTGGCACTGACATAATGTGTGTAAACTTAGGGGAACTAGAAAAATAATTAAAACAACAAAAACAATCTCATCAGTTACCCTTAGCATAGCCAGAACAATACGAACATAATCTAGGCAACATACTTAATAATCGTTGAGTTTTTCCAATACCCAACTTTTTAATACATCTCAATGACAGCCAAACGCACATCACATCAATACCTACTAACACTTATACTATGAAAATGGCCCTAAAGCGGAAGCTACGAAAGGTGATGTTCAAGTCAAGAGTATACATAAAAATTACCAAATTAATTTATGTTTATCATGTTTAGATATCGACACCCATTTTTTGCAGTTTTGCTAGCTAATTTCTTTTGACACTGTATAGGTATTCAAGTCAAACAGCTTAAAATTACCATAATTGCACGACAAAAAGTCCTAAACTTTCTTCCTCCTGAAAAACACAACACACACGAAAACAACAAATTAAAAACAATACCTACCCTCCTTTTGGCCTTCGCCGCATTCAGGTTAAAACATAGAAAACGAAACCAAAACAAACTAAACTTATAAAACTGTGATCTATCTATGAAATATGACAGACCAAGGCAGCTCCTTCAGCTTGGTGATATCATACTTCCGTTCTAACGGTATAAGTTTCTGCAGGGCTTGCTCTTTGGGCATGATCTCTGGTTTGATGGACAAGAGCTTCCTCAACCACTTCCACGAGAACAGGCCCTTCGCCGGGTAGACGCCCGGCCCTTTCTTTACAATAGAGTTGTAAATGTAATCTATAGGTAACCCGGTGACGATGTAAGAGTATACTTCCCGATTCTCTGCTTTAAGTGCCTCCATTTTCTCGAATATTTGCGCCCAAGTTAAATATGGATCCTGTACTTGAACGTTCACAAGTACCTGGAAATTAACGTTTTTATTTTTAGGAGTGGCCAATTTTACACAGTCTGCGTACTTAAACCCATTATACACATTACTGTAACTTGTACAAAAGTATGAAAGTGCACATGCACACCGATGTGTCTTAAGGTGCCACTAGACGATATTTTTTCCATACACATTTCGGGAGAGTATTACTCCACTGTTTGAAATTGTGTGTCCAAAGTTAAACATGATATCGTTTTGATTTATTATTTACTTTGTTTGTACAGTAATAGAATAGTAAATTAAAAAGCCATTCAAAAGTTATGAGCCAACAAAGATTCGTTTTTTTGCTATTTTTAACGTAACTTTGGGTGTAAATAAGTAATAAAAGAACTATAAAATCTTCAAAACCAAGTCCGTACCGACAAAGCTCAGTTATCAAAGAGTTCAATAAATTTTATTTGTAATTGATTTATGCAGTGGTTTTTTCATAAAACTCGATTTTCCGAAGCACTTGTCAAATTTTTTTTACGCGCCTTTCATTTTGGAACGGTGTTTTTGTGCGTGAGAACTAGACGTTGTTCGTGTAGACTAGCGTGTAACTGCTCATCACTGATACTAGTTCTGTCGGACACGAAGCCAGGTGAGACAGCGTGCTTTTTGGCCATGACCACCACCACCAGTGAGTTCGAGCTCGCGACTAGTTTACTCTTAACAACTTCTGATTGAAAGAAAGAAAAATAAGTAATATATTTGTCACAAGAACACGTGCATACAAAAAGATAATGAACTGGAATAATATATAAATATAAAAACAAAATAGTTCTAACAGGAGCACAAAACAAATAGTCGAAAGCTGCACATCATGAGTGTGATAAAAAAGCTTTCTCAGCATGATGCTGTGTTATGGACGTATGGAAACAGAGTCAGATTTATTGATGGATTGGTGAATGCCACAATGGCGTGCAAGCTACTTACATACTTTTGTATAAGTTACAGGCATTTGTATTATCGACTAAATAAATAAGATGCAAGAGTAGAGAAACTGTCAGTTAACACTAAGAGTATGTAAGGCACAACCAAGCGCAGCGACAGGAAACCTTAGGTAGTTCTTTCGCACTGTTACCGTGTCTTTGAGGCTTTCAGACATTAGTAATAAGACAGTCATTCCGACTTTTTTAGCGCGTCAGGTACAAAGAAAATTAGTTATTCTGAGCGAACGTCCTCTTTATCTGGCGCACTCTTATCCCGTATGGGCACAAGCTACTTAATGACATTATTAGACAAAGGCATATTTATTCGTAGGATCTGGTACAAAGTTACTAGATAGAAGTATTTTCAAGACACATCTGCCACTAAAAATACATAAGGCGTTTCCATTACGAATTTCTCTGTAGCTGCTCGAAGTCTAGAATTGTGTCCGGTTGATAGCAATAAATTGGTACAACGCTAAAACAAAAACCGCCGACACCTTACGAAAGAATAAAGACGCGATGCTAAGATAACTTACCTTATAGGTAGGTACCTAAATAGCCAGTCAGCAAGGTCACTTACCTCTGTTGTATCATTGATTTCAAAGCTCGTGAAGTATTTTGCGAAAATTACGTTGATGTCCACCTCATCCTTTAAATGTACCACGACGGTGAAGCCCTTCTCACTGTACCGTTCCACCAGTTTGTCCACAGTGTCTACGTCGAAAATAGTACCGTCTACCATGATGGCTAGGCGGTTCGTTAATGGCATGTGACCTTCTATGCTGTGAGAGGGAAAAAGGAATGGCAGATTATTCTTGCGTAAAGGATCTCAGCTTTTCATTATATTCGATCGCTAGGAGGCCAAATTACGCCACATTACGTTTCTGGAATAATTTGTCATTTTTAGCACCAAGAAAGAGATATCATTTCATTTATATAAGATGAAATTATATTTCTTTATGATTCTCACTAGCTTCCGCCTGCGGCTTCTCCCGCGAGGTATGTCGATAAAAACTATCCTATGTCCTTCCCCGGGATGCAATCTATCTGTCTGCCAAATTTTATCGAAATCCGTTCAGTGGTTTAGGCGTGAAAAGGTAACATACAGACAGACACTAGTCACTTTCGAATTTATAATATTAGTATGGATTATTTAAATCGCTGAATGCGCGCTACAGGTCGATTGACGCCATGCTTGGGGAAGGCTAGTGCAGCCGTTTGCGGAAGGATCGTACGTTCCCGCGACCCCCAGGTGTGAGATGAAAATGAATGTGCTTATTTGAAATAAAGACAGACCAGCATAATTATATCGTCAGAGCAAAGACGAATCTAACCTGCCAGAGCAGATCAAGATAGCATGTCCCCTCTTCCTGAGCGTGTTCAGTATGAAGTACATGGCTCGTCTGACGGAGAACCTCTGGTAGGCGGTGCAATCGTTCAGGACGATGACAGGTGGCGCGCCGATCACTGCAGCCGCGAACTGCAGCCGGGTGCGATCTTTCCGCGGCATCTCGCTGATGAGGAGATTAGCTTCCGAATGCAGTTCTGGATACAGAACGGGTTTGATGATCAGTAAGTTTCTAAAGATATATTAAACTATGTATTAGATGTCACTTTTAAATAGTCTTTTTGTAGGTGGAGCCTATCCACGCATTTTTCATAATTATTGGTTCGGGTTTTCTGGGCTGTATGTACTCAATGTCCCGACTATAGCCAGGAACGGGGAAAGGTTGCTTGCATACCTTAACTTCGTATAAAATTGTTAACCTAATTTGTCTGTACTCTCAGTGATTCGAACATGCTCCGACATACACGAACAGTGTGGATGGAACTACTTTATCATATTTTAAAGCCTCACCCATGCTGGGTTCGAGTCCGCTTAGGCTGTTTTACCCATGGATGACGGCTTAGAGCCGCGAGCTTCAGAAGCTTTGCTTAGGCCGGGAAATGTTTCAGATTCTGATGAATAACCATCACTATCACCCTAGCCATCAGCCTACCCCTACTAACCGAGGGCCTCAATATGATTGTGGACCTCCTCAGGAATTTTGCTCGGCGGTACTCCGCGCAACGCCGCGATCAGGGCCAGTGCCTCCCGGAGCGTCAACCATTGCGGCAGCATCTCTTTGTCACAGCTCATCGAGACTTGTTGACTGTACTGCAAGTTTGATTAATTTACGTTAGCTATTGGGTGCCCACCATTAATTCGCACCATAATTGCGTTTTGTTTTAATAGTGTATAACACCACTACAAACACTTTTCGGAAAAATATTTTGAGTTTTTCACACAAAATTCACCGTCGGTATTTTTTACTATGAGATTTTCGAAAAAAAAATTGGCTTTTCTCCAATGCAGGCGATTCTTTCCGCAGCGGATGACATTGACATTTGATTTGTTTAGAAATTGAATACGGATCATAAAGAGTAAACATTATTTACAAGGCTTTCGAGTATTTTATACAAATAGAACACGACTCATTAAAATAAAGTTAATATTTCATTCCTCTATATTATGATACCGAAAAGATTTTCTCAATCTGAATCATTTTGAAGGATATTGCTAATCCATTGCTTCATATGTTCGAAAAATTTATCTGGTCAATAACGTAAATAACGCTATGAATGTTGTCGAACTGTCAAAATGAATGCCATTGTTACTGTTAGTGTGTTACGCAATTAGAATAGAATAGAATACTCAGCAGATAAACATAACTAAAGCATTTTTAATCGTTAAGCTACCTACTTCAGTTTGCAACATTGAGGCTTCTTTCAATGAAGTTGCAAAAGAAACAGTTATGACACAAGATATTTTTTAAGTGGTAGATAAATAGGTTTATCATTGTCTCCTTACCTTATGCGGTTGCGACATGAGTTTGCTCTTGGACATGGACCACACATTGCCGGCGCACGGTATGTGGTACCCCGACAGTATCTCGCACAACATGCCGCGCCCGTGTCGTTGGAGGCCCAACACCGCCAGGGCCTGGCCCCTCGCGACGCCCAAGTACACGTTATGAACCAAGTACAGATCGTCGTGTCTCTTCGTCAAGTCTGTTAGTAGGAGGCACTCGCCAAACGTGTTTACTTTGCCCTCTAAAAGTGTTAGTCAATGATAAGTGCCATGTATTTTTTTGGTTCTCTATTGTGTTCCCTAACTATTTTATTCGTAATCTAAAGTGCCATAGTTTTTTTGTCCTACTCATCATTTGTCCGAATGATAACTTGCCGGAACTTCATGTCACATAATTTATCACATGCCATAAAATTGAAATCCCTAAATATGCCCTAAACTTGTTTGTCATAAATATTACAATCAATAATATACAAAAGACTTAAAACCGTTTTCAATAAAAGTTGTATGTTAAACAAAATTTCGAATTGTTGAACATTAGGTATGGTTACTGAAGTTTATAGCAAACGGATAATGATTTTCGGACAAACAATTTCAGGAGATGAAAAGGAGTAGGTACCATTTTTTTGCAAGTGGCAGGATTTTGTACAATGAAAGATTTAAATGATCAATTGAAACCACATAATAAGAAACAGACTTAAAGTTTATACCTATTAGGCACCTACCTGTAGGTACTTAAAAGTCTGATGACAGCCACTAAGTGTAAACAAGAATTAATTATTAAAAAAAACTGTCTTCTGCCACGAGCACAACTTTCCTGAAAAGCTATACCCAACTTACGCATTCGATGTGGGTTATAAAGCTGCGACTTCTTGTCGAGAACATCTTGCTTTTCCTTAACACATCCGGGCGATAGTGTCGTGGGCGACGGTTTGTCTCTATTTGCCACAGAGATAGTGGTAGCAGTCCACATTCTGTGGAATACCCTGTATTCGATAAGAAGTAGTAGCACCGAGAAGCAAGTGGCAATCATGAACATTGCTGTCATTTGCACGACAATACCAGTACGGGTTAAATAACTTTTTCTCGAGAAACATTCTTGTAATACACCGCATTTTTCTGAAAGGTTGTGAAACATTATTTTGTAATATTATTTTGTTAAAGGGAGTGAGTAAAAGTAAATATTGATGATTGGTTGGAAGGCGAGAGGGACACCAGACCCACAGCATGATTTCAATTTGAAAGAAAACTTAGGCGAATGAGAGAAAGAGAAAAACTTGTTTCGCCGATCCCAAGTCACAGGAAGAATAAAGTTTGGCTTGGCAAGTATAGCTGTTTCTTTGAATCATGAATGACTGCTGGAAACTTACCGCAACATTTATGAAAAGTGTTCACCGAACAAAGGTTCTTTTTTTTGAATATAAAGCATTCGTTGTTGTACATCAATATCTGTTCGATCTTCATGTATGCGTACGCCATATTAAACTGAGGGGACAGGGTCATAATGTCCATGATGTAGCTGAGGGCATCGCCGTAGAATACCTTTGCTATTATTGTGGCTTCACCTGTTTGCAAGAAACCATGAAGTTTTGGTACCAAGCTGCATAGAAATTAGAAAATATGTCTAAGGTAAACGCAGCCATTACCGACCCAGTAATTGATGGCAATTAATTAGGGTATTGGTTTCTTTCACACTTACTTCATGATTTAGGTTTGAGATATGGAGGGTCCATATCATGAAAATGAAGGTTATCGTAGGATAATCTCTAATGAAGTGAATAAGGTTGTTGCTATTGCCGACCCGCGTTAAGCCAATCCCTGCACCTATACAGCGTTATTGTAAATATCTTAGCTATGATAACAGAACCTCTTCTAAAATAAACATACGAGGGGCGTTCAATGTATTCTCCATTACGGCATGAAAAAAGACGTAAATTTAATTTATTTTTATTTTTCAATGTAATCTCCCATTACCCCAATGCATTTATTACATCTCGAAATGAACTTTACAATACACTGTAAAAAATAACATTCCTCTTTCTCTGAAAAATGCTCATTTATTGCTTCTTGTGCCACTGTATGGACTCTTGCTTACTTTCAGGGTCATAATTATGAACCCACGTTTCATCTCCAGTAGGTAGTATTCGATCGAAAATACTGTAAATAGATGGAACTTCACTACAGAGCTCTAAAAACTCTACAGCACTCGATTCGCAATTGCACCCATCTTGCACTGACTTTTGAAAGGTGGCATGGAACCAACAGAGTTGGGTCATCTCTGCTATCATTTTGATCTTCATTCGGTTATCCGCCAGTACTGTAAGCTCGTCAACTTTTTTATTTGTGTCAATGTTTTCTTCCGTAGAGGCAGTAACCGGGCTGCCCGAGCGAGTGTCGTCTTCAATACTCTCTCTGCCCCTTTTAAATACACTTGACCACTTTTAAAGCTATATATATACGAGATATATATATATTTACGAGGGCTTCACTGGGAGTTTTTAGAACTGGCCACTTGTAAACGATATAATAAAAAAATAAAATCAAATTTTGAAAATGGAACTCTTTGCCAATATTATTGTGTATGTATTTTATTCATTTGCCATTTGTTTACGATTTGGCGGCAAATTGAAAATTGTCTGTGTCACATCAGCAAGAATTTAAAGTGATTAAATTTTCGTACAATGATTTTTTATGACTTTAGGTGTCATTTAAGTCAACAAGAAAGTTATGATAGACTTCGATTGGCCTTTCACGATGAAGCCCCATCCTTCTACGGCGACGACTGAAGATAACATCAGTGTTGTGTGGCGTATGATAGAGACTGAAAAAAAAGAGTGATTTCTCAGTAGATTCGGACAAGCTTAGGCATCGGTATGAGTCAAGTGCGCAAAATCCTCCATGAACATTTAGCGGTCAGGAAGCTTTGTGCCCGGTGGATACCTCATAATTTGACAAAGGCCCAAAAACTCCGTCGTGTTGATTGGTGTCGTGATATCTTTCAAAGATTTAAACGGAGGTGACTCAATTGCTGTGTTCGACATACTTACGGGTGACGAAAGCTGGATTTATTGTTATGATCCTGAAACTAAGAGACAGTCTGCTGTCTGGGTGTTTCCTTCCGAGGAGTTGCCAACTAAAGTGAACAGAGGTCAAAGCGTGAGAAAAAAGATGGTGGCCTCGTTCTTCGGAAGGACAGGTCATTACGCAACAATTGTTTTAGAGAATCAAAAAACAGTAACTGCAGAGTGGTACTAACTTGGAAAAAGTTTGGGAGAAACGACCCCGCAGTAGGATCCTCCTTCACCGCGACAACGCCTCGTCGCACACCGCCAAGCAAACAATCGACTACTTGGCGACGTCAGACGTGGAATTACTGGGTCACCCGTCCTATAGCCCCGATCTCGCACCTTGCGATTTGTATTTATTTCCGAAGATAAAGGAAAAACTTCGAAGAAAACGTTTTATGGACGCCGAGGAAGTAGTGGCTGCGTTTCAAAATGCCGTCGAAGAGACCCTCAAGGACGAGTGGGCAAAGTACTTTTCTCAGTGGTTCCATCGGATGCAGCGATGTATTGATGTAAATGGACACTATTTTGAAAAGATATATTATAACTAATAACTTGCTAGTTTGTTCAGTTTTTGATTTTCTTAGAACTTTCAGTGTCACCCTCTTATTATACTCGGCTTCGGGGCCCGGATGGCCCGTAGCTCAAAAGGCCCAGACGAAGCAGGTAGACACGTATTAGGTACTACTAATTTCATGACTTACCAAACACAAGGTTGACGATGACAAAAGTCATAGTGTTGAGAGTCATCTGCGACCCCAAACTGAAGATGTACGCTTGCGGTATACAGCCTATTCCGTACACACTTAACATGAACGGAATTATTACTGCAACAAGAAACGTCGAAAAGTCGTCTTACACGCTGCTCTTTTAGGCAAAAACCCGATGAAAGAAAAAAGTAGAATCTTCGTTATTCTGAATTTATAATAAGCAAAAATATAAGTAGTTTTCATATTGATCTTTTCTAGGGTTTTTCGCGTGATTACAGTGGATGGTTTGTACTCTCATTCGCTTCTACATTTATAATTTGGGCCACAGTGGCAAGAGCAGAACTCTGATTGCGTAACTTACTATCAATCACAATCAGAATCATTTTGAAGGATATTGACAATCCATTGCTTCATATGTTTGAAACAGTTGTCTACTCAACAACGTAAATATCGCAATGAATGTTGCAAACTGTCAAAATGAAAGCTATTGTTACTTTACTGTTAGTGTGTTATGCAATCACCCCGCAGGTTGCCCCCTTGCGTGCTGTAAAGGTGCAACCAGACTGCGGTCGATCGACTTCGACCGTCCGTCGGCTTAAAATATGATACAAACGCGCTGTGAATGTGTGTGTAAGCGCAGGAGCTCTCGGAACCGTCGCGTCGGAGACAATGCCGAAGTCGGAAGTGTGTGTGTGTGTTATGTGCTGACTCATCTTCACGCACACATTCACATTTGTATCCTTGGTCCATAAGTTAAACGTGCATCACTTCGTGAGATAAAAATACTGTACTACCTAGGAATGTCTTAAAATATGTCATAATATGTCGTCGATCGACCGCGGTGAACCGTTAACTTATTCATGTTGCAAAAATAATAGAAACCATTTATAAACTACCAGACGAGTTAAATGTAATACTAACAAACATCAATCCACACGAACTGAGTTGTTTGTACAGAGAGGAACATGATGAAGATCATGACGGAGCTGATAACGGCGACCAGTAACCAGTACAGCAGGAGGTCGCAGAAGTACAAGGTGAACCAGTAGCGAAAAGGAGAAAAGTTCATTGCGTGTTTCTGAAAATTTCCTGAAGAGTTAAGAGAAAGCCTGTTCTGCCTATATTTGAGATCAGTGGAAAAGGCAATAAAGCCCCTTTGTATCTGCCGCTTTAAGCATGACAGCACTTTCCCGAGCACCAAGTTAATAATAACATTCACCATAGTCCCAGGTAATAATCACTCATTAGGTAGAAGAATTTCGGAGTGATGAATGTAGTGTTGTTCTCGGCCATTCCCATTGGGAAAGACAGAAGTGGAATTTGATTTGAACACCTTATTTCGGATCTCAGAATCCACGATCTATTCGGCAAACTATTTCTTGTAAAAGGTGACGGAAGAATTCTTTCAAAAGAAGTTTAGATAATTTATTTATTGTTCCAAAATCATTGTTACAAATATTTTTCCACCAGTTAATAAACTGTGCAATACAATACAGTAGTTAACCAGGACTGCTGTTCAGGAAACAAAGT
Source organism: Luperina nickerlii (assembly GCA_963855955.1). Classification (NCBI taxonomy): domain Eukaryota; kingdom Metazoa; phylum Arthropoda; class Insecta; order Lepidoptera; family Noctuidae; genus Luperina; species Luperina nickerlii. The sequence goes on from OY979663.1 coordinate 3,889,790, forward strand.
TAGTTTGCGTAGATTAGAAAGAGTGTAGGACCAAGTACACTAACTTGGGGCACCCCAAAGCCACTTAGATCAATGTAAGTTTCGTATTTTCACACATTCGCTTCATCCTGTTAGTTAGTCTAAAAATGTTCAGAGCTACACCTCTTATTACTATTATTTCCATTTTCTTCAGAAGGATGGTGACACTGTCAAATGCTTTGGACAGATCTAGGCATATGCCTAGTGCTTTGGTTTTATTATCTAGGACATTAATAATGCTAAAAGTCACATCTAAAACTGCATTCTGGTTTCCCACCGCGGTCCACCATTTTGTGACTCCTAATCTAGACAGTTTAGTAAGCGAGTTGGGAGGAGATCAATACTCTAGTGTGAAGATAGTCTTCACAATTTGGATCGGTACTATTTGGAGAGATATTAATATGACTGGTAGAAAATGCCTCAGGCATGAAGTCTACCTTTGTACAGTATTTTTTTTTTACTTGTAGGTACATAAAGTTTTAAATATCATTTAACATAAATTCTTTGCAGTAAGACAGTAAGAGCATCGAAATTACGATTAAGACTACGTATAACATGCTAATTTAGCAGCATGTCACTGATGTTCCCGATGCATAGATAGATTTATAGTTACCTGAACATGTCTAATAAGTCCGTGCTCCTGTGAGGGTATTAGCGTGACGTGCGAATTGGTGAGTATTAACAGAAACTGTATGAATAAAGGTGGAGCGGTGACTTCTTTCATCCACTGAAATCAAAAAGACACATCTATCTATAAACTAATAATAAAGCTGGAGAGTTTGTCTGTTTAAACGCGCTAATCTTTAGAACTACAATACGGATATGAAAAATTATTTTTGCATTTGATAGCCCCATTCTTGAGGAAAGGCTTCGACCCTTAGAAGCAAAAATAACACTAAGCGCAAAACAAAGTAATTGGGTGATGCGATGCGACGTGTGTCAAGGGATCAATAAATTTCACGCGGACGAAGTCGCGGGCAGAAGCTAGTTTTTTTTAAGGGGCCACAAAAAGGCAAGTTTTAGAAACAATAAAAGTCAACAAGTCAGTAAGTTCAGTCAGTAAGTTTATCGATTACAGTAAACAAAATCAGAAAAATACATGATATTCTTCAGGATATATGCTAGTTAGATAGTGTGTTGAAAACATAATGTTGCGCGCCACAATTAATACCTGGTACATGGCGACATTAGCGCTATCTAGTATCGGGTAGCAGAACTAGTAGAGGCAAGATCCTTCTAGAAAGTTCGATTCTAAAACTTTCGAGAACTATCGACATCTGGTCGGGACCGGTATGTACTCGAAGACTCGAACATTCTAGATGTTTCTATAGTAGAATGATCTAGAACTCTCTGAATCTGTATTTTGGAAAAACTTTAACAAAGTATAATATGTATTCTCATCTTATGTAATAGTACCAAAGAAATATCCAGCACGAGGGGGTCGTCGACGATCTTGATGGTAGCATCCAGTTGGCCGGAGTAGTGACGTATCAGCGCCATGTACACTCGCGCGAGGGATCGCGCCGCCGCACCGTGGTCGTGGTGGATCGGACTGTATAAAGCTTGCACCTGAAGCAGTTTAACAGAAGCTTGCTCACACTATCTTCTTCAGTGTAACTCAGGAGCCTGTACTGTATCTACACACGAGTATGCCCGCAAACAGCTCTGTCTCTCAGTTGGTCAACAAGCTCTCAAAATGTTTACCTTATTCTCAAACTCAAACTCAAACTCAACGTTTACCTTATTCCTATTTTTACCGACTTCAAAAAAGGAGGTTATCAATTCGTCACGTATGTATGTAATATTATTGGAACTGCGTTATATTCACATAATGACAATCTATTAGGGTTTCCAAACAAATATACAAAATTTTATAGATGTATGTATGTATGTTTGTCCACGCATTTCTCCGCCACTATTAATCAGATCGTGACCATTTTTTTTTGACTTACGTTTACTTCAACTTAGGGAACAGTGCAAGTTTCATCAAAATCGATTCAGTAATTTTCAAGATATGGACTAATACGTGTAAGTGTGACGGCCTGGCTTATTGATACGAGCTACGGGTGTACTGTCAAAGGGAAAAACATCTCAAAACCTTGGTCAAATTCTAGTGCAATATTTACAACAAAACTATTACAAATAAATATTCCAGTTTTTACTTAAAACTAAAAATTACGAATAATAAAAGTAATATTAAAAAATTAAACCGACTTAAAAAAAAAATAACTCAAAATTATGAATTAACTTTAATATCGGAAGTCGGTGGCAAAAAACTAAAACTAAAATACAGATCCCAAGCCACCGACTTCCGAAATTAAAGTTATTTAATAATTTTGAGTTAATTTCTTTTTGAAGTCGATTTAATTATTGTTTTAAATTACTTATTTTGTTAGTTCTCTTATTATTCCTTCTCTTTTGTCTTGTCTCTTTTATCGTATAATTCTGTCGCTTTTTTGGCCACTCATTTTTGATGCAAGATTTAGAGAATTTATTCCGGAAGGTTTGTGTGAAATACATTCATATTTATTTTAATGTATATACGAGTACATATACAGAAATGTCGATGTTATAATATGTCGCTAGCTCATCAGTAGATTGTGCCCGTGCGAAGCAGGGGCAGGTCAATATATATATATATATATTTTTTTTTAATAATTAAAAAAGTGCAGCTTTTAATATTCACCTCAACTGTTCCATTAGCGTCAGTCGATACGTCCATACCGTACGCATACATGTAAACGTATACTTGAGGCGAGTCTATTGCACGAGTGGCCAGGTATTCCGTCAGACTCTGGAACAGACAAGGGGTTTTATGCTATGAGCAACATTACACATAAAGTAAATTGATATGCGAAGTGTTAAGCGATTCTATAGCATATGTAGTGTCACTATCTTGCTGTTACCTTGACTAGCCCCGAATTTAAACGTCCTGCAAATGATTATGGTAGAGACGGGAGGGCCCTATTATGTTGATCGCTTAACAATGCTTTCCTTTTTCTTCCTCTTTTAAACTATTTGGTGCAACCCTGGCAGCAGAACCATTTTTTTGTTATTTCTACGAAATTTTGATAGGCTGGGGCCGCATTTTCGTATATCGTCGCGAACTAAGACGTATTAAAGCTTCGTATGTTTTGATCTTTAAGAAGTTATCGAGGTGTTCTTATGGGTTATCTCATTAGCGGCTTCGTAATTCTTTTTAAATCTGTCATCTCCCGTGCTATAACCGGGACGCAGTCCATGCAGTCTTTCGCTACGATAGCCGATAGTGGTTACATTTGCGTGTACCATATCGTCGCGTGGGTGCAGCCCTAGCTTCAGAAAAAGGTATCTAAAAATAGTCAAATAGTTAAACTAAAAAAAATCATTTAAGTTCGGGATTGTTTGAAAATTATTCGAATTCTTATCTCGCAGTTGCGTTAAATGTCTGTTTTTTTCCAATAATAAGTGTTTAATCGCCGAATTTAAAACACCTGGTCACTCACCGAATCGCAAAGATCCGCCTTCGAGTTTGCCAGAGAGCAATGGAACGCAGCATTTTGGGCGTAAAGATGTCTCTTTACGATAATTATTAAAAATATGGATAATTGTAAGTAATGAATAATCTTATTATGATTATAGCGATTATTAAACTTACCTCTGTGTGTGGAAAAGCTGTATACTGTATGTATTCAATTTCTTCTTTGGTTGCTTTTGTGTCCGACATTACGTATCTGGAAAGAAAACACTTAGGTCATTACTATGTTCATAATCATAACAAGTTATTGCAATTTTGGCTAAAATAAACTGGTTTGAGAAAGCTAGACAAGAGCTAATTAGGTAGGTATATCAAAAGAGCACGAATTTAAAGCTGTAGCGACGTAAATATTGTTTTCTGGGAAAAGATCTGAGAAGCTTACCATCGCCAAAGCCTGCGTTCACACAGTGCTGTACGATATTACTGTAGGCACAGTACAGCCCCATTCAAACTTTATGGTGGCTCTGAAGTACGCTACACGCTACGCAGTACCTCACCCCTCACCCCCGCTGACAGGTGAATTTGTTCCTGCGCAGCGACTCTCCTCATAAAGCCACCATAAAGTTTGAATCGATCTGTACCTATACTGCATCAACGGCATTTCGGGGAACGTATTATATAAGAACAACGTGTTATCTCATCATCATGCAGTATAACCATGAGTGAAAGCTTATCTAACATAAACTAACCCGATAGCAATAGAACGACTGGTTGGGGCATTATCGGCACGCAAAACCAAAGTAGTGTTACTCTCCAAATCCTCCACTGTCAATGTCTGAAACTAAAATATAATAAGGCTATAAGAAAAGAGACAAATCAATCACTAAACACACACACAATTCATTTTGATTCTGAATGAGCTAGTAGCTACTGTCACGAGCACTAGAAGGTAAGCAATATTCAAAAGCGACTTCCTCTTGGATTGCACATCGCGCAAGCAGTTTATCGCGAAACCTGAACATTATATACAACAACCCGACAACAATCATCGGGCACTACTACCCTACTGGACTGGTCGGAGGATCCTTCCTTTTCAATGGAGGAACTTTCCACCCTGTTCCTTGATACCTCCAAAAACACACAAATGTACGTTTACACATTTATAATATTTAGGGCTAATTTTTCACTGACAACTTTATTCGAGGAATAATTTTGATATTCTTTTTTTTATCCTTTATTAAAAAGAACCAGGTTCTTAATAATAAATTACAATCTAGCCTATAAGACTAATAAGAAATTTTAATCTAACTTAATTTTTTACATGATAATTATTTTTAAACTTACTATTTTGATATTTTGACAGTTATTTCATCCAAAAACTATCAAACCTCAATTTTATTCCTCGAATAAAATTATCTAGCGATGGAAAAATATGCCTTAATTGGATAAGATTAGTCTAGTACAGGGATGGTGAACCTTTGTACATCTACGTGCCATTTTTTCCAAATATATACTTCGTACGGCCAAGACGTGCCAACAAACAATCTTGGCTTAGGGATTACTGGAAAAAACTATATACTCTCGCATTATTATAGGTAATTATTTTTAATCTTTCTTGATATTTTTCGGGCCCCCAGGGTCCCGGACCTTTGGAAGGCATACGAGTAGGCGTAAACAACTCGCAGGCCTCTGCGAGTTGGTTACGCCACATCGTATGCCTTCTAAAAACGTCTAACGCAGGCGGCGTTAGACGTTTTTATTGAAATGAGACACCAACCGACGATTACGAATATCCTATGTTCGCACTATGCAAGTGTACCTAAGGACAACCCCCGGTTGGTGTAGTTAATATTGACAGATTTATATTTATTTAAATAAAATGATAAATTAGTGGTACTTCAGCTTTTGCTAACTAGATGACTTAGGAATATTAATTCCTGAAATTATGCCGTGCCAAAATTATTTTGTTACGTGCCACCAATGGCACGCGTGCCATTGGTTCGCCATCCCTGGTCTAGTATGATAGGAAGTAGCTTGTACAACAAATAAAGGCAACTGACCTACTACTCGTATAATTTATATAAAAAAACCAGACTTACTTCACCACGTGGTATTTTTACTTTATCCATATGTAGCAGTGCAGACGACAGTGTATATCCTAGGAATACTCCTGATAACACCGCTGACATAAACTGCAAATATTAATAAGTTATTAAGTATATGGTTAATATCAATAACAACATTTTGTTAGCTGGACCGAAATAATCCTTCTTGTTGATTCACCTAATAAGTATTTCCCAAATGAAATTTCTAAATTAATTTCTCAAATGGGAAATTTGAGTAGGTAGGGCCTAAACTCATTCTTAAATCGAACGCAAACTTATTTGTAATTCGCGTTACATCGATGTTCGCGTCACTCTTGCGAATAGGTCCAAAATTATCGCACAGGAACATGCTACCGGGATAAAAAAGCCACAAAAATTAAACAAAAAAAAAAGAAAAAAAAGAAAAGATGAAGAGATAAGAAAAGGTAGGTTGACTGGTAGAAAATGCCTATGGCATTAAGTCCGTCTCTGTACATTTATGTGCTTGAAGTAATAAAATAAGTAATAATAAAAAAGCAACCTATGTCTTAATCCGGACATGGACTATCCGTGCGTCAAACATTCAAATTCGTTCAGTCGTTAAGGCGTGAAAGGTAACAGATTGAAAGACTGACAGAGATACTTTCGCATTTATACAGGGTATAAGGGACTCGTGTAATATTAGTATGACTTTTCAAAGTTTGTATTTCCTACGTCCCAAATAAATAAATCTTTCTTTCTTTTTCATTTCATTATAAAATCAGGAGTCTGATGATGAATGCTAATTTCTAACAATAAAAAAAAATAGTCAACCGAATTGAGAACCTCCGAGAATTTTGAAATCGGTTAAAAGGGGTAGATTTGGAAAGAGACCAATTTAAAGGACGACGTTCCTTTCTTCAACAATCAGCAATAACAGTAAAAAATAACATGTTCCGTCGGGTGACCCTCAGAAACGAAGTTCCCTGTGCGATACTCGGATAGAAAGAGACACAGAGGGAGAGAAAGTCGCACGGAGGAGGTATAAAGCTTTTTTCATCACACCTGCTCTGAAAATACATACTAATTATACCAATTAGAGGGAAGAAACGCCTTTATCCCGCCCTTCAAATCCTTTCATCCCAAGGTATGGAAGTTTGTATGAAAATCCTTCCGACCCAAGGGTGGGAAGTATGTATGAAATTCCATTACATACCCGGTTTTTCTTTTTTTTTTTTAATTTGTCAGCAGTCATACTGCCAAGAGACTTTAACTGTCTACTAATTAAATTTCAAGTAAATTGTTACTGGCCACATACAGTTTTTTTTTTACCAGTTACCAACCTCCTTGGTGCATACAGAAAATTAAAAACGAAATTATTTTTGTATATAAAACGCGCGGAATCACGGAAGAAGTGGCTGCATGACCTTATGATCTTAGCCTACTCCAGAAACGGGCGAATAAAAAATGGAAAAGCCCGCGCATTTTCGCAATCAACTAAGTATATATTTAAGTTATATATTTTCAACTAACTCAAGATGTAAACATGTCTCAAAATATCAAGATACCCGGACAAAATGTAACATCTTATAATAGCTGCACTTTTAATAATTATTGTACTTTTAACTAAATATAAACATTTCTATGCGTTTATATCCATAATTTTCCTCGTAGGTGTAATAAAAAGCACTATACATCCCTCAGGATAAAGTACAGTTCCATACCTCAAATGGTTTGTGCCATAATCTCGGTATGGAACTGTCACTTTCTTCCCTCTGAAGTAATGTACTATTCCTTACGCGACGGTTTTTACCAGACAACTCTTACCTCAAGCCACGTTAAGGAACTCGTTTCAAAAACATTTAAGCAACTTACCGTGATACTGAACAGTCTCAAGTGCCTCGTATGGAACTTAAAGAACTTCGATAAGATGGCGCCAAGATGTATATTGGAAGGACTAGTTCGTCGCTTCCATTTAACACGTTCTAATGAAGAATATACATGACGTGTATTGAAGAATGATTATAGATTTATAAATAGAAAGGATTAAAAAAGCAATAAATTGGAAAATGTCTTTCATACCTACCGGTAAATTTATTTAAAGCCTCTGTAGATCCGATGGCACTAATAGGATTGTAAGGAGCTCTATTATCCACTATTGCTCTGCGAATTAAAACATTATCTTTAATTTATGCCTGTGATTTTTCATATTTTTCTGGAAATGCATGAAATAATATACATTAAAACCGAGTACATCCCGAGGACAGCCGAACACATCCAAATGTAGCGCGATGTCGGTTACGGTAACAGTGTCGCGAGTTCAATAGTTTTTTTCCATCTCACAAAATGCCCAACGCGCCTAAAGAAATCACTTCAAAAATAATACAATGTTTAAACTTACCGTTGGCACACCTCCTCAGAATCTGCTACGCTAATATCAAACGACGTTAGTCCGTACATATTGGAGTTATCATTGAGATCCTTCACAAGTTCGGCCACACGCTCGGAAGGACTTGCAGGTATTCGCAAGATTATCAGAGAGCCGAGATGTGCTCTCACCGTTGCCCCAGCGCGTCCCACCCGATCAAGAAGTATTTTTACTTGTTCTACGGATGTTGCATTGGTCCTTAAAGTAACACGGGCTCGGTACTCGCGACCTTGGAAATGGAATAGACCAAAATTATATGAAAATAATGATCGGAATGATGAATCGGAAGGTCGCAACACATTTTCAATGTTTTGGGTTGGCCAACTCGCTGACAGTGGTTTTAAATACGGGTTACTCAATATATTTATTGCTTTCACGTGTGAACTTAGATGGTAGGTTTTACAGAATATGATCATTGTGGACCCTGTCGGGCACAGCAAAAATAGGAGAGAGGAGGAGGGCTTTTATTTGACTACTTAGTTGTTATAATATATATTGTATTTTTTTTATAAAAACGTTATTATTATTATTAACCTGTGATGTCCCACTGCAGGGCACAGGCCTCCCTACTCTCTTACCACTTCTCTCTGTTCAAAGCTGCTAAGGACCAGTTCTTGTTGATGGAGTCCAGCTCATCCCGCCATCTCCGTCTGCGCCTGCCACGATGTCGTTTGCCATTAAGAGGGACCCATTGGGTCGTAAGTTCGGCCCATTGTTCGTCTGACATGCGGCAGATGTGTCCAGCCCAGTTCCATTTTAGCGTTGCAGCTTTCCAAGTGACATCAGTTATCTTTGTGTTGGAACGGATGGTCGTATTCCTAACCCAGTCTGTTAGTTTGATACCCAGAATACTCCGTTCCATAGCCCTCTGGCAAACCTCGAGCGTGGACCTCTGCTGATTTGTCTAAGACTACTAACGCCCGCCTGGTTTTGGACCACCCCTTCCCCCTGAGTCTGGCGTCAAGCAGCCTGCTGTTTCGTCGATGCGTGGCAGTTCCAGTGCCTTAGGCATCTTCTGGGCACGCTCGTTCCATCATAGACCTCATCCATCGCTTTCCATCAGGCATGATCGAGGTCAAGAGCGGCTTATACAGCAATAAAAAAATAAAAAAGGAGTATTTTTTAAACTGCTATTTTTGTTTTCATCGAATGGTTAGCGATGATGTGGTAGACGTTGTACGAACGTGTACATTTGTACAACACCAAGAACTTGCCTATTTATTACTCGGTAAGAATGGAACAACTTGAATAATACTAATAAAAGCGGAGTTATGCCAAACTTATACTTTGAAAAATGTTTGGCACAACTGAAGTTTGAGCATGGGATATATGAGGCCATCCATAAAGAGTGACATGGTGTGGCAAGGGGAGGGGGGCGAGTCTTAAACTCCATGACGTCACATGGATACAAATCTAAAGTATTAAAACTGTACTTAACGAAAAACTTTAAATCTTTAAACTTCAACTCTCTACAAAAATCCTGGGGTGAACTTCGTGAGACGTAATTTATGGATAACCTTAGGGAGGCTAAGTTTAGTATACTTACCATACTTGAAGAACATATATGCAGGCGTGCCTCCAAAGACCAGTCTCTTGTTATCGAACACAAACACCCGGTCAGCGTATTCAAGTTCCAGGCTCGAGAAACAAAACGATACTATTGTTTTGTACGTTTTATATTGCTGGAAATTGTAGCAAAATCGTATTTTTATGAATTCAGAGCAGTGGTGGGATGGCAAAGTGGTATCAGCCCCGACTTACGAGTTGTAGGTCGTAAGTTCGAGCCCAGGAAGGCATTTAACGTTGTGTATTCCATTTCATCACCACTGCTCTCAAAACGGTGAAGAAAAACATCGCGAGGAAACCGGCATGTCCTAGAACCAAAAAATCGAAAACGTGTGACATCCACTAATCCGCATTGGGTTCGCGTGGTGGATTGCGGCGCACTCCCTCTCCCTGAGAAGAGGCCTGTGTCCCAGTAGTGGGAACATGGGAACAAGCTGATTATGCTATTCATTCAGATCTTACATAACATTTGGGTTTCGAATAACAATTCTCCGAACTTCAAAACCACAGAAAAGAGCAAGAAACGATAATAGTATTTACCATTATTTTGTCTTTGATAACATTTGTATATCTGTTGAGATCAACAATATCTGGTATAACTATGACCTGGAAGTTTAAAATATAACATTCAAATTCGCGCTACATGTGCCCAAAGTATCTATTCCTAAATTATAGGTAAGTATGCGTATGTGTTTCGGGACGAGCTGGATAAAACAAACGTCCAGAGGTCCACTCTTGCCTTTGCCCAGCCGTGGGATGACGCAGGCTAACAGTATCAGTAAGTATGAGTTTTTTTTGGGAAACATTCAAGTGACGTTGTATAAGTTATATCAATCAACAATTTGAGAAGCTTGGGAAAAATGGAGGTTTTGTTGTTAGGGATTCCTAAGCCATCGATTCTTCTATCGCCATAAGTCAAAGGGGCAATTCACGTAATTTAAAGAACGCGTTCACAGACTGATCTGTCTCAATCTGTCAAAAATACCTCCAATTTCCCCCTACATTTTTTACAAGTTTTTGACGTGATCGTCGCTGAGATGAAATTGCGACTAGATTTTGAACGTATTTAATTACGATAATTGGCCTTCTGGTAAGTATACGGCGTACTTATCCTCCCAGCGTGCAGCGTTCTCAGCATTCGGAACAAAGTATCGGACCGTCATGAGTATCACTGAGTCAGGCGGTCTATCCTGAGCATTCTCGTACAAGTACTTTACTTACCCTAGGCTCCAGTAAAATAGCGATGGCCCAGCACAGCTGCGCCTTGTAGTACAAGTTCAGGTTCCTCACTTGCTCGTACTTCACTGCCTCCAGGTCACACTCCCTTAACAACCGCTTGGACCTGACGAGGCTGTACTCGGCTATGCGTAACTTCGTTTGGTTCCACAGGCAAATCTGATGGAAATAGGAATCCTTCTTATTTGCTTTTGTGTGCAGGCTACTAAAATTACTTGATTTATATTAAATAAATATATTATTATCTTACAATACTTATGTGAATCAGTTTCGGAAGTCGGCGGCAATTTTTTTCTTTATTTATAGGTATTTTTAAGGGAATATTTCCTCATAAAACTTAAAAATTCTTGTAAGATAAAACGTCGTCTTTTCTTTCAGTTGAGGTGGTTTTATCATTGAATTATATACTCGTATATGTCGCAGCCAAATAGCTTAATCAGCCATTCAGTTAACTGCCTTTTAACTAAACGGCGCCGTTCAACTAGCAGCCTGAATGATATTCAGCCATTCAATCAAACAGCTTAGCAGTATTCGTCATAGTGTCACTTTTATTTCGATGTGTTTACTTTTTGTTTCTTTATCGGCACCTTGTTTTATAATCATGTGGGTAATGTGGTTATCATCTAATATGTACTTTTGTGTGTTGTGCTGTCTTGTATGTGCCAAATAAATGGTTTATCTATCTTATCTATCTAGCTAGGTAAATGACTTGGATCGCCAACGTTTAACTACTTGCCTAGCCCAGACATTTAAATTGGCGATTGATTGACTTAAAGCAGCAGGTTGTTTATTGTAGTCTAGGAAAATATGAAAAATACAAAATGCATGTTCATTAATTATTATATTCACATTGTCACTCTATTATATAAATGGCCTAAGTATCAGCCAGCCAGTTCATTAAATGTTATATTAGACGCATTGGCTCAATATCATTCAGGCCGCTAATTGAATGCGGTCAATTTTGAACTCACCGTGCTGAACATAGCCAAATGTTCCTGAACGGTGAGGTCTTCAACCAGGGCTTCTGAGCGGTGGCAGTAGCCCATCATCTGAGGTGTCGTCATCACCCCCGTGCCTGGCTTCAGTATCTGGCCTAGCACGGCAATGGTTCCGTGGTCTGCTTCCATTAAACCTTCGGGAATGGAACTTCCTTACTGATTACTCAAATTCATATTTTAGACAAAAATCTGGAGCAATTACGTACTAACCGAGTTCCTCATTGTGTATGAAGCGAAAGATTAAGTCAATAAAACGAATGTTTGCTGTTTGATAGATATAATATATTGCAAAGCCTCATCACATCCAGTTTCTTGTTGTTTGAAGTATTATCAAAATGCCACAAATGGACTTCCAGCCGGTCGATTATGTAGAAATCTCACCGTGAAAACTTAGGTGAAGTGAGTTTGTTTTTGCTAGGAATTGACACTATTGACAGCTCACTCCCCGCTCACTTCATTTAAGTTTTCACGGTGATATGGTTACAGAATCGCACTGCTGGTAGAAATTTTATTGATATTCAAAATAAAGAAGTGTAAATATCTAGTATGTGTTGGTTGGTATATACTTTATATTATTAGAGGTGTCAACCAAACTTACCGGTGAGCAAGTCCTCTACCGCGTTCATCATGGTTTCTTGTATCTTTGAAGCCAACAGTATGGTGAACTCACCGCGGTATATGTCAAAAGTAATGTTGCTAAGTACAGGAACTCTCATGGTGGTCTAGAAAGATTGAAACTTATTTTTTTTTTTTTTAATTAGGACCTCCAGTATATATTTGAGACAAACTTTAACTGGTTGCTAATTTAATTGTATATTTGATTATTTTCACGACATTGATTTTATATACGTACTAGCTTCTGCTCGCGACTTCGCCCGCGTGAAATTTCTTGTTCCCCCGACCCACCCCGTCGCATCGCCTGCCTGCGCTTTTAATTCGTTTACCTTTTTTCTGACTTTTTTGGTTTTTGCTCGGCTCCTAAGGGGCCTAGCCTTCCTCGAGAATTGGGCTATTAAATGCAAAAAGAATTTTTCAAAACCGACTGGTAGTTCCAGAGATTAGCGCGTTCAACCAAACAAACTCTTCAGCTTTATAATATTAGTATAGATAGATAGTAATTTTATTCTAGGTGTCCATCGTCTTCACATATTATAATGATATATAATTAATGTATAGGTACAGACGCCAGCACATCAAGCTACTACAATCTGTAAAATTTGTTTAACTGATTTTAAACTTTACCGCTAGTGTTCAAAGTTGATTGGGAACATTTTACAGTTTCATAGAGTGGACTTTCTTGACCATTCTTCTCCAAACAAAAGTGCCTATTTAAAATAAACGATTTGACTTTGACTTTATAATCATAAGTTCTTACTGAATTTGATCCAAATCAGTATTTTTTTTCGAATAGAAGCGAGAGTGCAATCTCATTACTAATAAAATTACGTTCCAAAAAACAATAGAAAATGTGTATAGGTAACTAATGGATTGACTTGCCTTACTAACGTCTCGGAAGCTGATAGCCTTTGCCACAAACTCATCCACTTCCTGTAGCTTACCAATCTCACTCCCTGAGGGGGGCTCGATGTGACGGAGCTTGTTGCGATCCTGGACAATATATTTGAAAATATAAAAAAAAAAATGGGCATTTTTAGCGGACTTCAAAAAAGAAGGTTCCGTATATTCGACCGGGCATAAAATGCCCGTCACGTAAAGTCCCCGTCACGAGAAGCTATAAATTTTGTAAATATAGAACTTCTCCTAAATTACGTAGCGACAATTCAATCAACAACAAATAATCCCAAATTCAATCAACTCAAAGTAACATACGTGTAATACGAAACTAACGAGCAATTTCACTTGGTCGGGTTATATTTTATCGCTATATAGCGCTGTTGTCTAATGTTTTGTGGCACTGGAACGCGTCTGACTCATGGAACGTAAACATTTGGGCCGCCATTTTGAAATAAGTTCACTCTGACGTGACGATGTCAATGCTGCAGAATGCAGATGAAGAATACTCGGAATCGTCTGACGACAGTAATTAGATGTGTGTGTTAATATAATTATATTCCTATACATATAAAAATCATTACAAAACTGTTTTTTTTTATTTAAACCTAAGGTTGCGAACCCCTGAATGTTTGTTTATAAAATTTATAGCTTCTCGTGACGGGGACTTCAGACAGAGTAAATAGATATCCAACACGACCGGGGACAGATCAGGCGCAAGATCAACGGCTTTACGTGCTTTTCGAGACACGTGAAATGGGAAACATTATGATGCCTCTAACAAAACTGTAACATTCCATGTTGCTAGCGACATGTTTCGAGCACCAATCTAAGATGTTATGCAAGTCTTGTTTCTTATGATGAATTGCTTCGCTTCTATATCTATATATTAAAGTTGCTTTTCGTGTCTGTCTCTGTTTGTATGCATAACCGCGTTGTTCTTTTAAACTCAGCAACGGATTATGATGAGGGTGGATCATCATTTAAAGAATTTATTCTGGAAGGTTTGTGTGTATTAAACATTATTTTTAAAATTACATAGAGAAATTTCGATGTTTTTTCAAGTTGTGAAATCCGTTCGAAGCAGAAGCTGGGCGCTAGTTACTTATAAAGTATTTATTTTCGGGAATTGTTAATAGTTACTGTACTCTTTTGTCGCCTTGACTGTTTTTGAGTTCAAACAATACTCAGAAATCTTTTAGGACAATCGCGCCTGAAACAGCAATCGTGCGTGAAAAAGTGCGCGTTTGTTGGAGGGGAAGGGAAAGCCTGGGCCAGGGAAAGCCTGCGGAAGTCATTCACTCTCGCGGAAAATACATATATTTTGGTCAGGAAGTCTAGGTACCTCAGCTTCCTTGAATATGATGGACTCCCAGGATACTTGTCCGCCGATGGCGAGATGCTGTCCGATGGTTCTCTGCAGCATCATAAGAAAGGCGAAGTACAAAAAGTTCATGAGGGTCCACGATGCCACCATGTACAACAAGGAACTGGTGTTTTCTTTTGCTTCTTTATCTAATTTCAAAAGGCACAAGACATGATTAGTTTTCTGGGTGATCCGGTAGAGTAGGGAACTAGTCAGCGCCCCGAAGTAAGTGGCTTACGTGCCCTAACATTACACTACCTACCACTTGCCGAACAAAGGACTGAAAGGTTGAGATGGTAACAATATATCATCATGTCAACCGACGGTTAAGCGTAAAGCCTTTCCCAAAATTGCGTCACATCACCAGATTCTTCTTTAAAGTGCGCTTACACGGGCAATTTTTTGAATGGCTTACTAATGGATCAATCTGGATCAAAAAGTGGAGCAATCTGGAGCAACAACAATAAAATGCTGCAATTGTTTCGGAAATTTTGCTTCTAATTGCTCCATATATTTCACATTTCTCAATGTCGCTAATATAAGTTGCCGAATATCCAATCAGTTTGGAAATGTTTAGTCAATTTTCTTTCTATCTCGTTTGTACGTATTACTATATTATCTCGTTTTTGCGAGAGGAACCGGCCGGCGTCCCGGCTGGCGGGCGGCGGGCGGGGGGGCCCCTCTCCATTTTCTTTCTTTCTATTTTTTTCTTTCATGATCACATAAGCATCACAAGCTGCCGCTGAAAGCAAAACTTCGTCCATGGCCACAGATTGTTCAACTGAATTGCTAGTGTATGAACTTGTATTAATTGCCTGGTTTTTTAAGTTGCTCCATATTGTATAGTATTGTGTGGCCGTATCTCAACAGTTCGCTACATCTTGCCATCGCCCTAAATTGCTGGATGTAGTCGTGACGTCATAGTTGGCGAGAATTGACCAGGATTGAGCAATTTTAGTTGCCCTTGTAAGCGCACCTTTACGCAATTAAGGTGCGCTTATTAAAAACTTATACGACGATATTCTGTAAATTTTTATTCCACTTAACACATAGCATGAAACTTACGTTCAGTTTGCAGTAGAGCAAACTTGTTAAAAGCATGCACTAGTCCTATAGGTGGTAATACCAGGTGCAAGAAGAACGTTAGAGCGGTATGCTGCCGGTCGTACCGGTGGTGGACCAGCAGTTCAGCGAGGTAGGTCTGCAGGAGAGTAAATAGAGTGGTCCAAACGCAAGCAATGTAGCCTGGAAGTATAAGGATGTGAGAGTTAGCCGCGCTGCATGCATGCAAACTCGCGCTGCATACCTACTACTAAAGGTAAGCAGCTCCATAAAATAAAAGATGTTACGCTTAGTAAAACAGTTATCCACGACTATGGGAATTATTCTTTAATTGGGACTATTTGGCGCAGCCGTGAGGCACACAATACTGGTTTAAGTTTTTTTTTTTGGTTTTGTGTGAATATTGTGTGCCTTACTTGACATAATATGGGTCAAATAAACTTATTTTTTTTCTTTCTTTTCCGTTATAGTGTCCAACTAGTTGGACAATTATAGGCTAGTGCCGAAGGTGGTGCTTATTCAGGTTGTTGTTTTTAGATTTGCGTATCAAATAAATAAGATTACACGCAGTTCAGCTTAGTACCGTTAACATGAAAAGTTAGTTACAAGCTGAAAATGAAAGCGACTTATATACTCTTAGTTTCAAGGACAGCGTACAGACCTTTTTTATGAAACATGCCCATCAGCATGGCGAGCATGATCATGACGGACTCATAGGCGAGCACAACTACGAGAGCTTCGACCAGATGGATCCATCTGAAGATCAGGATGAGGGTGACGGAAGCCAGCACGCAGATTGGCAGGCAGGTGAGGTAGGCATACACCAGCCAGCCGACATACATTGACGAGTACTGGACGTTACGTAGACGAAGAGCGCGCTGTTAAGAAGAAAAAACTTTAACATCATCATGCTTTTGTTTGTCGAGCTGACAGGTGTGTCCTGTGTAGTGCGCCCGCATTGAGGGCTCGTTCAGACGACACGCGCCCGCTAAGCGCACGCCACGCGCGTCAGCACCCGCGTCTAACTCGCTTTGAAATTTGTTGCATATGAGTCTTATGACACATCAATAGATCTCAAATTGCATTTGTCGAGAAGAGAAGAGTAGCGCGATACAGTGGAACATTTTGTATTGCGTCGCGGCCGCGTATCGTTTTGAATATTTGGGAATGTATGTGAAATTTTGATAATCGAGTCGTTCAGCAAGCTTATGCACGTAAGAGGTACTTACCTAAATCACAACCAAATACACCAGGAAAGTCAGAAAAGTAAATTGAAAATCCATCAAATGAAGACGTTACTATTATAATGTCAATGTATTTTTTCTGCGGTTTTCCTTAAATGCGCTTAGATTCCTAGTGATACAATTAGCAGGAGTTTATTATAAGCATATGACTGTTATTATTTGTAGATATTTATAGATATATGTTCAGTTCCCGGATGAGTCATCTTTTTATAGGTTTAAATGCTAAATTGGGTGATAACAAATTAGCGGAGTTGCGATTATGTTCGGGTAATATTACAGATAGTTCTGATTTCTAGAATCGACAGTAATAACGAGAATATTGGCTCAAGCCGTTTGAGGCAGTATTATCCTGACAGCAGGATAGCGTGTCTGAATGACCAGTGCCGTACGGAAATTTGTACCGTCACATGTTGTCTTGTGGAGGCTTTTGTATTGCACCCCTAATATTACATGTTGTAATCATAAATATGCATGCATTGTAACGATCTGCGTACAAAAAGACCAAGTATGTCATCCAGCCCGCTGAGAATACTCAACACGGTCTACCAAGCGGAGTGTGTTGGCTTAATACAAGCGGCTTATGCCATAGCAGCCAGGAGAGTTTCGGACACCCATATTCGCATATTCTCTGACAGCGCCTCAGTACTCCAATCCCTAGGAAAAAATGCATCACATCGAAACTAATACTAGAATGTTACAATGTGCTTGAACGGATAACTGTATCGAACCGCAATTCAGTGACACTACAATGGATAAAAGGATACAGTGGATCGCTAGGAAACGACACAGCTGACGAGCTTGCCAAACGGGGCGTTCAGCACGTCAGTGTATGGACCGGAACTTGTCGTACCCATCCCCTTCAACCAACTACGCAAGTGGCTACAGAAGCACACTCACACACAAGCAGAGAGCTGGTGGACATAGTCACCGAACTGCAGGCAGTCCAAGGAAGCCATGCCATCATTAGATGGCAAGCTAACCAGACGTTTACTACGCCTGGACAGGAAAAGCCTGTGTTTAGTACACTACAAAACAATTATTTCAGACTAGCTTCTACCCGCGACTTCGTCCGCCTGATATTTCTTATTCCCCCGACCCACCCGTCGCATCGCATCGCCTGCCCGCGCTATTACTTAGTTTCTTTAGCTTTCGCTTAGCGTTCTTTCTGACTTTTTGTCTTTTTGCTGGGCTCTTTGGGGTCCGAGCGTGATTTTAAATACTCTTTAGCCTTTCTCAAGAATGGAGCTATCAATGGAAAAAATAATTTTTCACATCCAACAGGTAGTTCCAGAGAGTAGCGCCTTTAAACAAACAAAATCATCAGCTTAATTATAAGTATTGATAGTTAAAGAAAGTTAAGCAACTTACCTTAAACCTACTCATCGTTTCAGTAACAACCAGTGCTTCGGTTTCCAACACGGGAGGCATGAGAGCCAGGGTGAAGCACAGCAGTATTCCTGACAACGCCCTTATTACTCTCTGTTCTTCCATCAGCGGCGAGACTGGCATTGCGACCAGTGTTACCTGGAAATGGAAGAATATTTGAAGTAATAAGCGCTCTTACACACTAGCAGTTAACCGCGCGGCTAGTCACTTTTCCACTTTAATATGCAACCGCTTATGATTGTATGCACTTAACCGCCACAAAATTTCAACCGCGGCCCGCTTGGCGGCTAGCCGTCATCTTGTGTATACGCGGTTCAGTCTGTTTGCAGCGAGCCGCCGCGCGCCGGTAAAGTTCGCACGTAACGATATGGACGCGGTCGAGGTAGTTTGTGTTATCTATTTTTACTACCGAAAACAACGAAAGAAAAATAAAAAGATACTAGATTCAGCCTTTACTAGAAACGCGCAACGAATTTGGTCAGTTCGCAAGTTGTTTTCAAGAACTGAAGAAGTATGAAGACAAATTTTTCGGCTATGTTAGAATGAGTGTTTTGTCATTTGAAGAATGAATGGACCCAACACGCCTTCAAGCGGTCCAACTGCTTAACGCGGTTTCATCGCGGTAGGCCGCCATAGTGGTCAGCCGCTATGGCAAGCGCGTCAGGCGGCTGGCCACTCAAACGAACCGCCTAGGCGGGCAACCGCTAATGCGTAAGGACCCTAAGCCTTCGTGTACATGACGGTGGCGGCGGTGCCGCACCGGCGCGATGGCGCCGCGCGTAGCGGCACCGGCGTCATGTGCAGAAAACCTTATTTATTTGTATAGTGTTATTTTTTTTTCTTTCTTTTGGCTTCGCACGGTTTGGGCATTTAGCCAATGTCACTTTTAATTTTCAAAAGGACGCGTCCGCCAAGTTAGTATTTTCCCGCGTTCTAGTGTTCTCTTGCATGAATTACGATGGGGTTTATTTATAAACGATGGTTAAAGTTCAAACGTCAAAAATGTATGGTTAAACTGTAGCTAATCACTACGTAACTTTCAGCAACGTTTATGAGCAAAGGGGATAATGAGGGTTTTCGTGAAAATTTACGACACCAGTTGGCACCACTGTGACAAGAGGTCTTCCAATATAAAATATATGATGATGAACGTCATCATATATTTTATATTGGAAGACCTCTTGGCATTCGATTCATTCATTCGTTCATCATTCAGTCATGACTAAAGAAAATATAGGCTCTTTGACAGATGTCTGGACCTGACGTGTCAGTGCTGCCACCTGGCGAACGTCATTTCAGAAAACCCTCATTATAAAGTCCTCCTGGCGAGGCGGGTCGGGTCGGGCCGCATAAATCTGCCTGCTAAACATATTGTATAGGACTGCGTCGACTACAGGTGCGGCAGGAAGCAATTAATTCGCCCGACGCGACGGGATAAAATACTCGCCGTACCTTCGACGCATAGCTTTACTTAGGTACATCATCCCATGCCGATTTCGGCTACGGTGACTGACGCCTAGGTTCGTGAAATTGATAGGTAACGCTAAAGTAATATAAGTAATATAGTTGCCAGTCAGCAAAGTGATAGCAGGGTAGCTTGCCACTGCCAGAGTCGCGGGTTGTTCGAAAGAGTTAACGTGGCCCCTGGCACAGGCAACTGAAGGAATAAGGGTGGGTTTTAGTTAGTAAAAGTCTGACATTCCCTCCCGCTGCGCCCAGAGCGGGAGAAGTTATTTGATGATATCCCAACCAAAGAAAAATGTTTTTTTAAATTATGCACCGTTATTCATACTCCTGTCTACTAAACTTCTCAATGCGCATCAAAAACACATTTTTGCAGCAATTTTTTTATTTTTTTTATTTACATTATTGTACATACATATATAAACAGACAAGAAAAAAAAACAGAACAGAAAAATAGGTACAAAGGTGATGCTTATTTCATAAGAAATCTCTTCCTGCGATAGGACAATAAATAGAGAGATGTAGTTTTAGCATTAAAAATGAACGCTTTGATGAACCCGTTGAAAATTAAATAAGTACACGAGTTCAAGTAATAAGGAGGGATTGTATTATAAAAAATCGCCCGAGAATACCTCCCCTCGTTTCCGACTGACATTGAAAATGGCAAACAGGTGGGCACCGCGGCATTAACGCTATTTGTGCCGGTTGAACTGTAAGCCCTAAGGTATTTCTAATTTCCATGACAATTTTGCATTGTTTTCTGTAAGCTTAGCAAGATTGCAAGTAGAGCTCTTCTGGATCTAAATTACGGTCGTTGATGATAATAATAATTATAGCTTTTGAGATACTATTTTTTTTCCGAAACAACGTTGTTTACTATGTATTATGGCCCCATTTTTGTAGTATCCTATGTACTTATTATTCACCGCACGGGCGCACACTGCTGATTGCATAAGTTGCATTGCATCAGATTTTATTTTCACTTGTTCTGCCACTGAACTATATTTTATGCGAAAAGATAATAATAAGTATGACATGTAAACAATGCGAGTCGTTGAAAATAACATTGGAAATACCTAAATAAATGATCTGTTCATTGTGTTTGGGATGCATTTAAGTTGCATTTACGATGTTGGAATCGAGAATTTAGCCTTTTATTCCACAGCCGAAATAGCTCAGTTGGGAGAGCGTTAGACTGAAGATCTAGAGGTCCCCGGTTCGATCCCGGGTTTCGGCAGCCGGGTTTTTGCATGAGATTACTTTGCATTTTGTCATGCTGAAATTACCAGCGTTTTTTGTGTTTTTTACCGTTTAACGCCCGTGTGAGACTTTAGATTTGCCCTACTCCACATTTTTCTAAATATCTCCTTCGTCTACCACAATAAGTTTTAAATTTCTCTTGCTAAACCATGATGGGACGATGCTTTATGAGCTTCAACATTAAGGGCCAAAATAGCTCAGTAAAGAAAGTTTGTCGTTTTAGCCGATGAGATCTCGTCGGGCACACCGCTTGTTGTTCATGATCACTATATTGTTAGTGTACGGTCTACCCTGGCTGAAGTCTACTTCAGTCTTACACATATGTATTTATTCTTCATTTCATCATAACTTGAAAAGGATTTTGTGTTCCACGATCTAGTAACAAGAGCCGGAATAGCTCAGTTGGGAGAGCGTTAGACTGAAGATCTAGAGGTCCCCGGTTCGATCCCGGGTTTCGGCAATTATTTATTTTGAAATGGCATGCATTAATATAAATTAGTCCACGGTCAGATTAAATTTGTCAGACTTCTTTTTACTTGAGTCGGCTCTGCTACGCCGTGTAAAATCAACCTCGGCTTTGGTGTAGTACACGATGGCAGCCATGCCCTTGCTCAAGTGTTTAAAGGTTTTCCCCAGAAGGGAATGTACTAAAAAAGTTTGTAGTCTGAACTTATAACATACATCTCTATCTGGTGTAGGCAGATGTGTGTATATTGCATAGTATAGTGCCCCTAATATGACCGCGTGTGTACCGCGCGTGCGTCACCCGACTCGTTGAATCTATACTTTAATTGTTTTAAAAACAATTAACCAATATTACATTACAGGCTTCAGTAACAAGAGCCGAAATGGCTCAGTTGGGAGAGCGTTAGACTGAAGATCTAGAGGTCTCCGGTTTAATCCCGGGTTTCGGCAGCCATCACTTTTGGTATACCTACTCCTTTGATTTTTGAACTGAAGGAACTTTTCTAAGTTAAGTTAAAGGCAAGTATCGGACGCAACAAGCGCTGCGCAGAACGTATGTGATGTGTACTAACATGTCACTTTATAAAGGTCATTAGATTTTTTTAAATAATTTCCTCTGTATACACCTATTTATTTATAACTTGAACAGTTAGCTCACTGGCGAACGATCACAAGAAAGACTGATGCTGTAGCGACCCGGTGCTTCCTTACCCAAACCATACATTCCACCCACTGAAGACCTTCCACCCGGACATGAGTTATCTTGGGTAACCTGGAAGTCTTTAAACAGACTCCGGACCCCGGCTGTCCAAAGCAAGGAAAACCTATTCAGGTGGAGATTCATTGACGACTCCGCCTTGGAGTGTGAATGTGGTGCTGTCCCATAACCGATGGGACACTTAATATCGTGTCCTGCGTGTCCTGTCAGTTGCACGTTACAGGAACTGGTGGACGCTGGTGATGGCGCCAAACAAGTAGCCGAATTCTGGGACGAGTCCATTTAGATTGCTATCGATAGGCTATGAAGAAGAATTAACAGTTTATGTACACTCATAATAAAGCGTGGTAGGGGCATCGACGCACAACCTGTTACCAAAGATTCAGGACATAATTCTGGACCCCTTTGCGTTGAAATTTCTCGTCGGTTATTTTTAAAAAAATCTGCTGTTTTCAAAAGTGCAATAATAACTTACAAGGCCAAAATGTATGGAACAGCTTCTTTTCTGTGCGTCGATGTCATGCCACCCTTTATAAAGAGACAAGAAGAAAAGAACAGAATAAAAATATATAAATATCCGAATTGAGAACCTTCTCCTTTTTTGACGTCGGTTAAAAATACGTACAAACTGATACAAGCTATGTGCATTGTGCACATAGCGTATGTGCATTGTGTTGTGATCTTACATCCAGGTGTAACACAACCGAAATGGCTTAGGTGGGAGAGCGTTAGACTGAAGATCCCCGCCGGTTCGATCCCGGGTTTCGGCAGCTATATATTTTTGAATTATTATTGTTCAAAGTTCATCCATGGCACAGTATAAATATCGTTCAGTGTTCACTAAATTATTAGACTACTTCTTCTTCATTTTAATGCCTCATTTCATCATAACTTGAAAAGGATGTTGTGTTCCACGCTTTAGTAACAGAAGCCGGAATAGCTCAGTTGGGAGAGCGTTAGACTGAAGATCTAGAGGTCCCCGGTTCGATCCCGGGTTTCGGCAAAAACAAATTTTTATTCGTTTGCGCCTAGTCCCTTTCCATTATAGTAAAATTACTTTGTGTATTGACACATCATTTTGATAAAGCGCAGAATAGTATATTTCATTACAAGTGCGGAAAGGTTGTCATTGCAGAGTTCCGACAAATGTCTACCCGAGCCGAGGCGCAGCCGAAGGCGAGGGTTGACAATCGGAACAAGTTGCAATGACGGTTTCGCACGTGTACTGAACGACTATTTTTAATACAGTTGCGAAAAAATTAAGCAATTTAATAAAATAATAAAAACACAATAAACTCAACTAACTAATGGCGCCAACCGTAAAATATAAGCAGAGATTTTTTTTCTTCACCCATTCTGGTAGGCAAAGGGAACTATGCCCATACAGCCAAGTCTTCAGTAGAATTTTTTTATTGATATGAAATGAAAATGAAATTTAATGAGATGAAATGAAATGAAACCTAACCTAACTCATTCAATCAAATCATTATTTGCATGAATCATAAAAACTTCTATGATTTTTTTTAGTAAAAACTGCATGGTTGGTTTTTCTTTTTAATAGACATTATTTTGACAGTTGGGAAAGAGAACGCACGAGTTCGGGAAAGGTAAAAAAAAACACGAATATGTAATAGCCCACATCCCGAACGCTATACGTCCCTGCAATACGCCACTTTTTGAGCAACTGTATTAAAAACATCTTTAACAATCAGCTTATCCGTTGCAAGGACAAAAATTGACAACGTTTGGGCGGCTAAATGAAAAAAAAAGCCACAAATACTATATCAAAAGTTTCGTGACTGTGAAACCTTTTTTCGGTCTAGCTCTAAAGTTTCGTGACTGTGAAACCTTTTTTCGGTCTAGCTCTAAAGTTTCGTGACTTTGAAACCTTTTTTCGGTCTAGCTCTGAAGTTTCGTGACTGTGAAACCTTTTTTCGGTCTAGCTCTAAAGTTTCGTGACTGTGAAACCTTTTTATGGTCTAGCTCTAAAGTTTCGTGACTGTGAAACCTTTTTTCGGTCTAGCTCTAAAGTTTCGTGACTGTGAAACCTTTTTTCGGTCTAGCTCTAAAGTTTCGTGACTGTGAAACCTTTTTTCGGTCTAGCTTTCATTCGCCAAGTGCGCAGAGTATCATCATTTTCATCAGCCTACGGCAGTCCACAGCTGGACATAGGCCTCTCCAATTGTACGCCATTCAGCTCGATTCATGGCATCTCTCATCCAGCAGCTACCAGCCACCCGGCGAAGATCGTCGCTTCTCCGAGAGCGTCCTACCTTACGTTTGCCGATTCGCGGTCACTACTCAAGAACACGTCTACCCCAACGGGATGACCGTTGCAGTGTGCAGAGTATAACGTGTAATAAGAAACTTCGTTCCAAAAAACTTAGCAAAGCACACCATCCAAAAGTCAATTGTCAGTAATGTATAATTAGGACCATTATTAAAATTCATCCAGTGTAGTAGCATCTGAATATTTGTGCGTAGACTATCGGTCGATCTAACACCTGTTTTGATCACGTGTAGATAGCGCATAGGTACGTGAAGGACATCAAAAATGTATCTGATTTTATCTTTCTATGAATATGGTAACGCGATAGGCAGGAATGGAGGTTCCTAGGAGTATTGCATATTTGTTATGCCAAATACGCGCAGTTACCGCGGTTTATTAATTAAAATTTGATTAACGCGCAGTTAATTAACGCGCAATAAAGTCACAACTAGTACCTATATAACGGCTGTAAAAAGACATTTAATGAAGCCGAGAGTCACTCTTACTCCCCGTGATTGTAATATTTTTATTGTACTGGACCTTCTGGTTACGAAGATATTGAAGGACAAAATTCCAACTTTAACTGACCTTTTTTTTTACGAACACAAGGTTTTTAATGATATGACACAACTTTAAAGACCCATGCACCGTTGCATGCATTCATAAGCACAAAGTTTTGCGTGTGTTACGTTGCGCACTACCGTAAACAGCGATGTTTCACACAAAAAAAATGTCGTTTCCCAGGAATTATTTTTGCATAAAGTTACTTAGTTTTATGTACAGATGACGTTACTGACGGCTATGTGATGGGTCTTTTTACATCCTGTGTAACCTTCAAATTAATCATAGATACACTCTTGAGGATTAAAGTTAGCATAAAACTGAACTCCGTGTATTTACAAGGGGGTTAGTGAACAAGCGCTTTTACAAACTGTGGATATCTATATCGGACTGATAATAATGTCTGATTGGAGTAGTGGTGAAACGCCCTTAACTTCATTTGGACAAGCTGGTACACACGTGTACCACACGTGTACCACACGTGTACCACACGCGGTACAAATGTATACCAGCTCGTCCCTGAGGTTAAAGTGGATAATTATGCAGAGGGGCACTTATGATGAAAGTTTAGTTGTTTACGGTGAAAGACTGGCAGCCCTGACAGTACACAGAATTTATCCACCAAACTATTAATTGTCATTGGTAAACCAGTAAGCAATGGGTAATGACTGCATGACATAATCAGCCTCTAATGTTCCCACTCCTGGGAAACAGGCCTTCTCTCTGTGAGAGGGAGTGGGCCGTAATCCACCACGCAGGCCCAGTGTGGGTTGGTTGATGTCACATGTCTTTGAATTTTTGGTAGGACTTGCCGTTTTCGTCACGATGTTTCCCTCACCGTTTTGAGAGCAGGGGGCCTAAAAAGCCACTTTAGCAGAATCATAAAAGGATAAAATTATGAATTATAATAAGGCGAAGACAGTCCGTGTTTTTCTTTTTTTCGCTGCACTACGTAGGTATAATCAAAAAGATTGGGATTGGATTTGGATTGGATTGATTGGTATTTTAGCACAGACAAAAAAGAAAACTAACTGAAAAATCCTTCACCAATAAGATTTGATACGATTAACTTAACAGTTAACTGTCCATTTTGATTCATAATGTTATCCTTTTATGATTCTGCCAAAGTGGCCTTTTAGGCCCCTAGTAGTCATGAATTAAATTGCATAAAGTGAATCGCCTGTCTTTGTTCGAACCCACGACCAACCAGTCGTAAGTCGGGGCAGTTACCATTGAGCCACCGCTGCTCTCAGGTAATGACTAATATCTGATTAATTAATTCAAGCCCAATATTTCGAGTTGTGGAATTGTCAGTTAAGGCATTAATATATTATTACTTATTAACATTAGGTACTTGGTATTCCAGGCGTCTACCTTGGTGACTGATTAATTGCCATAGAAACCAATCATTTATTGCTAGGGAACGTGACAATGATTAAAGACGTTCGAACATTGTTTTTGACTTGTGTAAAAATCAGTATGAAGTTCTGGGGGGTCTGGGTTACATGTTGGTTAATCTTATTTTAGTATTTTTTTGTATTTTGTATCATGTAACTGTTTTTTGTCCCTCATAAATAAAGAAATAAACTGAACACACAATCATTATGGGTACATGATGATTGATCAGTTGAACCTATGGCTACTATCTATAGGTTCAAGCAGTTGCTAAATGAAGATTGTCAACAAGAGATTTGCCTCTACACTAGTAAAGAAATGTTAGTTTGTTTTACGCTCACCTCATAATCCGGCGGGTTTTCACTGACGTATTCGATGATAGCCTGACTGATGGCCAGCTGGACGGCCAGGAAGCCAGCCTCCAGGTGGGGGTTGGAAACCTGCCTGATCTTAGCGTGGGCGATGTAGCGAGCTCGCTCCGTGCTGCGGATGGTCAACGCCCAAATGTTGCCCTCCTAAAATATTAAATCGAGTGAAACTTATTATTTTCTTAGCTCTGATGGCAGGGTCTACATTTACACAAGATAAATGACTGTGCCTTGCAGTGATGCCTAAATCATCATCATCTACCGGCCTTTTCCCAACTATGTGGGTGTCGGCTTCCAGTTTAACCGGATGCAGCTGAATACCGGTATTGTAGATGGAGTGACTGCCTATCTGACCTCCACAACCTGGTTACTGTTTAGGGTTACGATACCCCTTGGTAAAACTGGTTGTCAGACTTTCGGGCTTCTGACTACCCGTAACGACTGTTAAAGATCCACGAATGACAGCCCGGACCAACGGTTTAATGTGCTTTCCGAGGCACGGAGGGGTCTTGGTATGTAAAGATGGTCACCCATCCACGCACCAACCGTGGCAAGCGTACCTTAACCTGATCGATCGACCGGCTGTTATTACTTAGCCACACCACAAGCCCCTCTCATGGTAAAAGTAAACTATGATAACTTAAACAAATTATAGAAGGATAGTTAAATTGCATTAAAATACGAACCCTTGGTTGCCAAATGACCCATATGACGGGTTTCTTGATGGGTACACCCTTGGTTTGGTTGTGCAACATTTCATTGAGCTCATCCTCAGTCGCTGCACTCCATACATTAGCTGGAACATTAAAGCAGTCGCAAGTTAGCTGCCTATACACAAAATAGCCAAGGGAGGGGTAGGAAACGCCTGGCGTGATGACTTAGAGGCGTTTATGCGAGATTGGCCGGAACAGGCTAAAACAGTGAAGATTGGCAAGCTGTTTTGGGATGCATGAAGAAGCCTCCTCGTGTAGCGCAGTTTGTTCCGGAACCGAGCGCTCGGCGCGTCCTGGATAGTCACACCCAACACCTTATTTGACTGGCCAATTCTTCCCTTACGGTGATAGGGCTAACGCCCGCCTGATTTGCGATCACCCTGCCACCGCAGTTCGGCGTCAAGCAGCCTGCTGTGTTTCGTCGATGCGTGGGAGTTCTAGTGCCTTAGGCATCTCTGAGCACGTTCGTTCTATCATATAGACCTCATCCATCGCTTTCCATCAGGCGTGATCGAGGTTTAGAGCGGGCCCAATCGGCAATAAAAAAGCTGTGGGGAGACCTTTTTCCAGTAGTGGGATAAAATTGAAATAATAGACTGAATAGCTAGTTGGACAGTTACCTCATGCCGATTGAGCCAGGTCGATATTACCAGCACAAAAAATAAAAACACGTATAACTTCACTTACAAATGCGCAAAAGTTCGGCAGCCCTTGTCATAATATCTATGACATGAGAAACGCTATTCGGCGCGTACCCCACTATGTCGTCCTTCCGAAATGAATTCAGGATGCCGTCGGTAGCCAGGGGAGGTTGCGGCTCGGCCTGCAGAGGTGTCAGGAATACTGGCTTCGCTATAAAGATGGCGGCAACAAATAATAGTAAGGCGAACAGTGCTTCCAATACTAGTATACCCCATCTTCGTCTGAAATATTAAAATTTAAACTTTTTATTTCACATAACTAAAGATATATGGGCGCTTACTTATTAAACGTCAGAACGGTTCCGATGGAGAAGAGCTGGCAAGAAACCCCACGGTTACTCAACAACTGACAAACGTACCTGGTTTGTCAGTTCTGATGGCGACCCGGCCACGACCACGACCCGATGGGCCAATAAAAAAGACTAGTGTAGAAACGCAGGTACGAGTAGTTACACGTATGAGACGCACCACGCGCGACCTGCGGTTATGCGGCCAGCTATTCTGCGACCAGCCGTGTCGTGGACATTAGAGGGCGTCTAGCCAAAATACGAGACCGTTTGGTTTCATTTTTAAAACATTTCCGAGACAGACTGATAGACGAATTCAACAGCCTGTACGTAGACATATACCCCCGCTAAGGATATTTAAACAAACAAATGTCCAACTCACGAACCAAAATACCTTAAAAAAAGGGAAGGTAATTCGAACCCAACGATACGTACTGTCTTTGTAAATAACATTTCCAAATGAGAATGCTCGAATGTCTCTGAAATTTGATATTCCGAGGTCGTTTCTTTTTTTTCTCTTTCTTTTTAGGATCTGGTATATACTGCATAATAAATACGTTTAATAGAATATACTAATTAATTGTAATGATTTGTTCGCTTATTTATTAATTATTCATGCTCATAATAACTGGACATGACGGATGGACGGATAATAGAAATTATAACCACAGACTATGACATTTTACAATTGATTATAATTATCTATGGATGGATTACCTATGATGGCCTCCTTACAGCCTGCTCAAGCAGGATTGTTTCTAATAGGCACATAGGACATTGCTGCTACTCTAAAATAAAAAATAAAACAAAAGTGCATACGAATATACCGACTACTACTTCACTTTCCATTTAAATTATCTAGACACATAATTTAATTAAAGTTGCTTCTCGTGTCAACCTGTGTGACCGCGTTGTTGAACTTACCTACTGAAAACTAATAAATTTTCATTAAATTTCTAGGAAACAATTTTTTAAATATAATTATTATACCTACTGATTTCACGTAAGTTTTCACGGTGAGATTTTTATAGAATAGCACCGCTGATATAAAGAAAACGCAAAGCCTTTCGGAAATTAAGGCTTTATTCTACTTAAAGAAATTAGTTTAAATATTCAGAACTAGACTATGACACATTGACAATATTATGGCATTACCATAGATATAAATCTACGTCATTCTTCCCAGCAGGGTTTTATATATTGCAAACATAGTCTCTCAAGTAGCCCGGCGGTTTCCGGGGCCTGCTTGAGTGGCGCCTCTCGTCTATGTCAGGTTCTTCCCGGGCCACCTCTTGTTGGCTTTGAGCAACTTCAGATTCTTGAGGAGTTTCAGACTCTCGCTGAGTAGCTTCTATGCCTGTAGGTGCTTCATCACAGATACCGTCTTCGTCATTAGGTAAAGGAGCTAATTGATTATTTGAAACTGTAGATTCTCTACCGTCAGAGTATCTTATAAATGAATATGCAGGATTAGCTTGTAAAAGCTCGACCTCTTCTACAAGAGGGTCATATTTTGATTGTCGAACATTCTTTCTCAAGAGGACGGAACTAGAGGTTGAAAGCCATGATGGGATTGATTGGCCATTCATCGACCGTCGTGTGTGGTAGAATAACCGTTCATGAGGAGTGGTGTTCGTGGATGTACACAACAATGACCGAATTGCATGGAGTGACTCATGAAGGACGTTCTCCCAGTAAACTACATCAAATTTTTTTGATTTAAGAAAAAGTTGTACAGTCCTCCATAAAGTGCCATTCAGGCGCTCCACCTGTCCGTTTCCTTGCGGGTTGTAGGGAGTAGTCCGGCTGCAAGCAATTCCCAGAGACAGCAAGAATTGTTGAACACGTTCTGACATAAACGCAGATCCTCTATCGGAATGAACAAAAAGTGGGGTTCCAAACATAAAGAAAAGATCCTTAAGGCTGTTTATTACAGACTCTGCTGACACGTCTGGACAGGGGTAGGCAAACGGAAATCTTGAATATTCATCAATTATAGTTAATATATATTTATTCTTCGTATTTGTTGGTAATGGTCCCTTAAAATCAATGCTCAGTCGTTCAAGAGGGGCTGTTGCTTTTATAAGACTTCCTTGGTTTTTATTTCCACGATTAAATCGTGGCTTAATTTCAGCACATACTTTACATGATGACGTTACAGCTTTAATATCATTAACGGAATATGGCAAATTTTTGGTTCTAACCCAGTGTGTCATTCTCGTGACATCGGGATGTCCAAGAGCGTTGTGCAGATTAGCTAAATTATTTGTATTTATGTGAGCACAAACACGGGATAGAGCGTCCGCCGCCAAATTGAGTTTTCCGGGCCTGTATACGACGTCATATTTAAAACAAGAAAGTTCGAGTCTCCACCTTTCTATCTTTTCATTTTTTATTTTACTTGTGTGATGAGAGAGCATAAAAGCAACAGACTGTTGATCAGTTATTAAAATGAAATGCTTTCCAGAAAGTAGATGTCGCCATTTACGAAGCGCTTCTACGATGGCGCAAGCTTCCTTTTCAATTGATGAATGACGTCTTTCGGGTGCAGATAATGAACGTGAAAAATAAGCTACAGGTCGTTCATTTTGTGATAAAATAGCCCCGATTGCAAATTCTGAGGCGTCTGTTTCGACCGTAAATGTAGCATTATGATCAATCGTGTTAAGACTTGACTCTGCTAATTCAGTTTTAAGAGCGTTGAAATAAAAAGTGGTTGCCTTAGTTAGTGGAAACGTATTTACGTCAATCAAAGGCCTTATTTTATGTGAGAAATTCTTAACCCATGGACTATAGTGAGCAAATAACCCCAAAACCCTTTTGAGGGACTTGGCATCTTTTGGAACAGGTAAATCTAACAAAGGTTGAATCCTTGTTTTATCTGGTCTGATAGTCTGGTCACTGATTGTGTGGCCTAAGAGATTAATTGTCTCTGCGCAGAAAGTACATTTATCCTTATTTAAGGTAAGTTTATATTTCTCAGCCGCCTGTAAGAAATCACGCAGGTTTCTATCGTGTTCTTCTTTTGTTACTCCACAAACAGTGACGTCATTAAGGTACGCGTAGGTTCCTTCTAAATTTTCATTTTCAATAATAAATTCTAAAGTACGCTGAAACGCGGCTACCCCGTTAGTGACGCCAAATGGAATACGTGTGAATTCGTAAAGCTTACCACAAGCTTCAAAAGCGGTGTACTTTTGTTCTTTTTTTAATATAGGGACCTGGTGGTACGCACTTTTTAGATCGATTTGACTGAAGTATTTATATTTTGATACCTTCGAAATGATACATTCAATTTTAGGTAATGGATAGGCGTCGAGCTCTGTAAATCATTGATCGTCCTCGAATAATCGATCACTAGGCGTTTCCGGTGATGGCCCCCTCCTGCGACTAAAGTTTGAGCCCTCCATGGCGAAGTGCTAGGTTTGATGACATCATCCTCTAGTAGCTTTGTTATTTCTTGTTTTACGAATGATTCATCTTCCTCATTATATCTTCGAGATTTAACTGCAATGGGCTTTATAAGGGGTGAAAGATTTGTAAATATCGAAGCAGGGGGCACAGCAGCTTCCATGACGTTACATATTATGTTCAAAGGTTCCTCTTTACCACCAAAATTCAGGACAACTGATGAATGTGTTTTCAAAATATCGTGACCGATGATAATATCAGCGCATAAGTTGTTCACGATCAACAAAGTCTTCTGTTTGTAGACGTGTTTATTGACTTTTATAGTTGCAACGCACGAACCTTCTACAATAGAAGTATAACTCAACGACGCTAAGGTGACCGTCTGGTTGCAATGATTTTTCTTTAGACCCAATGTCTCTGCTAAGCCTTTATCAATAAAGCTCACTGAGCTGCCAGTATCTACGAGAGCGTCTGCAGTGTAGTTATTAATTGAAACAGGGACAGTGGCCTTTTGAAGGCTCGCCGGAGAGGCTGCGATTATGGTTGCAGTGTTTAATAGTTTCTCTTCAGAAATCGCATTCGCCGTCGAGCCACCAACGCTACTGCTACGACATACGTTGGCAAAGTGACCCTTTCTTGAGCAAAGTTGACACGTCGCATGGAATGCAGGGCATTTTATCCGTTGATGGACGTTCCCGCCACAAAAGAAGCAACGTCGTTTCTTTTGTCCATAAAAACGGGGAGTAGTAGCAGCTAAATGATTTTGGATCTCTTTTTGTTCTTCTACTTGTGGTTCACTGATATTAATACTTCTTTGAGAAGTAATTGCATTCAGCAATGAGTTTGTGTTTGGAGTTGAAAAAGATAGGGAACTCTTTTCAGCGCTCTCAAGCGTCAATGTTTGATTTATAGCTTCATCGAATGTCAATGTCATATTCTCCAAAAGTCTTTGGCGGATTTTTTGAGAACATATGCCCGATATGAATGCGTTACACATGAATTCGTTTTGATATTCTTCAGCGGATACAGCACGAAAATCACAGTTTTGCACTAGCAGCTTTAAAGCACGAATGTAATCGGATATAGATTCATCTGGTTTTTGAAGTCTGGTAGATAGAATATGACGTGCCAAGATACGGTTTTTCTGTTTTTCATAGGTTTCCGTTAATGTCCTAATAGCCTGCTCATAATTTGTACAGTGTTTTATTAGTGCGAAAACTGTTGGCGCTAAGTAATTTACTAGTAGCTTCAGTTTCAACTCTGGAGAAGAATCCGGTACCTCTTCGGAAATAAAATTTTTAAACGTACTATACCAGTGACTCTAATGGAGCTCTGCGCCAGAATCACTCGGATCAGCACCAAACTTATCTGGATTTAAATATTTCGTTGGACGAACAGCCATTGTAAATTTTGAGTCTTGATTCTTTTCCAGTATGTCAGATGTTTTTTTTTCTGTTAGACATTAGCGAAAATAATTTTTATTGAATAGCTTTGAATAGAGTTTACATAACATTATTTTATGTAGAATAAATTGATATAAAGAAAACGCAAAACCTTTCGGAAATTAAGGCTTTATTCTACTTAAAGAAATTAGTTTAAATATTCAGAACTAGACTATGACACATTGACAATATTATGGCATTACCATAGATATAAATCTACGTCAACCGCTGGCTACGGATTAAGGGAAAAGTGAGACAGCTCCGACACAAGTATACATAACTAATGTAACTTTTCTTTCACAATGTAAGTTAAAATATTATTTTCTTATTTTTTTGTACCGGTTTTTATTGTAATTATTTAATTCTTACCGTGCTCAAAAACATGTTCATGGTTTCTTATGTTGCCTTAGTTTATCTGCTCCGTTCTGCGTTCGGTTGTACGAAAAAGCGAAAACGAAAACATAATTTGTTTCCGTTTTCATTTTTCCCTACAGCCTAGTTTTAGATCTGCGTTATTCATACACATCACTATACATTTAAAGCTAAAACAAATTAGGGAAAATATTATTTTGAACTTTATTTTTTAAATTTCTGTTTCCCCTTATTTTTAACCTAGGTCACTTTTTCTTCTTTTTCCCTGACCTAAAAGGTTTTGTTAGCTGGCAGCATTGATACATTTAATAATAATTATATCAATGGCTGCCAGGGTTTTTTTTTTCTTGAAGTGAAACTTTTTTAGGCGCGTTTGACATTTTTTTTGAGTTGAGAAAAAGACATCAACGCGCGGTACATTTTCTCTGGGAAGGACGACCTTCATACATATTTATAAAATTACTATACTTTTTCAAGTTTTCACTTCTGTCGGCGCTCCTGGAGTGCCCCTGTTTTTTTTAAATAGGTTTTATAACCAATACCTTATTTAGTCTCAAAACCAGTCGAGTCTTACTAATCTTAATAACTATGAGTATTACCCAGTAACTGGTTGTGGTGGTCAGATAAGCAGTCTCTCCATATAAAATACCGGTATTCAGCTGCATCCGTTTAGAAGCCGACCCTAGCATAGTTGGGAAACGGCTAGGCAGATGATAATGGCGACCTTTATTCTTTTTGCAAGGTCTGATGAGGTAAGGTTTTATGTTTTTTATATATGTATGTATGTATATGTGTATTTTAAGGTACAGACGCCAGCACATCAAGCTACCCGAAACTGTCAAATTTTCCCAATCAACTTTGACCCTTATGTTGTAGCGATAAAGTTGAAAATCTATTAAAGAAATTTGACAGATTGTAGTAGCTTGATGTGCTGGCGTCTGTACATAGGATGAAGACTGTTTGTTAAAGCGTTCATTGGCCCTAGTTAAAATTGAAATAAACAGAGTTAATAAAGGGAAATACGCTTACTTACGCAATAGGCCAGTATAGTTATTATTTACATACTTAAATACATGCGGGTGACTCCCCATATCCCCGGAAATCTAAAACACAAACATTGGTTTTACGAAGATATTGGTTGGCGCTTAGCAATCATGTAAATTACAATTCAAGCTCTATGTCAGATGGAACAGAGTTCAAACTTCTTTTTCAGTAGACCAGTTATTGAAAAACGTGCTTTGAAATACCAATGTAGTGTTTAAAGCTATTAATATATGGTTGAAAATGCCAAAACCACGAGAAAATCTTCTAATGAGTAAGATCAATGGTTTGTTTTTCTCACTTAAGTTCAAATTAAGCGATTTAGTATTGAAATATAAAGTGGTGTTTAATGTGTTTTTAGTCAGTGGTGTAATAACGAAGGCCCAATATGGCACGTCTGTGTATATTTTGTATTTTACTTGTTGTAGTTTTTACTTACCTGCAAAGGACTGATGCAGGTAATACTTTAATCTTACTATGTTTTTTTTTTGTATTGGGTTTGCTCTTGACTCTAGTCTAGGTCAGAGGTGACAGAGACAAAGTCTACGATGGAGTGAACTTACCTAATTTCTTGTCTAATTTGGATTAATTAAAAATACATTTACATAAGCGGGCTGAGCTGGATTCCTTTAATAAAGATTGTTCTTTGGCAGCTCTGGACAGAGAGAGGTGGAAAGTGAGAGAAGGAGAGAGGGTAGCGAGGGCTTTGCCAAGCAGTGAGACATTAATAATTAATAAAAAAGCAGTAAGAAATAATTGCTTACACGTCTAATTGTAAGTGCCATCCTCTTTGGCACAATTCGTGGCAACACAAGCTAGTCAAAATAGGTATTACCTACAAATAGTAAAATTGATAGCTTATTATGACACATTGGTGATTAACAGAATAATAAAAATGTCTATTTATTTACTATACAATTTACTTAAACCCCAAACGCCAGCACGTGTATGTGTGTATTAAATAGCCCCTTAGCTCCGCTTTTCAGCTACTTTATATTGACTTTCCCTTTACTTTCAGCATCTCGCATAGCGCGGTCACCTTACTACGGTGGACGTCACGATATACCCCCGCCCCCGACCCCAAGAGGCTATGGGCCCGACTTTGGCCCAAGAGGCTATGGGCCCGACTTTGGCCCCCACGGCCCCCCTGGACGATTCGACCACGGCCCTGGACGATTCGAACCTGGCCCTGGACGATTTGACCGTGGCCCTGGACGATTCGACCAGGGCCCTGGACGGTTCGACCACGGTCCTGAACGGTTCGACCGGGGCCCTAGCCACCATGGTCATGGCCATCACGACCGTGACAAGTACGACGTCCCTCCTGGCGGCTCCATCAGTATCTCGAAGACTATTAGTATAAGCAGTGGAGGTAATGCCCAGTCCAGTGCTGGCTCTAGTGCTGGCTCGAGTGCTGGCTCGAATGGTAGGTCGAGTGCTGGGTCCAATGCTGAGTCCAGTGCCAGTGGCAAGTAGTTTTTGGTTCTACTGATTAGATTATAATGTGGAGTTAATGTTGTTTAGTGTATTAAATTAAATAATTTTGTTAAATAATGTTCTTGGTTTTATTGTTTACTCTCTCCTTTCTTTACCTTACCGACCTAGATTAGATATCAAATCCTTTCAAATCTATGAAATTCTAGCAATTTGATAGATTTCGGCCAACCGGTTTTACTTAGGACTTCTAGCTTGCTTGACTAGTCAAGCAGGCTAGAAGTTAATTTTCAAAGTCTGTGTAGCAATAATAGTGGAAATATACAGGATGTTGTTACATGCTAATGACAATCCTCACGACCAGCAATAATATTTACGCAATAAACGCAAATTTTAGAAGCAATAAAAGTATAATGATCGAATAGAGTAAACCAAATCAGAAAATATATGATATTCTTCAGGATATATACTAGGTACCTAGATAGTGTGTTGAAAACACAATACAACGAATTTGATACGATAGAAAAAAATCATGAAGATACCTCTAAAAACTTTCTTTTTACAATAAAAACCATACGAATATACATACAATAATTCAGATTTTTTGTCAGATTATTCTACAAGCAACATACTTACTAAAGCACTAGTGTTTTAATTTTTTAGTCCAAACAATAGTGTTTTGTAAATAGATAATTGCTTCATAATTTGCAATAAATTACCAGGGTTGTGTCATCGCGCTTCTCTTTCTTTTCTTTGCAGTCCTACAGTGACCGCGCTTTAGGTCATGTAAGCCCCTTAACTATTTATTCCTGTAAAGGTGTTTCCTATCCGACTAGACATGAAACACCGATGCAACACGGTCGGGATTTCAGTGCCAGCTATCCTGACGAGCTAATGCTAAGAGCGAATGGTAGACGAAGCCAGTGGGGCATTACGTCATTGTAGCTAGTTTCATACAAAAATTAGGTTCTAACCGTTGTTTAACGGTTGAAGTGGGTGCAGCAATGGCAAGTATTTTTACAAAACTATCCCGAATAACAGCGCTAAAAGGATAATCCGGCGCGCGGCAAAAATCGGAACTAACGCCGCCATCTTGTTTTGTGAATACTATTTCTGTGTCAATTTGACAAATGTTACAGTCCTTTCACAATGGGGGTTTTCGCGAAAATTTACGACACCAGCTGTCACCACTTTGACAAGAGGTCTTCCACTTCAACAATGTATATAAAACATATGATGACGTTCATCATTCGTTTCATTCATTCGTTCATCATTCAGTCATAACTAAAGAAAATATAGGCTCTTTGACAGATGCCTGGACCTGACGTGTCAGTGCTGCCACCTAGCGAACGTCATTTCAGAAAACCCTCATTATCTTACCACTGATTTTGCATCACTGTCAAAATTACAGTGATCTTTATTATCATTCTGATAAGGTTGCTGTTGGGCTGCTGCCATTGACAAGTCTGTACAAATATTGTGATCTTTATTCTCGTTACAATAAGGTTGCCGCTGTCAGAGGTAAAATTAATAACTATGAACGGAATGTACAACCAACAACGCGTCCCTGTCAATGGCATTCAGGCGCCAAAAGGTCCTTGAGGGCTGATTTTTCCAACGCCAGATAATTTTATCCGAGGAATAATTTTGACTTTTTGATAGTTCTTCCTTACAAAATCTGTCATAGGTCAATTATATTCTACGAATAAAAATTATCTGTCGATTGAAAAATCAGCTCTTAATCATATTTTAAGGGCTAGCGTATCAGGACAAAACGCAACTTTTTTGAGATATCTACAATGACATAACAAGGTGAGATATGATTAATAAAATTAACGCAGTTAAGTATGGAGTGTTAAAATTCTCACTTACGTTTATGTCTGTGGTTTGGTGGTTCGATATAAACTGTTGTATCGTTGTTTTTGTACCAGTAGAGTTATTTTTTTATCCAATATGGCTCGTCTTATAGTTTGTGTATTTGCTGTTCTAGTTTTAATTTATTTGAAAAACTGTGATGCAGGTAATTTTAAATATTGTATAAGTACCTATACAGAAATAAATTAAAGTATATTGTTACATTTGAGTAAAAAATCCTGAAACCTGTTTTATTGGTTCTCAAAATTACTCTTTTCAAAGTATCAACAATTTCCCAAGATTATTTCAGAATGGTTGATTTAAAAATATAAAATGTAGAAGTTAATGACACTCGATTAGTTTCAATTAAAGTAAATAACATTTTAATTATCAAATGTTTCAGCGTCTCGCGTAGTGAGATCTCCACATCTCGGCGTATTTGGTGTCGGGGGAGTTATTGGCGGCATCTCAGCTTACCCCGGCGCCGGCGGCTATGGCGGAGGTGCCTATTATGGACACCACCATCACAGAGGCTTCGGCGGAGGATACGGCGGTTACGGTGGCGGCCACGGTGGCGGCTACGGCGGAGGCTACGGCGGAGGCTACGGCGGTGGCTACGGCGGTGGGTACGGCGGAGGCCACGGCGGAGGCTACGGTGGAGGACCAGGCTACGGAGGCCCAGGCTACGGCTATGGTGGCCAAAATGCGGGATTAAGTGTTTCTAAGAGCGAGTCAATCAGTTTCGGTGGTGGGGGGGCGGCTCAGTCGAGTGCGAGCTCAAATGCCGGTGGTTATGGCAAATAAGATTTGTTACAGAGATAACTTACAAAATAATAAATTATTATTTAGTTATGGCTTTGTTTTATTTTATCGTTTACATAATCGTCTGTCTTATTTTCAAAGTGAAATTGATATTCCTCCATGACCTTACAAAGATTAGTTAAGTACTCTTTCTAGACTACGTGAACAAAAACCAATCGAGATATACGAAAAATATTAGCTTAGCTAAGCGAAAACATTGTATGTCTCGTTTCTGTATGAGTAACATGTTAGCAATGCGATTCTGTAACCATCTCACCGTGAAAACTTAGGTGAAGTGAGCGTGGAGTGAGCTGTCAATAGTGTCATTTCCTAGCAAAAACAAACTCACATAACCTAAGTTTTCACGGTGAGATTTTTACAGAATCGACCGGCTGATCCGAAGTGCGACATGTTACTCAAAATTTTTCTTTTTACCAAAGTTCAAAGATTTTTTTAGCGCGTGTAAGTATAACTTGTACCACGAAGACTTGTGCCTATAACAATAAAACAGAAAATAGCTACATTCCTTTCACAGTTATTTTAGGGCCCGATTACAACCACACTACAACCACACCACAACAAAAACACGTGGACGGACGCTAGTTTGTATGAAAATTCATATTTTATTCTCACGACGGATTACATTTGGACGTCAAAATCAACCGTGTGGGCGATACCGACCATATCACGGCCACGTCGCAGCCACAACGCAACCAGTGAGACCACGCACTAGCGGCCGTCCACGTCGCAAACCCAAAGTTGCGTTGACGCGACGACACTATCACAGTCGATCTGTCTATCTGCAAACGCAACCACAACGTAATCACATCGCAACCACTAGCAACTACGTAACCACATCGAGACTTTGTAGTTACCACAACGCAACTGCAAGAAATGCAGCGGTTATTCACACGTAACCACTGCTTGCCCACATTTGGTCGATGTGATGTGATGTGGTTGCGGTACGTGTGATCAGCATCCTAATTGTATAACACACTTTCAATCACAATCTGAATAATTTTAAAGGATATTGCTAATCCATTGCTTTATATATTCGAAAATGTGTCTGCTTTACAACGTAAATAACGCAATGAATGTTGTTGCACCGTCATAATGAAAGCTATTGCTACTGTTAGCGTGTTACGCAATTACCCCGTGAGCTCTTACGTCTGACCGCAGCAAGTCAACAGCAACCTTATTATAACGACAATAAAGATCACTGTGATTTTGACAGTGATGCAAAATCAGAGGTAAAGTAACTGTGAAAGGTCAGCGGAATTGTCCGAAAGGGTTACCGCTGGTCCGGAACATAATTGGCTAAGGAAGGAACACGGGTGGGTTTTAGTCAGTTAGAGTCTGACATTTTCCGCTCCACCCAGAGCGGAGGGTCATTTGTTGATTTACCAACCACAAAAAAAAGCAACTGTGAAAGGACTTCTGGCGTCAGGGTATAAGATCTACAATATCATCATCATCCAAGCCTGACTTTACCCACTGTTGAGCATAGGCCTCACGCTCCTGTGCCAGCCTCATCCAGCCTAGGTTCTACCCGCGATGGTAACCATGTCGTCCACCCATCTTGCCGCCAGACAACCGACACAATCCACAATATAGGTATGATGCGATAATACAGGCACAATGAAGTACGGAAGTGTGGCAGTGCGAACTTTATGGGCATCGGTGACAGAATTTCTACAGAAATAACAAAAGTACGCTTGTAATAATTTATTTATTTATTTATTTATTTATTTATTGACACACCAACGACTTATTCACTAAATAATAATTATATAAGTCAATGGACAAAAGTCTGAAAATGAGCTCCGATGTAATCCACTGTGTAAACAACAAAATATTTCAACATTTTGAAATATTTTACGCGTAGGAAATTCCTAAATAGAATCCTATTTGTAAAACTTTAATAGGTGCTAAACTTCTGACACACGTTTTAATTCCGTGGTTCAGTGAATCCTTTTGATATATAAGCGACTGTACTGATGTTACAATGTTTCAGTACTCGACAAACACTCGAATAACCGCAATATGGCTCGTCTTCTAGTTTGTGTTTTTGCCCTATTAGTCTTAGTTAACTTTTCCAGTGTCGACGCAGGTAATTTTATTTTGTCATCACATTACTCGTATATTCGTAAAAGTTCTTATTTATTGAAGTGTAATGTTTCGAATAACTTGAATCATTATATAGTTTATAAATAGTTAGTTAGTAAAAACCCCTAACATTTTATTTTCAGCTTCACGACAAGAAAGATCGCCTACATTAGGCGGCCTTGGCATTGGCATCGGAGGTGGGATTGCCCTTGGCGGGTTAGGCAGACCCGGATTCGGAGGACCCGGTTACGGAGGCCCCGGATACGGAGGCCCCGGATATGGAGGCCAGGGCTACGGAGGCCGCAGCTACGGAGGCCGCGGCTATGGCGGACAAGGTTATCATCAGGGCGGATTCCCTGGTTCTGGAGGACCGGGATTTAATAATGGCGGATTCCCCGGATCATTTAGCGCGTCCAAGAGTTCGTCCACAAGTTTCGGATCTGGTGGAGGATCTCAAGCTCAATCAAGTGCTGGCTCGCGTGGGTTCGGCAAATAAGACTAATTCTGAATAGATATTGTGAATGTTCGAACCATATTGTGATCATAATAAAAGATTTTTGTGTAATGTAAAGTGTTTGTTTGATTATTGAAAAACAAAGCTCGCATTATGTAAAAACAAGCTAAACTGATTGGATATCGAATTTGGAATTTGGCTATCGCATTATGATTCTATTACGTGTTCCTAATTCCAAAATAAACTAGCAAACTAATTTTCTGAAATATCATGAAAGTCACTGAAGAAAAAGTCCCAGACTACTCGTAAATCCTGTTTATTTTATTATATTTGGGAAAACAATGGATAATATTTAGGGATAATAGTGCGTAAAATCGAGGATGGTGGCTGTCCGCCGGCAAAAGATTACTTATTAGTAGGTACGTCCAAGTCTGTTAAGATAATCAATTTACATAGGTAGCATGTGTTAAAATTGACACATATTTGGTATGTTTATATTCCGCGTTGTCGCGAACCAATATAAACGAGTGTATCGTTATCACGGTATCAGTGCTCGTGAAACCCTCGTGAAATCCAAGATGGCTCGTCTCATAATTTGTGTCTTAGCTGTCCTAGTCCTAGTTAATTTCTTTAGTGTGGATGCAGGTAATTATAAATTCTTGTAAATAATTAACTAGGCCTCCCCCACAAGGTGGACTGATGACATTGTTAAGCCCGCAGAAACCCGCTGGATGCGGGAAGCACAGAACCGGGCGAAGTGGCGGTGCTTGGGGGAGGCCTATGTCCAGCAGTGGACGTCTTTCGGCTGAAATAATGATAATGAAGACTTAATTTGCAACGAGTCTCTGTAAGCAACATCATCATTTTTTATAAACTACCACAGAGGCTGTTTAATTTGGTCTGATTCTTTTTTGCCAACATCTCCCTATACTGGGTCCGTTTTATGTCACCGCTTCCAAATGTTCATTTAAATATAAGACAACTTTTGGAAAATCTTATTGGTCTGGAATCCACCGAAGAGGCACTAAAAAAAGAAAACTTGCCGTTCAAAACTTTACATATTGCCATTTCCTTCAAGTCATTGAAGTTGGGTTATTTTATGATAATGCAGCAACGACATGCTTCTGTCAATTAAAAATATTCTTTTATTTCCAGCACCGTTTAGGCGTGGTCCTCAATTCGGCAACTCCAATCGCAGCCCCCAGCGTCCTGTGTCCATCAGTGTGTCGAAGAGTAAATCCATCAGCTTCGGCTCTGGAGGAGGTGGCTCTCGATCTGAAGCTCAGTCAAGCGCGAGCTCTCAAGCTGGTGGACGTGGATAATAAATAAGACTTGTAATATTTTTGTTTTACAAAAATGATTTTGTACAGCGGCCTTTACCTAGCAGGGGGACACTAACGGCTAATAAAATAAATAAATAAGGGATTTTGGTATTTCAAAGGTGTTGTTTTGTTTTATTTTTGTTGTTTGTAAAACAACTCTCGGAAGGACACAGCTTTAATTCCAAAGTTTGATGTAGAATCAATTTAGATATCTAAATGTGGTATGATTCAACTAAATTATCATCGTATACAACTATGTAGTTGTAGTTTATAGTTATAGAACTATAAATACAATTTTGTTGGATAAGAGTAAGGGGCGCCTCCACGAGCGAGAATCGCGGCGATATTATCGTCGTGCCACGTATTTCTATACACTCTCTTAGAACGTGTCTCCACACGGCGATATCATCACCGCGAAAATATGATGGCACGGCGAGACTATCGCCGCGGTTCTCTCCCTCGTGGAGGCGGCCCCTAAGACCTTCTTCTTCGTGTCGCCGGCACAAGAGTTATTAAAATTTTGTTGGCTCAAAACTTCGCCACTTCTACAACGTTATAGTGGCAGCACAGAGGTCATTTTGGCTGCGTGTTTTGGGGCACAGAGAACAAGATAGGAAGTTTGGAGACAAATAGCAACGTCATGATGTCAGAAACCTAAATCCCCCTAGTAAAAGCAAATCGCGATCTGGTTTAGTGTAAGTACAAAGTTTTGTTCAATTCTGAACGATGGGAAAACCAAAACTAATTAGGGGAAAACCAAAACTAATTAGGGAAAACCGGGAGGCATGTTCAAGTAGGAGAGATGCTCCACGTTGCCTAAATTTTAAATGTTACCTGTTATGTATTTCGTGGATTTACCCGATGCAAACACTCGATGACGTGAAGGTTAGGTTATCAGACTTGATCCACATTGCATGAGGGAGACATGACTAGTGGTTCAACTGAAGAAAATGAACGTGATTTTGAACATGCCTTTTTTGTTTTTTTTCTTTGGGTGGGAAATTATTAAATAACTTCTCCCCTGCTCTTCGTGTTAGACTTTTACTGACTAAAACCCATCCGTATTCCTTCAGTAGCCTGTGCCAAGGGCTACGGTATCATCTCTCGAACAGCCCGCGACTCTGGCTGGAAGAAAGTTTTTAGAGGTATCTTCATGATTTTTTTCTATCGTATCAAATTAGTTGTATTATGTTTTTAGCACCACAAATCGATATTTTGTAGAAATCATTTTCATCTAAAGTTAATGGATTATTTGCTACCTTGACATTAGAAAATGGTCTACCGTTATTGAGCTGTAAGGTTCAAGTCATTGTTACAATTTTACGCATGTTAAAATATAAAAGGGGGTTTAACTCTCCCGGACCCAGAGTTACAGACTGTAGTAAATTGGCCTTCCGGAATTTATCTGTGTAAACTGTTTAGACTGCACCCGATTTCGTCAGAATCTGGCAAATTCTATTTATTTCCTAAGGCAGTTTAGTACACATGCTACGATTCCACAAATAGTCAATTTTATACATTTTGTTTATGTTCCACGTAGTTCCGGACCAATATAAACAGAAGTATTGTTTACATTCTATCAGTGCTCGTGAAACCCGCGTGTAATCCAACATGGCTCATCTCATACTCTGTGCTTTCGCCGTTCTGGTCTTTG
This sequence comes from Luperina nickerlii, assembly GCA_963855955.1. Classification (NCBI taxonomy): domain Eukaryota; kingdom Metazoa; phylum Arthropoda; class Insecta; order Lepidoptera; family Noctuidae; genus Luperina; species Luperina nickerlii. Next base: position 3,934,218 of record OY979663.1, read on the forward strand.
TTAACTTCTTCAGTGTCGAAGCAAGTAAGTTTTGACTAAGTAAGTCAATCTGTACACATATGTTTTTCTTACATTGAAAAACTATGGTTTATTCGCCGTGTGTCGGCACGTCGTAACAGTCGTCAGTGTTGTATGGATCACTTGTTGACAGACACGTTTTTTCTACGGCACGGTTTATACGCCGTACCGTAAAGAAACCGTGCCGTGTTCAAAGACCTTAGGGTCATACAATAAGCTGCTAGCGAACAGCGACAGACGATAGACAAAAAGCGATCGGCAAACATAATGCAGTGAGTGGCCAAATATCAAATACTTAATGTATCGTATCCCATATAAATGACTTACTAATATTGACTTTATATAAATGACGAGCTTCTGTCCGCGACTTTGTTCGCATGGAAGTCGTAAGACACCGAAAATATACTAAAAAAAATACACCCCATGTTACTCGCTGATAATGTAGTTTTTTATAGGTGAATTTCTAAAATTGGTTGAGTATTTTATGAATTAATCCATTACAAACAAACCTACAAAAAAAATCTTCTCTCTTTACAATATTAGTTTAGTTTGAAAAGACGGAGTTCTGGATGTTCATCGGAGCGGTTTTTGTTTCACGTCTGCCAACTAGTATGCTCGTATACGTCACGGGGCTGCATAGAGGCTTCATAGAGGTCAAAGCAGGAATGCGCGAGGTAAAAGTGACGTAAATTCGAATAATTTCTGAATTGAAAATACAACTGAGGGGCAATTCTCGTAATTTTAAGAACGTTCTTGGTCTGATGTCGGTCTCAATCTGTCAAAAATACCTCTAATTTCCTTAAATTTTTGACAAGTTTTTGACATTGATTGTCGCTGAGATGGGACTGCGACTAGATTTTGAACGCTTTTAATCACGGGAATTGACCTTCTGTTCTTTAGCATTTTGGTTTAAATTCCAATAAGCCTAATTAGTCAAGTAAATAGTATATTATGCAAAACGAGTATATTCGTAAATATTTTGAACTTATGTTACGTTTCACGTTCGTACTAGGCTCACGGATCTTTTTTTTTTACTCAATACTCAATACTTTATTGCATTCCATGTATACATAATACATGATAGTTGGTATTTTAAAACATCGAATCAATGACCCCGTCGGGCACAGCAAAGTTAATTTTTAATATAATATAATAATATTAAATTAAAATAGGTAGTATCGTTAAATAGTATAATTTGCTTTTATGGTATTTATATTTTATTTAAGTATTTGGTTTTAAGTTTTATCTATATATTGCGCGATTTACATTATTAACACTATAAATTAGAATAAACTAAATATTCACAATTTTATTGAGTCTTGTAGAATGTTATTATTATTAATTGTGCACTGTTTAGCGTATATTAATTTTTAAACTGACAGTATTTTAGTATTTTAAAATAAATTTATATTCAAAGTGAAATTTAAAATGAAATGTAGGTTTTATGTAAAATATAGTTTTTATTGTTGTTGAAATTTATCGCTAAAATATTCGTCAATAGTGTAGTAGCTTTTGATTATCAGAAATTGTTTTAATTTATAGATAAAGATATTATTTTTATTTATATTTTTGATGTATTCCGGTAACTTATTGTATATTTTAATGGACATAACAAATGTACTTGAAGAGTGCATTTTCAATCGTGAAGTGGTTATGTTCAATCTGCTTTCATGTCTAAGTGCAATTTGTGTTTGGATATCTCCTCTTTTGATATAGAATTGGGGATATTTTCGTACAAATTTCAAGTATGTAGAGGCAGTATGGGAGGTATGTGTATGCAGGGTTAATATTTTTAGGTCTTTAAAGTGGGGTTTATAGGAGTCTGTATCATTGATACTTATTAAAATTCTAATCATTTTTTCTGTAGAGTGAATAATATAGGCGTATCTGTACTATTTCCCCATAGGATAACGCCATATTTGAGCCATGCAAATGCGTACGCGTAATATGTTACTAGTGCTGTTTTGAGGTCTGTTGTTTTCTTGATTTCTGGGAGAGCGTATGAAAACTTGGGTAATTTCGTTCTTACCTTTTGAATATATGATTTCCAATCTATGTGTGAATCTATGTCTAGGCCTAAAAGGGTGAATTTATTTACTGCTTCTAATTTTGATTCGTTGTATTTGAAATTTATACTTATAGGTATTTTTTTCGGGGGTGGAAAGTAATTATTTTTGTCTTATTGTAGTTAATTCCAATGTTGTGTTCGTTCATTCAGTGTGTTGCAGTGTCAAGTATAGAACTCAATTTTTGGTTTAAATTTATATTATTATCACATGGTGTTAAGATAGAGATATCATCGGCGAACGATACGCATGACTCATTGATGTGGTTAGGTTAGGTTTCGGGGATTCGGGGGGGGGGGGGGGCGAGGCGGGCCGGCACCAGCCGGGGGTTGCGGAAGGATCGTACGTTCCCGCGACCCCCGGCGTAGGTGTGAGATGAAACACCGGGGTGGTTTTTAGTCAGTAAGAGTCTGACAGACCCCGCCGCCCGCCCCAAGGCGGCGGACATCCACGAGGAGTTTCCAACCCGGGTACAAAAAAAAAATAAGATTTCGGGGATTGCGGAAGGATCGTACGTGCCCGCGACCCCCGGCGTAGGTATGAGATGGAACACCGGGGTGGTTTTTAGTCAGTAAGAGTCCGACAGACCCAGCAGGGTCTGTCGGACTCTTACTGACTGACTAATACTGACTCCGCCGCCCTGGGGCGGGTAGCAACCCGCCCCAGGGCGGCGGACATCCATGAGTATTTTACGCCCCGGCAACAAAAAAAAAAAAAAAGGAGATCGTTAATGTAAACAAGGAATAGCAGGCACCCTATCACACTTCCTTGTGGTATAAAAGCGTTTACTGGCATGTTTTGGGATCGAATTAATTCTATTTCTTTTGATTTATGATTGTAATGTTCAATTTCTACAATTTATTCTCTGTTCTTTAAATAATTGTACCCCTTAAAATATGTTATCTTTATTCTTGTCTCATGGCTTATTAGCAATTGTATTGTTCTCGTATCTAACACTATAAATAAGAAATTCAGTATATCGTGAGTGAATATACCTTGTAAGACTGGTTTCTTTTTATTTCAGTACGACCTGGTAATTCCCTAGCACTTAATTTAGGTAGCTCACCTAGGCCTGGGCGTGTGCGTCCGAAATCTAAAAGCATCTCCGCGAGAGTGCGCCTGAGCCTCAAGCAGAGCCACGCGGTAATAACTTTTTAAGATTTTAAAGAAAATTATTTATTATGCTATTGAAATAAAGGGCTTTTATGTTGTCTACGACGTCGTTTTATTTATAGTTTATAATAATGTGATGGAAATGAAACCTCAAAGATGTGTGTTTTCTTGTTAGGCTAAATATCAAAATCAAAATAAACCAATATTTGAAGATCACATTCATGACATAATATTGTGTTAAATCAGAATTTCGCCGATTTAGTATACTTTTGCAGACGCTGTGTGCATTGCAAATATTATTACCACAGTGTGAATTGTCTCACTGTTACCTTATGTGATATTTGTATTATCAATTTGATGTTAACAATCAAGAAGAATTCTATTCTTGGAAGACGGGGAATATCACATCCTCCAGTATCACGTATAAATGTAAGTAGATTGATGAAATAACGTCAGAACAAGACTGATCTTTCGACAAGATGGGGAAACTTATTGTTTTTGTTTTCGCTCTGACTGTCTTTACAGCTCGATGTGCTGTTATTAAAAATGAAGGTACCTATTTAATTTGAAATATTTTCCTTAAAACACTTTTCTAGTAAAATAATATTTCACGTGTGCATAATTCGTAGCAAATTAATATGAAAATAGATGCAGACTGTCTACATGTCCAAATAAACTTGTAATTTGGTATTCATAAATATGAATTAAGGTAGTTCAGATATCATCAGTCAGTCAGACTCCTATATAAAATGGATCCTAACTATATACTTTTATTTTCAGACGTCCACAAGCGTGTAGAACGTTCGCCGTGCAGCACATGTGGCGGCCCACCTGGACCCCCACCATTCGGTCCACCAGGCCCGCCGCCATTTGGTCCACCTCCACCCCCACATCGAGGATCAAGATATTTCCACACCGCTCATTGGACTGGACTGGCTGACAATGGTCTTCAACGAGGAGTATTCAGTGGAGCAGCAGCAGCCACTGGTGATGCTAACCAGGCTGCAGGAGAAGCATTCTCCCTAGCTTCTAGCGGGGCCACCGCAGATAGTGGTTCAAAACTGGAAGGCCAGTCAACTGATTTAAAAGGCGGACAATCATCACAATTCGGCACTAGTGCAGGTCTTGGAGCCCGATCTTCGGGCGGCTATGGCTCTGGTGGCTCTGCTTCTCACTCCTTAAGCAGTTCAAGCTCACAGTCATTGAATGCTGGTTCTCAATCCTTGGCTGGCTCCAATGCTCAAGGTTCCGGTGGATTTGGTGGACAATCATCCACTGGTGCCGACTCTCAGTCTTCTAATGGGTTTGGCGGCCAATCTTCTTCTGGATTAAATTCCCAATCTGCAAGTGGTTACGGCGGCAAATCTTCTGGCGGTTATGGCGGCCAGTCTTCTGGAGCTTTCGGAGGTCAGTCTTCAGGAGGATATGGTAGCAAATCTTCTGCTGGAAGCCAATCCGCTTCCGGCTCAAATTCCCAGACTTCAGGCGGCTATGGTAGTCAATCTTCAGGCGGCTATGGTGGTCAATCGTCAGGAGGCTACGGCGGCCAATCGTCTTCCGGCTCCAAGTCCCAATCATCAGGCGGCTACGGCGGTCACTCCTCAGGCGGTTACAGAGGTCCATCTTCATTGGCCTACGGTAGCCAAACTTCAAGCGGTTACGGTGGACAGGCTTCTAAGGGCTATGGGGGCCAGTCGTCTGGTGGGTACAGCGGCCTATCTTCTGCTGATCAGCCTTCTGGTGGCCAATCTTCCGGCGGATATGGCGGTCAGTCTACTGGAGGCTACGGTGGCCAATCTGGAGGTGGAAGTAACAGCCAGTCAGCACATGCTGAGAAAAAATTCAACTATAAAGAATCTCACCACTCGTACCACAGTGGAGGTAAAAACCAAGGAGGCTTCAATTCACAATCTGAAGGCCGAGGTTTTAGCGGTGAACAGCAATCGGGAGGTGGTGTTGGATCCGGTAGTAATGCCAAAGCAGGCCAATTTGAAACCCAACAAGTTGAACAAGGAAACAGCCACAATGTTGGCTCATTTGAAAGTGGCCAGCAGTCTGCTGGAGGTATTGGCGCTTCCAGTGGAAGTGGGGCAGGCTCTGGCCCTGGTGGTAGCGGAGCTGGCTACGGATCAGGTGGTTCTGGTGGAATCGGTTCCGGTGGGTACGGCTCCGGTGGCTACGGCGCTGGTTATTCTGGATCCAAAGGTTCATCTCAATCAGCTCTTAACGGCGCCCTTGAACTAGCTTCCCAAGGCCTGCAGACAGCAGGTCAACAGCCAGCCGGATGCAGCACTTGCGGAAAGAGCAACTACGCTTTAAGTAATGCTAAGAGCAGAAACGGAAACGCCATCGCTCTTTCCGTAAGCGGTTAGATTCCATGACGTACCTGAAATGATGGAGGTTACACAAATTATATTGATTGACAATTAGTACCTAATAATACTTAATTAACACATTGTTATTTTAATAATTAAGATGTTATTTTTTGGTCTGCGTTTTTATGTAAATATTGCAAATGATATTGCTACGTAATAAATACTTATATGCATGAAATTATGTTATTTTTTATTTAAGAATAGAATAGAAAACTTATATTTCAGGCAGGATCCCATTGAGTTAGTAAAAATTTTACGTGTTAGTAGGATACAGACGGATATACTTACAATTAAAATTCAACGTGGAGCTGCATCCACCTCCGCAACATCGGGGAATTTAACTGATCTACGCACACATTGAGACGACATCCAGGGCTTAAACACCCTTTCTGAATAAGATACAGTGTCCATCCACTGTACATTGTTCATTATTTTGTCATAGAACATAAAAGGAAGTAAAAATCAAAATGATGGTTCAAAATCAAAATATTTTATTTCACATAAACCTACATGGGCACTTATGAAACGTCAGAATATATGTAGGTGCACAGTTCCAATTGGTCATTTCCTATGGAAAAGAGCCAGCAAGAAACTCCATGGTTACTCTTTTTAAAAATAATTGGCTTTTACAATGTTTTCAAATTACAGTAGGTATGGGGAGGACTGTGTAGGCCTGTCAACAAGTACCAGGTACTGGATAAAATAAAAAATGGTCTACAGGTCTAAAGTCTACAAGGCATACAAAGTCCTCACATTTACAAAATAAGAATCTATCAAAAGGATAAATAAAATATAAAAACCTACTAAAACCAAGTGATATGATTGCCATTACAACCACTAACCTCTTTATTTGAAAAATTAGCATATAATGTCAAATAATAACAAGATTATGTCAAAAAAGTATGTAAAAAAAAATAAACATCGTAATTTGAGAGCAGTTAATAGATATTTACATAGTTATGCCGTTAATGAGGTGCCAGGGAAGCCACATGTGCAGAAGGAATTATTGCCAAACTACCATGTCTTCAACGTAGTCATATCTACGTAATAATATGCTTTTTTGATAAGGACATGTTTAATGAGGGTTTTGAACTTTCCATCGCTAAGTTCTGTAACCGGCTTTGGCAACATGTTATAAAATCGGATGCTATTTACAAGAAATGATTTGCTAGTTTTAGTTAATTTAAATTTAGGTACCTATCACAATTTCATTTTTACTACGTGTATTTATATTATGGAATTCGCTTCTTATTTTGAAAAGTTTTAAGTTTTTGCGAACATACAAACTACTTTCTAAAATATAAAGAGAAGGCAGAGTTAGTATATCAATTTCTTTGAATTTGATTCTAAGAGACTCGCGAGGACCCATTCAATAGAATGCGCGGATTGCCCTCTTTTATAAAATGAATATTGAATCTACGTCAGCTGCCGATTCCACAGCAGAACACCATAAGATATAATACTGTGGAAATAAGCACCTAAAACCTAGCTGTGGCTATATCTGTCAACTGCCTTATTTTTCTTACTGCTTAAGCAGCTGAACTTAATCTACTTGATAGAGCAAAACTCAAACTCAAAGCATTTATTTCAATTAAACCAATTACAGGCACCTTCAATCAATAATGTACTATTATTTTTATATAAAGAGTAATAATTTGGAAACTAGCATAGTTATAGACAACCTATACCAACCGATATTGTTACGGAAACTGTATTTGTAGGAATTACTTTAGATTCAAAATTACAAAGGCGCACACATTTTAGAGCTCTAGATTTTAAGCTCTAGATTAGAATGTAACCTTAGTATTTTGATTTAAAAGAGCCGCCTTCCGTCGTGATTTCATTTGTTTTTTTTTCTTCTCCAGCCTATAGGCATTCTCTGTTGAATATACCCTGAGTTGGTATAATGTAGGTATGTATATATTATATGAGATTATGAATAGCAAGTAATGTGATACATACTCCCGGACTCCTATATCGAACCACACTGCCTACTTTTTATAGAAGTCTGTGGCTTTTTAAATGGTCGTGAATTCGAACAATGCCGACCCGAAAATGATTTTTTTATTCTTCTTTATTTTGATGTTTTAGGCCTTTATACCTCACACAGCATCCGAGAGTGTATTATTTATTTACTTTATTTCTTACAGCTAGGATACAGGTAGTTGACAGTAACTGTCAACTGAAAGGTCAATTAAGAGTTTTCACTGACAATATTATTATACTATAGGTACTATGACTGTGTCAGGGCTGATTTTTCAATTATCTGATAACTTTATTCGACGAAAAATTTTGATAGTTATTTCATACAAAAACTGTCAAACGTCAATTTTATTCTTCGAATAAAAGTTATCTGGCGAAAGTTTATGCCATAAATATTTATACACAGTTATTATTGAAATGAAATTGACAAGCATCCTTACTTAGGTAATCACACTATCCTACTAATATATTATACTACATAAAGCTCGATTAATATTATAAAGGCGAAAGTTTGTGTGTGTGCGTGTGTGTGTTTATATGTTTGTCACTTCTTCAAGCTCAAACGGCTTGACTAATTATGATAAAATTTTGTATAGAGGTATCTGACACCCTGGATTAACATATAGGCTACTTTTTATACCGATATTCCCACGAGATCGACATTTACGCGGGTGAAACGACGGGGCGCAGCTAGTATTATATAAATGCGAAAGTGGGTAAGCAAACTCTCAACTTTTTATTTGTTTTTATCTAGTGTATTGTGTGTCTTATTCTGTGCTAAATAAATGTATTTTCTTTCTTTCAACGGATTTGAATGTTTGTCATACATTCATTTATGTTACCATTTACTCGTATGTACACACATATATACACAGACACGAAAAAAAAACAGAACAGAAAAATAGGTACAGTGCGTGCCACGTAAGAAGAGACTTGACCCCGCCTTCCCCGCTCTTTCCGCCGCCCCTATGACGTCCGGTCCCGGTCCGCACTCAGACCTCATACCGCTAAGGATACCTAAAATCGCGTTCTGCGCATGTCAGACCACGTGGTGTGTCAAGTCTCTTCTTACGTGGCACGCACAGTACAAAGGTGATGCTTATTTCATAAGAAATCTCTTCCAGCATAACTGCGATAGGACAATAAATAGAGAGATGTAGACAGCGTGTGAAAGAGTAAAGGAGACAAAAAGTAATAATACATAAAATCGAAAAACAATTCAATAATAAAACTAAACAAGTATTATAAGAATATACTTACATACATACAAATAAACATACATACTTCTTAAATAAATATAACTAGAATGTTAATAAATATTATAAGAAATCAAAAAAATAAATACATAGGTACCTACACAACTATGATAAAGTGGAAAGATAGTGTTCTTTTACTCTTCTTTTAAAAACTGCAATAGTTTGGCAGTCCCTAATTTCAGGCGATAGTGAATTCCACAGCCGCACCGCGTGCACTGTGAAGGAGTGTGACATGTGGCCATGACCTGGATTAGTTAGGAGGATATAAGATGCTTTTTTATCCTGGTAGTATGTTCCTGTGGGACAATTCCCGACCTCCACGCGGGCGAAGCGACGGGCAAGCTGGTTAGATAAAAAGACTTTCAGTTTTATGACGTCCAGGGCCCCCTAATCTAACAATTCGACTGCATGCTTGCATGGTAACCATTGACCATACTATATTATGTAAAATGTTCAAACCCAACAGTTTTAATTGCAGTTGCTTCTTTTAATTGTGGTTTTCCCACAAAAATATGAGAACAGGACGGGCTCGTGGCCAGCCGTGGCTAATTAACAGCCATACGGGTCGATCGTACAAGGTAAAGGCTCCTTCAAACAGGCGCGACACGCGACAAAATCGCGCGCGACACAAAGGCACCGCAAGTCGCGCAACGAGCGGTGCCTTTGTGTCCCGCGCGCTTTTATCGCGTGTCGCGCCTGTTTGAAGGAGCCTTAAAGCTACGCTAACTGCCATCGGACCGTGGATTCTTCTCCTTCTTCTTTATGAGGCTCGACTTACACCTTTCCACTTGGGTTCGGAGACGGTTCAGGGACTTTCAAGTGGACCACGGAAGGTTACAACCTGCAGGAAGATGCTCGTTTGGTGGTAGATAATGAGTAGGTGGGGAAACGGTATCTTGTCATAGTTTGCAACGGACGTCGACTGGATAACCTGGTAGAGACCTAGAGCTGTCGATTTGTTTTATATTAGAAAAACGTAGTCGGGGAAAAATAAATAAGGAAATGCTCCAGGATATACGAAAACCTGGGCAAAGTTGAACACTTGCACAATAAATATGGAAATCCGCGAAAATTGATCTAAATCAATGTTACTTACATCATCAAACCGGACGTGAATGGAAACGTACAAACAAGGGTAAAATATATAAAATTAGGCTGGATACAAACCATCAAATGAAAAGATCGATAAAGGCTGTCCATACGTTCATTGCTCTAATCACACGTTGTGCAGATGTGCAAAATTTCAAGTTCCTAGTCCCCATACTTTCGACTGGACGAAAATTTTAGGGCCCGTTCACGCGTACCACAATCACACCACAGCGCAGCGACAAAATGTGGGCAAGCGCGCAGCGTGCGTGACACGTGTGGATAGTGTCGCCGCAGTTCTGGCAGTTGCGGTGTGGTAATCATAAAATATCGATGTGGTTGCCAGAACTTGCGGTGTACCTTGCGGCTAGTGTTTGCAGATAAACAGATCGACTCCGGCTTTCGTAGAGGAAGATGTCGATGCAAAGTTGTGTATGCGATGTGGCTGGTTTCACTGGTAGTGCGTTGTGCCTGCGACGTGGCCTTAATGTGTTCGGTATCGCCCATACAATTGATTTTGACGGCCAAATGTGGCCCGTGTGAAAAAAATTTAATTTTCATACAAATTAGCGCCCGTCCACGTGTTGTCCTTGTGTTGTGGATGTGATGTTGTTGTGGCACGCACGATGACATATCAAGTATCCAGTATAAGCTGACTTCTCATTGTACGAAAACCCTATAAAATGCGAGGTCAGCTAAAATTGGAAAAGTATAGCTTGTTGTGTCGTCGTGTGTACGTATGATCGGGACCTTATGTAAAATTTGTAGTGAAGGTTGGGGTTTTATGTTATTTATGCATAGGGTGAAATATAAACTGCACTTAGAACTTTATTCTTCACCACATGCTCGTGGTGAGAAGAAGAAAGAAATAAAGAGCATGTGACAAGAACATTGTAAAGAAAAAATGAAGCTGGCTGTAAGAAACGAGGTACGCCAAAGCAAAGATGGATGGATTTTCTGAAATGTAGAAAATGAATTCTGAAATGACGGCTTGAGGTGTAGAAGAAAAGAAAGTGCTATAGTGTCACTAAATATATTCAGATTAAGGGCACGGAATGATGATTGTACACCACATAACATAGGTAAAAATCTTCAATGAAAACTGACAAGCTTTCTTGATCGTGTGCAACCATCCTAAATCAAACACGCTACTGGGATTCACCAAAACCACACAAGTTTTCACACAAACCATCCAAGTTGTCACAATCAATTAAAGTTAACATGTGAAAATGAGTTTTCGTGGTATTTCTCGAAGCATATATTTAATATTGATCTACCGAGCATATAAAGATGTAATATTGGAAAAATTAGTTCATAACAAATCGACAAAATGTGGCGAATAGGTGTATTGTTAGTAGCAACTGCTTTGATAGAATTCTCAACCGCTGATGTAAAACGTAAGTTCTGTTGTAACTTAACTCAGATAGCCTCATTACAGATTATATTTGGGATAATTTAATTTTGGATATTAGTATTATGTTTTCGTCAACTTTTTCTTCAAAGTTACTTGAGCATAAAATCTAAAACATTCCTGTTGGTATGAATAATAAAATCTGTTGAATCCTTCAGCTAGATGCTACAGAATCTGGACTATTATTTGAAATGGTTTTTCTCTAATTAGTTAAATCCGGCCAAAGTTTTCTGAAGAAAACTTGATTCATATCAATAAGAATCAACCTCAATGGCTCCTTAATCACAATTTTTACCTTTCCAGCTACGGAGGGCCTCCTGCTCCAGCGGCTAAAGCGTTCACCTAACTCCTGCGACAGCTACGAAGACTACGGACCACGTCGGCGGTACTGGTCACCTCCGCCACAACCGCCCCCGCCGCCATTCTGGCACCAACCGCGTGGCCCACCCCCGTATTGGCCACCACCGCCTCACCATCACCACCATCGATTCGAAGAGTTAGCTGATAATACGTCGAAAGGAGAGGAGCCATGTTCCACATGTGCTGGAGGCAATGGTGCTTCGTCTTCACTCAGTAATGCTATGAGTGAGAATGGGGACGCTATCGCAGTAGCCATTGCTAAAGCCAGTCCTAAAGCCAGTCCAAAAACGTGAGGCGATTATAGGAGGTTATAAATACAAGTCTGTTTAGTTCGTAAATAAGGTTGTGTTAGAAAGAGCAAATAAAAAACAAGTGATAGGAACATTGTAAAGACAAATGAAACTAGCTACAGGAAACGAAGTCTGAAATGAAGAAAGTGAATTCTGAAATGACGGCTCATCATGCTCATTTGTCTCATATTTTTCTTGGAAAAATATATGAGATATTTTGAGTTCTTTTTGCGCTAAATAAGATAAAATAGCAAAAGATGGAAAGCACTTTGTTATCTAGAATGTATTTTATAAGTTGTTATCAATAAAAGTTGTCAAGACCTGAATTCGTTTTAAACTGACAACCAGTCTTACCAAGGGGTATCCTATTACCTAGTAACTGGGTTGTGGAGGTCAGATAGGCAGTCGCTACATTTAAAATACTATTCATCTGCATCCGGTTAGACTGGAAGCCGACCCCAACAGCATGGTTGGGAAAAGGCTAGGCAGATGATTTTGACGACCTGAATTCGTTTTAAACTGTATATAATTTTGTTACTGTTATAAATATTGTGAAATGTCCATTGCTAGGAATTAAATATTGAAAAATATGTGCATTTTTTTCGGAATTGTTTTTTAATTCCTCTTATCATAATTAATTCAACCAATATAATAATTATGTACATACATACAAACGACCTAGATGTTGACCCGGTGACAATTTACATACTTAGACAAAATGAAATGCGATTTTTATTTAATTTACATGAAGCTGTAAGGAGAAAGTCGTAGGTAACACAATCGCGCTGATTCCGTGCGATTTAAATAGTAGTAGGTACCTAATATAATAATTATTATTACTGTTGTTGACAGTTGGGACTTGGGAGTGCAGTGACGCTCAGCGGTAACGGCCACGACTTAACGACTTGTAGGTCGTAGGTTCGATCTCAGTCAGCCGTTTTAATTCATTTTATTTTATTTATTTATTCAGTTTCGGACAACAATACAATCCATCTTGTTAGTGAAAAAATACCTTATAAATAATGTTAGTAATCTATACCTACTTATAATAAATCTGTAGAAGTGAAAATTCTGTACATTGAAAATGTCAAAAAAATAAATGGCAGGGGGTGTTACTATACCGACACCGAACCCAAAAATGTGATTAAAAAAATTTTTGTCTGTCTGTCTGTCTGTCTGTCTGTTTGTTCAGGCATCACGCAAAAACTACCGGTTAGATTACGATGAAACTTGGTATAATTATTCTTTAATATCCTGGGCACCACACTGGGTACTTTTTATCCCGGAAAAGTATATACAACAAAAAACAAACTTAATTTTGCGGTTCGATCCCTAGACCCGATTACTGTACCAACCGCAAATAATAAGTTTGTCGTAGGTTACGTCACCCGCAGTGAAGTTCACTAAGGGGCGCTGCACACAGGCGGCGGGGCCAATGTCCTGACCCGTCACAGGGGGACCAAGGGTGCCCAGACACGGGGTCGTCTGGCGCCCATGTGCTGATTTGGTCCCTGGGGTGGTCACGGCGTGCTATGTGTTCTGGTGCGCCGGTGATGGGGAGTACTCCCCAGAGGAGGGTCCGGCAACGGACAGCCGCGGCGGGTTCACGGATGAGTGCTAACGCGTGCCCGTGTTCCCGCCGTAAGCGGCAGAGGAGGACACCGTGGAGTTTTAGTGGGTTAGAGTCCCACATAACTGCACTATCTCCCCGTGGTAGTGCAGTATGCGTGAGCATTTCTCCACGATAAAAAAAAAAGGGGCGCTGCACACGGCTAAGATACTATAATATTTTATCTTAAGATAGGTACAATATCGCTCGCCATACAATTCAATGGACTATCACACACGACGAAGATAATAAATAATATTTCATATTTTCGTATCTTAAGATGAATTTGTAAATACTAATAATAAAGCAGAAGAGTTTGTTTGTCTGAACGCGCTAATCGGTCGGATTTTTCTCGGAGTCGATTTTAAAAAATATTTTAACATTTGCTAGCCTAATTCTTGAGGAAGGTTATGTAACATCACGCTATAACCCTTAGGATCCGAGCAAAAAGAATAAAAGTCAGAAAGATCGCTAAGCGAAAACGAAGTGACAGCGCGGGCAGGCGATGCGATGCGATGCGACGGCGTGGGTCGGAAACAAGAAATTACACGCGGACGAAGTCGCGGGCAGAAGCTAGTACAAAATAAAACACACAATCAGCACCGGCAACACCAAGGCAAGTTCCTCAAAGAACGATCAAACCATAGATCAGCTACCTAGCTGAAAATGCTCCTCACACAATGCCTCAAAACAGGGTACTAAGGACGCCACTACTTTCAGGATACTATTGTTACTGACCCGCACTCGATGCATCAGTGAAGCAACTTTTTTGCGTATGACTGCATGAACACCGTCAGTTCGGTTTAGCGAAAACATCTCTGATGCACTACAGAAACGGAGCAGTCCCAATGGCATCCTAAAAACATTATTATATTGGACGCATGAGGCATCTAGCGATCTTTTGGCGTAGCTGACCCACAGACACCCCGCACACAGACCCAACTTTTACTTTGTGAAACTTTAGCCGTTTTACTTTGTGTAAATTATTTCATGACCACTGCTCTCAAAACCGTGAAGGAAAACATCGTGAGGAAACCGGCATGTCCTAGAACCAAAAAATCGGAGATATGTGATATCTAGCAACACGCACTGGACCCTCGTGGTGGACTATGGCCCGCTCCCTCTCACGGAGAGTAGGCCTGTGTCCCAGCAGTGGGATCGTTAGAGGCTGATTAGGCTATTGTTGTTGACAAACGCTAGGTTACAGATTCCCAAAAAAGAGTTACTTCCATTCTAGTCTACTTTTCGAAATGGCTGTAAAATAAATGTTACTTGTTTTCAAACCAAGAGTTCGATGGTACTGGGTACCTACCTACTCCCTACCTGCTGTATAGGTTAGAGAACTGATGCAAATAAAAAAAAACAAGTACACACTACCAAGAATTAAAATGCTAAAGTACTGTATTAACCCCTTATGAAAACAGCAAGTAAATGGTACAAATTAAGTTTGGTATGACCATTGTTAGGTTAGTGACAGCCAACCACCGTTTTTTAAATGCCACTTTCCTCACGGCAACTGAACTTAAGACCTTTTTACACTGTAAACAATAAAATTAAGTCAAAAAAAGCGTGAAATACTAGTTGCCCGTTAGATTCTGGCAATCAATAAAATCTCACACTTTGGGGTTTTTTTAGAAAAGTGCTAATAGGTAGTATTGTGAAGTCTTGTATTTTATGTTGTTGACCGTTGTAATTTATTAGCATTTTATGGGTTTTATCAATTTTATTACAACTGCATTTTATTCTTAGGAGATGTTCGTATGTTAGCACTCGCCCATTCTCCCAATAAAATGTTAGGTAAATGGAATACTTATCTAGATTTTTACATAATTTATTTATTTTATGAGATTTTAATAAATTTTATATGTTTATGGTCTCAGTAGATGTCTAGGTGCTTTACATTGTGTGGGCATAATTACAATCTACTGAGCCATTCAGATGGATATATTTCATCTACTTAGTAAGGAAGGACTAGAACAGGGCCGTCTTTACCCGGGGGTGCAAGGGGTGCGTAGCACCCAGTCGCAAGGTCTTAGGGGGCGCAAACCGATCAGATCATCAGTAATCACTCTTTATAACCGCAACGCTCCAGCGCTGTAACCGCACGTCACCGCCTCGAAAAAATCCCTTGGAAAAAATTGGTGGAAACCATCTTAAAAATGGAACACACAATTTAAGTTAATTTCTTTTTGTTGGCAAGGGGGGCGCAAGCTGATTTTCGCACCCCGGCGCCTAATATGGTTAAGGCGGCCCTGGACTAGAAGACGAAGTGTCGGTCGTCCGGCGGCGAGATGGGCGGACGATATTGTTGCCATCCCGTGTAGAACCCGGATGAGGCTGACGCAGGAGCGTGGAGATTGGCACAAGAAAAGAGGGGCCTTTGCTCATCAGCCAGTGTAGTTGGGATGTGGATGATGATGACAACGTAGTGTAGTTGATTATTTATTGATCTTTTCCCCATATTCTCTTCGCATAGCACCAGTTGCTTAAGAGCGTTTACGCCGTACGGCATTTCATACAAACTTTCAAGGCCTTATTTTTCGAAATGAATGAACCGATTTTAATGAAACTTTATACGCATAAGCAAAGGTCTAAAAAGTTAGTTGAGAACATTTTCGAAATGTCGTATTTAAAAAAAGATAACTGGAAAACTCAGTTTCTATGGAAAATTTAAAATCGGTCTAATTTGGCTGTAACACTATTTTTCGAAAATGTTCTTAACTAACTTTTTAGACCTTTGTATCCTGCTTATGCGTATGGCGTTTCATTAAAATCGGTTAATTCATTAAAAAAAACACAAATTGAAAATCGTCAAGTTGGCAAAAGTCACCCTTGTGCTAAGTCTTGCGCAAACCATGCGGTTACTAAAGAGGTACATGGTCATATTTTCGGTTATCCCAAAGCCAAGTTAATTAAAGGTGTATCACTTAAATAAACACATGTACGTAAGCCTTGGTGGTGTTGCGAGTAGAAACTTTTATTACAACAGTTTTATTACTCACCTGTCCGAAGAGTAAGTTCAAGTTCATTATAAGTAAGCAAAGTCGAGGCAAATATACCCACAGTTATAACTTTAATTGTTTTTTAGGGTTCCGTACCACAAAATTAAAAAAACGGAAACTTTTTTTTTAAACCCTTATCTAGGATCATTCGTGTGTCTCTCCGTCCGTCTGTCACAGGCAGCCAATTTGCTCCGAATCTAATAGACCGATTAAGTTGAAATTTGGTACACATATGAATCTCTGTGAATCAAACACAAAAGTGTAACGTAAATAAATGAATTTTGAATATGGGGGCCAATTGGAAATTTTAAAAACGTTTCGCAACGCAGGGTGCTTTCTCTTGAATTTAATTCCGATAGATCGACATTGGAATTGTGACGTTTCGTACTCTTGAGTTCGATGCTAGCGCCAAATGGTTTTTAAATTGGGTGTCCATTCTGGGAAACTACTTGGAATTGTGATCATCGGGCTGGGCGTGGTGTAAAAAGTACTCTTGAGTGTATTTTGACAGCTGTGTATTGAGTCAGTATTGCGTTGGAATAGTTTGTTGATTGTGATTTTTCCAATAACAAAAGTGTGGCTTTTTAGAAGTTGTTTTGCATTTTAAGTGGTTGTCTGTGGGTTATAAGAGTATAATATGGCACTATAAGCAGTAACATACAGTGTTTTAGGTAATTTCCATAAAAAAAACTGAAACAAAGACGAGGTGAGCGTCGGAAGATGCGTTACCTATACGAACAAAGCGTTTTCTCTGAATGAATAAGAATTTAAAGCAAATTATAGAGTGAGCAAGGATTTTATTCCTCTTTCGATCCTAATAACATTATTATTCTATCTCTATGCAATAAAATCTTTCTAGAACATTGACTTACTCAAATCGATCTTCGGCATGTTTTCATTATACAAAATTCTTTCTATCTCTAAAACCCGTCGACCGATTTACATAATTGAAACTAGAATATTAGTATTAAAGATAATCCTCTCATTTGACACTAAAATTTCCCAAATATTCCTATAAACAAAAAACCTCGTTTTCAAGTTACGTAATCTACATCTACACTAATATTATAAAAAGGAAAGATTTGTATTTTTGTGTGTATGTTTGTAATGAATAAACTCAAAAACTACTGTGCCGATTTAAAAAAATTCTTTCACCATGAACACAAAAACCTGCACAGCATAGTTTCCTTTAGACCCACACTAATAAATAGCTACTTGTCACCGATTAATTTGTAAGGAAAGGCAAAATAAGCTCGTGATATATCCATAATATTAGGTACATCGATTTAAATTGTCTGGTGATAAACAGTTCTTTGATATATTGTCATAATATTTTGTGATTTATGTTGAAATAGTTTTAATATTTAAATGTGTTATAATGTAATAATAACAAAAAAAATCTCGTCGGTCTAGCGGTCGCAAGGTTTAATGATCTTTTGAATTTATAGAAAACTTTCTCAAAAATAAATCTTTCACCAATTTCTAACCACTTCGTTCGAAAGCATTGTTCCCTATGAGATTTCAAATGAAGCAACAATGATTTTTACTACTGGCCACTGAAGAAAAAAACGTAACAGACTATGTTGGTTCGGCCTACGCTATCCCAATCAAAAATCGTAGACGCCCATCATAGTCGTAACGGTTAAAAAAGGCTCATAATTTACTTTTTCGCAAGCAGGATAGTTAAGATTATATCCATTTTGGCGGCTCGTATAATTTAAAATCTAACATATGTATTTAGAAAAAATTACTTGTAACACGCCATAATAAAGTCATAAAAATAAATGGTATGTGTGTATTAGGAGTTCATAATAACCAGTTAGTTTGATTTATACAATTAAGTACTACTTTCGGAACTAATTGACGGAACTGGTAAACCGCCGGTTTTGAAGACCCTTCCTCAAAGACCATGACATAGAAACAATGTTGAAAATTGTTTTTTAATACAGTTGCTCAAAAAGTGGCGTATTGCAGGGACGTATAGCGTTCGGGATGTGGGCTATTACATACTCGTGCTTTTTTTTTACCTTTCCCGAACTCGTGCGTTCTCTTTCCCAACTGTCAAAATAATGTCCATTAAAAAGAAAAACCAACCATGAAGTTTTTACTAAAAAAATTCATAGAAGTTTTTATGATTCATTGAATGCAAATACGTATATTTCTAAAAAGAAGCTACTAATTTGTTTCAATATTAGATTTAATGATTTGATTGAATGAGTTAGGTTAGGTTTCATTTCATTTCATCTCATTAAATTTCATTTTCATTTCATATCAATAAAAAAATTCTACTGAAGGCTTGGCTGTATGGGCATAGTTCCCTTTGCCTACCAGAATGGATGAAGAAAAAAATCTCTGCTTATATTTTACGGTTGGCGCCATTAGTTAGTTGAGTTTATTGTGTTTTTATTATTTTATTAAATTGCTTAATTTTTTCGCAACTGTATTAAAAATAGTCGTTCAGTACACGTGCGAAACCGTCATTGCAACTTGTTCCGACTGTCAACCCTCGCTTTCGGCTGCGCCTCGGCTCGGGTAGACATTTGTCGGAACTCTTTGCAATGACAACCTTTCCGCACTTGTAATGAAATATACTAATGTAGGTTGTACTTACTTGTAATTTCACCGTTATGATCTTCGCCGAATGGTTATGAGGGGACGGGGCTTGCGAGGAATTTGAAAAATAGGTATTTGAAGAAACTATTGCCATCGCCTTACCTCAAGTCTGCCCCCGTAGTGTGATATGGACAGCTGCAGCTCAGATCGAAATTATCACAAACACTTTGACGAGATTGACGTTTCGTATTCCTCTTTTTTCTCCTCGAAAACTGAGCCGATTCAATTATTTTTTACATTAATATTTTCAGAAAGAGTATGTTTAGGTTCCTACATTTTTTTTTTATTTTGGTTCCTATCTTTTTTTTTATTTATTTTAAAAGCTTTTAATTAATTAAAAAATTTAAAAAATTTTAATTAGTCTGGTAATCCTCTAATTACGGCGGTAAAAATAAGGCATTTTTTGTAAATTTTAAGAGGGTCATATTTTCTTTACTAATTAATTGCTGAAAAAAATAAAATGACAGACATACAGCAGAGACCTTGATTTTATTTAAAAAAAATTTGCTCTAGATGCATCATTCAGGAAGAAAAAAGGGGAATATATTTGTATGGAGAATCGCACGCCCTGTTCCCTCGGATCAGATTACTTGGTGTGCGATTGGATAAGCCTATGTCCTCCATCTGGGTATTGCTTCAGGCTGATGTTGATGATAGTAAGCTGGAAGAGATTTCTTTAAAAATAAGCATCACCTTTGACCGTATTTTCTGCTCCTTTATTTTTGTCTATTTATGTGTGTACAGAAGAGGTTAAATAAATAAATTAAATTAATATTATTGAGCGTCAAATCCACAAACATTTCTTCACCGTTAAGTATTAAAAACGAATGCAAAATGTGAGCAAGAGCAGCACACAGCACAGCAGCTGACATAGAAACAGTACGGCAAACCGTTCATCGAGACTAAGCTAAATACATGAAACTTACCACTTATTCACATTTCTCTCAAATCCATTAAAAAACTATATTAATAAGAAAGAATCACTAAACAGTGTAAAAACCTGTCATATAAAACGAATGCTGTTTTAACATATAAGATATTTATTTATCGAGATTAGTATACATTTGTCGCCTTATTGGGAGAAAAATTCTATTAATACATTTGATATTTTATATAGCTGGGGTGTTTTTTTTTTGTGAATGATGTTATTTATTTGAATTATGTGATTTATGAAAATATGCTAAGGATTGTCACACACACAATTTATGGATAAACAAAATCGACGAATTAATTTAATGAAAACAAAGATATACATATATATTAAATTAATGAACCGATTTTAATGAAACTTCATACGCTTAAACAGGATACAAAGGTCTAAAAAGTTAGTATATAACATTTTCGAAATGTCTTATTTAAAAAAAGATAAGTGAAAATCTCTGTTTCTATGGAAAATTCAAAATCGATCTAATTTGGCTGTAACACTATTTTTTGAAAATGTCCTTAACTAACCCTTTAGACCTTTGTATCCTGCTTATGCGTATGAAGTTTCATTCATTTCGACAAACAAGGACTTGAAAGTTTGTATGAAATGCCGGCGTAAACGCTCTTAAGGTCTTGCTAATAAAATAATTACTTAATTAGATGCAGATTGCAGATCATACCTACATATGTAAATAGACGTATGATACACTTGACGTCGAACTAAAAAGGACTTTAGCATCAACATCCGAGTAAAATCTTATTATCAACGCGGAGGTCAGTTATGCACCCACGCAGAACCTCGCCACTAAATTTATGAGCAAAATACATGTTTATGCAAAATCTTTAATGAACTAGGAAACATTTTATTTAAATGCTTCCGTTTTTATGCCTATTAAGGGTAACGTTTTATTGTATATCTAAATAAATAACCTCATAAGAAGAGAGAAAAGGCAATAATTTTAATAACCGTCATTCCGTTTATTATAACGTTACAGTTTTATGAATTGTTTGTCGGAGGCAAGTGCCAAAGGCGATCGATGATTTATAATGTACTTACTTTTATTTCTACTGAACCCTAAAAATGACAGCGAAATAACACTCTTATTTAAAACCTGTGTTATTGCAGAATAACTGTACAGATGTACGATAAAGCACCATCTGTCAGATAAGAATTGTTGAACAAAAACAGCTATTTATTTTGGAGATTAATTGGAGTTTCTGCGAGAAATGTGCCACTTAATTAATTACTTCTAAGTATACATGTTAATTACATTATATTTTATGATTTCAACATGTTAGTTTACGATTAATATACTAGGACAGGGTTCCTTATGATGATAGTAATCACAATTTCTCACAATGAAAGTCTATGAATTTGTGACTTTTTTCATTCATTATTTGAACTTCCATAGAGGAATCTTATGGCTAAGTAATACCAGCCGCAACGGTTCGATCGATCAGGTTAAGTTATGCTTGCCACGGTTAGTCCGTGGATGGGTGACCATCTGTACATAACAAGAAAAGGCCCAGGGGGTGCCTCGGAAAGCACGTAAAGCCATTGGTCTCGGCTCTCATTCGTGGATCTTTGACAGTCGTTACGGGTCTCCAAAAGCTCGAAAGTCTGACAGCCAGTCTTATCATGTCAAATACTGGTATTCAGCTGCATCCAGTTAGACTGGAAGCCGACCCATACATAGTTGGAAAAAGGTTAGGCGGATGATGATGATGATGTTTGAACTTCCATAGAACTGGCAGTCAAGACAGTCCTCAAGTATCTTATTCAAGGTTTGTCTGTAGCTCTTAACCAAAAGGAATGTTAAGCGGACTAAGATGAAAATGCAAATACAATATAGCGGAATCGCGAAGCTCGCTATAGCTCCCTAAAAGGGGGGACCCATTATAGTGCGACTAAAGAACTGGATCTCGCACGTCCACGGTTCTACCGAAAAGCCTGATGGCCTAAATTAACGGTCAGCGAGAACATCTGATAGTAAGCACTGGTCAAAGTCCCTCCGATTTAACTGTACCAACTACCAGAACTTGGTTGAGCTGTACCACACGACTGACAACCCAGACATTATGGCTATAAACTATGCGTTTGCGCCATCTCAGTGTAATCCGAGGGTAATAAAACCGCCATGTTGGTAAAAAGCACGTCCGTACCGCGAATTGAACCGTTATTTTCTGGTAGAACTTTAGTGATGGACTACTTTCCGTTGTCTCACGACCTGTGTATCCTGTTTCCTTAGGAGGTACAGCTAAGGTTACTGTAGCCAGTTTTTCGTCAGTTTTTACTTTTTTCTATTTATTCGCTTTTGTTTTTGTTCTGGACGTTGATCATGAACAATTTTTGTTGGATATGCTAAATTAAATTATATGGAGGTCTGCGTCCCGTGTGATTGATTATGGTCCCATGTGTTCCAAAAGTGGGAACGAACGTACCTAACAGGCTGATAACGATTTTTATACTATAATTGAGGAGCTTTACACTCAGGAATGTTTAGATGTAAGTATATATTTTGTACAGATAAGTTCCTAGTTGCAAATAAAACTACAGAAAGAAACCACATCTGTAGCAGGAAAACCTCAAACGACCAAACTAAAAAACCAAATGGGCCCATATAAAAATTATAATGTTATGACATAACAGACAAAACGGTAAATGACACAAAAGTTCACAAGTAAGCCATTTGTTTCTACTATTTTATTTTCAACTAAAATATTTTTATCACGGGTATCTTGTTTTAAAAATAGTGTTCATAACACTTCTAGGATTCCGATAGTCCTAGTGTCATCGACCATATCGATTTCAATCATCTGGGGCAGTTAATCATTGCTTATAAATTAATTTAACTATCTTCAGGCCAAGTGCAATTTATATGTGACAGGGAAAAAGTAATACATCAACTTATCCTGGACATATGTACTTATATAATATGATGTTATAAACTTGAGCTTTACAAATCGGGTTACACGATAAAGTTTTTCAGTCAAGGAAATATTTTATTTATTTTACAAACGTAGTTAGTGTTTATTGTGCAGTGTGCATGAAATATTATGCATAAGATACGCGTCCTAGTGTGAACTGCAGGACACATGTGAACATCGACATTCGAAGGCACATTGCGGTTCGTGGAGACACATCCAGGACCACTCCTGTCTGAGGGCCGTTCGGCTGCGTAACCTGATGATCTCATTAAATCAGATCAAATCAGTTGCTGGACAAAATGCTGTCAATGAGATTTTAAACATGCGTCTACAAAAATTACGGTTGAGCAGCAAATTGAAAGTCTTTAGGTTAAATAATAAAAAGATAAACCGGATCTTTGTAATTACAACACTCGACGACATCAAGTTCATTAACTGTTACTTAACTATCAAGATCAAGATCAATATCATTGTACATTTTCATTTGGTAATCACTGATTCGTGTCCAGATAGCTACACATTCTTCATTTACATTAAAAAATGTGACGCATGATATACTTTTGGGATTATTTCTTAATCTTAAGCAGTAGCGTTTGCCTCTATATTGGTAATGAACATACCGTCGGTCTTCGAGCGGATCTTCAATGGGGTCTCCCAGAAAACCCTTAGGATTAAGAAAAAATACTTTTTCTGACAGTAGACAACACTTCCTTATCATCATTTGAATATATTACAATAAACATCTTCCGGTCTACTAATACGGTATTGTTTACAATTTTAGTGACTGTGCCTCACTTCCGTGGGATATTTTAAAATAAAACCTCAATGTCTCGACCCTCGAGTGGTCGAGGCGTGGGGCACGACCTCCAGGCCGACCTATAAAGCTGCTCTCGCAAAAAAAATAAAACACATTGTAACGGAACACACTATAAACAATAAAACATGGCCAATATTCGCGTATTGTTTTTTGCCATCGCACTTGCGGGATGCAGCCCAACCCTAGCTGAAGGTGGTAATTTTTTTATCGATACTCTATAATCAGTTTGCGATGTCACGATAAATCAATAAAACTTGCAGTTTCGATGTCGACACCGTTAGGTAATTGTCGGTAATTGTTGCTTGTGTAGTAGTTAATTGGGTGGTCTACTAGGGTACATTGGTTAGGATGAGTTATGGAAAATGTGTTACTTGTAATCTTTATTGAATTTAACTAGATGTGTTAGTAAAGTGCTAATTTAGATCAAAGATAAACTGTTGTTAAATTACTCAATGCCACTTTTAATTAAAATATATTAGCTAAATCCGCAAACCAGATATTTGCAAGTTTTTAAAAGCCATAAAGGAAACGTCTCCAAATATTACTGGCATACTTTCAGCCAGCACGAGGTTAAATTCACCCATAAATAAAGGCGTGAGTCCTACAAACGTTTCGTACTTGTATAATTGGATAATTTCTACAACTAGATTTGATCGGATGTGCCAAATGGCCACACCTTTTTTAATGCCGCGTATCTATGTGTTACACTACCAAAAAGTATGCGTGTTTGACATAAAAACAAAAAAGAAATGCCTCTCAGATTGTCATCGTTTTAATTTTTATTTCTGTTTCTAGAAGCTGAAAATGTCCAATCTGACAGCTTAGTGCGAGAAACTCGCACACTACACAAGAAGAAGCTATGTAAAAAATATGGAATCTGCGAAGGTCATGGCGGACAGGGCGGATATGGCGGTTACCAAGGGCATCAAGGATACCAAGGGTACCAGGTACACCCAGGAAATCAAGGATACCAACCACCAATAAACATTGCCATCAGTCAGTCTCAATCTTCTGCGAATGAAGGCGGCGGCGGTCACGCCAATGGATACTATCCGAATAACTATCAGACCAACCACGGTTATTCCAACCACGGCTACCCTAACCAAGGATACAATCACGGTTACTCAAATCAAGGCTACAACCAAGGCTACACCCAAGGCTACAGCGGCTACGAAGGCCATGGAGAATACTATAGGCCAGGTTTCGGCAACGGGAATGGAGGCTACAACAGTCAGTTCAATGGAAACTATTACTCTGGTGCTCCAAATAGAGGACATGGCGGATATGGTTTCCAAGGACAATTTGGTAATAGAGATGAGCAAGATGGTGATGAAGACTACGATGAGGGAAATGACTACGCTCGTTCGAGTGCTAGTGCAACGGCTGTAGCTGGAAGCAATGCTCAGACATAAAGAGTTAATAATTGTAGTGTGTTAAAACGATAAATTGAAGACCGGAATAACTCATGATATCGATTGCCGATTCGTTTTTGTTTTTGTATTATCTGTAATTACGCATAGCTGTTACCCGATAAGTTAAATTACCGTGTATACAATTATGTATTCATTATTTTTTAATAGCGATGATGATGTATTTAAATAAGCTAAAGATAATTTATGTATAAGTCGAAAACTGTGATAAGCTTTTGTTACTAAATAAGATATAAATGAATGTACTGGTTGCGTACGAAAAAATATTTTACTGTTGGATGTCATTTCTTGAAATATTTTATTAAATTATTGAAGTCTTTTCTATCCAATAAATAAAGTTTTCCTACCTAAAGTTTTTATTTTATTTTAATTGAAATCTATAGAACAACTTTGACGACGACATTATGATAATCAAGATGAGATCTAACTTCACATAAATGTTTATTATTGACAAATGGTTCACATCCTCTATAAAATTAGGATTTTTTTATGTTTGGGTATAATTTTCAGATCATTTGCCTGGTCTGTAAGGTCTATGACCTAGGAGATGATTTCTTAAATAGATGCCAATTCTAAATTATTCATTTGTGGGGTAACAAATTTAACTCGAGCATCTGAATTTTATTGAGTATCGTCAAAGTAATTTGACTTTTTTATTTCATAAACATAAGATGATTTAAATTGTGATCCAGAAATATGTATTTTGACTTTTTCATTTTAGAGATATAATCAGACAGAACGGAACAAAACGTTCAAATACCGACTTACGTTATACGTTATGCACACAAATGTACTGAGGCGGACTAGGCATTTTATAGCAACCACTTTGTTTGTCTCTGCATCACCCAAAGGTTGACTAATGAAAAATATTTATTCCTCAATTTTCATGATTGCACCTATGCAATCATGAAAATTGAGGAATAAATATTTTTAAATATGAGATAGATACGCATAAACCTATTAAAATTCCATGTTTTTGTTTTTCAAAATGACTGAGTTTTTATTATGACCAATTAAACAGTTGTTTTACCAATTTAAAGATGATACTCAAACAATTTATGGTATCGGACCACCTGTTCCTATCAAAAAAATGTTTACCGTAACTCGTTAGATAAATTTTGTTTATGAGTGTCAATGGCTTTGGGTGTAGTGGTGACCCAGTCAGGTTTGAGTGGGGGGATCATGTGTATAGTATATAAGCTGTTAGGAGTGTTTCACAACCATCCACAACCACCTGAGGAAAGGACCTTGAAACATCCTTCAAACTCCTTAAACATCCTTGAAAGAGAAAACAAAAATGGCCGCCAAAATCATCGTCCTTGCTACCATTCTTGCTGCTTGCAATGCAGTACCCGTCTGGTACAATGGTAAGTGATGCAATAGTAACTGAATTTGGTCTTCGATCCTTGAAACGTAATTGATCTACAATTACCTACTGATAATTTCAATGTCAAACAATAGTTTTCAGCACTTATGCACTTTCCGAATTATGACAGTAAAGACATCGGATTTATGAACATTTCTTTATAACATTTAATCTTAACGAGCTTATTGTAATCTTGTCTACCAATTAGTAGATAAAAAAAAATTCTTAACACGTGTTTATATTACTTTTATATTTGTCTCATATTAAATTGTAACTCTTCCAGAATTCCCTGGCGTGGTCACGAGAAACGGCCGCTCTCCCAGCCTCTCGTACGGGTTCGGAAGTGGCTTCAGCAGCAACATCGGAGGCATCTCCCACTCCACCGGCATTGGCGCCGCCTTCCAGTCTGGTGAAGGTGAGGCAGTGGGCTACGGCAGTGGATCCACTGGCGGTGGCTCCTACGCTCGTGGTGTAGGAATTGCTAACAGCGGCAACAGTCACCCCGTGCAGTACGTCCAGCAGCCCACATACCAGGTCCAGCTAGCTCCCCGCCCGTCCTACCAGTCTGCGGTTGCTTCTGCCCAGAACTTCGGCAACTACGGCAACGCCGTGTCTTCTGCTCAAACACTGGGTAACAGTAACTTCGGATCCGCTGTCTCGTCCGCTCAGAGCGGTGGCCCCGCCCGCTTCAACAGCGCTGTGTCCTCTGCCCAAAACGTTTACGGATACGGCACTGCTCTTTCCTCGGCTAACAGTGGTTATGGATCAGCACTCTCCTCAGCTCGTAACTCTGGTTACGGATCATCTGTGTCCTCTGCCCAGACTGCGGGTTACGGTGGTTACGGTTCAGCCATATCTGCTGCTCAAAACAATGGAGGATACGGCGCCAGCACTGCTCAGACAGCCCAACAGCGTGGCGGTCTAACCCAGCAAAGCGGTGCCACCAGCATCAACGTGCCCGGTCTCCAGGCCGCGCACGCTCACTCCGTCAACACCGGATTCTACTAAAGTGTTTCTCAGGATGCTTAAAGATGTTGAGACGACAATCAAACTTGTCTCAATGTCTTTGGGAATCTAATAATATTTTATTAAGCGAAAAAATCAATAAAAACCTTGATTTTTAAATCGTGTTTATTGTATAATAACATCCTTAACTTATTCACTAGCTCTATGATAATTGTCAAATAATATATGCGAATTTGCGTTACACTTACACACACTTACAGCTTCACTATTACTTAATATTTTCTAAAATTTTCTTGTTTGTCAAAAGTCGCCAAGTTCTTGGGCTTTTTATCAAAAGGTATAGTTTTGTCACTACTACCAACATTTTCAGCTTTTTTGGAATTTGTATCAAAATTATCGGTGCTTTTCGCTCTATTATCAAAAGCAACTCCGTTGACACTTCCATAAACATGACCATTATCACTAATCGCAGTTGCACTACTTACTGGGCCATTTCCAGGAAAATTTGGGTTATAAAAGCTTTCAACGTTTCGAACCCAGTCTTTGAGACCGAAGTCATTGTAGCCAAAGCCCTCGGGAGCTATAGGGAACGTGAAGATTGGTAGGAATGGTCCAGTAGACGCAGATGCGAAACTTCTCCCAGCTCCTGCTGAAGCTTTCCCAGGAACTGCAATACTGTAGCTTGAATGTAGAGCACCTTGAGGTCCTTTTGGCAAGTTGTTGAATGGACGATTTTGTTCTTCATCATTTAATTGTGTGAACCCGGACCTTGTAGCGAATTGTTGAGTAAAATATTTCTCTACATTTGGGTCGGAAGATGATATCGCCACTATGGCTTCCCCGTTAGGTGTTGATTCTGAAACAATTCGAATGGTTTATTAATGAAAGATTAACCTGCTTAAAAATACATTTTGTGGTATTGTAAAAATAGTAATTGTTGAAATCGTATTATTGTAATACAGCAACATTAATCACAGTCACACTCATATCAACACAATCATTTTGATCAAACACATTAGACATGATTATTGAATTAATTTAAAGAATTGTGGGCATTTGTTCACTATTTCTTAGTTAAATAAAAGCTATGTCACAAATATTAAATAATTATTGATTTATTTAATACTATCAAGAAAATCATAACTTGCTTTTTCTTTTCAATAGTCGGACATAAAACAATCAATTTATCGTATTTTAACTGCAGATAATTAATAAGCTTTTCAACCAACAATAACAAAAGTTCATCAGACAGTAACTAACAACAAATATTATCACACAGTTGAAAATACAAGTAAACCCCAATAAAAACCAATAAAGACTCACCTTTAAACACAACAGGAACTGCGTCCACCACCGAAATTACAGCAAAAACCGATACTAAAGCTTTTAAAACAAACATAATGTCCTTTCAATACAATTCCGTACTCATAAGTTAGGCTCTATAAAAGAATAAGTGCTGAGATCACAAAGAACGGTTTATATAGGAAGCTATGGGTCGAACCAATGGTATATTACATCCATTGTAAGGTGAATGAACTATCTTACTGTCTTAAACTTGATTTAAAAATGTTGGGAGATTAATATCTTCAGCTAGTCTTAAATCACGATTGCTTATAGACAATGTAGGTATAGCAAATGACGATCCAAGTTCAATGGTATAAGTTGCAAGGTGGGTTTCGATCAGTGCCCCTATTCTCGTAACTTTAAAAACGTTCACAGTATCTCAGTCTCTATCTGCCAAAAATACCTCTAATTTCCCTACATTTTGACAAAATTTTGACATTTGTTTGTCGCCGAGATGAGACTGCGACTAGATTTTGACCGTTTTAAATTTCGAGAATTGGCCTTCTGTTGATCTAACGGCCGCGGCAGATGAATTTCTTTGTTCTTTAATTATGTGTTGTCGTTTTGCGTTGCAAAAAACGCAAGTTTTAGAAACAATATAAGTATATGATCCACTACAGTAAACAATATCAGAAAAATATATGATATTCTTCAGGATATATGCTAGGTAGATAGTGTGTTGAAAACATAATGCAACTAATATGATACGATAGAAAAAAATCATGAAGATACCTCTAAAAACTTTCTTTTTACAATAAAAACCATACTAATATACAATCATTCTGATTTTTTGTCAGATTATTCTACAAGCAACATACTAAAATACTAGTGTTTTAATTTTTTAGTCCAAACAATAGATTTTTTGTAATTAAATAATTGCTTCATATTTTGCAATAAATTACCAGCGTTGTGTCATCGCGCTTCTCTTTCTTTTCTATGCAGTCCGACAGTGACCGCGCTTTAGGTCATGTAACTTCTAACTTCTAATCCTGCTTTTTTATATCTTTGTTTTTACTGGGTCATTCCCATGATGTGTCTTTGACATTATTAACATTCTTATGCTTCAAATATATGATATTCTTCAGGATATATGCTAGGTAGATAGTGTGTTGAAAACATAATGCAACTAATATGATACGATAGAAAAAAATCATGAAGATACCTCTAAAAACTTTCTTTTTACAATAAAAACCATACTAATATACAATCATTCTGATTTTTTGTCAGATTATTCTACAAGCAACATACTAAAATACTAGTGTTTTAATTTTTTAGTCCAAACAATAGATTTTTTGTAATTAAATAATTGCTTCATATTTTGCAATAAATTACCAGCGTTGTGTCATCGCGCTTCTCTTTCTTTTCTATGCAGTCCGACAGTGACCGCGCTTTAGGTCATGTAACTTCTAACTTCTAATCCTGCTTTTTTATATCTTTGTTTTTACTGGGTCATTCCCATGATGTGTCTTTGACATTATTAACATTCTTATGCTTCTTGATAAGACTAGCTTCCATAGAGCTGCGTAACCATAGAATAAATCACTAGAAGCCGTTCCGACTGCTGGGCTGGGACTAATCACTAAAGCCCTTCTCTGTGTAAGACAGGTCCAAATCCATTCTGAAGTCCAGTAGGCATTGTATAGGGCTAGTAGAATTCACAAGTTTTCGAATGTTTGATTCTAGGTACATCAAGCTACTACAATCTGTCAGATTTCTTAAATAGATTTTCAACTTTATCGCTAAAGTATAAGGTTCAAAGCTGATTGGGAAAATTTTACAGTTTTGGGTAGCTTGATGTGCTGGCGTCAGTACATAGACTAAATATTTAATTAATTTAGCACCTAGAACTTAACAGTAGCAGAAACCTGAATGGTTGGGTGTCAGGCTTTGAGGCAAAGGAAAACAAAAACAGCCAAGTGTGTGTCGGACCATGCACAATGAAGCGTTCCGTAGCTGGGATGACTTTATCCCAAAAACAAACTTAAGTAACTTTGTAGTTGAAAAACATTTTCTTCTATAAGTATATCGATATACGTCATGGTCAATTCTCCAACTAGAAATGTAAGTTTGTAATCACTTAAAAATATTATGAATAATATTTAAAAAAAAAGTCACCTTGATATCTCCAAGCGCTCCTGAAAAAAAAAAACATCTAAACATGTGCACCAATTGCTTGTCAACCATGAAGGACTAATTGCGTACCACAGTTGCAATCACAATGCGAGATTTTTGAAGGATATTTTAAATCCATTGCTACTTAGGTTTCATAAATTCGTCTGCTGAACCCAAATAACGCAATTAACTTGGTTGAACTGTCAAGTGTCAAAATGCAGGAAAATGCGATCATTGTAATTTTATGTGTTTTACGCAATTACCCCGCAGGATTCTGGTTTTTTTAAGTATAACTTACTCTACCATGATAATAAAATATATAATATGTGAACTATTAGACAAATTCATTCAACTGCCTCGTGTCGGCTCAGTGTCTGGTTTAGAGTTCTGATAGCCCTAGGCTAATTATGTACATATATGCGCCCCCCTCCCCCGGACCTGTCCTGCCTAGCCCATGAATATATGTACAGTTTACTAAATTTTTATATTGTACTAGATTTACGAACCGCGGTTCTTCTACTAGTATTTAGGCGCATATTTTAAATTGAGTACCAAATTTTAATCTGTAAATCAGTGGTGCTTGTAAGAGCAAGCTCAGCGCCTCCTAGATCCTTGCACCCTAGGCTTGGGCCTAGTTAGCCTGTGGGTAAATCAGGCCCTGTGTCGGCTACCTTATGCCGTTACTCGTCTGATTGGCCACTGGTTACTTGCCAAGGTGTCTAAAGAGTTATTTATGTCTATGTGGCAATTAAAGCATATAAGAACATCATTTATAGCTTGCGTGTTTAGAAATACATATATAAATAACAGAAACATAACATACATAATCAGCCTACATAAAGGCTCCTGCAAACAGGCGCGACGCGCGACGCTAATCTCGCGCGACACAAAGGCACCGCTCGTTGCGCGACTTGCGGTGCCTTTGACTCGCGTGTCGCGTCGCGCCTGTTTGAAGGAGCCTTAATGTTCCCACTGTTCCATTTTGGCAGGGTCGGCGCAGAATGCTTTCTTCTTCCATACGTCTCTGTTAGTCGTCATCACAATAGCCACTCCCTTTACAATCAGCAATTATTTTACACTCTTTCATTCGTTTCTTTGGTCTTCCTTTACAGCTCTAACCATTCATATACAAAACCAAAAAGGACATCATTCATTTCGTACCCAAAAATTAAAGTGCCGGCCGGGCAGAAAAAAACCGTTTTCTTATGGGAAATAACATTTCAATAGCATTTTTTTTACTTTTACAATGAAATTCTACCATTAACCCCTCGGAATTAACCCCCCGACTGCTATTTTTGTTGAAAATTACGAAAGTCATATTTTATTTCTAATATTTTAAGCATAACATTTAAAAATTACCGAATTTTAATTGAATAACTATTTTAATATAAGTCTACAATTAACCCCCCATAAGAAAACAGTAGGTAAGTACTTACTTTTTTTTCTGGTACTTAAATTTTTAGGTATAAAATGTTCGACACCTGAATGAGGTCCTTTGCCTCACAGCATGGTTTCCATTCGTCAATATTACATGACAACCTTCTAAACAACGTATGGGTCTTCGGCGAAATTTCCAGACTTGTTTTTTATGTCTAACAATACAATAAATGTTTGTAATACTCTCTGCACTTTATAATTATAGCGTTCTACCTAGGATGGCAGTATGTACCTACCACTTAAAATTGGATCCATAAAACCGAATTTATTACAACAACGGCCATCCGCCGAATGCCGCTCATTTGCAGGGTGAAATAACCACAAGCTGACCTTGGCTGTAAAATTTTGTTGTATTGTCAAAATTAAAGAGATTGGGTTCCGTGTATGTTACTAAGCCGTGCATTTGTCTGAAAGCGATAACGTGCAGTGAGCAAGCGTCGAGTTCACTGTATTTTGTAGCGGAAATTCAAGGTACTACTTCGAGGGAAAGTTTTATAGCTTGGTCGCTGACGGCAATGTATGTAACATACGTAGTTCAAACATAATACTATAGATGTCGTTAGATGCTACTAAAAAAAACATCAATAAAAATGTTTCAATATATTATTATTATCTCGTCAAGTTTATTTTTAACATATGTATATTAACCTAGACTTTAAGTCATCGACCTAATAAATTAGTTTCTTTCATTATCTTTCTTTTATATTCGTTTTTGTAAATTATCTAAAAACCTGTAGCTAAGTACCTATTTTTGCTGATAAAAATATAAGCTTTTATGTACTTAGATCGATTTTTGATCAATATATTATGTTATTCATAAAAATATAAAAATAATATATTTGATTAGCATAATAAGCCTATAAGTACTGTTCTGGGTGGGTTTCTATGCTGGAACACAGGCCTCCTCTATGTAAGAGGGAGAATAGAATAGAATACTCTTTATTATGTACACCATAGGTATAAATTACAGTCATAAATATGGTAACTGCATGTACAAAGGGTGACACAATGTGCGATAGGACGAGAATATTTGATTAAGTAATACATATATGTATTTGTTTTATATGTGCTTGCCGCGGTTGGTCTGTGGATGGGTGACCATCTTCACATACCAAGATCCCTCCGTGCCTCGGAATGCATGTTAAGCCGTGTCGTTACGGGTCGTCAGTAGCCCGAAAGTCTGACAACCAGTCTTACGAAGGGGTATCGTAGTATCCAGTACCTGGGTTGTGGAGGTCAGATAGGCAGTCACTCCCTGTAAAATACTGGTATTCACCTGCATTCGGTTAGACTGGAAGCCGACCTCAACATAGTTGAGAAAATGCTAGGCAGATGATGATGATGATATACAAGGTTATTGATAAAACATTAACAACCTCTTAAGAGGTCATTGTACTCATCACTATGAACAACTTTTACTATGAAAAATCAGCTGTTCCCTACATTTTGACAAGTTTATACGAACATAAATGTAGGGAACAGCAAATTTTTTTTTCGCGATTTCTGTTTTAGTCCCATAGTAAAAGTTGTTCATGATGAGTACAATGACCTCTTAAGAGGTTGTTAATGTTTTACCAATAACCCTGTATAAATAAATATTTTTACTATAATTATCTCAATCAAACAGATATGTGATGTCATTAATAATAATAAAAAAAATTGTTTCGGTCTTTTGCTTGATTGACGTCGTTAGTGGTACACACGGCGACATAACATCAAGATCTACATTTCCAGTTTTAGCTGACCTCGCATTATTTAGGCATTTCGTATAATGAGAAGTCAGCTTATACTGGACAGTTATAGGCTTGATAAGTTGTCGTACAATGCGTGCCACGAAAGATGAGACTTGACACACCACGTGGTTTGACATGCGCAGTACACGATTTTAGGTATCTTTAGCGGTATGAGGTCTGAGTGCGGGACGGGACCGGACGTCATAGGGGCGGCGGAAAGAGCGGGGGAGGCGGGGTCAAGTCTCATCTTTCGTGGCACGCATTGTTCGTACGTATAAAGGTTCCTTCAAACAGCCGCGACACGCGATAAAATCGCGCGCGACACAAAGGCACCGCAAGTCGCGCAACTAGCGGTGTCTTTGTGTCGCGCGCGATTCGCGTCTCGCGTCGCGCCTTTTTGCAGGAGCCTTAAAATGATTACCTTAGGGCAGACAAAAAAAATCCGCAATAATAAGTAGATACTTAAGTATGTTGTTTCTTATTGTAATCAGAATTTTAAGAACGGTTGAATAATTAAGTATGCATCTAATTACAATTGGCTCTACAAAGAAACATCAGACTTAGCACTCTGTAGGCACTCCGTAACTAGTTAGCTCAAAAAAATATGATTTTAATTTAAACATATCTGTGGGCTCTTGAGCCAATAAATAACAAGACGATTAATTAGCTAAGACATAATATGCCTGCAAAACGTGAGCTGATAACTGTACACCCGCCCACCTCATGCATAGTGATGATACTAACAACAAATGAGTCTGCCACAATCTTAACGAGTTAATAAGTAGACAAATGTAGGTACAGTCGCCAGCACATGAAACTACCAGAAACTGTTAAATTTTCCCAATTAACCTTGAACCTTATGCTTCAGCGATAAAGTTGAAAATCTATTAAAGAAATTTGACAGATTGTAGTAACTTGATGTGCTGGCGTCTGTACATTCAAATTAACCGTTAACCGTAGAATATAAATGTGGACCCATTTTCTTAGAAATTAAATTAATTAAAGTTAACCGTGAAATGAAACATTAAATTCACTGGTGGAATGGAACGTAAGATGAGTGAATGAGATGAGAGGAGAGAATGAAAATGATGAAAAAACAAACAAAACGTTACGAAGATTAAGAATATTAAGATTTTTGTGTTTAACGAGCCAAAATAAACGAAGAAATCCTGAAAAAGTGTTTCTCTGGTCAAGCCCAACTCCTATATAAATATACATAAGGCACACACAAAAACATAGATAGATTAATTATCTTCAAAACGGTGCAAATTTAGATTTATTCTAAAACTAATTATCCGCTAAAATGATTACTTTACGCGTAAATACATAATATATATTTTAAAGGCAATTTTAATAAATCAGTATGGGCTCCTTTTTACTAAGACACCGTTTAATAGTAATTAATGGAGAAACTACAGACAGGTCGTAACAGAAGTAGTTATTTAATTGGTAGTTATAAGTTCATGCCAATTTATTGAAGAAAAGACATAGACACCACATGAATCAAAATAACGACAGACCGGGAATTATCAAATTGACGTAAAATGAATGCTAAACCAAGATTTAGGTGCTACTCTTCAATTTAATTCCGATAGATCGACATTGGAATTGTGACGTTTCGTACTCTTGAGTTCGATGCTAGCGCCAAATGATTTTTAGATTGGGTGTCTATTTTGGAGAACTAAGTGGAATTGGGTTCGGGCTTGGCGTGGGGTAATTGTTGACAATATTGTTTTCAAGAGTACCGAATCACGTGACTGTAAAATTAACATTGGAATCATATTGGCATCTCATTGGAATTAAAATTACCTAGTTTGGAGAGTAAGCCCCCAGAGGTTTTCTGTCAAAAATTAAAAATAACAGATTAAGTAGGTACATATACAGAATGAGGGTTGAGCTGGACTCCTTCAACAAATAACTGGTCCTTTAGTAGCTGGAGAGCAGTGGTGGCCAAGTGGTAACGGCCGCGACTTACGAGTTACAGGTCATAGGTTCGTATCCAGGCAGGCGCTTTATTTTGTGTGAATAATTTCATCACCACTGATCTCAAAACGGTGAAGGAAAACATCGTGAGGAAACCGGCATGCCCTAGAACCAAAAATTGGAAGACATGTGACATCTACCAACCCGCACAGGGCCTGCGTGGTGGATTACGGCCCACTCCCTCTCCCAGAGTGGAGGTCTGTATCCAGCTGTGGGAACATTATAGGCTGATCATGATCATGTATGTACCTATGTATGTAATGTAGTAGCTTTAAACAGAAAGAAGTGGAAAGAGAGTAGGGAGGCCTTTGCGCTGCATCACAAAATAATAACATGTGAAAACATAAAAATAATAAGTATACGAGTCTTCGGTCAGCTGGACCCGCGGGTCCAGTTGACCAAATAATTTTTTTTGTGTATTTTTTTTTGTTCGCTGGACCCACATTCAAGTGTCAAAAAAACCTACTTAGTTGGCTCTATCTTATCTGGTTAATTATTTCATATGACGGATTAACACATCCACGGTGACTCATACGCTTATTATATGAAGCTATACGAAGTATAATATACTGCACGCATCCAAAAGCGTTAACTCCATACAGGTCGCTTAGATATGTCTCCGAATGAATGGCTTCCTATACTATCTACCTATATTTATACGTATATCTTTTACGGTGTTCTGAATGAGACTAAGAAGCAACCTTTATACTGTTATTATCGAAGCCAAGCCTTTTAAGGCGAATGAGAAAAAATGAAGTGTAGGAGGCAGTTCTTAGTATAAAGACAATATCCCCCGTATAAGGTCACGCAGGAAGAAAAAGAAAATAAATTCGCCACGCATTTAAGAGCCAGACTGTAAAATTCATGTCAAATATCATAATATTGTTTGCCACCCACATAACGTAGGGCACTAATAGGCAATTTTTGGGCAAAGCGACCTGTTGATCAATCTATCAAAATGTCCGTTATGTTTAAAAGCTTTTACATATATAGCTTTTTACGGTACTCACATTGTGTGTTATGTCGCCAAGGTTCAGCAATGTAAATTGAATATATCAATAGAAAATGCAATGCTCGTAAAAATATATTTCAGCATGTCATTATCTACAAATACACAAAACATTCTAATGATCATAACATAACTGTTATCAATAGCCACTAGATTTTTTGTCGTTTGCGAACGAACAATCATATTACTGTTAACTCAGACCATAGCGGCAAAAACAAAAAATAAAATAATTGCTTCACACGATTGCTCTTCCAGAATACCTTCAACGTGTGATTACTACATTCAAGAACTATAAATGGATAATCAAAGCTACGTTTGTAAAATAATAGTAGAGAAATTATCTTTAAAAACAGATCTGTCGTAGCATCTATATTAAGAACCGTTTCTATGCTATATATATAGTCGAAAACTTGTAATTTTACGATGAGGATATAAAGTGAGAGATCGATGTTAGTCATGCATTTCTGTTTGGTCTGCACCATGAATAAGATAGGGAGTGTGTTTGTTGTTTATATATTAATTGTGGCCGCAACTGGAGCAGGTAATTGAAAATAAATCCTTTTGTTTATAGAAATTAATAAAATATCAATTAATTCTGATCAAGATGACTTTATTGGCGACTTTTTAGACATAATTAACCTCTGAACGGAATCAGATTTGAATAATTTTGTGAAGAATTTTAGACATTTATTAAAATGTAGACTAGATTCTTATTTTAGGCTTTTTTTAATTATTCATTTCTACTTCTAGCGGAACTTAAATCCAAGAGTCAATCCAGCAGCAAAGTGGAACAAGCAAGTAAGCCAAAGGAATCAACCACAACCAGTAAGGCTTCGACACCACACCATGTATCCGCTCACGTCTCTTACAGCAATGGGATGGGCGTCGCCAGCATCGCCGGCGTAGAGTCCAGGAACGGCAGACTGTCCTCCATGACCGGCGTGAAGTTCTACCCATCCATAGACTCATCTATGATCAAGACAGATAGTAAAGGAAACTTCATCTTCAAATCTACTGATGGCAAAATGCCGATGCCTATCACGATCACAAAGCAAGGCGACGGTGTCTCAGGAACCATTAAAATCAGGCCAGGGTCAGTATCAGTGTCGTCTACAGCTAATTCTGGATCTGCTTCAGCGTCTGCAGGACCTAAAATTCCTGATTTCAATCCTTGGTCAAATTCATTTATGAAGCCCATTATGAATAATTTATATTTCCCAGATCCTTTCCCAGCGTTCCCTAGTATATCGAACTCTGCATATCATACTAGGATGTCAGAGCCTTCGTTGCATAGGATACCCGAGCCATCGTTCCCGAGAATTTCACAGCCATCATACTCGAGGATAGAGCAGCCTGCGTTCACCCCAAGGATGGACATGTTCAAACACAGTCTACCACAACATGATTTCATGAATCCTGGCTGGTACTACCCGAGCTATAACCCATATTTAAACTACTGGTAATGTGTTTGGAATAAATCGATAAAACCCCTTTTGTTTTTTTTTTATTTTTCAACCTGAACTAATTGCCTAAAAAATATTCGTCTTCTTTATCGTTTATGTATCGACAGCTACTGTTAAGATAAGCTAGCCTGTTTCTAGTTTATGCAAATAGGAGGAAACATTCAGGAATTATTGTGCATAGATGAGCTTGAGAAACTGACTTCTACTAATTCTTACAAATACTTACAATATACATACCTACTGATATCTTCGGAATTCACTAAAGACTGCAATGATCCTATGTTTAAAAGTTCAATGACACTCAAAAACACAGGAGAAAAAGGTAATGCATATCTCCCAGGGTGACATAATTATTATGTATGTATTTAATTATTCAGACAGAAAAACAAAAATCATATAGATCTGGGCAATTCACCAGATCGAAAAACAGATATATATGTACCATAAAACACTAACAATAGGTATAAAATATAAGATTACAGAAAAAGCTTTTAAAAGACACCGTAGGCATAATTTATGACAAAAAAAAGCCGTTAGATGAGGATAATTAATTATAACCATAAAGGAAGGAATCGCCAATCATTTTATTATTTGAATAATTTGAATGTTGTCGTCAACGTTACTCACACAGCTTTGTAAGCGGTTAATGTTGTGTTAGAATTTTGAAAAGCTTCACTGGTATATAGAATTAAAGGCTCAACAGACGACACGGCGCGCGGCGTGGCATAACAAACTATTTTCGTAAGCGGAAATTATTTCGAATCTTATCTTCATACACTAAGCACTCACATTTTGTTAATATCGTCACAAAGGGACTTAGCTTGAGCATACCGCGGGAAGTTACGGTATACAGTACCGCGGAAGGGTTCAGCATGCCGCCATATAAATGGCAATGCTTGCCATGCCGCGTCGTGTCGCCTAGTGCGCGTCGGCGACCGCATATAGCTGATGGGTGAACAACTTATAATCTCATTGCATATAGGAAGTATAATGTTGATTAAGTTCAGATGCGGTGCTCTGCCAATTAACTACCTTAATAGTCAATTATTCAAAGCCCGCTTGTCCACGCCCACAGTTATTCAGTTGCAAAATGATGGTCAGCGCATCCTCTTAATTCTGGTTCACGAAAGAATTTCACTGTACAGCGAGGACTAGTCTTTTTGCTAACCAACATAAGTATTCTGCTTGCTTGCTATAGATAAGATAGATATATCATTTATTTAGTGCACACACACAAAAGTACAATTAAATGATAATAAAATGCTTGAATATACATAAAATGCAAGGAGCCAATATACAAAAAAAACACATTTGAATGAAAGAAAGTGACGTAATAACTATGACATACGTTGATTCAAATAAGGAACAACAAAATGTGGTGTACGTCTCAAGGTTGCACCAAAATGGGAGTCCAGCTCTTCACGTGACACTAATATATCCTGCAGTGTCATACGGACATTGAGCAGATGAGATAAATGTGTGTATTAGTAGGTATTGATGTTATGAAGAAATGATACATGCGGAGTGAAAGAAAGAAAGAAAAGAAAGAAAGAGTTTTCTTTCTATGGGACAAAACCTGAAATCTCAAAAAAAAAATCAGCTGTTCCCTACATTTGTGTTCGTTTATAACTCGTCAAAATGTAGGGAACACCTGGTTTTTTTTTATTTTGATGATTACAATGACCTCTTAAGAGGATGTTAATGTTTAACCAATAACCCTGTATATTGGCTACCCTTTGTTAGAAATGAAACCAGTGTAAAGTCCATAGCCTTAGATGCCTACAGCTATGGACTTTTACGGGCATGTGAAGCCAATGAAAGTACATCTATTATAGTTCTGGTAGGTTGTGATTAGTCACCAAGAAAGATGTTGATGTCACCACCAGATTCGTTTATAGAGACAAAAACTAGGTGGCGCATTGCATCACCTGCCCGCGCTATCACTTTGTTTTCGCTTCGCATTCTTTTTGTTTTTTTTTGCTCTATAACGAAGGGTAATAGCGTGATTTAAAATAGGCTATAGCCTTCCTTAAGAATCTGGCTAACAAATGCAAAAATAATTTTTCAAATCCGACCGGTAGTTCTAGAGATTAGTGCGTTCAAACAAACAAACTAACTCTTTAGCTTTAATATTAGTATATATCCAGATATATGCCAAACGCCCAGGTATTTAATTTCGTCAATTACATCATATAGTGATGGTCTAGAATGAAATAACAATAAAACGTGTTTGATCGAGATTATGTATAGATCTATAAACAGATCGTTGCTCTCGCGGCGCATCCGCAGAAATGCTCTATAAAACAAAATGGTGTTTTTTTAATGCAACCTGCTCAATGATGGGTCTATTGACTCTGAACTCTTCGTTGACTCCTACACTAATATTAAACTCATCTACATAATTAGTGGAATCGGGTAAAAATACCAGTTGGTACCTTGTAACTTTTCAAACTTTGCATTTTGACAGACTTTTAGTTTTATGTATTGTAGCATTATATGCAAGCTAGAAAAGCAGCCAATACAAGAACTTTCATAGTAGGTAATTACAAGGTTCATAATTCTTTATTTGCCCGAAATCCAAACTGAGTGAACGCTGATTTTTTTTTTTAATTTTTAAATAACACGTCAAAGCTAGAAATAGGGAACTGAAAATTTAATAATAATAGGTACCTAGGTACAGTTATTAAAACTTTATGATGCTGGTACATGTTATTATTACGATAATCACTTCTAGAATAAGAAGACTTAATTAAAATGCTTGCTACTCGTATATAAATCGTTCTGCACCCTAATTGCGTAACACACAAGCACAATCTGAATAATTTTTAAGGATATTGTGAATCCATTGCTTCATATGTTAGATAAATTTGTCTGCTCAATAACTTAAATTACGCAATGAATGTTGTTGAACTGTCAAAATGAAAGTCATTGCTACTGTTAGTGTGTTACGCAAATTTTACAATGCGTGCCACGAAAGATGAGACTTGACACACCACGTGGTTTGACATGCGCTGCGCAGTACACGATTTTAGGTATCTTTAGCGGTATGAGGTCTGAGTGCGGGACGGGACCGGACGTCATAGGGGCGGCGGAAGGAGCGGGGGAGGCGGGGTCAAGTCTCTGTACTGCGCGTGTCAAACCACGTGGTGTGTCAAGTCTCATCTTTCGTGGCACGCATTGTACCTTGCAGGTCTTTGGAGTTTCGTTCAAAAATCGAAAAGTTTAAGTTACACATTCCAACGTATATTTCTAATGAGAGAAATGTACCTATATTTAATAATTTACCATTTCACCATAAAAGCAAACTTCATTTAATAGCTAAGTATTTGATTTATGTGCGACAGTTACAAGTTTTATAAGAAATCTATAAAACATGTGACCATTTTACGACCAATAAATAAGATATTAGGAAAACTAGTTTATAAATACAGGTTCTATAGATTATATGTAATTTGATAATCAGTGGAGACGAACAAGGCGTCTGTCGACAGCTAACACCCTGGTGATATCGAGGGGTCAGGACTTCAAATAGTTTGATGATATATTGGTTTGTATGTAGTATTATTTTTCAGAATGGCATATCATCAAATGACCCCTCCCGCTCTGGGTGGAGCGGAAGGGTGTGTAGTATTTGGGTCCAAAATTAACACCGTTAGAAGGTGGAGGTCCCATAAGTTTTTAAGATCTTGGTGCCAATTTTGTTGTTCATAAACTAAACTAAATTGAAGTTCAATGCATCTTTTTCTTTCTGTTTCATTTAAGAAAAGTACAGAAGATAAATTTTAGTTTAATACTGTCAAATATAATCAGCGCCTGACGTAAATTAACGTAATTTTAGTAGGCAAGTTTTTAATCACGTCTAAACTCGTATGGAGTAGTGTCAGGCGCTGATTAATTTGACAGGACTAAACTCATATAATAAATAATATATAAAACATCATTTAATACAATATATGAATGATTTAGTAGAGGTATACAAGGTGTTATGCACCGAGATTCATGGTTGACCTTGTATTATAGTATGTATGCCTAAGCGCTGGGTGCTCTCCGCCCTGTATCTCGAAAAGGGTTGAGCGTACAGAAAAAAAGTTAAGACAAAAGTTGTGGCAAATTTTCGTATCTTTAATTTTTATAATAGGTCTAGAGGTCATTGGAGCCATAGAAACAAAGATAATCGCGAAAAACTGATTTTCGTGA
This sequence comes from Luperina nickerlii, assembly GCA_963855955.1. Classification (NCBI taxonomy): domain Eukaryota; kingdom Metazoa; phylum Arthropoda; class Insecta; order Lepidoptera; family Noctuidae; genus Luperina; species Luperina nickerlii. Next base: position 3,977,109 of record OY979663.1, read on the forward strand.
CCTTTGACCTCCAATAACTTACGACGCAGACACGAGATACTATGAGACAACTCTCAGAATGCCAAAATGAAGCTGTAAACGAGTTTCCAGCTTATTATCTCGAATTCCGAGGAGAAACCCTAAAGTGACTGGACTAGTATTCATTATTAACAATCAGAATTCGTCTATTGCTAGGCTAGGGCTAGGGATAGGTCTCCTCTATACTACATAAAACTCTCTCTTGCTCAATCTCTCTTTAGCTAGTATTATATAATTGCATAGCACATGTGTGAGCACTATGTACATACTATGTACAAAGCTACCATTTACTGGGTACGTCTTTCATTGATTGAATGTGCCCTGGCGGCTGAGAGTAGTCATGCTCACTCAAATGTCTCGCTGGTGGTGGCGTGTTTTTTGCATCAATAGGTTCCCTTCAAAATGGTTGTGCTGCATGGTGCTGATCCATACGTCATGTGCGTGAACGGGCGTCGTCAGTAGGGACTAATCATTTCTTAGCTGCCACCTAACTGCTACGGCTTATTTTAATTTCTAAATTGTTTTTTTTTATTTTATCTCTTTTATAACGGACAATTTTAACGTGCACGTCTTTCAATATAGTTCTCACTTCACACTTAATATTATAAAGGCGAAAATTTGTGAGTGCGTGTGTGTGTGTTTTTATATTTGTTACTTCTTCACGCTCAACCGGCTGAACCAATTTTGAGAAAAATTTGTATGGAGGTAGCTGACACCCTGGATTAACATATAGGCTACTTTTTACCTCGATATTCCCATGGGATCGACATTTACGCGGGTGAAACCGCGGGGCGCATATATACATAATTTCAACATGAATGATGTTACCAATATTTTGTCACAATTTTATTATTTAAATAAAAGAGTGTCTGCATTTAATAAGTAAAACAAGTTCTTATTGGCACATCTCCTTTTTGAATAAGACAACTTTAAAGTAGGTACCTACTTTATAAAGCTGAGATCAAATCGTATGAATGTGTGTCAGCAAGCGAGATTGGTCGCGAATGTGTTTGAGAATATTGTGCAACCACCGTTTGAAGTAGATGGTGCGCATTTATTAGCATAAGAATAGCGAATAGCGGTGATACCGTGACGTGACTATGTGACGATATTCCGTTTATAGATCGATCGAGTTTAGATCTAGGTAAATATAAATAATTGATATTGCTGACTATCTATTAAGTATATTTAATTTACTAAGTTAAGCCAAAAATAATAATACTAATTTACCTACATGACGTCAGCGTTTTGATGAGAATAATGAAATAGTACAGTAGGCATAAGGTAAGTATATATATTAATATATTATATTCTAAAGTTGAAAAAGTTATAATGTTTTTTAAACACAGGAGTATTTTTTTTTGTTTCTCTATGAACATCTATCATTTCTGTATTTTACTTTTTTAATTTTTTTAATATAGCTAGGTACTTTATTGCAAACCAGAAAACACATAACAAAAAATACATGTACTACAAAACATAAAAAAGGCGGCCTTATCGCTTCCTGCGATCTCTTGGCAACCTTGGAACTGACAGTGATTGAAACATTTTAGACACTAACCCCTTTATTCATAAACCGTTCGTTTATAAATAAACCCTAAAAAGCTTGCACATCACACAGACGGCCCACTCGCTACTCTTACTGTTATGTGTCCTCCCTTAGACACTTGGAAATCGCACCCCCACTAGTTGCAGTCTTATGCAATTAAAATAGCGTTATTCTGCAAATAGTGCTAGGTAAATAATGCAATAAATAATTTTAACTAAAAAGAAAGAAAACATTAGGAGGAACCTTATACGTCACACGTCATTCCCATCGTTGTTTTAGTGTAATTTACCATAGTTGCTTAAAAATGTTGCCAGTATACATAATTACGCTATCGTATTCTACCAAGTTTTCGTCATCACTATTTTATAAAGGTTATACACATGCAAATCAACAACTTCTTAAAATTCAAAACAGTCACTAAAATACTGATCCTGACTCCTTTACACAGTAACTGCTTGACCCGTTAGAGAAAGGTACTAAGTACGCTTTAAGACGTCGTAAATGTCCACTATTGAACGCGGGTTTTCCACAGTTTTAGCTTCAAAGCCATGCTACTATCACGTCACGATACAAGGCAGATGTAGCAAAGAGAAGCATACAATTCAAGCGTCATTGGAACTTCTTCAAGACAAGCCCCTTTATTTATTATTTATACATATATTTATATTATTATAGCCTTTTTATTTATAAACGTTGCGTAAAGTTAAGTAGTAATTAGTATACATTTTTGACGCTTAAACGTCACTTAACTTTAATCATCGTTTAGAAATAAACCCCATAACGGCTGTCGGCTGTCGCTGAAAACCAGCGCTGGGGCTCTGTCTTGCATAGGGTCGCAGCATAATGCTGAGCGATAGCCCTTTTGCGTGGATGTTACGCTTGTCAACCTTTTCTTATTGTTTTTTTTGTTTTGTTCTTTTTTGCGTCATGTTTACCGCAAATAAACGTATTTTCTTTCTTTCTTCTAACGCATGTCGACTTTAAATATTTCATTAAAACGTTTTTTTAATTTACTAGACCAAAATGACAGTTAATATACAGTGTCGATTAAGTTATCACTTATCACATTAAATAGTACAGCGGTTATTACAAGTTGTATCGGTCTGTTAAAATAAACAGTTTTACTAAAAATAGTAAACTGAATTTTCCAAACAAAATAAATAGCGCAAAAATTGCCACGAAATAAACCACCTTTGATAAAAAGGCACTAGACACGCGCGGGGCGAAGGTATCAACAAATTCAACACATGTGTTTCATAGATGTTTTTCATGATCGCAGCTGTCATTTTAGTTACAAAATAGAGGGTAGCAGGTACTTATTGTGCTATAATTCTAAAATCATACACTTTATGTAAAAATAAGAGCATCAGAAACAATAACCCTTTCCACTGTACTAGAAAAATAATAAAAAGCTAACTTGTTACAGAATAGCGCACACTTCCAATGACACATCGAAACAACGCCGTTTGCGCAGTATTCAGCGCGCATGCGTCAAGATGCGAGCCCTTCTGGTGATCTCTCTGTTCGCCATCGTGTACCTCGTTACTGCAGCTCCAGCGAGGTCCAAGCTACAGACCGGAGCCAACGGTGCGTACCCAAGAATATATTAGTATTTAAAAAAGTTGTAGTACGACCACGGTCAAAGATTTCATCTTTGCGAAAGCCGAAAGACAAATAAAATGTCCCAACAAATAGAAATCGATTTATATTCGCGTCTAAATCATAATAGGTAGGTACTTGTTGGATCAGCTATATTTTATTCGCCCTTCGGTTTTCCCGAAGACAACCAATGGATCTTTTGAACGTGGTCGTACTATACTAACTAATATAGGTACTTATCAGAGTATGTATAAGCAATAATTAGTATGTACCACACGTCTTGCCCCTCGATCGTAGTATAATCTATAATGTACTAACTATAAACTAACTGCGTTGGCTTCTCTCGATAGATTTTTGATTTTTAATTCCAGTGATCGAAGTTCCAATAAATATCGATAACGTTTAGCACGCCCCCTTCTACCCGCGCCTCAGGTAGCATGCTCGAAAATCAAACGTCGGTTGATTTTTTAGCACGCTCAAAATAAGCATGCTTTAGTGCTAGCAATGAGCACATCTGTCCGTACCTTTAAGGTAAGGTGCCAAATAGCACGTCTGTCCGTACGTTTGCTTTGAGCATGCTTGTTTATGAGTATACTTAAAACAAGCATGCTTATTGCTGGCAAATGTGAACAGTTGCAGAGCATGCTAAAATGCATGTAAGCAAGCTTATGAGCATGTTTTTTTTGCACGTCTGTCGGTACCTTTAGTTGTAAACTCTGTACGTGGTAAGTAAGAGATTGCGTTTTGTCTTTATTTAGTTGGTGACTGTTCTTTTGCTTGGCGAGTATTCAAGGTTGACGTGACAAAGTTAGTGTAGGTAACTAACTTTTAACGTTACCTTCGCGAATTGTAAAAATGCGTGAACCGATGCTTGTGCTTTATTGCGTAATATTTTATGAAAACACTAGATATCATCAGGCTAAAATTGTAATTAAAATTTGAATAGGTAATATTTTACAGGCATAATATTTTTTGGAACGAAGTTCCATAATTTCCATATTGTACGTTATACTCTACAGTTCTACACACTTGGCGAATGAGAGTTAGACCGAAAAATGTGTAACATTTTGCCGGTCACAACACTATTTTTGGTACCTACGTAACAAAATAGTACCTAACGGTCAAAATGTTACACTTTCGCCAAATGTGCAAAAACCAACGGAACTTCGCTCCAAACGGGTGTCTTACGACATCTTTCGGTTGTTTTTCTGGCCTACAGCTAACTCGGTGTTTGTCACACATAATAACACAGTATAATAAATGTGGACTTGTTTTAACCATGATTACTCATGCTTGTCTGGTTTGGTTCTACACCAGATAGGAAGTATGACTAATAGGTAGGTAGGTAGTAGTTTATAGTAGAACACATGACACCGTTTCTAAAAAGCAATAACGACTAATGTATTAAATACTAGCCGCGCCCCGCGATTTCCACCGCATTAGTTTTGATTCCGTGGGTATATCGGGATAAAAAGTATCCTATATCCTAATCCAGCCGGTTGATTCTGTAAAAATCTCACCGTGAAAACTTCGGTGAAGTGAGTTTATTTTTGCTAGGAATTGACACTATTGACAGCCCGCTCCACGCTCACTTCACCTTGGTTTTTACGTTGAAATTTTTACAGAATAACACCGCTGGTCATGGTCTAACCATGAGTCACATTTCATCCAAATCTGTTCAGCCATGAAAGCGTAACACACAAACATGCAAAATCTAATCTTTTCTATTTATAACTAGTTGACCCGGCAAAATTCGTACCGCCTCAGTTTTTTTTTTGTTATTTTTTCCCATGTTTTAATAATTAGGAACCCTCATGGGCGTCCCCAGAACACGCTACCAAAGTTTCATCACAATCTGACCAATGGTTTCGGAACGCATAGAGGACAAACATACAAACATTGATTTTTATTCATATATAGATATTAGTTTAGATTATGGCGTCTGGCCGGATCTGGTGTGGAACACAAATTAAGAAGAATTTTAAAAGTTTAATAACCTAGGAATAATGTCGTAGTTGAAACTGATACGTCGGCTTTCCTCAAAAGTTAATTTAAGTTATTAGGCTAGTTGCCTAAACAATATTTCATAAGTTATGGTGTGAGTAAGGACAAGGTTTTAATTGAAGATAACGGTTTTCGCAACAATAAATTGTTCACTGGAGAAAGTAACAGAATCTAATTGATTGATTAGATACTGACCAGTGTTGTGTTTTTAAACAATTATGACAGCAATCATAATTGGGTAATTTTTACATACGTATTATTTATAATATAACTAAATTCTTCCCGCGACTTCGTCCGCGTGAAATTTCTTGTTCCCCCAACCCACGCCGTCCGCGTCCCATCGTATCGCCTGCTTTCTGACTTTTTCTTTTTGCTCGGCTCCTAAGGGTCTTACCGTTATGTTAAATAGCCTTCCTCAAAAATAGGGCTACCAAATGCAAAAAGATTTTTTCTAATCCGACTAGTAGTTCCAGAGTCTAGCGCGTACCTTTGTTCTAACTTGACACACTTGTTGCAACTGTGGCGTGGGAAGTTTATGACACTGACGAAAGGATACAATGGGTATTGTCGATGGCCTCTTTTTAAATTATTTACTTACTAACTAAGCTCTAAATAGATAGTATTCAGAAGAGGTACTGAAACTATTTGACAGATTTTGATGCGGTTTTCTTCATCACCCAGATTATTTTCTACAGGAAGGGAACAAAACCGGTGTCAGACAAGTTCTACTTCTCAACTGCTCGAGAAAAGCTGACACGAAATATTTGGAATTTATTGTCACTGACAATAAATTCCAAATATTTCGTTTGGTGTTTACACATATACCTATGTAATGTTAAGGGGGAGCAGCTATACCTTACCTATGTTATCATTAATTAGTAATATTTGCCATTCTAAAAGTCTTGTGAAGAAAAGAATTAAACATGTAATTTTATAATTATAACTTTCAGATGCTGATGGCCAGCCTTTCGTAGAGGAAGTGGTGGTGGAGTCGGTGCTACACATTCGCTCTCCATCCAATCGCCAGGCGCGCACTAATACACAGACAAGTCTGCAAGATGGCACTCGCGTCGCTGAGGCTAAGATTTATCATTAGATTTAAGGAAAATTTTCTTTGTTGGTATTAGTTATACAGGCATTATTGCATAAAACGTTGTTTGGGTAATAACAAAATGAAAAACTCTTGAATTAAATAAAGAATAATGTTATAATGATAGACTTAATGACTAATGTTAGGATGGATGATACATTGGATGGTTACTGAAATGCCAATTTTTACATGTTAATTAATTTGAATTGTAAGTGACAGTACTGTTGGTGTGCTTATTCTAAATAAATAAATAAGTTTTAGAATTATAACAATATCCGCAGAGATTTGAACTATATTTTATTTCTAGAGAAAAGAGGATTTCGAGTTGACCCGTATGTATGTTTTATACCTACTCTTCTGCTCTAAGCTATTCTCTGCACTAAATATGTTTGTAATTGCTTTTATGAAACGCAACTGAGTTTGACTACCATATACTTATTCATAAGCGAGGTTTTGCGTGTTGCGAACTTGCGACCACAGCATAAACGGATTTAAAAAAAGTTTTTGTGAGTAAAAACCGTGTGAAGATGTTGATGTGATATTAAATTGTATAGCAATAATAATGAAGAGTTTATGAAAGTTAGATAGATTAATATACCTACCTACAGTGAAAGTTGAGGGTCAATTCTCGTAATTTAATAAGAACGTTCACAGACGCATCTTATTCTTCATCTGTAAAAAATATCTCTAAATGCCCGAAATTGTTTACAAGTTTAATTACGGGAATTAGTCAAATATCGATCACCCGGTCATTGTATCAAGAAACAAGTGAATTTCTAACCTATTTAGGACTATGGAGAGTCCGATAGATACTTTGTATAATGTTAAATTTTTATTAAGTTACTTTGAATGTAGACGTTATTATGCAAGTAATTACTGACTTGTAAGCCACATTACTGGTTTGCCTGAGTTCTTAGATGACTCTTAAGATCACGATATAACCCGTAACCACGATCAAGTTAAACAGCTCTACTATTTTTTATTTTATTTAGACTTCTCAAGCGTTTTTCTTTAATTTATGGCTTTTCAAAGTTATTTGTTAGTACTCCTGTCATAGTACTATACTTAGGTACTAGAAGAAAATACATCACCGACTCCTGACGGGCTATTCTCGTAATTTTAAGAACATTTACAGTCTGAGAGGCAATTCTCGTCATCTTAAGAACTTTGACATTCTGATCTCAGTCTCAATCTGTCAAAAATACCTCTGATTCCCCTACATTTTTGACATTTGTTTGTCGCCGAGATGAGACTGCGACTAGATTTTGAACGTTTTAAATTACGAGAATTGGCCTTCTGATCTCAGTCTCAATCTGTCAAAAATACCTCTGATTCCCCTACATTTTTGACATGTTTTTGACATTTGATTGTTGCTGAGATGAGATTGCGATTAGATTTATTTTACGGGAATTGGCCTTCTTGAGACTTTTTAGACTTCGATTTTCATTTTCAGCATTTGCATTTTCATCTGTTTCTTATTTATCTGCAAGTTAAAAAAGATTTAATTAATTTAGTTGGATCTTTAAAAAATTATTGGGACCAATATTGTGCGAATTTAATTATAACAAATGTAACCAGTGAAGTATTACGAGTACTTATAAACATGACATAACCTAATACTGCTTTAGTATGATGTTTACATTCTATTTAGAACCACATCCGGCCTACAGCCACGGAATATATATGTACATCATTATCACCAGATAGATGTACGCAGTAAACAAGTGATAAATGCTTTAAAATAAATGTTTTAACTTTAAAAATAATGCGCACCTAAAGTATGAATGGAAATTGTGGGACAGAAACTGAGTTTTATTTTGTACGCACTAGTTTAATAAACAAATTGTGTGATTAGAGGCTTGCATATACTTTGTATGTCAGATAATCTACTGCTATATGAAAGTCAAACATAGCGTTGGTTGACGGTGGTGTTGCTGCGTCACTTCGTCAATGACCACGACTCTATGAGGTATTCTGTTTTTAGTAAATATTACCGAATCAAAAATTAATACGATTTGTGATTTTATTGGAGTATTAGTTTAGAAAGCGTATGTCTGTTAGTCGTACCTGCTGTGTAATTTTCTAGAATAATGTAATAATACTATATGGAAAGAAGCCTTTTTGAATGAAATAGAAAAAAAAAACTAGTATTCCGCCCACATATCCTCAATTCATGAACATAACATTTTAGAGCTACTTAGACTAAATTACACACAATTTTCTCAATTTTATGACCATAGTAACACAAATTAGAGCATTTCGGGATGTGATGTGACGCCGCGAATGAAGCAAACTGGAATGGAATATTAAACAAAAGAACACGTGCAATAGTTTGGCACAAATCTGCATACCAAATTGTTAAATATGTCACGGAAAACGAATATAAGGTTGCTCTGATGAATTGGATTTATTTGCATCCAATTTGACTATAATGCAGAGCATCTGTCGTAAAATCCACGCTTCGCTTCGATTTGCTGCTACTGTTATTATTACCTACTGACTAAGAACGAAGGTTTCCTGCCATTTTCCCACATATACGCATAAACCTCTCTTTGTATTGATTCATAACTGCGAGGTGCTAGGTTGCTAGTACTTTATAACCATCATAGATCTAAGTAGCAGCCTCTGCGGCTTTAAACACAAATATTTATAAGTAGCTTCAATCTCCGCACTTAACCACAATTTACTCATGTTAGGAGCTAAATGCTTTAAAATCAACATTAAACGTCCTAATTTTAACAGAATACTAGTAATACCACCAAAAACATTTCATGGAAAGTATGTTGCCAAGACTCACATAACGCTTTCACTGTTAAAAAGTTGTCAGATCTATTGTAGAGCCAACTCTAAAAACCTAACATTTTAGTCAAAATGTTCCGCACTCCTATGGGCTCATGGTAAGAAATTAAGTCACTGGTGGCTTAATGTTGTGTCATTCAAATTAGTGTGTTTTACAAGTCTCCTAACTACATCTTTTCCTGAAAATTTGAGCTCTCTAGCATTAACCAGGGCGAAGCTAAGAGGGTTTAAAAATACGACGAAACGCTTTGCTTTTTATATTTGACTCCTCTTGGCAATTCTGCATGGGAAAAAAGAATGAGATGAAATGTATCAAGCGTCACAGTACGAGAAAGATGAATTATCTACTAACTATAATATGCCACAAGTGTTCCTCTTTGCGTCAGTGAGCGGAGTTCGCGCAGCTGAACTTTGGGCCAAAGATGTTTGGACTTTTCGGCATTGATACGCTAAGAAGACGGTGTTGTTATTTATCCTTGCCTCTAATGTTAAAACGAAATACTTACTATACATAAAATAAAAATAAATAAAATAACAGAGCCAGTCTTTTGCAAACCAGTTCATAAACAGGATATAGGGAGCGTAAAATCAAATAAGTACTATTATGCAGGACTCTATTAACTCGCAACCACAGCCATACCACATACAATTGGCAACAACAAGCCTGTCTGAACCATAAACCTGTCCGTCGTTGTCACCTGCCTACTCCAGGAACATGTTTACGGAAACAGTACGACCTCCGAGGTCGTAGAAAACGATTAATTTAATTGTTTCTACAAATGTATTTTATCATGGTAAACAAAAGGTTCAGAATCTATTAAATCGTATTCTTTCTCTACACAGAAAGAAAACGAAACGATACAAATAAAATAGAGGTCAGATCATAAATTACTGAATATGATGCTGAACATCCATTTTCGTATCCTTATACCAATTTAATTGTGTGTCAGTGCATCAAGTATTTTTAAATTGTCATACAATATGTGAGGCGTCATCTCAATATTTAATTCGGTCCATAGGTGCCTAACATTTTCAAACACAAACTTAAAGCCTTTATTTCAATTAAACCATTTATCTAGGTATTCTTTGGAAGAGTCGTTCAGTCAGAAATTATAAAGCTAGTTGCTCATTCCAAAGCGTAGTAGGTACTTATGGAGAAGAACGGGCAAGAAACTCTATGGACACACACATCACAAAATTTACAAAATTACTCAAATGTTTCATAGATCGGCCCCTGCATAATTTATGATAGCTATAATAACGTCAAAGATAAAACAAGATCCGAATTTAGGTCTTAGCTAAACAGCCGTAGACGAGAATGGATTTTACGACAAAAATCTCGAAATCGAAATTAATAGATACACATAATCAATCTATAACGTTCCCACTGCTGGGACAGAGGCCTTCTCTCCGTGAGAGGGAGTGTGCTGTAATCCACCACGCGGGCCCAGTTGATAGATGTCACATGTCTTCGAATTTGCGGTTCTAGGACATGCCGGTTTTCTCACGATGTTTTCCTTCACCGTTTTGAGAGCAGTGGTGATGAAATAATTTACACAAAGAAAATCGCCAGTCTGGGTTCCACTTTGAACCTACGACCTACAAATCGTAAGTCGCGGCCGTTACCACCGCTCACACACATATTAATAGATGCTTGTTCAATGTAAAGGTAAATGAACCTAACAAACCTGACACGAGGTCTTTATGAGGACATGATCACATAATGGAATAGATAAATTAAGGATCACCGCGATGACTAAGACAATGCTAAAACAAACAAACTTTTTGATGTTGTTGAGAATAGAAATAGTGTATTGAGGAGATGTATTGTTATTAGACTCAGTAAGACGAAAAGGTGTTCGGTGGTAATCGTATGCGCTGAGCGTGTGCGCAGACATCACATTGAGTTGCGCACGCGTCACGCATAATATGCTGCGAGCCTGTATGTTTACGGAGTGTAGCGTTGTTAATCTAGGTTCTACACATTACAAAAACCAAAAGAGATTTTTGATCCACAAAACAATAAGTAAGCACAAGAAAGAAAAATTTTCATGGAAATTTAAAACATCGTGCATTGCGGAGTCAAAAAAAATCGATCCTAACTCAGCAAAAGCTGCAATGTGTTGTATGAATAAAAAATCATAATTTAACCGTTTTAAAATAACTTAATTAATTTATACATTATTGATTATTATTTATTCAGTCTATCATTCGTGCAAATCGCTTTATTTTTCTTTAGCTATATGTTTAATATTTATCTCTATGAGTCCTCCTAAAATTTATTCTCAAAAAGGAACATCATGTATACACTCGTCAGTTTGAAACAATATTTGAATACAATCACCATTAGAACAAGAGGATCACCGCGCGCCACCGTTACGGCCAGGACAGGCGTACGCGCAACAGCCGCTAATACTTGGTATGGACGCCCGCCACCTAGCCCACGCTACGATACGGCTTCTTAGAAAACTAACATTTCAATTGACCGCCCAAATGATTTGTTACTATGGCGACAATACGTTTAATTAAAATTAATGCAATTGAGGATTTCGACTCTTGGCAATATTGAATTCTAATTCGGACAGCGGTACAATGCGGTTAGTCAAGTCAGTTTCAGAATTTGAAATGAAGAGAAAATAATAAAAAATTCTTTGTTTTATTTCCATAGTATAGGTAGGTTTATTGTCGTAAACTAAATGTCAATTAGATCAATTTGCCGTACTTTACTTGAATGGTAGGGGTCCCAGCCCAGAGGGTTTTTGAGCAAGCATATGCAGGCCGAAAAGTTGATAGCTGAGTAGGTGCGTCATGATGAGAGAACATCGAAAATATTTTTAAATAGTTTAAAATAAGGGCCACACACGCACAATGGTCCACTTCAAGGACTAAGTGCGGAAACCTTAACCCCATGATAGATAGGGCCACCGTGGTCAGGAGTCCACTTTCAGATTTCAAAAGGGCCAAGAATAAAGTGATCTTCAGAGGCGTTGATTTTGATATGATCATGTGCGGCCTATGATGACTTACATAGGCAAACCTGATGAAGAAATTGGCTTTTCCTGAATCTGACGACTTTGAAAACTCCGATTTGAACCATTTCCAAAAGGGTATTCAGGGAGAGTAAAATTTATTCTGTGCGTTAGTTATATGTCCTGAGAGTAATATATAAATATCTGACGAATTGATGGAGCCTTTTGGCAAATATGACAAAATTTCATTGATTCTCAAAAGTACCCAAATGTGTATAATTTTGCATTTGTCTCTAAATCAACGGACTGAGTAGCTTTTATTGCTATTTAGATTTATTTGAAGCTGGCCCTTTTGTGAAGATTTGTTCGTATTCAGAACTTTGAAAATATCAAACACTTTAAAGTAATAATTACAAGATAAGTACCAAAATTAAAACTTGGTCAGAGTACACCATAAACAAAGTTATTTATAATTTAAAATTTTTACTATGATACTAAGTAAACCAATTATTTGAAAAAAAAAACCCCATCATATGGGCTATCCAACGAGCTATCAACATATAAAAAATATTCAGAGATGACCGTTAATTGTTTGATAAAACTGGCAAAGATTGAAAGCTTTACCTACTTACTAAAATTAATGAAAACATTAAACTAACGACTTGTTTACGCCGTAACACTTTTCAATTAAAAGTTTTATCGTAACTACGAACCTCTGCCCTCGATATCGTAACTGCTATCGCCCCCAATTCTCAGTGATAGTTCGTTATGTGAGTTTTGTTTATAAACCCCAATACTTCTTAGGCCGCCAGCTGCGAGTTTGAATGAAATGAAAGAAATTAAATGAAAGATCATGAGATATAAATTTATTATTAACCGATTTCTAAAGGAGGGAGGTTAGCAATTCGTCTGTAATACAGGCTGAATGATGTTGATGACTAAATCGGGAACTATAGGTAATACTCAAAAAGGAGTCTCGGGGTCGATTTGGATGAAAACTAAAACTGCATCATAAATATCTTATCATCTGCCTAGCCTTTTCCCAACTATGTTGGGGTCGGCTTCCAGTCTAACCGGATGCAGCTGAATATCAGTATTTTACGTGGAGCGACTGCATGCCTATCCGACTTCCACAACCCAATTACTGGGTAATATGATACCCGTTGGTAAGACTGGATTTCAGACTTTCGGACTTCTGACGACCCGTAACGACTGTCAAAGATCCACGAATGACAGCCGGGACTAGTTTCATCAAATAACTCTTTTCGAGGCACGGAGAGGTCTTGATAGGTAAATAAGGTCACCCATCCACGGACCAACCGCGGCAAGAGTAGCTTAACCTGATCAATCGACTCGTGCGGCTGTTATTACTTAGCCACAAGCCTCTAATACACCAGAAATATACGAGTATATATATATATAATTCATAGTCCTGACTGACTGATATATCAACGCACAGCCTAAACCGCTGGTCCTATAGACATGCAATTTGGAGGGTGTGTTTTTTGTGAAGAGTAGATATCCACTAAGAAAGGGTTTTTCGAAAAACCACCCCTAAGAGGCGAATGGCGGGAGGGTGAAATTTCACGTGGACGATGTCGCGGGCAGAAGCTTGTTACAGATATAAATGTAGAAATTTTACAAGGGGGTACACAATGGGCGGTCTAAAAGCAATCTTTTTTAATAAGTTTAACTGTAGTAGGCTCCATTTATCTCATCTAGGTCTATGAGGTTCACTTGGCAGATGTTTTAGTTCTATAAACATTATGACACTTGCGACGTTAAAACCAAATCCTATTTCGTCTAAAATTGATATCAATAGTAATTCGCAGATCCATTGCTTTATTTTACTTGTATGTATGCCACCCAGGTTGATACCAGATTCTATTAATATCGATTCTAAGAAGGTTCAAATCCATTGTTTTGTTTGTCCACAATTTGTAAGGCTAATCTCCATATGTGCTGTGAAACTTGACTGATTGAATTGCATATACGATGTTTATGCAGACGAGACGAGCTCATTTGTAATCAACTAACATAATTGGACAAAATATTTTAAAGTTTTAAGCTATAAAACCAATTAAAATGCACATGTATTAAATTTCTAGTATCTGTATAGTAAAGAAATACAATGAAATATTCATTTAATTGCTCGTTCCGTAGCTATTGTCTAAGCGACAATTTATAGCTTAGGTGGTCAACGAGTATTTGAATATTTATAGAAAAAATTCAGTAACGACCTCGTCAAGGATTTATATTCCGCTTCTATTATTTGCAGCTGTTTTTACCGAATTTATAACAACTGTGAACAATAAAAATTCTTTAAACGCACAAGGCGTTTTGAATCGAGATGTATCAATGAGGTCGTAAATTAAAAATCGTGTTACGTGATTTGACTGTGGAGTGGTTTCCGTAGATTTCCCCTCAGTACTTGTATGGAACGAGATATATTGGATGTAATGAGAGTAAAAACCAATGTATTGAATGTGAGTAACCGATGATATAATCAGGCGTCAATAGTCGGCCGTCTGCCGGTGCGTCATAAAACCCACAATGGGAGACGTTGTCGTCATTCCAGCAAAATTTTAACCGAATTATGTACCGAGGTGAAAATCATCAATTAAAAAAATATTATTTTTCACAGCCTACAAACACTTTATCTGCCTCTGAATCTTCTCTTGCCTCTTACCTATTAAAGAAGCTTTTATTATTTACACGGAAACTATAGTTAAGATTATCGCATAAACTGTATCTATCTATACTAATATTATAAAGCTGAAGAGTTTGTTTGAACGCGCTAATCTCTGAAACTACCAATTGGATTTGAAAAAGCTTTTTGCATTTGATAGCCTAATTCTTGAGCAAGGCTTTTTAACATCACACTAGAACCCTTAGGAGCCGAGCAAAAAGGGGAAAAGTCAGAAAGAACGCTGAGAGATGCGATGCGACGGGGTGGGCCGGGGGCACAAGAAGTTTTACGCGGATGAAGTCGGGGGCAGAAGCTAGTCATGGATAAAATGTAATGCGATAAAATGCCGTTTTATTCAGGTTTTTAAAGCTTCAGCAGAAACAAGTCATCTCGGAAATATTAAATCAACAGCTTTTCCCAATCAACTTTGAACCTTGTGCTTTAGCGATAAAGTTGAAAATCTATTAAAGAAATTTGACAGATTGTACTAACTCGATGTGCTGGCGTCTGTACCTACACTATTCTCAACAGATTTAAAAGTTTTCAATGAAATTAAAACTGAACAGGGTAACAACATTATTAGTAACTACATTAGGACTACTTAAGTCACACGTATTACTATTTTATAGTACGTATGACCTAAACGCACCCTTAAAACACGCTTTTCTGTTTAAAATGGACTACTTATGTCACGTATAAGCGTGACTTAAGTGCGGGTTTAGGTCACAGAGAGCTGTAAAAGTTATTTAGTGAAGCTTAAATAAAGAGGAAACTTGGTAGTTTTCCTAAATCCAAAGATATTCCTACAATAAAAATTATAAATAATGCATACAATAAACCTGCACACGCGGTCACAGTATCTACGCAAGAGGATAAACATAATACATTCAACACTTGTAATGATCTACATGGCATCAATAAATCAAAATCGATCGTGAACTTAGGCACGTATTCCCTGCAAATGGACATTATGGATATAAAGAACAGGAAAATTTCATGTCTGTCTGTACCTCATGTACTTGTTTGACGCAGAGATAGGGCCGATATGCATTCAATAGCCAGACTATAGACAGACGGTAAAGGGTGCGACAACGACGTCATACGAGCTTTGCAATTTAAAGTTTATTGTAGTTGATTGTGGTTTAAATATTTGTAGTGGGCGATTGTCTTTTTACTGAGAAGCTTTCAAGGGAATTTTTTACTTGAGCCGTTGAATTTAGGAATGTCAGTGTTGACTATCGTACTCCATCTTTTGTTTATATTAGGATTTCTGAAATATATAATATTTAATTTTTGTATTATATCAGATGAATAGTTACACACCGATATCTCTCTTTCAGTCGTCAGTAATTAAAATTTCGAAAGAAGAAGACAAAGCTCTGTGTAACTATACAGACGCTATACAACGTTTATCAGTAAGGGGGATAATGTGTAAAAAAATCCTAAATTTTTATTAGTATTGAAATCATTTTATTAACTTTGGCAATGGTTGGTTTATGAATGCACTAATGGTATAACTGATTTTATTATGATTAAGGTCGGAAAGACGATCAAACAAATAGCACAATGATCTATCTATAACATAACGAAGTAGGTAACTCCATAGGTTTTAAAACGTATGATGATAGGTAGATTAATGTTAACCAAAAAAAACTCCAGCTCGTATGAATGTAAATAAGCTCGTGATAAGAATAATCGCATAATATCCATGACGAATGTAAAACAAAGGATAGATTCGGTGCGAAATTCAGCTCTCCGGCTAAAAGGATTGCCGACAATGGCCATAAATTCTGCTGACCCATTAAGGATATCCAGAAATAAATCTTACCATATGGTGATACAGTATCATCTTTATGCAGTCGACAAAATGGCTAGCGGTAATTCTGGAGCACTGAGTCCAATTTTCCAAAGTCATTTTTACTAAAGTCGGGGAAATAAACGATGTAAGTACTCGTAAATCTATAGTCGATTGGTTCTTATTATTCTTATGATTCTCATTCACAGTTCAGACATACATTATGAAAGAGAACAATCTTGCTATCGGAGTCACCAAGACCACAAAGTTATGTCAATACATGACGTTTCAGAGCTTTTAAATCCTATCCTTATTGGAAAACTCTACAACAACAACACCAACCACACACACACAACAGCAACACATCGCTACAACTATAAATTCATGTGCAACCTAAATACTATAACGACGCTGGGAATACTTAGCAGCAATTCTATAAAGAACTTATAGCAATACATATTCACTTTACTTGTCCTTCGGGTGGCAAATGCAAATGGATGCATTTACCACCCAAAGAGACGTACTTAGATCGATAAAACGTTTATTTGGTGCACACAAAATACATAGCCCATCATACAAAAGCACTCAAAGGACACTCAATACCAGCCCTAATCACAATACCATCAAGTAAATATTAAGGTCACGATAGTCCTCAAAAAGTTCTCCGAGTCGCTGTCAAAACTCCAACGATCCTTATCTATTGATGAATGACTGCCGGAGCTCCTGACCATGACCCTTGCCGGACCTCCGGGTACGAAACGTCCCTTGAGACTTTACTCATAACTCCTAAATTGTCAGCTACTGTATTATGTATGACAGAATTCATCAACCGATTGAATTTTAATACTAACGATGCTAATTTGCATATTCATCGGCTCTGATTAAAATTATGTTAGTAATTGTTAATTCAATGTTATTACTTTGCATTTGAAGTGCGTTTTGTTTACTTTGTTCGGTTTATTGGGTTTTTTTCGTTTCGATCATGGGTCCTTTGTAGTTTAATTAATCTATTAATAAAAAATCCACTACTAACACATCTCATCACCTCACGTTAATACTGAGAAATAGGTGAATACATATATTTTTCAATCCACACTAAGTGGATACCTATAATTACAGGAATATCTCTTTCAAATACACCAGAATGAAAGTTAATATTGGATGAAATATGTAGAACAGTCAGTGCTAAACCAAAGATACATCAGTTATAACTGTAGCGGTTTTGGGAGGTCCTTGCACTGTCTCTTTAGCAGTGATATATCAGGCCATCTACATGTGGCCGTATCGCTCCATCTGACAGGCGGGGCGCAGTCAGAATGTCTACCGAAGCCTGCAAGTGCGAATACTTAGTAACGCAAATTATTTTTGATCAGGAGTTCTGGAATACGGTGTGAATGTAATAACTAAGAACTAATAATGGACAGAACAATTCAGTTATCCGTAGTCTACAGGGTCAAATTAAATTAGCTCGAGAAACTGCATACGCTATGGGTATCGATATCTAAATACGATAAAATAAAAATATAAAATGTTTGATGTAGTTTCTTTGGGGGTCAACAACCGCTGGGAGTACTTGAAGTATTAGATGAGAAAATTTGCTTTGGGACTGATTTTTCCATCGCCAGATAACTTTTATTCGAGGAATTAAATTGATATTTGACAATTTTTGTATGAAATAACCAAAATTATTCCTAGAATAAAATTATCAGATGATTGAAAAATCAGCCGTTATTGTGTTTTATCGATACTTCTGTGAAGTGTAGGTACCTATACTTCATAGAAGTATCGATAAAACACAATAAGGGCTGATTTTTCAATCATCTGATAATTTTACATAAAACAGACTTTTAAACTGATGTTTAAAGTGACTACACTAACTGCGGTCGATGACCCACAAAAAAGTCATTAAAACTCCTTTTTTGTTTAATCGTGTTAGATATCTTCTGCGGAGTTTCGCTAGCTAATTTTAACTGACCCTGTATTGTCTATCCTGCTAGAAATTGCGTATACTCGTTTACGCAATTATTTGTTTTAACTGCAATCGTTAAGCTATGAAATATTTTATTGAGCAATATTCGTTGTTTTAGACTTGATATATGTATGCGTCATGTTCGTGAACGTGCGCCGTCAGTTGGGGCTGGTCATCTCTTAGCTGCCTCGGCTTATTTTTAATTATTTTAATTTTGAATGGTTGTTTTGTTACTATTTGCTGTACTCTGGACGCTTTTAA
This sequence comes from Luperina nickerlii, assembly GCA_963855955.1. Classification (NCBI taxonomy): domain Eukaryota; kingdom Metazoa; phylum Arthropoda; class Insecta; order Lepidoptera; family Noctuidae; genus Luperina; species Luperina nickerlii. The sequence goes on from OY979663.1 coordinate 3,995,851, forward strand.
CGCGTACGTCTTTTTTACATCGTTCTCATATATAATTATAAATTCACATTAATGATGTAACTATATGTAAAAATATAATTTAAAAGAGTGTCCATGGAGTTTCTTGCCCGTTCTTCTCCATAGATACCTAGGCTTTGGAATTGGCAACTATAGCTTCATATTTTCTGACTGACCGACTTTTTGACAATTCAAAAGTGCCTGTAAATGGTTTAATTGAAATAAATGCTTTGAGTTTGAGTTTGAGAGATTGATAACAAACCAATCACATGTTAAATTTGTTACGCACTCTTAGCGTTAAAATCCAAGTATAATATGACAGACATTGTCCGGCAGACGTTACGAAGGTACAGGTGTTCAAACATGACTTGAGTCTTGTAGAGCATGAATCAGGCCGCACTGCTGGACATACTAATGCGAAGACACGACGTTTCCGGCATAAATCCACCAGCATACATCTCCATACGTGCAAACAGGCAAATTTGACAGTTATGAACATTTTAACGGAATTTATGCCGTGGGCACAGATCCTATCGACGCGAGGAGTGGACGAACGCAGAGATAGTATCGTCGGCTTTGCTACTAGTATACTCAAATCTTCCACGTGGGCGAAATACAAATATGTATGGATTTTAAAATTAAGAATTTCTGACATGTGCAGAGGCTTTAGCTTCTATTGGCACCGCGAATACGTAAAATAATTTCTTGGGAAATGATTGACGTCGCAGACTCACGGATTAATTTTTAGGCATTTTTTTAACATTCGTTGCATGACATTTTTAAAGTGCCTAATCATACCGCAGAATAAATGAGGTCCTAGCAAAGCATAAACTTAATGCATACTTAGTTAGGTATAAAGCCAGGTTAAAACGAAATCAGAGCGCTATAGCGCTAGTCGTAAAGACTTGCCTGCGCTGGCCCCGCTGGTGCTGTTTACACATGGCCAGTAATTTCTAAATTTGACTTGTGGGTGAAACGTGCATACACCATGCAGGCATATCTTAATCCGGCTGTTAAAACAGAAATGTCTAAAGATGCGCCAGCGACTGGCCTGATGCGTTTACACGAATACAACCCTATTTTTTTAAAGTAATCTCTTAGTTGATCTTGAAAGGTCGTGATTAGTCAACCGGACTATCCTGTGGTTGCCTTAAGTAAACTCAAAGCCTCCAGCCAGGGGCTAATATCGAGTATACTAAGGAACTAGACGCTAAGGGCACCCCCCAGGTGAGGTACGAACCTCGGCTTAGGGCGTCGCTGGGGAGAGGGCAGCAAGATGGGACAGCCTGGATCTAATTATTATTATTTAAGCTGCATGAGATCAGCGTTTCCTATCTGACTACTCTGAGAAGAAAGGCCGAAACAAACTCAGAGGTCACAGTCGGGAATTTAAAGCTACAGGCTCAACTACGCGCGCGCGCTAAGTGGCGCGAGCAGGCACTTCATCGAGCAAGGGTCGTCGTGAGGAGCTCGGTGGCGAGGTTGGAATGACGGTTTTTTTTGTTTTTGTGCACTGTACTGGTTGCCCTATTGCTTTCCTGGAAGAGGGTTATGTGGTCGTCAGGATCGCATAGAATATATATACTCCTACCGGGGATACGGGCGGAGGTCACTGGCTAGAAAAATAGACGGGCGCTCTATTTACAGCGCTGGCCTGGCAAGAAAAATTGATTACACGGGGCCAATACTAAGCCAGCCCTGGCTGCCAGTTTAACTGTCGGCCAGCGCAGGCTTCGTGTAAGCCTGTCTTCGTTTAGCAAGCAATAGGTATAATGTAAATAAAAATAAATTTAAGTTACTACTCTTACTACTACTCATACAAGTTTAGACGTGATTAGAAACTTGCCTACTAAAGTTACGTCAATTTAAGTCAGGCGCTGATTAATTTGACAGGACTAAACTAAAATTTATCTTCTGTACTTTTCTTAATGAAATAGAAAGAAAAAGATGCACTGAACTTAAATTTAGTTTAATTTGTGAACAAGGGAGTCGGCATCATTGTCATTTTAATGTTAACTAAACAAACTAGGTAAGTATGCACTAAAAACATTATAACTTCAAAATCCTAGTAGATTTTACTTGATTTACTCGATTGTCACTGTTTACAACGTCATAATAAAAATAAGAAGCTAAAGTAATGTAGGTAATGCACAAGATAAGGAAAATTGGAGAAGTATGGGGGAGACCTTTGCCCAGTAGTGGGACAAATTAGGTTAACATAAAAAAAGTAATGTAACCCCAATATAATATGATATCAACTTATGTAGTAATTAGTACTCACAAAATGTTTTATTGAAGTGAGTTCAATAGAGTTCATTCGCAACATAACATACCATTACCTACATTACAATACAATTTTCCGCGATGTTTACCGTATGTAATTTATACCATTCAAAGTTTCCAAGAAGTAGTTAAAAATCTAGTAAACATGGCTTTACTAACGTTATAAATCGTCATGAATGAACCTTTTTGTCATTCCACGTAGGGTCGGATTTATGCAGGGTGTTCGCAAACGCAACATAATGCGTGCATGCAGCGAACAGTTCGATTTTTCCATATTTATAGCACTTTGTGTTTGCAGATTCACACGATGCAACTATAAATTTTAGTTCAAGTAGAGTTCCTTACATGGTACTCGTATTGAGCGAAATGACATTTTTAATTAAAGAGTATATAAAAAATAAAACAATAAATGGCCATTGGATGAAATTACTGGTTTTAGTAAAAATACAAATGCACCATTGTAACTTTATCTTTATCTAAGATAACGAGCCCTAACAAGAAGTAAAAACCTAGTTCTAATTAATTAACGATAATCTAGATACAACTACGAGAAAAATGAGAAAGAATGAAAGAAAAGCCAATCATCAGAATTCAACCCAATTACTACTGCAGTAAAAGCCTGAGTCACCATATCTTGGTGCGTTTCAAAGCAAAAAAAAACATCAAAACAAAAAGTTCAACGATTTACCTACCTAATAGAGACGTGTTGCGCATGACCAGGTCCCCTCTAGGATGTCCAGTCTCCAATAACGGTTAGAACTCTGCCGAATATTGTAAAATGGTTGAAACCCGCGCGGGTGCTAGCGGCCGCGTGTCTTGCATCCCAATTAATCCAGACAGAATGGACTATATAACGCGAAGTCTGGCTCAGGCCAACACACATTCAGAAGCAGTATAACGTACAACACCCTTTGGTCCACAAAGGGTATCATTGTGAACAAAATATTCGAAAATCGTAAATATGAAGTTTGTACTTTCGCTGGTGGTGTTGAGTTGCGCGCTGTTCGAGGCCAGGGGATATCCGTACGCGTATTATCCCTCTTATGGAAATATGGATTCTCGTGAGTACAATTTTAATATTTTTCTTCTGCCTGACATGATTGATTAGCCCTCTATTGATCGATTACCACTTATTACTAATTAGACGATCAATCTTTTTTTTAGTGGTTTAATGGTAATCTACATAAGACAGCGCAACTGGTGCTGTCTTGTGTAGATTAACTTTTTAGTGCTATTTTTGTGATTTTCTAAATAGTTATAATGCCCTCATATAACGGCAGTAATCCACGAAGAAGCAAACAATGGTGTATTAGAACACCCGCGTTCCAATTATTGGTGAGAAATTTAAAACCACCCTTTATTTTTCAGTGTCATACGGAGATGGTAACCGCGGCGGGATGGCACTGAGTCGCTATTACAACCCAAATTACAATCAACGTGGCGTCGGCGGTGGCATGGCTGCCTTCATGTTCCGGCAGCCGGAGGCCGAGGCGACACCGCAGCAGTCTGGCCAGTACTATCTCCAAGACAGGCGCCGCCAAACACAGCAAGAAGTTAACTACATCCCGCCCCAAAAGAACGAAGTCTATTACCCCCAACAACCAGAGAGCCCTGCCTTCATCCCCACTGAGGCAACGGAACTCGCTGAACCAACAGAAAAGATCGAAGCCCCAACTACCGTAAAAGCTGTAGCCGTCCCTGAATTGATTGAACCTGAAGTAGAGGAAGTACCAGAAAGGGAACCCGTACAAAAACCCAAGAAGGCTGTCAACAAGAAGAAGCAAGTTAAGAGGCCGATCGATGATGAAGATGAAGATGAGTATGCTCCTAGGATGCCTGCTGCAGCATTCTTCCCCATGTTTTTCGGATACGGTGGTAGAGGTGCCGGCGGCCCCGGTGGTCCCACAGCCATCGCTAACGCCTACAGCACCGGCAAAGGTGGAGTAGCCACAAGCCACGCAACCGCCTACGGAGCCCCCAGAATAGAAGAGAGAGTGTAAAATATATCACAAATTTTTAGAGCTAAGTGTAAATTTTATATCTTCATTGTTATAAATTTATATATTTATCGAGTTAATGCGCATTTCATCATCCATACAAATAAACTTTGCCATTAAATTGTTGTGCTTTAATTCAGTCTTTAAAAACGTTAGGCTGTCGCAGTGTTTATTAGCCCCTGATACTTTCATCGTTCATCATTTCAGCCGAAAGACGTCCACTGCTGGACATAGGCCTCCCCGAAGCACCTCCACTTCGACCATTTTTGTGCTTCTCCCATCCAACTGGTTACCTATATCGGCAAATTTCACGTAACTCAAACTTAATGTCGTGTTCCTATCTACTTATGGTAGGGTAGGCTTTATGGCTGTTGTTGTATTTATTTTTTGAGTAGTTCTCTAGTAGAAAACCGTTCCTTCAAAATGACATACTAAAGTATTTTAGACTCAGACTTTGTTCAATGTATAGAAGGTATAGTAGTAGGTAAGTATTAGTAACACAGTAAAAAGTTAGTTCATCATCATAATACCTAAATTAAAATAAATTAAAGATATATAACTTAATAAGTACCTATTACTCTGTCGCAAGAGTTTAGATCATAAAGCCTTTCATTACATCATTATTTTGGTAACATTCGCTAGATGCAATAAATACTAATCCATTTGAGACTATCATTTAGCTACTATATTTTCAATCAAGTGGGTCCAGAACACCTCAAAACGAGAGTGCTACAAGCCCAGAAGATGAAGCGGGATGAACTATAGGCGTATCATAAAGTATTTCTACTGGCGGCAAAAGGGTTGAACCTTTTAGCAATTGGCATCAGAGATGTCAGACCTGTAGTGAACAAAATTCATTAACAACATATTTTTTCCAATAGAAAGCTATTACATAGTTGGCGATCCGAGAATAACGTCTGTCATCATTTTAACAGGCGTTAAAAAAAGTACTCACGCAAATTACCACCTTCTTTATGTGGCCTTAATGTTGCAAAATTAATACTTACTAAAATCAAGAAATAAATCGGAAAATTGGATTTCTAGAAAGGCATTTCATTTTAGAAAAAGGGAAGCATATGGAGGATCTGAGAATGTTCTTAGGGACCGAGTTATTAGAGCATCATTGTCTGTGGTACAAATGTGGCTTGGTCTTTTTATTTGCAGGGACTATCAATACACCTGAAGGCCAATTCTCGTAATTTAAAACGTTCAAAATCTAGTCGCAGTCTCATCTCAGCGACAAAGAAATGTCAAAAACTTGTCAAAATGTAGGGAAATTTGAAGTATTTTTTGACAGATTGAGACTGAGATCAGACTGTGAACGTTGTTAAAATTAGTAGAATTGCCCCTCAGAGGTAGCCAGAAGGCAGTAGTATACCGCATTCAGTAATGTCTAGCAAAGCGCCATCTTGTATTAAAGTTTAAAACCGGTTGTTCCAAGTGTGTTTATCATGACTCAGGCCCTCTCAGAAGAACTCCTTAATGGAAAGTAGATTGAAATTATTTCAAATATTACAATAGATGGCATTGAATAAAACTTCTACTTTTATTCTTAAGATATCCAAGACACTTAGAGCTTGTTCCACTACCTTAGAAATGGAATACCTATATCTTACAGTACTCTTTGGAATAAGTTCCGATTGATTCATCTTACAGTTTCATGTGATTTTTATTTTTTTTTTTTAATATATCGTTGCTGCTTTTTGAACCTAATATCATTCTTTTTAGTCTGCAAATAATGAATACGTCTGGAGGGTTACTAACTTTACAAACAAATATCGTAGGAGCCGGAAGTTTACAGACTTGCTTCCATGGTTGCAGTGTCCAGCATAGCTATTTACAACCACCAGACAGGCTATCGTATCAAAAATGACACATTTCGATAATCTGATTTGACTGGCCCCTGACAGCAAACAGCTGTCGGAAGAATAGCTCAAACTCAAACTCAAAGCATTTATTTCAATTAAACCTTTTAGAGGCACTTTTGAACTGGCAAGAAATCGGTCAGTCAGAAAATATAAAGCTAGTTGCCCATTCCAAAGCGTAGGTACCTATGGAGAAGAACGGGCAAGAAACTCCATAGACACTCTTTTAAATTATATTTTACAAAAATATTAGTTACATCATTAATGTTGAATTTATAATTATATGTGTGGGAATGATGTAAAATAATTAAAAATAAGCCGAGGCAACTAACTGATGACCAGCCCCAACTGACGGCGCCCGTTCACGAATATGACGCATAGATCAGCACCATTCAGCTCAACCATTTTGAAGGGAGCTAAATGATCCAACACACACGCCACCTGCACCGTTAGCGACACATTTGTGTGTGCATGACATACTATCAGCCACCAGGGCACATTCAAGTCAATGAAAAATATATTATCCGGTAAATGGTACATAGGGTATAATACATACATAGAACTCACATCTGTGCTATGCAATTATACAATACAAAGGAAATTGAGTTTATACAATGCAAAGATAGTCTTACAATCTTCAGCAGCTCCAACAGTATTTTCAAGTGTTAATCAATTTGTTGTGGTTGTGGTGCAGGACCAGCATTGAGCCAGGCATTTTTATCAGCGATGTAATCCCCAAACTTATAATATGCCTGAGTGCATAGTGTGCGTTTTATACTAGACTTGAATTTTGTCTCATTCAGTTGAAGAATGTGGGGAGGTATTTTATTATAACATTTTAAACAGTACCCCATAAAATATGAGTCTACTTTAGCCAGTCTGAAACCCGGTTGAAATAATAGGTCCCTATTTCTAGTACTATAATTATGTCTTTCACCTCTTTTTACTAAAAAGATGTAAATTTTTCCTTACATACTCATATGTTTTCGTAGATATATTGACAGGGCACCGTCATGATGTTAATTTCATTAAACAGTTCCCTTAGAGTATCGCGCCTGCGGAGATTATATATGGCTCTGATCGCTCTTTTCTGCAGAATAAAAATAGAATCGATGTCTGCAGCGGTTGTCTACTTGATTTAAACTGACAAAATTTTCGGCTTTTAGACTTGTAAACAACGTTTACAAATCAGTGAACAAGTTGTGATTTGTGAACAAGTTTTTAGGGATAACACTGATAAATGTTCGATACAGTATGGAAGCGTATCGAGCGGTTGTGAATAACTATAATGCAAGTAAGAATTGTAGTGACTTTTCGATATGTCACTATGTATTTTTAAGTTTAATTGATAAGGTTCTAGTTACGATAAAGAAATGCCTTTGACATAATGATCTAAAATCGGAACACGCAGCTACCTACAACTGACCAATGCTGAGGCAGCAATTGCACAACATAGGCATATTTTTAGGCTGGTATTTTAATTACCCACTGTCCTAACTGTCCTAACTTTAGGCCTTATTTATAAACGTTGCATAAAGTTAAGTTATGATTACACAGTCGCTAATCATAACTTAACTTTAAGAAACGTTTATAAATAAAGGAGTATTTTTAGAGACTTGTGCCGATTCATTCGGGTTTTAAGCTTTTTCCAAATATAATATATTATTCATAATTTTAATTGTTGTTGACTGTATATATCCAATCCAATTAAGATTGACGTCACAGATTAGGGCAAAAAAAATACAAAGAGCGAGAATTTTAACTTATGGAAACTTTTATTAAATGAACGATAGAATCTAGAGTACCTATTTCTTTACACGTGTGGAAAACAAAGCAAAAACAACGATATTTGTACAGTTATGTTTAATCATTATATATGTATATCATTATACTTAAACGTTTTTACTGCGATCTTTTTACAGGTGGCAAGGTTCCATAGACGGTAGCATCGCTTGCGGCTGCACCACCTTTTCCGGTGCTAAACGCATTAGCAACAGCTATGGGACCAGCACCACCCCATCCAAAGAACATAGGGAAAACAGCGCCAGAAAGGAACCCACGAGCAGGGAATTCAGCTTCGTCATCATCGTCATCTTCATCTTCTACGGGCCGTTTAACTTGCTTCTTCTTCTGCACTGCTTTCTGAGTCTTTTGCACGGGCTCTTCTTTTGGCTCCTCAATTTCAAGTTCAATTAATTCAGGGACAATAGCTTTTACTGTAACTGGGACTACTTCGGGTACTATGAGACCTGTCGCCTCAACAGGGACTTCGGGAAGAATTTCTGGTGTTTGAGGATAGTACACTTCATTCTCCTGTGGAGGTGTGTCATTGACCTCCAGCAGGGCTTGACGCCGCCTGTCGGCTTGATGGTATTGGATGGCCTGGTGATGAGTTAAAGGGTAGCTCTTCTCGTTAGCATCGGGTTGCCGCAGCGAGTAGGTAATCGGTGGAGCTCTGACAACACGTCGGTTTGCATAAGGGCTGTAATAGCGACTAACCACTCTTCCACCACGATTGGCGTCGCCGTAAGACCCTGTGAAAGAGATTTTATGGCTATAATAACTGTAATACAGGGCTCAGAACTAAGAAAATTTTTATGACGAACACATTTTTTCATAACATTAGGATTGTATTAAACTATTAATTCGTCGGTCAGCTTAGTTTATACTAAAATCAATCATACTGATAATGAAATTTTATTACATTCCAAAACATCACTGACAACTCCTAGAAATAGGCAAAACTGGTAATGTCAACAAAGAAATACTACTTACAAGTGTCAACATTTCCTGATGATGAAAACACCGGGCCTGGGTATCCTCTTGTTTCGAACAGAGCACAGCTCAAGACCACCAACGAGATCACCAGTTTCATTCTTATTTTAAAATGATTTCCACTTTTTAAATGTTGCCAGTTAAGCTGCCCATGAGCTTCTGTTGTCAACAGCCAGATTTTGCGTTATATAGTTAATTCTATTTAAACTCATTGAGATGCAGGACACGGATTTTGGCTTGTACTGGCGTTTGTCTGTATAAGACACTAGCATTCATCGGTAAGTTATTATAAGCCATTTAGATCTTGTCGGTAGATGACTAGAGTGATTGATTGAAATTTGTGTCAGAAGACACCCATTTCAATCAATCAGAAGAGACAATATAATGATTTTTTCTTTCTTTTTCTATTTTAGCTAAAGGATCTCATTGAAGTGTATCCGAAGTGCACTTAAGACTTATTCAGGTTTAAAACCAAGATAGAATCACCGTCTCTTGCCTCATTGTCGGCTTTTCCAAAGATAAACCCAAAAACTATTGCTCGTTTTATGAACATGAGACTAAACAAAACAAACATTGCAATTCATGAACGTGGGAAACACCACAGATATTTTGATTATAACTAGCAATTATAAATTCTACGAACATAATATCATGGAAGTATACGTATAATTAGTCAAAAAGGGAGAACCCGTTTGTGACGCACTCCTGTACAATAAAATTACCGGACCGGAAAAAGTACCGGATGATAGAAAAACTTGTTGGAAAAAACTTTTATTCAAATAGGGCAATTATTTTAAATGGATTAATGGAGAAGTTTTGCGAGCAATGTGCCCTGCCCACTGCCACTTAAGTTTGGCAATTCTTCACACTATCTCGGTTACCTTGGTTCTTCTACGGATCTCCTCATGCCGAAAGCCGAAAGGCCGAAAGGTTCTGGAGTGGTGACCGTGTACCGAAAGACGTAGCGTTGGAAGGCCTCCCACAAGGTGGTCCGACGACCTTGTGAAGGCCGCAGGAACCCGTTGGATGGGAGAAGAACAGAACCGGTCGAAGTGGAGGTGCTTGGGGGAGGCCTATGTCCTGCAGTGGGCGTCTTTCGGCTGAAATGATGATGATGATGATGAATGGAGAAGTAGCCGAGTAAGTAACTATTTAGCATGAATTATTTAAAGTCGTGATGTAACCTACTTATGATGGATCGTTAAACAATGGGGTTTTACCGGTTATCTCAAGTTTTCTTACCGAGAAGTACCTATGTTGTTTGAATTAGTTTTTCCATTATTTAGACTATGAATCAAATGCAATAGGTCATAATAAACCCCTTTTGAGTGCTGAACGTTCATCATATTATTATGAACGCTAGTAGTGCTACATAAGGTCGATTTTAGCGGATAACCTTTAGGTACTACTACGATGAACGACCCTAGGCAAAAAAATCTTTTTTCAAAAAAAAAACAACCAACTTCCAAAATAAAAACTACAAATTAAAGTAACACTCACAATACGCATTGTGAGTCATTGTGACGAGCATAAATTGCTTAGCAACCATATTAAAGTAATCGAATCGCAACCCGTGAAATATTTGTCATTGAGTGCCATCTGTGGTACCAAATGATGATTTCCAAGAGCAAATGCTCAAGTTATTTTAAAAAATAGCCAAATCGCTATAGGTTTGCCTATAAAATTTGAGGGTTTCCCTCGATTTCCATGGGATCCTCTCATTAGATTCCAACTTGATGATAATGGGACCACCTCGAGAGTATATCCTTACAAACAAAATAAGAATTTTTGGATTTTTTTCGGTCCAGCCGTCTTTGAGTACCTAATCGGTGAACATACATAACAAAACATATGTAAAGTCGAACATATAACCTCCTCCTTTTTGGAAGTCGGTTAAAAACCAAGCAAAAAGGAATTGTAGGTACTCGGCCAATATGTCGATTATTGCCGAAAGACGTCACAGATAGAGCCAACAGCATTAATTCAGTCAATTATCATATTTTTATTCGCCTCATAGACATAGACATGTTCAATAAGCCAAAAACGCCATACCTAATCATCACGTTTGGCAAACTCTGATATCGTACTAAGTATGTTAGATACCTACTTGTCGGAACTTGTCGCGATAAAGCGTTAAGGCTCCAGCAAACAGGCGCGACACGCGATAAAATCGCGCGCGACGCAAAGGCACCGCAAGTCGCGCAACGAGCGGTGCCTTTGTGTCGCGCACGGTTCGCATCGCACGTCGCGCCTGTTTGAAGGAGCCTTTAGGAGAAGTAGAATCTTTTAAGTTGAATTTTTAGTGGAGCCGACAAACAACCTACAGCGTTTTCCAACTACATAATTATGATGAGGTCGGCTTCGTACCTGAATACGACTGAATACCAATAGTTTACATTGAGCGATTGCCATCTGACCTCCACAGCCCTTTTTCTAAGCAATAGCGGTAGTCCTAGGTTGGACTACGGCAAGAGCATTTCGTCCGTTACCTACAAGACCTATGGATGGGACGCCTCGGCTTTACCACCCAAAAGTAATATTTGAACGTTACTTGTTCAGGGGTTTTTAATCTCTAAGCAGGAAATCCGCAGTTTCGGCTAAAGATACGGGCGTTTATTACTCCATACCTTCTACGGAAATAAGATTAGTTTGGGAGCCCGATCTAAAAGTGAATGACACCATGATCTGCCAGTTGTTCTTGATCCCGATGTGTATTTGCCCGTCGCGCGTCGTTAAAAGTTAATTAATCGGGAGTATGGTCATTCTGAATCTGAAGTATCGATCTACTTTCGGACGGGCACGTATCTTCATTGACGGTCTTAGAGAGTAGGCGCCCTCAAACGTGTCTTCATGTGTCCATTATATTATATTATTAGTCATAGAGCTGTTAGTTATGAAACCCTGATGCGCGCCGGTCTCGCGTGACGTGACCGGTTTGTTTTTTATTCACTAGAGAAGTTCACAACAATTTTGACCTTGCCATTACAGCGACTGCTGCTCGACGCAGACTATATAATTACAAACAAAGTTGAATCAAAGAAGGCCTAATCTACTCTTTATTAATCTGTAGGTGTGCCATTGCAAGGAAAAACTTTATCCTATCCTATCCTATCTTCATCTGTCTAGCCATTTCCCAAATATGTTGGTGTCGGCTTCCAGTCTAACCACCTGGTTAGACTATGTAAAGTACTGGCAAAATGTAAAGTATTGGTAGGTATTCGCTACATCTGTAGCGAATACCTACCAATACTTTACATTGTGCGATTATTTATTCTACCTCGACAACGCAGCACCACGCACACGCAGCCGCAGCCGCTAACTCACTGCGTGTTGATGATTTCAGCCCATTACCTAGTTTATCCGCGTTGCATTCTGCAGCAGGCATAGTGTATTCGCGTTTGAGACAGATTTGGTATTTTGCTATTGCTTACTCTTGCCTCTTCGTAACTTTATTTAAATGATAATTATGTATAATTTAGGACTCACACTAAAGGCCCACTTTACTGTAGGCGGCTTCGTAGCTAGAAAGATCCAGTTGGCGCAAGTTTATTATCAAACACTGTGTAGAGTAGAACTTCTAAGTGTCAATTTTCATTCTCTATTAACTATCAATGTAGAACATCGATACAAAAAAAAAAACATGGTTATCCCTAATCAGTTGTTTATCAGATTTAATTGTTAATTTCCATGTTAAAGTAAAGATTACTCCGTTGTGATCACAGGTGACGTAGTATTCAGATCAGGAAACGATAATACAGTTTTTATAGAGTTGTATTATTATGATTTTTTAGCTGCCTAGATCGCTAGACTAATGAATGATTACTTGCAAGTACCTACTTGTGCAAGAAATCAGCATCATTAAATTGTCCGACTGACAAAAATCAACAATCGTTATTTTAAACAGCAATATGTTTGTTTTATTCATTTTATAAACTTGTCATAAAATAACACTGAATGGTAATGAAATAAAACATCAGGAGGTAACTGTGGATGGGTGACCATCCTTACATACCAAGACCTCTCCGTGCCTCGGAAAGCACGTCAAGCCGTTGGTCCCGGCTGTCATTCGTGGATCTTTGACAGTCGTTACCGGTCGTCAGAATCCCGAAAGTCTGACAACCAGTCTTATCAAGGGGTATCGTATTACCCAGTAACTGTGTTGTGGAGGTCAGATAGGCAGTCGCTCCATGTAAAATACTGGTATTCAGCTGTATCCGGATAGACTGGAAGCCGACCCCAACATAGTTGGGAAAAGGCTAGGCATATGATGATGAGGTAACCAATGGTTGCAAATTGCTTACAGGCAGTGAGCAAGTGCACTGTCTTTAGTAATCTTGAGGTTGAAAAACCGGCCAAGTGCGTGTCGGACCAATATTTGAAACACACAATGAAGGGTTCCGTAGTTGGAATGAATTTACCCCTAAAGTAGACTTAACCGAGATCGCGAACACCTTTTATTTGATACTAGCTGCGCCCCGTGGTTTCACCCGCATAAATCTCTGATCTCGTGATTTCTAATATAATTCAATCATGATACGAAAGACACGTTGCGCCATCTATTATCATAATAACGTTATTGTTGTTTTCCTCGGAAACAGCACTGTTTTTCGGGATGAAAGGTACCCTATATCCATTTCTGTACACCTGACAACGTATATGCAAAATTTTAGGATGATTAGTTCAGTGGTTTAGGCGTGAAAATGTAAAAAACAAACAAATTATAATATTAGTTGGGATTGAATTCAACTTGATACCTTCTTGACGCGACAATGACGGTGATCCTATAAAGGTTTGGTTTTTTACTTTTAAGACACGGAACCCTAAAATTGGCCTCCCAATAATGAAGAAGTTACAAGTTCGAGGTTGATAATCAATTTTATTATGACACTTAAAATTCAGAAGACAAATAAGAACGTCAAATCACGTTCTTAAGCAAAGATGAGCTATCTAAGTGGTGGGTGGTGGTATATTTTATTTACAACTAGCGACCCGCCCCGGCTTCGCACGGAAACATTATTATTATTATACATATAAACCTTCCTCTTGAATCACTCTATCTATTAAAAAAAACCGCATCAAAATCCGTTGCGTAGTTTCAAAGATTTAAGCATACAAAGGGACATAGGGACATAGGGACAGAGAAAGCGACTTTGTTTTATACTATGTAGTGATAAATAAAATATAAAAGAAATATGAATAGAGAAGAAGAGGAAATATAAAGAAGAGAATTAGGTTTGGGTGCGTTTTTGTTTGTGCAGAATAAACAAATTTTCTTTCTTTCTTTCTGGGTATAACATTCTATCAATTCGTACCTATTCTAAAAAATCTCAACCATTTATGTAAAGGTTAGGTGGGTCAGCTGCTGTAACTGACTGTACCTAATTAATGTTCTTGAAACAACTCTTTTCATTACTTTACGCTATTGCACAGATCGTTAACCTTTTTAATGATCTCCTTCAATGTGATCAGTACAATGAGAATAACTAGATGATAAAAACCATTTTTTTACCCATACATTCAAATGAAAAATTATTAAAACCCATAGACATCAGAATTCTAAACGTCGGGTAAGTAAATTTTCAGTGTTAGTGTCCATTTAGTTGAATATAACTCTTGGAATTAATGGATAAAGGGTCATCATCTAAATCAGCAATTGTTAGACGTAGGCATTGTTGATCGCATTATGTTAACAATAGCAGACAGAGTGACGCTACATCACTATACCCATCCAACCTCGCGGTTTCACTCGCATTTGTGTCAATTTCGTGAGAATTGCGGGATGAAAAGTATCCTATGTGTTAATCCTTATTATAAACTATCCGTATACCAAATTTCATCCAAATCTGTTCAGCCGTTTATGCGTGAAGAAGTAACAAACATACAAACACACCCACGAACTTTCGCCTTTATAATATTAGTGTGATAAATTCGAAAGTAACTCCGTCTGTCTGTATGTTACCAATAGGTAACATACAGACAGACGGAGTCCAAATTTTGTCAAATTTCATAGGCGTCAATAGACGTTTGACAAATTTGATAAAATTTGGCAAGTAGATGGTATCCTGGGGAAGGATATAGACGTTATGTCTCAAACAGAATCCTAGAGGGAGATATAGGGGATGAAAATTTGTATAAAAAACCCAGCCTTTCTTAAGTTGGGTTAGTTAATTTCCGACATCCACGCGAGTGAAGCCGCGAGCAGAAGCTAGTAATTTCTTAGAATTAATTTTTTTGTGAAAAACCAGATAATGAGCCAAACAAAATAAAGTTCTCAGAAACGTAGAACTTTGCAAGCAATACCACTTTTGCCTAATCACATCTAAGAATTTATTGGAGGTTAACTTTTATTGCGCGCCTTATTGATTCTTAGTAACCAATGCTTCCTATTAACGAGAAGCATCTACTTTGTAATAGACAACAGAGGTTTTAATAAAAACTGTTGAGTCATTAAATTAATGATTTTAAAAACTGCAATTGGATGTGTATTATTTCAGTTGTTGACACCCTTATGAGTGTTTGACCCTTAAGGCGCAAAACAGACGGACTGCATTTCAGCTGCAACTTCGCAGTTTGGATGAAGTTGACCTCAAATGCTTCGAAACCTAGCCATGACAACTGCATCCAAACTGCAAAGTTGCAGCTGCCATGCAGTTCAAATGCAGTCCGCCTGTGTAGACCCTAAGACCCTTATGATCGATTTATAATTAATGTTGATTGCTACTCATTGCGTCCATTTGTAAGTGTTTACTTATATAATTGAACCGAGAATATATATGAGGTACGGTCAGCATCAAAAGTCGATTAACACTTCAGCTTTTTTAATCTTAGTTATTGAGCAAAATATTAACACTTCAGTTTTTTTAATCTCAGTTATTGAGCAAAATATTTGTTGAAAATCGCATCGTACTTCTGCTGGAATTTTGAATAAATATTTTGCTCAATAACTGAGATTAATAAAATTGAAGTGTTAATCGACTTTTGATGCTGACTGAACAGACATGGCCTACGTTTTTTCTGCTTATAACACCAATGATGCCTGAAAAATTTGCTACAGATCTACCAAACAGTAGTCCATCCTAGCATTCGATAAAATTGCTCTACATTAGTCATCCCAGATATACAGGGGTGGCGATTAAGTTATCACATTAAGGGCTGATTTTTCAATCATCTGATAACAATATTCGAGGAATAATTTTGAAATTTTGACAGTTACCTATATCATACAAAAACTGTCAAACGTCAATTTTATTCCCGAATAAAAGTTATCTGGCAATGGAAAAATCAGCCCTAGACAGTACAGCGGTAATTATCAGTCTGTTAAAATAATAAAATAAACATTTCTACTAAAAATAGAAAGTGGGATTTTTAAACGAAAAATCTGGCCAAGTGCGAGTCACAAAAAGGCAAAAACGCCGAAAAAAACACGTTTGTTGTATGGGAGCCCCCCTCCAATATTTATTTTATTCTGTTTTTAGTATTTTTTGTTATAGCGGCAACAGAAATACATCATCTGTGAAAATTTCAACTGTCTAGCAATAACGGTTCATGAAATGCAGCCTGGAAACAGACAGACAGACAGTCGGACAGTGGAGTCTTAGTAATAGAGTCCCGTTTGTACCCTTTGGATACGGATCCCTAATAAAAACGAGCAGCTTAAAAATTGGCACGAAATAAATAAGGCAAAGAAATAAAGGCACTAGACACGCGCGGGGCGAGATTGAAACAGAAAACGAACAAGCAGGGGATCAGACCGGAATAACTCGTATTAACAATTCAAAACAAACTTTATGGTAAGTATTGTTACCAAATAATCACAAATAGTAGGGGAGCCAGAGGGTTTTCGAGCAAGCATATGTAGGGCGAAAAGTTGATAACTGAGTTGGCGCGGAATGATGAGAGAACACCGGGAATATATTTGAATATGTAGCACCTACTTAGCTATCAACTTATCGCCGTGCATGTGCTTGTTCAAAAACCCTCTGTACCTTTAGCAGTACAGGCTGGTTATAATTGCCGGTATGTTGCATTCGAACGTTCAAACAAATGTCAAATATTTTAATATGGTTTTTTGTTTAGTAGAGGAGTGCTGCAAAAATAACATGAAGTCGTAAATATATTTTATTCAACTCGAAGCTTTTTTTCAATTAAGTATATTGATGTGAAACTCCCATCTGCACCCCACACAGTACATGTAGCTGAAACTAGCGGCGGCCGAGCACAGTGTGCAGGGCCGCAATATTCTGCAATAGAAAAAATATTGATTTTTCATGGTTTTTTTGTTTATAACTATTGTTTGCACTTTTTTTTACAGTTATTTATCGATTGATTATCATACCCTACATATAAATGAACATGATAAAAGATATGTCGTTGCGGAACACGACTTTGTTCCAAGTTTTTTTCGCAATTAAATAGCGCAAACTCGATTTTTCATGGTTTTTTGTTTATAACAATTGTTTGCACTTTTTTTTTCATTTTTTAACTATTCGCGAATAAAAATTCAGCCGTCCCATACGTTTCAGTAGAGTAGTCAGATAGGAAACGCCGATCTCATCTAGTTTAAAAAATATATGATTGACGTGTAAAAGTGTTTGTGCAAACCTACTTACAAAAATAAAATCATTTATCATTTAAGTCGAGTAGGTATTGAAGTTGTCTATAGGACAGTTGATAAATTTTTCGCGATTACGATATTGGTCCCGTGGACAAAATTGTTCAGTTTGATGGTCGGTACCACACATAGATATATGACATTTCTATGGTAAATTCTATTTCCACACCTTTAAATTTGGCTGGTCTCTGAAAACTAATCCTGTATATATTCTTAAGTCCTCACTCTACGGGTCATACACTGGAATGAGAAATAATACAGTATCAACTAGTACCTGGTATTGTGACCGTTATTTTTTTTGTTTTTTTTTTTAAAAACGTTGCCCCACACTAGGAATTACTCCTGTATCGTGGGTGCGTTTACAAACATTTAAATTCACATACACAAACAGCCAGACCCGGAACAACTACCTGTAGGCAATGCAAATATTTGTTCCGTGCGGGATTCGAACCCGCGACACGCAGCGCAGCAGTCGATCGCTCAGCCATTGCGCCAACCGTGTCGTCGTTATTGGAGGCCTTTATACACCGTGCTCCGGACGATATACATAAACTTCGACCAGATGTTCAGACCACGTCTGTTCCGTGGTTCAGACCATGGAGCATTTTTCACTATAGACACATGGATTAATTCTTATTTTTTATCTTTTGTTAATTTTCATACAAACTAAATACCTTCACGTAAATCACCCGATATGCATGCCTCTTTATCCGAATTGGCAACGACGTATTTTCATTCATAAGATTTGGCGGGCTGAAACTTGTCAAAAATAATTGAATGCCCTTTCTTACTGTATAGCTCAATTAAATTTCATTAAATTAAATTACAAATATCTTTGTAACGAAGGTTTTTTCATACTTCCTTTGTTAGACATAATTTGTAAAAGCTATAGAAGCGTTTGACAAAGTTTATGGATTACGCGAAGAACACGGTGTATAATGTAATGTCAACATTGTGCAAAATAAATAAATATTCATCTATTTTTTTATCCATCCATTATCTAACGTAAAAACCATATCCTAAGAATCTCAGATAAATACTAAGATGGCACCCGGATGCGGTTTATATAAAATATGACTCGCATACAATAATCGTGACTGCTTGGCTATTCTTAACTTTATATGTATATTTATAGAATATCTACACGAATGTAAAGAGGTCGACTTATTAGTATCAATTAAAAATAAGGATTATATTATTTATATCAACCACAGACATTACCGGTTTTATCCACATATGTCCATATGTTTATCTTCCTTCAATTAAATTTATTGTAATTAATAAAATTGAATAGTAAGTACATGTCTGTTCGGCCACCTTAACTTTCCAAAAAAGAAACTATAGTCCAGTATCTGACAGATTACGAGACACCAAAAAATATTATGAAAATTAAAATAGCTTATTGATTTTACATAAAAACTAAAATTGCTTATAATGATTCGTTACAGGGAAACAACATATAAAAAAATGCCTTAATTGAAAAGACCAGTTTTTGTCAGTATGAAAACATAGAGACGCCAAAATGTAAACGAATTGCGGAATGTGGTTATTACGTAGCGCGAGAGAAAGAAAAATAATATTATTTAGCTATCTATGGCACAGAAGACAGTAAAAATATTATGATGATTAGCAAACGCTTATAATAATACGTAAGCAATGTAGAATGTTACACCTATACAAGGAAGGGAAAAATAGGACACGCGTGTTGGTGACCAAAGAAAATGCCATACAGGCAGGGTCAAAATAATTTGCTAGCGAAACTTCACGAATGTGGGTAGTAACGATATCTAAACACGATAAAACCAAAAAGAAATTAATTTGACGATTTTTTGTGGAGTCACCGACCGGAGTTCATGTACAGACGCCAGCACATCAAGCTACACGAAACTGTCAAATTTTTCCATTCAACTTTGAACCTTATGCTTTAGCAATAAAGTTGAAAATCTATTAAAGAAATTTGACGGATTGTTGTAGCTTGATGTGCTGGCGTCTGTACCTACTCACTTGAAATATCAGTTTAAATTCCAGCTTTTTATTGTGTAAACTTCATAGACGTGATAGGTATCCATATCTCAATACGACAAAACTGAAGAAAACAGACTTTCTCAACTCATACTTTAGTAACAAAACATTCAGAGGTCGTTGAACCCAAAAAAAAATCTACTTAATATTTTTGTTTTTACTTTATAGCGTTTAGATATCGATACCTATTACGTCTGCAGAGTTTCGCTAGCTAATTTATTTGACCCTGTATTGTGCAACTGGCCTATATTTCGGCTTTTATTTTCTAAAGGAAGAGAGCGGTCTTATTCTGAACCGGGAGCTAATCAGCTCGATATCGGTCTATCCTTAAGTATCGATTGTTTTCACGAAAACCGCAAAATCTACGGTTAGCGAAAAAGACGCTGCTTTTCATATTCTTGGCTGTATTTTTTTACACACTGTCTCAGCCCCATTTTTCACTTGATCTTGAATGAGATGGTCTTCCATCAATTCTATAGCAAGCCATTTACTGGGCAATTTTCATTATTTTCGTTGCTTTGAAAACTGTCGAGTAACAAAATTATATTTAATAAAAAAACAGAATACTGAGTGGCAGGGACGTCTACGCGCAAATGGTAACCATGAAATCAGCACATGATTTTTAGACCCATAGCGTAGAAATTTATGGACCCATACAACAAACGTGTTTTTTTCGGCGTTTTTGCCTTGTACGGAACACCTTCGTGTGCGAGTCCGATTCGCACTTGGCCAGTTTTTATTTATTAATTCCATTCAATTCCAGAATCATGTACTGAATCGATGGTACAGGAATCGCGTCCATCGCGGCTACCACCCTGTATAATTCCAACTGATAATTAAATAGATCTTATCTTACTTCTTACTTATCTTTACATAGTATATTAATAATCTTTACATAGTATAAAACAAAGTCGCTTCCGCTCCCTGTTAACTCAGATCTTTCAAACTACGCAACGGATTTTAATGCAGTTTTCAGCAATAGATAGAGTGATTCAAGAAGAAGGTTTATAGTAGAGAAAAGTCGAGAAATTCAACGATTTGTAATGTGATGTCGTAACAAACATATTTTTGTGCGCTTACGTTGCAAACGCTGGCTACACCTTACGAGATAGATCAAATTAACGTACTACGGAATTGTATATCTTACAAATATCGATAAAAAAGTCGGCGATGGTATATGTTTATCTCCTAAGGATAACCCACAGTAAACATTTTTATCTATTACAAATTACAAAATAAATTATGGGTTATTTACCAAGCTACTTTAAACAATACAGTATGTATTATTCCTTATCCAATTAAATACATTAAATACGTTGTGCATTTCATGGAGATCAAAATTGCCCTTTGCAGCATATCAATAAAATTAATCTTAGAAGATATCAGAGATTTAATAAAAAGCGGGGGCAGAGCGTCTGGCGGGGCGGTACGAAGTTCGCAGAGTCAGCTTATATATAATATAATATATTATTATGCATATTATATTATTATTATATTATATTATACTATTATAAACGCGAAAGTTTGTGAGAATGGATGGATGGATGGATGGATGTTTGTTAATCTTTCACGCAAAAAAGTTTGAACCGATTTTGATGAAACTTTACAGTAATTATAGGTTATACATCAGAATAACAATAGGATACTTTTTATCCCGATATTCCTACGGGGTCGACACTAATTATGCGGGTGAAACCGCGGAGCGCTGCTAGTAAATAAATAAATTATTGATATTTTTTGGTGGTCTTTTCGGTTTCAGAAAATCCTTTAAACTTCTGTGATCTTCTTCATTACGAAGTCTCAATGCAATTAACGTCGGTTTAATAGAAACATAGTAAACAGACATATCAAGGTCGATAATGCATCTGTAAGCATTGGCATCATCGTGGGCGTGACTTAGTTAACAAGAATAAAATATACTTTTTGATAAGGATCAGATTCAAAAGGTGAAAAAGTCGAGATGTGGAATATCCGTCTTCTAGACTTACCTATGCAGTAACTATTAGGTATATCTCTGAAGCGTTTACGTGAACTGAAATGCTTAAGCGTAAACACGTGACAATTTTTATTAATAATATATTTATTGGACTGAATTACTTTGCTTTCAAAAATCCATATTTTGCGCTATTGTGATGAATAGTATTACCTAACTAATGGATACTGTTCGAAGAACCCGTAAAGATTTACGAAACCCCTTGGTCAGACTGGTTGTCAGACTTTCGGGCTTCTGACGACCCATAACGACTGTCAAAGATCCACGAATGACAGCCGGGACCAACGGCTTGCATGGCTTTAATAAGCCTTTAGGCCCGGCTGTCCCGAATTTCCAAGGCACAGAGCGGTCAGGGTATGTCAAGATGGTTACCCATCCACGGATCAACCGCTGCAAGCGTAGCTTAACCTAATCGATCGACCCGTGTGGCTGTTATAACTTAGCCACAAGCCCCCCAATAAGAAAAAAAGACAATTGATCGCAAAATGGAAAGCGTCTGTTACTCAGACTGTACAAGTAACAGAGAAAACAACACGAAAAATGACACAATGAGAGCAAAACCATAACAGTACACATGCGCACTCATGCCACTTATTAATTAGTAATCAATATATTGAGCCGCTTCACTATATGAAAAAAAATATTTTTAACACTAAGGTGTTTATTTTATTAAGCGCTGTACTGAACATTGGTGGGCTGGGTAGTACCTACAGATATCAATAACGTGTCATTTAAATGGCGAAAGTGCCTCAACAGTTATAGTGAACCTAATATTGTTTCTAGGCACCAAGGTGACCTCAAACGCTACCTACATACTACATAGTTCAAGGATACCCAAAGACGAAGATGCTGTGATATTCACTATCGCTTCTGACTAATCTCAACTCAACAAAAACGTCGCCTTTACTACATTCATAACCTGTTGTGGGAAGTATATAAGCATTATAAAAACTAATTGTTTTTCCCGTACATACGTATGTATAAGTTCCTATGAACTTTGAACACGCTCACAGACTTAATATATAAAAGGATGCTAGCTACTACACGTAGTCAGTTAACGAAGGAATCATGAAGAAGGTGCGCTCTTGCATCGTCCTCTGCCTCATAATAGGCTTTAGCAATGCACATTCAGGTAATTGTCATGCAAGTTTTTATGCTTTAGTATTGTAATTACAGTTTTTCCATTGTTACTTTTGTCTGGTACAATTGAAAGAGACAAAAACATATTTGAAGTCGCTAATAATAAATGATTTTTGTTATCATTTTGTCTAATGACATGGAACTTTATTTTCAGTGAGACTCGGGCGCTCTTATACCCACGAGGGAGCCAGCGGCGACGGTGGAGGCGGAGGGGGTTACGGATATGGTGGCGGCGGCGGAGGCGGAGGCGGCGGAGGTTTTGGCTTCGATGGAGACTCAAGCTTTGCCTTTGACAGCGGCTTCAGTGGCATCCACGATGGAGTCGGAAGCATACTCAGTAAGGTAAAATCTGGGCTCGCCGCCATAGGAAGTGCTGGTGCTGGTTCAAGCGGTAGCCTAGGAGGCGGAGTAAATGGAAAATCAATCTATACGAAATCAGAAGATGGAAAATCTGGTGGATTTGCCTTTACTGGCACACTTGACGGTGGTAAAGGTGGATATGGCGGCGGCGGAGGATACAGTGGCGGTGGGAATGGCGGCGGCGGCGGCTATGGAGGTGGCGCTGGATTTGGCGGAGGCTCTGGAGGCGGAGGAGGCCTCGGGGCTGGAGGCTCTGGAGGAGGAAGCTCTGGAAGTGGTGGATATGGTAGTGGAGGCTCCGGAGGACATGGAAGTTCCGGAGGATATGGTGGCAGCAGTGGAAGTGGTGGAATTAGTGGGGGATTGAACTTTGGCGGCGGTGGCTCAGGCAGTGGTAGCCACGGAGATAGTGGCAGTAGTGGTGGGGGTCACGGAAGTAGTGGTGGATCGGGACATGGCGCTGGTATCGGCAGTGGAAGTGGAGGTGGATTTGGCGGAGGCTTTGGAAGCGGTGGCGGCGGTGGCCTCAGCGGAGGTTATGGAGGAAGTGGAGGAGGCGGAACCGGAGGTGGTTCCAGTGGCGGCCACGGAGGTAGCTCAGGCGGAGGACATGGAGGCGGCTCTGGTGGAGCACATGGAGGTAGCTCTGGTGGACTAAGTTTTGGACTTGTCGGAAGTGGAAGTAGTAGTGGTGGACATGGTGGAAGTGGATCCGGTAGTGGTGGCCACGGAGGTGGTGGTGGAGGATACGGAGGCAGTGGTGGTGGTAGCGGTGGAGGCTATGGCGGTAGCAGTGGAGGAGGCTACGGCGGAAGCAGTGGAGGAGGCATCGGCGGAGGTAGTGGAGGAGGCCTCGGCGGCGGAACTGCCGGTGGTTACGGCGGCAGTTCAGGAGGCGGAAGTGGGTCACTAGGCGGCAGTTTACTTATTGGAATTGGAAGCAGCGGCTCAAGTGGTGGTGGCCTTGGAGGCAAAGGGCACGGAGGAGGGCATGGAGGTGGCCTTGGAGGAGGTAGCGGTGGCGGCTATGGTGGAGGCCTCGGTGGAGGCAGCGGCGGTGGTTACGGAGGAAGCGGGGGTTCTGGAGGTAGTGGGAGCTCTGGAGGAAGTGGATCAAGCGGTGGAGGCCTCTCATTTGGTGGAAGTTTCGGAGGAACTGGCTCCGGAGGTGGGCTTGGCGGAGGCTCCGGAGGTGGACTCGGCGGAGGTAATGGCGGCGGGTACGGGGGTGCATCTGGCGGCGGCAGCGGAGGTGCCGGTGGTTACGGTGGCTCATCTGGTGGCGGCGGGCTTGGTAGTGGAGGCGCCGGTGGTTACGGTGGCTCATTCGGCGGAGGCGGCGGTCTCGGTGGCGGAGGCGGCGGGGGTGGTGGAGGCGGCGGTGGTTACGGAGGCGGAGCTTCCAGTAACAGTGACGCCTCCAGTTCAGCTGGTGGATACGGCGGCAATGGGCACGGCCACTCGGGCACTTACGCCAAAGCGTCGGCCTCAGCTAGCGCCGGCGCCGGTACCTACGGCTAATCTCTAAAACGTCTCAGTTCGATGAACATAGTCAGGTTCTCACGGCCATATTGAATGAAATCAAAGTGATGTATAATGCCTCGTAGTCATTAAACTTATTAATAGTTATTTTAATTGTTGTTTTATTTAAAACAGACTCCAACCTACTTAACAATTCAGTACCCGAAACCTGTAAAATATGTTTTGCATTAATTAAAATTTAAAAGCGAAGTTGAGACATTGCTAAGCATTTCAGTAAAGAAGTTCAAATCTCTACACATAAAATAGTGGATTTGCCTTTACTGGCACACTTGACGGTGGTAAAGGTGGATATGGCGGCGGCGGAGGATACAGTGGCGGTGGGAATGGCGGCGGCAGCGGCTATGGAGATGGCGCTGGATTTGGCGGAGGCTCTGGAGGCGGAGGAGGCCTCGGGGCTGGAGGCTCTGGAGGAGGAAGCTCTGGAAGTGGAGGATATGATAGTAGAGGCATTGGAATTAACTAATAGATAAGTAAGAAGCAGTCGCAAGAACAATCTCGAATTCAGTTTAAATCATAAACAGACCATTGAACTAGCTAATAAAAGGTCAAGATCTCGACTTTACTAAGACCATCGACTTTGTCCTGTCCGATAGTAAAAACAAACATCAACTTACCAAGGTCCTATCGATAGATTATTAAAACAATTACATATTCTATCAATGACTATAATTTAATAATAATAGATTCTACGATGATATACGTCGATAACCCATTGGTTCCAAGCTAATTATACAACTCATTTAATCGGAGCTTACCTACTTGGCTAAAGCCTATTTAAAAGTCCACATCACACTTGTCTTACTTATTTTATCACAAACTATGCAAAGGCTCTCTTAAAATATTATTTAGTGCATATCTATTCTGTTCGTAACCATCTGTTCTGTTCGGAGGGGCTCGTGGCTAAATGATAACAGCCGCACAGGTCGATCGATCAGGTTAAGCTACGCTTGCCGCGGTTGGTCTGTGGATGGGTGACCATGTTTACATACCGAGACTTCCGTGCCTCGGGGTCACGTTTGACAGTCAGTCAGTGACAGTTACGGGTAGTCAGAAGCCCTAAGGTCTGACAAGCAGTCTTACCAAGGGGTATCGTAATACCCAGTACAGTACCTGGGTTGTAGAGGTCAGATAGGCAGTCGCTCCATGTAAAATACTGGTATTCAGCTGAATCCGGTTAGACTGGAAGCCGACCCCAACATAGTTGGGAAAAGGCTAGGCAGATGATGATATCTATTCTGTTCTTGTACAAATTGTGATTAGTAAATTTTTATAAATTTGAAATCTTGCACAGAGAAGCTTTAAGCACTGAGCAGTGTTCCCAATGCTTGCTCATTGCACGTTGACATGGTCTTAGAATGAAAAGAAAAAAGAATAACGTTTATTTGGACACAGTTCGTGAAACACAAAATAAAAAACTCACAAAATAAAAATAATGTTTCAAACAACAACAGTGTGAGAGTGTGTCTCACGGCTGCGCCAAAAGGGTTCATTTCAGCATTAATAAAACTAGTTTTCTAGTCTTCGTTCGCTGGTCTTCTCACAAGATGTAGAATAAAAGTCAAAATATCTCACTGATATAATATGACAAGTTCTTTATCCGCGAACTGGCACTGACGAAATGATTTCGCAAACCTATTATAAGTCATCACGAAATTATCAAAATTCGCTAATTATAAAATTGGATCACTAGCGCGTAGCATTTGTTGTTAAAATTGGAGCTTGTTATTCTAAATACCTGCGCAGAACCTTGCTGCATTAGAACATATTAGTATAGATAACCTCTAAAAGCCTTCTATAACAAAAAATTAAATAATCATTTCCAATGATAACTATTACGAGCTACATAAAAACCATTCACAATTATTTTAATAATATTTTTTTTAAACATCTGAATAGTGTTGACCGTTTTTATACGTAGACTAAAAACGTGATCTTAGATAAGTATTGCGTAATATAATTTGAACACTTACTTGATTCATCGCAGATCTTTGTTCATATTTTTTATTTCCGGAATAAGCAGATCACCATGATCGTACACAAGTGGTACAAAACTAATTGACGTACGCAACTAGTACATTATTAATTCTATCACTATGATAGGATCGTGATTGCTAAGTTTTGATCGCGATTGGACAAGAACACGACTTGGTATTTCAATAGGATAAAATTGTAAGCCACGTGCAGCTGTTTCAAGCTACGTACCACATGTTTTGCGAGGTAGGTTAAGAAGACCCCTTAGACGTTACATAAATAAACATCTGCAATCATACAAATCTACATCACTTACAAAAAAAACACGTAATGCAAATCTACTTGTATTAAACATGGGTAATGAAGGCGTACACGCGAAGTTGTCCTTGTCAGCTATGAAATCAGCAGTATCAGAAGCGTCGAGACCGCCTGACGTCTAATTATCGTAAGGCTGAACACTTTGATCGTCTTTTGTTCTTGGATTGTCGCGTGATGATGAGTGATACCAGAAGGCCAATTGTCGTAATTTAAAACGTTCAAAATCTAGTCGCAGCCTCATCTCGGCGACAAACAATTCATGTCAAAAACTTGTCAAAATGTAATGTAAATTACAAGTACATATTTTTTGACAGATTGAGACTGAATCAGACTGTGAATGTTCTTAAAATTACGAGAATTGCCCCTCAGGTTATTAGCCATCCATACCAATCATAGCATCAGTATTAGGTATAATTTACTATTATTTATAAACACTAGCTTCTGCCCGTGGCGTCGTCCGCGTGAAATTTCTTGTTCCTCCGACCCACCCCGTCATCGAATCGCATCACCTTGCCGCGCTAATACTTCGTTTTCGCTTAGCTTTATTTCTGAATTTATATAATTTGCTCGACTTTAACGAGTCCTAGCGTGATGTTATATAGCATATAGCCTTCCGCGAGAATTGGGTTATCAAATACAAAAAGAATTTCTCAAATCCGACTTGTAGTTCCGCGTTCAAACAAGCAAAAACAACAGTGGCACTCCGGGAGTGCCGACAGAAGTGAAAACCAAACAAACAGAATACTTTTCCATCACTTACTGACATATCGGATATACATTAAAACCGAGTGCATACCGAGGACAGCCGAACACATCCGCAGCGAGTTTTTTTTAATCGTCTTATAAACAAAACACGCGCATTATCGCTTACGGTAACAGTGGCGCGAGTTCAATGGTTTTTTCCCACCTCAAAAAATGCCCAACGCGCCTAAAGTTTTCATTTCTAAAAACAAATAAATTCTTTAGCTTTATTATTAGTAGGTATAATTAGATTAACTATTAAATAAAACTGATATAAAAATGTTAGCAATTCAAAAAATGACTACAAACTGTAATAAAAATCAAACAATAATAATAGCGCCTAAGTATCATGTCACTTAAAAAGTAACAGGTTCTTAATTAAAAAGGAGGATATTTTTTATTATGTGTTAACGGATTTCGAAAATTATTACTTCATTTGGTTGAGGATGCTTGCGTGGTGTAGTTCCATGTATGTACATTTTATTAACTTTGCTTGGGTAATTTTGAGTTAAATTCAATAAAAAACAAATACCTAATTAAATTATAAAAATAACAAAGTTAAATCCTAACTTAATTTAAACTATACAGAACCTAAAATATAGCATCAAAAAATTCATCCACATCGCAGTCGACTGGTAATGTAGGTACCTACCCAAGAGACTGGCGGCTTTACCACTTTCTATGGCAAAGCTTAGCCTCTGGCTAAGGTAAAAGCCAGCCCTTGGGTCACGGGAAGTGTCAACCAACCGTTTCGAAATTTACTTAAATAAGTAATTAATTAATTTGCTTCAATAATACGTATGTTTCCACTTTGTGTATGTTGATAAATAACTTCATGTCACTTATTTTAATAGCAATTATATGGGGTTATAGTACCTAGACGAATTTATATGGGGTAGTACCACAGCCAAAAAGTGAAAAATAAAACTTTTTTACAACAAAAAAAATAACCAATTTCCGAGTCGCTGTCTTTTGTTTTGTAGTTTCGTTTTTAGCTTAACTTCCGAAATTAAAATTATTTTTCACTTTGTAGTGATGTTTTTGATAGTTGTTTGTTTTATTTTGTGAAAAAGTTTTTTACCTAGATTTTTAAAGCATTAAATAAAAACTGGACGTTTTGGGAATCGGACATTCTGCGAATCTGAACGTTTTTTCAACCAGAGATTTTGCGACTAGGTTTTTCTAGACCGGTTCTGGAGATGCGGCCAACTATTAGTAGGCGCGAACGTTGAAAAGTCTTACAGCTATTTCACTAGCAACAAAGTATAATAATGTTGAATAAAAATCTAGGAAAAAGTTATGTGGTAAACTAAGTAGCGCTTTCTTGGAAAAACTCTCTGCCAATCAAGATTTAAAATGTTCTAGAAAGAAAAGAACAAAGGCAGGATCGCATCAATGAAACAACATTTTTCAACACGAGCGTCACCGGTCCCTGACGCGTATTAATTGCGTGCATGACAATAGCTGATGTGAAATAATTGAGCACCCACGGAGCAATTATATGAGTATTAATTGATTCTACTATGTATTCTAGAATAGGCGTTATAACGATTTCATTAACACCTGCTTAGTTTTCTAATGGTGGTCGTACACGCATGTTCAAGTAAAAGAAGCAGTAGACTATGTTGCAACACTTCGGGGATTACACGCGCGATGTTAAGCTATGTATGGTTAAAAGGAATAGGTACAGACGCCAGCACATCAAGCTACTACAATCTGTCAAATTTCTTTAATAGATTTTTAACTTATCGCTAAAGTATAAGGTTCAAGGTTGATTGGGTTTGAGTTTCCGGTAGCTTGATGTGCTGGCGTCTGTACCACGCCATTTAGATAGATTCTACGTAAGTCTGAAATGTTCCATTCAAGAATCGGATGCAGCTCCATAAAATGGCAACAATTTGAACGCTAATTTTGCCTTTCAAAAATTGAGTTCGCTTTTTTTTTGCAATAAGGCATTTAATGTCAGGCGATTATTGCATTCACGTTTTGCCTCGTCTAAATACAGAGTTGTACAACTTTATGACCCGTTGATACCCGTATTTGCCCTGCCAAATATTTCATTTAATTTTATTGAACGTCTCCTCGAGATTTTTTTAAATGTTAACATTACTCTGAATTTGTTTCGGAAACATTCTTCTCAAAGACGACTATGTTACGCGCTGCAAGATTTCTAGCTCCATCTTTTTAGAACCGCGTCTTTTCTAGCTTTGACTGATTGATTTTATGAAACAAAAAATAATAAAATTTTAATATTGTAGCGAAAGCCAGTCGCAGTACCAGCAGCACATGTCCTGGCCTTTTTAACCCTAGATTCATAAACATTCGTCTCACAGACCGCGCGAAACACAAATTAGTTTCTACTGTTTCGAGTGAAATAGATAGAAAGCTGAGCCACGGTAATAATATCCATACAGTATGTCGTCTTCATACAAACGGACGAAACGAGAGCTATACCTACGCGCCTCGACCACGGCATGCGCTCGGCATGCAGACAGTCGCGACTGTGCCGCAGTGACGAACGGACGGTGTGTTGTTTTTTTTAACAATAACCGCGCGATTTTTTCACTAAAAATAAGTTCAAGTACATATTTAATATGACGAGTAGGCTATATTGTGCTGTTTTTGGTTGCATGAATTCGTCAATAACGCATCCAGAGATAACTTTTTTAGATTACCTGGAAACTCTGAAAGGTAAGACTATAAAATAATTTTACTTACTTGTAGGTAGGTACATAATGTGTGTCTTTTTAATGGATAAGTATTTCATTTTATCCCCCGAAAAAAAGATGTCTGGATTAATAAATGAAGTGAATAGAGTAAAGGAAAGTGATAAACACGAGTGAGGTAGGTAGTTATAGGCGGTTCATGAATCATTAAACGGTAGGTACGCTGGTGTTAAAACCTCGGGGCATGTGTGTTTTGTTAGTTTGTATAATTCCAAGTAAAGACGTGGTTTTTATTATTAATAATAGTTGTTATTGTACTGTGTGTATGAATAATACTAGAAAAAAATTGGTTGTCTGTAAAGTCGATTTACGGACGATAGTTTAACGTGACAACATCATAACAAAACATTAATGAAATGATTGCATACTTTTATGAATAAAATTTAATTATTTTTATTGAATTATTAATATTTTGTATGAATGAAGGAGAAGGAGGAAAGAAAGGAGGAAGGAGTGAAATGAAATCTACAATTTAATTGATAAATTTGCTTTTATTTGCACTCATTAATTTAAATATGTTCCTTACTTCAATGAACAGATTATTTTAATTATAATTTTTATATTATACATGTTTGCTATTTAACTTCTTCCAATCTGTGTTATTCTGACGATGACAGGAAAGATTAAAAAAACATTAATATACAAATTTTGAATTTTATTTGTAGTTCTTGAACGTTTGATTTAACTATAATAATAATAATAATTTAACATAATTTGTTTAAAAATACACATGAACAAATTTTCATAGAAATAAACTGTAATCAGATTAATGTTAAATAAATGGTTAATTCGAAATGACGAATTATTTTATTATTTATGTACACACAGTAAAATACAATAACAAAACTAAATGGAAACACAAAGTAGGCAAATGTAATTAAAATGCTGGAGGTGGGCAGCCCTATCGCATGTTTACGTACCGCGCGGCTGTAGGCATTTAATTCAAGGTTACGGCCGAGATACAATACTGTATGTCTTTATACTGTGGCTGAGCTCTTAAGTACCTTCCTAGAACTTTTGACTGTGAGTGTAACGAGTGACCTTGACTCGCAGTGACATCTAATTTGCAAGTTATAGACCTTTGTTCGTCTGAGAGACGAATATTTATGAATAGTGTACCTATTGATGAAGTGGATTGTTATTTTTGAAAATCAGTTTTTGACGATATCTGTTTTTTATAAATTCAAAGTAAGTATGTGATATTATTTTACATAATTATGTTATTATGTTAAGCTAAATATTATATTATTTTTCATAATGTATAATTACGGGTACCTAAAATACTTTAATTCATCTAATTTTATTTTAGAATGGAGGATCGACAAATAGTGGACTATCTGAATCGTTTATCCGATTCTGATGATGATTTTACCAATCAGCAAAGAGTGGTGCTGAATTTAAGTGATGTCGAAGATCACGTGGAATATCAGGAGACGATCCAAACAGATTCCGAAAGATGACCGAACCGTGGTTACGGAAAATGCAGGAAATGCCAAATATGAAGAGATGCCTAAAAAGGAAAATCGCCGAAGTTTTAGGTGAAACGCCTACCATTGATATACCTGGTACAAGTAGGACCCAAAAAAAAAATTTGTGGTCATTGTGACTATAAAAAAAAACCGGCCAAGTGCGAGTCGGACTCGCGCACCGAGGGTTCCGTACAAACCTGCAAGGTTTACAAAGTTCGTTCATTACGACAATCGAGTCATAACTATGGTATTTTTTTTGCAAAATGAAATTCATAACATTACAATGGGGAAAGATGGAGGAGCATAAATTAAAGTAAAAAGCAAGTAATAAGTTTATATTTATTAAAAAATAAATATATATTTTGTAATGTAACTAAAAATTTAAGGTTTTCGGAATTTTTCCTTTATGTGTGCTGTAAAACGTTGCTTCATGCCAAATTTCAAGATTCTAGGTCGACTGGAAGTACCCTTTAGGTTTTGATTCCCTTGCGAGTACTTGCGAGTTTCAAAATATGCAGCTTAAATTGCTGTTTCTTTTGATTGCGTTGACATAGAAGTTTGATTTTGTTACAACTTAAAGGTATTATAGACCTGAGTATTTGGTATGAATTTCAATTTAATACCTCTACGCGTTTATGAGGAAATGGGTAGTAAGTTTAAAATTATTAAAAAAAAATAGATTATGTGATGTAACTAAAAATTTATGGTTTTCGTAATTTTTCCTTTATCTATGCTATAAGACGTTGCTTCGTACCAAATTTCAATTTCCCTGTAGGTTTTGATTCCCTTGCAAGTGTCGAAAATTTTCGGCATAAACGGCTGTATCTTTTGATTGCGTTGGCTTAGAAGTTTGATTTTTTCACAGCTTCAAGGGACAGTAGACCCGAGTAATTGATATAAATTTCAGCTTCATACCTCCACGCGTTCCTGAGAAAAAGGGTCTTGACAGACGGACGGACAGACGGACAACAAAGTGATCCTATAAGGGTTCCGTTTTTTCCTTTTGAGGTACGGAACCCTAAAAACGTCGTATGACAAGGTTCTAATGCAAGTCGTGCAAAAATTGTATGTGTATGGACCATCGCGGCCTCATATGTGTGGAATGTGCCGATGAACTTTAACTTTTATTAATTAATTTCTTTTTTATAACCTAATTAAACATATTAAACAGTACCATATTTAATTTATTTTGTTTTATCTACAAGTACTGATAAACCCGTCATTTAAATATAGTCGTCTGTGAGACGAATGTTTATGATTAATGTTCCTCTTAGATATGATTATGAATCTAGGGTTAAGGAAGAATAATGTAACTACCCCACCGAACGAGTCAGACAAAGAGAATTTAGGGTTCCTACGTGGTCAAAAAAGGTGGTTCTTCTTCACAATAGCGAACATTTTGTTTATTTACAAATCCTCTGTGATCAAAATGAGATCTACTAATTTGTTGAAAAGTATTGGTCGATTTTAATTCAATCTATTTAGGAACTTTAAGGCATAATTATTGAAGTTAATGCGGTAGACATGGTCTTATAAATGTTATGCTTTGTTACTGTTGAGAATATTAAACCACTGTTTTTATCTTAATTTGTTTTTATTTCTGTTACAAGTTTTTACGTGGTAATTTTATTTTTGGGTGTCACAGACACACACTATTTTTATCATAGAGTAAGTGACCACAGATAAAATCTAATTACTCATTATTTGGCAATGGTACTATGGCACTGTTAAATTATTATCCTAGTTATTTGCAACACACCCCCTTAATTTAACAACCATTGTACTTTTACAATAATACATTTTAATTTATGTATTTAAAATTAAATTTTGAAACTTAACATTATAATTTTATGCAGACAAGTATACATTTCAAGTTTTAATATAAGACAACATTCAAAAATTTATAGAATTTTTCTGAACATAGGCTTTTCGTCATTACATCTGCTTTATTATCGTTAGTGCTAACATGTTCAATAGAGATAATCTTTTTGTCAATCAAATCTTTAAGAAAATGAAATTTTATATCAATATGTTTTGTTCTCTTCGAGTTTTCAAAACTTTTTGACATGGCAATGGCACTTCTGTTATCAACCAGTAGAGTATTTCTTTGTCCTAGGCAGCCCAAGTGTTTAGCAACTCCTTTAATGTTTAATAGTTCTTGTGCAGTAATTGCAGCAGCAACATATTCTGCCTCAGCTGTTGATAGGGCCACACATGGTTGTTTTTTAGATAACCATGCTATGGGGTTCTTGCCATGAAAAATCATTGTTCCACTAACACTTTTTCTATCAGTATCATTACTTGCCCAGTCGGCATCTGAATAGGCATATATATTGTTATCTTCGGATTTTCTAAATATCAGTCCTTTGTCTTTTGTACCTTTTAAGTATCTTAGTATTCTCTTTCCAGCCTTCCATGTAGATTCATTTACTTTGTCAAGGTATCTACTTAAATACGATACTGAGTATGTTAAATCTGGCCTTGATATCATTGTCAGATAAAGTAAACTTCCTATCATTTCTCGGTATAGATCTTCTTTTTCTGCTTTCTTTTCTTCTTGTGAGTTGGTTTTAAAATTTACTTCCATTGGTGTTTTTATTTCGTTACTTTCTTGCATGTTAAATTTTGTGAGTATCTTTTCTATTAGCTTAGTTTGCTTCATTATTATAGTATCTTTGGTCCTCTCAATTTCTGTACCTAGAAATAACTTTGCTTCTCCTAGATCTTTAGCATTGTATTCTCTTTTTAAATCATTTATAAACTCTTCACAGTTTTTGCCTATCATCAAGATATCATCAACATAGATTATCATCCAACAGTCTTCTTTGTAGTACAAGCATGAATCATATTCTGATCTTTTAAAGCCTTTCTCAATTGCAAAATTATTTATTGTTTCATTCCAGCATCGGGGTGATTCTGTTAATCCGTATAATGCTCTTTTCAGTTTTAATACCTTATTTTTGCTTACAGGTTGGTACCCTTCTGGTGGTTTAATGTATATTTCTGATTTAACTATTCCATTTAGGAATGCAGTCGGAATGTCCAGTTGTCTAATTGGTAAGTCTTCATTTATTGCCTTTGATATTATTAGTCTAATGCTAGGCATTCTGGCTACAGGGGAGTACATATTCTCAGGTTGGTCTTTCTTTTTTAATTGGAAGCCTCTTGCGACTAATCTAGCCTTCTTTGTTCCATCTTCTTTTTCTTTAAATATCCATTTTGTATCAATAGCTTTTCTGTTTGGAGGTAAATCTTCCTCAGTCCATGTTTCCAATTTTATTAATGCTTTAAGTTCTTTATCTATTGCTTCTTTCCAATTTTCTTCTTTTACTGCTTCATTGTATGTATTTGGTATTTCAGATATTTCATTTGCTATATTGGTTTTATAATCTTTTAAGTAGTGTGGTTTACTTATTGTTCGCCCTGATCTTGTTGTTACTATGGGTAATGCTGTGTTTTCTGTTTCATTTTCAGATTGGATGTTCTCTTCTACTTCATTTTCTGTTTCTTCCATCAAATTTGAATTAGAAATTGTATCTTCTTCTATAGTGTTTCTCAATATTTGTAGATCATAGTCCTCTTCTATTTTATTATTTATATTTTCTTCTTTATTGTCTTGATGATTATTCTCGCTTGTATTTTCTGTTTTGTCTTTATTTTCTTCCTTGTAATTATTTCTTTTGAATACAACATCTCTTCTAATTGTGATTTTTCTTTTTTCAGGTATCCAGAGCCGGTATCCAGATGTAGCATATCCCACCATTATTAGTTTTTGACACCTTTCATCAAGTTTTTTCATTTGAGTGAGATTTTTTGTATATACTTCGGAGCCAAATGTTTGTATATTTTGAACATTTGGTTTTTTTTCTGTCCACTTCTCTATAGGTGTTTCAGTTTGTCCTTGTTTAGGTGTTCTATTCAGCAGGTATGTAGCTGATAACACTGCTTCACCCCACATTTCTTTTTCTAGGTTTGACTGAAACAACATGGCTCGAACCTTCTCCATTAAAGTGCGGTTAAAGCGTTCAGCCTTGCCATTTTGTTGAGGTGTATAAGCGACAGTGTAGTTCAACCGAATTCCACGGCTTCTGCACCAGTCTTTGACTTGTGTACTCGTATATTTGCCTCCATTATCACAGCGGACTATGCTGACCTTCTGGTTAGTGTGACGTTCAGCCTCTTGTATATATTCTATTAAGCAGGTAAATACTTCACTTTTATTTGCAATAAGGTATGTCTGGGTATAGTCGGTGAAGTCATCAATGAATGTTAATACATACCTTTTTCCATTCCATGTCGATGGTGTGACTGGACCACAAACGTCAGTGTGTATAGTATGTAGTTTTCTTTCAGCTCTATGGCGTGTGTAGAACGGCAACCTGGTTTGTTTGGCTTTCATGCAGACATCACAAGTGGAGGTAAGTGAGTCAATTTCTTCTTTTGATATATTAATGCCATCAACAGATTTTATTATATTTTTTAATGTTTCTTTTCCAGGGTGACCATATTTTATGTGCCAATTTTCAGCTGTTTCAACTTTAGACGAGATCAAAGCATCTTCAATGTTTGTATTTAGGTTCACACTGTAGAGTCCAGTTTCATCTTTTGTTCCTTTTAGTATTATATCATCGTTTTTCTTTATTAACACTTCTTTTTTGGTGAAAATAACTTCTCCATCTTTTTCTGTAATGGCTTTCACAGACAGGAGGTTTTTCTTTAGGTTTGGTACAAATAGTACGTTTTCAAAGTTCACATGCTCAGTTTGTATTGAGCCCATTTTATTTGAGTCGAGAGTATGATCCTTTTTTGCTGTTTGAATACTTACAGAGCAGTTTTTCTGTTGTTTTAGGATATCTTCATTTTTAGTCATATGGGATGAGCACCCAGAGTCAACAATGAAATTTTCTGTTTGTGTGAAAAAAGATACTGCCTTCCCATCCTTTTTGTTTTTATTTTTTATTCCAAAAACAGTCTTTTTCTTTATGATTGTACTTTTTACATATTGGACACTGTTGCTTTCCTTTAAAATAACAATCCTTTTCTTCGTGGTTATTCCTTTTACATACTGAGCAGTATTTCTTCTTATTGAATTTTTTGTGTGATGCTTTAAATGCCACTGTATCTTCTGTTTCTTGTTGTGTATTATTTCTTTGATTCTCAATCAATAATCGAGCTGTAAGATTTGTTAAAGTTTGTTCTGAGGTAGGCGTTGATTCCCAAGCCGTTAAGAAATTTCTGAAGTTGTCTGGCAACATAGAGAGTATTTTTGATATAAGCATTTTGTCATTTATCTTCTCTCCTAAGCTGTTTAGCTGGTGTGCAAGGTTCTCTAACACACTTATGTTGCATGTAATATCTTTATTATTATCAAATTTGTATTGAAAAAATTGTTGTAACAATTGACATTTCTTCTGTTCTGATTGCCTTTCAAATATAGAACTTAGCTTAGTGTACATACTTTTGGCATCAGGACAAGACAACAACGTTGAGAGTAGTTTTTTATCAATGGTGCATGTAATGATACGTTGTGCTTGTGCATCTTGTTGTTGAAGTTTTGAATCGCTTTTCTCGTCATCCGGGATTCCATTGACAATTATATCGTGTAAGCCTTCACTTTTGAACAGTATATTCACTTGAAACTTCCATATGGGGAACGTTTTTTCGTCAATTAGACGCTCGATTTGTTGTAGGTTATGGTATGAGTTGTTCGACGACATTTTTACGGAATGTATTATTTTCTGTGTATACGACAACCACGCTCTGCTACCATGTTATGCTTTGTTACTGTTGAGAATATTAAACCACTGTTTTTATCTTAATTTGTTTTTATTTCTGTTACAAGTTTTTACGTGGTAATTTTATTTTTGGGTGTCACAGACACACACTATTTTTATCATAGAGTAAGTGACCACAGATAAAATCTAATTACTCATTATTTGGCAATGGTACTATGGCACTGTTAAATTATTATCCTAGTTATTTGCAACAATACATTTTAACTAAATAGTAGATATCAAAATGGTGGCCAGAAAAAGTTGTAGGTATACATTCGAATAGGCTATCCTATTTAATCACTGGTCAAATATTTTGTATAAACGAACTTTGCCTGCGCTTTCAGCGCAGGCGGCACTTAATGTGCAGACAGTGTTTTTCACCGAACCACCATACTCTGAAATTGTTTTCAACCGAACCACCAAGTTCTGGTATGTAGATATTCTGAAATTGTTTTTCACCGAACCACCAAGTTCTGGTAGGTATGTATTCTGATATTGTTTTTTACCGAACCACCAAGTTCTGTATTCTGATATTGTATTCAACACAGTAATAAAAAAGTAATATTATATATGTTATGTGGTATTCAAAAAGTCCCATCGATTGTATAAGAAGAAGAAAAATAAAATTTATCACATTGTATGTGTACTTCCCAGCAGTGGGAACATTATAGGCTGATGATAATGATGATGATGTGTACTTATTCCCGAAAGTAATAGCTACTCTTAGGTAAAAGGTAATACGGGCTGGTGTCCGCAACTCCACGTCAATGCGCGTATTTTGCGTACTATTTTTTTAATAGCTTCTCTTATAGCAATACTGTTAAAGATGTGGTTTATAAGATTTTATTCAGGCGCCAAAACCACACACACCACAGCCGTAGTGCTAGATATTAGTATAAGTTTCTAGCGTTGTCTGTATATACTTTTTGCAGTTCCTATTCGTTCGTACGAATACTGCAAAAAGTACTTACAGACAAACAAAGAAAGCGAAATCAAAATTCAAAACCATTTTGGATTTACAACATAATATATGTCTACGTTGAATGAATTTCCTAACTTGTGGGAGGTTACCATAAAAAATAAGAAGCGCCTTCTAAATAACTACGGAAACCTGCGCGTTTAGTAACATGTTGCTTCAATATTATGCGCCGGCGCAACGTGACAGAATATTGAGATTTCTTCACTATCTTTAGTAAATTTAAGTTTATTATTAAATTAATGTATTATACTTACACATAAACCTTCCAAAATAAATTCTTGAAAATGATGGCCAAACCTACTTACCTCAAAATCCGACAGACACGAAAAGCTATGTCAATATATAATTATGGAAAAGTAGTAAATGGGTATTCATGACGTTGTACCCTGCCAGCACACACTACTAAGTACCGGATTTGCAGTATCGGCAGAGGTTATAAAATATTTCCCGACGAGCGCCTGCAGCTTTGTGAATGCATGCAGCATTAGCTAACAGACATTTTTGAACCGTAGGCGCTGGATCCGTTGTCTTTAGCCTAATGAAGAAACAAGGAGCTTTGTATTGAAATAATTATAACATAAATAAATACCTTTATGCGTGTTTGGTGTTCACTAACATTTTCATGCGCCCTAGAAATTCCGTCTTTATGTTCCACAAAAGTAATATACACGTCCAATCATTTATACGCACACGTACATACCTACATTATAGTTAATACATTATTAAACAATTTAATATAAAAAACGAAACAATCGAATGTTTTCAAAAACTAACACGCCATTACACGAGAACCACACGCGGAGGTAATAATTTTCAAGTTCTATTTTTGAAATTTGATTTTCTTTTTATGTTTTTTTTTGTTGTCTTATATTGAATGACCAATGAGTTTGAATTGTATTAAATCTTTTCATTTTAATTATTTTACGAGTACTTAGGTACAGTCGAGTTCTTTAATATGAGCATGTTTATTAATAAAAATGTAAAGGTGATGGTAAGTTTAATCAAACTCTAAACAGCTTTGCCTTACAATAAATTGTAAACAATCTGTGACATCATAAATATGTGACTACATTATATCAAAATAATATTGCTACAGACAAAGACTCCAAAAATTGTGCGCAATCCCTTGTTCATATTATTATTTAGCGCTAAGTTAGGTTCACAAATATCTATGCAATTTTTCTATGAAAAATATCTTGACAATTTGACATGTCTCGAATTGTTGTCTTAAATTCTTTTAACATCTCTTTACGCAAGTAGGTAAAGAGATTGTAATATTTTTCTTTGAAACGAATTCAATTTGAAGTTGTCACCTTGTCGGTTATTATGACATTCTTCAAAGAAAACATTGCATTATTACTCTTACTTCTGCTATTAGTAGGTATATTAATCTATGACTTCTGCTCCGGCAAACAAAAACAATTTAATGATAAAGGCCATTTAGTTCAAAAATATTGAAATCTCTAGATTTCAATATATTGAAATCTAGAGATTTCAGTATTTTTGGTGCAACCTAGGATTCGTAAATATCTATTCAGCTTTGAATATAACATAAATATCATAAAGTTCCGAATAAACATTTTACTGATCTCTAAGTTTGTATACAACAGCATTGCATAAATATGTAAGCTGTCACGCCCTTCTGGAGGCTTTGGGTAGTAAGTTTTATGTTTACATTTTTAATTTTGATTTATTTTTTTGCTTGAGTACATATAAATTTTATTGTAATTGTTGGTATATTGGCGTGGCTAGCTAACATAATTATGGCAAATAATTTAATTTTCACTTCTCATGCTCTGAAAGTGCTTCTTTGTGCAGGGTATAGGCTGCACAAAATCGAATTTTGTGCACAAGGGCATTAACGTATCTACTCATAATTGTATTATATTAAGGCAAAGAAAATGAGTCATACAGCCAAATGCAATAAGAAGTTCATAGATAGAATTTGTTATTATATAATATTTACTTTAATTTATTTGCCTTATGTGTTTTTTAAGATATAATAGATATTAAAATTTTAATTCAAGTACGGTAGGTTAGTTGATTTAAGAAAATTATTATTACTAAATTAATTTAATAGTAGGCTGTATAGGTCTGCAGCCTAATATCAATGTCGTAAGATTAAAAAAAAAATAAAGCGGCGGGAAACAGCTCTTGTTCTTTTTTCGTGCATTTATTAATTTCTTCAATTTGCTAAAATTGTTAAAAATGTCCAGTGAAGAAGAGGATTTAATAGTCTCTCCTAATAGGGGAGAGGGGGGTAAGATGGGGTACTTAACGTTTGAAACTCAATAAAACTAACATTTTCGTGTTTATATTATCATTTTTAGTTTAGTAATCATCTTTGGTAATCAGTCTTCCATAATTCAATGTAATTAGGAACTTATGTTAAGTAATTATACAGAAAATCCTCAAAAAGTAGAAAAAGTCAGATTTCCCCATCTTGCCCCCTCCCTCGGGTAAGATGGGGTACCCTAAGTAGCAAGATGGGGTTTGCAAAAATCAATTTATTTTTGCTGACAGAATTCGCAAGTAAACGTCGCATCTTCATCTTCATCATCTATACCAGCACAGGTGCAGTGAGCCTATTTGCCGCATTCAGCACATGCAGCCCATTTTGCATGAAATATATTTTTTTTTTTCTGCAGGGACTGAAAGGTTTCTAAAATCAAATTGGGGCTACTAGGGCATGTGGGGTATCATAATTATGAAAGTGAAAGAGCGCTGTTTGCACATTCTCAAACATTTTTCTTTTGTTTAGGCCGCATAGTTTTTGACTTTTCATGAAAAATATAAAAAAATAATACCGCACCACCCCTTTATCTCAGAAGTTTGCATAGAGAAAAATCTGAAATTATTCTATGTGATAGAAGTTTATGTAAAGATTACAGGAAAAATAAAAGGATGTCTCTAAATAGCACGATTTTAATATCCACAGATTTTCTTTCAATTTTCTATTTTCTTTTTGCGATGTAGTTTTAATTGCAGTTTTTCCTCGTTT
Organism: Luperina nickerlii; assembly: GCA_963855955.1. Classification (NCBI taxonomy): domain Eukaryota; kingdom Metazoa; phylum Arthropoda; class Insecta; order Lepidoptera; family Noctuidae; genus Luperina; species Luperina nickerlii. The sequence goes on from OY979663.1 coordinate 4,037,415, forward strand.
TCTAATAACCCGAGAAGCTTTTCGTGGTACTGGAAAGGGCATGATTTGCTGGGGAGTAGCCACAATAAATCAATTAATTAATTTATCCAAAATAAATTTAAATAAATAAATAATTATATATACTTTTACAGAGGTAGCAAAACAAACTTTTAATGCGGGCAAGATGGGGTACCCCAAACCCCGTCTTGCCCTCTAATGCCGAAATGAATTTAAAAATTGATCTCTAAAAACAAGGTTTCCGCACAAAGATAAACAAGTGCTTACCTGCAAGCGTGATTGTTGACGCATGTGAATAACCTTGTTTGTATTTTGATATGTTGTTTTAAACAATACAATTACGTTCCAACCAAAGTGAAAAAACCGCAAGCAAATCACCAAAAACTGTTTTTTTCAATTTTACAATAAATTACGAGGTGCTGTCGCCTTGTGACATTTCTGATTAACAACTGTCATGACGGCGGTGTGTTATGAGCAAAAATAATCGTGATTGGTCAATTGGTTTCTGAGGTAAGGCAGGTACCCTGTCTTACCCGCTACCCCATCTTGCCCCCCCTTCCCCTATGCTTATGGAAATGAATGCACAGAGAGTTGTGCAACAGATATTACCGCCAAAGTCTCGGGAAAAATATCTCAAAGTTTACGATAATTTTGTAAATTGGAGAAAAGAAAAACAATTTCCTTCAGTATTCAAAACTCTTCTAATTTTACTTTGAATTTTAATTAAAGAAATGTTATGTTATACTACTGTTTTATTTCCTCGCAATCGAAGTGAAAAGCAGAGTTTATAACTCGTCCACAAAACCATTTTTATTTTGTGCACTTGTTGTAAAATCTACTATTTTTGTGTCCTATAATGTTAATTAATTTGCATATCTAGTATTTTTTTTGTTTTTTTTTTTCAGGATGGGAAATCATCAGATGACTCCTCCCGCTCTGGGTGGAGCGGAAGGGAGTGTCAGACTCTTACTGACTAAAACTCACCCGTATTCCTTCCTTAGCCCTTTATGTTCCGGGCTAGGCGGTAACCCTTTCGGACAATCCCGCTGACCCGGCAGGCTTCGGCCATGACGGGCCCCTTCATTTGATGCTGTCATCTCTTTGAGGCGCGCGTGGAACACGTACGAGCCGACCGGCACGGGCCTGGTTCTGATCGGACGGTGAGCTACCCTTTACTCTATAATTTAATGAAACTTCGAAAAATAGTGTTACAGCCAATTTAGACCGATTTTAAATTTTCCATAGAAGAGATTTCCAGTTAACATTTTTTAAATAAAACATTTCGAAAATGTGCTTAAGTAACTTTTAGACTTTTGTATCCTGCTTATGCGTATGAAGTTTCATTAAAATCGGTTCATTCGTTTCGATAAACAAGGGCTTGCAAGTTTGTATGAAATGCCGTACGTCGTAAACGCTCTTAACTGTTGCACTTGCACAATTTTAATACTAGACATAATTTTAATACTAGAAATAAAGATAAAATACATCAACCATTTTTCAAATTAGCCAAGGTACATACATCTTTTATGAGGTACTGTGTTAAATGTTACAATAAAATACCTTGTGATATATTGCAATTAAATGAAAGAAAATTTAAAACCCACATTAAACGTACACTTTGTAAACAAGCACACTATAAATTAGAAGATTATATCCAAGATAAGAACGCTTGGAAACATGCTGGTCCTGCTTCATAGGACAATCTAGAGTCTAGACAAAATCAAACTGGTTGCTAATTTAATTGTAAATTTATTCTTTTTTTTACACTGATTATATTTTGTAACTACTTTAACTCAAACCCTGACTTCTAAATGATAATCGTGTTTTTACCATGTTTGTAAATATGTGAGCACCATGTATCTATCAGATAATTAATTTATATGTCAAGGTTTCATTTTTAATTCTTTTACCTATTGTGGTATAGTAGTTTTATTTTAGGTGCATCGTCTTCACATATTATTATAATATAATTAATGTATGCAAAATATTGTAAAACATTTTAAAAGAGTAACGGTGGAGTTTCTTGCCCATTCTTCTCCATACGAAAACTACCTTTTGGAATGGGCGACTAGAATCAATTCTATTTTGTTGTAATTTTGAACGATCAAAAGTGCCTTTTATGTGCCTATTTGAAATACGACTACATCTACTCTCACTACTTTATCTGATGTACGACTATTATCTAACTATCTGGTGTCACACTGTCTCTTAGTCTGTGCTAAATAAATGTATTTTCTTTCTTTAAATAAATGCTTTGACTTTGCGCATGCGCATTCAAGGAAGAAAGAGTAGTGAGTAGAGCTTATATGGATAACGTGAAGGATGTCGTCCGGGGAAGTAGTATCCTAAGTACATAGGTTCCAGCTTTACTATTTCGGCTGCCTAGCAGCGTTGTTTTGTTCCAGCTTGAAGAGTGTGGTTGCCGTTGTAAGCTATTACAGGCACCTTGATAATATTATTCCATTTTTGGGGTTACGTACCTCAAAAGAAAAAAACGGAACCAATATAGGATCACTTTTTTGTCCGTCTGTCTGTCTGTGTCAAGACCCTTTATCTCGAGAACGCGTAGAGGTATCGAGTTGAAATTAAAACCGTATACTGAGATCTACAGTCCCTTGAAGCTGTGAAAAAATGAACTTCTAAGTTAATGGAAAAAAAAAGATACGACCGTTTATGCCGCAAAAAACGTATATTTCGACACTCTCAAGGGAATCTAAATTTATAAGGTACTTCCCGTTGACCTAGCATCATGAAATTTGGCAAAAAGCAAGGCTCTGTAGCACAAGTAAAGGAAAAAATCCGTAAACCGTAAAAGTTACATTAAAAAAAATCCCGTTATAACTATTTACATACCTTAAAATTTGTACGGAACCCTCGGTGCGCGGGTCTGACTCCCAGTGGACCGGTTTATATCTCTGGCATGGTAACGCACGCAGTTACACACGGCTACACATCAAACTATAGGTACATTTCCAGTTTTAGCTGACCTCGTATTGTCATCATGTACCTAGCCTTTTTATTATTATTTATTTATATATCCATTTATTTCAGGCATCAAGGCCCATATAAACACACACATACAATACACTATTAATATAAAAATACTATAAATACATACAACATTATAATTACACTAAGAACTAACCAACTACTACTACTACAACTATGTATGGGTCGGCTTCCAGTCTAACCAGATGCAGCTGAATACCAGTATTTTACATGGAGCGACTGCCTATCTGACCAACGGCTTAGGGTGCTTTCCGAGGCACGGAGGGTCTTGGTATGTAAAAATGGTCACCCATCCATGGACTAACCGCGGCAAGCGTAGCTAACCTTATCGATCAAGGATATTACAAATTAGAGGATTATATCCAAGGAAACATGCTGGTCCTGCTCCATAGGATAATCTAGAGTCTAGACAAAATCAACTACAAAACTGGTTGCTAATTCAATTTATATTTTTTAATTTTTTTATGACATTGATTTTTATTTTCTGTGACTCACACACTTGTTGAAATTCTAGGAAAATCATCTAGTATTATCATTCATTAAGGCTCCTACAAACAGGCGCGACACGCGATATAATCGCGTGCGACACAAAGGCACCGCTCGTTGCGCGACTTGCGGTGCCTTTGTGTCGCGTGTCGTGTCGCGCCTGCTTGAAGGAGCCTTCAGTAAATATGTGAGCACCATGTATCTATCACATAATTGATTTACCTGTCATTGCTTTATTTTTAATATTCATGGGTCACAAACTCACAAGCCCCTCAATTTCCCTCCTGTCGGCCCTCTGACCTTGCATTGTATAGGTTTTAATACAAACAGAAGTCAGCTTATATTGGTTACTAGCTGTTCGTCCGCGTGGAATTCAACAAAAAAGTTATTGTTCGGTTTGCAGTGTTTACGATAACTTATTAAAAATACTATAAATACATACAACATTATAACAAAATTACACTAAATAAACGGGCAAGAGCGAGTCGGACTCGCGCACCGAGGGTTCCGTACCATCATGTTTTTAAATTTTCATCGGCGAGGCCTATACTCGTCTGAGAATCTTAACACTGTGCAATACGGTGTAGAATATAGCAGTTTTATGTCAGCGCCATCTCTTGACCGATAGTGGAAGTAATGTAACTTTTGTTGACGATTTCTGAAAAAGTGTGCTATTTAGAAACTTCGTTTTATTTTTCCTGTAATCTTTACATAAACTTTTATCACATAGAATAATTTCAGATTTTTCTCTTTGCCATCTTCGGAAATAAGGGGGGGGGGAGGACGGTATTTTTTTACATTTAATTAATTATATACCGTAATTAATTACATAAAATTATTAAAACTAACGCACACGAAGTGTCTGCGTCGTGTTTCGCTGACTGGTGCCGTGTAGCCGGCCACAAAACCGGTGGTACATAACACCCTTCGGCCAGAACTCTTCCTTGAGGAACTTCTCGAGATGATGTGTCGGAACACGCACCACAAACGACTTGAAGTTCCTGTTGTGACGCGACTCCAACTTCTCGACCCTCAAAGCCAGTTGGACGTTACTCCACGATCTCCTCAACCTTCGTGGAGTGATGCAGTCTGGACACGTACAGCTGCGTCGTCGGGATTGCTGGACGCAGCAGCATGTTGGGTCCTGCCGGCGCGATGCCGCACTGGTTCCGACAAGGAGACTTCTTCCTCTTCTTCTCCACCTCGATGAAGCCATCCTTGTCGCACGAGTCCTTCTCTGGACCCTGCCTTTTCAAAACTTTGTTGGGTTTCGACCAGCTCCGTTTACCCCCTTTTGATTTTGTCCGCTAGTTTTACCTGCGAGTTTTGTGACTCAGCAGGTTTGTTAGCGGCTACTATTGCCAAGTACTTGTTCAACTTGTTCAACTTAGCCTGACGGGTCTAGGCGTCATTAATACCCACCCAGTCATCGCGGCTCTTCATTTTTGTTCTGCAAAATTAACATTTTAAATTCATACAATGTGCGTTATGCAAGCGTCTTCCTATAAGGCATTAATAATAAATAACATAATATAATCTTTATTGTAACATTTTATTAGGTAAATACCTATTTACACCGAACTGAAGTTAATTCGGACTCAGGACATGACTTTACCTATGGCTCAGCTAGGATAGGTTCGAGAGGAATGATATCATACCCTATGGCCTGCGTGTAAGGCTACAGATTTCGTGGGGCCTAAAAAGGCCACTTTGGCTGAATCATAAAAGGATAACATTATGAAATATAATATGGCGACGACAGTCCGTGTTTATCTTTTTTTCGCTGCACTACGTAGGTATAATCAAAGAGATTGGGATTGAATTTGGATTGGATTGATTGGTATTTTAGCACAGACAAAAAAAAATAACTGAAAAATCCTTAACCAATGGGATTTGATATGATTAACTTAACAGTTAACTGTCTATTATGATTCATAATGTTATATTTTTTTGTTTCTGCCAAAGTGGCCGTATCAAATCCCATTGGTGGAGGATTTTCAGTATTTTTTTTTTGTCTGTGCTAAAATACCAATCAATCTAATCCAAATCCAATCCCAATCTCTTTGATTATATCTACGTCGTGCAGCGAAAAAAAGAAAAACACGGACTGTGTTCGCCATATTATGATTCATTGATAATGTTATCCTTTTATGATTCTGCCAAAGTGACCCTTTTAGGGCCCCCTGTCCTGCGAGCAATGCTTAAAGCCACTTAAGTTTGGCAATTCTTCGGGCTATGTCGGTATGTAACTAATACAAAAAGCATAATTTATTCACTAAGTCACATCCGTTTTTTTGTAACATGTTAGGTATAAATAAGTTTCGTATTGTTTACTTTAATTAGATACAGACGCCAGCACATCAAGTTACTACAATCTGTCAAATTTCGTTAATAGATTTTCAACTTTATCGCTAGAGCATAAGATGCAAAGTTGATTGGGAAAATTTGACAGTTTCGGGTAGCTTGATGTGCTGGCGTCTGTACAACAAATTAAATGATTTCCCTTTAATTATTATGATGTGTTAAAGAACTTGAAAACATTGCAATCTTTTATGCATGAGTGACCACAACAAGGATGTCTAATATAAAACATAAAAATAAGATCTACCAAATTAAGATTAATGCCTTACAAAAAAGTGAATTACTATAAGGAAATTGTATTTTTATTCTAAAAACTATGTCGACAATTTAATTGTTAAAAACGGTCCCTGTAGCTATAAGTTTATATCCCGGCGAATATTACTGATCCAATTAAGCCACCGCTTCTCACTCATAAGCGTAGTGCAAGAAGATTAATTGAAAGAAATTGGGACAGCAATTACAAACAACTTCGATCACCAATCCATCTGCTGAATAGACTGTAGCAGCCATCGAGCAGTTCAGGACTTGATCGTAGGATTGAAGGACCGTACTTGATTATTTGACACACCTACCAGTCCCAGCAGTGTGACTAGTGCTTGAGGAGTGAGCTTTAGGCTGTCCAAGCCAGCACGCCAAGTAATTATAGTATTTGTACCTCACGAGGCGACGCGCGCTTTACTTGTGGTCAACAAATGTACAAACACGCTGTGAATGTATGTAAGCGCAGGAACTCTCGGTACCGTCCGAGAAAACGGTGAAATAAGCGCGCGTTGCTTCGTTACATCAAAATACGAAGAACATTTTCGAAATATCTTATAAAAAAGATACGTAACTGGAAATCTCTGTTTCTATGGAAAAATTTAAAATCGATCTAATTTGGCTGTAACACTACCTATTTTTCGAAAATGTTCTTAAGTAACTTTTTAGACCTTTGTATCCTGCTTGCAAGTTTGTATGAAATGCCGTACGTCGTCAACGCTCATAATCCAAAATAAAAGACTGAACAAATGAAATCACTTGGTATCTTTGCAATAGAAGTTGATGTTGAGTCGTTGCCACTTTGTGAACTATCTAACTGCTGTAAACTAGATTTCAAAGATAGTACAAAAATCCTGATTGAACCTGAAAGCAAAATAAATTTGTTTATAAAACTATGTATTTGTTGCTTTGCATTCTTTTTTATATTGGATCTTAACTACAGTTTCAGTTAGGCGCGAAGTGGTTTGGCCCAACAACAAACGATCACTTTAACGACATCCATACTAATATTATAAATTGGGAAGTAACTCTGTCTGTCTGTCTGTATGTTACCTTTCACGCCTAAACCACTGAACAGATTTCGATAAAACTTGGCAGAGAGATATAAGTATTGCATTTCGGGGAAGGACATAGGATAGCTTTTATCGACATACCTCGCGGGCGAAGCCGCGGGCGGAAGCTGGCAGGTAATAAATTAATTTCGAAAGATTACCTACAATAAATAAAATCCGTCACTGTCCAAGGCTTATTTTGACATTTCAGTGTGCATCTCCTATGTAATTTCTACCTTAGGGCTGATTTTCCAATCAACAGATATGTTTTATTCGTGGAATAAAATTGACGTCTGACAGTTTTTGTATGGAAGAACTGTTTAAAATTCAAAATTATTCCTCCGATAAAGTTATGTGGCATCGACAAAATCTACCCCTGTATGTAGTGCCTGCGTGTGTAGGTACGTACGTAGTACAGGCTACCGGTACCACTTGCACTACAAAAATCGCCGTTACCGCTACGAAATAAAGGCACTGTCACTATTAAATTGTTACCACAGTCATGTATTGTGTCTTCTAAAATAAAAAAAAATATCATAGACTTGACATCGACCATAGACCCCATCTATCAGGCGAGATTAAGGTCAAGAGCAGGGCCATTCAGTAATAAAAAAATATAGACGTGTTTATTTTACGTCGTCACTTCTTTAAAAAAATCGACAAGTAGGTTCTTTTTCGACAGAAATGTGGAGAGCGTATTATGACTATCTTAAATATTTATTTAAAATGAATAAAAAGTTTTCAAGTTCAAAACATACGCAGACAGTCCGAATAGAATGTACCTATGATATCATCTTATGCATACTGTTCTATTTGTTTACGTTTTTAAAACACTTTGTCGTGCGTAAACACTCGTCTAAGCACCGAAGCTTACGATATTTTTATTATTACTTTGCAAGAATTAAATACCTAAACTGAAATGCCTACTACACTGTCTTAGTTCTGTGTTCACCAACATTCAAATACTGGTTAGGTATTTAAAAAGTTGGTTAATGTCAAAGGATGATGGGCAAAAATGTATGAAACCTGGTACCTTCTCCAACAGCAATAAATTTTATGACTAGAAAGGTATTTTTATGTGTAATAATAGGTACTTTAGCACTTGTTTTGTTTGTTGTCGGTTTCGAGCTATTTTGAATACTATTTTTTATTAATTATTTACCTACTATTAATTGTTCACTAATGCTGAATTAACGGTTTTGCAAGGGATTACCTTTATTTTCAGCCCAGCACCACTGCACCACACTCTGTCTCGCCCTCACACAGTCCGCGAGCAGTATCGTGGCAGCGAGATAAAAAGTGAATTTTAGCTGAGGTAGTATGGGCTCTACCCTTGAAATCCCACGGTATAAATTGTAATTGGCTAGAGTCTTCATCTCATCTAACGTATCCACTAATAATATTAATCTACGACAGTCGAACTAAAAAACCATATGTACCTGTACCCCGAGTGAACCTAAAACTCACCAGTAACGCGAGTACCCAGCATCATCATCTATAGATGACTGCGCCCGCGCAAAGGGAAAGAACCACTCCAAGGAGAGCCCGCGGTCGATAAACCAATTCGTAGAACAACAATAACAAAATAATAATATTTCCTTATCAGCTCACTGCTAACGAATAAAAAAAGATTTCCAGGTATCTACAAGGAGATAATTGTGTAAGGTTTGTTGTCCTGGGTAAGCTATAATAAAATTTATAACATATTATAGCAATTATCTTGGTCAGATAAGTACCTACGTCTATTACGAGTAGATGAGTTACTAAAGTCGAAAAGCATCCATTTGTGATAAATGGATGCTTTTCGACTTTCGTAACTAATATTATAAAGGCGAAAGTTTGTGAGTGTGTTTGTATGTTTGTTACTTCGTCACGCAAAAACTACTAAGCGGGTTTGGATGAAATTTTGCACACAGATAGTTTATAATCAGAATTAACACATAGGATACTTTTTAGCCCGATTTCCTCACGGTATCGAAACTTATGCAGCTGAAACAGCGGGACGCAGCTACTTATATATATTTGGCGCAAGAAATACAAATAGAAACTAAAAACTACACATTTAATGCCACCTAAAGTTGTGTAGGTCTAAGCTTAAGGTCAGCATATCTGAGTAGGTATAATTTGGTTGCAGAGATCAAAGTTTACAGTCAGGCAGGGCCGACGCCTCGCAAAATATATCAGGCGAAATGGGAAAACTCCAGCCTCTTACTTCCAAAATACACCACAAGAAAAAAAAACTGAGAAGAATAAGACTAACTACGTATATCTTACAGAGTACGCCCGACCTTAAAACCAGCCATTACCAACGTAATATTTACAATGTACAGACATACACATCAAGGTACCCGAAACTGTCAAATTTTCCCAATCAACTTTGAACCTTATGCTTTAGCGATACAGTTGAAAATCTATTAAAGAAATTTGACATATTGTAGTCTGTACTGCTGCGCTGTGCTGGCGTCTGTACTATGTAGTTTATTAATACATATACAATATAGGTAAGTACATAGATAATATGAATATTGAACGGCTGCGCTATACAAAAACTCTAGGCCACTTCGACCTGTTAACGAATGAGTAATATATAAATGTATTTATTATTAATACCGGTCCGAAGGGTTCCGTAATATGAACAATAGATATCCTAACTTCCTAACTATATACTCGTTTATATAAATGCGAAAATAAGTTTGTTTGTTCGTTTGTTGCCTTTTCACGCCCAAACCACTGAACCGATCATCCTGAAATTTTGCATATACGTTGTCAGGTGTACAGAAACGGACATGGGGTACCTTTCGTCCCGAAAAAAAGTGCTATTCCCGAGGAAAACAACAATAACGTTATTATGATAATAGATGGCGCCACGTGTCTTTCGAATCAAAAACAGTCCAACGTCTGTCGGGTCAGCTAGTCGATTATATTTATACGATACTTTTTTACTTTAAATAATTATGGCCATGATAGGCCCCTTAGCTTTCACGAGTTCAAATTAAATTAGTTTTTTTTTTTTTTTTAAATTAAGTAGTTGCAATGGGTTATGAGTTTATGACTAATGAACTCATGAATCCAAATTACTACAGATACAATAGTATTAATTACTTGAAATTCTGTGATTAGAAAATCTTTGTTTGTGTTTGTTCGTCAGTAAATATTGATACACATCGCGCCTGTGAAGTTACGCCAGCTAGTTGTAATTTGACTTTGTAAATTACAGGACTGAATGAAGTCCACAATTTGGCATACATTTCTTCAATTGCATAACAAAAAGCTCAAGCTGACGGCACGGTTGGCGCAGTGGTTAAGCGATTGACTGCTGCGCTGCGTGTCGCGGGTTCGATTCCTACACGGAACAAATATTAGTATGACCTACAAGTAGTTGTTCCGGGTCTGGCTGTTTGTGTATGTGACTTTAAATGTTTGTAAACGCACCCACAATACAGGAGAAATTCCTAGTGTGGGGTAACGTTTTATTTAAAAGAAAAAAAATCTCCGGTATTCAAATTCACCCATATCCAGTCACCTTACCAACAACGTCACTCCAATCTACATAATTTCAATAATAAATTAATTACATCTTCCTAGATTGACAAAATATGGAAATAAATAATTTTGTTTTAAAAAAATGTGACATATAAGTCAAAGGTGACTGATATTATTGACACAAGACATAAATAAACATCTCTACAGGATACAGTTTTTATTTAAATAGGTAAAAAATTCCTAAAACATCCTTCTAGCGTAAGATAAAAAAATAAAGCAAAAAGTCAAAGAATTTCGAAATCTAAATATAAAACTAATAACAAGAATAATAATCCTTGGGTGCACTAGCATAGTGCGAACAGGGATAATCGTCAGTTGGTGCCTCATCTAATTAAAAACGTCTGACGGGCCTCTGCCAGTTGGCTTCAGCACCTCTCGGGACCCTGGGGTCCCGCGAGAGGCCGAAGCCAACTCGCAGAGGCCCTTGAGGGTCCCGAGAAATATCAAAAGAATAATAAAATCACCAAGAGTAATTCACCCTCTGAAGATGCTGCTGAATGTGCTAAAATTACCGAAATACTGAATGCTGTATCACCAAGAAATTTAAGTAACGTGACAGAAGAATGTCAATAGAAGTTTATATTAGTACTAGCACCGCCCCGCGAATTTACCCGCATAAGTGTCGATCCTGTGGGAATATCGGGATAAAAACTGACCTATGTCCTTCCCCGGGATCCAATCTATCTCTCTGCCAAATTTTATCGAAATCCGTTCAGTGGCCTTGGCGTGAAAAAGTAACATACAAACAGACAGACAGACAAAGTTACTTTCGAATTTATAATATTAGGTAGTATGGATGATCTATACTATCCATATCCATACTAATATTATAAATGCGTCTGTCTGTCTGTCTGTCTGTCTGTTACCTCTGCACGCTTAAATCGCTGAACCCATTTAGATGAAATTTGGTATAAAGATAGTTTGAGTCCCGGGAAAAGACAGGATAGTTTTTATCCCGATATTTTCACGGGATCGACACTTATAAGGATGATACCGCAGTACTCTGCTAGTTTGAAATAAATGCTTTGAGTTTGAGTTTATTACGGTAGGAGTTGGTAACTACGACATTTAAAAGCAGCTCCATGGTATAATAATAATAAAATGACGTCGTGGTGGGGCTTGCGCGCTCTGAACTCTAGGCCTATGCCGGAAGAGTTTACTTTGCCGGAACAGGTCTAAGGTGAGGAGCCAGACCAAGAGAGATACAGAAACCCGCAGGGCAGTATGTGGCGAGCTGTCGGGCAGTAGCGACCCCACGGACCCTGTCTCCCGGGAAAAGTCTTGTTCCTCACCTCTGGCTTGCCTTTATTGGCCTGCTGGAGTGAACAATGACGAGGAACAGAGCTCCCACATCATTCTTGCCTTTATTGGCCGGCTTGAGTGGAGATTCGCAAGAGCAAACGTGCTTGGAGGAAGGAAGTATTCCAGTAAGATGCTGGTAGGGATCTTGACCGTACTTCCGGGATTGTCCTGATAGCCGTGGAGTACCTCTCCGCTTGATGTGTCTTGCACCTCAGGACATGTTGCTCCCTTGTCGCTACGTCACTATGTGCTAGCGACCGTTTCTGGGGTCCCATTATTGAGTGTGCAAGTCACCCCCTGCCATTTTATCCGTGTATATATAAAACATTGATAAGGCAGCGGTCATAGTTCTTCCATAGTTCTTGATAACCAGTCCACTTTAGCCACACAAACCCATAGTCCAACTTTTTATTTTTCCATATACTGCAATAGTCTTGGGTGTACTTGCATAGTGCATACAGGGATAATCGTCGGTTGGTGCCGCATTTCATTAAAATTTCCTAAAGGGCCTCTGCGAGTTGGCTTCGGCCCCTCTTACGTCCAGAGGACCGGGACCCTATGGCCCCGAGATATGTAAAATAAAAATAATAAACCATTTGTTTTCGGTAACAAAGACCCATAGATACATACCTTAACCTAATTAAACATAATAATATATGTAGTAACAATTTTGTTAGTAAATAAAACTTAACTATGTTAGTATCACTTAGTTGCAGTAAGACTGTGCGTTCCGTTGTATAATCTAATAACTATCAGAGGTAACGAACAGCCAGCAATAATTATGATTAGTCTTCGTCTATATCCACTTCGATGCATGAAATCAGGATATTTAAATTCAGCAGAATCTTAATAATTAATACAAAAACATGCGCGGCAAAAAGTGAAGCGTCTAATTAACATTTGTTCGTTAAGTCCATGACATAAGCGAGTCTGTATATAAGCTACGTCGAGCTACATCGGAGCACAGATCATCATGGCTCGTCTAGCAGTAGTCACAGCTATAGCCTTAGGGCTCATCGCTATCACTAGCGCCACCCCAGGTATTATCTTGTTGTTGTTATTCTAGTTTTGTTTTGATTTACAATTGTTTCATTATAAATACAATGTTGATTTCTACTAATGGAACATGAGCCTCGTGCTTACCAATACTTTATATTGAATGGAATTCATAAAATAAAGTCCTCATAAAAATTAATTATATCATCTAAATATTATAAGTACATACATGTTTCTGTAGAATCGCGTAAATTCAACATTCTGACCTTCCTCGAATTACTTGACCTGTCTGTATTTTACGACCTTGCTGAACGAATCCTTCATTCAGCAAAATTAATTATTATTAACCCTCTACCATCGATTTGAAGGTTTAACCACGTTTCTTAAACTTGCGTTATTTCTAATTTGCAGGTGGATATGGCGGAGGTAATCAAGGCGGTGGAGGCGGCGGCGGTTATGGCGGCGGCGGCGGCGGTGGCAGTGGTGGCGGTGGCGGCTTCGGCAGCGGAGGCGGCCACGGCGGTGGTTTAGGCGGCGGCCATGGAGGAAGTCACGGTGGTGGACACAGCAGCGGCGGCGGACACAGCGGCGGCGGTGGACACAGCGGCGGCGGATTCGGCCAGGGAGGCGGATTCGGCCAGGGAGGCGGCGGCGGCGGTGGTCATGGCGGTGGCGGCGGCGGTGGTCATGGCGGTGGCGGCGGCCACAAACAACCAGGCGGTTACGGGTAAATATTACGATTTTATCTTCTACCTTATTATTGTTTTGTGCTTTTGGAGGTCCAATATCTTCAGCCATAGTGCTCCATAAACTTTTGCCCATCAGAAAATGCATTTTATCATAAGATAACCCTTTGTACTTAAAAAATAATTATGTAGGTTAGCTCTGTACTTTGTGAACATTTGATATAAGTTTAAAGACACAATACTTTTAGGAAAACATAACATCTTAATCCGTACCAGCCGGTCGATTCTGTAAAAATCTCACCGTGAAAACTCAGGTGAAGTGATTTTGTTTTTGCTAGGAATTAACACTATTGACAGATCACTCCACGCTCACTTCACCTAAGTTTTCACGGTGAGATTTTTACAGAATAGCATCGCAGTAAATAAATACAAAACGTTTGTAATTCATTTGATTATTAACATTGTTTTCTTTTGTTTGTTTCAGACGTTAAGCTGCTACCTGAAGGTCCCGATCAAAGAAATTCAAAAGCTCAATGTGATAAATCAAATAGTTTACGTTTCGCCATACATATGTATTAATGCAATACAAATAAAAATTATTGTTTTTATAAAATACTTCAGCTTTTTAATCCATATACTTACTTCTACCCTTTAGATGACAAACCATAACAGTTTTAATCCCAACAATGCCCAAAAGGTACAGACCTATATCGCAACTTGGTAATCATGGCGTCAATATAATATGCTGTTGTTGATGTTTCCAATACCTTATTTAGATCATCATTGTATCGTTGTATAGCATATTGGATCGTAGTATACCAAATTCGCTCTATGTGAATAATTAAAACAAGCAAAACCGCAAAAAAATCAATGTAAATACCAAATTCGAATAACACACGATTCACGATTCGATTACACGTCATATATCTCTTTATTTACGAACGTTGCTTAAAATTAAAAGACGTTTAAACTTAAATGGCATTTAAAAATGCAAGGTATACTTGAAATTATATTATTATAAAATCATAGTTTGTGTTTGTTCGTCATTAAATGTCGATAGCCATCGCGTCTGTTAGGTGACGGGAGGACTCAAGTCCACAATTTGAAAATATTCGCACGGGATCGACACTTATGCGGGTGAAACCGCGGGGCGCTGCTAGTAATATACAATACATACTAATATTATAAATGCGAAAGTGTCTGTCTGTCTGTCTGTTACCTTTTCACGCTTAAATCGCTGAACCGATTTAGATGAAATTTGGTATAAAGATAGTTTGAGTCCCGGGAAAAGACATAGGATAGTTTTTATCCCGATATTCCCACGGGATCGACACTTGTGCGGGTGAAACCGCAGGGCTCTGCTAGTTTGAAATAAATGCTTTGAGTTTGAGTTTATTACGGTAGGAGTTGGTAACTACGACATTTAAAAGCAGCTCCATGATATAATAATAATAAAATGACGTCGTGGTGGGGCTTGCGCGCTCTGAACTCTAGGCCTATGCCGGAAGAGTTTACTTTGCCGGAACAGGTCTAAAGTGAGGAGCCAGACCAAGAGAGATACAGAAACCCGCAGGGCAGCATGTGGCGAGCTGTTGGGCATTAGCGACCCCACGGACCCTATCTGCCGGGAGAAGTCTTGTTCCTCACCTCTGGCTTGCCTTTATTGGCCTGCTGGAGTGAACAATGACGAGCAACAGAGCTTCCACCTCATTCTTGCCTTTATTGGCCGGCTTGAGTGGGGATTCGCAAGAGCAAACGTGCTCGGAGGAAGGAAGTATTCCAGTTAGATGCTGGTAGGGATCTTGACCGTACTTTCGAGATTGTCCTGATAGCCGTGGAGTACCTCTCCACTCCTCTTGCACCTCAGATCATGTTGCCCTCTGGCTGCTACGTCACTATGTGCTAGTGACCGTTTCCGGGGGCCCATTATTGAGTGTGCAAGTCACCCCCTGCCATTTTATCCGTGTATAAATAAAACATTGATCGGGCAGAGGTCATAGTTCTTCCATAGTTCTTGGTAACCAGTCCACTTTAACCACCCAAACTCATAGTCCAACTTTTTATTTTTCCATATCTTGCAATAGTCCTACACCAACCGGGGGTAATCCTTGGGTGCACTTGCATAGTGCATACAGCGATAATCGTCGGTTGATACCGCATTTCATTAAAATTTCCTAAGGGGCCTCTGCGAGTTGGCTTCGGCCCCTCGTACGCCTTCCAAAGGACCGGGACCACATGGCCCCGAGATATGTAAAATCAAAAAAATCTAAATAATAATAATAAACCATATATTTTCGGTAACAAAGATCCATAGCTACATACCCTAACCTCATTAAATAAAATAATATAATGTAGTACTTAACAATTTTTTTAGTAAATAAAACGTAATAACTATGTTAGTATCACTTAATTGCACTAAGTCTTTGTGCGTTCCATTGTATAATCTAATAACTATCAGAGGTAACAAACAGCCAGCAATAATTTTGATTAGTCTTCGTCTATACCCACTTCGATGCATGAAATCAGGATATTTTAATTCAGCGGAACCTTAATAATTTAATACAACAAAATGTGCGGCAAAAAGTGAAGCGTCTTATTAACATTTGTTCGTTTAGTCCATGACATAAGCGAGTCTGTATATAAGCTAGATCGAGCTACATCGGGACACAGATCAGCATGGCTCGTCTAGCAGTAGTCACAGCTATAGCCTTAGGGCTCATTGCTATTACTAGCGCCGCACCAGGTATTATTTTGTTCTTATTATTCTAATTTCGTTTTGATTTACATTTGTTTCATAATAAACACAAAGTTGATTTCTACTAATGGAACATGAGCCTCGTGCTTACCAATACTTTATATTAAATAGAATACATAAAACAAAGTCCTCATAAAAAAAAATTATATCATCTAAATATTATAAGTACATACATGTTTCTGTAGAATCGCGTAAATTCAACATTATGACCTTCGTTGAATTACTTGATGTGTCTGTATTTTACGACCTTCCTAAACGAATCCTTCATTCAGCAAAATCATATGACCTGCGGTCCGTGGAAATATATTAACCCTCCAGAGATCTACCATAGATTTGAAGGATTCACCACGTTTCTTAAAATTGCGTTATTTCTAATTTGCAGGTGGATATGGCGGAGGTAACCAAGGCGGTGGAGGCGGCGGCGGTCATGGCGGCGGCGGCGGCGGTGGCAGTGGTGGCGGTGGCGGCTTCGGCAGCGGAGGCGGCAGCGGAGGCGGCAGCGGTGGCGGCCACGGCGGTGGTTTAGGCGGTGGTAGTGGTGGCGGCCTTGGAGGAAGCCACGGTGGTGGACACGGCGGCGGCGGACTCGGCCAGGGAGGCGGCGGCGGCGGTGGTCATGGCGGTGGTGGCGGCGGTGGTCATGGTGGTGGCGGCGGCCACAAACAACCAGGCGGTTACGGGTAAATATTACGATTCTATCTTCTACCTACCTATATTGTTGTTTTGTGCTTTCGGAGGTCCGATATCTTCAGCCATAGTGCTCCATAAACTTTTGTCCATCAGAAAATGCGTTTTATCATAAGATAACCCTTAATACTTAAAAAATAAATATGTAGGTTAGCTCTCTAGTCTGTACTTTGTGAACATTTGATATAAGTATATTAAAGTCACAATACTTTTAGGACAACATAACATCTTCGTCCGTACCTGTAAATAATTACAAAACGTTTGTAATTAATTTCATAGTAATATTAACATTGTTTTCTTTCGTTTGTTTCAGACGTTAAGCTGCTTCCTGAAGGTCCCGGTCGAAGAAATTCAAAAGCTCAATGTGATAAATCAAATAGTATACGTTTCGCCATGCATATGTATTAATGCAATACAAATAAAAATTATTGTTTTTATAAAATACTTCAGCTTTTTAATCCATATACTTACTTCTACCCTTTAGATGACAAACCATAACAGTTTTAATCCCAACAGTGCCCAAAAGGTACAGACCTAATCGCAGCTTGGCAATCATGGCGTCAATATAATATGCTGTTGTTGATGTTTCCAATACCTTATTTAGATCATCATTGTATCGTTGTATACAGTGCCTGATTTTGAGTTCTGACAGCCCTTTTTTTTTTTTGTCGCTGAGAAATGACATTACGCATCTCCGATCGTCGGGGGACGATACGGAGTATGTGGGACTCCCTGCCAAGGTGGCAGTATACCCACTAAAACTCAGCGGTGTTCCCTCGTCGCCTTGATGGAGGGGTCATGGGAATCCGGCTCAGCCTTTGCGTCCACAACCCCCCCCGGCGCATGCCCGCCTAACTGGCGGGCCCCGCATGTCCCCCCGGCTGGGGGGCTACGGGAATGGCCGGGAACACCTGGCCATTCCCGTCCGGCACTGGTGGAAGCCTGTGCAATACAGGCGAGGGTGCCCCCGCACCCGTCGCCTGCTGGCTTCCACCTGGGAGGAGTCGGAGGTGACTGTCATACTGACGTCGTCTTCGACCCCTCCTCCGCCTTCGGAGCGGCGGCGCGAGAGGGTCTTCCTCCCGCGCGCGCTCCGCCGCCTCCTTCTGGGACATGACGTGTTCGCAGAAGGAGGCAACTGCCGCCCAGGACCCCTCGTCCCCAAGCATGGCATTGACCAAGCCGGGGAGCGAGAGGTCCGTTCCGATCGCCGCGGTGAGACTGCGGCGCGGCTCGGACCACGACGGGCACACCTCAAGAGTGTGCTGCGCCGTGTCCTCCGCCGCACCACAGCCGTGACACGACGGCGTCTCCTCCCGCCCGATACGGTGCAGGTACGATCCAAAGCAACCGTGCCCGGACAGCACCTGCACCAGACGGAAGGAGACGAACCCGTGCGACCGCTCGAGCCAGTCTCGCAGGACCGGCCCAATCGCGTCTAGGGTACGGCGGCCGAAGGCTGCGGCGGCGAGGTCCCGCGTCCAGTGGACGACAATGGCGTCCTTCGCCTCCCGCCGGACGGCCTCCCGCTCTTCGGGGGCGGGGCGTTCTCCTCTCGCCCTCCGCCCCGCCGTCCATTCATACACTCTGGCGAGCACTCACGCCTCGAGTTCCCAAGGCGGGGTGCCGGCCAGAGCGCATGCCGCCGAGAAGCCGACCGTGCGGTAGGCCCTCGCCACCCGCTGGGCTATGGCCCTTTGGGGGGCCCGCAATGCGGCGGCGTTCTCCCTCCTGCTGAGGGAGTCCTCCCAGATAGGGGCCCCGTAAAGGGCCATACTCCTCAAGATGCCGGCGTAGAGCTGCCGGCATCGCACGCGGGCCCCCCCCAAGTTGGGGAGCAACCACGAGAGGGCGCCCGCAGTCTTCAGCAGGCGCGTCGACAGCCCGCTAAAATGCGGGCCGAAACGCCACCTGCTGTCGAGTACAAGTTACCTTCGCTAACTATGAATATGCGCCCCCCTCCCCCGGGCCTGTCCTGCCTAGCCCACGAATATACGAGTACTTACAAAATTTTTATATTTTACTAGATTTACGAACCGCGGTTCTTCTACTAGTATTTAGACGCATATTTTAAATTAAGTACCAAATTTTATTCTGTGAGTAAGTGGCTCAGCGCTCAGCGCCTTGCGCCATAGGCTAGAGCCTCCTTAGCCTGTGGGTAAATCAGGCCCTGTTTGTATAGCACATTGGATCAGTGGCGTTCATTGGTTTTCAGAATAGGTAGGCAGGCACTAGGCCGGGTCTAGTCTAGGCAGACGCGGTCACTAATCAGAAACATAAAACAAAAGTATCTAATTAACAAAAAAAAAATAGTTTTACAGCCGCCATCTTGGATTTTCATTTTGACTTTATTTTTGGCTTCAGCACCCTCGAAAACCATGAAAACGATACCCATGCTTAAAAATTAAAAAAAAAACTACAGCCGCCATCTTGGTTTTCATTTTGACTTCACTATCGGCTTTAGCGCCCTTGAAAACCATAAAAACGACACCCATGATGAAAAATTTTAAAAACATTGCAGCCGCCAGATTGGATTTTCATTTTTACCTCACTATCGGTGACCTCAATAATATCCATTCCTTTCTTTCTTCGCACTGCCAAATTACGAACGAATTACAAATTACGATTTTAAAATACATATTTGGTTGGTTATTTGAGTAGGCATGCACTTTAGGGTGATAAATTGCGAAGATCGAACGACATGGTATTACGCGTGAGGCGTACGTATTATTAATTTCGTCGTATTAACGTCGGCGTCGCGTCGTAGTAACCAATGACAATGTGCGAATAGTACGGGAGTCGAGCAGGCCCTACCTGCCGCGCGTGTTTGTATGAAGATTTTGTGTGTTTTATAACTGTGGGGCACACACACTAAAATGTTATTGACAGGCTTGGTGATTTATCGAGGTAGGCACTGCTTATACCTATGCCTTTATGCAATGCACGCCAGTGCATTGGATCGTAGTATACCAAATTCGCGTGAATAATAATTAAAACAAACAAGAACGCACAAAAATCACTGTAAATACCAAATTCAAAAAATTTTATCAAAGAAAGGGTAAGTTCACACGATCCACACACTTCAAAGGACATATTTATAACGGTAGGATTATACGTCATATATCTCTTTATGAACGTCGCTTAAAATTAAGAGACGCTTAAACTTAAATGGCATTTAAAAATGCAAGGTATACTTGAAATTATATTATTATAAAATCATAGTTTGTGTTTGTTCGTCATTAAATGTCGATAGCCATCGCGTCTGTTAGGTGACGGGAGGACTCAAGTCCACAATTTGAAAATATTCGCACGGGATCGACACTTATGCGGGTGAAACCGCGGGGCGCTGCTAGTAATATACAATACATACTAATATTATAACAGCAAAAGTATGTCTGTCTGTCTATTACCTCTTCACGCTTAAACCGCTGAACCGATTTTGATGAAATTTGGTATAAAGATAGTTTGAGTCCCGGGAAAATAAATATGACAGCTTTTATCCCGATATTCTCACGGGATGGACACTTATGCGGATGAAACCGCAGGGCTCTGCTAGTTTAAAATAAATGCTTTGAGTTTGAGTTTATTACGGTAGGAGTTGGTAACTACGACATTTAAAAGCAGCTCCATGGTATAATAATAATAAAATGACGTCGTGGTGGGGTTTGTGCGCTCTGAACTCTAGGCCTATGCCGGAAGAGTTTACTTTGCCGGAACAGGTCTAAAGTGAGGAGCCAGACCAAGAGAGATACAGAAACCCGCAGGGCAGCATGTGGCGAGCTGTTGGGCAGTAGCGACCCCACGGACCCTATCTCCCGGGAGAAGTCTTGTTCCTCACCTCTGGCTTGCCTTTATTGGCCTGCTGGAGTGAACAATGACGAGGAACAGTGCTTCCACCTCATTCTTGCCTTTATTGGCCGGCTTGAGTGGGGATTCGCAAGAGCAAACGTGCTCGGAGGAAGGAAGTATTCCAGTTAGATGCTGGTAGGGATCTTGACCGTACTTTCGAGATTGTCCTGATAGCCGTGGAGTACCTCTCCACTCCTCTTGCACCTCAGAACATGTTGCCCCCTTGTCGCCTCGTCACTATGTGCTAGCGACCGTTTCCGGCGGCCCATTATTAAGTGTGCAAGTCATTCCATGCCATTTTGTCCGTGTATATATAAACCATTGATCAGGCAGGGCCATAGTTCTTGGTAACCAGTCCACTTTAGCCACCCAAACCCATAGTTCAACTTTTTATTTTTCCATATCCTGCAATAGTCATACACCAACCGGGGGTTATCCTTGGGTGCACTTGCATAGTGCATACAGGGATAATCGTCGGTTGGTGCCGCATTTCATTAAAATTTCCTAAGGGACATCTGTGAGTTAGCTTCGGCCCTTCGTACGCCTTCCAAAGGACCGGGACCACATGGCCCCGAGATATGTAAAATCAAAAAAATCAAAATAATTATAATAAACCATATATTTTCGGTAACAAAGATCCATAGATACATACCTTAACCTAATTAAAATAATAATATATGTAGTAACAATTTTGTTAGTAAATAAAACTTAATCGACTATGCTAGTATCACTTACTTGCACTAAGTCTTTGTGCGTTCCGTTGTATAATCTAATATTAGTCTTCGTCTACTATATCCACTTCGATGCATGAAATCAGGATACTTTAATTCAACGGAACCTTACAAAAAAATGCGCGGCAAAAACTGACGAGTATAATAAACATGTGATCGTTAAGTCCATGACATAAGCGAGTCTGTATATAAGCTAGGTCGAGGTACGTCGGGACACAGATCATCATGGCTCGTCTAGCAGTAGTCACAGCTATAGCCTTAGGGCTCATCGCTATCACTAGCGCCACCCCAGGTATTATTTTGTTCTTATTATTCAATTTCGTTTTGATTTACATTTGTTTCATAATAAACACAATGTTGATTTCTACTAATGGAACATGAGCCTCGTGCTTACCAATACTTTATGTTGAATGGAATACATAAAATTAAGTCCTTATAAAAAAATATATCATTTAAATATTATAAGTACTTACATTTGTTTCTGTAGAATCGCGTGGATTCAACATTCTGACTTTAGTCGAATTATTTGACCTGTCTGTATTTTACGACCTTGCTAGAGACGAATCCTTCATTCAGCGAAACCACATGACCCTCGATCCGTGGAAATATATTGACCCTCCAGAGATCTACCATTGATTTGAAGGTTACACCACGTTTCTTAAACATATGTTATTTCTTGCAGGTGGATATGGCGGAGGTAATCAAGGCGGTGGAGGCGGCGGCTCATCCGGCGGTGGTGGCGGCGGTCATGGTGGCGGCGGCGGTGGTGGCAGTGGTGGCGGTGGCGGCTTCGGCGGCGGAAGCGGCCACGGCGGTGGTTTAGGCGGTGGTGACAGTGGCGGTCATGGAGGAAGCCACGGCGGTGGAAACGGCGGCGGCGGACTCGGCCAGGGAGGCGGCGGCGGCGGTGGTCATGGCGGTGGTGGCGGCGGTGGTCATGGCGGTGGCGGTGGCGGCGGCCACAAACAACCAGGCGGTTACGGGTAAATATTACGATTTTATCTTCTACCATATTGTTGTTTTGTGCGTTTGGAGGTCCAATATCTAGGTTATGTAGGTTAACACTCTAGTCTGTACTTTGTGAACATTTGATATAAGTATATTAAAGTCACAATACTTTTAGGAAAACATAACATCTTCGTCCGTACCTGTAAATAAATACAAAACGTTTGTAATTCATATGATAGTAATATTAACATTGTTTTCTTTTGTTTGTTTCAGACGTTAAGCTGCTACCTGAGGCTCCTGTTCAAAGAAATTCAAAAGCGCAATGTGATAAATCAAATAGTTTACGTTTCGCCATGCATATGTATTAATGCAATACAAATAAAAATTGTTGTTTTTATAAAATACTTCAGCTTTTTAATCCATATACTTACACCCTTTAGATGACAAACCATAACAGTTTTAATCCCAACAGTGCCCAAAAGGTACAGACCTATATCGCAGCTTGGTAATCATGGCGTCAATATAATATGCTGTTGTTGATGTTTCCAATACCTTATTTAGATCATGATTGTATCGTTGTATAGCATATTGGATTTCATTATTCACATAGAGCGAATTTGGTATACTAAATTATATACTAACTACCAAATTCGCTCTATATGAATAATTAAAACAAAGAAGACCGCAAAAAAATCAATGTAAATACCAAATTCGAATAATTATAACAAAGAAAGGGAAAGTTACCACACGATCCACACACTTCAAAGTCCGTATAAAGGTAGGATTACACGTCATATATCTCTTTATTTATGAACGATGCTTAAAGTTAAAAGACGCTTAAACTTAAATGGCATTTAAAAATGCAAGGTATACTTGAAATTATATTATTAGAAAATCATTGTTTATAAACGTATAATATAAATAAAATAGCCTGTAACTCTGTAAGTGATTGTTGCACTTATAAATGTATTTATTATTTATTTAATACTTCAAGCACATAAATGTACAGTGGCGGACTTAATGCCATGGGCATTTTCTACCAGTCAACCTTTGGGTGATGCAGAGACAAACAGTGGTGGTGCAATCATGAACATTGAGGAATAAATATTTTAAATATAAAGTAGTAATATTTTAAATATACGCATACACCTATTAAAACTGAAAATAATATATACTTACCTAATTACATATAAATATAAGTACAAATAAATATACATAAATATATAAATAAACTTAATAAAAAGAAATAAGACATACAATGAGAAAATATTACCGCTGTGATGATACTGCCAGCTTCTTCCGAATGTGCTCGCGAACCTTAACTTTAAAGGATAATCGGTTCGTTGCCATCCTGATTTCCTGGGGGAGCGCATTCCACAGAGAGATAGCCTGAACGAAGAAGGAAGAGTGAATGAAGTCTGTGCGGTGAGTGGGACATTGGAGAAGACGATTGTATTTCGTGTACTTTTAAATGAAATGTAACGTGTAAACAATTGTAGGCTAACCTAAATAAATAAATAAAAATTGTTTGTGTTTGTTCGTCATTAAATATCGATACCTATCGCGTCTGTGAAGTGACGAGAGGACTCAAGTCCACAATTTGACATACGCTTCTTCAATGCACGACAAAACGCTTAATTCTTTGGTATTCACCTTACCACGTCACTCAGCCTGGGTGTCTAATTTCAATAATAAATTAATTACTAACCTATCCTTCTTAGATTGGCAAAATACGGAACAGCGGTGCTATTCTGTAAAAATCTCACCGTGAGAACTTAGGTGAAGTGAGCGTGGAGTAAGCTGTCAATAGTGTCAATTCCTAGCAAAACAAACTCACTTCACCTTAGTTTTCACGGTGAGATTTTTACAGAATCGACCGGCTGAATCCTTCGGCTTTATAAAAAAACGTGACTGGTATTATTGACACATAACATAAATACATATGTCTATAGATCCAGTTTTGATTTAAATAAAAAATGCTTAAAACATTTACCAAAACTAAAAATCTAAGAATGTCAAAATCTAAATCGAAAACTAATAACAAGAATAATAAAATCACCAAGAGTAATTCACCCTCTGAAGACGCTGCTGAAAGTGTTGAAATTACCGAAATACTGAATGCTGAATTACCAGGTAATCTAAGTAACGTGACAGAAGGTATGACAATAGTTCAAGTTTATTTTATTATGAAACAAATAGGTTTAAAACGTAATTCTAACAGAAACGGGTGAAAAGAGGTTGAATAACATCCTGCACTCCCGTAGCATTTGAATAACATTAACAGGGAGCGTTGTTGGTAAACATTTTGTGATACTGTTTCGCGAAGTTGTATTGAAAAAACAAGATTGCGACGTTAGTTGCGATTTTGGACACGCGCCTAAAGATCCTTCTAGAACATAAAATTAAGGAGAGGGATATACCGGAGGAACTGCTCAGTGTACTGCAGTTTTGGTATCGTAGCCAGACAAACCGTGTTAAGTGGTCTAATGCGCTCTCAAAATCATATGGGTTGGAGTGCGGGGTGATGCAGGATGCTTTGTCGTCTCTCCGGCTTTTCAATTTATCTGTTAATGACCTCATTGCCGAGCTCAGCAGCATGCGTGTCGGTTGCAGGGCAATAGTACATTATGATATAAGTGCGTAAGTTGAAAATTACAGCCGAGGCGATATTCTTGCCCGAGCCGTAGGCGAGGGCTAAAAGAAAACAGAGGCTGTAATTTTCAAAGCGCACGTATGTCATACAACGTTTTATAACATTAAATAAAACTCGAACTGAATTTGCATATTTGCTTGTTTTACATATTATTATGATGAAATTTTGATACGCTTGTAAGTATCTATCGGTCGATTTCTCAGGCAAGAGGCTTAGAGTAGCCTTTTTCGCTGCCTCTGAGACTTCTGGCAGTGTGGAATTAATAAATTCATCATTACTTGACGACATTACAAATAAAAAAAAAGTACAGCGAAAAGAAAAAGCGCACGGAATAATTTTTACTTCTTAACAAATAAATGATGCACGCACTTTCTTTTCAGGCATAGGCACAGAACAGCCAGTATTATTAATAAAGTAAATAAATATTTTTATTTTTGTTACAGACATTACCTAATGGTTGTAATTTATTGTCAAAATTAATTAAATTAAAGAATTAAATGTTTATTTATTATATTTTATCTCCCAAGTTAATTTTATTCATAAAATGTTGACTACTTTTCTGAAATAAAAACTCTTTGCTAAGATTTAAAAAAGTACCGTTCGTTTTGACGGAGCATCTTGATAAACCGTGCGATTTACATTACATTACCGCACAAGTGCGTAATGAGATACATTACGATATTGAAATTGGTGAAATAAGAGACCCTATACGAGCAAATATGTTATAAATATAGTTACAACAACATAATTATGCATGTTATGCGGATGACATGGTGCTGCATGCTGCATATCGCCGGGGGCGATCGTGGAGTTTCTTAATGTTTGTGAGACCTACGCTGCTGCACATTGTCTGGTACGTAATGGCATGGCATGGCATGGTGGTGGTTTTTTGGCATGGTGAATGCCGGGAATGTACCGTAGAAATTGCTAAAACGGTACGCCAATACGTAGAATCAGTAAGTTTAAAAATCGTGGGCATTTTCTTACCGAAGACCTCTGCAGTGACCATGATGACATTGAAAGGCGTAGGGCTCTGGCGGTCAGGGGTAATATGATGGCACGAAGATTTGCTCGGTGTACCAAGTAAAGATTACGCTTGTTAAAAAGCTTATTGTTTGAGTTTTTACACCGGTAATCTTTGGTCAACTACTCGAAAAGGTCGGTGAGTGTTCTACGCGTCCAATACAACAATGTTTTTAGGATGCTGTCAGGGCCTGATTTACCCACAGGCTAACTAGGCTCAAGCCTAGGGCGCAAGTACCGAGGGGGCGCTGAGGTACCACTTATTTACAGAATAAAATTTGGTACTTAACATAAAATATGCGCCTAAATATTAGTAGAAGAACCGCGGTTCGTAAATGTAGTCAAATATACAAATTTAGTAAGTATATTCATGGGCTAGGCAGGACAGGCCCGGGGGAAGGGGGGGCATATTCATAGTTAGCCTAGGGCTGTCTTAACTCTAAATCAGGCACTGGATGCTGTTGCGACTACTTCGTTTTTGCAGTGCCTCAGAAATGTTTGCGATAAATAGCGATGGATAACATGCCATCATCCGCAAAAAAACGGCGTCAGTCTTGACCAAAATAAGAGGCAATCACAATAGCATCCTGAATGCTGTGGCGGTAGACACTTCCTCAGACATAATAAAACAATTTGTGAGAAGCCTAGTTTCCATTTCTCGGTATGTCTAGTTGATGTAGTCTTCTCATTAATTCGTCTTTAAAGTTACTAACAATAGCTTTTTAACTGCAAACCTGTTACTAACAAATGGATCTTTTTAGTTGTCAGAAAAAAATTATTTTATTCTAGATAAAACATTTATACAGGGCAATAAAAGACACAATACAGGTAATACAGGTACAGATACAGGTTATATATTTAATACTAGTAGTTCACCCGCGACTTCGTCCGCGTGGATTTCGTTCTTTTTCTTATAATTTATTCAGAAAAGCTTCAATTTTATAAATTAAAGGAAGAAGTTTTTTATATAAACGATGTCCTCCCTTTTCACTTCGATAGGGCTAGTTTTTTAAAAATCGTTTGGTACGTTTCCATTATATGAATAAAAAGTTATTTATACCCGTTTTCGCAGTAAAAGCTACTCCTTTGTGTATTACCCCTTTCCAAACCAACCGGTGTTGATTTTTGAAAAACCCCCACACATTATTCCTTATCTTTTTTTAAGTTAATTCGACATCGACAGCTTGTTAAAATATTTCCATACAAACTTTTACATCCCCTAAACCCATTTTGAGGGGCAGTTTAAAAAATATTATTAAAATAAACTTTATTATTTACTACCCCTATAAAGGAGAGTTTTCGAAAATTTATGATTACGACCTTTATGAGTAATTCAGATAGGCATTTGGGCCAAGTTTCAAGTTTTTACATCAAAGAAATGAGATTTTTAATATTAACTGTATCCCCCTTTTCACCTCCAAAGACGATGAGCGATGATGTGCAAAATTTGACATTCCTAGTCCCAGCATTCTTTATAGGTAAGCGGTAAGTAACTACGCCATTTAAAAGAAGCTTCGAACATAACTCCACGGTTCTAAAAGCTATCAGAAGTACCTAACGAACAGCCAGCAAGAATTTTTATTAGTATAGGTATATATATATCTACCTTAATGCATAAAATCAGGATATAGTATAATCAACAAAAAATAACGCGGCAAGAAGTGAAGAGCCGATTCCATGACATAAGCTAGTCTGTATATAAGCTAGGTCGAGCTACATTGGGACACAGATCATCATGGCTCGTCTAGCAGTAGTTACAGTTATAGCCTTAGGGCTCTTCGCTATCACTAACGCCACCCCAGGTATAATTTTGTTGTTGTTACTCTAGTCTTGTTTTGGTTTACATACGCATCGCAATAAAAACAAAGTAGATGGAATTTACTATTGGACTATGAGTTTCGTGCTTGCCAATACTTTATATGGAATAGAATATATAAAATAAACTCCTTATAAAAAATATGTTGTTATTCTAATTGTAAGATTCGATTAAAGTTAGATTCAAATTGGTCGTCAGCTTCAAAGTGGTATTTCATCTAGACTCGTGTAGATTCAACGTTCTGACTTTCGTCGAATTACTTGCCCTGTCTGTATTTTACGACCTTGCTAAAACGAGTCCTTCATTTAACAAAATCATATGATCCTCGATTCCCTGGAAATATGTTAGCCCTCCAGAGATCTACCACCGATTGCGTGATCGATCGGTTTTGCGTGGATGTGACGCATGTTTACCCCCAACATGATTTTTTATGCGTCATGCAAATAAACATATTTTCTTTCTTTCAATTTGAAGGTTTAAAACCTGTGTTTCCACGTTTCTAAAACTTGTGTTATTTCTAATTTGCAGGAGGATATGGCGGAGGTAGTCAAGGTGGTGGAGGCGGCGGCTCATCCGGCGGTGGAGACGGCGGCTCAACCGGCGGTGGAGGCGGCGGCTCATCCGGCGGGGGCGGCGGTCATGGCGGTGGCGGCGGCGGTGGCAGTGGCGGTGGAGGTGGCCACGACGCTGGTTTAGGCGGCGGTAGCGGCGGCGGTGGCGGCCTTGGAGGAGGCCACGGCGGTGGAAGCGACGGTGGTAGCGACGGACACGGTCATGGAGGAAGTGGTTCTAACGGTGGCGGCGGCGGCGGTAATGGAGGCGGCGGCGGCGGTGGTCACGGTGGCGGCGGCGGCGGTGGCGGCCACAAACCAGCAGGCGGTTACGGGTAAATATTACGATTTTATCTTCTACTGTAGAGTTGTTTTGTGCTTTTGGAGGTCCGATATCTTCATCCAAAGTACTCTCCATAAACTTTTGTCTATCAGAAAATGCATTTTATGATACGACATCCTTTTGTATTTCAAATAAATTATATAGGTTTGCACTTGTACTGTAAGCAGCTGATATTTGTATAATAAAGAGACAATACGTTTTTTCCGTTCCTGTAAATAAATAATTAAATACTAAACATTTGTAATTCATTTGACAGTAATATTAACATTGTTTTGTTTTGTTTGTTTCAGACGTTAAACTGCTACCTGATGGTCCCGGTCAAAGAAATTCAAAAGCTCAATGTGATAAATCAAATAGTTTACGTTTCACCATGCATATACTATTATTGCAATGCAAATAAAATTTATCGTTTTTAAAAATACTTCAGCTTTTTAATCCATATACTTACTTGTACCCTTTAACCCATCGCGCGTCTAATTAGCAGACAAAATAGAAATTTTATTGTTATATCGGTACGTCATGGTGTACACTCGACGTGCGAAGAGTATGACTATTTACATTATAACAAATTTTAATTCCAACAGTGCCCAAATGGTAACTTTTTGGCTTGATAAACATGGCATCATTATTATAATAAACCGACAGTGTCCTGTCCAAATAGTTCATATTAAAAAAATACATAGTGTAGTAGTAAATGCAATGTTCCTTTCCATAAAAACATAAAAGCCTTATCGGTCTAGTCGTTCTCAAATGATGCACTTACCAAAGAACAGCATTTCATTTTTATTTATATTGAAGGTGTTTTTATGTTGCTAATTTTACTAATGAAATTTTAAAAAATTAAAATTAAAATTTTTTGTAATACTTAGTTCAACATTGACATTGGAATTTAAGAAATGTTTTCAAAAATATCTATGGAAATACCAAATACCCTCTATGTAAATAATTATTACGACCAAAGGAAACGTTACCACACGGTACCTACACACACTTCACATGCTCCTACCGTTACACTTCATGTAGGTACAATGGGTACAGGAACGCTAAGTACGAACGTTGCGTAAAGTTAAGAGACATTTAAACGTTAAAAATGTATGATTGAACAGTCGCTTATAATTACTTAACTTAAAGCAACGTTTATATACTGGCCAATTCTTCCCTTGCGGTGGTAGGGCTACCGCCCGCCTGGTTTGCGACCACCCTCCTACCGAAGTCGCCGGCGTCAAGCAGTCTGCTGTGTTTCGTCGATGCATGGGAGTTCAGTGCCTTAGGCATCTTCTGGGTACGCTCGTTCCATCATAGATCTCATCCGTCGCTTTCCATCACGCGTGATCGAGTTCAAGAGCTGGGCCCATTCAGCAATAAAATAATAAAAAATAACCTCTTAGTAAATAAAACATCAGATAATAATACTTACAAAGGTGATCCAAAACAAATCACTTTAAACTGCTAAATCTCTGGATAAGGACCGCCACCTAGACCGCCCTTATCCTTCTGGTGGATATACAAAACCACACCGAGTTCTCGCGAATTATTGATATAATAAGCATTGTGACTGTGATTGGCCAAGTATACCTGTAAATTAAAGTTTTCATTATTAACCACTGACTATTATCAACCCGCACTGGGCTCGCGTGGTGGATTATGGCCGAAATACTTTCACAGCGAGGTTTGTGTCCCAGCAGTGTGGACTTTATAGGCTGATTATTCAAATCGTAGGTACTTCAATAGATGAGTTAGGCTAACCATAGGGAAACAAGACCAAAAATGGGATTTGGATTTAGAGTTCTGACTGCTCTAAGCTAACTATGAATACCCCCCCCACCCCACGAGCCTGTCCTGTCTAGCCCATGAATATACTCACTACATTTCTATATTTTACCAAATTTACGACCCGCAGGTTCGCCCATATTTTCCCGTGAAAATAAGGTACCTGTTTTCCCGCGGTTAAAGGTTTTCATCAGGTTGCGTGTTGTCAGTCTATCTCCTTTATCGAAATCCGTTCAACAGGAGTAAAAAGGTAACAGAGTGAATTTTTTCACATTTACAATATTAGTATGTGTATAGGTATAGTCTCCTCTAGTTTCCATCTCTACGCAGATGAAAACTAGAGGAGATTATTGCAATTGTACCGACATTTTATTGTAGCTGACTCGCGTTCTGCAATTACTGCAATGAATCATGACCTGGCATGTATCAACGCTTGGGCGCAGTCTTTTGGTTTGCAAGTTAACCCAACTAAATGCCAGGCCATGATCATAGACAGCAGATTCGTTTGCAATGCGGCTGACGTTACATCTCTGATGCCTTTGTATCTCGATGGTGTTCTCATTGATTATTCCGAAACCACCAAAGATCTGGGTGCAATTATCGACTCCAATATTTCGTGGCGTGCTCAGATCACGACGAGCCTGCCTGCGATTTGCATAGAAATACAGATAGTGAGGCTTAGCGGGTGTGAAAATGACGCAACCATAGGTTATGATGGAACGGATGACCGCGGTGTAGAGGCGCAATTCACACTTTAGTGAAAATTTGCTACGGGCGGTCAGTATGAAGTGGAGCCTACTGAGAGCGAAAGAGGCGCGCAAACGAGCCGTCTTTATGTGCTCACTGAAAGTAAGATGATGGTCGAGGATAACACCTAAGTATTTAGCTTGCTTCCCCCAAATGATCGATTCGCAATGCGATCGAACTGGACCCATGAAATAAGTGAAAGAAATAAATAAATAGCCGAAAAAACGAGTTTACACTTGCACTGCGCGATGCGCGGACGGAGCGCACCCAGCGCGGCGGGGCAGAGGCACATTGACGTTGTTTGCTGCTAGTGGTAGTTAATATTTATTTTTATTATAGGTACGCGCGGTGGGTGAAAGAGCACGGACGGAATTGTTCAATTCCAAATCAAGAATTTATGCGCGTATTTTCAAATTGGCCAATTTTATTCTATAAATAAGTGGTGCTGTCAAGAACAAGCTCAGCTCCCCCTCGGTCCTTGGGCGCTAGGCTTGAATCTAGGTAGCCTGTGCGTAAATCAGGCCCTGCTTGGAGCTATTTTAATCAAGAAAAATTGACCGCGTATCGCGTGCAGAGACGAGACTATACAAAAATATCACAACCAACATATTAAGAAATAAGATAAAATACCATGTTTAAGAATAAATTGATTTGATTTTTGAGCGTGCAATTGATAGAAGTTTTAAATTGACCACACTGTTTGAAGCTTAACTGTAATCTGCAGTCAATCATTGTTACCTCAGCTCGATCATCACTAGAACTAGGCTAATCAGATTCCTCTTAACTGATTACAATTTAAAACTTACCATGACCAAATAGAGTCGAACATCGCGTAAATACATCAATTTATCAAATGATAGTAATTAATGTTAGTTGTTTACAAGCTGTAATTAGATAGAAGTCAATCAATACAAAAACGCAAATTCTGGAACTGTTATTAGTAACGGTTATTAAGGATAGAATAAATTGTTCAGAACCATTTACAAGCAGCAAAAAATTTCATGGTAAATCGGAAAGTGAGTATTTAAAGGGCAGTAGGATTCCTAGTGATTGCAGTCGATCGAAAAGAGTGAGACAAATCAAATCAGTAACAGTTTGATAATCGAAGGAAAAGAAGAAAACAGTACAAGATGAAGAATTTGACTTTTATAGCGCTTACGCTTATAGTATTGGCAGTATGTGTTTACGCAACGCCTGGCGGTAAGAACGATATTATTATTTTTGATCATATTTTAGATCTACGTACGTTATGGTATGAACATGATCTCCTGCGTTCCTAGCTCTTAATGATTTAATGAAAAAAAAAGATTGTACGTACCTATCACTAGTAATAACCGAACCGTTGTAATAATATCGATATTGCGGCATTGTAAAATTACACTTTTGTTACATAAAATAGGATTAAGTTAATTGCAAATTGAGTTCGAATTAAGTTCAAGGTGCAAACCTGAATTTTATCATCCTATATTGTAGGAGGAAAAGGTGGTGACGGTAGTAAAGGTGGCAAGGATGACGGCAAGAGTGGTGACAAGGGCGATGTCAAGGATAGGGGCAGCTCTGACAGCAGCAGTAGCAGCAGTGAGAGTAAAGAAGACGGCGGCAAAGATGACGGCAAGAGAGGTGGCAAGGGCGATGTCAGGGATAAGGGCAGCTCTGACAGCAGCAGTAGCAGCAGTGAGAGTAAAGAAGACGGCGGCAAGGGTAAGGGTGACGACAAGGGTTATTAAGTAGGCAAGGGCAAGGGTAGGGTAGGGTGAGGGTTACGAGCAGGGTTACGACGGAAGCAAGGGTAAAGGCAAAGGGGATGATAAATATGATGACAAACTATATGGAAAAGTATAGGTACGGATGGGGGGGGTCAAAAGAAACTGCTAATGATATTAGAATAACTTTAGTTGGCGATAAATGGAAACTGATAATTTCAGAAAACTTTGGTCATAAAAGTTTATATAATATGTTAATTACTTTATTTTTATAGATTTATCTTATTTAGTTCTTTAGTTGTGCACAATATGAATTGTTTGATAAAATATTATTATTGAACTTTTCTGAACGTTTTATTTCAAAATCTTGACCTTCAAATAACAAACTACCTACTCTTTTCTAGGTATTTTCCCTATCTACAATTCTATACATAGCTAGCCATTACACATACAGAATATTTTAATACATGGAAACAAACGCGTATTTATAACTTGATCCAGTTCGACCTCCGCGGTCACGTAAACTCATAATCATTCCGTTTATGTAGGTAATAAAATAATAACGAGGTGCCAAGTTCCTATAAAAACAACATAGATCATAATTCAATGGCACCCCGTGAAATATCAAGTCGTGTTATTGTAATATTAATGAGCGAATTATAAGCGCATTGCTGATTTGTCTCAATCATAAGATCACGTTCTAATAGTAAAGTAATAAATTATGTGAACTAATGTTTTAATGCGTCGTACTTTGATGCCTAAAATGTTTAACTGTAACATATGAATAAAGATTACTACCTGCATTCATTAAACTATGTTTGTTTCTTAGTGTTTTACAATGCTCTAAGCCCATTAGGAATCATAAAAGGTACATTGTTCATCGTTTTATTTCTGGGAATCAATTGTATTAAGGCAGATTTAGACAGATCCAGTGACTGGCGCCGAAATCGAGACAAGCCAGCGCTGACCCGAAAAAAAACCCGTGTAAATTGATTTCAAGTCAATCCAGTGGCGGGAAGTCAGCGCTGGCTTGTAAATTCGCACACGAATATTTAGAAGCCAGTCTAGGCGCGGGCACTGGCGCCGATAACTGACTTGTGCACTGACCCTGTCTAAAATTGCCTGTAAGCAAGCAAGAGCTCAAGAGTTCTTGCATAGTAGATATGGATACAATTTGTTGATGTTACATTTATCTTAGGAGATAATATTAACGAACTTGGTTTAGGTGATAACAGAAGGCCAATTTCCCTAATTAAAAACATTTAAAATCTATTCGCAATCTCATCTCAGCGGCCATTAAAGTTAAAAACTTGTAAAAAATTTAGATTTTTTTTATCTTAAATTTTTAATCTTTTTTAAATTTTTTATTATTTTAACAGTTTCAGATGAGATCAGACTGTGAACGTTGTTAAAATTACGAGAATTATCTCTCTGTTTGATCCAGGAAGTGTTTGATATAAACTAAAAATGGACGAGTTCTACTTGATACAGAAGAAATAATTGAAGTTTGAGTCACGAAACAATAACAACTACTTAATTACTTTAATGCTTATTTTCCTTGTATTGCATTTAGACAGGTTAAACAGGATAAAGTCAAAGTTAATTGAAATTACTTTTAAATTGATAAACATTGTCCTCTAAGCTTTCAAGGAGAAACCGACGAATAGCGAATCAATTCCGACCTCTGACTATACTTATAACCATTAGATCGACGCGGAGAAGCCTAAGAGCTCTAACCACACTTGTTGCACATGATATAATTATTCCCAAGAAGTAACACATTGCAGGTTGCTAAATGGTAAGTACATTCAGGGAAATTAATTGCTTGTTAAATTGACTCACGTTAATTAGGCATGACACTGGCAATATTAGGGTTTATTAATAAACGATGATTAAAGTGACGTTCAAACGTCAAAAATGTATGGTTAAATAATCGATAATAATCACTAGGTACTTAACTTTAAGCAATGTTTATGAATAAAGGGGATAGAAATAAAATTTAGAGTAGTTAGTTTTCTAAGGG
This sequence comes from Luperina nickerlii, assembly GCA_963855955.1. Taxonomy (NCBI): domain Eukaryota; kingdom Metazoa; phylum Arthropoda; class Insecta; order Lepidoptera; family Noctuidae; genus Luperina; species Luperina nickerlii. The sequence continues at coordinate 4,072,704 of OY979663.1, forward strand.
CTGATTTTTCCAACGCCAGATAATTTTAACGGAGGAATAATTTTAAATTTTTGACAGTTCTTCCACACAAAAACTATCAGACGTCAATCTTATTCCACGAATAAAAATTATCTTCGATTAAAAAATCAGCCCTAAATAATTTATTTCTCTGATTTTACACGGTACACCGTTATTGAGGCTACTTGTTACATTAATTCAAGTTATAATTTGTTCTGTGAATGGCCACCAAGAAACCACAAAGAAACCCAAGTTGTTACACTCGTTAGGCCGAATGGGTTCTATACCATCTCCCAGACCAACAACATAGAAACTAGATATTAGATATTTAATTTTAAGCAACACTGGACGTTTGTTTGTATAAAAAAGGACATACTCTAGTCAGAAAATGAAGTAAATTAAAACGTTCGCAAAGAAGAACGTGCCAAAAATCTATTCTGACTCCGAATGAACACTCGATTCCTAATGAAAACCTCGAGCAAAGCCGGGTACATCGCTAGTAGTAAATTAATTCACGCTCAGTAGGTTCCGAAAGCTTCTACCGAAATCTTTTTATCATGATTTCGAGCGATGATTGTTTACAAAAAATAAGTTGGAAAAAAATCAAGCAAAGGACCGAATAGACAAGGTCAGTGTAAACTTGGAGTTCAAACCGGCTGCGGCTGCGGCTGTGTATGTGATAAGTAATAATAGTAATACTTATGATGTGATGTAAACCTCCAGTCCGATTAGCTGCTTATTCGTTCATGATCCTTTATTACGTTGTTGGATACGCAGGGTATGAAAATGAGACGTAAATGCAGGTTGAATATGTAGTCCTAGTATTTCCAAAAGTCAGTTTCTTATATATCAAAACTGTTGCAAAAATCAATACATAGTGGGTACATATAAAAAAATTGTTTGAACAAAATAATTGGTAAATACCCTACGTGCTTATTTTATATGTGAGGGTGATATTCCGCTACAACGTATTCGTTCGATTGTTAAAGTACAGCGGGATTGTCCGAAAGGGTTACCGCTGGCCCGGAACATAAAGGGCTAAGGAAGGAACACGGGTGGGTTTTAGTCAGTAAGAGTCTGAAACTCCCTTCCACTCCACCCAGAGCGGGAGGGGTCATTTGACGATTTCCAATCCTGAAAAAAAAAATCGATAGCTTTAAATTCCCTTTTTTTTATTAAAAAGATTTTCATAAGCATGTCCGGCGCACTAAGTACTGTCTTTCTATCTAGATAATATTTTTACCTAACTATTTCAACTTGATCCTCAGCAACTCTCACGCAGCAGCTACCAGCCAGCCTGCGAAGGTCGTCGTCAAACCCGAGGGAATCCTTCCTTACGATTAGAGCACGATTTTAAATGCCTATGTCCAACAGTGCGCTGCTAAAGACTGATGATGATGAACTATTTGTGCCGATATAAGAAAAGAAGCAGAAGTGTGCCGATATAAGAAAAGAAGCAGAAGTGTGCCGATATAAGAAAAAAAGCAGAAGTGTGCCGATATAAGAAAAGAAGAAGAATTATGACAGAAGAGATCTAAAATTTGAAATGCAACTTTAACAGCACTTAGTTCTCGAAAAAAAGTTCATTAACAAACTCATGTCACCTTTACCACCTGCCACCAAAAAACTTCACACAATCATAATTTAGCTGTCAGAATTTTCCAGATATCCACATGTTCTTCCTCTGACATTTATAAGGTCAATACAACTATGGCTAATCGGCTCTTGTACTCAAAGTCAAGGGTAAACAATTCGACAAAAGTAAATTAAACCGTCGCAGTGCCTTTGTGCGGTCATCACGGCGTGTCACCGAAATCATGACGTTTTGACAGACCGTGACATCCGATGGGCATCGGCCATCCTGTGTGAATATGGGAAGTATATATACCATGTGTGGGTGACAAATGGAATAGATTCAGTTTAGATTTGTTTGACAATGGCGAAGGTAGCCTCGTTGTTCGCTTTCATGGTGCTGTTGGCTGTGGTTGTGGAAGGACGCGGTAAGTCTTTACAGCTGAACTTGTGTGTGCTGAAATTCGTTAAACTTCGAAATTTTAAAAGATTTTCCTACAACAGCAAAATTCCCTTTCATTTTTGCCCTATGTTGTCATAACATGCAGCAAATAGGCAGAAACAAGCCCCTGATGACCTGATGCACCACCAACCTCTTTACCAAAATTGATGCATTACTAAAACAGTGATGAGCCTGCACGGCTTGCCATACTATTCATAATGGTATAAGGTATTCATGTTGCCCAAGAGAGAAGAACATGCAAGACAAAACAAGGCGCAGAAAAAAGTAATTGTTGAAGAACTTTCTATGTGTCTTTCAGACTGGAGGTTCGAATCCATAAAACGAGTGAAGCGCGGCTTCAACCCTGGTGGGTTTGGCCACGGTGACAAGTTCGGACGCAGTGATGAGCACAACGCTAGCGTCAGCAAGGAGCGGCTTGGGTGCAGCGAGGAGCAAGGAGACGGGTAAGTAACAAATACTGGAGAGGCCGGTAGTGAGCGTTCCACCAGACATTTATCTGATCTATTCTGTAAAAATCTCACCGTGAAAACAGAGGTGAAGTGCATTGTGAAGTGAACTTAAAGTGAGCTGTTAATCAAACTTAATTCAAACTCAAACATTTTTGAATTGTCAAGGGGTCGGCTAGTCAGAAAGATGAAGCTAGTTTTAATAGTCTCAATCCTTAGCATCAGCTGGAAATGACAGCTCGCAGTGCTCATCATCGATTTTCACGGCATAGACCGGCTGGAACCTTTTCGGAAGTGCGGAGGACGGTGTAGGATGATAATTTGTAATACTTAGTACGCTTTAAGCTCCTCAATCCATGCGACGAGTAAAAACTTCGAAAACCTACTGTAGGATGGCGATTTGAGAACAATCCGAAGGCAATCGTTCTGAAAGTGTACATGGACACTAAACGTGCAAGCGTGGTGCTGATGATCAACAGGCATTCCTTCTCCGCATCATATAGGACAAGATGCCTTTGCAGTTTCAGTACTCATGTATTACAAAGTTTTTACGAAGTGAAAATTTTTTAGGCGCGTTGGGCATTTTTTGAGATGGGAAAAAATCATTGAACTCGCGAAACTGTTACCGTAACCGACACCAAGTTTTAAGTTTTGGCCATTATAAAGACATCAACGCGCGGTACATTTTGGAAAGAATGAATGACCTTCAAACATGTTTTTAAAATTACTGTGGTTTTTCAAGTTTTCTCTTCTGTCGGCTGTTTTTTTTTTGTATGTTATACGTAGCTAGTGCATTTAATACCTTAATTGAGAAATTGTTAATTGTCTACATTAATTTGCTAACACTGTTATTAAGTCAACAGCTACGATGACTAGATAAGCAATATTAGTTAACAGTCTTTTTCGTGCTCAATTTGTTTTAACTGCAAGGATTTTAAGTGTGGTCCAAAGCAAAAACGACTCGCATTCAACAAGAAGCTCGAATGACATGTTAAAGCTTAGGGCGCGTCCACACGTATCACAAGCACATCGTAAAGTACTGTATGTGTCAATAGTGTCGCTGGCACTTGGTCGTGGCCTGAATGTGGTCGGTATCGCCCACATGGTTGATTTCAACAGTGAAATATGATCCGCGTAAATAAGCTATTCAGTTTCATACAAATTAGCGCCCGTCCACGTGTTGTCGTTGTGGTACGTGGGTTCGGGCCCTTAGAGCAAACTCTAGCTAACTTGCTAATTTCCTCTAGTTAAATTGTTTAAACTTATGTCACTTCAGAACCTACCTAATAAATTTCCGATGAAGATAACAACTTGATAATACTATGTTTCAGTTACGGGAGCGGGAGCCATGAGTTATCATACAACAAGGACGGACGTCCAAGCGATCGACGTCACCGCTCCTTCAGCAAAGCGTCCGCCTCCGCCTCCGCTTCCTCTGTCGCTTTCAACCAAGACCACAAGACAAAGCTTTGAACGCTGAATTTAGAATGTATGAAATGGAACATTCGGGAAACTTTAACAAAGAGATTTTATCCTGTATTACTTTTTTACTATCATTTAGATCTCCGCTGTAAGGAAATTGGTTTGATTTTAACAAAGACTTTTATCGGTTTATTTAGGTTTTAGATCTAGGTTTATTTGTATTAAGTTGACATTGAAATACCACCAAGAAAATGACTTTGTAAGTTAATATACACGGGTAACAACAACTTTGTTATTATTAATATCCTGAGTCGAGTCCTACACGTGGTAGCTACCCAATTAAAAGTCGCAACTATGTAAAAAAACGAAGGCTAACATGACGTAGGTATATATGTATGAGTAATCGGTTTAAAAGAAAACATTATCCTATGAAGAGTAGGTATAATAATTTTATATTTATATATTCATATTATCGACAATACCGATCATAGCACAGTAAAAAACCGAATAGATTAATATACTAAATGGTGTTTAAAAATATAAGATACTAGCTTCCGTCCGCAGCTTCGCCAGCGAGGTATGTCGATAAAAACTATCCAATATCCTTCCCCGGGATGCAATCCATCTCTCTGCCAAATTTTATCGAAATCCGTTCAGTGGCTTAGGCGTGAAAAGGTAACATACAGACAGACAGAATTACTTTCGAATTTATAATATTAGTATGGATGACCTAACCGTAACTTGCAGTCAGATCATCATCCATTTCAACCGAAAGACGTCCACTGCTAGACATAGGCCTCCCCCAAGCACCGCCACTTCCACCAGTTCTGTCCTTCCCGCATCTAGCCGATTCCGGTGGCCTCTACTAGGTCATCTGTCCACCTTGTGGGAGGCCTCCCAACGCTACGTCTTCCGGTACGCGGTCGCCACTCAAGAACCTTTCGGGCCCCATCGGCCATACAGTCAATTAGCATAATTAGCCCATAAAATTTCCCACTGCTGGGACACAGGCCTCTTCTCTTCAAGAGGGAAAGTCGGTTAATCTATCACGTGCACCCTGTGAGGATTGATAGATGTCACATGTCTTCGAATTTTTGGTTCTATGACATTTCGGTTTCCTCACACTGTTTTTCTTCAACGTTTTGAGAACAGTGGTGATGTATTTATTTACACAAAGTAAAGCGCCCGCCTGGGTTCGAACCCACGACCTATGACTCGTAAATCGGGGCCATTACCACTGGGCCACCACTGCTCTCAGTTGTGCTATCCAGTAAGATATATCAAACCAAAGATGACTCTATTTACGTCTAAACAATTCTTATACTAGGAAACTATGTAAACGAAACTCTAAGAAGGTCAAGGTGAATCTTGTTTTGTTTATTAATTTAATTTTAACATAAATAGGTATGTACCTAACTACTACTTTAACATACGACGAGTTAAACAAAATGTTGCCTTAAGGTCATAGCACACGTATCAAATCGGAAAGGGATCGGCACCGTATCGCTTTTCGCCTCGCCCGCGCCGCCGCCCGTCAAACAGGCGTCAACCTAACGTAAGCACGTAACCAAAGCGGATCAGCAGCTCCGATACGTCGACTCGGCTACGGGTAGAACTCGGCGATCGCTGGTTGATAGTGCAGCAGGCAGGCGGGAGAGGTGAGAGGGGCAAGGGTGGACGAAGAGAGACGTAAGCTCGGGTACGGAGAGACGTAAGCGCGGGGACAGCGAGCCGTAAGCGTGGGGACGACGAGCCGTAACACCGTAACCGCGGTTCGTGAGCTTTTCCCGAGGCGAGGCGTTACGATTCCGATTAGTTTGCGTTGCAGTAGAGAGTTTCATACAATTTAAGTCAACACAATCAAAAGATACGAGGGTTTAAGTTCGGTCTATACCACATATTTTGACATTCCCAAGGGAATCAAAATCTATAGGGTACTTCGGCTCGAGTTGATACGGTGTCGATCCCTTTCCGGTTTGATACGTGTGCTATTGGGGTACCTTTAAGGTGCCACTAGTTGATATTTTTTCCATACCAGGAGAGTATTAGGTACTCCACTGTTTGACATTGTGCATACAAAGTTAAATATGATATCGTATTTTATTTTTATCAAAATGAATACATTTTGTCTGCACGGAAACAGTAAAATAAAAAGCCATTAAAATGTTATGAGCCAAAAAAGATTAGTTTTTCTTGCTATTTTTAAGGGGCTTACAGGACCTAAACACAAAAAACGCAAGTTTTCGAAACAACAAAATCAGAAAAATATATGATATTTTTCAGAATATATGCTAGGTAGATAGTGTGTTGAAATCATAATACAACTAATTTATTACGATAGAAAAAAAATCATGAAGATACCTCTAAAAATTTTCTTTTTATAATAAAAGTATTATATATATATGTATCGTTTATAGTATATTATGTTGCACCACTGACAACCCCATTTTTTATATCCACGCAATCGCTGTCCATTCCAAGGTTGCCTGGAAGAGATCGCACTAAAGCGATAAGGCCGCCCATTGTATGTTTTATATTCATAATCGTATTATTTGTTATGTATTTTCTGGTGTACAATAAACTATATATAAATATAAATAAATAAATAAAAACCATACTAATATAACAATCATTTTGATTTTTTGTCAGATTAATCTACAAGCAACATACTAAAAAACTAGTGTTTTAAATCTCTGTTGGACACGAAGCCAGGTGAGACAGCGTTCTCTTTGGCCATGACCACCAGTGATTTCGAGCTCGCAACTAGTTCCACCTTAACTGACAATACCAGGAAATCAAGAAGTGGTTAAAAGTTACCGAAATCTATCGATTTAATGGTGATAATAATCATTTATAATTTTATTTTATTTAACCTTCCATGTTGTGTGGAAATTTCCAGACAAACTCGTGGCTAATCTTAGATCATTCTTATTCTATTTAGGTGCTTAATAAAGTACAGTCGACGAACAAGATAACTTTGCAGGCAGCTAACTTGTACTACTGGGGTACCTTTAACCTACAATTATTTACGTCTTTGACATTATTCGTCTGACTAAGTAGGATGGTGACAGTCTAATATTTTTCCATAGTATAAATTCTTTTCAAATTGGCCCAACCTCTAAGAGAATCAAAGTCAAAAGTCATTTATTCAAACTAGGCCGAAAATCAGCACTTTATGAACGTCAAAATTACATAAGAATGTCCCTCAAAAACGCCGGCCGTTCACCACTTCCTAGATTCTTCTTACCAGCTAAAGCACTAGGAAGTGGTGGTGGTGGTGGAACACTTCTGTGTTGGAAAAAAAATCCCCAGCAAAAGAGAGAGAAGAAGAAGAAGCCTTTTTATTTATGGCCAGCATTCCAACCTCATAGTTAGCTGTACATTCTAATCGCACCGACTATCGCTTGCATGCAGCCTGAAATTACGGAAACCCAGGCAATTCAGGTTTTTGAATCTTTGTTTGATTCTGAAAAACCCGAGGCATGAAAAATCAGCTAAAATCTTTGTGTAAAGGGTAATTCCATTTTTCCAGTGGTTGATTCTTGCGAAATGATAAGGATTCTTTTTATGTTATTAGAATTATGTATTTTTGTTTGATTAAGTACCTACCTGCCTCTTAAATTAGCATTGTGGTTTTTTATTTACTGTTTTAGTAATATTTTTCTTAATTATGTATTATTCGAGTGGAAATATATATTATTATTAAAAGCTTGTGATCTCCCCTATAAGGCAAAATCCTCCCTACTCTCTTTTCACTTCTCTCTGTTTATAGCTGCTAAGGACCAGTTCTTGTTGAAGAAGCTTGAAGCAGCTCATACCGTCATCTCCGTCTAGGCCTGCTGCGACGTCGCTTGCCATTAAGAGGGACCCTGACATGCGACTGAAGTGTCCAGCCCAATTCCATTTTAGCGTGGTAGCTTTTCAAGTGACATCAGTTATCTTTGTGATGGAACGGATGGTCGTCTTCCTTACCCGCTCTGTTAGTTTGATACCCAGAATACTCCGTTCCATAGCCGTCTAAACCTCGATCGTGGACCTCGCTAATTTATCAAAGATCATTAAACACCATATGTGAATATGGGGTATGTGCATATACGTCAATGAGTCTCCTCAAGGCCGGGGCGAAATCCAACCTCTTCGGGAGGCTGTTGTTTGTCTAGTAATCCTGATATTAGGTCTTCGATTACTTTAATAAATGCTTTGTAAAGGTGCGTAACCACACTTATAGGGCGCTAAATATTAATGTCTATTTTGTAACCCTTTTATGAAGAAGGATAAATCAATGAGTGGCAAAATTTGTGTGGTAAAATTCAGGTTTTTAAAGTGCTGTTGAAATCGTAATATGTGGAAGAAGAACTGGCTCTCCTATTTTTAAGGCTGTCGTCGTTACGCCATCGACGCCTGGGCTCTTCATGCTCCATACGTCCGTGACTTGTGCACTTCCCAACCTGTAAGTGATGGAATGTGATCGAAGCACGAATACATTGTTGTGTTAGGTTGGAGGGTTGCCTTCCCACTGTAAATATTTTTTTATCACACCTGCTCTGAAAATACATACTAATTATACTAATTAGAGGGAAGAAACGCCTTTATCCCGCCCTTCAAATCCTTTCATCCCAAGGTATGGAAGTTTGTATGAAAATCCTTCCGACCCAAGGGTGGGAAATATGTATGAAATTCCATTACATACCCGGTTTTTCTTTTTTTTTTAATTTGTCAGCAGTCATACTGCCAAGAGACTTTAACTGTCTACTAATTAAATTTCAAGTAAATTGTTACTGGCCACACAGTTTTTTTTTTACCAGTTACCAACCTCCTTGGTGCATACAGAAAATTAAAAACGAAATTATTTTTGTATATAAAACGCGCGGAATCACGGAAGAAGTGGCTGCATGACATTATGATCTTAGCCTACTCCAGAAACGGGCGAATAAAAAATGGAAAAGCCCGCGCATTTTCGCAAAAACACATTTATCTTTGTGTTTTTTGTAAAATATGGATACTTCGAGCGACAGTGATGATGTTATCCCTAACACACCGCCAGAACTATTAGAGACGGCCCAAGAAGTTGTTGATAATCTGTTGCCGTGTCTCAAAATATCAAGATACCCGGACAAAATGTAACATCTTAATAGCTGCACTTTTAATAATTGCACTTTTAACTAAATATAAACATTTCTATGCATTTATGTCCATAATTTTCCTCGTAGGTGTAATAAAAAGCACTATACATCCCTCAGGATAAAGTACAGTTCCATACCTCAAATGGTTTGCGCCCCTCGCAAGCTCGTGGCGCAAATGCCATAATCTCGGTATGGAACTGTCACTTTCTTCCCTCTGAAGTAATGTACTATTTTATCACACCTGCTCTGAAAATACATACTAATTATACCAATTAGAGGGAAGAAACGCCTTTATCCCGCCCTTCAAATCCTTTCATCCCAAGGTATGGAAGTTTGTATGAAAATCCTTCCGACCCAAGGGTGGGAAGTATGTATGAAATTCCATTACATACCCGGTTTTTCTTTTGTTTTTTAATTTGTCAGCAGTCATACTGCCAAGAGACTTTAACTGTCTACTAATTAAATTTCAAGTAAATTGTTACTGGCCACATACAGTTTTTTTTTACCAGTTACCAACCTCCTTGGTGCATACAGAAAATTAAAAACGAAATTATTTTTGTATATAAAACGCGGACTTCTTAACAATTCAAAAGTGCCTGTAAATGGTTTAATTGAAAATAAATGGTTTGAGTTTGAGAACAGAAAGGAGGCCTGTGTCTCACCAGTGGGAACATTATAGACTACTTATAGGTACCTAAGTATTTTTTGTTACTAAGGCGTCGTGTAAAAAATAGCTGCACTTTTAATAATTGTACTTTTAACTAAATATAAACATTTCTATGCATTTATGTCCATAATTTTCCTCGTAGGTGTAATAAAAAGCACTATACATCCCTCAGGATAAAGTACAGTTCCATACCTCAAATGGTTTGCGCCCCTCGCAAGCTCGTGGCGCAAATGCCATAATCTCGGTATGGAACTGTCACTTTCTTCCCTCTGAAGTAATGTACTATTATAAAATTCGGTGCAAATGTTTATTTTCCCTCTATCGTAATTCGTCTTTTCTTGAAATTCTCCGTTTTGCTGATTTAAAATGTACCTACTCGTATTTTGTTCCAAAGCAATTTTGATGAGATGTGTATTGCGGTTACTTAAACCTTTACGGAACTACACTTTAAAAGTTTATTTGTAGCTGTGTTGCTAGCTGTGCTGTTGTGTAGCTTCATTTACTATCTTTATTTTTATTTTGTTATTGACCTTTTTTATAACCTCTTTGATATTGTTATTTAATGTTTGAACACTATTTTCATCTTTTGTTCCTGGTCAAGTAAAACATTTTTTTTTAAATCAAGAACGAATTGCTCCTGATTTGCTATGAGTGTCGAGTGTTTTAACCTCTAATAGACTTTTTGATTCTTTGGACACGCTCTAGTTTTAGATTGAATTTTAGAGTCGTGCGCAAAGGTTCATGTTTAGGGTCGGAACTAAACTTGAAATTATTAAGCACTTCTACGTTGTTCATTAATTTAATAAGTGAACAGAGGCACTAAATCTACCTACATATTTCATTTATTGTGAATTTATCCGGAGATAACCATGTTCATCGACGGTAAAACTTTTTATAAAAATAACTGTTAGTGGAAATATTGACTTCTAAAAATAAACAACAATCACATAGGTACCTACAGCCGCAGGAAAAACATAAACGTAATCATTCTAGCTTTTTCCAAATAAAGATCGTCGATTTCTAGCATAACTGGTTATTTTATTGAACAGGTATGTTTTCAGTTTTATTTTTACATATTTATATATATTATAATATATAGGTATTTCATAATTTATTGGTACCTATCACTATCTCACGAGATGTCAAATTTACCACAACCTATGACAATTCATTTTATTTCTTAGGTAAGTAACTAAATAAAACGTGAAATACATTTGATTACCTATCTGATACAAATATGGCAGAGCATTTGAAATGTCCTATGAAACCAGAGTACCTAGTTAAAAATACAAGGTGGCAGGCGCAACCTGTCACCATAACATGCTTGTTGGTAATAAACGCAAGATTTGTACCTACCATATCCGACGAATAAAATGTCTTTGTCTTTGTCTATGACAATAACCAGGGAGTAGTAAACAACACTGTTAATTGCAAAAAAAAACGGTGAAAACTTTATTTCATTAATATTTACTTATACAAATAAATTAATTATCAATATTCTTTCTTATTTAAAAAACTTATCACAATAAATACTGTCTTACAAAAGCTTATGGTATTATCAACTATTGTTGTGGGATTGCAGAGTTCTAGGAAAGCATAATCTGAAACACAAAACAAAACACCAATTTAGCTGATCTTGTGGTAGTATGAGACAGTCTTTCTCGAAGTGAGAACACCTGGCAAAAGCTTTTAGGGAGGCAGTTGACGATTTATTTTATTATGATTTCCAGATCACAAACTCTACACCTTGATCAAAATATGTGGCTTGGCCGTTTCGCTACCGTCACATGAGGGTGAAAAATGTACAAGGTGTAAATACACAAGGTGAAAAATCTATTCACTGTTCATTACTTTTCTTTTATACAATAGTTCTTGCAGTTAACGAAACACCAAAGCCTCATATTTTGACTAAGGTGTAGAGTTTGTGAAGTTAGGGCTTGTAGAGTTATAATAGGGCGTGTAGAAGCTTGGCTCTACATGAGATCTGATAACTTTTTGACAGTGCGAGCCATATGGTCTCGTCTTGGCAACATTTTACATGAAAATGTTTTTTGTGGGTTTATGATTTCCTGATACATAACTAATTCGGCAGATCGGCTGGGCTGGAATTTAGTAGCTATTCTTAAGATCAAGATGAACTGCAATGTATATTGTTGTACCTATCATTAACTACATATACATTATTAATTGTATCATGAACCGTAACACTGGGTCATTCATCGCTATAATTTGGTTGCGAGAAATCTTAGTGAACGCGTTTTGTTTTAACGTATGGGTGGTCTAGTTTGATAACACGTAGGGTAGCTAGATTTTCAAAAAATATGTAAAATTGGGTATTCAAAAATTCATTAGTTCACATTAATATTTCCATGGTATTAAAAGGTAAAAATACAAGTATATATGTAACAATAAAATAAAACAAGTTTTCTACGCGACTCGAGAAATGTAGTGTTTGCAATAGATACAAATGTTTGTTTTTTGTGTTTCTCAATAACGAGGTCAACATGTCCTTGAACATAGCAACTGGCGAATTCTAGTAGAGTAAAAGACAAAAAACATTGATAAGGTTAATTCTGTAATATCTAAGGGCACCATACCGGGCCAGTAAGTATACCTCTTAGTTCACACGCGTGCATTCAGCCTGCAACACTCCCACCGACAGAACTGGCGCTGGCCGAAGACTTGGAAAAGGACTGAGAGATAGGGATTTGAGCTCCACCGTAGCCGTGGCCTTGGCCGCCCGCGACCCCATGGCCGCCGTAGCCACCGAAGCCACCGCCGTAGCCTCCGTGCCCGTAATCGTAGCCGTGCCTTCTTACTCGCTCTCCTGAAGAAAAAAGGAAATATTTCGTGAGTTAAAAATATTTAATCCGCCATCTTGGAGCGACGGCCATATTGAAAATATTACAATAATGAGTATTTCTTTTTGGTGACTGCGTACGAGATGGCTATATAGAACTAAATCTTTTAACTTGTGTTTTTATCATTTGACTTTTATAAATTAAAGACATATATAAGACCGTACCCGGGGCTGCCCAACAGGAGACGATAAACACAACGAACATCACAAACGCGAATCTGACCATGTTTAGGCTTGTTGATACCTGTTCTAAGTAATGACAGATCGTCGCCAGTACATCATTTTATACAGGGCCCAAGCCATTGTCCAAACTTGACAATCATCCTTGTTTGCGCAAAATCGGTAAAATTTCTAGTCATACGCTTTTTTGTTTGTGATGACAATGCTTAACTTTACGCACGAGTAGAAAATAGTAATAATATTGTTATGTTTTCCGCCTCCTATTTAAACTGTGTGAACATGTTTTTATATGGCGTAACTGAATTGTAACAGCAAACTTTGTCCAGCTTGGAAATATTTTATTGTTTTAAGTGTAAGTGCCGTCCATCTCCGTTTAACATTTTCTGAAACCTGATGAATTGAATTCATGACTGGCTAACCAATAAACTTTGCCTCTTCGAAAAAGGCTTAGCTGACATTTTCGAAGAGAGAATATTACATTGCAAAAAAGTTTTCCGCTCTTGAGTAAATAAATAAATTAACATAACATACACATCACGCCTGTCATTTTTTAATTAATTAAGTAACGTACAAAACAACGAACACCAATTATTCCACAATCATTGCTAAAAAATCCCCTAATTCTATTGTTAAAACAACGTATTATCTACACCACAGTGGGTGAATCATGCTAATCAATTCGACAATGACTTGCACGTGACCTAGGCGCATCCATCCGGAGACTAAAGCTGCTTTAGTAAAGCAGCCTACGGACGATCCGACCCTCGCGCCGGATCGGTAGAAATGTGAGCCTCAACACGGTGACACGGGGATAGCCTAAGATTTTTACGTGCCGTTCATCCGTTGCCACTCGACTGGTCGGTTGCTTAGTTGAGTCTTCTTTAGGATACCGCTCCTCGATCTATCAACTTGGTTATCGATCGAAATAGTCAAACAAATTGGACCACCACAAAGTAGACCCGACCTGGTGAAATCCGCTTGATGCGGGAATCGTATTTTCGATCCTTGCTTGAAGGCTATGTCCACTTGGATATAGGCTTCAACCATCGCCACATACGATTCCCGATTTAACTAGTTAGTTACGTTACGTTAGTACCTGTGCCAAAAAATACCTACGCAGATCCGATCGGTTCTTCCAATCTGGCGGGCGCAAAGTTGGGTCGTCTGTAGGCTACATAGACCAGTTTAAACATTAGCACAGATCATGTTCCTAACCGGCTTTTGTTAATCGATCCAGTTTTAGCATCCAGTAGGTAGGCAATCAATAGTAATACCTACTTAGTTATAAAAAATGATACACCTATCATTATTTTAAACATAGGCGTGCTACACATGTTGGGTTCGGCACATACGGTTCGGGGGTATTTGTTGAACCACAAAGCCGATTCGAAGCTAATATAATCGGCATTCATTCTCGTGTCGATCTAAACTCCGTTCGGCATGTAACTTTCGCTGAATAGAAAAAAAAGAATAAAGTTTATTTGGACATAGTTCGTGAAACATAAAATTGAAATTGAAATGTGAATTGGCATGTTGAAGTTAATTTTTACCACCCGGCTCGACTTAGAGGCACGGTGAGTAGGTACCTAGTAGGGCAAAGCCGAGCGGCCTTTCACATTCACACTATTCGATGATACCACCTGGATTTGCCTATGATAAGCGCCGAACGCAAACAAGTGTATAGAACGCCTTAAATTTAGAGAAACAAGCTTTTATTTATTTTTAATTAATTTTTTATTATTTTAGTCATGGCCACAGTTGTGGTTGGATTCTAATTTAGAAGAAATCCCTGGTAGCCAAACTTGAAAAGGACTTAGGTAGTAAATATAATTAGGTAGATACCTATGCTACGGTCAGCAATTCAAGACGTAGGTAGGTAATAATAACGGCGACGTCGCCGGCGAGGCCCGAAGGTACTGGCGGTGGCACTGCCCGAAGTTCGGCTCTTCTAATGCCCTTAATGAAGGCTTTTGTGCAAATTCAACATGGGAGATGGGCAGATGACAAGGATGCCAATGAAGTAGATCGCCTTGGCTGGCTTGAACTACGCGACGCAAAGTCAGCTCATAAGATAACATCACCACCATCAGCCTGTTATCCCCGAAGACTAAAGCAAAGGTGCACCTATTATAGTAACACCCACATTTAGCCAGTTATGATTAACTCCCATTAATTATTTTATTAATTTCACATTATTATCACGAATCGGGAAGTAGATGTTCCAATCCATAGATTCATGATTACATCGTCGTTTATGATCCTACTGCTATGACCGGCTGTGACAATAAGGGTTAGTTTACTTGTAGAGGTCTCTGGCTCGTGGCTAAAATCGAAACTAACGCCGCCATCTTGTTCTAAAAATTCATTTCAAATGTTTACCAAAAGATCCTTGTAGCAGTGTAGTAGGTAGACATGCTGTAGATGCTAGACAGAAAAAATCCAAGCAAGTTTGTAATTTTTTGTCTCTTAATAAATCATCTTCATTTTCCAGTTATGTATATGTTGTGGTTTTAATCAGGCAGCTATTAGTGTACTTAGCCACAGACCAAACTAAAATATAATTACCTCTTTTTTAAGTGGTGGTTACCTACGAATAGCTATATGATTGCGCGTCACTTAAAATAAAGTTCTAAAAGTCTAACGATTTTTCATAATTATGTGCCTACTAGCTGAGCCCCGTGGTTTCACCCGCATAAGTTTTGAACCCGTGGGAATATCGTATATCGGAATGAAAAGTATCCTATGTGTTAATCCTGGTTATAAACTATCTGTGTGCCAAATCCGTTCAGTAGTTTTCGCGTAAAGAAGTAACAAGCATCCAAATACACTCACAAACTTTCGCCTTTATAATATTAGTGTGATATTTGTGAATAAGTGAATGGGACAGGACAAAGAGATCGAGCGTCGAGTCGAAAACCTCTGGAGGATAATTGGTCCATGAAAGCGGTAATCAAAGGCGACCTTCCTATCTCATTACATTGCAAGCTCGTCGGCATGTTTAGCCTACCTATCCTAACCTATGGCGCTCAGACTTAATCTTTGACCGAGGCACAGACGTCCAAACTCAAGCTTTGCCAAAGAGCGATTTAGCGTAGCTTCTTAAAAATTAAACTCACTGACCAAATTCGCAACACCGCAATACGCTTTAAGACAAGTATCACCGATGTTGGCGATAAATCTGCGAGTCTGAAGTGGTGGGACTGGGCGGGTCACACCTATAGGATGCATCCAGACAAATGGGCCAAAGTCGTCACACAGTGGGTGCTTGAAGACGGGCGTCGTCACCGAGGCGGGCCTAAGAAACGCTGGCGTGACGATTTGGACTCGTTTCTAATCGATTAGACAGAGAAGGCACAGTACAAAGAAATGTCGAAAAATGGGGAAGACCTTTGGGACAATCAATATAGGTTAACAGAAAAAAAGTGAATGGGAGAAAGGGAGGAAACACATGTGACTAAAAGAGTGATGTATATAAATGTTGATGTTGATGGATGGAGAGGAAGGCCAAAGAAAATATGGATGGATTGTGTGAGGAATGTCATGAAAGAGAAGGGACTGAATGATAGAGTAACGGTTAACAGGGGAGAATGGAAGAAGAAAACGTGTTGCGCCGACCCCAAGTAACATGGGACAAAGCAGGAAGATGATGATGAAGATGATTCATGAATAAGTGCCTACTAGCTGTTCATCCACAATGCACACGTATTGTACAGCCGCCAGCACATCAACCTACCACAATCTGTCAGATTTTCCCAATCAACTTTGAACCTTATGCTTTAGCGATAAAGTTGAAAATCTATTAAAGAAATCTGACAGATTGTGGTAGGTTGATGTGCTGGCGTCCGTACTTACTCATGTTTTTCACACTAATATTATAAAGGCGAAATTTTGTGAGTGTGTGTGTGTGTGTTTATTTCTTCACGCTCAAACGGTTGGACCAATTTTGATAAAATTTTGTATGGAGGTAGATGATACCCTGGATTAACAGATAGGCTACTTTTCATCCCGATATTCCTACGGGATCGACACTTATGCGGGTGAAACCGCGGGGCACAGCTAGCACTAAATAAAAATATCTTTGTCTAGCTGTTGTCCACGATTCCACCTGCCAGTATTTTGTATTTCATCTTTTTTTAATACAAATATCCAGAATGAAATGTAGCCTATGTGGTTCGTCAGGTCCCAGGCCACCTATCTGTCCATAACGTTCGCTTCAGGCGTGAAAGTTGATGACAAAGTGTTCCGCGGGGTGGTTATTCAGAAGCTTGCCGCGAACAGCTTTGCTGGTACTCTTCTTAACTGGCTTCCTTTCTAACGAACAGATCCTTTTACGTGGTTATCTATGGTTATAAATACGAAACCCTGAAAATAACCTCTGGGGTTCCGCAGGGTCCCCATCTGAATCCTGTACTATTTATTATTTTTGTTAACAATCTTCCAAATTACTTCATTAACTCCAGGACATTCTTATTTGCGGATGATTTTAAAATAGTTCGTGAATTAAATTCTCAAACCGATTCACCATTACTTCAAGGAGACATGAATACCCGTAGATTTTTGAACTGGTGTAAGGATAATAATATTCAACTAAACATATATTTTTTTTCTCAAATAACGAAGAAAGTCAATAAAAATGTTAATTAACTTCAATTATAGTATGAACGGTACGTGCCTATGTGACCGCAAGCTAACATTTATTCCCCACAAGAGAGGGAGAATATTATCTTCTCACTCTTTCTTTCTTATTTGCAAAATAGTTGGGCAAACGTTAACTAAAACTCTTCCAAATTTCAAGTTGATAGCATTATAGTTCTTGAGATATCCAGCTGTGACAGACGGACTGACAGACAGACAGACACACTGAGTCTCACCATAAGGGTTCCGTTTTACTATTTTGGTACGGAACCCTAAAAGCTTCAAATATACTCGGATTTATTTATTTATTTTTTATTTATTTATTAAAACTTTATGCACATAATGTACAAAGGCGGACTTAATGCCTTGGGCATTTTCTACCAGTCTACCTTAGGGTGATGCAGAGACAAAACAGTAGGTGCAACAGAACAGAAAATTTTGAAGAATAAAATATAATAATAAATACTTATATACATACATACAATACGCAAATAAATATTCTATTCTATTCTATTCTATAATAAATTATACAAAGTGAGGAAAGATAAAAAAAAAACATAGATGAAGAAAACCAACAAATTAATTGTGGGACAAGTCTGCCAACTTCTTATGGATGTGTTCCCGAGCTTTTATTTTAAATGTGAACCGACTGGTTGCCATCCTGATATCCAGAGGGAGCGGATTTAGAGAGAGATTTATCATGCGGAATGTAAAATATTTTAGCAAGCCTAAAACAAAAATTTAGGTACCTACTATTAGATTGCCTCGTTCGTGCCATAATGGATTACTGCGCGGTTATAATTATGGCGTCCCCACCATGCATCACATTGTCGTAGGCGAGCACATTCAGATATTATTAAACCAGATGGTTTAAAAATATCTGAATGTGCCTACTCTGCGAGCTAAAAAAATTCCAAGCTACGCAAAACGTCCTGAAAACCTCGTGTTGGTATGTAATAATGATTTAATCTTTCTGTTCAAAATTATTCAGAGTAAAATATCTATTTTACTCTGAATATTTTTTTTTTTTGATGGAGTGACGCGGATATCTATCCGCGTCACTCCATCAAACTGTTACGGCCCCCATTCCGCAAAACCATTTCAGGGACTATGACTTTGCAGACTTCCAAATAATTATGCCAAAAGCTGAAAGAAGTTCAAACTTTAGAGGTATTTCAAGCACCACGCAGTTAGCACAGGTCTTTCGAAGCTGCAAACTTGGTTTTACACTATTATTAGTATTTATGCTAAAAAAATCCCTAAAATCAGTACAGTGCAATTGAGCACTTGATGGATAGTATGCTTAATATCATCTCCTGCGTGTCCTGTCAGCTGCACGTTACAGGAACTGATGGACGCTAGTAATGGCGCCCAACACGTACTTAATTCGAAATTCTGAGCCGCGTCCATTTAGGTTGCCATTGACACGCTAAGAAGAAGTACCTACAGAGCAATTTTTTGCGACATAACGCATTTTTGTGTCTACGGTGACTGGCCTGTAATTATTTGTGTCATTTCTGTACTTAACTCACTGACCTCTATCATACAAGCTTGTATAATACAGGTCAGTGACATAACCACATTATTTTTTTTCCTCTTTGATTTGGTTAATGTTTTTGCATTCTGTGTGCTTAAAGGCAGATTTACACAGAATCAGTAGCTGACTCCAACTGAAGTAAGTGCTGGCGCCGAGAACCGACTCTCACTGTTAGACCATTCAGTCAGTAGTCGGGGTTATTTCTTCACGTTGTTATTGAAGTCAGTGGGGAAAATGAACTCCCGAGTAAATGAAGTCAGTGGGGAAAATGAATTCCCGACTATACTACAGTTAAATTTATTTGTTGGGAAAATGTTCCTGTCTGCTGTTAGAAGAACTGACGCCCTGATGGAAATGTTAGAAGAGGTAGTGTAACCAAGCCACTGTAACGGTTAGGACTCAGCCGGTAAATAAAACTCGGAAGAGTAGGTATAACAGAAATATAATTATTAATAATGATAAATTAAGTGAAGGTAGACTTAAATAATCACTCCAGTAGAAGACTGGCGTGGGTTCTCAGAATCGAGCTCGTGTTGGGTTCTAGACCGCCTAAAGAAAACCACTATCCTGTAGGTTCCAGAACTTGGAGGTAGACAGAAGTCAGGTAGGTAGATCAGTCTTCCAGTCTGTGGTCGTGCGTAGCATGCAGGGTTGTCCAGCCACAGTCCCTGCAGCGGCAGCTAATTAATACTTGACCGGTACAGAAGAACCCCGATCGGGGTTACACTGAATTTAAATAGATGTAAAACAGGTTTAATAGTTTAGCGATTTTTATATATACGTTCAAGGCAATAACGATGAGGAGGTTGGCAGAGGTAAAATGAAGTGTTGTGCACACACGATCACTCTGTCGACATTTAGTGCGAAGTGGCGTCCCCCGCCGCTGAGACCGTCCTTTTGTTCCTCGAGCCGTTGGGAATCCGCGAACGTTAGGCGTGCGGTATGGAGGTTGTGCGTAACTATTGAGCTACGCGTGTGTCGCGATATAATAGAAAAAACTTTGACTTGGATATATATATATATTCACGACTTTTACATAGTCACGTCAGTTCCAGCACTTTTCTACTACTAAACAAAAACCCTAATAAAAATATTTGACAATTTCTTGAACGTTCGAATGGAACACACCGGCAATTATAACCAGCCTGCATTTCCTTCTAAAGGTAGAGCTATACAGTCTCTACAGTACTGTGGCGGGTGCAGATGGCGCCTCCACCAAATATGGGGATGCAGATGGGAGCTTCACAATATAATTGAAAAAGCTTCGACTTGAGTAAAATACATTTACGACTTTACATTATCATGTTATTTCTAGCACTGCTTCCACTAAATAAAAAACCATATTAGAATATTTGACATTTGCTTGAACGTTCGAATGGAACACACCCGCAATTATAACCAGTCTGTATTTACTGCTAAAGGTAGAGCTACACAGATAGCCTCTACAGTACCTATCTAAAATGAAACTATGTACTTTGGATAAGAAAATGGATAGACGGCAGAAATGGAGTGCTGGCTTTGAGAATGACACCGAAGAATTTTGAGTATGGACACGACGCGAAGTGACCCGACAATGCAGTGTCAACGACTGACCAAATCCTTTTGGAAAGAAGTTCTCTAACGGGCCTTGCGGTAGGAGTAAACTTTTAGAAATCGGTGTGTGTGTTTATATGTTTGTTACTTCTTCACGCTCAAACGGCTGGACTTTGGACTTTGTATGGAGGTAGCCGACACCCTGGATTAGCATATAGGCTACTTTTTATCCCGATATTCCCACGGGATCAACATTTACGCGAGTGAAACCGCGGGGCGCAGCTAGTTATATATAATAGAAAGAGAGAGAGATAATTTTCCTGGTCTTCGAGGGTGCAGAACCCAATGTGCGGTCGAAATGAAAATCCACGAGGCGGCTACGAAAATTTTTAAATTTTTCGCAGATGGCATAGACCTTAGATGTTCATTTTAAACTTCGTTCCTGCGGGGGGCGTCCCCCCCTGCCCCACACGATTTTTTTTTGTATTCTCATCTCGCAGTTCAACCTAGGAGGTTGTCGTCTGCTTAACCGGACTTGCTTGTGGTTGCGACAATAAATTAGGGCCTCCAGCCAGGGCTTAGAAAATAAGCGACTACACGCCAAGGGCGCCTCCTGTTGGGTATGGACGTCGGCTTAGGGCGTTGCTGGGAGAGGGGAGCAAGGGACAGACTAGATCGGAATTAACTAACCAAATCCTGACTTCGTGGTTTAGACGAGATCAGTACCTACCGCTGGCGCAGGTGTCGTAGGGAGCGGACTGGTTTTATAATGTTTAAGTCAGCACTGACGCGATAGTGCTGTACTGACTGTAAATTTACATGAAGACAGTAAAGGTTCAGCGTAAACTGTTGTCTGTAAGTCTATATCAATTTTGGAATCAATAGGCAGGTCAATCAGGGCTGTCAGGCAGGCTGTCAAGCAGGGCTAGGAAATCACACAAAGTAAAATACTGGTAAGTTTATTTCAATAATTTTTATTTACAAATAATTAAAAAATATGTGATCCGAAATCACAATAACAAATCTACTCTGTACTTATGTTATATCAATTAACGTTGTAAACGAATGTACTGGAGGTGTACTGTCACAGATTTATTAAAAAAAACAATAGTCCTGTATAAAAACTTCACACGGCGTACTCTCACGTACATAAATGTTTTGAACTCACTAAATGTGCGTTACACGTGGCAGGCTTTGTTTCAAACATTTTTTAGTTCTGAAATCTGAAATATTATTCAGAAAAGTAGACGTATACAACTATTACAAAGTCGAAGATTACAGTAATTTCGATAGTACGTGGCAGATAAATATGAAGTAAACCATATATATCAGAATTTGGCTTCGAAATCGGTTGTTTTCAAATATATTTAAAGTAATAGACGGTCACAGATTTTTACATCTAAAATCCAGAGGTATTATTCTCTAAAACTAAACGTAGACTAGTAAAATTGTGTTCACTGTTACGAAGAGACATTACACTTTTAAATCTTAATGTATTTTAATTAATATTACAGCAACAAACAACAAAAATTTAGCTACCACTGAGAAGTAAATTGTAACTACGACAGTAAACGTTACAATATAATATATAGATATTACCTAAATATTTATATTATATAAATGTTAAGAGTGATAGGTGATGGCCTATTAAAGAACTACATATGAGAAGGTTGCTAATCGAGCTACAAACATACGTCAGATAATGCCGCTTTCTATGATTTTTGCTATCTTTCTTCACCATACATATTTTGCCTACATGTTACAATTTATACTAAAAAAAACTCATACATTCCTACTAATCCGGCACTATGATCACCTTTTAGTTTCAATTCATTCATTATTTTCACTACGATAAAGACAATTTAATAGCAATATATAAAAATATATATCTAAAAGTATACTAATATAATGCATTCTACTAACACACTTAAAAATCGTAACACTTCTCTGTACTTCACGATCACAAAAAATATTTTCCTAATATTGTTTTTTGCTAAGTGATTAATTTTACTATGCCAGTAGTCAATAAAAATAAGTAGCTAATGCACATAATTATACGTTACAAACATACACATTTAATAAATCTTAGAGTGAAGAATAATTATATAAGACAACATTAAAAAGATTGCACGTTATTAATGCACATTTTTCCATAATAAGGAACAAGACGTTATAAATTATAATACTTAATTAATAATTTTATTAGTAAATTCGTGAAATTCATAATTGTGTCTCATTGGTATCTCATCTTATGATCTTGATATTAATATAAATAAATATTAATTGTTTTAAGTTCGATAGAAAAACTACTGCAAAACTCATTGCTGACAATATTTCTATTTGTCAAAGCAAAATTAAACTATTCCAGCTGAATAGTTTCATTTCGTTTCGTTGTCACTAAAAACAGATTAACAAATAGACATGTAAAATATTGTTGTTTCGTTCATATGTAGTAATTGCACTTGTTAATAAAATAATTTTAAAATACGAAATCAAATAGTTAATTATAACATCAATATTTATAATGCACTATATTTTACTGAAGACTTTTGCTAGTGATTGTACCTACTATTTGTAAAGAAATAGGTTACACAAACAAGTGAAATAACCTCAACAATATCATTTTTAAGTCATTGCACACGCCCACCTTTAGTCAAAGCTGTGTATTATCTTATGTCCTCTATCACATTAGAGATAGAATACAAAATTGCAAAACAGTGCTTCAAAAAAATAAAGTACACTTTAAATCCCGGTCGTATACATTGAAATATAGTTATACATATACAAAAAAACACGACAAAACATCACAGTTCCCGTATGTAAAGGTGTAGGTATAGTGTAACTCCGTCATGAAACGAAACCTAACAATCGCTATTCTAATTTATTTCACTAAATAGTTTTACACGGTGCCCAGCCTTTTTTTCAGATATCCTTATACTCCCGCTACAGCTATGGTCTTTCGTCAAAATACGAACAATTGTATTTTCTTACAATATTTGTAACTAATCTTGCCGTTTTATCTAATCTCTATTAGATCTTATTATATTTACCAAATGCTTTAATTATGCATATTAATGCTATAAATCCTATATGATACATTTAATGGTACCAATATTTTACTAAGCAACCAAAAAGGGTCACCTTATATTGTGATAATAATTAATATTTAATTTATCTTCATCAATTGTGATTAAATATAATATGTATGTATATTTGTAAAACAATGCCCATACAAAGAAGAAAAAAGATGTAAAATTATTTAAAATATAAATATCGTTAAATAAACTTACAGTTTGATATAACATATCAACGACAGACCGCAGCACGAAGTAAAATGAATCAATTACGATTTGAAAGATAAGAGAAAAATAATTGTAATTTAAAAAAAACCTTACAATAATTATACTTAGTTTAATGTGATTACAATGTTTAATTCATTTAATATTATTTACAGGGATTTTAGTATTAATTTGTTACAAAAAACTTTGACTAACACTAATATAAACGTCTAATCACTAGCCATGTAAATCGCAATTATCGAAATAATAATTATGTATATTATGCGTCGTTGAGAACGCACGCTGTCATACTAATTGATAGCATTCTGTATAATTCCAAGCCAGCCAGTCGGCGTGTACTCTGAAATTCCTTCTAACATAACATAATCAGCCTATTTTAGATAGATAGATATATTTTGTTCCCACTGCTAGGACTTCAGCCTCTTCCCTTCGAGGAGTGGACTGTAATCCACCATGCAGACCCAGTGCGGGTTAGCACATGTCGAAAATTCCCTCTTGCAACAATCTTATTTGTAAATCGTCATTTTTTTTTACATTTTTATTCAGAGAAACGTCAATTTTTACTAAAACCATATCAACCGAATCCTATAAATTCGTTTGAACATTATTTTCAATGAATTAATATGACAACGTGTGCCCTACAAATAAACCCGGTCCCACTTGAAAAGATTGTGATTACTAAGTGATGTATTAATAAATTACAGTGATGTGTTCCAATGTGCGATCATTATTATAATGTATGGGACTGAGACAAGAAACGTGGGACAAAGTTCTTGTCCCACTAACACAGAATTAATATTCTTATTATCTATGTAAAAAGTTTTATGCGTTAGTGGGTTAAAATCTTCTTAAGGGGACTTTATGACCTAAAGCACGGTCACTGTCGGACTGCATACAAAAGAAAGAGAAGCGCGATGATACAACTCTGGTAATTTATTGCAAAATATGAAGCAATTATCTATTTGGAGTCAGTTTGGACTAAAAAATTAAAACACTAGTGCTTTAGTATGTTGCTTGTAGAATAATCTGACAAAAAATCAGAATGATTGTATGTATATTAGTATGCTTTTTATGGTAAAAAGAAAGTTTTTAGAGGTATCTTCATGATTTTTTTCTATCGTATCAAATTAGCTGTATTATGTTTTCAACACAATACCTAGGTACAGTCAGCAACAAAAGCCGATCAACAATTCAGTTTTTTATTATCGGTTATTGAGCAAAATATTAACAAATATTTGTACAAAATTGCATTGTACTTCTGCTGCAATTTGAACAAATATTTTGCTCAATAACTGAGATTTAAAAAACTGAAGTGTTAATCGACTTTTGTTGCTGACCGTACATGAGCTTTCTTCACAAAATTGAAATTATTCCTTGGAATTTCTGTACATTGTTATTATCTAACAAACAATATTTAAAAATTATAATTATATCACAATTCATGATTTAATGATGTCACAAATAATTAATAATCTAACAACACATGCCTAGAGACACAGCACAGACAGGAACAAAAATGTGTTATCTGCGTGCACTGCGCATATCTAGTTGTCACAGAGAAGATAATTTTGAGTTTGACATTTATTAAATAATAACATTACCTGTCTTTTCAGTTTCACTAATTACGCGAAGAATTTTCAGTATGTATAGATAAACAAAACCTTCGCGATGTGTGTATGTGTGTGTGTACGATCCTTAACAGGTCAAGATAATAATAATAAATGGGTATGCCACAAAGGTAAAGGCTGACATATACCATAATATATTTTTATTGCTTCTAAAACTTGCGTCTTTGCGTTTAGGTCCTGTAATCCCCTTAAAAAGTAGAAGAAATAAATATATATATATTTATACTACGCTCGCCAAACTTATCGGCCTTAGTTTTATATCTGTAGAATTTGGTATATCAAACACTTGCTCCCAAATCGTTATTATACATAATATTAGTATTATTATGTTTATATTATGCCCGAACCCAGTACTAGTTTTATTATTTTTATTATGTTTACAAAATTGAGCACGTACTTATGCAGTAGAGTAACTAGTATATAAAATGCATAGATACAAAATAAAATGCACAATAAAACTATTTCATTGTTCAGTCACGTTGGAGTGTTGCCATATAAACCGTACAAGTTTTAACAAAAACACTGGTATTTTACTAAAAAGGCTAATATTAGCAAGGATCTAATAAATAACCAAAATATTGGCGATTGTAAATTAATTGTATATACAAATATATCTAGATTTTGTCCGATTACCAAATAAGGCATGCACTGTTCTCGTTTTTAGTAATATGGCTCATAATGGCGGCTGGTCTACAGCCGATCTATAAACGAATTGCACGTTATGCTCCGATAAGTCCTCTTGTACGGGCTCAAACAGTCGCTACACAAACACTCCTCAAAAAAGTATTGCATCTCTCTAATGTAATCAATTTTATGCGGCCATAACCAAGTTATGCGAAACATTTTTGAGAAGTGTTATTTATATGATATATTACACCCCAAAATCTGTTGCAATAACTACGACTCTCAGACCTTAAAAATCAAAATAAGACTAACAATTGCCCGAAAGCTGTTCTAAGTAGACTGGATCTGCGTCGTTGCATTCTGGGCTTTATCACTGGGTTATAAGGTTGGTTGAATTTTCTAACATGTAAACTCGGTCATACCAAGAGCACGCTCACAATTTTTAATCGCAACATTGTAAATTCAGATCCGTGTCGTTGCAAATTAGACCGTAACTCTCAGGTGTATAGTTCACATTGTCCCACACCTCAGTTACGGCTCACCCAAATTATCTTTGCAGCCGTGTCGTCGGATTTCGGTCCTCGTTACCTGGACAATAAGTTCTCGGTCACTTATAGATGCGACTCGTAGTTGGTGTGACGTCAGAGCTGCGTGTCGTCCGGGCGCAGCGCCGCGGCGTCGGGCGTCGGGCACGCGTCCGCCGGGTTCATGTCGATGCGGCCCGCCTTGCTCCACACCAACAGGTCCATTATGAACGCCAGGAACATTAGCGCTGCCGACAGACCTGGAACGAGAGCGACGTAACATTAGAGAGATGCAAAACTCATTGTGTCATTTCTGATGATAAAACTAATCGGAAATCAAATGCCGCATGCGCATTATTGAAGGAAAACATCGCGAGGTAACCGGAAAAGACATGTCTTAAAATAAAAAATTGGACCAACCCGCACTGGGCCCTCGTGGTGGATAACCCCCTCTCACAGAGAGGCCTGTGTGACCTGTGTTCCAACAGTGGGAAAGCCATAGGCTGATTATAAAGATACTGAGAGGTGTTTTCGCAATCGACGAGCCCAATAGAATGCTTATCTTCGACAAACTCGTAACAAATCTATTTTATGGAAATAGATTAATGGCCGATTCCTATAACATACGGACTGTTAAAGGTTAAAATTAAGACTCTTTTATCTTTACCAATAATGAAGCAAAGACCTCAGAGCTTTGCATAGTAGACCCATAACTATGGAAGCAGCTATCACAGGTACAATTAGCTTACGGATCTATTTATATTCAGTTTGGCAACAAGGAAATGCTACTATTGGTAAGCAAAACCATCGTTTTTGTTTATAGGAACCGAGCATAAGAGATATCAAACTAAATGACATAATGTTATTCTTTCACCAAAATCCTAGATGATTCTCAAAGCCAGCGTAACGTGTTTAAATATTAAAATACAATACGCTAATGAGGGTTTTCTGAAATGACGTTCGCCAGGTGGCAACACTGACTCGTCAGGTCCAGGCATCTGTCAAAGAGCCTATATTTTCTTTAGTCATGACTGAATGATGAACGAATGAATGAATCGAATGATGAACGTCATCATATATTTTATATTGGAAGACCTCTTGTCACAGTGGTGCCAACTGGTGTCGTAAATTTTCACGAAAACCCTCATTCCTAAAGTTAACGTTATGCAGTACGGATTCAAGTTACCGAAATACAATAATTTCAAGAGCATGTTGGGGCGCTTTGAGTCTTTATAAATGAAACTGAAATGCTGTTCGTTGGTAAGCGCATCACTTAAGAACGGCTGGACCGATTCGGTTAGTTTTTTGGAACGAAGTTCTTAAACGCGGCTCGCGGTAGGGCCGGTAGGAGTTGACTGGTAGAAATTGTCACTCAACGAAAAGCATTATACCCGCTCCATGCTACTTTAGCGTGATGGTTTTCGAGGGTACTAAAGCCAATAGTGAGGTCACAATAAAAATCCAAGATGGCGACTGTGCAAATTGATTGGAAAATTTCGGATATCTGAAAGTAAGTACTTTTTTATGGAATTTTGGACACAAGAACGTTTGTATGTCCAGCTAGTAATATAGTAATCATGAATCAGTGACTCGCCCAAATAAAGATGTCGGAAGCTATCGTTATCATAACTGGCGCAGGCGCCGAGCATGCCGCACATGACGTCACGCGCGCGACACGCCGCGTCCACGGCCGCGCCGAACACGATCGGGCACGGCACGTTGCCGAACACGCCGATCGCGAACTGGATCACTCCCATTGCCATTGCTTTGTCTGTGGAAAAGAAGGAAAATATTAAGTTAAAAACGTTATTTTGTGTACCTACTAAGCTGTTTACTGTAGTTGTCATCATTAATATTGTTGTTGCTGGTCATGTTGTGCGATTAGGGTCAGCTCACACCGAGACGCGACGCGGCGCGACGGGACGGAACAATAGTGCAAATGTGTATCTTTTCGTGTAGTAAATAAAGTTAGATTTTGAGCCGCTATTAAAACGCAGCGCGGCGCCGCGCTGCGTCGAGCTGCGTTGCAAAATATGTATCTTTTCGAGTAGTAAATAGAGTGAGATTTTGAATAGCTCTATTGAAATGTGCGCGCAGCGTCGCGTCTCGGTGTGACTTGACCCTTACGCTTTGGGTGATAATCAGGTCGAAACCTATGATGTGAACCTAGTGATATACTGTGATTGTTACCTGTTGTAGTTGCCTTGTAAATAAATAAATTATAAAGAAGTTCTCGCGAATAGGACCCGAACTGTCTAAGAATAGTTAATGCTGTAAGTTGAAAAAGACGATAACGAGGCTGACTGCCCAGGGTAAGCCGATCGTAAGTCTGTCTCGCCACTAGTGGATGCCATTTTATAGTTATTTTGACCCATAAAGTGATGGGCATCAGTTGGGTTTATAGCAGTAGTTTTAAGCTGCTGTGTGAATACTTTTTAAAGTCGTAACGGTCACTTTAGCTTGGCCACTTTAGAAAAGTGTGTTTTTTTTTCATTTCATTTTAACTGAAGTATCTCGCCAGATGGCGTTCGTTTTAAACATGGATAATATTTGGGCATCTCCCAGCGGTTAAAAGGAGAGAAGGGCATGGATAATAGCAGAAAATCACTCAATATGCAAAATCTAATATCAACAAAGTAATTTGAAAAAGAAAACAATAGAAAATACTTAATTTTGTCGAAAAAATATAATAGGGTCCCCTGTAAACGTACACAGAGCGCGAAGTGTAATGCGTCACTGTGACATCTCCCCTCGTACCCCTCACCTCACCGCTAATAGTTTACGAGTTATTAGCGTTGCTTCAACCGTACCCTGCTTCAACCGTGCCCAGTCTCCCCTACAAAAAGAATGTCAGCCTACCTTGTTTATCAGTGCAGCGTATTATCAGCAGCACAGCACCGACTTCCCCGCTGGCGTGCACGAACATGACGGCCGCGAACACGGCGATGAAGGTGTAGATCTGGTTGCACGGCCCGCCGCACTCGCCGCTCACCGCGAAGCCGAGCGAGCGGGACAGGATGCTGTCTGTTGAGTTGTACAGCTCGTAGCGCTCGATCCTGTGCGGAAGGAATTGGTTATGTTATGGTTGCTTGAACAATTGAGACAAAAAAAAACCCGAAGTAGCGTTAATGGGTATTTATTTGATTTCTCGAAACCTACAAAATAAATAAGCCACAGTATTTTTTTAATACTTTAAAGAATGGTGAAGTTTAATGCGTCTTAAGGTCTATGCGAGACAGAGACAACACTGCCGCGGTTCGGCGTCACAATACAGGCACGCCGTAATAACTTCGCTTTTCTATTTTCTAACGTGACGATATTATTATAAAATGGACGTCCACGGCACTACGATAACTTGGGGAAGTAAAATGCATGGATCTCCATTTTGTGACCGATTTTAGTTATTTCTTCACAAATCGTTTCTTTTAGTAACATTTTTAAAATAAGTGTAAGTTCATGTTTTTTTGAAGTGAAAACTACTTTAGGCACGTTGGGTAGTTTTTGAGATGGAAAAAAACGAATGAACTCGCGCCACTGTTACCGTAAGCGACACCGCGCGTGTTTTGTTTATAAGACGATTAAAAAAACCAGCTTCGGATGCATTCGGTTGTCCTCGGGATGTACTCGGTTGGTAAGACTGATTTTCAGACTTTCGGGCTTCTGACTACCCGTAACGACTGTCAAAGATCCACCAATGACAGCCGGGACCAACGGCTTAACGTATTTTCCGAGGCACGGAGGGGTTTTGGTATGTAAAGGTCACCCATCCACAGACCAACCGCGGCAAACATAGCTTAACCTACTCGATCGACCTGTGCGACTGTTATCATTTAGCCACCAGACAGAGTTAATTTCGCATTTTGATCAGTAGTATGGATAATTAGTCATATTTTGCAAAAAAAATCTCACGTTTTCATAGCCTTATCTCCGCGCGCCTCGCTGTCGATGCAGGAACAATTGTAGTAGAGCCACGTGTTGTTGTCAAGTTGCTGACTGCTGAGGCAGCCCGCCTGGCACGGAGATATGTAGGTGAACGAGTCCTGGAAACACAATCGGCAAGTAATGTACCATCTGTGAATAAACATGGGAGCTTGAGAGCTGACAAAAAACATCATAATTATTGACTTCACTACAGTCATATAGACTTTTTGTCTCTAACCCAGATACTGCGACGGGCCTTTTACAGACCCAATAACGCATACGTACGAAATGCATTTTTTTAAGTGAAACGTTCTTTAGGCGCGTTGGGCATTTTGAGATGGGAAAAAACAACATCGCTTCGGATGTGTTCGGCTGTCCTCGGGATGTACTCGGTTTTAATGTATTTCAAATATGTCAGTGAGTGATGGCAAAGTACCTATTCTGTTTGTGTTTTGTTTTCACTTCTGTCGGCACTCCTGAGTGCCACTGTTTTTTTTTTGCCTATACTGTCCCACTGCTAGGCAAAGGCCTCCCCAAATCCTTCCGAATCACGACATGCATACGACCCCTATTTTGCGACTGGCCTTTTAAAAGGCCACCTTTTCCTGGCTTTCCTGGAAAAAGAATTTCAGTAACTGTCAAAGTGTTCACAAAAGACAGAAGAAAATTTTAAGTGTTCACAAAAGACATCAGTCTTTTGTGAACACTTAAAATTTTCTTCTGCAACCGGCGAACAATTGTGATCACTACCTGCCAACTTTGCGGGCGCTAGACACTCATATCTTCAGCGTGGCGTTCGTAATATAATCGCATAAAAGTTACAAAGGGCCGTCATGAGTAACTCATAACGCGATTTTCATTTGCTGTCCCATTCGGCCGCCAAGAAGTTGTCATTGGCTCCCAAATGGACAGACAAGGTTAACAACTATACCTATTATATTTAGCCATTCACTATTAAAATTATCAAAATTAACAGACCCGTCAGAATTTCAACTTGATAACATGATTATGATTATCTTTTTTGCCGAAAGACATCGACATCGATCTAGACCTCGACTTACTTTCGGTATAAAAGAAACTCTAGTGCAAATGGGTATTAAAGATTTTTATATTATGGAAGCTGGCATACCAACTGCCGCGCAATTTTTTTTTTTTTTCATAAATGTCGTCCTCGCATCTAAATCGATAGCTGACATTAATGCTACCAGAAAACATAATAGCACGAAACCCCGTAAAGCGTCACTTTTACGATATATTAACGTTCAAAGTTGATTCGGATGTCACGTGATCAACTTTGAACGTAAAATAACAAAATGGCACGACAGAGTGTATGCCACGGATCTTCAAAGCCCTTTCATGCTTCTAGACACAGCGGTTTAGGCTGTGCGTTGCCGTCAGTTAATTTATGATTTTATAAAGTAGACATCACCAACCTGTCCACACACGGGGTTGAAGGGCACGTCTGCACAGTAGCAGCCGGCGCTACAGTCCAGACTGCTGTTAGCAATGCTGACCTCGCTGATCATGCGATAGTTCTCCTCGGGACAACTCACGAACATCAGCACTACCATACCTGAAAGAGTACAGTTTTCGATTACTTCACTTGTAAAATTCCAATGGATTTATTTAGTAAAGGCAAACAAAAAACCATGAAAAGAACATCTGAACCAAAATACGCTAAAAGTTACATTTATTTTTAAATGCAAACTTTTAGTCAACAATAACATACCAACTTTAACAGGGAAAAAAATTAAAAGAAACATACTTCGTCTAAGACATGTATGGCTCAAAATGCTGTAAATGGTGTTAACTATTAACCTTAAAGCTTTGCACTCAGCTTCCAAACATCCTGCATGTGTTCAAAACGTGCTTATTGCACCAATTTCACAATTGCTCACGTTCGTAATTATCTAGCCGGTGACCAAGATACCAATGATGGCAACCCATTTGTGTGTATAGCGTCTATTCACATACTTCAGCCATTTTAGCTTAGCTTAGTAGATATACTAAGCTAAGCTAAAATGGCTGAAGGCTGACTTCTTGCTTCACCGTTACCTTATCAGGTAACGGTGAAGCAAGAAGCGTAGTTCGTATTTTTGTGTGTGTATGTAAAATTAACCCCAAAACTCAATATTCGAAGCTCTGCTTACCAGCACTGTAGATAGCGGCACTAACGGCTGTCCACGCGGCCACCTGCCTCGCAGTCGGCACCAGCTTTAGTATCACCACGCCCGACGTGATCGTACCCAGACCCATCACTAAAATACCACCCAGACCTGGAACATCAACACATGCGTTAAGTAAATGTGCTTGGATGTTCTTGGGAAACATTTGTAGAGAAATTAATACTTGAATATCATAAAGGTGACATTGGCAGTATCATTGAAGAAAAGAAAATATAATATAGGGGGATATAAAGAACTTATTGTTGTAAACACAAAGGTCCTATACGACCCCTTCATGTGGAAAGTGTACAGTATTATTCACGTGAAAAAAAAACGTTAATCCCGTGTTAAATCTGACCCCGCATGAGGGCTACTACAATAGCTCAATATAAAACTAATAAACAGAAATCATTATACAAAAAAAATAAACGAAACATGTCACTTCCGCATCTATTATTCAGCTCACAAAAATCATTGTTATCATCACTTTACCCACATCTATAAAACATCGGGTTATCTGTAACATCGTATCCCACTGCAGACCATGGTCGACCACCAATACCAATAGAGTGTTCGTTAGTACCTCACCCGAGACAAGGTTGGCGTCATGCGTCGGCAGCCGGAACTGCTTCTCTAGGTATTTTGGGAGGAAGCTGTACACCCCACTGATGGGCATCAGGTGGAGGACTGAGCTCGCTGTACGCCACATTAGGATGTCGTTTGTAAGCTGCCTTTTTATTGTTGCGAAGAAATCTGGAAAAGAAAAGAGGGTGGTGTAGCTTCGGATGGAATGTTATGTAAAAAGCTAGGCGTTTGAATTACCCACTCAGGGTAATTAGCTGCGCTTCCAAACTGCTGACTGGTTAATAGAGCAAAGAGCAGTATAAAATCTGCCCTCAACCCCTAAAATAAACTTAACACTAGAAAAACGATAAATGCGCATCTGGTAACGAGTCTTTATACAGGGTTATTTTGCAACCACCATCCAAATTTTCAGAAATGATTTAGAATCGATAACCTTATCAATTAATGAAATAAAAAAAAATAAAAAAAATTATATGATTTTCACCATTATCCGCTACTAAAATCACAACGTGTGGAATAAATACAGTTGAACAATAGGTCGTTGAACTGTATGACCGCACACGCGCTTACCTCAAAATTCGGGAAAGAACCATGGACTACGCCCCCCTCCCTCACACGTCGCAACCCGCGCAGCCCCCGATCGGCCCTGCGCCCGCGCCGGCTGTCAGTTGACCGTGACCTAGTTACGTGTGAACGTGTGCCATATTTTTTTGTCACTCTCGCTGCATTTTCGCTTCAGAATTCCGTTCGATCATCATCGCACACATGGCGACTTTTTATTCTAATGCAGAGTATTATGAAATGGTCAGGTGTTATCTTTTAAGTGGCGAAAGTTTAAATAGTGCGCAAAGAATGTACCGTACAGAAAGTTTACCGCGTTTACAAAGACGAGGAATTAATTCGCGAGTGCCTAATAGACAAACAATTTTAGCAGCAAATCAAAGGTTGTTAGATTATGGTCAGTTTACCACACCAGCCCATGCAACAAGTCATGGCGGTCATAACGAAATAACACCAGCAGTCGAAAATTCTGTACTCGAGTTTTTCGAACGTGACCCCTGCGCTAGCACTAACGAAGCTGCTCGGCGCTTCGGTGTCAGTCAGTATTACGTGTGGAAGCTGCTGAACTCTTCTGGTTATCACCCATACCATTACCAACCAGTGCAATCTCTTCATGATAACGATGGACCCGCTAGAATGGAGTTTTGTGAATGGCTGTTAAGAAACATTAATTGTAACATTTTGTGGACCGATGAAGCATTATTTACGCGAATCGGAATTTATAACAGCCGAAACGAACATTATTGGGCGTTAAGCAACCCCCACGTTATTAGAAATAACTACCACCAAGTGCGTTTTAGTGTAAATGTTTGGGCGGGTATTATTGGTAATGTTATCGTGGGACCGATTTTTATTGAAGGACGCTTGACGGGTACGAATTATTTAAACATGTTACGTGGTGTTATTGAAGAGTTACTAGACGAGGTGCCACTTTCATTCTACAACAATCATTATTATCAGCATGACGGTGCACCACCTCATTACACAAGTGCAGTGCGTGACTTTTTAAATAATAAGTATGGCGATAGATGGATTGGTCGCGGAGGGCCTGTACCATGGCCTCCCAGGTCACCAGACTTGACTCCGCTTGATTTTTTTTTATGGGGTGAAGTAAAAAGACGTGTTTACGTTGAAGAAGCACAAAGTGTTGAGGACCTCCGTAGTAAAATAATAATAGCATTTAATGACATTAAAAATCAAACAGATACTTTAAACTTATTAAAAAATAGTTTAGAAAAACGTGCACGTTTGTGTATTGAGAGAAACGGACTCCATTTTGAACAATTGCTGAAGTACACGTGATTTGTAGGTTAATCGAGTTTATTTGGTAAGTTTAATTATTGTAAATAGCTAGTTGATTCCAATTTTTTAAATACGCCATAATAAAAACTAATAATTTCACATTCCTTATTTTATTATGTCGGTCCTAAGCCCGTAAAGTATGAAGGGAAAATTGGAATCAACCCTTTTAAGAACGCGTAGGTACCTACATCAGTCGCACTCGCAGCGAGCGAGGTCAATAACCTTGCTGTGTCTCTCTGCATTCTGTTATTTTTCGGATATTTTCTTTTGAATGTTTTTTTTTTGTTTTTGTTATTATTTGATTATAATGTTTCACATATGAAAATAAGTTAATTAAAAGTCCTCGATTTTAAAATTTGGATGGTGGTTGCAAAATAACCCTGTATAAGGAGTCCCACAAGGGAATGTATTGAGTTCATCTTGTTGATTAAAATGTGTATAATGTTTAAAGCAACTGACGGTGTAGAAAAACTTGGATAATCTAGAACTGACTGTAATGGAAAAGATGTAGGAAGGGTGATAGATGACCGATGGCAAAAGTGGGTAGAATTTAGGACCACTGCACTAACGTAACGCTGTAGTAGCCGCTGTCTTACGTATCTTATTTTGATATCAACAATCCAATTCTACTCGTAACCGTTAACAACCCAGACATTACAAACATTCATTTGTATACAAAACAAAACAAATTCTATTAAAATTCTCTTACAAATATATTTACGGAAGAGATATCACACGATATAACACATTTGTTAGACTCCCGCCACTTTTTCAATGTTGTCACAGTTTTTATTATTGTTCTGTTTGGAAACCGTCCAACTGATTTTTTGGAACTAAAAACTGGGTTACGTTTAGATTTTAAATAAAAATTACATTTTCCATTTGGATAATGCAACTATTGCGAAAAGGTAAAGCGGAACCATTGTTCTCTAATTTACACGAACAAATTCTGATATAGATAATGGATAATGTATTAATCAAAAGAGATATAGTGATATGATAAGAGTTCGGGTGTGGTAAATATTTTGGACGAAATAGAAGCCACATTTGGGTTGGACAGGAAACAAACTAGACTTGGACGTAATAAATACTTGATAATAAATTGGAATAACAACAACAAATTCTAACATATAAAAAAAATATAAAAGTCATTTAGAATCTCAAAGTCAAAACACTGCCAACATCTGACTAAAAGAATAATAGATATGCTGCTTTAATCATTTTCTAGAGACAATCTTCTCTTACAGGATAACATATCATTTGTTAGAACTCATTAGAACTTCGATCAATAATTGTACTAGATGCCCGATAAGCGCTTCAAAAACGGCCCGAAAAATAAGAGCACAAATACTTTTGTGCTCTTATTTCAAATTAGTATGGTCCAACCATAGCCAACGTTAAGACGTCAAAATGCCTCAGTGCGCGTTCAAAAATTGTGTAAATAACCACCGTAACACCAAGATTTTGGAAGGAATATCTTTTTTTCGGTAAGTTTCTATCATTTGATGTTTTTCATAAAATAATAACACAATTAAATAGTAAATATAAATAAATTAGCAAATATTATGATTGTTTGGCCAATGTTTGCGACAACGCGCCAACTATTTTAGCAAACATCGACTATTGTGGAACAGGGGCATGGAGTGGTGTTATTTTAAATGTTATTTTTGTTTGTAGATTTCCTAGCGACCCATTTCGATGTGCAGAATGGGTATCTATTGTCGCGAAAGAAAGGGGAGAACAAATATACAAACCTTTTAAAAATTCGACAATATGTTCGATTCATTTTGACAGATTGGACATAACAGGAAACACGCAAAGGCGTAGATTACTAAAAACAGCGGTTCCCAAATTGCAGGTAATTATCATAAAGTATTAAAATAGTTGGAGTAAAATAACGTTTTGAAAAAGAAACCGCTCAAATAAAAATTGATTCCAAAAGACAACTTTATAACAAGCTGAATCTGTTTAAAGGAAATTAAACATACATTACGTTTAAATACACCGATTAACACAATGGTACTATTTTAGTCCTCCTACTTTTTTAAATCGGTTAAAAATATTTGCCACCATACAAAACGAACCTTCGCCTAAAAATATTATATTCTGCAACTCCAATACTTACTGTGTTCTAAGCATTGAAATGCAATACCAAGAACTACGTCTAGTTCCAAAATACAGTAAGCACGAAATTGTCAACAAAATGTTTTTAACCTTATTGCTTAGAAATTAAGTTTCATTTTAGAATAAATATTTTTGTAGTTATTATAAAAATGACTTTTTATTTCAAGTGACATTTTAAATTTATTGCTTTTAACCTATCTCCGATGACAGAAGGACTTAAATATTTATCATTTGCATTCGTAATACAACTTTATGTTAGAGTGTTAAGGTTTATAATAATTTGAAGTTATATATTATTATTAAACGTTTTTCTACAGTTCGTAGTAAGAAATATAAATGTTTATGTGTGTGCAAACGTGGCCACTTTAGCGACTTACTTTTGTTCCTGATCATTCATCTAGTACTATTATTGATCGAAGCATTAGAAGATTGGTTTACAGGATGGAATTCATCAAAGTCGTGCTAGTTATGTCAAGCGGATTACTACTTCAATATAAAAAGTAGGCCACCCACAGAGACACAATGACAGCTCTCTTTATCACAATTCACCAAGTTATGTAAACGACAGAGTTCTTTAGGAAAAGAAAAAGTAATTCAAGGCTGTTCTGAATGTTTTTTTTAATATTTTCTTTAAATCCCTCCCTTCCTTCACTTTTGAATAAAAAATAGTTACCTACTTATGAAGAATTGTAGAAAGTATAACAACGGCAAGCATTTTCTTCCTATTCCCGCCCTAGTCGTATACGTTTCTAAAATGTTTTTCTCCTGCATTTCTCCTTTCAGTATTCGCTATTCATCCCCTTCTCATTTATCATCCCTCTCACAATGCGTTTGACAGCAACTTAAGTTTCTCTAACCTCCACTGGTAGACAAATTCAACATGGATGTTATAAAAAGGTATTGGAAATATTAGTTACCTTTGAATAACGGCTCATTTTTATCCTTGATCTTCTTGGGTGGCAGTGGCATGGGCTCTTGTCTGATCTGTCTCGGGAAGCAGAACATGAGGGTCGACAGGAGAACGATGAAACCAGCAATGAACACCATACCTGTGGAAAAATAAAACATGTTTTATTAGTAATTTTAAGTAGTAGGTAATACCTATTATATTTTGAAGATTTGACGATGTTTTCTGAACTTTTCGAATGAGTTGAAGTATCTGATAGAAAAAACTTTTTAAGTCGGTGTCTTTGGATCTGTGTTATTTTTCACTTTGTAGTATTTTTTTTGTAAGTCTGTTTTTTT
This sequence comes from Luperina nickerlii, assembly GCA_963855955.1. NCBI lineage: Eukaryota > Metazoa > Arthropoda > Insecta > Lepidoptera > Noctuidae > Luperina > Luperina nickerlii. The sequence goes on from OY979663.1 coordinate 4,111,117, forward strand.
TTGTTTGTTAAAAAGTTTTTATTTCTCGCTTTTTAGTGGATTTGCTTATAATTTATCTAAGTTACAATAGCCTAGTGTCAACTTGCTCATCTCCTTTTACAAAATACATATTGCTTTTACCGACGCAGGGACGTTAATTGTTGAGGAGTTCTCCTGGTATTTCACCATCAGCTCCATTTCACCATTCGCTTCGTGACGACCATAATTTGCTTAGCAATCATATTAAAATAATCAAATCGTAACCCGTGAAATACTTATATTTAGTAGTTCCGGTGGCCATCTGTGGTCTTCATCATCAGTTCCACTTCGCAAAATGGTACTTTCCGAGAGCAAATGCAAGCAAGAGCTACTGTAAAAAAATACCCAAATCGCTATAATAGGTGTGCCTATAATATTTGAAGAGTTCCTTCTATTTCTCCAGGATCCAAACATCAGATCCTGACCTGATGACAATGGGACTAATCTGAAAGTATATCCTTTAAAAAAAACAAGAGCCGAATTGATAACCTCCTCCTTTTTGGAAATCGGTTAAAAGAATAAAAACCACTCGAAAAAGGGATAGCCGGAAAGATTGGGCTTAGATGTTGATTGCTGAAACCATTGCATTTTTTAATCACAGTTAGCTTGTGATCTTTTAGATTTGTATTCCGAGGAATTTCCGTGGCAAACTGATTTTAAATATTTTTCTATTACCTACTAGGCCACTAGGCACCTCAATGTCAAACCAATTCATAATTTCGCCGAATTTTCAATAAATAGTAATTGATGAGGTCTTGTGAAAATGTTCACATGAAAAAATTGCGGCTGGACAAAAACTAATATTACTTGTGGCATCATGTCACACTAAATTTGGATAGATGAGTGGGCCAAAGATCAAAATATTAATTTGCGTCTTGTTAGACGACTGAATTAAATAACTGTTGTTATTTAATTCAGACATTTAATGTAGTAAGTAAACTTGGGCCTACTGAAATTAGTGACGTATGGAGCAGTGGGCGTAAATGTACCCATGTGTGTGGCCATTCAGCCGCATTTTAGGTAAACCTAAGATATCTAATAAAGTCAAAGTCAAATCATTTATTTCAAATAGGCACATTAAAGGCAATTTTGAACGTCAAAACTTACAGTAAAATTGAATTGATTCCAGTCGCCCCTTCCAAAAGGTAGTGTTCGTATGGAGAAGAATGGACAAGAAACTGCACCGTTACTCTTTTAAAATGTTTTACAAGGTTTTGTATACATAATATACCTAATTATAATGTGAAGACGAAGCATCTAGAATAAAATTAGTCTACCACAAATAGTAAAAAGAATTAAAAATGAAGCAATGACAGGTAAATCAATTATGTGATAGATACATGGTGCTCACATATTTACAAATATTGTAAAAGTAGATGATTTTCCTAGAATTTTAACAAGTGTGTGACTGTAGTCACAGATTGTAAAAATCAATGTCATAAAAATTTTAAAAATATAAATTAAATTAGGAACCAGTTTGATTTTGTCTAGACTCTAGATTGTCCTATGGAGCAAGACCAGCATGTTTCCAAGCATTCTTATCTTGGATATAACTAATTTGTAATATCCTTGTTTACATAGTGTAGGTACTTTTAATATGAGTTTTAAATTTTCTTTCATTTAATTGCAATATGTCACAAGGTATTTTGTTGTAGCATTTAAGACAGTACCCCATAAAAGATGTATGTACTTTAGATAATCTGAAAAAAGGTTGATGTAATTTATCTTTATTTCTAGTATTAAAATTATGTCTATTACTTATTATATTAAAAAGATGTTGATTTTTTCTTACATACATAATATTTTCATAAATGAATTGGCAAGGTACCGTCATGATATTAATCTTTTTAAATAGATCCCTAAAAGATTCGCGGCAACGTAGATTATAAATGGCTCTAAGAGCTCTCTTTTGTAAAATAAAAATGGATTCAATGTCAGCAGCCCGACCCCATAGTAAAATGCCATATGACATAATACTATGGAAGTAACTAAAATAGATCAAACGCGTGGTTTCTACATCTGTTAACTGTCTTATCTTTCTAACAGCATAAGCGGCCGAGCTTAGGTTTATAACAGTCTTCTTAATATGCTCTTGTATTGTAACAGCCGTAATAAACGGTGTACAACCAAATACGTATAAAAGCTACGATCCTGCGATCTAATGAACAATGTAGGTAGGTACTTACTTAATAGCATTATAATGGCAAATATCGAAGGAAATCGAAGTCGTAAAAAATATAGCAAGCAATCACCTTTTGTTACTGTACTAGTCTTTATGGACGAGTCAGTCATTGTTTATAGAACATTTCAGCAGGATCACACTATGGAACATTCTAATTATGGCAATTATCGCGGCGGCGAGTGAGAAATGCTCCTTTCAATAGCGCTAATCCGTTAGCAATCGTCAGGAGATTACCTCGAATGTGTGGAATATTTCACGCACCGCGAAGCGCCACCGTGCGAGACTGATCGCACGATCTACGTACATTGTATCTACATTGTATCTACAATGTACAAAGTGCAAAACACTCCTGTTTTAAAAGTAGCCAAGTTTCTGGAATATGTCATGTAAACTTGGAAACAATGACGCAGCAGCAGAAGCCACAAAGTATCTACCTAAATTTGAGGTAAAACATTCGTTGAAATCATACCAAAACCGACAATTGTCAAAACCAGTGATCGTAATAATAACTCATGAAACCTTGGAAACGATCAAAAACAATTCCGATAGATTCAAACAGAAAACATTTGCGCGTTCACAAGGTCGCCCGGTCGACGTTCAGTCAAGGGCGTTCGCTAGACACGGTAGGTATGGACTATGGATACATACGCCGAACAGCATTGTTTACCATGCTCAATTGTACCACTGAACGTAATACAAGAGAGTCGCCGCTTCTAATACATTTTGGTGAGAACTTGAGTTTTACAGCGAGCAGCAGAAGACGAAGGTCAAGAGAACCGGTTTAAAAGTAAAAGTGAGCAAGGCGTCGTCGGTCGCGTGTCCACCCACTAAATCCTCATTACGGGCACCGACGACGGCATAATTGTCGGCAACAAGGCGCGCAGCCTTGGCCGTGACCGGCTGTGGATAGAGCGCTTATTTTAGCTGTGGTGACGCGACGTGATGTAAGACGCGTTATATAACTAGTGGCGTGCGCCCGCGCCACCGCCGCACAGTGGTCCGGGTTTTCAAAAAGGCGGACATAGGATCGAAAATGCATATTTAACGTAACAAAAAATAGTTTCGTATAGGAAATTTAACGCTGATTAATACTTATTACTACAACTTTTCAAAAAAACAGCTCCTTCACGTCAAAAAAAAATATTGAAAATAAAAATGTATGGGAGAAAATCTATTTTATTTTTTTTCTCCGTTCAGTATCAAAGTGTAGCAAGCAAACCTTATATTCTGGTAAGTACCTATTGTTCTTAATACGACAACATATAAATTGCTTGCGTATCCCTGCGGCCTTGACGCCTACGATGCTTCAAAGTTTAAAATTTTAATGTTGAATTATCTTAATATTATTAACGAGTTTTTCAATTGAAATTAATCCAAAATATCATTTTTAATAAAAACAAGCCCCCCGCGCGCCTCATCCGTGTATTAAGCTCGCCCCCTATTACATGGGACTTAAATATAACTGGCGAAATGACAGTGTACTATAGTGTAGTATACACCTTTGCCGAACCCTTCGGGGAATATAAAGCGTGATGTTATGATAAAATAAGCATTTCTGCTTATTTTTTTTTTAATAATCATCTGTTGGTTATTCTTTCATCTGTTGATATTTCCTATTGATAAATCATGGTTGATATTGTTGGTTTTACTACTAACGTGACTCATCTTAAAAGAAACAATTAGAAATAGATGTAGCCCTTAAAAGGGCTTTTTCTGAAGTCCTGAAAAGGACTATTTTAAGTGGTCCTGAAAAGGACTACAACTCAACTACTACTACTACTAACAAACTCAATTCTAACAATAACAAAATCACTAAATCTGTCACGTTTACATTAATGGATCATCTTCAGGCTGCAACTCCTGTAGATCCATATTTTCAGTTTCTTCTGTTACTACCTCAGGCAACAACAAAAGCTCTTTAACATCTGGAAAAAAATCGAATTGCTTTGAGTTGCTGTATTTTGGTCGAATATGGGATAAATATGGGTCTGAACTAATTAAAAAATTATGGAGCAAGTCCTCGTTGGTCTTCATCCTGTTAAATTTTCTTGTGTGATATTCACGAACTCTTCGAAATTCTTTATTTCTTGCTTCTCCCGCTTCTTCGGAAAGAATGCCAATTGGTAGGAGGCCAAAGTGATGACAAATGTCTGCACCGTGTATGAGTAGCTTGTGCACACTTGCGGGCATATAAAACCATGGGTATAGATGAACAAAGATCTCAGCTGTTTCTCTGCAATAAGTCCTGAATTTTTCTATATCTATGGCACATCCCGATGAAATCGTTTGAAGAATAACCGTAAAATGCTTCAGTAGGCCTTTGTCAATATTGGTTATTTCGGCAGATTTCTCATAATCTCTAAAAAACCTTCTGGCTGTGTTTCCGTCGTTTGTGGTTCCAAAGCCTTGCTTCACAAAATCCACAAGTATTCCCATTTGCTGTTTGAATTCTTCTTGTGTAAAATGTTTCTTCGCAGCTTTTAGTTGCTTGTTAGCACCTCGTGCAGTCCACATCTCAAAGTCCATGTTGTAAGATATGTGTAGAATACACTCCATACAACGAATCCACATATGAAGAGTAGAAAGTCCATATTTATAAACATCTTCTCGAACAGGTCTTGAAAATACTTCTGACAGTTTGTTCATCTCAGTCGGCTTAGCAAGGCAAATATTGCAGGCAGATGCAGACGAAGTATCCGTTATAATAGTGGCCACTTTTCCGTCGATCATTGTCATATGAAGCTCGTGACTAATCTCTAGCCCGACCCATTTTGTAGAATTGATGTTCTTTATTTCTTCCTTCAATGCAGCTTCTTCTTGCTTGATGTATTCTGCTGTCTCTTTACAAAACTCGAACTTAATGGGCCTGCAATAATGTGTTGACGAAGGTGTTGGGTTTTCCCATATGGTGCTATTATTAGAAACTAATTTAAGAGGGACAAGACTTGACATGAAAACCGATGAATCACTGAAGTCTACATCTTCACTCCTTTGCTTGTAGGTGCTTTGTGAAGAAGCTCCATCGAAACCCCATTTACTAATTAACTTCAATCCTTCAGTTGACGAATCAATCTGGGTACCGGTAATTTGAAGAATCTTCTGGACTGTCAGATCCAATAGGGCTTGAAGCTTCACTCTGGCTCCTCTCTCGGTAATTTCTAAATCATGTGGATAGCATCTCTTTTTAGCTTCAAGGAGTTTGTGATACGATGGTAACACTGGAACTTCACAATCTAACAGCGCTTTCCTTAAACACAAGTATTTCCATTTTGACAGGTTCAATGATGTATAAAGACCAAGAGCATGATCTTCATCTAAAGATTTTTTCCTATTTTTCTTAAACAATGTGGCTTGAACAATAGTAACACTATCAGGGTTCTTCGTTATATGATCAATAACACAAGCTAAGTCATTCTTCTTGTCTATCCTAAGTCTTTCGACTAATGCAAAAGTAAGTTCTTCCGGCGAATAGTCCAAAAGAGACTCTGAACGTCTTTTCTTCTGTTTGTTGCTGAGGTCAACAAAAGGCTTCCTAATCTGAACTTCGGTAGATGTGCCCACAGTTGCTGTACTTGATGTCGACGGAATCACAGCTGCTGTAGTATCGATGTCAACTGAAGTATTGTCTGACGATATGTTTTCGATAACTTCATCTTGGGCTTGAAAAATCTCGGATAAATTAACAGTAGTGCAAATTGGCCAACTAATATTTGATTCTAACCACGCAGCATGTCTATTCATGAAAGTCTTCTGATTTCTAGAAGCACTTGCCCATCTGCGATTGATATTACTCATGTAGTTCTTCAAAAAGGTCTTGATTATTTCTAAATCTTCCGAACATGTTTCAACTGGGATATGTAGAATAATAGCTTCATAGAGTCGTGCCCAATTTTTCATGTCTCCTTCAACACGGAGGAACATAAAAATGTCCAAGTTTGTAACAAATGCAGCCATAACGAAACTCACTAAACTTTCACACAGCACGGATAATTGATGTTGCTTCCTCAAGGGTTGAGAAACAAGTGCCTTTAATTGTTTCATGCACAGATATTAATAACAAACACACGCTCGCAAGTAGTGACTGACGAAATTAGTACCACATCTTCAACAGCCAATCAGCGTCGTCGAAATCTCCGGTGGTGGGGGTAAATGATTCTTTTACCACAGGAGTCGTTTCAGTCAGTTACAAATAGGCTACGAATCAGCACGTGTCCTTTATTACATAACTAAAGTTGAAGACTTTTATTAGTACTTTTTATTAAAATAAAATAAACAAATACTTGCCAAATGCTTGAATGCGTATGTTTTAATTCTTATATAATTAAAAAATTATATTTTGAATTCAGCTTAATTGAAAACCTCGATAATAATTTAAAAAAATCCCAATTGAAATTTTAAACTTTGAAGCATCGTAGGCGTCAAGGCCGCAGGGATACGCAAGCAATTTATATGTTGTCGTATTAAGAACAATAGGTACTTACCAGAATATAAGGTTTGCTTGCTACACTTTGATACTGAACGGAGAAAAAAAATAAAATAGATTTTCTCCCATACATTTTTATTTTCAATATTTTTTTTTGACGTGAAGGAGCTGTTTTTTTGAAAAGTTGTAGTAATAAGTATTAATCAGCGTTAAATTTCCTATACGAAACTATTTTTTGTTACGTTAAATATGCATTTTCGATCCTATGTCCGCCTTTTTGAAAACCCGGACCACTGTGCGCCGCCGCAGCGTGACGCCCGCGCACAAAAAAGCGAAAGCCGACTGGAAATTGCATCGCGCGCCATTCTATGACACCACATCATACACGTTACATCGCGGTTTTATAACACATCTCGCGAAACTGACGCTTCCTAAAGCTCTTGAAGCTGTCGATAGAACTGAAAGCTCGTGTAAAGACATTACCGTGAAGTATTAATTATGCAACCACGGAATGTCTCGCTCACCCTTTCGCAGAAACAATTACAATGCAATCGAGCCGCTATGGGAGTCAGCTGAGGGAAGTAATGAGCGGTGATTAACATCTTGCAACATACGATCTATATGGTCATTATCCCTTGAGAAATGTTCTTATAATAACGTAAATCGTCGCTACTTCAGTTTACCTGATATTTTATAGACGCACGTATGCGTATGAGTGGAGCTATTGCGTGTCATAATATGTAATTTATTTCCAACTAATTATATTCAGCATTTCTTAAATAGAATTTACTTTTCTCTGAAAATTACTTTAAAGTTCATTAATCTTAGTTGTCCTTTGTGGGTGTCATTAGGAGCCTTCAATATGTATAGTCTCTACAATAAAAATATCGAGCTTCGAGAGTCAGCAGCCAAAATGCGCCAGATACCATGCATACATAATGGCAAAGCGTATACCAAAAATTTGGATACCCACTCTTCATACTCATCACACACAATTTTTTTTTTCTTTGAATTTTTATGTTCCAGACAATACGTTAATGATTCAAAAACGTCCGTTAAAATAAACTTATTAAAATTCAAAACTTCATTCATGAGTGTAGCATTAGAACAATAAGGAAATACGCAGAAATCATTCAATGCGTATTCGCGAATTCAATACGTTAGCAGTCGGGACACGGTTGCAGCAGTTTTCTACCGCGACACGACGCACAAATAACTTCCAAAAGCCTTTACTGTTCAAAATTGAGCTTTATTTTGACGAAGTTAAGGTATGATAGGTTCTTTATGAGTGGTATATGGAAATTGGTTTTGTTTACACGCATTCGGTTGGTGTGCAGGTCACGCACGTGCTTTCTTCGTGGATTTTGCGCGCAAATCTGTGCAATTGCTTCGCTAACGGTAGATGACTGTTCCGCGTTGGAATGTCTGGTACTTCGATTTCGTTGTAACTACAGACAGGTCATGGGTTTAGTTGTATCTAAGCGTAGGGAATATCCCGCCAGTAAGGACGAAAATAGATTCCACTATTTGAGGACTAAGAGTAGGAAAAAGCGTCTTAACATGTAGCTAGCTCTATTTTTGGTAATAATTCTTGGAGATACTGCCTAGCCTTTTCTCAACTATGTTGTAAACCAGTATTTTACAAGGAGCGACTGCCTATCTGACCTCCACAACCCAGTTACTGCGTTATACGAAACCCCTTGGACTGATTTTCAGACTTTCGGGCTTCTGACTACCCGTAACGACTGTCAAAGATCCACGAATGACAGCCGGGACCAACGGCTTAACGTGCTTTCCGAAGCTCGGAGTCTTGGTATGTGTAGATAGTCACCCATCCACGGACCAACCGCGGCAAGCATAGCTTAACCTGATCGATCGACCCGTGCGGCTGTTATTATTACTTAGCCTCAAACCCCTTCCCCTCACGGAAAAATTATAAAGTTGTATCCGCATAACATGATCCACATTGGTAACAATGTGACAACTGATAACTTTTGAACTATGTAGATTGATAAGGCTGCTGGTTCACAAGCGAAGCAAGATTCAATTATTTCGCAGCCCAGGGCGGCTTGATTCAAGATACGTAAGAAAATTTTAGCAGCTACGGGCGCTACGCTACCACCCACTTGTATTGATTTTCAATTGTAATGTGTTTACACAGCAGTAGCACGCAAGAGGATAATCATTTATTTAGTTTTGTATATTCTAGCCAATAGTTCTATTTTTTTATATCACAATGCCGACTGCTGTTATACAAAAAAAAATAATTTAAAAGAAGGGATAGGTATGCAATTGTGCATGGCGTAAACAGAGCCACTTTTTTATTAAATTCAGTGCCGTTTTACATAAGGGTACTATAAAAGTTTGTTTTACAGAACACTGTCCAAGATCATCAACCCATAAACTTATAAACTAGACCAATCCAATGGTCCGTAAAGCATTCATCATATATGCACGAAAATTAAAAGAGCCTGTGCCTGGTTTTCAATGGCATGACCAGGCAAGATCTTTTCTCCTTTCTCCCTTAACTTAAAATAGATTAACAACAGAATTACTTAACGTTTTTTTTTTTACAGAACTAAATACAAAAAGGGTAGTATACAGAAGACATCTGCATCTGCCATACCATTCTATTCTATCCGAAGGCATTCAGCGTACAACAATTAATGCACCTGTAGGGACGTGTACTGCGAACTAAGTGCCACTCTGGCAGCAACTTAATTATGAATGGATATTCTGCGATCGGTTACAACCACCCGTTTGGCTCCGCTGACGAAAGTCTTAACAAGATACCTACTAGGTATTCCAAGCGCTGCATATTGAGAGAGTTGGAAATTGTTAACGGGTAGAAACTATGAAATACGTATTCATCAAGTACATATTACTATCACAATTCAGTTGGGATCACTTTCACGTCATTTCCTGCTATTCAATCTCTATCAGCCAACATATGAGATATTGGCTGATTTGGCATTTAGATACTTTGTACAGACGCCAGCACATCAAGCTACTACAATCTGTCAAATTTTTTTAATAAATTTTCAACTTTATCGATAAAACATAAGGTTCAAAGTCGATTGATAAAATTTGACAGTTTTGGGTAGCTTGATGTGCTGGCGTCTGTACAACAGAAAAATACATTACAATAAATAGATTAAACACTACAAAGCCTAGCTACTGCTCTTCATATCTTTAGCATTAGTTATGGATGGAATATGCCCGCATATTCTTCAAAACCAGAATAAATCGCAATAACTACCACTAAGTCAATAATTTTTTCCAAAAAAAAAAAAACAACCGACACTTAAAAAACACTACAAAGTGAAAAATAACTTTAGTTTCGGAAGACGGTGTCGTTGTTTCTGTATTTTCGTTTTTTGACACCGACTTTCGAAATTAAATTTCACTGTGTAGTGTTTTTTTAGAAGTCGGTTGTTTTTTTTTTTTTATTCTATTTTTACTTTTTAGTTGTACCTACCTACCCCAAACAAATTGATATATCACTACTTGCTTTGTGAATATCAGCGACAGAAAGCTAGGCGTGATGTTATGTTGTGTGATTGCGTAAACAATGCATACATATGCTATAGCAGCAATCGCGGTTGATTTGCTGGCTTTTATTGCAGAGTTCTGTCGTCTGTCTCCGAAACTCATCATCAGATCTTTAGGAAATTTAAATGGGACCATTTCGGAAAAAAGCCCTTTCGAACAAAAAAAAATTTGCAAATCCGTCTATTTACGATGGAGTTATGTCATATCTCTTACGCAATTAAACTGTCACATGGTTGCCAAGGCTAAACATAGTTGTTAACTATTTTTAGTTTAATTATAAGGATTATAAAGAAATGAAGAGCCTACTGACTAGAAACAAAATAATGAGTCAATTACGCCATCAATATGTCAACACAGTCATCGCGGTTTATCCGTTACAAAAAGTAAAAAAAAGATAAGGTCTACTCACCCAGCCACCAAGCTCCAACCCACCTCGGGTCGCTGGCATCGACGTCGGGGGTCATTAGGGGGTCCACGTATACCCTTGTGCATAGAGCCCCCAGGAGGAACCCGAAAGCCGGCCCGATCACCCTTATGCCAATGGTAATAGCTGTGGACAAAGCACAAAATATTAAAGGTTAGAATATGTTTACAATTTCTGGACTTACCAAAAATCTTAAATTCAATCATTCACTGATAGAAAATAATTAACTCGAGTAGGTAATCAGAAAAATAAATTAAAATAAGCACAAAACAGAAATAGACGTCAGCTGCCCGTCATTTTTGTGACAAGAAGGCGTCCACTCAGCATGATGCTGTGCTATGGAGGAACAACAGCACAGCGCTGATCAGAAACCAAGTCAGAAGAGTTCCTTTTACAAGGAAAGTGAGCACTAAGGAAGGATTTTTGAAAATTCATCCCCTATTGGGGTGAAATAGGGTATGCAAATTTGTATGGAAGTTCGTCTTTTACCGATGGCAAATCCCATGAAACACATGGCTTGTAAATTCCACATAACTGCCTCATTGGTCTGTCCTAGGGGTCGCTGTTGGGAGGTTTCGGATTATCAATCCCCAAGTCGATGAAAATCATAGGATTTTCCGTCTGGAAATTCGTAATAGCAGCCCTGATTTTGGAACTGTGTCCGATTTGGTAATACGTTCGCCCCTGATTACGTTGGATTTACTCTATCACTTATTCATTAATGGCGAAACGTGGTAGTACAGCTGCCATTCCGATAGGGCGAAATTTAGTGATGCTTTGCTAAATTCCATTCAAGGTGGCAACGTCCAGTGTCCACAGGTGATTGTCTCGTCATCCAATCATGCACCATCCTTGACTGAATATCATCGCTTAAGGCGAAAGCGTCAGGGTAGCCTGCGAAATTCAATGGGCTTTGAAGGTCCGGGCATACCTACAGTCGCACCATTTTGTTACTTTTTTTTTTCAAAATCGGTATGCCAGGATCCATAGAAAAACATACAACGTGACACTAACCTGCAAATTGCAGACAACGTTAGAAAATTTGAATTTCGCGGGTTACTTTAGCGCATCCCTTTAAGGGGGAAGCGCTAAGGTAGCCCGCGAAATTCAAATTTTCTTACGTTTTTTGCAATTTGCTGGTCAGCATTAAATTGTACTTTGCTTAATATATGAATCGCGGCCGTAAGAAATACATATGTGTTTACAGAATTATAATCATTAAAGTCATCAACACAACTCTCTAAGACCACGTAAGTCCAAAGAATTATGATTTCATGAAACAGTTATTCTTTGGACTTACGTGGTCTTAGAGAGTTGTTTTGATGACTTTAATGATTATAATTCTGTAAACACATATTTCTTACGGCCGCGATTCATATATTAATCAACGTACAACTTAATACTGACCAGCAAATTCCAAAAAACCTAAAAAAAAATTGAATTTCGCGGGCTACCCTGGCGCTTTCGCCTTAACATCAGGGTTTAATAAAGTTCAGTCACGAGCTTTTCAACATAAAACAACAAAAAAAACTTGCAAATCTTTCCACCCTGTATACTTGACACCAGTTAGCCGGAGACAAACGATTGAAATCACAGTACAAAACAACCATACAAGAAAGACAAGCCACAACGACCGACGTCCGGCTGCGTTTTATAAATCTTTATACTGAGCAGTAGAATGTATACGTATAGTTAACGTCTGGTTAGACTGGAAACTGACCCTAACGAGCCCTAAGTGCCCTAACGTAATTTGCTAAGACTAATAAGATGAGAATATGTACCCTGGGATAATTATGAAATCCACAGGGAACTCTAGATTTTTACAAGCTTTTATTTACCTTGCCTTGTTTATTATTTTCTAAAGAATTATTTTTGGGCTTAGCAACCGCTTGTAGTTATCTGTGCCTTATTTTAAAGGTCTCTACTGTATTTTATTCAAAAAAGATATTAACTTCAATCAAAACTTTTTTATTTTTTAAACTCTTCTGTCTACTGGGCAAAGGTCTCCCCCACAGCTTTCCACTCTTCCCTGTGTGTTGCTTTCATCGGCCAAAATCTGCCTCTAAAACTCATTCTCCATAAATTTTCGTTTCTTATATCATCCTCCACCAAAATCACATTTATTTATTTATTTATTACATACATACGCTACCATTACAGTGTCGCAATCCGGTAGTGTTTAGTTAATTAACAGTTCAGGGAATAATTTACAACATAAGATTTACAAATAACAAACATTCACCTTTACGAACTCGCTCAGTGAACATGAGAAAATATCCATTCTGTCGGCAACAAAATTTAGTATGCGCATTTTTCGCGTCAGAGGGATGCTATCCAAAGTATCCAACAGTTTAGTTCGACCGCGCGGAACCGCGAACAAGTTACATAATTAATCACTATCCAAAATTCAATCAAAAGACAAAAATCGGTCTAGCCACGATTAAAATCGATGGTCATGCTTACGTCTGCAATTTTTAAAATGCATAAATCACTGTCTGAGAGAACCACTGAAAAGTTTTTAATAACCTGCAGCGAAGGTAAAAACCCACAATACTGATAAAGTACTTTAAACAAACTTTATAATCAATATTGCATGTCTTACTCTCACGAAGTATTACATAATATTACGCTAGCAGATTCTGCTCCTATTACGGCACCCACACACGAAACGAATACATTTTCCAGTGCACGCATCACTGAAACCGCTCTATTGCACGAAACTGCAGATACAATGTATAATAGCAACCATGAATTAATTCGAGGAAATATTATCATCGGGTCACTTAATAACGTAGTAGTAAACATTAATGTGCATAATCGGTGAGGCGGAGATGGTCGTTATGCAAATTGAGAAGGACTCTCGCACACAGTGCACCGCAGTCGTTTATCTCAATAGGGCTAGGGCTCTGGGGCTAATTGAGGGCCATTGAACTCGCCACAACAAATTATCGTATGAGGAATTGCCGCTGTCAACGATCGCTGCAGCATACAGCTACTTACTTCATGTTAGAACGAAAGAAAAACACGCACTGCGAGCTTGGATGATTATTGGTCTCAGAAATGCTAATATTATTATAGCCCATAAAATTATATGTTTATTACTGCATAACATATTATAAACAGTAAACAACTCATTTAAATACATAATGAGGAACGAAATATGTTACGGACACGGTGCGATCCGGAGACGAATCATCCGGCGCGACTGAGCATGCGTAAGAGCTGTCCCAAATTTCGAAATTAAATTAAAACCTGTTATAATAAAATAACAAAGGACCGTTGCAGGGTGAGTGACCGAAAAACAATCAGGTACTTAGGTCTCGAATGTAATCTTTCCCAGAAACCAACCGCATCGCTTGCCAAAAAACGGACGGGCGTGCGTTCAGCTCGCGTACTTCACGTTCAACACAAAGTAAAATATACGTTCCTATTATAATCATGCGCTTTTGTAATAAATAATGGCCTCGTCAGGATCGTTTTTCAAAACGGCCGCTGCCCGTCTCGGTACAAGTTTTTTATGTCCCGGTACCCACTTCTTTACCGGTTCCGATGCATCATTAACATCGTTCAAGAGCTGTTCCCTCGAATTAACGCTCAGTGATTGTCAAAAAATGACGAATTGCATCATTAAAATGAACCCGGTAGGCAAACGCGGGTAGGGTACTGTACTGATACAGTGTATGTTTGTTACATATGTATACGCTTCTTGCACTTAAGTTTGGCATGCGGTTAAAAATAGACGATGGTTGCCACCCTATCTACAATAATAGAGACAAACATAAATATACTGATATGAAAGGCAACAGGGCTCGCAGAGATAACCTTGCGAAGCCCGCCTCTGTAAATAAGGTCATCTCGACTAACAGCTACATACCTCTGATACACGCTCTGATATACACCTAACATGTAGATATAAAAAGCTGCTGCAACATTTTCAACACATCCATTTAGAAGGAGAAATAAACAATCACACCGCAGGAATCAATATTCATGTCTAAATAAGGTGTTCGACGAGTTCTACCTCTGGTACTGGTATCAAATTCCGTTTATAGTAACATGACTTTATCGTAACCAGGTAATGTAAAATCTAAATGGCTACTTCAACACCGGTCTTCCCTCAATAGAATTTGAAATTAATGTAAATATAGGTATTCGATTAGTGCCATAAAACCTTTATCACACCCTTGATTAGCATTGGAACTTACACAAACGTTTCTAGAATTTACACGGAGCAAATTTTTAAAACCGAAGTCTCTCATACATCTCAGACAGTCGGTAGGTACTACACAATAATATTCAACAGACACGATATTTTTAATGGTAAAGAAATAGCAATACAATTCCTAATCGATGTAGAGTTCATTGCTCTTTCAGATGCAAAATCATTTTTAGAAGTATGACTAATTCGGTTGGAAAACACATTATTAGCAACCGCTGTGACGCTTCTAAGAAAACACCTGTCCAAACAGATACAGGAAATAGTTTTGAGGCAATAAATAATATTCAAACTACTTACGGTGTATGAGATAAAGACAATATGACGTCATAAAAAGGTTTAATCAACTGTCGGTCCCATAATAACAACAGCAGACATAATCTTATCTAATCATACAGACGTAATCTAATCTAGCGATGTTGCAAAAAAACTGACCTATGACAACTACAACAACAAATGATTAAATGGAGCGCAATTTGATTGTGCACTCGCTAAAATGTTGCATAAGGTGCACATTGCATTATCGTCGTATCGTAATAACGAGGTAATTTTCTCGACCACACAAGGCGTAATTAATCGCAATCAGATTGCAAACGATAAAAAGAAAAACATTCCATAATACTGTGTGAGAGTATTTTGACTAATTGTGAGCGTTTATTATCCTTTTCGGGGTTCACGTGTACGTAAAGACATACATACACAACTCCACAGGATATGGGATCGGTAAGAATTTATACTAAATCAGATAGAAATTAAATTATTTCAGCTTAAAACATCAATTATTGAAAACAGAGATACGAAAATACAAATACCCGGCATCCGGCATTTCCGGCCAATCCTTTAAGCACCATGGATATATAAATGTAATTTTACAAAACAGGGTTCAATTAATTAGCATAACCATGCGTGTATCAATACTGACCCAAATAAACACAAGCCTGTAGCGTATTCTCTGAAAACTATATGAATCACAACATTTTGGATGTAAAAAAATCGTAATTGCTGTTCAAGGAAAACTAAAATACACATTTCTATAACGTTCTGAATATATTAGAATCTAAAATTAAGTAAATTTTCTTAACAATGGCTGTTAAGATTCTCTAAAGGAATTTATTAATGTTAAATATAGACACCTGTCGAATTCCGTAGCAAAATTGTTTCCTTGACATACCAATTAGAAGTAAAAGTAAAATAACTTTAAAGGTAGGACGTTTAAGTGTACACAACTATATAGTATATATTGACTGCAGGTACAGTAGAAAATATTAGAAACAACATACTTCACGAAATGTCAGAAGAAGTCTTGATAGAACAACATCCATTGCAGATAGACGCAAAAGATGGTAATACACCCATAAATAATAGAAACAAAAGTGTATCACCAAACAACAAATTTAAACCAAGGCTATATTAGGAGGCTAATATATGCAGCAGCAAAGACATTCCAACAAAACACTTTCTAAATATAAAGAAAAAACGTAAAAAAAGCATCGAGGAAACGACTCGTAGTCGACCATTCCCGAACGGTGATCGAGAGGGACGAAATTAGGGCAACGTCTCTAAGAAACGAGACACGCACGGACACCAACGAGCTGAAATTGTCGCCGCGACGCGTCGGCACACTGACACACTTCGCTAACCACCTACTGAAATAGCAATTGCATGCGTTTTACTGCACAACATGGCTTCAGTGAAGAAGTACGGAGCAGCCATGAATTATAAGTGAGCCGTGTTTAAAACTGTATGGGTATCGATCGGGAAATCAATAGGAATTGTACTGAAAGCCGCTACTGAAGAGAGCAATGAACTCGGGAAAACTGAAGGAAATAAGAAACGCGACGCTGCTTTGTATGTTCTTGAAGCTACAATTTAACATTATGATAATATATCCTTACCAGCTCTTGGATCAAAACAAGGCATATATTTATCAAGTCAATATATGACAAAATAGGATGTGGATCTAGTTTGTACAAAAACAAAGCACAAGGAAAACAGGTGTATAATATTCTCGAAAACAATCGCAGAACTAGTTGATAGAAATCCAGTTCCATTAGATTATAAATTTAAGATAACACCAAATTGGTATTGTGAAATAGTTACGTCCAAGGTCTTTCGAAAAACCTATAGACAACTTTAATTAACCGTTTATAAATCAGGTATTTAGGCTAAGAATTTTGCTATTTGAAATAGGTTAACTGCTAGCTGTTAAAAGTTAGCTTTTAATAACCGATGCTTAAAAAATATTTGGCCATAAAAATGTCTGCCTATGTGGACGTAGTTTCAAGTTATTTTGTACTGCATTTACTAGTCAAGTGCATTTAAGGTAAAGTGCAAAAACTATTAAGTACAGTTATTTTACGAAAAATAATGTACGTTCAAAACGTAAATTCATTTTATAATTACTCATAGCCCTATCATGCCCTACACGAAGCACCTAACACCTAAGGTCACGATCACACGTACTAATTGACCTAAATAATCCGCACCACACTGGTATCAATCAATGAATATCCGTGCGTACTGTGCCTTATTTAGGTCGACACAAATTAACTGAATTGAATTTAATTGGTTAAATAAATTAGCGTAATGCATTTCGTGCTATTAAATAATATTTCCTTTATCGCACGCGTTCTAGCATGTAGTGATTATGAAGATTTAGGATTATTACTGAATTAATTAATTACATTAATTGAAAATACTGCTTTTGTTAATCACTGCAATTGACGCAATGAGTATAAGTAGGTACTGAACTTTATCCGCTTGTACAACAATATATCTGAATTGCAAAGTTAATATAGCTGGACATATATTCAAGTTTGGCTACTATCTAAGTGTGAAGTGAACAATCAAATCAGCTTGTAGATGTTAACTACAGAATAGAAGCACAGACATAAGATCCTAATAGGTTACATTACGAAGATTCCTGAGCGAAGGAGAATGTAGATGCTTTACAAAATTCAATTAAAATAGAAGCATAAAGCTCGCACATGAGCCTAAGATAATAAAACTATAGGCCGTAAAATAATAATAATCAATTATACCATATTATCTACTGTCTCTACAAGTTTCCTTTAACTAACTCGCTTTTGAAAGCTTTATATCAACTAGTATAAAGCTCTCCTCTAATGCTTTTAATTCATAATCGTACTTACTGGAACTCGGACCTAAAACACCCACCTGTTTATTAACTTTAATAGGTTTCTTAAATTTAATCAATTTGCGCACAGTTCAGGATTAAAACAGATTTATTTTCCATTAAATATAATACCTGGAACGTGCTTAATAGCATTTACTCTGTGGAATACACAGGGGTTTATTTATAAACGATGAGTTAGAGAGACGTTGAGGCAGTCGCTAATCATTACATAACTTAACGTACATATGTGTTTCTCAAAGTATGGAAATAAATATGTACGTTTAGGAACTTTTATAATTTCGGCAGCATTATAGGTGGGACTGGATACTGTAAAAGTTGCCTGAAAAAATTCGACTTTATGTTGTGCAGGCTGGTAGTAAAATAATTCACATTCAAGTGAATTTGAATGAGCTTTTAAAATTTTGTATTAGGTTTTTGTTCGGAAAAACCAGTGATAGTAAAGCCACTGTGTTCTAAAAACGTTCGCTTGAAATAAACGCAGTAAATAAAACGTTGTATGATTTTAACACAATAATTACACCACGATGGATGGAATGTGTGAACGATGATATGGTTAGAAAGGGGGTGACTCCGAGATGACGACTAATAATGAAGTATGGAAGAAAAATATATGTTACGCTGACCACGAATAAATGAGGGTTTTCGTGAAAATTTACGACACGAGTTGGCACCACTGTGACAAGAGGTCTTCCAATATAAAATATATGATGACGTTCATCATTCGATTCATTCATTCGTTCATCATTCAGTCATGACTAAAGAAAATATAGGCTCTTTGACAGATGTCTGGACCTGACGTGTCAGTGCTGCCACCTGGCGAACGTCATTTCAGAAAACCCTCATTGGGAGAAGGCAGGAGAATGAAGATGAAAATGATGATTACACGTAACACATATTATAACTATATACAGTATCAATAATCTGACTATATTCTCCAAGTTCCCTCGCTTTGAGCAATGTTTTTTTAGAGGAAATTGCGCCCTACACAGTCGCACTCATCATTAAACCATTTTTAAACAGCATCCCGCAAAGATATCGTAAACCTAAAATACGAGATAAGAGACGCAATTGAAAAGGATACATTGAATGAGTGTCAGATAATGACTGGCCCGCATAAAACAAACGGACTTATTCTGCGTTTATCTAATCATTGGCAAGTTCACTAGATGGAACATCAATCTATATTGTCGGGACAGACTCGTAACAAAAACACGAGTATGCTCTCATTTCGAGAACAGAGCTACTTGTGCAGGAATAGCCACATTGGACTACTTTAAAGGTAAGTGACCTATATTATACGTCGGATGTAAGTCGGGCCATAGGGCAGGGTAAGTCATGATCATGAATAATTTTTATTGGTTAAAAAGTAACTTCTACTATTTTAATTTTGACGTAATGTGAGATATGTACAAATGCCAGCACATTAAGCTACCCGAAACTGTCTAATTTTCCCAAACAACTTTGAACCTTATGCTACAGCGATAAAGTTGAAAATCTATTAAAGAAATTACAGATTGCAGTAGGTTGATGTGCTGGCGTCTGTACATTGAGCATGTCGAATGCTCAGCAAATAACCATATTCTACAGCCTTAGGAAAAACAGAACAGCTAAGCCAGAAGGTAACGACAACAAACTAACGCTACTCGCGTGACATACTATCAATCTCAATCGGAATTATTATTTTTTAAATATTTTTTTTTTTAATTTTTTTGATGTGTAAGTGAAGTACCTATAAGGTTCAAAGTTGATTGGGAAATTTTGACAGTTTTGGGTAGCTTGATATGCTGGCGTCTGTACATACTTCTCCATTTAGTTCTTTTTTTTTTTTCGTTTTGCATTTTTAGTTTAATTAAGTATTATTTATTTTTAGTTTTTCGTATTAGCTTTATTGAAAAAATTCTTTATATCCAGAATTAGGTGTACGATTTTCTTGGGCTAAAACAACAATACTATATATTATTTATTCAATCAATTTCTATGGAGATTAAGAAATCTTCACGTATAGGATCCACCTAAAAACATAAAGTATACTCCGTTTCTTTATTATGATTTGTTTACATTTGGTTAAGTACCTACCTAAATAAACGGAGTGTAATACAACTTCCCTATTTGAATCGGATATTATTCAATATTTCATTTCACTTCATTGGTTTCTTTTTTCGTGGAACACTATTTAGTTACTCCTTAATACATCAGCTGCAGCAGTGAAAGTCCCGTCAAAATCGGTCCAGCCGTTTCAGAGATTAGCCGGAACATACAGACAAATTTAAAAAAAAAATATTTTAGTATATGTACCGTGTATACATCCATATGCATTTAGTAAAAAGCTGTTATTTTAATATTACAAAAAGAAACTCTTTATTTGTATACACTATTTATTTGTATACATAGATACATTAGTACGAAAATTGTCTCCGATACTTGTTCAACGAAAATCGTTGCATGGCCGATATGTGAGGCTAGGGACCCATCGTCAGCGGAAGGGGACTCTAACTGCAACAAATGTGCAAAAACTATAAACTTCCGTTCTTCCTAATGAATGGAGTCAAAACATTGTTAAGTAATTCCATACTATTGTAAGTACTGCTACAGTTTGGAATTTGGCGGTTTAATACCCCCGTGCCTCGGAAAGCATGTAAATCCGTAAGTTGGTCCTGCGCCTGATCTCTCCCGCCGGGTCGTGTCGGATTGCCGTCTCATCGGACTATGAGAGTAAAGGAACAGAGAGTGCACCTATTTGCGTATACACTTGGCACTATGATACCTCCTGCGTATCTGCCCCTGGCTAATCTCCGTTGAGACTGGCCACCATGACCAAAATCGGTCGGAAGGCTATTATTATTACTGTTGTAAGTTAACGTGGTATTTTTAACATACATATATACTCATCAGTTTACATATTTTTCATTATACACAATGTCTACCTTCAAAGTGTACCCAACATGTTAATCAAACACGGTCAAAGGTCATAACAGGTTGACGCCTGTTTTATGGCGAGGCGACTCGGCTACGGGTAGGCGACGCCGCGCTTACGGCTCGCCGACCGGGCGACCGCTGCCGCTGGTAGATTGTGCAGCAAGCAGGCCGAAGGGGTGAGAGGGGCAAGGGTGGACGAACAGCCGTAAGCTCGGGTACGGAGAAACGTAAGCGCGGGGACGATCAGCCGTAACGCACTGCACCGCGGTGATCGCCTCGCCTCGTGAGCTTGTCCCGAGGCGAGGCGATTACGTTACGATTCCGATTAGTGTCCCTTGCAGTAGGGAGTTTCATACAAAGAATACTGAGCGGCTCGAGTTGATACGATGCCGATCCCTTTCCGGTTTGATACGTGTGCTATGACCTTAAGGCGACATAAAATTTGAATGAGCTTTATGAAATGTCGAAGGTAAACATAATAAAATGAAATCTTCAACCTTAAATTAATGAATAACACCTTCTTCTAAAAGAATGAGAATACAAGTTCTGTTTTCTAGATAAACATAATTTTTGATGCCATACTTGCAGTAGAGTTAGATTTTCACATTTGAATCAAATTATTAATTCTTTATCGTTTAACTTTTTACCCGACTGCGCCAGAAGGAGGGTTATGTTTTTCGAGTGTATGTGTGTAGGTATGTATGTATGTATATTTCTTTGGCACGTTCTGTAGCCTGAACGGCTTGACTGATTTCAGCTTGAGAGGTGCCGTTAGATTCGTCCTAATTGTGAGAGTGACACTAGGTATATCCAAATTGAGAAAAAAATTCAATGGCCGGTTTTTGGCGCCATTATTATGGCTTCAAATATTTTTTTTTCTCAAAACTTATCGAGTGGGGTATCAAAATAAAGGGTTTTGATAGGTGATTACAAAAATATATTCAACTTATATGGTTAAAAGCAATTCGAAGTGACAAATCGTAAAAAACACGTACCAAGAACTAAATCGTCTGCGAAATCTTTCACGTTATTTTGTAAACTAAAAAGCTGGAAATAAAAAAAAGTAATTTAAAAAAATAAAATACCCGACTGCGGTAAAACAACTAAAGTTAAAAAAACTGAAATGCTAAAAACAAGCCCATTTTAAATTAAATAAAAGTTGGTAGCAGGCGGGACCCATACCATGTTTGTTATAATTTCCAAATTCAAATGGGTAAGTTTTTTACCGCAGTCGGGTTTTTTATTTTTTTAAGTTACTTTTTTCCTATTGTCATATCCGGTTGTCACACACAACATCCATCGTTTACGAAGGACCCGGAGGAGAAGACAAAAAAGGGTCCATAATGTTGTAGAGGCAAGTTTGAGGACGCATCCACTACGATGCCGCAATCTGTGCAATACAAGGATAATAAATGCAGTCTCGTGCATGCCATGTGCCATGCAGTCACTAAACTAACTTCGGTCAGCCAACGCTAGTCGCGCACTGTAGCGCCTAGTGCGTATGTTATGGTATTGGTGCACTGGACGCATTAGATACGTCGCAGACACAACAATACACACGTAACACTACACGGTCTACACCGCTGTGTACAATGTGTACAACTGTACCTGTACGCGACACCCAAACACCATTGTTTGCTTTTTATGCATTTTATACTAACCCTGCTATAAGTTCGACTTGTGTTTCTGAGCTTCTACACATGATCCGGTGTAAAATCGAAGCGAAATGCTCGAAACGAATTGGTTTATAGTATTGCTTAATGCTTATACCACAGATCTAACAATAAAGTTTTATTTGCTTCCATACTCTAGACACTTTCTTTACCCTGCACGAACAATGCAGATTTAAAATGAACATGAATATTGCAAAAGGATGTTTTGTACAAAATTGCAATTAATGAGAGTGCGGGATGCACTCAAGTCGATTGTTAATTACGCAACGCATCAGAGGGCGGCCGGCAGAGTACGTTGTAGGCGGGCCGTGGGCGGCGGCTATGATTTATACACTTTTATGTGCCCATTTTAATACCAGTACTCACAAAACGCTAACAATCGACCATCTTAATCGATACTCCGAATTTATTTAAGTTATCAAGCCGCCCCAGTGATTCTCCGGCGCGCCTGCGCCTGGTTTGTTACTTCATACAATTAAACTACAGGTAATAAACATCGATCACAAGAAATATTCACTCACCCATGTAAAGTGGCGACTGCTTGCTGCCGACGTTATCGTCCACGTAGGGGATACCCAGCGTGGCGATCCCGGTCTGTCCCACGCCCACCACCAGCAGGCAGATGAACAGCCACGGGATGACGACCGCAGTGATGGACGAGCGCGTCGTGGAGCTCTTTACGTGCGCGTCGTCACACAGGTCGGAGGAGTTCTGGAAGGAGTAGCACACGGGCGCGGCGCCGGCGCGGTGATCGTCCAGGTGCACGTCCAGCAGCTGCGTGCCGTACAGCAGGTGCGGCACCACGCAGCCGATCACACCCACCGCCAGTACCAGCATCATGCACGCGATCCAGCGCGGCCGGTGCCCCCGCCCCGCCAGGTACGTCAGGAACAGCGCCGTGCATATCTGGCCGATCTCTGTCGCTGCTAGTAAGGTTCCCGTCGTCTTTGACTCTACTTTAAACAGCTTTTCTACTGTGGTTGTCACACTAACAAAGTACGTGAGGAACATGCCCTGTAGCACCCAGCCCGACAGGAACACCAGCATGAAGACCCGCGTGGACGCGAATACGGAGCGCTCGCGGAGCGGCTGCGGGTGCGCCGCCGTGTGCTTGCAGTCGAGAGATCCATTGTTGTTTCCTGTAGCTAGCCGTTCCTGTTCTTCTGGTGTGGCTTCGACACCTTTCATGTCGGCGTCCTCGGCCGCCGGGCCCGGGGCACCCGCCTCCCCACCCGCTGATGATACTGTAGCGACAACGTTCGCCCTGCGACAATACAGAAACAACCATTTACAACCAGTACAAATAAACTTTATCAGACGAAAAACATAAACATTACACCTAGATAAACTCACGTCATGGTCGTCACGTCTAAGCGGTTACTGACGCAAATATTACACAACCCCTATGCTATCAAGTCTATGTGACCGGCCGAGCGAAAACAAAACGCACGCTAAACGCCAGTGTCGGCGACGACGCTTCCGGCTAACGGGACCAAAACATACAGATTGATCAACGATCGCGAAAACAAGTAGCGGGCACAATGCGGCGGTGGTGAGTCGTACGCATACTTGATTGGGGAGTCGTTCACCCGAGTGCAGGCGAGGGATGGAGGAGGCTGCGTGCGCGCACCCTGCGCGGCGGAGACCGACTGCAACATGCAATTACTGGCGCAGCGCGCTGCACCCGCGAGCCCGCCCCTCGGCTTCTCTCCACACGGGGTTTTTATTGGCCGTCTATCCATTTTTTGTGCGGCACGCATTTACACACGATGAAAGCCGTCTGCACGCCGCCCTTCACTGAAGATTCCCTCTCGTCTCGACACTGCGGAATGTCTTTGTCTCATTGCTCTCCCGTACGACTTACGTTCAAGTGAATTTAAATATAAATTAAGGAGGAGTACCTATGTCAAATTCCTATCACACACAATTAATATAAACGATTTAAAAAAATTATAAACGTGCAAACGCACGTAAATAATCTATCTGTACCTACTACCTACAGACGTGGAGGCAAACACTAGGTTCGCAATAAAATCAACCGTAGAATATTAATGTGATCGACTCATACGGTTAACTGGACTTGCGAAACTCACCGATGGGGGCCGATGACCACCGGCGACACCGACCACGACGCACTGTTGCACTACACCGACCAGTTCCAGCAGGAAAACTATTTAACTGATACTACTAATTGCGTAAAACGTTTCAAAGTAATAATTATTTTTTAGGGGCGACGATTTTTTTCACGTCTGTTACCAAATGAAGAGCACAGTAAACTGCATTCCGAGATAAGCCCACGAACTTGTGCAATGGTCGAGCTATCTACGAAGTGCTATCGCTCCAGTGATAACGGGACACAGCAAATAGGATACTACTTGTGAAGCGGGTTACTGCTGCACCAATATCATACAGAATATCCTATTTATCTCAAATGCCAGCCAGCTCGACCTTCACAATACAACGTTTAAACATATCTTATTTCTGAGAAGAATCCTCCGTCTTTGATATGCAGCCAAATTTAAAATATATGTTCACTTGTCTGTGTCCACCACACCTTGTGATATTAAAATGTTTTCTGACTGACATGACGTGAAGAAACTAGCGTGACATGTGGTAAAACGAATGAGGCAAAACATTTTGAACTAAACACATGCTGTTTAGTTCAAAATGTTTAGAAACAAAAAAACTTCTTAACAAAATATGAATGAAACTAATTGAAATACGCATACGAAATCGATATCTCAGTAAAGTGAACTCGAGTGTCCTAGGCAGCGTAGCGAGACGCCACGATCTAATTGGCGGCAATATTGTATGAAAGTCAGCCCGCACGCACATACATACAATCATATCGACGATACGAGGACGGCAACTGACGATTTATTTAATCTCCCATCGCGATTGAGTGGCAATGAATCATATGAATATGGCGAGCAATGAAATGACAATCTATTGACATAAATTGAAAATATACTAGTGTCAACGCCAAATTTATAAAACGCTCATATTGATAAAAGATTCGTGTGGGAATTAGATAAAACTAGATGTTACCCACGACTTCGTCCGTGTGGAATTTAACTAATAAGTTATTGTTCAGTTCGCAGAGTTTACGATAACATATTAATCGTAAAGAAATCCATATGGTAATAATTTTAATGAAATTCTTCTATTTTATGAATCTATATTTTGTTTTTGTACGTATTTCTCCAATTTCTTCTTTTTTTCTGTTATTGCATTTTTAGTTTAATTATTATTTATTTTTAGTTTTTCGTATTAGCTTTATCGTATATTCTTTATCACACTAATATTATAAAGGCGAAAGTTTGTGAGTGTGTGTGTGTATTTATATGTTTGCTACTTCTTCACGCTCAAACGGCTGGACCAATTTTGATAAAATTTTGAATGGAGGTAGCTGACACCTTGCATATAATATATGAAGGCTACTTTTTATCCCGATATTCTCATGGCATCGACATTTATGCGGGTGAAACCCCGCGGTTTCTCCCGAGTAAATGTCCGTAAAGCTCAAAGCGCAGCTATACAATATTTGGTGTACGATTTTTTGGGCTAAAACAACAACACTACTGGCATTCCTCGCACGTGAACATGGCACGTATAGTTGTCCATGGGTAAAGCTACCTTTTGTTAAATCTACGTCAGCTTTGCTTAACGTTTGCCCTTGTGACTTGTTGATTGTCATAGCAAAACTGACATTGATAGGGAATTGCAATGTTTTGAATTCAAATGGAAAATTCGACGGTATTATAGGAATCCGTTGTATAAATACTACCTCACTTTTTCCGCATCCGGATATTATACGACATTCTATAACGTTTCTTTGCAACGACACTACTCGCAACCTAGTACCATTGCAAAGTTTCGGTGGGTTTAAATTACAGAGTAGTATGATGGGCACGCCAATCTTAAGATCTAGTTTGTGAGGGGGTAGACCAGGCACAATTATACTGTTTAAAAATTCTGTTGGGTAATTAACTACTTGATCCGGATTGCAAGCTGTATTGATGGAAAGGTATGTTTGTGATTGACCAGATAGCTTATCTAAAATGCGTTGATTAAGCGCAGTAACCTTTCAGTTCATAGGTGCTAAAATTGATCTTTCACACAACCTATATTGAGATTGTGAATATCGTCATATATTTATGACGATATTCACAATCTCAATATCAAAGAAGATTGAATTGATTGAAGACTGAACTGAAATTTTAACACAATATAGTATTCTATATTGTGTTAAAATTTCAGTGTCCGCCACAACCTGGCAAAGACCGATAGGTAGTTCTACATATATAATGAGTAGGTACTATTCACTTCTGGACACTTTCCTTCACCAACATCAAGATGAATTTTGCTAAATTCTGAATCTGCTGAATGTGCTCTCATTACAAAAAGACACTCCAATTTTATTTATTTGTATATAGAAGATGTATAGATTTCATTTCATTTCATTGGTTTTATTTTTTTTCGTGGGACCCAGTTTATTTATTTTTTCTAAAATAAAAGTAGCCTAAGTTACTTTTTATTACATCAGCTATCTGCCAGTGAAAATCCCGTCAAAATCGGTTCAGCCGTTTCAGAGATTAGCCGGAATAAACAGACAATCAGACAAAAAATGTTATTTTGGTATTTGTAACGTGTATACATCCATATGCATTTAGTAAAAACCGTTTATTTTAATATTACTAACAGACACTCCAATTTTATTTATTTCTATAGTATTCATTTCATTTCATTGGTTTTAATTTTTTTTCGTAGGACCCTATTTTTTTTTCTAAAATAAAAGATAGCCAAAGTTACTCCTTATTACATCAGCTATCTGCTAGTAAAGGCCCGTCAAAATCGGTCCAGCCGTTTCAGAGATTAGCCGGAACAAACAGACAAACAAAAATTGTATAAATGTTATTTTGGTATATGTACCGTGTATACATAATAATAATAATAATAAATCATTTATTTAGGACCAAACATACATAACGCATTTAGTAAAAAACGTTTCTTTTAATATTACAAACAGACACTCCAATTTTATTTATTTGTATAGATAAACGCGTGTTAGGAACAAGATAAAAAGTTGCTCAAAACCGTGTCCTCACTTATGATTCAGTGACACGACAAAATGAACCACCAAAGAACAGATTCAACGTCAACCCGCATCAAAATTCATCTTCAACACAAAAAGATACAGTTGGCTGTGTCTTTTCGGGAAAAAACAAAGCCACGGTCTTATACATACATTTTGAAATTAATACAAGATACTATAAAATTAAAAAGTTAAAGACCGTACAAAAAAGGGAGATATCATAAATCTTTCATGATTATTGTGATGAATGACAAATAAGGGATGGATGTGGTGAACATTTTGAGTACTTAAAACGATTGTTGTTAGAGAAACAATATTTAATTTAGAGTAAGGTCAAAAATATGAGAAGACTGAGGAACACGAATCAGGGTGCACGCTAGTGGCGCAGGCGCATCGAAGACGTCTATGATCATTCTATAAGTGAGAGGACAACGTGCGCGGTCAAGGTAAGTGAGCAGATACCTGTTGTCGATGACACTGTGCACTCGACATTAATCTCCATTTTAAACCTAGTTTAATAACGTAAGGTACAATTTACAATGACGCTGGCAGGCACGAAAGAGAAATACAGTGGTTGCCAGCGGAGAAACTTCATTGTAAATCTGTGCAAGGACCTAGACCTAGTCTAGATAAATTATTGAGCCATTTAAACGGTTGCTGACGAGCTGAATCTGGTAAATTAAACGCTGATAATAATTAAATCAGGTTCAATGTTCAAGTATATAGATGTTCAGGTTTCCGACGATGGCCCTACCAGTTTGTGGCAACATAGGTCTCAGACAAAAGACAAACACTTGTCTTACGCATACAAATATTGATCGTTTTACATGGAAAGCAGATGCACCAACAACTGGTCCTGACAAGTTACAATTGTTAGCACAGGCATTTCAAATATTTTTGCATTCTATTAATTATATAGCCTCTAATATATTCTACTTCCAACGCTTCAGATAAATGAAACAAAACTTTAAAACTTATTAGAATTACATTTCAATATTCATCATCATCATCATCAGCCTATAATGTTCCCACTGCTGGGACACAGGCCTCCTCTCAGTGAGAGGGAGTGGGCCGTAATCCACCACGCGGGCCCAGTGCGGGTTGGTAGATGTCACATGTCTTCGAATTTTTGGTTCTAGGACATGCCGGTTTCCTCACGATGTTTTCCTTCACCGTTTTGTGAGCAGTGGTGATGAAATAATTTACACAAAGAAAAGCGCCTGTCTGGGTTCGAACCTACGACCTACAACTCGTAAGTCGCGGCCGTTACCACTTGGCCACCACTGCTCTTTGCATTTCAATATTGCGCTATAAAAAATCTAAGAGCCGCTGATATATTGAGCATAGTAAACCATTAATTTATTGTATTGCAGTGATTTCAATATTCACACAGAGACAACAATACAATTAATGAAAGACGAACATTTCGTTACGAGCGCTAAATGTCTTGTAGATATGTTACTACAAACGCCACTGCACTTTATTAACGATTCAGAATTCACAAGTTTATTAATCACACAGAACCGGTTGCTTGTAGTAGGTACAGAAAGTAAACATATGTTAAGGTGAGTATTAATAGTAAAATTTGTTGGGGTCTTAATTAAATTATACCGGATTCTGCCCACTGGCTATTAATTAACGAGATTCATGGCTGTGCACTAAGCTAACCGAATAATTACGGAACAAAGTAACCGATGAGGAATTACTGGCAAAACAAATAATCAAAACGTGCTGCCTCGGTACAGTGGTTTTTTGAGAACAACCTGTAATTAGCGCACGTAACTCATCTCTTTATACACAATGTTTTTATTAAGA
Source organism: Luperina nickerlii (assembly GCA_963855955.1). Lineage (NCBI taxonomy): Eukaryota > Metazoa > Arthropoda > Insecta > Lepidoptera > Noctuidae > Luperina > Luperina nickerlii. The sequence continues at coordinate 4,140,588 of OY979663.1, forward strand.
ATATATTAGCATTAAAAATCCATATTAATTCGGTACGCTCCGTGTAGATTCCTAGGAGCATGTTCCAGTTATTCTAATGAGCACAGTCCATAAGGCCGACCCAATGATAGTTAATAACGCTTACGAACTTACTAGCGTGTCTACCACAAAGGCTCTATTTGCAAATCAAATTTAACTTAATGCGTGTATTAATTTTCAACAGCAGCTGTTAAGTGTCTATGAGACAAATGATTTATATGAACAGATAAGTACACCGGCCGTAATTACTCGTAACCAATACCGAGATTTGCAACGTGATAACTGCAAAGTTCAGTGACACTAAAATTTCCAACGAGCACCCAACCAATGGCCACTTCAGACTTCGCGATGCGACATGGTGATTTACAATCAGCGATGTCCAAATTGATAAATTTGCGAGGAAGATTAATTTTAATATAAATAAAGAACCAACGGCCAACCTGAAACCATAATAAACAGGATCTTTTGATATGATCTCAGAAATAAAACAGCGCAACAATGCATCGAAATCGAAATCCGATAAAAATAAATGCGAAATAAAGGAAAGGCTGATTAAGGGTAATATTTCAGTTGCGGAGACAGTCGTGTGAAGCAAATCTTCCGAGTAGGTGTGCCTGCATAAACCTGGCTCGGACACCGGACACCCCGGGGCGGAGAGCTGTCTGAGATATACTGACTTACTGCCCTCTACGCGCTCGACATCATGGTCGCGCCTGCCGACCTTTCCCACTTCGTTTTTAATAAAACATTTACATACAATTGACAATGTTCATAAGTATAAGCAGTAGTTCAAAATTCTAAGTCACAATAGATACACTCATGACACGAATGTGGTAGCGTCCCTGGAGGTGTGGAAAATTGTATGAATACGTCACGCGTAACAACGTTAAAGTATTGATACGGTAACAATAAATATTTTAAATTGTGTAAAATACATTCACTAGCAAGCGAATAAATCACGACAGGCCCTTCACAAGTATCTGTGAAACAAAAACATAATGGCCTTTCGTGGAAACAGATTAATATGTAACGACCAACAACAAAAACAAATTGGGATGCGGTGGAGAAAAACTTCCAACGGCACACATCAACGCTTACTTTAAAACTGACCATTTGCAATTATAATGTGCATTGCACGCAATTGCATTGTACTTTGGACTGTAGCATACAAAAAGCTTTGTGTATTTTTGTGATAACCGGCCTCCAGTGGACCAAAGGTGTTGATATAATATTTGCGAGTGCATTGCACAACACTGACATAACATAACCGTGCCTTGACATTGTTGATCTCATAGTCGGCTCTCCGTGCCAAAGGCATCGCAGTTAGCATGGCGGTCAAGAGGCTTACTAATCGACCGTAGAATATGAATAGCCTCCATGAGGATAAACACCTCAATAAACTGTACACTTTAGTGAGAAAAAGCACTCCAATTGATCATTGCTATTCTGTTGAGATGTTACGTCTACAGAGAATCGTGCCGACAAGACTACAGCAACAATCAGATTGCCAATAACTTTTTAAGTGGTGACAAATATGCGCACATAAAAAAATATCCATATGTTCAAAGTTGAAATCATCTGCGTAACGCACTTTGCCGAGCAACTGTGTGCTCGATGCGAATGAGTGTATCGGGCAAGGTCGCTGCCAACGAATCACTAGTACCACCAATTTGACACTGCTCACCTCCGCTTATTGGACAAAGTGGGACGTGTAAATGAAGAAACGAAACGCTACCCTGTAATCATTTAACAAGCATCAGCTGTGATGAAACAGATGTCACATTTGAAGGCAAAATCAATTCGGACATCGAGTAGATTATAGATGTGGCAAGGGAGTGCTCAAAGCAGGTTAATGCACTCGATGACAAAATTAAACATAAATATTGCTACGAGACCTTCTAAAACGGTTACTTAGTAGGTAATAAATGTTAAGAAAATAAAAACTCAAACATTGGCATCCTAATCTTAATATCCAAGGCTTAAACATCATTCTAACAGTGGAGTAAAGTACCATAAATAACATTCAACTTTTACAGAGATGTAGCGTCACTGAAATATACGCTTTCCACGTTTACGACTCTTTTCTCACCGAAATTACAAGTCATTAAAGTGTCGGCCGAGTCGGTAAAAAAGAAACGTATTATGTCAATTAAGGTTAAAAGTTATTCCATCTCCTCAAGAACCTTTATGTGTGGTTATAACTGATTGTAAATAAATAACACTAGTTATCGGTGTCCACTCAGTGTTACTATTTACAGGTTGACATTGAACTATTTTAACACGATGACGCTAGTTGCATGTTATTGCACAATCATTTTACTTTATTCACGAAATGATTGTAACTAAAAAAGAATGATTGGTATCGCAGTAAAAGGTCGGGTGAAAGTGATACAGCACGAGTGCATTGGGCGGGGTGATAAAAATGTCATTGCAAAAGAAACGCCTCCGCACTGGCGTGTAGTTATCGACAATTTGCATACAACGCACTCTTGAATTCGCATGGTGAAATCTGGACACACGACTTTTTAAAACATCAAGCTTTGGTCACAGACTGCAGAAGAAATGGCTCATATGTTTTGCATTTATATAAATATTTAATGAAGGTACTAGGTCACGCTCTTCTTAACTTGACAATTATCTTTAGAGATAGCAGCTGAAGAAAGTTGATATGACAATTTATTATCATGAATGATCTTATCAAAGTTATTCCAACGTAACCCTTGATTATTTGCTGATAAAAGCCATTTATAAATATCATGTAATTTGCTCCACTACTTTGCGGTAAATGGAACATTTATTCTGTTCCATACATTTCACAGCAAGTTTCTATTTTTTCCTTCCTTCGTCGTAAAACTAGGTTAAACGATTAGAATCCAACATTTTAATAGGCCACTGATATTGCAACACAAGTTTATTTATTTACTTCCAATATATATTTGCACTCATTAAATATTGAGGGCATGAGTAATTGGGTCTAGTCACATAAATATTTTACATATTATTTCCTCTGAATTATTAACTTCAATGGTAAATAAAATTAAACAGGTATGTGGTGGAGCGTCCTAATTTGGAAATTGGAAGTTTGGATCCACATGCAGCGTTTGGTGAAATCAGAGTGACCTCAATAAAACAAAAACGCCTTACTAGCGACATGAAATGGTTTTCCTCGTCACGATACCTATTATAAAAAATTACCGAAGAACCAGTTGTGTTTGTCGCAAAAAATGTGCGAGAAAACATCATCAGTATTTCGAAAACAAATAACACAACAAACAATTTGTTACTGAAAACCCCAAACTTTAATGAACTTTTGCAATAGCTAATAGCAAGACAAAAAATATATAAATAAACACATGACTACTCTATCGACTTGCCTAGTATCGCGCTAAGTACATTCATTTGATATTCAACATCTGTTAAGGGAAAAGAGCGCAAGGATAACATACACAGAACAATGCACATATAGACTAACTACCTCTTGAGAAGCGACGTCTTGGGTATAAAATCCCTACGGATACTCAAACATTACTACCAAACTCAAACAAAGAAGGTGGCTTTGCTTCTCGCCTCACCAAACAACTTAGCGGAGACCACTTCCGACACGAACTGTACACATGACGGCAACACAAACATACAAACGTGTACATAGATATACTGCGACTACAGACATTTTAAACACGACCTTGAGCATACCTATATAGATAATAATCGGCTATTCTTTACAGGGTATTCCTCGAAACGCACCAACTTTTAAACGCATCAAAAGTATTCCTCGACAAAAAAATTAAATATTAATAAATATATTATAATTTTATTCCTCGAAATGCATCAACGATGAAACATAGAGAAGAGCATGAAGGATTCATAATAAATGATATCGATAGATGTTTCATTTGGCACGTTTCAAAATTGGTGCGTTTTGAGGAATACCCTGTAAAGAATAGCCGATTATTATCTATATAGGTTTCTATATTTATGTCTGTAAGTTATATGGTGTACTTAATAAAGAGTATTCTATTCTATTCTATTTTAATACCCCTTCTTTACGTATGCGTGAAAATGACTGTGGTATAAACCTTCAATACGAATCATTTAAAGTAACTAGTTGAAACACTAACTAGCAGTGGTAATAATTTGACTAGTGAAGTGATTGATTAAAGGTATCGGAGCTATGTCCAGACAAACTTTTACGCAATTGTGAATCTCGTCGAAAATCATGCAGTTCTAGCTATTAGGACAAAAATAAAGACGAGCATACGAAAACGTGCTCAATCTTATTAAAACTTTGAATTCTAGTACAAGCTGCAAGCTTTTGTAGACCATTCCTGTTACATTGTATAAATAGTTGTAACATAACTATTTTTAGTATTGGCAAGGGCTTGCAGAAACAAGTACTAAATAAAACCAAGATATATAAGAGTGCAAAAAGTCAATTTAAACATAGTTGTAAAGAAACAATCAAAATGTGAAAGATAGAAATCGTGAGCTTTAGTCAGGCACGCATCTTAACAAAGTTTTCTTCAGGAGTGCCACAAGGTACTATGTTTTGACCCCTACGAAACACATGTGCGCGATTATAAACATAAAAAGGACCTGTAATCGGGAAAGAATACTAGGCTAGTAAATCACTAGTATTTTACTAACTATTAAATTCTTATTAGTTGTCTACCTATTGAGTGTTGTTGTGCTGACGTGCTTAGGTAGAAAATTGAGGTCTTGACCTAAACGGCCGCTGTATCAACAACACATTTTCATTTAAACACGCACTATAGCTACAGACGTCATCTAAGGCATGAGTAACTTTGGCACAGCTGTTTATACGAAATTTTTAACAATAGACTTTTAAGACTCGAATAGCCATATATCACATCGTCTTTATACTCTTTTGATTATTTAACATTACACATATACAAGTAAACAGAACATACATTTTACCCCACTCTCGGTATTCTTGAAGCAAGATAAAATGGTAAATGTATTACTTCTGTAAACATTCGTAATATGGCGTTTGTAATCCCTATATGGCCAAGAAGATTACAATTTAAAGTCACCGTTGTATTGTACCTACTTGAACTTATGGCATACATATGGATTAGGTACAAAGTAAATTGATAATTGGCCAGTGTTTTTTAATTATTTATAGGTAAAACTTAATTTTCCCCTCATTAGAGTTTCGGATTCTGCTCCACTGTTTAATATTGATAGGTTTCCCGAGGAAAATGAAATAACTTAGTTTATTGGATAACTTATGTTAGCACCTTTGAACTGTTAGTTTAAGACTTCGTGAAGCCATTAAAATGGCTTTTAAAGTTCGACGTCTTTTTAGTATCTCTTCATGAAAAATTCCGTAAACCATTAGAAATTATGAAAAAAATTGGAGAACACTATTTTATTTTTATCAAAATATGATTGTGATTAATATGAAATAGAATTTTAACTCTCTCTGTGAAGCTGGGAATGCCATTTCGATTAGTCTAGACTTACTACGGCAAAGAGAGAATGTTCTCTTCGAACTTACGAAAAGTCAGCCAATAAAGTCAGGGCTCTATATTTGCAGGCAATACTAACAAGCTGACAGTTTTGTGCAATGTTGCAATCTTAATACCCGTGCGATGCATTACATGAATTACGAGTGAGACCCCTTTAAAGTAACTCACAACGATAATGTACTGAAATTTACTATCCAAATACAGGGAAAAACAAGCATGAAACACAAGACATACTTAGCGATAAAACATTCTAAGGTACAGACGCCAGCACATCAAGCTACCCGAAACTGTCAAATTTTTCCAATCAACTTTAAACCTTAGATATGCTTTAGCGATAAAGTTGACAATCTATTAAAGAAATTTGACAGATTGTAGTAGCTTGATGTGCTGGCGTCTGTACATTACGTAACTGTCAACAAGTAATCAATTTCAGATCAAGGGTCGCCAAGTCACGCACAGAAAACAAAATTCTGTCGTTTTTACACGAACCAGAGTTGTAAGGTTATCTAGGGGTTCAAGTCAAAACTGATGAACCCGTATCGATATTTACAGCCAAGTTCAGTGACTTCACTCACATTTTGTACATTTAATGGAGATTAGCAAATAGGATGGACACGAGGAAGCTTTATCCTATCCTAGATAGAGTTGAAAACTGTTTACCCTGCAACTTGATATTTAGATATTGATTCTTTTCCTTACAAGGTGATATAAACTATAAATCCAAGTGAAACCAAGAGTACCGAGTAATAATATATTGAACTAAACACTTGTAATAATGGTCATTGATGACATCATACTTTGAAAACCTAATTTTAATTTAGCGGAGATATTAGACTACTAAAATTCCACGTAAAAACTAGACATTCACTAAATTCTAAAACCTGAAATGCTGTACGTGACGCCACGTTACAAGAGCAGTAAGGAAAGTGATTAATTAAGACCTGACAATAGGAGAGAAGATTAAGAAGTAGAAGAAAATTATAAAAGTGTACATTTAATGTCAGGTCGTTATCCCACGCCTGCATACAGGTTACGCCAGCTTCAACGATATCTTCTTAATTAACGGAACGAAAAGTGCACCTTTAAAACAATTTATGCGTAGCAAGAAAAATAAGATTAATTAAAATAAAACAACATGTGGTGACATGGACTCAGGGGCTGGTCATCCAAGACAATTAAAATTCTTGTCGTGGCACCAGACATAAAAGCGTCTATTATCACATGGATTTGCCAACTTTTTATCAACGTTAACAATTTAACTCGGTATATACCTATGTATGCCTATATCAGTAGCGGACACAGTAATAACTGAGGCGTGAATTGCCAATATAAACTGATAATGTCTACGTCTGGCCATTTTAAAGAACTTGCTATACAAAGAACCTAAAGAGGACCTGCTGGTGATGATGATGATGATGTTGATGAGAATTATAATGATGTGATGATGATATACAGGAAATTGATAGATCGAACTTATGTTTTCCGTATCAATATGAAACGTAGACAGTCGTGCCGTAGTAATAATTATATTGGTTGTAGGTATGTATCCAAAATATTGTTAAGTTAGGTTCTTGACTGGTGGCTTTTCTTATTTTCATGATCAGCAAGACATTCACCTCAGGAGCTATTTACCAGAGAATCTTTATATCACGCATTTAGAAAAACCGTCTCGTCAGCAAGTTTATATTACAAAAACCAAACTAATGCTTCATCTATTAAAATTGGCTTAAAAGTTAACAAGAAAAGTCGTAAAACAATCCAACTTTTGCTAAGAGAGAATTTTCGTGTAGGCTCTGTGCGTCAGAAATTCGTAGCCGTATTTTTAGCATTTGCCACTGTCAAGTAAAAACTAGACGTTGGAGCAACCTGATTTTAGATAGATAAACCATTTAATGCGCACGTGCGTGCGTGTTTTTTTTAATGCGCATAAAAAATTGTAACTCACAAAAACGGACGCGATAGCGTTCACACAATACATCAATTACGTCTAATCGTGATACTCAGAATTATACGAGCCATATCGCTAACGACTCCTAACATTTCGGTGGCCGTGAACTGCGCCTTGACTGCCGGATACTAAATGTAACAAACAAAAAAGTATCAATTCTAACAGATAGCTGTTACTCGACCCACATCGGTGACCTCGTTACGGCGAAATCGCAATGTAATTTCGCGACGTAAATTTTTTGGAACACTTTTACTTCGACACCGGGTGTACGGTCCAGCGGCTCAGTGTATGGCTTCGGTGATGACACCAATTTCTCTTTCAATGAATGGGTATGGAGCTTTAAGCTGGGTGGAGTATCCACGGCCTCAAAATTTAAACGGATACGTAGTTTAGCGAATCGTGTTTGCGTAACACTTGACATAGATAGTCGTTCGATGTGGAGCAGTAAAGTATCGAATAAGTTACAGTTTGCGTGGCGAATTCATTCATATTTCAGGTTGGTGATCTATTGACGTCATGCCAAAGTGATAATAGACACTCCCCTATGTGTTATCGGTTTTTGCAAATTTTTTCGAACAAATTTTCGCAACACGCACGTCAGCAGCACATTAATCCGTCGGACGCACGCGCCTGCCATATAGTGCGACTTTCACTCCGAGCTACGCAATCACATTTGGTTAAATTTCGCTTTTTTGCACACAAAGCGATCGACGGAAAATTTATTTCGGCAAACAGACATGAATACAAACTATTACGATACGATGCAAGGAATCACAACAAGAAAAGCATACAAACTCAAGGGCTTGTAATAGTTCAGCTGAAAATCATATTTTGCTCCCACTTCCCCGCGCCATGTATCACTCTATCCCGCTGGCACTGTCAAATTGATTCAGTTAGGGTAGGCTTCCTAATAAATGATTATATTATTATACGAAGTATTCGTCGACGTCTTCTATCTATACTATAATATTATAAAGCTGAAGAGTTTGTTTGTTTGTTTGTTTGTTTGTTTGGTTGAACGCGCTAATCTCTGGAACTACCAGTCGGATTTGAAAAATTCTTTTTGCATTTGATAGCCCAATTCTTGAGGAAGGCTATAGGCTATATAACATCACGCTATGACCTTTAGGAGCCGAGCAAAACGAAAAAAAGTCAGAAAGAACGCTAAGCAAAAACGAAGTAATAGCGCGGGCAGGCGATGCGATGCGACGGGGTGGGTCGGGGAACAAGAAATTTCACGCGGACGAAGTCGCGGGCAGAAGCTATATATAATAAAATGGAAATATTTTTAAAGTTTAGCTAGTTAATTTATAATGTACTAATTAATAATTTAGCTAATTTACTAAGGTATCCTCTTGGAAATATTCGCTTCGGAATCCTCTTCTACATATCTTGTAAAATACGAACGCGCGGTGATGGATCTAATATAGATCTCATTCTCATTCTCTATTCTCTTCCGATCTATTGGTCGATCAGTTGCCAACTCTCAAATTGGTTGTCAAATAGACATGTACTTCTTTAAGTACTTGTCTATTTTGTATTACCATGGTTAGAAAGTACAGACCCATTTCAGTTCTTAGTAACGTATTTATAAGTTGTTTTCAAGCATCGTCAAGTGCAGCCGGAGTAAGTACGTATGACATCACACTATGAAAATAACTAAAGATACTAAACGCATACGCCGCGCCGTTAGAAAAATTCGATTTAGAGACTCCTCTAAATCGAATTTTTCTAACGGCGTATGCTGCAGACAATAATTGATCTATATGGCCTCCATCGAAGCATGACATCCGAAGTTATGCCTAAGAACACGGTAGTATCTTCGGGATTCAATACTTCACCTTTTATGACACTAGTTTTTACTTGTCTATCATGAGATATCGTAAACTTAATACATTTAGATTTTCACGTTAAGAAGTGGATTATTAACATTAAACCAGTTAACTACTTTCGCGAAGGCACTATTTACATTGTCAGTAACCATCTGCAGACGTTTGAGTTTAACTCTCTGAATCCTATCACTTATTTATGAAATAAGAAGATCCAGAAAAGCGTTCCGGATTCTTTAGTGGTCAAAAAAACACACGTCTACATGTCAAAACGCATGTGAAACTAGAGATGCGATGAATATTCGGTTACTATTCGGCCTATTCGGTTCCCGAATATTATAAAAAGTTTGGCCGTATACCGAGTACCAGATCATGAAAAAACGCACATATTGATCAAAAATGTATTTACTTATGGGGGAAGCGCTAAGGTAGCCCGCGAAATTCAAATTTTCTTACGTTTTTTGCAATTTGCTGGTCGGTATTAAGTTGTACGTTGATTAATATATGAATCGCGGCCGTAAGAAATATGTGTTTACAGAATTATAATCATTAAAGTTATCAACACAACTCTCTAAGACCACGTAAGTCCAAAGAATGATGATTTCATGAAACAGTTATTCTTGGGACTTACGTGGTCTTAGAGAGTTGTGTTGATGACTTTAATGATTATAATTCTGTAAACACATATTTCTTACGGCCGCGATTCATATATTAATCAACGTACAACTTAATACTGACCAGCAAATTCCAAAAAACCTAAAAAACATTGAATTTCGCGGGCTACCCTGGCGCTTTCGCCTTAAATCACAAAATTTTACATGTACTTAATTCTTAAAATCAGTGGGAAGTTGCGATTATTTGTGATGAATGAAATCAAATTTTTCAGCATTTGTTGATAGCAAACGATTACACCTTTTTCCATAAACCTGTTTTTGAAAATAGCCTCACTATAAACACAAAAGCTTTTGTCTAAATTGCCCATTTTCTTCTCCAACCGTAATTTTTTATCAAAATTTGTTAATGCAGATCAAAGTTTCTCGAAAAGTTAAGGACAGTCTCCTATTACGACCCTGTTACTCTTATTACCTGGGAACCTCTGGTTACGGAGACATTGAAGGTAAAAATTCCAACTTTTACTGATGTTTTTTTAGGAAAACTAGTATTTTATATTATAACACATCTTTAAATACCCCTGTACCATTGCATGCATCCACAAACACAATGTTTTGCGTATGTTACATTGCGCACTACCACAAATGGCAAATTTTCACACCAAAAATAAAAGTCATTTCCCAGCAATTACTTTTGAGCAATGTAACTTAGTCTAACGTATAGAATGTAGTTGATGGCTATATGATGGGTCTTTTTACATCCTGTATAATATTATTATTTTACAACGGCTTATGTGCCTACCTTTACTGGTTCGTCTCAAAAATCCACCTGTATCTATACATTTGCAATGCATTACCTCAAACCTTTCTCAAATATAATGATTAATAAAAAAAGTTTTGCTGAATCCTATATTGAAAACACCATAAAAATTTGGAAACTGTCTACAATTGTTCCACACGTATCAAACCGGAAAGGGATGGTTATAAAGCTTGATATTTCCGATCTCATCTTTTTACGTTAAATGTAACGTTTAAAAAACAAAAACACTGGCACTCCGGTAGTGCCGACAGAAGTGAAAACTTGAACAATTACGAGTGTATTTTGTGAATCGTCTTATAAACAAAACACGCGTGTTAAGGTGTGTTCCTTATTTTATAGGGTTTTTTGCAAATCAGGTATGATGACCAAAGTGACTGGTTTATTCTTCTCGTGAAAGGAATTTATTCAGATTTGCTCGTCGTCAGTTATATATCCGTGGTTCAGCGCCATCTCGTCGTTGTTGGATGAACTACGTAGTTAGTACGCGAGGCCTACGTAGTTAGTACGCGAGGCCCTCGTAGTTCTTCCCGATGTGCATAGATGGCGCTGTCCTCAACAACGCGCGTCACGTCTTACGAATTTTCGATCAGGGTCACGTGACCTGACGCGAATTTAGAAGTTTTTACCCATTCCAAAAAAAGTACACAGCGCCGCTAAAGAAGTTTTCACTTCAAAAAATAACCTATGACACCCCTGCTTAATGCATAGTTCGATTAGCCTGCAAAGTTTCAAGACCAAATTTGATAATTTTCATTAAATATTTCCCATTTATTTTACGGTTTAGAGGTAACTTTGAGACTTCTTTGTATCGAGAAAATTGTATGCAATCGTGTATTCGCAACAGACAACACTTAGCATCTTTACTGTATATTAATAACAAAGTGAATATTAATTATATATTAATTACTATTGAAACTGTTGAAATATATGTATAATACTGGAAGAAATTTCTTATGAAATAAGCATCACCTTTGTACCTATTTTTCTGTTCTGTTTTTTTTTTCGTGTCTGTTTATATATTGTTTATATATATGTATGTACATAAATGGTAAAATAAATATAAGTTTATATTAATTACTGTTGAAACTACAACCATTAATGCTAAGACAATTTTCGTAATCTAAGGTGGTACAGGCCCTAAAACTGCTAAAGTTTATCTGGAAAGCTTAGTGGTAACTAATAAGCTTTTAGGTTAAACCTTAGCATGGTAAAGAAGAATTCCAGACAAAGCGCTCGAGAGCGAAACTAATACAAACTAGTCACTTGAATCACTTTCATCTGATGGAGATGCCGAAAGTAAACTTTTACTTTCGGTATGAAAAGATCGGTTTTCTTCGACAACCGCTGTATTTTATGTTACGACATTCTAAAATACTATATTACCTTGCTCAGTATATGATACAGCTATTTAAATAAATAATATTTGTTTGAGGCTTACATACACAAGTACGTGTACAACATTATTCAGTGTCTAACAAATAGAGACTTACCGTGTTGGAGGTGACACATTTTGGTAATTTATGCATCATCAAAAACTTCACGTAGCTGAAGGTAACAGATGTGACAATGATAACTGTGATTTTTGAGCCCAAATCAAGCTGTAGCCATACAACTTTTATAGTTTTTTTATTTAGTTACGTTCTAGATAAACTTGTGGTGAACCTATTACTTTTGGTGATATCCGAAAGCGTGATCTAAGGTAAATCATTAAATCACGTTATGTTGCGTGATACGTCTAAATACGTACAAATCCAGTACTACAATCCTACCCTAGCACCAAAATAGAAAACCAGCCAATATTCTATATGATATTTTTTGCAATAACTACTAATGAACAAGGAAAATTATGTGAACAACGCGGCGACAGTACGCCAGAACCAGTACTGGTTGTACGAAAGCGAAAACAATTACTTTCATCTATTCGTACTTACAAAGTGGAACTCGTAACCCAGATTATTGAATTAGAGCCTTGGATGTAAATGTTTTATGATTTGTGTACTTTGGATTGGACAACGCACATTTATTATTGATCGTAAGAAGCGCCGCGCTTGGAAAGACCCATGACGACATCAGTAACTTTCATCTTTCCTTCTTTTATCGATCTTGATTTCACGTATCAATTAACAAATTAAGAATAAAATACCATTGATCGATTTGAATTTATTATAAATTGGAAATGTATTTTCTCCGACTGTCTATAAAAACCAGATTATGACATGAATATTATAATTTTATACGTAACTCCACTTATATGTATCATATTATATGATTGAGCTATTATGTCTGAACCGTTGCAAAATAACAATTTCATAACTTATCTATCGATTAGTTTACACTCCGAGTTATATTAATAATAGGTACCTGCTCGTAACGTTATGAAATTACTAAAAACTTGTTTTCAGTTAACCGAACGTAAGTGGCCTGCGGTCAATGAACGATAACGAACGAGTTATCTTCATTACCACTTACTGAATTACTGAGAAGTCTACCAGTCTTCATAGCTTTCACAAAGATTATACAGGTCAAAAGATAGTCAATAGCTAGGTACGTCTTCATGAAATCCTGGCCTTTGATCTGGATTATCTTACCATTATTTTCAATAAGCCACTTAGACTAAAGACCATATTTTTGCGTGACGAGAAGATATGTCAGTTATTCCCTCAGAAGCCTAGAGGCTGTTAACAACATAATTATAGCGTATCTTCAAATGCATCACTTTTGAACAGGATTTTGACACTAAAGACACCCACAAATTAAAATAAGTAAAGGTCTAGAGTCACTTGTCAGTGATAAAATGACATGACAAGAATTTAAAAAGACCCCGACTTATTTACTGCTGGAAATCAGCAATCCAGATAGACAAACAGGATAACTCACTTGTAAAAGGGCCAAGGAAAGAGCAGAGATAAAAATATCACCATCAGATAGGACACATGCGCATACGCAAGTTTCCAAAACAAACTATGCTTTTAAGAAGTAAATCACAAGTGCCAAATTTAATACACGTGCACATGGGCATCCATAAAAGTAAAGATTGTTGACAAATTCGAAGAATGATTGATTTGAAGAATGGTCAAGGCGTAGTAGAATAAAATATTAACTTGTATCGTAGGTACACATATTTTAATATAGCCAATGTAAGAAAGAATATTTATGAAATACTTGTATCTGAATGGAACGATAGAAGAAGTGTGACGCAAGAAGTGTGAGTAATAAAAACTTAGTTCCAGCCTAGCACAGAGTTACCATTAAACACTTTTATTCAAACACTACCCTTTTTTTTTTTTTTTTTTCAGGATGGGAAATCATCAAATGACTCCTCCCGCTCTGGGTGGAGCGGAAGGGAGTGTCAGACTCTTACTGACTAAAACCCACCCGTGTTCCTTCCTTAGCCCTTTATGTTCCGGGCCAGCGGTAACCCTTTCGGACAATCCCGCTGACCCGGCAGGCTCCGGCCCTGACGGGCCCCTTCCATTGATGCTGACATCTCTTTGAGGCGCGCCTTGACAAACAGATAGGGACGGCAAAGGAGTATAACTTACCAGAAAGTTAACAAGAAGTTATTAAGTTGCTCATCCGAGAACGATCACACAGCACGCAAACTAAGAAAGATTACAAAGCCAGAACAGTCAAATAACTGACCGAAGAAATCAATGCAAAATTATTCTAATGGCTTTCCCAAATCGATACATGACGAATATTATTGTGTAACAACAATTGAGTGGCGGGCCCGGAGCTGAGGTCAACTGTCTGGAGGTCGCTGGGAAGAGGGTGCTTACATTACAATTATAGCTGAAGCAGGCTCCCAGACGAAAACCTACTCATAGGACAAATTGAGGGCATTTCACAATAGTCTGCTCAAAATTGTTCTCTCACTCGTTCAGATAAGATCTAAATACCTGTTGCAGTTGCTTTCATGTTGCGGATGAATTGCTTATTTCGGGAAATTGTTTTATGGAGTGAAGATTTTGGGGATTGTCGATAACTTATTAGGAACATTTTTAAGAATTCCAGTCATGGTTTCACTGAATTCAAAGCCGCTTATTGATTGTTGTGGCAACAAACGCTTGTGAGATTTCCTTTTGGTGGGAAATTTGTCATTGTCGAAATATTATTTATCTTCTAATATGTAATACATGATAGACACACACTATACTGCGGATGTTTCTGTGCTGTTGCGTTTTTATTATGTTTTTAATCGATAATTATTTCTTGCTCATTTAATTGAACAGTGACTGGATTTTAAATAACATTTTATCGCGATCACGTGGTCTCTTTTTCAATGAGATAACCAATATTTCCTAATATGTATAAAATATTTTGTATATTTTATTCATATTGGGAAATATTGGTTATCTCATTGACTTCATCATCATTTACTACGTGCCACTTATTGTCATTTAAATCATACTTACAAAGCTTTTATTTTATAGACTAGTTAAGGCTTTTATTATTAAAAATAATATTTAAACGTTAAGAACATAATCCAGTGACCCAGTTTCATTAATTTACACAAATTAGTTTCAATTTTATAAGATATTTATGCAAACTGCTTTATAGGTATCGATTACTTTATAGTTACCATACTTAAACTACTTATTTCAACATTCGATTTTACAATGTATTCGGAAACGAATTCTTTTTCGTACAGACGCCAGCACATCAAGCTACCCGAAAATGTCAAATTTTCCCAATCAACTTTGAACCTTATGCTTTAGCGATAAAGATGAAAATCTATTAAAGAAATTTGACAGATTGTAGTAGCTTGATGTGCTGGCGCGTCTGTACATTGATTTTTCCGCTTCTTGCATTAGCTCATTAATCTTTTCCTTTATGCATTGTGTGACGATAGCGCTGGATGTAAATGTAATTAACTAGTAATAACTATTACAAAATGCCCACTCTGCAAGTAGGTGTGTTTATTGCTCGATAATCATTAATTTGGTTGTGGTTCTTAAAATTTACAGCTACATGATCATGAAAGACACCTTGCTGCATCTAAAGTAGTTTGGTAATACCCAAATTACAGCTATTACCAATGAACAGAGCCACGAAGACGAAATGAGTCTGAACTCGGAAAACTATACACAATTAGTCATATTATTATATGTTTACAGCCTTGTAAATCAAATAACTTTCAATGGCTGCAGATATCTTCCCTTATCTGCCCATGTAAACAAAATTTTTGATCAAATGCTAAGTAAACAAATGGCGACACCATGCTAGGGGAGATACAAATTGATACTGAAGATTGGTAAACAACGCATATATGCCAATTTTGGAATTCAGATTACATCGCGACTTTTCATAAAACAATTGTAGCCAATGGTTTGTACAAACACCGAAAGAGTGTTGTGACGTGGTGCAAGAGGGTCCCCTAAATTTAAACCAAAAGTACCTGCGAGTGCCACACGTGGAGCGATCCCTGCCACTGATATGTTAATTTTATTACACCAGCTTAAAAAAGATCTCAACCGGTTTTCGGTTTCGAAAAGGAACGTAAGTGACATAAAAATTACGACCTTCGCGTACATGAAGCTTGTTCCTAAATTAAAAGGCGTAGATACAACAAAAACGTTAAACGAGCAAATAGATCAAGATGATGACTATTTAGTTTTCAAACGAAACATTTCCATGATTGTTGTAACAAAATTCACAAACATAAAACTGGTTTAGCATACAAAATAAAATTGGCAATATAACACTTACGATACTTTTCGGCGATATGCAGGTCCTTAGCACACACTGGTTGCACGTCTAATTTCGCGAATATGAGCTAATGTAAACCGAATAGTGTATAATAGCTCCAGTTTTTTCTGCGACGACTTCGGAACCGGTAGTGTGTCCTCGGGGCCTCAACACTTGGGGGGCATCACTTATCAATGGTTAGTGAGGAGGTTATTAACGATAGTGTTGTAGCGTCGTGAGCGTCGCGTCCCGCGTGCTGACCGGCTGCGAGTGCCGGCGCTCAGGCGTCGCTCTTGTAAACAAAACGTAATGGTGGGGGCCCCGCCGAAAAGCCTGGCCGAATAAACACCGCTCACTTACGTCACTCTATTCTGCTCCTCCGGTGAGCGTTTGATGCATGCCGAGTTCCGACAACTGATTGCTCTTGAAAGTTTTCCCGGACACCGGCATTTCTACCTTCACCAACATTTGGCCCAAACATTTTCCATTTTCGCTGTCGATATATGTAGATGAACTTTTTTATGTAAATTACTCGTGATGTTCTAAAAATAGAACTCTTTTATTGACAAGTCATAGATATTCGACGGTTATTGGCGTTTCTTCAACACTATTTCATGTGTTGTAATTCGTCACAGATTGTATGCGTATTAAAATCAGGAAGCTTTTAAAATCAGAATTTGATACACTTGTGCATTATACGGTAATTGGCCGCACCCGACTGTATGATGGGTAAGTTAAAAGTAGAATGAGTCGTCAAAATGTTAGGCCTCATTCACGCGTCTATTAAACGAACCTTCAAGTAAAAAAAGAGTATAAAGTAGACCGCTGTTCATGCCAGACAGTTCGATATCAATTAATTTAAGCGTTAAGCTCGAAATAGCAGGATCGGCAAAAAAGAAATTAATCAAGTAATTCCAGGCTGTACTTCGAGTTTATAAGACCATATTTATAACCGGTAGCTGATCCTAATTTTAAAGGCTATTCCACACGCAATACTAATATAAAAATACCTTTTATTTCACACGATAACCGGCTGTAAATAGAATTAAAGGTGCTAGAGTCGGCCTGCACTAAAGTTATGGCAATGTAACCGGAGCTTACAGACTGCAGAGCTGCTAGTAAACCACTTTTTGCCATGTATCTTACTTTAGTCCTAGATATAAGATATTTAGGTACCTGTTTTATTCACTTGTGTATTTAGTATTAGGTTTTCCCTTATGTTTGTTAGTGGAAGTTGCTTTATTTTTGTACTGACAGCTTGATAAGAGGAGAAAAGTGTTGTGCCTGATAATTCTATCACTCATCATTACAGGACGGGTTTATATTAAGCAAACAGATCACTATCACTTGCTTCAATGCTGAAAAGCACTGCAAGCAAGCAATTGATAAAATAATTCGCGGACATACAATACGCTAGGGCTCTACATTTAGGCGTTTATTAATAAACGATGATTCAAGTAAAGTGACATTTAAACGTCAAAAATGTATGGTTCGACAGTCGCTAATCACTACTTTAAGCAACTTTATGAATAACGGTGATAGTTCCCATACCGCAGCAGGAGCCTCACATTAGGCTTATTTTAAGACACGAATCAGAACGAAAATTCACTATAAGAGAAAAATAAGTTTTTTCACTTAAATCGTATACCTACATATTTAATGTTGCACTCCTTAACATTTAAGAGCGGGAGAAATCAATATAACATGAACGTTGAATTTTAAAATGTATCCCATGAAATTCATGTTCATGCAATCAGGTAGTTCTGTTAGTAAAATAACTGGTAATATGACGCACTCTGTGTCCACTGTAAATATTAATGTGGAATATAAAGCAGGTGATATAGTTACAGGAACAGTTACCTATATCAAGATCTCGTCACTCTGTCACATGTCTTATAAGCATCATCATCATCCTCATGCCAAAATATTTGGGGTCGGCGCAGGACATCTTTCAGTAAATTCTTCTTCGAATAACCGTGGAGTTTCTAGCCGGCTCTTCTCCATAAGAAACGACCAATTGGAACTGTTCACCTAGCGTCTGACGTTTCTTAAGTGCCCATGTAATTAGGTGTCCAGTTCTAAAAACTTACTAACTTAACTTACTAAGTTTTTAGAACTGGCCACTTGTAAACGATATAATAAAAAAATAAGTTAAAATTTTGAAAATGGAACTCTTTGCCAATATTATTGTGTATGTATTTTATTAATTTGTTATTTGTTTACGATTAGACGGCAAATTGAAAATTTTTGTGGTACGTCAGCATGAATTTAACGCGAGAAAATTTTCGTACAATGATTTTTTATGACTTTCGATACTGAGACGACTGAAGATAACATCAGTATTGTGCGGCGTATGATAGAGACTGACAAAAGAGTGACTTATCAGCAGATTCGGACAAGCTTAGGCATCGGTATGAGTCAACTGCACAAAATCCTCCATGAACATTTAGCGGCCAGGAAGCTTTGTGCCCGGTGGATACCTCATAATTTGACAGAGGCCCAAAGACTCCGTCGTGTTGATTGGTGTCGTGAAATGGTTCAAAGATTTAACGGAGGTGACTCAAATGCTGTGTTCGACATACTTACGGGTGACGAAAGCTGGATTCATTGTTACGATCCCGAAACTAAGATACTGTCTGAGCGTTTGCTTCCGAAGAGTTGCCAACTAAAGTGAAGATAGGTCGAAGCGTGGGAAAAAAGATAGTGGCCTCGTTCTTCGGAAGGACAGGTCCTTACGCAACAATTGTTTTAGAGGATCGAAAAACAGTTACTGCAGAGTGGTACACTAACAGTTGTTTGCCACTTGTCTTGGAAAAAGTTCGGGAGAAACAACCTCGTAGTAGGATCCTCCTTTACCACGACAACGCCTCGTCGCACACCGCCAAGCAAACAATCGACTACTTGGCGACGTCAGACGTGGAATTACTGGGTCTCCCGCCCTATAGCCCCGACCTCGCACCTTGCGATTTTTTTTTATTTCCGAAAATAAAAGTAAAACTTCGAGGAAAACGTTTTATGGACGCCGAGGTAGCAGTGGCTGCGTTTCAAAATGCCGTAGAAGAGACCCCTAAGGACGAGTGGGCAAAGTGCTTTTCTCAGTGGCTCCATCGGATACAGCGATGTATTGATGTAAATGGACACTATTTTGAAAAGATATAATAAAACTAATAACTTGCTAGTTTGTTCAGTTTTTGATTTTCTAAGAACTTTCAGTGTCACCCTCATATAACCATACTAAGTAATATTACGAGTATAAATGCGAAAGTGTGTCTGTCTGTCTGTTACCTCTTCACGCTTAAACCGCTGAACCGATTAAGATGAAATTTGGTATAGAAATAGTTTGAGTCCCAAGACCTTTCCTTTTCTTTTTTGTGTTTTACATAGGATATTTTATATCCTGATATTCCCACGGAATCGACACTTATGCGGGTGAAACCGCGTGGCGCTGCATCTCCACGTTGGCCGTCATCTCCGTAGTTCTCCTCTCTAGTCTTATCATCTTATAAATCTTTGGTAGCAGCATCGTATAGCGCCGTGTCTTTGGACATCAACAAACAGTCTGTTTTACCAGCTAAATGTGCACGCGGAAATGTCCTTTGGCAAAAATCTTATGCAAGCAGGGCCGTAACTTGTCAAGTGCAGCGAATCCGGGCCCGGTATCAAAAGAGAAAAGGTGTAAAGCAGGAGAGCAGGGGGCCTAAAAAGGCCACTTTGGCAGAATCTTATAAGGATAACATTATGAATTATAACGGACAGTTAACTGTTAAGTTAATCGAATAATGTTCAAAGTTGATTGGGATAATTTTACAGTTTCGGATAGCTTGATGTGCTGGCGTCTGTACTTAAACCGTGGGTACATAATAAATACATAAACTTCAAATTTATTTTATTTTAAAATTTATTTGCTGCTTGTTTTAGCAGAATCTTCATGTAATTAATTTATAATTATTTATTTTGAATTAATATGACTCCGTAATACACATTTACGTCGTATTTACTAAACAACCGAAAGATAAATTATTAAAAAAAATTAGGTCCGTCTGTTTGCTCCGGCTAATCTCTGAAACGGCTGGACCGATTTGACGGGACTTTCACTGGCAGATAGCTGACGTTACAACTTACTTTTATTTTAGAAAAAGAATTAGGGTTCCGCGCAAAAACAATAAGACCAATAAAATACAATTTAGCCATAAAGTAGCTTATTTGTTTATTTCAAAATATTTGATAAATTTGGTAATGCTCGTCTAGTGGCAACCTCTGAAGGCCAATTCTCGTAATTTAAAACGTTCAAAATCTGGTCGCAATCTCATCTCAGCGACAAACAAATGTCAAAACCTTGTCAAAATGTAGGGATATTAGGGGTATTTTTGACAGATTCGAGACTGAGATCAGACTGTGAATTATCTTAAAATTAAGAGAATTGCCCCCTAATCTTTTAATATGTCCTATCTGCGGATAATGCAGTGGACTGCAACATTACTACCTAATATGCTGTAGTAGTTTAATATCCCTTAAAAATAAATGTTTTCTGACATGCACGCGAACGAAGTCGCAGACACACCTAGAAATTCTATAAATCTTCACAAAAACATCACATAAATCAATTAAGCTCAATTATAATTAGGAGGCACCTATTTAGTGGAACTGAATAATTAACAATGATGACTGGTTCGTGAGCTGTCTAACTCGATTTTTTAGAATCGCGAAGTGCTGAGCGGGTTAAACGATAACCAACCAATTAGTAGCAATTTTCAAACAAGATACAAACACGCTGTCTACATTGTATATTTTTAGAAACAAATATTATTTTTATTGAGCATGAAATAGCACCACAAACCACCACAAGGACACGATAGACCACAAAATAATAGCTTTTAAAAAAAATCCAATCGCTCAACTATTGTTTTAGCTAGAACTCCGCTTATACCGAAACTGGGATAGCAGTCATAGTTCCTTGTTAATATCAATTATGTACATTCGTACAAATTCCTGTCCATTTGACGCAATACCCACCGACCTACATCAACACTTGTTAGCTAGCCACAGAACTAGGTAATTAAGATCAATATCTTTTATATTTCGTTTAGCAACGATTCTAAATACTCATGTACTTATTTAAACTTACACATGTTACTGCCAATTGTTTGACCTTGCGACATTCAA
Organism: Luperina nickerlii; assembly: GCA_963855955.1. Lineage (NCBI taxonomy): Eukaryota > Metazoa > Arthropoda > Insecta > Lepidoptera > Noctuidae > Luperina > Luperina nickerlii. The sequence continues at coordinate 4,162,154 of OY979663.1, forward strand.
TAAAATCTGAACATAACAAATGGAGTGTTCCGAAGAAAAACAAATGAATCCGTTTTGGTTACATGGATCCACGGGTCCGTTAATGTGGTAGGTATACATGTCGCAGCCAACTGGTTAAATTAGGTAGCCGTTTAGTTAACCGCCTGGCCTTTGGAAGTAGTACCTACTCGCCTCGCTCCGCTCTCTTAGCTCGCACGCGGTTGATCACAGTTCTAACCTAACCCATTTGGTCGGAGTGCCCTGGCTTAGTTACTACGTTACCGACTTCCAACCTAAACTATAATTGAACTAGTGAAATTCGTACTTTCCTCTAAAAATTTCGAAAATGTATGTTTATGAGGTTTAGATAAATAAGTATTCGGGCCAATTTTTAAGTTTATAAATCATAGGGATCTGATTTTCAAATAAACTGTATCCCCCGCTTTTCACCCCCACAGGGGTAGAATGATATCCCATCCTGAAAAAAAAAGGGCTAGAATTTTGAAGAATCGTTTGGAATGTGTTCATAACTTGACTCAAAGACCCATACCCATTTTCGAGTTAATGGAAGCAAGCAGTAAAATGCACCTCTTAAACTTTATTACCCTTTTCCACCTTGGTAGCAGTCGATTTTTGAAAAACCCTAAAACACACAATTTTTAACAGACTTCAAATAAAGGAGTAGATTCTCAGTTCGTCGGAATCTTTTTGTTTATGTATGTTCCCAATTACTCGAAGACGGCTACACCGATTTGAAAAAATATTTTTTTGTTTGATGGGTATATTTTCCAGGTGGTCCCATTTTCATCAGGTCAGATTCTGATGATGGGATCCTGGAGAAATCGAAGGAACTCTTAAAAATATTATGGGCACACCTATAGCGATTTGGGTATTTGTTATAGTATTTACTCGTGCATTTGCTGTCGTAAAGCACTATTTGGTGAAGTGGAACTGATGATGAAGACCACAGATGGCCACTGGAACTACTCAATAATATCTAAGTATTTCACGGGTTGCGATTCGATTACTTTAATATGGTTGCTAAGCAATTTATGCTCGTCACAATGCGAATGGTGAAATGGAGCTGATGGTGAAATACCAGAACTCCTCAACAATTAATGTCCCTGCATCGGGAATAGCAAGATTTTGGTAAAGGCGATGAGCAAGTTGACATTAGGCTATTGTAACTTAGATAAATTATAAACAGACCCACTAAAAAGCGAGAAATAAAAACTTTTTAACAAAAAAAAACCGACTTCCAAAAAAAACACTACAAAGTGAAAAATAACTAATTTCGGAAGTCGGTGGCAAAAAACTAAAATACAGATCCAAAGACACCTACTTCTGAAATTAAAGTTATTTTTCACTTTGTAGTGTTTTTTTGGAAGTGTATAAAGTTTTTAAACCGAATAAATAAGATTTTCCATATAAACTGTATCCCCTCTTTTTATCCCCATAGAGATGAAATTTTGAAAAATCGTCTGGGAAGTTTCTATGATTTTTTTTTGGCGATGGGAAATTATCAAATGACCCGTCCCGCTCTGGGTGGAGCGAAAGGGAGTGTCAGACTCTTACTGACTAAAACCCAACCTTCCTTAGCCCTTTATGTTCTGAGCCAGGTAATCCTTTCGGACAATGCCGCTGATGTTTCTATGACTTGACTTAAGGATTATTTATACCAATTTTCCAGTTAATCAAGCCACGTAATAAAATACTCCCCTGTGAAATTGACTACCCCTCTTCACCCGGTTAGGGGTAGATTATCGAAAAATCCTGATACGTTATTCTTTATTTTTGGTCATAAGTATAAATACTGAGTTTCGAGTTAATCGAACTGCGCGTTAAAATTCTTCCTTACAAATTTTGACACCCCCAATCTTCCTATAACCCCCTATAGGGGGATTGGGGGTGTCAAGTTTAGAAAAACAAAAAATGACAAACTTCACAATTTACTTAGATAGTATTCTTGCCAAGTTTTCAGTTTATTTTTATTTAATCTGTATCCCCGCTTTTCACCCTTTTAGGGGTGGAATTTTGAAAAATCGTAAGATGTGTTCATAACTTGACTCAAATATTATTTATACCAATTTTCGAACTAATCAAGCCACGCAGTAAAATCCTCCTCTGTAAAATTAACTACCCTTTTTGCAGTTAGGGGTAATCTTTCGAAAAACCCTGATAGGTACACGTTATTCTTAATTTTTAGTTTTAAGTATACATACTCAGTTTCGAGTTAATCGGACAGCGCGTTAAAATTCTTCCATACAAATTTTGACTCCCTTTAGAGGGTAATTTTTCATACAAACAAAATCTCTCCTTTTCACCTCCTTAAAGGTTGAATTTCCAAAAACCCATTAGTGAAAAAAAGAAAAATTTCCTAAAACCTACTCTTCACAAAGAACACACCCTCCAAAATTCATGTCTCTAGGACTAGAGGTTTAGGCTATGCGTTGATATCTCAGTCAGGTCATTGAATTTTATATAATATTATATATTTTCCACCCCGTTGAAATTCTAACAACACCGTTGCGTTACCTTCCAACCTTCCTAGATAATAAATTTAGTGATTATTACTTCGAAAATTAGGGACTTTCCATAGACAACTTCATCCCTTTTTAACCCTTCGGGGGTAGAATTGTCAAAAATCTGAGACCCGTATAAATTAATTTTCAATCTTCAGCCTAAACACCAAAATTTGAATATCCTAACTTCAAAACTGACGGATTTTCATATAAACTTCCATCCCCTATTTCACCCCTTTAGGGGTAGAATTCCCAAAAATCCTTTCTAAGTGGATACTTACTCTTCACAAAGAACACACCCTCCAAGTTTCATGTCTCTAGGACCAGCGAATTGGGCTGTGTATTGATATATCAACAGTCAGTCAGTCATTTTACCATTTTATATATATAGATAATATATAGGAATAGAAGATATCGTTCAGGCTAATTTAACCAGATGGCTGCGACATACATACAACATATCTACCCCCTGTGAGCCTTACATCTGCCCTTGAACAACCCCTGAGCTGAAAGCTGGACCTCAAGTCTGGTAATACATACATCATAAACTCACGCCTTCTTCCCATGCAGGCAGTAACTACAGAACGCCACCTCTGATAATGATAATGTTTCATATTGTTAATATCTGACTTCACTATGGACGTCATATTTCACAGTGTTCCGTCGTAGAAATGTTTAGACGCTGCTACTCTTTCAGGACACTGAATCAGTGAGAGTTGCTGCCTATGAAATGAATAGTCACTCTTTTTATGTTTCCGTACCTCAAAAGGAAAAAACGGAAGCCTTAGGTGCAGCGCAGATGGCAGACTTTTTGTGCGATCGAGTCTGCGGCGCACAAAAAGTCTGCATGGCGCGCAAAAAGTCTGTCGCGGATTTTTCACAGGCTCAACGCACACGACGCACATCTTCGATCATTCTGTTGGTTTCTTTTTAAATGTCTATCATGATTTATTCTGCTTTAGAAGTATCATAAATTGCTGGTCTGTTATGTATTTCTTGAATAAACATCGTTACATCGACCTCTGGCGCCATGATAATAGATCACGTGCGTTACGTCCACCCCTAGCAAATGCAGATTGCCGACTAAAGTGTGCGTCGTCTGCGTTAGCGCGCGTTGAAGCAAACGTTCTATTTTTTTCACAGACTTTTTGTGCGGAGCGGCGCGGCCCGGCGCGGTGCGGTCTGCCCGAATTACACGGATTTTTTGTGCGCCGGACTTTTTGCGCGTCGTGTGCGTTACAGCATATAATTGCATAGGTTCTATTTTCACAGACTAAAAAATCCGTCACGGATAGTCTGTCGTCTGCGCTGCAACTTATGGTGCAGCGCAGACGGCACACTTTTTGTGCGATCGAGTCTGCGGCGCACAAGAAGTCTGCATGGCTCGCAAAAAGTCTGTCGCGGATTTTTCACAGGCTCAACGCACACGACGCACATCTTCGATCATTCTGTTGGTTTCTTTTTAAATGTCTATCATGATTTATTCTGCTTTAGAAGTATCATAAATTGCTGGTCTGTTATGTATTTCTTGAATAAACATCGTTACATCGACCTCTGGCGCCATGATAATAGATCACGTGCGTTACGTCCACCCCTAGCAAATGCAGATTGCCGACTAAAGTGTGCGTCGTCTGCGTTAGCGCGCGTTGAAGCAAACGTTCTATTTTTTTCACAGACTTTTTGTGCGGAGCGGCGCGGCCCGGCGCGGTGCGGTCTGCCCGAATTACACGGATTTTTTGTGCGCCGGACTTTTTGCGCGTCGTGTGCGTTACAGCATATAATTGCATAGGTTCTATTTTCACAGAATAAAAAATCCGTCACGGATAGTCTGTCGTCTGCGCTGCAACTTATGGTGCAGCGCAGACGGCACACTTTTTGTGCGATCGAGTCTGCGGCGCACAAGAAGTCTGCATGGCTCGCAAAAAGTCTGTCGCAGATTTTTCACAGACTCAACGCACACGACGCACATCTTCGATCATTCTGTTGGTTTCTTTTTAAATGTCTATCATGATTTATTTTGCTTTAGAAGTACTTATCATAAATTGCTGGTCTGTTATGTATTTCTTGAATAAACATCGTTACATCGACCTCTGGCGCCATGATAATAGATCACGTGCGTTACGTCCACCCCTAGCAAATGCAGATTGCCGACTAAAGTGTGCGCCGTCTGCGTTAGGGCGCGTTGAAGCAAACGTTCAATTTTTTTCACACACTTTTTGTGCGTGTGCGCGCGGATAGTCTGTCGTCTGCGCTGCACCTATAGGATCACTATGTTGTCCATCCGTCCGTCCGTCTGTCTGTCAAGACCCTTTATCTCGGAAACGCGTGAAGGTATCGTCGAGTTGAAATTAAAACCATACTCAGCTCTACAGTCCCTTGAAGCTGTAAAAAGTCAAACACCTAAGTTAACGAAAAAAAAAATGGTCGTTTATGCCGCAAAAAACGTATATTCGACACTCTCAAGAGAATCAAAATTTATAAAGTACTTCCCGTTGACCTAGAATCATACTAAAATTTGGCAAGAAGCAAGATCATGTAGCACAAGTAGGTAAAGGAAAAAAACCGAAATCCGTAAATTTGTAGGGACATTTAAAAAAACCCCGTGATAAACTATATACCTACAAAGTACGGAACCCTCTCGGTGCGCGAGTCCGACTCGCACTTGACCGGTTTTTTATTTATAACTTCACACATAAAAGTAACTTAGGTTTGAACTAATAATTCGCACGACTCGACGATCGATTTTCACAAAATAGATCAGAAATAATCGGGAACATGCAAATGATTATGGAGAATGACTTTACAGTTACAGGTCGTAGAAAAACCTTGAGTTTCATAAAAACAGGATACGAACTGGTTAATCTAGTATTCTAGCTCACGATTAATATTAAAACGGTACTCGTTGCGTATCTATATACATTTCTATTCAGTTTTTCCCGTTCGTTTTTCATAAGAAACCCATTTCCAAGGACGATAAGTTTCTTCTTTTCGTTACACGATATAAATATGGTCTTTCAACCCGTGTTCGCGTGGGTTTCCTGTATTTAGCTTTTTAATCCCGCATATTGTTGTTAAACATTAAAGAAAAGTTTCGGCAATATGACGAAAACTGCAATTTAATTAAACAATCCTTGCTTTGAACTTAATTTATATTTGTACGTACTGAATGTACTCTCAAATCATTAAAGGAACTAGGTGACTAGAACTATTCTTATCTTTCTATTGGGAAAGTTAAAAAATAATGGTATCTCATTCAAAACGAATCAAAGAAACAATATTGGGTATTTTATCAACGACAACGTAATATTTCATAATACTATGAAGTATTATCATCGTCTTCAGGTGTTTTTGATCACATTCCCATTCCTACATAGATAAAACACGTGTAGATAACCTGCCTAAGTACCTACCCATATTTTGTAAGGTAACGGTTATATTGATTTAAATGATGTTTTATTCATATTTTAGGGGAACGTGTGCTGTATTTGAATTTTGATAGATCAACATGACACGTGCAGCTCTCAACGGCACTAACCACGTTTTTGCTAAACATAGGTATCCTCAATACATAAATAATGTCAATATATACCTGCGTAGATAATAAAATGATATGGTGGAGAAAGGATCAGTAAAGAACATTGAATTTCAATTCCATTAAAAAGCAAACCCTCTAACAGCAGACTTACTTAAAAGAATATACATAAAATTTACATTAATTTAACATTTATATGTCTTAATTTAGTTAACCTCCGCATACTAAATCACAAACTCTTGTTCATCTTAGTTAATGGTTAAACCCAAAGGAATATTATTTTATTGGACTTCTCACGTAGGTAATGTATCTAGTCCAAAAAAGATTTATTGTCCAAAACAAAATATCTTCTAAATTGTTCAGCGAGGGTTATCAAGGAGGCAAACTGATAAAACAAAAAACTCACAACTTACGAATGTTAAGCGTAGTTCCAATTCCAATAATAGCACCAGGGTCCTCAGTCAAGATAACACAATATTGGAACCCAAGAATGTGTTAGTAGCAGATAGTTTAATACAAAAACATGCTGATAGGCTAATCATTTCACCAAGGTTTGAGCAGTCATCAACTAACATGAGACAAGGGTCGAAAGAAGGAACAACATTTATGATCCCATCCCATCCAAACTGCGCAGCAAATATACATTTTATGTATCTTGAAAATTGATAGGAAGACAAGAAAGCCGCCAGTCCGCCACATTCCATTCTGATATGCCCAAAACGCTTCAAACAATCTGATCAACATAGATCTAGGAACAACGATTAAAGATAATACTACAAAATTATTGGCCTATCAACGTTTGACACTAATGACTGACTAACCAAACAATAGTTTAATCACACTAATATTATAAAGGTGAAAGTTTGTGAGTGTGTGTGTGTTTATATGTTTGTTACTTCTTCACGCTCAAACGGCTGGATCAATTTTGATAAAAAAATATGGAGGTAGCTGACACCCTGGATTAACATATAGGCTACTTTTTATCCCGATATTGCCACGGGATCAACATTCATGCGGGTGAAACCGCGGGGCACAGCTAGTTATAGATAAAACAAGAGATAGGCGGAGCATAACATTTAGATTTATACAAAGACCTTTAACAGATCGCATTTTCCTCAATTCGCAATCTTAGAACAACAAATTCATTAGGCGGTCTTCTCAGAACCGAGCAAGTTGGTACAGCATTTAAAATATATCGTGTCATTGACACAGCTTTTAAATGTGACTTTGTCAACTGTTTCGAAAATAAAATTTAAGATGTTTAGAGAGATCTACATTAGAATTTTGTTACGACAGCCTTAAAGTCGACCGAATAGTTTGCAGATAAAAGGACCAAGCATTACTTAAACTATTTAGATCATAAATGTCGCCTTTGTTGTGTTGTTGACGTTGTTGTCAGGGTTCGAATATTTTGTACCTGAAAATTAAAACGCCAGAAAAATAACGGTTTTCTGTGAAACAACACCCTCAACATTTTTTTACTACTACAACGAGAGTATACAATTAACCCAATTAGTCCACCTTGTGGGAGGCCATCCAACGCTTCGTCTTCCGGTACGCGATTGCCACTCCAAACCTTTCGGCCCCATCGGCCATCTGTTCTACGAGCAATGTGCCCTGCCCACAGCCACTTAAGTTTGGAAAATCTTCGGGTTATGTCAGTTTTACCTTGGTTCTCCTGCGGATCTGTTCATTTCTGATTTGATCACGTAGTCAGGGAAACTCCAAGCATAGACCTCTCCATTGCCCTTTGGGTGACGTTCAGCCTTCTAATGAGGCCCATTGTGAGCGATCACGTTTCAGTTCCATAGGTCATCACTGGCAACACACACTGGTCACAGAGACGAGAAGATATTGCGTAGCTTCCCGGACGCTCCCCAGCCGAGTCGGATTCGACGATTGACCTCTTTCTCGAAGTTGGACCTACTTAACTGGACAAACCAAATATACTCGTCCACAACTTGGAGTGTAGCGTCTCCAATCTTTATGAGAGTGGGTGTTACATGGGCACTTGACATGACGTTCGTTTTAACCATGTTCATTTTCTTACATTATTTATCCTTTTTCCTTAAATATAATACATATGTTTCAATTAAAGGTAATAAGATTGTTAAGTTGTTAACGCGTTCCTACTATAAGTTGGCACAGTCCGCAGTTGTTTGATCTCTATTTTTAAGTAACCTCACAGCTGAACACTATCTCTTAAGATACAGGTTATCCTAGTTTGATAGGGCTCACAATATCTGTATACAAACTACTGCAGCGTTGATTAGCTTCATGTTAAACAGTGTATACTAATGTATATATTTTTTGTGACAATAAACTATTTTATTATTATTTTAAGACTATTTTAAGAGGTCTTGGTACCGAAAGAGTGGTCTTTCGGAAGCTCTACTGAGGTCATCGAGCATTGTACTGTAGAGACTATCTGTGTAGCTCTACCTTTAGTAGTACAGGTGGTTATAATTGCCGGTGTGTTCCATTCGAACTTTCAAGCAAGTGTCAAATATTCTAATATGGTTTTATTGTTTAGATAGGAAGTGCTAGAAATAACGTGATAATGTAAAGTCGTAAATATATTTTATTCAAGTCGAAACCTTTTTCAATTATAACGTAAAGCTCCCATCGGCACCCCCGACAGTTCTGAGGTCCTCCATAGTCTCAGCCGTGACTACTACATCGTCGTCAACCCGAAGGTGCTCACCTTCGGGTTGACACGTCACTCGACGTACTCGACATTGATGTTGATGCCTACCCCTTTCCAGTCTAGAACCTTGAAAACCTACTCCAATGCAGCGGTGAACAGTTTCGGAGAGACAGCGTCGCCCTGTCTCACAACTCGCTGCAGAATGATAGGTTTGAGGTCCGATCCTGGAGTCGGACTGACGTAGGTAGTAGTGTTTTCATACAACCAATTCAGCACCTCGGTTTACAGATAGCGAATCTGGCACCGTTGTTACAGTACCTACATCCCAAGTCTCGATCGAATCGATGTGTTTCTCGTAGTCCACAAACGCTAAGCAGATAGAGGCAGGTCATACTCTTCGGTCTTCTATACAAACTGCCTAAACCCTTTACGGAAACCAGCTTGATCGGAAGGCTGGTAGTCGTCAACCTGCGCAAAAGACGGTTCGTGACGACTCTTAAAAACAGCTTGTAGACGTGGCTCAGAAGTGAGATGGACCTATGATTCTTAAGCAGTGTATTGTCGCCCTTTTTAAGGCCTGTGGCGTTTTATCCTTGAGATTGACGGAATCAAACCACTTCTGGATGGCCCTAAGAACAGGTCTTCTACCGGCCTAGCGCCCTAGCGTGCTATTGTATAATAATAACATTTCCCTCAATTTTTTGTAGTTTTCAATACCTATTATATCATACCTAACGCTCAAGTCGTTTTCTACCATGGACAATCTGTCTGTGTCTTAAACGAATGTCCAAAATATTGTTAGCAAAAATATGATTTAGGGTACCTAAGTACTTTCAAACTGAGATACTACTACTAACCCCCACTTACTACAAACCCTCACTTACTCGTTGTAACATTAAAAAAAAATCAGGTTTTTCCCCATATGAAAACAATATTCTATTTTACTGGCTTTCATTTTTCGGTACCTACAAAATGAATGATGACGTCTCGCAGTCCTCAGAAGGGTTCTTCTTGTTTGTATAAATCTTGAACGCTATAGACAGGAGGAACACAGCTCAAAAAAAACATTTGGGAGATAAATATGCGTAGCGGATTATACCTGTTATTATTGTTATATAGTTACTACCATAACTACCATTGATCTAGGGAGCGGTATTAATGAAGTTATAGAGTTCCATAATTATACAATGTGGCAAAATTTACCCGTAGCAGAATTTAATAAATCGAATATATTATTCTAGAAGCAATCGAACATACCCAACTTAGGAGAAATCACATAACAATATACTAAATAGTAACAAATGCAACGTCCGTCAAATGATTTACAGTCTGCGGGCTCCAAACTTGATTGAGATAAATTGACATTATACAAATTGTAAATGACGAATTGATCACCCTTCGTGAGAGATTGCCTTTGTATTCAATCGGCCATATTGTCGCTGATTGGTAGAAGTGGTTCTTACCAACAAACAACCTGTACCTATGTCAGCGAGGGCAATGTCAAAGGAAGGAGCGACCAATCAACATGCAACGACTTCGTGATACTTGGTTATTTAAATATAAATTTATAATAGCCAAAACGTCTGCGTTGCCTGGCGGATTATAAGGAGTTGCACTGCAGCTTCGATTATAATCAAAGCATTCACCTCCAATTTGTCGATAAAAACGCTGCCGCTGGAAGTCTGATGTCAGATATAGGGTCAATCATTTTGCCACTTTTCAGGAAAAATCCTTGGTACACTTATACATAAACTGGATGTGGTAGCCACTTGCAAAAAGCAATAACATTAGAGATGATGACAATGTTTTTTTTTATTTTAAACTCTAACAAATATTTATTAATATTACAAAAAATAAAAAAATTATGTTATGATATGTATGTAAATTAAGTTATGTCTCAAAATAGCTTTTAGACAAACAGAGTGGCGTCACGACTCACGTGATGACGTGACTATGTTAGTTCAAACTAGGGCCGTCCGTACCTTGTCCGTACCGCGCGACAAGGACAGGAATAATCCCCCCCAAGCTTTACCATATTTCCATTGATTTTACCGATTTTTTCGATTATCGCATTTAACTATGCCTTCTTTGAAACTTCATTATAAATGTTCGAACATTTCTAATATTAGTCATCATCCCTATTGAACGTGATATCTGCGTGTCACTGATTAAAGACGCACTAAATAGGATACACCTATTATCACACTCACTTTTACACCCTGTGCGTGTATCTAAACTTTTAAATGTCTATAATGGGCGTAAGGTGAAAAATGTATTCATTGTGATTACTTTTTTGTTATACAATAGTTCTTGTAGTATCTAACGAAACGGTCAAGCCTCATATTTTAACTGAGATCTGATAACTTTTTGACAGTGCGAGCCATAATGTGGTATCGTTTTGGTAACATTTTACTTGAAAATGTTTTTGGTCGGATCTAAACTACCCTAAAGGGAGATTGGGGGTCCAATTAACTCGAAATTCGGTATATAATAAATAATATCCGGGTTTTTCGAAAATCTACCCCTAACGGGGTAGTCAATTTCATAGAGGAGTATTATATTGCGTGGCTTGATTAACTGGAAAATTGGTATAATCTTAAAGTTATGGAAACATCCATAACGATCTTACAAAATTTTACCCCTATGGGAATAAAAAAGGGAATACAGTTAATATTTAAAATCTTATTCATTTGGTTAATAAACTTGACATGAATACTTACCTAAGAATTTTAACGTGCGTGCGCGTGCGGTCCGATTAACTCGGAAGTCGGTGTCGTTGATTCCTCATTTTTGTTTTTTGACACCGATTTCCGAAATTAAAGTTATTTATCACTTTGTTGTTTTTTTTAGTCGGTTGTTTTCTTTTGTATTTTTTTTTTTATTATTCACTTTTTTGTTGTACCCACCCCACAAAAATTCAATTAACACTAGTGCATTGAAGAATTGAAGACACCGACTAGACGAATCATCAAAATTCGCATAGAAATGCCGGAGATGCAGTACATTTATGCATATTGCATATAACTTCGTACATAAGACTAATTAGGGACCTAATTTATTATATACTTAAACCTTCCTGAAAGTATGTAGATCACATTAAGGCTCCTTCAAACAGGCGCGACACGCGATAAAATCACGCGCGACACAAAGGTACCGCAAATCGCGCAACAAGCGGTGTCTTTGTGTCGCGCTTGATTTTATCGCGTGTCGCGCCTGTTTGTAGGAGCCTTTAATGAAAAAATTATCAAAATTGCTTCATTAGTTTTTGAGAAAATCGCGGACATACAAGCATACATTCATACGGGTCGAACACAGAACCTCATTTTTCTAAGTCGGTTAAAAACAAGCTCTGTCGTAGTGAAAAGGGACGACACAGTTTATTTGAAAAATCTTATTCCTTTGAACGCAAAAATTGGACCGAACTATGGTTTATCTAAATATAATAAGTTAGAGATCGTAAACATATTTACACTATTTCATATTTTTTTTCGAGGAAAGTACGAAATACACGCGGACGAAGTCGCGGGCAAAATACTAGTAGTAGTACTATTATATTTATCAATAGGACCGGAAACTGGATTTTAAATTTTTACAAACTTCATACGTCCGACATCCTTTTTTGTCTCGTTCTCGTAGAGATGAGACAAAAGGATGATTGATTGACATAAAAAATATACTACTCACTTATTAAAAAAAAGGCACCGCAAGTCGCGCAACGAGCGGTGCCTTTGTGTCGCGCGCGATTCGCATCGCGCGTCGCTCCTCTTTGCAGGAGGCTTAACACTTTGCCCGGCCCGGGAATCGAACCCAGGACCCCAGGCCAAAATAAAAAAACAAAAAGGTCTAAATACGCGGCATAAATGGAACATAAACGCCCGTAAGACTTGTTGTTTCACTGCTTCAAGGGATTCCAGCCCTAAGTATGATATTAATGATATTAATTTCAACTTGACAACTCCACGCGTTCCTGAGAAAAAGGGTCTTGACAGACGAACAGACAGACGGACAACGAAGTGATCTTACAAGGGATCCGTTTTTTCTTTTGAGGTACGGAACCCTGAAAACAATTTACTTAGTGTACTTTTATTATATTGTAACAATCGTGTTTTTCGGCTAGAATTTTCAAAATGCTGTTAAGCTAGCTCGCGTTCTACTTAATAAAGATGCGGTCTTTTTTTTTCTTATTAAACAATGTCGTAGGTCTCTATACCCCATTCGCAATAAGATTAGACATTGAAATAAATCTTTTTTACAGTCCGTTTAACCGATTTTGACTTCTATTGCGTTGGTGGCATGACAAATGGCAGCTGCAATAAACAGTTGGTAATATAATCACGTTTTTGCTTTTAATGCCGTCCTTATGCCTACGGAATAGAAGTAAAAATCGGTTGAACGGACTGTAAAAAGTTTTGTTTAAATGTCTAATCTTATTGTAAATGGAGTATAGGTGATATTAAGGCGCAGACCCACCGCGACGCATGCCGTTCACAGGCACGCAGCGCATTTTAGTTGCGTGGATTCATTTCTTTGACAACGTGGGTCTACGTTTCCACTGCAGTACACACTACACATCCACAATTATGTACGGACGCCAGCACATCAACCTACCACAATCTGTCAGATTTCTTTAATAGATTTTCAACTTTATCGCTAAAGCATAAGGTTCAAAGTTGATTGGGAAAATCTGACAGATTGTGGTAGGTTGATGTGCTGGCGTCTGTACAACTTGAGCGGAGCGTGGCCCACCGCGGCGCACTGTGCTGCGATACAGTTGTACATAGTCGTGGGTTAATATTCGTGTATAGTGTGTACCGCATGCACAGCGTGCATGGGAGTTGACAGCGTTGAACTATGTGAGCGCCAGATTCGAGCAAGCCACGCATGTACTAATGACGTCTATTCATGCGTAGCGTGTCCGTGGTTTGCAGTGGACACAATCACATAAATTTTCTTGCAAAGCGAAGCTTAACACACGTGTGTGGCCTATCCGTGCGCCGCGGTGGGTCTGTGCCTTTTTGGGGACCCCTCAAGTTTTAAAATAGTATACATACTGCTATAACATTGACTTTGTTACAACTCATAACAAATCCATACTAATATCTTCTAATATATAAAATTCTCGTGTCACAGTGTTTGTAACAAAACTCCGAAACGGCTTGACAGATTCTTATGAAATTGTGTGTATATTCAGTAGGTCTGTGCATAGGACGTAAACTATTTTTCATACCACTAAGTAATAAGGGTGGTCCACCCCAATATTTTTTTTTATATTTTTTGGAAAAAAAATATATTTTAATGTTTTTCCCTTCTACCACCTATTTCTTAATACGACCACATAAGGTTTGCCCTGTGAAAAAGATATCAGATCTCATGTAGAGCCAAGCTTCTGAATCTACACGGCCTAACTCTGCCGACCCTAACTTCACAAATTCTACATACCAGTAAAAATGTTTGGCTTCGCCGTTTCGCTCCGTCGTGGAGGTGATGCGAATATTTAGTTTCTGAAGTAAGTAGCGAAACAGCCATCAGTGTGTCAGTGTATCAGTGACGAAATCGGTGTATTTTAGATATCAATAAAATCTAAAGTATTAGAGCTATTCAATTGAGACTTTGTCCGTTTAATTAGTCTATTATTGACATCATATCCTGAGAATATGAACTAACTGGTACATCGGAAACCAACTCTATAAGGGTTCAAAAAAACGACGAAACACTTCGAGAAAAGGTAGGTAGTGCCCTTGCGCTTCGCTTCGTCTTGGCGGGGGCACTACCGTGCCCCCAGATTTGGTCAAGTTCTGAAGTGGTTTTTGAGTTAGCTTCACTAAAATACGTACCCACTTTTTCCACTTAGTGTATGTTGATGATGTTATAATAACTTCCTGTCACTGCTATTTACATAGCAAGTAGTGGTATACGAATTTGTGTGTACCTGTACCACCACTAAAAGGTGAAAATAAAAACACAACTTATTTAAAAAAAAAACAAACGACTTAAAAAAACACTACAAAATGAAAAATAACTTTAATTTCGGATGTTGATGGCACAAAATGAAAAGCAGATACACAACCAAAGAGTCCAATTTTCGAAATCAAAGTTATTTTTCACTTTGTGGTGTTTCTTTGGAAGTCGGTTGATTTATTTTTATTTTTTAAGTAACAATTTTTTTTGTGTCCTTTTATATCATATAACCTACCTACCTATAATTTTGGCACCAAATAAACAATAAATAGTAAAGTAATCACGACTACCATGCAGTCGCCACAATACATATAATTATTGATGTTGTTTGTAAAACTACCAAGGTGATCGAATCCTCTCTCTTCGTGCATTGTTTATGTGTGATCCCTTCCCAGTGATCTAACGACCGATGTTCTGGAACGTGGGAAATATTCACGCGTAATTAATTGAATGTGATATCTTTATTATTTGCGCTGCTTAAATATTAAGTACCTATTCTGCATTTGCTAAAGAATTAAAGCTCTCTTCGCACACCATGATCCTGTTTGCATTAAAATAAAAAAAAAAAAAAAATTAAAAAAGTAAAAAAGTTTTATTGCTTCAACTTAAATAACTTATTCTAGTTACAATGGGGAGAATCCATTTAAGCAAATAGTATGCTTGTTTTAGGATGCTCCGCCCTTCCCCAGGTTATGTAATCGTATTTAAGCTATTGAACCTGATCATGATGTTAAAGAATTTATATAAATAAAAATGCAGGAATAAAATGTGTACACAGTATTTTTATACAAGTAAAAAGACGAATAAAGCAAAGGAAAATAACGCGCTGTGATGTGTGTTATGTGTGTAGAATATGTTGTGGAGGTGAATGTGTATGTAGTATGTGTGTGTGTGTGTGTAATGGGTGAAAGTAAGTGTGGGGGTGAGGGTCATAATCCACACTTGATACAGGTGGAGATTAATTATTTTCTACGGTTTTTTTTTTTTTTTTTGGACGCTAACCCTGCGACTAGTCTTGGGATCGGAATCAATGTAGGACATTAACTTCCATTAGCGCCATAAACATCATAGCGTAATATAAATATTACAGTCTCATTGATTGGACCATATTTTCCACTTCGTCATAAGTTTTTAACTTAAGCCATTCAGACAAAGCTTTTTTACATTCGCGGTAGGTTAGTGGGTACATGTCAAGTTCTTTATTAAGAAGATTGTATAAATGGGATGATTGCCTAGGGAATTGTCTTTTTGCGAATGTAGACTTTACCGACACAGTAGGGGCAACCGTGTTTTTCCTTCTGCCTTTTGTCTTTTGTGGGTTGAATGATAGAGTTTTATGCTTAGTTAGAATTATATTAAGTACGTAAAGTTTTCTAACGGTCAGAAGATCCGAAATCCGGTATAGTTTCTCAGTTGAAAACCTGAAGGGTTTAAAAAACATAACTTTCAGTAGGGACCTCTGAGCTCTCTCAAGATCTAGGAATTTAATCTTTGTGGCACCTCCCCAGATAGGTAGGCAATAAGCCATGACGGACTGAGCAAGTGAGATGTAAATCTGTATCAGGAGTTTTTTCGAGGTGACATGTCGTAATGCCTTGAAAGTCCAGATTAACTTCCGTATTCGCTTCATTATTAATTCAGTCTGTCTATGCCAGGATAATCGTTGATCAACCATAATACCTAAGTATTTGGTGGATTCTACTCTATTAATTTCTGTGCAAGAACAGACCGGATTTAAAGGGTAATTGCATTTATGAATCTTAATTTTGAATTCTGGAGGGGGTTGAGAGGTGTTGTATTTTGTGAAGCAAATGAAGTTGGTTTTGGTAGTATTTAAGGTTAAGAGGTTAAGGTCAAGCCAGGCTGCAATCCTTGCTAGTCCACGCTCAGCAGTTAACCGGACATTGTCCCAGGTGTCACCACTGAACACTATAGCAGTGTCGTCTGCGTATGAAAGAATATGTGCATCCACAATTTTCATGCTACATAGAGTATTTATATATATAAGGAACAATGTCGGTCCGAGCACACTGCCTTGACCTACTCCGAATTGGACGATCTCTTCAGAGCTAATGGTATTGCCTAACTTAATCTTTTGCTTGCGTTCGCTTAGATAGTCTTTGAGTAAGGCGTGGGGAATACCTCTTACTCCAATTGATTCCAGCCTATCCAGCAGTGTGACGACAGACACTGTGTCGAAAGCCTTTTGAAGATCTAGGAAGACAGCAAGGCACCTGCATCCGCTGTCCACTTGACTGGTTACAGCGGAGGCAAGTGCCAGTACTGCGTCTTCCGTAGACATTTTCCGTCTGAAACCGTACTGCGAGGGCGATAGGAGGTTGTTTTTATTAAGGTAAGATAAGAGACGTGAGTTTATTAATCTTTCCATTACTTTTGATATTGATGGCAGTACAGATATAGGTCTATAGTTAGACGGATTTGTTTTGTCTCCACTTTTGTGCACCGGTGTTATTATGACAAGCTTTAAGGCGTTTGGGTATGTAGCGTGTTCAAAGCACTGGTTTGCTAAGTGGGTTATAATCGGGACGACAAGAACATGAGCAGTCTTTAAGAAATTGACAGTTATGCCGTCCCAGCCCGGGGCACTATCTGATTTCAGAGACATTAGAACGCGGTGAACTTCATCCTGGTCAGTATTTAATAGTACAAATGATGAGAGAGGTGGAACATTAGCTGAGTCAGGGCTGTATTTTTGGTCATAACCTGTGGTGGAGCTAGCAATTATCTCGTTCGCTAGAATTTTGCCTATGTTGGAAAAGTATTCATTTACAGCATCAGCTGATTCTTTTGGAGTAGCCTTGAGCTCTAATAGATCCGTATTGGGCGTTTTACTTGGCTTTCGATGAGTAATGTTGTTTATAGTTTCCCACATTTTTTTGGGATTTTTATGCGCTTTAGTTAATTGGTCCCGGTCGTGTTTGCGCTTTTGCTTTTTAATTATACAGTTGCAATAGTTTCTGTATCTTTTGAAGGTGATCTTTAATACTTCGTTATGAGGCTCAGACTTTAACTTAAGTTGCATGTTATTACGATTACGTATGCAGTGTAGTAATCCGACCGTCATCCAGGGTTTTATAAGTCTATATTTTTGCGGAATTACTGTCATAATGGTGTTATTTTTAAGGCAAGTTTGTATTATATGTATTAAGCGGTCACAAATTGCATTTGGGTCGGTAAAATCTAACAAAAGCTGTAAATCACTTTCACCTAGGTTTTCTAAAGCTTTATCGAAATTGATAATAGTTTTAGTTTTAGCAATTTTACGTATATGTTTTTTATTTGTAAATTTTAGGAAAATCATGGAATGGTCTGTTATAGTTGTGTTTAATACAGCTATGGTCGCGGCAGCATTTGTGGGGTCAAGTTTTAACATGAAGTGGTCTAAACAGTTTTTACCTCTAGTAGGTAGTGAATGCCCTGGAAGTAGGCCATTCATCGCCAGCATGTTGAGATAGGTTAACCTGTTTGATCGATCATATGAATGTTCGGTCTCGTTATAAATCAAATTTATATTTATATCTCCTGTGACTATTGTATTTTTACACGAGGCAATAGTGGTTAAGTGATCATTTAATGAATTAATAAATTCGTCGGCGTTTGGTTTTGAAGGCGACCGGTAGATAGCCAAGATAGTTAGCCCAGGGTGAAAGTTAATTTGAAGACAGGAAGCATGTGTCAGTTTTACTTCCTCTACTGAGGTCTTATGAGTATTTTTAACATAGACAACAACTCCATCGGCTTTGTTTAAGTGATTGGCAGTTTGGTAGGATAGATAATTGCGTATTTGGGGTATGGGTTTTGCGGGGTCGAGTCTACATTCAGTTAATGTTAATAAGTCTATGTCTGTTTTTAAACTATGCAAATTGACTAGCAGGTCATTGTGGTTGGAGTAAATGGATCGTATGTTTTGCGACACGATGGTTATATCCACAGGATTTCTTTTTATAAATCGATTAAGATCCTCAGGGGAGCAGTTAATGGTCATTGCGGTTTCTGAACTGTCTATATTGTTTATAGCTTGTAATGAATGCATTCCCTCCACACCTGTTACTGTACCAAACAATACGCAGTATTTTTTATTAGTTACTATGTTATTGCTTGACAACTTTAAATCGCAATGGATGGCTCTATTAGCTAGCCACCTACTTCACTCGGTGCAACAAACATATACATATATAGCCGTATAAGTTTAAGCAATAAGCATCCTAGGATGGGAGCCGCAATTCCTAAAAGGTAAGCTTAGTAAACCAAAGAGGATAGACTGGCAACTGAATACAGCAAGCAGGAAAACCTCGTATTGCGAAACTTATTAATCTAACAACTACTTAACTGAAACTTTCAGGGGCCTGTCAGTCTGTAACAGTCATATACTGACCTAAGCTCGCTGATATACCACAGCTTTCTTCCATCCAATACCTACTGAGTAGGTACATTGTTACAAGCAAAACTATTGGTCGGTGTTGGTACTTAGCTAATCATAAATAAATGATAAACGCAAACAATCTAGCATTTTTTCTGTCTCAAATGGCAAGTAGCTTCACTTGGCTTGCATAGAATTCCTCAGAAATATTACTCCCAGAATCACTCTGTCAAATATTCTCGCAAAACGTAGCAGCCGTTAAGCTTCGCGCTACCAATCAATCAAAAGAATAACCAAATCACTAGTCTGGCTGGTTATTAGAATAGCTGGGAACAGACAAGCAGACCAGATCAGTAATTTGGTTTATATTTCTAATCAATTTTCGGTTTTTGCTGCATGAACTGTTTCTTCGTGTGGATGGGCGTTATCCACGTCGGGAGGTTATTGACATCGTGTCGACTTCTAGACTAAAACCCCTCGGTGTATCACTCGTGAGCGGGGGTCGATCGCGCATGCTCCGTGCCAACCACACCACACCCTACGAAGCAAGACGCCATGTTGTTCTTTCCCTTTCCAATGA
Organism: Luperina nickerlii; assembly: GCA_963855955.1. Taxonomy (NCBI): domain Eukaryota; kingdom Metazoa; phylum Arthropoda; class Insecta; order Lepidoptera; family Noctuidae; genus Luperina; species Luperina nickerlii. The sequence goes on from OY979663.1 coordinate 4,181,753, forward strand.
ACAATGACTCACAAACCATGAAATTACTATGGGGTTTTTATTAAAATGACCAAACTAACACAACCACACGCGCATAATTACGCATGCCTAATTAATTAGATACGAAAATTCTCAAAAATCTAAATAAAGTTGACAAGTTTACGCTTTCTGCGTGCACTAGAGGAAAGTGAAAAAGTGGGCGAGTCGAATGAGGTAATATTAGTGCGTTAAACTAGCGCCGCTCACCGGCCGCACTCACTTTCGTTCGTTGAGATAACCAGTCTAACTGCCAGTTAGAGCTCAATACTGGTATTAGGTATATCTCGGATTCTTGGTATCAAACAACCCAATTAGCGTTTAAATTAATTAAAGAGGAATATCAGGAGAACAGATCCTAGCAACAGGGACTAGACAAATTAATTGTCTGGGTTTCTTATTTCATGAGCATATACAACTACATAACTTTATTTAAGTTCTGGAAACAAGACAAAGAAGAGCATTGCATTTAAGGCAGTAAGGCAATAACCACTAGTCATGTGAAGGATAGGCACTTAACTCATGTTCATCAACACCCATTAGAGGGCCACCAGACTTGCCTACTTCATGGTTCAGTATGCATTACATTACAGATTATGTACTTACATATTTTATAGAGGTTGTGGTAGGTCATGTATTTTCACACAAATGGAATATTTGAATTAGCATGACTAGCCAAAAAATATGTTGAGATGTATAATTACTTGATTACAATGAAATAATTGCATGAAATACATGCTTAGACATTTTTTGAAGTAGGTAGCCCAAGAATGTACTAGAATAATATCATATACCTAACACAGGCTTGACCCGAAAACCCCCTTACTTAAGTTTCTTTTATCAGTTTCAGTTGGTGGGATCAACTTCCGTGTCATCAGGAATAATCAAACATTTTGTTCCCATGCTTCATAATCACAAAGCTATGGCTTGCGGACTTTCTGTATGTTATCATTAGATCTATGCCACCTTTCCTTATCCCATCAGGACACAGAATACAGTACTTAACCATCAATAAGCTAGATTTTGATATTTTACCACTCATTCTCAGTTTCTAAATAACTGACTATCCCATAAAATAATGCTAGCATTAACAACTGCAGTTTTGTATCCATATTTTGACAGAAAATGGCATAATGACCACAATCCCACCCAACAGACAATGTGCTAAAAAGCAAGCTACGGTAGGACATATCCCTACCTTAAAAAAATATACTAATGATTTAAAAAAATGATCTGATAGAGCTTGGTGTACCATAATTGTTGCTAGAATGAAAAAACATACTAACATGCACACATTCTTAAACATTTTACCTGATCCAAGATTTTTGTCGTAATGTAGGAGCAATAATACATTAGATGCACCATGTAGCGTGGTCTACCAGCCGTGAGCTACCTGTAGAGACGAGCTTCTGATATGAATCAAGTTACAAAAGCCCGGAACTACAGGGTAGATCACGAATGGGACATATGGTATGGTGGGGCCCGCTGTTTTCCAAAAATCCATGACAAAGAACATATGCTCTGAATGTACTACATAACCTAGGAATAAGTTAAACAAAACATTTTTATGTAAAGAGTAAATGTAACATGTGTACATTGTATTTTATTCTGTAAAATGTATAAGTACAAGAGTATGTAACACCGCATTATGAAAATTGTAGATATCCAATCATTTTTTATCACAAATTATATGTGAATTTAGTGATTGCTATTCGATTTGTTAGGCTAACAATAGCTGCCATGATAACTAATTCAAAGGTCTTCATCACTGGTTAAACCATGTATTGGGTTTTTCCAACACAAGAACATGAACTTTACTCGAAGATCTGCAGTAGCACGAGTATAAATATACATAAGAAATGGTAAATAAACGACTTACCTTACAACGCAGAGTGGTTACAGCTCCACGGTAAACAGTCTCATTACTTTTACTTTCATGCGTTAACGCGCTCGCGATCCAAGCTTCACACCGTACTTGCTAACAGACACGAATAACAAGACTATAATGAATGCAAAAGCACCAACAATAAAACTAGAATTGTATAAAATATTGATAAAATACGATGCTTGCTTCAAATTGGAAGCCACTACTTCGCTAATGACCGAATTAAATATTAACTCGTTGCCGCAACAAGAACTCATCACAAATTATGTTTATAACAAATTACACTTAATAAAACAATCAAATTTATGCCTAAAGAATTAATTTAGTTAAAAATTGACCTAATTTCTTTAATTTTTACTATCGGCATGTAAGTAAACACCTGACAATGACACAATAATATATTTGACAAATTGACAGACAGTGTTGCCAGCATAATTTAATTTGTTCTGTACGTTTCTGCCAAACACAATGGTAAAAAAATCAATAATATTATTCCCGGGGTGATACACTTTTATTATTCGTAGGTGATACGACTATTTTGCTGACTGGCAAAAGTTGCCAATATGTTTACGACGGCATGATCTCGGTTTTTTTTATCGTGCGTTCCGACACGAGCTTGTTACAAGAGAAAACGGTCAAGAAATTCATGTTTGCAAGACAGATGTCGGATATTTTTATGTCGATGTGTTGTTGTCCCCATATTGGAATAAATGGTTCGATCAAGAATATGATCGGATCAGAAATGCTACATCTCGTTACACATGTTGTACGTAATTTAACCTTCTACACTAGGCTACGTCGATTTACAACAAAATACTGCACTATTATCACTTCGGAGATTATTATGTAGTAGAGACGCGATTGGCGACGACGTTTCTGCAAATAGGTATGTACGTCTGCTTTCATAACAAAAGCCAGCACTAACCCATTTGGCTAGAGTAAGACTGCCTTTTCACCAGAGTTGAGCGAGGATGCGTAGCGAGGGATGTTTGTGAAATCAACCAATAACATCGCTTCATTTTTATAGCTTGGAACTAAGTTAGCTTGGTATTGGTTAGTATTACACACATCCCTCGTTACGCATCCTCTCTCATCTCTGGTGGAAAGGCAGCCTTATGGTGATATTAATTATTATGTGAATATTATAATCCTGTATTACTGTGTCCTCCAAAGTTTCAGATCAGACTAATACAGGAAACCTTTGCTGTAATAGGTCACCGATTTGTAGTTTCCACAAAATAAAAATAAAATAGTCAATAATCTTTTATATTGACACAAAATTGTACAGTTGATTAATTATAAACCAATCAATATCATACACAAAATATGAAAACTGAAAGTAAATGCAAAATTTTAATACATACAATACGCACAAACTAAATTATATTAAACATGATACATACATACATTTTAAAAATAACTTAAAAAATGTAAAATATAATTATGTAAGTATTAAGATAAACAAACAATAATTATTATTACTTGTCAATAAAAATCTATATTTTAAACACCTGTGTGCATATTTTTCAAAGTTTGTCTTTGAAGGAATATTTCTTAAAGCATTGTTTAAATGATTAAGGTCCTTAGCTGTTGTGACATTTAGCCACAACATGTATAATAGAAACTACTATTTGTGATCGTCATTCGTAATCTTACCAACTAAAATACTTGCAATAAGTTATAAATATAGAACACAAGTCTAGGGAAATAAGTCAATTTAAGTTTTTGAAATAAAAAGTATAGCTAATATTATAATATTCTTCTTTGAGGCAGTATCTTTATGGGAGAAGTGGTAATAGGTTTCTTTGGGCTAAGCTTATTGGGAGATCTCATTACCACATCAACAGCTCTTCTTAGTATTTGGTGCTCACTCTTCTTATACTCTTCAGTTATTTGAGACAAATCCAAGTCTGCATCTATCACTAAAACCTGAAAAAATAAAAAATAAATCTGAAATAATCGAAATACTTATTGTAATTTTACTAATCTTTTTATTTTATTACTTCTCTATACTATGTTTTGCCTAAAACAGTTTATTACATTTATTTTTCTTATCAATAACATACATTTATAATAGGGATGCATCCGATACCGATATATCGGCGATACTTCAGGTTTGCCGATATATCGGTATCGGCGATATTTTTATGGCCGATTCAACGATACTTTTCCAATTTCGCGCTTTAAAAATGTAATGTAAACGCGCGTGTTGTTCCGTCTATTTCGTTGCAAACGAGGCACGAACTAACTATGCTCGGGGAAACCCCGCGCTTTATTCAGTGTTTTGTTTCGCCCGCCCGCTTTGGCCTCGCACTCGCACATCTATCCCATTTCGTTAGGTTGAATGTTGTTGCGCGTACTATTTTTCCATGCAAATAAGATTAAGAATTACATATCGTAATTGTTTGTGTATTGTATGTCATTTATAACTAGTCGTTTGAGTCAAATAAAATAAATAGTAGTCATATCTTATACATTCTGGAAACAGCTCTATTTGTAAAAAACAATCCACAGTTGTTTGAAAAATTGTCAGCAGTTCGAAAAAATCCGATACGGACTCAATATGTACATAAACTATGCCAAGTGAAATGTAACACCGCACTTATGCATTATTTTTTTGGTATTGCCCCACGCATTTATAATAAAGTACCTGATGTTATAAAAAATATGACTGTATTCAAATTTAAAAGGGCACTAAACCAAATATTAATTGAAAAAACTTATTACAAAATTGACGACTTCCTTAATGATAAATCTCTGCACTGATTGACAAACAGGTTCCTATTTTGACATTTTTTATTCTATTGACATTTTGACATACTTTATTATTTGAAAATTTTTTTTTAATTCAATATTGTAATTCTTTTTGTAATTCCAATGATCTAACATTTATAATTATTCGGTATCAATAGAATTTCTGTTTAATTTTAGAATCTAATATTTTTTGCATGCCCATGAGATGGTAGAATATGGAGGACTTTATATTAAGAAAACATCTATGTACTAATTACCCATGTTTGCAAAAATAAATGATTTGATTTGATTTATCAACTTCAAAAAACAAAAGTGCTATATGGAATCACTGAAATTTCGACAATTGATAATTCCATAAAATCTTATAAATGTTAATTTTGATTACTAAAACTATTAATTAATTGTGTTTTATTTAATCTACCTTCCTTTTTGAATTCAGTAAGCGTATCGGTATCGGTATCGCCGATATTTTTATAAGAGTATCGGTATCGGTATCGTATCGGCAAAAAGGCGTATCGAGGCATCCCTAATTTATAATTAAACACACAATGGCAGCATAGCCCGCTCTAGCAGGCTGTACTGCCACGGTGCCATGGTGGGGATAAATTTACTTAGTTCTTTGCTCCAATCAAAGTCTGCCATTCCATGTTTGAATGCCTGCAACGAGCCCACTACCTATAGGGTTATTATATTTAAAATGATAAAGAATAATTTTATAAATTCCTACTAAATCTACTAATACATTACAAGTTATACCCACCACAAGTTGCACATCAAAGCATGAAAATATAAAAAATTAGAGCAACCTCTTTGCAGACATGCAGCACATTGGGTAATATTAAGTATAGTAATGTTCTACTATGTGAATTAATTTTATTAAACAGGGTACTTACAGGAGCAGGACACTCAGCATGTTGTCTAGTTACAAGCCAGTCTTCGTGTAATTTATGCAGTTCTTCTATGTAGGACAGTGGGACACACTGCTCTTCAGATCTTGCTCTTTTCTTTATCCTCTCGTACACTACGGAGGGTGTCGTTTTCAAGTATACTGAAAATCATAGAAATGTAAATATGTAAAAGTTTATGGATGTTTGATGATGGATGTGTGAGGTAAAATGGGTTCAGGTATGGAGTATACAAACTGATATGGCTAAAAAGAATAAATTAATATTACAAGCATGTCATGTGCACTGTAATGCTAAGTGTATATTACAGCATTATCAGGCCAATCGCAATTTAATAGGCAAAAAACATGCTTCTGTTCATACAACATTAATAATGGTGATGTAGGATTTTCGCAATGTGTGCATTGTAATTATCATAAGCCAAGCCTTGACATTTGGTTTGTATTGTTTTGTTATAATTTCTATGAATATCATTTTTATCTTGTTTTTTAACATTTGTACCTTGGCACTCAGACAAGGAAACGTTTTGATAAGCGTTTTAGAATTCTGATGTCATTATTTTTACTTCCCTAAATCCTAACAATCAATCAGTTATTTTAAGATAGACTGGTTTTATCAATGTATTTGTTTATCATCTATAGACGCCAACTTGTGGTTATATTATCAAAGCATTTATACTAACCAATGAGATCCGCATCAATCTGTATCTGATTCATTATGAATCGGAACCATTCATCAAGCACTGCAAACTCTGCTGGATGCAGCGTCCCACTCCTCATCATATGCTCAACAAAGCAGTACCGTGCACTGTACAGGGAACGTTCCATCAACTTCACAGGGGTAGGAGTAGGCCTCCGATGCATGTCTAACATTGTTAGAGACACATAGGATTGGAATGTCATTGCCCATTTTGCTGTGTCCTTGTACATTAGATCCTGAAAAATAAAGTTTTGGTTAAATAAAAGATCACTCTGTGGATTCCAGTACCAAGTAATTTTATGTATGGCATCAAAAAATGAGCAAAAAGGATAATATGGAATGGATTTATGGAATGGATATAAGGGAATTATGGAATCCCGTGTATCCATGTCTATTGCAGATAATTTTCTGTAAGGAAATGAAGTGTAAAGGCTTATAGACGATTTTCTGACAACATAATGATAGTGAAAGGCGCAAGCACGGGGCGCAATGCGGCAAAGACTTTGTTACATCGAAGGTGAATAAGAGTTAAATTTTAATATTTTACTTTATAAGTAAAACTACCGGTCAGTGAGTCGTCTTAGGGGCGGGCAAGCCTGCAACTATTATTATATCATTTAGATAGAGGTTTCGTTTTTTTTAGAATTCGACAATTTTGACATATCTAACCTCGGTAATCCAGACTGAAGCCAATATTATGTAGGTCGAGTTTTCAATTTATCATAATAACGTGGAATGCTTACCAATAAGTTCCATCCCTTCAGGTTTCTCCATTCTTCGACAGGCTCTGTCAACAACGTGATGTCCTCAAATCGCCGAAAATGTTCCAGAAATGTTGTTTTGCCGCTGCCAATATTACCCTCGACGAACACAGTGAACGGCTTCGTATTCATCGCCATTGCGTTTATTTTTCGACAAAACCTTACGGGGCCAGCAGCTGCAAATTGTAGTAAGATAATAAGATTAATGATAATGACGATTGCTGACAGACAATGAAAGCGTTGCAGAAATGCTGACGCCGCTTTCCCGCCTAAATTGTCCCAAAAATAAACAAATACGCGCGAACATAACCTGTCAAATATGAAATTAGTAAATACAAATACCTTTAAAACATAAAAATTGGCCGTAACCGATCCTTAGCATCGCCACCAGACATTTAATCTTAAAATTATATACTATTTAATGCTGCATTTAATATGATGCACAGCGTTGCTGAACTTGTTGACATTGAAAATATTGATCAACGATTTTTAGTTTTTATTTGAGGCATGTGCCGCAGGATGTTGTTACCATAGAGTAAATAGAGTTACCATTAAGCAAAATGAAATTAATGTTCGAAACATAGAAAATAATATTTTCTTCATCAGTTACAATAATAACATAAAGCGATATCTTAGTCGCATACGTCCGGTTTCTTGAATCGGTTTCCTGAATCATCTCTAAGCGCATACGTTCTTATATTTTCCGTTTAGAAACCCTGACAGAAAAAAGAACTTATGCCCTTAGAGATCAGCTATTCACAACCATCCGACAGGCTATCGTATCGAAAATGACACATTTCGATAACCTGATTTGCCTTACGTCGGAAGAATAGCGGTCGTCTATTTGATTAAGGGCTGATTTTCAATCATCTGATATCTTTATTCGAGGAATAATTTTGAAATATTGACATTTATTTCATACCAAAACTGTCAAACGTCAATTTTATTCCTCGAATAAAAGTTATCTGGCGATGGAAAAATCAGCCCTTAAGGCGAAAGCGCCAGGGTAGCCCGCGAAATTCAATTTTCTACAAACAACTCTGTAAGACCACGTAAGTCCCAAGAATAACTGTTTCATGAAATCATCATTCTTTGGACTTACGTGGTCTTAGACAGTTGTGTTGATGACTTGTGATGATGAAAAAACGTAAGAAAATTTGAATTTCGCGGGCTACCTTAGCGCTTCCCCCTTAAACTGACAAAATCTCGGGTTTTGGACTTGCCCTTAGAGGACTCATACGATATCAATTTATCGGTGTTCGATACGGTACGGAAGCGTATCGAGTGGTTGTGAGTAACTAAACTATGCGGGAACCGGACGTATGCGACCGGGGCCGGCCTTACTTTGCGACGTCTGTTTTGTCTTGTGCAATCATAGACAATAGTCGACTAACGAAGGTGAAGTCGAGATGAAATTTCTATTGTTTTTATTTTTTCCATTTGTAACTTTAAATCCGGGTGCCCGCCCAATGACAATAAAACACAACACTCACTCGCTGAACATCCTGAAAAATCAATATTCTACTATAAGACTGCTCGTTTATCAAAGCAAACTAGCTCTAACATAGCAGAAAAGTCGGCTTAAATATTGGGCAATGGCCCAATACTATTAATTCTCATGCATGCTCCTGAGTGTCACTGGGAAAGCTTATCGTAACGTAACTATAATTTCACAAAATATAAGTATATATTTAAACTCTTATGTTTTCTTTAAATGAAATAAGATAACATTTTAATATTAATCCACTCTATAACCATTCTATCACGATTCAGACCTGTTGGCGCAGATGGAACCGCAGCGGAACAAAAGAGTGCGCAAGATTTCTGCACTACAAGTCTTAAGCGTTGGGGAATTTGCGCGCATCCACAATAGTCATGTGAGCGACCTGTAGTGAGACGCTTCTTTCTGGCTGGTCTGTAGGGAATGGGATACCTGGGAACACGACGATGGCGATGGCACGAGCACTCGCGGTGGCTGCCGAGCACATACGGTAACGGTGGCATCCCGGCAGACGTCGTCGTCGCTGCGGACCGACTGGGCTCAGTTGGACGCAGTCAACAGTATGCAAGCAGTCTATAGTTGTATGTTTTGGCATGACAATGGCGATCATTGTCCTTTCCCCAATATGTCGTTACAGGAATGCGAAAAATAAAATATCTACCGTTTTTTTACATTCTGAAGAAAATTAAAGGGTTTGTTATTCCGAGTTACTATCAAATACTATAATTTTAACGTTTTATAGGATATTCGTTTAGTACTAAGCCTAAGCCTCTGTTTGCTGTTGGTCGATCTGCCTGTCTGTCTGTCACAGGGTTGCAACTTTTCAACCGCATTAAAAAGCAGTTGGTTTTGTCAGAATACTTGATACCCTGGGCTTTCTCGTAACAAATTATTAAAAGAAGGTACCTAAACTATTTTTATAAGTTTTGTTGGTACGGAACCCATAGTCCGTAAGTCCGTCTAGCAGAAACAAACAGGGTTGTGAGTATTAAAGTAATTGGATTTAGAGGCATAAATGTAGTAATATAAGTTTAATTATATTTAAGACATTTTTATACAGGAGTAAAATAATCTATCAAAAAAGGTGACACCACTATTTCTTTTTATTGTATTTTGAAAAGTGTTCCTTTTTATCAATGGAGGTTCCATAGCTTCACCTTCTAAGAGTTTTGATATGCAAACTCTAACATCTTCTCTTGAAGCTAGGGAACAACAGAGTCTTTAAATATGCACACCAATCTGGCGACAAAGCATAACCAGTCTTGGCTTATACAGTGCCTTCGTAAACATGTCAGCAATTTGGTTTTCAGTACCAATCTTTGCAATCATCATAGTCCCATCAGCAATGGTTTCTCGTATAAAGAAATGTCGTAGCTTGATATGCTTGGTTCTGTTGTGGAACTCATATGGCGGATTTAGTGCTAGTTTGATGGCAGACTCGTTATCCACATGGAGAACAGGAGTCATCGTTGATTGCTCTATGTTTTCAATCAATCGTTTCAGCCATATTATTTCTCTTGCAGCTTCACTAGCAGCTACAATTTCGGCTTCTGTACTAGAGATCGCGACTGATGTCTGTAATTTACTTTTCCATAATATTGGACCTCCGTAAACACATACAAGTCCTGAAGTCGATCTTCCAGTGTCAGGATCCCCACCATAATCTGCATCGCTGTAACAGATCAGTTTTTTCCGCATGCCTTTTCTGTACGTAATGCAGTAATCTCGAGTACCATTCAAATACCGAAATATTCTTTTCACTTTTACGATATCTCTTTTTGTAGGAGCTTCTAAGTGTCTGGATGCAACACTAAGAGCATAAGCTATGTCAGGCCTGGTTCCCACCATCAGATATGCAAGAGCCCCAACCGCTTCTCTATAAGGAAATGAATTGTCTCCTCCAGTATCTTCTCTCAATTCAGAGTCTTTAACTATAGGTGTAGCGGCAGCCTTACTATTCTGCATACAAAATTTTTCAAGTACCTTCTTGGTGTAGGCACCTTGATGTATTTTGATACAATCTTCCTCTTTTTTAATTTCAAGTCCTAGGAAGTAATAGGAATTTTTGTTACTTTGGACCTTTATTTTAAATCGCTTCTTTAAATTCTCGAGAAAAACATCGATTAGTGCCTGTGAAGTGCCAGCAATCATGCCATCGTCAACATATAGAGCTAGAAGTAGTCTGCCTTCTCCCTTTTTCATAGAGAATATATAAGGATCTTCTCCAGATTTGAACCCTTGTTTTAAAAGAAAGTCTTTGATGCAATTGTTCCAACACAACGGTGCTTGTTTAAGTCCGTATAAACTGCGTTTCAATTTGCATACTTTGCTAGTTCCGTCGTTATAACCTTCTGGCTGTTTGACGTAAATTTCTTCATTTAAACTTCCATAAAGAAATGCTGTAGATACATCAAATTGCGCAAGAATCATGCTATCTCGAGCAGCAATGCTTAGTAGCGTCCTGATTGAGCTCATTTTTGCGACTGGACTAAATGTTTTCTCATAGTCAACGCCTTTCTTTTGATAATAGCCAACAGCTACTAATCTGGCTTTATACTTCTCGATATTTCCATTCGAGTTTCGTTTAATCTTGTAAACCCATTTAGTTGAAATGGCTTTGCGTCCTTTTGGCAATAACATTAAGTCCCACGTTTCATTGTCTTTCAGGGAACTTATTTCATCATCCATAGCATTGCGCCATTTATCTTTGTCAACAGACTTCATTGCATCTTTGAACGTCTTTGGTTCTTCTTCATGATCATACACCTTTTCAACACAATTTAGAACGAAGTCATCAAATCTGCCAGGTGGTTTGATTGTTGAACGATCTCTTAAAGTCATTCTATGTGAAACTTGTTCTCGGCGTTGATCAAAATGAACGTCTTCTTGAGATGCTTCTTGAGTTTGAACATCTTCTCTTAATATGTCATCTCTAGACTCATTTTGTAGATCTGTATCACGATGCGGTAAAATACTTCCAGTTGATGAAGTGTCATCAACATCAGATTCAGCAGTATCAAAATTAACAGAGTCAATAATTGGATCAATCGGTACATTTGATTCAACAGTTTCTTGATCGTGTGTCATCTGTGAATCTTCTTCTGGTAAGATAGGCTGTATCTCTGGTTCAACAGAGGGTATTGGTATATCAAAGGTGTTTTTGTCTACCTTAGGTGCCTCCACTGCTGTCTGATCTATAGGTATTTCTAAGAGAGGACGTTCATCAAAAATTACGTCTCTCGATCTGATAAGCCTATGATTTTCTTTAGACCATATACGATAGCCGTCATCTCCATCATATCCGATAAGTATGCCTTTTTCTGCTTTCTTACAAAGTTTCTTTCGCCTTTGTTTTGGTACATGTGCATAACACGTCGATCCAATTATCCTCAAATGTTTGATGCCTGGTTTCTTTCCATAAAATAATTCGAAAGGTGACTTTCCTTCAACTATTGTTGGTCCCGTTCGATTAAGTATGTAGACAGAAGTATTAATTAATTCCGCCCAAAGACCTTGTGGTATTTCATCATGAGCATGCATTAATGCCCTAGCAGTTTCTACTATAGTCCTATTATCTCGTTCCGAGCATCCATTTTGTTCAGGAGTATAAGGCATAGTGAAACGCTGTTTTATACCATTCTGTCTCAATGTATTGCATACCTGCTCATTGTCGAATTCTCCTCCATTATCGCTTAGGAACTCTTGTACAACATGGCCAGCGGTTCTTATCTCAGTTAGAAACTGTTTGAGTTTGCTGTGAACTTCGCTTTTTTGTTTTATGAAGTAGACATGACGGTACCGAGAGTAGTCGTCTTTGAAAAGAACAAAGTACCGAAATTTGGAAATTGAGTGCATAAAAGGTCCACAAACATCAGAGTGAATAAGCTCTCCAGGCTTCGTCGCTCGTTCTCGTGTTCCGAACTTCAACCTGTGTGCTTTGCCATTGATACAACCTTCACATAATTCTGTATTATAGTCCAATTGTATGTCAAATTCCTTTTCTACTATCTTTTTCACATGTTTTTTGTTTTGATGTCCTAAACGTTCATGATACAATTGTAACGATTGTGAATTTGTGACAACATTAACTTCTTGCTTTGGTGTAACAATTTTAACATTAAGTATATAAAGCCCACCAAGCTTTCTTCGCTTCCCGTTCACTATTTCTTTACCGTTTACCTTCAATGTACATGACTCTGTGCGAGATTCGAATGTACTATTCTGTAGTTTGTCTTGTGCAGCAAGAACTGAAAATAAATTTCTTTTTAATGCTGGAATATACCATACATCTTTTAAAAGAAGCGGTTCGACTCGTCATTTTACATCTGCATCGAGGCGTATAGTTCCTTTGCCAATAGCATTGATTGTTTGTCCAGATGCTGTAGTGACAGTGTGATTATTTTGAAAATATTCAAAGCTTTCAAATAAGTCAGACCTATTCGTTACATGACTAGTTGCGCCATTGTCAACGTACCAACTATTTTTATCTGCTTCTGTCGTATCTTCAACTGATAGAATTGTTAAATTCACGTTGTTCACACTACTGGTCGAATTCTTTGGTGGTCTTCCGTCGGAAATCCATTTACGACATTTCTTGACAATGTGACCGACCTGTCCGCAATATTTGCACTTTAATTCCTTTTTCTTAAAGTCGTTCTTACTCTTCTCAGATTTTACTACAAGAGCTTTAACATTAGTATTACACTCTGCTTTATTTATTAGCGCTCTTTCAAAGGCACATAACTGTATTGTCAGATTCTCAATGTTTCTATCCTGTTTTGCCATCAAAAGCCAACTTGACTTAAATGCAAAAAACTGTTCCGGAAGTGTATCCAGTATCTTGTAAATTATTAGGATTACTGGTAAATCGTTTCCTTCTAATTCAGTATTCAGGTCGTAGAACAAAGATTTGACTGCAGATATATGTGTGGTCATATCATGCTCAGGATCTTTTTGGTAGCTGAAGAACTTCATGCATAAGTCGTAGCTCTTATCTTCTGTAGCTCCGTCATATAGCCTGGCAAGTTCATCCCACATGTCCTTTGCTGTGCTGAATCTCATCACCTTGTGCAACATATTCTCAGTCATGTTTGCCGAAAGTACTAATTGAGCAGTGTTATCCAATATTTCAAAATTATTTGACTCCTTTTTAAATTTTTCTATTGTTTCGGGTGTGGCCAATGCTCCTGGATGAGTAGGCATTTTAATTGTACCCTTTATAACATCCGTTGTACCTGGATAACTTTTAAGTAATCTAGTAACCATGAATTTCCATGTTTGCCAATTTTGTCCATCCAATTTGTTTATTTCGATCTTTGCCCCAGCTACAGACTGCATGGTGACGATCGTAAATTTCACTTAATGTAGGTACGGTTCGACTTTCATATAAAATTCAAAATTCTTACTTTTATTTTGCTATCCACCCATAGAATTTAGCCTCAGGCAACTCAACGCTCTGCTACCATATTAAAGTAATTGGATTTAGAGGCATAAATGTAGTAATATAAGTTTAATTATATTTAAGACATTTTTATACAGGAGTAAAATAATCTATCAAAAAAGGTGACACCACTATTTCTTTTTATTGTATTTTGAAAAGTGTTCCTTTTTATCAATGGAGGTTCCATAGCTTCACCTTCTAAGAGTTTTGATATGCAAACTCTAACAGTGAGGGGTTGCCACTGTAAATAAAATCCAACTTATAATTATAATCAAAAATAAATTTGCGGGAAATCTGAATTGGCCAATGATGCGAGTCCACGAATTCCATTGACAATAATCGTGTCTTTCTTCTTCGGGATGCCAAAATGATTGACTGACGTGTTTATTTCATCAGGACGTTGTTTAGCCGATAACAACTCGTGCGATCTCACTAAAATAATAGTCGGTGTTTGTATAGTTTCTAAATTAAGTAGCATTTAATCGACGCACAATGTTACGCACGTATTTCCTGGGTATGTTTAAATAACATAATTAAACCGTGAAATTAATTCGTTACATTAAAAAATGTATAGGAGCCGGCAGTAATAATTATAATTTTCTTTCAGGTATTTTATTGGTCGTGGGGTCTGGGTACGCCTCCTTGTACGACTCTCACTCAGACGTGGTAGACCTGACTCCTGATAATTTCGACAGACTGGTCACAGATAGCTATGAAGTGTGGTTGGTGGAATTCTACGCACCATGGTGCGGTCACTGCAAGAGCTTAGTTCCTGAATACAAGAAGGCTGCTAAAGCATTGCGGGTACGTGTCTAATATTTATGTACCTACCTAAAGAAAAACCAGTACCTTATGTGTAAATTCGCCAGACGCCTAATCATGTGAGTGCATAAGTTTAGTTTTCTAGAAAAATCTAGCAAATCGTGTAAGGAACTTACATTAATCTCAAATCAAGCATGAATGGTAATAAAATTCACTCATGCACATGAATTTACTTTGGGTAGTGGTAGTTTTTGTTTATATGTCTGTCAACTCATAGGGTGAAATAATTATTTCTAGAAAGTTCAATGACAGCAGCTCACCTGAGGGGCAATTCTCGAAATCTTAAGAATGTTCACAGTTTGATCTCAGTCTCAATCTGTCAAAAATACCTCTGATTTCCCTACATTTTTGACAAGTTTTTGAAATTGATTGTCGCTGATATGAGATTGCGACTAGATTTTGAATGTTTTTAATTACGGAATTAGGACTTCAGATCTTATACCGAGGATTACTTTTGGGTAAAAAAGGATTTCATATATTTTATTTGTACACTACAGATAATAGCTACAATTATTATCGCTTATTTCATTATAACAGGAAATATAAACCTGTAAAAAGTTCTGAAACTGATACTAAACATGGTTTCCTGCAACATTAAATGTTGCTAGTAAGAAACAATGTTAAGCAGCGTTTGTTTCATGTATATAAAACTATCATGTTGCCAGCAAAACTGCTATATTCCATCTCAAATCCTATAAACTCCTAATTAATAATAATTCTTTAACATTCCACCTTTGGCATATTGCATCATTCATACATACATTGTATGTTAAAATTCAGTTGAGAAGAAATAAAATATAGCAAAAGTGTACTTATTTACAATTTAAAAAAAGTATTTTGATTAGTAGTATTCATTTGTATATTATTAACAATGTCTCTCACAAGTTTGCATTTTTATACCTATACAGAATAAAAACTACATAAATCTTGAATTTCCAGGGCATCGTTAAAGTTGGTGCTGTTGACGCTGACAAGTACAAAAGCTTCGGCAAAAACTATGGAGTTACTGGCTTCCCCACCATCAAGATCTTCACGGGTAGCAAACACGTCCCATACAAAGCCGCAAGGACAGCTGACGGATTAGTTGATGCAGCCCTTAAAGCTGTCAAGAGCAAGGCTTATGAGCGTCTCGGAAAGAGACCCGAAGATTCTGGATCAGACAAGGTACAGGTTTTGAAAAGTCTTGATAGACTCATTAAAGGTTACATGTCCCGGACTAAAGAAATAAATCATAATATGTGGTGATAGAAAACTCTCATTAAATTTTAATGATTTTATGGCATCACCAGTATATTTTTTATTAAATACTTCTTTCTTGCATACTCATCTGCATCCGGTTAGACTGGACGCCGATCCCTACATCATTGGGAAAAGGCTAAGCAGATTTATTGACTTCTTTCTTGGATATTATAATATTTATTTATTTTATTGCAATGCTGACTTAATGCATTTGAACACACAATGGAATTTATTGTTTAATTTATGGTTAGCTAAACAATTTTCATTTAAATTTTTTGTTCTCAAAAATGAAAACATTTTATTTTTATATTACTATTTTACTCATGACTGCTCTCATCAAGAACAATAGCAACATGTAATAACAATGTCCCGCTATTGTAATACATATTTAAAAAAAGGTTGAAATGCAGTATTTTTCATTTATTATTAATTAATTCTTCAATCTCTCAATCATCACTACATTCTGTTTAATCTATTCGACATTAACTGACATTCATATAAAAATCTACATTAGAAACTCATTCTCAATCAATTTAATTCTAAAATCTCTTAACACTAAGTTACTACATCACAAAATTTTCACTAGCAACCTGCGCTAAACGCATTTGGTCACAACATACCATGGAAAAAAGCCAACAGAAACACTTCTGAAACCTCTCCACCACCAACAATAGGTGATCAGCAACTAAATACCATCCTGGACACATGTTTACCTGACTTTAAAACAG
This sequence comes from Luperina nickerlii, assembly GCA_963855955.1. Classification (NCBI taxonomy): domain Eukaryota; kingdom Metazoa; phylum Arthropoda; class Insecta; order Lepidoptera; family Noctuidae; genus Luperina; species Luperina nickerlii. Next base: position 4,198,502 of record OY979663.1, read on the forward strand.
ATGTCAATCAACAACAAACTACAACAAAAATAATAGCTCGGATGAAAGAAGCACTAAAAACATCTGTTAAAACGAAAACTACCACAAAAGTTTCTGTAAAGACAACTACAAAAAAAGTTCCTGTTAAAACAACTACAACAAACGCTCCTACAAAAACAACTCGCATGAGAATACACGATAAGTTTAAAATGCTACAAATGCAGCTTTTTCGCGGTGATATAAAGGGTGAAGAAAAAGCGAAAATTATTAAGATTTTAATGAGATTGAAGTATGTGCTTCAAAACAAGGGAGTTATATATGCAAATGCATCAGTTATCAAGCGCCGACGTTCAGATAACCGACAGGGACGCAAGTCCCTAATAAATAAAAAATAAACTTTCTACTATTCGTATTCTGTTTTTAAAAGTACAACCAGCTACCATTCCTGTAATAAAATCTTTATACATGAACTCAAATCTCAAATCGTTTATTGCAATCCATAATGTAATTACAGGTGGTAAATAAAAAATACTAGAATCAATTATGGACCCTGTCGGGCACAGGAACTAGCTTCTGCCTGCGACTTCGTCCGCGTAAAATTTCTTGCCACCCCGACCCACCTTGACGCATCGCACCCCCTACCCTCGCTTTTACTTTGTTTTCGCTTAGCGTTCTTTGAGATTATTTTTTTTTGTTTTTGTCGGCTCTTAAGGGTGCTAGCGTGATGTTAAGTAGCCTATATACTTCATCACGAATTGGGCTATCAAATGCAAAAATATTTCTTTAAATCCTACTGGTTGTTCCAGAGATTAGCGCGTTCAAACTGTTTAGCTTTGCAGGATTTTCATAAGTAGTAAACTTAGAAGATATTTAAGGCGTCACGCATCATAGGAAAGCTAGTGATTGAATTTGATTGTGGGTTTGTTCCACACACAGTTGTTGCATTTCCAATGTAAACATGATTACTTGACATACACGTGTATTTTAAAGGACATTCTAAACTTGAATAATTTATTCAATCAAGTGTTCTAGAATTTTTTGAAAAGGTAAATAGTAACATTGATTAATGTGACCTTTGTTTGTGGGTTTGTATGTTGGAGGTAATCTGCAGAACTACTGATCAGATTCCGAAAATTGTTTTACTAATGGAAAGCTACAGACGCTACAGTTTTGCCGAGTGTCATAGGATTGTAGTTTGTGTTAAGACAAAAAAAATCACGCAGGCGAGTTCGCGGGCCGGAGCTAGTATTTATCTATACAGAAACTAAAAGTATGAGGTTTCAGCGGGCGTTGACATATTATCTTCATATCTCGTAGCTGACGTGCCAGCCGTGTTTGTTATGTCAACAATGTATCTATTTTAAGAGCCAAACTAAACGAAAACTAACTAAATCTTTATACAATAGAAATAACGATGAATAATAAAAGGATTTGAAGATTTTTAAATGGAGCCTGGCATACTGCTGTCGCACCATTTTGAAAATGAAAAGATATTAACGTTCAAAGTTGATCACGTGACTCAATCATCAACTTTGAAAGTGAATATCTCGGAAACGTGACGCTGTACGGGGTTTGGTCGTAGTATGTTTACTGTTTGCATTCATGTCAGCTATCGATTTTTATAAGTCTCATGCGTGGCCGCCATTTTCAAAATGGCGCGTCATTGTGTCACGGATCTTTGAAGAATTTCAAAGGGCTGTGCTTTGAAATTCTGGCCACCTTAGTACCTACTTAAAAATATTGAAAAAATACTGAAAGCTTTGCTCCTCAAACTTGATGATGAGACTGCATTTTCGCGAATTTCACCGAGGGGTTTGTACCTCGTGTTATCCTCATGAAGACGAATTAACAAGACTTCTCATTCGTATTCAGGTTAAATCAGTTATAACTACTGATTAATGTAAGACCGTAAATTAAATCTCGGACCTGCGTAATTCAATGTAGAATGATATGTTTGTAGAATCTTATGAATTTGTTACCTTTCTATAAGTAATCTAGTATAAAAACAGAAATCGAAGAATCTCAGACAGCGTAGGAGGAAATAATATTTTGCTGTCGCATATCATGCGTCGCGTCGCCCACTAAACTCCTACGCATCCTCTCTCTTTAGAAAATGTTCTATTGGGCCACCTCAGTGATCTTATTGACCTCCTTTTAAGGTTTTGCACCGTATATGTATATGGAAGAATGATCTTACCTCATTAGGTATCTTGTCGAAGTTTTAATTTATTTTGTACTAGGTGCGCCCCGCGGTTTCACCCGCATAAGTTACGATCCCGTAGGAATATCGGGATAAAAAGTATCCTATGTGTTAATCCTGGTTATAAACTATCTGAGTGCCAATTTTCATCCAAATCCGTTCAGCCGTTTGTGCGTGAAGAAGTAACAAACATACAAACACACTCACGCCTTTATAATTATTTTAGTGTGACAACTGTGTAGGTAGGTTGCCTGCAGTACTTACATCATACCTGAATTTTAATAAGGTACATGTAGCTTAGAAAATAGTTCGGTTTTGTAGAGTCTGTCACTCATACATATTTGAATCTTTTATTTTACTTGTTTTTCTGAACTATCTTCAGCGTACACATGACACGATACGACACAAGATTTCGCAATCAATTCTTCTTGTTTGGCATGACGGTAGTCTCAAAAATTATAATTTTCATACCTTCCAACCATATTGTATCATACTTTCACAAAAACAATGTTTAGGCACGCAGTACAATGCTGTTGTTTGAAGGTCGTGAAAATTAATTGGCGTAGAATGCAGTAAAAACAATCATGACTATATTATATTTTCTAAATTTCGATCTTATTTTAATTTAGTGATAGTAAATGCCTATCCGGACACTGAAAATAGGCAATATTTTATAATTAAAACAATACACAAAAGATTGTCTATATTTTACGTTTACTGTGCGTTGTATATTTATTGTAGACAGACCATTAGCATAGACACGTAATTTATTTATACACTTATTTCCTTTATTCGTCTTAACAAAAGTGGATTCCTGCCAACTGTTATTTTGGAACAGTAAATAAATGTCCACTTACGGATTTAACTTAGAAATATTGCGCACTATTTATTTATCTGGACTTTACCTATTCGTCAGCGTCACTTTCACACACACACACACACCACACCACACATACATACCACACACACACACCTCAGTCACACTTACCCACTCTAAAAAGAACGCAGTGGTAACTTAATTTTTTTTTAAATGTATTACTTTTTTGTTTTTTTATCTTGTATATTAGTAAACTCTCCTTCTAATGCATGCCATAACTATAACGAATCTCATTTTTGTCTATCGCGCTTCTATATCATATTCTCTGTAAATTGAGAGGTCTGGCTCTGGCCACACTGATGTTTGTGTCTTGAAGTGAAAATAAACAAATTATAAAATTACAAATTCTTATCACCACTTCTTTTGTCCTCTTACATGCTATGTGTATTACTTTACTATGTATTTACCATTAATTGCCTTACAAGTCCAAATCGTCGGCGTCGTATTCTAAGCATTTGGTGAATTGTTAAGCCTCTAGATTAAAACATGGCCGCAAATTTCATGAATTCTCCAAATAACCCAGATTTTACAACTCAAACACACGATTTTACAGATTCCAACTTCCAACTAGAGATAAACACCAATGTTATACTTCTTTGGTTCTCAAAAAATCCTTAAAACAGTTTTTGAATGCTGAGTTTTATCACCTAACAAAATAGCCTGTTTATTATTGTAAAATCGAAATCACGTATTTTCTTGTATCTTCCATGTTCAAGTCTAATAAAAATTCTTTCTCCCATCTTTGATATAAATTTACTTCTCCACAGTCGGACTCAGACGTGATCACGCTGACGGACGAGAACTTCAAGAAGCTGGTGCTGGACAGCGAGGACTTGTGGCTGGTGGAGTTCTACGCGCCCTGGTGCGGACACTGCAAGAACTTGGAACCCCATTGGGCGAAGGCTGCTTCTGAACTCAGGGGCAAGGTTAGTAATACAAGAAGGTTTATAGCTAGCTTTGCTTATGGCTCTGCCTGGTCTCCAGGTTAAAAGATGTGACACAACTTTTTATTTTAACAAAATCAGGTTTGTATACCTATAAAACTCTTGAACTAGACAGGCCTCCCCCCCTCTCCATTGGGGTAGGCTTGAACTAAAGAATGCCACGCTACGAGCTTCACATACAGATACAATTTTGGTTCATATATTTTGTTGTGGTCTTTTTAAATGGCATCAATTATAAGAACGCTAATTTTGTCATTTGATATGAGAAGAAATATTATTTACATTTATTTATTATTAAAACTGACACAAATTCACAAACATACAAGTATTAGCGTGCAGTTCTAACCAAGAGGGAACTTAGACCGATTTAACAGCGGGTCCCAAACTACGCACAGACTGTATCTTGGTGACCCAAACACTATACAGATTTGCTAATTGAATTGGTTCTGCTAGCGCAAGATAAATAAAAACTGGAAGAATCCAAAATAATATAAAGATTATTGTTAATAAAGGCTAGGAGAGGAATGTTTGGTTGGCAACCAACGGTATGGGGGCATTTCATTATCTTTTAGATAATAGATAAATTGGAATGTAATATTAATAATAACTTTTATGGGTTTATCTAGATTACTTACCTTATCATAAGCCTGTGTATCACCGTCATCTAAGGAATATTGCAACTCGGTGATTAACAAAAAATTTTGGTAATCGTATACTTATAATTTTATAAAACTTGAGTCATAATGTGCGTAATATTTTTTAACATGAACTATGAAAATGTTCTTATTCATCACGACAGGTGCAATATGTATATCCTAGATTACCTGTGTATTTGACTCGTCGATTTCGTCAAGTATATCCAAAAGAATGCAAAAAAAAAATCATTAAGTTAAATCGGGTGGCGTTAATATATATCTATGTGCGGTATGCACATAGATATATAGTAACGCCACCCGATTTACCACAAATGGTACAGACGCTAGCACATCAAGCTACCCGAAACTGTCAAATTTTCCCAATCAACTTTGAACCTTATGCACTAGCGATAAAGTTGAAATCTATTAAAGATATTTGTCAGATTGTAGTAACTTGATGTGCTGGCGTCTGTACAACCAGAAACAATCCTTCCTTATTTTTTATTACCTCTGTTAATTTAAAATCGGCCGCAAGAACTGTAAAGTTAATTGTTTTATCGCGGTAATTAATCAATAATACACCATAAAACGATTACTCTGCTAATACCAATTTCCCAGTTAATGTCCTTATCAACTAAACTTCTCTCGCTCTGTGCTGATAACGCGGGTGTTTTGAAATTATCGTTTATTTAATAACTTATTTACTTAACTACTTAATTGTGGTATCTGATTTCTGTTTTCATGACATATGTTTATATATTGTTATATTAAACTGTTTTTCTGGGAATCACGCTAGACGACAAATTACAATGGGGACCTCACATAACATCTCTTGCGGGGCGGCTTAGCTCGGCCGCTTATGCTGTTAGAAAGATAAGACAATTAACTGATATAGAAACCGCGCGTTTAGTCTATTTTAGCTACTTTCACAGCATTATGTCGTACGGCATTTTACTATGGGGTCGAGCTGCTGACATTGAATCCATCTTTATTTTGCAAAAAAGAGCTGTCAGAGCCATTTATAATCTACGTCGCCGCGAATCTCTCAGGGAACTTTTTAAAAAGATTAATATTATGACGGTACCTTGCCAATTCATTTATGAAAATATTATGTATGTAAGAAAAAATCTACATCTTTTTAATAAAATAAGCGATATACATAATTTTAATACTAGAAATAAAGATAAAATACATCAACCATTTTTCAGATTAGCCAAGGTACATACATCTTTTATGGGGTACTGTGTTAAATGTTACAATAAAAAACCTTGCGATGTATTGCAATTAAATGAAAGAAAATTTAAAACTCACATTAAACGTACACTTTGTAAACAAGCATACTATAAATTAGAAGATTATATCCAAGATAAGAACGCTTGGAAACATGCTGGTCCTGCTCCATAGGACAATCTGGAGCCTAGACAAAATCAAACTGGTTGCTAATTTAATTGTAAATTTATACTTTTTTTTGACATTGATTTACATTCTGTAACTACTTTACTACTCACACCCTGACTTATTACTTGTAATTTTTTTTTTTTTTAATGAAATCGTTTACTTTTACCATGTTTGTAAATATGTGAGCACCATGTATCTATCAGATAATTAATTTATATGTCATGGTTTCATTTTTAAGTCTTTTACCTATTGTGGTATAGTAATTTTATTTTAGGTGCATCGTGCTCACATATTATTATTATATAATTAATGTATGCAAAATTTTGTAAAATATTTTAAAAGAGTAACGGTGGAGTTTCTTGCCCGTTCTTCTCCATACGAAAACTACCTTTTGGAATGGGCGACTAGAATCAATTCTATTTGTTGTAATTTCTGACGTTCAAAAGTGCCTTTAATGTGCCTATTTGAAATAAATGCTTTGACTTTGACTTTGACATGTTTTTGTGCTTGGGGTAAAATTACCGAAAATTATCAGAAATATTAGTTACTAATGATTGATCTTTTCATAAAACACAGAGCTGATTTTTCTATCGACAGATAATTTTTATTTGTGGAATAAAATTGACGTCTGACAGTTTTTGCATGGAAGAATTGTCAAAAATTCAAAATTATTCCTCCAATAAAATTATCTAGCATTGGAAAAATCTGCCCTAAATAAGATACTTTAAAATATGAAATCTTCACTAAATGACCCATACGGTTATTGTTTTGAAATGACTACCTATTTGCTAATCGGACTATCAGAGGGTGAAAATGAAATTGTTTCTAGTTTGCATGACACACAACAAATTGTTTCTATCTAATTCATCAAATATCACATATTTCTAGAACCACATTAAAACAACACATCCTCCTACCTTCCAGGTGAAATTAGGCGCCCTGGACGCGACAGTCCACCAGGCGATCGCCTCCCGTTTCCAAGTCCAAGGTTACCCGACCATCAAGCTGTTCCCCTCGGGCAAGAAGACCGCCGACTCTGCTGAGGACTACAACGGAGGAAGAACGTCCAGCGACATCGTGTCCTATGCTCTTGAGAAGCTAGCTGAGAATGTGCCCGCGCCAGAGATTATTCAGGTAAGGAGATCCGAGCTTTTTTCATTGCTGCAACGGCATAAGCTATTTTCATATAGAAAATGGCTTATGCTGTTGTCAAGTTAGCCAGCTAAGATGTTTGGTAGGAGAATAATTGTGCCTATTAACCTCCTGTATATTGCACTGATTGGCTCTCAATCAGCCGAGGTCCCGTAAAGTTTCGCACCATCGTACTGTCTGCTGTAAGGAAGATAAGTTTATTTATATGATGTCAATTTTTTTAAATAAATAATTAAGTACTTTTCAGATCCTCCCTTCTTGATCCATTACAGAGTTCTCCATCAAAGATAGGTTTTTTCGATATTTTTGTTACGTTTGTGTTAAATATTGTATAATAATTCTGGAACAAATTAATTACTAGTATACTGATTTAAAAAAATCCTTTCGTTTCTTACTCCATCAGTTTGCGGCCTCGCCTAAAAAGATTATGGTAGGAAAACGGTTTGTTTTTTCTCGTGTGTCCGCACCATTTCCAATATGTCGTAAACTTTATTACAGATGAGTTACTGCGCGAATATAAACATAATCACAGCTTATATAAGAACTTGGGTTTTATTATTGTTTATATTACCACAGTGGGTATGGAAAAATGTTATTGTTTCAAAATGTCAATTCTGAACAATGATGGATCTCCATTGATTGTCCATTACAATCAACGGAGATCCGCACGTTCTTGGGGATTATAGAAACAAAGGCATTTTAAATTTAAAAAGTGGTAATAACGTTGCCCAATAAAACTATTTCGGTGATTGATCCTACTAAGCCCATAATTGACGCCCGTGTTCCACCCACCGATATGTATTTGGAACTGCCCCCTTTTGTCTTAGGTTTTCACAAATCTAAGCCTATAGTGAAGAACAAATAAAAATAATATTTATCCAAATATGGTGTTTGAGAAAAATCTAGACACAAACAATTCATTTCTCCACATTTTTTTTCCTACAAAAATTGCCTGTTGCTCATAAACGTTAAAGTGATAGCTTTGATTGGGGCTTTCATTAACTTATAATTACAAATACAATTATAATTCGTTCTGATTCTGTGTCGAATCCAATAAACCCTGGTATATTTTACTTGCAGATGAAACAAGAGAATCGTATGAAAATTAAAGCTTTACATTATACAAGTTTACCTGAGAATATGACGAGATACGGCCTGAGAATATACTCGAAAACACGCTTTTTGACTGGTCCTAACCGACTTTCACTCGGCCTGTTAGTAAAAGATAGCAATTTATAAATGTAAATAGCCATTGATTCGACAAAGTTATCTTTAAATGATCTGAAACGCAAAGTCCCAAGATATCGAACCAACACATCTATCAAACAGGTTAAAAATATCTCGGAAACCTTAACATTAGACCGCGATTACATTATCATTAAATCCTCATCGATAAACTGCGTAATTTCTGGCATGTTAAGGTGTGTGTCATTTAGATAAATTAATATATGTAAGGATTTAAAGATGAATGCACAAAATGCACTGCAATGTATCCATGAGCCATAAAGCCATGATTCAACTCATGCCTTGATTATAAATATTAGCCAGTCACGAATCCTTATATATTTTTCTAAGGGCTGATTTTTCAACCATCTGATAACTTTGTTCGAGGAATAATTTTGAAATGTTGACAAGTATTTTATACAAAACTGTCAAACGTCAATTTTATTCTGTGAATAAAAGTTATCTGGCGATGGATAAATCAGCCCTAAGTCTATTTTGGACACCACTGACATTGGTGAAGAAAAACATCGTGACGAAATCTGGACCCCTTTATTTATAAATGTTGCTAAAAGTTAAGTAGTGGTTAGCCACTGTTTAACCATATTTTTTTGACGTTTTAACGTTACTTAACTTTAATCATCGTTTATAAAATAAACTTCATAGCTATTATGAGTCTGAAATTGATAACCACACTTGCTCGACGGGTTGGCAATGCTCGTGCCTTCTCTGTATGACAATAATAAGCCGCTATTATTATTATTTAATCTTGTATACCCTTGTATACCAAAGGGTTAACCCTTCACACGTTTGCCCGCCTACCTGTCGAAACACCCCACGCGTCGGAGTAGTTGAATGGGCGCAGTAAATTCATTGTTTTAATAATGACACTGTTGTCATCACTTGGTGTACCGTTGACGTTTCTAGCACTTTCTCTTATATACACTTGACGCTTGAGGGGTTATAAAAAAATTGTCTTTTTTCCCGCAGGTCATCGATGAGAAGTCGATGCAGGCGTGCAGTGACAAGCCGCTATGCGTGGTGTCCGTGCTGCCTCACATCCTGGACTGCAACGCGGCCTGTCGCAACGACTACCTCGCTATCCTGGCGCGCCTCGGAGACAAGTACAAGAACAAGATGTGGGGGTGAGTCACTATGTCACTAGTTAATGATGTCATTAGCCCATCTCAGCCTTAGCTAACTTACCTCACTAAAAAACCTACGTACAGTACCATACTGTATAGTTTTTTTCCGATAGGAACTGCTATACATACTAGCTAGCTAGCCTTTTCCGAAAATTGAGTGATTGATAGAGGGCCTGTGACCCTGACAATTTTATTGGCTATTCCGTCATCTTGAAGTTAGAGTACCATTCGGGCGAAAGTCTGAATTATTATACAACATACAGCCGCTACAATTATTTTCAGTTCACGGTGCATAATCTCTATATTATACCATGTCTGACAGAAGTAGCCTAATGAGAATAATATTTGATTTTGGTCTTATGGGATTTCAAACATGCCAATTGAGAGGACATTTTTTTATCATAATTTGTTTACGTACCTACGTTCATTTGTTAATAAAAATGAGTGTTATTTCAGATGGGTGTGGGCCGAGGCTGGTGCGCAGACTGCTCTAGAAGAATCCTTAGAACTCGGCGGCTTCGGCTACCCCGCCATGGCTGTCGTCAACGCCAAGAAACTCAAGTTCTCAACCCTCAGGGGATCCTTCTCCGAAACTGGTATCAATGAGTTCCTTAGGTGAGTTTATTTTATACATTACTAGCAACCCGCCCCTGATTCGCACGGTATTTATTTCCCTTGACAAACATCGAGAGTTCAATTTAATATTAATCTATCTATATTAATAAAATTTAAAGTCCTGACTGATTAATTTATCAACGCACAGCCTAAACCGCTGGTCCTAGAAACGTGACATTTGGAAGGTGTGTTCTTTGTGAAGAATAGGTATTAGTGGATAATACCTACTCTTCACAAAGAACACACCCTCCAAATGTGGGGTGGCATTTCGAAAAACCCTTTCTTCGAAATTCAGAAATTCTAACAGGGTGAATAGGGGAGAAATTTCACGCGGACGTAGTCGCGGGCGGACGCTAGTTATACATATCACCCTTCCTAAAAAAAATCTCTAAATTATGGCGAAAACTGCACCAAAATCCGTTGCATTGTTTAGTTGCACAGACAAACACGTAAAGTGACTTACTCAGCACTTAGACTTTATTTTATACTATTTAAAGAAATACATTACTAGCATACCCAGTTCTTCGCTCCCGTGGTCTATACTACAGCAACCGCGCAATTTCGGACCTATATGCCTGGCCTGAAATACCGGTATTTTTGGTAACCGATACCATTGGCCTTGGTGTAGTACCGGTGCCAGAGTAGTACCTGTATTATTGGTATTTCTAATCAGTTTCGGTACCAAACAAATATTGCCGTTCGTTAGAGTGAGAAAAGATAAATAGTAAGTAATAAGGATAGTTAATAGGCATTAGAAAAATAACTCCAAGGTACAAATACGAGATTCGTGGTACGCGGCGGGTGCCAGAATATCTCTACGCATAAAATCACATCGATCCGTTGCTCTGTGAAAGGACAAACCACTAAACACCTCATCACATGTTATATAATATTAGTAGAATTCTGATGGCTACAGGTGTGAATCATGCGCTTTTAAAGGAAGTTGTGGAAATTGTCCTCATGTTTTTATTATAACGTCTATTCGTCATTCGTGTATAATGTATTTCCCAATTATTATTTTTGCTAACGGTAAAAAAAATACCGATCCTTCAATTTCCTGTCATAATCTGCCTAGCCTTTTCCCAACTATGTTGGCGTCGGCTTCCAGTCTAACCGGATGCATCTGAATACCAGTATTTTACATGGAGCGACTGCCTATCTGACCTCCACAACCCAGTTACTGGGTAATACGATACCCCTTGGTAAGACTGGTTGTCAGACTTTCGGGCTTCTGACTACGCGTAGCGACTGTCAAAGATCCACGAATTACAGCTGGGACCAACGGCTTAACGTGCTTTCCGAGGTACGAAGGGGTCATGGTATGTAAAGATGGTCACCCATCCACAGACCAACCGCGGCAAGCGTAGCTTAACCTGATCGATCGACCTGTGCGGCTGTTATATTATTATTATTTATCCGTCTATCTTAATTTATTTTGTTGCACCTAAAAGTCCTACAATGGGTCGTCTCTGCATTACCGTAAGGTTCAGTCACGCGCATAAATACTAAACATTATTCAAGCAACCAAGCACTATTCAAAAGCGATTTTCTCCTAAAGTAACTATTCATAAATAAATATTTTAAGGTGATACGAGCATATAGACCTATTTCAGACTAGAAATAGGTCTTTATTCAATGTTACAATTTGTATTTCATGATAAAAACGCTTTTGCGTAACTATGAGGTACTTACTCGTGACTACACAGCCAAGCAACACCTAAAGTCTATTCAAACTTGTTTCAAATTAATATTATTTCAAGTTAAACAAATGCCAACTTTATTTTAATGAAAATTAAGTTGATTTCAGAGTGAATAGGACTATTGAAAATGTTATAAAGATTTTTGAAGTTGTAGCGTAAACTGAACTTTATTTTGTAAGATTTAAAGTTATTTTTCCATAAACTCATATTTGTTTAAGTACATGTTTGGCAAATAAATCGCGAATGCAGATGAAGGGCTGATTTTTCCATGGCCGGATAATTTTATTCGAGGAATATATTATGTAATTGACGTTTGACAGTTTTTGTATGAAATAAGTGTCAAAATTTTTAAATTGTTCCTCGAATAAAGTTATCGGATGATTGAAAAATCACCCTAAGGGCTGATTTTACCAAAGTCAGATATATTTTATCCTTGGAATAAAATTGACGTCTGACAGTTCTAGTATAGAAAAACTGTCAAAAATTCAAAATTTATTCTCAGTATAAGACTTATTCTATGTATAAAAGTTTGGTGGAATGCGCCCTAAAGCAATTATTTAATTAAGGATTAAGGGGTTTACCCGTGCCTAAAACAAGAAATACACTCAAATAAACCATCATCATCATATCATTTCAGGGACCTATCCTTCGGTCGCGGGCAGACTGCCCCCGTGAAAGGCGCAGAGATGCCGAAGATCGTGTCCACAGACGCCTGGGACGGCAAAGACGGCGAACTGCCACAAGAAGAGGACATTGACCTCTCCGACGTCGACTTAGAAAAAGACGAGTTATAAGCTGTGATTTGTTCTGCAGTCTGGACTTTATGAACCTATGGTTGAGTGTCTCTGCCATATTCTCTGAGTATGAATGCTTCAGTGTCAATCATATCAAAAACCTCTGATTTTATATTGTTAAGATTGCGACAGTCATAACACGGGTTCAAGCATTTAACTGTAACGGTATCTTATAACTATGTATATGTATTTATTTAAACCAGTGAGCCAGTGATTCGCGCATACCTAACAATTTATGCGTGGCATAGCTTGAAATTATGCAGTTATTGTACAGGGAGGCTAATTCCATCACATATTATTTTTATTTTCTGAGACATTTTAATATCTGAGAATCACAATTTAAAACTAAAGTAGTTTTTCGCGAGTTTTTGAGTGCTGCTCGAGAGGACGTACAACGACTGATGTTTTTGAATCATTGTAATTTGTAAAATATGTAATTAATTTGATGAATTTTGATGATACAGCAATAGAGATCCGCGCAACTGATACTTAATTTTAATTGAATTAGATATTAATTGGAGTACGAGCTATCTACCATTCTTCCAATATTTATTTAATTTTGGTAAGCATTTATTGTTGTGAGGAGAAATTTTGGATAATTTTATGAATTGTGAAATCGCTAATAAATTTTTAATACAATACAAAGAATCATTATTATTTTGTAACATCGCAATGTGACCTTCCATCAGCCAATGACCAAAATGTATGGAGCCGTGGTGAGTTTTTCTTGGCGGCATTCATGAAACTTTTAAGGCTCATCTGACGAAAGCGCCAGAATGGACAAGTAGATATTAAAACATTCAACCGATGATGCGTTAGTGCATCGAGCGTACTAACTCGAAGTTAACGAAGTTACGCCCGACGCATCTTCCCTCAGAAGTGCCACCCCTAAAACAATATACCTACAATATACACATCGCGAATGAAATATTGTATCAGGTAAGTAAATTGTAAATCTGTTCTATCAATTTAAACACGGTGATTTTTATGAAGTTTCATCCTCAAAAAAAAAAGTATATATTTATATAAGATTATAAGTAATAAAATATTCAAACAAGTAAAGAAGAAATAGAAGGGCAAAGTAGATAAATATACTATGACCTTGTTTTTGGAGGAAAATAAAGCACATATTTCCGTCATTGTTGCATTTGCGTATAATTAGGTACTTTACTTGGGATCTCCGCGTTTTGATTTGCGTACGGGAAAATATTTACTTAAATAAACAACACAAGGATAAATAATGACATTATTTAAATTTATACCTATTGAAACGGTCTCAATGGTCATGTCAATAGACTTTTACCGATGTTAGTGTTTATCTGCAATAAAACTATTATATTTCAATCATGAAATGTGTGTTTGTAATGTCAGATGCAAGCCGTTTCCTAAATGCACGTAGATACGGTGCATATAAAAAAAACATGTTTTTAAATTTTGTCTGTCACAAGTTCCGGATAATCTTCGAAACGGCAGTACCAATTTTGACGGGACTCACTGGCAAATAGTTGATATTATAAGGAATAACTTAGGCTTATTTTTCAGTTTTAGAAAAGAATTAGGGTTCTGGGCTAAAAAATTAAAACCCATGATGTCGAACAAGCACGCGAACGATGTCGCCGGCACAGCTAATGTAACATATAATTATATTATTGCTTCAAGTTAGGTCTAACTCCGAGAATACACAGGCGTGACAAATATACCTTGTTTCAGAACTAGACTTGAAAGGATTGGTTACCTATGGAAAATTGTCACAATGAAAATTATAAAGTACCTACCTACCTACACACTTCAAACAGGCGCGACACGCGATTACATCGCGTGTCGCACCTGTTTGTACCTGTCGCACCTGCTGTTTGAGAAGCCTTTAGTGATTTAACCTCATTTCTTTACTACCTAACATGAAAACGTGATGAAAACTGTTATTGATCTAAGATTACATCTGGCATTGAGGAGTTCAACTACACTTTTATCACTAAAGTAAACCAGAGTAATTTTAGATTTTTCGACTTCCTCCAAGAGCGTGTTATCATCGTCTTCCTAGCCTTTTCCCAGCTATATTGGAGTCGGTTTCCAGTCTAACCGGATGCAACTGAATAGGTACCAGTATTTTACATGGAGCGACTGCCTATCTGACCTCCACAACCCAGTTACTGGGTAACACGGATATCCCTTGGTAAGACTGGTTATCAGACTTTCGGGCTCCTGACGAGTCGTAATGACTGTTAAAGATCTAAGAATAACAGCCAGGACCAACGGCTTGGCACAGAGGGTTTTCGGTATGTAGGTAAAGATGGTCACTCATCCACGGACCGACCCGCGACCGTTACAAGCGTAGCTTAATCTGATCGATCAACCAGTGCGACTGTTATTACTTAACCACGAGTAATGTAACTGCTATCGATTAGAATAACAGTGTTTGGGATCGCGTTCGACCTCACGACCGCCTGTAGCTCGTCATTATTACCACTCCGCTCCGCTCTTTTATCATTGAGCCGAGGCCACTTTTTTTTTTCAGCTTTGCAGAGATTGTCCGCCTGTGTCGCATTAGACCGTAGAACATTTAACCAAGCGAGGTATGTATGTGCGGTAACGTTTCCTTGGAAATGTCTTTGTATTCGGGTAGACGCACGTTTCGGGTTTATAAACAAAAACCACTACGATGACCATGGGCTTATGTTAAAATCGGATTGCCCACAGGGTCGCTCTATAAGTGATGAATGATCTGTGCCAAGTCGAAATAAGTGAGTCATCAGAATCACCATGATTAGTCTTTCTGGTTTTATCATTCTGCTCAGGCAGTCAAGCGATAACAGGAAGTATGGTGATAAATCTTTAATTAAACCGTCTTTACTCTTTGAAACGCCGATAGGTTTTGGATAATACCATAGTCATGAATCACTACCTACTTACTACATGGATGACTCATTTCCGATTGTTAACTTACCCCAAAAATAACGGGTGTTAGACTTCACCGTTACTAGAAAAGAGAATTCTAAATCACTGAGAAGCATAATGTGCAGACAAATAACAAAACGGGTATACCTAATTTATAACAATATTTATTTGAGCATTGGTTTTGAACATAGTGAATATGAAACTTATGCTACATTATGTCTAGTGTGTACAGTCTTACGTATCTACGGCTGGGCAGTAACATGTTAGATAATGCTGATAAAAGTTTAATTAGGGTACGACGAGACTTGTTATGACATAATTAGTCTATTTGTATACCTACAGTGCGACATTCATTCCTTTTGTGATACTTACATAATTATTTGAACAGCTAAATAAATTATTTCCGTTCGATACGACCGCGGCACGAACGCTTAATCATTATTATTATTCATAAGTTTGTTGTTATAACTCAGAAAAATTTACTTGATCTCAGTTATAACTATTAAAAACTTAACAACATTAGATGGCGATAACACACGTTTTATGGAAACTTTTGTTTGTTAACACTGCAATCATTATTAGCAAGTATTACTTTTTAGAAAGAAGGTAAGTATAATTTCAGATTATTACGAATTTTTATGATAAATACCATTAATAATGGTTTATCTTTTATTAGCATTACCATATAATGTAGATGAGTATGACCATGATCGATTGAGTAATGGTTAAAAAGATGCAAATTACATCTCAAATAAAGTAGGTTACAAGTGTGACAAAATAAGGAAAACATTTGTGGTTATGTTGTATGTATTGTATCATGTATGGCACCTATTTCTCTGAGGTAATTCCTATTGTTGGTTAACCTGTTATAAAACTTGGTTTGAAAGAGATAATTATGTTAATGGGCATTTTCATTTCTAAGTGCCACCCGTTCTTAATATTGAGTGTAACAATAAATTGTGATTTTCTTATTATTTTATTTTTTATAATAATAAAACAACTATCAAGTTATCTAAAAAGATGTTATGTTATATTAAAATCCTGCAATTTCAGACTAAAAGCATATGAAACGTTAACTTGAGTCATAAAATAATATCCATTTCGTTACCAAATTGAAATGTGAAAAAGGAAATTAAAAGACATTTGTTTGTTGTCTTACTTATTTTTATCCGATTAAACAAATAACATTCTTCTAAAAATCAATTTAATTTGGCATGTTAGGCTTAAAATAATATTACAAAAAAGATTTGCAACCAATTTCGTTACCATTGTGTGTGAAACCAACATTCATTTTCTTATTTTTTATTAAAATAATTCAAATAGCAAAAATCTAAAATATGCATACAAAAGAAAATCTTGCGTACTTTCGCATACCAAATTATAAATTACAGAACGTTTGGGAAATTATTTTAAAATTAAAATTATTATATGTGTGGTTTCGAGGACAGTAGGTAACGAAACCGAAACATAAGGCAGTGTCTACAAAGTCCTTAAAGATTATCAAAAATTGAATTTGTTCTTAAATTACAATAAATTTTAAACATTACCTTATTATTTTAATGAGATAATCGATAATTTTTTTATTAATTATTAAAGAATTATATTAATTAATAAATGAATTATTAAAATTAAGAACACACACGAACATTCGCGCAAGCTCCCTGCGCCGGCGCCGCCTCAACGAAACAGCAGGCGCAGGCATACATTTTCACCGCGCCGTAGAAAGAGAGGTGTGGATACTTCCTTTCCTACGCCGCGCCGCGCCGGCTGTCTACTCTCCATCTGTCTTACGAATTTTCGATCAGGATCACGTGTCCTGACGCGAGTTTAACATTTTCTACCCATTACAAAAAAAGTGTACAACGTCGCTAAAGAAGTTTTCACTTCAAAAAATATTTAGTTATAACCACAGCTTTATGATTCGGTTTCGTTACTTTTGATGTTCGGCTTGTACGTTACTATAAGCAAAGTAACGAAACCGAAATGATGGACAACTACTTTCATAAATAAAATTATTTCTTGTAATTTAACTAATTCTTAGATAGTATGTATTTCTTTGCAAATCACTTCATAATCTAATTAAGAAAATATTAAAACGATCTGTTAGCTACAAGTTTAGATTTATAAAGGTAAAATTGTAGTAACTAACCCGGACATGTTTTAGCACACACTCTTGTCACACGGCTGATGCAACCTCACTGACGCTGTCTGGACGAAATGGCCGACACTCTAACACAGATTCGACATTATACGAACAATGTTGCATTTAAAAAATATTTCGATACCACTCGGAAAATTTGGAAAGGCAAAAACACGGTAACTAAACGGACACTGTCGGAATGCCGATAAAATGGGTGTTTCAATTTATTTAAAAAAAAGTATAAATTACTTAAAAAGCAGATTTTTTATTTGCATAATTGTTAGTTTATATTGTATGCTTCTAATTAAGTGAAAAAACATTACCCCAAGTGGAATAAAAATGTTGAAAAAAAATACAAGTTTAGTCAATAGTTGGTCGTGGACAGTGAAATATAGGGGGTAATTTCGAAAAGTAATCTATTTTATTATTATTTTCTTGACTAAGTGTTAAAATATTATGTTACTATCTTAAGCTAAGGATGTAGCGGTATCCTCAGGATTAAAATCATTTTGATAATTATCCTACCGAAATCATATAATAATTAATTTAATACGAGGGACAGTCAAAATGCGGGGGTGGTCTTTAAAAATGAAAATGCCCTAATACTATAATTAATGAACACATAAAAGTTCATTCTAATCAATAAATATCATCTAAATTATTACAAAAATGTTTTTATGTAATATTTTAATTGGTCCTAAACAGTCTTTTTACAATCATAAAGCTTTTAAATATATTCCAAAGCAAGTAGCACCCTAAAATTCATTAGAAAAGTTTTCAAAATGGTATATTATCGACGGCGAAGTGCCAATACCTCCTAACTGATTTTTTTTTGAGAAATTTTCTTTTTTTTCGTTTTGAATTTAAAGGCGTTATTCGCATGTTTTAGTGAAATCGCCTTAGTGTACTTTTAGATGCAACAGCATTAAATTAAAATGTGGAAATATAAACCTCCCAACTAAAACAACGTGTCTATTTTTGAACGTTTTCTTCCAGTATGTGTGAATTTTTGACTTTGTCAGTTAGGAGTTATTGGCACTTCGCCGTCGTTATGATACTTATAAAAATTATAAATGTAGGTCACAACCTTATAAAACTTCTCTATGCTAACTTTTCTCATTCTGTTACAGAATAACAGATTCTAAGGCCCCATTTAGTAACATATTCATAAATGTGACAATATTACCATCTCATTTACTTAGTGCTTTACTTATTATGATATGTGGGAATGTATTTTTGTTTTTTCGAGACAAATTTCAGTCATTATTACATACCTACCTATGGTATATAATAATATTTTAGTTACAATAATATTCATACAAATGCATCATAACTAACATGCTACAACAGTATAAATATACTTTTGCACTTGCTACCGAACACTCACAAGTTAAAAATATTAAACCATTTATCTTGAGTGTTTTAGACATAACTAATCACAGGGCTTTACAAATATACACTAAGCCATAGTTGGCATGCCCATTTTGTCATACTTGTTCTTGTTTGGTTGGCAAATTTCATAGCAAATTGTAAAGTAGTAGACTCCCATCCCAGCCAAGATTAATGCCACAACTACAAGCACAATACCCCATGCTGATATCCCCAAACCTCTTCGGGTAGCATGTTGCGCTGGAAGTCCAGAAGTAGTACCAGATACAGTCTTGTGATAGCCTATGTCACTGTATCCTCTTTCATAGTTGCCACTGTCCCTGCTCCGAAAAGCGGCGGCCGGTGACAACAAAACGTTGAAAACTAAAACAACACGAAAATCATACATTGTACTTATTCATAACATTAAACAGAGCCTTAAGATGAGCCTCTGACAAAAACAAGGGTACCTATATCAATTTAGAACACGAAATGTGATGTACTATGCTGAACAGAGTTCGAATTTTGATTGATCTCGGACGGACGGGACTCACTAGAGGAAAGTATAAAGTTCTACGTTCTAAGAATTCGTGATCGTAATAACGATCAATTCCAGAATTTTATAAATGAAATCGTTGTCAATTATCCACTTACCAAGTAGTGCAAGACTCGTGCGAACCAATAGACTTATCATCTTTGATAACTCTCTACTTCCTGCAGGGAGCTCCACAAATTACCACTCGGACTCGTCCCTAGAAACTATAACTTCTCTACCGGAACGTCGTATTTCCACAGTAAAAGTAAATGCACTTTTCGACCAATTACGAGGAAGTTACGTGTTTTTTAAGAAAGCTTTCAATACGTAGATTTCACAAAATGAAATATTTTTAATTCTCTTCGGTCTATTTACTAGCGCACGTCGCACAACGTTATTCTGTGAAATGACTTCAATTTATTGACAGAAAAAAGTAAACGAACGATTGAACAAAACGAATCGTCGTAAAAAATGAAGGTGACCGATAGATTGACAGAAAGAATGAATGAATAAGAAAAAAAAAAGAGTGCAAAGCACAGACTACAATTTATTATTGGTTCAAAGAGTAATCCGTCTCACAAGACCCTTTATGGTATATATGTTCTGTGCACAAGGCCCAGGCCGTCTTACGAGGGAAACCTGTAATAATTATATGATGTTGATTGAGTATTATAGATTTATGATCATCGATTCCATTGCATACCCTTACGTGTGGCGTCATAAGTCTAATAAATAGTCTATTTATTAGACCATTGTAGTCTATTTGCATAAACGCAGGTTTTTTAGTGAAGTAATAAAAATCGACTAAATAGCTACTTAAATGAAAAACTACTATAGACTTGATGTCCCATAACGGAGCGTTTCCTGTTTTAGCTGATGGCGTGTACTTCCGGTTATTGCGTTGTCATATGTCAAAAATAAAGATGTTGCCGGCGATGGCTAAATTACGGTTTTCTTTTATATTTCTTCTTTTCATTGTAATAAAATGTGAGAGTGTCAACGTCGACACCATATCTAGTGATGTAAGATTCAAAAATGTTGACCGGACAATAGATATATCATCGCAACTCGTAAAAATTTCATCGAAACTAACCTTGGAGAACACAGGGGGTACGCCGGTGAAGAATTTCTTGATAGCAGTTGAAAGTTCTGCAAAGAATAATGTAGCTTTCGTTGGAGCGAAAGACAGCAATAACAAAGATTTACGGCTCGTCGAGACAACAGTGAGTGGTTACGACTACGTCAAATTTTGGCGTGTGGAGCTCAAAGATGCCGTCAACTCGGGC
This sequence comes from Luperina nickerlii, assembly GCA_963855955.1. Classification (NCBI taxonomy): domain Eukaryota; kingdom Metazoa; phylum Arthropoda; class Insecta; order Lepidoptera; family Noctuidae; genus Luperina; species Luperina nickerlii. The sequence continues at coordinate 4,219,386 of OY979663.1, forward strand.
TCAACATCGCTGATTGCGGTAGAATCCGTGTTTACTAAAGCTCTTCTGCCATTCCCTACAGCCATCACACAACAGGAAGACCAGCTAGTCAAATACATCGGTAATTTGTACACGTATTCACCATACTATATCACATCTCAGAAAACAAACGTTATTCTGAATACGAAGAGTGTTGAAACGTTCACGAAAGTGAAGCCATTCACTCAGCAGGATGGTGGGTTCCAGTACGGGCCATATACTACTGTAAAACCTTTCAGTGAGAAGGAATTAGTCATTCATTATAAAAACAATTCTCCTTTCCTGACTGTCACACGTGTCGAGCGTCTCATCGAAGTCTCCCACTGGGGCAACATCGCTGTGGAGGAGGTTGTTGAGGTTGAGCACACTGGTGCTACATTGAAGGGTCCATTCTCCCGCTATGACTACCAACAAGATCATCACAGTGGGCCTGCTAGTGTCAGGTCATACAAGACTCTGCTACCTGCGTCTGCCTCAGATGTGTACTACAGAGACACAAATGGCAACATCTCTACCTCTAACATGAAGGTGAAGAAAGATTCTGTGGAACTCGATCTTAGACCAAGATACCCTCTTTTTGGAGGATGGAGAACTCATTACACACTTGGATACAATGTTCCCAGCTATGAATACCTGTACCAGTCTGGTAATGATTATCTGTTAAAGATGAGGGTAATTGATCACATCTATGACGACATGCAAGTTGATGAGGTGGTCACCAAGATTATCTTGCCTGAAGGTTCAACAAGTGTGAAAATAAACCTGCCTTATCCGGTCACAAGACTGCCTGACAGCCTGCATTACACCTACTTGGACACTAAGGGCCGTCCTGTGATCTCATTCACCAAGAAGAATATTGTTGAGAATCACATTCAAGATTTCCAACTGCGCTACACATTCCCGCGCCTCCTGATGTTGCAGGAGCCGCTACTTGTTGTAGGGTTCCTTTATGCCCTATTCCTTTGTGTAATTATCTATGTAAGATTAGATTTCTCTATCCATAAGGCTGAACACCATCATAAAGATTAATTCTTAATAATATCACTAATATATTTCTTTTTTTTTTAATTATATATAACACATCTAGCTCTTGTGCATTTTTATGGTGTTGCAATGTTATTTGCTGAATACAAGTGATGTTTAATTAAATTGTCTTTTATTGAAATGTTGATAACAAAATTTCATTTTCCTATTTTAGTTATATTTCTGTTTTCACATTAAATTCTTTGTTCACTGTAACTAGGATTCATTTTAAAAAATTGACTATTAGTTATTGTTATAAATATTTAGCCTTGGACAATCTACTGCTTGTCCCAAATATAATTGGTATTCAACATAAAATAAAAGAAAAATTACAATCATAAAATATTTTTAATCTGCTGGTATCCATAATAATATGCAATATAATTACATATTTACAATGTTGTATTAGTATTTTGAGCACATTTTAGCATCTTGATTATAATATTATTTACCTGTTCCAAAAAGAAATATAGATAAAAAAGGCAAACCAAAAATCACCCAACTAAGCCGCAGAATGGGTGGTGTGGCTACAGAGATAGGCTACTGTTTTATGTGTCATACTTTCTAGCGGTGACAACTTTATAGGTACGAACTTCAGTCTAATTTCTAAAAAATGTATGAAAAATTAAAAAAAAAATATATACTTTATAGACTTCGCAGAAAACAATAATCAACGTCAACCAGGAAATATTCTTTCTAGCGGGCGCTATATATAGATGGACATTACCGGGCGCACTGCAAACTGAACGTCATGTGGGAACTAATTGACAATTATGGCCAAGTATCAAGATCAACATCCAAGACAATTACATGTCATTTATTGAATCATAGGAAGATGATTGAAAAGTAAATAATTATTTATAATCGAATGTTTTATTATCTAATTAATATATGTACCAACAAGTATAGATATAAGTACCCAAACTGTTATAGAAATTGAACATACACTTTACGTACATTTTTCTTGGCCCATAACGAAGTCTAAAAGTGGAATACTACTTAGTGAAATATATAGCGCCCGCTAGAAAGAATACTTCCTGGCGGTGTCACGTTGATCATTCTTTTCTGCGAAGTCTTTATAGTACATTTTTTTTTTAATTTAGCGTACAATTTCGTACATATTTTAGAAATTAGACTGAAGTTCGTATAGAGTCATGTCGCCGCTAGAAAGTATGAAACTGTTTTAATTTTAAAAAAGCTATTACAAATACTGATCGAAATTGATAGCAGCTTTCAAATGAAGAGAATTGCCTCAAGCCTTTAGTACGTAATCAGCCAACAAAGGCTGTTTGTCGTTATGGTAACATTTCAACTCGAAACTGGATCATTAAAATGGCAACAAAACTATACAGAGAAGTGAAGTAACCATTTTAGAAAATTCTAAAAAAATCAATTTAGTTAAAACCTTATCCTTATGAGCTGGTATTAAGATATTGGTTATTAGGCTGAGGCTACAGTAGGCAGCGATTTGCGATGCGACTGGAAGAGCTAAACGAGAAAAACATGGTATGGCTACATTACAAGCGAAAAAAAAAAGCAATTTTCTAATAAATTCGCTTCAATTTCGCTCATGTTGATGTAGCCGATGCCTTGATTTCAGTAATGTTGTTCCTATCGCATAAAGAAATCAAAGATCGCTAGTAATATTTGATGTACGGTGTAGCCATATACGTGAGCATTCATTTACTTGTTTTAATCGCTCATGTGTCGCGTCGCGGCCTACTGTAGCCTCAGCCTTACAGGCACTCAAGAGTGCAGGTAAATTGATAACCTATACTGCATTATTTCGCATGATATGCAATAATGTATTCAATTTTAATTCTTATAAAGTGTTTCCATACTAAAAACATATTTCCTACACAAAATAAAGGGTAACATTAACAACACTTTAGTACAAAATAAATATTCTTTTATTTACACTCCATACTCTGATAACTTAAATCTCAGTACAACGGGCGCGCTGGTGCAGGGCAGTATGGCTAGTTCAGTGACGACGGCGGTGACGAGGCTCGGCGGAGTGACGTCATATGTTAGGTTCAATGGCGTCAAGTTGGGGTTCGATCGCCAATCCTTCAGCGGGGAGTTCTCGTCTGATTTGTCGATCAGGTCGTCTGGATCGCCTGGATAAAAGAAAAATATTGTAGAAAATAGGTATTAAATTTTAGAACATTTTAAAGTTCGAAAATAAAGCTTGGTAGCCCTCTTTCTACGTGAACCAGAGAGCTTAATTGGGAAATGTATTTAAAAAGCTGTTGTTCGAGGAAAGGATGGATGTTCCACAAAACTTCATCTCACTCTGACAGGGTGGTTCATGATGGGATCTATTTTGCTGTGGAGTACTTCTGCAACACCCCCTTTCCCATTTTCACATAACTGTCCGGGCTACATAAATAAATTAATGAAGTAGTTCAGCATTGCAAACTTCTTCAAACAAAATTTTGTACCAATATTTTGAGAGTATCCATGGAGTTTCTTTCCTGTTCTTCTCCATAGGAACCTACTACGCTTTGGAATGGACAACCAGCTACATCTTTCTGACTCCTTGTCAGAAATCCAATGGTGTCTGTAATTGATTTATTAGAATAATGCTTTGAGTTAGAAAAGACATACCAATCTCATTATAAACGAAGGCGTCAGTCTGCACTCGCTCAGAGAACTTGTGCGTCTCGCAGGCGACCAGCACGGGCACGTTGTGCGCGCGCGCCGCCAGCGCCACCTGCGCCGTGCCGGCCGCGCCCAGCACCGAGCCGTTCACCAGCAGCGCGCTCGCGCCCAGGACCACCTTGTTGGTCTGATGAAAGAGGGTTAGAGATACCATAGCATTAATTAACTTTTGAGTTGAGCTGCATGATTTCTGACAAATGCGTGCACTGCTACGTTATGTATGTGTATTTTATGTTATTTTTTTAATATTTTTTTATTTGTAATGTGCGTTTTTGTTTGTGCAGAATAAACTAATTTTCTTTCTTCTTTCTTTCTTTTTCACTGACTGGACCAGTCCTCTCAATCTGTGTGGTTCTTTCCTCAAAAGATCATCTCTGAGATCGACTTACATGGTCTTCATATAACCTGACCAAGATTATGTCTGGACTTTAAAAGAGACTGTAACCTCTGAATTTGTTTTGGCCTTTCTTCTCAGAGTAGTCAGATAGGAAACGCCGACCCATCTAGTTTTTAATAAAAAAATATGATTGACGTGTAAAAGTGTTTGTGTAAACCTACTTTAAAAATTAAATAATTTTATCATTCACGAATTGGTTATTTACACGGAAATCAGACATTGGTCTAGTGGTCACAAGCATCTGAGTGGCAATCCTCGTAATTTTAAGAACGTTCTCAATCTGTCAATAATACCTTTAATTTCTCTACATTTTTTGACAAGAGTTTGACATTGTTTGTCGCCGAGATGAGACTGCGAATTGATATTGACCGTTTTAAATTACGAGAACCGACCTTCAGGTCTCAGTGGTCATGTGTCTACGTTTCGATCCACGTGTCGGATAATGTCGTTGTGATTTCTGTTAAAAAATTCCGAATGCACCCAGTTAATGAGAACAGACTTGCCCATTACAGGGGTCTTTAACATTACTTGTGGAAAACTGCAGTGGTCTTCTATACACATATGCGAGGAATGCAGTTGTGACCTCTATAATAATACTTGCTAACTTATCACTTACGGTGTGCATGACGAAGTAGAGCGACGTGATGTCTACATAAGTGCACGGGAGGCCGAGCGCGACCAGTCGTCGCAACATCTGTGTGGCGGAGGTCTGTACGCGGTTGCCGACAATTATGGTCCTGAACTTGAGGCCGGCTGACCACGCGTCGCGGAGGATTCGCTCGATTAGGGATGAGCTGTGAACATGGGAAGAAGTGTTTAAAAGGAATAAAAACATAATATACATAAACTGCATTCGCAATTTATTTGCCAAAAATGTAAACAAATAAATGAGTTTATGAAAAATAACTTTAAATCCTACACAATAAAGCTCAGTTTACGCTACAACTTCAAACATTTTTATAACTTTTTCAATAGTCCTTGTCACTCTGAAATCACCTTAATTAACATTAATGTAAAGTTGATATTTATTTAACTTGAAAAAATATTAATTTGAAACATAAGTTAGAATAGACTTTACATAAACTCACGCCTTTTCCCATACGGGTAGGCAGTAACTACAGAATGCTGTTGGTTCGTTTACGTGCATACTTCTGATCATGCATGCACGCCGGTTGCGAGTACTACGCACCCGACTTTCTGAAGAAAATTCCCAAAAAGGTCAATATAATTTTGTCCTTCTAGAAGGAATAAATGCTAAAAAGAATAAATGTGTTGTTTAATGGAATCTATTAATTTTGACCTACGTAGTATTTTTATTATTTTCACCCATTGCTGTTTGGAGTTTGATACTTAGATAAAAATACAGCAAATAAAAAAATAAGTTATTTGTTGGGTAAAAACCTCAAAATATAGCTCTATTCCAACTAAAATGTCTATTTGAATTAATATATATATCACATAAACTTAGTTCTAAGATAACAAATTGTTCAAACTGATGTATGCCAAACATGGTGGAGCAGCGCAAACGCACACCGAAATAACTCAATAACAACTCTATAACCACTGTCTCACAATATAGATCTTTGACTTTGAAAAGTTAATTAAGGTTTTTCTTGTTTTTCAACATTTTCCTACACAAAACTCTCCAGGCTTAATAGGTAAGTTAGCAAAGACAAATACATAATTTTTAACCTTATTTTCAAACGTTCGACTATTAATTCAAAGTGTTTAAGAAAATCCGACTTACCATCCATAAGTGAGTATATTATCTCCGTCGGATATTTTATTGCGCACCGTAATACTGATCGCCTCGCCCGCCATATCAATTTGTTCTCTAATGTACCGGTCTATTTCTTCCTGCAACGTCTTCTTTGCCTGTGGGTTAAGTTGCAAATGAAATAATGTAATAAACTGTGAGATTCTGAAAATACCAGGTCAATCTATACATATAAAAGAAAGTCGTGTTAGTACACTATTTATAACCCAAGAACGGCTGAACCGATTTGGCTGAAAATTGGTAGAGAGGTAGCTAAGAATCAGGAGAAGGACATAGGATACTTTTTATCCCGTTCCCGTCGTTCCTGTGTGACGCGACATAAAACGTGGTATAACAAAACGCAACTGACATAGAATAACAAAACACAACTCAGTCAAAATATCAGTCTAGCATTCAATTATTAGGTCTTTCCTTTACTCTTTTATTTTATTTCTACGAGTATTTTAGTTTTATAACAAGACAGACAGTAGATTGATACATCTTTTCATGATATTTTTTTTTCGTTTGTTCTTTTCGTGTAGGGTAGGGGTAGGGTAGGAGTAAGGTAGGGTTAGGGTAGGGTAGTAGTAGGGTAGGGGTAGGGTAGGGGTAAGATAGGGGTAGGGTAAGGGGTAGGACACCACGCGAACGAAGTCGCGTCGGGCAGCTAGTTAAATTTAAAAACCAAAACAATAATCATTTTATTTCGGACAACTATAAGATCCATGATATGTTAGTAACAGTTTTGCACTTAAAATACTATTGTTAGTAACTTAAACTAAAGACGAATGAAAGCGAAGACCACCCAATAATTAGACACCATAAACTATGGAACAAGTCTTCGCACAAATTGCCTTATTATGGCGGAGAAGTGTCTGTCGCCACAGCCTTCAGGATGCTATTGTGACTGCCTCTTATTCTGCTCAGGAGCGAGGCAGTTTTTTTGCGGATGATGGCATGAAATCCATCGGTATGGGTTACCGCGAACATTTCTGAGGCACTGGAAAAACGAGGCAGTCGCAACAGCATCCTAATAGCAGGATTTTTTTTTAATTTCTTCTGTGTCCTGAGTGTTTGTGTGTGTTTCATGATCATCATTTCAGCCCAGAATCTCCCACTGCTGCGTACATAGGCCTCCCATTTTTCTGCCATACTTCCTGTACCGTGCGTCCCTCATCCAGGTGTTTACCGCAACCTTGTGCGTGTTTACAAAAGTACAAAAAAAAATGGAAAATCCAAAAGTGCACGACTCATAATAAAAAACCATAGATTATGTAGATATTATATTAGTTAGTTTTTTATCTATACCTACTAATATTATAAAGAGGTAAAGTTTGTGAGGCTGTAGGGGGTAAAAATAAAGTTAAAGGGGGAGAAGCTACATTATCCCTGAGTGTCATAGGCTATGTTTTATGGTAAAACGAGAAACATCACGCGAACGAAGTCGCGGACAGAAGCTAGTTAATTATAATTTAACTACTTTGAATAGAAGAGCCATTTTAAATAGGGTTCTTCCTACCGGTGAAACGAATCTATTAAAAATTAAAATTACTCAAACAATTGATTTTGTCGCAAGCTACAATGTTTTCAGGTTTCACACTTGATTATGAAATATTTTGATGCATTTTTCGTTGCTACTGCATTAAATCAATTTTTTGAAAAGTACAGAATTAATCTCCATTAATTAACATATTAAACAAAATACGTATTAAATTTAAATAGCATATTAACAAAGGTACCTAACAACAAACAAACTTACTTACGCATTTATGCGAAAGTAAGTTTGTTTGTTTGTTACCTTTTCACGCCTAAACCACTGAACCGATCATCCTGAAATTTTGCATATACGTTGTCAGGTGTACAGAAACGGACATAGGGTACCTTTCATCCCGAAAAAAAAGTGCTATTCCCGAGGAAAACAACAATAACGTTATTATGATAATAGATGGCGCCACGTGTCTTTCGAAAGGGATCGACACTTATGCGGGTAAAACCGCGGGGTGCTGCTAGTGGTATACAAATTAAGTAGGTTCTGTGTACTAGCAGGAGTATAACAATAGAAACAATTTGTTTTCGATCGTAAAGCACTCTCTAGTGCTTTATGAGTGGGGCAACAATGGACAAGCTAGACCAGAAACCATTTAAAATTGTGTGAACAAAACGTAGGTACAATAAAATTAGTTATCATTGCTGTACAACTAGTGTATCAGAAATACTGAAACCTAACCATGTCAATGAACTGACAGATAACTAATTGTTATCAATTAAATTGTAGAATAACAATTACATTCAGTAACATTTAAAAAAATTGTGAAATCGTAAGTATTATAACATGATTATAAGCTTCTTTTTAGGGAAGATATGTATTTACGCGACCAGGTTTTTACACCAGGTATTTACTTCCAGGTACGCACACTAGATACCGACCCAAAATACTTGCAAGATTATACGGCTCTCGCTCAACTACGTAGGTACTCAACCTCGTTAGTTTTCGCAAATGCGATCGTGCTCCTTATCAGTAAGTGTCTACGGAACAAATCCGTATGCAAGTATTTTTACTTTAATGGTTTGTAAAAGTATTTATTTGTAAACGCGATTTTGCTCCTTATTTATAGAAATTTACGGGTGAATTTCCTATGCAAGTGCTTTTTACTTCTAACAGGGCTTTTGAATACGCGATTGTACTTCTTATTTGTATGAAATCTGCATGGATCCATTTTCGATGCAGATAGAAAATACTAGAAAGTATCTCGAGCCCTGGTTTCTTAAGGTGGACGTACTTGGAAGCCCTGGTACTCGAATTTTCAAGTACGACCCATGTCTACAGTTCTTTTAAAGTGCTTTTACTATTATACAAAACCTTCTGCCATTGACATGGTGTCGCGAACACACTTTCATCACAATCCGAAGAATCTTATCCATTGCTTTATATATCTGAAAAATTCGTCTGCTCGACAATATAAATAACGCAACGAATGTTGTTTATTACCGTAGTCCTAGTACCGTATTTCGGTCATGGTGGCCAATCTCAACGGAGATCCCTTCGGTGCGGGAGATATTACAGTGTAGGCATGTGTGTTAACATAATTATATCCCTATCTATACTAATATTATAAAGCTGAAGAGTTTGCCTGTTTGTTTGTTTGGTTGAACGCGCTAATTTCTGGAACTACCAGTCGGATTTGAAAAATTCTTTTTGCATTTGATAGCCCAATTCTTGAGAAAGGCTATAGGCTAACATCACGCTATGACCTTTAGGAGCCGAGCAAAAAGAAAAAAAGTCAGAAAGAACGCTAAGCAAAAACGAAGTAACAGCGCGGGCAGGCGATGCGATGCGACGGGGTGGGTCGTAATAAGTCGTGGTAATAAGTCTATTAATCTAGAACTTACATCAAACTCGTCAACGTTGTTCGGCAGCTGCGTGAGATGGTACCGGAAAAACTTGACAGCGTTGGTCTGCGATGCCGAAGGAGATCTCATCGCCCACAGGAAGTCCAGACTCGTTGCAAGGTGCGCCTCGAGACCGCGAGCGAATTCCGTCTTAGCTGGGAGCGTGTAGTCGCGAACCATCTGGGATTAAAAGATTACCTACTTTTGAGGGCTTATTTCCGCACTGAAAGATAGACATTATCCATCAGTATGGCTATTCACAACCATTCGATAGGTTATCGTAACGAAAATTACACATTTCGTTAACCTGATATGTCGGAAGAATAGCGGTCGTCTATTTGATTTAAAATGACAAAATTTTCGGGTTTTCGGTTTGTGAACAACGTTTAGAGGATACTAAGATAACATTGAATGATGTTCGATTCGTTACGGAAGCGTATCGAATTGTTGTGACATATGAATAGCTATGCAGGTAAGTTTACAGATGGACCAGGATTTGTATGAAATGATTTACCAGATACTTTACCAGAAATAATCCGGTAAATATGTAGTCGATTTATTGGTAAGATTCTGTTAAAATTGGCTTGTCTTTTAGGGTTCCGTACCCAAAGGGTAAAAACGGGACCGTATTACTAAGACTCCACTGTCCGTCTGTCCGTCTGTCAGCAGGCTGTATCTCATGAACCGTGCTAGCTAGGCAGTTGAAATTTTCACAGATGATGTATTTCTGTTTGCCGCTATAACAACAAATAATAAAAATAAAATAAAGTTAAAATTTAAAGGGGTATAAAAGAAAGGTTTTTTTTTTCGGTGCCTTGTGGTACGGAACCCTTCGTGTGCGAATCCGACTCGCATTTGGCCAGGTTTTTTTAATACGACTCATACTGTTTTTGTAGAGTTTTGGCACAGCAAAATTAAATCTTGCAGCAAAATGCTAGAGTCAATATACAAAAACATACAGAACAGTTGATAGTCAATTAGTTATTCTATTCATTCATAACATGCACAGTAAATAGGAAATGGGCATAATTATCTCTTTATGATATAAACACAGATGCACATTAAATAACAAAAATGTATTCTTAAATACATTATGATTGTGATTGTGTTTTGATTATGGTGTACATAATAAAGAGTATTCTATTCTATTCTATTGTTTACTATTATTAATTACGCATCAAACATGCCCGAGTATTGTAAACAAATATGAAGTAACACGCTCTTTAGAATAGTCTTTCTTACTCTTTTTTCTTTCCTCTTTTTTCTTTTTTCTCTTACTCTGTTTTGGGTCTTTGTGAAACTACGACAGATCGTATATTTGTGTTATATATTGTAAACAAATATGAAAGCTTACCTTTTTTAGAGCATCGAGAAGCGCAACGCACCTCGCATTAGAACCGGTCACGACTCGGGAAGCCAACTGAACGCCCAGCTTTATAATAGCGGGGTGCAAACTGGAAACAAAACAACGCTATCAAGAGATATTACATTGCAGTGATATGTACAGGGTGAAGGGTGGTAGTGACACCGACGCGCAGTCTGTTACCATAGTACATGATACTGAACCAAGCTGCGTTGAAATTATTCGTAGATAAAAAATCTGTTGTCTGTAAAGTCGGTTTACTGACGATAGTTGAACGTGACAACGTCATAAGAAAATACTGATGGAATTGTTGCATTGCATTTGTTAATATTCGCTTGCACTTCAAGCCGCCATGGAACGCCTCCACGCTACAGAGCGAGGCCGCGAGGTAACGCTACATGAGTCATGTTTTTTCGTGAGTGCAGCCAGCTTCATCGATTTATTAGAAGTTGTCAAGTCAAAAAAAAAAAAATTTGCTGTTCCATACATTTTGTCCGCGTAGGTATTGCACTTTTTTATGGCACAGCAGATTTGTTTTTGATAACCTACAATACCTTTTTACACTAGGCAGGTCTAGAATCATGTGCTGAATTCATGGTTTAACTTAGCGCCTAATACAGTACTGCTTACGACTTAGGTAGATACAAGCGTGATGTATTAGCATAGTAATCAAAACAAAACGACGTTCAATTGTCAAGTCAAGAGCCTATATAGTCCTCAATAAGCATTCAAGGTTCCATAACAATTGATCTAATATGAGTTAGTACTCGTAGATAACGCTCTCACATTTTGATCGTTTAATCCTTAAATGGGGTCATTATACTCATCATTATGAACAACTTTTACAATGGGACCAACCCTGACGTCGTGAAAAAAAAAACGGCCAGGTGCGAGTCGGACTCGCACACGAAGGGTTCCGTACCAGAAGGCATAAAACGCCGATAAAAACGTTTCTTTTATACCCTTTAAATTTTAACTTTATTTTATTTTTATTGTTGTTATAGCGGCAACAGAAAGTCATCATCTGTGAAAATTTCAACTGTTTAGCTGTCATGGTTCATGAGATACAGCCTGGTGACAGACAGACGGACAGTGGAGTCTTAGTAATAGGGTCCCGTTTTTGCCCTTTGGGTACCCATAGTAAAAGTTGTTCATAATGACGAGTATAAAAACAATCAAAATGTAACATTGTATTATATACAAAAGAAAGTGTAGTTAGTCATTGTGATAATTTGCCACAGCATTTACAGCTTAGTGACCAAAATAGTTCAAGAAAACAATTGTACTGTTGTACTGAGAACTTCCAAACAATTATAAAAAAGATATCTGCAACAATGTTGTGGAAAGTTGTGCATTTGCTATGTACTTGAGCTGATTTGTCAACGTATTATGTGCTGATAACATACTATTTCTATTATCACTACAAGAACTATGTAACACGGAATACACAAGTAAATTTCAACCTTATACCTTTTCCATAGAGTTTACTATTACTAATAAAGCTAGTCTCAATAATCAGTCAGTTTAAATGCAGATAGGTACTTACTTGGAATTGATAGCAATAGACTTGAGTGACTCCTTGTCATGCTCTTTATACAGATGTTGGAACCAGTTCACTCTGTGAGCACTATGAGATTTCACTTTCGGTTTCTCTGAGGATTTCTGTTTAGTGACTTTCTCCTGTAACAATTTGAAAACGACCACATTAACAACCAAAGACTGCCTCATTGGTCTAGTGACCGCAAATGCTACTGTTGAACATGAGGTCGTGGGTTTGATTCCCGGGTCGGATAGTGTTATTGGGTTTTTCCATCGGGTTTTTCCATCTGGTATTTATCAGTAGCAGCCCTGAGTCTGACTTGTGACTGGTTGATAGCAATAGGCTTGCCTTCTATTAAATGGAACTTTAACAGCCAACTGTGGGGCTATTTATATAGGCCCGCGTTCGTCATCACGGCTCCTCCACGCAGCGCCGCCCCCGCCCCGTCCCACTGCCAGTGTCTGCAGCCATGGCGAAGTCCCTACAAAAGAATTCCGCTAGCATCATCACCCCAGGTGCTCCAAGTATCAAGCATATGCCAGAAAAGGCACCGAATAAGGCTGATGATGAGGGTTTCTTGACTAATCGTGGCGGTGGCAAAGGAGGAAACGCCGATCGCAAACGAACAAGAACCGCTGCGGTAAAGCTCCTACAGACCCCGTCGTCATGGAAGAAGATTTCTGGCCACAGGACGTGGTGTTCCGTCACTTCCGCAGACAAGTATCACAGAACAGCACATGAACAAGCTAGTGAAGTATTATTTTATAATAAAAACATGATTTATCTATGGGCCTGCATCGCACCTGCCTAATTCTATGGAGAATACAGGCATGATGTTATGTTATTTTAACAACCAAAGTAACTGAAAAGCATTTTTATGAGAATCTGCCAAGCACACCGTCCTGCTACAGAGTGGTAGTGTCAACAAAACTACTTTCTTTATATTAATTACTTCACTACAAAATAACTTATCTACTGATCGTTTTTTAACAAACTTGCAGATATTCATTTCCAGTTACAAAGGAACCCTTTCATAACTCAATAACGAAACAACACATAATCAACCTACTGCTGGGTCATAAGCCTACTATCTGTAAGAGGGTGTGAGCCATAATCCACCATATGGGCCCATTGCAGGTTGGTAGACTTCACATTTCTTCGAATTTTTGGTTCTAACACATACCGGTTTCCTCGCGATGTTTTCGTTCACCATTAAGTGCCTGTCAGGGTTCGAACCTACGAGCTACAACTCAGTAAGTCGTGGCTGTTACCACTAGGCCACCACTGCTCCACTTATAATTTTTTTTTTTTCAGGATGGGTAGTCATCAAATGACCCCTCCCGCTCTTGGTGGAGCTGAAGGGAGCGTCAGACTCTTACTGACTAAAACCCATCCGTGTTCCTTCCTTAGCCCTTTATGTTCCGTAAGCAAACATAAAAGAAACCTTTTTTTGTTTTACTTAGATTTATTTCGGTGATTCAAGCGCTAGAAATCTTTTGACACTCACCTCCTTAGCTTTAGAAACATCTCCTTTTGGAACATCAGTCTTAGGTTTAGGCACAAGTTTCTCTTGAGCAGCCTGTTTGGCAGCTCTTTGTGCCTCTTGCTTTGCACGCCTCTCTGCTTTCAAGTCTGTTTTACTTTTGTTGCTTTCTGCTTCAGCCTAATGCAAACAACACCATATTAGCAAAGCGGTAACTCTGTGAAATTCAAGTCACGAGGTATGCTGAAAGATGATATTTAAAATCAAATCCCCCCTGTCAGGAACAAAGTTCCCCACGCGTGTGTGCATGCGGAACACACTCATGTATAATAGAAATAGAGAGAGAGATAGTCACGTAGAGCATAACGCTTTTTCCTTACGTGACGATTTCTACCAGTCAGCTCCTACTGCAGGCCGCTTTAAGGAGTTCCTTAAAGCGGAAATCAGAGGAAAAATAACTGCAAACAATTTTTCCTCTGATTTTTCTTCTCCGTGATCTTTGTTCTCATTGCTATAAGGTTGCTGTCAGAGGTAAAAATAACAGAAAGGGCATGCGGCAACTGCATATAAAATATGAAGTTATATATACCAAATATGAAGTTATATACCTTTTTACCACTCAAGTCAATAGCATTAACTTTCACAGTAACATCTTTTATATCCTTAGCTACATTAGCTATATCTCTTAAAGTTTCAACTACATCTTTCACAGTCATATCTTCATTTACAGGTTTAGGAACTTCCTTTACAGCTGGTTTTTCTATAGGAGCATCTCCTTCTGGTGTAACACCCATTTTCTTAGCATGCTTTGCAGCCTTCTTAGCAGCTCTGTCTGCTAAAATCTTCGCTTTACTTCTATCAGCTTCGATAACAGTGTCTATTTTAACAGCTTTATCAACTTCATCTTTACCTTTTGGTGAATTTACTTTAGGTTCTGGTTTGATAGGCATTTGTTCTACTTTTGTTTCCTTTGCAACTGGAGTTGGAGCTGGAGTTTCTTTAATGCCAGCATTATGTGTAGTAGCACTTTGTTCTTTCACTTCACTTGGTACTGTGTCCTTGCTTTTGCCTTTTAGTTTGGCCTGCTTTTTTGCCTGTCTGGCAGCCACTACATCTTCTCTTGAAGACATTTTTAGGTTTTCTTCTACTTTGTTATTTACTAAACTATCTTGTACATCTCCTGGGTCTAGGTGAAGATTAACTATTAGATTTTTATTGGAATCTTCAGTTACTACAGGATGCTTTGTTTCATTCACAATTTTATTACTTCTATTTGCTATATTAGGTTTGTGAGTGTTTGACAAAATAGATTTCAGTTTAAGTCGTCTGATTCGTCTCTTTGTACTTGCAGTTAATTTTTGGTAGTTTTCCTGTAAGAGACAATTTTTATTACTGCATATTCTTTCAGTCCCACTACAGGCCAACTTGAATGTTTACTACAGTATAGTTGAAATGACTAAATATTTTATAATGCGCACAAAACAAGGAAACAAAAATAAATAAAATAATTTATGATTTTTACACTAGTACCTACTAACTAAAGAGATAAACAAACCACAAGGGTTACAAAATATTATTGCAAAACTGGTGTAGGATTTTACAGCGATCCTTTAACTTTGACACTCAATTGCATAAGCATTGGGAACTATTTCATCAACTTTGCGATACAAATAGGTTTTAGTTTGGGAACATAACCTCCAAATTATAAAGAGACAGCAACAATAAGTAAATCACGTATACCTGAGGCATTACCATGGCTGCTATTCCTTGGTAAGCTATAAAACATGTATGAATGTACAAATTTGCTATAATTTTTCCATAAAATACCACAATAAAATTGCACAATTTTGTAGGTAACCAAATGGAATACTTACGTTTTTTTAAAGATTTCGACGAAACGGAGATGTTGAGAGTGAGTATTGGTGACTTTAAGTCTTTTAAATCTAGTAATTGTGTAAAACAATATATAATTTATGATATTTTTCGCTTTTCTCACACAATCTGATGAAATCTGGAAAACGAATTTGACACGAAGTTGTGTGTTGAGTTGACAGGTGACACTTGGCGGACATTCACCCACCGATAGTTGACATTTGACAAAACGTGACAGCAGGGAGGTATGGTATACACGATACAAAATGGTCAAAAAGTCGTGGATCAAACGAAGTAGGGAGATAAAGGAGGTCATTTACAACAAAAAATCTTTCTACAGCATGGCCATAATTCAACTGCCCTAAAAGTTATGAATATTTTTCTAGACTAATTAAAAAAAAATGTGATATTTAAACAATGAAACAAACGGTGTTGTATTATTACTAGATAATGTATCAGCACTGCAAAAGTTTTATTGTGGCTCCGGTACCAAACAAGAGCAATTAATTTTTATGCAAAAATTTTGAATGGTTACCAATAGTATATTGTTGCATCGAGCGCAAAGTGAGTTTATTAATGCACGAGAGTTATGTTGGGGTGTGTTATGTTGTTGTACACGAGTGCATTAATTACTCACTTTAGAAAGGTGCGTAATCTACTTTTCTTTCAACTACCAATCTACCTACCCTGATAAAATATACCTACTTACTCAAAATAAAAACTCAATGAAAACAAAGTTTTTCTAAGCTTTTAAATATTTATCCCGCGACTTTTGCGGCAAATTTGCAGCTGTTTTTATACTTTCTGGAGTTGCATTCATATCACTATCGCTATTTAAATTTTTTAAATCTTTTTTTGCTAAATATTAAGTTTTACAATAGTATGCGCAAAATGCGCGCCATTTGTTTTTTTTTTTTCACGGACCGTGTCGGTTTTATTCAGACGATTTTTATTTTCAGCCAGTATCTTTTTGATATAATGCATACATGGGAGACATTAAACCTCTATGGTAAATTGATATCTAAATAAAAAACAAAAAACAGTGCATTAATGAAAAACTGTGCACCCATGAGATTTCATACAACATTTCTGCACTGTTTTGGCTCTAAGCAAAAAATACGTCCTTTGTGATCGGTTTTGTAGTGATGAATGACATTATTACGTAGTTGTAAGAAAAAATATTTCTCACTTTAAAAGCGTTGGAAATGACCTCTCCCTATTTCGTTTGATCCACGACTTTTTTACCACCCTGCATATTTTATAAACTGTGTGGATGCATGGATTGGACATGGATTCACTAGTCCGATCACTATGTCATTGCATGGCAATTTAAGCCGATTCCTTGGGGGAAGCAAGCTAAGTACTTTGTGTTATCCTCGACCATCATCTTACATTCAGAGAGCACATAAAGACGGCTCGTTCGCGCGCCTATATTGCTCTCAGTAGGCTCCACTTCTTACTGACTGTTAACAAATTGTCATTCAAGTACTTACAAATTGCGCCTCTACAGCGCGGTCATCCGTCCTATCATGACCTATGCTTGCGTAGTCTTCGCACACGCTAAGCCTCACCATCTGCATAGAATGCAGACCCTCCAGAACCGTTTCCTCAGACAGGTCACGGGAGCCCTTTTCTATGTCTGCAATGAGAGTCTGCCTACACTTAGATGTAAGCATGCCCACCGTCCAGCAGTCGTTCATGAAATGTCTTTCCAAGCACTTTTTTGATACTGCTATAAAGCATCCAATACCCTGATGGTGGCGGCCGCCCGATACATTCCCTCCCGCATAAGTAGGATTCGCCGACCGAGTCATACCCTTACCATCCCCGACGACGCCACGACCCTCCTACAGGAGAGTAGTAAGGCCACCAGTATTTACAGAAAGTACAAGTCCAGACAGCCGTCCTTCCGTTCTCGCCGCCGAGGCCCGTCGCGACGCCCCATACTATGTCCGCCCCGACCCTTGCTCGAGCCAGCCCGCGCTGCTGAGCCTGTAGTTTTCAATTCGCCACTAAATAATTCCGATCTAGCCTGTCCCTTGCTGCCCTCTCCCAGCGACGCCCTAAGCTGAGGTCCGTACCCCACAGGGGGTGCCCTTAGCGTGTAGTCGCTTAGTATTTAAGTTTATTAAGCCCTGGCTGGAGGCCTTAATTTATTGAGGTTTCCACAGGCAAGTCCGGTTAAGCAGACGACAACCTCATAACTAGAAATGCGAGACGCCCCATTAAAAAAAACGCATCGACACTGAACGTCCGTGCGTAATAAAATAACAATAAAACTTCAATTGTGTCTCGTTCGATCAGTGTCCTTCAACCGATGAATGTAACGAAAACTTATCAATTAGGGTATTTAGAGTCGTCATTCATCCACTGCTGGACTTAATAGGCCTCCCACAAAGAGTCGCCACATCGACCGGTCCTGAGATATTTGATTAATTGAAATAAAAGCTCTAAAAGAATGTGTTATAATATGCTGTGCAAAAAATACTGGCCAGTCAGCTAGGTGTTAGCAAGGCTGACTATGAGCACGGTAATAATATCCATACAGTATGTCGTCTTCATACAAACGGACGAAACGCGAGCTATACCTACGCCACGGTAATAATATGCATACAGTACGTCGTCTTCATACAAACGGACGAAACGCGGGCTATACCTACGCGCTTCGATCTCCGTGTGCGCTCAGGCGGCTCGGAGTCGCGACTGTGCCGCAGTGACGAACGGACGGTGTGTTGTTTTTTTAACAATAACCGCGCGATTTTTTCACTAAAAATAAGTTCAAGTACATATTTAATATGACGAGTAGGCTATATTGTGCTGTTTTTGGTTGCATGAATTCGTCAATAACGCATCCAGAGATAACTTTTTTTAGATTACCTGGAAACTCTGAAAGGTAAGACTATAAAATAATTTTACTTACTTGTAGGTAGGTACATAATGTGTGTCTTTTTAATGGATAAGTATTTCATTTTATCTCCCGAAAAAAAGATGTCTGGATTAATAAATGAAGTGAATAGAGTAAAGGAAAGTGATAAACACGAGTGAGGTAGGTAGTTATAGGCGGTTCATGAATCATTAAACCGTAGGCAGCCCCGGATCTAAGGGGGGGGGGGGGCAAACCGGGGCACTTGCCCCGGGCGGTAGTTTCAAGGGGCGCCAATTCCTTGAGACAAGAATTCGAAATATCGAACAAATGAAGCCACTTTTCCTACAATCTCATAGGTTTTTAACAAGTAATCGAATCTTTATGTTTGAAAAACGAACTTTTCTATTTCCATACGCCCAGTTAGTTTTTGAACACATACTAAGTGATTTATGAACGCATCTTAACAGATCAAGTAAATTTTTGAACTCGTGCGTAGTGTCCGTGATCTTTCTGCCAAGGGCAATCCCCGTCACATATCTATACGAGCCCAGCCGAACAAATTCAAACAGTTGGACGTCAAGTGACTACACTGTTTGTTTATGTGGTTGATTGCGTTTGCGAGTAATCAGCGTTAATAAAATAAGTAATTTATTAGTGAAATCATATATTATCGTAGTGGAAATCAACAATTTGCAAGTTTTTCTCAAACACTGAAGGGAGGGGGCGCCACTATCAAGGTTTTGCCCCGGTTCGAAAAAATCGTAGATCCGGGGCTGACGGTAGGTACGCTGGTGTTAAAACCTCGGGGCATGTGTGTTTTGTTAGTTTGTATAATTCCAAGTAAAGACGTGGTTTTTATTATTAATAATAGTTGTTTATTGTACTGTGTGTATGAATAATACTAGAAAAAAATTGGTTGTCTGTAAAGTCGATTTACGGACGATAGTTTAACGTGACAACATCATAACATAATGGTGATATAAGCGACGCTAACAACTATAGACCCATCTCTCTGGCTACAATTCTGTCTAAGGTGCTTGACAGTCTTCTTAACACACTGATGAGTGGCTGTCTCGAGTTACATGACAATCAATTCGGTTTCAAATCGGGACTCTCCACTGAGACAGCTATTCTGTGTTTGAAGCAGACTGTCAAATACTATACTGATCGCAAAACACCAGTCTATGCTTGCTTCCTCGACCTTACGAAAGCGTTTGACCTGGTTTCCTATGATATCCTTTGGGATAAACTTAACGACACATCCCTGCCAAGCGAATGCATCCGTATTCTCAAATATTGGTACGGGAACCAGGTCAACGTAGTTCGATGGTCGGGAACGCTGTCTGAACCATACAGGTTGGAGTGCGGGGTGAGGCAAGGGGGGTTGACCTCACCAACGCTCTTCAACCTTTATGTAAACGCACTCATCGAGAGGCTGAGCAGCACGCATGTCGGATGTCATGTTGGTGGAGTCTGTGTGAATAACATAAGCTATGCAGACGACATAGTGCTGCTGAGCGCCTCGGTCTGTGGCCTGTCTAAGCTGCTCGGCGTTTGTGAGGAATATGCTCTCAGTCATGGTCTGCTCTATAACACCAAGAAAAGTGAGTGTATGGTTTTCCGGGCCAGGGGTAAATGTCCAGATAGTATCCCTAGCATCAAATTAAATAATGTACCGCTAAAGAGGGTTGACACCTTCAAATACCTTGGGCATCTGGTGACCTCTGACCTGAGAGACGATTCAGACATGGAGCGGGAACGTAGGGCGTTGTCTGTTAGAGCGAACATGATAGCTCGCAGGTTTGCACGATGCTCGAAGGAAGCAAAAAATACTCTTTTCCGAGCCTATTGCACCTGTTTTTAATCGAGCGCCCTGTGGGCTAACTATACACAAAAACAGTACAACGCCCTACGAGTCCAATTCAACAATGCCTACAGGATGTTGTTGGGGTTGCCTCGGCACTGCAGTGCGTCGGGGATGTTCGCTGAGTCACGCATCGACTGCTTCTTTGCGACGATGCGGAAACGGTGCACATCCTTGGTGCGCAGGGTCCGCGCCAGCTCCAACACCATCTTGAGGATGTTGGCTGAGAGGTTCGACTGTCACTACATTAACCATTGTTGTATGCTTAATGTAGTGACAATAGCAAGAAAATCTGTTTTATTACTAACATAGTTTGTAAGTATAATATTGTTACTAACACTATGAGTCTTGTTGCTCGAAATAAATGATTATTATTATTATTATAACAAAACATTAATGAAATGATTGCATACTTTTATGAATAAAATTTAATTATTTTTATTGAATTATTAATATTTTGTATGAATGAAGGAGAAGGAGGAAAGAAGGAGGAAAGAAAGGAGGAAGGAGTGAAATGAAATCTACAATTTAATTGATTAATTTGCTTTTATTTGCACTCATTAATTTAAATATGTTTATTACTTCAATGAATAGATTATTTTAATTATAATTTTTATATTATACATGTTTGCTATTTAACTTCTTCCAATCTGTGTTATTCTGTTAAGGATAGGACGATGATAAGAAATATTAAAAAAAATTAATACTTATACAAATTTTGAATTTTATTTGTAGTTCTTGAACGTTTGATTTAACTATAATAATAATAATAATTTAACATAATTTGTTTAAAATTACACATGAACAAGTTTTCATAGAAATAAACTGTAATCAGATTAATGTTAAATAAATGGTTAATTCGAAATGACGACGAATGAATGAATCGAATGATGATGATGATGGTTAATTGTGAATGAATAAATAAATAAATAAATGACGAATTATTTTATTATTTATGTACACACAGTAAAATACAATAACAAAACTAAATGGAAACACAAAGTAGGCAAATGTAATTAAAATGCTGGAGGCGGGCAGCCCTATCGCATGTTTACGTACCGCGCGGCTGTAGGCATTTAATTCAAGGTTACGGCCGAGATACAATACTGTATGTCTTTATACTGTGCCTTTGCTGACTACTTACGCACGGTGTGCTTGACTTACATTATAATTTCATCTCACTTCTTTCTATTAGCCCATCCAAGGGTTGTATGGAAGAAATTTTGCCTTGTATGGTAAGACCGCTAAATTTTTATGTTCAACGTGGTGTATGTAAGTAATTAGTAGGTTTAGACAATAAATATTGCGGAAAGCTTGGGGGAAACCTTTGCCCAGCAGTGGGAGAATACAGGTTGAATAATGTGCATATTACCAAATAAAACAAAATAAACACTTTAATAGGTATTTATTAAGTTTCCATTAAAATTAGATATGAACGTAACTTGACTGTTTAATAATACTAAATGCTCTTCAAATACGTTACGTTCTGTTTCATTTATCTTATGATTTTATTTTTACATAAAAATTATTAGACTAATTTTCTATTAGGTACTTATGTGAAAATGTTTTTTTTCTTGTAGGTATTCTTAATTTTAATAAAATGTAAGTATTGGGTACTATTTACCGTTTTCGGACTGAAATTAAATGTCACAGTAAAAGTCTGAAAACGGTACATCTTAGTATTGCTCGTGAATCCTACCCCTGGATGAATATGTTAATTAGGTACTAAAAGCTTAAGAAAAAAGTAAATCTTTATAGTTTTTCAGAATTTACATACTTAATAATAACAAATTAGTAATAAATTGCTTAGTTAAACACTAATGTAGTGGAATGATACGGGGTAATAATAAAGACTACATAAATATAAATTACGGTGGACATTATTCATCTTAATTAGGAAAATCTCTGTGTCAAGTTTAAACTTATTTATTTACATATATTTCCGCACCGTGATTCGGAGTAGTAGCAAACACATAAGACCTAGCTTTACATTTATCTATTTTACAATGTTTTACGTAAAAGTTGTCTATTAACATATCAATACGAGGACTGACAATTAAATTCCGGGAATTTTGTAATAGATTAAGAATAAATTAAAAATTGTCAAAACCAACCTTAGACACCTTCGCAGTAGTCCCCTCCTAATTCTATGCACCGGCGCCAACGGCGCTCCCATGCCTGGAAACAATTTTCGTAGCGCGCTTGTGGAATCTGTTTCAGAACTCGCGTCGTGGCTTCTTTCACCTTCTCTAACCCCCCGTGATGAATTCCCTTCAGGTGATTTTTTATTTCTGGGAATAGAAAAAAGTCACAGGGGGCTAGATCAGGGCTGTATGGGGGGTGCGGCAGCGTTGGAATGGAATGTTTGGCTAAAAATTCGCGAACAGCGTACGAGGAATGCGAGGGAGCATTGTCGTGGTGCAGCGTCCAACCATTAAGCGCCAAATCGGGGCGAACGCGAAACACTCTGGACCGTAAAATTTTTTCGAAGGCTAACACGCCGGTCTTCGTTCAGTTTCGCGCGCAAACGGGCAACATTTTCGTCGGTGCGAGACGTGGAAGGAGCACCTTCCCGCGGATCGTCATCGAGCGACTCTCTTCCCTCCTTAAACCGCTTGGCCCACTCGTAAACGCGTGTTTTCGAATAACAATCATCCTTGTACACTGTCTGAAGTTTTTGTAAAATTTCCGCCGGTTTTGTCCCAAGTTTCACCAAAAATTTGATCGCACATCTTTGTTCGAAATTTACATCCGACATTTTCGCGACACGGGTATAAAAAGTAGCTTTGTTTAAAATTCTATAAAAACACAACCACGGCACCAATTAAGCTGAAATTTCGTATACTACTATAGAAACGTGTTAGCTTTCGAATGCGACCGGAGCGAACGCACCAGTGTTACCCGGAGAGACTGCAGAGCGAAATTCCCGGAACTTAATTGTCAGCCCTCGTATATTCATTAACTTTCTCTTTCGGACACAAAGCTATAATACATCCGCCCCAACCGGCGCCAGTTAGGCGAGAATAAACGTTCATTTCCTTTGATATATTGACCAGGCGATCTAAATTGTCATGAGAGCACTCGTAGAGCTCTTTCAGGCTCTCGTGACTACCAGACATCAGTTTCCCAAGAACGTTTATTGTTTCATTACAATCACCATTTTCGTATACAATAGAGACGTTATTTTCGTTCACACCACTCATGCCGTTGCCATTTGATGCTGACTGCGAGCAATGTTTACGAAAATCTTCGACGCGTATCGCTTCTTCGTAAACATGAAGAGCTCGCTGTTTCAATTTAAACTCCGTTAAATGCTTCGTGTTTGGCGTTAAATACAACTGCTCCAATTCTTCTTCATTAACATTCAATATATCGCATATTTCTTCTTTTGTATATAAATCGTTAGGCAAATACTCATGAACAAGGTTTACCATCTCTCCTAAAGTGTTATCAAGTTTGTTTTGTACTTGACTAAGAGTAATAATTTTGTTATCAGTAACAGCACCTGCGCACGTAGCTATAATTTTCGCTGCCAGCCTACATTCTATCACCCTTCTATTGAAATCATTCGTAGCTGCTTTGTTAGCCTCCGCCAAACTGTGGGCCACAACAAATGCTGAATTTTCGGGTAGAACCACGGGTGTGGCCTTCAAGGGTTGCCATGTTATGTATTGGGCGCAGTTCTTCTGCGCCAAAAAAGCTATCGCTTGATCCATGCCGCCTCCTTGAGTTCCGATATATCTCTCGCATTTTGCACACAAAGATGCGATTTCAGTTTTGCTCAGTGCAACATTTTGAGCATAAAGAAGAGCCAGACATGCTGCACTCACTAATGCTGAGGAACTTGACAGTCCAGATGCTGGAGGAATTATTCCATCTACGCAGAGCTGTAGTCCATTGGTAATTTTATTGCTTACAAATTCCAAAGCGCCTTTAACTCCACACAGCACATAATTATACCAAAATGGCTTTCCGTTTGAGTCTGATATAATATTTACATCTTCACACGATTTTATCTCTGTTTCATAATTGCTATATTTATTATTTATATTTCTTAAATGAAGCTCTGGCTTATTTATTATTGTAGCAGCAATCAGTATATCCTGTTCTAGTGCCATGGGCAACACTGGATAGCCACAATAATCGATGTGTTCACCAATTAGATTTACGCGGCCCGGCACTCTGACGAAAAACAATGGTTCACATCCGAATTCTTCACAAAAAACCTGTTTTAGCCGGCTTATTCTTTCATTGTTTGGAATCCCTGTTATGGGCACTTCGTCACTTGTACCGTTGGCACTCATATTCAATTAGTATTGTTACGTGTACTATGTAAACAAATACGACGCACTAACACGAGTGCACCACGCCACTGTAAACTTATGACTGAACAATGTTCTTATCAACACATGATATGAATGAACCAATTCGCTACACTTTAACAAGATGATAACGTGTAGTGGGTGGGTACATTTGTTATTTCCAATTCGAAGTTCACAACAAACTTATGTACCCATTTAACACTTTAAAAGTACACGAAATCACGTAAGTTAATCAATTAGGTTCCTATTTGTTTTGAGAATTGTTTGTAAATGGTGTGCAATTAACTTTCATTCAACATTACTTTCAAGTGATAAAATTATGTTGTTCCAATATAAAAAAAATATAACCTCTAACATGTTAACACAACTTCTTGTAGATTATGGATGACGTAGCGAACATCTGCAATCGTTCATGAATGCGGATTTTAGCTTTGACTTAAAACCAACGCAAGCGCGTGTATTGCTGATCGAAGTCATTTACCGTTAGGAAAAAAACTGGTTCTATTTTAAAGCATTCAACTCTTTTTTTCAAGTTCAATGACTCAGACAAAGTTATAAGTAATAAAACTTAAAAACATTATCAATACATACCTGCACTTGCACACATCCTATTGTGTGGATAAGTTGTTTACCTATAAAATAATATGATAGGTAATAATATGTTTAAGAGATAAATGTAGATATAATACAGTAAAGTACCTGTATCTTATCAGTATCAATCTAAAAGTTAATCTAAGTACCTACTCAAATCTACCGTTGACATAATTTTCACGACATGCATTGACCTAATCTAATAGCAATTTATAACTCCCAGAGAAAGTATAAACAAAGTAGGCCAGGTTTTTTTTGATAAGTACTTATTGATAAATGATTAGTTGTTTAGTTAAAATTTGTTATCATACTATATTAAATCATCTTAAATGGGCTGGGTTTTAACACGTCTAGCCTAATTATTTTTTCCACGGAGGAAATACATAGATGAATGACAGGATTAATGTAGGTGCAGGTACAGGTTAATCCTGTTGCTACCAAATGTAAAATTCAACGTTACAGAATAGCCTTTTTTCCCTTTGGCTTCCACGGTTTGTGCAATCAGCCAATGTCACGTTTTGTTTTTTATTACGAAGGAAATAAAGGTAGGGAAACAAAATATTATTACACGAATTAATTATAACGGGATATAGGGATAGGTAATAACATAGGATCAGTATTTATAACGGATAGAATAATGAGCTAAATACAATGACGAAACAAAAGTATTGAATGATACTATACATTTATATACAGAAAAGCTATTTGTACGAAGTAAAGAAAGTATTGAGGTAGGAAAAGGAGTACTGAGGGACAAGAGGTTACTAAGAAAAGATGAATGCGGTCATATAAGGGACAGGAGAAAAAAATATGATTTAAGTCGCCTACGTCTGTGCCACACAGGCAGATGGAGGTCATCGATGATAAATATGAAGTTTGGCAAGATGGGAGAATAGCCTTTGTTTGCAGCAGTTTACTTTTATGTTACGGTTAAAGTGAAAAAAATGTCATGCTTTTATTTTTATTATTATAGGCCACATTCCGAATTAAGACAACATCGCTTACAGCGCTCGGCGCTCATAGCAATAATTTGCGTTCCGATTTAGATATCACGATTATGACAACGGAGAACTGTCAACAATTCGGAACGCTCGTGAACGAGCTCACAGTGCTTACTCAATGTAAAAACAGTATTATTACAGTATTTCCTTGTATAAACACCGCGTTTCTTCTTCTTTGGTTAGGTGCCGACTGTCAGCCAGAAGCACAATTTCGAAAATGCCACGTTAGTTTAATTTAAAGATATGATGCAACCAAGAATATTTATTCTTGGATGCAAATCAAAACAAAACACGCAGTGACACATCTTCACACACACACTGTCATTTTTGACAGCGCTAACGGTGATATTCTGTTATTCTAAGGCATGGTCGGCGTCATCGCAAGATGGCGCATGTTATGAGGATATCTATGATGATTCACGGGACATCGTTATCGCGCTCACGTTAATTCGGTACGGGTTTTTAAACACGCTCAAATTGATTATTTCTCAACTCGGAACGCAGGGATGGTGTGGACTTAGTGGGCTAGTAGAATAGTAAGTAACTAGCTGGAATTTTGAAGTTTCGTTTTGCTACCTTGATGATCGATTTTTGAGGCTTACTGAACATGATTCCAAAACTATTATCATAAACTATAAAAACGGAAGTGAGGTCGGCCTACTATAAAGCCTGGGTTTCGTTTTCATAGTAAACACATCCCATAATAATTAATGTCTATGATAAGATGGCTGTATGGGCTCAGTTCCCCTTGCCTGTCCCAGAAAGGGACAAAATGAACCAAAAAAAAAAAACTGGCACTCCGGTAGTGCCGCAAATCAGGTATGATGACCAAAGTGACTGGTTTATTCTTCTCGTGAAAGGAATTTATTCAGATTTACAAATAAGCTCGTCGTCAGTTATATATCCGTGGTTCAGCGCCATCTCGTCGTTGTTGGATGAACTACGTAGTTAGTACGCAAGGCCCTCGTAGTTCTTCCCGATGTGCATAGATGGCGCTGTCCTCAACAACGCACGTCTTACGTTTTACGTCTGACGTTAGTACGCGAGGCCCTCGTAGTTCTTCCCGATGTGCATAGATGGCGCTGTCCTCAACAACGCGCGTCTTACGTTTTACGTCTGACGTTTTACGTCTTACGAATTTTCGATCAGGGTCACGTGACCTGACGCGAATTTAGAAGTTTTTACCCATTCCAAAAAAAGTACACAGCGCCGCTAAAGAAGTTTTCACTTCAAAAAAATGTCTATGATAAGGAGTTTTTGGCGGGATTTCTTCGAGTGAAGTCTATTTGGCTGTTTTAATTATTCGCAAATTGATTCCTAGTGGATATTGTGATGTAAAATTGGTGTAGTTTTGTATCTCAAGTGTCTGCGCAACTGGACAATATGCAGCCCCGGATCTAAGGGGGTGCAAACCGGGGCACTTGCCCCGGGCGACAGTTTCATGGGGGCGCCAAATCCTTGAGACAAGAATTCGAAATATCGAACAAATGAAGCCTCTTTTCCTACAATCTCATAGGTTGTTAACAAGTAATCGAATCTTAATATAATATGTTTGAAAAACAAACTTTTCTATTTCCATACGCCCAGTTAGTTTTTGAACACATACTAAGCGATTTATGAACGCATCTTAACAGATCAAGTAAATTTTGGAAAGCGTGCGTAGTGTCCGTGTATCTGTGATCTTTCTGCCAAGGGGAATTCCCGTCACATATCTATACGAGCCGAGCCGAACAAATTCAAACAGTTGAACGTCAAGTGACAAGTGTGACAACACTGATTGTTTATGTGGTTGATTGCGTTTGCGAGTAATGAGCGTTAATAAAATAAGTAATTTATTATTTAATAAAATAAGTAATTTATTAGTGAAATCATATATTATCGTAGTGGAAATCAACAATTTGCAAGTTTTTCTCAAAAACTGCAGGGAGGGGGCGCCACTATAAAGGTTTTGCCCCGGTTCGAACAAATCGTAGATCCGGGGCTGACAATATGTGTAATCATTGAAACAGACGCGATCCCGGTAAAATGGAGCTGAGAATTTTATTGTAGTTTTGGCTACCTCAGCGAAGTTTACCGGGAAACTTGATTCGATACATTTGCTGCCAAATACTCCTAATACATTAGAATGTGTACACCCATATTCTAATGTCATGTTAGACTCAAGAAAAATGCTAACTGATTTGACTAGGCGGCATGGTCTCAGACCTTAGCCTTAAAAAAAAAATAATAATAATTATGGGGCTCATCTCATCATACACTGCCTGCAGTGTGACCATATGTGGCAGGATCCTGCCTTTTTGGCAGGTTTAGCCCTTTATTTTACTCTCTGGCACTTTTGTTTGACGTTTTAGAAATCGGGCAGTATTTGGCAGTATTAGCAATATAAGCTGACAGATGTGCTTGCCAATGTCGAATGCTGCTTGTGAAAGGATATTCTCGCAAATCAACCTCATTAAAACAAAAACGCGGAATAGATTTATTAATAAACATGTCGCCTCTATTTTACATGTTAAACAGGGCATCAGTGAATATGGTGACTGCGTTTCATTCCAGCCAACTAAAGAAATGATTAAACAAATGACAAAAGCGATGTATAAAGAAAGTGATCAAGAAAAATACGATGCTAATACGAACGTATAATTTAATTCAGTTCACTTTTAGACTTTAAGATCAATTATTTTACATAAAACTTCAAAAAATTATGTGGCTATTTATTTTAAATTATATTGGCATTATTTTGGCATTTTGTGCTTTCGATTTTGGCAGGATTTGTCAGTTTTCTTCCCTAAGTGGGGCAGGATCTCTAATTTAAAGTTGGTCACACTGCTGCCTGTGATAGAGGTCAGTGGGCTCATAGCATAAATAGCGGAAAGTGTAAATACAGACGTGAGGTTATGTTATCTTATGAGCTTTTCTTAGGTCAAGTTATATTGGAGATCTTCGGTATGCCACAAGTCGAATTTTGTATATTTTCTGCGACACAGCGGTTTTTTAGAAGTTGGTTCTACTCTCTCTCTACTGGCAGCCCTACTGGTCAAAGTCAATGTCAAATGTCAAAGTATTGTCAAGACGATCGAGGTCTTGTTTTTGTTTTTAGCAATCATTTATTTAATTACCATGAAATTAAATTAAAGCTGTACTGAAATGATGTCTACGGAAATGGCTAGTGTTTTAGATTTCAAAAAGATTTGTCGTGCATGCCTATCGGACACTGGTCCCATGAAAGATTTGTTCATGGTTTGCACACCTGAGATGTTTAAATTTTGCACGTCTGTTGAGGTAAGTGGCTTGTTTTTATTTGTAGTAATGATTTCCCTTTACGATATTAAGTACTGTGCAAAAAACCAAAGCTTATGTGAAGTTTTTAGTCACCTATTCTCGCACGTCCGTCGGCACAAGGTTTTCTAATATACTTTTTTTTAATGGAGTACCTACCCATTGGGAAAAGTTATATCAGACAGCGTGTTGTGCCCCCTGGCTGCCAAACGTACACCAGCGCCACTAAACAATATATTTCTTAAAACAGTATATTTCTTGTGCACTTTAGATACATTCTAAATCAGGCAATTTAGGTAGTGTATTTTGTTCCAGGTTGAAGAAGGGGACATATTACCTCATCAAATATGCCAGGCATGTCTGGATATGCTAAACAAATCATATTATTTCAAACAAGCAGCTGTGCGTTCCAATCTTATTTTAAAACAGCAGGTTTTGGATGCGGTAAGGGGTTTTAAAAGTACTTCATAAAATTATAAAAACCGGGCAAGAGAGTCGGATTCACGCACCGAGGGCTCCGTACCATCATATGTTTTTAAATTTTCATCAGCGAGGCCTATATTCGTTAGAGAATTTTAACACTGCACACTACGGTGTAGAATATTGCAGATTTAGGTCAGCGCCATCTCTTGACCGATAGTGGAACTAGTGTAACTTGTTGATGATTTCTGAAAAGTGTGCTATTTAGAGACATCGTTTTATTTATCCTGTAATCTTTGCATAAACTTCTATTACATAGAATTATTGCAGATTTTTCTCTTTGCAAACTTCGGAGATAAAGAGGGGGAACAGTATTCTTTTTAAATTTTCATCAAAAGTCAAAAACTATGCAGCCTAAAAAAAAAGAAAAACAGTTTGAGAATGTGCAAACTGCGCTCTTTCATATGATACCCCACATGCCCTAGTAGCCCCACTTCGAATTTTTCAGACCCCCTTTCAGTAACTGTTGCAAAAAAAAAATATTTATTTCTTTCCTCTTTGCAAAATAGTTGGGCAAACGACAGCTGTGACAGACAGACAGATTGAGTCTCACCATAAGGGTTCCGTTTCGAAACCCTAAAAAGGCATTTCGGACTTCCTTGAATTTTTTTTCCAGTGTCTTCTTTATTTTACCGCCCATTTACCATCAACTAATTGCAAATGCATGATAATTTGAAGGAACAAGGGTTAATTTATTTATTGTAATGTTCAACGTTCAACAGGCAATCTATACATATGCTATGTACAGCTGTACATTGTCGCGATAACGCGAACGACACTTCGCGCGCTATCTCTCGCACACCGCTCGACGGCTTGTTGTACGGACGCCAACACATCAACCTACCACAATCTGTCAGATTTCTTTAATAGATTTTCAACTTTATCGCTAAAGCGTAAGGTTCAAAGTTGATTGGGAAAATCTGACAGGTGTAGCTTGATGTGCTGGCGTCTGTACAACAGAGAGCGCGCGAAGAGTAGTTCGCGTTATCGCTAAAATAGAATAGAATACTCTTTATTATGTACACCATATAAATGAACACAAAAAAAAAATGACAATGCAGCTGTAGCTTTAGAATCATTTCAGTATTGTTGGTTGAATGAATAGAACTCAATTTAAAATTAATTACTTACTGGTTTTTATTTCAGCAAGAACCAGTGAAAGCAGAAAGTCATTCCAATGATCGTGAAATACTTGAAATAAATGTAGCAGAAATCACAGCGGATGATATGCTCAGTCAGAATCTTACACCAAACAATGATACACTAGTAGATCGCTCTATGGATCCCGCTGAAATTATTAGGTATGTGAGAAATAAGAATCACTAAGTGTAGGTACTATGTTTTCATCAATATCTTGAAAAAATAAAAATACACATTACTCATGTTTAAAATATGTTTGTCCAACATTGTTTAATAGTAATAATTTATATTTCCATTGTGCCGATTGGCCAATGGCCTGGTGGCCAAAAGCCTTGACCAACATCTGTCAAGGCTCTCGTTAGGCGGTTGGTTCAAGAGCCTGATTCAGAAGCCTGTACTCCTCAATACGGCTCGCATTGTGAGGAGGTTCCTGTGTCTGGAGCCCTAACCACCGGTAGCTTGGACCCTTGCTCCAGATACCAGTGGACTACTACTTTTTATACTTTTTAATGTTTATTATAAAAAATATTTAAAAATAAGACAATAAATACACAATGTAATATAACCAGTCTGTATTGTGTGTTTCTCACTGCAGGGCAAAGTAATAATAATATACTTTATAAAATATGTTTCAGGAGAATAAGAAAACGAAGAGAACTGGTAAAACATCTCAAAAAAAGAACTAGAATGAAGTGTCCCAAATGTGAGAAATCATTTCAAAAGTATGATAACTTTGAAGCGCACATGAGGGTTCATTTTGGTAAAAAGGTATTTATCTTCACTCACTACCCTTGTTGAGATTATTAATTGCAACATCTATACTTATAATAAATCTGTAGAAGTGAAAATTCTGTACATTGAAAATATCAAAAAAATAAATGGCAGGGGGTGTTACTATACCGGCACCGAACCCAAAAATGTGATTAAAAAAATTTTTGTCTGTCTGTCTGTCTGTTTGTTCAGGCATCACGCAAAAACTACCGGTTAGATTACGATGAAACTTGGTAGGTATAATTATTCTTTAATATCCTGGGCACCACACTGGGTACTTTTTATCCCGGAAAAGTATATACAAAAAAAACAAACTTAATTTTGCGGTTCGATCCCTAGACCCGATTACTGTACCAACCGCAAATAATAAGTTTGTCGTAGGTTACGCCACCCGCAGTGGAGTTCACTAAGGGGCGCTGCACACGGCTAAGATACTATAATATTTTATCTTAAGGCGAAAGCGCCAGGGTAGCCCGCAAAATTCAATTTTTTTTAGGTTTTTTGGAATTTCCTGGTTAGTATTAAGTTGTAGGTTGATTAATATATGAATCGCGGCCGTAAGAAATATGTATTTACAGAATTCTAATCATTAAAGTCATCAACACAACTCTCTAAGACCACGTAAGTCCAAAGAATAACTATTTCAGGAAATCATCATTCTTTGGACTTACGTGGTCTTAGAGAGTTGTGTTGATGACTTTAATGATTATAATTCTGTAAATACATATTTGTTACGGCCGCGAATCATATTTTGATCGACGTACAACTTAATACTGACCAGCAAATTGCAAAAAACGTAAGAAAATTTGAATTTCGCGGGCTACCTTAGCGGTTCCCCCTTAAGATACAATATCGCTCGCCATACAATTCAATGGACTACCACACACGACGAAGATAATAAATAATATTTCATATTTTCGTATCTTAAGATGAATTTGAATGGAAAAAAAATGTATTTCTTTTTATTTCTCATTTTCTAATAGGGTGAATGAGGGGAGGGTGAAATTTCACGCGGACGAAGTCGCGGGCAGAAGCTAGTCAGCAATATATGAGTAGACTCGTTCCATGCCTATTTGTGTTGTTGCATCATCATCATTCCAGCCGAAAGACGTCCACTGCTGGACATAGGCCCCCCCAAGCATCTCCACTTCGACCGGTTCTGTGCTTGTCCCATCCAAAGGGTTCCTGCGGTCCTTGTGTTGTTTAAATCTAAAAAATTAGCTAACTTTTAAAGTCCGTGACTCGTATGATAACAAGTCACAACTAGTCACTACCAAAACTTGAATTCAGAATCTCAGATACATACATAAACTCACGCTTTCTTCCCATGGGGGTAGGCACAAACTATAGAACCTTATCTGCTACAATCCTTACTACCAATAATATCAAGTTTTGGAACATCATAAAAAAAGTTCAAATTCTATTGCAACCAAAACACATGCTAGTTTTTTTTGTTAGCCTACTCTATCCCACTGCTGGGCAAAGGCCTCCCCAAATCCTTCCAGGAACTCTTTTCTCGCGCCATCTCGAACCAGCCCTCGCTGCATCCGTCCAGATCATCTCACCATCTCTTTCTGGGCCGGCCTCGGCGGCGCCGTCCATGTTCACCCATTGCGTGGAAACTATTGCCCAGCGTGCAGCGGTCATCGTACCTACATGCGGCTGTTGTGACCCGCCCACTCTAACTTCATTTATGCCCAGCTCATAGATACAATACAACATTAACTTGATGAGTATCTGGTTGTCTTCCAGCCAGACATAAAATGTCAGCACTGTGATAAGTCATTCCCTACAGTCCGCAATCTTCACAGCCACATCCGCACTCACACAGGGGTCCGTAAATATCAGTGTTTGACTTGTGGCAAGAATTTTGCTTACTTGAATGTTTTGAAGAATCATGAGATGATACATGCGGGGATTAAAAAGCATGTGTGCCACATATGTGATGCTAGATTTGTGCAGAGCTATAATTTAAAGGTAAGATCAGAAACTTGATTTTTCTATATGCTTTATCAAAATATGAATGTGACTTTGCTTGTAAAAGAGGTACCTATCCATTTCCTTACCTATTCTTGTCCTCAGAAAACCCTTTTGAAGGGGCAACTAATATCAATTCTATTTTCTTGAAAATTTTGACATTCAAAAGTGTCCTTTAATATCTTATTTGACATGAATTATTATTTAACTTTGATTTTATAAAGCCGAAATGACCATTCCTTTTGTACACCATTAATTTATTATTCCAGACCCACTTAGAAACGCATAGTAACCAAAAGAACTACATTTGTGGTCAATGTGGCAAAAAGTTTGCCCAGCAAGGCAACCTTAAGACGCACTTGATTAGGCATACGGGCATCAAGAATATAGCGTGCCAGGTGTGTGATATGAGGTTCTATATCAAGGTTTGTAACAATTTTATTTAATACTAGCTTCTGCCCGCGTGAAATTTCTTGTTACTTCGACCCATCCCGTCGCATCGCCTGCCCGCGCTATTACTTCGTTTTTGCTTAGCGTTCTTTCTGACTTTTTTTCTTTTTGCTCGGCTCCTAAAGGTCATAGCGTGATGTTAAATAGCCTATAGGCTTCCTCAAGAATTGGGCTATCAAATGCAAAAAGAATTTTTCAAATCCGACTGGTAGTTCAACCCGTTCAACCAAACAAACTCTTCAGCTTTATAATATTAGTATAGATGAAAATCTACCCATGTGCCAAATTTCGTCCAAATCTGTTCAGCCATTTTAGCGTTAAAGCGTTACGTACAAAAATCAAATGTTTTGCTTCTAATAGGACTTTACTACTTTTTTGTACTTAAATGGTGTAACGTTTTGCGGAGGCCAAGGATTAAGATAGCTAGACAACAGTCTAGCTTGCTAGGAATTGGTTGCTGAACAACAGTTCAGCAACCCATTTCCGCGTATAATTCAAATTTCTGTGAACTTTTTTTGTCAGTTTGCAATTTTGAGTCTAAATTGAAGGAGAAAATTTGATATTATTTTGTTTATTTTAGGGGGACCTCTTCAAACACATGCGATCTCATTCTTCAGAGAAACCATATTCGTGCCCATTCTGTGATAAAAAGTTCAAAAGCCCGAGTTTTAAAGTACAGCACATGAGAACACATACAGGTTTGTTTATTTTTGTCGATTAATACTTAATGCATATTCTTCGTGACTATTTTCGGATATGATGACCATGCATTCAGCCAAGACTTTGGTATTTTCGTTTCATACACTTTATTGAAATAAAGAATATTGTGATCTAAGTATAATTAAATCTTCATTAAATTTCAGGTGAACGTCCATACGGTTGCGACCTTTGTCCTAAACGCTTCATGTCACGCAAAGACCTGCGTAACCACAGAATGATACACACGGGTGAAAAGCCGCATAAATGTGTACTATGCGACCAAGCCTTCATACAGAAATGTGCGCTCAACAGGCACATGAAGGGACACTTGCAGAAAGATGCGGAAAATGCAGATAAACCACAGAATATATTGTTAAGGGCTCGGTTACAAGGAAGCGTGGCAGAATACTCGCAGTGGAATACCGATGTCTGATGAAGATCATCAGAATTAAAGATGTGAAATTAATGGCTACGCTACAAGTAGGTACCTGGAAAAATAAAATCTGTATTATTATGTCTTTTCTGTATAGATTGAAAAAACATGGTTTTCTCCTACATTTTATATAATTTTCAAAGTGTGAAAACTTGTGAATTTGGAAAGAATTGAAAGACTTCAAATATATGTTCCTGAATGAATTCTTCTGAATTAAATAAACCTAACATAACTGAGGATCTCGATCAGCTAAGAAGTAGGCTGCTAAATAGCAGATGAATAGATTTTTTGAACAAATATAAAGTTATTAATATTATGTTACCATTGTGAAAGTGTATCATTTGATTTTATTGTGTATTTGTGAAATCATAAGATGGGTATTATGGGTATACCTCATTTTAAATCAATGTATTATTTCACTTGGATTTAATATGATTTAAGACAAATAAATGTAGCTTTAAGATGAAGAATCTGGTTCTAATTTTTTCGAATTCCTACCTTGGTGAAATTGTGTGCAGACGCCAGCATATCACTACAATCTGTCAAATTTCTTTAATAGATTTTAAATTTTATCGCTAAAGCATAAGGATCAAAGTTGATTGGGAAAATTTTACAGTTTCGGGTAGCTTGATGTGCTGGTGTCTGTGCATAAAGAAAACGAAAGAAATTATAATATGCTATTATATATTCATTTGCATTTCGCAGAACACAAGAAAAAGAAAAATAAATAAAAAACATATTATTTATTTTATACATGTCATGGTTCTGCATAATTTCTTGGCCACAATAATCTGCAGTGTCAATGCAATCCTTGGCCACACAAGATCCGTGTTCGTGACAGTTCCCTGTGCGAATGCAGTCTTGGTGATGCTACTCTGGACCATATCTTTTCTCTTGTCCTTTAAACTCCGAATCCTTTGACTTGTATCATAAGCTTTCCAAAATTGAAATTACTCCTATTAACTTCCATTCCCTCTTGACTAACTTTTCTCCTAAACATATGAAAGAGCCGGCCAAATAAAAAAAAAAGTTATATTCCAATAGAACATGTTACCTCGTCACTTTTCATTATGGGACCAAATCTGTGGGGTCATTCCCTGCGCTTCTTATGTTACTACGGATTTACGGTTTTCGGATTTTTTCCTTTACTTGTGCTACATGACTTTGCTTCTTGCCAAATTTCATGATTCTAGGCCAACGAGAAGTACCCTATAGGTTTTGATTCCCTTGCGAGTATCAAAATATGCGGCATAAACGCCCGTATCTTTTAATTGCGTTGATTTATAGGTTTGATTTTTTCACTGCTGCAAGAGATTGCAGCTCTGCATATTTGATATTAATTACAATTCGATAAAAATTCAACTGAGTGTCAAGGCAGCCCTATCATGCACTTTCATATGCCTCTTGAGTGTACCTCTTTGCGTAAACCTCTGTTCACACAGCGTGCACTTATGTGGCTTATCACCAGTATGTATCCTTACATGATCAGTCAGTCTTTTCCTCGAAACAAACGCCTTTAGACAGTAATTGCATACATATGGCCTCTCTCCAGAATGCAGTCGCTTATGTTCTGTTAACGTTGAATGTGTGGCATAAGAATTGTTACAAATCTCACATTTGTGTAACTTATTCCCTTCGTGTATGTGCAAATGTTTGGACAAGTTGTACTTATCAGTGAAAGTACACGAACATATTTGGCATATAAACTTGCGGCCTGAATGTCGTCTTGTTAAATGTGATTGTAGTATCGTTTTCGTGAAAAACTGCTTTCCACATTGATTACATGTAAAACTTCGTTCTCTGTTCTTCTTGTGTGTTTCTAAATGAGCCTGAAAAATTAAAATTAATTTTATAAATAGCAGCGCCCCGCGATTTCACCCGCATGATTCTCGATTCCGTGGGAATATCGGGATAAAAAGTATCCTATGTTTTAATCCAGATTAAATCCAAAAATGCCAAAGGAGGTTATTTAAAAAAGTGCATCATTAAAAGCGCAAAAAGTTTTTGGAGGTTCATTAAAGGGTTCATCATCAACAGGTCAATAAGTTTTTAGAGGATAAGTAAAATATTTCCCTTTATAAAATCAATCTTATTTCCTGAACTATCTTTTTTCTCCAAGTAAATTCAGACATGCTTTCTTAGGATTCATTAAACTACTACCTGAGGACATAAAAGATAGACAAAGTTCACATCGCTGTACAGTGAAATTTTTTTTGGATACAAAGCCCATAGAGAATTATCCTTGTCCTTTCAACCAATTTTCGTTCAGCCGATTTGGCGTGATTGAGTAATGAACATCCAAACATACAAACTTTCACATTTATAATATTAGTAGGAGATAAACAATTATCATAGAATGTTGCGAAAAGCTGCATCAGAATAGTTGGATTAACTATATTATAGCATTTAATTGTTTTTCTCGTTTTAGGTCAGCTCAAATATTAGTTAAAAAAAAATCTGCAGTATCTACTATACTATTATATTGTTGGGACTGTAAGTAATATGTCGAAGGCCCAATGTTTTCCAGAACTATAACAAATAATAATTACCCTCAAAACAACAGAGGAAGTGAGTCCTCTCCCGCAAACATCGCACATGATGAGCTTCCTGTTCCCATGCACTTTCTCATGCATCTTCAGTGTCTGTCGGCTCTTGAAGATCTTCCCACAAGTAGGGCACTTCAGACTTTCTAGGCTTACTTGAGTATGTTCACTCTCTTTGTGACGTTTCAGACCACTCCATGTCACAAAGGTTTTGTTGCATGGTGAGCAGTGGATTGTGGCCTAAAAAGCGAAAAATTATAACGAATTTGTATTGAAACCTTTTGAAATTCAATTAGTTTTCTAAACACTATGCTCACAGTCAACATTTTTGGAAGGGAGAGAGGCATCCCAACCAAATGGGTTAGGTTAGAACTTTCAACAAAAACCGAGTGAGTGCTACGAGTCATTCCACAAATCCCCTTAGAAGATCCCCTGCTCAGCATCATAAATCGTTAAAAGGCAATGAGAACTTAGGATACAAGAGGGAGCGAAGCGAATTTGGGACTTGGGTCACCCCAACTCGGACAGGTTAGGTTCGAAGGAGATGACGCTCAAGTGAGCGAGCAGAGCGAGCGAACTAGCCCCCGTCATCTCCTTCGTGTTAGGTTCCTTTAAACCCTGCCGACGGAATTAGGGGCCCCGCCAAGCGGGGCTCCGTCGACTACGCCTTATTATTATTGCTTGGAAACCAACTTAGACCCGCCACAATATCTTTCTCTTGCATCCGAAATTCTCATTGCCTTTTTATGATGTAGGGCAGGGGATTATCTAAGGGGATTATGAAGCTGAAACTAGCAGCTACCAGCTAGCAGCCGACAGAGACGAAACATAACAGATAGGGGCCCGGGCCCCTAAATATTTTTGAAAAATTAGGATCCTTCATTGCAAAATTACAAATAATATTAAAAACTAACATGACATCTGCTTATTAACAATAATTGTTGAATTGTAAAAAATTAAAAAAATAAACAAAAATCATTCTACTGAGACAAAATAGTTTTTTACAATTAAACTATTAGAGTATCTTGGCTGGTATTACACTTACTACTTTTTCACACTAAAAAGAAGTTCTAGGGCAAATTTTAGCAAGTTCGTATGTGTAGAAGAAAAGATATAGCTTCTTAAACAATTAAAAATCATTATACTGAGACAAAATAATTTTTTACAATTAAACTATTAGAGTATCTTGGCTGGTATTACACCCACTACTTTTTCACACTAAAAAGAAGTTCTAGGGCAAATTTCAGCAGGTTCGTATGTGTAGAAGAAAAGATATAGCTTTTTAAATAAACGAAAATCATTCTACTGAGACAAAATAGTTTTTTACAATTAAACTATTAGAGTATCTTGGCTGGTATTACACTCACTACTTTTTCACACTAAAAAGAAGTTCTAGGGCAAATTTTAGCAAGTTCGTATGTGTAGAAGAAAAGATATAGCTTCTTAAACAATAAAAAATCATTATACTGAGACAAAATAATTTTTTACAATTAAACTATTAGAGTATCTTGGGTGGTATTACACCCACTACTTTTTCACACTAAAAAGAAGTTCTAGGGCAAATTTCAGCAGGTTCGTATGTGTAGAAGAAAAGATATAGCTTTTTAAATAAACGAAAATCATTCTACTGAGACAAAATAGTTTTTTACAATTAAACTATTAGAGTATCTTGGCTGGTATTACACTCACTACTTTTTCACACTAAAAAGAAGTTCTAGGGCAAATTTTAGCAAGTTCGTATGTGTAGAAGAAAAGATATAGCTTCTTAAACAATTAAAAATCATTATTCTGAGACAAAATATTTTTTTACAATTAAACTATTAGAGTATCTTGGCTGGTATTACACTCACTACTTTTTCACACTAAAAAGAAGTTCTAGGGCAAATTTCAGCAGGTTCGTATGTGTAGAAGAAAAGATATAGCTTTTTAAATAAACAAAAATCATTCTACTGAGACAAAATAGTTTTTTTACAATTAAACTATTAGAGTATCTTGGCTGGTATTACACCCACTACTTTTTCACACTAAAAAGAAGTTCTAGGGCAAATTTTAGCAAGTTCGTATGTGTACAAGAAAAGATATAGCTTCTTAAACAATTAAAAATCATTATACTGAGACAAAATAATTCTTTACAATTAAACTATTAGAGTATCTTGGCTGGTATTACACGCACTACTTTTTCACACTAAAAAGAAGTTCTAGGGCAAATTTTAGCAAGTTCGTATGTGTAGAGAAAAGATATAGCTTTTTAAATAAACGAAAATCATTCTACTGAGACAAAATAGTTTTTTACAATTAAACTATTAGAGTATCTTGGCTGGTATTACACTCAGTACTTTTTCACACTAAAAAGAAGTTCTAGGGCAAATTTTAGCAAGTTCGTATGTGTACAAGAAAAGATATAGCTTCTTAAACAATTAAAAATCATTATACTGAGACAAAATAATTCTTTACAATTAAACTATTAGAGTATCTTGGCTGGTATTACACGCACTACTTTTTCACACTAAAAAGAAGTTCTAGGGCAAATTTTAGCAAGTTCGTATGTGTAGAAGAAAAGATATAGCTTTTTAAATAAACGAAAATCATTCTACTGAGACAAAATAGTTTTTTACAATTAAACTATTAGAGTATCTTGGCTGGTATTACACTCACTACTTTTTCACACTAAAAAGAAGTTCTAGGGCAAATTTTAGCAAGTTCGTATGTGTAGAAGAAAAGATATAGCTTTTTAAATAAACAAAAATCATTCTACTGAGACAAAATAGGTTTTTACAATTAAACTATTAGAGTATCTTGGCTGGTATTACACTCACTACTTTTTCACACGAAAAAGAAGTTCTAGGGCAAATTTTAGCAAGTTCGTATGTGTAGAAGAAAAGATATAGCTTCTTAAACAATTAAAAATCATTATTCTGAGACAAAATAGTTTTTTACAATTAAACTATTAGAGTATCTTGGCTGGTATTACACTCACTACTTTTTCACACGAAAAAGAAGTTCTAGGGCAAATTTTAGCAAGTTCGTATGTGTAGAAGAAAAGATATAGCTTCTTAAACAATTAAAAATCATTATTCTGAGACAAAATATTTTTTTACAATTAAACTATTAGAGTATCTTGGCTGGTATTACACTCACTACTTTTTCACACTAAAAAGAAGTTCTAGGGCAAATTTCAGCAGGTTCGTATGTGTAGAAGAAAAGATATAGCTTTTTAAATAAACAAAAATCATTCTACTGAGACAAAATAGTTTTTTACAATTAAACTATTAGAGTATCTTGGCTGGTATTACACCCACTACTTTTTCACACTAAAAAGAAGTTCTAGGGCAAATTTTAGCAAGTTCGTATGTGTACAAGAAAAGATATAGCTTCTTAAACAATTAAAAATCATTATACTGAGACAAAATAATTCTTTACAATTAAACTATTAGAGTATCTTGGCTGGTATTACACTCACTACTTTTTCACACTAAAAAGAAGTTCTAGGGCAAATTTTAGCAAGTTCGTATGTGTAGAAGAAAAGATATAGCTTTTTAAATAAACAAAAATCATTCTACTGAGACAAAATAGTTTTTTTACAATTAAACTATTAGAGTATCTTGGCTGGTATTACACTCACTATTTTTTCACACTAAAAAGAAGTTCTAGGGCAAATTTTAGCAAGTTCGTATGTGTAGAAGAAAAGATATAGCTTTTTAAATAAACAAAAATCATTCTACTGAGACAAAATAGTTTTTTACAATTAAACTATTAGAGTATCTTGGCTGGTATTACACTCACTACTTTTTCACACGAAAAAGAAGTTCTAGGGCAAATTTTAGCAAGTTCGTATGTGTAGAAGAAAAGATATAGCTTCTTAAACAATTAAAAATCATTATTCTGAGACAAAATAGTTTTTTACAATTAAACTATTAGAGTATCTTGGCTGGTATTACACTCACTACTTTTTCACACGAAAAAGAAGTTCTAGGGCAAATTTTAGCAAGTTCGTACGTGTAGAAGAAAAGATATAGCTTCTTAAACAATTAAAAATCATTATTCTGAGACAAAATAATTTTTTACAATTAAACTATTAGAGTATCTTGGCTGGTATTA
Source organism: Luperina nickerlii (assembly GCA_963855955.1). Classification (NCBI taxonomy): domain Eukaryota; kingdom Metazoa; phylum Arthropoda; class Insecta; order Lepidoptera; family Noctuidae; genus Luperina; species Luperina nickerlii. The sequence goes on from OY979663.1 coordinate 4,261,403, forward strand.
CACCCACTACTTTTTCACACTAAAAAGAAGTTCTAGGGCAAATTTCAGCAGGTTCGTATGTGTAGAAGAAAAGATATAGCTTTTTAAATAAACAAAAATCATTCTACTGAGACAAAATAGTTTTTTACAATTAAACTATTAGAGTATCTTGGCTGGTATTACACGCACTACTTTTTCACACTAAAAAGAAGTTCTAGGGCAAATTTTAGCAAGTTCGTATGTGTAGAAGAAAAGATATAGCTTTTTAAATAAACGAAAATCATTCTACTGAGACAAAATAGTTTTTTACAATTAAACTATTAGAGTATCTTGGCTGGTATTACACTCACTACTTTTTCACACTAAAATGAAGTTCTAGGGCAAATTTTAGCAAGTTCGTATGTGTAGAAGAAAAGATATAGCTTTTTAAATAAACAAAAATCATTCTACTGAGACAAAATAGTTTTTTACAATTAAACTATTAGAGTATCTTGGCTGGTATTACACTCACTACTTTTTCACACGAAAAAGAAGTTCTAGGGCAAATTTTAGCAAGTTCGTATGTGTAGAAGAAAAGATATAGCTTCTTAAACAATTAAAAATTGATGATTAAACGAACTTACCTGTAAGTGAAGTTCTATCCCAATTATATGAGTACGTTTCATTCGAAGATAAATAATAGACACATCGCACCCTTAATAATATAAAGACACAATTCAAAAAAGTAGTTTTTTGAATTGCGCCCTTATATTAAGTAATTTAAGGGCACAATTCAAAAAACTACTTTTTTGAATTGTGTCTTTATATTATTAAGGGTGCGAATGTAGTACCTTCATTGTACTGGCAACTTCGCACTTTTAAAATAATCGGGTAGATTGAAAAAAATCCCTGCTCGCGCTCCGTCCGGCCCGCCAGAGCGACGCCGCCGCCGCTGCTCTGCCTCATTCTTTAGAGTCCCATCTCTATTACAAAATTTTTGGATTATGGGCTATGGGAAGGGAGGGAACTTTATCTTCGAATGAAACGTACTCATATAATTGGGATAGAACTTCACTTACAGGTAAGTTCGTTTAATCATCAATTATATTTCGTACGTTTCATTCTTCAGATAAATAATAGACACATGTAGATGTTTAGAGACCCAAAAATTTTGTAACTAGATAGGTATTAAATGCATAAGATGAAGACTACTGTTTTTCTTCTTGAAATCATTTACTTACTCAACACAACTCCAACCATTTTAAAGTACAAAACAAAACTTGTTTTCTCTTTTATAAATTTACATTAACTATTACATATTATTATTGGACACTGTCTTGTTAAGAAAATCAGGATCAATTAGATTATTGAATACTCTAACCGCAGGTTATAATGATTATTAACCAGGGATAAAAACTGATCTTGCAAAACTAGCATCATCGCTCACTGGACGATTATAAAATTTTGCAAACGTCTGTGATGATTGCGACCAACCAACAGTCTTCCTGATAACGTCAAGCGATATGCCTTGCGAGCGCGTCGTGGATGTGGCAGCGGGTCGAGTGCTGTGAGCACCGAACGCCGACACATCCACGCCGCTCTCCGCGAGCACCTGCTTTATCCATCGGCTGATGGTTTGTGTGCAGGCGGCCTTATAAGATCGCTTGAATGTCATCAGTAGGTTTTCAGCCGTATCTGGCCTTATATTTTTTGTAACCGACAAATAGTCTTTCAAAGTTGTTGCTGGACAAATATTTATATTTTCTTTGAAGTAAGGTAGGAATAAAATTGGTTGGTCGCGACCGGCCGCAGACGTTTTAATGATCTCGGAAATAACAATATTAACTCCGTTAGAACAAAAATGAATGTTTTTAATTTTAATAGATGTGATTGTTTGCGCTCTGTGAGCTGTGCATAAAGCTAATAAAATAACAAGTTTCTGGGAAATCCTTTTTAAAGGTAATTCTGTATTAGGGCTCCATTGAGAGATATGTTCTAAAACTATTTGAGGGTTCCACGTAGATGCATATTTTGGTATGTTTGGTCTTAATTTATAGGTTCCTTTTAATAACCTTTTGATTTGTTCATGAGAACCTAAATCATCACCAAATAATAAACTTAAAGCCGAACGGAAACTATTAAGAGAGCCGTAAGCTGCACCTTTATGAAACTGCTTCGTTAAGAATGATAATACTGACGGTATACAAGATTTATATGGATCTATTTCATAAGCAATACTGCCACCAATTTTTTAAGGCCACACTATATTGTTTCAATGTGTTCTTGGATAAAGATGCCATCATTAAATCCAAAGAGGCCATAGGGACACCTCGTTTTATGGACGCGTTCCTGAGAGCTTCGCTGCAACCAGGGAAACTCCTTTGATTTGTAGGTTCCTAGAGGAAGACCATAATATACTGTTATTTTCAGAATGTATAAATATAATATCTGAAGTGTTGCACCACCGATATCTGGTTTGCCCAATCTGATCATAATTTTATCTAATACTTCATCCGACAATTTTAGTTCTATGTCTTTGTTAATCTTGCGAGATTCTTCATCAGCTTCTTTATTATCTTTACTTTTAATATATGAGGCAGTTAAAAGTATATTTCGCTCCTCGCACCAACGCCAGATTTCTCGTGTCAAGTCGTTTAAATGGGGGTATTGGATGCCACCCATACGATTAATGTAGCTTAATGCTGTGGTATTATCAATGCGTAATAAAATGGTTTTATCACGTATTTCGCCTGCAAAGCATTTCAGGCCAAAAAACACTGCCAGCAGCTCTAAATAGTTGATATGGAATTTTAACTCAGAGAACTTCCATATACCGTTAACTCTTTTATTATTGCAAAATGCGCCCCAGCCTGACCTGGAGGCGTCTGTAAAGATTTCTAGTTGAAATTTATCAGGTCTTAAGGAAGTAGATGTCGAAAAAATGTTCTGAGACCACTATTCCAGATCCTGTAGTATTACAGGCGAAGGAATAAATTTAGATTCGTATGTTTTAGTCTTTAATGCTAAGTACTTTTGTCTCTCAAGACGTTTAGTATACACCCAACCGTATTTAACCGCAGGACAGGCGGATGTTAAAACACCGATTAAACTGGCGAAATCCTTAATAGTGCACCGTGGCAAGGAAATATTTTTTCGAAATTTATCACAAATTCCAAACATTGTAAGAGTTTAACAGTCTCCTTTACTTTATTTAAACATTCATCATATGAATGGCCGATACATAACCAATCATCAAGGTAAATAACAGATGAATAGCCGCGATACCTGAGGTGAGAGCCACAACCTCTCTCATAATTTTCGAAAATGTTATTGGTGCCGATGATAGGCCGTATGGCATTGCTTTGAATGCATAAAGAAAATTTTCACCGACTTCGTTATGAAAGTGTAATCTTAAATATTTTCTGTGTAATGGATTAATAGGTACCAATAAATAAGATTCCTTTAAATCGATCGTGGTCATGAAGCCATTTATGAGGAATTAATTTACAAGCTGTTCTATAGTCCTCCATTTTAAAATGATTATTAGTTACGAATTTATTTAACAATTTTAAGTTTAAAATAAATCGTTTTCCGCCATTTGATTTTGGAGCTAAAAATATTTTAGAAATAAATTCATCTGTGGCTCACATTCATGTATCGCGCCTAATTGTAACAAGTTGTCGATCGCTTCAGACATAACTCTTTGTTCGTCATTTGTAAATGTGTTAGAGGGTATAACATGTTGATAGACTTTCTTACAAAATGGTATCACATAACCATTTTTAATCCAATCTAGGATTGTACTATTGCTAGTGATATTCATACAGCAATGGTATAAATATTGTAAACGACCTGCGTGTACCTGTATCGCTAACGTCGAGTTTGGGCACGGTGCTTGCCCTGGCCGGGGGAAGCCCGAGGTCGCGTGGTCGTCGGCTGCCACCGGTATGCTGCTGCTCGTGGAAATCCTCCTCGCCCCCCCCCCCCCCCCTGCTCGCCGAGGCATAATGAGGGGGCCAGTCGCGTTTCCCGAAAACCGAGTCCTTGCTGTTGATGGTCCAGCTGTGTGGGTGCGGGTAACGACGTCGCCCTTTGAGCAGATCTTTTTATCAATGATCCTTGTCGCTCAATAGCTTTAGGAGCTTTTTATTGTATCTGAGAGCTTTTCTCCGAAAAGCATCTCGTCTCTTTCGTGATCTTTTAGAAGTGGTGTAAAAGACTTGTCCAGACACGGAACTATGAGTTTTGTCCTCACCTGAGTTTCGGTGTAATGTAGGTCGGTTAGGATCCTACAGCTATCAGAGAGAATCTTTATGGCCTGAATTTTATCGTCTCCAAGAAGGAGGTGGGTAATTGCTTTATTAAGCGCGCTTATACCTAGGCCCACCTGGTCTTGTTTTAACTGTATATTTTTATCACGGTTAAATATTATTTCTGAGACCGCAGCCTTAATTTCCGGATTCCAAGTAGGCGCTCTAAGGGGTTTACAATTCTCCGGCATCTGATACTCTTTGAGTATTTTTTCCTTTAGATCCTTAGCCAGCCCTTTTTTTTTTTTTTTTTTTTTTTTCAACTGGAGCGTTAAGCTGCAACATCGTGACATCATCGTGCATGGTTCCGTTGTCTGAAACGATCAACGTTTCGAATGTAATTTAAATTGGCCAAGCGTTCGATTTTCAAACCGTCGTGTTGACCCGCAGTCAACCTCCAGGCCTATTTTACACATCATGCTATGCCTTCGTGATACCCTCAATGTGATATCCTCCAGGCTAGCTTAGAGATGTTTGATTTTTTGATGCACATGACAAAAGAGTTATTTTACGCATCATGCGATTTTCAAACCGTCGTGTTGACCCGCAGTCAACCTCCAGGCCTATTTTACACATCATGCTATGCCTTCGTGATACCCTCAATGTGATATCCTCCAGGCTAGCTTAGAGATGTTTGATTTTTTGATGCACATGACAAAAGAGTTATTTTACGCATCATGCTATACCTTCGTGATACCCTCAATGTGATATCCTCCAGGTTAGCTTAGAGATGCTTTGTAACGTATTCACAGTTCTGTAGATTGTTGTAACTCATAGGTACACGAAATCACATAATAGAAATAATGTCATAACTAACCTTGATTTTTCTCGGAATCCGACGAAGATGAATATATAATCCCACGACTTCGTTTCTTCGTTGCACGCTCTTTGAGTCTTTTTATTTTACTTTCATTGTCACAGCTACGCTTGGACATGATGAAAATAATTCGAAGATAATTTTAACTAAATAACACTATATTTTTAAAATATTGAAGAGTGAGTGCTTGTTGCCGCGCACAATAAAAGAATGAGGCAGAGCAGCGGCGGCGGCGTCGCTCTGGCGGGCCGGACGGAGCGCGAGCAGGGATTTTTTTCAATCTACCCGATTATTTTAAAAGTGCGAAGTTGCCAGTACAATGAAGGTACTACATGTGTCTATTATTTATCTGAAGAATGAAACGTACGAAATATAATCATTATTCTGAGACAAAATAGTTTTTTACAATTAAACTATTAGAGTATCTTGGCTGGTATAACACTCACTACTTTTTCACACGAAAAAGAAGTTCTAGGGCAAATTTTAGCAAGTTCGTATGTGTAGAAGAAAAGATATAGCTTCTTAAACAATTAAAAATCATTATTCTGAGACAAAATAATTTTTTACAATTAAACTATTAGAGTATCTTGGCTGGTATTACACCCACTACTTTTTCACACTAAAAAGAAGTTCTAGGGCAAATTTCAGCAGGTTCGTATGTGTAGAAGAAAAGATATAGCTTTTTAAATAAACAAAAATCATTCTACTGAGACAAAATAGTTTTTTACAATTAAACTATTAGAGTATCTTGGCTGGTATTACACCCACTACTTTTTCACACTAAAAAGAAGTTCTAGGGCAAATTTTAGCAAGTTCGTATGTGTAGAAGAAAAGATATAGCTTCTTAAACAATTAAAAATCATTATTCTGAGACAAAATAATTTTTTACAATTAAACTATTAGAGTATCTTGGCTGGTATTACACCCACTACTTTTTCACACTAAAAAGAAGTTCTAGGGCAAATTTCAGCAGGTTCGTATGTGTAGAAGAAAAGATATAGCTTTTTAAATAAACAAAAATCATTCTACTGAGACAAAATAGTTTTTTACAATTAAACTATTAGAGTATCTTGGCTGGTATTACATCCACTACTTTTTCACACTAAAAAGAAGTTCTAGGGCAAATTTTAGCAAGTTCGTATGTGTAGAAGAAAAGATATAGCTTCTTAAACAATTAAAAATCATTATACTGAGACAAAATAATTCTTTACAATTAAACTATTAGAGTATCTTGGCCGGTATTACACTCACTACTTTTTCACACTAAAAAGAAGTTCTAGGGCAAATTTTAGCAAGTTCGTATGTGTAGAAGAAAAGATATAGCTTTTTAAATAAACAAAAATCATTCTACTGAGACAAAATAGTTTTTTACAATTAAACTATTAGAGTATCTTGGCTGGTATTACACTCACTACTTTTTCACACTAAAAAGAAGTTCTAGGGCAAATTTTAGCAAGTTCGTATGTGTAGAAGAAAAGATATAGCTTTTTAAATAAACAAAAATCATTCTACTGAGACAAAATAGTTTTTTACAATTAAACTATTAGAGTATCTTGGCTGGTATTACACTCACTACTTTTTCACACGAAAAAGAAGTTCTAGGGCAAATTTTAGCAAGTTCGTATGTGTAGAAGAAAAGATATAGCTTCTTAAACAATTAAAAATCATTATTCTGAGACAAAATAGTTTTTTACAATTAAACTATTAGAGTATCTTGGCTGGTATTACACCCACTACTTTTTCACACTAAAAAGAAGTTCTAGGGCAAATTTCAGCAGGTTCGTATGTGTAGAAGAAAAGATATAGCTTTTTAAATAAACAAAATCATTCTACTGAGACAAAATAGTTTTTTACAATTAAACTATTAGAGTATCTTGGCTGGTATTACACTCACTACTTTTTCACACTAAAAAGAAGTTCTAGGGCAAATTTTAGCAAGTTCGTATGTGTAGAAGAAAAGATATAGCTTCTTAAACAATTAAAAATCATTATACTGAGACAAAATAATTTTTTACAATTAAACTATTAGAGTATCTTGGCTGGTATTACACTCACTACTTTTTCACACTAAAAAGAAGTTCTAGGGCAAATTTTAGCAAGTTCGTATGTGTAGAAGAAAAGATATAGCTTTTTAAATAAACAAAAATCATTCTACTGAGACAAAATAGTTTTTTACAATTAAACTATTAGAGTATCTTGGCTGGTATTACACTCACTACTTTTTCACACGAAAAAGAAGTTCTAGGGCAAATTTTAGCAAGTTCGTATGTGTAGAAGAAACGATATAGCTTCTTAAACAATTAAAAATCATTATTCTGAGACAAAATAATTTTTTACAATTAAACTATTAGAGTATCTTGGCTGGTATTACACCCACTACTTTTTCACACTAAAAAGAAGTTCTAGGGCAAATTTCAGCAGGTTCGTATGTGTAGAAGAAAAGATATAGCTTTTTAAATAAACAAAAATCATTCTACTGAGACAAAATAGTTTTTTACAATTAAACTATTAGAGTATCTTGGCTGGTATTACACTCACTACTTTTTCACACTAAAAAGAAGTTCTAGGGCAAATTTTAGCAAGTTCGTATGTGTAGAAGAAAAGATATAGCTTCTTAAACAATTAAAAATCATTATTCTGAGACAAAATATTTTTTTACAATTAAACTATTAGAGTATCTTGGCTGGTATTACACTCACTACTTTTTCACACTAAAAAGAAGTTCTAGGGCAAATTTTAGCAAGTTCGTATGTGTAGAAGAAAAGATAACTTGCTGAAATTTGCCCCTGAACTTTTTTTTTGTGTGAAAAAGTAGTGAGTGTAATACCAGCCAAGATACTCTAATAGTTTAATTGTAAAAAACTATTTTGTCTCAGTAGAATGATTTTTGTTTATTTAAAAAGCTATATCTTTTCTTCTACACATACGAACCTGCTGAAATTTGCCCTAGAACTTCTTTTAAGTGTGAAAAAGTAGTGGGTGTAATACCAGCCAAGATACTCTAATAGTTTAATTGTAAAAAAATATTTTGTCTCAGTAGAATGATTTTTAATTGTTTAAGAAGCTATATCTTTTTTTCTACACATACGAACTTGCTAAAATTTGCCCTAGAACTTCTTTTTAGTGTGAAAAAGTAGTGGGTGTAATACCAGCCAAGATACTTTAATAGTTTAATTGTAAAAAACTATTTTGTCTCAGTAGAATGATTTTTGATTATTTAAAAAGCTATATATTTTCTTCTACACATACGAACTTGCTAAAATTTGCCCTAGAACTTCTTTTTAGTGTGAAAAAGTAGTGAGTGTAATACCAGCCAAGATACTCTAATAGTTTAACTGTAGAAAACTATTTTGTCTCAGTAGAATGATTTTTGTTTATTTAAAAAGCTATATCTTTTCTTCTACACATACGAACCTGCTGAAATTTGCCCTAGAACTTCTTTTTAGTGTGAAAAAGTAGTGGGTGTAATACCAGCCAAGATACTCTAATAGTTTAATTGTAAAAAATTATTTTGTCTCAGTATAATGATTTTTAATTGTTTAAGAAGCTATATCTTTTCTTCTACACATACGAACTTGCTAAAATTTGCCCTAGAACTTCTTTTTAGTGTGAAAAAGTAGTGAGTGTAATACCAGCCAAGATACTCTAATAGTTTAATTGTAAAAAACTATTTTGTCTCAGTAGAATGATTTTTGTTTATTTAAAAAGCTATATCTTTTTTCTACACATACGAACTTGCAAAAATTTGCCCTAGAACTTCTTTTTAGTGTGAAAAAGTAGTGAGTGTAATACCAGCCAAGATACTCTAATAGTTTAATTGTAAAAAACTATTTTGTCTGAGTAGAATGATTTTTGATTATTTTAAAAGCTATATCTTTTCTTCTACACATACGAACTTGCTAAAATTTGCTCTAGAACTTCTTTTTAGTGTGAAAAAGTAGTGAGTGTAATACCAGCCAAGATACTCTAATAGTTTAATTGTAAAAAACTATTTTGTCTCAGTAGAATGATTTTTGTTTATTTAAAAAGCTATATCTTTTCTTCTACACATACGAACTTGCTAAAATTTGCCCTAGAACTTCTTTTTAGTGTGAAAAAGTAGTGAGTGTAATACCAGCCAAGATACTCTAATAGTTTAATTGTAAAAAACTATTTTGTCTCAGTAGAATGATTTTTGTTTATTTAAAAAGCTATATCTTTTCTTCTACACATACGAACCTGCTGAAATTTGCCCTAGAACTTCTTTTTAGTGTGAAAAAGTAGTGGGTGTAATACCAGCCAAGATACTCTAATAGTTTAATTGTAAAAAATTATTTTGTCCCAGTATAATGATTTTTGTTTATTTTTTTAATTTTTTACAATTCAACAATTATTGTTAATAAGCAGATGTCATGTTAGTTTTTAATATTATTTGTAATTTTGCAATGAAGGATCCTAATTTTTCAAAAATATTTAGGGGCCCGGGCCCCTATCTGTTATGTTTCGTCTCTGTCGGCTGCTAGCTGGTAGCTGCTAGTTTCAGCTTCATAAGGGGATTTGTGGAATAAACCAGTGCTACAACCATGTTGGTCTCAATTACTTGGCTATTTAGAATATTTAGGACCCCAAAATAGGAATTAATTGAAGTTCACTAAAAGAAGCACAATGATTTTTATTAGTGTTCTATAATATTTTTAGGAAAGCAAAATGGGAATGATTTGAGATTTGATTAAATACTTGCCAAAATTAAATGCTAGCTAATATTCAGGTCGGAAAATGTATCCTTTTTTCTGCAGTGATAATACTTACTATTTTACCTTCATGCTCAAGCTTGTGTGCTTCAAATCTTTCCTTGAAGTTGAACTTCTTTTGGCAAACATCACAAGTGTACATGAATTTCTTTTTTTTTACTTTAGGCTTTATTCCTGTATGCTGTTTGGATTTTACCAGCTTCTTCACGTTTCTGGAAAATTGTGTGATGTTTGTTAGTTTAGTACCTAAACTATGCAGTATTCAAGTATGGAAGTAAAAGTCATGTTGCGCCGACCCCAAATAAATTGGGATAAGGGCAGGAGAATGACTATATTATTATTGATGAATGCAGTATGTATTCAATTTAATTGTGAATTTATATAGAACTAGCTTCTGCCCTCGACTTTGTCCGCATCACATCGCCTGCCCGCACTATTACTTCGTTTTTGCTTAGTGTTCTTTCTGACTTTTCTTCTTTTTGCTCAGCTCCTAAAGGTCATAGCGTGATGTTAAATAGCCTATAGCCTTCCTCAAGAATTGGGCTATCAAATGCAAAAAGAATTTTTCAAATCCGACTGATAGTTCCAGAGATTAGCGCGTTCAACCAAACAAACAAATAAACTCTTCAGCTTTATAATATTAGTATAGATAGAATATGCTTAAGATGTTATGACCATGTTGTAAGTTTAACCAACCTTTTGAAATGTCCTTCTTCAAGTAGTTCTGGACTTGCATGATGGTCAACCTCATCAATGTAATCTGAAAATAAATAATTGACAAAATATTACACTGAACTGAGCTTAAACTGATATGCAGTATGGCTGCTGTGCCTATATAAGTTTGCATGAGCATGCAATGCATTATTTTTCAGATAAAATTCTACATTACCATGACCAATTTCTTCATCTTCAACTTTCACAGCATTATCCAGTATCTCAGTCTTTATTCCATCTTCTTGACTATGGTTTGGTTCACAATTTTCAACACAATCAGTTTTTAACTCTATTTTAAATTTAAAATCTTTTTCGAGATCTAGTAGAGTAGCTTGAGACTGTAAACACGTTCGCTTGAACTCAGAGTATTTATTAAGAAGCTCATAACATGAGTTACAGATGCCCCTGGGCAATTTTTCATTTTTGGATACCTGTAATCAGATTTTTTAAAAGTGAATGTTGTTGGAAAACTTGGGGTGTCGCAGGGGAAATTATGACCATATTTATTTTATACCTGTACAGACGTACAAAAACAATAAATATCAGGAGAAACATTCTCAAATATAAAATAAGAAAAAGATGATTGTGCAGTGAGACATGCACGGCATATACGGTAATCCGTATGTGTACTAAATTCCATTATTAGATGCTAGTGTTACTGGCAAAATTGTACAATCAATACATTTACTTTCTTGAAAAACATTCAATTAATGTAACTATAGAGTGGAATAAAATGGGAATAAACGTAAGACAACAACAACAAATAACTGAAACTGACATTAGCCTACTTTGAATTTGACATGCGTCACATGATGCATCTGTCAATTTCTTTTCAGGTTTTTTTTTTCACAAAACATTAGGCGCGAATTACACAGAGACGGCGTATGGTGAAGGTGTGGCGCAGGCATGATGCCGCTTCAAAACGTTTTCATACAAAATGTACGAAGACGCCGCCCGCCGCCGCGCCGCTTGAGTGTAATTCACGACACGTCGCCTTCGTACATTTTGTATGAAAACGTTTTGAAGCGGCATGATGCCTGCGCCGCTGCCGCGCCGTCATCTTACGCCGTCTCTGTATAATTCACACCTTGGACACACGCGTAGTTCTACTCCATTCATGGGCAAACAGATTACATAATAAAAGCCCAAGTATAGATCTATAATATAAGACCCAGTTTGACTTTAAAAATTTTAAACAACTTTTCTTTGTGTAACCGAGACCAAAGGAACAAGTGTTATTTAGAGATTTCATTTTATTTTTCCTGTAATTTTTACATAAATTTCTATCACATAGAATAATTTCAGATTTTTTTTTTGCAAACTTCGGAGATAAGGGGTGACGGTATTTTTTTTTAAATTTTTCATCAAAAGTCGCAAACTGTGCGGCCTAAAAAAAATGTTCGAGAATTTGCAAACTGCGGTCTTTCGTATGATACCCCACATCCCACTTCGAATTTTTCAGACCCCCTTTCAGTCCCTGTTGCAAAAAATTTACACATTTTTATTTCTTTCTTATTTGCATAATACATAGTTGGGCAAACGTTATCTAAAACTATTCTAAATTTCAAGTTGATAGCATTAGTAGTTCTTGAGATATCCAGATGTGATAGGAGCATTCAATCCACACGCACATTATTTCGCGCGGACAGGGATATGCGGAAGCGCTTGGCGTTGGTGGTCCGGCGGTAGTCACGGACATGAAGTCTATAATGTTTCCACTACTGCACTGCGTTATTTCCTCCTAATCTATAATTAATTTGTGACTTCGAGTAACAGCTATTTGCATAAAAATGTAAGCTTTTAAGCCTTTTATGCCTGGAGGCTTTTATCACAGCCTTCTAGCGCATGTAGCTGCTCACTCCTATTCGCCATCAGCTGATATTAGTGAGAGTCGAGCCCAGTCACAAAGGGGGTCGTACTGTCTCCTATTGAAAATGTAGATTTTGTTGTAGTCGTTGTAATAGTCTTCTTCAACCTCGAAAGTAAAAAAACGAAACCATTCTAGGAAAAACAAAATAAAAAAACACGCAACTTTAACAATATATAAAACTTTATTGTAAATGATTTTTAACATAAATCTCAAGATTAAAATCTCCAGCTTGGACTGTAATACTGTACTATCTACATACAATATGTATATTATAAGGAATGACTTACATCCACCACCAATCGATAAAGTAGTTATAAAAATATTTGATTTACAATTTTATACTTATTAAGTAACCTCACCCAATGACACCAAAAAAAAAAAATGATTGACATTATATAATTTACTGTTACACAATAAAAAGCGTCACACTAGGCATATCTATCCAAATATTGGTGTAGGGGATTACTAGCATGTCGTCAGAAACGCAAGTGGTTAACGCATTTCGTCATCTGTCAGGAATTCAGGATAGACTCGCAACTTGTCAGAATCGGAACTCGACAGACACGTAACTTAGTAGGCCAATACAGAATGTACGTTATTTAAATTCTTTTTATAAAAGCAAATATTTGTCAAGATATGCCAAGTGTAATGCCGCCCTAAAATACACCTTGATTAAGTCCATTTATCTCGCATTAAAAATAAATCACATAGCATTAGTTTTTTTTTGACGGTGCGCCGGTGAACACTATTCTGCCAGCGTCATGTTAAGACGGCGCGGCGGCGCAGAGTGGCGGGTCGTCAAACTTTGAACTCTCTGAAGGCCAATTCTCGTAATTTAAAACGTTCAAAATCTAGTCGCAGTCTCATCTCAGCGACAAAGAAATGTCAAAAACTTGTCAAAATGTAGGGAAATTTGAAGTATTTTTTGACAGATTGAGACTGAGATCAGACTGTGAACGTTGTTAAAATTAGTAGAATTGCCCCTCTGGTAGTTATACATGTTGTATGTTAGTAGCTTACGCTAAAACACACAAAGAATAATCTCGATTGAAGTTCACACTAATAAAAACCATAAAAATCGAAATAATTTGTAACACAAACAAAGTACGTTAAAGCCTTCACCACTACCAACAAAAGTCCTTGGTCAACAATAAAATAAATATATTTTACTAGTTGACCCGGGGAACTTCGTACCGCCTAAATGTATATGAATATTAATTATCTTCATTATTTTTTCTGTTTTAATAGTTATTTTGCTATTCGGGGCGGTGACAAATGCAACAAATCAAAGATCATAAAAATCGGTCCAGCCGTTCTTGATTTATAAATGGTTTAACTAACCCGACTTTGTTTATATAGAAGATTAGGTGTTATTGATCATTTTCCATTTTTAACCCCCGACGCAAAAACGACTTGGTGTTATAAGTTTGACGTGTCTTTGTGTGTGTGTGTCTGTGGCATCGTAGCTCCCGAACGGATGAACCGGTTTTGATTTTGTTTGAAAGGTGAATTAGTCGGAAGTGTGGAAGTGTGTGAAGTGACTATGTTTGATGAAAATCGGTCCAAGATGGCCGCCGCCGACACGAGACTAAAACAACGAACGAAACTAAAACAGATAAATTCATATGGAAGTCGGGGGACCGTTCTGTAGAACACCTTCAATTCTAAGAGGTCCCCGACTGCCATATGAGTTTATCTGTTTTAGTCTCTTTACATAAATTCTTTAAGTCGGGGGTTTTTGAATTATTTTTAATTTTTACCTTATTAGAACATTAGCTATAGAGTGCTACAAGGATCATTTGGTGCTTGAATGACATTTACAGGTGGGCGTTGTTGGTAAACATTTTGTGAAATTGTACCAGAAATTATATTTCAAAACAGAATGGCGGCGTTAGTTCTAACTTTGGCCACGCACCGCCATAATCTTGTAGCGTTGTACGTCTAGAGAGCTACCATAGCAATATTTTCTAATGCGCCGTATTACAGTTTCCCCTGCATGAAGGGTTTAAGATATTTGTGAAAGCTCTGGTTGACGGGCTCCGCGTTGAGCGGACTCTTGAGCGCTTCGTCCATCAGACGCTCGTACACGCGGCCGTCGTATGCGCCGAGGGCTGAATGGAGAATCTGAAATAAATATTTTCTTTGGTAATTTGAACGGTCCTCTCACAATAATGCAAGGTTTCGTTCAAGATTAAATTACATTGAGGTTGAGGTGAATATTGAACTAAACTTTACTAAAGCGTAGAAAAATAAATAATACATGATATGACTATGAGAATTTCCTTCCCGAACGTTTTTAAAATACTTGCTGTGGCCTTACATCTTCGAAATGTAATCAAAAACTTCAGTGTGTCACACACCTACAAAAATTTCACGATATTATTAAATTATGTACAGTGCGTGCCACGTAAGAAGAGACTTGACCCCGCCTCCCCCGCTCTTTCCGCTGCCCCTATGACGTCCGGTCCCGTTGCGCACTCAGACCTCATACCGCTAAAGATACCTAAAATCGTGTTCTGAGCATGTCAGACCACGTGGTGTGTCAAGTCTCTTCTTACGTGGCACGCACTGTACCAGTAACCAGTAAAACTTTTATTTTTAGTGTCTTGTATTGACGTAAGCTTTTATTAAGGGTTGGGCGGAACTTCGGCAACAAAGAATTTTTCGTATATTGTCCACACAGAACCATTCTTCGAAGTAAACATTTTTATTTTTTTTATTAAAAAAAAACGTTGCTCCACACTAGGAATTACTCCTATATCGTGGGTGCGTTTACAAACAATTAAATTCACATACACAAACAGCCAGACCCGGAACAACTACCTGTAGGCAAAACAAATATTTGTTCCGTGCGGGAATCGAACCCGCGACACGCAGCGCAGCAGTCGATCGCTCAGCTACTACGCCAATCGTGTCATCGCGCCGAATCACGGGACGTAATTTTCGGCAGGTTTCTCGCTAGTTTAAGTATTTATTTTATAACACGGTCGACCAATTTGACCCTTATGCCCTTAGTCATAAGGCTGAAAAGTGGTGAAACCGCAAATGTTCATCTACATACCTCGTCACGGAGATCGAACGCGTCGACAAGTCCGACTGCGTTCGGTCGCAGCTTCGTCAACAGGTCCTCGTACCAATATTGAAGCTTCTCAATATCCCGCTCTGATATCGATGTAAACTGTTAAACAAATAAAATAAGAATGAGGTGGGTAGTAAGTTGAGAACTAGGAAAAAAATCAGCTGATTCATACATTTTGATTTGTTGACCGTTTTTGTATGAAACAGCAGATTTTAGAGTCCCATAAGTATGGTGAAAGTTGTTCTTATTATAAAATAAGCTTTAATGTACTGTGAAAGAGACGAAGCAACTTAAAACTTGCCAACAATTCCTGCACTTGTGGCAACGTGTTCTGACTTGTACGTATTATGAAGTCACCTGTAGTACTTACCCTGAGCAAGACTCCCACTCGCTGCAGCGCCCAGTACACCACGTACAAGTCGACTAGTTGCAGCAACACTTCACGTAGTTGTGGCAACGTGTTCTTACTTGTACGTATGACGTCACGTATAGTACTTACCCTGAGCAAGTTTCCCACTCGGTGCAGCGCCCAGTACAACACGTACAAGTCGACTAGTTGCAGCAACACATCACGTAGTTGTGGCAACGTGTTCTTACTTGTACGTATGACGTCACGTGTAGTACTTACCCTGAGCAAGTCTCCCACTCGCTGCAGCGCCCAGTACACCACGTACAAGTCGACTAGTTGCAGCAACACTTCACGTAGTTGTGGCAACGTGTTCTTACTTGTACGTATGACGTCACGTGTAGTACTTACCCTGAGCAAGTCTCCCACTCGCTGCAGCGCCCAGTACACCACGTACAAGTCGACTAGTTGCAGCAACACTTCACCTAGTTGTGGTGACGTTTTCTTCACTTGTCGCTCGGTTTCCTCGAAGTATGAAGTTAGTATGAACACGCGGCAATGAGCCTGGGGAAAGAAACAAAATTTTAATGGCAAATTGAATGGTCCTGCTCCATAGGACAATCTAGAGTCTAGACAAAATCGAACTGGTTGCTAATTTAATTGTAAAATATATTCTTTTTTTGATATTGATTTACATTCTGTAATAACTTTAACTTACACCCTGACTTATTACTTGTAATTTTTATTTTATTTTATTTAAATGAAAATCGTTTACTTTTACCATGTTTGTAAATATGTGAGCACCATGCATCTATCAGATAATTAATTTATATGTCATGGTTTCATTTTTAATTCTTTTACCTATTGTGGTATAGTAATTTTATTTTAGGTGCATCGTCTTCACATATTATTATGATATAATTAATGTATACAAAATATTGTAAAACATTTTAAAAGAGTAACGGTGGAGTTTCTTGCCCATTCTTCTCCATACGAAAACTACCCTTTGGAATGGGCGACTAGAATCAATTCTATTTGTTGTAATTTTTGACGTTCAAAAGTGCCTTTAATGTGCCTATTTGAAATAAATGCTTTGACTTTGACTTTGAATCTATTTAATTTATTGTGGCCATTGTGGGCCATTTTAGGTTATTCAACTCCATAATCTAAGTCGAGTGTTTTGTACTAGCCTTGGTGGTATAACGGTCTCTGCTGCGACCCCGGCGACGGACAGTGATAATTGAGTTTGTTTTCAAGAAATTCTTAAAAGTTTCAGGCTTCTAAGAATTTGTGCTCACGCTGTCTACTTGTATCATAAATGGCGAAATGTGTGCGTATTACAAAGACTGCGTATTATAATAGACCTCTCCTGACCCTTCGGGAAATACAGCTACTAGCTTCAATTTTCTGACTATAGGGTATTTAACTTATCGTCAATATACATGAATAAATACTTATTTTAAAGACGTTACTCAAAAAGAAGGTTTGCGAAAAATGTCATAAAATCGGTGGACAAATGGAGAAGTTACACGCAAAACGATCATTGTACTCAATAGCGCGAAGTTGCCATGGAAATCCTGTCTTGTGACGTCAGATCGCAGTAGTGCTGCCTCTGTCTAGCATATAATTTAAAACTCATATATTTTCGAAATTTTTTGAGATATTTTTTTACTGTTGCGTAATTTTTTTCTGGGATTCAATTTTCGGAACGAAGTTCTTTAACGCAGCTTGCGGTAGGAGTAAACTGGTAGAATTCGTCACGTAACTAAAAAGAGTTATGTGACTTTTTATTAAAAATAATAAAAGGAGACAGAGATAGTTTTCATCGTTTTCGAGGTTGTTAAAGCCAATAGCGAGCTCAAAATTAAAATCCAAGATAGGCCACTGAAAAATTGTCGCAGCCGCCATCTTGGATTTTCATTTTATATATTTTTTTAATCCAGTCAAATGTGCTTGTAAATGGTTCTGACTTAGAGCTTGACCGGCGTGATGTGGTGTCTTACCTCGGAAGCCTGCGTGAGCTGCACGGAGGTCATGTTCCACGCGTCCTCGTACGCTAGGCCGCTCTTCTGACGCCGCTCGATGTTCGTTACGCACAGCGCGATCTTACTGTAATGATAGCAGTACAGTAACTGTGTTGTTCAAGATGCGTCGTATTTATCATTATAACGTCTTGGTATAAAAAAATATAATTAAATTATTATAATAACGATATTATAATAATAGTTATTATAATATTTTTTTTCATATTTATTATTATATTTATTATTATTAATTTTTATAATTTCCATTTATTGTGGTTCCCTTGAAGGAACTTTGGCATTTTATTATCTACCTACATGATTATATTTTAGAAGAAGACCGAGGAGCCAGAAAAATTCTTATCTGCGTTCCGCTTTAGTGTGCAAAGAGCCTTATAGGACATTTTAACAAGTAATAATTAATGAGTCTGCTCTTGACATGCAGGGTGTAAAAAGATCAATTACAAAGTCGTTATCTTCGCAGTCTGTACATTAAACTTAGTAACGTTGTGCAAAAATATTTGCTGGGAAACGACATTTATTTTTGGTGTGAAAATTCGCTGTTAGCGTTAGTGCGCAATTTAACGCACTCAAATCTGTGCGTATGAGTGCATGCTGTACAGGGATCGTGGGAGTATTTAAAGTTAAGTTATAATATTTAAAATTAGTTTTCGTAAAAAAAACATTGTAATTTTGACCTATAATATTATCTTCGTAACCAGAAGGTTCCTACGTATGGTCCAGTAAAATATTCATAATAACGGAAAGAACAAGTGACTCTCGGCTTCGTCAAGGATATTTTTTATAGCGATGGGAAAGAACCCAGTGGATATCTATTCATTCATACTAATTAATTGACAGTTGTGTGCTTGCTTACCCAGCGGCGACGACCTGGAACCCTCGGATGATGCCCTCGATGGTGTTGTCCCAGGGCGGCGACCTGCGGCCCGCGCCCACGCGGTTGAGGTAGGCTACTGTGGGCGGCAGCTCCGTGCCGCCTAACGCCTGCTGCCACGTCTTCACAAGGTACCTGTCAATTATATAAATAATCATTATGAACTAATTGCTATAAAATTGTTATGATCAACCAGAAGGCCAATTCCCATAATAAAAACGTTCAAAATGTAGTCGCAATCGTTGGGAAATTAGAGGTATTTTTGACAGATTCGACACTGAGATCAGACTGTGAACCACAGATATAGATACACCTAAATAACGCAAGAGCGACTACTTCGCGTGCCAAAAATCGCACCAGCTTACGTTCAAAAATCGTAATCCGCCACTTTCGCGCTCAGTCCTGTGTACTGTTGGCTGGGTAAGCGAGAGCGCGAGCTTGTGACGTCATAGTAGGCAACTAGCTTCATATTTTCTGACTGACCGACTTCTTGACAATTCAAGAGTGCCTGTAAATGGTTTAATTGAAATAAATGCTTTGAGTTTGAGAGTAATCAAAATATGGCACGCTGGGTGTTCATACAGTTCGTAATACTTGCGTTATCTAGGTCTATCTATATCTGTGCTGTGAGCGTTCTTAAAATTAAAGAATTATTGCCCCTCTAAAGTCGGGTCATCATCATCATCATCATCATTTCAGCCGAAAGACGTCCACTGCTGGACGTGTGTTAACTCCCGGACTCCTAAATCGAGCCATCCTGTATTTTTTTATTGTACTTTCGGACTTCTTGTTGCTTAGATGTTTGAATCTTTAAACATTCAATGCGATTATTTCAAACACCTATGCAACGAGATTTAAGCAAGTTAAAAACATATGGATGTCACGTGTTCAACTTTGAACGTTAATAAATATCACGGAAATGTAACGCTTTACGGGGTTTGGTTTTATAAGGTTTTTGTTTGGCCGGACATACTGGCCAGTGTATAAAAACTTTTTCTTCACCTCATTATTATTTTGATGTTTTAGGCCTTTATACCTCACATGGAATTGCACAGTGGCTCGATTTAGGAGTCCAGGAGTGCAGTAGCGAAGGGTCAATTTTTGTAAGAGGTAAGCCGGAGAAGATATCTTTAAAATGATTATATTATTTGTCTATAGAATACTGACTGTGCCATTTTTCAAAGGGAAGCCGGTAGGAATCGAGTTATATGGAAGCTTCGCCACTGCAGGAGTGTATTAACACTGGGGTACAGTACCCGGCGATAAATATTGCACATCGACCTTTGGAAAGAGACAATCGGCTAATTTCGGCTTCGTAGAGCGTTATCTCTGTCGCACGAAATACAAACAGTCCGGTATCTATTAGGAGCTGTTAAAACAATTATGATTTGCTTCTTTTGATAATTATTTTTATTCTTTGTATAAAATCGATAGGATCGAATAGGTCGACGTGCAATATTTATCGCCGGGTAGGGTATACTCTATGGCACGTCACCTGGCAGTTTGCAGCAGCAGTACAGTGTTCTCTCCCTCGTAGGTGCAGGCGGCCGTAACGTGTCCGTACGTCACGGGCAGGTTGGACGCCAGCATGTACCCGTGCCCGCCGCACGCGAGGCGACAACGTTCGACACACTCTGCTGCCTCTGCGGTTGTCACTGCCTTGAGGCAGCAGGAGAGGGCGTGCAGCTGTGGGTTTGAGAACAATGTTAGTGTGATATGTTACAATTGGTTATTGAATGGTTAAACAAAGTGGGATTTATTTATAAACGATGATTAAAGTTAAGTGTCGTTTAAACGTCAAAATGTATGGTTAAACAGTCGCTAATCACTACTTAACTTTATGCAATGTTTATGAATAAAAAGTTTAATTTTAGACATTTTAATTATACATGGTGTTTTTAGTGTTTAATAGCCTATAACTTTCCCCGAGAATTGGGCTATCAAATGGAAATAGTAGATTGTTTGCCAAGGGAGCAAACAACTATTTTGAAGGCGAGAGTGTTTCTTTGGATCCAGAGCGGAGCGAAAGATCCAGAGTAGAATCCCGAGCGCAGCGAGGAGTTCTAAAGTAGAATCCTGAGCGCAGCGAGGGATTCAAAGTACGTCACTCGAGCTTAAAATGGTGTTGCTCCTGAGGTAAACACTCTACTTTTTATCACACTCTATGAAAAATTAAGTAAGTGCAACTTATGAATAAGAATAGTAAGTTTATTTATTTACATACAATTTTGAGTAAACAATTACGAAAGAAGGCATAGTGCTTTTCGCGCGTTTTTTATTTTTTCACAATTATTTTTTTTTTTAGTTTGGGTCGTGTGTCGTACTTTATCATACAGCCTGTTACTTGTTCATGCAATGTTTGTGATTGATATCTCTGGTGATTGAAACTTTACTAAAAATATCTACATTACAAATTCAAATCACTTTCAGTCTGTAGGGATTAAAGAGCTATTTTAGTCCCTGTTTACGAATAATGCATTAGCTATGAATAGATGTAATAAAAAAGAATTATTTAAATCCGATTGGTAGTTCCAGAGATTAGCGCGTTCAAACAAAGAAGCTCTTCAGGTTTATTATTAGCTATCTAGTTATAGATTACAGTGTGTACGGTCAGCATCAAAAGTCGATTAGTTTTTTTAATCTTAGTTATTGAGCAAAATATTAACACTTCAGTTTTTTTTATCTCAGTTATTGAGCAAAATATTTGTTGAAAATTGCATCGTACTTCTGCTGCAATTTTGAATAAATATTTTGCTCAATAACTGAGATTAAAAAAAATGAAGTGTTAATCGACTTTTGATGCTGACCGTACCGACACATGAAGAGTATGTAAGAATTGTAGTATGTGGCATTCTGTAGTTTCTTCCTACTCTCATAGAAAAACAGTGTGAGTTTTAAATATTATTCACCTCTGGCAATCTCTCCATATCGCCAGCATCTAGTTCGGCTGTGACATTGTTGTACATGTTCCAAATCCATTCGGCACTTAACTGGAAGGCGTGGGCAGTCGAGATGCCAACCATAAGTTTGTGTTGTTGGGTTAAGTAGTCTATGATTTGAGGCTCGGGTTCACTGGAAAGAAAGATTTAAAAAATTATAATCATTATCATGCTATAGGCCGACCGCTTAACTGAGACGTTGCCTGAGGTAGCGGCGCGGTGCGGGAGGGGTGTGGTGACGTGATGCGAGAGCTCAGTGATTCGGTAACTTGTGACAACTATCTCCCCTCCCGCACCGCGCAGCTACCTTACGCAACGTCTCAGTTAAGCGGTCGGCCTATAGTTGTAATTTTGAGGTTGCTTTGCTAAGTTATGGCGTTACTTTATCCATGACAGTATAACGCTATGTGAAAATATACGTTTGAATTGCGTTTTGAATCATAATAACCACATCTTCTGCATGTGCATACTTATGCGGTCACTGGTGTTGCATACTGCATCCAAGCCTATACTTAGTTCGCAATGTAGTTTCCAAACATGTAAACAAATGTGTTTTTGGAAAAATACCCACTCATAAAGTTCAGTTTACACTACAACTTTATATTTAATTAATTTAAATTTTAATTACTAATTCTATAGTACTAGTCATTCTGAAATCAACCCAATTTACATTTCTATAAAGTTAATTATTCGTTTAAATTATTACCTTTGGAACGCCGATTACAAATAGGTCAATGACTGTAATTGCCATTTTTAATCGTCGTTTTGCGTTAACGTAGTGGCGAGCATAATCCTTTTTTATAAGCTTTTTATTAACTTGCTTCATTCGTATGTGTTTCTAGTAACAAATTAGTCATCCATTTTACAAGTTCGACCTTTTAAGTTCTACCAGTTCTTGGCATCTTTATGCGTTATGTGTCGGTTATAGTTGATTATTAAACGAAGACTACACTTTACAAAGTGGATTGTTGCCGCCTCGGTGGCTGAATAAACCCTATTCGAGTTCGAAAATAGTCGAACTGTCCCGAAGTCATAAATCAACCACACACGCTGCAATATTTTGTTTTTTTTTTCTGCACGCGTAGCATGACCACCATAGAAACTGGTTTTGTTGACAGAAGAATAGACAAAATGACAGATTTCTATAGAAATCAGTCTACAATCTAAAGTCAAATTGTCTATCCTTCCGTCGACAAAACCTGTTTCTATTCTGGTCACGCTACGCGTGCTGGTGGCAATAAAACTGTCTTTTTAAATCCTTACAGATTTAAAAAAATACAAATAAAAACTTACTCTGGCTTGGGCTGCGACTGCCTTCTGACGGCAGAGTACCTCGTTGCTATGGTAACGGCCTTCGCAATGTAATTGCACATGTCCTTCACAAGGACGACGCGGACGAACATCATCGTAGCGTAGGTCAGTTTAGAGCTCGGGGATTTTACGTATGTGCCGTCCTGGAAAGACAAAAGAAAAGCGGTTATTATAGGAAGACTCAGCACTTTGTACACATGGTGACACATCAAGCTATAAAGGAGACCAGCCACGTTTCATACAAAGTTGGGCCCAAAACCCAAAGAGCCGGCCAGAATTCGGCGCAATAGCAAAAAATGATAAGGAGGACTTCCCCGACCAAGGTAATATATTTTTTCATTGGTCGACCATTTTGGATTTTGGGCCCAATATGGCTGATCTCCTTTCCAGTTTTAGCTGACCTTGCATTTGACCTTGCATAAGTTTTTGGTACAGTCAGCAACAAAAGTCGATTAACACTTATTGAGCAAAATATTTGTTCAAAATTGCATTGTACTTCTGCTGCAATTTTGAACAAATATTTTGCTCAATAACTGAGATTAAAAAAACTGAAGTGTTAATAGACTTTTGTTGCTGACCGTGCAATCCGAAGTTAGCTTATACTGGTTATGTATAGCTTGATGTGTTGCTGACCGTGCAATCCGAAGTTAGCTTATACTGGTTATGTATAGCTTGATGTGTAGCTGTGCGTACGAATTTTTATTATTTATCTACAAATTTTAAAATTCTTACTATTGTTAAATTTAATTAATTGCTTAATTAAAAGCTAGAAACATGCTTTAAAATGTATTCTTTTATTCATTACTGTACGCAACGATAGGTCGTGGTGGAGCAACAATTACTTTATCACTTCATTAAACCAAACGAGTAAAAATCTTCCTCATTTACAAATATTGGCCATTAGATGATAGATCATTTGTCTCTATTGTATGCCTTTTGCGCACGCATTTATAATGAATTTTATCTATGTGGTACAAAGTACAAAACATATTTTTTCGTTATTTATGTAGGTACATTTGTTCTATTGAAACTTATACTCACTTCCATAACCTGACAATTCTTCATCAGCATATGTTCCCTCGGTATCCTCACGTGTTCGAAGCCAAGGAAGCCATTGTTGGTGCCGTTCATGCCAAGCTTGGCGCCAATCTCGCCAACCTTGATACCAGCGAGGGGCATGTGAGTCTCTTCGTCTCGCAGTTGGACTATGAACGGGTGGATGCCGTGGCATTGGCCGTTGGTATACAGTTGCGCCATTACTATGCAGTAGTTGGCAGTGTGGGCCACTGGGGACAAAGACTTGTTTCAGATTTTTGTAGATTTTACGTTATTGGTTGTAACGTAAGATGGTAAGTGGTCTCCAGCGCCATATTTGCCAGTATTTTACATTACCGATTTATCTGAACTTGTTCCTCGCCCCTACATAAATATACATGGTAGATATACAAATATAACTGTCAAAATACAGGGTTAGTCTTCAAAGACCAGCCAAAGGTCATGGATGTATGGAATCCCGTACCATGCTGCATCAAAGTCAAACTTTGTTTTTTATAGATTACACTTATCATATTACGAGTAACTCCTACAAAAGTTCTTTTTGTGAATAAAACCCGGGTTTCAGAGAATTTCAAACAAATCAAAATAACCTAAAAACTGGTTATTTTATTTTGTTTGACACAAACGGCCATTATTGATCTAAAAACAGCCTATTCTATTCTAGTTATTTTTAATTAATGTAGAATCGACCAAGTATAATTTTTTACATATTTTTGTAAGACATCATAGCACTTTAGAAATTCAAGGTCATATCACATCATTCGAAACGTATGTCATATAAAGGAATCATAATCATTTTTTATTTGTGTAACATAGGTAGTGAATACAGTTCTTAAATTAAAGTTAATAGGTCGCTATGTTATGCCAAGAGGCGTACAAATATGGTTGCATGCTAAATAAAAACAATAAACAATATGGAATCATTTCTACAGTCAAATGCGTCAATGCATAAATAAATAATCATAAATTACAATTAGTCACAATATTCAATTAAAATTAGTTTCTCCAGTCAAATAAATAAATAAGTCTACATTAATTTATCATTTAGAAATTCATCAGTCGTATAATAACATTTTTCAATTAATAACAGTTTTAATTCTTTTTTGAATTGTGTAACATAAAACAATATCGACACTTTTTTTACTTTAAATTAAATTCCCTGTTCAAAAATTAAACCCCGACGCTTAATGTCGCAAAATATTATGAAAATAATTACTACAATATTTTGATCTTGATGCATGAGACTTTTTGGTAAGTACGACTTTTGGTCATTCTCTTTGAAGTATGTGGTACAGACCATGAAACTGAACAACTTTCTCCATGGAGCCAACATCGTAATCGCGAGTAAAAATTCAGCCGTCCCATACGTTTAGGTAGAGTATTGGAGTTTTCTATGGGACACTTGATAAATTTTTCGCGATTACGATATTGGTACCATGAAGAAAGTTGGTCAGTTTCATAGTCTGTACCACACCCTTAAATTTGGCCGGTCTTTGAAAATAAACCCTGTATAAGTGTACTACAGGTTCAACTCTGTCTAACACTTCGGAGATTATAGGCGTGATGTTATCAACTTTGTATACTTATATTCTAAACTATTCTAATACTAGGGCTTTATAAGGACTATAGTATGATTAGTAGATTTACATACTGTTCGTTAGCGAATCTATGCGAGATTCAGACTTGCCAGTCATTCCTCTTTGTTTTTCATCAGTGTCTTCGGATTTGTAATTCGAACGTTATTCCGGAAAATGGTCGTGTTCGTATCTAGGAAGCCCCCGGGTTTAAAATGTTAGTATCTATATAAATAAAAATCAATTGCCGCGTCTATGAAAGTTCATCACTTGAGAACGGCTGACAGATTTGGGTGTTTTTTTTTTGTAATTGTCAGGACTAGGTTTGTATGGAAGAACATTTTTGGATTTAATACACCTGAAAAGTCGGAAAGAGGATTGAAGATTTTTGTATGATGCCAGGCATTCCTACATGCGTACATCTCGTTCTTAAATGTTTGAAATAATCACTCTGAAAGTTTAAAATAATCAAACATCCAAAGTATTTAAGAAAAAAAAAATTACGTCACGTGATGAACTTTGAACGGTAATATCTCGGAAAGGTGACACTACAGGATTCGATCTTATCATGTTTTC
The DNA here is from genome assembly GCA_963855955.1 of Luperina nickerlii. Taxonomy (NCBI): domain Eukaryota; kingdom Metazoa; phylum Arthropoda; class Insecta; order Lepidoptera; family Noctuidae; genus Luperina; species Luperina nickerlii. The sequence goes on from OY979663.1 coordinate 4,287,599, forward strand.
TGTTTGCATAGCAGTGCAAATCGATAGCTAACATCAGTCAGCTATCAATTTATATAGGTTTCATACGTGGCCGCCATTTTGAAAAATAATCAAATTGGCGGACAGGTAGGTATGCCACGGACCTTCAAAACCCTTTAGATGTATGAAAATCTCAATAAAATAACATGAAATTCAACCGGGCGACGCCGGCCGAGCACGAACAGCTAACCAAACGCACATCTTAATCGCCATAGAAATGATTATTTGTCTAATTAGAATCTTCGAAAATTCTGCAACAATGAATCCATGAAAACAGTTGTTTGCCCCCGGTAACACAATCAAAACGAACTTTATCAATATAACGTTATTATCACATTCTAAAACGAGTAAGTACATCTTTAAACATAATAATACGATAAGTATAATATTATAATGAAAGATAAACACGACTTGTCTTCGAAAAATAGTGATTTAGTTGATACTTGATATTATTCATGTAAGTACATTGATCGACCTTAGACCCATAGATAACATTATTAATGTATACGTATGTTGACAATTTAAGTACTTGTATATACATAATACTACATACATACAAGCTTAATAATCAGGGTAAAATTAAATTAGTTAGCGAAACTGCTTCACATATTATATTTTTTTTTATCTGCAGACGTAATGAGTATCTAAACCCGAAAAACTTTTTTACAAAAAAAAAAAAAGAACAACCGACTTCCTAAAAAAAAAACTACAAAATGAAAAATAACTTTAATTTCGGAAGTCGGTGTCGTTGGTTCTGTATTTTCGTTTTTTGACACCGACTTTCGAAATTAAAGTTATCTTTCACTTTGTAGCGTTTTTTTAGGAAGTCGGTTGTTTTTTTTTTTTTGTAAAAAAGTTTTAATTTTTCACTTTTTAGTTGTACCTACCTACCCCAAACAAATTCATATATCACTACTTGCTATGTGAATATCAGTGACAGGAAGCTATTGAACACATCTGCCTTTAAATCGTACAGGCGTGATGTTATGTTGTGTGATTGCGTAAACAATGCATACATATGCTATAGCAGCAATCGCGGTTGATTTGCTTGCATTTATTGAAGAGTTCCGTTGTCTGTCTCCGAAACTCATCATCAGATCTTTACGAAATTTATATGGGACCATTTCGGAATAAACCTTTTTCGGAAAAAAAAAAAAATACAAACCTCCGAATTGAGAACCTCCTCCTTTTTTGAAGTCGATTAATAAAATAAAAAGATTTGGTGTTTTTTTTTTTGGGGTCAACGACTGCTGTTAGTGAACTTGTTACTTGAAATATGAGTTGAGAAAATGTTTTAACGTTTTTTAGATATCGACACCAATCATGTTTGTGAAGTTTACACACAAAAAAAATGATATTTCAAGTATTATACACTAACAGCGGTTGATGACCCCACAAAAAAAAACATCAAATTATTATTATTTTTTGTTTTAGTTTAGATATTACGTCTGCGGAGTTTCGCTGGCTAATTTAATATGACCCAGTATATATGTCGTAGGTTTTTCATAAAATTAGGTTTTTGATGAAAAACCTAGGTTTTTGATGAAAAACCGGAAGATGACACATTTTAAACTCAATTTCATCATAAACCTCTAACAATCCAGATTTTTGATCAAAAACCTGAACTAGTTTGGCTTTATGATAAAACGAGCGCGCAGTATTATTTCTAACGACGTCAGGTCGACGGAGCCCCGCTGCGCGGGGCTCCTATTTCTGTCTTCAGGGTTTAAAGGAACCTAACCAAACCGAACCTCGGGGTGCCCCTGACGTCGACCGTCTTCTTCTGGTTCAAAAGCACAAAAATAGACAAAATCACGTTTTTAACCGTTTCGTTTTTCGCCGTTTCACACACACATCACACATATTATTTTTTAAATGTAGGTATGTAATTTCATAACAAATAAATCATTGTTTATTGTTTCTTAATTGTTTTATTTATTTAAAGAAATGGCAACCAACATTGTTTTTATCATAAAACTAATACAGTCTAGGTTTTTGATAAAAAAACTGGATTTTCTCAGGTTTATGATAACATAAAGTAATAATTTTGTCTTCTTCCGGTTCTTGATCAATAGCCTAGGTTTTTGATCAAAAACCTAATTTTATGAAAAACCTACGACATATACATATGTACAATCCCCTCAGTTTATGGGACATAAACATAATTGGTAGAAAGGGGTGTATACCCACACTTCTGCCTAAACCTGGAGGAAGTACGGGCATAATAATATTATGTGTCATTAATATTTATTTATTTATACATACTTTATTGTACAACACAAAAATACATAACATGAGAAAAAAAAATACATCAAACACTACAAAATACACAACGGGCGGCCTTATCGCTTTCTGCGATCTCTTCCAGGCAACCTTGATTAATATTTTCGTTGATTTGCTGTCAGCTTAAAATACTACGCAAAATTGTAATATTACTAGCTTCTGCCCGCGACTTCGTTCGCGTGGAAATCGTAAGACACTACAATAATATACAAAAAAATAGTCCATTTTACTCACTGATAATGTAGCTTTCTATTGGTGGAAGAATTTTTAAAACCGGTTAAGTATTTTTTGAGTTTATCAATTACAAACATACAAAAAAATAAAATCTTTTCTCTTTATAATATTACTAGCTGTTGTCCGCTACTTCATCTGCGATCCAATATGGGAAGTAGCCTTAGATGTCCTTCTCCAGGTCATGGGCTAGTCACGTGCCAAATTTCATCCAAATCCGTCAAGCCGTTTCGCGTAACAAACAAAACTTACTTTCGCGTATAATATTAGTTAGGATTTTAGATTATAATTATGAATTTGTTGACTGGGGAAAATACCTAAGTTAAAATACCAGAATAAAACACCTAAGTTAGTCTAAGATACTTACATCCTCCGGGCCACCATTTGTATGCGGTGAGCGTGGGACTGTGCAGTACAAACTCCTTGGTCTTAGGGTCGTAGGTAGCCGTCGTCTCCAGACCACGGATGAAAGTGCCGTGACCGAGCTCAGTCTATAACATAAAAAAAAGTTACAAACTAAAACCCAACTACGACAAAAACGGTATAAAAAGGTGTAAACAAGACATCACATGATCACAAATAGACAAATAAAAAACAACACCGGTTTTCGTATAACCGGAGCAGATAAACATACATATACACAGATACTCCGTTGCCTTTGCCATAGTCGGGCGGGTAAAACACGTTGTTGTATCGTAAAATCGCACCCATTTGTTTAAGCATTATTTACATGATGTTATAAATCGCCTGGCGATTTTCGCGGAGACTCGCAGGTCGAGAACTTTTTCTCATGTAAACGTCGCTTCATACAGGATGAGTTTTTGAGATAATGTGCAAAAGGCTCGCCCTTTTATATGGGACTTAAACATAACTGGCAAAATATGGGTGTATTTTAAGTACACTTCTGCCTAACCCTCTGAGGATTAAAGGCGTGATGTTGTGAGTTTTTGAGATAGAACTTTTTGGTGTTATCCGAAAGAACAAAGTGAATAATTAAAAAACATTTTTAGTTTTTTCAAAAACGCTCTTATAAACCTGGAATCGAACAAATTCATTTTTCAAAAAACATCCTCTTATTAATAGTTAGGGATCCGCTGGATGCGAGAAGCACAGAACCGGTCGATGTGGCGACGCTTGGGGGAGGCCAGCAGCAGAAGCCCAGCGGTGGACGTCTTTCGGCTAAAATGATGATGAAATAAAAATTTGGACTAGTACCTGAGCGTAAGTGCCAATGATGTCAAGGTTGAACGCCCTGCCGATCCAGTAGGCTTGCTGCTCCACTGACGCCTGTCCCATCAGCGTGGGTATAAACATGACGTAGTGAAGAGTGAGGGGAGATCCATCCTGAAGGATAGCAGCTCCGAGAGCTCCGCCCAAGATTGCCCTAGAGGTACATCATTGATATTAGATTAGTTGGTGAAGTTTAAAGAAAAATGGTTCGATACATGAAACAAATATGCTTCATATAAAAGTCTTACTCTGGACGCGTAAAAACTGCCCTAATATTATATAATACTGACTGTTACCATCCTAAAGTTTAGGGTCGTTTGATACTTTCAAAGTTTCAACCAAGGCGCAAATAAACGTATTTTCTTTCTTTCTTTCCGTTCAAACAAGCGTTGTTACAGGTCTGATATCTATCATGGCTGGTTTAAACGCTTTTGAAAACGCGAAATTAGCGAAAAGCTGGCTAGCTTTAAACCGAAGTAAGTACCTTTATAATATTTCTCTTTCATTACAGTCAAAAATCAGCGTGCACTGCGACAATTCCATGTTCAACCAAGCTGTATCAGAAAACAGGATCCTTACCTGAAGCTCTCCATTCCATTGTTCTCTTCCTCTTGCAGCCGGCGAATCAGCTTGAACAGCAGGCATGCTTTTTTGACAGCTAACTCGTACTTCTCCTTATGACTGAGGTACTCTGAAGGTACTTCCTCGATGTGGATACCTTCGTTGAGAACTGTTGTCTCTGTAAAGGAAGAAAAATGTTTGTATGAGAAACATAAATAATGACGTCATGATCGTCGGTGGAGTCTTAATTGGTTTGGCTTAAATAACCAGCACCCTAATTGCGTAACGCACTATAGTAATCACAATCTGAGGCATTTTGATGGATATTGCTAATCCATTGCTACATATGTTCGAAAAAAAATTTGTTCAACAAATTAAATAGCACAATGAATGTTGTTGAACTGTCAAAATTAAAGTCATTCCTATATATTGTTGGTGAGTAACGGAATTACTCCGCCTGATAGGACTACGATGAATTTGGAATACCCCTTTAAGATTTGGTGATAATGATACAGCGGACTGTCTTCTCCAATTCGGTGTGAAAATCATTCAATATTTGGAACACCTATTTATCCATTCATTAGATTTACAAATTGTTATGTATGTTTTAACTAATTGATATACGTATGTCGTCGCCAAGACGCTTTATTTTACATACAATTGTACATTTTGAAGTTTACCGTCATTGGATTACATGACAGAAAATCAATGTTTCTACTAGTTTTATTAGTGTATAGCTTCTGCCCGTGAGTTCGTCCGCGTGAAATATCTTGTTACTCCGACCCACCCCGTCGTATCGCATCGCCTGCCCGCGCTATTCGTTTTGGCTTAGCGTTCTTTCTGACTTTTTTCTTTTTGCTGGGCTCCTAAAGGTCATAGCGTGATGTTAAATAGCCTATAACCTTCCTCAAGAATTGGGCTATCAAATGCAAAAAGAATTTTTCAAATCCGACTGGTAGTTCCAGAGATTAGCGCGTTCAACCAAACAAACAAACAAACTCTTCAGCTTTATAATATTAGTATAGATGAATGCAAGCAGCACGTACAAGTTTTATTTCGTTAATAAATAAAATAGAAATGGCACCCATTTTACAAGTTTTTGATTAACTTGCCTTGTTAGTTAGTATGTTCTGGTCAAACCTTGCAAGTTGAATTAAAACCAGTTCCTCTTATAGTACTGCGGAGTTGAAATTTTACATGTTGATTCTGTTTCGAAGACAACGCATTTTTCCTAACTATAACAATGAAATTCTAAACGGTTAACAGCCCAGATAATATTTGGTGTACACATTTATACACACACACACACGGTTCACGGATGAGTGCTAACGGGTGCCCGTTTTCTCGCCGTAAGCGGCAGAGGAGGACACCGTGGATTTTAAGTGGGTTAGAGTCCCACATAACAGCACTATCTCCTTGTGGTAGTGCATATGCATGAGCATTTCTCCACGATAAAAAAAATAAAACGGTCAACAGCACAGGCAAGAAATTTTGTATACGCATTCAATTATGATAGCCCGTTCTAAAGTATGGCATGACGATAGTGCAACTCGGGTGCATTTTTTTTGCATCCTGTACTCTCTAACGTCCCTCTGTCAATTCTACCGTTTGTAGTAATCGTATATCCTTTTGAACGAGAATTATTCAGTAAAAATGGCGCCAAAAATGTTTTTCTTGAGTTTATCACTTTTAATCAGCTTTTTTTTCAACTACTATCAAAAATTCTTCCACTACTAACCTCTACGAACGTCCCTCTGTCAATTCTAACGTTCCTCAGTTAATTTTATTACCGTTTGTAGTAATCGTATAGGCTTTCAGAACAGAATTTTAGTCATTAAAAACGTTATAAAAATACTCCAAAATAATTTTAATTTTTCTGTTTTACTACTTACGAAAAAAATTGCACTACAATCCACTACTAACGTTTATCTACGAGAAACGATCGGAAAAGAAACAGATTTTTCGAATTTCGGGGATGACTTTTATATTTTTTTTGGCATTACTACTAACGAAAATAGGTTCACTACTATCCACTACTTACTGAAATCTTCCGAAAAACCCTTAAAAATGATTTATTTTTCCAAAGTCGGGTGCCAAGTTCACACAGCCGCTCTAGCATTCTGCTTTAACTTTTTGGTATCCATACTAATATTATAAATTCGAATTTAACTCTGTCTGTCTGTATGTTACATGTTCACGGCTAAACAACTGAACGGCTTTCGATAAAATATGGCAAGGCGATAGATGGCATTCTGGGGAAGGGCATAGGCTACATTTTGTCTCGGTAGCACGTTCCCGTGGGATAATTTCCGACATCCACGCGGGCGAAGCCAAGCAGAAGCTAGTACTTAATAAATCCATACTAATCTTGTCTGTCTGTTACCTTTTCCTGCTTAAACCGCTGAACCGATTTAGACGAAATTCGGAAAAGACATAGGTTAGTTTTTATCCCGATATTTCCACGGCATCGAAGCTTATACGGGTGAAACCCGCGTAAGTGTCGTTCCGGTTGGGTGTCCACTAGTAGCGCACCCCGCATCCAGCCGGGAGGCTGGATGCGGGGTGCGCTACTAGTGGTCAAATAAAACCTTTTTGAAGCAGCGTGATAAAATTTACGGGCTCGTTTCGCTCGCTCTTAAATCCTACATTCTCCTACTTCTCAAACTTGTCTGCATACATGTGGGTGGGTGGGGTTTCATTTAGTTTTTGAATCTATACTAATATTATAAAGCTGAAGAGTTTGTTTGTTTGGTTGAACGCGCTAATCTCTGGAACTACCAGTCGGATTTGAAAAATTCTTTTTGCATTTGATAGCCCAATTCTTGAGGAAGGCTATAGGCTATATATAACATCACGCTATGACCTTTAGGAGCCGAGCAAAAAGAAAAAAAGTCAGAAAGAACGCTAAGCAAAAACGAAGTAAGTAATAGCGCGGGCAGGCGATGCGATGCGACGGGGTGGGTCGGAGTAACAAGAAATTTCACGCGGACGAAGTCGCGGGCAGAAGCTATTAAATATAACTGTGAAGTATTATTCCATTTTGATCTTGCGTCTACTAGAGGGCGCCAGGATGTTACTTAGTACGGACGCCAGCACATCAACCTACCCGAAACTGTCAGATTTCCCCAATCAACTTTGAACCTTATGCTTTTGTGATAAGGTTGTAAATCTATTAAAGAAATTTGACAGATTGTAGTAACTTGATGTGCTGGCGTCTGTACATGGGCTAGAGCCGACGCTATTGGCTTACATAATTTTGTTATTATAATTTACTAGCAGCAGCCCCCTGCGGTTTCACCCGTTTAAGTTTCGATCCCGTGGAAATGTCGGGATAAAAAGTATCCTAGGGGCCGTCCATTAATCACGTGATGTTTTTTTTGGTATTTTTAACCCCCCCCCCTCCCCCTTGGTGATATATGGTGAGGTTTAAGACTTCCCCCCCCCTCATATCACGTGTATCTTTAGTACCTACCTACAAAGAATCGGACCTTTTTTATGTTTATAAAATACAGGTATAATCATCCACGTGATATATTACTACACCCCCCCTCCCCCCTTGTGATATTTCGTGATTTTTTATGGACCCCCTCCCCCCCCTTTCGAGCCTCACGTGATTAATGGACAGCCCCCTACGCGTTAATTCAGGGTGTCAGCTACCTCCATTTCAAATTGTATCCAAATTAGTCCAGCCGTTTGTGCGTGAAGAAGTAACAAACATACAAATACTAGTGTCCGACCGAAACAGGTTTTTCAGCCGAAACCGAAACCGAAACCGAACTTTCGGCCTTGCTCTTAGTTTCGGCCGAAACCGAAACCGAAACCGAAACTTACTTAAATATATTTAAAATTTCTATCGTATACAGAAATCTGGTGTGTTTTTACACATTTATTTGAATATACAATGTATGTATATATATTATACATACAGACAGTTGAATTTACCTAATCGTTTATGAGGTCGGTCCCATAATGAACTGCCCTGGTATAGTTCTACGCGACATGTCGCTACATGTTGTGTTGCATTAAATAGTACGTTTATCGTGCACTTAATATGAGAAACACACATCGACATGAAATGCTTAGTCTTAGTTTAGCAGGCATTAACATAACGAGAGTCGCGTATTTTTTCAAAATATCGAAAACTGAGTATCGAAGTGTCATAAAGTTTTTGTTTAAAGAAGGTTTATACCCTGCCCAAATAAAAGAACGATTGGATGACGTGTATAAGGAGTCTGCCCCCTCCTATAGCACAGTGAAAAATTGGGTGAAAGAGTTTCGCCTCGGGAGAGAAACCGTCGAAGACATTTGCCACGACGGTCGACTTGTGGAAGTGCTCACTCCCGAAACGATTGCTCTTATCAAAGAGGAGGTTCTGAGTGACCGCCGTTTGAAGATTAGAGAAATTGCAGCTAGGCTTGGGCTCTCTTAAAGTACTTCATCGTGCGATCCATGAACATCTTAACATGAAAAAAGTGAGTGCAAGATGGGTAGCGAAACTTCTTTCAGCGGTACAGAGACAGGAAAGAGTGCGCTGCGCTTCGGAGTTTTTGGATCTTTGTGGCGAAAATTCAAAGACTGATCGAGCGGCTAATGACTGGTGATGAAACTATGATCTTGTATTATGACCCACAAAGCAAGCGCGAATCAATAGGATGGCGTTATAAGAGTGAAAAGCCCTCTAGAAAGGCAAAGGTGCAACAATCGGCTAAAAAACTGATGTGCACAATCTTTTGGGATTTTCAAGGCATTTTGATGGTGGATTTTAAAGAACGTAATACAGTCGTGAACGGCTAATATTATGCTTCTTTAATATATAAATTACGAGACAATTTAAGATAAAGGAAAAACGAAGAGGCAAGCTGTCTAAAGGTGTCCTGTTGCTCCATGACAACGCCCCTGTTCATAACGTTGGTGTTTCGAAGGATGCAGTTCGTCAATGCGGGTTCACAGAAGTTGAACATCCACCTCACAGTCCAGACATGGCTCCGTCCGACTATTATTTATTTCCAAATTTAAAGCGAGACTTAAGAGGAAGAAAATTTTCAAGCGATGAAGAGTTGCAGGCGGCCGTCTTCGGTCATTTTGAGGCTAAAAATTGTGATTATTTTTATAAAGCTTTAGAGATATTGATTCACAGATGTCAGAAGTGTATTAGTAGTAGGTATTCATGGTGATTATATTGAAAAATAAAATTGGTTTCGTTTCATTTCCTTCATTAGTTCATAGTTAGGCCAATTCATTATGGGACCGCCCTCGTATGTGCAAAACACAACCTCAACTCCATGCGATTAACGATGGACGGCGGCGAACTGGGCCGGCGACGCGACGAGCGAGCACGAGCTAGCCGCGAAGTTCGCCGAACGATGGACGATAATTCATGAACACTCGAGTTTCGGCGCGGCCGAAAGTTTCGGCCATTTTCTGGCCGAAAACGAAACTAAGGCCGAAACTAGATTATTTGGCCGAAACCGAAACCGAAACCGAACTTTCGGTCGGTCACTAACAAATACACTCACAAACTTTCGTCTTTATATTATTTGTGTGATAATTACTAGTATTCCAGTTGTTTCTCTTTCTACCTACTTAGCTAATGATGCTTCTGCTAGAAGTTGACCCACGGGCCAAGTCTATTGTGTTCGCCAATTCGCGCTTACACTGAATGTCGCTCTATCTTAAGTTTTTTCTAACAAATTTATGAAGATGTTACTTAAATCTGTATGTTATTAATATAAAGGAATTAATAGTCGCATTGAGGCCGAACTCTGGTCCCTGACGTCATTGACAGCGCGAATTAAAAACTCGTATTATATCGGTCATAGACTAATGTTTGTTTCGCCTTAGGTTGATAAGAAAGAGCTCTAAAGGTTTGAAGAGGGTGACTTAACTAAATCTACAGCGTCTGGTAAGAATTCCTTAGACAAGGTCTTATTTAATTAACTCGTCGCGCGTCTAATTAGCAGACACAATAGAAATTTTATTGTTATCGGTACACATGGTGTACACTCGACGTGCGAAGAGTTAACTGGAGAAACTACGACGTGATGGGTGGGTGGGTATTTAATGGTGTTAATCGTTAGATATTGATATACCTCTGTGAATGTTCGTTAGTTAATTAGGGTTCCGTACCAAAATGGTAAAAGGGAACCCTTATGGTGAGACTCAGGTCTGGCTGTCTGTCTGTCCCAGCTAGATATCTTAAGAACTGCTAATGCTATCAACTTGAAGTTTGGAATGGTTTTAGATGACGTTTGCCCAACTATTTTGCAAATAAGAAAGAAATAAAATATATTGTATTTTTTGCAACAGAGTCTGAAACCGGTCTGAAAAATTCGAAATGGGGGCTACTAGGGCATGTGCTGTATCATATGAAAGCGCGCAGTTTGCACATTCTCAAACATTTTTCTTTTTTTTTTTTAGGCCGCATATTTTTCAACTTTTGATGAAAAAAGGAAAAAAAAAATCCGTTCCCCCTTATCTCCGAAGTTTGCAAAGAGAAAAATCTGAAATTATTCTATGTGATAGAAGTTTATGTTAAGATTACTGGAAAAAAAAATGAAGGCTCTAAATAGCACACTTTTTCAGAAATCATCAACAAAAGTTACATTAGTTCCACTATCGGTCAAGAAATGGCGCTGTCATAAAACTGCAATATTCTACATCGCAGTGCAGTGTTAAAATTCTCTGACTAATATAGGCCTCGCCGATGGAAAATTAAAAACATGATGGTACGGAACCCTCGGTGCCGAGTCCGACTCGCTCTGGACCGGTTTTGTTTATTTAACCTTTAGATTACTTTCTGAGGCCTTTTCTTTCTGTGTGCTGAAATTGCCAAGCCGTTTGCGCATGATGCGAGGCCTGTTATCATGCAGAGAAGATGCAATGTTCGGACTTTCTCTGTATGATAAGAGGCCTTTGCCCTGCAGTAAAAGGTTACATGCTCTGTGCCTTGTAGCGGGACAATAATAGACGTTGGTATTCTTATAGAAATGTAGCCCAGGGTTGCCTGTGTAAAAATTCCATGAATACACTCATTGGCGTCGATTCCCTTGTTCACAAACTTAACTAAATTTAAGTTCAGTGTATCTTTTTCTTTCTAATTCATTGTGAAAAGGACAGAAGATAAATATTAGTTTAGTCCTAGGAATTTCAAAATATATACATATAAATGAAAGGTCAAGTTGAGTGACAACCCTAACAGGGTTGTCACTCAACTTGACCTTTCATTTTAGTCAGACTTAATCTAAATTTTTCTCTTAATTACAAAACTGTATATTATTCCATAAAGATTAAGTGAATTTTAAAAACAACATAATACCCCAACTTAATATTGTTCAATATAGTCCTCAATATCAAGCAGTGCGGATTTTTAACAGGTTGCCTGCCATTGGACTTAAAAACTATAATTTACAAGAGCTCATTTAAGTCAAGACTTAAAGCGTTCCTATTGGGGAAATGTCTGTATTCGACAGACACAAATCCACGTTTAAAAAAAAATTGATATTAGTTAATGAGACTGGGTAATATTAGTTTATAGTTCATGAGAGACTGGGTAATACTGGCTTGTGATGTTATTGTATTATTTTTTATGTTTTTCTTATCACCTTTTTTTTATTTTACATATCTCGGGAACATGGGGTCATGGGAAGCACAATTTGGTGAGCATTTATCCATTCTGGCAGGTATTTCGAATTGTTTGGTAGTAAAATAGGTACTTTTCTGGTAGGCGTTTAAACACTAGCCTTCGGAAATTATCCTACGAGAACGTATACGAGTAAATAGAGTCCCACATAACCGCACTATCTCCCCGTGGTAGGTAGTGCAGAACGCACGAGCACTACTCCACGCAAAAAAAAAAAGGTTAGAACAGTGACCATGGCGAGCGAGTGAAGCGACCGTGCCGCGCGGTGCGGCCGCCGAGCGCAAATACCCTCTATTGTTGGTGGAAAATAGGTTCATTTCTGTAATACTTTATGAAACACAATTTGGTGAGCATTTATCCATTCTGGCAGGTATTTCGAATTTTTTGGTAGTAAAATAGGTACTTTTCTGGTAGGCGTTTAAACACAAGCCTTCGTAAATTATCCTACGAGAACGTATAAACAGTTGAGATTTTTTAGAACACGAATCGATAGAAATTTATATTATTTCTAATATTTTATTTATTTGACGAAAGTAAATAAAATATAAAATAAAAGAATTTCCTTTTAACATTCTATCGATTAGTATTCTAAGAAATCTCAACTATTTATGCATAGGTGGGTGGGTCAGCTTATTGCTAATAACTGACTGTACTACCAAGATAAAAAGTATCCTAATTCTATCCTAACCCTGGTTGTGGTCTACCCATGAGCCAAATTTCATCCAAACCCATGCAGCCATTTTAGTGTGAAAGAGTAACAGACAAACTCACTTTCGCATTTATAATATTAGCTAGGATTACTATATGAAGTAAAGTGAACTTGGAACTGCAGCAGATACTAAATAATATTGTGCTTAAATAAAACGAAAAATTATGTGTACTTAATATCTAACAACCATTATTTTATTACCAGTAAATATATTGTGAGTTGCCATAGAGTTGTGTGAGCCAAGAAGAGGTCATTGTTATCACCTGGAAAAGCTACTTCGAATATAAGAGACTAGCAGCGCCCCGCGGTTTCACCCGCGTAAGTTTCCATCCCGTGTGAATATTCCCGATATTTAAAACTATCGTATGTAATTTTCCGGGACTCAAACTATCTCTATACCAAATTTCATCTAAATCGGTTCAGCGGTTTACGCGTGATTGAGTAACAAACATCCAAACATCTTCACAAACTTTCACATTTTATAATATTAGTAGGATATTCATAACATAATCAGCCTATAATGTTCCCACTGCTGGAACACAGGCCTCCTCGCGGTAAGAGGGAGTGGGCCATCATCCACCATGCGGGCCCAGTGCGGGTTGGTAATTGGTAATGTCACACGTCTTCGAATTTTTAGTTTTATGGCATACTGGTTTTCTCACGATGTTTTCCTTAGTGGTGATGAAATAATTTGCACAAAGTAAAGCGCCTGCAAGGGTTCGAACCTATGACCTACATTTTGTAAGTCGCAGCCGTTACCACTGGGCCACCACGGCACATACAACATAATTTAAATTTGTGGAAACTACAAATACTCTGAATACGGTATTTAAGATTATTTTATTACTATTGGGTTTCTCTCTAATAGTTTTATCTAAAATTATCAATAATTAATTATTGATATTTTCAATCAATAATGAATTAATGATAAATGGATCAAAATTTTAATTAATCTAATCAAGTTTTGTTTCGTTTATAATCTTTCTGCTACATACCCCATTAATTAAGTAGTAATTCTGTAGTAGATGCACCAAGACAGGATACCTTGCTAGATAGAATTGCTTGATCAGACTAAATCTATACAAATAAACAAAATTGAAGTGTCTGATTGCAATGCCGAAATAACATGAAATGTAAATATGTAGTTTATCACAGGTTCTTTTTTATGTAAGCACAAATTTACAGTTTTCGGACTTTTTTCCTTTACTTCTGCTACATGACCTTGCTTCTTGCCAAATTTCATTATTCTAGGTCAACGGGAAGTACCCTATACATTTTGATTCCCTTGAGAGTGTCAAAATATAATGTTTTGTGTGGCATAAACGGCCATATTTTTTTTTATGTCAACTTGGATGTTTGATTTTTTCACAGCTTCAAGAGACTGCAGACCTGAGTAATGACTTTAATTTCAACTATACCGATTTCACCGATACTTCCACGCGTTTCCGAGATAAAGGGTCTTTATAGACAGACAGACGGACAACAAAGTGATTGTATAAGGGTTCCGTTTTTTTCCTTTTGAGGTGTGGAACCCAATTTTGGACTTAATACAAGAGATAGACAAACCTGTGGTCTTTGCCAGAGTTTTGCAAGCTAGCATTCAGTTTGAATCTAATAAGAAATATTGAAATCTGTTGAAGAGTTCATTAGCAAGCAGGCAGTACCTACTATTGTAAAATTCCACAGTAAATTCAATACCACATAAAAGTACTAATTAATTGATACAAATGATGTTAAAACATTATTGTTTACGTAAAGGAACACAGTATGTTTAGATAACAAAGGTTGCAACCAATATCAAACTTTGGACTTGGCAGTATTATTGTCCCAATAATATTGATACAAATGGAAGGTATTGGCTTTAAAAGTTATTACTTAGGGTTGATTTTACCCAAGTCTTTTAACTGTGGAATAAAATTGATATCACAGTTCTAGTATAGAAAAACTGTCAAAAATTCAAAATTTATTCTTAGGATAAAACTTATTCTAGTTATAAAAGTTTGGTGAAATTCGCCCTTACAAGTTTAAAAGAGGGAGAAACCATAAATGGATATTTAAAGTTATATAAAATTAAGTTCTGACGTTCAAAAGTGCCTTTTATGTGCCTATTTGGAATAAATGCTTTGACTTTGACTTAGGAACATCTAAAGCTTTATAAAATCTAGGTCTAAATTGTGTTGAAATAGATAGCCAGGGTAATTGACAAATCACATCATTTTCGTAAATTAATTATTACATGATACACGTTTCCCATGTTTAGCTATGACCAATTACCAAGTATCCAAGTGATGTAGAGCTCTTATTGCTAAATTACACAATCACTGACAAAGAAAATGTTGGCTTAGTATGAAATGTGTAAACATTTTATAAGATTTTCTTGTGAGCCTCAACTAGGTTGAGATTCTAAAGTATAATGTCCAAAGTTTAAGTAAAAAAGGATATTATTATGTTGCTTAGCAAAAAACTACAATGCCCATACGTAATGTTTACCAGTCAGTAACTATTAGCAGTGATTAAAAAAAACAAAGACTAATTACCTCGTTTCCTCCTGTCCTCTGTCATCTGAGGGCCTCCATCCAACAGATTTGTAAGTTCTGTTATATTGAAAGAGCATTTCTCCCTTTCTCTTTGTAAATCAGGGTTAATATTCGCGGGTTTGTTCATTTTGTGTAGTTAGTTAACGCACAGAAAATAAGCACGATGTCCCCGATTAACGGTGCACAGACAACTGACTGAGGGTATTAGTGTTGGACAACTGACGAAACGGCGATAAATTCGTCGATTCGAGATCCACATCACATCCACTTGTCCACTACACTTGCCGCGGTCAACGTAATCGCTCGTACAGGTTGGCGTGACGCAAATTTTGCCTTGTTGAGCTAAGTATTGCTCAATCAACACCTCAAATTGAGGGAAACTGGTTTAGATTCAATTGCCTATATAAAAAAGTACCTACTAATTATGTGGATTCAACGTTATCGCCCTTACATATTATTGGAATTTTATCTTAGAGTAAAATGTTATAATTTCAGGTTTTTATGTTTTCATGCATGTCTTTGTTCGCATTGTATTGATAACCCGTTGTAAAGATAAATCCGTCAGGTAGCCGAAGTACAAAAATATTCTGTAATTGAGTATGTTGGATGATTTCATTTTTGATTAAGTACGTCAAAATTGATTGGATCTATCAAACTTTGACAAGAGCAAGTGTCAATGTCAAGTTCGTATTTTTTTAATGGCCTAGCAGCTAGGCCATTAAAAAAATACGAACTTGACCAGCTAGGCCCTAGCTGGTTGCTGCCGGTCGATTCTGTAAAAAAAATCTCACCGTGAAAACTTAGGTGAAGTGAGTTTGTTTTGCTAGGAATTGACACTATTGACAGCTCACTCTACGCTCACTTCACCTAAGTTTTCACGGTGAGATTTTTACAGAATAGCATCGCTGGAATCTTTTAGTCAAGCCTTTATTAGGTGATTCGTATGCACAGCCGGTCGATTCTGTAAAAATCTCTTGACAGCTCACTCCACGCTCACTTCACCTCAGTTTTCACGGTGAGATGATTACAGAATCGCACTGCAGATTACTAAAGCAAGCTATTCGTGATAGTGTTCGTAAAACGTTCATTATATTTAGTGGCTAGGGCGTATCACACTTACAATCATCTGCCTAGCCTTTTCCCAAATAATCACACTTATAATAACTGTAAAAAAAATTTGCGAAACGTAAGATCTTATTCTTAATTAATTTTTAATCTTTGAAATGGAAGCAAAAGCATTTTCTTTAAATTCTTGACTAATGTGCTGTGCTGCGATCAGAGTATAAGGCTGCGCACAATTTGGACGTTAATTTTTATCGTACGTATTTAAACTTATGATCGTGGTCGTACGAATTGAGTGAGCACAATGAATAATTTTTCAAATTCAAATTCATTTATTTGTCCGAACATCATTACATGGTCTTAAATTAATAAATGGTCTCATCACATTCTGCCACGTGGGGCGCGTAAATATCAGGTAGGTACACAAATAAAATTTTAAACTACATAAATAAATATATTAATATTATTGATACTATTGATAAATAATTACGAATTAATATTACACTAAGAGGTATGCCAGTTAAAAATATTAGGTATCTAGGTTAATGTCAGAGTGTTACTCAATTTCAAACTATCAACCTATCAAAGAAAGATTTCAGAGTTTATAAGACTACAATTTTAGGATGGCAAAGTCGTATCGTTCGTTCTCTCGTCTCGTTTCTCCGCCAAATAGGCAGTGTTCCTGTCTCGCTAGAGTAAATAATTATGTTCCTTGGTTCCGATGATATCGCATTCGTGAAGTGCATTATGGAGCGCGTTGAATAATCTGTATATTTTAAGCCCGCTGTACACACGGGCCAAAAGCGTTGGGCCAACTGTTGGGCCAAAAAATCGTTTGTTGCCCCTGATACTACCAGTAGTACCGCGGGTAAAAAAAAACCCGTAAAACTACCAAGCGATCCAGTTGTCACGTAAGTGATAAATTA
Source organism: Luperina nickerlii (assembly GCA_963855955.1). NCBI lineage: Eukaryota > Metazoa > Arthropoda > Insecta > Lepidoptera > Noctuidae > Luperina > Luperina nickerlii. The sequence continues at coordinate 4,304,795 of OY979663.1, forward strand.
AATCACTTGATCACACAAACATACATTTGAATATAATGGGGTTTATTTATGAACGATGGGTGATGTTCAAACACGAAAGTGTTTCAAAAAGTGCTCACGGGCCCACCCAACGCACGGCTTAATGATGTGATAACTGTGACAGAATATAGTATGTCACAGAATATAGCAAAGGAATATAGTGTCTTAGAGACGTGCTGTGACGTTTCGTGATGAGTCCTTTTGTCAGAAATGTCAATATTCGTGGTTTAAAAATTTTGTTTTTGGTTTGGCAACATAAGAGCTTTGATAAGACACAATATCGACTAAACTTATGTTTAGTCGATATTGTGTCTTATCAAAGTTAGCTGTAGATAATAATAAAAAAATACGTTGCTAACTAATTATTAGGTATTTAGAAACAGTAGATAAACTTTAATAACAAATCAGAAATAATAATTAAAATTTGGAAGCACGCAGAAACAGTTTCTTAATTCGTTTATTGTTAAAATGATTAAAATAACGCCTAGATCATGTTTGTTACTAGACAACTAGTTTATTTATTTATTTAAGTCATCGTGAATTCTATCAAAAACTTTAATGTGGCGTAATTGCTGTTATCGTCTAATTTCTCTTTACTATAGAGGGCAACCCACTACTCCCTGAAAACTCCGTACTTTGTGCCATTGTTGAGTATTGCTCTTCATGAGAACTCTTGTTGCTATTATATATCTCCCTGCAAGTCGCTGCCCATAATCTGTTAGTTTGGGCACATAATCTGTTACTAGGGAGGGCTACACAAGTCCCATTTAGCGTGCAGAGTAAAACAAAAATTTGGAATGTAGGAGATGATGAAAAATAAAAGCTAAGATAAAAATTATATTCGTTGACGACATAAAAGGAAAAAACTTTATTAGAAAAAAAAACAACAGACTTCCAAAAAGAGCAAAACGAAATGAAAAAGAACTTTAATTTCGGAAGTCAGTGTCGTTGGGTCTGTATTTTCGTTTTTTGACACCGTCTTTCAAAATTAAAGTTATTTTTCAATTTGTAGTGTTTTTTAGGGAAATCTGTTGTTTCTTTTTTGGAAAAAAGTTTTTATTTATCACTTTTTAGTTGTACCTACTTAACCCAAACAAAATCATATAACACTACTTGCTATGTGATTATCAGTGACAAAGCTATTCAACACATGCCTTCCCCTTTAAAGGGTACAGGCGTAATGTTATGTTGTGTGATTGCGTAAACAATGCATACATAATATGCTATAGCAGCAATCGCGGTTGATTTGCTGGAATCTATTGAAGAGTTCCGTTGTCTTTCTCAGAAACTCATCATCAGATCTTAACGAAATTTAAATGGGACCATTTCTGAATAAAGCTCTTTCGAACAAAAAAAAATGCAAATTCGTCTATTTACGATGGAGTTATGCCCGAACATACATAAAAAAAATAGAAACATCTGAATTGAGAACCTCCTCCTTATTAGAAGTCGGTTAAAAAGTAGAAAAATTAATTTACACAGAACAAAAAGGATCGATATGAAAATAAAACATACTCCTTTTATTCAGCTGATAAATACGGTAATTTTATAAATGCAAAATGCTTTTATTTCTTTATGGAACAAATCGACTAAATACTAAATGGATAGTTTAATTTTAGTAACCTTTACCCACCACTGAGAAAGTCGGCCATATTTCTTTCTTGTATGCGTTGGAGCTCACCTAGTCAAGATGAGGTTAGTTTTGATAAATAATTAAAATATTTAGTGATAAATGCCTTGATTACTGTTATTTAAAGTTTAAAAGCACTTTGGAATCATGTTGGACATATTTTTGTGTCGCGGAAAGCGACCTTTCATCAAATGCTTCGTCTTAACGATCCGCCTTGAAGCCATGTGGTCATACAGGATTTTTGTCTTTCAGTTCCCTCAAGCTGCAGAAGAGGCTTGCAGCCTCTGTGATGCGATGTGGTAAAAAGAAGGTGTGGTTGGATCCAAATGAGATCAATGAGATCGCTAACACCAACTCCCGTAAGTACCCACACGTATAATTTTGCGGTGCGGCGTGATCTTGATGGACATGTCGTGGTGCTTAAAGTAAACAAAGTGTTTCAGGAAATTCTATACGATCTTTCTTATTCCTATGCCCGCAATGATCAATAAGTGTAGTGAATAGTGAAAAAAATCGACAAAATGCTAATTGGATATTTTTTATTGTGCGGAATATAACCATTGTCTAAAAAAAGGTAGCATCATTCCTTCATGTTTTGCTATTTTAGTAGATAGCCTATGCTTTTATTTGTGCATTCAGATTTTGCGGTATTTACAGGCACATAACTTGGCAAGATTTTGTAGTAGTGGGAGTAAGCTAGCTTATGTTCACTTAGTGCAACACGAAAATGGTCACTTTTATTGTTTGTCATTATACTATGGTTATTGCCATAGATTGTTTTTGATTATTTTTTTAACATGTGTGTTTTCAAGAAAGTCAAAGAAAGGAAAAACACATCTAACGACTCTTGCCAAGTTACGTGCCGGGGACTGTACCCAGTGAAAAACATAACCTATCAAAATTATCAATGAATAATATCACTCTTCCAAGTTTATTACTATTCAGTTTCACAATATTATTCATTTACCATGGCGCTACTTTGGAGATGTCTTTCTCTACCACTTGGGAAATATTGTAAGTTTTTGGTCAATGTTTGATGACACAGATCATTGACGACATCTCATGTTTCCCGTGTCAACTAAAGATGCAATAAAGACTAAATAGATTACACTGTAACTTCCAGGACAGAACATCCGTAAGATGATCAAGGATGGTCTCGTCATCAAGAAGCCTGTAGCTGTACACTCACGTGCTCGTGTCCGCAAAAACACAGAGGCCCGGAGAAAGGGACGTCACTGTGGCTTCGGTAAGAGAAGAGGTACTGCTAATGCCAGAATGCCACAGAAGGTGAGTTCAATACATTAAAATATTCTTGATTATTTATTGTATAGTTTTATAGGTCAGCTTTTTTTGGAATCGCTGAATGAGATAAGATATCTGTTGATTGCATAGGTTGCGAATTCAATTTATCTATGAGGTTTTATGTGGACATCAACATGTGGAATGTGCATAGAGAAACAGTACTCCTGTGCATTTAAAATCAAAATACTAAACACAAATTAGGATAGTGATCCTTATCTTAATTTTAATCAAATCAGTCCCATTGTAATATGATTTAGTTTAACCCATTGAAGAACTCTAAACAAGACAATAGAAGTTTTATTGTTATCAAGTCGAAGGGTGCTTGGTGTCCCGCAAAGCTTTATTATCTAGAGTTTGTAAATTGTTCATCTTGGGATAAATAATATAAGTATAAATTTTCTGTCCTTTGTTTCTACAATTATTGTAAAAATATTTTCTCCTTTCTACCAGGAACTTTGGGTACAAAGACAAAGGGTCCTTCGTAAGCTGCTGCTCAAGTACAGAACCGCAAAGAAGATCGACAGGCATCTATACCACGCCCTGTACATGAAGGCAAAGGGTAATGTCTTCAAGAACAAGCGTGTACTCATGGAGTACATTCACAGGAAGAAGGCTGAGAAGGCTAGGACTAAGATGCTTAGGTAAGGGAAACTTTTGTATTTGGAACAAAGAAACTTCCATTTTGGAAACAGTTGGAATGGGACCTATCAAAGTTGTTTTACGTCTGGTTTTGGGAGCAGCACATGGACTTAGGAGATATTACAATATCTCCAAAAATTATTGCATGGTCTACTACAGTAGACCATGCAATAATTTTTATATAAAAAGAAACTTGAGCACACTTAAATCCTAATATCATTTTATTAGGCACTCGAAAACTTAAGTAAAATTTTTTTTTGCTATTATCTGTAACTCTTAAGCTGTAACCATAAAAAAAAACTAACCAACTTTTTTCGAATTAATTTTTTCAGTGACCAGGCTGAGGCCCGCCGTAACAAGGTCAAGGAGGCACGTAAGCGTCGTGAAGAGCGTATCGCCGCTAAGAAGGAAGAGCTGCTGCAGACATTCGCGCGGGAGGACGAGGCCGCGGTCACCGCCAAGAAGTGATCGACACTTTGTAATTAATCTAAAAAAATATGATCCAATAAATATTTTGGGTCTATTTGCGTGTTTTATTGAAGTGTTCCATGTTCGCGATTTAAAGCCTACTTGTTCACAGTAAAACAAAATATTGCATTAGTTTAGGATTTTTATACTCAATGGCGTTGTATGTTCACAACACAAGGCATATTAGTTTAGAAATATTCTACTAGATGGCGTTTTACATTCAGCTCCCATTTTTAGATCGCGGTGTTAAGATTCGCAAGCGATACTATAAGGTCTTGGAACATTTAATTTTTTTTGAGTTTGAACTGGTGTGTGCAATATACCACTTGTACAGAGTTCGGTGTTTTATTTACCCGAAGTCCGCTCAATAAAGTTCACTACTTGTACCTACCAGACGTTACTAATGCTTTTAACGTCATTCTGTCTGTCATCTTCAGATTGACAGAAATAGAACGATGTTTTAAATTCGTTTAGCAAGTGAATTGTGGTGCAACTTGGCCTTAGTATCCAAGCTGTAGACAAAAATGTTTTTCCTTTAACTTCTTTGTAAACAGAGGGGCAATTCCACTAATTTTAACAACGTTCACACTTCACAGTCTGATCTCAGTCTCAATCTGTCAAAAAATACTTCAAATTTCCCTACATTTTGACAAGTTTTTGACATTTCTTTGTTGCTGAGATGAGACTGCGACTAGATTTTGAACGTTTTAAATTACGAGAATTGGCCTTCAGACATGTTTAAAAATAATCTATGGCAAACTCAAACTCAAAGCATTTATTTCAATTAAACCATTTACAGGCACTTTTGAATTGTCAAGAAGTCGGTCAGTCAGAAAATATGAAGCTAGTTGCCCATTACAAAGCGTAGGTACAGACGCCAGCACATCAAGCTATCACAATCTGTCAAATTTCTTTAATCGATTGTCAACTTTATCTCTAAAGCATTAGGTTCAAAGTTGACTGGGAAAATTTGACAGTTTCGGGTAGGTTGATGTGCTGTCTGTATCTACCTATGGAGAACGGGCAAGAAACTCCATGGACACTTTTTAAATTATATTTTACAAAAATATTAGTTACATCATTACTTTTGAATTTAAAATTATATAATGTGAGAACGATGTTAAAAATTAAGAATGACTTACGCGTTAATAGCGGCCAGAGTAAAATAAATAGTACTTAACAAACAACAATCCAATCAAAAACAATCCAAAAATAAAATAATTAAAAATAACCCGAGGCAGCTAACTGATGACCAGCCCCAACTGACGGCGTTCATGAACATGACGCATAAATCAGCACCATTCAGCTCAACCATTTTGAAGGGAGCTAAATGATCCAACACACGCCACCGTCAGCGGGACATTTGAGTGAGTATGACGTGTACGTTACCCCAGCAAGAAAGTGTCTCCTAGAGTTATAGGAGTAGAACGTATAATATGTGCCCTATCTGCTGTAAATGTGCCCCCAAATAAAAAATGTGTGCCCCCTGTCGTTTTGGAAAAAAACGGAAAAAACGATTCCTGCTGGGGTAACGTTTTTCTAGCAGGAAAATTCTAAACGAATGATCGGAGAGAGAAAAATTGTGCATGGCCAGAGAGCTTATATGTGTGCCAAAATGTGCCCCCAAAAAAAAAATCTGTGCCCCTTCAGGTTTTCGAGATATTGCATTTCCTGCTGGAGTAACGTTTTGATGAATCGTATATCTCTACAACCATTGCATGTGCCTCTGTAGAGTAAACATACACGAGTAGCTCTTAATGTGTGCCCCTTAGTGCCCCAATTAGTTTTAAGAAAATATTTATAGTTTTCAAGTTATAGCGGTTTTATGAAAACCCGAAAAAACATCGCAGCGCCTAAATTAGACAAGAAACAAGTTTGCTGAAAACTGTATTCGGTCCTTCTTGACGCTAATAATAACCATACAAAGTTTCAAAACTATTCATGCATGCGTTTTTGCTAAAAGTCAAAACGATGGTGTCCTAACTTTGACGGCAAAATACAAGGAACCGGCTCAATCCGAGATGTGTAGGTGTAAACCAAAATCATGTGCCTTTAGTCAAAAATATATGGTGAAAATATTCAGCTTGGAATGTTTCGCATTAAGTAAATATTAACAAAAAACCAAAATATGTAAGCAACGGTTGGTTATCCGACCAAATTTGAATGACTACTAAAAAGCGACGGATTCATACATATCGATGACCTTCTTTACTTTACTCACTAACCGGTTCACACGTGTTGTGCCTGAGTACACTGACTTACAAAAGTAATAAGTAATTAAATAAAGTTGTTATTGGATTATATTCTACTAGCTGTTTCTATGACGTTACACATGATTAAGTACATTATAAATAGTAGCCTAAGTGCTATTCCAAGGTAAGCTATCTTCTCGATTCTAAATTTCATTAAAATACATCCAGTAATTTGTGTGAACGAAAGAAATACATCGAGATATTTGCCAGGTCTTTGACTTGGTCCCGATGTTTAAAAAAAAATATAGTTCATGAAATGTGTGATGAATACCTACTACTAAAAAGAGGTAGCTCTTTTTTGTATATAAATAAAAAGCCCGTATTTGTCTTTTTATATTAGGTACATATATATTTATTGATAAGCCGTAGGTTAGATAAATTAACAGTACAATGCGTGCCACGAAAGATGAGACTTGACCCGCCTCCCCCGCTCTTTCCGCCGCTCCTATGACGTCCAGTCCCGTCCCGCACTCAGACCTCATACCGCTAAAGATACCTAAAATCGTGTACTGCGCATGTAAAACCACGTGGTGTGTCAAGTCTCATCTTTCGTGGCACGCATTGCAAGTTTTTCATCATTAAGGGGAATGCTCCAACTAGCCCGCGAAATTCAAAATTTCTTGCGTTTTTTGCAATTTGCAGGCCAGTGCTAGGTTGTATGTTGATTAAAATATTATTCGCGGTTGTAAGACGTATATAGATTAATTAAGTTTGGTGTTCCACAGGGTAGCGTACTTGGGCCACCTCTTTTCTTAATCTATATAAATGATCTGCCAAAGGTGACTCAACATCAAATGGTCATGTTTGCAGACGACAGTACTGTCATAGTGAAATGTATTGATCGCAATATTTATCAAGATGACATAAATAATACACTATCAGACATAATTAATTGGCTTTATAAAAATAATTTAGTTATAAACTTAAAGAAAACCAGTATAATGCACTTTCACCAAAGAACTGTAGTACCAAAAGTAAATATCAGACATAGTAACTGTGACATTGAAGAGGTTAAAGTAGCTAAATTCTTAGGTTTATCCCTTGATAACCAGCTTAACTGGAAGGCCCACATAGATGACCTAAGTAAGGAAATAAATAAATCAGCATACGCACTTTTCCAAATTGCTAGAAAAATGAATATGGATGCGCTACTAGTTGCATATCACGGCTTAGTGGCCTCAATTTTGCGATATGGTATTATTTTCTGGGGCAATTCTAGTGATAAAGATATTGTTTGTAAGGCACAAAAAAGATGCATAAGATCAATGTGTGGTCTGAAAACTGATGTTAGCTGTATACCATTCTTTAAATCGCTGAAAATACTTACCTTACCTTCATTATATATCTTTGAAATTAGTGTTTTCGTCAAAACAAACATGAGGTTATTCGAAAAAGTGTCAACGTTACGAGATGTTGCGATTCGTAGCCAATACGCAAACTCTTTAAGCAATCAGCGCTGTAAGACTGCCTTAGTGAGAAAGAGCGTTTTAGGTTTGGCACCGCGAATTTACAATAAATTACCAGATGTTATAAAAGAATTGAATGTTACACAATTAAAAAAAAAAAACTAAAACTGTTATTAATTGAAAAATGTTATTATACGACTGATGAATTTCTAAATGATAAATTAATGTAGACTTATTTATTTATTTGACTGGAGAAACTAATTTTAATTGAATATTGTGACTAATTCTAATTTATGATTATTTACATTGACTGTAGAAATGATTCCATATTGTTGATTGTTTTTATTTAGCATGCAACCATATTTGTACGCCTCTTGGCATAACATAGCGACCTATGAACTTTAATTTAAGAACTGTATTTACTACCTATGTTAGACAAATAAAAAAAAAATGATTATGATTATTATAGTTACAGAATTATAATCATCAAAATCCCTCCATGTTCATAAAGGCGTAGGAACAAAAAAAAAAACAGAAAAAATTTGAATTTTGCGGGCTGGTTGGAGCATTCACCTTACTTAATAGAAGATTCCCTTTTTTCGCCTCCCCACACCGCTGCATATATCTCTGGCCCCGAGGCATCCGCTGACGTCGTGTCGCAAGGAGTCGCTTTGTCTAGCTTGGAGAAAGTGAGACAGCTAGTACGCGTACGGTGTTAGTGTGACAGAGACAGGTTACGTGTAACGTCGCTCTATTATGAATAATAGGTACGAAGTGTTTATTGAGGAAGTGCGTTTGGATTATTACTTGGTATTGGTAAACAGTTGCAGTTATGTTATGACGCCAAGGACACTGTTACGTTGAGTCACGCAGTTGCACTGATACTGTTTGTTTACTTTTTTTTGAGTTGGTTGAAAGTGGCGTATTAAGCATTTTATAACAATTATGTGGTTGTAGGGGTGTTGAATTTTATGGCACGATCTGCGGTGGTAAGTATTTAATGGCATTGTTTTGACTTACCTATTTAAAAATACTTGTCTTATCAAGTACTTGGATTTTTGACGTGACAACGTCTAATAAATCGATGAAGCTGGCTGCACTCACGAAAAAACATGACTCATGTAGCATTACCTCGCGGCCTCGCTCTGTAGCGTTCCATGGCGGCTTGAAGTGCAAGCGAATATTAACAAATGCAATGCAACTATTCCATCAGTATTTTCTTATGACGTTGTCACGTTCAACTATCGTCAGTAAACCGACTTTACAGACAACCGATTTTTTTCATTACTTTATATACTAATTTCTAATATTTATAGGTAGGAACTTTGATCTGTGATTTGATGCAATAATTACTTTAAGAATTAAAATTAAGGGAATAAAAATAATAATTTCCACATCAACAAGCTGTTTCATTTATTATAGTCACAAGGTGCATTTAATATATATTTTTAATTAGCCCCCAAAACTTTTGAACGCGACTGTACGGACAACAGCTTAGGTATAATACGTTCAATAAAGAAGGTCATCGATATGTATGAATCCGTCGCTTTTTAGTAGTCATTCAAATTTGGTCGGATAACCAGCCGTTGCTTACATATTTTGGTTTTTTATTAATATTTACTTAATGCGAAACATTCCAAGCTGAATATTTTCACCATATATTTTTGACTAAAGGCACATGATTTTGGTTTACACCTACACATCTCGGATTGAGCCGGTTCCTTGTATTTTGCCGTCAAAGTTAGGACACCATCGTTTTGACTTTTAGCAAAAACGCATGCATGAATAGTTTTGAAACTTTGTATGGTTATTATTAGCGTCAAGAAGGACCGAATACAGTTTTCAGCGAACTTGTTTCTTGTCTAATTTAGGCGCTGCGATGTTTTTTCGGGTTTTCATAAAACCGCTATAACTTGAAAACTATAAATATTTTCTTAAAACTAATTGGGGCACTAAGGGGCACACATTAAGAGCTACTCGTGTATGTTTACTCTACAGGGGCACATGCAATGGTTGTAGAGATATACGATTCATCAAAACGTTACTCCAGCAGGAAATGCAATATCTCGAAAACCTGAAGGGGCACAGATTTTTTTTTTTGGGGCACATTTTGGCACACATATAAGCTCTCTGGCCATGCACAATTTTTCTCTCTCCGATCATTCGTTTAGAATTTTCCTGCTAGAAAAACGTTACCCCAGCAGGAATCGTTTTTTCCGTTTTTTTCCAAAACGACAGGGGGCACACATTTTTTATTTGGGGGCACATTTACAGCAGATAGGGCACATATTATACGTCCTACTCCTATAACTCTAGGAGACACTTTCTTGCTGGGGTAACGTACACGAGTATGACATACTATCAGCTGCCAGCAGGGCCGTCTTTAACCTATTGGAGGCCCTGGGTACATAAGGGTCACGGGGCCCCTGTGTAGATAAGAGACAATAAGAGAAAATTACTAGTATTTTTCATAACTGGGAGGCTAGAAATTTATTGTAAATCGCACTGCAAATTTTCAAATTTTGCAAAATTTTCTCATTGAATCGGGTACCTACTAATAATGCGTAGAATGCAACGGTGGCTGCAAATAATGTATTTTATATATAGACCAGGCCGGGGCCCCCGAAGATCGCGGGGCCCTGGGCACTTGCCCAGACTGCCCAATGGACAAGAGGGGCCTGGCTGCCAGGGCACATTAAACTCAATGAAAGACATATTATTACCCGGTAAATGGTAGGTCCCTATACCTACCATACAACTCACATCTGTGCTATGCAATTATACAATACAAAGGAATTTGAGTTTATACAATGCAAAGATAGTCTTACAATCTTCAGCAGCTCCATGGGCGTAGCCAGCCTTGGGCTCAGGGTGGGGCAGCAGTCAACCTATCCCCCCCCTCCCCGGTAATTTTTTTGTAACTTGAGCCGTTTGGGCTCTGCGCCTTTGCCAATTTGTTAATCTGTTTTAGAGGTTTATATATTTTCGGGTACAGAAAATAAACAATTACACACAGGACAGATATTATAGTTTTATTTATGAATAGTCGGTGTTTATAAATTTAAATTTTAACTAACTTTATAAGTAATATTACTTCAAGAGAAGCCGGCGTGGGCAGAACCTATTTAGCACTTCTTCTACAAATGTATTTTTTGATTCGGCGATCCTCGTTCTGTGCACTTAGCATACACAGGCCGCTTAGACGATTTTCGCTCATGGATGAGCGAAGCCACGTTTTGACCCGCCGTAATGTGCTGAATGATCGCTCTATTGTACAGGTCGTACATGGCTGGGCAAGAAAAATAGCGAGCATAGTATTTACGCTGGGATAAAATTGCATTTCCGAAATTTTGATCAGATCCGCCACTTCCATTTCTTTCAATGCATTAATTTCCGTATTTTTTTCTCGTCAGAGCCAGGGTGGGGCAAGCGCCCCAGCTTGCCCCAGTGTGGCTACGCCCATGAGCAGCTCCAACAGTATTTTCAAGTGTTAATCAATTAGTTGTGGTTGTGGAGCAGGACCATGCCATGACCATTTTTATCAGCGATGTAATCCCCTAACTTATGATATGCCTGACTGCAGTGTGCGTTTTATACAAGACTTGAATTTTGTCTCATTCAGTTGAATGTGGGGAGGTATTTTATTATAACATTTTAAACAGTACCCCATAAAAGGTGAGTCTCTTTACCCAGTCCGAAACCTGGTTGAACTAATAGGTCCCTATTTCTAGATGCGCTACTAACATACTCCCACTACGCCAAAATCTTGCCAAGTTACGCGCCGGCGACTGTAACTCCCTTGCTTTGCTCAGGAGCTGCTTTATCCCCTTAGTAAATATTCTAAAAAAAGGCTATTAAAAGTAATATGACTGCCAATCAAGTTTAAAATGCGATTTTTAAATTTATTCTTGTGAATTTTGAACATGCTCCTATAAACATAAGTAGTTTAAAAACTGGTCGACTGTTTGTTTGCCCCCACTGGACTAAGCTCAAATCACCAGTCTGGCGAATAAACTCTATAAAGACGAACGTGTCGTGGTAAATAATATAAATAAATTAATATGCGCAAAGTGAACGAGGATTTAATCAGAGAGAGGGCGAAGTGCACTTTTAATGTGGAGGAGCTGACGTATTTTCTGGATGGAGGAATAGACAAGACTTTGGAAAGGAAGGAGAGAGGTAAATGAACTTTGATTAGCGGTTGTGCGTTAGGTACTATTTTAGGTCTGTTTTTATGTTGATCTCTAGAACGCGAGATAAATACTATCGAATATTTTTTCGAGCACAGCATGTATATTATATACCTATGGGTATTTACCTATTCATAATTTCATATGACCCAAAACCGACACGATATTGTGCGGGCAGATAACCTTATAGTTGTAGGGTAACTCCAGGAGAGATGGAACAGTCCGATTTCTTCCAAATTATATTGATGTGACATGTTGTGTAGAGGAATATTTTCATTTTCTGTAGGACTAATATTTCTCTAGATGTCTATTTAGACATGATGCGAATGTGTCTAAACTGAGATAACTGTCGTTGATTAATAGGTAAGGTGGGTGTACCATGGAAGGCCACTCTAACAAATAAACAGTTATTATTTGTTTATGTACTGGATAAATAAAACTAACAAATATTTGAGTAATTCTGTTTTATTACATAACATATAAACCACTTTTTTGAATTACAGATTTAATCAATATTGATTGAACTTAGTTTCACTGAACTCTTCCAAATGGCCTTGCTAGGAACAAGGCTCTTTACAAGGCCATTATAATAAATCAGTCATTTAACACTAAAAGTTACCTACTGAATAGCGATTAAATCTAAAATAAAAAGAAGTGGTTTATATGTTACGTAAAGTCTGTTTTTTAATCTCGTAGACTAAACTGACATTACGAGTGTTGTCAGTTTTTTTTTTATATATTAGTTTTATGGCCTGGTTGCTAAGACCTTTTAGCCACTTCTTTGTTTCATCATTTTTCTTGAGTCTAACATGACATTAGAATATGGGTGTACACATTCTAATGTGTTAGGAGTATTTGGCAGCAAATGTATCGAATCAAGTTTCTCGGTAAACTTCGCTGAGGTAGCCAAAACTACAATAAAATTCTCAGCTCCATTTTACCGGGATCGCGTCTGTTTCAATGATTACACATATTGTCCAGTTACGCAGACACTTGAGATACAAAACTACACCAATTTTACATCACAATATCCACTAGGAATCAATTTGCTAATAATTAAAACAGCCAAATAGACTTCACTCGAAGAAATCCCGCCAAAAACTCTCAGTGTTGTCAGTTTATTGCAATTCTTAAATAGTGATGAGGCACAACCGAAACTTAGCGTTAATAAAATCAAGTATCGTTTTTTTTACAATAAGTTATCCTGAAAAAATGTGTTTATCCTGAAATAATGTGTAGGTACTTATTTAAAACGTAATAATACAAAATTAATAATGTAAAACATATTATATTTTTAATTACATAACTTAATTACAGGTATTCGCGTTAATCTGATTCAGATAATGGCTCCATGTCTGAGGAATATTCTGAATCATCAGAATCGCCACCTACTTCTATGATAAACCTATCAGTAATTTCGTTGGTTATATGGCCCAGATGTCAGATGATTTGATCTTCAATTTTAATTACATGGACTACACAGTCTTTCCACCGCTGCGGGGTCACTTGACGAAGCCCTTCTTCAAAAAGGCTTCGTACTTCATTCATTTTGAATGTTTTATTTTTTTAGCGACATGCCCCTTTACTTGAGCCCAGACCAAGTCAATCGGGTATAGCTCGCAGTGGTAAGGGGGCAGTCGCAAAATAGTGACACCCCGTTCAGCAGCCATCTCGTCGACGACATACCTTTCATGGGCTTTTTTGTGCTTTCGGGCAATTTCATTTAATTCGGGCTTTAACATTGTCTCGTCATATGAAATATTTTTTGATTTTAGCCAATCTTGGATTTGCCCTTTTCGCCAACTAGAAGTAGGTAACGATTCCAGTTTCCTGGTGTGATATGGAGCAATATCTATTACAGTACCTACTGCGTTTTCTTTTAATTTCGGAAAAATATTTTTTAACCCGTTTTCGTATATATCAGAAGTTTAAAGTGAATTTTAAATATAACACTTTGAATGAAAATTAAATTCGTCTATTATAGATAAAAAGTTACGATTCAACAAACCGGTATCGTATCGTACAACACTGCACAAAAGAGCTGGCAACATTATTTGTAAATTTGACATTTGCATATGTCAATTTAGTCTACGAGATTAAAAAACAGACTTTAAGGTGAATGGGTAGTTGAGACCGCGAAATTCAAATTTTCTTATGTTTTTTGCAATTTGCAGGTCAGTGTCAGGTTGTATCTTGATCAAAATATGATTCGCGACAATAGCAGGTACATATTTAGAGAAGTATAAGCATTAGAATCAATAATACATCTTTGTAAGTTAGATTTCTACCACTAACACTTTTCCATAAGAGATTGGTGGTTGGTGGTAGAAATCTAACTTAGAAAGATATATTAATGATTCTAATGATTATAATTCCTTAAATATGTACCTGTTATTGTCGCGAATCATATTTTGATCAAGATACAATCTGACACTGACCTAAAAATTGCAAAAAACGTAAGAAAATTTGAATTTCGCGGTCTACTCCTACCCATTCACCTTAATAACTTAACTTTTACCCTACCATTGCATAGCGTGCACCCAAAAGCAGTGTTTATGGGTGCGTTACACCAAAAATCGTTTTCCAGCAAACATTTTTGCATAGTGTGTCTTAGTTTGATGTACAACATGCCTATATAACAGTTATGTGATGGGCATTCTACACCAATATATATTATAGGTTCTTTGTTTTTATTTTATCGTGTTAAATATCGATAAGTACCCATCATGACTGCAGAGTTTCGCTAGCTAATTATATTTGACCCTGCTCTGCATACAGTGTGAGGAATTTCAAGACCTCACTACCGGTACAAGACAAACCGGCGAATATTAATTATGTCTTATAACTTTCGAGTCGCTTGTCACGGGGCACAGGTCAGTCAAAGACCTTTTCGTTACGATACCTTTTCCAGCAAAGTGTCGTATTGGACCAGTGTTTAAGACCTAGCCTCTCATGCACGGGTTGTGGGTTCAAATCAGCACCGTAATTCCCTAATTGCGTAACTCTCGATTTGAATAATTTTGAAGCATTTGCTAATCCATTGCTCCATATGTTCGAAAAATGTGTCTGCTCAACAACGTAAATAACGACTATTACGCAATGAATGTTGTTGCACTGTCAAAATGAAACCCATTCCTACTAGTACAGACGCCAGCACATCAAGCTACCCGAAACTGTCATAATTTCCCAATCAACTTTGAACTTTAAGCTGTAGCGATAAAGTTGAAAAATGTATTAAAGAAATTTGACAGATTGTAGTAGCTTGATGTGCTGGCGTCTGTACATTATAAATTGAAAATGTCACATTGGTACTTGCCCAGCAGGATAATTGCGTAACTGACTAGTTACAGACGCCAGCACATCAAGCTACTACAATCTGTCAAATTTCTTTAATAGATTTCCAACTTTATCGCTAAAGCATAAGGTTCACATTCAAGTCAATGAAAGACATATTACCCGGTAAATGGTACATAGGGTATAGTACATACATAGAATTCACATCTGTGCTATGCAATTATAAAATACAAAGGAAATTGAGTTTATACAATGCAAAGATAGTCTACTGACATCCGTGAGGAAAAACATCGAGAGGAAAGGAAACCGTATACTTTAGTTATTCTTATTATCAATCTGAAATCTCCCATCTCGAGCAAGCGTGCTGTGATCAATTTTCATGCCTGCTCTGTATGAGAAGAGGCTATTGCCCCGCAGTGAGTTGGCTGGTAGCAATCCAGAAATAGCGACGAAAAAAACAGTGGCACTCCGGGAGTGCCGACAGAAGTGAAAACAAAACAAACTGAATACTTTGCCATCAATCACTGACATATCGGATATACATTAAAACCGAGTACATCCCGAGGACAGCTGAACACATCCGAAGCGGGTATTTTTTTAATCGTCTTATAAACAAAACACGCGCGGTGTCGCTTACGGTAACAGTGGCGCGATTTCAATGGTTTTTCCTATCTCAAAAAATGCCCAACACGCCTAAAGAACTTTTCAATTTTAAAAAAAGCTGTTTTCAAATAGTGTTATGTGAGAAGCGTAATCGCGGTGTGTGTAGGTTCTATTCTAAATGATACTACGAGACGTATTTGGTAGGTACAGCTTATTGTTAGAAGTGTCATGGTATCCAAAAATGAGGAGGTGGTTACAAAATAAAATCAAAAATACATTAGGTACAAGATGTATTACTTAGAGTATACTTAATAATTTAATTGCATTCAAACTACAGACCTTCATAACAATGCACAACGCACACTCATGTATGTTTGTAAGGTCGCCACATAACTCTTATACAGTGACTCAACAAATATCATGGCTCTATTGAAGAAAACTTAAACACAACAACAGATTACAAATACACACGTGGCCAAAATAGCATCGATCGTCTTTTGTCTTCATGACTTCTGTTGGCAGATGATGAATCTTTCAGCTTCGTTTTGAATCAGCTTGAAAATCGTAGCGACTGCTTCTTCGTTCTTGCATGAGACGGGAGGTAGGCCCCCGCGCTTCCCGCCCCAGCTAGAGGTGAACGTCAGTTGGGCTTCGGCGTATAAGGAGAAGCAGGCCACGAAGACAATGAGGAAATATATCTTGTTCATCTTGGAGTGTTAGTTTGTAGAACTGTTGACTGATGGAAGCTTGGTGGATGTGTGATATCTTTGCAACAATTCTTGGTCCTTTTATAGTCAAAAGTGGTAATCACATAGGGTGAAAGAAGCCGTAGCAATTTTAATTTATATGTAATTTGTGATGGGCAATGACGGCAGTTGTTTAATTGGAGATTCTCAATTGAACCGAAGACTAGTTTTCATTAATTGAAGACCTACAGAGTAGTTCATCGATACATTTAGATCCCTTCCTGTTTCAGAAAGGGCAATACTGACCAAGAGGGAGGAGCTCTTTGGCGGAGTGCCAGACGAATATCTAAGTCATAAAGAGAAGTATGAGAGCTCAGTGCGCAAGGCAGTCATCCTGTTCAGTTTGCTTCGGAAAATTCAACAGGAAAACAACACTGACCTTACCAACTACAGGTAGGTATTACATTATAATTGATTCAGACGACCCTATTTGGTGTACATAATAAAGAGTATTCTATTCTATTCTACTTAGTTACTTATTTCCATCGTGTAATGAAAATCAATGAAAGGGTATGGTAAGGTGATGACAGCAGAAGTGTTTTTTGGTTGAGTTTCTATCGTCATATTAGTCAATTGATTATCGTCATAAAAAATCCTAATGATTTATCATCATGTTTGGAGTTTGCCAATTTTTAGAGTTTTCCAATTTGATACACCTCGATTGGCGATCACAAAGCGTCGTCATCTTAATAGTTTCCATAGAGAAGATTTTTTAAGCTCACATTGGCTTTTCAGGAATCTTTTAAGCGGTGTCCTAGGATCTTCCATATCGCAGGATGGCTCTCCCTTTGGGCTGCATTACATTATGTTCATGCCGGTATTCATGAGCCAGGCAGATGAGAAGCAGCAAGAGAAGTGGCTACATCGTGCGTTGAATTGCAGTATTATTGGAAGTTATGCTCAGGTAGTTAAAGAACTACTGGTTTGTTCCACATAGCAGTGAGACCATAGTGTGATGACCACATCTACCTTAACCTGTGGTGGGTTGTGTGGCATCATCATCTGCCTAGCCTTTTCACAACTATGTATGTTGGGGTCGGCTTCCAGTATAACCGGATGCAGTTGAACACCAATATTTTACATGGAGCGACTACCTATCTGACCTCCACAACCTAGTTATCGGATACCTAATACGATATCCCGTTTTACCGTTTTAAAACATTATAAGTTCCCGGTATGTAAAAATGGTCACCCATCCACGGACAAACCGCGGCAAGCGTAGCTTAACCTGATCGATCGACCTGTGCGGCTGTTATTACTTAGCCACGAGCCCCTCTACACGCACATCCTTTATGATACGTAACAAACATAGGCTTATTTTATTGTTCTAGACTGAGCTCGGTCACGGCACGTACATCCGTGGTCTGGAGACGACGGCCACATACGACCCTTCCACTGAGGAGTTTGTATTGCACAGTCCTGCTCTCACTTCGTACAAATGGTGGCCCGGAGGATGTAAGTAGACTTTACCATAACGGAATATAAATTGTGTCAGGGCTCATAAGTTACCCAAACAACAATTAATACCTTATGTGTTTGCCTGGCTAGTTTCTAGCTAGCCCTAACATCTAGTGTTGACAACCTTTCTAGTTCATTAGGGCTACCGCTGATCAAAGAAATATCAATTAGGCTCCCGGAAAATGTGACGGCTCCCACACTGAAGTGCTTCAAGAATCCACTGGACTGACTAAATATCTCCAAGCTATACGATACACACGCATCAGCTAATTAGCTGCTAGTGTGTCTAACCAAATAATAATAAATAATAATTCGTAACTGTGCCTTATGAGAAAAACTCATGAGTTCTTATGGAAGTTCTCAGTCTACCACCTTGTTGACAGTGGGGAACACAGTGAACTACTGCATCGTGATAGCTCAGTTGTACTCCAAGGGTGAGTGCCACGGCATCCACTCTTTCATAGTCCAAGTGAGGGACGAAGACACCCACATGCCGCTACCAGGGATCAAGGTTGGAGATATCGGAGTCAAGATGGGCCTTAACTCAGTTAATAACGGCTTTCTCGGGTTTGAGAATGTGAGGATACCCAGGACTCATATGCTGATGAAACACGCTAAGGTTTTGAAGGTAAGAATTTGTTTCTACACAGTAAAACATTTCACCCAGACTGCAACGGGCCTTTTAAAAGACACAAAAACGCATGCGTACGACATGCATACGACCCCTTTAATTATTACGACGGGCCTTTTAAAACGCCACCTTTTCCTGGTTTTCCTGGAAAAAATAGTTTCAGTAACATCTGGATTAAAGAAGGAGTGTTCATTGCTTCTCTTTCCACTTTGAATCTATCTCGTATGGGCTGTTATTTCTTCTGATCTACTTAAATCACTCTGGAACTCAATTCCAGGAACCATATGGCATCCAGGGATTCGATTCATAGTAGAATTTTTGAATGCTTATTTATCTACCATTTCAGGACGGCACTTATGTAAAATCTAAGAATAACAAGCTAATATACGGAGCCATGGTGTTTGTGAGGGTTGTTATAGTGTTCGATTCCGTCAACTACTTGGCCAAGGCTATCACCGTCGGCGCTCGGTACTCTGCGGTTAGGAGACAGTCGCAGCTCAAAGCGGGGTAGGTAGACCTTTCATTATATTGTTACTAACTTATGCGACGTTAGGTAGGTATTAGTCGACAGCAATGCGGACGAATTTTTCCGACTCCATATTTTAGTTTGTTAGTTAATTTATTTTTATTTTTAGTGTAAGAAGTTTATCCAGTGTATAAATTTTTGTCCTCTTTAATAAGTGAATATGAATGTATGCGTAGATGTTACACATTTTTTGTTAACAAAGTTGTCGACTACTTACTAATAATTCTAATACGTCGTTCTGCTTTCATTTTATGCCTCTTTACACACGTTCATGGTCCGGTAATTGTGATCCAAATATAAAAAAGTTTTACGCAACATGAAGTTTAGCATAAATAGTTGTTTTATCGTCAAGACCTCACATTTTTAGTACAATATTGTGGTACTTTAACGATAGCGTTTAAACCAAATATTTTATCTTTCAGTGAACCAGAGCGTCAGATATTGGACTACGTGACGCAGCAAGACAAGATATTATCCTCGATAGCCGGATGTTATGCCATGAAAATGAACGCGTGGAGATTGTGGGACACCTTCAATCTTATCAACGAACAGTTGCATCAGGGAAACATGGAGAGACTAGGAGAGGTGAGTTCGAATTAGTGAAGAAATTAAGATACAGACGTGAACAGTTCAGACCAGACCAGTTTCTGGTGAGACACTTACTAGTTTGCCACTAACGAGTACGTAATTATGGTTACTACAGAAGCTGATCCTTCCCTTTGTGAAGTTCCAATGGATAACCCGTGGCAATTAGTCATTATATTCCGATCACCAATTTGAGTACAGTACCTGGCGATAAATTTGCACATCGACCTTTGGAAAGAGACAATCGGCTAATTTCGGCTTCGTAGAGCGTTATCTCTGTCGCACAAAATACAAACAGTCCGGTATCTATTAGGAGCTGTTAAGAGCGTTACTCCAGAGCGGCGCGCCTCGCGTTTAGGTAAATTTACTCACACAGCTATACAGTTAAACGCACACACAGCCGTCTGTGTTGGAGCGCGTATCATACACCGCTTAGAATCATCTTGATACTTAGCCAGTTTTTAGTTAGTAGGGAATGTTTTCGTTTTCCGTAAGCGGGGATTCAGTTTTTTGTTTATTGTAATAAATGAGCAATTAAATTATTATTAGTTAGGTTAAAGTAAATAAAAACAATTTCGTGTAAAACAAAATCTTAATATTTGTTGTCTCTAAGTTTCATGGACCTAGCTTTTCGGGGATCAACAATTTCGGGTAACAGGCATTTATTGTAAAAGCTGACTAGCCGATGTTCCATATTTTCGCTCCAAAATTTATCGTCCCTGATTATGTTTTCAGTCTTCAATTTAAAATCTTTGCCTGTCCACACAGCAAACAGACAGTAATTTCTGTTAGTTATATGCAGCTGCCCCTGTATCTGATAAAACCAGTCATGGCGTCGATTCACAGATCCATCTATTTTCCAGAATTTTTTTTTTTGGCTAATAGCAATATCTGCCTCTAATCCAAATGCCGAACTAGGACATTTAATTTCGGTGATGCCATCATCGTCGATTAGTCCATCCGGCGAAGCACCTGTAATCATAATAATTTGAAACTCAATACTCTAATTACTTCTTTTTAATAGAATTTAAGAATACAAAAATAAATTGTTTGTTAGAAAAATCTAAACTTGTACCTGCAACTGTTCTATGGTCACTTTTTCGTTTACTTTCCCATGTTGAATACTAGGGATATGGTCCAAGGAATATGAGTAAAGAAATTGTTTAACCAAAGGGGCTGGGCTAATAGTCGATCGCCGTTTGCACACTTTACAGAATGAAGAGGCTGTCAATAAACAACATCGTAGCTCTAGCCAAAGTGCACTCTCTGCCTGAGGTACAGTATCCCTTTCAACTTCTTGTCTATTATTTACCTATAACATAAAATTTGGAAATATATATTTTTAAGTCTAATATTATCAGAAACAATGTACAACATGTATCTGAACTTATGAAAGTATACTGTAAATACGCACTTGTTCTTGAAGGTTCTTGTTTTATTTGTCCTAAAATATGTTTATAAAGACCAAGTCATTCTTACAAGATTCCCTGCGTCAGGATCTTGAATTGAAGCCGTTTCTAATGCCTGCAAGTTTTCCTGAATTTCCAGTGTTTTATCACTGTCTTTTTCATTTTCTTGAGTCTGAAAATAATATGTAGAGTATAATATAGTGACACAAACCGTATGCACCATGACAGGCGATCGATTGTCGGCTTAACACGTTCCCTGTCCAATGACTCCAAAAGAGTCACGTTTGTGCCAAACTCGTACGTCCATGACTCCATAAGGAGTCACACAATTTTTAGTTCACACGTCCTTGACTCCTTGTGGAGTCATAAATTTATTTTTCAGTTTTGGTCTGAAAAATATACAATTTTTTAACTGATATTAGTATAGATGTAAACCCTTAAAAAATTATTGTCAACTTATAAGAAAATGGACGTACGTATGATCGATGGACGTACGAATATTTTTTTAATTTTTGTTCTGGGACAGGGAACGTGTTAAGATAGCACATAACTAACAATGTTTTTTTTTGTGCTAAAATATAATTCTTACAAGATTCCCTGCGTCAGGATCTTGAATTGGAGCCGTTTCTAATGCCTGCAAGTTTTCCAGAATTTCCAGTGTTTTTTCACTGTCTTTTTCATTTTCTTGATTCTGAAAATAATATGTAGGGTATAATATAGTGACACAAAAAGTAAGCACCATGACAGGCGATCGATTGTCGGCTTGAGATAAATAAATAATGAAGAAAGGTCTTATTTAGTTTTGGTTTAACAACTGCTCAATCAAAACCAAGGAAACACGTGTCTGACGCAGCTAGTAAAATATAAAGTAAAAAAATAAAACTTACAACAGCATTTTTATTTAAGTCCTGGTTTTGAAGTATTTGAACTTCTCTTTTCTGCCTATAACAACGAATAGGATATTAACTTTATCTTATTACTACTGTGTTTCATAAAAATATCCAAACAAAAAGTAATAAAAAAAAATTACGTCAAAAAGTAGTAAGTATATTGTTTCTTATTACACCTAATAAAAATATATTTTTTATAAGTAGAGAACCTCGGTAACATACCTTTTAGCTTCATTAGCCTTGGCCAAATTTTCGTTTTTATTTTTGTTCCCATATAGCGCCTTTTGTTAGCCATATCTGAAAAAAAAAAGTAAAATGAAAACATACATAAAGAAGTCTAATTTAATTTTTCTTAAGTTAATAGAACACCATTACATTAAAATATGTACTCACCAAAGTTTTGTAATATAATAAAAATATATTATAATAAAAAGTATCAACATGTCCTAGACGCGCTAAAAACTCGCGAAAGTACGATAATATTTTACGCGACTCGCGGCTACGGGAGCGACACACGTCCTACCTCTGAAAGGCCTCAGCCGGCACTGAGCGCTGGCGTGATTCCGCGCCGATTATATAGCAGCACTAAATAATTCATAGTAAAATAAAAAAATAAGTTATTAAAAAAACATTTGTACCATGTTTTAGAACGTAAATGTCTTCGTTTACTAGGCCTAAAATAACATATAAATATTTCAGATTTCATCCTAAACTAACGCGTTTAAAATATCGAAAAATGGCTAAAATTGACACTTTTGAATATACTTTTCTTGAATGAAAACTTACAGTAATCGTTTTTTTTTTTCAGCCATGCACTAATAAATGCTATTATTATTTATAAAGCAACGTTGTTATAAGTTTGTCGTATATGGTTTTACTAATATCTTGCATTTGCGTAGACCGTCGATCGATAGTTTAAAAAAAGGCTTGCATAAAAACTGTTCTAATGAGAAAACTGTACGAATAAATGAAAATGTTTTTCAGCCATGCACTAGATTATGAAATTTCCATTAATATGACGTCAATATCTTATCTATAAATTAAACAGATTATGGTTTTATTGTCCGTCGGAAATCATCAATTTTGACTCCAGCGTGGCTCTAACGGATCAACCCTCTTAAAACAATTATGATTTGCTTCTTTTGATAATTATTTTTATTCTTTGTATAAAATCGATAGGATCGAATAGGTCGATGTGCAATATTTATCGCCGGGTACTGTATGAATGTCATGGCTATAAGAGTAGGGGAAGACCAAAGAAACGTTGGATGGATTATGAGAATGATGATATGGTTAGAAAGGAGGTGACCGACATGAAGACTAATGCGTTACGCCGACCCCAAATAAATTGGGATAAGATCAGCACTCTAATTGCGTAAAACACTATCAGTCAGAATCTGAATCATTTCGTAGCAAATTGCTAAACCATTGCTTTATAAGTTCGAAAAATTTGTCTGCTCAACACGTAAATAACGCAGTGTTACGCAATTGCCCCGCAGGAGAATGAGGATGATGATTCCAACCACTAATTATGTAGTCTGACAAAAGCAGTGCAGATTCTCCCAAAAATACCTATTTCAAAAATAGAATTCAATTGGTTGATCTTTGATCTCATTTTGATATTGCATGTTAATATTGCTTTACGATATCCTTTATTCCAGTTGCACGCTCTAGCCTGCTGTCTGAAGGCCATCAGCACGACAGATTCCTCCATGTTCACGTCGCTCTGTCGGCTGGCGTGCGGCGGTCACGGCTACATGACGTCATCGAACCTGCCGCCCACGTATGCGCTGACCACCGCCTCCTGCACCTATGAGGGAGACAACACTGTACTGCTGCTGCAGACGGCTAGGTTTGTGACTTTTTGGATGATTGTCAGCATGTCAGCACTTTACCTGATCTCTTGTTGTCATTTGTTTTCCATTAAAAGCATAAGAATTTCTTGTGCAGGGCTGACAAATTTCCTACTACTTGAATTTCTTTTCCAGAATCTATCATTATGTAAGATTCTAAAGCGAGACTCAGTACATTAATTCCGGGTCAAAACGCAGTTTGGTGAATCGTTTCCATTCCATATTATATAGAAGTAAAAGTTTGGCTCTAATATGGTGTTACATTTTGCAGGTTCTTACTAAAAACTTGGCGTCAGGTCGACACAGGCCCCTTGACATCTACAGTAGCCTACTTGAAGACAGTCTCAGCTCCAGGATTCTCAGACAAATGGGAAAGTTCTGTGGAGGGCATCATCCGAGGATTCCAAATTGTCGCTATGAAGTAGGTTTACATCACTTAGAGACTTGTAACCACTTGCCTTGATTGTGTGATGAGCAGTGATTCCCATATGTATTTTTGTTTAATTACAGGAAAATATCATCATGTGTTGATAGTATGACAAGTAAAATAATGTCTGGGATGTCCCAGGAAGATGCGTGGAACACAATATCGATACAATTAGTTTCGGCTGCTGAGGTAAGTCAAATTAACTAAGTACAGACGCCAGCACATCAAGCTACCCGAAACTGTCAAATTTTCCCAATGAACTTTGAACCTTATGCTTTAGCGATAAAGTTGAAAATCTATCAAATAAATTTGACAGATTGTAGTAGGTTGATGTGCTGGCGTCTGTACAACTGCACCCTGATTGCGTAACACACTTTCTATCACAATTTGAATCATTTGTAAGGATATTGCGAAACCATTGTTTCATATGAAAGATTTGTCTGTTCAACAACCTGGATAACGCAATGAATGTTGTTGAACTGTTAAAATGAAAATGTTACGCAATCACCCCGCTGTACCTAGTACCTACAATGCGTGCCACGAAAGATGAGACTTGACCCCGTATCCCCCCCGGCTCTTTCCGCCGCCCCTATGACGTCCGGTCCCGTCCCGCACTCAGACCTCATACCGCTAAAGATACCTAAAATCGTGTTCTGCGCAAGTCAAACCACGTGGTGTGTCAAGTCACATCTTTCGTGGCACGCATTGTACTCTTTTGTTTCTATGATATTGGTATATGTAGGTAGGTACCTATTCTTATTTTTTCGTGAATAATATTTAAAGTGTGGTCGAGTCTACTAACACCATGTTAAAAGCATTGTTTTGCCGAAGAAATAAAACCAGCAAACGTTTTCTTCGTTTCGTTCCATTTGAGTTCAACTGAAGGAATTTTGCGCAGGACTCTTGCGAAAATTGCAGTCTTTAATAAAAGAAATGTTCCTTTCTTTCCAGTCTCACAGTCGAATGATCGTCATATCCACATTCAACGAAGACATGTCCAAAGCTATGAAGACCATGTCTGCACCACTGGCAGTGGTGATGGGCCAGCTTGTGGAGTTATATGCTGTGTACTGGACGCTGGAGAGACTGGGAGATTTGTTACAGGTCAGTGAATTGTTGTAGCTACATAATATGTAGCTATACTCGTTTTAAAAGCTATGTTACAATGCACACTGGGTCAAAAAATTCACCTAGTTTTTATTAACCAAAATGATTCCCAATGCCATTATCGTTAGACTTATAATAAGAGCGTTTACGCCATACGGCCGCGGCATTACATATAAACTTTCAAGCCCTTATTTTTCGAAATGAATGACCCGATTTTAATAATAATAATAATAATCATTTTATTATCAGGCAACAAGGCCCATAGATAAAATACACAAAATAATCTTATACAATAATAAACTAATACATATTAAAGAAACTTAAAACTATGATTATACACGTAATGTTGTCGGCGTCGTGTTTCGCTGCGTGGTGTCGCGTAACCGTCCTCGGAAACGTCGATATACGACACCTTTCGGCCAAAAGTCCTCTTTCAGACAGGTCTGTAGATGTTGGGTTGGAACACGTACCACGAATGACTTAAAGTTGATGTTGTGGCACGATTCCAACCTTTCGACCCTCAGAGTCCAGTTGGTCTTCACCTTCAAATACTGCACGACTTCCTTCCTTCGACTTCGACTTGTTAATGAAACTTCATACGCATAAACAGGATACAAAGGTCTAAAAAGTTAGCAGAGAACATTTTCGAAAAATTGTGTTACAACCAAATTAGACTGATTTAAAATTTTCCATAGAAACAGAGATTTCCAGTTGTCTTTTTTTAAATAAGACATTTCGAAAATGTTCTCTACTAACTTTTTAGACATTTGCATCCTGCTGCGTATTATATCGCGTGTCGCGCCTGTTTGAAGGAGCCTTAACGAACATCCATCCATCCTCACAAACTTTCGCGTTTATAATATTAGTAGGATTGTCATTCAGACAGCATCTATGATGCTGGCTGTTGCTAATTGTAAAATGACACTAGTACTTTTTATTAGTAATTTGTTTTAAAAATCATTTGAGTGGAATACATGACCTTCTGTTTTCTTCAGTACACGTCAATTTCGAAAACCGATGTGGTACACTTGAGATCTTGGTACGAGGAGTTGCTGAGGCAAATTAGACCTAACACCGTCGGACTTGTGGACGCTTTTGATATAATCGACGAGGTAAGTGAATATGAAATGTCACCTATCTTTAAACAGCATCCAACTACATGAAACTCCACCAGCAGTGCGATTCTCTAATCATCTCACCGTGAAAACTTAGGTGAAGTGAGCGTGAAGTGAGCTGTCAATAGTGTCAATGCCTAGCAAAAACAAACTCACTTCACCTAAGTTTTCACGGTGAGATTTTTACGGAATCGACCGGCTGAACTGGATGTTTTTATATTTTGTCTTTATGTGTACAAACTGTCTTTAATTTTTGTAATCGGTTTATACCGTTTTAATTTAAATAAATAATTTAAATGATTTCGTTGCAGTGCCAGCTGTAGCAGTAGACATTATTGTATTAGGTATCATAGAGTAAATTAGCTAGCAAAGCTCTGCATGGGGACGTGATAGGTATCGTTATCTAAACATGACTTGAAATATCAGTTTAAAAAATCTGTTTTTTTTTGTGTAAACTTCACAGACGATTTTATCATGGTGTCGTAGGTATATCTAAATATGTTAAAACATATTTTTTCAACTCGTACTTCAAGTAACAAATACTGTATTCAGCTGCATCCGGTCAATTCCGGCCAGACTGGAAACCGACCCCAACATAGTTGGGAAAAGGCTTGGCAGATGATGATGACTTCAAGTCACAAAAATATCAGCTTCCGTCCGTCCCGTTACAAATTTTATATTTTTTAAATAAAAAAACAGAAATATTCGTTATTGTGTTTAGATTAAGTAGATATCGATAACCATTACGAAAAAAAAAAAACGTAATAAATAAAAAAAAAATACGTGACGTGACGTGTAATACCTAAATTACGTGACGTGACGTGTAATACCTAAATTACGTGACATGACGTGTAATACCTAAATTACGTGACATGACGTGTAATACCTAAATTACGTCTACGGAGTTTTGCTAGCTAATTTAATTTGAACTTGTATAATTATATCTATGGCTGCAAATCTTGAGCAACTGTTTGGCAGTTTCTATAATCGTGTTTTTTATGCGATAATATCGCCGTCCCCGGAGAATAAAATGATAACTGCCATTATCCTAGTTTTAGTGTTATGTCATTTTTGGGATCTGTGGGTGTTAATACATCTGCTCAATTTTTTTCGCATTTTTAAACACTTATTTACGAAACAAAAAAATATTACAATAGTATTCAAAGATTTAAAACAGGTCATAAATTACGAGAATAAAGTGTTAATATAATAATATCAAAATGTATTCCCACTTGTTAGTATGACAAACAGTCATAGAATTATATTCTCGTGAAAAAATATTCGACTAAATAATGATAAATGCAGTTATCATTTTATTCATATTAAAATTAATGTTAAAAAACAACAGTATTTTTCTTAATTTACTATTATAGTCTGTTTAAATTGGTATTAATTAAAATCAGCCTTATAATAACATATTATGTGAATTAATATTACAATACCAATGAAATTATTAAGTAATATAATCTGTTACACATTTTTTTTTTATAAAACAGCCTCATAATCACATTTATCACATAAAATCAGATTCTTATAATGACTTTTCAAAAATAAAATAAAGGTGGGTGATTAATCGTCATTATCTTCTTCATTGTCGTTATTGCTACCAGAACAGCTACTGCCATAAGTCAAGGACTCGTAAAAACCATGATAGTAACTTGGAATATCTCCTGCCTTACAGAGGCTCATAAGATCATCATATAAAGCCTTGTTTATTGGAATAAGCTCAGTGTACAACGTTTGTAGTTCGGGCACATAGCTAAGACTTGGGCTTGTTATCTGTCTGGTACCCCGCTTGCTTCTTCTTCGCGTTCATAATGATTGTGTACATCTGATCAGGCGTGCATCCTCTTTGTTTTTCACTAAGTAAAAATTGCCATAAGCAACTAACAATTTCATTTGCCCCCCTTTTAGCAATCTGACCATGCCAAACATAACAATAACCTTTACTCTGAGTAGCATCATACACAGTGAAATTATAAATGGGATACTTCCTTTTGTAGTGAAACGATCCAACCTCAGATTGTGGGATGCTCAAAACCTTTTCTAAATCGAATATTGCTACGGTTGTTTGTGAGGGATCAACCGATTCTTTTTCTTCTTTTTTAATTTGTCGTACTCTTTCTTTGTTTTTTTCATGGTCAGATTGCTAAAAGGGGGACAAATGAAATTGGTAGTTGCTTATGGCAATTTCTACTTAGTGAAAAACAAAGAGGCATCCAGAACATATTATCATTTTACTCCGACGGTTGTTGCGGACAAAACAAAAACAGATTCATATTCGCTCTATATATTTTTGCTGCACAGAAGCTTCAATTGAACATCACACATAGATTCTTTGAAACCGGACATGGCCAGAGTGAGGGGGATTCCATGCATTCCAACATTGAACGTGAATTAAAACACAGAGTTGTATGCACGCCTGATCAGATGTACACAATCATTATGAACGCGAAGGGACATGGATGATGATGATACGACTCCCTTTTCCGCACTTAGACTCCCATTCGGTCCGTTGTGCGTGGGGATTCTGGCTAACAGAGCCAGCCTAGCTCCGCCCAGAAGCACAGAAGCTTCCTGGGAGCTTCACAGGCTTCGCGGAGCGACCTCATTGTTCCGAGGATTTCTTCACGTTGAGAAGCCACGGCCTCGCAATCCAGGATGACGTGGGCGGCTGATTCCTCGGCATCAAGGCAGCCCCTGCAGAGGGGGCTGTCCGTGGCGCCTATGTTGAAAAGATGTTTGTTAAGGAGGTTGTTGCCCGTAATTGTACCTATTATTATTCTAAGGTTATTCCTACTCAGGTTGAGAAGTTTTTTGGTTAATCGCGGGTGCATCATTGGTAGAGCCAATTTTGACTGTCTACAGTCTGGGAAGGGACATGGAAAAAATATAAAGTTTCAGAGATAACGCAAACAGAGTTTTATAACATAAAGGAGTTAACAGAGAATAAGAACTGGTTAAAAAATGAGGAGAGCCAAAAAATATCATGGACTGTGTATGAAGTGAATGCCTCACATTCACATCCATCAATATTTTAAAATATAAATACAACTTTGATTCCTACTATTCCCAATTAAATATGGAGCCTGTCAGAAGAATAAGAAGCAAGCGGGGTACCAGACATATAACAAGCCCAAGTCTTAGCTATGTGCCCGAACTACAAACGTTGTACACTGAGCTTATTCCAATAAGCAAGGCTTTATATGATGATCTTATGAGCCTCTGTAAGGCAGGAGATATTCCAAGTTACTATCATGGTTTTTACGAGTCCTTGACTTATGGCAGTAGCTGTTCTGGTAGCAATAACGACAATGAAGAAGATAATGACGATTAATCACCCACCTTTATTTTATTTTTGAAAAGTCATTATAAGAATCTGATTTTATGTGATAAATGTGATTACAAGGCTGTTTTATTAAAAAAAATGTGTAACAGATTATATTACTTAATAATTTCATTAGTATTGTAATATTAATTCACATAATATGTTATTATAAGACTGATTTTAATTATAACCAATTTAAAAAGACTAATAATAGTAAATTAAGAAAAATACTGTTGTTTTTTAATATTATTTTGAATAAAACTAATGTTGATTACTAATATTTACGAGAATAAAACGATATTAAAGTATTATCAGTATCACTTTTACCCTAAAAACCCGTAGAATAAAATGATACGTGACGAGTGCAATATTTGATCCTGGTCAGGCTGTACGGAGAATAAAATGATAATCGACATTATACAACTTGGACGATGATTAATTTTGACTAACTTCTTATTTTTTTAATAATATCTCTATTTTGATACTTAGGCGTATTTGATTATAACATTTAGAACAAACAAAAAATAACCTTTTTTAAAAGTTGACAATCATCTGTCTACGTCCAGTATTTAAGAAGCAATCAACGAAAACGTGTTTTTTATTTTTCCTGAAAAGTTGCATTTTTTTAGTTATCATTTTATTCTCCGGGGACGGCGATATGTATATCTTTGCAGTACTATGTATTACATAATTATAGATATGATATTGTTTTATTCTTCAGTTACTACAGTCAACCCTCGGCGCATACGACGGCCGCGTGTACGAGCGTCTGATGGAGGAAGCGCTCAAGAGTCCGCTCAACGCGGAGCCCGTCAACCAGAGCTTCCACAAATATCTTAAACCCTTCATGCAGGGGAAACTGTAATACCAAATTATACAAAAACGAATCATGCAGGGGAAACTGTGATACCAAATTATACAAAAACGAATCATGCAGGGGAAACTGTGATACCAAATTATACAAAAACGAATCATGCAGGGGAAACTGTGATACCAAATTATACAAAAACGAATCTTGTGTTAATAGATTTGGAATACTTTTTGTTTTGATAAAGTATCTTTTACAGGGCCGTCTTTAAACTACTGGAGGCCCTGGGCACATAAGGATGACGGGGCCCTTGTGTAGATAAGAGACAGTAAGAGAAACATACTAATTTTCATAACTGGCTAGAAACTTATTGTAAACGGCACTGCAAATAACTTATTTTATTGAATCTGGTAGGTACTCATAATGCGTAGAATGGAACGGTGGCTGCAAATAATGTTTTTTTATGGGAGTAGGCCGGGGCCCCCGAAGATCGCGGGGCCCTGGGCACTTGCCCAGAGTGCCCAATGGAAAAAAGGGGCTTGATCTTTTATACACATTGTTTATACATTGTTTATACTTAGGTATATACAGGTTTTTCTTGTTAGTACTTAGGTGTTTATTAAGTAAATAGATTATTCTGTGATGGGGTTGCTCAATACTGTATTTTCATTTTTATTGTAAACTTTTATTTCATTTAAAGATTTATATTAAATATCTATTTAAAGCTTATATTTTTTTTTGTTGAATGAGCCTGCTCTTGATCTCGATCACGCCTGATGTAAAGCGATGGATGAGGTCTATGATGGAACGAGCGTGCCCAGAAGATGCCTGTTCACTCTTGCTTTGAAGGCAGATGTGGAAGGGAACACAGACGCTAGCAGAGTTCCACACTGGCTATGCGCGTAATAAATGTGGAGGATTATATACTCATTTTCAGTGTTGTTTAATTAACTTTATAGCACTGTGTGACCTAAACTAGCACTTAAGTCACGCTTTTCTGTGACTTACGTAGCCCATTTTTACACAGAAAAGTGCGCGTTTAGGTCACACAGAGCAATAATGGACTATACTTAAGTCACACGTATCGTAATGTATTATATTCGAACGAACATAGGTACCTGCGTAGAACCCATACATAAATATCTAGTAAGCGTTGTGCTTTCATTATTACAAAATCAACAGCATACAAATAATAACAATTTATAGTTTTTACACCATTTGCTTATTGTTGAAACGTATCGTTTTAGTATAATATGGCTTTGTTTGTAACGAAGAATCACTGACTCCTAAGACACAGGCACCTACGTCCTACACCTAGTTTAGGAGTCGAGTATTAAAATTATTGTGACCTAGTTATAAGTGTTTACGCTCTTTGTCTTTGGATATTATATTGTAATGAAATGGCTTTGGTGAAATAGAGAAAGAAAGAATTATAGTTTGTTATTACTTAATACTTATTAATAGTAAAGTATTCTGAATGAAACCTACATTTTTATTTATTAAATCACTCAACCGTATTTATACTAGACCGATGGTCATTTATGGTCAGCACACTATTAATCTCGATCTGAATCATTTTGAAGGATATTTTTATCCATTGCTTTATATGTTCAATGAATTTGTCTGCTTAACAACGTAAAAACGCAATGAATGTTATTGAACTGTCAAAATTAAACTCAATTGCTACTGATAGTGTGTTACGCAATTTTACTCCACGGTTTATTCAGAATACCTAGTGCAACTGATAGATACATATAAGATAGATAGATAAAACGTTTATCCAGTGCAACAAAAGACAATACAGGTATTAAATACATCAAAAAAGGTTAAAAAAAAACAAAGATTAAAAAGATAAATTGGCCCATAGACACCTAGCTCATAAACATCTATAACGGTCGATCACTACTGGGCGGTGTGTGTCTCATGGTTGCACGGGTTGCACCACACCTTGGAGTCCAACTGCATAATATATTAGGTAGTGACAATTTCATAATACATATGTAGGTATTTTAGTGAAGTAGTAGGAACTAAATGGAAATACGCATTAATTAATTAACTTAATTTTTACTTCATTATTACGGTTTAAAACCAATTACAATAATTAAAGACACACAAAAGAGAAAATTATAAAGCTGTTAAAGTTGAAATAGCTATTTCAATGCGTATGGTACTCAGGTACATAAATAAGTACCTACTTAAGCAATGAACAGACTATCAACAGCATAAATTACAATATATTGAACTTTGCCCTTCTACCGATGATACAGCATGTCTATGATTTTACAAATTGTTGTAATTATTATTGATAAATTCATTGTTTTGACTATTTACCAACAAATACCTACTTGTATTGAGTTTTCGTGAAAAATAGGATCCATTAACCTCTTGCCTGCAAGAAACAGTCCGTTTTGTTGAAACAGGAACCTATTCCTATTTTAAGTAACCGACCACTTGCGTCAGACCGTTAGCTTATAGCCAGGGCCGTCTTTACCCGGTGCAAGGGGTGCGTGGCATCTGAGCGCAAGGTCTTATAGGGGGCGCAATCCGATCAGGGTCATGAGTTATGACCTGATCGGATTGCGCCCCCTAAGACCTATAACCGCACCGTTCTAACGCAGCAGTAACCGCCCGTCACCGCCACGAAAAATACCACCCGCTTGCCGCCAAAGCACCGTCAGCAAGGCGCACTGCTGGCGCGCCACCTATGAAGTCATAGCTCGTTGTTCACGCGCTGCTTACTAGTTGGTAGCTCACCGTCCACGTGCCGACAGCTTATAGTTTTCAGCTTACAGACGGGTTTTGCGAACATTAGTGAGTGATCGTGCTTGAGAAGCACGCATTTCTACGTTATGTCTCAGTTTACTTTACGCGAACTGGCAATCATAGCTATTGCCTTTTAAATCTATGGCTAAGCACTCGATGAAGACGAGCCGTGCGCGGGCGGCGAGGGTTCATGGAGGGTGTAAGGACATGCCTTTGCTGATCCCCATTAAGACAGTCGTCGGTCCAGTAACATGTCACGTTTTGCAAACAAAGCACTGATATTCTAGTACCTAAGTTTATGGATACACTTCACCGCGTGGACGGTGAGGTGCCAGCATTCAACCGCTTGCAGGCGTTTCTTCGCCGGGGAGCGGGCGGCTCGCTTGAAGTGCGGGATCGCAAGCTGTTTTTTTTAACCCCTTGTATGCCGGGAGCGTAGATCTACGCGAGACACAATAGTTTTTAATTGTTTTCTGTAATTACGGCATACAACCGGTTAATGGACAGGGGGCGCCGGCTGATTTTCGCACCCGGGCGCTCAATATGGTTAAGACGACCCTGCTTATAGTAATAATGCCTGTTATGGCAACTTTAACAGTTAGGAGCTTATTGTTCTGCAGTATCTGCATATTATGCAGTCTCTTCTAAGACAAATCTATATTATATACTAATAATAAAGCTGTAGAGTTTGTTTGTTTGTACGCGCTAATCTCTAGAACTACCAGTCGGATTTGAAAAATGTTTTTTGCATTTCATAGCTCAATTCTCGAGGAAGGGTACAGGCTACCTAACATCACACTAGGGCCTTTAGGAGCCGAGCAAAAAGAAAACGAAGTAATAGCGCGGGCAGGCGTTGCGATGCTACGAGGTGGGTTGGAGGAACAAGAAATTTCATGCGGACGAAGTCGCGGGCAGTAGCTAGTAATAACATAATGAGAATAGGAGATTCGCAAGAGCAAACGTGCTCGGAGGAATTAATATTCCAGTAAGATGCTGGTAAGGCTTTACTTTCAGGATTGTCCTGATAGCAGCTCCACTCCTCAAGCACCTCAGGACATGTCGCCCCCTTGTCGCTGCGTGTGCAAGTCACCTCCTGCAATTCTATCTGTGTATTTTATATAAAACATTGGTCAGGTACTTAGGGTCCATTACTTTAGCCACCCAAACCCATATTCCCATATCTTCGTTTCCATATCCTGTAATGGTCCTACACCAACCGGGGGTTGTCCTTGGGTGCACTTGCATAGTGCATACAGGGATAATCATCTCATTGTATTAAAAACGTCTAACAGGAACGACACGCGATATAATCGCGCGCGACACAAAGGCACCGCTCGTTGCGCGACTTACGGTGCCTTTGTGTCGCTTGTCGTTTCGCGCCTGTTTGAAAGAGCCTTATTGCGGGTTGCAGAACAAGAGCTAAGCTAAGTTGGTTTAGCTTCTTGCTTTCCAGCATAGGCCTCGCCAAGTGTTCTCCACAAGCATCGATCTCTTGCTTTCCTCATCCAAGTTGTCGCTACCACACTTTTGATTACCTACCTTCTCATGATTAAAAAAATACTAACGATCAACAATATTATTTTACCATAAATATGTAGGTAATATTTCGATAACTCAGCAGCAATTTTCAATTTAAATAGGTAGGTAAGTAACTAAGCTCCAAAAACACGACCACATTAAAAACAAACTAATTACCACATTACATATTATATCTAAATGAATATTAATTTGTAATAATTAATTGAAAGTGGATTTAAATGTAATTTAATTTAATAGAATTATTAGGTATCTAAAAATTAAAATATGTAGGGGAACGTGTTGTACCTAGGACAGTTTTTTAGATATATATTTTTAATTGTGATTTGACATACAGCACACAAATCATATTTGCATATTTTGAAATGTCAATTATTTGGGTACTCACCACAAAAATATCAGAAATGTATATTTCATATTAACATATATTTTAAAGGTTTAAAAAAAAATGGTAAGTAAGGCCAAGGTACAACATACCCTATGTACCTGGGCCAGTACTACGTTGTACCTAGGACACATTGAGAATTTGGGGGTAATTGAAGCAAATTATCAGGTTACCTTAACCAAAATGGTTTTATTTGGTCTATTACAATCTTTAACAAAGTACTTTAGAAATTCTGAACAAAATTAAAATAATATTCAGTTTTTTTTGCTTTTCAAACCTTTACACAAAAACAACTAACTTTTAACCACTATTTTGTCACATCACAAACTTTAAAATTAGTAGGTACATAGACCTAGGTAGGTATATTTGAAGATATCACATAATATAATATTGCAAATCAATATACCTATAATATAGCAAATAGAAAATAAAATATTTAAACAATTAACTTTATAAATTATAATTTCTCTCTTAACTTTTTAATCAGTCATTAGGACTACCTAGCTTTTATAAGAACACTATCAATATGTAGATATATTATTCAGCCTTAAGCATTTAGTAGAAATTCCAGTACTTCTGTATCTCTGGAACATAATAAATTTATTGAAATTTAAATGTAGGTATTCCAAAATGTTTGGAAGCACCGAAAGTGGAGAACTTTTTCTCCTTAAGGCGAAAGCGCCAGGGTAGCCCGCGAAATTCATTTTTTTTTTAGGTTTTTTGCAATTTGCTGGTCAATATTAAGTTGTACGTTGATTAATATATGATTCGTGGCGGTAACAAACTCTCTAAGACCACGTAACCCCAAAGAATGACGATTTCATGAAATAGTTATTCTTTGGGGTTACGTGGTCTTAGAGAGTTGTGTTGATGACTTTAATGATTATAATTCTGTAAATACATATTTGTTACGGCCGTGAATCATATATTAATCACCGTACAACTTAATACTGACCAGCAAATTACAAAAAAACCTAAAAATAATTGAATTTCGCGGGCTACCCTGGCGCTTTCGCCTTAATCATTATAATGGCATTTGTCAGATGATCCACATTAATAGGTGTCCTTTTCTTCCTCTCTTTACTTCTCGGCATGATTTCTGAAATAATAAAGTCATTTGATTAGGAATATATTACGTAAGTGTGAAATAATTTAATAAAATATTCTCCCGGCCAAAGTACAACATTCTGGTTGTACCTTGGCCACTGACCAAGGAACAACTGATCGACAGTGACCAAGGTACAACACTACTCCAGCTACAACAAAACGATGGATTTTAAATAGTTTAGAGGTTACGTATCTCGTAAGTTTTTTATTGTGTTGACACTTGTTAAATAAAAGAACTGATAGCATATAACAGTTAAGTCACTATTATAAAACGTTTAAAACTATCAGACTTCAAAATAAATTCGAAATACTTACTTTTTCGCCAAAAAAAGTTTAAACCGTCGATAAAACCAAACACCAGCTTAATGGCGGTATGCGACTAACTTCACATTGAATTGTCGGTAGTGACGTACCGAATACCATAAACAGTAGAATTTAATATCGCGTGAATATTTGAAACGAGCCCAATGGCCTAGGTACACATAGTGCCAAGGTTCAACAGGTTCCCCTACATATTGCCCGTCGCTTTATATTATATGATATACATATTTATAAATAATAAGTTTAGTACCTACCTAGTAGGTAAATAACCTACAATAGGTAAGTAGGTACATCTGTACAATTACCAAATAACCGCGAGTTAGCAACTTAGCTGATACTAAAGTGTAGACAATTCAAGATTAGGTACAGCAATATAAGTAATACATATAACATGCTATAGAGGTACCTATATGTTTGTTAGTCTGTGTTGTAGTGTAGTGTATAGAGTACATAATACATTGGTGTAGTGCACAGAGTACATTGTGTAGTGTAGAAACATCAGTGGTAATGACCGCACGTACTTATCTAGTAGACAGCCTTGTTATGAAAGTATCGCGTGAAACTAGTTTTTCCTTCTAAAAAGTTATAATTTGGTGATAAACAGGTAGGTAATGTCAGTATTATAATTCTCATTTTGAACAATTAAAAGTAAGTTCTCATCGATATTTATTGAGATAAACTGTTATCTATGTTTATTTACCTTTATTTGCTCCGGATCTGACAGATCATGACTGTCCTGATAATTAGTTTATAAATGGATCAAAAGATGTCATTTTAGTCAATATAAACTAGCGCCATCTGTCGAGGCGTGTAAGCAGAAAAGGCGGGACCGCTTAATTTTTTTAACCCATATCAAGTTTTAAACTTAATTATGTGACCCAGAATGGCCCTTGGTTTTAGCTGGACCATATCGAACAGCTTCAGATAAAAAGTACAGTACCCGGCGATAAATATTGCACATCGACCTTTGGAAAGAAGACCCCTTCGTGCCTGGAAAGAAGCTTTTCCTTTTATACCTAGTACTAGCTTCTGCACGCAACTTTATCTACGTAAAATTTATGGTCCCCCGACCCACCCCATTGCATTGCCAGCCCACAAGCCGAAATTAGCCGATTGCCTCTTTCCAAAGATCGATGTGCAATATTTATCGCCGGGTACTGTATATAATATCCATGGTACCTACCTAACGTCTATTTAAAATGTTTCAAATTGATGTTATTTCAAGTTAAACATTAATATCAACTTTATTTTAATGATAATTAAGTTGATTTCAGAGTGACTAGTAGGTACTATTGAAAAAGTTAGAAAAAAAATGTCTCTAAAGTTGTAGCGTAAACTGCCGGTCGATTCTGTAAAAATCTCACCGTGAAAACTTAGGTGAAGTGAGTTTGTTTTTGCTAGGAATTGACACTATTGACAGCTCACTCCACGCTCACTTCACCTAAGTTTTCACGGTGAGATGGTTATAGAATTGCACTGCTGAACTTTATCGCGAAAAAAAAATCAGCTGTTCCCTACATTTATGTTCGTATAACTCGTCAAAATGTGGGAACAGCTGATTTTTTTTTCGTGATTTCGGTTTTGGTCCCATAGTAAAAGTTGTTCATAATGATGAGTACAATGACCTCTTAAGAGGTTGTTAATATTCTACCAATAACCCTGTATATATTCAATTCAATTCAAATTCTTTATTTCACGCATGAGTCCATAGTTTTATTATCAACTAAAATCACTGAATAACTAGTGTTAATAATAAGGAGATAATACTTCAACAAAAATAAAGTCTCCAAATATAATGATGATGACTTCATTTTTGTATATATTAGGGGACTTTGAAATTTAAGTACATATTTACTTGATTATCGATACCTTTGGACCTTGGTGCAGTATTATTATATTAATCATACCTAGGGGTATTAATTTTTATCTTATTTAGGTGTTGTTATATTTATCATCAGTTACCTACGTCTGTGGTATACACAAGTATATTATCAATGTAAGTAGGTACTAAACAGAGGGGTAATTCTACTAATTTTAACAACGTTCCCAGTCTGATCTCAGTCTCAATATGTCAAAAAATACTTCAAATTTCCCTACATTTTGACAAGTTTTTGACATTTCTTTGTCGCTGAGATGAGACTGCGACTAGATTTTGAACGTTTTAAATTACGAGAATTGGCCTGCTGATAAATGTGGGATTTAGGGAAATTAATACAGAATTAATTCACAAACCAAGTTTCACAAAAATCGGCCTGTTTGGTCTGTCCATGTCTTTATGCAGGTACCTACACCAATATCCCCAGTCACAATAATCTGCATTCGCGATTTATTTGCCAAAAATGTAAACAACTATGAGTTTACGAAAAAATTACATTAAATCCTACACAATAAAGCTCAGTTTACGCTACAACTTCAAACATTTTTCTAACTTTTTCAAAAGTGCTAGTCACTCTGAAATCAACTTATTTTTCATTAAAATATCACTTTTATTTTAATGAAAATCAATTTGCTTAACTTGAAATAGTAATAATTTGAAACATAATTTTGAATAGACTTTAGAAAAAGTAATTGTGTCTCATTAGTGACAGTTGAGCACTTAAAGGCCATCCTTTAATCATTTTGTTCGCACATTCTTTTCTGGGAAGTTGTGTGTATAGTTGAGTGGTCTTGAATACTTTTGAAGTGAAAACTTCTTTAGCGGCGCTGTGTACTTTTTTTTTTACCTAGACCTAACCCTAAGTGTGCATACAGACGAGCGACACGCGTAGTCGCTTGCGTGTTGCTCGTGTGTCAACGAATTTCTTGTTTTAGCAAGACTGTAAAAAACAACATTCTATAAAAAAGTCAGTTGATACATAGAACAAATTCAAATGGTTCACAAATTCAAAATTCATTCGAATATTGTGCCACGGTACTGACGTCAAGAATCACCAGGTTTTCCAATAACTTCATGACAACAATAAACGAAGAACAATCTTTGTAGAAAGAGTTGAAGTTTTGGCCTCTCAAACATAAGTAGTCGATGACCGAGTTAAAAAAAATCACATGCAAATACTCTGCATAAAATATGTAAATATTATAACTGTTATAACATTTATAATCTTCCATTAATCATGCAGACTTATTTACCTACAAATACGCGAAATTTTTTGAAAAATAATGTCGTGTCACCGCTTCTTTCATTTGATGATGTCTTTCTTACCAAGGGGTATGGTGTTACCCAATAACTGGGTTGTGGAAGTCAGATAGGCAGTCACTCCATGTAAAATACTGGTATTCATCTGCATCCGGTTAGACTGGAAGCCAACCCATACATAGTTGGGCTAAGGCTAGGTAGATTGATTGTCTTGGTCTTTTTGAGGGCCAAGTAAGAAGAATTTGGAAACAAATACATAGTTATATCTGAGGTGTGTGTCCAGAGTTCAGATTTAAAAGTTAAATGCAAAAAAAAAAACAGTGGCACTCTTCATCACACAAACACACACAAACAGAATACTTTGCCATCACTCACTGACATATCGGATATACATTAAAACTGAGTACATCCCGGGGACAGCCGAACACATCCGAAGCGGGTATTTTTTGAATCGTCTTATATACAAAACACCCGCGGTGACGCTTACGGTAACAGTGGCGCGAGTTCAATGGTTTTTTCCCCATCTCAAAAAATGCCCAACATGCCTAAAGAAGTTTTCGCTTCAAAAAACTTTTTGGTCAGGAAAGCCGTAGTGGCTTTCCTGACCAAAAAGTTTTTTGGTCAGGAAAGCCACTACGGCTACGGCACTGCTTGTGAGCCCTCAATCGAATACTACGTCAGTGCATCGACCGGCATTCGATCTATCATGATCCTGCAATTACCTACTCCCTTTATTATCGGCGTAACATGCTTTTTTCTTCCATCCATCTCTTTTAGCATCATCACAGTTTACCCTTCCAGCCATGCCATATCAATCATCTTTTTACTTAAACCCTTGGACTTCCTATATTTTTATCACCTTCAATCGAACAACATCATCTTCAGCCGTCCACTGCTGGCTATAGATCTCTCTAATTGCACGCCATTCAGCTCGATTCTCGGCAACTCTCAGTCTCTCATCCAGTTGCTACCAGCCATTGATCGTCGCTCCAGTTAGCCTGAGGGCGTCCTACCTTACGTTTCCCGATTCATGGTCTCCACTAAAGAACACGTCTACCCCAAAAGTCATCGGTTCTACGGCTATATAATATGACCGGCCCATTGTCATTTCAGCTTTCTTATTCTGTGAGCTATGTTGACAACTTTGGTTCTTTCTCGGACTCGGTACAATGGTCAATACCAATCTTCTTTAGGTATTTAATATTTTACTTGAAGATCCCCTAATAATCTAATCAGCTATAATCAAATATTAACAGCATAGGGGCGCACGCATAAGATAATTAGCGAGTGTCGATATAATCGCGGAGCCAGTACAAAGGTCATTCGACGTCAACAAACATGGCTGAAACGAAAGTTTGCGACGACCTCATCAAGGAGAGGAACAAATGTACCTTCAATGTTCAGGAGCTGATACATCTTATTGATGGAGGGGAAGAAGAGACTAAGGGGCGGAAAGAAGTTGGTGAGTTGATTATTTTTAAACCAATAAAGACACCTACAAAATATTACGAAGGGATTCAAAAATAAAATCGTGTTCCAACTGGAATTCGTATTTATTGCCAAATCGTGTTTCTATGTTACAGGATGAATGATGAAATAATTACTCCGTTTACCGCAAATTATAAGCAGTGCGGATTGTACTTTGCCCCGATTTGATTTTCAATATCTCGATAAAACAAATAGATATTCGATCGAGTAACAATTTGTACCTATACATGGGATCATTCCTTTCCGTTTAGTTTTTCTGTTATTGTATATCCATACTAATATCATAAATTCGAAAGTAACTCTGTCGGTGCCCGATGGGGCGTACGTGTTCCACGCGCGCCTCAAAGAGATGTCAGCATCATATGAAGGAGCCCGTTAGGGCCGAGGCCTGCCGGGTCAGCGGGATTGT
This sequence comes from Luperina nickerlii, assembly GCA_963855955.1. Lineage (NCBI taxonomy): Eukaryota > Metazoa > Arthropoda > Insecta > Lepidoptera > Noctuidae > Luperina > Luperina nickerlii. Next base: position 4,346,625 of record OY979663.1, read on the forward strand.
CCGAAAGGGTTACCGCTAGCCCGGAACATAAAGGGCTAAGGACGGAACACGAGTGGGTTTTAGTCAGTAAGAGTCTGACACTTCCTTCCGCTCCACCCAGAGCGGGAGGGGTCATTTGATGATTTCCCATCCTGAAAAAAAGACAAAAAAAAGCTCTGTCTGTGTTATCTTTTCACGCCTAAACCACTGAACGAATTTCGATAAAATTTGGCAGATAGATAGATTGCATCCCGAGGAAGGATATAGGATTTTTCCGAGAGTTTTTATCGACATACCTCGCGGGTGAAGCCGCGGGCGAAAGCTAGTATTTTCATAAAATACACTACAAATACAATAGTAGGTATTGTATACGTAAGAACAAAAGAACAATGTAGTAGATGTTTGTTTAAAATAATTCTAATTAACATTGCTTCTTTCAGAAAACTTGGTGCTCAGTGCGCCCGGCTACAGTACAAAGAATGATGTGCCAGAAGAATACTTGAGTCATAAGGAGAGATATGAGAACGCTGTCAGGAGGGCCTGCATATTGTCCGAAGTTGTAAAAAAGTATGCACAACGACATAACACAATGGACGCTTTTAGGTAAGTAACAATACTGAAGAGAGAGACAAGTTCAAAGTAGGTACCTATAAGTTACATCTGGAATTCTTCTTCAAAATCTTGATTTAGTGCCAAATTCTAGCACCTAATTACATTAGACAAACATTCAAGTTCTTTGATATCAAATTCCTTAGATATTCTTAACTTTATCTATTGGATAGTGCTATTGAATCATTATATCTTTGACCCGTTAAGAACTTCTCCTAAATACGTAATATATAATAGTTAAATGAATAGTTGAGAGCCATAAGAAATCGGGTATGAATAAAGCCGTAACGAAAGTTGGATGCTGTTTCATTCGAGCCATATAAAATCATGACTAATAAGAGCACTCCACACATGCATATTATCCCATACTTCGGCTTCTAAAATTAAATCTATTTAAACTATCAACAGGCCTACGAACAAGTACCGTGTAACATTCGGAGTGGTGAAAGACATATCGCCTTTCCTGTTACACATGGGAATGTTCGTGCCGACGATACTGAGCCAGTCAGACCCTGAGCAAATGGCAGAATGGCTGCCTAAGGCGATGTCTATGGAATACTTAGGGACTTACGCACAGGTAAGAACACAAAGAGAGATAGACAACGACGGTCTTGCTAGGGTCAAGGTAAAATTTACATGAACATAACATGGAACGCTTGACGCAAGTCTTAAGAAGCAGACGCAACCATAGTAGCTAGATCTAAGATTTTGTCTTAGATCTAGATAGATGTAATTTACTAGTAAGGATGATTCTTTAACAGAATGGGAATTTTATTTCCGTATATACATAGGTAGATCTATCTCAAGCAACCTTATATCATTGTTGGATAGAAGTCTGGGGTCAAAGTTCAATTACCAGCTCCTCTTTGGTAACATATGAAATAATGTTATCATACACTTTCTTGCAGACTGAACTCGGCCACGGAACGTTCCTGAGAGGATTAGAAACAACAGCAACTTATGATCCTAGCACAGAAGAGTTCATTATTCACAGTCCTAATCTCACTTCGTATAAGTGGTGGCCTGGAGGATGTAAGTGCACCTACTTTACAAGGATATTATATCACACACCTGTTACGCGCAAGTGCACAACTGAGAGATGTGAAATAATAAAATGTGATTGATCGCACACGCACGAACACGAAGCTTCATTTTATAGTATGTTGAAAAAGTGCTACCAAAATTTTGATTTTTACTTGGACAAACTTTGATCGACTACCCTGTGCTATTAAATTAGATTTTCTAATATGGTTTAATTGTTTTTAGATAATGTGTCTTAAGCATATACTAACGAATTTATTTATTTTTTATTGTACAGCAAATTGTTGCTTTGGTGAATGCAATTATATCAAAAAATGGAGCTGGGACAAGCCACCTAACTTGAATTTTAAGGCGATTTATTTTTTCCCTATTTATTTAAATACACAGTTATAAAAAAAAATGTGGCCCTAATTGAAACAAGTTACTTAGCTTACTATAAAAAAAATAAAAAAAACATCCTATCATTTAACACCTCGATTCTCAACGTGGACGCGTAAAATTTGCTGCTGGGATATTCACCCTTATGTACCCTAGATAGCTTAATTGAGAATATTAGGATTATGAAGCAAGAAGTGATCAGTACAGTTCTCTTCATACTTGGATGTTGACTTTTTTGTCCAATACTACTTTAAATACAATCCAATAGTGTTAATAGTTCAAACGAAGATTTCCCAATTTCACTGAATGTTGCAGGGATCAACGGTTCTTCACTTATGTACCATTTATTATTTTATCCATCTCTAATGTCTCTATTTTCAGTGGCACACACATCAAACCACTGTATCGTAGTCGCTCAACTTTACACGAAGGGACAATGCTATGGGGTCCATCCTTTCTTCGTACAAATTCGTGACACAGAATCCCACATGCCTCTCCCTGGTGTCAAAGTTGGAGAGATTGGGCCCAAGATGGGCTTCCAGACGGCGAATAATGGGTTCTTAGGATTTGATCATTACAGGATTCCAAGGAGGAATATGTTGATGAAGAATGCTCAAGTGTTGAAGGTACTTAAGTTGTTAAGAATATTTCAAAACTTACTTTGATTACACCCTTTTTATTTTTGCCTTTGAAGTGGTGAGTTTGTGGTGTGTTTAGAGTGGTGAACTCTACAACAGTCAAGTTCTTATGAAAGACTGAAAGTGAAAAGGTTCCCTTAAAGAAATAAGACAAACAAAACGTCCGAATACACTCTATAATGATATAATTTAACGTTTTCAGGATGGAACCTATATAAAGTCTAAGAACGAGAAGCTTACGTACGGGACCATGGTATTCATCAGGGTACTCATCGTAACTGACGTGGCGTATGAACTATCAAGGGCTGCTACCATCGCCGTGAGATATTCTGCAGTCAGGCATCAGTCACAACCGAAACCTGGGTAAGAATTGTACTAAAGTATTTACATTTAAATATTCTTTGAAGACTGCTATATTATCACGAATATTTATCATTTGGGTTCGACAAATTATTTAGAGTGTTTATTTACAACCTAGACAACCTGGACACCATACCTATCTCATCAATTTACAGAGAGCCAGAGCCTCAGATCCTGGATTACGTCACACAACAGCACAAGCTGTTCATTGGCATGGCCACCAGCCACATCTTCCGTGTCACCGGCCACTGGCTGTGGGACAGCTACTCGCAGACCATCAATGATGTTAGCAAGGGCAACATAGATCAACTGCCTGAGGTTATTTGATTCACATAATTTGTCCTTGGCTTAGTCATGTTGAATTGGCCAAGTTGGTTTGGCTATTTATAAATACAACAATATACTAAAAATTATGTATGTTTAGGTTATGATATTTATCTCATCATCATCATCACTTCAGCCCGAAACCACCCACTGCTGGCCCAGTACCTAGTGGGAAAAAAGGGAAGCCTTATACCCAGCAGTGCTGGGTATAGTCTTCCCTTTTTTCTGCCATAGTTTCCGGTTCCGTGCGTCCCTCATTCAGGTGTTCCCCGCAACTGACGATATTATCAACCCAACGCGCTTTAGGACGGCCCTGGTTTGTTTTTTTTGGCCTAATGGCCATCTACTCGTCCTCCAGATATATATCTATGTCGCCTGAATTTGGATTATTATTGAAACGAAGTTCCTTAATGCGGCTTGCGATAGGATTTGACTGGTAGAAACCGTCTCGTCTGGAAAAAACGTTATGCAACCTCCATGTGACGTTACGTTATTTCTCTCTCTGTCCCATTCTATTATATACGTGCTTGTGTGTGCGTGCGCGAATCGCGTAAGGACATTGACTTATATATTACTAGCGTAAAGGACCTTTGTTCCTGACGGAGGTCCCCCGACCGCACACGTTTTTATTATAAATGACCCAATCATCCAATTCGATTTGTGTAGACAAGAAACGATCCAGACTCATTCCATTATGAAGTCTGAATAATTCTTTAGAGACCATTGAGTAACTTTGGAGCTCTTTTCATTTCTGTCATCAAGTACTGCCGTAGACAAGCCACAGACTTCGATCAGCTATCATTCACCTTACTTACTAAGTGACGTTACAAATGTCCTTTATTTCCAGTTACATGCCCTAGCCTGTTGTTTGAAGGCAGTATGCAGTCGCGACGCGACAGCCAGGATCGAGGAGTTCAGACTGGCGTGCGGCGGTCACGGCTACATGACCTCGTCCAACCTGCCCATAATTAACGGCATTGTGTCCGCCACCATCACTTACGAAGGAGAATACACTGTGCTGATGCTACAGACTGCCAGGTAAACTACAAGCATTTTACCAGAAATGGGTTCTAAAATGGTGTTAAAAATGAGAAATTATTTTTTTTTACTTTCTTGTCGTTTATCGGTGGTAGTAGAATAATATCTTGGAGTAACTTCCAACTTAATCTTATCCGGTTCACTAGTCTCGACTCACGCAAACAAGCAAGTTGTAAAAGACATATAGAAACAAGAGCCAGGATTGAAATGTACGGGCTTAAATTTAGACTATACATGATATTTCCACTGATAAGACCTACCTACAGATCTCATTTATATGCATGTATTTCCAGATTCCTGGTAAAAGCGTGGAAGCAAGCGATATTGGGAAACGCGATGACACCGACCGTGTCATACTTGGTGCAGTTCTTCAACAACGACCGAGTTCATTGGGAGAACACTCCTTCTGGCATCATCAGCGGTTTCCAAGCGATCGCTGCAGGGTAAGAGCATTTTGAGAAATAAGCTGCAATATTATATCCATAGCATTCTCATCTGGATCATTTTGTTGGTCTATAGTACTCGTATTATCATGTAATGCGAAGGTTTTATTTTAGGTTACCCTATCGCCTTAATTTATGTTATCACCATTGTTTTTAAAAATTAATATCGTGAGGAAACCGGCATGTGACCGGGTGGTGGATAACTGCTCATTTCCTCTCACAGATAGAAGATGAGAGCCTGTGTTCCAGTAGTAGGAACGTTATAGGGTGATTATATTCACACATCCTAAACCACGTCATCACACGTTTTTATCTATCTTAGTGGATAGGTTTCGATAGATCCCAAGGTTTTCTGCACACTGTTATTAAATAGGGCCTGAATTCCAAGTCTAATAATTTTCATTGTTGCACAGGAAAACGAGAGCTGCCTATGACAGTCTTCACAATTATGAGAAAACTGGTATGGACTTCGAAGATGCGTGGAACAATGCGTCGGTGCAGCTTGTTAATGCTAGTGAGGTGAGATAACATTACTTAGGTTTCTAGTCCGGTTTAAAATCAAAGTATGTATTTAAATTATTTGTCGTAGGTATTTGTGTCAAAAGTTATTATTTGGCCTTTATTTCTTCGCCTGAAAATTTTATCGCATCTAATTCGTATCTTTATTTTCAATATGTCTTTAGCTTATGTATATTTTCTGTCAATAAACAGGCTCACTGCCGCGCCATCCTATGCGCAGTGTCGTGGAAGGAGATGGTGCGTCACGCCACGAACGCATCTCCGAACTTGGCTAAAGTGCTGCTGCAGATGGCTGAACTGTACCTGACATACTGGGCTTTGGAGAAACGAGGAGACCTTCTGATGGTAAATATGGCATTACCTACTGGTAGACGCAACCAAAATACCTTACAACAACAGTGCAAAAACTTAAACAAGATGAATCTCCTGCATGTAATCCTGCCAAGTGCATGCACTAGTCAGAAATTGGATTAATTTCTCTGACTACCGTATGGACCCTATTGAAATATATCGTCATTAAATAATAAAAGTGGTTTACAGTCGTAATTGAATACAAAACATCTTGATTTGTTCCACTAGCCGATGGTTGATCGATGGTTTTATAGAGGTATGAGGAACAGGGTGTAAAGTTCACTCATACTCTATAGAAAAGGGAGGATCCTCCGACCAGACTGGTGTTGTGTCTGGCGGGCAACTGCCCGTTGATTCATGTCGGGCCGTTGTATCTATGCTAGTTGCGCGGTAAACTCTGCTTGCGCGATGCAGGATTTGCGTGACGTCAGTATGACGCGTTGTTTGTATGTGGCGTTGTAGATACCGCTACAGTTTCCTATCAGTTACAAAACAAAACTAGAAATTTTTACATATTAATTTGTAGTCAACTCTATATTTATTCATGTGCGACTTTTTGTTTTAGTATTCGACTATAACCAGAGATGATATCGCCAAGCTTCAGGCCAGATATGAGGAGTTGTTGGCGTTACTACGACCTAATGCTGTCGGCATCGTTGACGCATTCGATGTCAGAGATGAGGTATCTTCATTGATCTAAATCCTTCATAAATTTTATTGTTGAGCTGAATGATGCGGCGTGTCCGTGAACGGGCGCCGCCTGTAGGGACTTGTCATCTCTTAGCTGCCACGGTTTATTTTAATTATTATTGCATTGTTTATTATGGACACTTTTAACGTGCACGTCTTACAACATCGTTCTCATACATTTATAATTTCAACATGAATGATGTAACCAATATTTTTTTAAACAATAATTTGATTTTAAAGAGTTTCCATGGAGTTTTTGCCCTTTCTTCTCCATAGCAACCTACTACGCTTTGGAATTGGCAAATAGCTTCATCTTTCTGACAGGCCCCTTCTTGACAATTTAATATTGCCTGTAAGTGACACAAATGATAAAAAAAACAGAACGAAAATTATTCGGGTAATGATGCTGTTGGAGATTGAAGATTATCAGTTAGACCGTCCTTAATTCTGTCTTGTACTTCGTAGATCTTGAGCTCCACCCTGGGTGCATACGACGGTCGCGTGTACGAGCGTCTGATGGAGGAAGCGCTCAAGAGTCCGCTCAACGCGGAGCCCGTCAACCAGAGCTTTCACAAATATATTAAACCTCTGATGTTGAAGGCTAAACTGTGATATTTTCAATAATAAGAAATTTTAAGTACCATTCTGTTTAATAATAATACATTACGATACGTGTGACTTAAGTAGTCCATTATAGCACGGCTTGAAATTGCTTAATAGACTTTCTCTTAAGTCACACGTATCGTATACGATTTTATAGCTCGTGTGACCTAAACACGCACTTATGTCATGTTTTCTGTTTAAGTTAGGCTTTTATATGTAAAAATGGACTACTTAAGTCACAGAAAGCGTGATTTAGGTGAGAGTTTAGCTCACACAGTGCTATTTAGGGTTTTGGATTAAGGGCCACATGAAATGTAGCAAGACTTCTGTGCTGCTATCTGTATGCTATGAAGGAACGCTGTTTGATATTTACCACTGTGTTACACACGTAATGTTTTATGTAATTAGACAATTCCAATTATTTTGTATAATTTTATTCATATTTTTTAAAATAAATAATATATTTTTTTGGATAACATTTTTATTTCTTTTATACTCCAGACCTTAGTAAAAGAAAAGGCTCATCCATGATCTTCTGTCCTGGTTTAAAATTAATGATTGTATCGAATACACGTTTCCTTTCATCAAGACAAGTTGACCAGTTGTTGTATTCAGGGAAACATATACACTTACATCTATGGTCCTCAGTTCACTCTTCGAGAAGATTTTACCAGTCGAGATTCTTGGCTGACAAAATGTGTTCAAAAAGTATTCTCAAAAAAACATGTTTATCGTCACCTAATTCATCATCATCATCATCATCAGCCTATAATTAATTACCTAAGTCAATATCTGAATTACTCGTGTTTAGCACAGAAATAGTGCAAACTGTAGCGAAATAAAAAAATGAATTCATCACTAATGTAATAATTGATTGCATCAAGATAAAACATATAAGTAAGTATTGTTAAAAAATAGTAGTTAAAACACGCAATTTGAAGAAAATTTTGTTACACATTTGTTTTCCAAACCTGTAAATCGATTGCAATCGGTTTTATATAATTATGTATAATATAATATGTCTTTATTCTATAATATGCACATACATGACATAACACCAGTCGGTCGATCACGATAAGTCATACGTCATTTATTTCGGAACAATATACATTGTGTAGAAATTTTGTACAATAAATCAGTAAAAAAAACCATTTAAATTTAACAAACGAAAAAAGAACGTCAAAGATAATAAAAATAACAAATTCTAAACGATAATAATCCGCATTAATTTTAAATTAATTAATAATACAATAAAACAAGTAGTCAAATAAAAATATTGTAATAAAAAAAATTAAAAAAATTGTGTAAAAAAGATTAAAATAATATTTCATCTAATTTTCTGTGAATAATCAACAATAAACATAGAATGTCAAATATAGGTAAATAAAAGAAAATAAAAACAAATTGTCATATAAAGGTCCATAATATGTCATTTAATAATCTATGAGTAATACAATAATAAAACATAAACAATTTAAAACAATAATAGTCAACATATGTATAATTTAAAATTAACTCTAATCTAGAATAATAATATTACGGTTGTCGCTGTCGATAATCGATGAAAGTAAACAAAGTCAAAGCATTTATTTCAAATAGGCACATAAAAGGCACTTTTTAACGTCAGAAATTACAACAAATAGAATTGATTCTAGTCGCCCATTCCAATATACAAAGTTGATACGACAGAGGGGCTTTTCTTTAAACTGCCTATACTAGATACCATTTTCAAGCTCTGTACCAAAAATCAATTAAATAGGAGCAGTAGTTTAGTCACAAATGATTTTTGAAGTTTTTGCTACGTTTGAACACGATGTATATTTCCTAACAGCTGATTATCTCATACGCATAGGTCATGCACCTTAAAACGATAATCTGAGTATAAGATACATTGTTGCCGCACAAGTACAACCAAATATTTCACGAAGCAATAAATACACACACACTTGCACTTTCACTATGAGAGTGACAATCATAGCAAAACCCCCGCGCCTTTTTCCCGCGCGTAAAAGGAATAGAAATAGGTCAGTATGTTGCTATTGCATTCTAGATCCTTGGGAATTTGCTAAAAAACTTTCTTTCAGTGGACAGTGCGCAAGCGTCATCCACTCGGGACGTACGTTACGTAATACGGGAGCCCCCCGCCGCCGCGCCTTTATGTTTTGTCGAACTCGCTGACAATAATTGTGATTTTGTTTTGTTATTGTGATAGACACTAAATAAGTTTAACTTGGGAATATTATTATTTAGTGTTAGTGTTTTTTTGTGTTTGACTGTTTTTATTGTGATAGGATACGTAATTAAACGTTGGTTGTGTGTGTGTGTAATCATTAAAGTGTTCAGCAATGCCTCGTGTAACTTACACGGCGTCAGAATACACTTACATGATTTTAATTTACGGTGAATGCCGTGGAAACGCAGATTTAGCTCTGCGAACATACCGAGAAAGGTATGGTGACCGGCGCAATAGCCCTAGGAACGCCGCGCGCCGGCACCATACAATTGGCAGTACAAAGATTACGGGAATTAAAGTGCTTAGCGACGGACAGTGATTTAATAAATAACAATATTCTCCGTCGGTATAATTTGTGCATTAATATGAATCGAGGACACATCGAGAATTTAAAAATTTTGTGTTTTTGTGTGTGCGCGTACTTAACAACCAGCCGGGCGCGGACGGCGCGAGCGGTCTAAACCGCCCGCCCCCCGCGCCCCCGCCAAGAGAGATAACACACACGCACACGCGCTCCTGCGCGACTTTGTTACCTAGGCATCTAACTAAGGTCAGTCAAATTTATTTATAAAGGGTGGTTGCGTTTCACTCTGACTTTAAGCTATTTAGTTTGTTTGAAAAAAAAAAAATCTCATTTTTGGCGCTTTCTATTTTTGTACTGTATCGAATTAATACTATACACGTATAGTATACGTAGTGTAATTTAATGCCCCTCTGTCATATCAACTCTGTATAATAAGTGCGATAATTTTTCACTAATCACATCACTAATCTAACGGTTAATATACACGTCGCGTCGCTTGAGCACAATGGCACAGTATAAATAAAGACATACAGTACGTCGTCTTCATACAAACGGACGAAACGCGAGCTATACCTACGCGCCTCGACCACGGCATGCGCTCAGCATGCAGACAGTCGCGACTGTGCTGCAGTGACGAACGGACGGTGTGTTGTTTTTTTTAACAATAACCGCGCGATTTTTTCACTAAAAATAAGTTCAAGTACATATTTAATATGACGAGTAGGCTATATTGTGCTGTTTTTGGTTGCATGAATTCGTCAATAACGCATCCAGAGATAACTTTTTTTAGATTACCTGGAAACTCTGAAAGGTAAGACTATAAAATAATTTTACTTACTTGTAGGTAGGTACATAATGTGTGTATTTTTAATGGATAAGTATTTCATTTTATCTCCCGAAAAAAAGATGTCTGGATTAATAAATGAAGTGAATAGAGTAAAGGAAAGTGATAAACACGAGTGAGGTAGGTAGTTATAGGCGGTTCATGAATCATTAAACGGTAGGTACGCTTGTGTTAAAACCTCGGGGCATGTGTGTTTTGTTAGTTTATATAATTCAAAGTAAAGACGTGGTTTTTATTATTAATAATAGTTGTTTATTGTACTGTGTGTATGAATAATACTAGAAAAAAATTGGTTGTCTGTAAAGTCGATTTACGGACGATAGTTTAACGTGACAACATCATAACAAAACATTAATGAAATGATTGCATACTTTTATGAATAAAATTAATTATTTTTATTGAATTATTAATATTTTGTATGAATACAAAGAAGGAGTGAAATGAAATCTACAATTTAATTGATAAATTTACTTTTATTTGCACTCATTAATTTAAATATGTTTATTACTTCAATGAACAGATTATTTTAACTATAACTTTTATACATGTTTGCTATTTAACTTCTTCCAATCTGTGTTATTCTGTTAAGGATAAGACGATGATAGGAAATATTAAAAAAACATTAATATACAATTTTGAATTTTATTTGTGGTTCTTGAACGTTTGGTTTAACTATAATAATAATAATATAACATAATTTGTTTAAAAATACACATGAACAAGTTTTCATAGAAATAAACTGTAATCAGATTAATGTTAAATAAATGGTTAATTGGACGAATTATTTTATTATTTATGTACACACAATAAAATACAATATCAAAACTAAATGGAAACACAAAGTAGGCAAATGTAATTAAAATGCTGGAGGCGGGCAGCCCTATCGCATGTTTACGTACCGCGCGGCTGTAGGCATTTACTTCAAGGTTACGGCCGAGATACAATACTGTATGTCTTTATTTATACTGTGACAATGGCGCAGCGGGCACTGGCCACCGCACAATGTCAAACCGGTTAGGAGGGTATTTATGTTCTGTAGTCAAGGTTACATGCTCTGTCTGTGGTGGTCAAACCAGTCGAGACTTATCTACGACGCGAAGCGCATGCTTTCCGCTCGCATTTTTATTTTGTACTGCCGCGAACTACATAAACTTGCTTGTGATTCATAGCTGTTCTTTCCATCTGAACTCTGTCTTATCTTCCTTCCTTCTTCTTATCACTGACTATTGCTATTGTGCTTACGCTTGTGCGCTTATTACCATCGTGCCGTTTGAATCATATGGTGCGCGTGTGAGGATTGTTGGAGAATATACATTAGAAACCGTGAGTTGGATTTTAATTACATACCACTGAAAACCACGTTATACACCCTATTATACTTCATTGCTGCATCCTAGGAGATTTAATAAACCATGTAGTCCGTTTTCTGTTATACTGCATCATCACACGAATTTTAGATCTATAATAAAATAAAAAAGTAGTAATGTCGGTGACCGGCTTCACTATGTAGTGTCACCACTTGCCAGCAGATGGCGCCGCGCCGTACTCATTCGTTTTCCGTGTGTTGCATCATCCGCGCGAGCTCCGTTATTATTTTGTTTTTTTTAGGTGAAACTTTTGAGTTTTAGTAATTTTGGAAGCTAAAATGGGAAAAAGGACAAAGGAAAAAACGGATGATGAGATTAGAAGAAAAATTAAACGTTTGGAAAAGGAATTAACGTCCCGACAAAGATCGCCGGCGACATATTATGAAAGTGAAGGTAGGTACCTACCAAGTATTTAAAAATTTGAAAGTGCTAAATTGGGGTATAATTGGAGGTGAGCACATGAAACAACGTTAATTATAGCATTCTCTGAATGCCAAATATGTAATATGGGTTTATTTCAATATTTCCTCAGTGGTGGCACGCGATGTCATCCGGAAATGAGTTTGCCTAATTTCCTAAAGTGGTGGTACGAGATGCTACCCGGAAAGTTAGGAATACTATCAGAATTGATACAAAGACTTTATATAGATTTAAATACCATTATTTTCTCAGTGGTGTCACGCGATGTCACCCGAAAATAAATACTTACCTTTTCTTCCATAAATGTGATGGCACGAGATGTCACCCAGGAAGAAAATACCTTGCTAATTAGCTCTGTATCTCCAGATCCTGAATACAACTCCTACGATGAACTCGAGTTCGAACCTCTCGACAAAGGCATGGACAGTGGCGTCGCCAGCAATCAGGGAAGCAGTACTGAGCAGTGTATGCCCGTATCAGTGGTCGAGGTACCTGCGACTACAACCGGCTCTATTATCCCGGATATCTCTTCCCCGGAAAAATCGTCAGAAGTACCTAAAGAAAAATCTCAAGGTGAGGGAAACCCGATTTCTCTGGAAGTTCTAGCAGTCCTAGGAGAAGCAAAACAGTCAGAAGAAATCTTTGGGAAAAACATTCCTGCGGAGATCTCTGAACGTTGGGGTAAAATACTACTCGAAGGCCTAACAAAGGATCAAAAGGAAGACCTGTTGACTAAAACGCTGATACCAGGAAACTTTCAGCTGGCTAAAGCACCAAAGCTAAATGCTGAAGTTACATCAATTCTCAATGAACCGACAAAAAATAGAGATAAACGCTTAGAAAAAATGCAAAACCAATTAGGTGCTGGTATCGCTGGCCTGGCTAATTTAACGGCACAGTTATTATGTGAAGATCTCAGTAAAATTGATATTATTAAACAAATAGCACAGGTAAACCAAATCCTGCTGGACCTTCATTACGAGGAAACAATGAACCGCAGGAGACTGATTATTCCAATGCTGGATAAAAGCTTTATTACAATAATTCAAGGTGTAAAACGTGAAAAATTCCTCTTTGGAGATAATTTGAGTGAAAATATCCAAACAACAAAATCATTGGAAAAGTCTAGTTTGCAGATCAAGTAATCGAACCCATTCCAACAGCCTACACCTCGTAGACCCAATACCATGGGTGCGCAGGGAAACGCGCGGGCGCCTCCCCGTCAACCGAGCGGGCAGGGGGCGGCGCGAGCGCCCCATGCGGCAGCTCGATATTACCCACCACCTCCTCCAGCGGCCGGCCGCAGAGCGCCGCCAGCGGCACGTCGCGGGCCACAGCAGCCGAACCGCGCGCAGGACCGTCGCAGCCGTCGATAGAGGTACCACACGCTGGTCGTATTCAGCATTTTTTACACAGTTGGTTGAATATAACTACAGATCCCCAAATATTGGAGATAGTAAAGGGTTACAAATTAACATTTATTCAAACCCCCACACAATGGGTGGAACCATGCAATCCACCTTGCTCAAGAACTGAAATGTTAAATTCTATCAAACAACTCAAAGATTTAGGATCTATTGTTCCATGTTCCGATTGTGATCACCAATTTATTTCCCCTATTTTTCAAATTCCGAAAAGTAATGGATCATACCGATTTATTCTTAATTTAAAGGCATTAAATAAATATATATTACATAAACACTTTAAAATGGAAGATATTCGCACAGCATCAAAACTAATATCCAAGGATGTGTACATGGCAACAATAGACCTTAAAGAGGCATATTTTTTTGTACCTATACATAAGTCTTGTAGAAAATACTTACGATTCCGGTTCGATGAAAAGTTGTACGAATTTACCTGTCTTCCGTTTGGATTGTGTTCCGCTCCACTCATCTTTACAAAACTAATGAAGCCAGTACTGACGTACTTACGCAGCGAGGGCCATAGTTTAGTGGCGTACTTAGATGACCTGTGGTGTGTAGCAGACGACTATGTTTCATGCCTAAACTCGATAACAACTACTGTTAATACTCTAGAACGTTTGGGTTTCATAATAAATTATGAAAAGAGTGTTCTCATACCTAGCAAAAGGTGCAAATTTCTTGGAATTCAGTTGAATTCCCAGGATATGACGTTAGAGTTACCAACGGAAAAACGTTGTAAAATATATGAAATGGTACGAAACATATCTGCTAAATCATCAATTAAGATAAGAGAATTTGCTCAGTTTCTAGGTACTTTAACAGCGGCTTGTCCAGCAGTAGCGTACGGCTGGATATATACCAAGCGCTTTGAGAGACAAAAATACCTCGCCTTGTTGAAAGACCAAGATTATGATGCAAATATGAAAATCGACCCTTCGCTTAAAGATGATTTTTTATGGTGGGAAACAAAAATAAATCATATAGTTAATCCCATTAGAACCGGTCACTTTCAATTGGAGATCTTCTCAGATGCCTCCTTGTCAGGGTGGGGAGCTTTTTGCAATGGGGAAGAAGTTAACGGTTATTGGTCTCAGGAAGAAAGGGATAAGCACATAAATGAATTAGAATTATTAGCTGCTTTTATGGGACTGAAATGCTTTGGAAAAACCGTCACTAATTCAGAACTTTTGTTAAGAATTGACAACACCACCGCCATATCTTATATTAATAGAATGGGGGGGATACAGTTCCCACACTTGAATAATACAAGTCGAGAGATATGGCAGTGGTGCGAACGAAGGAACCTTTTCATATTTGCGTCTTACATAAGATCATGTGAAAATACTGAGGCTGATAAAGCCTCAAGGTTCTCGAACATCGATACAGAGTGGGAATTACACGAATCTTGTTTCCGAGATATGGTAAGCGAGTTCGGTCAACCAGAAATAGATCTGTTTGCCTCTCGAATTAATAAAAAATTTTCAAAATTTGTATCTTGGAAACGAGATCCGGATGCCTACGACATAGATGCGTTTACCCTAAGATGGGACAATTTTCTTTTTTATGCCTTCCCCCCCTTTTCAATTATATTGAAATGCATTA
Source organism: Luperina nickerlii (assembly GCA_963855955.1). Lineage (NCBI taxonomy): Eukaryota > Metazoa > Arthropoda > Insecta > Lepidoptera > Noctuidae > Luperina > Luperina nickerlii. Next base: position 4,361,795 of record OY979663.1, read on the forward strand.
GAAAAATAATTAATGACGAAGCAACCGGCATATTAGTAGCACCCTATTGGCCGAGTCAACCATGGTTCCCACTGTATATGTCCTTGACCATTTCTAAAGTATTATATTTTGGACCGGATGAAAACATATTATTGTCTCCTTCCAGAACGACGCACCCTTTATGGCCGAGCCTTATCCTGGTGTGCGCAATGTTATCCGGGAAGCGTTCGCCAGACAGTCACTAGAAAAGGATACCGTAGATATAATGATTCAGTCGTTATCAAATAGTACTTTGGAACAGTATAATACGGCTTATAAATTGTGGTTTATTTTTTGTAAAGACAATAATCTTGATTTTTATAATGTCTCAATACAGGAATTATTAAGATTTCTTACTGTACAATTTAGAAATGGCGCTAAATATGGCACATTAAATTCATTTAGATCGGCATTATCTCTTATCTTAGGTAAAGAAACATGTGTAAATGACTATGTTCGTCGATTTTTAATGGGTGTGTTTAGGTTCAGGCCTAATTTGCCTAAGTATCAAAATTCCTGGGATCCTAGTGTGGTTTTATCTTACCTATCTGATAAAACTCCTAATGAATCGCTAACTCTAGATATAATCACCAAAAAAGTCGCAACTCTGCTCGCGTTGTCAACTGGACAACGTGTTCAGACGTTGACACTTATCAAGGTCAATAACATATCGTTCTGTGAAGCAGGTGTTCAGATAGTCATAGACGAAATTATTAAGACATCGGCACCCAATAGGGCGAACCCTAAATTAATAATTCCGTTTTATCACGAACAACCAAATATCTGTCCAGCGAAAGCTCTCTCTGTTTACCTAAATAGGACGAGGGAATTTCGAAATGAATCAGGAACAGAAAGATTAATCTTAACTATTAAAAAACCTATCCGAAACGCCAGTTCACAAACCATAAGCCGCTGGATAAAACAAGTCCTAAAGGACAGTGGAATCGATGTCAGTGTTTACTCGGCACACAGTACGCGGCACGCATCGACCTCAGCGGCGAAGCGTGCTGGCGTCTCTGTAGATGTCATCAAACGTGCGGCGGGCTGGACTGGCACATCCCTTTGTTTCGCTAAGTTTTATAACTTACCTTTGATAAATTTACAGCAAGACAGAGCTTTCGCTGATGCTGTACTTCAGATGAACAAGTGACTTGTTCAATTTAGTTCGTAATCAAGTAAGAATACTTAGATACCTACTTAGTAAAAATGAGAGTGTAATAGACAGTACACATTTAATTATTTTATTTTTTTTTGGGACCTGTGAACCCTTTTATTTTATTTTTATTTTATTTTTATTAAATAAACTTGATTTTCAACACAACGACTTGGTGTTTCAAAACCTACTTATTTGACATTCTGCAATTAGGTGCTAAACATCTACATGGTTTATTAAATCTCCTAGGATGCAGCAATGAAGTATAATTTATGGTTAATTGAACTTACCTAAAGTGAACTTCAACCAAAATTATACGAGTTGCTGCATCCGTAGAGATTTAAGAACCCGACCCTCCCTAAATTAAAACCCCCATGTAATTGCAAAATGACAAATCGGATCTAACTCTAAAATGAATGAGTACGGCGCGGCGCCATCTGCTGGCAAGTGGTGACACTACATAGTGAAGCCGGTCACCGACATTACTACTTTTTTATTTTATTATAGATCTAAAATTCGTATCAGGGATGCCCAAAAAAGACTGTTGTATCGATATATCGCATCGTAACCGTATCGAATGCGCTTGTATCGATACGCGATATTATCGTATCCCTTTGTATCGATATATCGCATCGTAACCGTATCGCTTTGGTATATCGATTGGGGAGGTTATTTCGTAGGTAAAATATTATTATAAACCTAAATATATCTTAAACATTAAAGAAAGACATACCTTTTTTTAATTTTTACAATATATTGTAAGTTATAAAATAAAAGTATTTATAGTATGTATGAAAGGTTAGTGTAGTACATAAATAACTCTAAATAATCCCGACCTCTGCTTATTACGAATAACAATATTATGTCTAAAGGTAGGTAGGTTTAATATAAACAAAAAGAAATAAATTTTAATCAGTCATAGTTTGATACGATACGTTAATTCGATTTTTTTTTGGAATACGATATATCGAGGCGCATCGTATGGCCAAAATATCGTATTAAATATCGATATATCGTATAGCGCTGTATCGATATTTCGATATATCGCATCGTATTGGGCACCCCTAGTGATGATGCAGTATAACAGAAAACGGACTACATGGTTTATTAAATCTCTACGGATGCAGCAACTCGTATAATTTTGGTTGAAGTTCACTTTAGGTAAGTTCAATTAACCATAAATTATTGCTTGCACACCTAACCTATAATCTTATAAATATGAAACTTAGTTATCCCGCTAGAAACAGTTCTGATTACCAGTAATCGTTTATAACGGTTTGATCATACAAAGGTAATAATAATTTTGTAACAAGTTGATCCTGATGAACCACAGTCCCAAAGCGTGGCACGCCTAGTCGATCCTGGGGCTTACAACTATCAGTGGTCTTCAACTTAAACATGGCTCTGAGGCATCTCTTTTGTGCTTTAAATGCAGCTTCTTTATTAGTTGAGTTACCCCAATTACCCTAAAAGATAACACCGTATCTGAGAACAGATTCAGCTAGCCCGTAGTAAGCAGTTAATAACGCATCTATGTTAACAGTGCGTGACAGAATATACAAGGCGTACACACTACTGCTTATCCTTTTATTTAGAGTCTCTACATGCACTTTCCAATTTAAATTTCGATCTATTGTAAGCCCTAGAAACTTAGTTGTTTTAACTGTGTCAATTTTAATGTTATTGTATGTTATGTCAAGATTAGAAAAGGTCAACGCGCGCTGGCTATAATGCATTATTACAATTTTGTTTAAATTTGGTTTTAAATTATTATTGTCTAACCATTCTATAGTTTCTTTTAATGTATTATTCATGTCATCTTTATTAAAATCTCTTTGATTACACGGTATCTTTACTGTACTGTCACCCGCGAATAGTGTCATCGGATGTTTGACTGCCCCTGGAAAGTGATTAATATAAAGTGTAAAAAGCGGTGCTACTTTGTGGAACTCCGTACATAACGTTACGTTCATTTGATCGAAAAATTTCTTCTCTTTTGGTGCGTATATTAATTCTACTTATTTCGGTTATGTGTTTTCTGTCATGTAGTGCAACATGGTCATATTTGCGCAAACCGAATATTAACCTTATACAGACATTTTGAAGCCGCTCAAGTTTATCGAGATGGTCTTGGGTAAGGTATAGTATAGCTGGCATCAGCATATTCAAAAATGGGTAGAAGAAGTGATTGTGCAAGTGCAATCTTGGTGGTGGTAGAAAAATACGCAGTCTCGTCAAAGATGCAGTGGATGCAAATAGCTTGCGACTAACTTCCTGTAGCTGGGCAGTTCAAGAGAAGTTCTTGTCAATGAATATCCCCAAGTTTTTAACTTTTCGCTGAAGAGAATAATAGAGTTAACAAAATAAACTTGGGAAAGAGTCGTCCAGTCGATCCTTGTGACCGTCCTAGAACTGCCAACCACAACAATCTGCGTCTTTATGGGATTGACCATAGGTCCATACCTCTTGCTCCAGTCGCAATATACGGGCCAGACCGCGATTAATCACTAAGATAGTCTCGGACAGATTTCCCAGAGGAGCTTGCGCGTAGATTTGTAAATCATTTGCATAAAGGTGGTAGAAAGAAATTAGTTCGTCGGAGATTGAGTTAATAAAAACTGCGAAAAGTAAAGGGTAAAGAACGCCACCCTGTGGTACACCGGCAGAAGTATTACTCCAGAAAGAAAATGCCTCTCCGATGCAAAAACGTTGTCGCTGACCGAAGTGGTAACTACGAAATCAGTCAATTACTGATGGAGATATAATTATTAAGAGAGCATATAGAATGCCAAGCAAAACATCGATATCAACAGTATTAAAAGCATTACTGAAATCTAGTAAAGCTAAGACCGTAAGATTACCGTTTTCCATCGTTAACCTTATATCATCCGTAATATTCAGAAGTGCTGTGGTGGTACTACAGAGATTTTCTAATCAACGGTAACTCGGTGTGCGGCTCCACGCAGCTGCACGAGAGCATCGTGGACAGCAAGCAGGGCCTGACGTCACCGCTGCACGACATGCTGCGCGAGGACATCCTAACCAGGACGGAAGTCAGACTGCAAACGGTTAAGGAGATTATTTTTGGAGAGGAAAGTATTTATTTGATCGTGGATTAACCGTTCAAGGACTTTGAATAGAAAGGGTAAGACAAGACGGATATTGGACGATATTCAGAAAAGGATGACGGATTACATTTTTTAGGTAATGGAATTATTTGGGCATCTTTCCATGAACATGGAAAGGCACCACTAGATGCAGAAAAATTGAGGATATGACAAATGACGGGAAGGATTACATCCAGCACAGGGACTAACATATTACGGCTGATACAGTCACTTCCTACTGCATTGTAAGTAATCGATAGTATACTCTTCTTAACATCACATGCGGAGAATTGACCAAAAACAAATGGAGATTAACTGGGAGTCGGAAGAGATGAAAGATAATGCAGTGTATTAAATTTTATTGTCCTATCAAAATCTGACGAAGCAGTAAAACGATTACTCGTTGTATCAATGTCTAAATCTTTTGGGATTGTCTCTTTTCGGTATATTCGTTTCAATTTACATGGCACAAATTACAATTACAATGATTCGAAAATTGGTTCGACTTGATTCAATACATATTTTTCAGGAACTAGATTTTCTTCCAATAATCAAATGAGTCGCTTGTTTATTTAAAAAAAATTATGGGTATTGATGAAATAGGTTGTAACCGCAGAGGTCGCGCTGCAAGATGTAGAGGTCAGTCACATTTGCAGGATTGATCATTCAAGGCCACATACACAACGCACTTGCAGCTCAATCAGCTTTTTACTGAAACCCTTGGTCTTCCTATATTCTTACCGCCTTCATTCAAACAACATCATCTTCATTGTCATCAGCCATCAGTCCACTGCTGGACATAAGTCTCTCTAATTGCACGCCATTCAGCTCGATTCTCGACAACTCTCAGTCTCTCATCTAGTTGCTACCAGCCATTGATCGTCGCTCCAGTTAGCCTCCGGGCGTCCTACCTTACGTTTCCCGATTCATAGTCTTCACTAAAGAACACGTCTCCCAAAAGTCATCGGTTCTACGTCTAATATGACCGGCCCATTGTCATTTCAGCTTTCTTATTCTGTGAGCTATGTTGACAACTTTGGTTCTTTCTCGGACTCGGTACAATGGTCAATATCAATCTTTAGGTATTTAATATTTTACTTGAAGCCCTCTTCGTAATCTAATCAGCCATTATCATATTAACAGCATAGGAGCGCACGCATAAGATAATTTGCGAGTGTCGATATACTCGCGGAGTCAGTACAAAGGTGTTCGTCAACAAACATGGCTGAACCGAAAGTTTGCGAAGACCTCGTGAAGGAGAGGAAGAAATGTACCTTCGATGTTCAGGAGCTAACACATCTTATTGATGGAGGGGCAGAAGAGACTAAGGGCAGGAAAGAAGTTGGTGAGTTGATTATTTTTTTAAATAATAAAGGCACACAAAATCTATATTACGAATGGATTTAAAATAAAACAAAATTTGTGTTCCAGCTGAATTTCGTACGGTCAGCAACAAAAGTCGATTAACACTTCAGTTTTTTAATCTCAGTTATTGAGCAAAATATTTGTTCAAAATTGCATCAGAAGTACAATGCAATTTTGAACAAATATTTTGCTCAATAACTGAGATTAAAAAAACTGAAGTGTTCATATTTTGCTCAATAACTGAAATTAAAAAAAACTGAAGTGTTAATCGACTTTTGTTGCAAACTGTACATATTTAATGCCGAATGATGAAATTGTTGATTTGTTTTATCGCAAATTATAGGTAGTACGGATTTTCTTTGCCATGTTTGTAGATTTATTAAATGTTTGTTTTGATTTTCAATATCTCGATAAAAGTAAATAGGTAATTAATTATTCATTCGATAATGTCGGAGTAACAAATTGGAACTTTATTTAAGATCATTCCTTTGGTTAAATTAGTTTTTTTCTTACTGTTTTCGTTTAAGATTTTTGGTCAAACAGATGAACAATCCATAAACAAGAAAACAGGGAATGCCCTATGTTCTTGTTTCTGGATTGTAAATCTGTTTTCGTTATCATTTAATTCGAGGAAAGAATGAGAAGTTCGAGGAAATCTAATTCATTCTTTAGATAAAGAGACAACTATATGCCCTTGACCTTTGATTACAATATTATAGTATTATCACTGTCTTTTATCACTAAGATACGTTGTATTAATAAGTTACTTACATAATAATTTTTCTATCTCGTGAAATTTATTACGATTGTTATATGCACTGTACCTATAGAGATAAACATAATTACTTATTACTACTGTGAGGCAAAATAGCTTGGGCCCATCAGGGCCGAAGCCTGCCGGGTCAGCGGGATTGTCCGAAAGGGTTACCGCTGGCCCGGAACATAAAGGGCTAAGGAAGGAACACGGGTGGGTTTTAGTCAGTAAGAGTCTGACACTCCCTTCCGCTCCACCCAGAGCGGGAGGAGTCATTTGATGATTTCCCATCCTGAAAAAAAAAAAAGGCAAAATAGCTTGCTCAATCGTGGATTTATTTTCTTGAATTATACTTAACCAAGAAAAAAATATATACTTAAGTGGGTATGTATACGTAAGAACGAAAGGACACATAATAAGCAACGTAGTAAATGTATGTTTACACGAATTCTGATTAAAATCGCTTCTTTCAGAAAACTTGGTGCTCAGTGCCCCAGGCTATAGTACAAAGAATGACGTGCCAGAAGAATACTTGAGTCATAAGGAACGATATGAGAATGCTATCAGGAAGTCCTGTATATTGGCCGAAGTTTTAAAAGAGTATGGACAAGGACACAACACAATGGACGCTTTTAGGTAAGTAACAAATGAAAGAGAGAGAGACAAATTTAAAATAAGGTACCTATAAGTTACATCTGAAATCCTTCTTCAAAATCTTGATTCAGTACAAAATTGCATAAGACCAAGATTCAAGTTCTTTAATATCCAATTTCTGAGATATTCTTAACTGGAGTTTATCTATTCGATAGTGCTATTGAATCAATTATCTTGACCCACTAAGAACTTCACTTAACTAGGTAATATGGTCGAATTAATTGTTGAGAGCCATCAGAAATCGGGCATGAATAAAACCATAACGAAAGTTGGATGCTGTATCATTCAAGCAATATAAAATCATGATCTATAAAAGCACAACACACGCGTATTATCCTATACGTCTGGTTTCTATTATGAAATCTATTTAAACTATCAACAGGCCTACGAACAAGTACCGTGTAACATTCGGAGTGGTGAAAGACATATCGCCATTTATGTTACACATGGGAATGTTCGTGCCGACGATACTGAACCAGTCAGACCCTGAGCAGATGGCAGAATGGCTGCCAAAGGCGATGTCCATGGAATACTTAGGAACGTACGCACAGGTAAGAAGACACAAAGAGAGTAAGACAATGACGGTTTGGATAGAGCCATGCTAAATTTGAAAAGTAGAACATAATATGAAACACATGACGCACCTCTGAAGAAGAAGACGCAACCATAGCGGCCAGAACTAAGATTTTGGCATAGATCTAGAATCTAGATAGATGTAATTTGCTAGTAAGGATGATTCTTTAACATAATGGGAATTTTGTTTCCGTATATACTTATGATATTAGGACCATTTGCTATTAGGTCATGTTGCTAATAAGACGAGCTGCTCATAGGTCTTTTTGCTTTTAGGACATTGTGCTCATAGGACGTTTTACTTAAATGTCGTTCCGATACGAAAGGGGTAGATCTACCTCAAGCAACCTAATATCTCATTGTTGGATAGAAGTCAGGGGTCAAAGTTCAATTACGAGCTCCTCTTTGCTAACATAATAATTATATGAAATAATGTTAACATACACTTTCTTGCAGACTGAACTCGGCCACGGAACGTTCCTGAGAGGATTAGAAACAACAGCAACTTATGATCCTAGCACAGAAGAGTTCATTATTCACAGTCCTAATCTCACTTCATATAAGTGGTGGCCTGGAGGATGTAAGTGCACCGACTGTAATGGGATATAAAATATTTTGAAGGATGCTTTAAAGGAGGATCAATCAAAGGATCTCTGTGCCTTTGGTATCACAATGAACTTTCGACCTATGGTTTTTAACTTGGTTTTCATTAAATACCTAGTTTCTTATTTCTTTATTTTCAGTGGCACACACATCAAACCACTGCATCGTAGTCGCTCAACTTTACACGAAGGGAGAATGCTATGGGGTCCATCCTTTCTTCATACAAATTCGTGACACAGAAACCCACATGCCTCTCCCTGGTATCAAAGTTGGAGAGATTGGGCCCAAGATGGGCTTCCAGACGGCGAATAATGGGTTCTTAGGATTTGATCATTACAGGATTCCAAGGAGGAATATGTTGATGAAGAATGCTCAAGTGCTGAAGGTACTCAAGTTGTTAAGAATATTTCAAAACTTCTTTGATTACCCCCTTTTTAATTGTTGATCTTCTTTTGTCTGTTCATTGCTTTGCCATTGAAGTAGTCAGTTTGAGGTGTGTTTAGAGTGGTGAACTCTACAACAGTCAAGTTCTTCTGTAGGACTGAAAAGTGAAGATATTCTCTCATACAAATAAGACAAAAGAACGTCTAAATACACTATAATAATATAATTTTACGTTTTCAGGATGGAACCTACATAAAGTCTAAGAATGAGAAGCTAACGTATGGCACCATGGTATATGTCAGGGTTGTCATCGTAAATGACGTGGCGTATGAATTATCAAGGGCTGCTACCATCGCAGTGAGGTATTCTGCGGTCAGGCATCAGTCACAACCAAAACCTGGGTGAGAACTAAACTGATGGATTTTTATTTACCCTTAAATATTCTTTGAAGACTGCCATAATTATCACGAACATTTATCATCTGGGTTCGACAAGTCCTAAGCCGATCGCGAAAAGGTACTTAAAAGTGACGTGTTACGAACTCAAATCACCAATGAGTAGCCATAATGTCACAGTTCTAGTATTTCAATGGAGGTGAGTGATGCTTCATGGGTGATTTGAGTTATAACCAGTGGCGGTACCTTCATAAAAGCCGAAAAGCCCGGCTTGCCCTAATAAAATCATAATTCACAACAACAAACGTACTTAAACCTATCAACAAAAAATATATTTTAAAAAATACCTGTCAAACATTCGCAACACACACGTACACAATAAGAAAATCAGCCAATACCTCAGTTGGCCGTTTTTTTATACGTTGAAAATCTGTGGGCTTTCCCTAATTTTGACCCCTAGGCACGCCACTGGTTATAACTAGTTATTTTTAAGTACCTACGTGAATGATAGGTCTTAGAGGAGTGGCCACGTAAATTATTCAGGGTGTTTTATTGCAACCTAGACCTAGAAGAGACCTTCTATGGTGTCCAGGTTGGACACCATACAAGTTCTCTTAAAAGAAAGCCTCATTTACCCAAATCATCAATTTACAGAGAGCCAGAGCCCCAGATCTTGGATTACGTCACACAACAGCACAAGCTGTTCATTGGCATGGCCACCAGCCACATCTTCCGTGTCACCGGCCACTGGCTGTGGGACAGCTACTCGCAGACTATCAATGATGTTAACAAGGGCAATATGGATCAACTGCCCGAGGTTAGTTGAATCACATAATTTCTCCTTGACTTGGTGATGTTCAATTGGCCAAGTTGGTTTGGCTATTTATAAATACAACAATATAATAAAAATATGTATATTTAGGTTTAGATATTTATCTCATCATCATGTCAGCCCGGAATCACCCACTGCTGTGTGCGTTACCCCAGCAAAAAAACGGAAATTAGGTATATAATTAACAATGGCCTCCCCTTTTTCTGCTATAATTTCCGGTTCTGTGCGTCCCTCAAGTCTTCAAGTTGCGGGAAACACCTGGAACGGAGTTTTCCCGTGACTTTGACGATATCATCAACCCAATGCGCTTTTGGACGGCCCTGGATCCAATTCGTTTCGTTTAGTCAAGAAACGATTTACGCTTATTTCATTTTTCATTCCATTATTAATTCTTAATATTTCTTCTTTGGAGACCATTGAGTAACTTTGGATCTCTTGGCGTTTGTGTCATTAAGTACCTACTGCCTTAGACAAGCCACAGACTTTTATGAGCTATCACCCTTACTTACTAAGTGACGTTTCAAATGTTCTTTTTTCCAGCTACATGCCCTAGCCTGCTGTTTGAAGGCAGTATGCAGTCGCGACGCGACAGCCAGGATCGAGGAGTTCAGACTGGCGTGCGGCGGTCACGGCTACATGATCTCGTCCAACCTGCCTATCATTAACGGCATTGTTTCCGCCACCATCACTTACGAAGGAGAATACACTGTGCTGATGCTACAGACTGCCAGGTGAACTATAAGCATTTTAAAGTGTTAAAAATTAGAGTAGTTACTTGGAGTTATTTTCAGCATAATCTTATCCGGTTCACTAGTCTCGAATCATGCAGACAAACAAGTTCTAAAAGTACCTATATCAGTCATCACAGTTTAAATTAAAACACTAAAGGCATATAGAAACAAGAGCTAGGATTAAAATGTACGGGCCTAAATGTAGACTAAGTATGCATTTTTCCACTGATAAGATCTACATATGGACCTTCATTCAAATGTATGTATTTCCAGATTCCTGGTAAAAGCGTGGAAGCAAGCGACATTGGGTAACGCGATGACACCGACCGTGTCATACTTGGTGCAGTTCTTCAACAACGACCGGGTTCATTGGGAGAATACTCCTTCTGGCATCATCAGCGGCTTCCAAGCGATCGCTGCAGGGTAAGAGCGCCTTGAGAAATAAGCTGCAATATTAAATGATAAATGATTTTATTTCTGTAAGTAGGTTTGCACAAACACTTTTACACGTCAATCATATTTTATAAACTAGCTGCGCCACGCGGTTTCACTCGCGTAAGTGTCGATTCCGTGGGAATATCGGGATAAAAAGTAGCTTATTATGTTATCCAGGGTGTCAGCTACCTTCACACAAATTATTTTCAAATTTTGTCGAGCCGTTTGGGCGTGAAGAAGTAACAAACATATAAACACACACGCTCACAAACTTTCGCCTTTATAATATTATAGTGTGATAAGGTCGGCGTTTCCTATCTGACTACTCTGAGAAGAAAGGCCGAAACACAGTCGGAGGTCACAGTCTCTTTTAAAGTCCAGAATAATCTTGGTCTGATCATGTGGATACCATGAAGGTGTTATATCAATAACATTCTCATCTGGATCATTTCGTCGATCTATTATCATCACGTAATATGAAGGATTTTATTTTAGGTTACTCCATCGCCTTATTATACTTAAGTCATTACCATTGCGTTTAAAAATATCGTGAGGAAACGGCATGTGACATCTACCAACCCGCACTGCGCTCGGGTGGTGGATTACGGCTCATTCCCTTTCACAGATAAGAGATGAGAGCCAGTGTCCCAGCTCAGAGTTAAATACTATTCACACATGCTAACCGTTCCAGTGTTTTAAGGCTCCTTCAAACAGGCGCGAAACGCGATAAAATCGCGCGCGACACAAAGGCACCGCAAGTCGCGCAACGAGCGGTGCCTTTGTGTCGCTTGTTTGTAGGAACCTTTATTTAGGTTTCTATCTTAGTGGATAGGTTTCTATAGATGACAAGGTTTTTCTACCCACTTTTATTAAATAGGGCCTGATTTCTAAGTCTAATAATTTTCATTGTTGTACCTACAGGAAAACGAGAGCTGCCTATGAAAGTCTTCACAATTACGAGAAAACTGGTATGGACTTCGAAGATGCGTGGAACAATGCGTCAGTACAGCTTGTTAATGCTAGTGAGGTGAGATAACATTCCTTAGGTTTTTTATCGGGATTAAAATCAAAATATATAAATTAATTGTCGTAAGTAGGTAAGTACTTGCGTCAAAAGTTATTATTTGGCCTTTATTCCTGACTCTTTTACTTTACTCCTGAATTTTTTCTCGCATGTAAGTCATAATTATTGTCAGTATGTCTTTAGCCTATGGTATATTTTCTGTCAATAAACAGGCTCATTGCCGCGCCATCCTATGCGCAGTTTCGTGGAAGGAGATGGTGCGTCACGCCACGAACGCATCTCCGAACTTGGCTAAAGTGCTGCTGCAGATGGCTGAACTGTACCTGACATACTGGGCTCTGGAGAAACGAGGAGATCTTCTGATGGTAAACCTTTTATACACTTAAAATGTAACTTATGATATTACCAGTGGTGTAAATCTTGAAAATCCAGAGGCATTCGGACTAGACCATTCAATTTGAGTAAAAATAAGGATTTTTGTTGCTAAAATTAAGAATTCGAGGGATCCTTGAAATAAAGAGAGTCAGGCCAGTCCAATCAATGATGACTAGACCTCCTATTGTATCACTGCATAACCCGAAATGGAAGTTAACTCTATTTATTATTAAAGTGCGACTTCTTGTTTTAGTATTCGACTATAACCAGAGACGATATCGCCAAGCTTCAGGCCAGATATGAGGAGTTACTGGCTTTGCTACGACCTAACGCCGTCGGAATCGTCGACGCATTCGATGTCAGAGATGAGGTAGCATTCATTTGTTTGTTGTGTTTTTATGCTTCCGAGAAAAGGTTATTTTTAAGACTTAATTGCCAGGCACGATGGATGGCGAGAATCCGCTAAATGCGGTCAGTTTATCAGCAGTACTTTCGGCTAAAATGATGATTATAATGAAAGCTTGTCCGTCGTTAATTCTGTCTTATATTTCGTAGATTTTGAACTCAACCCTGGGAGCATACGACGGTCGCGTGTACGAGCGTCTGATGGAGGAAGCGCTCAAGAGTCCACTCAACGCGGAGCCCGTCAACCAGAGCTTCCACAAATATATTAAACCTCTGATGTTGAAGGCTAAACTGTGATATTTTTAATAATAAGGAATTTTAAGTACCATTCTGTTTAATAATAGTACGTTACGTGTAACTTAAGCGGTCCATTATTACGCGGCGTGAAGTTAATAGACTTACGTTTAACTCACACGTATCGTATACTATTCTAAACCCGCACTTAAATCACGCTTTCCTGTGTAAAAATGGACTTCCTAAGTCACAGAAAAGCGTGACATAAGTGCGGGTTTAGGTCACAAAGTGCTATAAAAGGTTTCGGAGTAAGGGCTGTCACAAACGAAATGTAGCAAGAGTTCTGTGCGAATGGGCAATGTAAAATATTGTACGAATTTGATAAACCCAGTGCATTTTCAATTTTTTATTATCCGTACTATACTGTACTATATACCTATAATGTTATAAATTCGAAAGTAACTCTGTCTGTCTGTATGTTACCTTTTAACGCCTAAACCACTGAACGGATTTCGATAAAATTTGGCAGAGAGGTAGATTGCATTCTGGGGAAGAAGATAGTTTTTATCCCGATATTCACACGGGATAGACACTTATGCGGTTATAAGGTGCTACTATCTATATGCTCCTGCTTTAAGTACCTATATACATATACATGAAGGTAAGCTGATTGATATTTACCACTGTGTTATTTATACACGTAATGTTTTATAAGATTAGACAATTCCAATTATTTGATGTTTCATTTTCTTTTACTATTACTATTATTATTTAACTATTGCTGTACATAATATGAGTTATGGTTGCTCGAAATAAATGTATTTTATTTTATAAATTTTTTATTTTCTTAGATTTTTTTAATAAATATTATATATTTTTGGATAACATTTGTATTTCTTTTATATCTACTTTAGATCTTAGCAAAAGTCTCATACATGATCTTCTGTCCTAGAATAAAACTAATAAGTAAATATATAAAAATATAATAAAATAAATTTATTACAGGTAAAGACACATATTCAATACAAAAAAAGAACATAAATTATCAATTTGTCATCTTAATTATTAAATATGAAATTTATTGAAAATAATGAATATATAATTATCGAATACATGTTTCCTTTCTTCAAGACAAGTTGACCTGTTTCGGGATTCAGGGGGACACATCTAGCAGATGCATACATACATCTATGGGCCTTAGTTCACTCTTTGGGTAGATTTTATCAGTCGAGATTCACGGCAGACAAAATATGTTCAAAAGTATTCTCAAAAAACATGTTTATCTTAACATAACTACGTCAATGTCTGAATTATTTAAGCACTTAGTAAAGATATAAATAGCACAGAAACAGTGCAGACGCAGAGGTCATTCGCATTTGCAAAACATTATCATTCAAGGGCACATGACAACGCACTTGCAACTCTCAAATATTGTGTTCTGCATTGTGTGTGCTAGTTTAATCAGTAAAAACTCTTCCTTAAATGTGTTCTTGACCTATGTTAAGTACATGTGTGTGTGTGTGTGTTGACTGTAGTTTGAGTAAGATACAATTTATAATGTAAACGGTGCCTGAGGCATTTCTAAATGCAGTGATAAAATTCGGCAGTGTACCTATAAGTTTATCTTTGCGCGTGTGTTGAACTAACAAATCTAATCATTTAAAACATAATGCACTGCAAATTTGCTGTTATCAATGCCAAATTGCTGTAATGTAGATTGCAACTGACATGATAATCTGAAAATCTTTATCAAATAAATCGACATCCGTCAATCAACGAATTAATGCTAACTAGAAGCATTATATGGATATAAGGTGAATACAATGCTGATGAGGTCCGATATCGGCGACTCACGGTTCGCTACAATGTTTCCAGTTTCAGTTGCTTTCGAATAACTTGACGAATTAACGTATACCGCGCTGTGGTTTTAAATTAAGGAACAGTTCTGATGTTCTGAAAGATGAGTCAGATAGAAACAAGCATGGAGGTCAACCCAGATCTGGCGATGGAACGAAAGAAATGTAACTTTAATATATTAGAAGTAACGCATATCATTGATGGCGGGGAACAGAAGACTTTTCAGAGGAAGAAAATAGGTGAGTGATGACTATGTAAAAACTGCTTAATAAATAGATAGATAAAATTTTGTGATCCTAAGAAAGCAAGTTGTAACCAAATCAAGGAAACCCGTAATCAGAAACTCATTGTTAATACCGGGTTCCTGATGATAGACGAAAAGAGTAGAAGTAGGAATAAATACACGAATCGCAATGCTGTCTCATTACTTTACCCGATGTTCTATGTTATGGGTTTGGATTCCGCACTTAGTCCTTCAAATGGACCATTGTGCGTAGGTACTTTAACCCGATTGTAAACTTTTAATTTAAATTTTCCGGAAAGAAAAAACCGTATTATTTTTCACTTACCTCTGTTCGGAAATCTGTCAAAATTGGTTCTGTAGTTTAGCAGTCTAAGACACTGTAGATAAAAAGGAGATAGAGGCTCATATTTGAATGAATATATCTGGGTTGTTGAAAAACACTGGCTTTACTCTTGAGTGCAATTACTGCATAAATAATAAAAATCTGTTACTGAATGTTTAAGCGTACATTGGTACAAGTTGCATAGGGAGGTTAAATTACCATAATTTGAGTAATAATGAATATTAATTTAAGTAAATAGGCACAATTTAATATGGACAAAACATCGACCTCTACGCAAATGCAAATCACGAATTTGGACAAAGAAGTCGAAAAATATATTTAAATAAATCGTGAGGGACTTAAGGGGTGTCAAGTTTGACAAAAACCAGTCAAACTTTTCTAGATTATGAGATGTATCTTTGTGGATTTAGATTTTAAAATGAGCACCTAGATACAGTATGGCAGGGACATCGACGCACAACCTGATAACACGGATTCAGTACATCATTTTAAAACGCCTGCGTTGAAATGTTTCGACGGTTATTTAAAAAAAATCAGCCATTTCATAGAAAATTGCAATACTTACGCGAGTACGCGGGCAAAATGTATGGCACAGCAATTTTTTTTAAATAACCTATGATTTTGATGTCCCTGCTTCTGACAGTTTAAACGATTAGGATAATTTCGACTGTCGAACGAAGATGTTGGACGTCATTAGAAGCTGGAGTGTTACTTCAAACACGGCTTATAACATTATACCACAAATGTTGTATGGGTACACCTATGGGATATACATATAGGTATATTTAAGTTTCCTCTGTTTTATCGAAAAGAAGATTATGATTCTCTGCAATGATTTCGAATAGATCTATCAAGTCGACTTCATTGTTAAAACAATATCGTGTTTTTAACTCTTTCCGTAATTTCATTATACCTATTTGCTATGGGTAATCGCACTCGCTGCTTGCCATACTCTAAAATTACATCGCTAACATCGTTCTTCATTAAACCCTACTATGGCAAAGCAAGGCATATGTCCAACAGTAACTTTTAGATATGATGATGATAATGGCAAAGCTATAAGTTTTTAGCTCAAGTAGGTTATTGGTTGCTTTTACAGAAGACATAGCTTTAAACAATGGAGCATCAAAAGACAGTATTGGGGAGGAACACATGAGTCCCAAGGAGAAATACGAGAACGCTGTGAGGAAGTCTTGCATTTACGCTAGCATTATGAAGAAGGAAATGGCTGATCTCAGTGGGTTGGAGTCTTTTGGGTAAATATAACTGAAATTACATATACATAAGAGTGTGCAACTTTCATCATAGGCAACGGTTTGATGACGATCATCAAACTTATAATCATGTAGGCCGATAAATCCTTATAATATGTTTATCGAGTCTGGCCATTTTGTTTATTGAGAATCAGCATCAGGTAGAGTAGTTAGTCATAAAGACATCAAGCGAAACATACATTTCTTTAATTATGAGGGACACATAACATAACCCTTAAAAGAAAAGGTCAAACACGTAAATCTCTATCAGGTATTGTAAATTCTTGAAGTAAGTATGTAGGTACGCATTACGTGTTGATGTATTTAAATTGAATTCAAATGTATTCGGTGATATTGTGTTTGGTAATATTATGGGGCATTGTCGGTTGACACTGCCAATGTCAGTATTAATGGATCGAGTTAATGACGAGTATGAGGACGAAAAGCTTGAAGAATGGGAAGGAACTATGTTTAATTACAAAAGAAACGCAGTGATAAGTAACGATAGTTTCTTGGAATATTGTATTGTTTATTTACAGTTGTTTGATTTAAGATATTATGAAGTACCTATAGTTTGTTAACCTTTTGGTTTTTCAAGTTCACTGAAGCACTTCACAATTCGCTTTAGTTTTGCTTTCTGGATAATATTTCCACTTTATTAAAGAGAATGCCGATAGTCTGCATCATATTGCCATGCCGATAATTAAGAGCAATCTTCGATATATCTACTTAAATTTTTCTTCTCCCTTAATTTGTTTGCTAAAGTTTCATTCATATTTAGCATCAACTCACCCGTCATCCGTCGGACTGCCGATGCATTCTTCAAAGAAGTGTCTCCATTCCTCCTGCATATGGGAATGTTTGTGCCCACCATCATGGGCCAGTGTACGCCAGACCAGCAGTCTTACTGGCTACCCAGAGCACTGGACATGCAAATCCTCGGTACCTATGCCCAGGTGAGGTGTTGTACGGTCAGCAACAAAAGTCGATTGACACTTCAGTTTTTTTAATCTCAGTTATTGAACAAAATATTTGTTCAAAATTGCAGCAGAAGTACAATGCAATTTTGAACAAATATTTTGCTCAATAAATGAGATTAAACAAATTGAAGTGTTAATATTTTGCTCAATAACTGAGATTAAAAAAACTGAAGTGTTAATCGACTTTTCTTGCTGACTGTACCCATTCTATTACGTAAGTATTATATTATTCGGTCATTGTACTAATTCTGATTGTTCTTGAGTATCAATATAAAAGTATAAAATGCTTGTTAAAATGTAGGTTATGAAATTATGATGGGTTATAGTTGAAGTACTGGGTTATATGGAAATTGATATATTTTCCTACTGCATATCATTGACAGAGTGCATGAGAGCACAGTACCCGGCAATAAATATTGCACATCGACCTTTGGAAAGAAGACCCCTCCATGCCTGGAAAGAAGCTTTTCCTTTTATACCTAGTACTAGCAGAAGCTAGTATGACACGTAGATGAAGTTGCGTGCAGAAGCACGCAACTTCATCTACGTGAAATTTATGGTCCCCCGACCCACCCCATCGCATTGCCAGCCCACAAGCCGAAATTAGCCGATTGTCTCTTTCCAAAGGTCGATGTGCAATATTTATCGCCGGGTACTGTACAATTGATGCCAATTGACGATATATGCCAAGATGTAGTTGTAGAAATGAAAGGAATAAGTCAACAATGGTTTTATTACAGACGGAGCTCGGTCACGGGACCTTTATAAGAGGCTTGGAGACGACTGCTACGTATGATCCTGAGACGGAGGAGTTTATCCTGCACAGTCCCACGTTGTCCTCTTACAAGTGGTGGGCTGGTGGCCGTACGTATTACACAGATGATAAAAAGATTCCCTACCAGGATATGATCTGAATATTTACTAACGCTTCCTAGGGTCGCGTTATTTGCGACAGACGCGGTCGATACGACAGCGGATGCGACGATGTTGGAACACTTTTGTAAGTGTTGCCGCATCGACCGCGATGACATGACCTACGGTAGACTATCTACCACAATAAATTACCAAATCAACGAAAAAACTAAACGTTTGTCCTTTTAGTTGGCAAAACAGTCAACTACTGCATCGTAGTGGCTCAGCTGTACACCAAGGGTGAATGCCACGGCACCCATCCGTTCATCGTTCAGATCCGTGACGAGGACACTCACATGCCTCTCCCAGGCATCAAGGTTGGAGACATCGGCCCGAAGATGGGCTTCAACACAGCTGACAATGGGTTCCTAGGGTTTAATAATTATAGGATACCTAGAGAACACATGATGATGAAGAATGCTCAAGTTTTGAAGGTGAGAACGTTAAAAAGTTTACATCGCTGTGGTTGACATATAGATTTTTTTACCTTTGTTTTAGACGTATGGACCGTGAATCGTAACCGTTTTTTTTTTGTTAGCTTGAGGCGTGAACGTCCTTCTTACACTACAAGATAAGCCTCTAGCTTTTAAGAAAATTTTAAGTTCTATGTTTACGGTGTTTACGTAGGTTTTTAAAAACTTTTTAATTAATTTTAAAACATTTAAAAAAATCTTTAATTAATATTTTTTTTAAATAAATTACTGACCGTGGTATTTTCAAGTAGACGAAGAACTTTACAAAAAAAATTGATACGGATCGTATTCTATTTAAGTTTTCAGACTGGCAGAAACGACAACACCATTTTACATCGTGACATTATTGTAACATTCCAGGACGGCACTTACGTGAAATCGGCGCGTCACGGTAAGCTAACCTACGGCACGATGGTGTTCGTCCGCGTGATCCTGGTCAACGAGGCTGCCTTCAACCTGGCAAAAGCCTGCACCATCGCTGTACGGTACTCTGCCATACGCCGGCAGTCGCGACCGAAGCCCGAGTAAGTAGATATTTTTAACACGTAGACTCTGGTGCATAGGTCTTTATTTTGATCATGGAAATGACTACCTAGGGCTTTGTCAATTTCCATAATCGTAACATTGTTCATTGCAGGATGACGTTGTCAGTACTTCTTTCAGATGTAACTAAAAGCGTCCATGGTTTTTAAGGCCTCTCAATTCATTTGATAATGGCCTAGAGCTAATAAAGGAAAGAAAATACCTTTTTTCATTCATAATTTTGCATACGTTTTTACAAATTAGTCGTTTGACGACAAATGCTGTCAGTTTTCAAAGCGGTCTTCTTCATATTAATAATTTTTTTTTTTAATTTCTAGTGAAATGGAGCCCCAGATCCTAGACTACGTGACGCAGCAGCACAAGCTGTTCATCGCCATCGCGACTGCGCACGCGCTGCAACTGTCCAGCAACTGGCTGTGGAAGAGCTTCAGCGCTGTGCTCGCTGAAATGAAGGGTGGCAACACTGACACTTTACCTGAGGTAAGGATTTTCTTTGACATCTTGGTTCCTGTGTACTGCTTACGAAATCTAGGTGATGTTGATAAGGGCCGCTGGCCTATAGCCTGAAACCAAGGCTTTAACTAAACCTTGTTTAAAAAAAAAAAACTGGGTGGGTTTAAATCACTAAGTTTTTTTTTTAAAACACTAAACCTTGTTTTAAAAAAAAACTGGGTGGGTTTAATTCTATAACGACTCGATGCTAGGAGCCAGCCAGACTAATAGTAGATGACTCAGTTTTTATTAATTCTGCTCTATTCCTAAATCCAGACTCCATATTAATACTAATAATAGGTATAATAAATATAAAAGTAACTCTAGCCTATACCGATCGTTATAAGATAGCCCTGGGATCGGAGAAGAACATAGGGTACTTTTCATCTTGGATATTTATATATAAAATAATTATGAATTTATTTTTTACAGTTCCACGCCCTATCAAGCTGCCTGAAGGCCATCAGCACGTCAGACTCTGCGTACCTCATCGAGCAGTGCCGGCACGCGTGCGGCGGTCATGGCTACATGATGTCCTCCGGCATCCCGCACCTCTACAACTTTGTGTCGGCCACCAGGACCTATGAGGGAGATTATACCGTGTTGCTGCTGCAGACAGCCAGGTTAGCAAAATAGCGTTTCGTCGGCGGTCCCTAAAGGTTTCCACTTCACACGTATTTCGCCAGTTATGTAAGCGTGGTATGGGGGCAAACCCATTGCCATTATCTTGACTCCGGGCTGAGAAATTCGTACCTAATGGAAAAACTGAATCACACTTTCCACATTACAAGGATCAAACAAACAAACTAACTTACCCAACGGTCCACAGCCACGCTTCTGACCACAGGACTAACGAGGCAGCTTATACATACGTTTTAGTTAAGAAAGCTGATTTGTAGATATTTTTTCATGAATACCCTCCGTCTGGGAGAACGGAGGGTTATATCGGACTCCCGACGACTAAAACCCCACTGTTCCTCCTACTACCAAAAGTCGAGGGCCCGCTAGATAAAAGTTTTCTCAAGCACTTGATTTTATCAGATGTTACGTTGCTATACATTTCTTAGGAACGAAGTCGACAAAGTTATATCTAATCCAAGAAGTGTTAAATACTAATGCTTAAGTACATCGCTATTTCCAGATTCTTGGTGAAAGCTTACGAGCAAGCAGAAGCAAAGCAGCCCGTGACACCGACCGTGTCGTATTTGACGCGCGCCTTCTCTGAGGGTAAAGCGAAGTGGGACAACAGTCCTGATGGCCTCATCCGGGCGTTTCAAGCTCTTGCAGCAGGGTAAGATAATACTAATATATATTGATTGAGCAATGAAATTACCCGTACGACTGGTAAATATTATTGGTACTAAAAAGGACATCCGACGCACGCTAGGCGACGACCAAGCTAACGCCTTACTGACTGTCAAATATTTTTTACTCAGCATGAGGTTTTTTTATTTAAATATAATGAGAGAATAGAAGATCTTCGGTCCTTGTGCGTAGCGTAATAATCTGGCGCAATCCGATTGCCAAGAGTTATATTGGCAATCAGCTTGCGCCAGATTACTAGAGCTTAAGGATTTTCTGAAATCTCTAAAATTATTTTTTTTGATACTTAAGTACTTTTTTTATTTCAGAAAGTTATCTGCTTGTGTAAGAAATATGAGGAAGCGCATGCGAGCGGGTCTATCTCAAGTAGACGCCTGGGAAGTGTCCACTATCCAATTGGTTGCTGCAGCAGAGGTAAATTGTAATATACACTTAATTTTTAACAGGAGCTTCCAACAGGCCATCGACACTTGAGTGCAACTCTAAGTCTTTTTACGGTTCGATATCCCTTCGACAGAGTTTAACTTATTTGACCATTTTCTGTGTGACAAGTTGAAAGTTTGTGAAAATGGATGGATGGATGTGTGTTGTTGACTCTTTCACACATAGACTACTGAACGGATTTGGATGGGCACGCAGATAGTCAGGATTAACACATTGACCTACTTTTTATCCCGATATTCCTACGGGATCATCTCTTATCCGGGTGAAACCGCGGGTACTGCTAGTTCAAAATAATTTTACTCTTTTTTTTTAAATGCACCCTCTTTTCGACAGGCTCATTGCCGAGCTGTGATAGCAGATACATACAGACAAGAGATCGTGAGACTGACTGCCAATTCGAGTCCAAATGTCAAGTTAGTCATGGACCAGCTAACAACTCTTTACCTGTATTACTGGGCTCTGGAGAAGACTGGAGATCTTCTGATGGTAAGGAACAGCTACAATATAAATAATTATCATTCTCTCACTGTCTTATTCTTGAATGTTTAGAGGTATAAGGAACAGGGTGTAAAGTTAAAACATCCTCCATAGAAAAGGGAGAATCCTCCGAGCGTCTACGGGTGTTGCCTCTCGTGGGCAACTGCCTGGCAAATGATGCCGGGACGTTGTGTGAATGCTAGTCGCGCGGTAAACTCTGCTGCCGCGATGCAGGATTTTGCGTGACGTCAGTGTGATGCGTAGTTTCCATGTGGCAATGTAGATGTCGCGCTGCCACAAATGCTTGTCAAATATTTAATAATTTTCCGCACGATTATTAGCCAATGATCGTGCCTTCTCTGTGCCAAGAATACCAAGAATACTCATTACAGATTGAGTAAAATATAGCGAATTAGCAGTATGTTATGGTACTAAAATAATATTGATTTCCAGTACACGTCGATATCGGAGAAGGATCTGGTGGATCTGCAGCTGAATTACGAGGAGCAACTGTCGAAGATAAGACCAAATGCTGTCGGCCTTGTTGATGCCTTCGATCTAAGGGATGAAGTAAGTACCTAACTGACCGGATATGGCTTGTGCTAGATAGTCTCACTTGGTTAAAGTTCATCTAGACACACAATGTTGAGATTTGTAACGAATCTGCCAAACTTGGGCGAAAGAACTATTATTACTAAACGCGAACACAAAAAGACGGTGGCCCTTCTTTTCTGATGTGCTCGGGTAAAAATGAAAGTAGTAACACCATGACAGTACTGCTTTCCAATAAGAAATATTACACAAGGAGCTCTACGAGTAGTACAGCTAACTTTGACGAAAAAATGATCTTTTAGCAGTATAAGGCAGTGTTTGTAAAAGAAAAACTCTGTTTTCTTACCAATCCTACTAGGTAACGACCCTTATGCTTCACTTTTGTGTTCCAGCTTCTCCACTCAGCCTTGGGCTCATTCGACGGTCGCGTCTACGAGCGTCTGATGGAGGAAGCCCTGAACAGCCCGATGAACAAGGAGCCTGTCAACGAGACGTACCGAAAGTACTTGAGACCAATGATGAAGGCCAACCTGTGATGAACGTGCTGCTGATGTTATTAAGACGCCGCCGGGTCCTGGCATTTTATCGTTGTGGGATGTCAGATTACAGGAGTGAGGAATATGATAAAATTATATCTAAATGAGTAAATGCAAGTTAATATAAAAATATAATATAAATACATATATTATATTATATATTTAATTGTTAAATTTGTTTTATTTTATAAACGTGATCTTCAGCTCCTACTCCGTTGCATTAATATACTTTAAAAGTTTAAATATATTATTTAATATTATATTAATAACAAAAATAATTATGATGTTGTAAAAACTATGGATGAGAATTAGGTACAGACGCCATCCAGCGCATCAAGCTACCCGAAACTGTGAACCTTATGTTTTAGCGATAAAGTTGAAAATCTATTAAAGAAATTTGACAAATTGCAGTAGCTTGATGTGCTGGCGTCTGTACTATTAAATTATTTTATTATATTTTGGTTTTTACTTTATTTCTCTGTCTGTGTTGGGATTCCACATTTAACCCGTCTGCCTTCAAAGCAAGAATGAACTGGCATCCACCTGGCATCTTCTGAGCACGCTTATTCCTTCATTGACCTTGTCCATCGCTTTCCATCCGGCGTGATCGAGATCAAGTGCAGGCTCATTCTACAATAAAAAAAATAAAATAATAAGTAGCAATTTATTCGGGTTTTAGAAATACGATCCGATATAATCATAATACTAAAATGATTAAAAAGAGCTAGTACTAGTTATTATTATAATTTAATTTAACATAACACGTAAATTTTCCTTATACAAAGACAAACTTCTCTGCCGTGAGATGTACGATCTACGATCTTATGTAGTTAAATACCTAGTTCAAAGTGCAAAGACCGCTCCCAGTACTTAACTCAGAAAACAAGACAGAAGACGTGTAAAATACGTGTTTTACGAAGAAGCAAATACCCAATTTAAAGTACAGACGCCAGCCCATCAAGCTACCCGAAACTGTTAAATTTTCCCAATCAACTTTGAATCTTATGCTTTAGCGATAAAGTTGAAAATCTATTAAAGAAATTTGACAGATTGTAGTAGCTTGATGTGCTGGCTTGGTGTGGCTGTGTGTGGCTGTGTGGCTTGGTGTGTGTGTGTACAAGATACATTATCCAAAAAAATATTAAGTAGTACAATCTACGTAATACAGTTTATTAGCACTAATCTACGCAAAACAGTTTATTAGCACTAGATAAGAATAACAACAACAGTTATCATTATATTTGCTTCTTGATAACGCGCCACTCCGTTGAACTAAGTACACAACACAGAATTACACAATCGTTTCCCCACTACAGACAAACGTAAATTTTGTAATTAACTCGTTACAAACATGAGCGCGAATGTGAACCAGGATTTGGTCGAAGAGAGAAAAAAATGTGAATTTAATGTGGAAGAGTTGACCAATTACCTAGATGGAAGCGTTCAGGCGACTGAGGACAGAAGAAAGTTGGGTAAGTCGACGTTCATTTCTTTATTTACTTATCGTTATGGTATGTAACACCAGTTACATACCATAACGATAACGATATATATGTTCTGTGTACCAACACAGAACATATATACCATAGTGTACTCTGTGATATATACCCTGACGGGAACTGGTACGTACGTATGTATCATGAAATGAGTAGGTAATCTATATGTGCCACAGATGTGCTAATAACGTCACGTCAGAATTGTTTTCCTTTGAGGATACAGAGTGTTAACAACTTCAGAGTGTGCACACATTTCCTGTTGCTGACCTCCTATTGTTATGAAAGTCTATGCAATGCGAGGTCAGCTTATACTAGAAATCAGTAGCTTGATTTATGTCGTAGTGACGACTAAGTAGGTAAAGTCCGTTCACAGTAATTTTTTTTTCTGACAGTGTTTACCCAACAACAACCATAATGTAACGACAATAAAGATCACTGTGATTTTGACAGACTTGTCAGTGGCAGCAACCCAAAAACAACCCTATTGTAACAACAATAAAGGTTTTTTTTGTAACTGTGATTTAGACAGTTATGCAAAATCAGAGGTAAATCCAATATGTATGGCATGGACTGCATATGTTTTTACTTCGTTAGGGTGTAGATAAAGGTTTGAAGATAAGACGAGCATTAACTTACCTGCGTATGTGCCCTGATAACATTATCTTTATTATGACCAACAATCAGACTATCAACTGTACCTAGAGTGTAGTTGATAATATGAATGACATTATGTTCAAAGTACGAAATTATGAAATCAACCTTGATCTATCCGTTTATATGTACCTGATGGTAATCGCAAATAATATCCAGTTCATAGTTCTGAGATTGACCGTCATCTACCGGTCTGAGATGATGATCAAAAATAATACTGAAGATGTTGATTTTTAATAATTTTGGGTCTGAGTTAATTCTATAGGGGAAGGTGAGGTATAATGATCCCCTTAAGGGAAAAACTTAACTGTGGCTAAAGTTAAAGGCAAAATCGCAAGGTTTCTATTGTTGGAGGTAATGAATTTACTTAACTGTGTAACTTCATACTTATTTTTTATTATATGTATGTAGTTTTTTTGTATTAGAGGTTTTTGTTAAAGTTTAGTAAAGGATCATTTTATACACACCTATGTACAAAATGATCTCTGGGGTAGGGGTAAAAAATTCCCTTCATTTTATACCATAAGTTAATAAATATCAGTGAAATAAAACACTCAGCTGTTTATTTTAATCATATGTATTGTTCATAACAATTTAAGTATGTAAGCAAGTTACACAAAACTTTTGCAGACCTCTAGTTTCATTAGATATCTTTTTTTATAATTATCTACTACTTAATCAACAAAACGAAACATTAAACATTGCAACAAACTTTTAAAAGGTTTGCAAATTTAACAATATACCTAGTCAAGCAATAGGTAAACAAATAAACTCTTCTTCTAAATAAAAAAAAACAATAATACTCATCCCTATCACAGGTTTTTTATCAATGTCAAAATGCAATAGAAAAATCAACTCTTCATTTAAAAAAAAAAAATTTTTCTTATCAGGAACCAACCAACCACATACCATCTTTGACGGCATCTAATGCCTTTTGCATTTGTTCTTCAGGCCAATTTTGACGATTAGTTTTGCGTATATAAATTCTCGGCATGATCTGTAAAAACAACAAATACTAATGGGGTAAAATGATTCCAGGGATCATTTTAAACACACAGAAAGGGATCATTTCGCCCCAAAAACTAAATTCCAAGATATCGATCAAAACATAACCTTCAATTACCGCGTGCGGTGATCGAACATTGCTTAAATATTAGCTAACTGCTATTAATACCCGCAAATAAAACAACATTTTAATAAACACGAACATGTAAAAAGCAATGAAAGTCCAAAAACAGGCTTACCTTAGATTAGAGCCACACTTTTTGATTATTTTTTAATAAAATCACGCCAAGCGCTCGCAACGCCATGACACTTGGAGAGGCAACTGGCAGGGGTGTGGGGAACATGTTTCATGTGCATTTGGATAGTGTGCACTAGTTGTCTCTCATTTACGGCGGGGGATCATTTGACCTACAGGGATCGTATTACCTCACCTTCCTACAGATAGCAAAGTTTTGCTTGTAACTATAAGAATTGCTCATTACGAGTACTTTACCAGGCGTTCGTATAAGCTTTTAAAACAGCATCATTCACAAATCAAAGACAAGTGATGGATGATTAGATATAAGCTGTATCTATTCATACACGAAATATTTTAAGGTTAAATAATCATAAAAACGAAAAAAAATTAACTATATTTTTTAAAACATTATGGGCTGATTTCTCAATAGTCAGATAACTTTTATCCGAGGAATAAATATTGCGGTTCGACAGATTTTGTATAGAGAATATGTCAAATTGTCAGATTTATTCTTTAGATAAAAGTTATCCAACTATTGAAAAATCAGCCCTTAATAATTTAAAATTACTTGAAACACATAATAAATGCTGGCTCCTTGTTTTTTCATATCTCTTAGATACTGTCATGGAAGTGGAGTAAAGATTGTATGGAAAATGCCTCAAGTAATTTTGAAATTATATCTAATAATTACGTAAAAAAACATTTAGATTATAAAAAAGTTCGTTTGTATGGCTTCTTTACTACAAATGTTTCTCTTAAAATATTTCGTGTATGACCAGAACAATAAGAGTGGTTCCTTTCATAAATCTTAATACCTACTTAAGATAAGACTATCAAAGCAAGCAAGAGAAGAGATTGTAGATTAAAGCATTATTCAAATTGGTTGGATTATTACAGAGACTAAAGTGCTCAGCACTAAAGGCCTCATAGACGAGGTGCCAGAAGAGTATCTCAGTCATAAAGAGAAGTATGAGAATGCAGTTCGCAAAGCAGTTTTATTATACAGAGCGTTGAAAGATGCTGAAGATCCTAACCAGACAGAACAGGAGAAGGCTAAGTGTGTTTAATTTCTCTAATTTTATGTACTTTTTCATCTCCTTTATTTCAATAAATACATACTTATAAATTATATTTTTAAATATTAGAATATAAAATATATTAAAAAATTTAAAATATAAAAAAGTAGCCCACCGGTATCGGGAACAGGATCCAAGTTACCGGCGGTCAGGGTTCCAGAGAGAGGAACCTCATCATCTGCCTAGCCTTTTCCCTATGTTGGAAAAGGGAGGGGGAAACCTAGGGAGACCTACCTCCCTAGGGAAACCTAGGGAGAAACCTTTAGAGAGGAACCTCTATGTTATTATTATACTTTTTTTTTACGATCATTTTGTTAAGGGAAACAAAGGTTGTTACTTAGTTGAATCTAATTAGGCTCAAAGCCAGCCTCAACCCCAAACTGAGAAATCGAAGTAAAGCTAGACAGATGGGATTTTAATAAACCTTCATGGCAAAAATGACCCGGCGGTGTAGACAAGCCTAATTCCAGGTTCATAGTTTAGAAAGAAAGAAAGAAAAAGTATTTATTGAGACTCGACGATTTGTTTCGTACATCTTTTCATAATTAGTCTACAAGTTTCCCACTGCTGGGACATGGGCCTCCTCTCGTTGACAGGGAGTGGGCTGTAATCCACTACGTCTAGTGCGAGTTGGTAGATGTCACATGTCCTCGAATTTTTGGTTCTAGGACATGCCTGGTTTCCTCACGATGTTTTCCTTCACCGTTATGAGAGCAGTGGTGATGAAATAATTTACACAAAGTAAAGCGCACGTCTAGGTTCGAACCTACGACTTACAACTTGTAAGTCGCGGCCGTTACCACTGGGCCACCACTGCTCTATGTACATCTCTGTGGGTGAATTTCAACAAATGCCATTTTTTTTATCATATCGCTGAACTTTTTTATTTATATTTTTTTTGTATATTATTCAGGTTTTTTGTAATCTTTAGGATATTAAATATCCCCAAATTTAATATCATCAACGTATCATTTAAGACTAAGGAGAAAATTCAATTTGAATTCTGGTTTCCACCGATATGACAAACCGGCACCGATAATTTTTACTGTACACCGATATGATAAGTTTATCCACCGAAATTATGTACATATCCAGCGATATGATAAACTATCCACCTTTGAACATCAAAAAGGAAATAGTTAGTAGGTATCTATATCTATATCTATCTCTATCTTTTCTTAAATGCTCCTCTCTTAACACAGGATCGCTTTTGATTTTAGCTTTTCTTATACTTTTCCAGCAACTTTTTTCTCTCTTTTTTCTTCTCCTCATTTAGTTTTGGCCTCGACATTCTTAAACAAAATTAGGCTATTATGATGTTTTCTTTTTATCTATTTATTATTATGTACTTACTATTTTTTTAACTAAAAAATCTTTTCTAGAGAAACCTTTAATGCGTTCAATTGCTCCACCTCACCATCATCATCTCAGCCTATAGACGTACATTACCGAATACAGACTTCTCCTAATGATACATTTATACATCTACTACTCAGTGGTATCGTGGTAATGATTTTGGCAGTCTATGTAGGTAAGTATGTATGTATGTATGTATGAATGTTTGTATATAGGTATATATGTATGTATATAATGTGTGTTTGTATATATGTTTGTATGTTCCATTGTTTCTTTGTATAATTAACGAAATGACACGGGATCTACCGATATGATAAAACGACTCACCGAGATGATAAAATGATCTACCGATATGATAAAGCAATCCACCGATGTGACAAAACTGTGCGTTGATCATGAATCAAAACACCGATGTTAGATATAAGACACCGATTGATTTTTTCTTATCATTTCGGTGTAAATTATCACATCGTTGGCAATAAAGACCACCGATTACAGCGATATGAGAACAGCGACGTGAGAAATAACACACTTTTTAGAAAATTACAAAAAATGCATAATATCTAGGATAAATTCAATAACAATCAATGAAGCTAATTCACTTACTACCTCTGTTAGAACCAAACAACGATAATAAAACTACTCATTACACTAGAAAAATGCAACCACCGATAATATAAAATAATTGTCCAGGAGCTACTGAAATGGCGTACTTACGTTATTGGCGGGAATATGCAGCGATTTGACACACGTCTATCCTGACTGCGTACTAGTACACACTAACGAGGAAAATAAAATAGGGGTGGAGACGCTGTCAGACTCGTCGATGTAAAGTTACTTTTATCCAGCGATGTGAGAACATTTTGCAGGACAAGTACGTTTGTGCCTCTCAGTAATAATAATCGTTAATTATGTAATAAAATATGCTGTATATTAATAACAAAACTAATATTCTATGAAATAGAATAAGTTATATACTTAAGTTACTTATTTTTATTAGTGTATAAGCTTTTTTGTTTGTAAAAAAAGTAGAGGGACAGCACCGATTTGAAAAAAATAGAGGTTTATGTATTTATTTCTACCTTTGTAAATAGTCCTAGGCAAATTATATTTTTGCCACAACCCAATAACTAACTATTGAATATTATAAAAAATAATTCAGAACAATATTCCTTTTTTCAAATACTAATTTCACCGAAGACAAAAAAATAAGTCATTTGGGAAATTCACCCCTGTACATCTTCAAATGGATGCAATTATTAGTACTGACGTTGAGGCACTATTGTTCTTTACACTTTTTGTTTGATCTTTATTTTTTTATCCGATCTATGTATTGTGTGTGTTTTAGTCTGTGCTAAATAAATGTATTTACTTTCTTTCTTTCTTTGTTTTGGCGATCTTCACTGCTCCAGTGCCTAGTTGTTAAATTGTTTGTGATAAAATTCTGAATGAGTTATGAATGATTTAATGATCACCGATGATCTAAACAGTAGACTTATTTTTCATGAAGTCTCATTTAAAATTATGTTCAAGTTCATCCTATGATTTCATGTGTTTCAGCGCTATTTACCGCAGCCTCTTAAGTTCAGCGGTGTTCAAAGACAACTCTCCATTCACGCTACACGTTGCTATGTTTATACCAGCCATATTGGGCCACGCTGACGAAGAGCAGAAGAAGTACTGGATGAAAAGGGCTACCAAGATGGAGATTATTGGCACTTATGCGCAGGTAGGTTGTTTGCTATTAGGTATGAGTACGAGCCACTCATGGCTTATGATAGCATCATTCATAAAGCCGAAAGACTTGACTTTGACTCTGAAAATCAATTTTGGATAAATAATGTAGGTGTCGCAGATGGATGGACAGAGCTTAGCGATGGAAAGTTCAAAACCCTCATCAAACGTGTCCATATCAAAAAAGCATATTATAAGATTAAAGACTACGTTAAAGACAAGTTAGTTTGGCAATAATTCCTTCTGCGTGCAATCCATCTGCGACATAGTTAGGTTTACAGTTAAAATTAAATCATTTACAGTTATTTTTGGAAGTCAATTTATCATTGGAAAATATTACACTCCTTCGTATAATATATGCTCGTAAGTGTAATATTTAATTTTCAACGACTTGCATTTTATCTTTTTATCTCTAAATTCATTGTGAGTAATCAAAAAATAAATATTTTACATTTTTCAGACGGAGCTCGGCCACGGGACATTTATTCGTGGCTTAGAAACGACAGCAACATACGATCCAAAAACTGAAGAGTTTGTGCTGCACAGTCCTACATTAACCGCATACAAATGGTGGCCTGGAAGTTGTAAGTTACCTATGGTTATTTAAAAAGCTATAAGTTTCTATCGCCGCTTTATCATCTAACATAGTAATTTCATAAAATCCCATGGGTCATTAAAGAAAAAGAAAAACATTACTTGGAATGTCTTCTTTTTACGGCTACATTATGATTATATCCTGAAAATACTTTACTGAATTCTTCTCATTCTTATCTTTTTTTTTGTTTTCAGTGGCACACACCGCTAACTACTGTGTGGTGATGGCACATCTTTACTCCCAGGGCAAGAGCTGCGGCATCCAGCCCTTCCTTATCCAGCTGCGAGACGAAGATACTCACATGCCTCTCCCAGGGATTAAGCTTGGCGAGATCGGAGCCAAGCTTGGCTTCAACACCGTTAATAATGGGTTCCTTGGTTTCGAACACCATAGGATAAAGAGGGATAGAATGCTGATGAAGAATGCACAAGTTTTGAAGGTTCGAAATATTTTATAAGCTGTAGTGGTATTCTTTAAAGTTTTCACCATGATAACTTGGGTGAAGTGAGCTTAAAGTGAGCTTAAAGTGAGCTGTCATTAGTGTCAATCCCTAGCATCAGATGGAATGATTTCTCACGGAATGAGCTCACTTCTTCAAACAAATCTTACCGTGAGAACTTAGGGGTCTCACGGTGAGATTTTAACAGAATAGACAGGCTGATGATAAAATTACCATTGTTTAAATTTTGTTGTAAGAAATCAACAAGTAGTGTTCCATTGCAAGATCTTGATTTTTTTAAATGGTACTGATTCATTTCACGAGCTAAACATTAGGAGGCAGTTAAGAGCATTTACGACGTACGGCATTTCATATAAATTTTCAAGCCCTTGTTTTTCGAAATTAATGAACCGATTTTAATGAAACTTCATACGCATAAGCAGGATACAAAGGTCTAAATCAACATTTTCGAATAGTGTTACAGCCAAATTAGACCGATTTTAAATTTTCCATAGAAACAGAGATTTCCAGTACTCTTTTTTAAATAAAACTTTCGAAAAAAAATTAAGTAACTTTTTAGAACTTTGTATCCTGCATATGTGTCTAAAGTTTTATTAAAATCGGTTCATTTATTTCGAAAAACAAAGGCTTGAAAGTTTGCATGAAATGCCGTACGTCGTAAACGCTCTTAAGGATGCTTTCTCCTTATATGTCAAAGACTTAGGTTTAAATAAAATAGTTACGGTATTTTTATATTTTTAGGACGGTACCTTCAGAAGTTCACCGAACAGCAAGCTGACATACGGCACTATGGTGTACGTTAGGGTGGTCATCGTCAACGGTATGGCCAACCAGCTTGCCCGGGCGGTCACCATCGCTGTAAGATACTCCGCGGTTAGGCGGCAGTCGGAGCTGAAACCTGCGTAAGTGATCGCTGGAAAAAACAAAAAAAAAAACACTATAAATGTGCAAGAAGGTTTTATGAGAAGAAAATAATAAGCGATTTTATTCCAAATTCAAAATCATTTATTTGCTTGATTATGAGTGAGCGGCTCGTGGTTAAACAATAACAGCCGTACTTGTCCATCGAAGGTTAAGCTACGTTTGCCCAGGTCGGTCCGTGGATGGGTGGATGGGATCCATTACGTATCGAGACCCCTCCGTGCCTCGCCGTTGTCATTGGTAGATCTTTGACAGTTGTTACATGTAGTTACACAGTAACTGGGTTGTGGAGGTCAGATAAGCAGTTGCTCCATGTAAAATACTGATATTCAGCTGCAACTGGTTAGACTGGAAACCAACCCCAACATAGTTGGGAAAATGCTAGGTTGATTGATTTGCTTAAATATGGCTACGGTTGCTTACTGGTACTTGTGGGTATGGTTACCTTGTACAGTAATTCAGTCCAAATTCCAAGATACAAGGTTGAACTTTGAACTTATTTATTCTCTTTCTAGTGCTGGCGAGCCTCAGATCCTGGACTACGTGACGCAGCAGCACAAACTGTTCAGCGCTATAGCTTCGAGCCACGCCTTCAGTCTGACTGCCAAGTGGCTCACCAGGATGTACCAGAAAGTTACCGCTGATCTGGAGAAGGGAAACATGGATGAATTGCCCGAGGTACCAAGTTTATATATATGTCGCAGGTGGATCGTAGAATCCGCTGTTTAACAATACCGTTAGTGGTTTTACAAAACAGCTCCGTTAAGTAACTGAACAACGTTAGACTAATACGCGATTCCTACCTAGTCTTGGCTAGAAAACAGGATTGCCATAACAATGACTACTTTTTATGGTTTCTTAAACCAGTCTCTGTAACGATACATACATATTGTTTTCTTTCTAGCTGCACGCCATAGCCTGCTGCTTGAAGGCAGTGACTTCATGGGACACGTCGGCCTTGACAGAACGCTGTCGCACATCCTGCGGCGGTCACGGCTACATGCTGTCCTCCAATTTTCCTCAGATATACGGTCTGGTGACCGCTGCGGTCACTTATGAGGGAGAGAACACTGTGCTCATGTTGCAGACTGCTAGGTAACATACTTTGTATAATTGGAGCTCATTTATTTATGTTTATTAAAACTAACTAACGGACATAATGCCTGACACATTTTCTACCAGTCAACCGCAGTGTGATTCTATAAGAATTGTAAGAATTAAGGCGACGCAGACACATAGCGTGGCATGTGCAACATACGGAATATATAGCTCACAAATTACTGCAAAATACAACAATAAATACTAATATATACATATAAACAAAATAAACTTTGTCAGGAGAAATAATGATCGATAGAGGAGAAAACCAATCCAGCAAATCAGCGCTGAAATATTTCGATCAACTTCTGACGGATATGTTTACGTGCACTTTAAAAGATATCTTTTAAAGATAGCTTATCTTGTTCTCATTCGTCGTTCCTCGTCGTTTCTCGTCGTACATCCTTCTTCATGCTATGTGGTCTTCCGAGGTGTAAACCTTTCGCACATGCTGCTGCGGAGATCTTAATTTTTTTTTATGATCTGGTTAGCAATCCACCTTGAATATGTAATTCGAGGTAGATTGCTAGTAACATGGTAACATTTCATCAATCAAAATTAGATATAGGAATTTATAGGTGAACGGTAAAGACATAGTAAACTTGATAGAATGAAAAAGAAAAAATGGCACGAAAAGGCTGATATAGCTCAATGATTCTTACAATTACTTTACATCAACCATTGTTTCTCCCAAAGGTTGTGCAAAGGTATTAGTACCTACGTTTCTAGATGATCCATTTGAAACTAATGACACGTGTGAGTTGTCAAATACTAAAATACTGCAGTTTATTTATTTAAACTTTATGCACAAAAAGGTACAAAGGCGGACTTAATGCCTTAGGCATTCTCTACCAGTCAACCAAGGGTGGTGAAGAGATTAGATGGTAGGTGCTTTGGTTGAAAGGAACAATGATAAAAAATTTAAGTTTAATAAACTCATAAAAGCGCCTGATCCAATGACATCATAATATTTTGACAAAAACTTATGCAAACAAAATATAGATAAGCTACAAAACTACTTAAATGATATAATAAATTGCTTTAGGAAGATGATTCACCTGAAGCTCTTGAGGTTTTTGTGTAGCAGATGCTCTCGAATAAATTGCTGTCATTTCAAATTATGGTTTTTTAAAGTAACTTATCTTATCTAAGCTGAATCTAACGGGATCATAACATTTTAAATGATGACTTTGATTAAGTGTTGTACCATTAAAATATTATGTAGAATTGATTGTATATTTTTTATTTATTGACAAATTGAAATAAGCAATAAATATTTTTTTATATAGTTTTCTTATTAAATCATACGGCTTGAATATGATTGGTTCCATTTCGTGGGAACTTTGTATTTCCGCATGATTATCATAACAAATCATAGATTTGTTTGTCATTAAATTAGGCTTAAATTAAGGTATAGAATTAGGCTGGAATGAAAAAACGATGTAGTAATACAAAAAGAGGGGTAGCAAGTCTTGGGTTATTCCACTTAACCCCATTGACAATCTCCATCAATTCTTCTTATGTGTCGGCACTCGGCAAGAGCTACTACAACAAAATAAACACTACAATCTCCTCTATACCTCTGCTCAACCCTTTTGGGAAATAAGGCGTTATGTTATGTTATTATACTGTGGTATAAAGATCAGCCACTCAGGCTTGGTAGTATGTCTTCATTCTTGTTTCAGGTCTCTAGTAAAGGCATGGGAGCAGGCATTGGCAGGTAGACCACTGAGTCCAATAATGTCTTATCTGTCTGAGAAGACTAGCAGCAAACAGAAATGGGACAACTCCGTCGATGGAATTATCAAAGGCTTTCAACGAGTCGCCACTGGGTATGCAGGCTTTTATAACAACTTGAGCGAACGTGATATCGTTAAATACGGATTTATAAGGAGCTTCTGATTTCCAAAAGCTAAAATAGTCTAGTTTTTAGTAATAGTATAATTTTAATTAAATGTTTCCTTCGTTATCTCTTGCGAGAAGAAAGGAATCAGATAGCCTAACTTCTGTACGATAACACTTCAACCATAGCTGTACAAGGATTTTTTGTCGCGTGGCCAAAATTGGAACTAACGTCGCCATTTTGTTTTTTCAATACATTTCACAAAACAATCGTATAAATGTTTACCAACAACGCTACTGTCAACGTCATTAGAGCGCCTAAAGGTTCTTGTAGCAGTATAAATTATAATATACAATTTTTAAATAATAATTCAACAGAAAAGTGGCATCAGCAGTAGCCAGTATTAAAAAGTATACCAAACGAGGACTCGCTCCCGAAGACGCGTGGAACATGACGTCAGTTCAACTGGTTGCTGCCTCTGAGGTACATATACTTTTTTTAAATAGGTGGACCTTGATATGTAAGTGAAAACTTTTTAAGGCGCGTTGGACATTTTTTGAGAAGGGAAAAACCATTGAACTGAACTCGCTACAGTGTTACCGTAACCGACACCGCGCTACATTCGGATATGTTCGGCTGTCCTCGGGATGTACTCGGTTTTAACGTATATCCGATATGTCAGTGAGTGATGGCAAAGTATTCTGTTTGTGTTTTGTTTATAGGACGATTCAAAACATACACACGTAATTGTTCAAATTTTCACTTCAGTCGGCACTCCCGGAGTGCCACTGTTTTTTTTTTGTTTACAATAGTCGTCATCATCATCATTGTCTACAGCCCGACTTCACCCACAGCTCATTGGACATTAGCCTCTCATTTCTTGTGCCAATCCCCTCGGTCCTGTGCTAGTCTCATCCTGGTTCCACCCGCGATGATAACGATGTCGTCTGCCCATCTCGCCGTCGGACGACCAATACTTCGTCTTTCAGTCCTTGGACGCCAAACCATCACAGCCTTAGGTACTCCATGCGCCTTTCCAGATGTCCTGCCCAAATCTGTTTGAATTCCAAAATTTGTTTTTGTCAATAGTTGTTAACTATACTTACTTTTTTATGCTTTGGCAGTTTTTTACAGGGTGATATCAAATTTGTTACTTGTCTTAGAAATTAATTGCCATCGACTTCAAAACTTTATTTTATGATGCACAATTCTCAATTTATTCTTAGTAAAGGAGAACTTCGATACTGCGTTTTTTCCTTAAATTTTGAAAAATAGCAGTTGTTTGAAGATTTATCATATTGTCGCTTTTGCGTTAATTTCTACTGTCAACATATTCTCGCTACCATATTCCAACTAATATTAATTAATTACTTAGCATATCAAATTTTTTGGCGGCTGCCTATATTTCCGAATAGTGAACAAATAATAAAATGAGTCAGATCATAAAATCACGGTAGTAAAATCCGTAAATCCCATTAATGGACTTAGAGTCACTTAAAAATCAAGCAGCAAAAATATATTTTGAGGCTATTAGGTATATAAATAACTCTTTATTGATAAATAATTCAAATATAATAAACTGCTTCCTTGGTATGATTAATAATGCTCATTATAAAATCACACGAAGTCCAAAGAAAGGCACAATTCAATTTATCTTCTAACTTGAGCGATGGAAATTATAATAATATTTTATCCATTAGTAAAATTTCTAATAATATTAGGTTATTGAATGACATCAGATTAATTTTAAACGATGGTTTCGAGAAAACCATGTCAACAATATGGATTTTTGTCGTTGCCATTGTGCCCGAAATGGTGTTGTAAGGTTTTTCTACATACTTACTACTTTTGGCATACCTACTTTTGTATGCCGAGGAGCCAAGGTTCGAGTGGTGTGCTTTTGGCGAATGTGCCGCAGTCGATTTTTATAGGCTGATGATGATGACAGTATAAATAAACACACAATTTAAAGAGTACCGAGTCTGATGACCCAAAAATGAAAAGAACATACCTTTACGTTCTGTTAATTTTTGGGTTTTTGGTTTTAAAAATTGCCCTCTTGAGGATAGCATTAGAAGATTTTGAAGAAGGTTTTTGTCCAGCTGTGGGACGGTACCTATAGACTAACGGAAAATAATCTCCCTTAGAATATATACCTGCCGTGCGATTATGTAACCATCTCACCGTGAACACTTAGGTGAAGTGAGCGTGGAGTGAGCTGTCAACAGTGTCAATTCCTAGCAAAAACAAACTCACTCCACCTAAGTTTTCACGGTGAGATTTTTACAGAATCGACCGGCTGGTCTGTTAAGCTAAATTAATTCTCCAAAACAAGTTTCAAGTTCGAGTTCAAGTTTTATCGAGTCACTTTTTAGTTTATGGGTGCGGCTAAAATGATACGGCTACCAATTCGAGTTTTGCTGATTCTGAACTCCAAAATACAATATTTACGATCTGTGTACAATACCATGTCAACAACCTAAAGCACGAAGCTAAGGAAATCAATTCAACTAATTAACACTAATAATGTTTGCCAAAAAAGATGGTTTAGAGAAAGGTTCAGAATCTTAGAAATAATTAAAAAGTAAAAAAATGGTTTCGTCCAAATTAATGCATTACAACATCATGTCATGCTCATATGCGTAATGTTTGACCATTCGGACCTCGATATGTATCAAATATGCCAAGGCCCTTGCTAACACTTAGATGTTTGTCCCTAGGCCCACTGCCGAGCATTCCTCTTATCAACATACAAGTCGGAGGTGGAGAGAACGACCTCATCCCTGTCAGAGCCTTTGAGGAAAGTGCTGAACCAGCTGGTGGAGCTGTATGTGGTCTACTGGGCTCTGGAGAAACATGGAGATCTGCTGCTGGTAAGTTAAAACAAAAGACAAGGAGAATAATGTGTCAACGGGATTTTGTGTTTGATGTGAGATACAAAATAGTATATATGTGCCGGACGGGCGTGATCGCTGGACGCTATGGTGTGTAGGGAGGTCGTAAACCCATCCAGGTTTATCCCGGTGTGAGGATAGGTCTCTCCCTGTCCAAGCGGCGCTGACGTCCTACACCGACGGTTCAGGATAGCTTCAAGGCTTGATTTAGAGATACCAGTTTTTGACAATGTTCTGAATACGTTTTTGACGATTTCTGTATACGTCTTTGACAATGTCTGCTGAAGAACTCGATGATCAGATGACCATGGTGATGAGGAACCTTACCTTCGAAATGATACACAAGTCTTCATGACTGTTCAGGAAGTAATTGACGGGACTCTAAGTATATAAAAAATAAAAATATTCCTTGCCGATGACTACAAATTTGTTCTATTTACTGGTTTGCTTACATTACTCGAAACTTTACCGTAACGAGAGCCGTCAATTACTTCCATTTTAAACCATTTTATTGATCTATTTTTTACTATGTTTACATGTTGTTTTACACTATATACCACTTATATACGAACATACTCGTATATTGTGATATGTCGTTGGATTCCTTATTAAATTTCCTATCTCCTGAAGTACCGTTTTTATCTATATCTGTTTCCGCTGAAAAGTTATTTCAGCGGAAACAGAAAAAATATTAAATTTTCAATAAAAATATTTTTTCTTGTAAGTTTTCTCAAAAACTACTGAACCGATTTCAAAACTGTTTTCAGGTACTTCAGGCTGGTCCAATGACCTAAAACAATGTAATATTTTAAACTGTAAAACTATATTTTTCAGGGCGTGACGCGCCCTGAAACGATGAATAATAAAAACAAATATTAAAAAACATTAGCCTATCGCAGTACGACACTTAAATCTCAATCAAGTAGGTTTATCGAACGACTAGATACACAAAAGTTATGTCCAGGGCTAGGTCTTGACCTAGGCTACCTGGATGTACTAAAATTTCAAACATTGAAGCTATATAGCCCACTTGAGGTAAATAGGTGTCGTACTTACGGTTTTATTCTATCACTATTTACTAGCACTATTTACCCGTTTCACTTTCACTTGTTATCACTTATGTACTTGTGTTTATGTAAAACGCACTATATATTATGTGGTGACGCATTGTCGCGAACATCTCTCCCGCCGTGCAGTGCAGTGACGACTCGTAGCGCAGTCGGCGCGGCGCTGCATCGCACCGGTGAGCGACGGCTGTTGTCGCGGCGCCCAGCGCCTCGACGCCCGCCGCTGCGACGCTCGCCGTCTCGACGCCAGCCGCCGCGACGCCTGCCGCCGCGACGCTCAGCGTCCCGACGCCTGCCGCCGCGACGCTCAGCGTCCCGACGCCTGCCGCCGCGACGCTCAGCGTCCCGACGCCTGCCGCCGCGACGCTCAGCGTCCCGACGCCTGCCGCCGCGACGCCTGCCGCCGCGACGCTCGCCGCCCCGACGCTCGCCGTCTCGACGCCTGCCGCCGCGACGCCTGCCGCCGCGACGCTCAGCGTCCCGACGCCTGCCGCCGCGACGCCTGCCGCCGCGACGCCTGGGCGCCCATCGCCTCGGCGCTCGCCGCCGCGGCGCTCGCCACGACGACGCTCAGCGCCTGGGCGCCTGCTGCTTCGGTGTTCGCCGCCGTGACGCTCGCCACGACGACGCTCAGCGCCTGGGCGCCCGCCGCCCCGGCGCGCTCGCTGCCTGGACGCTCGCTGTTCGGCGCTCGCCGCCGCGGCGCTTGCCGCGGCGACGTACGCCGCCTGTTACTTTGGTAGTGGGACGAGTTTCTTCACCGGACGCTTCAAGGTGCCGCCGGCAGTGCGCACCTCAGCGGTCCGGACTTCTCCGTCGGCCCCGGGGAACACGGCGACTATGCGGCCTCGCGGCCACGTGTTGCGAGGCAGCTGACCGTCGGCGACAAGGATGGGGTCGCCGACCTGTAGGCCGGGCCCGCTGCTGTGCGGCTCCCGCCGGTTTTGCAGTTCCGGCAGGTACTCGCGGACCCAGCGACGCCAGAACATGTCGGCGAGTATCTGTGACCGTCGCCACAGTCGCTTGCTGTCGATGTCTCGCTCGGTGAACACGCCGGGTGATGGTAGTCTCGCCGACCCACCGAGTAGGAAATGATTCGGTGTGATCGACTCGTCGTCGTCGCTGTCTACGGAAACATGTGTCAATGGCCGGCTGTTTACAGTGTACTCCGCCTCACACAGCAGTGTGGACAGCACTTCTTCGTGCGGGTGCTTTTCGGTGAGTACAGTGTACAGCGCGGACTTCACGCAGCGAACGAGACGCTCCCAGGCGCCTCCCATAAATGGCGCCGATGGCGTTATAAAGCGCCACACGATGCCTCGGCGACTGGCCTCCTCTCGGAAGGCGTCTCGGAGCTCCTTGTCGGCACCGTGCATGTTGGTGCCATTGTCGGAGTGAATTTCAGTGGGGCAGCCCCGACGGGCGGCGAACCGGCGCAGCGCCAGTATGGCGGAGTCTGCGCTGAGGCTGGCGGCGATCTCGAGGTGGACCGCTCTTGTGGTGAGACACGTGAAGAGGGCCACGTACCTCTTCTGGTGCTGACGACCGACGGTGACGGATAGCGGGCCGAAATAGTCGAGCCCGGTGTAGGTGAACGGCCTCTGGTGATGCGCGAGGCGCGTCTTCGGGTGGTCGCCGGTCGCAGGCACGGGTGGCTGTGCCTTGCGAATGCGGCACTGCAGACATCGTCCGAGCACCTTCTTCGTTGTTGGTCGCAATTTAACGACCCAGTAGTGCTGCCGAACCTCGTTGATTGTGAGTTCTGTCCCACTGTGTTGTAGACTGCGATGTGTCCAGTCTATATATAACTGGGTGATGTGGTGATCGCCGTGTAATATCGGCGGACGTCTGACGTCATCGGTTATTTCATCGGTCGCGGCTATACGGCTCCTTAGCCGTATGACGTCATCTATGACTTCTATTTGTAGCGGCCGCAGTCTACTATCTTTGTCTAATGTCTTCTGTGCCCGTAGTTGAGTTATTTCTTGGGCAAAAGACTGTTGCTGTATGACTTGTATTAATAATTTCTCCGCTTGTTGAAGAAATTCTGCTTCTATTGTTTGTTTCTTGACGTGGGTGTCTGACGCCCTTATTGTTTGTTTTGAAGGAAGAGGCGTCGCTTTTTTCTGTTGTCGCCAGTCGGGGTCCTTTTCTGTGTTCTTTCTTGTTCTCTTGTAGAACGTTTTCTCTCTCTTTACTTTACAGAGAGATATAAATCGTAGAACGCTCGCTGTTGCTCGGAGTAGTCGCTCCCACTTCGAGAATCTTGTTGGATCCGGTATGGCTTCTGTTAGTTTTTTATTGTCTGTCTCTTCGACGGCCATGAGGATCCTTTCTTCCCCTGTTTCCTCTTTGATTGGAGGTTTCTCTGATGGCCATGACGACGGTTCTTCATACAGGAAGCTGGGGCCACAAAACCACTCGTGTTGTGAGTTAAAGTGGTGTGGTACGTCACGCGTAGCGATGTCAGCGATATTGATTTTTGTAGGCACCCATCGCCAGTCTTCGACTTTGCTATTTTCCTCTATGGCGGCTATGCGATGGGCGACGAAAGGTTTGTACGTTCGCGATCCTCTTCTTATCCACGTTAGTACGGTCTTACTGTCTGACCAGTACGTCACCGATACGGGCTTGATGTCGTGCTCGCGTATCACAGCTGCAGCCACGCGGGTTCCCATCACCGCGGCCTGCAGCTCGAGGCGCGGTATCGATTGCAGCTTCAATGGTGCCACCTTCGCCTTTGCCATGACGAGGCTGACTTGAGGCTTGCCATCTGTTGTTGTGGCTCGCCAGTATACTGCTGTCGCGTATGCCATCTCGCTTGCGTCGGTGAATACGTGTACTTGTATTTCTGTGGCTTCGCTGTACCCTGGATAGCATCTTGGTATGCTGACATTCTTGAGCTGTCGTAGGTGCTGTATCCAACTTCTCCATTGAGTCGCTAGGTCTGTGTCTAGCGACTGATCCCAGTCGACGGCTCGCCTCCATGCCTCTTGTAAGATTTGCTTGGCTCGAATGGTTACTGGTGAGGCGAGTCCGAGTGGGTCGTATAGTGACATGACGATCTTCAAAGCTTCTCTCTTTGTCGGCGACTCTTTCTCTAAAACGCCACTAGGTAGGCGTGCGAGCGTCAGGTTGAAACCCAACGTGTCTTCACTCGGTCTCCATATCAGGCCGAGTATCTTCTCTGTGTCATCTGTATCTCCGATTCTGACCACTTCAGTTCGGATCTGTGTTGGATCTATATTTTCTATAACTTGCGCACTGTTTGATACCCATTTTCTTAGTTCAAACTTCGCCTTCTGATGTATATTCTTTACTGTTGTAGCGATGCGCGTCGTTTCTTCAACTGTTTTGTAACTATCGAGGTAATCATCCATATAATGATTACGTATGATGGCTTCCACTGCTTCTGGATGCTCTTCTATATGCCTTCTCGCGTTCCAGTTCTTCGCGAAGATGGCTGTGCACGGCGAACTTGCCGCGCCGAATATTATGGACGTCATGCGATATTCTTCAGGCGCGCCTTCTCTTCTATTTCCTCTCCATAAGTATCGGAGAGCGTCTCTATCTTGAGCTCGCACTTTCACCTGCATAAACATCTCCGCTATGTCCCCGGAAATGGCTATGTGATGTCGGCGGAACCTCATCATGACGCCGGGCAGTGACTGTAGTAGGTCTGGTCCAGTAAGAAGGAAATCGTTTAGTGACAGCCCTCTTGACTTGGCGGCAGCGTCATGAACTATGCGAAGCTTCTCAGGCTTCATCGGATTGAACACGTCGAAGTGAGGCAGATACCACGTTCTACCCGGTGTGCTCGTCTTGGGCGCTTTCTCTGCATACTTCTTTTGTATGAGAGAGTCCATCTGTTCTGTATATCTATCTCGAAGAGCGGGGTTGCTATCGAGTTTCTTTTCTATCGAGACGAGCCTCTTGAGAGCTGTCCCGTAGCTATCTGGCATTTCTAGGCTTTCATTTTTCCATAACATGGCTGTTTCTATGTGACCATCTTCTAACTGTTGAGTGTGACGATTCAAAATATCCTCTGCTTTCTTCTCGGGATCGGAGTCTGGTCGTCTTGGATTGATGACCAGTGATTCTATAGCAAAGAATTCACGAAGTCGCTCGTCGAGGTCTTCATCGCTATTTGTGAGTCGGTTGACGTAATGCACCTGCTGACCCAATATTCTGGTGTGTGCGCCGTGAAGAGTCCAGCCCATCGTAGTGAGTGATGCAATAGGCTGGTGCTTCGGGCCTCTGCGGGTCTCACTGGCCAGTAATAGGTGCCAGTTATCCTGGCCAATGAGAATCTTCGGTGCGCCTGTGTGATATATCAGCTGATCCCTCAGGTCGTCTAGGTGCTTGCAATGTGCGACATCTTCTTCACTGACTGTCTGTGGTGCGAGATTGAGCTTCGGTATGGTGCGCGCTCTGAACGGCACCTTATTCTTCAGCGGGCTCGCAAGAGTGACTGTGATTCTTCGCGAACAAGGAGTGTCGATCATGTTGTCACCGATCGCACCTATCTTCAG
This sequence comes from Luperina nickerlii, assembly GCA_963855955.1. Taxonomy (NCBI): domain Eukaryota; kingdom Metazoa; phylum Arthropoda; class Insecta; order Lepidoptera; family Noctuidae; genus Luperina; species Luperina nickerlii. The sequence continues at coordinate 4,406,232 of OY979663.1, forward strand.
TGGGTCGATGCGGCCCTCTGCCCCGACTTGCTTTGCTACGTCTTCGTCGATCAGGGAAACGGTGGACCCGTCATCGAGAAGCGCGAATGTTGATGCTTCTCCCGCCGGTCCGATCACTCGGACCGGTATCATCTTGAGGTAGGCGTGACTTGAAGTTGCTCGCGAACTGGCCACCGTTTCCTGAGACTCCTTCTTCGTTTCCTGGGCATTGGGCTTCTCGATACCCACTGCAGCAGGCTTCTTGCTGTGGTGAAGAAGTCGATGGTGTGTGGCTGTACACCCCTTGACGTCACACTCCTTACGTTTGCACGTGTGACCCAAACGACGGCTTCGCAGACAACGGAAACATAGGTTGAGTTTCTTCGCGAGTTCCCATTTCTTGTCACTAGATGCCTCTTTAAACTTTGAACAATCAGAAGCGTGGTGTCCTTCCTTCTCACAGACACGGCATTTCGTAGCCGTCTTGTCGGTAGCTGTGTGAGTTCTCTGTGTGACACGCTTGCTTGTTGTGTTTATATGGATGATAGAAACTCAAACGATGAGTACGTGCGATCATGGCTTGAAGAGGCACCAGAGCCTGAGCCAGAGAAGGAGGACAATGCCACTGAGGGGGAAAATAGAAATAGAAGCCGAGAGCAACAACCCCCCCCCTGTGGACGTCGACGTTATAGCGGACCTCCAGACGCGAGTACCTTTGTCGCATCCTACAGTGAATGAAGTGAAGAACAGTGTAGTCCCAGTGAAGGAGATAGAAGACACCAAGGGAACAGAGTCACTCCGTCCTTTCATAACGGAGCTGACGGCCGCTATAGCGTCGCTCGCCGACAAGAAAACAGAACAGTGGACATCGAACCATCCCTCGGCGTCAAAGGTCATAATGACCTTACCGAACTTCAGTGGGGCACATACAGAATGGCTTTCATTTCGTGCCATCTATGAAACAACAAGAACATACTTCAACGACGTTGAGAATACAGCAAGACTTAGAAGAAGCCTGCGTGGCCGCGCTTTGGAAACAGTGAGCTCGGAGCTCATTGGACATGCCAGACCAGATGACATCATGAGGGAACTCGAGCTGCAGTTCGGCCGTCCGGACTCAATAGCTCAGGCTGAGACAGACAGACTCCGTGGACTGCCGCGCTGCAGTGAATCACCTAAGGACATCTGCAACTTCGCGAGTCGAGTCAGGAGCGGCATAGTCACTCTGCGTGCATTGAAGAAAGAACACTACTTGATCAATGCTGAGCTGATGCGGCTGCTGACAGAGAAGCTGCCGAACTCCCTGCGTGTACAGTGGTACAGGACATATACAGAAAAGTACCAGTCGCTGCCAGACCTCTCACTCTTCAGCGAGTTTATCACCGAGCAAGCCCGTTTCTGCAGCGCCTTCGCTCCGCCTGAGAACATCAATTCGGAAGCCATTGATTGGCTACGGAATAATGTTCTTACCCTCAATGTCACAAAAACTAAATTCATGGCATTTGCACATCGATCAAATGTCCTACCCCCGAGTTCACTGTCAATAACGGCTCATACGTGTTTGTCAACCTACCAGCCTTGCGTATGTCCTACTCTTCAAAGGACAGATAATATTAAATACCTTGGAGTTATATTGGACCAGTTCCTCAGCTTCAAACCACATATAGACCTCCTCGTAACGAGATTGCGCAAACTGATTTACATATTTAAGAGTTTAAGGCATGTAGCCGACCTTCGTACCATCAAGATGGTCTACTATGCCTTGTGTCAGTCGCTAATTGACTACTGCATAGTCTCCTGGGGAGGTGCGTCTAAAACGCACTTGATTGAGGCGGAAAGAGCACAACGTGCCATACTTAAGGTTGCTGCGGGTCTTCCCTTCCGATTTCCCACAGTCGACTTATACAAAAAGTGGGATGTACTGTCTATTAGACAAACCTTCGTCCTGCATACAGTCCTCAAAAAGCACTCACAGCTTGTTTATAATTCGGATCTAAATAAAGATAAACGACGAAAGGGTACTGTATGCAGTACAACATTTTTCCGTTTAAGTCGGTCCCACCAGTTTTATTGTTACCTAGGGGATTATCTGTATAACGTTATTAACACGTGTCAAAATATTTATTCACTTCACAGATCCAATTGTAAGCAAAGGGTAACTGACTTCCTGAAAACTCTTTCCTATGATGACACAGAGAAATTGCTCCACTCGATCAAATAATACTTGTATTCAAATAATTTCCAAACTCTAACACTCACCACCATTCACCTTCTCATTAACCACCAATCACCCATACATTCACCACCTTTCATCTACACATTCTCCACATACCCTTCGACTGCTTTTGTTGTGTTATTCAGATTGTTTCTTTTCTTTTATTTTTTATTTCTTGGTTTTAATTGCTTAATTGTTTGTTTAGTAGAATCACATGTTGCCTACCTGTGTAATTGTATGATGCCACTATGTGGGTCCTGGTGACCTGTAATACAGGTTTTTTCTAAAACCTACTTCAGGCACCAGCTCTCACAATGTGAATTTATATAGTTCAAAACTGTAAAGTGCTACTAAAACATTGTGAGAGAAATAAATAAACTTATTATTATTATTATTATTCGCCATCGGAATCTTCTTCCTCGGCTCTCTGAAGTGCTAATTGAGCAAGCTCCAACTTAATCTTCAATAAGTCTTCGCGTGCTCTTGAAATTTTTCTATTAGTCCGCGTCGTTCTATCTGTAGTCGACGGCGGCTTGCTATGTTCGGTACGGGCGTCACCCCGGGTAGTCATCGGCATGGTTCGGCTGTAAGTTTGATCTAATTTCTTCTCTATTGTATCTGGTTTCAATGTTCTATCTGAAGTTCCTTCCAAGTTGGTCTCTTTCCTGGACGTAGACGGTCGTTCCGTTTCTTCAGGCTGTACTCGTACAAGTTCTTCATCCTCCCTTGAAGTGGAAGGGCGCTGTGGTTGTTGTAGCTGCTCGGCCCCTTCGATGGTGGACGGTGAACGCGGTGGTTGGTTGTGACGGATAGCTGATACACTACGTGCTCTATTCGCCTCCACTGTCCATGCTGCGGGGGCCTTGCCTTGTGATCTTGTAACCGGCATATTGATTTTCAGTTGATCGCGTCTTCAGTCTTCAAGTTGAGTCCCACCTTCAAAGGCCAACGTTCAATCTTCAAATTGAACCCCGTATCTTCAAGGCAAATCCTCAATCCAAAATCCGGATCTTCCAAGACGGATCTTCAAACGGATCTTCAAAGACGGATCTTCTAAACGGAATCTTCAAAACGGGACTTCGTTACGTAACTTCAAACTGGAATTCCGTTACGGATCTTCAATACCGGATCTTCAAATACGGATCTTCCAATACGGATCTTCAAAGACGGATCTTCAAAACGGAATCTTCAAAACGGGACTTCGTTACGTAACTTCAAACTGGAATTCCGTTACGGATTTTCAAAACCGGATCTTCAAATACGGATCTTCAAATACGGATCTTCCAATACGGATCCCCTCGACGGATCTTCAAAACGGAATCTTCAAAGCGGGACTTCGTTACGTCACTTCAAACTGGAACTCCGTTACGGATCTTCAATACCGGATCTTCAAATACGGATCTTCCAGGACGGATCTCCAAACGGATCTTCAAAACGGGACTTCGTTACGTAACTTCAAACTGGAACTCCGTTACGGATCTTCAAAACCGAATCTTCAAACGGATCTTCCAGGAATCTTCAGTATTCCAGAAAAATGTTCCCGGTTTAAGTCCTCAGGCGTAACTCTTCAGGGATACGTATCCAGTGATTAATAAATCTTCAAGCTTCTTGAAACGATCCGGCTCGACAGGACCATTGAATGTGCCGGACGGGCGTGATCGCTGGACGCTATGGTGTGTAGGGAGGTCGTAAACCCATCCAGGTTTATCCCGGTGTGAGGATAGGTCTCTCCCTGTCCAAGCGGCGCTGACGTCCTACACCGACGGTTCAGGATAGCTTCAAGGCTTGATTTAGGGATACCAGTTTTTGACAATGTTCTGAATATGTTTTTGAATACGTCTTTGACAATGTCTGCTGAAGAACTCGATGATCAGATGACCATGGTGATGAGGAACCATACCTTCGAAATGATACACAAGTCTTCATGACTGTTCAGGAAGTAATTGACGGGACTCTAAGTATATAAAAAATAAAAATATTCCTTGCCGATGACTACAAATTTGTTCTATTTACTGGTTTGCTTACATTACTCGAAACTTTACCGTAACGAGAGCCGTCAATTACTTCCATTTTAAACCATTTTATTGATCTATTTTTTACTATGTTTACATGTTGTTTTACACTATATACCACTTATATACGAACATACTCGTATATTGTGATATGTCGTTGGATTCCTTATTAAATTTCCTATCTCCTGAAGTACCGTTTTCATCTATATCTGTTTCCGCTGAAAAGTTATTTCAGCGGAAACAGAAAAAATATTAAATTTTCAATAAAAATATTTTTTCTTGTAAGTTTTCTCAAAAACTACTGAACCGATTTCAAAACTGTTTTCAGGTACTTCAGGCTGGTCCAATGACCTAAAACAATGTAATATTTTAAACTGTAAAACTATATTTTTCAGGGCGTGACGCGCCCTGAAACGATGAATAATAAAAACAAATATTAAAAAACATTAGCCTATCGCAGTACGACACTTAAATCTCAATCAAGTAGGTTTATCGAACGACTAGATACACAAAAGTTATGTCCAGGGCTAGGTCTTGACCTAGGCTACCTGGATGTACTAAAATTTCAAACATTGAAGCTATATAGCCCACTTAACTGAGGTAAATAGGTGTCGTACTTACGGTTTTATTCTATCACTATTTACTAGCACTATTTACCCGTTTCACTTTCACTTGTTATCACTTATGTACTTGTGTTTATGTAAAACGCACTATATATTATGTGGTGACGCATTGTCGCGAACAATATATCATGCATGAAAGACTATGGAAAATACTTAGAGACACGTAGATTAAAACACCACTTCAAATGCCTATATTCCACAAAGCTGTTATTTTCCAGGAAATAAATATGGTTTCATTGTATTATAACTTAACTGACAATAACTTAACAGTTAATAGCGCGTTGGTCAAACCTCGGGCCATGGCATGCTAGGACAGACCCCAGAGGTCTAATTGTGTGCTTTGTTTAAGTAAAAGAATCTTGTAATTTATAAAATGAAATAAAATAAATAAATAATAATAAATAATTAGGCATTCGTAAAATCACTGTAGCGGTAAATCAGCTGCTTTACTAAGAAGATGTATAAAAGCCTGTTATATGCATAGACAATACAGCAGACGTCCCGTATCTGCTACACTACTTTCTTACATCGTCATAAAAAGGAAACAATGAAAAAGTGCACAGTATATACGGCGACTTTATCTCCGATCAATAGTCTACTGGTCCCATTCAATATCTTCTCATCTACACTTGACACAAATATCTCTAGAAGAACAAAATAGCAATTATTCCGTACTGTTAGATAATATCGATAAAATCTACAATAACTGGATCACGCGAAAATAATGGCGTCCCACAATAGCTTTGATTATCTGCACAGGTACAGTTAAATAATACGTTGTAAAAACTCACTACATGGGTATGGTTTAGAGCCATATGCGCATGTCTGCGAGACAGCCATTTTGCATTATTATTTTTTATTAGATGCAAAAATGTAAATGACCCGTAATTTTAGGTGTGCATGCATGCCCATTCTTTTCCTTATAGGGTTATTATGTTAGAAGTTATCTGTTTTAAAGGACACCTTTTTTAAAGGACTTGATTTAAGACATTTTTAGTGCATTTCCCAGAGTTCTCAGCACGTATTTTTTTAGTGTTTCTGGTAAAGTTGTCGGGTTAAAAACTTGAAACACACCGATCGGTCTCCTTATAATAAAGTTGACACATTACAGCTATGTGCAGTTTTACTGGTGCTGAATTTAGCGTTGTTACCGTTTGCGGTTTACCACATAAGGGAAAAAGATCTGTAGAAATAAGTACGTCTTAAAAAGCGTGACTTGTGGGAATTTTGATGCATTTCCGCGTAGTCATCATGACAGTTATGTTAGCGTTCCGTTGTATTTTGACATTGACGGCTGGATTAGACTTCGTATTAAATTATAATTAATTAGATGCTCTATAGAATGTGATTTGTGTTTGGTTTAACTTTTTTGGAACAAGACGATTGGAGTACTTATCAGTATTATGATTAGAAACGGCCAGTTTGTGCAACGAGGTATAATATTATTATAATTAATATAACTGCTCAAGTAATAAATTATCGTAAAGATCGGTTTCACGCAATAAAAAAGCTGTAGGTATCTAGTTAAATAAATAGATTAAAAACCTAAAATTCAGATTTGATAGAAACTCCCTTAGATTAACTGTCATTGTTGAATTTATAACATTCAGAGAAAAGCTAAAGAATAAACGATAAACATAATGCAGCATTAATTGCAAATAATCGTATATTTCTGTAGAACCTGTAATAGACAGATGCATAGAATAGATCCACCTAATCGAATAGATACATATACATAATGACTGCGATTGGCAGGTGATTTACCAAGAATTAATTAATTATCACTGTGCTTATTCTAAGGTATGCACAAAATATCAGTTATCAAGTTTTTGTATATCTATATACATAACGGTTATTTGAATCAGTACGTTATAAATGAAGGATTCTAACTGCGCAATACTCTTAGACAGCTGAATCTAAAAAAAATCTATTCAATTTTTTATTAAGTATTGTTAATTCTATTTACTGTTATTTTGAATGAAATTTGGATAATTTTGAATGGATGTTGACTGCGATTATTTAGGTATGAACAACAGCGGTGCTATTATGTAAAAATGTCACCGTGAAAACTTGAAGTGAGCTATCAATAGTGTAAATCCGTAACGTCAGGTGAAATGACAGCTCACTTCACCTGAGTTTTCGCGGTGAGATTTTTACAGAATAGCACCGCAGCTTGTAAATCTAACCAAAGTTTTGTTTGCAAGATTTGTGATAGTTATGTCTGCGTCTTCTTGATTTATAGCTAGTCTTGAAAGAACTCCAATTACATTTCGAAAACATAATGATGTCTTTAAATATCTGAGCTATATTTTATCTAAAAACCGCTCTGAATTTCTGCATTTCCATATAAAATTAATTGAAATTTCGTTTCAAGAATGTAGGTAATACAATTTGTTAAATTGATCTCTATATTCTAGCCTAGCAACAGTTTTGAAAGCAGCTGACTCTATTGAATAGTTTAAATTTTAAAAACTAGTTTAGAAATTTATGGATATCGGAGATAATAAAACACAGTGGAAAATAAAATCAGTATGAATTACTTATTTATGTTTATCGTGGGTCACGAACCCGCTGTTCCTATAGTGTTGGATTAAAGTTTGATGCAGTTTTGTTATTTATTTGCGGAATGGTATTTTGTTAGTTAATTATATCAGTGTTTTTTTAAATTTATTTGCGCTTCACAGGCTTTGCTCAGTTTGATTTGTAGGATTATTCTTTATTTTGATGTGTTAAGAGCGTTTACGACGTACAGCATTTCATACAAACTTTCAAGCCCTTGTTTATCGAAATGAATGAACCGATTTTAATAAAGCTTCATACGCATAAGCAGGATACAAAGGTCTAAAAAGTTACTTAGGAACATTTTCGAAACATCTTATTTAAAAAAAGGTAACTGGAAACCTCTGTTTCTATTGAAAATTTTAAATCGGTCTAATTTGGCTGTACACTATTTTTCGAAAATATTCTTAAGTAGTTTTTTTAGACCTTTTTATCCTGCTTATGCGTTTGAAGTTTCATTAAAATCGGTTCATTCATTTCGAAAAACAAGGGCTTGAAAGTTTGTATGAAATGCCAGACGTTGTAAACGCTCTTAAGAAGGTTTAGTCTCAAACAGGGAATCTATTCTCAATCAAATCCCTTTTGGAACTCATCCATAGATATTATCTCACCTGCCAGCTGCCTAGCCATTTCCCAATTATGTTGATCGGCATCCTGTCTCACCGGATGCAGCTGAATACCAATATTTTACGTGAAGCGACTGCCTATCAAACCCCCGCAACCCAGTTACGGGGTAATACGATACCCCTTAGTAAAACTGGTTGTCAGATTATCGGGTTTCTGACGACCCGTAACGACTGCCAAAGATCCAAGAATGACAGCCCGACCAACGGCTTTCCGAGGCACGGTACGATCTAATATAATAATTTATACTAGCTGTTACCCGCGACGTCATCCGCGTGGAATTAAACAAAAAAGTTATAGTTCAGTTCGCAGAGTTTACGATAACTTATTAATTCCGTATTCCGCGTAAAGAAATACTTAAGCTATTTTTAATGAAATTCTTCTATTTTATGAATTCATATTTTGTTTTTGTACATATTTCTCCATTTATTTCTTTTTTTTCGTTTTTGCATTTTTAGTTTAAATATTATTTATTTTTAGTTGTTCGTATTAGCTTTATTGAAAAGTTTCCTTATACACCTACAATATTTGGTGTACGATTTTCTTGGGTTAAAACAACAACATTATACTATATTATTTATTCAATCAATTTCTATGGACATTAAGGAATCTTCACGTATAGGACCCACTTATAAACATAAGTTCTATACTCCGTTTCTTTATTATGATTTGTTTACATTTGGTTAAGTACCTAAATAAACGGAGTATAATACAACTTCCCTATTTGAATCGTTATTATACAATATTTCATTTGATTGGTTTTAATTTTTTTTTCGTGGGACCCTATTGTTTTGTTTTTCTAAAATAAAAGTAGCTATCTGCTAGTGAAAGTCCCGTCAAAATCGGTCCAGCCGTTTCAGAGATTAGCCGGAACAAACAGACAGACAGACAGACAAAAATTGTAAAAAATGTTATTTTGGTATATGTACCGTGTATAAACGTAAGCGGTTATTTTAATATTACAAACAGACACTCCAATTTTATTTATTTGTATAGATTTGAAAGTAACTCTGACTCTTATTATTACTTACATCTTTTCACGCCTCAAGGGTCGACCTGATTTCGATGAAAGGCAAAACAAGGTAGACTATAACCTGACCTGACCTGTTAGGACATAGGATACTTTAATCCCGGTAGTACGATCCCGTACGATAACTACCGACCTCCACGCAGGCGAATCCGCGGGCTAATGCTAGTAATAAGTTAAGCTCTTTATTGAAAACTTGTTACCATAAATTCAATTTCTAACCAACCTTGACAATAGACGCAAGAATTTTAACTTTAACGACTTATATTAATCACTTACGTCGATTGCCGAACCATTATCGGTTCGATCTAATTATGTTACTTTTGTTTATTTATTCATATAATTTCTGTCCTCCTTTTATGGCCTTAATAAAATCATGATACACATTATATTATAGGATGTAGTTATCATAAATTTCTGGTTTTATTGGTATCAATATAAATAGGTACCTCGTTCAGAATCATTTTGTACAAGCTCTTTATTTTTGTCATTAAATCTGATTCGATTTTGAATAAAAATCGATTAACTTTGATACAAAATGTTGTAGAATTATACATATTAAACTAAGTGAGAAATGTTTCGAATTCATTATTCTAACATTTATATTTTTTTATGGTTACAGGGTTCTCTCGTTATCATATCTTTTTAGATAAGTATTGTAAACAAAAGATATTTAAAAAAAAATAACTATATTGATAGAAAATGTGATTCAATTAGAATTAATTAAGTACCTATGCAAAATGCAAATTTTACTCATTTAGATATTTGTAGATGGTATCTTTGTTAACTTTTTATGTTATTCTTCTAATGAATTTCGCAATGTTGTTTTAGTCATACGAAAATGATAAACAAAAAACTGCATGTTTTAAAAAATTAACAATCAGCTTTTGGCTAACTTTGAAAGTAGATAAGGAGATTCCGTTAAAGATCTACGTGCCTCTGTTTTCATATTACCTAATAAATTACGGATTCATAGAAATTGCTTTTATCAGTTTATAAAAGCAACTAAAATAAATTATAGGCAGGCGTAGTTACTTTTACCTACAATTTATTTAGCAATTTCCTTTTGTAATAGTGGAAAGACGAAATAAAGGCCATAGCAGGAAAAGCATGAACTAGGAAAACGATAACAGAGTGGATATAAATTGAGGATGCCTTTGCGAAAGTTGGGCAAACACCAAGTTCAATACTCAATACTCAAGTCAAGTTTTCGGTGTTATCGACTCACCAGAGTCGCCAAAAACAGGAGTTAAATAATTGTATAATTCTATAAAAAGAATAAAGGCTTATATTATACTAGCTTCCGCCCGCGGCTTCTCCCGCGAGGTATGTCGATAAAAACTATCCTATGTAAGGACATAGGATAATTTGAAAATTTGGCAGAGAGATAGATTGCAATCTATCTCTTTGCCAAATTTTATCGAAATGCGTTTAGTGGTTTAGGCGTGAAAAGGTAAAATACAGACAGACAGGCAGAGTTACTTTCGAATTTATAATATTAGCATGGATTTTGTAATTAAATTTCAAATAGTATACCTAGTTGATTAAAGAGAATTGTGGGTAATTTCCTTAAGTACTTACTAGGTGGTTTGTAGTAGAGGGTAATTTCTTAACCTTTGTTAAATAAGTAAGAGAGAATAATAATTCTAAAACAAACAATTAGAAGCGTCAAATAAAAAAAAAAACTGTTTTTTATTTTAACACATATAGAATTTAATAAGCACTGAAAGCATAAAAGTCTATTCAATGCTCTTCGAGACAGCAGTTAGTCGATTAAGAAAACGATAAAAAAAAACAGTTTTATAATACTAGGTACACTTATTCAATATAATAAGCACTTCAACAAATAAAATTACTCGCGACTGACAGAGAAGTGCGATTTTTTGCGAACACCAGTGAATGGCATGCTTATCTATCAACAATGGTGACCACAGATTAGACATTGACATTGATTACCCATTTGTGATGGCTTAGTCCCACATGTTCTGTGGCGTGACGTTGCTCGAGGATTTGCTCTTCTATTTATCCTTATGTAAGAGTAAATTGATAGGATGGGCTGGACTCCTTAAAAGATTGGCCCACAATCGCAGTAGACCGGGAAAAGTGGAAAGAGGGATGGGAGATCTTTTACCTACAGTGGGACAACACAGGCTTATCCCACTATCCATACTAATATTATAAATGGGTCGTTCTTCTTTTTTACCGACAATGAAACGATGTTTTTCTGTTTTTTTGGTTTTTGAACTATCTATAATTTTGTTTTCTGTGTGGGATTTAAAAAAAACTGCATCTGTATTTCATTAGGACCAATTAAAGTTTCCTTTCTGGCTAATATTGATTTTTTTTTAATGTTAGTTTTTAAAGAAATAATGTGACAAAGTGGCCTTTTTCTGTAGAGACTACATTTCAGTTTACCACTCTGTCACGCCATTTTACGGAAAACAACGTATAAAATATGTTGGTTAGAGAACATGAAAAATGGCATAATATTAATAGATAAGAAAAATATGGACGTTTATTCGAACCGAATTAAAAAACCGTTTATATTAATACTCCAACGAGATGCCATAATAAGACCAAGGACAGACTATTGTCGGTAAAAAAGTAGAACGACCCAAATACAAAAGTAAGTTTGTTTGTTACATTTTCATGCATAAACCACTGAACCGACCATCCTGAAATTTTGCATATACGTTGTCAGGTTTCATCCCGAAAAACAGTGCTGTTCCCGGGGAAAACAACAATAACGTTAATATTATAATAGATGGCGCCACGTGTCTTTCAAATCAAAAAGGACAACGTCTGTCGGGTCAGCTAGTAATATTATAATTAATGCTAAGCTAGAAAAAAAAAGCTAAAAGCTAGGAATATTATTTATTGTAACACACAAACACACCACAGATTTTATACATACGAATAACCTTTACATAAGGTCTGGCGAACAGTTATATCTAAAATGCGGGGTCAACGCACGGACACGCAACTTACAACAAAAACTAATGGTTCAACTGACCGGATGTCAAAATACCAATATCGATCATTATGTTATACTAGGTCTGTTCAAATAAACAGTTGTTAAACTATCGACTTCGTTTTAGAGCAAATCATTATTGGAGAAAGTAATCTCTTATAAGAGTTTGCGGGTGACAAAGTTCGGTAAAAAATTGTCTGGTAATTATTTAGTGGTCTAAATATCCCCATGAGTAGTACCTACTTAATCTTTCGAGACCTACTTGATGAGACAATTAATTAATCACTGTGTTATGGTACTCGGCGGTTTTCGAATGGTTCTCATATGTGGTGATCAGAAAACCGTTAGCCATACTTTGCCAAATGTAATGATTGAAGCTTTTCTTAACAATGAAGTATTGCATAGCTCGTTCATTCTACATCTTCCCTCTTTCTTCTTCTGTATCATTACCGGTTGCTCTTTAACTTTGCACATCTCGCTCTGCCCTCTGTCTATCGTCTGTTTATAGAGGTCCTCTTATGAACAGTCGATCTTAATAGGCTGAGAACAGAAGTCGATATTTCTACTATATGCTTTCCAAAAATACCTCATAAGAAAGACTAAAATCAGAAAAGACTCCTAGTACAGTACAGACCTCCTCTCTATGAGAGGGAGTGGACCGTAATCCACCACGCGGGCCCAGTGAGGGTTGGTAGATGTCACATGTCCTGGATATTTTGGTTCTAGGTAATGCTGGTTTCTTCACGATGTTTTCCTTCACGGTTTTGAGAGTAGTGGTGAAGAAATAATTTACACAAAGGGAAGCGCCTGTCAGGGTTCGAATCTACGACCTACAGTAAGTCGCGGTCGTTACCACTGTGCCACCACTGCTCTCCTAGGTAATCCTCATAAAAACATTTGCAGTCTTTATGATGAGAGGCATTGAATAAAGCTTGATTATATCTTTGAAAGCTGGCAATTATCATTGTTAGATCTAGAATTTTATGGTTATTTTTTCGACAGCAGGAAGGTCATTCATGTAGCTTTTCTCGAACGAGTTAGGTACAGTTAGCCATAACGCCAGAATGACTTGATGCTGACCTCGCGTCAATGTCACGTCATATTACCATGTTTATTAGGTCAGGAGTTCATGACATCATCAAAACTTTTTGTTGAGATCAACGAATTGAATTTTTTGTGCAGGAAATTATAAACAAGCCGCTAACTAGGATTTTTTACTGAATCAGTATTTGGAAAGATTAAAGCAGATGTTCTACAAGAACACCAATGAGAATTGTGTTGGTGCTAACTATTGTATAAAACTAAATAACTTATCGAATTACCTAAGCTCTGTTAAGTTTTTTTTAATACTTCCTGTCCATGGCTTTAAAATTAAGGATAGTCGGTAGGTACTTATATTAAATGGTGGTATCTACTAATTGATTGAAATACCTACTACTGTAACGTATCCTGAATCATCGTATCGAGTATAGGTATCGTATCGTGTAATTCATTAATTTAATTTTATTAACGTTGTCATTCTGTTTTCCAGTACACGTCACTATCTGAAAGTGACATGCGACAGCTGCAGGGTACCTATGAGGAACTCCTCGGGAAGATCAGAACTAACGCGGTGGGGCTGGTGGATGCTTTCGACTTTAGAGATGAGGTACAATACATCATCATTTCAGTCTGTTACAAAAGACAGTAGCGTTTTCACTGTTCTTAATATTTGGTACTGAAGTTACTTAACTTCTTAGGAGAGTAAGAAAGTAATCAAGTTTAAACCTTCTTAGTTCTTCTACTTCAGAGTTGTGTTGTTTAACATTTCAAAAATATAATTTTCTTGTTTCTCAGATCTTGAACTCAGCCCTGGGTGCATACGACGGCCGCGTGTACGAGCGTCTGATGGAGGAAGCGCTCAAGAGTCCGCTCAACGCGGAGCCCGTCAACCAGAGCTTCCACAAATATCTTAAGCCCTTCATGCAGGGGAAACTGTGATCACTGAACTTGAGATTATAATGTTGATGCTTTTACTTACATAAGCATATTGTCATTGTTTGTTATGCCTTTTTTGTTATGTAAGTACAGGTTGTGTGTAAATTGGTGTTGTATTGGTTGGTGTTGTAAATAAATATTTCAATATATAACTTTTGAAGTCGTTTATTTATTATGCAGTCGCATCGTATCTTAATTTGTTCCAAACATTGTTTCGGACACATTCAATAAATAAATAATTTAAAATAAATTAATGCGGTTCGAGCGCTTCGCAAATACATCAAGACAAGTTTTCGGCATGTCCGGAAGTCGTCGTGATGTGGTTGCTTATTGGTGGAGGTGAACCGATCTGACTGTTTAGACAGACAGAGCGTTGGCGTGCGCGGAGCCGTGGCCGGAAGAATGCACCTGAGAGCTGGCCACCCTCAAGACGGTGTTCACGTCGTGTGTCCTGGCGGAGGATGCGGCACTGCCAGAGCCTTGAGTCTGAGCGTTAGCAGAGCTCCTGGAGCCGCCGTAGTACTGGCCCTGCACGTCGGCGGTGGACCGGGCGCCGCCGTATCCGGCGGAGTTCACGTTAGCGTTGGCGTTAGCGGAGCCGGCGCCGTGGGAGTTAGCGGACGATTGAGCGACGCTTTGGCCGGCGTAGTGAGTGTCTGCGACGGACTTGGCGGAGCCGTAGCCGTTGACACCAGCGTTGGCGTTGGCGGAGCCGTAGCCTTGGGTGTGGGCGGCGGACTTGGCAGCGCCGTAACCACCGTTAGTGTTGGCCTGAGCGTTGGCGGAGGCGGGTGCGTCGTACAAAGTGCCGAAGCGCCAAGAGATGGTCCTGCCCTGGGCGTGACCGATCTTAGCGGAGGAGGCAGCGTGTCCGGCGCCGACCACGTTCGCGTTGGAAGAAGCGACTCCCTGGGCGGGAACAGCTGGGACGTACGATGTGTAGTAGATGGGAGTCCTGGTGTCGACGATGGTGGGCGCCGGCTGGTCGGCGAGCACAGCGGGACCGGCGGGGTACACGACGCCGACTACTCCGTTGTTCTGCGCGGAGGACGCGGCGGAACCTTCACCGTGAGTCTTGGCGGAGGAGCTGGTGGAGCCAAAGCCGGAGATGGCGTTGGAGTCGGCGGAGCCGGAGCCGCGAGTGTTAGCGTTGGACGAGGTCGCGCCGTAGCCGCCGAAGCCGCCCTGAGTGTTGGCGGAGGATTGCGCGATACCTGCACCTTGTGAGTCAGCGTGCGACACGGTGGATGCGGCTGGCGCGAAGTTCTGCTCGTAAGTGATGACAGTGGCGGGCACCGGGACGGGGTAGTATGCGCCGTTCTGTGCCTGAGCGACGGCCTTGGCTGCGCCGTAAGTGCTCTCAGGGAAGGACGGGGCGTCGTATGTCTGCGCCTGCGCGATGGCCTGTCCGGGGTAGTAGTACCCGTCGCGAGCCAGCTGCCCGCCGCCGGTGGCGCTGCCGAACGCCTGCGCCGCGTCGCCGTTCACGTTCGCTTGAGCTGTGCTCGCTCCGCCACCGTAGCTGGAAGCCTGGCCCACGGAGTAGGCACGTCCATCACGGTATACAATACCTGGGGAAATGGAAAAATTAATATTACTTTACTTTGAGGGCAAAAACTTGCTTGTTTAACAAAAAGCTTTGTGTTCTATTTATTAAAATCTTTAAAAGAGAAAATCTTAAAAAATATATTTAATTAGCTTTCCAAACATATTCAATAAATATATTTTTTTTCTTCATTTCTCTATCCATAGTAATTCATACTAATATTATAAATTCGATAATAACTCTGTCTGTGTGTCAGTCTGTCTGTCTGTATGTTACGTTTTCATGACTAAATCACTGAACGGCTTTCGATAAAATTTCTCAGAGAGGTAGATTGCATCCCGGGGAAGGATATAGGGTAGTTTTTATCCCGATATTCCCGCGGGATCGTCACTGATGCGGGTGAAACCGCGGAGCGTTGCTAGTATTTCATATTATTTATTCGCACTCACCATTTATAAGGACGGGGTTGGCTTGGCACAACGCCAACAATGCCAGAGCTGCTACAAATTTGGATGCCATGTTCACTAATGTTGAAATCACTGCTGAGTGGATGCAGTGAGAGCATTTCTCTGCGCTTATATACTATAAAACGAGTACCACCACTCCTGCGCAACTGAGCCGTACCTACAAACTTCACCTACAAACTGACACTCGTAAATCATGAGATGGCTAGCGATTGATGTGACGCGCGGATTTCGACTGCGATTTTGATTAATTATGGAACATTTTATTAGTCTATTAGCGTCATTAAAAAGAAAAATTAATAGAAAACTCAGTATCTATCTATAAATAAAATTATTTTGTTGTAAAAAAATATATATTTACTAACCATCGCTTAAGCACACACAGAAGATCAACTTGTTGTCTACAAACGTCACCGATGACATGCTGTTTTACTTTTATTTACCTAAGTTTTAATTTAATTGTTTTACTTTATACTAATTGTTAATTTAACATTAAATATTTAGGTACAGACGCCAGCACATTAAGCTACCCGAAACTGTCTAATTTTCCCAATCATTTTTGAATCATAAGATTTAGCGATAAAGTTGAAAATCTATTAGAGATTTGACAGATTGTAGTAGCTCGATGTGCTTGGCGTCTGTACTTCCTAGTCTGAAGCTGAGCTCTATTTTAATTATTAAGTTACTGGCTTCCGCCCGTGGCTTCGCCCGCGATGTATGTCGATAAAAACTATCCTATGTCCTTTCCCGGGATGCAATCTATCCTTTTGCCAAATTTTATCGAAATCCGTTCAATGGTTTAGGCGTGAAAAGGTTAACATACAGACAGGCAGACATAGTTACTTTCGAATTTATAATATTGGTATGGATTTATTGTAAATGTGCCTTTTTAAATAAACGATTATTAGTATATTATTACTTAGCGTACATTCTACACAGTGCAACGACCTCATAGCGAGTGCTTTAATTGGACACATTATGCACGCGGTGTAAACTCTTTATCTATTATTATATTTTTTGTACCTATTCTTTTTACGTTCCTCCTCGCCACCTTATGACATTGGACTTAAACTTATCTGGCGAAATGTGGGTGTACTGAAGATTCATCTCTGCTTAACCCTTTAAGAAAACAGTCGTGATATTATGTGATGTTTATTCTTTATTTTACTTTTAAGAGGAAATGCGGGTGGTCGTTTCTCCATAGAAACGCTCTCGCCTGTTTTCTTTCTCGTTAGTGACCATAAAGCAATGATTTTTTACAAAATAATAAATATTAAATACTTGTATGTCCCTATGTTTTCCTTTTTGATGATATATTATTTTTATAGGCACTAGAACTTGCCGGTCGATTCTGTAAAAATCTCACCGTGAACACTTAGGTGAAGTGAGTTTGTTTTTGCTAGGAATTGACACTACTGACAGCTCACTCCATACTCACTTCACCTAAGTTTTCACGGTGAGATTTTTACAGAATAGCACTGCTGTTAGGGTGATAGTGTTCTGTGACTAGAAAATGCTCAAAATTGCCGATTTAAAACGCTGTCAACAGAGGCCTAGTGTACAAATTTGACAACAGACTATTAATGAAAAAAGAAAAACACTGGGACATAGTATATATCCTTCTTATTCAGTTTCTGAAATATCTTTTAATATGGTCGAATATTGGAGGAGAAAATAGGCAAGAGCCAAACCTCGAATTATGACTTTTTACTTAGGCTTTTTCAAAAGTCTCTGCTACCGCATTTCCTCTTAAAGACTATATTGAGGAAAAAAGGCTTGGGATTGAGCTGCTCCAATAAAATTCATACATTGAATCTTTTTGCTAACAATTTTTTATATACCATTTTATATACATGAATATTTACTTATACCGGCTATTTGTTATCTACAGGGTGGCAGGGACGCCCCACCTGTTACGAAAAGTGCAATACCTACGAGGTCAAAATGTATTATGACCTCGTAGATATTGCCTTTTTCTATGAGACAGCTTGTTTTTTTTTTTAATAACTGACGAAAAATTTCTACGCTAGGGGGGGGGGTCTAGAATCATGTGCTGAATTTATGGTTACCATGGTTACAGTTTGTGCGTCGGTGTCCCTGCCACACTGTTTAAACCCATTGATGTGTTTATAAAGCCACGCTGAAGGCTCTCTTTTCTTGACCGCTATAGCGATAAATCAAATGCATTATGACGATTTACAACGCCGTAGGCACGTATGGTGCTACGTATATGCGTGCTACGCGCTTTCGTAGCGATTTAACTGATTTTAATGAAATGAGCATAATATTGTAAAGGCGGGTTAATGTTTTATATTGTATGCCTACCTACACACCTTGTAAAAAGCTATCAATATTAAATAATAATTATCCTATTAAACTCAACAACTATCAATGCATAAGTAAAAACAAAGTTCGCTGCGGAGTGCTGGTCAGCAGGTCGGCCGACATGAGATGCTTTGTTTGACAAATAATTATTGACAGTGAGTGACGCTTTTGACACTTTTGGCAGTTCACCTTTCAAAAAAAAATATTTATTCTTTTTTTTTAAATTCACCTTTCACACGTGATAGTGTTACCAACAATTAATCTTAATCACCCTGGTCATAAGTGATTTGTCACCTAAAGGAAGATTTTTAATTAGTAAAGTAATATAACTATACTAACATGTATGGACAAATAATTACTAATTAGTCTAAAATAAATGGATTTAATTTAATTTTATTTTAAAGATGTTAAAAAATATATAGTTGATTATGTTAATTAAAAATTAATAAGGAGGACTAATGATAAAAAAACATATTTTTTAAAACTAGATGAGAAGGGAACGCCCTTCTCATCTAGTTTTAAAAAATATGTTTTTTATAAATAATAATTAATAATATTTTAATATTTTTTTTAATAATATTTTTTTATAAATATGTTTTTTGTTTTTTATAGGAAACGTCCTATCTGACAACTCTGAGAAGAAAGGCCGAAAGAAATTCAGAGGTCACAGTCTCTTTTAAAGCCCAGACATGATCTTGGTATGATCATGTGAAGACCATGTCTGTTGGTGTCTGAAGCGTTCTTTTGAGAAAAGAACCACGCCGATTGAATGGACCTGTCCAGTCAGTGCACCCATTTGTCAGTTATCGTGCAGCTCAACTCAGAACTTAAGCAGCTCAACGATTCGACGAACAATACCCAAAAAAGGACATTTGGGTAAGCCGTATAAATTACCACAACTGCCAGATCATGACTAAAACAGAATCAATGACCTAGGAAGAATGTCATAGTTGAAATTATTTTTAAAACTCAGCGTCCGTCTTTATACTATCTGTTAAGAGCGATTTATGGGGAGGTTCTTAAAATTGGCAAAACTGCTTTTAATAAAATACTCTCCATTTAAAAAAGTATGCAATAAAATAGAAAGAATTGCTAATTAAATTCAAAATATTAACCTTACATACGATTTCGTTCAACTGAACTCAGAAAAGTTAAAAATATTTTATAATTTATGAGTATATTTTTATGGCCATACTCTAGCGGTTTCGAATTTGGGCAATGTCCTTTCGAGGAGGTTGTATTATCTTCATTTGCTAACGATTTTAAATTTTTACAGAGATATTTTGATTCCAGTTTATTTTAGGTTCATTAATTATGCCCAAAAATGGAGTGTGTTTTTATTTATCTTCAAAAAGCTAACCACCTTACTGATAACAAAAGAATAAAAAATTGAAATATCATTCAATTAATCAGTCAGGACCACATCAGGAAGTATAATGTAGTGACTAGCACTTCGCCCGCGAATTCGTCCGCGTGGATTTTGGATTTTCTTCTCATGTCAATGACCCTACAGCTACAATTTAGCAACTCATTTCATTTGCGTTGTTCATGGATCAGTAGCTTTTTGGGCATTCTCGACGTGACGTTCGGTTGCAACGTTATGCTTTTTTTTATTTCATCCTAACAAACTTATCTACTCAGATAACTGCCAAATGAACGCAAGCAATGTGTTGTTCGTTTCTTAAATTTACATCTAAAAGATCGATAAATCTATTTTCCGTCGGTCACAAACTTTTCGTTTTTACAGGCGGCCTTACCTAAACGAAACTTCAAAAACTTTGTGTAAATAATTTAACCACCGCTGCTCTCAAGACGGTGAAGGAAAACATCGTGAGGAAACCGGCATGTCCTAGAACCAATAATTGGAAGACGTGTGACATCCGCCAACCCGCACTGGGCCTGCGTGGTGGATTGCGGCCCACTCCCTGTAACAGAGAGGAGGCTTGTGTCCCAGGAGTGGGAACATTATAGGCTGGTTATGATATGCTTACTAAGATAACTGCTAAATGAAGCCATGCAATTTGTAGGTTGCTCCTTAATTAAAAATCTGGAAGATTAAAAAAAAAATATTCTCCGTCCGTCTCATCGTCGTTGCCCGGAATGTTACCATTTGATATATTTCATGTTCATACCACTTTTTGTAATGCATATTTCATTTCTTATTTTGATTTTTGATTTTTTTATTTATATCTAATCGTATGCTGCACTGGCTGACGTCATCACGTCAATCACCGGCTGTCGCTGAACCAGCGCTGGGACTCTGTCTCGTATAGGGTCTAAGCATTATGCTGAGCGTTGGCCGTTTTGCGTAGATGTGACGCAGACTTTCTCCCAAATTGTACTTCTGTTTTTCTGTTGTTTGTGTTTTTTATTTTTATGCGTCATGTTTGCAGCAAATAAACGTATTTTCTTTCTTTATTTTTTTTTTCTTAAACGGAGATTTTTCTTCAAAACTAGTAAAGTTACAATAATAAACCAACTAGACGTATCCTTTATAAGCGGCCTAAATGAAAGTTATTAACATAACAAAATAAATCTTAAAGGCAGTCCGATCTGCGTTTGGTATGGTGAGTTTTGAGATGAATAATCATAGTGGTCAAAGGCCATGTAACCTGCTTTTGCAGATTTCACTAAAAAGCTTCAAGAAATTGAACCCGATTGTTTTAGAAAAAAAGAACATTCTGTATTTATAATTGCAAAACGTGATAGTTTTACTAACAATGATCTAAATATTGCTAAATAATATCCAAGGAAATGCTAATTTATTTACCTAAAATTATTTTTAACGATTACATCCTTAGAGTAACCAAAAACGTTTTATAATTTTTTTTTAATCTCATACTTAGTTAAACCGAATAAGGGGTTTCTATATTTGGTAACATTTTTACAACTGGCTGTTAGGTACGAAAAAAATGACGACCATTATTTTTTAAGAAAAATTAAATACAAATAGATTTTTTATACTTGAAGTGGCCAGGAATAAGTACCTAACTTATGTTAAATAGAAATCAAGGAAAGTTCGCGATTCGTTGCCATCCTTTTTATTACAGGTCTAACTAGCACTTTCAATTTACAAAAGGAAATTATTATTATCTACATTGCTTCAAAGGTTTTAAAAAATCGTCTGCTCAACAATTACGTCCCGTCTGCCTTGAAAACAACAGTGAACAGGCATCTTCTAGGTACGCTCGTTCCATCATAGACCTCATCCATCGCTTTTCATCAGGCGTGACCGAGGTTAAGAACACGCCCGTAAATAAACGAAAAACGTAAATAACGCATTGAATGCTGTTGAACTGTCAAGATGAAAGGTTTTGGGTTGTTAGTGTGTTATGCAATGAGGGTTTTCTGAAATGAAGTTCGCTAGGTGGCAGCACTGCCACGTCAGGTCCAGGCATCTGTCAAAGAGCCTATATTTTCTTTAGTCATGACTGAATGATGAACGAATGAATGAATCGAATGATGAAAGTCATCATATATTTTATATTGGAAGACCTCTTGTCACAGTGGTGCCAACTGGTGTCGTAAATTTTCACGAAAACCCTCATTACCCCGCAGGGTGAATTCAGAAAGGTTGTTTAGCGCAAAACCCCTAGTGTTGTTGAGCAGTGAGCACAATTATTGCTCCCGCGTAGGACATTGAAAATATGGATTCCTAGTGTTCGTTCTAAGTAATAAGTGTTCGGTGATAAGTGGTGGTGAAAAATTGTGTGGTTCCTACGGGGCTGTTTGAAGCTGGAAGCATAAGGCAGGTAAGTACGTAATTTTTACCCCTTGATTAACCTTTAACTGTAACTATCTATAGTATAAACCTTTATTGAACATCCTCCCAAGGGAATCCTTACCGGCTAAAGTGGACAGATTCACACCACTACTGCTGAAGTAGATTATTGGACGGCCGCGAGGCACATACCTACTGTGTTTATAAAGCATTTCACTTTTTTATTTTGCATTTCGTGGTTATATATTATTTCTTTGTTTCATTACAGTATGTGACGATCCTACTGTGGTTATAAAATAGTTTTTAAGTTTACTTTCTTTGATACTTAAATTCTTTAAGAATTTTCAGCGGAACCTTTCTAGTCTTTTAAACTATCTAAGTATCTATATTGGATAGCTTGTCAGTTTGTGCCGTTAGGCCGTCGAAGTTATTTTAAACTCCACATGTAACAGTGGTAGATGTGCGTGAGTGATGTGCATGTGGCTGAATAAATGCAATTCATAATTTGATAATATTCATAAGGTGGTAAGGAGGTCTTGAGGTACATATCGATCAACTATATATTAACTTCCTTACTAATAAATGAATCAGATGAATAGTTACACACCGATTTCTCTCTTTCAGTCGTCAGTAATTTGACTTTCGAAAGAAGAAGACAAAGCTTTGTGTAACTATACAGACGCTATACAACGTTTATTAGTAAGGAGGTTACTATATAAGGTGCATGTTAAATAAATAAATCAGTGAGTAAATTGTATAGTATTATAGGTATTTATTTATGGCATTCAATTTTCTGCGTCATTTTTTCGATAGCATTCTAAACTGATAGGTTAAATAAATAAGTTTAAATAAATTACTTAATACAGTCGTGCACTTCGCAAATACATCAAGACAAGTTTTCAGCATGTCCGGAAGTCGTCGTGATGTGGTTGCTTCTGGTGCAGGTGAACCGAGCTGACTGTTTAGACAGACAGAGCGTTGGCGTGCGCGGAGCCGTGGCCAAAGGAGTTCGCCTGAGAATTGGCCACCCTCAAGGCGTTGCCCTGAGTCCTGGCGGAGGACGCTGCGCTGCCGGAGCCGTGAGTTTGCACGTTAGCAGAGCTCCTGGAGCCGCCGTAGTACTGGCCCTGCACGTCGGCGGTGGACCGGGCGCCGCCGTATCCGGCGGAGTTCACGTTAGCGTTCGCGTTAGCGGAGCCGGCGCCGTGGGAGTTAGCGGACGACTGAGCGACGCCTTGGCCGGCGTAGTGAGTGTCGGCGACGGACTTGGCAGCGCCGTAGCCGTTGACACCAGCGTTGGCGTTGGCGGAGCCGTAGCCTTGGGTTTGGGCGGCGGACTTGGCAGCGCCGTAACCAGCGTTAGTGTTGGCCTGAGCGATGGCGGAGGCAGGAGCGTCGTACAAAGTGCCGAAGCGCCAAGAGATGGTCCTACCCTGGCCGTGACCGATCTTAGCGGAAGAGGCAGCTTGTCCGGCGCCGACCACGTTCGCGTTGGAAGAGGCGATTCCCTGGGCGGGAACAGCTGGGACGTACGATGTGTAGTAGATGGGAGTCCTGGTGTCGACGATGGTGGGCGCCGGCTGGTCGGCGAGCACAGCGGGGGCGGCGGTGTACACGACGCCGACTACTCCGTTGTTCTGCGCGGAGGACGCAGCGGAACCTTCACCGTGAGTCTTGGCGGAGGAGCTGGTGGAGCCAAAGCCGGAGATGGCGTTGGAGTCGGCGGAGCCGGAGCCGCGAGTGTTAGCGTTGGACGAGGTCGCGCCGTAGCCGCCGAAGCCGCCCTGAGTGTTGGCGGAGGATTGCGCGATGCCGGCACCTTGCGAGTCAGCGTGTGACACGGTGGATGCGGCGGGCGCGAAGTTCTGCTCGTAAGTGATGACAGTGGCGGGCACCGGGACAGGGTAGTATGCGCCGTTCTGCGCCTGAGCGACGGCCTTGGCTGCGCCGTAAGTCTCAGGGAAGGGCGGGGCGTCGTATGTCTGCACCTGCGCGATAGCCTGTCCGGGGTAGTAGTACCCGTCGCGAGCCAGCTGCCCGCCGCCGGTGGCGCTGCCGAACGCCTGCGCCGCGTCGCCGTTCACGTTCGCTTGTGCTGTGCTCGCTCCGCCACCGTAGCTGGAAGCCTGGCCCACGGAGTAGGCACGTCCATCACGGTACAGAATACCTGGGGAAATAGAAAAGTCTATATTAGTTTGAGGGCAAAACTTGCTTGTTTCACGAAAAGTTTTGTGTTCTATTTACTGAAAACTTAAAAGGGAAAATCTTAAAAAAATATTTTTAATTAGATTTTCAAACATTTTTTATTTCTCTACATTTAATATTATTTTTAATTTTATTTACTCGCACTTACCGTTTATAAGGACGGGGTTAGCGTGGCACAACGCCAACAATGCCAGAGCTGCTACAAATTTGGATGCCATGTTCACTAATGTTCAGATCACTGCTGAGTGGATGCAGTGAGAGCATTTCTCCGCGCTTATATACTATGAAACGAATACCACCACTCCTGCGCAACTGAGCCATACCTACGAACTTCACCTACAAACTGACACTCGTAAATTATGAGATGGCTAGCGATCAATGTGACGCGCGGATATTCACTTTGATTTTATTAATTAATAGCGTCTTTTGGCGCAGCGCAACGACCTCATCCTTGTTGGACGTATTAGGTGTAAGATGTAGCTTTTTATTATTTTTGGAGATTGAAAATGGATGTAATTCTTTTGTTATTAGATAATAAACAGATCGTGAAACCAAAATGATAGTCTTGGATCATAAATATGCAATAAGAGGCGGATATTCTATGTGAAGTTATAAAAATTGACATTTAAGAAAGGGTTTTCCGCTAAATCGTGCAAAGGAGTAATTTGCTTGCTTTATTGAAAAACCTAGAAGGGAACTAAAATATTTTTTTTTTGTATTTACTAACCACGATAAGTGAGATGACGACGAATAGAGATGTTTTGAATTAAGACATTCTGTCCCGACACCGAATTATGTAATTACGAAAAGGACAGGAGGACAGTAATGACGATGAAAAATCTTGTTTCTTAATTTAATAACTTGGATACATAATCGAAGAAAGTAAACAGGAAGATCTTAACATATTAAGAACTTCCTGTTTACTTTCTTCGGTTATGTGTCCAAGTCTCCGATTCTCCGGCCTCTACGACTTTGATTTACTCATAAGTAAATCAATGTCGTAGGCGTGACAAGACTAGTTTTTTCTAGACTTAGTTACAATTTAGATTTAGATAAAATAATTAATCGTTCTACTTTTGTATGATATTTTATTGCTAGTTAAACTGAGTTATGTTGGGTAGCTTATGTTAAATTTAAACTTCTTTTAGATATTAGCTAATTGTAATTTTGAGCATCAAATCTGAGGAACATAATAATTTGGTTATTAGAGATATTTAGCGGACGAATTTGCTGCTTCATTTTCTCATTAAGAAGTTTAAATTTCTCTGCCTGAAACGCTTTTCTTCATTTCGTAATTTAATGAAGTTGTTAGCAGTAAACAAGTTTGTATCCATTTTAGAGAATGCTCATGAAAGGTTTTTCCTGAAAATTAATGGTCGTTCTTTTCAGTTTCTGAATCCGATTCTCGCAAACATCGATTTTAGGCGTAAGATAATCGCGTCGTTGTAGAAAAGTATCGAACAGTTTAGTATCACCCGGAAATAGATGCCCAATCTTCACATAAAATTCCTCCGTCACTACGTCACCTATCTAAGCAGGTATTAGTAAAACAATTAGCCGCTCTTGATCAATTAAAATATTTGCATTGCATTGGCAGGCTAATTAAACGGAAACTAAGGGTGAACAATAAATTCAGCATTACGACATCTATCGACAATAATCAGTAATGATGTGGTCCCATTCTATAGCCAAGGTCGAACTAACTAACACCCATGACGATGGGAATCAAAACACAATAATTGCTTCACAATCAGTAGACGAATTGACTGATTTCAATTAATAAACCTATAAAAATTGTATCGTTGATGAAATCATTATTCTCGATTCAGTTCGTTTTGGTGTTTCGTTTATAATTAATGTTACTTTTTTTAACGTCCGATAGTCGTAATAAAACTCGCGTGACCAGCTGAACAGGATCTCATATTGATTGCTGTCATCAAGTGTCACTTTCTAGCGTTAGGTTTTATCTACTCTAATTTATTGGCAGAGGCAATAATTTAACTTTATGCCTATGGGTAATTTGTTAAAAACCGTTTTATTAGATTTAAACCTCTTTAAAGTTACTTTGAATCTTCAAAGCATCGCATTCGTAGAAATAAGGATGCGTGACGCGCTTAAAAGCCCGCTAATGTGGTCGTGTTACTCGTATATGTATGAGTTTTGAGTTGCCTGTTTCGAGAAGGCCCATATTTGGTATTGGTCGTCTGGTAGCCAGACTAACAGTCTGCAGTTAATTTAGATAGTATTCAACTCCTTAACGTAACAAGTGTAGCACTGTACACGTCTTCGCTCTTTTGTTGCATCTTCAGAAAGGTCTTCAGAGATGGCATGCTTGTTGCAACCCAATCCGTATCTCAGGATAGACTTTAGAGACAAGAGAGGGAGACAGGGAAGTACTCAGAGGGCTTCGCTAATGCATATGTCATGGCCAGATCTTAGAATTGATCATTTCATGAAATGGTCGAACACTTCATGAAATGATCAATTCTATGATCTAGGTTTCTAGGATTAGGATTAGGAGTAGGATTCTAGGTTGTATTTCATGAAATAGAAAATCGACCACAGGACTTGGTCTGGCCAGATCATTGAATGCTCAACGTTTGACGATATGAACAGTTAAACGCACGACCACTTCATGATGTAGCCAAACACAAGAGAAATACCAAAATTCCTTCTTTATTTACCTAGAATGTTTACTACACCATAAATATACCCTACATGATGTAGCCAAAGTCGATTGACATATCATTAAACGTTGACGCTTAAACGATATGGTCAATTTTAGCTGGCTGTTTCATGAAACACAACCATTTCATGAATTGACCGAACGCTATATGAAATATATAAGTCAATGGAAATTATCAATTCTAAGATCTGGCCACAACACATCCACAACAAGCATGTGCGAGTATTGGCAGACATGGTGGCGACCACTACCCACTTCGTTCATTAGCATTACTCATGATATCGAGATTCGAGATGGAAAATTTCAATCTGTTTAAACGAATTAGGTAGAAATGTTTCTTTGACGTTTCTAACTTGGCGTAGAAGCTAGCCCATGTTTGTTCACATTAATGAGTGTTGTAAAAACTCAAGTGGTTTATGATCTATGCATAATTATTACAAACTAGAACTGCTTTACTTTGATTACGGTTTACGACTTTAGTATAACTAATAAATTTATGTTTGTGGATCTTCAATCAATTATGATAATTAATTTATTCACGTTAATTAAAAACACACATCGATCTTAAAAAGTTGTTAAGTAGAAGTCACTCACACTAGTACTCTACTTTTTGTTGTTTTGTAACTTCTTAACAACTTCACTTATAGTATTCTACTTTTTATTTAGTCGGGCCATTTTATTTCGCCGTTATCACAGGAATAATACCTAATTTATACAATAGAAAAAAATATTTTAGACTCCTACAAACAGGCGCGACACGCGATATAATCGCGCGCGACACAAAGGCACCGCTCTCGTTGCGCGACTTGCGGTGCCTTTGTGTCGCGTGTCGTGTCGCGCCTGTTTGAAGGAGCCTTTATATTTGTACACCATATGTTGTGGTACAATGAACAAAATTCTGATTCTGTGAATAGATGTATTTTTTTGCTAAGAATGTAGTTACAACAATCAACAATTGTTACTGTTGTGAGGAATCCACACATGGCACGCGCGCATTGCGCAGATCAGGAATTTTCGGCAGCGTAATCAGCGTATAAAGTCAGCTGTACCTACTCATTCACAGTACATTCTTATAGCATTAGTTACGTGGTAGCTAGAACTATTCAAGAAATCATCTTCGAGTATTATTATTATTATTATAGTGTTTTCTCTTCTCAGCTCTTTGGCTGGTTTTTGCAACATTTACGGACCGAAGTCAAGTAAATGCAGCTTGTGGTGTGTTAAGTTAAAGATGTGTTGTGATGAGGACCTATTTCGTTTTCATCTATTTGCATGAACTTTCTGACAATGCGACATGTATTTAAAATTGCAGCTTTTTGTAGGGTGATATACAGGGTTTCTTTTAGGTTTAGTAATTTAAGGCTATGGAGAAGGTAATTTGGGATGACGCCTGTTGTGGAGAGGACTATAGGGACTACATAAACTTTTTGTTGGCGCCATATTCTAGTTATTTCATCTTTGAGTTCTGCGTATTTACTTATTTTTTCAGATATTGTCTTCTGAATGTTGTGTGTGTTGGGAACGGCAATATCTATTAGGTAAGTTACTTTATTTATTTTATCCTGTAGGGTTATATCCGGTCTATTGTAGTGAATTGTCCTGTCGGTAAGAATGGCGCGATCGTAGTAAAGTTTGTGTGTGTCGTTTTCTAATATTGTTTGTGGTGTGTAATTATAGTAAGGAGTATTTGTGTTTTGTATGAGTGTGTATTTGAGAGCTAATTTTTGGTGAATTACACTCGCCACCTGATTGTGCCTGTGTGTGTAGTCTGTCTGCGTGAGAGTTGTGCATGCTCCTGTTATGTGCTGAATTGTTTCTGGTTGGTTGTGACATTTGCGACATTTATCATTTGTTACTGAGGGATCTTTGATAATAAATTTTCTATAGTTTTTAGTGTTAATAATCTGGTCCTGTATAGCAATTATAAATCCTTCAGTTTCTGGGAATAAATTACCTATTTTAAGAAACTTATTTGAGGCTACTTTGTTCACATGGGATTGTTCTAGGTCATGGGGATGTCGGCCATGCAGTACCTTTTTCTTCCAGTCCTCAATTTTTTGTATTTGCGGGTCATCGCTAGTAATTTGTGGAGTATCTAGCTGTTCATTTAAGTTAAGTGGGGGGGGGGGGGGATTATTATTATTACTTATCATTTCAAGCTAATATCTAAGGTGTGTGCGACCCAGTTAGCACGCATGATGTACTAGTCAGTATATAATACGTAATACGGGCTGGTGATACGTAATTGGTAATACGGGCTGGTGTCCGCAACTCTACGTCAATGCGCGTATTTTGCGCATGTATACAATCAATAATCGACATTGGTTTTGTAAGTCGAAAATTCTGACAACCAGTCTTACCAAGGGGTGTATCCGATCCAGCCTGCCTCTTGATGCCCACCCCAGGGACGACCTGAGCCGAAGTCCTTACCTATCCCACGGGGGGTCGGGGCCCCCAGGGTGTAGTCGTTTAGTTTATAAGTCTTATGCCCTGGCTGGAGGCCTTAATTTATTGAGGCACCCACAGGATAGTCCGGTTAAGCAGCCGACAACCTTGTAGGTTGATATGCGAGATGCCATTATTAAAAAATAATAAAACGTAGGTACCAAAGGGGTATCGTATTACCTGGTTACTGGCTTTGCAATAGACATAGGTATTATCAATTCAATGCCAAGAGCAAGGTTTGGCTGCATCGTCATACGCAGTACTTGCGGATGAAATTCCAAAATAACCGAAGCTTCTCTGAATAAAATAAAAACAAATGAAGGTCAATGTTTATTAATATAATACTAGGGCAGGAGTGAAAGGAAGGTGTAGCTTGTTGCTAGCTAACCCACTCAACTTAGACTACCTGTACTTCCGATAATTAATTGAGATAAAAGTCATGACTATGGCGATCAATTTTTCATGGCTTTAGAAGGCAGAGATAACTGTATATCCAATGGTACACGGAATCTCTTTTATCTAATCCGTGGGTGGGCTGAATGGAGCCTTTTGAAGTTGACGATAAAAAAAATGGTAATTATATTAGTTTACAAGGAACTGCTGTTAGTGAATCAAGGAAAAAAATAGAATAGAATACACGTTATATATGTACTCGTACCTACACCATAATTATTACAGATCTAGGTATATAAACGTAGTAAGTTCACAATGGACGGTCTTATCGTTAAAAGCGATCTTTTAAAGACAACCTTATTTTTGTAAAGTTCGGTTGCACAAATGTTTGTTTGTATTTTTCATTGATCTGGCAGAGTAAGTTGAAGAAACAACCATTTTCAAATTCTATTGACGAAGTCATTGCAGAAATATTGCTAGTCAGGTCCGAAAACCTTAAATTAAAACGAGACATTAATTGAAGCAGTTTCAATCTCAATAACTAGAGAAATGAAATGATAAAGCTAAACAAAACCAGAGCAGTAAATAAGTTAAGCCGTATCTCGGTCACTGCCAATGCCACTAGATCAGTTCTGACACAGACAGATAACATCCATGAGATCGAATCAATGAATCAGATCGGATAAAATTATGCCCGAATTTGCAATATTTTACAATTTGTTTAATAGGCTCATTGATCTGAATTCGAGCATCCAAATTCAACAATTCAAGTGATTCTTTGTGAGCGAGCTTTTGTATTTCTTTATTTTAACATAAAACGGCCAAGGCTGTGGCCTTAATTAAAGACACAAACACATAAGTACAATAATTAAAATAATACACCTACTCGATAGTACGCTCATCTCACAATATTCCAGAGGTACTGACAAGATCTTTCATTCATCCGCGAACACATCCCAGTTAAGCTTAGCGTTCAAGCGAGCGTTGAGCGCAGAGAGTGTGCCAGGGACAGAAGACGTGACCTTCTTTTTTTGAGGATGGGAAATTTTGTTGTTCAGTACATTTTATTACAATACTAATGATTCAGTACCCTTCTTTTTTCAGGATGGGAAATCATCAAATGACCCCTCCCGCTCTGGGTGGAGCGGAAGGGAGTGTCAGTCTCTTACTGACTAAAACCCATTGATTTTTCTTCCTTAGCCTTTATGTTCCGGGCCAGCGGTAACCCTTTCGGACAATCCCCCTGACCCGAGAAGACTTGACCTAAGATCTGGACCTATTCGTTGATGATTAGGTATACTTGAGAACGAAAAACTACGTTCTTTATAATACCTTTGTAACCAAGCAAAAAGGATATTACCACCCTTTAAATTTGTAATAGGTACTGATGCATTTATTTCGGTAGCAAGTGATTGGTGTTGACTAAAGATAGGATATTTGTGAATCATCAAAGCTTTACACTTGTTCTGTGATTCATTCTATGCGTAGGTATCAATATCAGCGAGTTAGATGAAAATAACAATCTACATCGCCTACAAGTATTAAAAAACTCATGTTTTGGGATTTCCAGATCTATAGAAATTATAATAATTTGAACGTTGTCGATGTGGTCTTACTGTTAACCTAATAAATAATTTGATGAGTTTATTGGGTTAATAATATAACGAAGTCCATTAAATGCGGGAGAGAAGTAGACATTTAATGGCATAGTGCTACTCAATAGATAATAACAGGTTTCTTGATGATCTATATTATTTAAATGGTATGATTTTTGGTGCTAAATTAAGGTATCGAAACGTTGGCTTTTTTTTAAATATAATAATTTTTAATATAAACAATAATATAAAAATAATCCCAATAGTCGACACGAGCTAATGTTAAGGGGCTTACATGGCCTAAAGCGCGGTCACTGTCGGACTGCATAGAAAAGAAAGAGAAGCGCGATGACACAACGCTGGTAATTTATTGTAAAATATGTAGCGGTTATTTAATTACAAAAAATCTATTGTTTGGACTAAAAAATTATAACACTAGTATTTTAGTATGTTGCTTGTAGAATAATCTGACAAAAAATCTGAATTATTGTATGTACTAGTACGGTTTTTATCGTAAAGAGAAAGTTTTTAGAGGCATCTTCATGATTTTTTTTATCGTATCAAATTGCTTGTATTATGCTTTCAACACACTATCGACCTAGCATATATCCTGAAGAATATCATATATTTTTCTGAATTTGTTTACTGTATTCGATCATACAACGAATTTTTTTTTATAACTGATATTTTATTTTTATATTTCAAGAAAATAAAACCAGTTTCAGTTTTTTTTTAAGGGGCTTACTCGTTTTTTTCTTGCTTAAATAGTTAAGCAAGATAAAATTTCGTTTAAATGAACGAAATGTGATCTTTCATCTGCTCCGCGGCTCTACGATTCTCATTTGCAATTCAGTTGCACCGCACATGATGCATTTCACTCACAATCACAGTTATGCCAAAATAGTGTTCAGTGTAGCAATTTCATTGCTAAATTATTGTATGTTTTTCATTTGTTTAATTTTCTTATCCTAAGGAGCCTATATATTTTAAGTTCTTACTCGTTTGTTACTCTATTTTTACTGGCGGCTTTACTTATATTATTGTAATGTCAACAATATAAATATATAATAAACTAATTTAAAAAATAATGGTAATAAATAAATTGTGGATAAATAAAACTCATGATGCTTCACTGTTCGTCTAATTTCTATTAACCTCCCTGTTAATTTTCACTGACCGGTTTTCTATGGTGGCTATTACTTGCAGATCAATTACTTTCTGTAATTACATGTTGGTACACTTTAATAGTATCTTAACTCTTATAATATTGCTGTAGCGCTACTGAGCTCAGTTACATTAAAGCAATGTCTATTAATTTTTGGGCCACACTGGTTTTACAGTTATGAAACATGTATTTAACTCCGTGTTATTAGATTAATGATTATGTTTAGGACAAAACACTTTGTAGGCATTTGAAAGAAATTATTATAACTTAATGTCTGCCAATGCTTCTGATGTTTTTCCAGCAGAGATTGTTAATTTTACTGATGTAAATAATGTTTTTGTAACAAGAATGTCCGTGGCGTTTCTTGCCTGTTCTTCACGGTAGGTACCTACTACGCTTACGTCGACTCCTTGACATTCAAAAGTGCCTGTAAATGGTTTATTTGAAATAAATGCATCGAGTTTGAGTTTACACAGGGTCACAGGTAAACCTCTCAACTGTGGGAAAATCAAAATTTAATTTATAACAATAGAAAAAGTAATCGTGTCTCATTAGTCACAGTGTTGAGTCCTAAAATCGCTCACTTGAGGTACAGACGCCAGCACATCAAGCTACTACAATCTGTCAAATTTCTATAATAGATTTTCAACTTTATCGCTAAAGCATAAGGTTCAAAGTTGATTGGTAAAATTTGACAGTTTCGCGTAGCTTGATGTGCTGGCGTCTGTACCTAAGCGGAAAAGGGAATCAGGAAGTCAAGTTTTCTTGAACGTATCAACTTCTTTTAACCTACCCTATGTTGCGTTACAGGTGTTGTCACCTAAACTGTAAAGACCTTTTTTTCATTGGATGGGAAATGGATGACAATGACATAACTTAATATTTATGCTACTGGCATTCTGTAATAATTCTTTCATTCCCTTTCGTTCCTATTCTTTCAACATAAATTCAAGGAAAGGCGGGCATTCCAATTCTGAAAGAACCACACCTACCTCGCTTACTTTGCCATATTCGTCGTTTAGATGCTTCGGATCATTATACTGTGACTGTCGTCAGCCAGCAGTGTTTTGTTATGACATCACCTCAGGTGTAACGTGCCACCATTAAGTAACTGTTCTTGAGAGAATTATTGCACTCTGCCTTCAAACTTGAACTTGACCGCCGACTTGTTTAGCTGTTGCGTTATGTTGTGGCCTTAGGCGGAAAAAGCTGTTTAAATATTGTTGTTAGTCATTCTTGGCAGCTGCTCTTTGAACTCTTAATGATTTTAGTCTGCGCTTAGTGCTTTAGTCACTGCTGGACAAGTTGCGACACTACTCTTAAAGTGATATTTATCAGCGATAACGATGATAGAAAAGTGAAAAAAAAAATTATTTATTTAATCGTCTCGTCTCGTTTAAACCTTATTATGTACAGCAATACAGGAATTAAGACTGACTTTGTATTACAAAGGTGGACTTAATGCTCGTATTGCTGTATCCTTGTATGTATTTGGCTGAAATAAGCTACGAAAAAGCTTATGTCAATCCTTTTGAAAGTTGTAGAAATTAGAAATGCTTTGAAAGCGATTGCCTTTTGTCTAGGCTCTCTGGTTCATCATTTTCCTCATTTAGTTGGTCCCAGGTCCCAGATACCCTTTGAAAGTTGTCGGTTTATTTAGCCAGGTTAACTGTAGCTAGATTTGTCTCCTCTCCCTTCAAAGTCTCCTCTTCTAAATGGCGATTGGTCCATCGACAGATATACAGAGCCCATATGCTAGTTATTAAACTAATAATTAATTCTGTTTTTACCCGGCTGCGCCAGAAGGAGGCAGAGGTTTTTATTATATTTTCAAATTCAAATGGGTCCCGCCTGCTTCCAGCTTTTCAGTTTTTTTTACCGCAGTCGGGTTTTTATCTTGAACTGTTTATCTAAATTAATATCAGCTATTAACGCTTTTTAAACACCATTAAATTATGTGATTTCATATTATAGCGATAAGTCTAGTATTCGTAAACGAAATTTGTTATGAAATCACATTAAAATTTAAAAGGCCTTTAGGCAATGTGAGAATTATTTTCTCTCTGATATTTCTGTTAAGATTATCTATATTAATATTATAATAAAGAGGTAAAGTTTGTGAGGTTGTAGGCGGTAATTTTCGGAACTACTGATTCGATCCCGAAAATTCTTTCACTAATGAGAAGCTACATTATCCCTGAGTGTCATAAGCCATGTTTTATGTTAAAACGAGAAACTTTACGTGAATGAAGTCGCGGGCAGAAGCTACTGAGTTATAAGATAGCAAACGCGGCTGCGTAGTAAAGTGGACGGTCCTAAGTTTCAACACCTGAGTTAGAAAGAAAGAAAGAAAGAAAGAGAAGAAAGAAAGAAAGAAAGAAAGAGAAGAAAGAAAGAAAGAGAAGAAAGAAAGAAAGAGAAGAAAGAAAGAAAGAGAAGAAAGAAAGAAAGAAGTTCGTTTCTTGGGTCTAACAAAGTGCTGTTGGGTCTTTCCATCTTGGATTACGCAGTAGCTGCCCGGACTCTTGATTCGTGCCCGGTTTATGTCAAAAGGCTCGCCCGTGTTACATGGGGACTTATACATAGCTGGCGAAATGTGGGTTTACTACAGGTAGGCTAGGCACTGTAGAGGCTATCTGTGTAGCTACCTTTAGCAGCACAGACTGGTTATAATTGCCCGTGTGTTCCATTCGAACGTTCAAGCAATTGTTAAATCTATACTAATAATATTATAAAGCTGAAGAGTTTGTTTGTTTGTTTGGTTGAACGCGCTGATCTCTGGAACTACCAGTCGGATTTGAAAAATTATTTTTGCATTTGATAGCCCACTTCTTGAGGAAGGCTATTTAACATCACGCTATGACCTTTAGGAGCCGAGCAAAAAGAAAAAAAGTCAGAAAGAACGCTAAGCAAAAACGAAGTAATAGCGCGGGCAGGCGATGCGATGCGACGGGGTGGGTCGGAGTAACAAGAAATTTCACGCGGACGAAGTCGCGGGCAGAAGCTAGTATTCTAATATGGTGTTTTATTTAGTAGAAGAAGTGCCAGAAATAACATAACAATGTAAAGTCGTAAATATATTCTATTCAAGTCGAAGCCTTTTTCAATTATATTGTGAAGCTTCCATCTGCACCCCCACAGTACATCTCTGATAATACTCCGAGGAATACAAGCGAGATGTTATGTTACTAGACATTTACCTACCTTTAAGCTGTTTGAAGACTCTCTATTGTGCTCCGTGCCTCAAATACTGCTACGCAACCTATAACCAATTCCAGCGGTAGGTAGGTACTGCCAGTTAAGGGGATTACAGGACCTACATATACGCAAAAACGCAAGTTTTAGAAACAATAAAAGTATACTCGTATGATCGACTACTACTGGTAGATAATGTTTTGAAAACATAATTCAACAAATTTTATACGATAGAAAAAGATCATGAAGATACCTCTAAAAACTTTCTTTTTACAGTAAAAACCATACTAATATACATACAATCATTCTGATTTTTTGTCAGATTATTCTACAAGCAACATACTAAAATACTAGTGCTTTATTTTTTTTAGTCCAAACAATAGATTTTATTAATTAAATAATTGCTTCATATTTTGCAATAAATTACCAGCGTTGTGTCATCGCGCTTCTCTTTCTTTTCTATGCAGTCCGACAGTGACCGCGCTTTAGGTCATGTAAGCCCCTTAAAGAAATATTTTCGATTTGATTTTGAGTCTGCTGAAACGAGACTATGTATGAGGAACTACACTGAAGCACAGTGCAGTTTGGTGATGTCTTATCTGTCTTACAGAGCCAGCCAATAGCCATTCCGATTTAATTAAAAACGAATTAAAGGATGCTCAAGAATTTGAAACAGTTACTTGTAACACTGACTTTTGATTGACATGGCTTGTTACTTAATTGAAATTATAGTTTGTTTGGGTGTCAAGTAAGTAAGGACACTTGTAATCTCAATAGCTTTTTTGTCACAATCTTGTGGTTAGCAAGAAGTGTTCTGATAACTAGCTAACGGAAATACTGACATGGCCTAACCGCAATAACAAAATATCTGAGGGGCAAATCTCTTCATTTTAAGAACGTTCATGAAAAGTCTGATCTCAGTCTCAATCTGTCAAAAATACCTCCAATTTCTCTACATTATTGACAAGTTTTTGAGATTGGTACGGGAATTGGCGTGTTGATTTTTTTTTGATAAAGCTTTCGCTAAGACATAAGAAATTAATATAATGTCAAGTCTAGTTACGCGTGATCCTAATCACAACTTTCGCTGTCACCAACCGCAAGTCTACTTATTTATTTTGATTATGCTAATTTTTCTCTATCCATAAACAATGGCGAAAAAATTATGGCAAAAAAACCACAGAGCAATGAACGGAATCAGATGCTGATGTTGATTGATGTGATGACCTCCGTTACGCGAAGTTTTTATCATGTACTGATGTAAACGGTTTAGCTTGTAATTACAAATTAGTCAAGTTAAATGTCTACTTATTTAAAATGATTGGTACCTATGGTTTTTGAATTATTAGTATCGTTTTGATACCTACTTGTTTTGGTGATTTTGAACGTTTTAAAATACGGGAATTGGTCTTCTGTTCTTCCAGCCTCTGCTATCAACTACACTGTAAATATGTAAATAATATGCGCAGGATCTTCAAATTCATGTACGTCGTGACATCGATTAATTACAGTCTCGAGCCCGCTCTATTATCGTGATCGGATATCGAGTCCAAATACCGGTAACACCGCACCACTTCGCATTGAACTTGATTTATCGCTGCAATCGATTTGGCGATTATTTTAATTCGTAATCGCGAAAGCAGGCGATTGAAAGTTTTAGAGGTTAGTTGTTTAAGGCGCGAAATTGGCAGTTTAGTGTGGGTTATAAATTATAAATGCCTTTTGGCTTTATACGGCAGTTATCAATTTCTAATACCTAGGTGTGGTAAGTCACGAATCATTTTATAAGCGTAGGTTAACATGTTTTTTTAAACTTACGGTTGAATTCGTAGCTCTTATCAGGAAGCTAACACCTTTTAATAACTTGTGCTTGTAATATTTTATTTTAGGTAGGCACCTACCTAACTAATACTTACCTACTTTATTTTACCGTTGGCATCGGTCGTCGGCAAGTGACCCATGAGAATAGGTTAAATTACAGAATAGATACCTACCTTATGCTTTCTCTCGAGGGGTGTACACTCGGGTAGTACCTAGATATTCCTACTTTGTCTCAAATGCAAGGAAATAATATTAAAGTAAATGGCGATAGGAGCTTCCAAAAGAATCGCTAAATTCTTAGAACACAGTGACTGATTTCTTGATCGTTTGAAAGTTTATTAGCTAGATCGCTAAATCACTAGATTTTATAGAAAAAGAAGCAAGTACCTTACAGGGTAGGTCATGACATGAATAACCGTCTAGTGTCGAAACCAAAAAAATACAAAAAAAAACCAATCGCTGTGCATGAGGGTGTTTCGGATAACCCAGCCCTTGGAGAGACAAGATTTTCAATTTTTGAAGTGAAAACTTCTTTAGCGGCGCTGTGTACTTTTTTTGGAATGGGTAAAAACTTCTAAATTCGCGTCAGGTCACGTGACCCTGATCGAAAATTCGTAAGACGTAAAACGTCAGACGTAAAACGTAAGACGCGCGTTGTTGAGGACAGCGCCATCTATGCACATCGGGAAGAACTACGAGGGCCTCGCGTACTAACTACGTAGTTCATCCAACAACGACGAGATGGCGCTGAACCACGGATATATAACTGACGACGAGCTCTATGCGAGCGGCTTGCTTCTCTTACCACTGCCGCGACCAACACCACGAACTGAAGTCTATCCTGTGTGCTTATTTGTAAATCTGAATAAATTCCTTTCACGAGAAGAATAAACCAGTCACTTTGGTCATCATACCTGATTTGCAAAAAACCCTATAAAATAAGGAACACACCTTAACACGCGTGTTTTGTTTATAAGACGATTCACAAAATACACTCGTAATTGTTCAAGTTTTCACTTCTGTCGGCACTACCGGAGTGCCAGTGTTTTTTTTATTTGCACCTATGTTCTTGGGCCATCCTGTAGGTATAGCAATATGAAGTAACATGAGTTTCCTAGTACATTCCACCTTCTATCCTCCCCTTTGTGTCCCAAAACATGCAGTCAAAGTGATCTCTGCGCTGCCACCGATAACGCCGTTGAATTGGCGAAATTTTGGGCCAACAAAATATAAATAACTGTCGTGTGTATTACATTTTTTTGTCGGGGGAAACCTTCAAAAGGCACCCGACTTCCGGGGAGGGGAGTGTGAGATTTTTACTTCACTAAAACCACCCCGGTGATCACGATCAGCACATAGCGGTGGTCCCGGTTCCTCTAAAGTGTTATCTGAATAGTGTGTTTTTTCGACTCACGTTCGATTGCGAGCGCGTTAGAATTTTGTATGGGAAATTAGGTTACTCTTAGTGACCACCAGGTGGCGCTATAAATTTTTTCACTAATATTCAATCAATGCGAGGCCAGCATAAACTGGAACTCGACTCTTACGACTTTTTCATCGTGGATTTTTAATCATCGCGGTTTCTAAGCACACTGCTTATGTAGCTAATTAGATTCCTAAAACTTAAAAACGAGTCTACAATAATTTCCATATTTGTTTTGAGCAATTTTTTTCTCTTAGATGACAAGATATGGAAGATTTTTTACAAGAACTTGTCTCAATTATGTTTTTGCAAACAGCTGTTATTTATTAGAACATCTTGTGTTTAGTAATTAATGAGAGGATGTGGGTAGTGCTATGTTTTATGGTTCATTAGTTAGGTATAGCGATCTCGCTCTCGTTTTTATAACTCGGCTGACCATCTGGATAGTGATAAATTATCTGGATCGTGAACAGTTTAAGTATTTACAGTACCCGGCGATAAATATTGCACATGGGAATTTTCACAGAGTGTGTATTGCTATAACAAAATAATAAAAATAAAATGAATAAATAACAAGTGTGAGTCTAACTCACGCACCGAGGGTTCCGAACTTTCTAGGTAGGTATGTAACTACTTTACGGTTTTCGAATTTTTTCCTTTACATGTGCTACATGACATTGCTTCTTGCCAAATTTCATGATTCTAGGTCAACGGGAAGTACGTGCGTGCGTGCGTGCTTGTGCGTGTTTTGATTCCCTTGCGAGTGTCAAAATATGTGGCATAAACGGAACATAAACGCCCGTATCTTTTGATTGCGTTGACTTAGAAGTTTGATTTTTTCACTGTTTCAAGGGTTTGCAGCCCTGAGTATTTGATATTAATTTCAACTTCATAACTCCACGCGTACCTGAGAAAAAGTGTCTTGACAAACAGACAGACAGACGGTTGATTACATACTTTAAATAAAGACTATATTTTTTATGATTTAATTACAAATGTATAGTTTTCAGATTTTTCCCTGTATGCTTGTAGTATAATACGATATTACTTGCCAAATTTCATAGTTCTAGGTCAACGGAAAGTACCCTATGAATTTTGATTCCCTTGAGAGCGTTGAAATATACGTTTTTTGCGGCATAAAAGGGCGTATCTTTTTTTACGTTAACTTATAAGTTTGATTTTTTCACAGCTTCAAGGGACTGTACACCTGAGTAATAGTTTTAATTTCAACTCGATACCTCCACGATACGATAAAGTATCTTGACAAACAGACGGACAACAAAGTGATCCTATAAAGGTTTCGTTTTTGCCTTTTGAGTTACGGAACCCTAGAATTCCTAAAAACAACAGTAAACTATGAAATTCAACAACAAAATAATTCAAATTTTCTTCTACAAATATATCCAGAATATAAAAAGAGCAAAAAGGTTTTTGACAGCGGTGGGATTCGAACCCACGCCCTTTCGGACTGGTGCCTAAAACCAGCGCCTTAGACCACTCGGCCACGCTGCCTTATGAATAGATGACGAAATTATGGATATTTACCTAAGCGTAGCTGAGGTGACGTTAATAACCTTGAATACATTAGTGACGCATTATTCCCGTTGTGAATAAAGTTTCGACCAAAAGGTTATCTTTATTAGCTACTTATTCAAGTTAAAGAATGTTTTATTAGATTTGCGTGTTAAAATACAGTATTTCTTTGAAAATGTAGTTTTCATTTGATTTAAAATATTATCGTCATCCTAGTCCTAATAGTTATTATATATTTTTTATATATTTAGAGGTCATTGCATAATATTGTGAAAGTAGCGCCACCACTAGCTTCATATTTTCTGACTGACCGACTTTTTGACAGTTCAAAAGTGCCTGTAAATGGTTTAATTGAAATAAATGCTTTGAGTTTGAGTTTGACCCGGCTAAAAAAGTTGTAGAGATGTGGGCCCTCTGTCCACGCACTCAAGTTAATCAACCAATTACCTTATTTGCAGTATCAGCTATGTATCTAGGAGTATTTGACATGATCTTGATATTGGATGCACCTAAAAACTCTCACTTCTTCTTCACAGTAGCCGAAAACAATAGGTTTTCAAAAAGGGACCGCACCTAATTTAAAAAACCAATTTTGTAGTGTCACTCCCCACAGCTACCTTGAATAGTATGTATGTCCATTAGTATGAGCTACCACTTATTTTTACAAAAAAAAAAACCCAGATACTTGGCTTCTCCATAATAATTTTTACACATTAAAATATTTTAGTTATCAATATAAACCAACCAACTTTGTACCTACTAAGTATATCCGACGAATAAATGTTTTTGTCTTACCCATTATGTACAAGTTCTTGCTTTTATGTTGCAAAATGCATCAATTCTATCCTCATAAAAATGTCTTCGGCGTTTAATGTGCAGTGCCAAAATCTATTTATACGATTTCGTACTGCGTTACATGACGTCACATTTTTGAGAAGCGTATCTAATGTTTTTCGTTGTACTCCTCGAGTCCTCGCTAAGTACCTATATTTATTGCGGGCATGGCTGTCTCTCTAGTTTGGAATATTATAGAAAAACGTGTTCCGTTTCTGTCTTAATAAATTAATTACATTACATAGAGGAAACTCGACAAACTTGTTCGAGATATTTATAATCTTCTGTGAGCGAGGTTACTAGCGCCATCTTGTATCTAATGGATGAACTGTTTAACTGTATTGCAACGGAGTTACTTCATCATTACTCGAATAGTAGTTATATTATCCATTTTACCAAACTCTTGTTCATTTAAAGATGTTATATCTCGCTTGTGTATAAGTATGACGATTTATCAACGCACATCCCACATTGCCATCTAAAAATACCCATAGTTTTTTTGAAGGAATCTGTTATTCCTTCAGGACATGACGATGACTTGGAGACATGGCGTCTCTTCTTCTACTTCTTTAAGAGCTTGCTTGTCACTTGCCAGTCATTTAAGACCTGGGCAACCCTATTTATTTGTTTTGTTATCCCTATTTATTTGGGGTCAGCCCTACTACTAGTACTTCTGCGCCACACCGTGTGGTCTTTTGTTGTGTTGCTCGATATCATTTCATTTTCTATTATTCGTAGCCAAGTCATTGATGGTCGTCCACGGCATCTTTTTCCATCTTCTATTATTCATGAATCTTTTAGTAATATGGTCATCATCTCGCCTCATCACATGCCACTTATTCTTATTCCATATTACGCGAAAACCTACACTGACACCCAACCAGGAAAATATGGCACAGGAAAAACAGGGAAAACCATAAGCTAATAAAATCAGGTAAATAAAACACAATAATTGTTCATAATATCCTGTATATTTACCTAAGTGTAAAGGAGAATTATTTACAAGGTGGACATCGATAGTTATGTATATGCTTATCCTAGCCTACCTCCTTACAAGTTACGAAAACATGAGATTTTAAAATAAGAAAAACAAAAGATTTAAAAGCATAAATTGGATTATAAACTGCCATATACAATAATTTCTTAAATTAGCCTTTTTTTTTAAAACCGAATTGTATGTAGATCTTAGTAGATGTTTATGAAACAAAATGAACATAAAAACATTTTGAACGAAATATAATTTTTAAAGACTAGTAAATATTATTGGCCAGTAGTAAATGCCATTAAAGTTAGAAATGGGCAAGTTTTAATTTAGAATATTTTATTTGCTGTAATTTTTATTCTTAAAACTGGCAACTTTTGAAATAATTTTAACGCTTATTTAGCGTACTTTTATCTATTGTGATATTGAACTAAATAATTAATTAACAAATTAATTAATGTATTTTCATAAACAGCTTAGGATTACAGTGTACATTTCAGCACCTTTTATTTATACGGATTACATGTAATAGCAACTTGCGTTTTAGTTTATTTAGGCATTTGAAAACAAAAATAATAGAATCATGTACTTAATCGAAAATAAGAACTCACATAAGACTCACAACTGAATGAATGATTGATAAAAGACAATTATAAATTAATACAAAAAATATCCACTACGGATTCAAATAATTAGTTCTCAAAAGTCAGAAAAAATACATAAATCAATAGTAACTACAAATTAAAATCGATATTTTAACATTAAAATAATTACATTTCAATCGTTCAACGCTTTCGTTGTCAAAACAGCGGCTAGCGCCCATGTATACGATCAGATATGTATTTAAGCAGAATATAAGCTTATTTTATACATTGCGTTCATATCAATAAATAATAAAATATATGTATTTGTAATAATAAATTAATAAAGAAAATATACTCGGAGTCGTTTTGACGACAAAAAATGATTTTTTAATAAAAAAAAAGGTTGAATTACTGACGTAGTCATAATTTATTGACAAGAACGCATTTTAGTAAACAACGCATATGTGTTTATGTATCTAGGAATAGAAGAATCTTGTTGCAAGGCGTACCTACGTATGGTGTTTTTTTTGTAGTTTTGAAAGCGATTGCACCGTTTTTTTTATTATTAATCAATTTTACTGCAACGGCTTCATAAATTAATAAACTAATGCTCGATTCCTGTAAAAAAAAAAACGTTTTGTTTTGCTAGCACTTTTTATTGCCAAACTGGGCATACAAATAGATTCGTAAGCTAACTTCACCTGTGATAGCTACTTCCACATGGGGGGGGACTACTATGCAAATCTATGAGGTATTTGCTTCTTTATTGGTAAAGATAAGAGTTAATTTTAACCAATAGCGGTCCGTAAATTACAGGAATCGGCCATTAGGTTGCGAACCGTCTACAGTAAGAGGGCGTTCTGCGTTCGCGATTTATTCGCCAAAAATGTAAACAAATATGAATTAACGGAAAAATAACTTTAATTCCTACACAATAAAGTTCAGTTTACGCTACAACTTTAAACATTTTTATAACTTTTTCAATAGTGCTAGTCGCTCTGAAATCAACTCAATTGTCATTTAAATAAAGTGACATTTGTTTAACTTGAAATAGGGTGGGGGGTGTCAGCACTGCGTACTTTTACTATAGACAAGTTACAACCAAAGCGTTTCGTATTTCTTCTACAGCAACATTGAACAGCACTGACACAAGCTTTTCAGTAGCTTATGTCAAGTCCAATACATTTTAGACATTTTCATCGTAGTTATCGCTGTTAGAATATCACTTCCTCCAGCGGGGCAATAGGGAATATGCATGAATTTTTTTCATGGCATTTATTAACAAAATATGAAAATACCGTAGTAGAGATGACAAAAAGTGAAATTAAAATTAAAATCGGCCAAGAAACACGGCCGATATGAGCATTTAAAACTATTGATTACACACCAATTAGACAGAGAGATCCGACATAGACTGTGACGTCACATGTCACTACGGCCATATAAACTCCGTGTTAAATTTCGTTTTGCGAGAAAGAGATAGAAACAAATCTTCGATGGCTCATATCTTTTTAATTTCATAGTTATCCGAAAAACAGTTTTACTAAACTGTTTATTACATGAATGAGGATTAATTTTTTAAATAAAAACAAATCATGCATATTCCCTATTGCGTAACACAATAACAATTGGAATCGGTTTCATTTTGACAGTTCAACAACATTCATTGCGTTATTTACGTGTCGAGCAGAATTTTTTTTCGAACTTATGGAGCAATGGATTTGCAATTTGCTTCTAAATGATTTAGATTCCGATTGATAATGTGTTTCGCAATTAGCATGTTGGTCCTAAGACTACAAAGTGCGTTGTTTACCTTAGATCATACTATTATCTGTTAAATTTTTGTTCAACGCGTGATATAATTTATTTAATGCATTAAAAGCAACCAATGTTTACTCTATGTATGTCAGAGCGGCAACAGAATACGTAGTATAAACTAGTTATATTTGGTTACACAATATTAATTACCGTATA
Organism: Luperina nickerlii; assembly: GCA_963855955.1. Lineage (NCBI taxonomy): Eukaryota > Metazoa > Arthropoda > Insecta > Lepidoptera > Noctuidae > Luperina > Luperina nickerlii. The sequence continues at coordinate 4,451,110 of OY979663.1, forward strand.
AATTACTCAGTTTTAACTTCTAAAAGAATTTACAATTACAATGTACAAATTTCTTATACTAACGAGCGGTGAGCTCTCTACAGCTTAAAATGTACCAATCCGACAGGAATGTATTTGGATATTATTTCTTAGATTTTTCTAGAAATAAACTGCGATTGAGTATAAAAATTTAGTGCCGTACTGGAAGCATCGATGTTATTTGATAGTAAAGTATTTTTTTCAACAAGCATTCTAACTTTTTTTTATATTTAGATATTAGTATACTTATTTTGTATTTAACGTTACGTTCGAATATAATTGAGAGCGTTTTGTGTCCAAAAGTTACGGTGATCTCAATAGATGTTTAGCTACATCGTAGCATGTACAGACGCCAGCACATCAAGCTACTACAATCTGTCAAAATTCTTTAATAGATTTTCAACTTTATCGCTAAAGCATAAGATTCAAAGTTGATTGGGAAAATTTGACAGTTTCGGGTAGCTTGATGTGCTTGGCGTCTGTACTTGCTACTTAGATGTTAGCCTCAAGTCATCAATTAACTGGTTTCCGATATCCATGCATGACCTCGAGGTCATGATAACTACAAAAAGTTTTGCTTAAATGCTGTTGAAAACAGTAGGTACCTACTAGAATTAGAACCATAGATTTGTACCCAGACCGTTATAAAAATGTCTACTACGCGAGCTGTAATTTCTAGAAAAATCTACAACAGGAGTGTTTCCCAATAACTATATTACTAATGAAATGTTTAAATTTCGACTTCCTTTCATATATTTATACACCCAATGGCTTCAGTATCGCAGCTACACATAAAGGTAAAATATTTCAGTAAACTATTAAAGAAAATTACAGTTTGCTTAACAATCTTGTTAATTACAGTGATCAATTTATTTTTGTTTCTATTTTAATAAATTAATTGACACAATGTGTTACTTAAATTAAATTAATTAAATAACACTGGCGTTTTATTGCGTTGACATTAGTATATTTTGCATTGGAGTTACCAGGGGCTTGACTTCACGAAACCAAATAAGTGTTTTGACTTCTTATCTTTGGCTTCGCCGAAACATGTTTGTTACGCGTATATAGCGCATGTACCTTTTTGTACGTCTCTATGTACAGTCACCAAAAGAGATAAGTAACCAGAGACGTCGGATATAGTTGAAATCTAGTAAGAAACCGTTGGAGGTTTTTGAATGAAATTTAACTTGATAAATGAACTCTTTGTTTTCTATTAATCAAGATAAATTTTATTCAAAAACATCCACCGGTTTCTTACTAAACTTTAACTATATCCGACGACTTTGGTTACTTATCTCCTTTGGTGACTGTACATACTCGACATATCATCAACTTTAAAACGGCAGTGGCGCAGTGTAGCACAATTTACTAATGTCGACGAATTTACAGAAGAATTGGGAAATCGAAGATGGCACACAAGCAATTAAAAAGTAAAAAATAAAAATCGTTGCACAACCTATTTTCAGAAATTACAATCAAACAAAATGAGATTATAATATATAAAACTAGACCTTAAAATCAATCTAAATAATAGAGATACGTCAATTCCTAAAATTATTAACCCCAAGGTGACAACAAAAAAACTTACATTAAATTAGTGTCTTAAAATTAAAAATAAAACCCAATTGTTACTGCTATGTAGTTATTTATGTTATTTTATATAATCGCTGACAAAGGTAGTGAACATTCATAGATACAACATTTGTTCAGTAAAAAAATAAAAATTTCGATGACAACTGGAAGCAAAATATTACAAAATCTACTTATTTTTTAGAGAGTTCGATCTAAATACATACACACATACATAATTATATTACACATAATAGTCGAAGTGATGGACGTGTCCACAAATTATTATCGAGACGACTTCATAATCTACGCGAAAAGAGTTGGCAATATACAGTTGAAGAAAGCGGATGGCACAAAATTCATTTTTTACAGAAACCATACAAGATCGATCATTCAGAACATGCGAACCACATTGGTCTTTCAATAGAGACATCAAAACATCTTAACCTCTGATAAACACCATTTAAAATCATTACACAAATGATTAAAAAACTTGGTCTCGAAGATGATAATTTATTAACATTTTAATTTTAATCATACTGTCTTCTCGTACAGACAGTATGCTGCGTCTTTTGTACCTGGCTTGTACATTACTGTACAATCCGTACATTAAAATTTTATCCATGTCAAACATTTATAGAACAATAAATAATTTCATCGATCGTAGTTTTAAAAATAAATCACAGAACAATTCTAGCCACGTTCATAAATTAAAAAATTACTTTTATTTGTTATCCCGCGCATTTCGCGTGGTATGGTGTGTAACTGTTAAAATTTAAAAATGGAATGGCTGGTCCGGAGACTGTTGACCGGTCAGTCAGGGCGTGACCGCCGACTAGTAAATACGTGGCGTTGGTTGCTCTGTGTCGTCTCACGCGTAGAACTCGCGGTTGTTGTGGCCCTTCCCGTACGATGCTGCGGCAGGGCTTCTCTTGGGCTCGTCGAGTGCGTAAGAACCTTCGTCCTTCTTGCGCATGCGATATACTATGAACATCACCACCAGGATTGCACATAAGAGGCCTACTACTGCGCCGCCGATCACGGCTGAAAAATGATAAAATAAAATAATTAGTGACGAAGTCATAAAACAAACAAAAAATATCAATATGAACAAAACTAGAAAGCCATCGGGTTATCCTAGCTCGAAGAGTATCTAATATTTGTAGCAAGAATTTTAATTGGCAGTTCGAAAAGCTTCAGCAGAAGCAGAAGGTCTTATCATCATGCCAATTTATTTGGGGTTGGTGCAGCATGTGTTTTTCTTCCATACTTCTCTATTAGTCGTCATATCGGTAGACCTTTCTAATCATGTCATCTTTTATCCAGTTCATCCATCGTTTCTTTGGTCTTCCCCTACTCTTATAACCCTCCACATTAATATTCAAAACTTTTCTCACGGCATTTTTCTCACTCCTCCGCATTACATTACATGCCCATACCATGACAACCGATTTCCACACAGCTTTTCAGTAACCGGTGCCACTTTCAGACTTCCTCGTATATGCTCATTTCTAAGAGGAGGTCTGAAGGTGGCTGCAGCCACTTTCAGAATTCCTCGCTCATTTTTAAGAGGAGGTCTGAAGGTGGCTCAGCTAACTAGGCTAATTTTCCCTAATAGAAGGGTGGGCTCCTTGAATAAGTATTCAAACTTTTTAAGCTAGGCAGACACACACGTCACGCAAAATCCTCAAGCAAACCTAAAACTGTTATTTGATGCATCAATGTTACTCATCAAAACTAGTACAAAGGTGCAATATGCTAATACATACCGGCAAGGATGCCTGGCTGTGCGAAGAAGCTGGTGGCACGGTCTTCGGGCTTGGCGTTCATGATGACGACTTTGTCGGGCGCACGCGACTCCTGGTTCACGTTGCTGCCTGAAGGCTCCTGGTCCTGGAAGGTTATAGCACTTCTTTATACAATTTGAATGGGCAATTAGTCTATACCGAGAGTTCTTTTAAGGCCTATGAATTGTGACAGCAAGTACCAACTAGTATATCGTCCTGAGTTCACGTCTTCGCTACCCACAGCAGCGAATATCACTAATATCTAAATAGGTCTAATCCTCAGTTTTCTTAAGGCCTGTTAAGTTTCAGCGAATTTCGGGAAATACTTACCAAGCAATACGTGTCCTACCGACGAAAGGTTACGTTTTTATTATCCACAGCAGCAAATGTCTCCCGTATCTGAATAGGTCTAATCTTCCTACAAACTAGTTCTGTTTGGCAAATAATTTCCAAGTCTAATAGCCTTGACGTATTTTGTTTTCCACCTCTATTTTTAGAGCTATGTATTTTCGTGACAAAACAGAGAATACTACGCTAGTTTTATTTTTAGCGAAGCGGTGTGTTTAGCCAGTTTTGTTAAGCAGAAATATTTTAATTGAATTATGTATCATTAAATTATTCGCTAAAGGCACTCCAAACAAGATACAAATGAACCAATCTCAATGTTCGATTATTCAAAGTTGAATTGTACCAAAAATCACTGGGCGTACCTATCACATCTTCGTACTAAATTAATCATAAATGCTCATAATCCCCTGGGCGATAAGGACCGGGAAAAATAAAATAAATTTAGGTCATCTCTCGATATTCACCATATCAGAGACAGTTCCGGCGCTACATATAACCGGGATTCTTTTTTATCACAAAATCCCAATAAAATTCTTATTCAACTGACCAACATTAAACATATCGGGGTTTATTTAAAAACGACGATTAAAGTTAAGTGACGTTTAAATATCGAAAATTTGTGTTTAAACAGTCGCTAATCACTATATAACTTTAAGCAACGTTTATGAATAAAGGCTCCTTCAAACAGGCGCGAGACGCGATAATATCGCGCACGACACAAAGGCGCCGCAAGTCGGGCAACGAGCGGTGCCTTTGTGTCGCGCGCGATTCTCGTCAAGCGTCACGTCTGTTTGCAGGAGCCTTAAAGGGGATCGTCATCTATATGGTGCAATTTTCTTGTCTGTGGCATAGAATAGAATTGAAGCAACAAACGTCTTGCATCGTCGAAACACGGTTTAGACGGTGTAACTCTTATTGCTGCTTCAATTGATGGTATGCCACAAGCAACTGAACCGCACCGTGTGACAACACTTGGTAACAAAGCCTGTTGTAACTCCCCAATAGAACTTAGACTTTGGTTACATTTGCATGGCAGTCGGCCAGTTGTTATTTCGTTATTGATAGACATCCAGCATAATCAACCTACAACGTTCCCACTGCTGGGACACAGGCCTCCTCTCTGTGAGAGGGAATTGGCCGTAATCCACCACGCGTGCCCAGTGCGGGTTGGTATATGTCACATGTCTTCGAATTTTTAGTTCTAGGACATGCCGGTTTCCTCACGTTGTTTTCCTTCACCGTTTTGCCAGTGATGATGACCTAAAACTCGTAAGTTGCGGCCATTACCCCTGAGCCTCCACTGTTCTACATTCACTGCGTATAGTTAAAATTGACGTTTAGGTAAGGTATAATCTGTTCCAAAAGTATCTGATGGAATTGTGAAAAATGGATCAGCAAACGTACCTGTCAATGCTATTTTGTAGTGCCACTAACAAATTAAGTGCTTTAATTTGATTATTTGAATTTGAATACTTAAAACCTTAACGATATTTTCCATTTGACATCATCTGTCTAGCCAAAGTCAAATCATTTATTTCAAATAGGCACATTAAAGGCACTTTTGAACGTCAAAACTTACAGTAAAATTGAATTGATTCTAGTCGCCCCTTCCAAAAGGTAGTTTTCGTATGGAGAAGAATGGGCAAGAAACTCCACCGTTACTCTTTTAAAATGTTTTACAAGGTTTTGTATACATAATATAGTTATATGTGAAGACGATGCACCTAGAATAAAAGTCTACCCCAAAAAAATAATAAAAAGAGTTAAAAATTAAGCAATTACAGGTAAATCAATTATGTGATAGATACATGGTGCTCACATATTTACAATTTACAAATATTGGAAAAGTAGATGACCTTTCTAGAACTCTAACAATATAGCCTTTTCCCAATTATGTTGGGGTTGGCTTCATCTAATCGGATGCAGCTGAATACCAGTATTTTACATGGATCGACTGCCTATCTGACCTCCACAACCCAGTTACTGGGTAATACGATACCCTTTGGTAAGACTGGTTGTCAGACTTTCGGGCTTCTGACGACCTGTAACGACTGTCAAAGATCTACGAATGACGTGCTTTCCGAGGCACGGAGGAGTCTTGATATGTAAAGATGGTCACCCGTCCACGGACCAACCGCGGCAAGCGTAGCTTAACCTGATCGATCGACCTGTGCATAAATGAATGATTGCGTAAGAATTTAACCTGAACAGGGTTTGTTTCCACATTCATCTGATACTTTTGGATTAGACTATAAACGGCTATATTCTATTAGTAAAACAATAAAACCGTATACGTACGACTGAAGGCACGATGTCTTCTGAGGAGATGCTGATGTCCGTCTGGTCTGGGCGCGAGGGTTGCTCCTCCCCCGCGCCTCGCCCCTCTTCCGCGGTACCTTCGCGGGCCCTGTTCCTTGTCTTGGCTGGAATGTCACGTTATTGAAAATTAGTTTATACATCGATGTTATTAAAGGGAAAATGTTTTTTAACCGTGAAAAACGCGTCAGAATGATTTCCAGCAAAATGTCTGTTCTTTTGTTTTAGTCAAACATAGTTACCTACAATGATTGGATCATGTATTGTTCTATTTAATTCATTGTGGTTATTTGGTATAGTTTTAATATAGGCTCTGACATTCCTTTATGTTTCCTTCCTTAACGGAAACAGTTTGTTGAAGTACGATTGAAAACATCGCTTACAAAGAAATAATATCATGAACGCAATTCTTTCTTTCTTATATACAACATGAATTGTGTTAGACTGATCAAGAATGACAGTTAGTAAACAAATGATTCTGATTTCCGTAGAACTGTGAAATTCGTTATTGTAGCTGTTATTAACGTTTTTGATGATAAATTGGTAAGACATAAAATTATTTCACAGATATTTAGAAAATCTATAAATGACGAAGACTATTAGATGGTTAGTATCCTATCTTTCAGACATATTCTTTATTTGAAGGAGATAGACATAAAGAGGAATTACGACGTCGAGGTTTACACTGAAGGAGCACTCGACAAAAGCTAAAGGAATGAAGAGATTCAGTAAATCCCAAAGTTATAGAATTAAACACCTTCACCAGAAATGGAGGGATTTGAATCAAGCCAGAGACGGCTAATAACGCTTATACAAAAAGCGAAATACAGGAACAATATCAAAAGACAAGGGATTGGAAAGGGATCGTACATGATACGGCATGAACAAAAGCAGAGGAAGAACCAAAGTAAACTTCTAATAAAACATCAAAATTACCAATGATATGGACAATATCGCTAAGCTAATGGTTCCATGAGATGAAATAGTTTCAGGGCTATATTACCTTCCACATGCTAACTAGTACTATTGAAGGAACGCTATAAAATGGTTTCTAATGGCTGCATGATAAAATCGAAGTCATGCGATAGTTAAGTAAAAAATAATGGGCAACAATTTTCATAAAATTTAAAAAATACTACGAAAGACTTACCGAAATCCTCAGATGGTTACAAGTGATTGGCATATATCATAGATTAATTAATAATTTAATTGAAATACGTATAATTATACACGCGTTCGACAGTTTGTCTGTTTGAACAGTAACTGGCGTACGGTTCAAACAACATTTAGAAATAACTGCAGATAACAATAAAACTGTTAATTCAAGGTTACGTCAGTTATTGTAAAGAGATGAATCCGCTTATGATGAGCGCCGTTGATGACAATTATTTGTTGTGATTATATTAACTATTATCCTGTTAATTGTCATGTAAATGTGTTATAGAATATACGATAGAGCTATAATTTAATACATCTAAAATGGTAGTACGAGAAACTGTCACTAAATTCATTGTATTCTTATACTTGAATATGCATGAACTAGTCCTCTAGACAGATAATAACCTTTAGGACAACACCGAGAATAGAGTTTGTGTCGAGCACAAACATTGAGATTTACTAACAAATGACAATTTCTCGTACAAAAACAAAAAAAAAACAACGCAAATAAAAACTGGCATGCTTCAGCCACTACTCACGAATGAGCACATCGATCGGCCTAGGATCTGATGGTATTTGGAGCGGGGTGTCCACTTTGGGTACGATGGGAGTCTCCGGTTGTTCGGGGATATCTATGTCGTCTGGTTCCGGAATTTCGGGTGTAATGGGAGTATCGATAATAATGCGTTCGGTCTCATCTCTGCCGGTGGTTGTGGAGCCATAGTCTTCGTCATCAGGCGGTGCGTTGGACTCGTCACCTGATCCTCGTCCGTCTTCGTCGTCGGGGCCAGGGCCGGGTCCCCAGCCGGAGCCCGAGCTCTCGTCTGTGTCTAGGCCCGAGCCATCATCAGCAGCGTCGGGGTCGACGAACAGATCTTGTTCGGGAGGGGAATGGACGTCGTTTTGTATTTGTATTACTGTGTCTTCTGTCGGTTTTTGTGCGGCAGCGTCCTGGAATTGTAAAAAATGTTTCGTATTAGAATTTTATACAGTAATCATAGATCACCTACCTACTTAGTAAAATAAATAACAAATAGGTCTATAGATATTTGGGAATGTGTTGTTTTAATCTTCACCCTTTTACAGCTTATATGGCCCATGTCAGCTTTACAAAGGAAAGCTGTAACGGGCACCATGTTTTACGATAATAAGTATTAAAATTATATTATTATAATAACCCCAGTTATGGAACAGTTTCATAATCTACTATTTTTGTTATGCGAAACAATCAAAAAGCAATCGTCACGGTGTTAAAGTAAGAAACTACGCAATGAAATCTGTTGCGTCGTAATGGGGAACACCGCAAAACATCGTAACAAAAAATATGTCATGTCATTCTGAAAAAATAACAGCAGAGGTTTAAGATTTTACGTCTTTTAACACTTATTTTAAAGATTATTATCAAGATGCAAGTAAAAAGTATGTTAAAGCTAAACACTACATCATATTGATCAAGTTGCACGGCTATCAGATGACGTGACCAGCGACCTATTTTCAGAAAAATCTTCCCTTGACGTACAGTTTTCGAAACTGACCTAATTATCAACATCATCAGCCCTTGATAACCACAAAAACGATGAAAACACAGAACCTTACATTATTATAGAATCAAAAACCTGTCTAAAGGTCCGAGACGATAAGATTCTGCACAATAACAAAAAATCACCGCGTTTTGTCTACGTCACGACCGACCATTTAATGGTGTATTTTGATAACACAAAAACAAACACTCACTTACCTGAAAATATTCCTACAGGAGTAACAAAATCAAATTTTAGGCCTGATTACGATTTTATTGATAATTATGATAGCAGATTGTCTGCTTTGCACTGCTAGCGTAAATTGTGGCTGCAGGGAGGGCGATCGATAGACTTTTTAGGGGTTGAAGGGAGGGAGGGGTAGTCGGGAACATTCGGGTTCCCCCGGCAGCCGGTAGATGGTTCATGAGGCTTGCGTTCTGGGGTGAATTTAGAACGCTTTCAGGATAGCTGAGCAAGAAGTTTCGGTTTTGTACGCTAGATGTCATTAGCTTCGTGATAAGGAAAGCCATGAGTTTTTTTTTTGTATTTCTATTGTTATTTTAATTTTCTCCTAATATTGGTCTGGATAAACATTTCTACAAAATCGTTCGTATTACTTTACAAGAGGTTTTTTGAAGTGAAAACTTCTTTAGCGGCGTTGTACACTTTTTTGTAATGGGTAAAAAATGTTAAACTCGCGTCAGGACACGTGACCTGATCGAAAATTCGTAAGACGGATGGCCGTAACCGGTAACGCGCGTGTTTTGTTTATTTATTCACAAAATACATACGTAATTGTTCAAGTTTTCACTTCTGTCGGCACTCCAGGAGTGCCACTGTTTTTTTTTTAATTTTCTATGTAATTCACCAATATCTGAGGGGCAATTCTCGTAATTTTAAGAACGTTCACAGTCTGATCTCAGTCTCAATCTGTCAAAAATACAGTTTACCTCTAATAGCCTTACATTTTTGACATTGGTTGTCGCTGAGATGAGATTGCGGCTAGATTTTCAACGTTTTTAATTACGTGAATTCTGCCGCCTTATGTAAAAAGGGCGCATCTGAGAAAAGGGAATAGAGGAAAATGAGCCTTAATGGAACAAAAAGGCACCATCCATTAAGGCTCATTTTCCCATTTTCCTCTATTCCCTTTCCTCAGATGCGCCCTTTTTACTTAAGGCGGCAGAATTGGCGTTCAGAGCAGGAGCATGTAACGATCGTAGAAAAAAAAAACTATAGAAAGCCACCTTTAAATAGTTTCAGCCCATGGGAAAAAAGGCATGATGTATGTTACTAATATCAACCCAGAAAAAGAAATCCACTATTAAAATTAAACAGCCTTGAGACTGTGTAGCTCTCTCTACCTTTAGCAGTAAATACAGGCTGGTTATAATTGCCGGTGTGTTCCATTCGAACGTTCAAGAAATTGTCAAATATTTTTAATATGGTTTTCTTGTTTAGTAGAAAAATGCTAGAAATAGCGTGATGATGTAAAGTCGCGAATATATTTAATTCAAGTTAAAGTTTTATTAATTATATCGTCACATCCCCGTAGAAGTTATAATAGTACTACATTCGTAAACCTGACCATCAAGAAGAGCGATACAAACATATCAGTGACGCTTGAAGATACATCAAAGTGATTGTTCCGGGCCACAAGCGCCTCAAGAACCGAGGGCTGTCAAAATAAATACCTTTGCTCCTACATGTGATGTACGTCATGTCGTAGATGACAGAAGTAATTTGTCTTTTTGACAGCCTTGAAACAACCTGGGATTCTGTACATATGGGTGACGTGTTGTTTGATACGTTACGTTTTATATAAGGTGAGGTGTCGTATGGGTAAGAAAATGGATGTCACGGCAAGCGAGCTTAGTTTCAAGCGAAAGACAAATAGAAAGCGTGTTCTCATTAACAAAAATGATCCTACAATTTTGCGTTCACATTAAAATTGTAATAAGGAAATTGCTTAACGTTGAATCAATCTGCCTAAAAGCCTTTTCCCAAATATGTTGGGGACGGCTTCCTTTCTAGCCGGATGTTGAATACCAGTATTTTATACTGAGCGACTGCCTATCAGACCTCCCTTGGTAAGACTGGTTGTCAGACTTTCGGGTTTTTGACGACCCGTTGTAACGTCGTACGTTACATTTTGCATAATTAAACACATTTTAACTAATTAACAACAAAATCACAGCAACATTCCAATGTTTACATACATCAACTGTCAAACAAACGCAGACGTCAAAATATGACAACCACAGAATATTGCAAGTACCTAGTGCGGTAGTAAATAGTGATTACTAAAAGCACAATATGTTCAGCTATCGGCGCGTGAGTGAGAATTTATCTATGCGCCCGCGCATGTCCCATCTCTATCCAACGCGTCTTTCGTTCGTCATTAGGAATTTTGGTTTTCCCCGAAGCGGTCACACGTCTCACCATATTAATTTATATCAGTGATTTCACACGTGTCTTAACTCGCCATTATCCGGGCCTAAAAACAATTACCTAATCTTCATAATTCTCCGCCATCGAGCATTTAAATTCGGTGTCTTTGAAACCCCCATACTGGGTAAGTGTTGGATAGCATTTTCATGCGTATATTTTGTGTTTTTTTCTTGCAGGTTAACTTGGCATGTATGCTTATTTTATCTGAATTTAATATACGCTAAATAATGTAATTCATTTTAATCTAAGGCCTTCAGCTTAATGCATTTTGACTTTTCGTGCTTCACACTCAAAATGTATTGCATCATGCTTTTTTTCACTCTTCCATTTTGTAAACTCCGTCTGATTGTGACAATCCACCAACACCTTCATTAGCGCACTGCTATTGCTACTCGCTCTGCTTAGCTTGGTGTCGCAATCAGCGGAGTTGACCAATGGTCATCTCGTGACACGCTGGACGTCATGTTCCAGGGTCCAAAGTTCCGGTTAGGGAACACCTCAAGCTCACGGCCGCACATCTGGAGCTACGCGGCTGGTTCCGTCGTGACTCGTGCGTGCTGTAACGTCCAGGCATCGGACGTCCCATTTGTTGGCCGTCTTGCCAAGTGGGCCGAGCTGACTTACGAAGGTCGGCGCAAACACCTGTCGACCGGCACCCCTGCGCATCCAGCGTGGCACCTCGCTGCGGTCATCGCCACGCCAGCTATCAGGGCAGTACAGCGCTACCCACAGGGTTGACTCTGGGAAAATTGTGACCTGTAGACCTACCCACACCTTTTATTTAATTATATTTTTATGTTGACTTGGATGCGTGGTCTTATTTCCATATAACCTGCGCCACGCATACCCCTTTCGTCACATTGGCGCCCTAAAACGTGGTTTTACGGTCACATTTTCCTCTGGGTTACCTTGTGGGTATTTTTTTTTTTTTGTATGTTGGTGTATTTTGGTGGTTGTTTTGTGTAAAACGTTCTGGTTGCCAGCAACTAAGGTGTACGCAGCGCTACCTTGTTTTTTTTTCTTGTTTGGTAGGAACGGATTGCACTGTTGCAACTTAATTGTTAATTTTTTTTTTATTTAAAATAAAAGAACGCATTTATCGTTCTTTTATAGTGGTAGGGCCAATAGTAACGGCTCGCCCCGGGGAGGTACCACGCTCATTCCTATTTCTTCCGGTAAGCAGCTCTGCTGTGTGCCGGATGAAGGGATTGGGTTGCCGGGTTTTCAATTACTGGCTACTTTAGACTTAACAACATTGTCTACTGGTACACAAACAGTGTTTTATCTAATAACACTCATATGTGTCAATTTTTTAAACATAACTTAGAGTAAATTTTTTAATAAAACTTAGAATCATTTTTTTTTATTTATTAAAAAACATTGTAAGAACAAAAATTAACAATTTTTAAAATCAAGCATTAGAACTTAAAACTAAAAATAGTATCACACAACTTGTATCTACAAACTTGTATATTGGAATTATAGCCTAATTATCAATACATCTTGTACTTGTTTACATTTGACCTAGATCACTAATGTTCCATACAGTGAACGTTTTTATTGTTGACAACTCAAAAGTACAGTACTATTTCATTGATCTACCAGCTGTTTCCAACAAGTATTGCAACCACAATTCCCACCTACCTCCTTTTAATTAATAATTATCCAACTAACTGTCTACCTGCCTATTGACTTGTTACCCTTGCCTTGTTCAATATTGTTGTTACTAAGTACAGTCAACAGCAAAAATTTGTCATTGGGTGTCAATAGTGACTTATATTTTAATTTAAAAAAACTAGTATTGTTACAAATTTCAGTATTTAATACCATAAGCGTACACATTAGTTGCACCGATTATTTTTAATATGTTTAAAATAAGTAAACAAACTTCAAACTTTAAAAACAAAAAAAAAAATTTTTTTTTTCAACTTTTTACAATTCATAACGTAGTTTCCCTCACTTTACACGGACAACAACCAAGACGTTAATTTTAGTTTGTTTTGTAACAGTCTGAGTAATTGACGCTTATCATACCATGCGGATTGCTACCCAACACTTACCAGTCTTACGGATAACTTAATATTCTTACATTTAAACTCAATTTGAAATAACAACATATTATTCTTGTTTTAACTTCATTTTTTTTTTCTTAACTTAGTTATATTTAAGCCACTGCATAACACAGTGCATAACTTCAACCTCAGACGGAGACACGCTCACTAGATGTCATCATCAGTGTCTTCACACGTGTCGTAATCCGTCAATTTTTTCGGCCACCGTATTCAGCCCCGATGGAGAACCACGCTCACTTGATTCTATCATGTGCCTTACCCGTGGTCTCTCCACATTTATCGGAACCTCTGGATTGGTTGTTGCCAAACTCGGTACGTTTTACTTACCGGGAGTTAATATTTCTGAGCGGTTGCAACTCATTAAATAAGCCTATGCAGGAGCGGGTGGATACTCCTTAAATAAGCCTTGGTCCAGTTTTTAATTTCCAAATACAAATTAACTTATCTGAGCGGTTTGCAACTCATTAATTAAGCCTTTGCAGGAGCGGGTGGATACTCCTTAAATAAGCCTAAATTCCATTTTAATAGTATAAACCCAGTAAGTTCTTTGCTTCTATAAGCCGAATGTACGTCTGTTTTGCGCGAGTAGCAAGTCAACTATAGACATGTAACTCTCACATAGCTGCTAGGGCGCGGACTCACCTCTTGTTAAGGTAGTCTGCCAGTATGCAAAGATTACGAATATGAGATATGAAGGATGAACGATGAAGAATACAAGGGGTCGTAATTCAGATGGAGGTATAATAGGAGTAAAGGATTTTTACTGAGGTAAAAACCCTCACCAAGCGGCGGGGTACTGTAACGTCGTACGTTACATTTTGCATAATTAAACACATTTTAACTAATTAACAACAAAATCACAGCAACATTCCAATGTTTACATACATCAACTGTCAAACAAACGCAGACGTCAAAATATGACAACCACAGAATATTGCAAGTACCTAGTGCGGTAGTAAATAGTGATTACTAAAAGCACAATATGTTCAGCTATCGGCGCGTGAGTGAGAATTTATCTATGCGCCCGCGCATGTCCCATCTCTATCCAACGCGTCTTTCGTTCGTCATTAGGAATTTTGGTTTTCCCCGAAGCGGTCACACGTCTCACCATATTAATTTATATCAGTGATTTCACACGTGTCTTAACTCGCCATTATCCGGGCCTAAAAACAATTACCTAATCTTCATAATTCTCCGCCATCGAGCATTTAAATTCGGTGTCTTTGAAACCCCCATACTGGGTAAGTGTTGGATAGCATTTTCATGCGTATATTTTGTGTTTTTTTCTTGCAGGTTAACTTGGCATGTATGCTTATTTTATCTGAATTTAATATACGCTAAATAATGTAATTCATTTTAATCTAAGGCCTTCAGCTTAATGCATTTTGACTTTTCGTGCTTCACACTCAAAATGTATTGCATCATGCCTTTTTTCACTCTTCCATTTTGTAAACTCCGTCTGATTGTGACAATCCACCAACACCTTCATTAGCGCACTGCTATTGCTACTCGCTCTGCTTAGCTTGGTGTCGCAATCAGCGGAGTTGACCAATGGTCATCTCGTGACACGCTGGACGTCATGTTCCAGGGTCCAAAGTTCCGGTTAGGGAACACCTCAAGCTCACGGCCGCACATCTGGAGCTACGCGGCTGGTTCCGTCGTGACTCGTGCGTGCTGTAACGTCCAGGCATCGGACGTCCCATTTGTTGGCCGTCTTGCCAAGTGGGCCGAGCTGACTTACGAAGGTCGGCGCAAACACCTGTCGACCGGCACCCCTGCGCATCCAGCGTGGCACCTCGCTGCGGTCATCGCCACGCCAGCTATCAGGGCAGTACAGCGCTACCCACAGGGTTGACTCTGGGAAAATTGTGACCTGTAGACCTACCCACACCTTTTATTTAATTATATTTTTATGTTGACTTGGATGCGTGGTCTTATTTCCATATAACCTGCGCCACGCATACCCCTTTCGTCACATCAACGACTGTCAAAGATCTACGAATGACAGCCTGGACCAGCGGCTGATATATAATGGGCAGTCACCCATCCACAAACCGACCGCAGCAAGTGTAGCTTAACTTTCGATCGACCCGTGCGGCTGTTATCATTTAGCGACGAGCCCCCTATGCGAAAATGTGGTAAAACGGCTTTTTATATAAACCTACCATCTTGTATTAAAACATTACTTCCCAACTTGACCTCCACACGCGCTCCCCTCCCTACCGAAGTACCAACCATCATTACTATTAAAAAATAAACGACTATCCCGTATTCAAGTATTCTGTGTGATTACCGGAGTTTTATCGTAAATCCCATCCGGGTATTATGAGAAATATTATTTATTGTTTGGCTGTAGGGCTGGCAGCCGGATATGTTTGGAGTTTCCACCTTTGTTCGCCTGAAATTAACTACGTTTGGAATTTTGTAAGGCTTTTTTATGGCATAATGATGGCTGCATAAAAAGTACTGAATTATATTTTTATGAAAATGCTTTACTTTTCATAAGCTACTGTCCTGTCTATAATTTGAATGACACAGCTCGGTTGTTGCTGTTTTATGGTCCACTCTTGGACGTAAAAAGGACAAGCCACCTGAAAGCCAATACCCGTACTAAATTAAAACCGTACAAAATCTAGTTGCAACCTCATCACATCGACAACCAAGGTCAAAAATGTAGGTAAATTAGAGGCATTTTTGACATATTAAGACCGAGATAAGACTGTGGTCTGTGACCGTTCTTAAAATGGGTATCTTAATAAAGGCGACCGCTACATATTGTTTTGGACACGTCACCAACTTAGGTTTCAACATGATAGGTAGATGCTATGTTCCATTGGGTTTCTGAGCAAGGGAAGGGCGAAAAATTAAGCACTCCTGAACCCCTAGTCGTAATCTCATCTCTGCGACAATCAATGTATGAAAATTAGAGGTATTTTTGTCAGATTGAGACAGATCTGAGAGGCAATTCTCGTAATTTTAAGAACGTTCACAGTCTGATCTCAGTCTCATACTGTCAAAAATGCCTCTGATTTCCCTATATTTATGACAAGTTTTTGACATTAATTGTCGCTGAGATGAAATTGCGAGATTGATTTTGAACTTTTTTAATTACTGGAATAATTGGTCTTTAGAATGCGAACGTTCTTTTTCTGAATTGCCCCCCTGGAAGCTGTTGATTGGTGTGCAAATACTATCTCTTTACACGAAACCATTGGCAGCCCTATTCCTGTATAATGTGGGTCCTGACCTGCCGTATTTTGCCAAGGTTTAATACCACGCTACCCTGGTACCCGCTAATGTACCCGTTGGTTTACAGGCTTCATAAGTCAAAGTGAAGGGTTAGGAAATAGTAGTTTATAAAACTGTCGCATAATGAGGGGTATTAAACACGAGTGTGTGTTTACAAACCGAGCGGAGCGAGGTTTGTAATAGTATCACACGAGTGTTTAATACCTTATTATGTGCAGTTTTATACAACTTTTTATCTACTTTCATACATTGAGATTGAATATAAAATAAAAGATCAAAGTTCAAAATGTAAGACATACTTTACTGCTTATGATAATTATTGAAGTTTTGTATAAGTCATTTTCGTCGCCGCATCTAAAATATCGGGCGGAGTCAAATTTCCTTCACATTCACTGGTATCAGACATTTTTAAGCAATAATAGAATAAAACACTAAATTCAGAAAAAACGTAAAAATGACGCCAAAAACCCAGCTCTTCACCGCACTTTAGCGCAACCACAGATAAGTAAAATTTACACAACAAAACTTCACGCTCCCGTATATATGTAAAGCCCCATCCACACGCTGGCTGTTTGTCACAAACACCGCAAACAGCACACAAAGTGACACACACATCCTTTGATCTGGCAAGAAAAACCGACACCGATGCCGAAAACTGCCCAACACAAACACAAACAGGCAAACAACGACAAACACCCATCCACATGTCCGTGTTTGCTGCTGGCTGTTTGCCATTGTTTGTCAAGCATGTGGATGGGGCTTAACGAGTTCGATTAAAAAAAGTTATGCATTCTCCTTCGTGATTTAACTTCTTGGTTAACCTGTATCGTAATGGAAAAAAAATTATTTTATAACATTATTTTGTTCGAGAAATAGTGTTATAATGAATTTTTTTTTTTTCTATTTCGGTATTGTGTTTATAAAGTATCTTAATATAAACTCGTTTAAAATTTTATAATTAGAATTTTACGACATGAAAGTAGATAAATTTTGTTTATGATATTTTATATTTAGTTGAGGATTTTAGTTTCTTGTGTAACGGAAATTATGTCGTGATTTATTGTAAAAGAAAAAGTTACTGGCTGGTTAGACAATTATTCCGAACATCATTTCGAAATTCGAATACGGTAGAGGCGGGAATCTGGTATGAAAAAAAAAACTCGGACTCTCACACCGAGGGTTCCGTACAAATTTAAGGTTTTCAAATTTTTTCTTTTACTTTTGTTACATGACATTGCTTCTTGCCAAATTTCATGATTCTAGGTCAACGGGAAGTACTCATGATTCCCTTGAGAGTGTCGAAATGTACACTTTTTGCGGCATAAATGGCCGTATCTTTTTTTTACGTTAAATAGTTTGATTTTTTCACAGCTTCAAGGTACTGTAAACCTAAGAAGTATATGGTTTTTATGGTAATTTCAACTCGAAACCTCTACGCGTTCACGAGATAAAGGGTCGCTAAAGCATAAGGTTCAATGTTGATTGGGAAAATTTGACAGTTTCGGGTAGCTTGATGTCCTGGCGTCTGTACAAAAAACCTATACAATGCGGGCCAGCTAAAACTGGACATGTATAGCTTGATGTGTCGCCGTGTGTACCTACAGGACAACATTAGATACAGAAAAGGTACGGTTCAATGAATAGTTCACCCCTTTTTCCGTGTCATAATAGGTGACTAAGGGATAATATCAAAATGTTGGAGATAATATCCTCCTGTGTTCGGATAATAACATACTGTGACCACTAATCCCTCGGCGCTTGAGTGAGGTTCGTACGTTATTAGTAGTACTGACGTTTACTAGCTTACGTGACAAAATACCTATACCTACTAAGCTTATTTAAAATAATAATAATCTTACTACCTATAAAGAGGAAGAATTAAATAATTATAGCTTCGTCCGCGTGAAATTTCTTGCCAAGAGTGTACCCCGTCGCATCGCATCGCCTACCCGCGCTTTTACTTCGTTTAAGCTTAGCGGTTGCTGACTTCTTTTCTATTTGTTCGGCTCCCAAGGGTCCCAGCGAATTGAATTTGAATTATGTACTTAATAAAAATTGAATTTGGTCGATTTAATTCTTTATTTTATTGTATTTCTATAACTAAGCGCCTTGCGTATAATAACAAAGCTCTGAAATACAACCACTGAAAGCCGGCAGACCAACTCGTTCCCTCTGTGGAGACACCATACTTCGAATATGTACAGGCGCCAGCACATCAAGCTACTATAATCTGTCAAATTTCTTTAATAGATTTTCAACTTTATCGCTAAAGCATAAGGTTCAAAATTGATTGGGAAAATTTGACAGTTTCGGGGAGCTTGATGTGCTGGCGTCAGTACATATTTTATGTATTTTTCTAATTTATATTGTACATTTTGTTTGTGCAGAATAAACAATGTAGGGACTGTGTCTTACGTACCCATCCCTTGCATAGTTTTAAGAATGTAATATTTTTATAGAGGAACTTATTGTAATAATTTTTAGAAAGTTTCATTTTTGTGTTTTTCCCACGTTGAACATCTGCAAGCGATTTAAGTTATAGGTACTATTGTCTTTCATGATTCTTTACTTTTAGTTAAGGTTCTTCATTGTTCTATTATGTTTAGTTATCTTGTATTGTACCTATTTGCTATTTATAGTTAAGGTTCATTGTTCTGTTATTTTCAGTTGTCTTGTATTGTACCCATCTGCATTTCTCGTGTTTTATTATACTTTTAAAAGGCAGATGTGGATTTGCCGCGTCCTTTGTTTAGTGAACGGCAGATTTGGGAGAGTTTTGGTTCTGAGCTTCAGTCTGTGCTGAACTACGATCGTGCGAGGTCCTCTCTGACCCCCGATCATATTTTACTCGCCGAAGCTCGCCGTAATAGTTTACGGCGAGCTTCGTGTTTCTAGTAGTTTTACCATTCATGTAACCTTATTTAATTTTACTTTTTCGTGTCAAGTGTAACTGCTAGCTTTAGTTACTTGATATCGTAATAAATTAATCGTTACTTATTTACAACTCACTTCTGTGTATTACTCGCCCACCACGGTCACGAATTCCGCACAACAATCTTTCTTTTTCCTTATATGTAAATGACGGCTGGTAATAGCGGCAATGAGAAACCTTCTGAAATATAAACCTTCGAGAATATTCTCCAGAAAAAGCTGTTAAGTTCTGTCTGGGTTATCAGTTTATCACGGTGACTTTCCTTGGACAGGATGTCAAATAACTGATTCCATTACCCTTTCACTGCAAAAACACAGCTAGGCCTTCACACCTTCCTCACATAAAAAACTCCTCAGCAAATTACACTATCAAACCAGGAATAACACTGCAACATTACGCGGTACATAAAAATGATAACAGCCTGTACATCCTACAGACAACTCCTACCTCCCGCTCTAGCACATTACCATTTATATATCTCCGTCTTTGTCCCCCATCTGGGTTCTGATCGCAGAATGATGATAAGGAATATGAATGTAAATGTGTTTAAAAGGTGTACTTGAGCGTAGTAAGCTGAGTGTTATCTCTGGCTGAACTCCAAGATGGGTAGGAAGCGTTTAGACTTGCTTAGAATTAACTTTTGGAAAGGCACTTGGTATGCGGTGGAAGCATTGATTGGGAACCTTCTTTCTATTGGGTGGATGACGTTACTAGTTCGATTTATTTATTAGTGTGGCTTAGATTGTCTTAAGGCTCCTTCAAACAGGCGCGACACGAGATAAAATCGCGCGCGACACAAAGGCACCGCTCGTTGCGCGACTTGCGGTGCCTTTGTGTCGCGCGCATTTTATCGCGTGTCGCGCCTGTTTGTAGGAGCCTTAATCCTGCACTCGTTTCTTGCTACACGCACATGTTAGAATGGTCTTTTCTTTAACACCCATGATAACAAAGCCCCATACAAAGGTCAGAACCCCATATATCTTTTTACTTAAAAAAAAACCACAAAAAAATAACCCTAACCTAAAACTTGACGCCAACAGTCCTCAACTCAGCTGTATAGATTAATCACATGAATAAAGGGTGACATTTTATACAGACACCCCCTTTACCCCCTTCGTACCTGGTCCGGTAGGGGCGTAGGGTTCAGTCGGAAATCCCGCGACCCGACATTAGGCACATCCCTAATGACAGGCAAGTTTGCGTTATCCAGTCATTCCGGGATCGACGCAATAACACGATACGTAGGGATGTACCTACAAGGTTTTTAGACAGTCATGGGGTTAAGAATTTGTGTTAGCAATTGTTTTTGGTTTTCTACAACTCATATCGGTCCCGAGTTATGTAGGTCATGAGACCCAGTGCCTGCATGGGTCCGAACTCATAACCCACATTACTTTGAGTATTTAATTTCGTCACTACTCTCAAAACAGCCAAGGAAAACATCGTGTGTCGTCAGGGAGGAGGCCTATGTGCCAACAGTGGGAACATTATAGGCTGTTTATGATGATGAGGTGTTGGATCTTATGAGTCTGAAATAGTCTAGAAGGTTTACACAAAGCGACATTCTATCAGTGATAACGATGATGGAAAAGTCAAAATTGTGTAAGTTTTTCGGCTGTTGAAAGTCGTTGTAGGAATACGAAACGCTTCGAAAGCGATTGCCACTTGACTAGGACAAGGACAGGAGATGATCAATGCTTGATTCACGTCTGTGTGAGAAGGACCTACAATCTGCAGTGCCTTCACCTTTTTTATTAGTAAGTATAGTAGATATCAGCCTCTAACTGCCAAATATCTACTATCATCATTACAGCCGAAAGACGTCCACTGCTGGACATAGGCCTCCCCCAAGCACTTCCACTTCGACCGGTTCTGTGCTTCTCGCATCCAACGGGTTCCTGCGGCCTTCACAAGGTCGTCGGACCACCTTGTGGGGTCTTGTGGGATATCTACTACACTTATTAATAATAAAGCTGAAGAGTTTGTTTGTTTGCTTGAACAAGCTAATCTCTAGAACATAGATTTGTCTTTTTTTTATTTTGTTGGTAGCTCAATTTTTGAGCAAGGCTATGGGTTATTTAACATCACGCTAGGACTCTTCGGAACCGAGTAAAAAGAAAAAAGTAAGAAAGAACGCTAAGCGAAAACGAAGTGATAGCTCGGGCGGGCGATTCGATGCGATGCAGTGGGTCAGAGGAACAAGAAATTCACGCGGACGAAGTCGCGGGTAGAATCTAGTTGATAATATAATATCAGTTTTTGAAGTGAAAATTTCTTTAGGCGCGTTGGGGATTTTTTGAAATGGGGAAAAACCATTGAACTCGCGACACTGTTACCGTAACCGACACCTCTGTTTTAAGTTTTGGCTATTATAAAGACTTCAACGCCACTACATAATTATTGTATGCCTATTAGGCAGCACATATTGGAACTTTAATTTATTTTTTAGACCTGTAACTAACATGCCCACAATAAAATATTTTTAATTTGAATTTGAATTCAAGTACATTTTCTTTGGGAAGAATGACCTTAAAACATATTAATAAAATTACTATGCTTTTTCAAGTTTTCACTTCTGTCGGCGAGACGTCGGCCACTGCCGGCCACTGTTTTTTTTATGTTAATGCTTACTAAGTTAAGCAGCAAATGTAAGGAGTATTTGGTTATTATTATACAAATTAATGATAAGATCATTTCACCTCGCGTAATTTGTGTCTATACGCAATTGGGTTAAATCAATTAACACAGTAGGTAATATGGAGGCTGTACACGCGGCTAGCAATAATCCCGTAGTGCTAATAATTGCTAACGCTCGCTGCCAGGCTGTGGCCGTCTCGAATTGGCTACTCAGACTGGTATATACTATACACACCCATTGCGTAAGGAAATTGTTATTTCATCACACTAATATTATAAAGGCGAAAGTTTGTGAGTGTGTGTGTGTTTATATGTCTGTTACTTCTTCACGCTTAAACGGCTGAACCAATTTTGATAAAATTTTGTATGGAGGTAGCTGACACCCTGGATTAACATATACCTACTTTTTATCCCGATATTTCCACGGGATCGAAACGTATGCGGGTCAAACCGCGGGGCGCAGCTAGTTGATTCATATGTTCGAGAAATTTGTCTGCTCAACAACGGAAATAACGCAATGAATGTTGTTAATCTGTCAAAATGAAAGTTATTTCTACTGTTAGTGTGTTACGCAATTATCCCGCTGTGTTACAATGCGTGCCACGTAAGAAGAGACTTGACACACCATGTGGTTTGACATGCGCAGTACACGATTTTAGGTATCTTTAGCGGTATGAGGTCTGAGTGCGGGACGGGACCGGACGTCATAGGGGCGGCGGAAAGAGGCGGGGGAGGCGGGGTCAAGTCTTTTCTTACGTGGCACGCATTGTACCTAGTATTGGACGACAGAAATTTATTTCTGAAACTAAACAAAAATACAGTTTTGTGGCTAGTACCTATAGTAGTTTGTAAAAATATCCGTCAATGTCATTCGAGTGCCAAAAGATAAGGATCTTTTGGCGTAGCGTAGTGTACAGTCCATTCCCATAACAGTTAGGTATTGTATTTCTCAAAACAAATCAAAATATTTTATATCACATAAACCTACACGGGCGCAGATGAAACGTCAGAAGCTAGGTGCACGGTTCCAAGGTTAGTCGTTTCCTCTGGAGAAGAGCCGCCAAGAAAGTCAACGGTTTTTCTTAAAAAAAAAAAGTTTAAAAACTAAAACCCGAAAAGGATGAAACAAGAAAGTACTTTCCTGTGGTCGCATGCCGCTGTACTAACCATACATAATAATTATAAGCTATGCATGGTAGCATGCGAGTCGGGAATTAGTTTTTAGTTTGATTTAATTATTTTGGGGCTTATTTCAATAATAATTTTTGAAATGTGCTAATGAAGCCCTTTCATTTGATACCCCACAAAGCACCATCCCAATGTATTTATTTTTAAATTAATTACTTTATGTCCTCTAGAGGGCGCCATATTGAATTTAGTGTGATGCCACCATAGCTTATAACCAGCGGACGGTCAATTTGCTTCTAACGATACCTCATTTGTCAAATTATATAAGTACTTTTGAATTTATGAGGGAACAGATGAACATACATACATACATGCCGGTCAAAATCACAACTCTCCTTTTTGCTTCGCCGCAGCCGGGTAAAAATAATTGCCTTTTACAATATTTTCAAATTACAGTAGGTATGAGAGCAGCAAACCCAATATAAAGATCATTGTGAATTTGACAGACTTGTCAATGGCATCAACTCAACAGCAACCTTATTGCAATGGCAATAAAGATCAATGTGATTTTGACAGTGATGCAAACTCAGAGGTAAAATAACTGTATACGGACTGGTAGTTGAAACGTTTCATACATTGATTGTTCTGAAGACCATCAACAATTGAAATACATTTTAGGAAAATTAGAAATTATTTATTACAAGCACAACACGCAGAGAAGGACATGTAATGGAAGTAACATAAAGTAATTACAGGCACGTGTTCACATCACAAACTCGTTAAAGTTCACATTGGTTACATAAGGTACCAGAAAATCTCTACAGCTCAAAACTTTGCTCTTACGTCATTCCGTATGACTGCTGACACTGTGGTTCTGGAAGGGCAGTGGTAGACCGCGGAATGCAAATTTTCTTACGTTTTTTGCAATTTTCAGGTCAGTGTCAGGTTGTATCTTGATCAAAATATGATTCGCGACTATACTAGATAATTGTATTTACAGAATTATAGGGTCAGTGGGTCGTCTTAGGGGCGCCATAGTGCCCCTAAGACTACACTCCAATCAATTATGGTCATTAGAAGCATTAATATATCTCTTTAAGTTAGATTTGTTCCATAAGCACTTTTCCATAAGATATTTGTTCTTATGGTACAATCTAACTTAGAAAGATGTATTAATGATTCTAATGATTATAATTCTGTAAATACGTACCTGTTATAGTCGCGAATCATATTTTGATCAATATACAACCTAACACTGACCTGAAAATTGCAAAACAAAGCAATTATCTATTTACAAGAAATCTATTGTGTGGACTAAAAAATTAAAACACTTGTGCTTTATTAGTATGTTGCTTGTAGAATAATCTGACAAAAAATCAGAATGATTGTATGTATATTAGTATGGTTTTTATTGTAAAAAGAAAGTTTTTAGAGGTATCTTCACGCTTTTTTTCTATCGTATCAAATTAATTGTATTATGTTTTCAACATACTATCTACCTAGATATATCCTGAAGAATATCATATATTTTTTTTATGGGGCCCGAGTGCCCACTTAGTATTTCGAGACATCGCCAAGCGGTTGGTCGACTCTTCACGTGACCAGAGGTCTGGCCTATTTTTTGGCCAAAGAATCAGCATTGCCATGCAACGTGGCAATGCTGCCAACCTTCTGGGCACGTTTCCTATTGGCTATTTCAGACTTGGCGAATTTAGAAAACAGACATAATATCATAAAATAAAGTTCCCTTTTTAACCGATTTCAAAAAAAGAAGAAGCTTATCAATTCGGTTGGATATTTTTGCCGTGAAACCTTTAGGCGCGTTGGGCATTTTTTGAGATGGGAAAAAACCATTGATGTTACCGTAAGCGACACCGCGCGTGTTTGTTTTTAGTCGATTATAAAAATACCCGCTTCGTATATGTTCGGCTGTCCTCGGGATGTACTAGGTTTTAATGTATATCCGATATGTCAGTGAGTGATGGCAAGGTATTCTGTTTGTGTTTTGTTTTCATTTCTGTCGGCACTCCCGGAGTGCCACTGTTTTTTTTTCTAAGTGACAGTTGAAACCTCACACCTCTTTGAAGCTTTATTAATATTGACGAGTAGTCTTAATAACTCGTTGTATTTATCGCAAGTTGAAAGGACATATTATTTGTATGTATCTACTATCCATGTATTATTATTTATTCTTGTGTTTTATAGTAATTTCCGAGCTATCTATGTCGTATTTTGCACCTGCCATGTTTTGTCTCTGCATCACCCTAAGGTTGACTGGTAGAAAATGTCTCAGCCTTTGCACAGTATTTTTTTAATTGTGCATACAGTTTTAGTAAATAAATAAATATGATTGTTTTGGTCAGGATCATTTCAAGAATCAGTTAAGGTTAACATAATAACATCTCCGGTACCGTATACCAAATCCCGTTTATTGAGCAAAGTCCAGACCCTGGATTTGGAGAAGAGCCTTTAATTATACTCACACATTCAAAGTAACGGTGAAGGGCCATCAGAGCCCATTAAGCCCATCACAACTACTTACACGCGCTACTGAAGTGTAAAACTGTCACTCCTCCATTCATTAACCACGCTTCGATATGCCAACGACGCCTAAAACCGGCTTAAAAAGTTAAACAACACCACTTTGAGAGAGGCGTTTAAATATGCGCTGAATTTGAAAGTGGGCGCAAAAGCCAACTGTTTAGAATGTACGAAGTTTAATGGAAAACCGTTGCGCCACGGGAATATTAAGGGGATAATGGGTTGGTTGACGTCAAGGCCCCTTATCTAGGGATGTTGGGGCTAATCGGTGAAGTTCCTGTTCCTAGGACCGTAGATTATCCTTGTTTAAATGACCGTAAAGTTGGTCATGTACACGCAAAGGTGTGCCTGGGGCTGGCTGTTATATGCCTCGTTCAGACGTAGTTCTGAAACTATATAGGTAATCAGGGTAGGTATGCTATTATTACCACTGAATATTTCCAAAGGCTTTTGAAATCTGACTTGGACCGTCTCTAAAATTCTTAACGTCAATCTATTCATTTACTCCAAGGTTATCTTAAGAACTGTGGCGCAGGAGACAGACCTGAAACCTGTTCAGTTATAACCCAAAATTAGCCCCACATAAAGCTAAAAAAAAATGGTTTCCTAGAAGAGCGTTTCCGTCTCATTTATAACGGACGTCATAAAAATCTGTAATTTTCACCAGTTTTTGACATTAAGGTGTCAAAAAAACGTTCTGTACTTGGACATTACGGCCGGCCGCATGTGGTGGTCACAGCTCTACTAGGAAACCGTACCGTAAGTTTAAATAAACTGCTCACTAACATGTCAGTTGAGAATCGATCATCTGGAAATAACTAGTTCACACCAGTTAGTACCAGGGTGTCAGGAAACAGAGCTAATTTTATTCCATAAAGTTATAGTTCAGTTATACGAAAAAGTTTCGCTTCGAATAGACGATTTTCGAAAAGGTTATACAATTAACATTTCAATGATTAAAAAACTAAACAGCACCCCAATTGCGTAACACACTATTAATCCCAATCTCAATCACTTTGAAGGATGTGTCTAATCCATTGCTTCGTATGTTCGAAAAATTTGTCTGCTGAGCAACGTGAATAACGCAATGAATGTTGTTGTACTGTCAAAATGAAAGCCTAGAAATATAGTGTGTTACGCAATCACCCCGCAGATCTAACAAGCTCGATTTTGTTGTCACAAAACCTGAAAAAGTCATTTTATGTGATGAAAAAAATCCAGATCATAGTTACAATTTTCTGCTACGTTACAAGCAACTTCAAACGTGTCAGTAAAGAATCGATAATCCGGAATAAACTAGTTCACACCAGTTTATAGGGTTGTCAAGAAACTTAGCAGGGAACTTCTCTTTGTCTCCATTTTTCTTCAGAACTCCAATATGTCAAATGCGAAAGTTCTTTATGACTTTATTGAGGATTTGCTTGTCTTGAGTCTATTATTCATACTGTACTCATAAGAAGTATGTTTTAAGTGAGTTATTTATTGAAGTGTACTGTGATAGATTTATCCGTTGAATTTCGAAATAAAGACTTATATTGATTACTATCTATTGCTTGAGTTTCTTTGAATAAACTTTCTTCTTACGAGTAACATTACAAGTTCACACACTAGCTGTGTCCCGCGGTTTCACCCATATCGCTCGGCTCCTAAGCGTGATGTTAAATAGCCTATATCCTTCCTAAAGAATTTGGCTATTCATAGCCCAATCTAAGGTAGTCGGGATTTTTATTTTGTAATTCTATACAAAAAAAAATCTGACTGGCAGTTCCAGAGATTTGCGCGTTCAAACAAACAAACTCTTCAGCTTCTATTAGTATAATATAGAAAATAAACAAAAAAAAAATATTTTATTTAGGAAAATATGTAGGAGGCTTTAATTTAAGCCTTTAATAAAATTTATGAGGCACAGCATAATTTTTACCTTTTTACAGGCGCCAGCACATCAAGCTACCCGAAACTGTCAAATTAGTAGTTTGAAGTGCTGGCGTCTGTACAAAAGCGAAGTAGCTTGATAAACTGACCACCACGAGGACTCCACTTTATTCTTTGCCCATTCGACTTTTACAGCCGTGTTAAGGTTCCTACAAACAGGCGGGACACGCGATATAATCGCGCGCGACACAAAGGCACCGCTCGTTGAGCGACTTGCGGTGCCTTTGTGTCGCGTGTCGTGTCGTGCCTGTTTGGAGGACTCTTTTATCGAAGCACAAATGGTTATCTGTCCTATCAGAATGTTCTGCAGTCCAATTTAAATCCCCAACGAGATCAAATGAAAACGTTTCGAGCGTCATTCGATTGGTTCCAGTGAGGGGGCACCGTGTTCGTCCAGTCAGACTTGACCTACCACAATGGACAACGTTTCCTTTCTGTGGTGCATCTGTGCAAGCAAGTAGGGAGAGGGGGAAGGGCAGGGAATGCTGGTAGTTATATTGGGTCAGCCGCTGTGTTACGTCGTGCATGTAACAATGGTGTGGTTTGAGTTATAGGAGGTATAAATGCAGACGCAGATGGTGACATAGTGATTGTTAAGCATTACTTATCTAAGAATATCATGAACACTGAAATAGAATGTTGCACATTTAATTTTTTATACATATAGACACTAGCTTCGTTTTTAGCCCGCATGATTTCTTGGCCCACCTCGTCGCATATCGCCTGTCCGCGCTATTACTTCGTTTTCTCTGACTTTTTCTTTTTGTTCGGCTCCTATGGGTTTTAGCGTGATGTTAAATAACCTATAGCCTTCGTCAAGAATTAGGCTAACAAATGCAAAAATAATTTTTCTAATTCGACTGATAGTTCCAGAGATTAGCGCGTTTAAACAAACAAATAAGCTCTTCAGTTTTATTATAATTAGATATAAGATTAGGTCTCCATCGGTTCAGGTATGGACAGACGCCAGCACATCAAGCTACTACAATCTGTCAAATTTCTATAATAGATTTTCAACTTTATCGCTAACGCGTAAGGTTCAAAGTTGATTGAGAAAATTTGACAGTTTCGGGTAGCTTGATGTGCTGGCGTCTGTACCTATTCTCTTTAGTGCATTATGCATTGTAAAACAAGTATTCTAACACGAATTCACTTTAGCTAAAAAACTAGGGGTAAATTAATTACGATTAATATTGGCTAAGAATTCATAGAACAAACTGAACTGAAGAGAATAGCTAGTTACTGAGAAGCGTTCTGTATTCAACAGCGACGAGATGAAGACTGAAATATTAATGAAGATAAGCACGTAAACCTTGAAGTAGAAGCTAAAGCTACTGTCATTGACACCACTCAAGACACCGCCCATAATGAATTAACAAAATTTAAGGGGCCGGCGTAGCACGCGTAGTTCATACAAACGATTTATTCCGATTGGATTACAGAATATCTAGGTTCCCAAATATATA
This sequence comes from Luperina nickerlii, assembly GCA_963855955.1. Lineage (NCBI taxonomy): Eukaryota > Metazoa > Arthropoda > Insecta > Lepidoptera > Noctuidae > Luperina > Luperina nickerlii. The sequence continues at coordinate 4,480,237 of OY979663.1, forward strand.
TTTTGAAAGGACACTGATATAAAGACGAGATAAGAGGAAATTCAAAATTTCTATAGTTAACTTATTTTCTCATTACTCGTAAATCGTAAATCAGTGACCATTCAAAATATATATTTGGGTGCCTAGATATTCTGTAATCCAATCGCAATAAATACACATTACCTTAAGAATATGTTTGATTTACAAATTATAATTTTGGTATTACGTTTGTATGAACTATGCATGCTCCGACGGCCTCTTAATATTCTGAGACTTTATACAGTACATTGTAGAATGGAACAGAGTAATTAGAAAAAACCTATAAATAACTCAAGAAATGGAAAGTTGGAGAAGAATAATGGGTGGCAGAGATAAATGAAGACAAATCGTGGAAAAACTGCAAAGTTAAGGAACTACTGCCGACAGTTGTCAACTTTTCATTGTGAAATAATATGCAAATATTAAAGAAATATCAACAAGATTGTCGGTATGACAGTATCACTTGCCATAAGACTTAAAAAATCGAAGATAAATGCAATCCGAGCGCTGATAAATGTTCCTTCATCTTCTAATATTTATAAAAATGGATTTCGGTATATCTGTATACCTACGAAGTTACGAACCTACAATCATAAATCCGACCAGCCGCCGACGCGTCGACGGCTGTCGCTGACACGCGTCGACGGTTGCAGGTCTCTGTCGTCGACGCGCGTCGTTCGTGTGTATGCACACTAAGACACCGTTTGACTGATTACCATGAAAGTTGGTACATACATGTATTTTGTTCCTGGATAAGGTTTTTTATGTATTTTTTCGACCTTCAAGCCGTTGGCAAAAGCTACCCTTTTACCTTAGCCACCTTTAACTATCCGCTATCGAATTAGGTTGACCCGATACGGGTCGAACTATTTTTAGTTTATGTTGTGTATGGGTTCAACAGTTTTCATGTCCCTAATGGTACACGTGATTATATGTAGATAAGATTAGCACCGTTTGGCTGGCATGGTAACTAAGAGATAATCAGAATAGATTATGGACGTTCTTAGAAAGTCCACGGAGACCTAGGTTACCATTACCGCTGAAGGTACACACGATATTCGGGTCTAATGACTGAAGCCTTTTTGGGCCATAATGGCCACATATACAAGAACTTCCCGCTTATCGGCCCTAGCCTATACCCAGGTCGGCTTTTCGTCTATATTATTGAAGTGAAAACTTCTTTAGCGGCGCTGTGTACTTTTTTTGGAATGGGTAAAAACTTCTAAATTCGCGTCAGGTCACGTAACCCTGATCGAAAATTCGTAAGACGTAAAACGTAAGACAGCGCCATCTATGCACATCGGGAAGAACTACGAGGGCCTCGCGTACTAACTACGTAGTTCATCCAACAACGACGAGCGCGTTGTTGAGGACAGCGCCATCTATGCACATCGGGAAGAACTACGAGGTCCTCGAGTACTAACTACGTAGGCCTCGCGTACTAACTACGTAGTTCATCCAACAACGACGAGATGGCGCTGAACCACGGATATATAACTGACGACGAGCAAATCTGAATAAATTCCTTTCACGAGAAGAATAAACCAGTCACTTTGGTCATCATACCTGATTTGCAAAAAACCCTATAAAATAAGGAACACACCTTAACACGCGTGTTTTGTTTATAAGACGATTCACAAAATACACTCGTAATTGTTCAAGTTTTCACTTCTGTCGGCACTACCGGAGTGCCAGTGTTTTTTATGGTACCCGTTAGTACTGACCTACATGTGTGTAAATGTAAACAGAATCTGAATATGCTATTGAATCAGTTCGCTTCGGCCAACTAGTGTTTCGTATTTATTTGCTACAAACAATTGACAAGTTGCCGACGCAAGACCCTTAGAAAATCCAACTTAGCTAATTTGAAATCTATCGCTCCCAGGATAAGGTATTTTTTGCACGGATCTCGTTTTCCTCGGCGAATGTTGGCAGACCACTGGGTTACTCCCTAAAGTTTGCGTTGCTATTTTCATTTGTAGATAGCATTGACTATAGTATAATTGTTTGTATAAGCATGCATAACTGAGTAGTACGGTTAAGCTTGTCCAAATGCTCATTAACGTTGAGCGCTCAGGGTGATTTCGGTCAAAAGCCATCAATTTACATCAGTAGGTACTATACTAAGTACACATCCACCTACATATAATTATTTCACAGGACAAAGCTCTGAAAAACTGAGAAGGAACGATATTTGCACAGGCTATAAATACCTACATAGATATTTTTACTTAATTATAAGTCGAAGTCTTTTTAAGTGTAAAATTTTCTGTTATTTGTCAAGCAAATCTAAGTCTAATTGAATCTTTAGCTATGTCTAAAATTGCAAATAAAGAAAATAATACATATTATATAAACTATTTTATCCTCTGAGAGTATCATGACGAGTAGCAAATGAGGAAAGGCCTTTCTCGTACGCCTTGGGGCACTTCAACTAAGTTTAGGAGTCACCTAACTTTCGGCACTTACATCATTTTTGTTTTGTGTACTCGTAAATACTTTATGAACAAAAGTTATAGTGAAATGGCTTTGGGAACTTGATCTAGTTAATGCCTGGCTGATTCTGAAGGGTTGATTGTTGTTTTGTGAAGGGTTTTCTTAAGCGGTTTAAACTCTATTTTAATCAATAACTGTGATCATATTTTCTGTTATATTAACAACTTCTAGGTTCTTCACGGTTGCTGAAAATAAATAAAAGCACTTTTACAATTATCCTGGTTGACAACGCGTTCGTTCTTGATTTTAGTAGACAACCATTTTTTTTTCAGGGTGGGAAATCATCAAGTGACCCCTCCCGCTCTGGGTGGAGCGGAAGGGAGTGTCAGACTCTTACTGACTAAAACCCACCCGTGTTCCTTCCTTAGCCCTTTATGTTCCGGGCCAGCGGTAACCCTTTTGGACAATCCCGCTGACCTAGTAGACAACCATATGGTTTACTTTTCAAGATACTAGAAGATTCTGCACATTCTGATAACATCTTCATCATCATTCTCCTGCCATTATATATATCTATTTGGGGTCGACGCAACATGTCTTTTTCTTCCACACTTCTCTATTAGTCGTCATCTCAGTAGTCACCCCATTTCTAACCATATCATCATTCACACAGTCCATCTAACGTTTCCGATTGCCCCCTTACTATTTACAATACCATCGTAAAGATCTAAAATTATCACAAAAGATTCATGTTCAAATTCTATTTGTCCATGACCAGTCAAACCAATATATTTCTCTCTCTTTATCTCTGCACCAGCATCTTCCAATACTTACCAGTCAAACCAATATATTTCTGTCCCTTCATCTCTGCACCAGCATCTTCCAATACTTCCTTATATTCAACTTATAGCGGTATGAGGTACAGGGTGTAAAGTTCACCCATACTCCATAGAAAAGGGAGGATCCTCCGACCAGACGGATGTTGTGTCTGGCGGGCAACTGATCGATGATTCATGTCGGGCCGTTGTATCTATGCTAGTTGCGCGGTAAACTCTACTTGCGAGATGCAGGATTTTGCGAGACGTCAGTGTGACGCGTTGTTCGTATGTGGCGTTGTAGATACCGCTACAAACTTTTATAACAATCAATTCATGTTTGCCGTGGCATCTGTTTTATTTTGCATATTCCGAGTCCCGTAGGTCGGGCTCACCGATTGGGCTGAGGGATCCACATTACTCATACATGTACCTATACTGTGCCTCCGATATCTTCATGGTCGGTTGAACTTGTTCAAAATACACTTTTATTCAGTAAAAGCTTTGTACGAATATTTTTTTATAAAGTGCATTGTTTTATATGGCTTAAAAGCTGTGCGTTTGGGGGTGCTTGTCGATTTGTTTTTGATCAAAGAGTTTTCGTTAATTTGTAATGCGTCAGTTGCAAAATTGTTGTGAGTGAGGGTGAGTAATTTAGGGTCGCACATACAGAACACATACAGAACTTGTAGATGATTGTCAAAAATCAACACATATCCAGAAGAGTGTGTCATTGAAATGACGTGATTTTTCTATTCTTTACTTTAACCGAGGGGGTTGGCCATACTTTTTCGGCAAAAAATTATTGCTGAATGTCTCCCTATAATTATGGTTCAGAGAATAACCTTAAAAATAAACGAGTCCAAAAACGAAACTCATTTCCCTAAACAGATAAAAAACAAATTTGAACAGTTTGAACCGAACATCCCGACATCCAGACATTTACACCATACCGAAAGTAACGACAACAACCATAAAATCGTTACCTAATAACCGCTTAAAGCAAAAAAACAAAGCGCTGTTCATTAGGCACAAAGGTGTCCGAATATAAAAATCCCGCTGTTGTCGGTCGTTCAAACAAAATAGCGAGCGTTCGGGCCCGCAGTTAGGCTTGGTAATTGCCCCCTCACGACAATTAGCCCTCGTAACGTCTTCGTGACATCTCAAAAATAAATTTTTAGCGTTATCAGAGACTATCCTTATGGTAGCGACTTGTTTATGGTAGCACAACCGGCCCTGCCTGATGTGTTGGTGTGGGGAGAGAGATTTATTGCTGGACTCAGCTATGTAGAGTGGCGTTTAACTTTCGTATGAATTTTGAAGGACATACTGTTGGTGTGTGATGGATATATTATGGTAGTTGAATGGTGTGTTGTGTTAGATAACAATAGCAATGGACACGAGGGCTAGATATACGATTAATTTAAGGAGTCAATAATTTCTATTGGTTTTAAATAATGGAATTAGTTTATGTCATGACAATGAAATATACGGAAATATGTTATATTCTCGTATATTTTCAGTACAACTCACGATAAGCCTTGAATGACTTCATGCCTATATTTCCTGGAGGGTCAGGCAGAGATGTGCCTATATATAGTACAGACAGTAAGGTTCAAATCACACCGAGATGGCAGCGAAACGGCGAGCAGTTTCAGTGTCATATAATTTTAAACTTTATCTTCATTACTGTAATACATAGTATCGCTTGAGAAACATGAAAGGTCGCGCGGCCGCCCACGGCGCCGCGAGCACTCCGACAACTCAAGTTTCTCAAGCGATACTAAGTATTATAGTAATGAAGATAAAATTTAAAATTATATGACACTGAAACAGCTCGCCGCTTCGCTGCCATCTCGGTGTGATTTGAGCCTAAGCGAGCGAGGAGGAGTCATCAACCGGGTCCAAATCTTGTTTAGATTTTGGACCCGGTTGATGACTCCTCCTCGCAGCAATTGAGAAAAAAAACTGTATAAAAAATTAATCTAACATAAGTAATTCATATGTTATCCATTTCATGTCAATCAAAAGCTTCGTTACCAAAAAAATATCAATTCCCACCGACAAAAGCTACCAGAATTGATTCACAATTCATGTAAACCTAAAATCTGCATTTAAAACAAATGTTAAAGGATGATTTGCATTTTTCCGGATGATATTCAGTTGAACTGCAAATCGCGGATGATCGGTTGGTATCGGATAATCATTTACTTCAGGCGTTGAAAATTGTGCAGCGTCGGTTGTGAACGATTTAACTATTCCTGTCGGTTTGATGGGATTTTGATGTCCGATATTTGCTGTGTTTTGTTGGAAAATTATTGTGCCGAAGTTAGAGTTTATAGTTAATGCTTTGTTTGACAATAAATGATAATAAAGACTCCTGCAAACAGGCGCGACACGCGACGCGAATCGCGCGCGACACAAAGGCACCGCTCGTTGCGCGACTTGCGGTGCCTTTGTGTCGCATGTCGCGTCGCGCCTGTGTGTACGAGCCTTAAAGCGAGGGAAAACTAGATTAGCTTCGATTTGATTCCTAGGTTAAGCTAAATAAATATGAATGGGATTTGTTTCTTTTAAAATGTTTAGCGCCAGACAAGAGCTTTAACATTTTCTAAAACAGCTATTAGACCGTGTCAGCGTGCTATTAGAGATCACATAGCGACTTAGAAATAATCTAATAACAGTCCTATAGACCGTATTTCGGCAACGGCGGTCAATCTCAATCTTTCACACTTGTGCACTATAATATGTATCTCCCTTAGGCGCGGCAGATATTATAATGCACTAGTGTGTGTGCTGACACAGGTGCACTACCCTCACTCTCTTAGTCCGAAGGGACGGCACGCAATCTGTCACAAGAGAGATCAGGCGTAGGACCAACGGCTTAACGCGCCTTTTGAGGCACAGGGGTATCACACCGCCTACTATCAAACACAGGGCTGTTACAAAGAAATTCCTAATGAAAAACTCAATATCACTGATCTTAGAAATCAAGACATCGCTAAGTTACATTTACAATACATAGGTATTTAACAACTACCCTCTTCCGACCCGTTTTCAACACGTTTCACGTGTCACAAACGTTGGAACGCAAAATGATTTATTTATAATTTACGACGCTCAATTTAATAGTACACCGATACCGTTTATGAAACAAAGGGCACGTGGTTCCGACAGCTGTTCCAAGGTATTAAATTAATTTCCGAAGTGATTTACGAATGAATATTGGCTATTCATTTAGTGTCCAGGAATTTTCAACTAATAAGTTTAGATTATATTGTTAGCCTTGTTCCCAGTTTGTTAGCTCTGATTTGACATAAATCAGAACTAATAAACTGGGAACAAGTTCTTAAAAAAGGTACACGGAATTATGGATTTGGATTTTAGAATATTGTTTGGAACTATTTCATGTATGACTTAAAATCGTTTTCGTATTCTCTTAATATTGTATTCTGCAAAATTCCTTCAAGGTTCGCTGACTCTTTGAAAGACGGCAGAAAAGTACATGAAAACAATTCTATTCAGCTCGCTGTCGGGACGGCCGAGCAAGAAAAGACTAACAGAAGAGTCACAATAATAATAAACGCGTCGAAGCTCCGGGCTGTTCCGGTCGGACTGGCGCCCAGCGTGGGGCACTTTATTTGTATCTCCGACATTAGATAAAAGTTATCATTAGTCATTTCAATCTCTCCTGCGGTGAAATGGCAAAAGTTAAAAGTTTAAAAAGTCGTTATAAACTGTCCCTCACAAAATTGTGTGAACTGGGAGCTAAGTAAGTATGTATATATTATATTCACGACCTGCGTAAACATGCAGGACTATTTGAGAGATCACTACAAGGGATCACGGTTCATTAAACAACCCGACTCCATACTCGTCCACGCATGATATGTGCTTGATTTCACGTGCCCTTTGGCAATACGGTAATGGGTCACGTAACTCTTTTTTAAACATATCAAAATGTAGCAGTATAGTTATCAATATTTCACAGAATTTCTGAAGATGAAGGCAGAATTATTGTGAATGCAGAAGAAAAGCAGAGAATTATTGTAAAGGCCATAAAATTCCCCTTTTTGTCAGCGGAATTAGATGTCGTAAGCCGTTGCGGAATATAGCTAGGCTCGGGGTAGCATTTGGGCCCAATAGCCCGGGAAATGGCTGGTCGGCCTCTGGCTAACACGACCCAAATTAGGTCAAGACGCGGCGTTGCGACGCGTTTACAAAATTATGCTTTTTTACTCTGACAATTGAATTGTCGGGACATCGATTGGTTCAAACAATTTTGGCTTCAAAAGCTAAATAGGTTTGACTACCAAGGGCGGGTACATTATGAAATAACATTAAAAGATACGGCAACGCAATGAAATATTATTAACAGCGTCGTTAAAGGATAAAATTCTATTTGGAAACCCGTCTCTGGAGGACGCCGAGCGACCGGAAAAATAATTTATTCTACCTTTCGAGGAGAAAATTAAAATTGAAGAATTTCTTGTTCTGTAATGTTTGTTTGTAATGACTTTGATGTAGATTATTGCAGTACTTAGGTGTTGATAAGTAATTAACGCTTTTCTATTGAGTATGAATTAGATTTATCTTATTCATTTTCTGTTTAATCCATTGACAGATTTACATGTTTGTAGGTTTTATTACTATTTGTTTCTAATGTTTATGAATGTAGTATTGAAATTCTCGTACATTCTAGATTGTTCTGTAATATTTGAAAAGACGGAAAAGTAGGTATTCGTGCAATCGCCTGCTATTATAAATTGGGCACTATCATACACAGAAATTGGAAAGAGTCCAGATGCGGTTAAAATATGAAAGAGCCAAACTAGCCTAGTTGAGAAAAAAACATTTGAAAATATTCGTTAAAATACTGTGCAGATAATAAAAGTTTTAGTATAACTGTAGGTTGAGAAAGTAATTAATGGATAAGTCTATATTTCCCATACTTTGCAGGAGCACTTCAACTTGTCAGGACGTTTATAATAAATGAAAAAAACTAGTCGTAGAGATTTCTATAAAAGCTCATTCAAACAGGCGCGACGCGCGATAAAATCGCGCGCGACGCAAAGGCATCGCAAGTCGCGCAACGAGCGGTGCCTTTGTGTCGCGCGCGATTCGCGTCGCGCCTGTTTGCATGAGCCTTAATGGAAAACAACAGTAAGTAGTTCACAAAGCAATCACTCAAGAACGCCTGCAACCCACTGGCGAGGCTGTAAAAAACCACGACACTTAATTTCCTTGACAGATATTTAATATATTCATCACACCCACATGCACCCCAACGGACCAGTCTAACTCAACAGTAACACACACACACAAAAATACTCCCCACAATTAGCTTTTAAGTCCCATTTAATAAATATGTATGTTAGCATCAGATTTATTACGTAGTTATGAATATTTTGTAAAACGTGTCAATCCCGTCAGTACACTGTCGTTCAAGATACAGGATCTTCCTAGTTTGAAGGGCAGGGGTCTTCTCAAATGTAATAGCCATACCAATCCCTTATTGAATTAACACTGATGTTACCTAGGCTAAGTCTTTTAGAAAAATAAATAATTACTTACTTAATATTTTCCTTTGAACTTCTTCAAAAGTCTTTCAATTTTTAATTTCAGCAAGTACTTCACCGACGTAATTAGCGATATACCAAATCCAACTTTCCAAAACAGAATGGGAAATAAATTAGACACGCCCTTTTGAAGCAAACTTTCCTTTAAATATATTTTCATTGTAAGGATTAATTAATAACGTGTTCTTTCTTAAATGTCTGTTTTGAAAGCGTTTAATTTTTTCTCCTTCTATAATTTTTCCGACGGTAGCCGTCATGGCGGGTGTATACCTACTATGATTTATGATGCAATCTTTTAGTCGTAAATCAGAAACGGTACGCTTCCACTGTATGGCTGGGAACAATGTAACTTTGAAACAATTGCGTGTTTTTTTTGGGTGTTTTTTTCAGTATTTCGTATTATGGTTAGCTTCAAGAAAAAGTGTTTCTTTAATTATTTTAGAAGACATATTGAACCTGCCGATTTTTTTAAAATGTTATTGATCGTCATCATTATAAAAAAGTCGATTAGAGTTATAATCCCTAATATCCCCTTAGCCTTATTAAGGCCGGTAATATTAGAAAAAATAATTGTCTCATTAGTAAGAGACAGTTGAGCTCTTATGAGGCACAAAGAGAATTAAAAGTTATTTGAACAAGTTAACTAAACAACTTGAGAAATGAAAGTATTTTTAGTCAACTATGCACAAATATTTAATAAGCACAAATATTTTATCAACATGCAGAATTATCACACCAATGCGACAAAAGACTAGTTAAACGATTGACGATATCGAGAAGCATAATCTATGAAACTATTACTCATAATTACTGCACATTAATCTTATAGATTTGGGGCTAAACCACGCTATCTATCAACCAGAACTTATGTATTGCGGCGATGGCATTAGTCTGTAATGGCATCTATTTTGACACATTGCATAAATTATAGCAACGCTATGACTTGTCGGTAATACGTCACATGTATTGTCAGAGATATATAGGCGCTGGATTGAATTTGCATTATTTATACGCTGTTTCTCTGTTTGACAAACAATCAGGATTTGATCTTTAAGTTGGATTTAAATCACACCAAGGTGATGTGTAATTTATTATTAAAGGAGAGTAGACATCACTCTTGGATTCCACCAGATGTATGTGTATCATCACAACGATTGATGAAAGTCATAATGCGATTTGTACCTAGTTGCTCGATATGGTAATCAAAATAGTTTAAAATCAACAAGTGTATATTAAATGAACATACCGGAAAGGCACGGCATCTCCTCACGATATCTTGAATATACATAGATTTTGTTTATATTGACGATCCGATAGGCGCAGTACTTTTCAAGGGTTGGTTTTCCCTAACCGCCTAGGTTGGACGCATTGGTGATTTGTATTTTGTAATCCCTAGTCAATTCATGAGAAATGCTTGTGTGTACCAACATTTGAAAAAACATATTCCCTATACCATACATCTTCCATCCATTCCATCTTCTTCTTCCTGAAATAATCCAAAATATAAAATAACACGTACAATCTTTAGACATCGAGGATTTATTTTATCAAAAAGGATTTCAAATTACAAATCCAAAGCACATTGAATTAGTTTGAATAAGGCGCAGACTGATTCCCTAAGATATATCCTAATACCTATTAAAGGCAGCCTCGTGCCTCGACCATCTCCCAAGAGATTTTAAAGCTTGAGTGAAACGAATTTGACTGAGTAAAAAAGCCTTCAATTTTATCACGTAATTGTAAGATTGTGAGGGAGGCAGTCGGCAAGGAACATTCCGGATTTGGGAGCCCTCTTTATGTGCAGTCGGTGTATTTGATTTTTTTTAATGACATATTTGAAGGTACTATAGCATTGATGTAGAGTCGGCTCTTTTGAAAAAGGAAAAAAATGAAAAAGAAAGTTAGTTTATTTTATTCTACCTATATACAGCATATAGGTAACAAAAGCTGTTAAGAATTTGAAAGGCCTTTACGGTTAGGGGTAAACTTCCATCGATAACGATGTCCAAGGGAACAATGAAAGGGACAACTGCGAAATAAGCTTTGTAGGCATTTATTAAACTGGGCACCTTCGAGACAACCTGATTTTGTACACGTTTCTGCCAACATTTTCCTTAAGGAAAAAACCAGTTCCAATTCATTCGTTAAAAAAATAAACGTAACACCTAATTAAGTTATTCAAATGAAAGCTCCTGGTAAAATGCTTCTTAAATAAAATTGTGTGATGGTCTTGATATTTAAGGATTTTAATTACTCCATTCCTTTGAAAAAATCGTTTGATCGAAGTAGAACGTTGAGTTACCTGAAACAAATCAGAATTACGAAATTAGTTTAATTGAAACAGAAAAAGTAATAAATAAACTTTAGGATTTAGGTTGCTTTCACAATTGAAGATTTTGATTACTTGTTAATTAACAATAAAATATGCAAAAAAGAGAATGAAAAATCAATATCTGAATCATTTAAAATGATTGTTTACAAACAGCTGATGATCATGATCATAAAACGGTACTTATATTGGTATTGTTAACCAACAAAACAATAATTGAAATGATAAGACTATTTATTAAGGCTCTTTAGTAATTATTTCCCATGAACCTACATCGCCACGCCTCGACATTTCACATGACATTCCTAATTCCAACTCCGTCGTCCAATTTTAGTACCATTACTGAAATAGATGCTCGTCATAACTGTCAAGCGAGAAACTTACCAAGAGAAACAAATTACGCCTAATGAGAATAATCTTGGGCCCATCGCGTTAAACGAACCAGAAAAGGACGCCATAGCGAAACGAGAGGAATCTTGTCTTCGCAATGACAATCATTCTTCAGATGCAGGTAATTGAATGCGAAACGGAGAGGTTCGTGCGAATGCAAATGAGGTATTGTTTGAGGAATTAGCGGATTTGAGGATTTGGTTCAAGGCAAGGAACTGTTTTTGGGTGAACAATAAATTTGCTGTGGAGTGAAAGTAGGGCAGATTAAAAGCGTTTTATTTAATACAAAGTAGGCACAAAGTTGCGTTCAGCTCACATGAAACGATGACAGGCGTTTCATCGGAAGGGCAAACAACTAATAAATAGGCAAAATATTTTTAAAGAATACCGGACACGGTGGGCGCCATAACAACTACTTTGAATCGACTATGCTTCCTCGACTTTCCATTCCGACTTCCAACTTTACAAACAATAAAAGAGACGCCAAAAACTTCGGAATACAATTCCCGTCAGAATTTACTTTCGGACTTTTATGAAGATAATTTTTTTAACGGCCAAGCTTTCAGGTGATGTGGAACTTTGTTGTTTCAAATATATTTTCCAGATAAGAACAAAACTCCATATTTGTGGGTATGAAAGAGGCAAACAACCAATAACACGATGAATTCATACCCTTTTTGGAACGATGCTTTTCCCGCTAGCATTTTCTACATTTTTAAAAGCTCCAATCCCACCGTATCTTCCTGCCTTCCGTCTAAAACCATTCGAATTGTATTCGTAATTCCACAAATTGATTTTTTTAAATAAATGACAGTGGAGCGTGCGAAATCCCTTGGAATTTTATTTAGACGAGTTCACGTACTCTCGCGTTGGATATGCTCCATATAAGCAATAAAGGGATTCTTTACCGTGCCAATAGGAATCGTGTCACTGGGTCAAATGTATTTGTTCGTTGTAGTGCATTGGGAATATTTTTTGACATCTTAGGATGGTTTGGCTTGTGTCTCTGAAGAGATTTGAGGTGGAACATAAGAAATGTATGCGGTAGGGACGGATGGTCAATATTTCATTATCTTAAATTCCATTTTCTTTAACATAATTCTTCGAACAAATGGTGGTACCGCCGCCGTTGGCAAAACGAAACAGGTTGCTTGATCACAAACAATCATTAATCCTGGTCTAAGCGTGCTCAAAAACATTTGATTGGAGTAATTTCTTCTGTTATGCCATCTGGGGTCCAGCTTAATTCCCTTTTATAAACAGAATACATAGCTCATGGCGCCCCATGGGGGTCGTAAGGAGCGACTAAGTTATTATACCCGGGGAGGGCCAGTGGAATCCCCTTATTAGTACACATTTATAACATTATACCGCTATTATGGGCAGCCCTTCATGAGCATGTTTATGGCAATATCATCTAAAATGTTATTGGGCATTCTAGCAGAGTATGATTGAGATTTTGATTGAGTCATAAGATTATGGTAGGGATGTATGCGCTTACTGATAAAGGAAAAAAAGAAAGACTTGTTTCCAAGTTTGTTATAAATAAATAAATAAAGCCCTCCAGACCGAATTTCGGCCAGGCCATGGCGACCAATCGCAGCAGAGACCAGCCTTCGGCACGGAAGTAAGTTAGTTATATAACGTACTTTAAATTAAAATATTATTTTAATGAAACACAAAGCTTTTCTTCATTAGAAAGAACTCTTAGCGTAACAGCTAAATTAAGTCCTCTCCAAATAAAGTGCACTCCGTGTTAACAATTTCTCGTATAAATCGAAAAAGAAAGGAAGCAAAGCCGCGCATGCAGAGAAGCAAAGAGAAATTGCTATTCATTATTTTGAGAGAGATACGGCAAAGGGTACAATTAGCATCACGTTGTTAGTGACTTTTCGCCGTATTTCATGTGAATTTTCAAACAAGAACACTTTTCGCTTTTACGAATTAGAATTCCGACGAAATGCTTAATACAAAGATGACAATAGTGGATTAACGGGGAAATTGCGATTAATGATTCTGTAGTCTTTGATTAAGACTGTTCATTGAGAACTTTGATAACTTTGATTAAAAGTGAAAAATGTATAAATTGTTACTGCTGTTTTATCGTCTAACCTAATCAGTTTATTTTCCCTTTACAGCACAGGCATACAATGAAGTTCCTGTCACACTGTCAACCCCTATACCACAACTCTCAAACTTCTGAACTCATGAGCAAAACAAGCAAACAAGCAGAAAGACACCTTTGGTCAAACACCGAACATACTGGTAGTTTCACACACTACCCAACATGTTTGTCCCTATTAGGGAGGTGTTTACAAATTGGTGCCCGTTGACACAAAGCTTGGCACACCTTGGACAGGGTGACAAACTCTGTGCTTATGGTATAAACTCCTTAATTTACGGTCGCAAGCGACGGTACTAAGGGTGGGATCAGTGATCAGCGCTACTGCTGTGAAAATGCAAAATATTTTTGTTATTGCTGTAGGCTTTTTAAGGTAAAGTGTATTACGTAAAGATTACGTGATTACGTTAAAGATAGATAAGTGTAGTTAAGATGTCACGTGTCATATACACGTGGGTCTATGTGACAATAAACCAATTTTTCTTCCTTAAAAGAAAAGTTATTAAAGAATTCTAATAGATTTAGAGCTATGAGTTCTATCTAAATCTATTAGAATTCTTTAATAACTTTTCTTTTAAGGAAGAAAAATTGGTTTATTGTCACATAGACCATGTGACAATAAACCAATTTTTCTTAATTTTTCTTAATTTTTTTTATTTTTCTTTTATTTTTCTTTTTCAAAATTGGTTTATTGTCACATAGACCATGTGACAATAAACCAATTTTTCTTCCTTAAAAGAAAAGTTATTAAAGAATTCTAATAGATTTAGAGCTATGAGCATTTGATAATATAACTCCATTTTAAGCTATGAGCATTTGGTTATAACTCGATCGATAAAGTATTCCGAATTTTGGCAGGCAATCCCGTTGCACTTTTCGTATTTTTTTCTACTTTGTGGATAGACAGAACCGATAAGCTCTTTGATTTGTCTCACCCTATTTTTCGCGTTATCATCCATGGCTTCAAAAATATGCGGTGTCAAAAATTCAAAGGACACATTTTTTCCAAAAGTTTAAAGAATCACCCGGAGATTACGCAAATTACCCTTGTGGTGGGCAAACCGGAATAATAATGGGGCTTGGATTTAAGGGAATTCGGCGACATTCTGTAGATGTCTTTGTTGATAAATTGCTGTGTTTTTTGGTAATGGCCTCTTTAAAAGTATTAAAATGGAGGCAGTATAAATGGCGGTAGGTAGTGACGTAGCTAAAGCGTTAATCTCTCCTGAGTTATGTCTCGTGACTGTGACGCGCTTATGGCAGCATTATAACGCGCGGTCGGCCTTTTGCCATCGTCTCAATATTGCGACGATTATGATTACTTTTAATTCCTGCTTTTTACGTGGATTAATCAACGACGTATTAAAAAGTAAATGAGGGTACTAGCTGCGCCCCGCGGTTTCACCCGTATGAGTTTTGATTCCGTGGGAATATCGGGATAAAAAGTATCCTATGTGTTAATCCTGGCTATAAACTATCTGTGTGCCAAATTTCATCAAAATTCATTCAGTCGTTTTTGCGTGAAAGAGTAACAAGCATCCATCCATCCATCCTCACAAACTTTCACGTTTATAATATTAGTAGGATTTCTAATAGTAAGACTATGTTGAACTTGAACGAATTGAAACAAGTGTAACGTCATGTGTATTTACGTGTAGTTTTGGATAGGTTCCACGTAAAATGTAGTCAGTGGCCTACAGCATAAGTTATAATTTAGACATTATCTACTGCGTCATTCTATTTTAGGAAGATACAACTAAAGTATATATACAAACTATTACTTACGTGAATTTTCAATAGATTACATTGCGATATAAACTTAATTACTGCAGACACATACACAAACATACAGACCCCGTAAAATGTACATTGCTATATGCAAATCAAGGCGGAGTAAAATAATTTATTAATTGACAATATATCAAGTTTATTATACGAACCTACCATCCATGTGTTTAATTAACTCTATTTTGGACGGGGTAATTGAATTTCCTCCCACATTATCTAGGTGTTAAAATAACGTCAGAATATACAAAGCTGGCTAGATTACTCGACGGTTTCAGATAAATAAATCTGTGAGTGGGGGGGCAATTAAAAACATTTTATTAATATGTAGGTAAGTAGCGACATTTTAATTAAGTGTACCTACAGGTTAACAATACCGTTATTTATTCTGTTATTAATAAACCCCGACATAGCCCGAAGAATTGCCAAACTTAAGTGGCAGGGGGCAGGGCAGTATGCTCGCAAGACATATGGCCGATGAGGCTGAGAGGTTCTGGGAGGCTACCGCGTACCCAGAAGACCCAAACACAGGTGGACCCATGACCTGGTGAAGACTGCAGGGATGCCAGCAGTCTTTACCAGGCAGCAGCCAGGCTGCAGATCTTTCAACGGATACGCTGGATACAAGAAGCACAGAACCGGTCGAAGTGGCGATTATTGATGGCCTATGTCCAGCAATGGACGTCTTTTGACTGAAATGATGATGATGAAAATAAAAATACGTGCAATCAACCTCAACGTAATCGCACAAGCATTGTTGTCTTAATAAAATACGAGCGTTATCTTTTAATGAAATATGTCATTATAAAAGAAAAAAAATACCAACAGATTTTATTAAATAATTACAGTATCAATGAGATATACGGTTTGCAGAGTTTAATTTAAATGGCGTCAAATAGCCAAGTTTTGCTAAAATACGGAAAAAGGAAAATCAAAACGTTTCACCAATCGTGGATTCGGTCAACTTAATACGCCCAGAATTCAAAATTAGAAAAATTCAAAATTTTCAGCACTCTCAAAGTGTGACTTCCGACTTCTGTTCGCGAAACCGTTATAAAGGCGAAAATGATTAAAAATAAGCGGATAAAGTAAGAATACTAATCCTTTGAGAGCCGCCGCCAAAGCGGATTGTCGGACAAACCCGGACACAGTTCTGAATAGGATAGCCACCCTGTTCTATAGCGGGGAGACCAGGGCTCTTTTCGAAGTCACCGAAGCGGTGTCACCCTGATGCTGGATAAACGTCAGAGTCCATTGCTGCGTTAGTAACATCTTTGATACACGTCTTGCACGGGAATAAAGCAATGGATTTAATTCACTTGAGTAGTCCTAGATATAGAAAAATATGTTTTAGAGGTTTTTATTGAGTTATGTACATACGTAGGCCTTTTTTTTAAATATGTAAGGTGTCACACCTTTTATGCCTGGCTTTTATTTAGGTATTAAGTTTTCTTTACATTTTGAATTTTTGGTTATTATTTTTTGCTTGAGTAAGTATAGTTTTTAACTTTTTATTGTATTTTTGGTATATTGGCGTGGCTAGCTGACATATGACAAATAATTTAATTTAATGTTCTGTGTCTCTTAATGTTAATTACTTTGCATACCTACTATTGTATAGAATCAGGTATTTTCTAACTGAACAGACAGCTGTGCTGCTGGGGAGTTTGTTGCGCTACTTCTTCCCAGTGATAGCACTGCAGGAATTTTGGGGGACTGTCTTATGTAATTTTGACGTTTGAAAAGTCCGGATTCTCGGCCAAATTTAACTTTAAATTTAATTTTTTTTTACATGTTTTTTATTTAATTTGCATTATAACGATGAAATGATATACTTAATGAATTATTAATATAATTTCATTTTACCGAATTTTATGTGGTATAATGGACATTTTCTTTAATGCACATTTAAATTTATACTCATTTAGTTTAGTATAATAGTCAAAATCTATAAGTAAGATTTAATATAATTAAGAAACGTCTAAGTACTTTGTTTTGTATATTTTTACAAAAACTGATAAGATTTTAAACGCCTGCCATTTTCGTTAGGTTAGGTTAGAACAGTGACCATTAAAGGCTCCTACAAACAGGCGCGACAAGCGATAAAATCGCGCGCGACACAAAGGCACCGCTCTCGTTGCGCGACTTGCGGTGCCTTTGTGTCGCGTGTCATGTCACGCCTGATTGAAGCAGCCTTACCGCGCGAAGGCGAGCGAGTGAAGCGAGCGTGTCGCGGTGCGGCCGCCGAGTGCCAAATACCGTCTATTGTTTTGAATCATTTGGGTAAGGTGAGTTTATAACAGCCGCTCTATTCTGTAAAAATCTCACCGTGAAAACTCAGGTGAAGTGAGTTTGTTTTTGCTAGGAATTGACATTATTGACAGCTCACATTGGGTAAGTGTAAGTACGTAACTGTAGCTACAGATTAATATACTTTTTGAAGCTGACTAAACAGTACACCCCTGTCTAACCCTTTAGGGTAAACAGGTTTGATGTTTGTGAACCTTATAACTATTCCACAAAGGACCAAAATACAGGGTGTTTGGAAGCTGGATACAAAGCATTAAGGAGGTGATAGTTAATAATAATAATAATATGTTTAATTCTACAAAGAGAACACACAATATTGGACATACCCAAAACATGATTGTACAAGTAGTGGGCAGAGGCAACTTGAACAGCTGGCTCCTGAACTAAGTAAACTTAGTCAACGTGTAAATATCAATTGACCGATGTACCCTATTATAAAGATGAGCACTTAGGACCGAGTATTGACGACTAGCAAGTGCGGAACGACATTGGACGGAATCACAAACCGGCCGACCTCCGCGTCTTAGAAGGATGTTTGAGTCGAGAGATAGGATACCAGTAAGTACCTATAATGCTCGGTTCCTATAAACAAAAACGATGGTTTTGCTTACCAATAGTAGCATTTTCTTGTTGCCAAACTGGGAATATAAATAGATCCGTAAGCTAATTGTACCTGTGATAGCTGCTTCCATAGTTATGGATCTACTATGCAAAGCTCAGAGGTCTTTGCTTCATTATTGGTAAAGATAAAAGAGTCTTAATTTTAACCTTTAACAGTCCGTAAGTTGTAGGAATCGGCCATAAGCGGACACCATTTAGAGCATTTTGAGCCATACATTTCTTAGACGAAGTATGTATTTTTTTTTCCAGTTAAAGTTGTTAAGTTATTTTTGACTAAATGTTTGTAGTTAAAAATAAAAAAAGGCTTAAAGCTTTGCACTCAGCTTCCAAACACCCTGTATAACGTAGGTAATCTCAAGTTTGTAACATTTCCTCTATTGGAAAGCCGTCCATCAGGGCAGCATGGTGATTATCTCGATCTACTTTCAGAGCTCCCCCTGGGACCCTTGTGGCGATTTATTGACTAGCCGACGATCTGATATGGATCGGAACTGCCTGAAAAATGGTTAACGATTCCGGATTTTGTGCGGGGAACCCTGCAGTTAAGGGGCATACATGACCTAAAGCGCGGTCTCTGTCGGGCTGCAAAGAAAAGAAAGAGAAGCGCGATGACACAACTCTGGTAATTTATTGCAAAATATGAAGCAATTATTTAATTACAAAAAATCTATTGTTTGGACTAAAAAATTAAAACACTAGTGTTTTAGTATGTTGCTTTTAGAATAATCTGATAAAAATCAGAATAATTGTATGTATATTAGTATGGTTTTTATTGTAAAAAAGAAAGTTTTTAGAGGTATCTTCATGATTTATTTGCTATCGTATCAAAGTAGTTGTATTATGTTTTCAACACACTATCTACCTAGCATATATCCTGAAGAATATCATATATTATTCTGATTTTGGTTACTGTAGTCAATCATATACTTTTATTGTTTCTAAAACTTGCGTTTTTTGCGTTTAGGTCCTGTAAGCCCGTTACAGTAAGAAATTATTTCATGTAGCAACAAGGGGGAGAATTTTATTTTATTCCTAAGATTTTTCCCATAGTTACGAGGGGTTTTGGCCCATGGAAGAAAACAGGAAGAACTTTGCCAACAATTTTTTTTTTTAATATTATCTTTGAAATTCACTTGCTAATCGCATAGGAGCTTTGAAATCTGAGGGTGTTTAGTTTGATCCCAAATCTAGCAGTAGGTACTGACCTTTTTAATTACTCTCAGCACTAGCCGAAGTATCTGTATCATTACAATACTAACCACTCATTAAGTGGATATATCATCGAAATTTTGAAGCACTGCTGTCCTACCTACAGAACACATTTGCCTTCAAAGACGTCACACGTGCCAAACCTTCATACACCTAATTTTCTCTAACACAGTTCATTTCTACATACGATATTACCTAAACATCGATATTCAGACAATTTATACATTTAACTACCGTGTCAGAGGCCCCTGGGCCGTCTAAAACCATCGTCGGAGAAAGACAGGCCTCCAAGGAATATCCCATTCCCCCCTCCCTCCCCTTTTGCTCACGTGTTACATTTTCTAACCTTTATTTATTATTCATCGTAGGTGGGTATATTGAACTTTATTTTTAGGCTTTTTTTATTTATGACGAAGAAGTTGGATTACGGAAGGATCAAAGTGAATAATATTAAGGTGCTACTAGTCGATACTTTTTTTTTCATACAAATTTCGGGATAGTATCTATTACTCCACTGTTTGACATTGTGCATCCAAAGGTAAACATGATATCGTTTTGACTTATTATTCATTTTGTTTGTACGGAAACAGAATAGTAAAATAAAAAGCCATTAAAAAGTATTGAGCCAACAAAGATTCGTTTTTCTTGCTACTTTAACGTAAATTTGGGTGTGAATAAGTAATAAAATAACTGTAAAATCTTCAAAACCAAGTCCGTACCGACAAAGCTCAGTTATCGAAGAGTTCAATAAACTTTATTTGTAATTGATTTATGCAGTGGTTTTTTCATAAAACTTGATTTTCCGAAGCACTTTTCGATTTTTTTTACGCACCTTTCAGTTCGGAACGGTGTTTCTGTGCGTGAGAACTAGACGTTGTTCGTGTAGACTAGCGTCTAACTGCTCATCAATGATACTAGCTCTGTCGGACAAGAAGCCAGTTGAGACAGCATGCTTTTTGGCCATGACCACCAGTGAGTTCGAGCTCGCGACTATGTAGTTTACTCTTAAGGTGCGATTTAGACTTAATGTAATTTTCGTGTTTTCAATAATTGGTCCTTAGACATAAATTATTATCGGTTATTACAAGCACATAAATGTATTATATTTTCAATTAAAGTGTATCTAAAAACGGCAATATAAGTTAGCAAGATTATAATTTGTTTTTATGACTACTTAACTCTCACTGAAATGAGCAATTTTTCCTGTTTTGAGAACAGGAATTGAGACGCATCAATAAACCAGAGGGGCACTTGCCGAAATTAAAAACGTTGAAAATATAGTCGCAATCTAATGTTTCCGACAATCAATCTCAAAAACTTGTCAAAAATTTTGTCATTTTAGAGGCATTTTTGACAGATTGAGATCGAGATCAGTCTGTGAATGTTCTTGAAATTACGTGAATTGCCCCTTAGGTAGGTACTGGGTATATTTCGACGGTATGACAATTTAAAAGCATCGAAAATAAATAAATCCCAACCTTAGCATTCAAAATCCTCAACAGACGCTACAAAATACTGTACATAAAAAAGGATATTTTCTTTGCATTATTTTTCCATTTCCAGAAAGTTTTTGTAAGCATAAATTGGCCGTGTAAAAGGGAGAGGGTTATATTGTCATCTCGCTTCCTCTGCCCTTGCATGGCGTAACCGTTTTTCGTGACAATAGAGCGAATTTGAATAAAATAATAGTAGGGAACTGTCCGGTATATGGCATAAGAGGGGGAGGGTGAAAGTGGTCCGCTCAATGGGGTTTGAAAGCTAAGTTGAGCTATTACGGCTAAAGGGTTCCGTATGGATATAGCCTTGAACGCTGCAGTGTAATTTGGAGTTAAATCTGGGTTTAATATTCTTCGCAGATGTGTCTATTTCACTTCTGCTCCAATAATTAGGCAATGTAAAATAGATTACGAGATGAGTATCTACCTACCTGAGTAGAAATGATGAAATGGATCGTCATCTTATACTAATAATAAAGCTGTAGAATGAGAGTTTTCTGAAATGACGTTCGCTAGGTGGCAGCACTGACACGTCAGGTCCAGGCATCTGTCAAAGAGCCTATATTTTCTTTAGTCATGACTGAATGATGAACGAATGAATGAATCGAATGATGAACGTCATCATATATTTTATATTGGAAGCCTCTTGTCACAGTGGTTCCAACTGGTGTCGTAAATTTTCACGAAAACCCTCATTTGTTTGTTTGAATGCGCTAATCTCCGGAACTACCAGTCGGTTTTCTTTTTCCTTTCACAGCCCAAGTCTTAAGGAAGGCTGCGGTCACACTACGACCCGAGTGAAAACAAAAAAAAGTCAGAAAGAATACTGAGCGAAAAGGAAGTGTAGCGTGGCCACCAGGCGATGCGATGCAACGGGGTGGGTCGGGGAACAAGAAATTTCACGCGGACGAAGTTGCGGGCAGAAGCTAGTAATCTCATAAAAGCCATTTGGTTACGGAACCCTAAAATGTTATAATGTAGAGTACCATCTTCTGATGTATTAGGTACATCTTAACACACGGTTATAACACATTTGTTCAATTCTATGTAACTCCTATGATCTCCTTAAATAAATTATGATTTTAATTTCACGATTCGTTATATCCACGTAAGCCATAACTTACAATAAAGCTTCTACATAAGACGGAAAGTAAATTACCGGGATATCTCGTTTTTGGTCCAAGTTGAAAGATCCAGACATCCAGATGTATGAACGTAAACGAAGCAAAACGCAACCGGCGCGCATAAAGGCTCCTACAACCAGGCGCGACGCGCGACGCGAATCGCACACGACGCAAAGGCACCGCTCGTTGCGCGACTTGCGGTGCCTTTGTGTCGCGTGCGATTTTATCGCGTGTCGCGCCTGTCTGTAAGGAGCCTTAAATGACCAATAATACGCACGCCGGTTGCGAGTACTACGCACTTGACCTTGCTGAAGAACTTAAGGTCAATCCAATAAGGTCACTATATTATGTCCTAGAGCGTCCCCCTTCCGGCGTTTACAGAAACATTGGGGTGGCAAAACAAATTAAAGTCTGACTTAAAATTGTTTTCTCGCTTATGTTTAAAAAAGGGGCTCGTGGCTAAATAATAACAGCCGCACAGGCCGATCGATCAGCTTAAGATACGCATGCTGCGGTTGGTCTGTGGATGGGTGACCATCGTTACATATCGAGACTCCTCTGTGCTCCGGAAAGCACGTCCCGCCTGTCATTTGTAGATCTTTGAAAGTCGTTACGGGTATTCAGATGTCCAAAAGTCTGACAACCAGTCTTACCAAGGAGTATCGTATTAGCCAGTAACTGGGTTGTGGAGGTCAAATAGGCAGTCGCTCCATGTAATATACCAGTATTCAGCTGCATCGGTTAGACTGAAAGCTGACCCCAACGTAGTTGGGAAAAGGCTGGGCAGATGAGACGAGTTTATAAAAATGGAAAATTCGATTATTAGTAAGCATTTCGTTTATATCTTTATGCAATAGAAGCCATTCAGGCTAAGAAGTCGCGAATGCTAAGCCCTAGGCTATTGTGGTTGGCTTGTAGCCTTTTTATGGTGCCTTTTTAATCTTTGGTGTCCTACTCTCTACCTGTGTTTGTTTCCGAGTGCGTACAACCCGAATCTCTTCAAAGTAAGAGTGAACAGGCTTCTTCTGGGTAAGCTCACGCCATCGTAGACTTTGTCTCTGTCACCTCTGACCTAGACTAGAGTCAAGAGCAAATCCATTTAAAATAAAAATAAAAAAAAAGCGGTTCCGTAATATTATAACGGCTGTCATGGAAATCTGTCGTTTGAACCCCGCAGCTCAAAGATTTAAATTGCTACATTTGCGCTCACCGTACTCAGTCACGCGTGAAAAAAAATACTAAGAAGAGTGAGCTCACACATTATTAAATAGCGTTTCCATGAGAACCAAGTCGAGTCACTGCGTCATTATTGTGTCAGCGATGTCAAAAGGAAACAGAAACGCGACTAGAGTGCGCGCAAGATAAGTCTGCTCGCGACGTTTAACTTCAAGATTATATCCCTGCCAGCACTTTTAATCACTTACGGCGTAATGATGGCAATTATTTACTTCAGAAAACACGGCACACAGAACACTCTCTTGACACCTAAAATAAACGTCCAGATAGCGGCAAACGATTATTTCTGATTTCGCGCGCACTCTATTTTTGACGTGGTAAGGCGAACCTAACGATTTAAATCTTTGTCGCTGTCATCATTTTCATGACAGCCGTCACTACGGCCGTTGACAGCCGTCACTAGGAAACCGTAGCTTTAATAGATAATTTCTACCCGCCGCTGTCGCTTATCACCAGTCCCGTACCAAGGGGCTAGCACAGTAATCACGGGAACAAATGATACACACCTGTGCTCCGCTAACAAATACGCGGCGGTGCAGAGACGTGTTAATTAATATACACGATAATTGTTTGTGCTAGCTTCACTGACGGATGGCTAGGCAGCGAGGAACTGGGGCTAGTGTGAGGCTAGCGGTTCCTAGGCCTAGACCACTGAGAATAGTTTGTGGGTAGGGTGAAGTTGAGATCTCTTAAGGCGAAAGCGGTAGGGGCTTTCAGAACTCAATTTCACCAATTAAAACAAATTTTATTTTAACCCAAGTACATATCTATAACAACATTTAAGTTGAGTTTTCTTAAGGAAGAAACGCTAAGGTAACCCGCAAAATTCAAATTTTCTTACGTTTTTCGTGATTTACAGGTCAGTGTCAGAGTTGTATGTTGATTTAAATATGATTGGCGACCGTAACAAATATGACTTTACAAAATTATTATCATTAGAATCAGCAATACTAGCTACGGTGTAAAAACGTCACTTATGCAAATGATGTAATTTTTCAGGAAAAGCGTTTGTAAATTCGACATCCTATTATAATGAGTTCTTCTTGACTGAACAATAACGACACAACTGTCCTCTCGCGGAAAGTATACGCACTACACAAATGACAATTACTCACCAGGTAAAGGGGTATATTAGCTACTTTTTCTCATACTCAGATCAATTTTGACAAAAATTGCATAAGTGACATTTTTGTACCGTAGGTGCGTACAACCCGACCCTGACCCACGAATTAAGCGCGGTAAGGAATATTGTTACCAACACGAATAAGTCATGTTCCTTGATTAAATAAATAAGTATTATTATTATTATTAAATTGCAAAAAACGTAAGAAAAAATTTATTTTGCGGGTTGCCTTAGCGCATCCCCCTTAAGAAAACTCAACTTAAATGTTGTGATATATATGTACAGACACCAGCACATCAAGCTACCCGAAACTGTCAAATTTTCCCAATCACCATTGAACCTAATGCTTTAGCGATAAAGTTGAAAATCTATTAAAGTTTGACAGATTGCAGTAGATTGATGTGCTGGCGTCTGTACTTGAGGTAAAATAGAATTTGTTTTAATTAATTCCTTATAATAACATGCTCTGTTGGTTTACGAAATTAATTAGATATGATAACACGTCGTTCGTATGTATCTGGTGTATTGTGTGTATTTAGTCTGTGCTAAATAAATGTATTTTCTTACTTCTTTCTTAGGAACAGGAATATGTTGGTTAATACATCAGAGAAAATATAGCCTGTGTCTAAAAGTTAGTGTCATCATTTCAGCCGTCCACTGCTAGACATAGGCCTCCCCCAAAGTACCGCTATTTCGACCGGTTCTGTGCTTCTCGCAACCAGCAGATTCCTGCGGCCTTCACCAGGTCATCGGTCCACCTTGTGGGGCGCCTTCCAACGCTACGCCTTCCGGAACGCGGTCGCCACTACACTACACACAATACGTTAGAAACTAAGTTTCAGACTACTACTAAGTTACAGACTACACACAATACTTTAGAAACTAAGTTTCAGACTACTATTAAGTTACAGACTACACACAATACTTTAGAAACTAAATTTAGAAAGTTTAGAAACTGTGTTTTAGAAGCTGAGTTTCTAAAGTATTGTGTATTCTAAAGACTTGGTTGATTAAACAACCTATTTGAGTGTACTACGTGAGCTCGACAAATGATGTGCGAATAACACTTGTGCGACAAAACTATACTGCGACACACCATAGTTCGGATGCATGTTAAAAATAAAATTTGAAAATTGTTCAATCATAAGTATAATTTATTTAAAATTAATATTTTAACATAATTTTTCGAATACAAACTAATACTCGATAATAAAATGCTATTTTCCAGACCAAACAAAATCCTCTAAAACATAAAAGCGAGAGATGTCTTCATTTGAGTACTTGATTTGAATAACAAAATGGCTGACTTGACGACGGCCTATCACGTCTACGCCGACGGGCATAGAAGGCCGCACTCGAAAGGTTAACAGATTGATAGAAACCTGAATAATACAGCTATAATGTTAAATCTACAATAGCAGCTGGAATGAAGAACGTGTTTTTTCAAGAAATTCACTGAACTGAATTTTGTAACCCCTAAGTACAGAAATTGAAATCAAACGTAGCGAAGGTACGGTCTGTAAAAATACAATTCAGAATACGTCAGATAATATAACAAGCGAAAGAAATTCTTTCTCGTATCTGTCCCAAACTGTATACAATCCTCCTTCGTCTTAAAACTTCAAAAGGGCCTGCGATATGGCATATTTGAATAATATAATAGTTTAGGCTATGTCCACATTGCTGGGCTGCGTGGACCGAATAGCAAAGGAGTCGTTACTGGACAACAATGTCCCGTTTGGTACATTCGGCCTGAGTGGGACATAAAGACTGAAATTCATGCAATATAATATTGATGTGACTGGGGTACTAAGTGGAGGTAGACTTTGATTGCCAGGATTTTTATGCCGAAGGCCGAATGGGCCGGCAGTAAGGACAATGGGCAATTCGCAAGTATTTATGCGGGGGATGCGATGAGATTATTTGCTCTAGCCCTTGTTGCAGATGAAAGTTTTATTTGTAACATAAGATTGTAGCGTGAATTGAAGTGACCTTTAGCCTTTATGTAAGCACATCGCGTTTATTATGCCGCAGGGAGTCATCCGTTGAACATAATTCATGAACTATGCCTGATAGCAGTGTATTAGGGGTTTACCATTCTACGCTAGTTGAATATTAACTAGCTAAAATTATCTACGGGCGAATAACTTCACGTTTACTTAATAAAAGCTGTTAGTGGGACATTCTTAGCAAATCTAGGTACCTACAGGTAAGTATCAAAACACAGTTGCCATTCCTTTAAATTTCATTTTGCCATAGACCAATATCTCGTCTCCGTATTGGCTTTCTACGAAATTTTCATCATCTGCCTAGCCTTTTCACAACTATGTTGGGGTCGGCTTCCAGTCTAACCGGATGCAGCTGAATACCAGTATTTTACATGGAGCGACTGCCTATCTGACCTCCACAACCCAGTTACCGGGTAATACGATACCCCTTGGTAAGACTGGATGTCAGACTTTCGTGGTACTGACGACCCGTAACGACTTCTACGAAATCTAACACACTTTCAATAACAATCCGAAAGATCTTGAAGGAAATTGCTAACCTATTGCTACATAAGTATTATGTTTAAACAATTCGTCTGCTCGGCAACGTTAATAACGCAATGAATGTTGTTGAACTACCAAAATGAAAGGCCTTGCCACTATAAGTATGTTACAACTTGACATCTAACGCTTCAAAATTTCCAATCACAAGAATTTATTCAGCGTCTCTCTCAGCACAACGATACTACGTTCAAATAACTTTAGTCTAAAACCATTGCTGCGTCACTTAGGGGATTTAAATTAAAAGCTTGTAGATATACGTCGGTCGTTTCCGCGCACGTGTCGCGTTTCAGGTGTTATTTAAGCGCGGCATTACAGGGTTGACGTGTGGGGACGACGTGACGACTTGCGTGCGTGATTGTGCCAAGTGTCACGTGTCACGTTTGTTGGCGACTGTACTTTTTAGGTGCTTAGTGTTTTTTTGCACGGTTATGGTTTTATTCGTGTGTAATGTAACGAGTTGAAAAAATAATTTGGTTTTGTTGTTGTCTTTATTCGTCAACAAGGATAGGTTTTAACATTAGTATTCAATGTCGCTTATCTCTTCTACTCTTAAGGGGGATGCGCTAGATAGTCCACGAAATTGTGACTATGTCATGAAATATCAATCAATAGGATTATATGTAAGGTCCCATTAAAATAGATGGACAAACTTTTAGAAATCATTCAGACCACCAAAATAAGGACGATGGTATAAAAATATATTGAGAAAAACGCATTAGATACTTACAAGAAAAATAATCAGCTAACGAAAATACACTAATATTATTTATTAATTTAGGTCAAAATAAAATCACTTCAATATGTGTGTGTGTTGAATTGATATATAATTTTAGTGAATAAAATTTTGTAAATACATTATACTTTACGCTCGCGAATCATAATTTGTTCAACTTACAACCTGACACTGACCTGCAAATTGCAAAAATCGTAAGAAAATTTGAATTTCGCTGGCTACCTAGTGCATGCCTCTTAACTATCTATTTAAGGGGCATGCGCTAGGTAGCCCGCGAAATTCAATTGTTCAGATCATCTGATCTGCAAGTCAAGCTTAAAATATAATAAAAAGTAATTCTCGATTTTAGGCATTCCAATTTTTTACGTGACTGCTTACCCTCTCGGTGATTACAGGCGTGATGAAATAAAATAACGTCAAAGCAAGAACAGTAGCCTACCTATTTAGAATTAAGTACCTAAGTACCTACTTATTTTACCAAACAGCTTAGGACCCTAAAATATTAAGGGCTACTTTCATTTTAGCTCAATTAAGTTTTGGTTAAGTATTTAAGAGACTTTTACTTCAAATACCTTCAGAACTGACGACTTTAACGCTTTTGATCTAAGAGCAACTTGAACCACAAATCACTTAATTCATTTAGTGTTAAACGAATTTAAAACATCGTTCTACTCTGTCAATCGTTTGAAGATGAAAGATACAGAATTATATTTTAAACATATTTTGCGTTATTTATATTTAGTAATTTGTGGTGCAAGTAGGCTTAAGATTCTAAGATATCAATCAAATATGTACCCGCATATATAGACAGACCTAGATAACGCAAGTATCACGATCTGTATGAAAACCAAGCGTGCCATTTTTTGACTACCTACTATGACGTCACAAGCACTATTTAGTGATGGGAAAATCAAATCGATTCAAAGCCGCCGCCGGCAATCTGAAAATCAAATCGATTCAAACAACGGCGGTGTTATACCCCCGTTCATCGGAAAGCACGTTAAGCCGATGGTCCTGCGCCTGATCTCTGTCTGGTCGTGACGGATTGCCGACCCATCGGACAATGAGAGTGAGGGAAGGGAGGGTGCACTTGTTGTCAATGTATACATCTTTTTGAGGCTGACTATACTTTAAATTCATATAAAATCCTCACAGCAACATAATATTCACAGCATCAAAAGATCACTCACGAACCTTTCCTTTTGTTAGCCGTTTCCTCCAACGCCTAGTTCAGGGACCTTACAAATAGCAGTATTATTAAGGGTACAGTGAACTTGTAGATTAATCCCGGAATTCAGGAGATTTCAGGAGGTTACGTAACTATTACCTGCTCCAGTTAACTTTGTAGATAGCACTGTGTCGGTTATAATTTGTGTAAAGGTCGCGTCTGCTGTGGGTTAAAATCTTTTTAAGAGATGGATAGATTTATGAGTCTTTGGTCAACTGGACCCACGGGATTACTCAACCTAATCACATTTTGAATAGGTCGACTGGACCGACTGCCCATAGAGGTATGAGGAAGAAGGTGTGAAATTCACTCATCCTCTATGAAAAAAGGGAGGATCCTCCGACCAGACGGGTGACGTATCTGGTGGGCTACTGCTCAACGATTGATGTCAGGACGTTGTAGTTGCTCGGTAAACTATACTTGCGCGATGCAGGATTTTGTGTGACGTCACTACGACGCGCAGTTCGCTTGTGGCGATGTATATCACAGATTTTTGGGTTGGTACAGATTTAACACGTAAGACCTATTCTTATTTCCGCAATTAACTTGGTCAGATTTAGAAGTATGCCCTTTTCATCTAAATGTACAATCGTTTAACCTAAAATATTTCTAGACATACAAAAGCGCGTCGATAAAACCTCATCATCTGCCTAGCCTTTTCTTAACTATGTTGGGGTTGGCTTCCAGTCTAACCGGGTGCAGCTGCATACCAGTAGGTTTACATGGAGCGACTGCCTATCTGACCTCCACAACCCAGTTACTGGGTAATAGGATACCCCTTAGTAAGACTGATTGTCAGACTTTCGGGCTTCTCACTACCCGTAACGACTGTCAAAGATCCACGAATGACAGCCGGGACCAACGGCTTAACGTGCATTCATACAGAAATATAATAATATCGTTTTCAGAAAATATGCAGATAACCCAACCCCTCCCTTAATTACCTATTTTTTATTATGAATCTAAGTATTTTTTTATATAATATATAAAACGGTACAACACCAAATACATTAATTAACACACAGACAATTTGTACGTTGACAATAACAGTTGTTTATAATTTAATTCAAAACTAACATGGAACAGTGGACTCCCTGCAGACTCTCTCTCACAGAACACCAGACGAATATAATATATAAGGTGCGAACCTGTAAGGATAGTGTAAGAACGTATAAATAAAAAAACACTGGCACTCCGGTAGTGCCGACAGAAGTGAAAACTTGAACAATTACGAGTGTATTTTGTGAATCGTCTTATAAACAAAACACGCGTGTTAAGGTGTGTTCCTTATTTTATAGGGTTTTTTGCAAATCAGGTATGATGACCAAAGTGACTGGTTTATTCTTCTCGTGAAAGGAATTTATTCAGATTTGCTCGTCGTCAGTTATATATCCGTGGTTCAGCGCCATCTCGTCGTTGTTGGATGAACTACGTAGTTAGTACGCGAGGCCTACGTAGTTAGTACGCGAGGCCCTCGTAGTTCTTCCCGATGTGCATAGATGGCGCTGTCCTCAACAACGCGCGTCTTAAGTTTTACGTCTGACGTTAGTACGTGAGGCCCTCGTAGTTCTTCCCGATGTGCATAGATGGCGCTGTCCTCAACAACGCGCGTCTTACGTTTTACGTCTGACGTTTTACGTCTTACGAATTTTCGATCAGGGTCACGTGACCTGACGCGAATTTAGAAGTTTTTACCCATTCCAAAAAAAGTACACAGCGCCGCTAAAGAAGTTTTCACTTCAATAAATAAAATCTTTATTTTCTCCTTCATCATCATTCATAGGCTTACCCTTTTTTTTTTCAGGATGGGAAATCATCAAACGACCCCTCCCGCTCTGGGTGGAGCGGAAGGGAGTGTCAAACTCTTATTGACTAAATCCCATCCGTGTTCCTTCCTTAGCCCTTTATGTTCGGAGCCAGCGGTAACCCTTTCGGACAATCCTGCTAAATAGGCTTACCCTAAGTCGATACTAGATCGTTGTGGCGATCCACAACGATCACTCTTGTTCTTTCTGCACCGCTGCTGCGGCTGCTGAGACCCTCAAGCAACGCAAATACTGTAACCTTACGGGTAACTACAGCTTTGAGACGTTTGGGGTCGAAACGCTCGGATCATGAGGCCCGAGTGCGCGTCTCCTTTTTAAGGAAATTTCTCGCCGACTGATCGACACTTCACATGACCAGAGGGCTGGGTCGTTCTTTGGCCAAAGAATTAGCATTGCCATTCAACGTGACAATGCTGCCAGTCTTTGCACATTACCGGATGACAGCGATGCGGACGAGTAAATATCCTTTTATTTTTGTATTTATTTATATAGTTGGTTAGTCTTCTATCTATACTAATAATAATATATTATTAATAATAAAGCAGAAGAGTTTTCTACAGATAGCATTAACAATTGAACTTCTAAGTAACAATTTATTTATGTAGAGACCAAACCATAAATCCACTCTATGATATCCACAAATCAAACTAACACACGACCAGATTTATACTACAGCGTCAATCATCAAAGCTTCCTAAGTAAATACTAAGGAGGCATTAGCTAACAGGATCCTCTCTAGATTAATCAAACGCCGTCTCGGAGGTGTAGACTCACAGACCACAGAGTCGGGATGAAGATATTTGAACTGGCATCTAGGGCATCGAGTTAGTTAGCCCTTTACCTGCTGTTAATGAATTGAGATAATAAGATTCACGTGGATTCTAGAACCATTTGTATTTCCGATGCAGATTAATATGGTACGAGTTACACATGGTGTAAAAGAATAAACGCAAGTCCTGAAAGTAGTTCATAATTGACGACTGAATTGATTTCAGTAACTTTTGATATAGGTATTTTTTTAATATGTACTTTGCCACACTAACCGGCCGATTGAGCCAAAGAAAGTTAAACCTTATTTCAGACTCAATTTTAAATGCGTAAAATAATGCTGGGATCAACAAGATTTTCTTAATAATAATAGTTAGCTTAAAAAAAGTTTTGGTCATTCTATTATGCTTTTAACTCAATACTCCTAATTGGGGTGTATGAGGTCTTGCGTTAATTATGTTACATTTTGTGTATTTTCAGAGGGCCTGAATCTCTTATCAGTTTTACATTAGTTAGTCCATACAATCCCGGTCCAGTGTGATACAAAGGGGAAGTACCTACCTACATCATCATCTGCCTAGCCTTTTATCAACTATAATGGGGTCGGCTTCCAGTCTAACTGGATGCAGCTGTATACACCGCGTGAACAACCGCGTGCGAACCGAGCGAGCGAAGCGAGCACCACTTCCAAAGGCCATGCGGCCAAAGGTTAACTAAACGGCTAATTTAACCAGTAGGCTGCGACATATACACTAAACAAAACCCCCTTTAATTTTTAACTTTACTTTATTTTTATTATTTGTTGTTTCAGCGGCAATAAAAATACACACTGAAAATTTCAACTGTCTACCTATTACGGTTCATGAGATAAAGCCCACTTATGGACGGAACTTTATTTATTCTAAGAACGTTTATTTGAAGCCAAATAAATTATTTAGGTACTATTCGCAGATTGATTTGATTGGTGTCCGGTTTGTATGCCACAAATTGCCAGTTCAACGGGCATAAGTAGACACATGCATCCAGCTAACAATTACGTGACCTATGCTCCCAAAACGATCGCTATAATTAGTGTTCTGCCCTAATTATGACAACCAAATTATGTAACCATTTTCATAATATTACAAATTATAATTAAACTTGAAACCGGAAATAATTGCGTCGATTTCGTGAAATAGGTAGTGAAATGAGAGAGATATTATCGCGAACAATGAATGAACTGGTTGACACAACAATTATGTTCTAAAGCTGTTAATAGAACCGGGACAAAGCCGTTTTATATACAACTATAAATAAAACTGTTTTCAGCTTTATTACTGGAACTGACTGCAACATAACTCCCTATAATAAAGTGTCATATACTCCAAAACTGCATCCAGGAATAACTTGTTTCACCCATAAAATGTGCCTGAAAACTCGTGAATTAAACGAAGATTGTTTTGAAACTGAACTTTTGAATTTTGTGCATTCTCAAAGCTATAAAAGCACTGATGCGAGGGTACATTTGCAATTGGTAGCGGAGCCCCACGTTGGGCGCCAACAAACTTCCCTCAATATTTTACATTTCAACTTTATTCCTTCACCCACACATACGTTTTATATAAAGTAACGAGGTCGGGTGCTAATAAGCATGCCGTTTGTTAATTGGAATATGAGAAACTACGTTTTATAGTTGTAATTTTTTTTTTGTGTAGATCGTTTTAAGTGGCTGGGTCGAGTAGCGCGTTCGGGTTTCCCGAGCACACTTTTAGAACGTGAAAAGTATTTCTAGGAGCCGACAAGGACTCGAAAATGTTTAATATAATTTCATACAGCTTTCGTCTTCTTCCTTATGTAACGTAAGACCCTTTAGTGTGTTGTTAACACAGTAATGGGATAGGAAAATAAATCCACTATTACTTCGTCGTCGCTCTCCGATGTTATCCGATCTTGCGTGGCCAAAGCCTTATCTATATCAGGGGCCTCCCACAAAGAACCGTGGATGACACTATCTTACGAAGTCTCTTATGAAGGATCTATTAACTAATGTTGTAGTGAGATATCTGATTTTTTGGTCTCAATTTTTTTTAAGACAAAAAGACTTATTTCTTGTTTACTTCGTTAAAACCAATTCTCGCATCAGAAAATATTAATTTTGCTTTTCACTGTATCATGCTATATTGTAGACCAAAGTTGATAAATTTACTTATTAGGAGTGTGTCTCATGACTATGGCTTTAGAAAAGGGCTTTAATAACATAAAACATACACAAAGTTGTAGTACTTAAAAATAAAGTGACAGTTACAATAATATTATAAACAACACGTTTACAGGCTAGGATCACCTTTATAAGTATATAGGTAATAGTGATGGTTACAATTATGAAATTATTGTGATAATTATTTTTTTTCTACAGCGCCTCCAGCGCGCTCACCTGTAGTGATGCGCTGGCGCATCGTACGGGCCCAGAGCGTTATCGCGTTATCGTTATCGGTATTGTGCGCGAACAACACGTAGTGATGGGGAAGCTTATATTATGTACCGTATCTGTCGATATGTCGCAAATCTTTGAACTCAATTTGACCAATGTTGGCAATCAATGTATTTTGAGGACATTTATTTTTGTTGTAAAATATACGTGTTAATTTTAGGATGAATTTTGTTATGCTAGATAATTTTATATTAGTGTATGCTCTAAGGTTAGTCAGTTAGGCTATGGCTGTAAACTTTTCACAACTACCCACATCTACACCCCTTAGTTTCTGTCAAATCTCCGGACAGAATCGGTCCTTCATCCCGCTACAGCTCGGGATCCTAACAGATAGGCCTGTGGTTTCTAAGGATAAGGAGAGTAATCTTTTCGTACACCGATCGCAACCCTTATTTATGACACCGGGTGCCTTATATTTTATACGGACAGTCGTTTAATCGGACATTATGGAGCCCTATTGCACAGCTTGCTAATATTTATGGAACTATTTATTTTTTGTTATAGTGGTGGTTTGAACGAAACTGATCGCTCTAGTTTCGCCTGGTTTTACCTCATTTTTCGCCTTATGCCTAGTTCCAAGAGTTAACCCGGCCTATGCAGTCTTCCGTGGACAATACACATGGTTACGCACGATGATAGAAATATAAATGAAATGATTGGTAATTTTTACAATCCAGCATTATCTGAATGAAACTAGCTGGTAATTGATGCTCTGTTAATTGATTGATTGGTCCTAGTTTTTTCTCTGTTTTTTTAATAATTAGAACTCTAGAAAACCATGAAAACGACACCCATGATGAAAAAGTGTAAATTTTCGCAGCTGCCATCTTGGATTTTAATTTTGATTTCACTATTGACTTTAGCACCCTCGATAACCACGAAAACTGTTCTCTCTCACTCGCTCTCAGAATTTTTCTATTATATGTATGATAGAAAGTCGCATGGATGGGGCATAATGCTTTTTTGTGACGTGACGATTTCTTCCTGTTCAATCCTACTGCAAACTGCGTTAATTAAAGAACTTCGTTCCAATATAAATGAAATGATTAATTAAGTAATTTTAAGATGCTGTAATAATGGTATAGATCGAGCTGGAAATTGATGGTCCTAGTTGTTTTCAGTATAATTTAATAACAACCGTGATAAATATAAAGCCCTATCTCAGCTTCTTGATATAATTGATGACCAACAACGACCAAATATCTTGTTTAGCTCACTAGACAAACTTATAACAAACTGTCTATAAAATGTACTAGACGGCGAAACTTATTAAAACAAAGCCATGTACTGTCAACAAAAGAGATAAACTGTATGCAAGATCGTCTGATATAGTTGAAGTTTAGTAAGAAACCGATAGATGTTCTTGAATAAAATTTAATTTTATTAATAGAAAACAAACAGCTCTTTTATCAAATTAAATTTCAGTCGAAAAGATCCATCGGTTTCTTACTAAACTTCAACTATATCCGACGATCCTGCATACTTATCTATTTTGTTGACTGTACCTACATGGCGTTGTTTTAATAAGTTTCGCTATCTAGTAGTGAGTTAGAAGAGTAAGAAACTAGGGGGGTTCAACTTTGTATCCCACTGGACCGGGATTGTGTGGGCTAATTAATGTAAAACTGATAAGAGATTCAGGCCCTTTGAAAATAGAATTAACACATCAAAGGGAAATCTGAAGGCTTTTTGGATTTCGATTTACATTTCAAAAAGAGCTCCCATGGGCGACTGGTATGGGAGTCTGGCCGGTACGTTATATTACGTTCTTGTGTTCGTTATTGCTGCCATGTAGAAGAAAAAGACTGAAACAGTGGGGGATTGTGTGGGAGATAATATATGTATATAGATAGTATAGAAAACTTAGTACTCAGCGCTTCTCCTCCACATTTATTTTGCGCACAGCCTAAGTAGTGATGGGCTTGAGCTAACTATGGGTTTTGCCAATCAGTCGATTAGCTATAGTGACTAAAATTCGATATTTTGTTCCTATTTGATTGGATTTTTGTTAGTAGAGTGGGAAGGTTATGGAACTATCTGACAGCGTCTACATTTACCCAGTCTGCCTTCAAAGCAAGAGTCAACAGGCATCTTCTGGGCACGCTCGTTCCATCATAGATCTCATCCATCGCTTTCTATCAGACGTGATCGAAGTTAAGAGCAGGCCTTCAGAAATTCAGAAGAATACAGAAAAAAAAGACAGCCACTAGAAGACTAATGAATGGAAGAAATAGCCGGTACCATGCAGGTTGAGATAAGCAGTGGCAAATTATGATGATATACAATGTAAAAGATAAGATAAGATCTATTTATTTGCTCAAACATGTGTACACATACAAGAATATAAATGCATGCTGGATAACATAAAAAAGAAAGGATCAGTCATGTTTGCCACCTAGTATGACAAACCATTTAATTCATGGCGCAGGTATTTACTCCGTGTAAGGCATTGAGCCAGGCATGTTTGATAACGTATCATTACTATAACGTTAATTACATGATTATAGGACTCCCTTTTCCGCACTTCTCCCGTTCGGTCCGTTGTGCGTGGACGTCAATTACATATCAATCAATCTGCCTAGCCTTTTCCCAACCATGTTAGGGTCGGCTTCCTGTCTAACCGGATGGAAATATGTAAAATACAGGTATTCAGCTGCATACCTGTATTTTACATGGAGCGACTGCCTATCTGACCTCCACAACCCACATTCAATTTATTTTGATTGATAAGCTAAATTCCATATTGTAGCCATCAGCTTGGTAAAATCGAAAGTACAGAGGCTAGAACATCAAGCTACTACAATCTGTCAAATTTCTTTAATAGATTTTCAACTTAATCGTTAAAGCATAAGGTTCAAAAGAGTTTCGGGTAGCTTGATGTGCTGGCGTCTGTGCATACCTACACCTAGCCCAGCCCCCCCCCCCTTTGAGAGTTTTCATATTACTTCCAAATGAATTGTTAACAGGGTAATTTGCCTAGTCGAGGTCAACGAAGCATGGAGGAATTAAATAACTGAACAGTTTACTGTAAACAAGTATGTTTTATGAGATGCTAGCTGCGCCACGCGGTTTCACCCGCTTAAATGTCGATCCCGGGGAATATCGGGATAAAAAGTAGCCTATATGTTAATCCAGGGTGTCAGCTACCTCCATACAAAATTTTATCAAAATTGGTTCAGCCGTTTGAGCGTGAAGAAGTAACAAACATATAAACACACACACACAAACTTTCGCCTTTATGATATTATTAGTGTGATTTTTGTTGGTTTTAAGAATTTTATCACTACAATAAATCATTGTAGATTGACAATTGTCATTAGGTTCTGCATTAATAACTAAAGGAACATTATTATCTATACAAATAAATTAAATTGGAAATCGTGTCTGTTTGTAATGTCAAAATTAATAAATGCATATGAAAGTATATACTTACTTACGATACCTACATAGAACAAAAAAACAATTTGTAAAATTTTTGTCTGTCTGTCTGTTTGTTCCGGCGGACTTCACTAGCTGATGTAACAAGGAGTAACTTAGGCTATTTTTATTTTCGAACAGAATTAGGGTACCGCGCAAAAAAATTAAAACCTATGAAATCCTTTTTTTCCCGACAATCACGCAAACGAAATCAGGCACTGCTAGTATTTATAGAATTTAACACTATTGCAAATTATGCAATAATCGCTGCTCAAATAACTGTGGCAAAGTGAATAATTTCATCTAACTTTTAAATATGCTAATGCAACTTAAATTTAAATGCGAAATATAAATACCGTATTATGTAAATAATAAAATCCAAAGGCTTCCAATTTGTCCTGAAAATGTTAGTCTTATTTTGAATTTAACTGGCCTTTGAAATCTTAGCGTTTCTTGTCTGAAAACAAGAAAATACAGCAGTAGGTACACATTTAATAAAAGGTCGGTGACATTGTCGCTTTTAAGCTTCAGGGTTTAATTTCAAAGAAAATTGCTACAAAATAGAACTCATTCTTTAGATTTTTCTTCAGGCAGTCTGAATTTAAATGAGAATTACGTAGTGTTTAGTTTGAAGTAAGTACATACTTAGCTGTGGGTTTTTTTTATATTTAAAATGGATTTTTCTGACTGTAAAATAGCTCTTGGAATTTTAGACAAAGTTTGGCTTTAAAGAGCGATGACTCAGACAGTCATACATACAAAGAAAGTTAATTTAAAGTTTATTTACAAATAACTTATGCCCGCGCCTTCGCCCGCGTGGAGTTTGAAAATTATCCCACGGGAACGTACTACCAAAATAAAAAGTATCCTATGTCCTTAACCCGGTCATGGTCAACCCATGTGCCAAATTTCATCTAAATCCGTTCAGCCGTTTTAGCGTGAAAGGTGACGCGCACTCGGGCCCTATGACCCGAGAGTTTCGACCCCAAACGGTTCAAGAAATAAATAAATCTATGTTATTCATTTTATGTACAACCAAAATATTATTAAAACCACAAAAAATAACGACTAACGACAGTCTGCAAACATTTTTCGGTTTCCCTTCCCAAGTCCGACGATCCATAAGTTTTCCTTAAAGCCGGGGCTTCCCCGGGGAAACCATATTTGTTTCTCATTATTATTCCTTCGTACCGCAGCGGTCACCAGGTGGCGTGCAAACACTCCTGCGAGTAAACAACAAGGGTCTTATTGTACTCAAATTACTTTCTTTTGAATATCTGTATTCTAAGAGAAACGTGCCCGTACTTAAATTAATGGAAAATGTTTTAATAACTTTTTCAAACGGCACGTGTAGGATTTGTAATGGTTTCGTCAATCATAATAATAAAAAGTTAGCTGTAAATAATATTAACTCTACGTTTAAGGCATAAGGATATAGGGCATAGGGGTTTTAGGTATTTATCTATGGGCCAGAGTACCCTGAAAATCAAGGTTTTATTATTTATTTATTTATTATAAGGGGCCAATACCTACTTAGAATAGTTAGAATCACCATCTGCCTAGCCTTTTCCCTACTAAGTTGGAGTCGGCTTCCAATCTAATCGGATGCAGCTAAATACCAGTATTTTACACAACCCAGTTACTGGGTAAAACATACCGAATGCAGTACCAATGTCTTTATATAGTTAAGCAATCGAAAATTATTTAATTTGAGTAAAAGCCCTTTCAATCGCCAATCATAAAACAACAAAAAAACGATTTCAAATCCCATTCCTATCGCTAAACGATCGATACAGTCAATAAAAAACACATAAACTGAAACACAGGATCCCAATGAAACAGGCTCAAAGTACTATAATCAAATAATAGAAGGAATAACCTTCATAAAGCAATGAATGAGAATTCAATTTCGTTAACAAAGAAAGATGGCCGATCGGAAAAAAATATCTGATAAACTTGAAAAAAAGCGGCCAAGTGCGAGTCGGACTAGTACACAAAGGATTCCGTACCACTGTACTATATGTCGGAGCTGTTATTAACGAGCGGCTCGTGTTGAGTTGGTCGGGTTCTTCACAAATATAAAAGGCCTCCATACAAACAATAATAATTTCTAATACGTTTCTGCATAGTTAGTTATTTTATAATCGGTATTTAGTTAGACGAGACGTGATCTCGCTTTGGCGTCAGGACGCCAAAGCGAGACCACGTCAAGTCTCACGAAAAGTCTTACACAATTAGCGTCCGTGTCAGGACACGGACGCCAATTGTGGAAGACTTTTATATTTATGAAGAACCCGACCAACTCAACACGAGCTACACGTTAATAATAGCTCCGACACTATATTATTTAATACTATTTATTTATTTATATATACTGTACACCAGAAAATACATAACAAAAAAATACGACTACACATATTTAACAAAATACTTTTTTTTAAACAAGAGAGGAGCTATTAGCACGGGGCGGTTCGATGCGGGAGGCGGGGATGCAGCTCCACACTGAACTTTAATCTGCTATGGGTGAACTGTATGTGATAATGTGCAATGCCTGAAATAAAATGATTTATTATTATTATTATTATTTAATGTATATCTGTGTCTGTAACGTACTAACACTAGTGTGACACATGTACTCCTGTATGTTTGAAATAAAATATTTCTATTCTATAGCAATACCTATGTGATTATTCGTAAAGATTTTAAAAACACGTTTCTTGTATGGGGTTCCCGTAATTTTTAACTTTATCTTATTTTTATTATCAGTAGTTATAGTGGCCAAAAAAATACGGTCGTGCCAGCGACACGCAAAAGAAAAAAGCGGCCATAACACACACTCTGTGAAAATTTCAAGTGTTTACCTACTACGGTTCAAAAGAACCAGCCCTGTGACAGACGGACGGACAGAGGAGCCTTAGTTTAGTAATAGGGTCCTGGACCTACATGGGCACTTATAAAACGTCAGAAGCTAGGTGCACGGTTCCAATTGGTCGTTTCCTATAGAGAAGAGCCGGCAAAAAAGTCCACGGTTTTTTTTTGAAGTGAAAACTTCTTTAGCGGCGCTGTGTACTTTTTTTGGAATGGGTAAAAACTTCTAAATTCGCGTCAGGTCACGTGACCCTGATCGAAAATTCGTAAGACGTAAAACGTCAGACGTAAAACGTAAGACGCGCGTTGTTGAGGACAGCGCCATCTATGCACATCGGGAAGAACT
The DNA here is from genome assembly GCA_963855955.1 of Luperina nickerlii. Taxonomy (NCBI): domain Eukaryota; kingdom Metazoa; phylum Arthropoda; class Insecta; order Lepidoptera; family Noctuidae; genus Luperina; species Luperina nickerlii. The sequence goes on from OY979663.1 coordinate 4,521,038, forward strand.
ACGAGGGCCTCGCGTACTAACGTCAGACGTAAAACTTAAGACGCGCGTTGTTGAGGACAGCGCCATCTATGCACATCGGGAAGAACTACGAGGGCCTCGCGTACTAACTACGTAGTTCATCCAACAACGACGAGATGGCGTTGTAAATCTGAATAAATTCCTTTCACGAGAAGAATAAACCAGTCACTTTGGTCATCATACCTGATTTGCAAAAAACCCTATAAAATAAGGAACACACCTTAACACGCGTGTTTTGTTTATAAGACGATTCACAAAATACACTCGTAATTGTTCAAGTTTTCACTTCTGTCGGCACTAACGGAGTGCCAGTGTTTTTTTTAATAGCCTAAGCTGTCCCTCTCCTCGGCAAAGGCCTCACTCCATTCCTTCCATGTTTCGCGAGCCCGCGCGTCTTACTTCCAGTTTTGACGGAACCTATGCAGCTCGTCTTGCCATCTTCTACGTGGTCTGCCGCGACCCCGTCTCACTGTCTCAGGGCACCAATTCTGTCCCTGATTAAGGCTCCTGCAAACAGGCGCGACGCGCGAGGCGAATCGCGCGCGACTCAAAGGCACCGCAAGTCGCGCAACGAGCGGTTCGTTGCGCGACTTGCGGTGCCTTTGTGTCGCGTGTCGCGTCGCGCCTCTGTGTACGAGCCTTTACTCTTTTTAAAACAAATAATTTGCTTTTATAATGTTTTCAAATTCCAGTGTTAACAGCTATGGGAGGATAGTGTACGTTGGCTCCCTTTCGGTACGCAACCCTAAAAAACGTCGTAACTCCGGGAATTTGCGTTGAATAAATATTTTCCGGAGTGGTACTCTAGAGACGAGAATGCGAGGAAACCTTAACAAAGGCAAGCTTATGATTTTTGGATATCGATTTTTTTACAAGTACCTGGGTATGTTGGATTGAGGGGTTTCACGCTTGACTGCTAATAAAAAGTTTCATTTCCTAGTTTTTCTATTGTTTACTTTTATTTTATTGACTTTTCATATTCTGGTGGTTTTATATTTTACCCGCGACTTCGTCCGCGTGAAATTTCTTGTTCCCCGACCCATCCCATCGCATCGCATCGCCTGCCCGCGCATTAACTGTGTTCTTTCTGACTATTTTTGTTTTTGCTCAGTTCCTAAGTGTCTTAGGGTGATGGTTAGCAGCCTAAAATCTTTCTCAAGAATTGGCCTACCAAATGCAAACAGGTTTTTTTTTAATCCGACTGGTAGCTACAGTGATAAGCCCGTTCAAATAAACAAATAATCTCTTCAGCTTGTAAGGCTCCTACAAACAGGCGCGACACGCGATAAAATCGCGCGCGACACAAAGGCACCGCCAGTCGCGCAACGTGCGGTGCCTTTGTGTCGCGCGCGATTTTATCGCGTGTCGCACCTGTTTCTAGGAGCCTTTACACAGCCGCAAAACTCATGATGGCCAGGTCATGAAGCCATAACAAGCTCACAATCAGTTTCACTGTCGCATCTAAGAACACCGTGTCACGGAATTATAACTACCTAATTATAACTAACCTTTAATGAGTTTAAAAATAAAAAACCGAAAACAAAAAAAAAAGCAAAAAAAAAACACTGGCACTCCGGTAGTGCCGACAGAAGTGAAAACTTGAACAATTACGAGTGTATTTTGTGAATCGTCTTATAAACAAAACACGCGTGTTAAGGTGTGTTCCTTATTTTATAGGGTTTTTTGCAAATCAGGTATGATGACCAAAGTGACTGGTTTATTCTTCTCGTGAAAGGAATTTATTCAGATTTACAAATAAGCACACAGGATAGACTTCAGTTCGTGGTGTTGGTCGCGGCAGTGCTTCGTTAATCATTTCTAAAGTGGTAACTAGATAAACTAATAAGGAGCCTGTATGAAATTTTACACAATGTTACCTTTGTTCGATTACCATAATGTTTGCAGAGGCGTATTAGAAGAGGACGTAGATGGTACGATTGATATTAGTTACATTTTTACATACTATTGGCCTTGTACATAAAATGTATTTGAGCTCGTCGTCAGTTATATATCCGTGGTTCAGCGCCATCTCGTCGTTGTTGGATGAACTACGTAGTTAGTACGCGAGGCCTACGTAGTTAGTACGCGAGGCCCTCGTAGTTCTTCCCGATGTGCATAGATGGCGCTGTCCTCAACAACGCGCGTCACGTCTTACGAATTTTCGATCAGGGTCACGTGACCTGACGCGAATTTAGAAGTTTTTACCCATTCCAAAAAAAGTACACAGCGCCGCTAAAGAAGTTTTCACTTCAAAAATCCATTAAATACATCCCTTAAAAGTAATCATCTTTTCATAACCATACGATCTAAATAAAAAAGAAAACCTCCATTATATATGAAAAGTATTTGTAACACAGCCTCGGGGCTCATTTCCATCCAATCTGCGATCGGAAAGCACAATGGTCTGGAAGAAAACAATCTTTGGACCGAAACAACGCATCCTCTCGCATTGTTCTGTCCACCATTCGAAAAAACGCCTATTTATTGTTTTTTATTTAGAACACGGAAAAGTATTCGTAATAAAATATTTGCGCGTGCCCCAGAAAGAGAAGCAGGGAAATGAAGGAATGTGCCGACTGTTTATTAACTTTCGTTCTGTATCTAGGGCGCTTCAGGTATATTGGAAAGATACTGCTCGCCATCTACAGTTTTTGTCGTGCGAATTTAATTTCTAACAAACACATTTTGTTTCACGACTCGCTAATAAGATCAGCATTTGTAACCGTATTTCGCTACAACTAGACAGTTCTACGAGACAGCTACGAAAAATTGTAGCGTGCGTAGGCCCGCTACGATTTAGCTACGAATAACGCCCAATACTGCAGATAAGGCTCAAATTCACCAATTCCGACCATTTTGGTCCTGATATCCGAATTTACCAATTGTTCCTTTTATAGCCATTGTACAACATTGTGCGTTGTACTGCGGTCTCGTAAATTCTTCGTGAGTCTGATATAAGGCTAAAATATTGTTCTGTAAATAGTAACAATTTAAGTTAGGATTTAACGTGCAATGAACTGGATAAAATGTTGAAATGTAATTGAAATGTTTGAAACTTCAATTGTAAATGTTCTCGAAACAATATCAGAAATTCTTTGAATAGGTTCGCACGAGGTATTTTATTACGTCAGAAATAGTCAGATTCCGAATCCGGTCTAACTTTTCATAAATTCATTATTGGGATCTGTTTTACATTAAATAGAGAGGGAAATCTTCAATTATAGTGCTACAAATACAAGAAACAAAAGAAAATCACTCACAACTACAGAAGTATTGTCACAGACTACTTTCCTAATCGACTTCTAACACTACATCTAAACAATACTGCTTTCCCCAAACCAAAACCTGTCAGCAGTCAGTACACAACACAGTACACAAGAGGAGAACACAGTACACAAATACACAGGACGGTAGGGTCGGGCACAGTTTGCAGGAAGCGATTAAATGCGGGTACATTGTAAACATCTTCTAGTTAATGTTTACATAACGACAGTCTGCTAGATTTGAGTGCGAGTTCAGATTGAGGGCCAATTGGATTAGTTTTAGTTAAGGCATTGTTAGGTGAGAACTGGTGATAAGTTTTTGGTCCTTGTGGACCTAATTTTTGAAATATTTGATTTTAAGTCCAAAACCCAAATAATAATATGATGAGCGTTTGCAATAACATCAGGACAAGTTATTACAGTACCCGGCGATAAATATTGCACATCGACCTTTTTACACAAAACCATTTTATACAAAGAATAAAAATAATTATCAAAAGAAGCAAATCATAATTGTTTTAACAGCTCCTAATAGATACCGGACTGTTTGTATTTCGTGCGACAGAGATAACGCTCTACGAAGCCGAAATTAGCCGATTGTTCCAAAGGTCGATGTGCAATATTTATCGCCGGGTACCAGTCAATATTTGAGTATGAATGTCGGTGGCTATAAGAGGAGGGGAAGACCAAAGAAACGATGGATGGACTGTGTGATTGATATGGTTAGAAAGGAGGTGAATACCGAGATAGAGAAAACATGTTGCGACGACCCCAAATAAATTGGAATAAGAGTAGGAGAATCAAGATGAAGTTATTATAGCCAAGTAATATAATGTTATATAAATGTTAATGTTAATTATATCTAATGTTTAACTTAAAACCAAGTAGGTACAGTACCCGGCGATAAATATTGCACATCGACCTTTGGAAAGAGACAATCGGCTAATTTCGGCTTCGTAGAGCGTTATCTCTGTCGCACAAAATATAAACAGTCCGGTATCTATTAAGAGCTGTTAAAACAATTATGATTTGCTTCTTTTGATAATAATTTTTATTCTTTGTATAAAATCGATAGGATCGAATAGGTTGATGTGCAATATTTATCGCGGGGTACTGTAACACATCCTTATTACAAATAATTACCTACAGCTTCCATAAAAATATACTAGTATTAAAATAAACTAAACACTTCAGAATTAAAAGATGACAAAGTTTCTATTCAATTAAACGAATTGCAAAATTAATTAAACAGACTTTTCTTATGATGGAACTAAATATATTAGCGTTTTAAATTAACCGAGTTTTCCAGTTTTTTGATTCATTTAACATTGTTTTAACCGACTTCCTAATTAAGTAGAAACTTTATCTAGTTTTAGAATTAATTAGAACAATCACAAAAATGGCCCACTGGTACCAGGCGCTCAGAATCCCCAAGACGCGTAGACGTCTCGAAATATGTGCAAACTTCGAAGTTTACGTGAACTTACTGCCAACTAGTTTGCGTCTCTTCAGCGCCTGAATAATTGGACTCCTGATTGCAGGCCAACACATGTTTGTTGTCATAATTGTTTCCTGTTTACTTTTACTGTTAATTAGATACGTGAGAATGTAAGGTGTGAACATAGTTTAAGATGTGATGAAAAGTTATTGCGAAGGAATCTTGAGAAACAAAGCTGGTTACTGATTTTTCAGTAGCTTAAATTATCTTTATTATCAAATACATTTCGGGCGAAAAAGATGATCAGGTTCAAATCTTTATTCTTAGGTGTTGTAAAATGTTTTGGAAATATTGAAAGAAAGATCTTAGACACGGCGCGGTATGATTACGAGGGACAATATGGTTGTCTTCTAGATTAAAACAGTTACGTATGGCGAGTACATAATTATTTAATTAAAGACAGATAAATTGAAAACTTGCCTCTATTTCCATCCATTACACAAATCCATCACCTCAAAAACCCGTTAATTCTACCACATTCGAGAAATTCCTGATGGTTTCACGAACAAAACTGAACGACCATAAATACTTTTCCAGATATTTCTCTGTGCGAAATCGACCGCGTCGAGGGCGCAACATCAAAGGGCGTAGGAAACCTTTCACACCCTTTCACAACTTAGTCAGATTTGGATACCGATATACAGTTGACACAAAAAAGAGAGACATACAGAAGGCCGGCATTTTTTGAAATCATCAAATGACCCCTCCCGCTCTGGGTGGAGCGGAAGGGAGTGTCAGACTCTTACTGACTAAAGCCCACCCGTGTTCCTTCCATAGCCCTTTATGTTCCGAGCCAGCGGTAACCCTTTCAGACAATCCCGCTGACCCGGCAGGCTTCGGCCCTGACGGGCCCCTTCTGCTGATGCTGACATCTCTTTCAGGCGCGCGTGGAACACGTACGCGCCGTCCGGCACGGGCCTGGTCCTGATCGGACGGTGAGCTACCCATTACTCACCGCCCGCAAGCCCGCGCCTACGGTGGCCGGGAGTCGTCGCGCGGCTCCCGACGCCCGGAGCGTCTTCGCGGCGGCTGGGACGGGAGGATCTCTCCCTCAGCCGTCCCGCCGCCTCCTTCGCTAGCATGACTGCTTCGCAGAAGGAGGCGACTGCCCCCCACTCCCTCTCGCCCCGGACCATAGCTTGAGCCAGGCCCGGACGCGAGAGGTCGCCGCCGCGCCACTGCCGATCGCCTCAACGAGGACACGGCGGTGCTCCGCCCAAGCGGGGCAGTCCTCCACCGTATGCTCCACCGTGTCCTCTGGGCGATCCTGGCAATACAGAAGGCAGGCTTCATAAAACAAGCAAAAAAGGCGCACGCACACTGAGACGCGTATGTATGTATGGCGACGAAGAGACGCGCGGGAGACGCTCCGGGCGTCGGGAGCTGCGTGACGACTCCCGGCCACCGTAGGCGCGGGCCTGCGGACGGAGAGTAGTGGGTAACTCACCGTCCGATCAGGACCAGGCGCGTACGTGTTCCACGCGCGTCTCAAAGAGATGTCAGCATCAGCGAAGAGACCCGTTAGGGCCTAAGCCTACTGGGTCGGCAGGATTGTCCGAAAGGATTACCGCTGGCCCGGAACATAAACGGCTAAAGAAGGAACACGGGTGAGTCTTAATCAGTAAGAGTCTGACACTCCCTTCCGCTCCACCCAGAGCGGAACGGGTCATTTGATGATTTACCAACCTCAAAAAAAAAACCCCCAGCCCCGAGTGCGCTTGCACTCGTTGTACGTAGACGCGTTTCTATGTGTGCGTACGTTTCCGCGCGTTGTATAAAGCTGACCTTCTGTACCTCTCTATTTGGTGCAGTTGAGCTTGCGATACAGACGTTTGATCGGAAAATATTTTGTTTATCAGACTAACGAGTTTCGATTGACGGGTGTACGTGGTCTTTAGATACGCTGATGGTTTTTGGGAATTGTGGGTGTTAGAGTGAGAGTTGAGGTTTGTTTTCGAGGACTTTTTGCGGTCATGTGGTGTTAAGAGTGTAGGAGTAGTTAGTATCTTTGTACAGACGCCAGCACATCAACCTACTACAATCTGTCAAATTTATTTAATAGATTTTCAACTTTATCACTACAGCATAAGGTTCAATGTTGATTGGGAAAATTTAACAGTTTTGGGTAGCTTGATGTGCTGGCGTCTGTACTTTATTAGGTACTAGCAGCGCCCCGCGGTTTCACCGGCATAAGTGTCGATCCCGAGGGAATATCGGGATAAAAACTATCCTATGTCCTTTCCCGGGACTGAAACTATCTCTATACCATATTTCATATAAATCGGTTCCGCGGTTTAAGCGTGAAGAGGTAACAGACAGACAGACACACTTTCGCATTTATAATACTAGCAGTGCCCCGCGGTTTCACCGGCATAAGTGTCGATTCCGTGAGAATATCGGGATAAAAACTCTCTTATATCCTTTCCCGGGACTCAAACTATCTCTATACCGAATTTCATCTAAATCAGTTCAGCGGTTTAAGCGTGAAGAGGGAACAAAGAGAAAGACAGACACTTTCTCATTTATAATATTAGTATGGATTAGTATGGATATGGATTTAGGCGCTCGCATCCACACTCACAAGTACAATATCACGATATTAATGTTGACATAATCACCTTATAATGCTCCACGTTTGGGGACTGACTCCCAAAATACAAGCCCTCGCTTATTTTGGGTACCAGTTTCAGTACTTCATCTGCCTAGCCTTTTCCCAACTATGTTGGGGTCGGCTTCCAGTCTAACCGGATGCAGCTGAATACCAGTATTTTACATGGAGCGACTGCCTATCTGACCTCCACAACCCTGTTACTGGGTAATACGATACCCCTTGGTAAGACCGGTTGTTAGACTTTCGGGCTACTGACTACCCGTAACGACTGTCAAAGATCCATGAATGACAGCCGGGACCAACAGCTTAACGTGCTTTCCGAGGCACGGAGGGGTCTTGGTATGTAAAGATGGTCACCCATCCACGGACCAACCGCGGCAAGCATAGCTTAACCTGATCGAGCGACGCATGCGGCTGTTATTTCTTAGCCACAAGCCCCTATCAATTTCAGTACTTAGCTTGTTTTAAAAAAAAAAATTGTATCTATATGTAATATGTCATACCAAATTCCTTTGAATGATTCTTGTGACAAATATTTTTTTTACATTTTGTTTGGCTTATTTATTTATTAGTGTATTTTGAGAGCCTACAGGGTTTGTAGGTACAGACGCCAGCCCATCAAGCTGCCCGAAACTGTCAAATTTTCCCAATCAACTTTGAACCTTATGTTTTAGCGATAAAGTTGAAAATCTACTAAAGAAATTTGACAGATTGTAGTAGCTTGATGTGCTAGCGTCTGTTCATTGGTTACAGCAGTAAACCAAAGTGCCATCCATACCCCTTGTGCGTTCTTTGTTCTGGATTGTCTCTTCAAAAGCCATCAGTTTGCCGGATTTTCCATTAATTGATTTAATTAAATGCTTTCGTAATAAAATGCCAGTGTAGTGTTCAAACAATGCAAAAATTATTACACTAACAAATTGCCATAAAGCTTAATTAATCTGCTGATTAATTTTATAATTCGATAGCACCGGAATAAGGCTGCTTTTCCACCAGAGTTGTGCTATGCAGCAATGCTGCGAAGATGTGAAAAATCTACGCTACGAAAATAATATTTTCGTAGCGTAGATTTCAAGATATTATGTGACCGTTTCCATTAATACTACGTTAGGTAGCTGTGCGATGAAGATGCGCTACGAAGATGCGCCGCCGCAAAGTAGCTGTGCGAGAAAGATGCGCTTCTCGAGCTATGCTACGAGTATGTATCATTCATTCATTCATTTCAAATATCTTTATTTACCAATGGAACAATAAACAAAATGCACTTATCCTAAGTTACATTAACTCATTAAAATTAGGCACTTTATGAGGCTAGCGATTCACCTTTCAAAGCTTATGACAGATATGTAGTTTTAACTGCTTACAACATACACTATGCACACAATAACCATGGGTACATGATGACAATATACAAATTATTTATTTATAATTTACTAATTGCAAGGTATAACAAAAAATTAACTATCATGCTGATCGCACGGTGTACGTATGTAAATAAGCAACGAGTATGTATCGATAGTAGGGAAACGGCGGGGGCGCACATTACGAGATATAACTTTTTGCTTCCACGATTGCATGTCTACTTTCAGCGAAAAAAACATTAAATTCATGGCTGAACAGTGGTATCTGTGCAGTGACGAGAGTGCTATTTAAAAAAAGGATAAGGGCTCCTTCAAACAGGCGCGACACGCGATAAAATCGCGCGCGAAACAAAGGCACGGCAAGTCGCGCAACGAGCGGTGCCTTTGAGTCGCGCGTGATTCGCGTCGCGCGTCGCCCCAGTTTGCAGAAGCCTTAAACAGTGTTTTAGTTTGAGGAATCGGAAGCATGCGGGGTAATTGCGTAACACACTAACTGTAGGAATGGCTGTCATTTTGACAGTTCGACAACATTCATTGCGTTATTTACGTTATTGAGCAGAGAAAATTTTCTAACTTATGAAGCAATGGATTAGCAATACCTATCCTTCAAAATGATTTAGATTTTGATTGATACACGAATAGGGTGCTGGACGACCACTATCATCATTATCATTAGAACTTGTATTGTGTATTTATTTTATTTTTGAACCAACAGATATAACAAACGGTATCATCTTCCAAATCATCGTTACCGTCATCTTTATCTTGAAATATTCCAAGCCAGTCTTCAGTAGACTTAGTTTTCTTTGCCGGAGTCTCTTTTTCTTCTTTTAAATTTTTTTCTGTGGCTGACTTTTGCTAGAAGGACAGGAGGGTTGTGAAAGTAACACAAAGCCAATGACAGCTTCAAACTGGGAAAGCCAAACTCATCTAAATACAGTTTTAAGTTATTTACATCTTAAGATTTGGTATGTATCTCATTTTATGCTGCACCGATTGACGTCATCGTATCACGCTGGCTGTCGCTGAAAACCAGCGCTGTGGCTCAGTCTCGCATAGCATTCAAATCAAATCAAATTTATTTCTAAACCAAACTGCATTGTGCTGAATAAAAACAGCATTGTGCTGAACGATGCCCGTTTTGTGTGGATTTGACGCCTTTACCCCCAAATAATTATTTTTAGTGTTTGTGTTTTTTCTTTGCTGCAAATAAACTATTTTTTTAATTATTTTTGTAAGTAATTTTGCTTCATGATTACATCATTTAGGATGAATATTCCTTTCACTAATTTACAGCATAAAATTTCATCAATTCAACACCATAATCTTTTCGCACACGATTTACTCCTTTTACCTAAAAAAAACATAAAAACAATATACTCCACGAAGGAGCTGTTAAACGAGAAAATAAACCATACTATTAGACCATACCACCATGGGTATTTAGACCATTTTCATGACAAAGAGTCGTATAAAAAGTTACGATTCGCGGCGAGCATTTGAGCTGTAAGACACGGAACAGAGAAAAACATCCTGTGCAATCAGACAAACAAGAGAAAATATTAAAAATTCTTTGCTTAGCATATACGCGATCTTCGCTTAAAGACTTGGATTCTCCGTTTACGAGCAGCATTTAGTTTTGTTAAAGAGAAGCTATAGCAGTGTTCATAATCTCAGATAAATTTACATTCCATCGCCACCTAATCAGTTATCCACTTTAGTGAAATGTATTCTAAGTTGATTTTTGAGTGACCATTTGTAACAAAAAGGTCTTGATAAATTTTTGGTTGCAATGGAATTTGAACTTTGTGAAGTATGACATTCAGTTTGTTGTTACTTGAAATTTATCTTAAATTCCTGGCTCTAATAATATACCTACTAAGTTGTGAAGTAAGTTAGCTGAGAATATGTCGGCAAAGAATAACGCTTTTATTGATTAAAACTCGTCAAGGTACGTAATACTATCCATGCTTTTATGTCAAAGATGTAAGAGAGGGGCGGGAGGGAGTATTAAGGTTGTATATATTTCTGTGCGAGTCACAATAAATACATTTTCTTTCTTTCATTAAGAGTGTATGAAAAACAAAATCATATTTTTGTCGAACGTCGTTGTCAAATATTGATTTTGTATTCTAGTAATCCCAGGAAAAAACTTTCTACGGTCGTCTAAAAAAAACTATTGTCACCAATAAATTTATTTACATGCTTATTAAGAAATCACCATATACAATCTAACTATATCATATGTATTATGTACAGGTAAGTATATAAAAAAAAAGTTAAATAAAAGCTTGTAAAAAAGGTAAGAACTCATGGGACATCTAAAAATTCGTCCACATTGCTAAAATGCCCAAAAGGCTGGTAGCGTTGCCACGTTGGATGGCAATGCTGATTCTAAATGTACATTTCAACCGCGCGGCCAACTCATAATATTTGACGAAACTTTGCCAGGAATTAGTGCTAATTTGTTACTTTACACACCCCTTTTTGTGAATTTGTTACATAAAAAACTAAGACGCTATGACAAAGAATAGTTGGCCGCTAGAACCGCCACTTGCCGTAATCATCGCCCGTGATTACACAGAAACTATATAATACAGATAGACGAATGATGCATCAAAAGAAAGGTCTTAATTTGTTCAATTTGTTACAAAATTTAAAAACGTCATAACGTAAATAAACGAAAAGTTACGCAATATTTAGTTCTCAGGTTATGAGTAGGTAGGTATCTCACCATAAATATCAAATTAATAGAGGCTAATGTGTATGGACAATTAGTTACTAATTTGTAACAGCTAAAAACAGAAAAAAATACTAGAAAGTAGGTTCAATAATTTGTTAGAGTCGATTTTAGTTGGCCGCTCGGACGGCAATATGATGAATAGAACACCCATTACCATGGCAGATGAGGTAATAAGAAAATTGTTTTTAAGGGAATATTTCTTCCAGATTTATTTTCAGAGCTTACATTCGTATATAGGCTCTGAAAATAAATCTGGAAGAAATATTAGTTTGACATTGATTAAATAAATTGTCAAGCCAAAGGCCACCGTAACTTGTGGAACTGCATGTCGATTCTGTAAAAATCTCACCGTGAATACTTGCGCGGAGTGAGCTGTCAGTGTCATCCCACTGATGCTAGGGATTGACCATGCAAACATTTACAATCATAAAAGAGATTTTAATAATATTTTTTAATGCTAATCCTATTGATATTTTTATATAATTCAAAGCTAGTATTTTAGTGGTCAAAACATTCGCCAGCGCCTAACGCGCTTGCGCGGCGTGAAATATGGCTCATTCCGAATTAAGTCATCATCGCTCACATGAATAATTTGCTTTCCGATTTAGATAAATGACCATTATGGCAGCTGAGAGTCAGTAATATACCTATTCACTTGAATAGTTACTCATGGTTGGATTATAGTATTTATTTGTGTATACACCACGAATTTCCTCTTCTTTGGTAAGGTGGCGACTGTAGCCAGAAGCACAATTTCGAAAATGCCACGTTAGTTTAAAGATCGGTGATAATTATTAATTTAGGGCATGGTCGGTCATGCTATGACTTCATATATGTCGATTCACGGGACATCGTTATCGCGTTCACGTTAATTCAGAAAAGGGCCCTAATTCACTATGACCACTTAATGATTCATTACTTCGAATCCACGTCAATTCCTTAATAACCTAATCACTACATCTGCTATTAACCTATTCTCTATGACACAATGACCGAAACCGGTTTGAACTGTCAAAATACCACGCTTGACAACCGTACGGCGTGGTAAGATTATGCGGGGAATAATAGATAAATACCATACAGCAGAATTGGGGTCAAGGTGTAAGCACGCTGTAGTCGATTACAGTGCAATTCGGAATGTACCATATATCACTCCACTCGAATCTCGTAACCATGGCAACACCACCTCGGCGTCAACACCTCCACCAGCCGCGTTTTGATTGGCGAATACCTCGTCTTTTTCTACTTTAGTTACACATTTTGAAAATCGCTCAACGAAAACTTTGCTTAATCTGCCCCTTGGCAGACTCTAAGGCAGGGTCGCCATGAAATGTTGGGGGTTCAAGGGTCGTTAGAATTAGACAACCAGCTTGATAGAATGTGCTTTAATGAATATCTAGTGAATTTATGTTACAATGCGCATTGATGTAAACTGCTTACTTATATTCTAAAGGAGTGTACTTACTACGTTATGCACTATTAGGGACCATACATACACTTCAGGGTTGACACCAACCACTTCTTCATTTAAGGGTTACTAGAGGTGCAGTGCAAACACGGGCGCGCGATGAGCGATAAAATATTTGCACTTATTTGACGTTGGTATTGCATTTTCCTAATGTTCTTATACATGACGCCTTACAAGTTAAATATGTAAAAACAAATCTCTAATGTGATAATGAGTGACTAACGCGCAAGCGCGGCGTGATCTTATCACTTCACCTTCACTCCACCCGATTCACGACATTAAATGTCGTGAATCGGGTGAAGTGAAGGTGAAGTGATCACGCAATCTGCAATGTGATAATGACAGTGATTAACGCGCAAGCGCGGCGTGATCTTATCACTTCACCTTCACTTCACCCGATTTACGACATTTAGTGTCGTGAATCGGGTGAAGTGATCACGCCACACAAACTACGTGGGATTACATTCTATGGTCCGTCAGCTAGGCATCCGTTAGCACTCGATGACTTGACACACTCGGTTAATCTCTTCTAATTCAATCGATTTGGGTTAATAACAACGCTGAACATCATCGCAGTCTTTACTAGACTCGATCTACAATTGCTCATAATAACCAAACAATGTCGATGCGTATTTTCATCAGTCTAGCCACAGTATAAATAAAGACATACAGTACGTCGTCTTCATACAAACGGACGAAACGCGAGCTATACCTACGCGCCTCGACCACGGTATGCGCTCAGCATGCAGACAGTCGCGACTGTGCTGCAGTGACGAACGGACGGTGTGATGTTTTTTTTAACAATAACCGCGCGATTTTTTCACTAAAAATAAGTTCAAGTACATATTTAATATGACGAGTAGGCTATATTGTGCTGTTTGTGGTTGCATGAATTCGTCAATAACGCATCCAGAGATAACTTTTTTTAGATTACCTGGAAACTCTGAAAGGTAAGACTATAAAATAATTTTACTTACTTGTAGGTAGGTACATAATGTGTGTATTTTTAATGGATAAGTATTTCATTTTATCTCCCGAAAAAAAGATGTCTGGATTAATAAATGAAGTGATTAGAGTAAAGGAAAATGATAAACACGAGTGAGGTAGGTAGTTATAGGCGGTTCATGAATCATTAAACGGTAGGTACGCTTGTGTTAAAACCTCGGGGCATGTGTGTTTTGTTAGTTTGTATAATTCAAAGTAAAGACGTGGTTTTTATTATTAATAATAGTTGTTTATTGTACTGTGTGTATGAATAATACTAGAAAAAAATTGGTTGTCTGTAAAGTCGATTTACGGACGATAGTTTAACGTGACAACATCATAACAAAACATTAATGAAATGATTGCATACTTTTATGAATAAAATTAATAATTTTTATTGAATTATTAATATTTTGTATGAATACAAAGAAGGAGTGAAATGAAATCTACAATTTAATTGATAAATTTACTTTTATTTGCACTCATTAATTTAAATATGTATGTTTATTACTTCAATGAACAGATTATTTTAACTATAACTTTTATACATGTTTGCTATTTAACTTCTTCCAATCTGTGTTATTCTGTTAAGGATAAGACGATGATAGGAAATATTAAAAAAACATTAATATACAATTTTGAATTTTATTTGTGGTTCTTGAACGTTTGGTTTAACTATAATAATAATAATTTAATAATAATTTAACATAATTTGTTTAAAAATACACATGAACAAGTTTTCATAGAAATAAACTGTAATCAGATTAATGTTAAATAAATGGTTAATTGGACAAATTATTTTATTATTTATGTACACACAGTAAAATACAATAACAAAACTAAATGGAAACACAAAGTAGGCAAATTTAATTAAAATGCTGGAGGCGGGCAGCCCTATCGCATGTTTACGTACCGCGCGGCTGTAGGCATTTAATTCAAGGTTACGGCCCAGATACAATACTGTATGTCTTTATACTGTGGTCTAGCTGTCATAAACGTGATTGTTTTAATTTTATTTACTGTTCGTGCGTGACGCGCTCGCGCCTCAGTCTATATAAGGACTTACTAGACTAGGGAAAAAATAAAAAAAAACAGGATTGAGATTCTGACTGCGCTTCTGTTTTGCTATTTTATTGTAAGTAAAACCCCACAAAATATTAATGTTTTGACCACTAAAATACTAGCTTTGAATTATATAAAAATATCAATAGGATTAGGCTAAAAAAATATTATTAAAATCTCGATTATGATTGTAAATGTATGCTTGGTCAATCCCTAGTATCTGGTAAGATGACACTGACAGTTCACTCCACGCTCACTTCACCTAAGTTTTCACGGTGAGATGGTTACAGAATCGCACTGCTGTTTTTTAATCTTGATTTGTATTGTTGTACCGACAACAAAAGATATATGTAATTGTATTCAGGTAGTCTGAACTATCTTTAACCCTTGTCATGTTGTGTCTGTGATTCAAGATATTAGGGCTCATGCACACGGCGTTTTTTATACGCGCGTCGACAAAGCGTCGAGAAGCGCGTTATTCGCCTTGAAAAAAATAGCATTAGTGACGTATGCAGCGCGTATAGTTTACATGATGCACGCCATTAAAAAACAATGAATGCTGCCATATAACAAACAAAATGGAGGAAACCTTCACCCAAATTGGGGTTCTTGCAGAAGAAGAAATAGAAAAAACTGGCCAAGTGCGAGTCGGACTCACACACGGAGGGTTCCGTACCACAAGGCAAAAACGCCGAACAAAACACGTTTGTTGTATGGGAGCCCGCCCCCCTTAAATATTTATTTCATTCTGTTTTTAATATTTGTTGTTATAGCGGCAACAGAAATACATCATCTGTGAAAAATTCAACTGTCTAGCTATCACGGTTTATGAGATACAGCCTGGTGACAGACAGACGGACAGTGGAGTCTTAGAGTAATAGGGTCCCGTTTTTACCCGGGTGATACGGAACCCTAAAAACTAACAAAACTAAAAATTAAATTAAATTAATATAAGTTATTTTAAAGCATTAGAACTAGGGCTTTCAAATACCGGATTTTTTCAATACCGGTATCAATACCGGTATTGGAAAAGTCAATACCGTGATCCCGGTATCAATACCGGTTGTCCGGTATTGAACGCAAGTTCAATTAGGACATTAATAAAACCAATAAAATACGCCTTTTTGTATTTTCAAATCAGTATTGTTCTTATTATTTTATTGAAAATACTAAAATAAATACGTTATACATAGCTTTCTTAATTCTTTTATAATAATTTGGTATTGGTTGATTATTTAGGTAGGACTAGGAATTAGGAATATAATGAAAACTTAAACTGAATGTACTCTTTTTGTAGGAAGGCATTTCACATAGACTTTGTTTGCACAATATAAAAAAAAAAATATTTCTTATTATTACCTAAATGTCATCATGTCTCATGTAAAAATCAATATAGGTATCATTATTTGTAGAAATGTAATTAATTATAGTAATGTAAATACTTGTATAGCTTAACTAGCTAAGTAGCTAGCAATCATTTTAGTAACATTATTAATAATTATGTAATAAAAAACAATCAAAATCTAAAACTAAACAAGTAACAAAATAAATTAAGCGTTAATAACAATTTCTGAAAAACAGTAAAAAAATGTAAAAGTAATTATAGACGCGTTATCCCGTCGCCTTTGCGAAATTGACTGACAATAGTGACAATAACAAAAACGACACATAAATACAGCTCGATTTCGGGCATTGTCTCAGGCGGGGTGCGGGAGGGTGAGCTTAAGATAACAGCGGGACGCTTGCGCTGAAGAAAACAAGTGTGAGAATAAGATCACATAATTTTCAGATCTAATGTTTGTAATACCGTAATCACGGTATTGGGGCGTCAATACCGGTATTGTAAAAGGCCAAAATAAAATCCGTGATCACGGTATTACGGGATCCCGGAATACCGGTATTGAAAGCCCTAATTAGAACACAGAACAGTCTAGCAAAAAAAGAAAGAAAACAACACATACCTACTGAAACTAGAAATATAAATCATGTTTAAGGCAAGAAAAAAAGGCTTTTTTTATTTATAGTAAAAATAAAATGTTGATGGGTGGGTTTCGTCGACAGTAGGTACTTACACAATATAATAAATACAAAAAAAAGTATAAAAAGCCATTAAACAACACACCAAAACCAGAGGCGGACTACATTTGCGATTGTTTGCGGTGTAAATTTGTGTCCATAAAGTATTTTGAATACATATAATCTAAACCAAACATACCGTCCCGTCAATAAATAAACAAAAACCTCAATGTACATAGTTTAGCTAAACTCCAGTCTAGTCTGCATAGTTAGTCTAGACGAGTATCAGACAGTTTATATAATCTAGGTACAGTCAAGACTATAAATATCTTACAGTTACGTAAATCTCTAAGAGCTGCAGTCTCTTCAACGGTGCCAGATCGACTATCGGTACATCGAGGTGCTGAAGTGTCTGTACGAAAACGCCACTATGTCAGTCCGACTCCAGGATCAGACCTCCAAACCTATCCTTCTGCAGCGAGGTGTGAGACAGGGAGACGTTATCTCTCCGAAACTGTTCACCGCTGCACTGGAGGACGTCTTCAAGGTTCTGGACTGGAAAGGGGCTGGCATTAACATCAATGGCGAGTACATAAATCACCTTCGGTTTGCCGACGATATCGTAGTCATGGCCGGCTGAGACTATGAAGGACCTCAGTACAATGCTCGATGACCTCAGTAGAGCCTCCGAAAGAGTGGGTCTTAAAATAACATGGACAAAACGAAGGTCATGTCAAATGCCCATGTAACACCCACTCTCATAAAGATAGGAGACGCTACACTCGAAGTCGTGGACGAGTATATTTGCCTAGGACAAACTGTCCAGTTAGGTAGGTCTAACTTCGAGAAAGAGGTCAAAAGTTGAATCCGACTCGGCTGGGCAGCGTTCGGGAAGCTACGCAATATCTTCTCGTCCCACATACACACAGTGTCTCAAGACGAAAGTCTTCGGACCAGCGCGTGTTGCCTTACGGCACTGAAACGTGGTCACTCACAATGGGCCTTATAAGGCTAAAAGTCACCCAAAGGACAATGGAGAGGGCTATGCTTGGAGTTTCCCTGCGAGATCGAACTTTCCATACTTCTCTATTAATCGTCATGGCGGTTTCGCCGTTTCTAACAATATTTATTTATTTATTAAAATTTTATGCACATAATGTACAAAGGCGGACTTAATGCCTTGGGCATTTCTTTACATTTTTTTTTTTGGGCATTTTGGGCAATATCATCATACACAAACAAATAAGTATTTATCAAGCATAAATAAATATCACTTCAAAAATACCTACTTACAAATTCTTACTCAAAATGATATCTCATTCAAATGACGAGATCCTACTAATTTAAGAGGCAAAACTTAAGGGAGAATCTTAAGAGCTGGATCTACGCCATTGACCTTGTTCATGTGGGCGTTACCAAGACAAAGCCCCCCGCGTGCGCCTCCCCACCCCTAACAATAACTTCGTGCAACGCGAATATAATTTTGTGCTATAATGTTGCATCGCAGCGCCCGGCGCCCGGCCCTCGCCGCGCGCCGCCCGCCGCATGCTATCTATCGCTATCGCTTCCAGTAGCTGTAGCTAATGCAGAGGTGTAAAACCTTTTGAATGTCCAAGACCGAAAGCAAGGGAAAATATAATTATGTATATTGTATAATTTATAGTTTTTACGCGTTTTAGGTTTAACTATGATGAAGAGACTTTTACATGTTACCATTGTATATCTTGATTTACTCGATAAAATTTACTACTTACTTTAAAAAAAATCTGGGACATTATGAACCTGGAAGGACCGGTCAGATTTACCAAAACTGTCAATCTGACTCCATCCTTCCGAGACCGGGTTACCTATAACATCGCCAATTTGCATGATTTTGAAGGGTTCTATTATACTAACAAAATGTATATGATGTTGCTATTGTGTTACCATGACAATAAAATTATACCGTTGTCAGACTACCAAAACTGTTAGTTGAAAAAATCTATTACTTATAATTTGATAGTCGTACATTTTAGGCCAGATGTGATGTAATTTCTTGAAATTGATCGTGTCCACATCCTGCAACTATTGCGCCAACCACACCACATGTATTTAGGTTAATTTTTTCTGGACTATTTTTTCCATCGACTACAAAAATCATATTGCATAAACGACACTTCAGCGTCAATTTAGTCACTAGGCCTGTCAGTCGTTCAGATATAATTTCAATCGACTGTAAGCCGCAATTCAAAGGCTCATGGGATGATAATTATGCTCTGTAGTTCTTTAAAAAAATGGCTTACATTTACAATACGTCTACCAATAGATTTTAGACTGAAACAAAATTAATTTAAGTTAATGGAACAAACTGTTATATCTATTTCACTCAAGATTGTTAAAGAACATAAAGAACCTGGTATTTTCTGTTTCTTTATCATCTGTTATTTGGTTTCGATCTTGCTCCAAACTATGTTCAATAGGTGGTGACTCTTGAGTACTTGGGGACTCTTGGTAGTAGAACTGAAAAGTCACGAAGATCATTGTGTAAGTGTAATAAATAAATGTAGTTGTTGCTATTACCCAATTTCTTTCCTCAATCTGTAATATCTTGAGTTGTGAGTTTATTTAAAACAAAATTATACATGTTTTCTCCATAATTTATTAAATGCACCGATTTTTGTTGTACGCTGGGTGATAATAATTTATTTATTTAAACTTTTTGCACAAAAAGGTACAAAGGCGGACTTAATGCCTTAGGCATTCTCTACCAGTCAACCAAGGGTGGTGAAGAGATTGGATGGCAGGTGCTTTGTTTGAGACGAACAATGATAAAAAAAATCTATTAAAACTAGGCTATTTATTGGCAGTGGAGCTGTAAACAAACAACGATTGTTTAATGCAAAATGTTGGGTTCAATCACGGAATAGAAAAAAATCGTGAAACTGTCGATATTCATAAAATAACCGCTGTCACCAAACGTGACACAATATTTGAGTGTACGTCATCATTGCGAAGTTCATTACCGCGATGTTACTAATGTTACTTACGTTGCAATAACAAACTTTCGCAGTAACCTACATCGCAGTAAAGAACTTTCGCGATAACGTACATCGCAATAAAGAACTTTCGCGATAACGTACTTCGCAATCAAGAACTTTCGCGATAACGTATTTCGCAGTAAAGAACTTTCGCGATAATGTACTTCGCAGTAAAGAACTTTCGCGATAACGTACTTCGCGCGCCTCAAAGAGCTCTCAGCAATCTGACGGAGCCCCCATAGAGTGCCAAACGCCTGCCGGGGTCGTGGGACTGTCTTATCAGGTAACCGTGACCCTGAAACGTAAAGGGCTATTGATGAACTCATTGGATGATACCTAATCGTACAGTGATTGTATTGTAATTAATTGATGATTGTATTGTGATAAAATTTAATTAAAATATTTTTGGAACAAAATATAACATGGGTGTAAAAATTATTGGAATCGATTCAGTTACTGATTCTGAACAAACTATATTCAGGTTTCGCATAATCCTAAAAATAATGTTGTAGATATCTACACAAACTTTATAAAAATAAAATTGACAAAATGTTTAACATCCATGTTCGTTACTTTCATACTTTTTGTTGACATAGTTTTACGTTCATAATACCGAAATATCAACCATAAATGATTTATAAAATAATAGTGCCCTTCAAAACATTTTTGTGTGACAATGGCGGATTGGCGGTGGCTAGCGGCTTCTACAAAGGCAGACAATACGAACAGAATAATAAAACGTTTCTCCCGTCGAAATAGAGTTCATTATTAGTTGCGAGGTGCTCTTTTCTATGAAAATATTGGACCGAAATAAGACCTTATTTTTATAAAGTTAACCGTGTAATTCGATTGTGCATCGGATTCTCAGAATAATTTTAGTAAACTGCGTACTTACCTAGTTTAGAAAAATTTTTAGTTTTCACCGTTTATGGTTTAGTAATAAAGACCTAATTCTCTTTTCGTATTAGTTTATGTTATAGAGTCTGTACCGTATACCTACTAATTTTGTGTATACCTACTTTAAAATTATTCTAATTGGTTGGGCTACCGACAATAATTTTGTTTCTTTCTTTCTTTTTAAAGAAAACGTTGCCCCACACTAGGAATTACTCCTGTATCGTGGGTGCGTTTACAAACATTTAAATTCACATACACAAACAGCCAGACCCGGAACAACTACCTGTAGGCAATACAAATATTTGTTCCGTGCGGGAATCGAACCCGCGACACGCAGCGCAGCAGTCAATCGCTCAGCCACTGCGCCAACCGTGTCGTCAAAGTGTGTTTGCGGAGAAAAGTATCACAGGTCCGTTCAGCACAGCGTCTCGTCCCGCACTGATTTATTGGGCGCCGGAGGGGTGGCTACGCGATCTGCGAGTAGCGATTACGTAAAAAAATCGATTATAAATAATTAAGAAAGTTATTGGCAAAAATAAGCCGAAGGGGACATCGGCATTACTTAATATAATATATTGGTGGCAATTAAAAGATCCTGTGATTGATAGTTTAGGAGAAAAATGGTAGTAAGTTACAAAAACAGAGGTCACTTTGCGTATTTATTTATGATATTTCAAATACATTTTTATTTTTTTTGAAACGAAGAGGACATGCTTTATATTGTGTAGATTAATATATATTTTTTTGAAAAAAAAAATCTTGTAAGGGTTACGGAAAAAAAAGGTTCTAAAGTATCCTAAATGAAGCCCAATTCACGTCTACCCACGCCTTAAGAAAAAATGTCCCCGATTTCCCGGGTACCCTTGCGAAGTAAATCGTAGGGCGGGGTGTAGGGCGGGCCTGTGACAAATGATTATTTTTATTGCCCTTATAATATGGCCAACTGGAAAATTAATTAAATAGACTAAGAAAGTGGGCGTTGTTTTCTTAATCAAAGTTTTGGTAAGTATTCTATGCTCTATGTTAAAGGGTTTGGTTTTTGCACAGACATAATACACCTAGATAACGCAAGAACAACTACTTCGCGTGCCCAGCTTACGTACAAAAATCGTAAGCCGCCACTTTCGCGCTCAGTCCTGTAGTACTGCTGGCTGGGTGAGCGTGAGCGCTGGTACTAGGCCCCGGCGCGCGGCGGTGGGGCGAGACGGGTGCCGCACACGCGGCGGCGTCTTTGAATCGATTTGATTTTCCCATCACTAAATACAGAACAGACTTTCAAAAAAAACATTACAAAGTGAAAAATAACTTTATTATCGGAAGCGGGTGTCGTTGGTACCGCATTTTTGTTTTTTGAGACCGACTTAATAAATAACTCAACCGTGCACAAATCTAGACTCCGAGCTGCTACATTAAACTAGTCAGCTCAATAATAATAAACAGGATTGAGTGACAAATGAATTGGAAGCAACTGCGTGAGAAAAGTTGAAGAGGCTATAAAGACTCAACTTCTAAACTATCGACATAACTCCAACTGTCTTCACAACTTCCAAACTCAGCGAAAAGGTAAAAACAGTAATAAAATCTGAAAGACAGTCTCAATACCGTTTCCACGTAATCTATGCGGAACCCTAATAAAAATAAGACGACCTAAATATCGTGGGGAATTCGTTAGGACAATATTGAGCCCTCCCTTTGTTCGGAAGAATGCCTTCAAAGCAAATTACTTTTGTACGGAACCCGGAACTTTTAAAATATGCCTAATATATTCTATGGTAGTAATGTGAGAATCTGCTGGTTTAAAAGTATGTAGATAAAAATAAAAATGGAAAGAGATTTGTAAGCTTTATGTAGCTTTCAAGAATTTAGGTTCATTGATTATGGACTAATGTTCAGGTATTTCGAGGGCTCGTGGCTAAATAGCAGCCGCACGGGTCGATCGATCAGGTTAAACTATGCTTGCTGCGGTTGGTCCGTGGATGGGTAACCATCTTTACATACCAAGACCCCTCCGTGCCTCGGAAAGCACGTTAACCCGTTGGTCCCGGCTGTCATTCGTGGATCTTTGACAGTCGTTACGTGTCGTCAGAACCCGAAAATCTGACAACCAGTCTTAGCAAGGGGTTTCGTATTACCCAGTAACTGGGTTTTGGGGGTCAGATAGGCAGTCGCTCCATGTAAAATACTGGTACTCAGCTGCATCCGGTTAGACTGGAAGCCGACCCCAACATAGTTGGTAAAAGGCTAGGCAAATGATTATGTTCAGGCATCTCGAGATAAAATATTGTTTAAGCAAATAATATACATAAGTATACCAACCAAACATTATGTACAGTACCCGGCGAAAAATATTGCACATCGACCTTTTTACACAAAACCATTTTATACAAAGAATAAAAAATAATTATCAAAAGAAGCAAATCATAATTGTTTTAACATCTAATAGATACCGGACTGTTTGTATTTCGTGCGACAGCGATAACGCTCTACGAAGCCGAAATTAGCCGATTGTCTCTTTCCAAAGGTCGATGTGCAATATTTATCGCCGGGTACTGTATGATGTGATAATGGAAAGAAATGACGATGATGATGCATGATATGATTGAGATGGATATTTTAATAGATAAACAATTTGTACCTTTTTGTGCGAGAAGTTTAAATAAATAAATAATATCGATTTGATAGCTCACTAGTCTGACGTCCACAATGGCAAAATGTAGAGGTGCAGTCACAGCAAAACTCAAAATACACCTTTGAGAAAACAAATTGGTTTTGTCAAGTTCCATATCTATAAACTAAAGACTACCCTAATTGCGTGACACACTGTCAATCCCATTCTGAATAATTTTGAAAGATATTGCTAATTCATTGCTTCATATTAATTGCGTGATACACTATCAATCCCATTCTGAATAATTTTGAAAGATATTGCTAATTCATTGCTTCATAATATGTTCGAAAAAATTGTCTGCTCAACAACTTAAATGACGCAATGAATGGTAAAATTGTCAAAGTGTGTTACGCAATTACCCCGCAGAACTGCGTCTTGTTTTCTCCATACTATTATTAGTAAACTAGTATGAACTAGTAATAAACTATCCCAACTTGCCCCAGTATGGTCAGTCGGGACTCGTATTAACACGCCTTCCAAAGTGGGACAAGAGTCATACATATTTGAACAGCTGCATCTCCAACCAAATGCATTAGCTGCGAACTGTATCACAAACTTGAGGATTATGCCTACAATGTAAGACGAGTTATTTATGAACAGTTGATATCTAAGTACCTACTCGTAAGGCAAGTAATTTACGTACGTGCGTTTACGTTTTACGTTTTTCGTTTTTGTACTTTTTGTAACTTACTGGGGCTGCCTCAATTTATGTATGACACAATGTTTAAGTTGAAATAAATATATTTGTATTTTTGTTTTAGTAATTTCGTAGTACTTACCTACCTATCACTATAGCACGAATATTTAGGAGAATAGATATCGTTTTGGAGTCGCCATTAAAAACATTAGGAATTGAAATTGCCATAACAAAGCTTATTGGAAATTAAACGTAGCGTAATCAGCCATTAATATTCCCACTGTTAGGACACAAGCCTCCTCGCTTCGAGGAGAGTGGGCTAATTTACCACGCGGGCCCAGCGCGGGTAGGTAGATGTCACGTCTTCGAAATTTTTGATTCCAGGATATGTCGGTTTCCTCACGATGTTTCCCTTCACCATTTTGAGAGCAGCGGTGATGGAATTATTTACACAAAGTAAAGCGCCTGCCTGACTTCGTATCCACGACCTACAACTCGTAAGTTTGGGCCGATACCACTATGCCACAACTGCTACTGCTAATATCTATGATAACTAGGGATACAGGAAGCCGTTACCCCATGCCTAGTGATTTTATTCATCTTTATCGGTAAATATAATAAGTTTATGCCATGCATCACCTCATATCCTGCCGTTTGTGTCTCAAAACAGACAGTCATAGTGACCTTTGCGCTGCCCCCGACGACGCCGTGGAAGTGGCGAAGTTTTGGGCCAACAAGATAAGAAATTCTGGCGTGCCAGCGACGCGAAGAAAAATAAAACTGTTTTTTTTTTGTAAGACGTAATCTACAAATCAGATTTCCACAATCCCTTTAGTGACACAGGTACTTACCTAAAGAAGAGCACCTTATATCTCAAAGGTGAGACATCAAAAAAAAATGAAGACTCCATGTTACGAAATGTAAAATTTGTACCTTGAGTATGATTACAGATTTTATCAAGCATACTTAACTTTATGATGTCTAGGTAGAAAGTTAAGCTTCAAAGCTTCGCCTGAGGTTAACGTTACATAAAACTTAAATACAATTTGGGATTACGATGAGCAGAAGTTTGATATCTACCGTCAGAACAAAGTTAATTTACACGTCCATCATTTTGAAATATTGTTTTCATTTATTCCGGTCTGATCCCCTGACCTCCCCCTCCGCCACCGCCCCCCCTTTTGTTTTAGATAGTCAGAATGGGATTTTGGTTAGCAACTGTATCCTTTGTGCTGATGTTCAGTGGCAGGACACTTGCGCGAAAGACATATCCGCGAAAGACACTTGCGCTAACCTATTTGCGCGAAAAGACATTTCCGCGAATGGACTTTTGCGCGAACGGACTTTTGCGCGAAGGGACACTTGCGCGAAAAGACATTTCCGCGCATGGAATTTTGGTTAGCAACGGTAAGCCTTCGTGCTCATATTCAGGGCGAGGCGTATGTAAATAATAGATTACTCTTGCATAGGTAACCGATAGTTTGTATACAAGGTCTAACATAATAAACGCAAATCCTGAAAGTAGATTCTTTTCATAATTGACTAATGAATCGATTTCAGTAAATTTTTACAAATTTTTCAAATACATACTAAGTATTTTTTCTTGTCATAATATTGTAACTTGCAAATATTAAATACCTTTATAGCTTAATTTCACACTTCTCAAAAGTAGGATGCACCTCATAATGATGTTTTGTCATTTCAAAATCAGAGGACCAGAAGACTTAAACATGAAAAAAAAATTACGTAATAGGTAATAAGTACATTACTTCAGAGGGAAGAAAGTGACAGTTCCATACCGAGATTATGGCATTTGCGCCACGAGCTTGCGAGGGGTGCAAACCATTTGAGGTATGGAACTGTACTTTATCCTGAGGGATGTATAGTGCTTTTTATTACACCTACGAGGAAAATTATGGACATAAATGCATAGAAATGTTTATATTTAGTTAAAAGTACAATTATTAAAAGTGCAGCTATTTTTTACACGACGCCTTAGTAACAAAAAATACTTAGGTACACGTTGAAGTGTATCAAAATCATACATAATCAGTCTATAATGTTCCCACTGGTGAGACACAGGCCTCCTTTCTGTTCTCAAACTCAAACCATTTATTTTCAATTAAACCATTTATAGGCACTTTTGAATTGTTAAGAAGTCCGCGTTTTATATCTATACTAATATTATAAAGCTGAAGAGTTTGTTTGGTTGAACGCGCTAATCTCTAGAACTACCAGTGGGATTTGAAAAATTCTTTTTGCATTGGATAGCCCAATTCTTGAGGAAGGCTATAGGCTATTTAACATCACGCTATGACCTTTAAGAGCCGAGCAAAAAGAAAAAAAGTCAGAAAGAACGCTAAGCAAAAACGAAGTAATAGCGCGGGCAGGCGATGCGACGCGACGGGGTGGGTCGGAGTAACAAGAAATTTCACGCGGACGAAGTCGCGGGCAGAAGCTAGTACAACAATAATTTCGTTTTTAATTTTCTGTATGCACCAAGGAGGTTGGTAACTGGTAAAAAAAAACTGTATGTGGCCAGTAACAATTTACTTGAAATTTAATTAGTAGACAGTTAAAGTCTCTTGGCAGTATGACTGCTGACAAATTAAAAAAAAAGAAAAACAGGGTATGTAATGGAATTTCATACATACTTTCGGAAGGATTTTCATACAAACTTCCATACTTTGGGATGAAAGGATTTGAAGGGCGGGATAAAGGCGTTTCTTCCCTCTAATTGGTATAATTAGTATGTATTTTCAGAGCAGGTGTGATAAAAACGTATTTTCTTTCTTTCTTTTGTTTCCTTTCAAACTCGTACAACTTACCAATTAGCAGTAAATAATAATGAGCCTGATGTTTCATTTATGTATTGCCTTACCTGAAAAAGAAAAATAAGTATGACATAACCATTATTTAACAACCTTCTTAATCTAACATTCTAATCAAACTAAATAGAGGGGTTTCAGTCGGTTAATCAAAAGTTTTGCCCAATTCTTTTAAAGAAATTGAATTGATTAGCTACAAAATTCAATCAAGTCAATTGATTAGTCAGGCAAAAACTGAAAAACTATTAGGCTACGTACTCACTGATATAAGGATATACACATAATATATTCTTCGATACACGCTAGAGAACTAGCGAAGGCGCCAAGCGCGCAGAGCGTTCGCGAAAATTCTAGAGCGTTCGTTTCACTTCGATACTCGCAAGGTGACTCACTAGGCTCTAAGCAAGCCTGCCATAGGCCTGCCAGTGCGTACGAAGCCTAAGGTAGGTACCAGGATGGCACTTCTGTGTTCCAATATCTGTCCCAAACATTCGGTACTTAAGGTTCCAATTTCGTACATAATATCCCGAAACACTTTTCTTACGAAAAAAGCATGAGCAAGCAGTTTTAAGTTGCCCAGTAAAACGGTTATACGTTCCATTGCACCGGATACTGTTTCCAATATTCCAAAATTGGGTGCATCGTACTGAGGATGCAAGTAGGCCAGATAGGGTTAGCTACTGCACGGGAAAATGGTTGAATATTACGCGAAATATATTGGAGATGCAAATTGATTTGAAAAATGAATAGAACGTGGTATCGTATTCACAATCGACGAGGACTATTACATTTGATGTAGATTTTTTAAAGACAAGGTTTTTTTTTTTTTGAGAATGGGTTAATCATCAAATGACCCCTCCCGCTCTGGGTGGAGCGGAAGGGAGTGTCAGACTCTTACTGACTAAAACCCACCCGTGTTCCTTCCTTAGCCCTTTATGTTTCGGGCCAGCGGTAACCCTTTCGGACAATCCCGCTGACCCGGTAGGCTTCGGCCCTAACGGGCCCCTTCTATTGATGTTAACATCTCTTTGAGGCGCGTGTGGAACACGTACGCGTCGTCCGGCACGGGCCTGGTCCTGATCGGACGGTGAGCTACCCATTACTCTCCGTCAGGCTTGAGTGCTTTTCTTATTTGATTCACAAAGTATTGAAGTGGTCTTTAACATACGACTACTACTAAGTCCTGCATCCTTATTGCGAAATACACTATCAATCTCAATCCGAATCATTTTGAAGAATATTGCTAATCCATTGCTTCATATTTTTGAAAAAATTGTCTGCTTGATAACGTAAATAACGCAATTAATGTTGTTGAAGTGTCAAAATGAAATTCATTCCATTCCGCCGTTTCTTATGTATGTTGTGTAAAGACTCCCTCGGACAGGCGACGCGACTCCGGCAGAACTATAATTTCCATGAATTTTTTTCTAGAAATTGTTTCACCAGAGTAGCGTCGCGCCTGTCTGCGGGTGGCCGGGAGCCATAACTCGTGTATCAATGCCAATAGTGCTTGGCCAGACTGGCAGCGCAGGGCGGGGATCTGCGTGGGTGCGGGAACGGGCGCGGTCTGCATGTCCGCAGTCGAGCGCGGCTTCGTTCTGAGTGTTGGTGTGTCCAGTGATTGTCAAAATATAATATGGATGAAGAAGACTTATTTTTATTAGAAAAAAGCTCATACTAATTTGAGAACTCCGGTCCCCGCGCGGGCCGCCTGCGCCCTCACTGCGGCCACTTGTATGAACGAGCTATGGCGTGAGTTGCCGGCGCGCTTCCCCACGCCGCTCACCGCGCCAGCGTGCCCACTATTTTATTTGAGCAATGAAGTTCTTATGTTTGAGAACGCCGCGCCGCTCCCGCCCCGCGCGCCCGCGTTTCAGTCTGGCCAAGCACATAGAGTAAACCACCGTCTTCAAACCAAACAGAAAGTTACTCTTATTTAATTTTGCGAGGTTTTCGCGATACAATAGATACTATACTACACGTACGTATCTTCGAAGCTCAGTGGATTTGCGAAATGTTTTGTTGGATATAATAATAGATTTTTCTTCCATGTGTAACAACCCTTACCCGTTACAGTACTGTTACGAGCTTGGGGTTCGTGACAATAAAAACTGCCGATTTAATAACCAAAAAAATGACACTTTACTCACCAACACTAATTACAAGTCAAACACACTAATTAATAAACACAATTACACTTACTAATCACTCCTAAGTCGCACTCGAATATCGCCTTCGATGTTATCGCTCGTATCGCTTATTCGAAACTATTCGTGTCTCGCGGCCCACCCGGCCTTATATAGTGCCGCAGAGCTAGTACATAAACATCTAGAACGTTCGAGTACATACCGGTCCCGACTGACTCGACGTCGATAGTTCTCGGAATTACTAGTACTTAGAAAAAGGTCAAGTAGGGTCAAGGTCCTAGTACCAAGGTACTAGTTCCGCTACCTGATACTAGATGGCGCTAGTGGTAACTAATGTCGCCATGTATTAAGCATTATTTGCGGCGCGCAACACTGCCCCCTCCTTAGACATGCTCGTCCCGAGCATTATTGGCCCCATAATAACGCGCCAGTCGATCCACATGGACGATCTTAGTAGTACCTCTTGCACCTTTCTGTATCCGGTAGGTTACATCATTGATCTTTGTCACAATCCGGTACGGTCCGTCCCATTTAGCTTGAAGCTTAGATTTCCCTTTGCTGCGGACTGGATTGTGCAACCACACCAGTGAACCTTCGTCGAACCCTTTATTGTTCATTTTGCGGTCATAACGGGTTTTCATCTTTTCAGACATTTGCTGGCCCGATTGTCTGACGTGCTCATAAATGTCATTCATTTTGTTCCGCAAATCATTCGCATAATCAGTTACACTGCGTGGGGCATCAGGTGGTATTCCGGTGATCAGGTCTGCAGGCAGCCGTAGTTCTCTTCCGAAGTTTGCGAAAGCTGGTGTCACCGCTGTACTTTCGTGAACAGCACTTCGATATGACAACAAAAACGGTTGTATGTGCTTGTCCCAATCTCGTTGCCGATTTTCCACAACTTTCGCTAGGTACCTCTCCAGTGTCTGATTAAATCTTTCCACCATTCCATCCGATTGTGGGTGGTAAGAAGTCGTTCTTGTTTTATGAGTACCCATAACTCGACAAGTTTCCTGGAATATTTGGGACTCAAAATTCCTTCCTTGATCACTGTGAATCTCCAAAGGTACTCCAAAACGACAGAAGACTTCATGAACCAATTTATCCGCAACTGTCGAAGCTTCTTGATTTGGAATGGCGAAGACTTCCGGCCACTTCGTGAAGTAATCCATCACAACCATGAAATACTTGTTACCACTTTCACTCTCCGGAAACGGCCCCGCAACGTCAAGGGCTATCCTCTCCCATGGTGCACCAACATTGTACAATTTCAATGCACCCCTACTACGAGTCTGAGGTCCCTTTACAGCTGCACAACTTGTACATTTGCGACACCAATCCTCGACATCGTCCCGACAGTGGATCCAGTAAAACCGTTCTCGTATCTTCAGTAGAGTCCGTTTTACTCCCAGATGACCTCCTGAACAACCATTATGGTACAGCTGTAGAACATCCGGTACTAGAGCTTTAGGGACAACCATTTGCAAATGACAGCTGTCTCCTCGAGCATTTTCCCATTTACGGCACAGGACTCCATCCTGAACCACCAAGCTGTCCCATTGGGCCCAATAGCTTTTTGTGACCGAACTCATCGCTGACGTCACTCCACCTGGGCTTAGGAGCACTGGCCTTCATCCACTCCAGAATCGGCTTGATGTCTGAATCTTCCTGCTGTGCACGTTGTAGGCTTTCCTTCCACTCGTTGCTGAGGTCTGTCCTGAGCATCCTTACAGGTACCACTTCCTTACTTTCCTGCCTAGTACAGTGCTTGCAGTCTTCAGGACAAGGTCTTCTTGACGATGCATCTGTGTTGCCAAGAGACTTCCCGCTGCGGTGTTTAACCACAAAGCCGTCCTGCTGCTGCCGGGCGGTGCTGTTAGCCGCACTACCCTCTCGAGTCCAGCCACTTTCCCTTTCTGCAGTCCGCTTAGGGCAACTGGATCGAAGGTGGCCCCTTTCCCCACAGCCGTAGCACCTAGGGCTGTATCCTTTCTTGCGGTTGCGAACTGTAGTCGCTGCAACCTCCCTGACGTGATGGGAACGATGATCCTGCCGCACAGCTTCCACCTCCAGTGCATGGGCCAAGGCGTCCTTCAGCGTCCCGTGGTGACCGAGCCTTACAGCAGCTCTAACTTCAAGGTCGCGGATGCCGTCGATGAATGCCTGCACCAGGTTCCCATCAATAAGCGCAGGTACGGACTGGTAAGCCTTACGAACCAGCTTCTCCACTTCAAGGGCCCACTGCTGCAGGGTTTCGTTACTGCGTTGCACGCGTTCCTTGAGCTGCGCACGGAACACTTGTTCTAGGTGAGCGTCGCCATACCGAGCCTCCAATGCCTCAAGGAGCTGCTCGTAAGTCACTTCCTTACCGAGAGCTTCCAGAACAGTTAAGGCCTGGTCGCGCAAGCCCAGGGTGAGGGCAGTCATGGCCTGACTTTTATTCCACCCGTTCGCCTTCATGACAGCCTCGAATTGGATTTTGTAGGCCGACCAGGAAGAAGTTCCGTCGAACGGTGGCACTTTGAATCCACGTAGCGAAGGTGTTGTAGCTACGGGAGCTGCGATTCCATCACCCAGTTTCAGGTAATCCAGCGTTTTCTTCACGTCAGCCATCACGGTTTCCTTCAGGTCAGCCATCACGGTTTCCTTTACGTCAGCTATCACGTTGTCAACCTGGTTTTTCACTTGGTCGATTCGGATTTCAGCTTCCGACAGGCGGTTGTCATGTTGAGCAACCTTATCCTTCACCTCCTTCATGTCTTTCCCGAAGGTAGCGTGAAGGTCCTTTATAAGGAGCATCTGCTCTTCCTGGCGGCGCGCCTGCTCCTCCTGTTGGCGGGCCTGTTCCTCCTTGTCCCGCTGGAGCTGTTCCTCCAACCGACGAGCCTGTTCTTCCTGTCGGCGAGCCTGTTCCTCCTTGTCCCGCTGGAGCTGTTCTTCCAATCGACGAGCCTGTTCCTCCTGTCGACGGGCCTGCTCCTCCTTGTCCCGCTGGAGCTGTTCCTCCAACCGACGAGCCTGTTCCTCCTGTCGACGAGCCTGTTCCTCCTGTCGACGGGCCTGCTCCTCCTGTCGGCGAGCCTGCTCCTGCAGCATCATCATCAGAGCAGCAAAATCTGGTGCTGGTGATGCTGGAGCAGCTGTGGACGGGCCGGCCTCCGTGGTCGGTAGCTGGCCTTCCGACCCCTGTGGCATTGCTCCACCAAATCGCCTCTGATCCGTCTCTTGCTGGCGTTGACTCCGGGTACGGATACCCTCCATGTCGTCTTTGGGTAAAATCGGCATTTTGAACCTCGCTTCTGACACCAATTGTTACGAGCTTGGGGTTCGTGACAATAAAAACTGCCGATTTAATAACCAAAAAAATTACACTTTACTCACCAACACTAATTACAAGTCAAACACACTAATTAGTAAACACAATTACACTTACTAATCACTCCTAAGTCGCACTCGAATATCGCCTTCGATGTTATCGCTCGTATCGCTTATTCGAAACTATTCGTGTCTCGCGGCCCACCCGGCCTTATATAGTGCCGCAGAGCTAGTACATAAACATCTAGAACGTTCGAGTACATACCGGTCCCGACTGACTCGACGTCGATAGTTCTCGGAATTACTAGTACTTAGAAAAAGGTCAAGTAGGGTCAAGGTCCTAGTACCAAGGTACTAGTTCCGCTACCTGATACTA
Organism: Luperina nickerlii; assembly: GCA_963855955.1. Classification (NCBI taxonomy): domain Eukaryota; kingdom Metazoa; phylum Arthropoda; class Insecta; order Lepidoptera; family Noctuidae; genus Luperina; species Luperina nickerlii. Next base: position 4,553,947 of record OY979663.1, read on the forward strand.
GATGGCGCTAGTGGTAACTAATGTCGCCATGTATTAAGCATTATTTGCGGCGCGCAACAGTACGGAACCATTGAATTTTGCTGCTTTCTGAAAGATGTATTTTAAAAATCATTTACTTGAGAAAAAAATAGAATATACCGAAAACGCTCCGCACAGCAGTTCTAGATTAGTTTAGGTACTGGAGTCACATGCGAAAAAAATGTGCTAAAAGAGTTAAATTAAGTTTAAAAAAAAGCTTCAAATTTATATGTCAAAGTACTCCGTTCCCCCATTTTGTAGCATTCTGTTATAGTTGCCAGCAAAAGCTTTTAGACGATGAAAGAATAACCATCTAGTTTGTTGTTGCCTTTAAAATAATCTTTCATCTTTTTCAAAAGAACTTACAGTTACCCTTTTAGTGAGATTCTGGGTCGGTTTTGTTCAAGTATAATAGGAAGAATTCAATGTATCGTTTACGGGTTTCCCCGAGGAATGAATTGAATTGCGTTTTTTCATAGGGTTAAGTTAATCGGATTACTTTATTCTCTGAAAACATATCAGATAAGCATTTAACGTGATGTAGTAACGTGCTGATAAAATTGAACAATGTTTTCTTTTTCTAGAAGTTTTTACATTGAACATCATTACAGCCGAAAGACCTCCACTGCTGGACATAGGCCTCCCTCAAGCTCCGCGACTTCGACCGGTTCTGTGCTTCTCGCATTCAACGGATTCTTTCGATCTTCACTAGGTCATTTATTGCAAAATATGAAGCAATTCATTAATTAAAAAAAAAAACTATTGTTTGGACGAAAAAATTAAAACACTAGTATTTTAGTATGTTGCTTGTAGAATAATCTGACAAAAAATCAGAATGATTGTATGTATATTAGTATGGTTTTTATTGTAAAAAGAAAGTTTTTAGAGGTATCTTCATGATTTTTTTCTATCGTATTAAATTAGTTAAGTATATTATGTTTTCAACACACTATCTACCTAGCTTAAATTCTGAAGAATATCATACATATATTTGTTTGATTTTGTTTACTGTGTCAATCATATACTTTTATTGTTTCTAAAACTTGCGTTTTTTTGTGTTTAGGTCCTGTAAGCCCCTTAAATTGGAGTATGAAGCTTTTCGTCGTTTGATATGACGTCATAGTCTGAAAAACGAACCATGACAAAATGGAAGTCGCAGTAAAATTCAGATATTTATTAGTCATTGTTTATTATGAAACACGAATGAAACAATGCAATCCTTATTTTAACACCACAATTGCGGAACAGAATGCAATAAAACAAAAATAAACAGCTACTCTACAAATACAGTTGCTTTTCGTTTCCCCAATTTTTTCCCTATAAAAATATAGCTATAAATTGTATGTAAGTATATTCACGAGCTGTAGTTTCATGTTTTATTCATCGTACGTGAGTTTCAATGCGTAAATCAGGTCTGTTTCGCAGTTAATTCGCGTTAGTCCAGGCGTTATGACGGAAATTGCGAAAATTAAGGACTATTCGGGGTATGGTGTGCGAAAACTACTCGATTTATGTGATGTGTAGATGTTATATACAGGGTCCCATTAAAATAGATGGACAAATTTTAACACAGCGCTCAGTACGTCTCTAAAGATACCCAAGCAAAAAAAAAACTGATTAAAATGATTTTATTTTGACCTAAAATAATAAATTGCCGGCACATTAGTGTCTTTTCGTTAGCTGATTATTTTTCTTGTATCTATGCGTTTACTGATATATTCTTTTACCATCGTCCTTTTTTTGGTGGTCTGAATGATTTCTAAAAGTTTATCCATCTATTTTAATGGGACCTTTATATGTCGCAGCCAACTGGTTTAATTAGCCGTTTAGTTAACCGCCTAGCCTTTTAACTAAACGGCGGCGGTTCAACTAACGGCCTGAATGACATTCAATATTATGGTTTAGGTTTGAACTGTAACCAATCACGCGCGAGCCGAATTGGTCGCAGTAACTAAGCCAGGGCACCCCGACCAAATGGGTTAGGTTAATATAGAACTGTCCAATCACGTGCGAGCAAAGAGAGCGAAGCGAAGCGAACACTACTTCCAAAAGCCAGGCGGTTAACTAAACGGCTAATTTAAGGCTCCTACAACAGGCGCGACACGCGATATAATCGCGCGCGACACAAAGTGCGCGACTTGCGGTGCCTTTGTGTCGCGCGCGATTTTATCGCGTGTCGCGCCTGTTTGGAGGAGCCTTTAACCAGTTGGCTGCGACATATATACCTACCATTATACCTACCTATGTATGTATGATATAATACATTACAGTACCCGGCGATAAATATTGCACACCGACCTTTGGAAAGAGACAATCGGCTAGTTTCGGCTTCGTAGAGCGTTATCTCTGTCGCACGAAATACAAACAGTCCGGTATCTATTAGAAGCTGTTAAAACAATTATGATTTGCTTCTTTTGATAATTATTTTTATTCTTTGTATAGAATACAAAAAAAGGTAAAGGTCGATGTGCAATATTTATCGCCGGGTACTGTATTTTTTTATTGATACTTAAATATTTTACGACATTTCAAAAGGATTTGTTAAAAAAAAATAAGTAACCGAAAGATTTTGGTTTAGAATCCTAATCAGCCTATAATGTCACTGCTGGGGCACAGACCTCCTCTCTTCAGGAGCGAGTGGTCTCTAAACCACCACGCGGATCCAGTACAGTACCCGGCGATAAATATTGCACATCGACCTTTACCTTTTTTTATTTTATACAAAGAATAAATATAGTTATCAAAAGACGCAAATCATAATTGTTTTAACAGCTCCTAATAGTACCGGACTGTGTGTATTTCGTGCGACAGAGATAACGCTCTAAGAAGCCGAAATTAGCCGATTGTCTCTTTCCAAAGGTCGATGTGCAATATTTATCGCCGGGTACTGTACGGGTTGGTAGATGACACATGTCTTCGAATTTTTGGTTCTAGGACATGCCGGTTTCCGCACGATGTTTTCCTTCACAGTTTTGAGAGCAGTGGTGATTAAATTATTTACACAAAGAGCCTGCTTATTTTCGAACCCAGAACCTACAAATCGTCGGCTGTCCCATTTCAAAGCCTAGTAAGGGACACTTTTTACAAAAATCGTTTTATTGCATAATCTTGCTAACCTAGAAGGTCTCTACCAAATACAAAAACACCAGCGTTGCAGATACCTAGTAAGTGCACCTTTCACTCCCTAGTGACCATTTATAACCTACTAAGTCACTTTAACCAATTCAAAAAATACATTCCATAGGCTGACCAATATTACGTTTATGCGCTCTCCTGTAACTTTTCATTTTAAGTCCTTACTAGATTTTGAAATGGGGCAGCCGTCGTAAGTCGGGCCGTTGCCATTGGGTCACCAATGCTCGATGCACAATTTACATGTGGGCAAAATTGGGATAGGTTAGGAAGAGGACGCCTGTGTCCCAGCAGTGGGATCATTAACGGCTAATTATTATCCTATATGCTACGGAAATTGTGCTCAATAACTAATCAGCGACCCTAACCTATCCTTAAACCGAGTTTAATCACCCGTCTCCCAAGCCTTGTTTATCATGGAATTTCTTCCGTCACAATCACACAATTGCATCGAGTAACGAAGATTAAACTATAGTTAGCAAGTAGTTTCATCGGGCCAGCTGCGACGCGATGACGAAAGTTCTTCCAGCGTTATCTAAATTAATCTTACGCTGCCGAACTTGGGACTCTTGTGTCACTTGCTGGCTGAAGATGGGGGAGTTCCTAATGAAATGTGTTTCTGGGTAACGTGTGAGATTCTTAGGGACAAAAGTGTTAAATATGGTATTATATATTTGTACATGTCATAATTAAACATACCTAAGTAAGACACAGATAAAAACATAGTCAACAAAAAAAAACTCGAAATATGCCATAAGTTATAACGATACTCGAACGAAATCGCTTGATCTCATCATTTGCACCGCAATTAGCAGGATCTAGTTTATAGTGGTAGGTGTTATTAAGGGTTTGTATGATTTTATCATCGACATCTAGCTACCAAAACATTATGCGATAAGATATACTTAACTGTTTCAACAATGCTATCTTCTCTCGACTCCACAAGGCTCTACTCGGCTTTACAAGCAAAGCTGAGCTCAAAATATTAGACAGTAAGGAATCCCTATGCTTTTGGCAGTAAGACCCGCAAAGCCCTTTTAATGACGCTGACTTACTGAAGAAGAACTTCTAATACAGTCACCTAAGCCTTTACTTACGAAGGTTTTTTTAAAGAACCTATGTAAAGTATCCGTCTCCTAGTGGTTAGGAATCCTCGACCATTGCACTATAGAAAAATATCTCAATTACCGCTTACATCTCATACCCTGTACCACGCAGTGAATAGCGTTATAGCAATAGGTAGGTACATTCAGCGGCAGCTGCGCGCCGACAGAAACTCTCACCCGTTCCTAACACTTGCACTGCTTTTACTGAACCCTGCGACTTTGTTCTTTGTACGCCCGGGGCAATTATTGGAAGTATTTGGATATTTTGTTTTATTGGTTGAAAGTTGGGTCATGTTGTCGAAGGTCACGGGAAGGCGACATGGTAGATGGGTAGATGCTATGTGGATGATATGAAATGTATTACTCATCAGAAAGTATTGATATTTCGACGTTGTACACTTTTTTTGTAATGGGTAAAAAATTTTAAACTCTCGTCAGGACACGTGACCTGATCGAAAATTCGTAAGACGGATGGAGAGTAGACAGCTGGCGCGGCGTAGGAGAGGAAGTATCCCCCTCTCTTTCTACGGCGCGGCGAAAATGTATACCTGCGCCTGCTGTTTCGTTTAGGCGGCGCAGGGCGCTTGCGCGAATGTTCGTGTGTGTTTATGTTACAGCGTGCCACGCGCATCCTTGGATGGTGACAGCTGATGGCTCGACTGTTTCGTAAAATTTATGTATATGAAGTGTTTAAAATATGAAAATGTATACTGATAATTAAAGCAATTCGTGCAAAATTATTCCCTAACCATTCCAAAATATCAAAAATGCACAACGTTAATATTCAAGTTTTCACTTCTGCCGGCACTCCCGGAGTGCAACCCGTCGTTTTTTTTTAGACTGGATAGGAAAGGCCTGCGCCTGGTGACGGGGACCATCACGGGACACTGCTCGCTAAATAAACACTTTCACACAATAGGCATAACGGACAGTGCAGGGCTTGCATGGAGGCTGATGAAACCATTGCGCATGTGTTCTTTGAATGCACAGGCATCTCCCAGATAAGGACAGAAACACTCGGGACACCCAGATCGCACACAGATGTTCTCAACAGACCAGGAGACTTAATCAGCTTCTGGAGGGAGGTGGACTGGTTGGAATAAACGCCGACGGCAGCCATGGCTTACGCACAATGGTCCACTTGAAGGACTTAGTGCGGAAACCAAACCCATTGCATAGAACATAGTATTGATATTTCTTTGACGCAAAAAGAGGGGTGTTATAAGTTTTTCTTTGAAGCGTCCGTTTGTAATTTCAAAATAACAGTTTTTTACTAAATGCATATTTAACTTCGGTAGGTACTTATACCAAAAAAATAATGATTAAATTTTTTGTCTGTCTGTTTGTTCCGGCTAATCTCCGAAACGGCTGGACTCGCACTGGCAGATAGCTGGTGTTATAAGGAGTAACATAAGGTACTTTTTGTCCCGGTAGCGCGTTCCTGTGGGATAATTTCCGACATGCGGGATAATTTCAGAAGTTATTATTATAAATTAAAACTGAAGAGTTTGTTTGTTTGAACGCGCTAAGTCGGATTTGAATTTTATTTTCTTTGATTTCCCTATTTTTGAGTAAGGCCTACCTTTAACATCACACTACGGACTCTTAGGAGCCGAGTAAAAAGATAAAGTAAAAAAGAGAAAGTAATGAACGCGGGCGGGCGAGGGCGAGTTTTATAAAAATAAAACTGTTATTTTATTAAATTGTGTACCTTACGATTTCCACGCGAACGAATTCGCGGGCAGAAGCTAATACCCTTACTAAGTAAAATCGAAGGAACAGAACCCGAATTGCGTAACATACTATTAATCACAATCTGAATCATTTTGAAGGATACCTATGGCTAATCTATTGCTTCATATGTTCAATAAATTTGTCTGCTCAACAGCGTAAATAACGCAATGAATGTTGTTGAACATTCATTGAACGTTGAACGTTAAAATTTTGTTTGGCAACATTAAAACTTGCTAATATTCAAGTTTAGGTATACAGCCGGTCGATTCTGTAAAAATCTCACCGTGAAAACTCAGGTGAAGTGAGTTTGTTTTTGCTAAGAATTGACACTATTGACAGCTCACTCCACGCTCACTTCACCTAAGTTTTCACTGTGAGATGGTTACAGAATCGCACTGCAGTATTATACTGTACGGAACATTTAGACGCTCGGCTCCTGAAAACGAAACAATTAATTTTGCGTGAGCTTCACGGATGAATAAATCGCTGACACTGACAGAAACAAGTAGCTCTGTGCTGAATAACTAATTGGGTGCTAAACGACTCTGAAACTGAATGTACAGACGCCAGCACATCAAGCTACCCGAAACTTTCAAATTTGATCAATTCAATTTTGAACCTTATGCTTTAGTGATAAAGTTGAAAATCTATTGAAGAAATTTGACAGATTGTAGTAGCTTGATGTGCTGGCGTCTGTACCTAGTAGGTACAGACGCCAGCACATCAAGCTAAAAAGGCTAGGCAGATAGATTGTATGTAGGTACTACCTACATACAATCTATCTGCCTAGCCTTTTTCCAACTATGTTGGGGTCAGCTTCCAGTCCAACCGGATTCAGCAGAGTACCAATATAGTCGGGAAAGGGCTAAGCAGATGGTAAGATATAGTTGAGGTAACATTTAATTTGCAACTTAAATGTTTAAATTACGATAAAAATATTTTTCATGATACATTCGAGTTTCCCTCACTAATCATAGCAACTACTACAATAATTCAAAATGGCCGACACATCACAGCTGTCGCCTGCTCGGGGCAGTAAAGCGAGTAAATCCACGGCTGAAAGCTGGCGTGTCAACAAACCGTGACAGTAGCACATGGGCCAACGAGTGTCACGCTGTTGTCAGAAATGAAGTGTCATGGCGGACCCGGCTAGATTACAATATTATGCAGTCCCCTAAACTAATCCAAGTCCTATATTTTTGAAGTGAAAACTTCTTTAGCGGCGCTGTGTACTTTTTTTGGAATGGGTAAAAACTTCTAAATTCGCGTCAGGTCACGTGACCCTGATCGAAAATTCGTAAGACGTAAAACGTAAGACAGCGCCATCTATGCACATCGGGAAGAACTACGAGGGCCTCGCGTACTAACTACGTAGTTCATCCAACAACGACGAGCGCGTTGTTGAGGACAGCGCCATCTATGCACATCGGGAAGAACTACGAGGGCCTCGCGTACTAACTACGTAGGCCTCGCGTACTAACTACGTAGTTCATCCAACAACGACGAGATGGCGCTGAACCACGGATATATAACTGACGACGAGCAAATCTGAATAAATTCCTTTCACGAGAAGAATAAACCAGTCACTTTGGTCATCATACCTGATTTGCAAAAAACCCTATAAAATAAGGAACACACCTTAACACGCGTGTTTTGTTTATAAGACGATTCACAAAATACACTCGTAATTGTTCAAGTTTTCACTTCTGTCGGCACTACCGGAGTGCCAGTGTTTTTTTTTTAAATGACAATAATATGAAAATGTAGTTTGGTGTGTAATAATAAAGGCTCCTTCAAACAGGCGCGACACTCGAACATCGCGCGCGACACAATTAAGGCACCGCAAGTCGCGCAACGAGCGGTGCCCTTATGTCGCGTCCGATAATAGCGCGTGTCGCGCCTGTTTGTAGGAGCCTTAATTCTACCTTTGTAAATACCTGTGTCGTTTTATAGAGTAATAATTATACTTTTTTTTTACATGTTGACTCACAAAACTTGTCTTGTCCTTTCAGCTACTAACATTAACAACAACCACAAAGCCAAAATTCGACCGCTCATGTCGCTGTGCTGCCGTCACTACATGATGCTCTGGTAGAATGGTCGACCATTCTACCAGAGCATCATGTAGTGACGGCATCGGCTCAGTCGCTAAAAAGAAAAACTAGCCAAGTGTGAGTCGGACTCGCACACGACGGGTTCCGTACCACAAGGTAAAAACGCCGAAAAAAACACATAAATTGCTGTATGGGAGCCCCCCTTACATATTAATTTTATTCTGTTTTTAGTATTTGTTGTTATAGCGGCAACAGAAATACATCATACATGAAAATTTCAACTGTCTAGCTACCATGATTCATGAGATACAGCCTGGTGACAGACAGACGGACAGTTGAGTCTTAGTAATAGGGTCCCGTTTTTACCCTTTGGGTACGGAACCCTAAAAATGGGTTCTAAATTGTTTTAGCTACGGTAAGTAGTTCGACTGTTACTGTATTACTGGGAGAGACCATTCCTCGTCTTTTGCGTAGGAGGAACCAATTTTTATCACTTAGCCTGTAAAATACTTACAAAAGCCAAGATGAGCAAGAGACGCGTGTACAATGCGTGCCACGAAAGATGAGACTTGACCCCGCCTCCCCCGCACTTTCCGCTGCCCCTATGACGCCCGGTCCCGTCCCGCACTCAGACCTCATATCGCTAAAGATACCTAAAATGGTGTTCTGCGCATGTCAAACCACGTGGTGTGTCAAGTCTCATCTTTCGTGGCACGCATTATACACACATTGATCTGAACTGTGTGTTGGTGATCTCTGGCCATCATGTCCAGCAGCCTAATTGGGTAACACTTACAACGGTAATACCTTTCATTTTGACAATTCAACAGCATTCATTGCGTTACCTACGTTGTCGAGCAGACGAATATTTTCAACCATAAAGCAATGGACTATGAATTGCCTTCAAATTCTTTCGTGTTGTGATTGTAAGAGTGTTACGCAATTGGGGACAGGTTTCCTCGTCGCAACCCAGTCTTCTTGGAAACCTCTAGGATACCTTACCGAAAGTCATGTTTATAAGAACTTCCTCATTAAGGCTCCTACAAACAGGCGCGACACGCGATATAATCGCGCGCGACACAAAGGCACCGCTCGTTGCACGACTTGCGTTGCCTTTGTGTCACGTGTCGTGTCGCGCCTGTTTGAAGGAGCCTTTATGCTTCTCTGAAAATGTATGTAGAATGTTAATTCGGAACGCATCATAATTTTAAGAAATAAATAGAAGTATGAATGCAGCGATGAGTGAATGAGAGAGTATGCATGGAAGAAACGAGAAAGAAAAAAAGATGGCGAACGAGCTAATAGACAAATAAAATGATTCCTATGCTATGAGTGTTTTCAAGAAGTGAAGATTATTTATTTCGGCCATTCACACCAACCTACATGTATTTCAATCCTCATTAACATTACCTATAACCACATTGAATAAAATATTTACCAATGGAAAGTTAGTGTAAATCTCAGATATTAATTGATTTTAAACTTTTTTAATTATGCGTCTGTACTGGTATTTAATTAAAACATCCATTTACTTAGTTAAATATTATTGAAATGTAATGTAATTAGTTTTGAAATCAATGAGTCTTTCAATTAAGTAAATGAAATTGCAAGTTAGGTTAGGTTTTACTATTTAAAATCAAGATTTAAATAACTTAGTATGAAAGTAACATTAGAAATTATAGGTAATTTATTAGAAAGTTAAGTTGGAAAGTTGACTGAAGTGCTGTTTATTATTATAGCCCTTGATTAAAAGTAAACTTTAACGTAGATCATGGAAAATCATTTCATTTATCATTTTAAATTTTCAGTAAATTTTATCATGCGATATGAAGCTTAAAAACAGGCGCGACACACGACGCGAATCGCGCGCGATACAAAGGCACCGCTCGTTGCGCGATTTGCGGAGCCTTTGTGTCGCGCGCGATTTTAACGCGTGTCGCGCCTGTTTGAAGGAGCCTTTATTCAAAAATCTATACGCATATACTTTTATTCACTTATGATGGTCTAAGGTCTTTTTGGAAGAGATGTGTGAAAAGCAATCCCCTAGCAATGGTGCAGTTTTTATCAAGCCCCTTACAGAGACAGAGAGGTTTGGAAGAAAAAGGGGATGCATTTACCCAGCAGTGGGGCCCAATACCGGCTAGCAAAAAATATATAACCCTCTTAAACCAAAAGTAAGGTGATCTTTTGAATAACAATTCCATCGTAAACACGATTTTCTGATCAAACACAAAACAAGTACCTACAAGCTTACTTAAATTAGTTACACAAACCCCAGTTCAAATCGTCTTAGCAACAACTATGTATCGGAGATTTTCTTAAAACTCCTTTAATACGTCCAAAGACTTTGCATTAAGAGATGGGGTTAAGTTAAGCCGGATTTTCTGCCTTCAGATAAACCGATTAACTGATACCCGATAGCGATTCATCCCCCGATACTGATTCTGATACCGGGTATTGACCCCAACAGACTGATTCATTCTATAGGTAATCCGTCGATCGTCTGTTGCTCGTGTTTTGCCGGCACTACACATAGGCCAACGCGTTGGCAAGCGCGTTGGCCCAGCCACTGGCCCAATGTGTAGAACGGGCGTTGGCGCATTGGCGGTAGGTATTTGAACGTTGGCCGGCGCGCTTGCGAGCTTGCCGCGCGGTGTCGGCAACATCAAAGGACACTTGTCGCAAGCTTGGCGCTCCATCCACACATTGGCCGCGCGATAAGTTGCCCGGAGCAGCGATCAAGAGTGCACGTTTTCTTCTTGCGGCGAATTAACACCTAACTTGACGAAATGGCGAACAATATGAGAGGAAACATTTAAATTTATTGAGCTCTATCAGAGTGAAAATTGCCTGTGGAACCCAAAAAATAAGTACCATAAAAATAAAAATGTTGTAAGTATTAAAAGTGCTAAATAAATAAGGTTCTTGGACATGCCGTTTTCCTCATCACCCTTTTCTTGTACACATTTACAAAGGGTGTCAATTAAATGGTTAGCATAGTATTGTTATTTCTGTGAGCAGAAAAATATAATCGGTGAGCAGAAATAGCTAATTGGTCAGCAACTCATGGTCAGCAAACATTTCAAAATCAATCAGCAATTTATGTCATTCTGGATGGCTGTAATTATTTTTGTACAGCATAAGGTGGTCGATAATAATAACGACAAACGCACATATAAACTTTTATTAGTGGAGAACGTGCTGATATTAGAACAAAAATGAGTGACTACGAAAAGAAAGAACTTCACTCGCTCTTGCATCCAATGTCGACGGAGCCCCGCTTCGCGGGGCTCCTATTTCTGTGTAAAGGGTTTAAAGTAACCTAACAAAACCGAACCTCGGGGTGGGAACATCATATGAACATTATACATTTTGATCAACAGCGCAAATGTTGTTATCGCAAATAAATATTCGATGAAATGAAAATTATGTTACCTTTTCACGCCTAATCCACAAAATCTTGCCGCTCAAGTAGTTATTTTGCGGACTGAATGTTTATTATGCAGACTCATGTTATTGTTGGCTGCCTATGTATGATTTAATTTTTGACCATTATCAAAATTAGTTGCGGAACAAGAATTGCTGCCTGATTTTTTTTATTGCAAACAAAATCTTTGTATGCTGACCAAATTATTTAAATGCTGCTTTTGGGTGGCTCGCCAAATTTTATAATTGCTGACCCATTTAATTACATTTCATTTACAAAGTAATTATAAGCTGTGAATAAATATACAGCTGCAGCTGTTAGCGACTCAACATCCATTTTGAATCCGTCCGCACATTGGCCCGAACCAAACCATACTGAACGACCTCCCAATGTGTGGATTACTCACAAGCGCGTTGGCAAGCGCACCGCCACACAGTGGTCCGGGTTTTCAAAAAGGCGGACATAGGATCGAAAATGCATATTTAACGTAACAAAAAATAGTTTCGTATAGGAAATTTAACGCTGATTAATACTTATTACTACAACTTTTCAAAAAAACAGCTCCTTCACGTCAAAAAAAAATATTGAAAATAAAAATGTATGGGAGAAAATCTATTTTATTTTTTTTCTCCGTTCAGTATCAAAGTGTAGCAAGCAAACCTTATATTCTGGTAAGTACCTATTGTTCTTAATACGACAACATATAAATTGCTTGCGTATCCCTGCGGCCTTGACGCCTACGATGCTTCAAAGTTTAAAATTTCAATTGGGATTTTTTTAAATTATTATCGAGGTTTTCAATTAAGCTGAATTCAAAATATAATTTTTTAATTATATAAGAATTAAAACATACGCATTCAAGCATTTGGCAAGTATTTGTTTATTTTATTTTAATAAAAAGTACTAATAAAAGTCTTCAACTTTAGTTATGTAATAAAGGACACGTGCTGATTCGTAGCCTATTTGTAACTGACTGAAACGACTCCTGTGGTAAAAGAATCATTTACCCCCACCACCGGAGATTTCGACGACGCTGATTGGCTGTTGAAGATGTGGTACTAATTTCGTCAGTCACTACTTGCGAGCGTGTGTTTGTTATTAATATCTGTGCATGAAACAATTAAAGGCACTTGTTTCTCAACCCTTGAGGAAGCAACATCAATTATCCGTGCTGTGTGAAAGTTTAGTGAGTTTCGTTATGGCTGCATTTGTTACAAACTTGGACATTTTTATGTTCCTCCGTGTTGAAGGAGACATGAAAAATTGGGCACGACTCTATGAAGCTATTATTCTACATATCCCAGTTGAAACATGTTCGGAAGATTTAGAAATAATCAAGACCTTTTTGAAGAACTACATGAGTAATATCAATCGCAGATGGGCAAGTGCTTCTAGAAATCAGAAGACTTTCATGAATAGACATGCTGCGTGGTTAGAATCAAATATTAGTTGGCCAATTTGCACTACTGTTAATTTATCCGAGATTTTTCAAGCCCAAGATGAAGTTATCGAAAACATATCGTCAGACAATACTTCAGTTGACATCGATACTACAGCAGCTGTGATTCCGTCGACATCAAGTACAGCAACTGTGGGCACATCTACCGAAGTTCAGATTAGGAAGCCTTTTGTTGACCTCAGCAACAAACAGAAGAAAAGACGTTCAGAGTCTCTTTTGGACTATTCGCCGGAAGAACTTACTTTTGCATTAGTCGAAAGACTTAGGATAGACAAGAAGAATGACTTAGCTTGTGTTATTGATCATATAACGAAGAACCCTGATAGTGTTACTATTGTTCAAGCCACATTGTTTAAGAAAAATAGGAAAAAATCTTTAGATGAAGATCATGCTCTTGGTCTTTATACATCATTGAACCTGTCAAAATGGAAATACTTGTGTTTAAGGAAAGCGCTGTTAGATTGTGAAGTTCCAGTGTTACCATCGTATCACAAACTCCTTGAAGCTAAAAAGAGATGCTATCCACATGATTTAGAAATTACCGAGAGAGGAGCCAGAGTGAAGCTTCAAGCCCTATTGGATCTGACAGTCCAGAAGATTCTTCAAATTACCGGTACCCAGATTGATTCGTCAACTGAAGGATTGAAGTTAATTAGTAAATGGGGTTTCGATGGAGCTTCTTCACAAAGCACCTACAAGCAAAGGAGTGAAGATGTAGACTTCAGTGATTCATCGGTTTTCATGTCAAGTCTTGTCCCTCTTAAATTAGTTTCTAATAATAGCACCATATGGGAAAACCCAACACCTTCGTCAACACATTATTGCAGGCCCATTAAGTTCGAGTTTTGTAAAGAGACAGCAGAATACATCAAGCAAGAAGAAGCTGCATTGAAGGAAGAAATAAAGAACATCAATTCTACAAAATGGGTCGGGCTAGAGATTAGTCACGAGCTTCATATGACAATGATCGACGGAAAAGTGGCCACTATTATAACGGATACTTCGTCTGCATCTGCCTGCAATATTTGCCTTGCTAAGCCGACTGAGATGAACAAACTGTCAGAAGTATTTTCAAGACCTGTTCGAGAAGATGTTTATAAATATGGACTTTCTACTCTTCATATGTGGATTCGTTGTATGGAGTGTATTCTACACATATCTTACAACATGGACTTTGAGATGTGGACTGCACGAGGTGCTAACAAGCAACTAAAAGCTGCGAAGAAACATTTTACACAAGAAGAATTCAAACAGCAAATGGGAATACTTGTGGATTTTGTGAAGCAAGGCTTTGGAACCACAAACGACGGAAACACAGCCAGAAGGTTTTTTAGAGATTATGAGAAATCTGCCGAAATAACCAATATTGACAAAGGCCTACTGAAGCATTTTACGGTTATTCTTCAAACGATTTCATCGGGATGTGCCATAGATATAGAAAAATTCAGGACTTATTGCAGAGAAACAGCTGAGATCTTTGTTCATCTATACCCATGGTTTTATATGCCCGCAAGTGTGCACAAGCTACTCATACACGGTGCAGACATTTGTCATCACTTTGGCCTCCTACCAATTGGCATTCTTTCCGAAGAAGCGGGAGAAGCAAGAAATAAAGAATTTCGAAGAGTTCGTGAATATCACACAAGAAAATTTAACAGGATGAAGACCAACGAGGACTTGCTCCATAATTTTTTAATTAGTTCAGACCCATATTTATCCCATATTCGACCAAAATACAGCAACTCAAAGCAATTCGATTTTTTTCCAGATGTTAAAGAGCTTTTGTTGTTGCCTGAGGTAGTAACAGAAGAAACTGAAAATATGGATCTACAGGAGTTGCAGCCTGAAGATGATCCATTAATGTAAACGTGACAGATTTAGTGATTTTGTTATTGTTAGAATTGAGTTTGTTAGTAGTAGTAGTAGTTGAGTTGTAGTCCTTTTCAGGACCACTTAAAATAGTCCTTTTCAGGACTTCAGAAAAAGCCCTTTTAAGGGCTACATCTATTTCTAATTGTTTCTTTTAAGATGAGTCACGTTAGTAGTAAAACCAACAATATCAACCATGATTTATCAATAGGAAATATCAACAGATGAAAGAATAACCAACAGATGATTATTAAAAAAAAAATAAGCAGAAATGCTTATTTTATCATAACATCACGCTTTATATTCCCCGAAGGGTTCGGCAAAGGTGTATACTACACTATAGTACACTGTCATTTCGCCAGTTATATTTAAGTCCCATGTAATAGGGGGCGAGCTTAATACACGGATGAGGCGCGCGGGGGGCTTGTTTTTATTAAAAATGATATTTTGGATTAATTTCAATTGAAAAACTCGTTAATAATATTAAGATAATTCAACATTAAAATTTTAAACTTTGAAGCATCGTAGGCGTCAAGGCCGCAGGGATACGCAAGCAATTTATATGTTGTCGTATTAAGAACAATAGGTACTTACCAGAATATAAGGTTTGCTTGCTACACTTTGATACTGAACGGAGAAAAAAAATAAAATAGATTTTCTCCCATACATTTTTATTTTCAATATTTTTTTTTGACGTGAAGGAGCTGTTTTTTTGAAAAGTTGTAGTAATAAGTATTAATCAGCGTTAAATTTCCTATACGAAACTATTTTTTGTTACGTTAAATATGCATTTTCGATCCTATGTCCGCCTTTTTGAAAACCCGGACCACTGTGCGCCAGCGCGTTGGCGAATGCGCTGGCCTATGTGTAGAGGCGACATTTGACAGATTCAATCTGTGTTGCAGACCTTTGATAGATTTTTTTTTAACCCGACAAACAATGTTTTAGACAAAAGTTTGACATATATATAAAAGTCTCACATAAAGACTCCTACAAACAGGCGCGACACCGCGACACAAAGGGACCGCTCGTTGCGCGACTTGCGGTGCCTTTGTATCGCGCGCGATTTCATCGCGTCGCGCCTGTTTGAAGGAGCCTTAATACGGCATTTTTAATTTAATGTTCTGGGTCTCGTAATGTAAATACCATACCGAAATTAATTTAATAATTACATACCTACTATTGTACAGAATCAAGTTTTTCTAATTGAACAGACAGCTGTGCTGATGGCGAGTTTGTTGCGCCACTTCCTCCTCTCAGCGAAAGCACTAGGAAGTGGTGAAGGGCGGGCGTTATGGGGGACTGTCTTGTGCAATTTCAACGTTAGAAAGAAAGAAGAAGAAAGAAAATACGTTTATTTGCGGCAAACATGACGCATAAAAATAAAAAACACAAACAACAGAAAAACTAAAATAACAAGCAACAAACAACAAAACAAATCAACAAACAACAAATCAACTGTGCCTATGGCAGTCCACTGCTGGACATAGGCCTCCACCAGACTGCGCCACAACACCCTGTCCTCCGCCTTCCGCATCCAGTCTGTCCCAGCTACCTTCTTTAGGTCGTCCGTCGATCTAGCTGGGGGGCGTCCCACTCTAAAATTTTGACGTTCGAAAAGAGCTGGTTTTCAGCATAATTTGAATAAATAACTTTTGATTTTAATTTTTTTTCAACCTGTTCAGATAATCTCTGTGAAGGAGATTTAAAAAGTTTTTTTTAAACCGAATGAAACGTGTGTATGTTTAAATTATTGTTAGACACTTTCTGAATTTGTTTTTGCCATGTTGAGATTGGTTTAATTAATTACAATTTTGTTATCAAAACAAACACCGTCCCTTTTGCTGATATTACAATTTTAATGATAAATAATAACGTTAGGTTTGTAGCGGTATCTACAACGCCACATACAAACAACGCGTCATACTGACGTCACGCAAATCCTGCATCGCGCAAGCAGAGTTTACCGCGCAACTAGCATAGATACAACGGCCCGACATGAATCAATGGGCCGTTGCCCGCCAGACACAACACCCGTCTGGTCGGAGGATCCTCCCTTTTCTATAGAGTATGAGTGAACTTTACACCCTGTTCCTCATACCTCTATAGGTTTGTAGCTGAAAGTATTTAAGAATAACTGCCATCACACGCAGAAATGAAACAAGCATTTAAATAAAAAGTATAAAATGAAACTCATTTCAAAGCCTTTCGTGCGCTAAACTGTCGCACGAACGAAACCCGAGCGTTGTGACAATGTGTTATCAAATTACTTAGAGCCATGTATAAAATCTAAACCTAGATTTACTGGATGCGGTTTCAGTGTAGTATTTTTTAATCTCGAAAAGGTTTCACTAGTCTATATGAGTTGATAACTTTCGGAGATGGGGGCTAAATGTTTCATAGACTTAGGTCAGATTTCACTAATGCTAAACTTAACGTGATCCGCACGTCTAAACTGCGTTCACGAGCTATCAGTGTCAATATTTCACAACAGTGACAGCTCTTGAACGCAGTTTAGATGTGCTAATCGCGTTCAGTTTCACTTTGGTGAAATTGGCACTTACATGAAATTTGGACTAGGGTTGTTCCAGGTTATTCGAGAAGTTTGTTCCATGACAATGCTAGGAAATTCCATTTCAGTATTATGCTGGACTACACCAAGGAAACTAATAACAATATCAAAGACTCCAACGCTCACAGACTTAGCAGCTTTATTAAAATATTACCTATGTAAATCTAAATAGGTACCTACCTACCTATTTTTACTGCAAAAATATCACTGAAAATATTTTGGGTTTTCCTGATAACTCATGATTATTAATCATTAATAATAATAACTCATGAATATATTTCAACGCTATTTCAACGCGTAATAATATGATAATGTTTAATTGTTTACACTCACAGGTACAATCAGCTTTGGAAATATTGATTTCGAAAGCTGATTGTACCTTTGAGATAACTGTTCGCTTTTCATCATTTTTATTGATGCCAGTTTTAATGTCAATATTTTTTTTAATAAAACGAAAAAAAAGTGCCTAATGTACAGTCAACAAAAGAGATAAGTATACAGGATCGTCAGATATAGTTGAAGTTTAGTAAGAAACCGATGGATGTAGTCGACTGAAATTTCCCGACGATCCTGCATACTTATCTCTTTTGTTGACTGTACCTACTTTCATTAGGTATTTCTACCATAAATACCATTTTGTTTGTTGGTCACCATGAATTTCTCAATAACAGGTTTGGTATCTTTTTCAAGATGGAAGATTTATATTTATCTACATTAGAATTAAGAATTTGAGATAATATTCAAGTTATGGTACAACAAACTGAATGTCATACTTAATAAAGTTCAAATTCCTTTGCAACCTTTTTGTTACACATGGTCACTCAAAAATGAACTTAGAATACATTTCACTAAAGTAGATAACTGAATAAAACTGATTAAGTGGCGATGGAATGTAAATTACAGCAGCAGCAGCAATAGCAGTGGGGCTTGTGGCTAAGTAATCACAATCGCACGGGTCGATCGATCAGGTTAAGCTACGCTTGCCGCGGTTGGTCCGTGGATGGGTGACCATCTTTATATACCAAGACCCCTCCATGTCTCGGAAAGCACGTTAACCTGTTGGTCCCGGCTGTCATTCGTGGATCTTTGATAGTCGTAACGAGTCGTTAGAAGCCCGAAAGTTTGACAACCAGTCTTACCAAGGGGTATCATATTACCTAGTAACTGGGTTGTGGAGGTCAGATAGACAGCCGCTCCAAGTAAAATACTGGTATTCAGCTGCATCCGGCTAGGCAGATGATGATGATGGAATGTAAATTATTTGAAATTATGAAAACTGTTGTAGGATTGCAACTATTTCAAGTTCTAAAATGAGGTACAACATATCCAGTAAATCTTATTCATGTAACCCATTTAATTTGATTGTTACGCTAGGGTGCGCCAAGAGCGCTGTACCTACCTACCTACTTGTAGTTTCTACACCAAAATGTATCCGCTTTAAGGCTCCTGCAAACAGGCGCGACGCGCGACGCGAATCGCGCGCGTCACAAAGGCACCGCTCGTTGCGCGACTTGCGGTGCCTTTGTGTCGCGTGTCGTGTCGCGCCTGTAGGTAGATATATCGCATGTCACGCCTGTTTGTAGGAGCCTTAACACAAACTATGAAGTATTACATTTAATGGTGAAAAAGCATTCAATATATAAAACAGCGGCCATTCCCGTATCGTACGTTTAAAGTCTACCTAAATTCCTTAACTGAAGCTGCCTTTTACAGTTGTTTGTCTAAATCGGACCCATAAAGGTGCCATCACACACTTTGTATCCAGCTGAAGTTCGACTTAATTGTTATATCAGAACTTAGTTCGGCGTTTGAAGTTAGTGCACGCCACTTGGCTCGTTCTAAGATAATCAAGCACCTACTTGAGTCTACTTGAAAACCGCCTTCATTTTGAGCTTGTGTTACTAACAATGTAAAGTTTTGTGTAGGCTTTTTACAGAGTGAGACGGAGGTAGTGGAATGTTAAAATGTATCTAATATTAAAAAGTACGGAAAGGATATTTTTATTATTGTTTCAATTTAATTAGTTATGTCATTTCTAAGTTTCCGTAGGACTAATCGACGATCGACATTGTTATATTTGTAGGGTGTTCGGTAGACTTTTTATTTTGAAATGGGAAATATCGGCTACTTAAAAAATCTGATGTTCCCCATATTTACGTTCGTATAAAGGCTCGTACACACAGGCGCGACGCGACACGCGACACAAAGGCACCGCAAGTCGCGCAACGAGCGGTGCCTTGGTGTCGCGCGCAATTCGCGTAGCGCGTCGCGCCTGTTTGCAGGAGCCTTAACTCGTCAAAATGTAGGGAACAGCTGATTCTTTTTCACGATTTCAGGTTTGGTCTCATAGTAAAAGTTGTTCATAATGATGAGTACAATGGCCTCTTAAAAGGTTGTTAATGTTTTACCAACAACCCTGTATACATATATTTGCCTACAAATACAGCAAAACAAATACAACCAAACAAAGCCACATTAAATTAATAAGTACGGGAAAAAAGAAGAGAAAAAACATAAAATAAGAAGGTAACATTTAATAAATGAGGGAAGTATGTTCTCATATAAAAAAGTTAGTCGCGTCATTGCTCGCGTAGGTACTTATATCGTGTTTGTCCTCGTAAAATATTTACTTAGGTCGAATGGCTTAGCTTCGGGACCGACCAGAGCTTAGCTTGCTACACTGAGTATACTTACATTTTGGATGTAGGTAGGTACTTATGTAAATATTACGAATGAATGAATTATTCTAAAAGTTAAGGCGACATATCATTTTTATTTTCATCTTTCCAGTAAATATCTAGAATAACTGCATCCGGTTACACTGGATCTGGTAGTCGACCCAAATATATCTAGTCAGAAAAGAAAGAAAGAAAATATATTTATTTAGCACAGACTAAAAGACACAATACACCAGAGACAAACATCAGATAAAAACAAATACAAAAATTGTGAAGTCTGATATTAGAAATTAGCAGGAAAGTATGCCTTATGGCTGCGCCAAGAAGGACCAGTTCAGCAAAAATGCCAGACAACTAGTACTTCGTAGTGGTAGTACAGACGCCAGCACATCAAGCTACTACAACATGTAAAATTTCTTTAATAGATTTTCAACTTTATCGCTAAAGCCTAAAGTTCAAAGTAGATTGGGAAAATTTGACAGTTTCGGGTAGCTTGATGTGCTGGCGTCTGTACTAGAAAAAGGCTGGGCAGATGATGATGACCTAGAATTCATTCCTAGACCAAATTCCAGGTAGAGCCGATTCTTTAAGTAACATCAATTACAAACGACAAATTGACTTGGACTAAAAACGGTGACTGAGTTAAAGATTGATAGAACTGAAAATAGTAAACGACCTTGTTATAGGTTTGTTGATAATGTTAGGATTTCTTTGCAATAAATTACATTTTGAATAAAGGCTCCTGCAAACAGGCGCGACGCGCGACGGAAATAGCGCGCGACACAAAGGCACCGCTCGTTGCGCGACTTGCGGTGCCTTTGTGTCGCGTGTCGCGTCGCGCCTGTGTGTACGAGCCTTAATAACGTGTACATATATGAAGAAAAGAGCAAAATAATCATAGGGCATCAAAAAATTCATCCGCATCGCTGTCAGCAGGAACAGTGCTCAAAAAGCTGGCAGCATTGCCACGTTGTATGGCAACGCTAATTCTTTGGTCAACAAATAGGCCAGGTGTTTAAAATAAATTTAAAAAACACACACAGTAACCTTTTATAAAAACATACTCGTTTAAAAGCTACTAAATCCACGAAATGTTAACACAAATCCTCTAAAAAAAACCTAGCTTTCCATAAAAACTTTGCACAAATCACACAAATATTATAACGGCGAAAGTTTGTGAGTGAGTGTGTGTGTGTGTTTATATGTTTGTTACTTCTTCACGCTCAAACGGCTGGACCAATTTTGATAAAAATTTGCATGGAGGTAGCTGACACCCTGGATTAACATATAGGCTACTTTTTATCCCGATATTCCCACGGGATCGACATTTACGCGAGTGAAACCGGGGGGCGCAGGTAGTAATAAAATAAACTGTGCAAATTATAACCAAACTGAGGGGCAATTCTACTAATTTTAACAACGTTCACAGTCTGATCTCAGTCTCAATCTGTCAAAAAATACTTCAAATTTCCCTACATATTGACAAGTTTTTGACATTTCTTTGTCGCTGAGATGAGACTGCGACTAGATTTTGAACGTTTTGAATTACGAGAATTGGCCTTCTGATATCCAGTGCAGAAACAACCAGTCTCATTGCTTCCGCGTAATTAAATTTCAACGTTTCAGTTCACTGAAATTCCATCGCCGCCGCCGAGTTGAGATTCCCGACGACCAGCTATTGTTTCTGAGAGGAGTTAAATAAAGCTAAAAATGATGGGCTTTGTGCTTAAGACTCGTTTTGTGAAGGATACCCTTTATTAGCTGGTTGGATTGTTGATATTAGCTGGATTAAAGAAGCTTTTCTGGTAAGGTAAGATGTCTTCGTTGATATTTTTTTTAATTTTTGGGCTTATTTTCAGGATAATGTCGTATGCATATCGTCGTCTTAGCGTGAAAACCTCGGGAATGCAATTGCTCGTAAGTAGCATTTTATGCTTTCGGAATTCGGACAATCTTATAGTACCTATCGAACAGTTCTGGATAAAAAAGCGGGTTAAATTTCCATATTAATTAATAAGAATACGTTACAGAACCACCTTTTATGTTTTTTTAACCGACTTCAAAACAGGAGGTTCTGTATTCTTATTAATTTTATTTAATCCGCTTTTATACCCAGAGCTGTTCGATACTATAAGATTGTCCGAAATGCATAAAATGCTACTTACGAGGTATTGCATTCCCGAGGTTTTCACTCTAAGGCGACGATATTAGAGTTGGATACAGCAGGAATGGCCTGCTGTATCCCGTAGCTAAAAACGTTCAAAATCTAATCGCAATCATCATCTCAGCGCCAATAAATGTCAAAAATATAGGGAAATTAAGAGGTTGAGATAGATCAGACAGTGAACGTTCTTAAAATGACGAGAATTGCCCCCTTTTTTTTAGGATTGGACATCATCAAATGACCCCTCCCGCTCTGGGTGGAGCGGAAGGAAGTGTCAGACTTACTGACTAAAACCCACCCGTGTTCCTTCCTTAGCCCTTTATGTCCCGGGCCAGCGGTAACCCTTTCGGACAATACCGCTGACCAAGAGAATTGCTCCACAGATTGCTTTTATTTTTCCAGCTAATTTAACGTCATTCACGCGTTAGGTCCGATCGCGCAACATTTTAGAATGTCAAAGAATACACAAAAACGACGTAACATATTTTTCATATGAAATCAGGGAAATTAATTGTTAAACCAATTGACTACCGACATAAATTGTCCGTATATTCAAATCACAACTATCATTCTTTGACAATTGTATGTTGTTGTTGTAGCAAACAGATGTAGGATATCAAAAACTTTGCTTTAATCAATTAAGAGACGTATAAATGTCAAAAAAAAAATATGTTTAACCAGATGATAAGATTACTTAACTTTATATTAGGCAACGTTTAATAAAGGGTTTAATTTCCATGACTGTACAACGCAACATATAACAGACTAGAAAACAATGAAGGTACCACAAACTAACTTCTAAAACAAAAGACAATCGAAATAAGGTTGAACTGCAGTGCGATTCTGTAACCATCTCACCGTGAAAACTTAGGTGAAGTGAGCGTGGAGTGAGCTGTCAATAGTGTCAATTCCTAGCAAAAACAAACTCACTTCACCTAAGTTTTCACGGTGAGATTTTCACAGAATCGACAGGCTGCAGTAGATAACAACAGGAACTATCAAACTCACAATGACATAATATTCATAGTTACGACAGGAATTCTAGCCGAATACATAGAAATTGCCTTCTGGCTAACTCGACAGTCGACACTGAATACCGGCAGACTGAGCGTCTCTGTAATCCTCTTAGCTGGAGTATTTCAGTTAAATGTACTGCTTTATGAATGTTAAGTCGGAGATGTCACTTTAGCTATATTTTTGGTGAATTTTCTGCTTGTGAATTTCATCCTTATAAAGCCGATAGAGACTGATGTAAAAGGAGGCAAATTTTCAAGGAGTCCCAATTTCAGTTTAATTATATGCTGAATATGTTGAATTATCTGCTACTTTATAGGGTTCCGAACCCAAAGAATGCCCACGGGAACCTATTACTACGGATTATTACTTACCGCCCGTCCGTCCGTCTATCACAGGGCTGTATGTCACGAACCTAAATAGGCAGTTGAAATTTGCACAGAGTTTATTTCTATTGCCGCCTATAACAATATATTATAAAAACAAAATAAAGTAAAAAATTAAAGGGGTCTCCATACAAGAAACGTGTTTTTTTTCGGCGTTTTTTGCCTTGTACGGATCCCTGCGTGTGCGAATCCGACTCTCATTCAGACGTTTTTTTTTTATAAAATCAAACAAAAAGTAAAGTCAAACCTAAGTCTTAAATTTTATAGAAATTTTTTATTTGAATGGAAAGTCTTGATTTAATTTATCTTTGAGTAATTTTCCTAAGAGATGTACTGAGAAACCCTAAAACTCGATTTAAGAGAATTCAAAACCATAATTTTAGATTAATGAAAAGATATGGTTCGCCTAGCCATAGATTATAAGTTGATCTATGTAGCGGTATTCTTAAAGAAATTTAATAAAGGAAACTTCGTGATGCAAAGAATTCCTTTCGTTGTAGCTCCATTTAAAAATTCCACAAGTTTTTCAAGGTAGATAATAAGAAAGTCCAAGGAGAAAGTCTGAAAAAGAAACCTTGATAAAACGAGTAATTTGCAGCAGGTATTTTTTTTTTTTTGTTATAATCCTACAGTATAAAAAAATTGTAAGACATGTCATTAAAATAATAAATTCTAAGATTTTTGTCTTTGAGAAAAATGTTAAGTATAAGTATTAAGTCTTATTACTCTTTTTTAATATTCATAATAATGGGATAAGGGCAAGAGAATGATGAATCCCTACCTTTTTTTGGTTGTTGGGTCGTTTTAAGGCTCCTTAAAACAGGCGCGACACGCGATAAAATCGCGCGCGACGCAACGGCGCCGCAAGTCGCGCAACGAGCGGTGCCTTTGTGTCGCGCGCGATTTTATCGCGTGTCGCGCCTGTTTGAAGGAGCCTTAAGACGACCCAATGACCAAAAAAACCGCTCCTGTTTGTAGGAGCCTTTAGGGTCGGAATTGTAGGCGTGGGAGTAGACCTACGCTTAGGCGCACAATGAGCAACAAAGAAAAGAAAAATTAAGAAAGAGAAAAGAATAATTATTGGTAAAAAAACAGACAATTATTGAAAAACAACTTTTTTGGCTAAATCCAAAATCTGCCAATTTTATTGCAGTATCGTAATTAACCTTGACCATAGAGACCATTTACGATCTGAGACGCATAGCCCTACGACCCACGACCGTTTCCGAGTTAGGAGCTTTCGAAAATACATACATATATATATTTTTTTTTATATAAAACGCTCTATATTTCTTACATATTCTACTATTAGAGCACCTTGTACAAGCAGGTAAGCAATATTTATCACCAATTCATCAGCCACACACAAACTCAACCAAACCTTATTATAGGCCGACCGCTTAACTGAGACGTTGCCTGAGGTAGCAGCGCGGTGCGGGAGGGGTGTGGTGACGTGATGCAAGAGCCCAGTGATTCGTCAACTTGTGAAAACTATCACCCCTCCCGCACCGCGCAGCTACCTCAGGCAACGTAAAGCCCTACAAATAACTATGTATTAAAATACAAACTTTGAAACAACTGATAAATCACGAGCCGCATCTATTACAGACATCGGGACAATAAAACAGTACAATTTATCTCCATCTATGTTACATTTAACGACTGGCACTGAAACATTTGAACTGTCGTAAGCAAATGCATTGTAACTATTAGAACTTTTCATCTTATGGATCTTGGAGTGGGTTTGTGTTACCAATAAAATGTACTTATTTAGAAGTTTTTAACTAACATAACATCACGCCTGGAATCCCGGAAGGGTTAGGCAGAAGTGTAAATTTGTATATAAACAACCATACGCCAGTTTTATTAGCTTGTAGCGGAGAACTACGCATCATACTGACGTGACACAAAATCCTGCATCTCGCAAGCAGAGTTTACCGCACAACTAGCATATACAATAACGGCCCGACATGAATCATCGGACAGTTGCCCGCCAGATACAACACCTGTCTGGTCGGAGGATACTCCCTTTTCTATGGAGGATGAGTGAATTTTACACCCTGCCACCAGGCACAGATCCAGACTACGGGCTGCCACTGAGAAATTCCTAACAGAAAAATTCAATAACACGCTCGACTTGGGAATCCAACCCTCATGGAGGACCTCATGCTCAGCAGTTAGCGACCACTAGACCAAGGAGGCAGTTTGAACTACTTCAGAAGTGTTTTCTTGAACTTAATGACGAGCTTAAAGATAAGATGCTCTCATCATCATGGAAATGAATCAGGGTAAGTAATGCAAACCAAAGTCTTTTCAATACCTACATTATCAGCCTATAATGTTCCCACTGCTGGGACACAGGCCTCCTCTCTGTGAGAGGGAGTGGGCCATAATCCACCACGCGGGCCCAGTGCGGTTTGGTAGATGTCGTCATGTCTTCGAATTTTTGGTTCTAGGGCATGCCGGTTTCCTCAAGATGTTTGATGATTCCTTCACCGTTTTGAGAGCAGTGGTGATGAAACAATTTACACAAAATAAAGCGCCTGTCTGGGTTTGAACTTACGACCTACAACTCGTAAGTCGCGGCCGATACCACTGGGCCACCATTGCTCTTCAATACCTGCCTGTCTAAGCCTGAAAATTATTTAGAAAAATTCACAATTCTTAGCAAATCACAAACGAAAACATTTTATATTTCAAAACGGATGCAAAGAGAAATACGTATACATTTCCCAAAAACGATTTTCGCCGTTTGATTTCAATATTTCAATATTCTGTAAATTGAAACAATAAAATAAAATTGTCTAATATATCGCCATCAATATGCCACTTAACCGCTAAAGCTGCGCCCGTGATTTACACCACCGCACTACAGAGGGCGCCACGCTCTAATGTCGCTATCGAAGCGCAAACGCTGTTTAGTGACGTCACAAATCATATGCCGCCATTTTGGAAGCTCCGCCATTTTGACGTGCGGTTTAGACGCAACTGTCAAAATTGTTTATGTGTTTTGTATAACGAATAGGGATTATACAAATTTATTATTTACAGCCTCCAGTTTTTTATATAAAAGCTGGTTGCGAAGTTGTAAAAGATTGGTTAAAAATATCGCCGATTAATATTATTCAGTGTGGCTGTGAAATTTATATCCTTTAAAAAAGAATAAATTGGGAATTGGTATTCGGTAAATTCGTTCTCCGCAACAAAAAAAGAAAATAGATAATGAGATGAGTTGGCAGGTACGTGACAGGGTTACTTGAATAACAACGCAAAGTGGGAGCAGTTGTAGAGCTAACCTTTCAAAAAGTAGTTTCGTTTTGAATATTACGAAATGAGTTGGGCGAAGGGTTGAAAACTTTAAAAATACCGAAGAAGTGTTATGTTATGTTAGTTATGTATGTGCGAATGATGGCCAAGGGATGTCGTTGTCCAATCCTAATGATACCTGCATATTATATTATATGCAGGATAGCGTTACGGTTGACAGGCGAGAACGGAAAAAGAAAACGTGTTGCGTCGATCCCGAGTACCTAACATTTGACACGGGCAGGAAGATGATGAATGGATACCTGTATATATTGCTAAACAAAGGCGATATTGTCAACACGCATGAAAATCGTTTTTTTTTTGGCATAGATTAGGACATTATTACAACAGAAAGATAAAGATATCGGAATTAATACTTTATTGATAAAACAATATGTATTGTAGGCTAATAAAAAAACGAGGCATAATTAAAAACTTAGTAGAAGTTAGTGTCTGATAGTGCTCCTCAATTTTAAAGCCAAGTACACAGTTTCCGTGGTGTAGCGGTTATCACATCTGCCTAACACGCAGAAGGCCCCCGGTTCGATCCCGGGCGGAAACAGCTTTTTGTCGTCATAATTATTTTTCCCCCCGGCATCACTTCAAGTCTGCACTTTTTTTTATTATTCGCTTTTTTTTCAGTGTTAAACCAACATTTTACTTATTTATAAATAAACATAGCACGAACTCAGCCATTCTCATCTATTACCCATGTGCCTATCAATCTTCTCTTCATACTCCACGATCACGCACTTACAATTTACGTTTCTAGTTCTAAGAATTGCGCCAGTATCACTTGAAGCCTTATTTATATTCAGTACGGGATATCGATGTGTAAGATACACATTTGTAACGCCAAATGTGCACGTAACACGGTATACAGAGACGTGTAAAATGTATACCGTGTCGATTGGTGATGGATTTACCGTATCTGTTAGAGCTGAACTGTTTTCTGGGCAAACAAAATGTATTTTTTGTCGGAAAACTGCAAAGACTTTTCCTTTAATATGTGCTGTGAAACTATGGATGGACTGTGTGAATGATGACATGGCTAGTATGAAGAAAAAGACATGTTTTGCGACAACCCCAATTAAATTGGAATAAGGGTAGGAGAATGATCTGCATCTGCCACGCCGCTCTTTTGAGATTTTTCCTCTTCTCTTGTTTCATCACAAACTATATAAACTATCGATATTTTAAATAAAACTTAATTTAAAATTATTTTTTTTTTTATTGTAAGTATATTTTATTTTAATATCATAACATTATTTACATTTGTATATACTTAATCTAAAATAATAGTGATAATTTTTCTGTTGTTTTTTCTGAGTCTGAATTCTCGTAATTTTAACTATGTTCTTGTATTCAAGAACATAGTTAAAATTACGAGAATTGCCCCTCATGGTATAAATATTAGTCATTCAGCAATGTGGTACCGTGCCTAACCAGGATCTGCCAGATGCATTTATGTAATGCTACTAGTAGAGGCTGCCTATTTTAACGTTTACCCTCAAAAGCTACTACAAGTAAGTACGTACTCTCGTAACGTCACTAACACACAAATATAATATGTAGCCGATACCTATCTAATCTACACAACGTGACAATATCTAATAAGCAAAATATCGTCAAACACAATAGTGTAATTATCGAACAGCTAATCCTCTAACTCCATTACACCACTAATTCCCAGCATTAGTTCCCAATTACGTCACTATTATATTAACTAGATCAACACATACAAATCCCATTGCTGATGCCGAACGGGCATTGAATAAATTATTATCATTGAATGCGAATACATTCGGGGAATACAAATAATTAGTTGGCTAGTTACTATCTTTATTGAATTACTAACGTACGCGTGTCTTCTTCTGGCAAACTTATTAAACCTTGTGCAAAAAGGTATCTTAAGTAATATTTGCCTCGTCTGTAAAGGTTTTTGAGAAAGAAAAATATATTTTTCTTCGTAATTTTCTATTTAATTATCTGCCTAACAAAGATCCTTGCGACCTGCCCATAGTGTTATTTGAAGCTACCATAGAACACGCTGTTTTATTCAAAGTGTTAAACCGTATATTTCGTCACGTCAGACGTCACATTTGAATGAAAGAATAATCCGCCTTTTCCGTTAGAACCCATGTAAAATCTCCCGCAAAAATTCTTTCACAAGACACAGTCAGCTTTTAGCATTCCAAAAATTCCATCCTAACAAGAAACACGCTTTTATTTAGACATCACGCTGGACAGAATGCACTCGACGTCGCACCGTTGCACATTGTTCGGAGTGTTCCAAGAAAAATCAACACAAGAGGCGGCCGATTTGAAAATAGACCGTCCGAGTCACGTCCGTTGAAAAAGCGAAGCACGCTCGTGTCAGCTGCGCTCTGGGCGGCGGCGTGTTCGTGTCACGCGTTTTGTGGTACAAATGTGTATTGTTCAGTTTATTACGTTTTTAGGCCCTGGGATTGGATGGGTTGTGGGTGTGATTTTTTAATGAAATATCTAATTCAAGTATATTAAAATATAATGCAATGACATAATTTATTCTACGGAAGAGTAAAATTAAGGTTCATATTATGATAAAAATAATCAACAATGAGAAATGTAAAATAATGAAAAAACAAAAAGCTATGTTTCCGCCCGGGATCGAACCGGGGGCCTTCTGCGTGTTAGGCAGATGTGATAACCGCTACACCACGGAAACTATGTTTCGTCCATTCAAATTACAGCTTGTAGTTAGCACTGACGACAGTAAAAGAAACGAGGTCAAACCCAAAAGGCTCAAATTGTGTTCACCAATTATTATACTACGTATACTACCAAGCATGAGTGTGATTTGGTAATGGTTTGATTCTATCTTCACACTAACAGTCATTAGCACAGGTTCATAATGTTAATATTACTTGCATAATGCTGACATTAAAAAACCTGTGGCATGTATATTCGACCAAATAATTACCTTATCACCATAAGGTTCAAAGTGCCCTGCACGTCATAAAACAACAAGATGTGTTGTGACAGAGATAGTTTCAACCTTACCGAAGTTTCAATTTACTGGGAATTGCTGTCAAAAGTGGTAAAGCAATTATGAGATCGACCATACCTACTTGGTTACTCAAACTTTTTTATGCGAGAGAATATAATAATACAGGCTAAATGAAATTAGATAAAAGTTGATTAAAGTATTAAAAACGGTACTATTGTAATACTTTACTTAATTAACTTTTCTAGCTCCACATTTTATTTTGGTTTTGAATCACAAAACATTTTAATTTTGTAGCCAAGACTGAAAGCTACTCAGTTGCTCTGTAATTTGTTAAAGCAAATCACTCAGAAACTAAAAATAAATTAACAAAAGGTAAGTAGGTACGGTACGTCTAGACGGGTAACGAACTTTTCAACAAGAGGTTTTTTTTTATTGAAAGTATTTACATATCATTACTTTTTTCTAACAAAGCGGTTAAATTTTTTATTTTTATTATTATTTATTTTTTTGTAATTGATTCTAATTCTATAATGTAATTGTTATTTATATTTAATTTGTGTACCTACCTACTAACATAGATTTTAAGCTCCTGTTGTACTAACCACTATGGATCATTTGTAATCTGACATAATAGTATAAATAAATAAAAAAAAAATATGGTAATTTCATTTATTTATTAATTAGTCAAACCTGAAATATAAAACCTGGAATTTCGATCAAGATTTTGTCTTGTATTAGATATGGATACCAGACAAAATCTTGATATTATAATAGTTAGCTGCCTAATTACTTATCCGTTTGGGTGACTCTAGCTAAGTTATTAAAAACAAGTTGCATAAAATATTTTCTCTGAAATCAAACTTTCCAACTCCATAAACAAAATATTTCGCACAATATTCTAAGAATTGAATACAGTGACTGTGTACTTAACCATACTGTTTTCGGTGTTCTGTATATGTGCAAATTAACTAGATTTAATTAAACTTGCCTCTGTTAATTAATTTGTGGGCAGCGGTTTATATTTTAATGTTAGTTCTCACGAAAAACAAATTCAAAATTCAAATTAATTTATTAAAACTCACACTTATTCACAAACATACAAGTACAAGTTTTAACATGCAGTTCTAACCAAGAGAAAACTTAGACCGATTTAACAGCGGGTCCCAAACTAGGCACAGCCTGTATCTTGGTGACCCAAACACTATATACAGTACCCGGCGATAAATATTGCACATCGACCTTTACCTTTTTTGTATTCTATACAAAGAATAAAAATAATTATTAAAAGAAGCAAATCATAATTGTTTTAACAGCTCCTAATAGATACCGGACTGTTTGTATTTCGTGCGACAGAGATAACGCTCTACGAAGCCGAAATTAGCCGATTGACTCTTTCCAAAGGTCGATATGCAATATTTATCGCCGAGTACTGTACAAAGTTACTAATTGAATCAGTTCTGAGAATGGCAAATACAGGCCGTTTCGTAAAATAAAAACACTTGTCAAATCATACAGAAAAATATACTGCTCACTTCATTGCGTAACACTCTCTCAATCACTACCTGAATCATTTTGCAGGATATTGATAATCCATTGCTTCATATGTTAAAAAAAATGTCTGCTCAATAACGTAAATAACGCAATAAATGCTGTTGAACTGCCAAATTAAAAGCCATTGCTAGTATTGCTACTGTTAAAATGTTACGCAATTACCCCACTGGAAAGGGCTTTAGGCCGCTATCCCACTGGCGTTTTACGAGCGTTGACGTCAACGTCGTGTCTGCGCGGCGTCGACGCTGCGCAGACGCGACGTTGACGTCGCGTCATCGCGTAACAAGCATAAAACGTCCGCTGAACGCGACGTCAACGTCGCGTCTGCTTAACGTTAACATCGCGTTTTTTGGCAATAGTATCATCTGCGCGACGTTAACGTCGCGTTCAGCGGACGTTTTATGCTTGTTACGCGATGACGCGACGTTGACGTCAACGCTCGTAAAACGCCAGTGGGATAGCGGCCTTAGGGTTATTTGTGCGTTTATTTAAAAATGAACGAGAAAGCGTTACTTACTGTCAACAGACACAATTTTTTGTACCATCTCATTTGCAACATCATGCCCACACAAAACGAGCAAATCTACATCAACTACGGATTCATCACACTAAAAGTAAAAAAGTCCCTCATTTCGTCATAGGTACTTATGTAAACGACCTACAAACCACCTGTGTACTACTTATAATCAACAGGTCCCAAAAACACACCAAAAAGACATACAGCCATATCAAACCAGCACTAAAGGGCAGATTAAAAACGTTCCATCTGCATTTAAGCCTGACTCCACAAACGAAACAGAGAAGTTCTCAAAAGCCTAATTTATCTCCAGTGAGAAAACAAGGGGGAAAATGTTCGTACGGCCGCACAAAGAGGAACCATCGGGCACCTGCGATGGCTTTATTCCAGTTCAATTAATCGCGGCAGCAAATGAAGTTGGTCGCCACCTCCTTCGTAGGTATTTTTAATTAAAGCAAGCCTCGGCGCCCACTAAGCGCTTTAGGGTTAAGTTTAAGTGGGGCGATGTAGCGGTATCTTGTGAAAAACCAACCATTTCTTCGGTAGTATAGAATTTTCGGCGTGAAAAGTTTAGCTAGCGGCTAGGAAGCTCACAAAAGTCATCCGATGTTATTTAGCACACAAACCACAAGAAGTGCTGCTATATGCCTTCTTAAAATAAAAAACATCACAAATCATGGAAGGCCCTAATTATGCAACAAAAAAAACACTTCAATACAAGGACAGTGCCATCAACACGAAACGAAACTACAAACGAATGTGATGACCAATTCGCACGAAAGTATGAAAAGAAGAAATACATCTCTCATTTTGAAGAGGGTGTGAGTCTAGAGACTCCAGCTGTCACAAAGGTTACTTATGACACAAATGAACTTAAAATTGTACCTTAGTGAGAGAAATAACTGAACCATTATTATCTAGATACTACATATTATCTCAAAATCAAGTATTCATGACTGCGCATGGCTCACCGCCTCCGCTGCGCTATCTTCACTCCTACCTTCTTTAACTTAGCCCATTCTTACCTGCTCTAATGGGATAAAGTTTTATGGGTGGAAAAACTCCTTCAATGGAGCGTACGGCGATCATATGCAGGTCTAACGGAATGCTGCGAAATGCCAGCGCTGAACTCAGCTCAACTATTTGGATTAAAAATGATTAATTAATGTCTTTGAAGTGAATTCGGAAGTTTAAAGTTCTGAAGTTTTTAAAAGGTATTTGCTTGAGAAGAGAAGGTTTGACGTGTCTACGATTATAATTCATAAGCTTAAGCGTTTTATCATTTCAGGAATAACTACATTATGATAAATTAAATGCATACCCATCAACACTGAAGAATTCTTTTTGAACCAGTTTTCTGGGCCTTTTGTAAATGTTCAAATGACAGATTTATCTAGCTCAAAACGATGAATGAAGGAAAATATCATCAGGAAGCCTATACATCTATCTATATTAATAATAAAGCTGAAGAATGTGATTGTTTGTTTGAACGCGCTAACCGCTAGAACTACCAACCGGATTTTAAAAAATCCTATTGCTCAAAAAGGATAAAAGTCAGAAAGAACGCTAAGCAAGATGCAGGCGATGAGATGCGACAGAGTGGGTCAAGGAACAAGAAATTTCACGCAGAAAAAGTCGCGGGCAGAAGCTAGTAATTGATATAAATCTGATATTGCCAATCCGTCTTGAGCAAGCGTGGTGATCAATGCTCATGCCTTCTCGGTATGAGTAGTTTGCCTTTGCAATGCAGTGGGACAATAATAGGCTGGTATTATTATTATTTAAAAACTAAGGCATTGGTAAGTTTTAAAGCAAAAAGAACTCTATTTCCCATCCTGCAAAATACATAACAGTCATACACTTGTTCTAATCTCGCTCTCTCTAACAAAATCCCTCCCATGCAACCCGTACCTAATTCAAAAATCCACATCGCCAATTGGCACACAGTAAATGACTCTCGAAAATGCATTCAAAGAAATCCAGCACTCGATCTCGGCTACCAGCTACCACAGCACGTGTATAATTTAGCAATTGAGCGAGTAAAAAGTCAGAGCTCTGAAACCCACGCCGCGGCCTAACGAACTGACTGCAGAGTAGATCGAACTTCATGGACTATTCAATAGTTTCTGTACGCCCGTGTATTGCTTTTATTTTAGTATGAATTTTACAATTTTTCTGTATTTTTCGAGGTTTTGTGTTGTTTATTTAAGTGTATGTGGGCGCTTTATTGGTAAGCAAAGTGTTGTGTCAAAAATATGTAGAAAGCAAGCCAAGCTTTTAAATGCATGACAAAGAGTGGCGATGTACGTCCACATTGCTAATTTGTATAAGACGGTAGTACCTAATTTCGTATGCACATGAACTAAGCATAGCATTACCTTATTTCGTGCATGTTGCACCACATTTTACACGTACAGCCTGTGGGTAGATTACACTCAAAAATCGTACAGCGCTCTTCGCATTCAATATGATAATTCGTTCCGGGTGTAGGAGTAAGGCGTATATATCGTAACAGCTAAATATAACAGGTATCACAAGATAACAGACTGTAACTGTGACAAACCAACTGAAAAAAACAGCTTCTGTTCCACGACGGCATAACAGAATCCAAGTCACAAGCTTTTCTTATGACAGTTACCTTAGTTAGAATAAGTTAAAAAAAATGTTACTGATACACTGTGACACCCTGTAACATCGTTTGTCACAAGCTCTTGCCTTTTCTCGCATAGATGTAACACCTTAGTTAGAAAGGGAAGTACCTACGTGTACCAGCTGTGGTAACAGAGAACACACAATAGTTTGTTCCCAAAATGACAGCCTGTTATTTTGTAACAGGTTTTTGGAACTGTTAATTACGTGGAACGATTTTACCTGCTACAACCCACTCCTATCCGGGTGTTGATGGGGCTGTTCCGCTTCTTTAGCGCATCGTGGATGTTTGCTGGAGCTCGTATCAGTTGCTTCTACGCTACGATGCCAAAAAGATGCGCCTCCCTGGTGCGCCGGGCGTGGGCTAGCCCCAACATTATACTGCGGTATATCGCGAGCAGACTGGACTGCTGGTGTATGAACGCTGCTGCAAGCTTTCCACATCGTTGTTGAGCTTGAAGCAGGGTTTCCCAACATTATACTGCGGTATATCGCAAGCAGACTGGACTGCTGGTGTATGAACGCTGCTGCAAGCTTTCCACATCGGTGTTGAGCTTGAAGCAGGGTTTCCCAAGATTATACTGCGGTATATCGCAAGCAGACTGGACTGCTGGTGTATGAACGCTGCTGCAAGCTTTCCACATCGTTGTTGAGCTTGTAGCAGGGTTTCTCATAACTATATGGCAGTGTTAGGTTAAGTTTACTAACATAGTTGTTAAGAAATCTTATTACTTAAATCCTTGAGTCCATTAATTGTTACTCGTACCATCATCATCTGCGT
This sequence comes from Luperina nickerlii, assembly GCA_963855955.1. Classification (NCBI taxonomy): domain Eukaryota; kingdom Metazoa; phylum Arthropoda; class Insecta; order Lepidoptera; family Noctuidae; genus Luperina; species Luperina nickerlii. The sequence continues at coordinate 4,589,353 of OY979663.1, forward strand.
AGACTTTTCCCAACTGAGTTGGGGTCGGCTTCCAGTCTAACCGGATGCAGCTGAATACCAGTATTTTACATGGAGCGACTGCCTATCTGACCTCCACAACCCAGTTATTGGGTAATACGATACCCCTTGGTAAGACTGGTTATCAGACTTCCGGGCTTCTACTACCCATAACGACTGTCAAAGATCCACGAATGACAGCCGGGACCAACGGCTTAACGTGCTTTCCGAGGCACGGAGGGGTCGTAATTGTTACTCGTACATATATTAAATAGAAATAGCAAGAATAAATTCGCTCTGCTTAGTTCGTGTCGATATGAGGAAAGAAAAACACTTAAAATATAGCGATATCCTCTTATAAAATTTAATTTTGTAACCCAACCCAGAAGCTAAGGCAACGAACTCATTTCTCATCGAATTTCGGATGGGTCCATTTCAGCTGCAGGCGTCCTAATCACAACAATATCCACTTTAAGGCTCCTGCAAACAGGCGCGACGCGCGACGTTAATCGCGCGCGACACAAAGGCATCGCTCGTTGCGCGACTTGCGGTGCCTTTGTGTGGCGCGCGACTTTATCGCGAGTCGCGCCTGTTTGAAGGAGCCTTACTGAATCCCTCACTAATAAATAATAATTATGCACCAATTAACAGTTGTATGCTCAGATGAATTACACACCTCAGTAGTTAAATAATAGCGGTAATAATAAATCGTATTAGAGGATATTCAGTATTGTTTTGTGTTTTGACGTTAAAAGTACATACCTACCTTTTTTTTTCAATCAATTACTTACCTATTAATGTGCTTAGCTATATATTTTTATTTAAGTACACAAAAGTTTTCTGTCTTGTCTTATGGAACTAATCCATATTACGCATTTGAAAAAGTACTTATTGTAAGTTTTTTTTCGTTTAGCAATCAGTTTTGTTTATTTATTGCCTAGTCCTAAAACGAACATTTTTTAGGATTATTGTAGGTAAGTACGCGTACTTTATTTGTCATCCATAAAATAAAATCACAACCATTCTATTTTTAGGCTCACACACATATTTTATTAATCCTATCCAAAATGGCCGCCGATAGACAATTAGTGCGTTCCCGCCAAAACATTCGCAAGTCATAACCAGTAGCCGATGAACCAACACATGTCTCTCTACAAACATACATCGATATATCCCCCTCCCCCTATCCCCTTGACCTATCATACAAAAAGTCAATACTTCAAAATTGAAAGCCAGTCGTGGACAACGTATTAAACTTTCAATCAAATTGTTCCCAACGATTGGCGCTATACGAAACTATACCACGCTAGGTATAGCACCTAAACCAGAGAGCTCCGCGGGCGTTTTGTGAAATTAATATTCATTTTAATTAAGGGGCTTACATGACCAAAGCGTGGTCAATAAATCTATTGTTTGGACTAAAAAACTAAAACACTAGTATTTTAGTATGTTGCTTGTAGAATAATCTGACAAAAAATCAGAATAATTGTATGTATGTATGTTAAGTATGGAATTTATTCTAAAAATAAAGTTTTTAGAGGTATCTTCATGATTTTTTTGTATCGTATCAAATTCGTTGTATTATGTTTTCAGTACACTTTCTACCTAGCATATATCCTGAAGGATATCATATATTTTTCTAATTTTGTTTACTGTAGTCGATCATATACTTTTATTGTTTCTAAAACTTGCGTTTTTTGTGTTTAGGTCCTGTAAGCCCCTTAAACCCCCTTTTATAACCGGGGTGAAATGTTTTGATAACCTACCGTAACGTATTAGATGTGTTTTTGTTTTAGTGCATGGATGGAAAATGGACAGGTGCAGTGTGGAAAACTGGTGTAGAAAATGGATGAATAGTTTTGGGCACGTATTGATCGACTGCTACTGCTTCAATTTGACATTTCCAGAATATTCTCCGAAATTCCGAATATACATAGGTATTGTATCAGTGAAACATAAAGAGTCGATTTTGCCCCTCATTGTATAACAACTTTTTCAAACCTTGTTTTTATTTAAGTACCTACATAAAATGGAGTTTTAAAAATACGTCACTGATTGTATTAAATACAAACTTACTTCCCCCAATACCTTTCCAGACAACTACAAACCTTGCTATAAATATTGGATTTTCAGCTGAATCTAGACCAGACTTCGGTGAATTTTGTCTAACATTTTAAACGAACTGTCTGCTACATCCAACACTTTTACTACTCCTCACCTTGAAGTTTTATTTCAAGATCCCGGACAGACAGACTTTTCCAGAAAATAGGTAAGTTTCTGGCCGTCTACGTAAGTATAAGTTTTGTTCACAATTTCTACAGAAAACATACAAACATAGAAAGTATGGACCTAAAGTAGAACTATATTACTGATACAAGTCATATAAAAGTTTTAGATGTGTCCTAGTAAGTCTCAACGCACATTTTTGGAACCCTTGAGGGGAGAATTTAGCGCACCCCATGCCAGACCAATTAAGGGGTCACCCTAATTGATCACTTTTAGTACTACTTAAGGCTTATAGGTATGTAGGTAGGTAGACGTAATAACATATACCTACAGAAATCCATTAAAGATAGGTTGTTCATAATAAAATGACGAAAGTTTCGTAACGTGTTAAGTTAGTGCCGACTGGCGATTTAGTGCTCATACACACGAGCGGAACGTGTCTACGGCAGAGGCTACTGTAGCCGCCGACACGCGTCGACGGCAGACGTCGACAAAGTGCCCGTGCTCAATGCCCCAAGCGGTATGTTGCCAACTGCAGCCGCCGAGGGCTGCAGTTACCTGTGCCGCTGCGCTTATATGCTGAAATGTGCCGTACTATCCCGGAGAGTCCAGCATTAGACTGTAATAGTACAACGTAGCTACTTAGTATCAAATCAAATCAAAATATTTTATTTCACATAAACCTACATGGGCACTTATGAAACGTCAGATGCTAGGTGCACGGTAACCAATGAACCCATCGCGTATGAATTCGCCGCTAGAGGCGCTAGAGTAACGTGAGGTCTCCGAAATGTCAAATGTCGAGGCGCTAGTGTAGGGTGAGGTCTTCGAAATGTCAAATGTCAATGTTTGTGGGTGGGCTACGCGGTTTTTTTTTTGAAGATGGGATATCATCAATTGACCCCTCCCGCTCTGAGTGGAGTGGAAGGGAGTGTCAGACTCTTACTGACTAAAACCCACCCGTGTTCCTTCCTTAGCCCTTTGTGTTTCTGGCCAGCAGTAACCCTTTCGGACAATCTCGCTGAGGGCTACGCGGGTTTATATCTAATTAGAATGATGTTGTGAATATTTTGCAATATCTGAGATTAATTATGGCAAATATGGGTTACGGGTCAATGAATTTTAGTGCTTCAAAAGCGGAGCTAAGAAAAAGAGGTTCAAAAATAAGCGAGTTGAAAGAACAGCTAATTCAGAGGTTAGTTTGTTTACTGTTTACAAACACATTTTTTGTTTTTTTTTGTTTGTTTCCATAATAATGATTTAAATGTAAACTTTGTTTTCACTCCCGTATTAAGGCTCCTTCAAACAGGCGCGACACGCGATAAAATCGCACGCGACACAAAGGCACTGCAAGTCGCGCAACAAGAAGTGCCTTTGTATCGCGCGTGATTATATCGCGTGTCGCACCTGTTTGTAGGAGCCTTTAACAAACGGTGAGAGCTTACTGAACTTTCTGGACAAACAGTGGCGACAACCGGTGAGCACAAAAACGGCCTCATTGCTCGTTTCCTATGAAGAAGAGCCGGCAAGAAACTCCATGGTTACTCTTTTAAAAATATGTATGTGTATTAATTCTAAAATCATGATTGTAATTGATCATCACCACACAACAACATCAACAAACACGTTTTTGCATCGTCAGCATAACCCCTTTAAAAAACAAAAGCATGCAACAGTTAATCCTGCAAATAAATCCCTTATAAGCTTGGTATAAAATACCTGTGAGCCGACATAATATTACGGAAAGCCAGAGCACTGGCTACTGATCGGCTGTCGCACTTTTAAATATAGTAAATATTTTAACTGAAAAATTTTCATTAAGTAAACCCCGAAAATATTCCATCGTCAGAGTCAATCGGAATTTCTGATATTAATATTAATACTGTGAAAATTAACCTGTCTGTCTGTGTGTTTGTTAAGTTATAATGATTGTTCTTCATGTGAAAATAACGTGGAATCAATTTCATTATGATGAAATTGATGATTATATTGGAAGAAATTTCTACCCTGTGTCCTAACCGAAAGAAATTGTCGCGCGAATATGCGATTACGCGATCGTTTATATGAATTTATGACGTACAAACGTGACTTGATTGATCGTGCGGGTTCGTACGTCATATTCATATAGACAGTAGCTTCCAGTTAGGACACGGCCTTAGTATTTGAATATTTGAAATTAACATTCTTATGACGACATTTTCTATCATAAAATATCATGAATCGCTTAAATAAACTGATCGAAAGGTTCTGAACTAAAAACTACAAAACCTAAAATTGTTTTATTATGACAGTTTTAAGCACCCAATTACTGTTAAGACCTCTAGCTCTTAAGAGCTAAACATTTAATAAGTAAACACTTTAGCTACAAAGAATAATCCTGAATGATTCAATTTTCTATTAAAATCTTTACTACAGCCGCTAAGCCGCTCCCAAGAGTTAAATGCTATTTACTTTTTCCCGAATTTTACTTCAGTATTTTACCTTTTATGAGGTAAATAGTCCATATTTATGCAGGAAAAGTAAAAACGTTTCAGGTAACTGTTGACATTCAAAATTTAAATAAAGTTGTAAAAAAATAATTAACTGTAGCATTGTGCTGGTTTGATATATTTTTCCTTTGATGTTTCTTTGATGTTTGATGGTATAAGGAAAAAAACTCATTTTACTGTAGGTACACACAGGCTGCTTGTTAATCATTGACAATCTTACAGGGAACGAAAGTACCTACTCTTAATAATGAACATATTTTACCAAAGTTGTTCATAATTCAGGAGTCCCATAGGAACAACAAATGGCATTATGCTTTATTTTTAACCGACTTCTAAAAAGGACAGCCGGGACCAACGGTTTAACGTGCTTTTCTTGTAATAGATGGTCACCCATCCATGGAATGACCTCGGCAAGCGTAGCTTAACCTTTGAACGACCCGTGCGACTGTTATTATTTAGCCACTAGCCGATTATGTTTGAATTGTACAGTCCCCAAAAAACCCCAACAAAAAGTATGATAGCATAAGTATAAAATTGCATTTTTTCAACCAAAAAGTTAGATAAGCGTTGTACTGGCGACAGAGGGATCTTTGTGTTGCATCGTTACGTTCATTGCATATTCATGCCGCGTGTTTTGCACAACAAAATGGCCGACGTTGCTATTGTACACGATTTGTGATTCGTTCGTTAGCGATAGCCTTGGCTTTTAGTTTTTTATGTAAGTATATGCTAAATTGCTAACTATGACAGTGAGAGGTCAATTTTGTTATGTTAGATGAAGTCAGTCAGAAAGATCAGCCGGTTGATTCTGTAAAAATCTCACCGTGAAATCTTAGGTGAAGTGAGTTTGTTTTTGCTAGGAATTGACACTATTGACAGCTCACTCCACGCTCACTTCACTTATGTTTTCACTGTGAGATTTTTACAGAATAGCACCGCTGGTGCGTATGACTCGCAACCGGCGTGCGTGTATGACTTGCACCCTCACTGCGTAACACACTCAATCTCAATCTGAATATTTTTGAAGGATATTGCTAATCCATTGCTTCATGAACGTTCGAAAAAGTCTGCTTAGCAACGTAAATACCGCAATGAATGTTGTTGAACTTTCAAAATGAAAGTGAAAGCCATTCCTACTGTAAGGCCTGAGTTTACCAACATACAAACCACCTGTTAGGATTTAAACAGTAATTGGTTTATGTCAAATTTCTTAAGGAAATTTTAAAAATAGAACTGATAAAATATTTAATCAGTTGATTTAAATATTGGTGAACACTAGGCTTAGTGGGTTACGCAATTACCCCGCAGGTGCGTAGTACTCGCTACCGGCGCGCTTGTATGCCCAGATGTATGAACGTAAACGAAGCAAAAGGAGAATATGTAAGGATCCGATATCGGATGAATATTTAAGGATTGTAGCAGGTGGCGTTCTGTAGTTTCTGCCTACCGCCATGGGCAGAAAGGCGTGAGTTTATATGTATGTAAAGTCTGGTTTTCAATCTCAGAGACTAAACTGACGTTTACCAAGACTTTTGTGTTTGTGTTTTTTAGTATAGAAGTTTGACATTACACCTGTCAGATAAGTCTTTTTTTTCCAGGATGGGAAATCATCAAATGACCCCTCCCGCCCTGGGTTGTGGAGGTCAGATAGGCAGTCGCTCCATGTAAAATACTGGTATTCTAGCTGCATCTGGTTAGACTGGAAGCCGACCCCTACATAGTTGGGAAAAGACTAGACAGATTGCAGGTAACCACAGAGATACAATTATTTTATCGATAAAAGTGTTTCATAGTGGTTCATATTTCCTTTATTTGAAACTAAGTGCATCCTAAATATTTAAACTGCATTTACTTAGTTGGAAATGGTTTCTATTTGTATTTTCGAAACAGAAATATATATTTGTAGAGAGAATTTGTAAGCAATGCAATTTTGTACGAGCATAAATTACGTCAATGGTCGCAAAATGTTATCACTCTTTAGTATTGAAATGTATTCCGTCATAGTTATAACACTTATAACTTACAAAGTTGACACTATTAAGCGATAAAATAAGAGGGTAGTACTTTAAGGCGCTACCTCGAAAATAAATCGTAGCGACTGATCTACTAAGCGAGCGAAAGTGGTGCAATTACTTTTGAAGCGCAAAAGAAGAGAGATGGCTATAATGTGCGTGCGCTCGGGATAAAACAAATATACTCCTTTTTTAACAAAATAAATGAATTAAATTTAAAATTACTTTGAGCAAACTTGGATATGATAATTCTCTATGTTTTAAAGTAAATTCCATTGAATAACTCTTAAGCGTTACGCCGTGATGTCGAAAAATTAAAAAAAAAATTGATATAACTTTGTAATTTATTTGTATCGAGAAAAAATTATTGAATCGCGTAAACTTTTTACATGATAGTAGACTAAAGAGTCAAAAAACATATACCAAAATGTTGAATCCCTATTCCACATACTTAAATAAAAAAAACAGTCGTCGGCCCCTTAACCAAAATAACTAAGTATCGATAAAATCAGATAAATAAACCTTTTGTAAGCATCAACGGTTATTATCGAACGTTTTCTAACAAAAGTTAATTGAAATAAGTAGACGTTAAGAAAACTTGCATTGTTTGCTTTTAATTAAACTTTGCCCGCCATCTTGTTCACGGCCACGTACCTGAAACAATAGAAAATTTATAAGTACATGTATATAAGCAGGTATCTACTGATGTAACGTAGTTATGACTAGACTTTCAGCCTTTTTAGACATGTAAACGGAATTAGTGACAGGACTTAATACTTTAACCCCTTATCTATAACGTTGCTTAAAGTTAAGAGACGTTTGAATATCAAAAAACTATGGTTACACAGTCGTTAATTTATTATTTTAATGACATTGACTTACATTCTGCTGACTATTACCTACTTGTTAAAATTTTAGGAAAATCTTATAATATAATTAATCTATCATTATATGTAATTAAATTATCTTAATAATTTAGCTTATTTTTTTATTATTTTTACCCTTTGGTGGTAGGTATACTTAGTAATTTTATTGTAGGTGCATCGTTTTTCCCCATTTATAATTATGTAATTAATGTAGGTATACAAAATATTGTACAACATTTTAAAAGAGTAACGGTGGAGTTTTTTTCCCATTCTCCTCCATACGAAATTACGTTTTGGAAGATTTAGCATTTAGAATCAATTCTATTTTATTGTAAATTTGGGACGTTCAAAAGTGCCTTTAATGTGCCTATTTGAAATAAATGCTTTCACTTCAAAGGCAAAATAACTGTAAAGGACTGCAAACGCTGAATACAAAAGAATTCGTATTTTACAAATTTTAACTTTATTAGATCCTTATCGTGTCCAACTGACAGCTGTCAGGAACGTACTCTTTCGGTGGCCGGAATATAATATGTACACCTATTATCAAGTTTCATTTTTCCATTGTTAACACATTTAAAATTTATATAAATCAAACAAAGTCGTAGTTACACCATTTATATAACTCAATAACGGCTGGACCGATTTTATAATCTTTGATTTGTTGGATTTTGTTTCCGCTCCGAGTAGCGGAATAACTAGAAAACGTGGGAAAGATTCATGAAAAAAATTAATGAAGAGAATTCTGTTTCTCACACATTTTGTATACATATAACGGCTTTTTTATGATATCTCGAGAACTGATTGACTGATTTCGATAATGATTCTGAGGCGGTACGAAATTCGCCGGGTCAGCTGCAGTTGCATATAAAATAGGATTCCCACATGTTTTAACAACACAGTTTACGTTATAAATTTATAAGACAAGCCATTAAAAATCAAAATCTCATAGATGCTTCAGAATGTATTCACGACTTGTAAGCATCAATCAGTTGTTTCTCCAATTATCTTCCACTGTCAAACAATTAATCCAGAAGTACGAAGCTACAGGAACCCAAAACCTCCGAATTGCTCGTCGTATTAACAATCACAGCGTGGAATCACATGCAGCTGCAGAAAACCTGAAGCGAGTGGCACTAGGCGAATTCATTTACAGTCAGAAAGACCTGTAAATCTTCTTGGCGGAGCACTGCTGTCGTCGTCACTTACCGCACTAGTGAACGGACCATAGAACCAGCGGGTAAGCGAGTGATGTCACGACTTACTGTCATGTGAAAAAAAGTACTGGAGAAATGACAAGAGTAAAGTTACAATATGAAAAACTTTATTTCAAGTAGGTGGCAAATTATCAATCAAAAATAAGGAATGACTGAAGAAAAAAGGGAAGTGAGCAGTTTTAGATATGTCTTACGAAGAGTAGCCAATCAGTTAAGCCGTTTGACATTTGGCCGCAGCTCCTTTTTTGTTTTGCAATTTTTTGGCACTACAATCGGCTAGTTCCCAATTTGCTACTTTAACAACAAACCTATAAGTGCTCTCAACTTAATTTAATTATTTGTAAGGTTATCATTACTAACGATTCACCAAAAGTGAAAACCACAAACAATACATTTTATGTAATAGCGCTAATAAAAAGGGGTCAATCGCATCAATTATACAGTTAATTAAATGTCATTATTACACAAACCATAATTGGAAAAAATATTGTACGTGTTTATTAATTTTGTACATTTCTTGGTCACGGTGAGTCAGATGAAATGCAATATGAAATTACACTCCAATGTAAAAAATGTAAAAATACTGATTAATTAACTTTTTAGTTAATTATTTGAATAATTAGGAACAGATTCTACCTATATTTACGCCATCTTTTTAAAGTAGTTCATTATAATTTAAAATCACTTATTATTTTTATTAACAAAAATTTTGATCAGTCGCTTCCTTCGTGGCCCCATCCAAATTGTTTATATCCTTGCCGGTGCTAGTTCTTGCGATCCCAAATTTATGTGCGACGACAGTCCCTATTTCAACGTCTTAAGACCTACAATCGTATGGCACCTGCAGGTCTGCAGCTTTGTTTACTAATGTCTGCAGTGAATTAGCACAGAGTTCAGTTGGCGAATTTCTGAGTGGTTATTCATGAATGTTGCAGTAAGCGGAAAAGCGTGGTAAATCGTGGGGAACGCGCCAAATAATGAGGAAAGTTTGGAGCCATTGTTAATACTTATAAGTGCTCGAAATGTGCAATGTTCGAGCGGAGTGTTTAACGAAATACTGATGGTGTTTGAATGTTGCATGTTTATGAAACTTGTTGTTTTACTGAGAGGAGGGCACTGGGTATTGCTTTACTTTTATATTAATTTTGTACAGACGCCAGCACATCAAGCTACTACAATCTGTCAAACTTCTTTAATAGATTTTCAACTTTATCGCTAAAGCATAAGGTTCAAAGTTGATTGGGAAAATTTGACAGTTTCGGGTAGCTTGATGTGCTGGCGTCTGTATACAGCTGCAGAAACAAAAGTATTATCTATTTTTATGTATTTTCCAGATAAGAAGGACCAATTTATTGTTCACAAGTTTCAATGATAAACGGTATTATAATGCAAAACAGTCTTTGCAGTTCCCGAGCCCGCGCGTCCTCTTTCGAGTTTTGTCGGAATCTGTCCAATAATTCATCCGGCCATCTCCTACATGGCCTGCCGTGACACCGCCTCACTGTCGCGGTCTTTGCTCAGGAGTGGGACAGCCCAGGCTAACAAAAAAAAAAGACGCCTTTGCAGCACCAATACAGCGCAGAGATTAAAAAACCTAATACCATTTTCAATCACAAGCTTAAAACATTGAAGCTATAATAACTCTCAGGTCATTAATAATATCACAAGAAAGGCTCTAATAACTATAATAACTGACGAAGATTTCATCAGTAACTTCAGGGTAACCAGCTAATTACGAATTGAACCACGTTTCCATTATCTAATCAAGTCGAACCTTAATTGAAACTTGTTTAATGAAACCAATGAAACGACGACAAGCTAAGGATGGATTTCACCACTGAAACGATCAAGAGCATGGCATAATTTTTGTGAAATATTGACACTGACAGTCTTTGGTATTGTCTAGTCGTTGAGCTCCTCAAGTTCTGAGTTGAGCTATACGATTATTGACAAATGCTTGGACTGACTGGACTGGTCTACTCACATGGTCTTCACATGATCTGATCAAGATTATGTCTGGACATTAAAAGAGATTGTGACCTCTGAGTGTGTTTCGGCCTTGCTTCTCAGAGTAGTCAGGAAACGCCGACTTCATCTAGCTTATTTATTTTATAACTAGCGGCCCGCCCCGGCTTCACACGGGTAGATATTGATATTTAACAAAAAAAAAAAAATTCCAGAGAGACACATCAAGACGGACGGTTGCTGAATTAACAAATATTTAAAAAGTCAATAACTTCATAGTTGAAAAGACCTTATTAACTTCTTATATAAAAAAAAAATATTATATTTTAATTTTTTTTTATTATGTCTTTATTGGGAATATAGTTTCTTTAAACCGAAACCGATAATTACAAAATGATAATTGTCAAGAAATAATTCTTTGGTTTTAGATAAAGCTACAGTTAATAACCAAGAGAACTTGAACCTAAATGGTAACTGCAAACCGAAAACAAAATACAGTGCGACAGAAATCAGAAGGCCAATTCTCGTAATTTAAAACGTTCAAAATCTAGTCGCAGTCTCATCTCAGCGACAAAGAAATGTCAAAAACTTGTCAAAATGTAGGGATATTTGAAGTATTTTTTGACATATTGAGACTGAGATCAGACTGTGAACGTTGTTAAAATTAGTAGAATTGCCCCTCAGATATTACAGCAACATTCGAAGAAATTGCGACAAAGTCCTACGGATAAAAAATCACCTACAAAGTGCGGTATGTTTTACTTATGTTTATAAGATACGAACTTTCGAAAGACAACTTGTTTTGAATAACAAGAGAACCGAATTAATCTCCCACGAAAAATATTCAAGTAAATTACCACACAAAAAAATAATAAATTCTAGACCTAACTTTGTAACCGTATATTTTCTTAAAACGAAAAAAAGTAAATTGGTGTCTGAAAAGTTGACATCTGTCACTTTGACTGTCAGATAGGAAATAAGAATTGGGGAGAAGGGGGCAAAGTGTCAGTTTCATTTCTACAGACTTTTATTATTACGCTCTCGTATCGGCCAAGTTGGGGAGGTATAACTTTTGACACCACGCTTTTCGGGCAATGTTTCATGGTTAACGGCATCCGAAATATGAAAAGTTTCGGAGTGATTGTGGTGTGATTGGACAGAGGACGACTGTTACATTACATTCGTTGTTATACACGGTGGCTCGAGTTAGGAGTCCGGGTCCTAAATAAATCGAGCCATCGTGCCTATTTACAGGTCTAAAACATAAAAATAATTATACACAAAAAAAAGTTATGCAGTTTTGAAACCGACATACTGGCCATAATTTTAGTGCCAGCATTGTTCAAAATTGGAATTCACGACCATCTAAAAAATTACAGACCAACGACTCAGGTGTTCGAAAATGTATTTTTGCAGAATTACTTTTAGGATGTGCTGTGTGTGCAGTAAGAATTAATTTCATGCGACAAAGTGTTTTGTCCATTTCTTTGTTTAAATGTTAAGTAGTACGAAATGCGTTTCGGTTATTACTTTGCATTGAAGCTAAATTCGTAATATCATAAAATCACATTTATAGGCCGTAACTTGTTAACTAATTTAAAATTAATGCAAAAGCAACAAGCTTATTAATACATACTGTGAGACGCAACTGTGTGTAAGATGCTAAGATAAAGGGTTTGTGGGTATATGAATATAGCCGGATGAGTCAATTGACGCGGTCGATTCTTGAATAGATGACCATCCATTACATATCGAGACCCTCCGTGCCACGGAAAGCACGTTAAGGGCATTACATTGCCCAATGACCTTGAACATGCTGCCCCGTACTAACTTACGACGAAACGACGAGAGAGAGAGGGACGAGTGCGGGAGTGACATAGTGCATAAGAGAAAAAAATCAATACACATTGTTAAATACGTCATTACGTATTTTTTGGTATAAAATTCATGCCGAGTTATTGAGCCGTTATAGAGAAAATTTTCAATTTAGGTTGAAAAAGAACCTATTTGTTACGATTTTTTGATAAAATTTGAGTAAGTTTATTAAAATTTTAAACAATACAATGTATTTGTGATGACCTTTAGTTTAACATATATTTTTTATATTGAAAACGCACAAAAGGATTCATCTACAAACTTCTTTAAACACACGGTATTTTCAGGATTTGAGTGAGGTAATCCCCTTAAGCAGTTGGTCTTGACCGTCATTCGTAGATCATTGACAGTCGTTACGGGTAGTCAGAAGCCCAAAATTTTGACAACCAGGCTTTTACTAAGGAGTATCGTGTTACCCAGTAACTAGGTTGTGGAGGTCTGATAGGCAGTCACTCCATCTAAAATATTGGTATTCAGTTGCATTCCGTTACATTGGAAGCTGCCCCAACAAAGTTGGGAAAAGGCTAGCAGATTCATTGATAACAATAAAATTATGAAAGTCAATCAACAAAAAGCCTGCAAAGTGAACAGTTATGAGTACGTATGAGCAACGAGAAAATAATATTCATACCAAGGGAAACAAATTAACACGCACAACCTTGGCTTTATTCAGTTTGTCTCAGAAGAGACACGGTTTAATTATAACAAACTAGTTAATAGCTTCCCTGTACCGCTTCTTTTCCCCGGGGCCAAGTTTACCTTTATGTTTAGATTAAGGCCAAGAAATTTCAAATCTGTGTTATTATTTCCCGAGTCTACCCGTAACGATTTATGATTTTTTCTGCTTACATTGAAGGTCAAAATGTCTTCAAAATTAGAGGCAAGTGGCTAATATTCTCAGTGGGGAATCAGCCATGCTCATCACGTAAGCAACAATAGAAGCAAGGCAGTCTAAACGGTTCATTGTAGTTTAGAGTTGAGCATTACTTGGCGCCCAACGCGGGACTCGGTCCAATCTAGACTGAACCGGTCTGAACCGGATTTTACAAATTATTACCAGTAGGTACGTTATTAGTGCACACGTGCACTCATTCACACAAGTTATTACCAGTAGGTACGTTATTAGTGCACACGTGCACACACACACACGTTCTCTAATTAGTTACAAATTACACGTACTTTGTAACTAATGAAAGTTTGGATTAGTTCTCGAGTATTTTGAGGAATAGAGGGTAAGTCCAAAAGCCCGATTATCTTATGTCAAGCTTTATACGTTAAATACGCAGAATCAAAAACTGAATGTGAGTGGATTGATGGTGAAAGCATATTGTTTTTAGTATTCACTGGTCATTGATGAAGAAATTCGGTGAAATACCACGTAAGCATGCAGCGTTTTCCTATTAGAATTTAATATGATTCACACGGGAGCAAAATGGGTACCAAGTTAATGCTATCTAGCGAAGTTTGTAAATTAATTACAGGATCCCCCTAAAATGAAGCTCCACTACAAACAAACAGTAATTAATAAAAACAAGACTGCTGGCAAAGAACGGCCCAAACTAAACAAAACTCCTTGCAATCCGAACTCAGCTCTAAAAGTACAGTTTTCCTTGGCCTGGGAGTTGATAATAATTTTTAATTTATCACAAAGTGGTTTCTCTAACCAATTAGTGTTGTGTCACAGTTAGTGGGGGTGGTCCAAGTTTTAATGGCCTCCGAGCCGGCACCGAGATAAGAGCCCCTAGGAAACTCAAGGAGCACTGTTTAATTTAATAAGTTCTGTTTTAAGAGGGGACACAGTTAACGTACTATAATCACGCTATATGATGGGAGTGTGTGTGTGTTGGTAAAGGGGCCTGTTATAAATAATAACAGCCGCACAGGTCGATCGATCAGGTTAAGCTACGCTTGCCGCGAATGGTCCATGGATGTGTGACCATTTTTACGTACCAAGACCCCTCCGTGCCTCGGAAAGCAGGTTAAGCCGTTGGTCCCGGCTGGCATTCGTGGATCTTTGACAGTTGTTACAGGTAGTCAGAAGCACGAAAGTCTGACAACCAGTCTTACCAAGGGGTATCGTATTATCCAGTTACTGGGTTATGGGGGTCAGATAGGCAGTCGTTTCATGTAAAATATTGGTATTCAGTTGCATCCGGTTAGACTGGAAGCCGACCCCAACGTAGTTGGGAAAAGGCTAGGCAGATGATGATGTTGGTAGTGTGTGCTGTTATGGAATTTTGGTCTGTTTGCTTGTATCAGAAAATGTTGAGAGCTGTTTGAAGTTTGTACGGTTGTGTTGGGCAGTCTCTTGGTGTCTAAGTGTTTGCGTCGTAAAAGTCGTTAGCGATGCAAATAGAGATGCGGTTAACTTCAGCAACTAGAACTAGGGATGTAACTTTCTAGTGATAAATATTCTATGGGAACTAACAGTAGTTCCCATAGAATATTTTTTGTTGCCCATTTTTATAGTTTGAGCTATAGTATTTTTTATCTCACGAAGCGACGCGCGCTTTACTTGTGGTTACCAAGTGTATAAACACGCTGTGAATGTGTGTGTAAGCGCAGGAGTTCTCGATACCTTCCGAGACAATGATGGCGAAGTCGGAACCTGTGTGTGTGTTATGTGCTGAGGCTACTTGTCTTCACGGACACCTTTAAGGCGTGTATGTACATTTGGTAACCACAAGTAAAGCGCGGGTCACTTCGTGAAATAAAAACACTATAACGATCATTACGATAACTGAAGTTGTAAAACACGACATTATTAAAGCGATAGAAATAGATAACGTTACATCTTTGAAAATACAATGGTTACCACAATGTGTAAAAAATGTCCGAAACTAAACTCCAACGAAAAATATAAGTAATTCAAAACAACAAACATTGATTGCACTCGTGTGAAAAACAAATTTCATATATACCTACCTTAAAAATGTAAATTAACCGTCAAAGTTTAGATGAAAAATCAACGGGAGGATAGAATGACAAACATAAATATGCAGTTGGAAAGCGAGGTTTTGGTTTATTTTGTTTGAGAAGCGACCGCAAACGTGGCTTGGTTCACAGCACACCCCATTTTGTGTAATTATCCACTGTCAGTTGCATCTTCACCGGTTTTTTGTCTCGGTGTTTAAATGTCAAAATAGATGGGGTGGCGAAATGCGGTTGAGCCATATAGTTGGGAGGAGGAGTTTAAAGACTCCCGCAGATAGGCGCAACGCGATGCCGACGGTGTTATGCGATTCTGGTAGAACAATTACCATGAAGATTTCATAGAAATTGTTCTACTAGAGTCACGACGCGCTTATCTGCGGGAGCTTTTTAAAGTTGAATGGAGCAATACTGAAATTATAAAGTTTTTAATTCGGTACCTTTTGTTTCCGAAAATACTGAGGCAATAAGAGAAGACGTGGAAGTATCTCTGTATATACTTGGAGTGGTGTAATGAGCTGGTAATCATCAAAAAATCGTCTTTTCCATTGTCCCACTCACCGCACAGACTTCATTCACTCTTCCTTCTTCGTTCAGTCATCTCTCTGTGGAATGCCCTCCCCCAGGAAATCAGGAAGCAACCAACCGATTAAACCATCAACCATCCTTTAAAGTTAAGGTTCGCGAGCACATTCGCAAGAAGCTGACAGTATCATCACAACGGTAATATTTTCTCATTGTTTGCCTTATTTCTTTTTAGTAAGTATATTCATGTATTTATGTATATTTATTTGTGCTTATATTTATATGTAATTAGGTATAGTATATTATAGTCATAGTTTTAATAAGTTTATGCGTATCTTTATATTTAAAATATATATTCCTCAATGTTCATGATTGCACCTGTCTCTGCATCACCCAAAGGTTGACTGGAAGAAAATGCCTAAAACAGGTATAGCAACTGCCATTTTTTTAGAAATAAATGTAGATAGATACTTATGGTTACTGAATAATTGTACCCAATTGTTTTTATGACGAATCCATACATACTCGTTTATCCATACTAATATTATAAATGCGAAAGTGTGTCTGTCAGTCTGTTACCTCTTCACGCTTAAACTGCTGAACCGATTTAGATGAAATTTGGTATAGAGATAGTTTGAGTCCCGGGAAAGGACACAGCATAGATTTTATCCCGATATTCCCAAGGTATCGAAACTCCCGCTGGTGAAACCGCGGAGCGCTTCTAGTCTAAAATAAACGAAAGACATAAAATTTTTCATGAATATTTATCAACTCTAAGCAAGCTTTGATGAATTGTTGGCAGCCATGTTTTTTTTTCTCATTTCTCTCCTAATAAAAGGTCAATGGGCTAATTTGAATGGAATGGGTACCTAAACACACATAACCATACATAACAGCGTGTATTCCCCGATGGCTTCGGCAGAGGTGACACATTTCGCCAATTATGTTTCAAGTCATGTAGTAACCCCCTGATACATGTGCAGTACCCGGCGATAAATATTGCACATCGACCTATTCGATCCTATCGATTTTATACAAAGAATAAAAATAATTATCAAAAGAAGCAAATCATAATTGTTGTAACAGCTCCTAATAGATACCGGACTGTTTGTATTTCGTGCGACAGAGATAACGCTCTACGAAGCCGAATTTAGCCGATTGTCTCTTTCCAAAGGCCGATGTGCAATATTTATCGCCGGGTACTGTAAGCATATTGCCATCAACCGGAATCCAGACTCCGGGCTGCTACCGAGAAATTGCAGATGGAAATATATATCTAATAACACTGCGTGATCCTGGAATGGAACCTAGCAGCTCAAGCTCAACAGTAGCGCTGGCGACCACTCTCGGCTGCACCATTTCAAAACCTAGTAAGGACTTAAAATGAAATTTTACAGGAGAGCGCATAAACCTAATATTGTTCAGCCTATGGAATGTATTTTTTGAATTGGTTAAAGTGACTTACTAGGTTTTAAAATGGTCACTAGGGAGTGAAAGGTGCACTTACTAGGTATCGATGCTTAAATATATCTCCTTTTATGTAAGTTTAAAACGCTGGTGTTTTTGTATTTGGTAGAGACCTTCTAGGTTAGCAAGATTATGCAATAAAACGATTTTTGTGAAAAGTGTCCCTTACTAGGTTTTGAAATGGGACAGCCGCTCTAGAGTCTACAGTCTAAAATTACTCTATAGGTGCCTCGTTGGTCAGAGTCGAGACCAACGAGGCACCTAAAGAGTAATTTTTAGGCCGCATCATATGAAAAGGTCGAGAAAGTATGGATATCGTTTTGACGTGGAAACAGTTTTTGGGACCTTCGTCAAAATGAATACGAAGTTTAAAAATAATGGATAGGTTCGTTACGTAAATTCTGGCCTTACTCAAACTAATGTGTAGCAGATGTGTCTGATTTATTAACGAGGCACACCCGTTCATTTTAATTTTGGTTCGTTGCTTGTAACATTTGTTGATGCCGATGATGATGTATATTACCTGTGTAAAGTCTTTCATCATTTGCCTAAGCTCTTCCTATGTCGCGGTCGGCTTCACATCTCGGCTGTCCCATTTCAAAACATGGGGCAGCCGATCTAACCGGATGCAGCTGAATACCAGTAATTTACATGGTACACATGCTACGGCCTATCTCCTATGACCTCCACAACCCAATTACTGGGTAGTACGATACCAATTGGTAAGACTGCTTGTCAGACTTTCAGACTTCTTTCTGACTACCCTTAACAACAGTAACTGTCAAAGATTTACAAATGGGAGCCGAGGCTAATGGCTTAATATGCTTTCCCTACAGGTAAAGTCTATGTGGATGGATTATTCTTGAAGACAGTAAAATTCAACATTATCATTCACAGTTTGTTGGAGATAAGCCTTCTTTCTTGCGTGGCATAGTTTTCAGTTTCCTTGTTATTTTAATGTACAGACGCCAGCACATCAACCTACCACAATCTGTCAGATTTTCGCAATAAACTTTGAACCTTATGCTTTAGCGATAAAGTTGAAAATCTATTAAAGAAATCTGACAGATTGTGGTAGGTTGATGTGCTGGCGTCCGTACTACAATCGTTTAACTTGGTTATATTTTCACAGAAAACTGTTACTACATCTAGCCATGCAACTTTCCCATAACCAGATATTTCACACAGAACGAGGTCAGCTACTCAGCTTAAGTAGATACATACTACATACATAAAATACAATCCATACTAATATAATAAATTCGAAAGTAACTGTCTGTCTGTCTGTATGTTAACTTTTCACACCTAAACCACTGAACGGATTACGATAAAATTTGGCAGAGATTATAGATAGATTGCATCAGATGATATTGGAAGGGGTGATTCCCGACTTATTGTCGGGAATCACCCCTTCCAATACAAACATGTATTTTTCTTTCATTCTCTATTGAGAATGAAAGAAAAATACATGTTTCGCCGACCCCATATCAATTTTGATATAAAGGCAGGAGAATGGCGACTCAGCTATCTTATTAAAACCAAAAATTCGACCTCCCCACCCCCAGAAACCACGAAAAGTCCCAGAACAAAACTGCAACCTACAATTTTCACCAGCCATCGTAATGCTGGGTAATGTGCACAAAAGTATGGAAGTGAGCCAATGTAAAGGTCACCGCGGGTCAGCGTATGCGACCGACGGTTAATGCTGCCAACTTAACTATTCGTTAGTAGTTACAAATTGTTGCCCGAAGCAGTAACCAAGCCAAATGTCGCCGAATATTTTAATGTTATATTTTTTATTACTCAATTATTGGTTGTTGTGGTATCAAAATGGTAATGTGGGTACTGGAAAATCATTTTTGGATATTTCTTGATTGGATAAATTGGCAAGTCATGTTATGCTGGTCGATCAAGTTGGTGGCCGATAGGATATTTTCGCGGATAGCATCGCAAATGTAAGCTGAAAAGCAATATGACATCACTTGCCATGTAATTGAGGCATGTTTTGGAATGGGCAAATAGCTTCAACTTTCTGACAACTGACCGGCTTTTTGACAATTCAAAAGTGAGGCGTAAATGGTTTCATTGAAATAAATGTCTTGAGGTTTGAGCATACATGAGATTTGACAACTGATTTACCAACTATTGATAAACTTCACTAATTGTAAGAATAAAAATCGCACATCGACCCTAAAATCATCACGACATTTTCGCTTTTCCTTTCGTCTTACAATAACTGTATAAACTTACTCTGGCCTGACATTTTATTCTAACAACTTATTTTAACTACCTACCCACAATCTATGTAAATAAAATTTACCCCACTTGCATAAACAATTACTTAGTAAAAATTAAAGCAAAATGAATCCTCCAGATATTAAATTAGAAGTGCTTTCGTAAGTGGCTCACTCTTGCTCTAGAGAACATAAAACCATCTAACTATATGAGTGAGGAAATCTCGAAAGGCACAGAGGTTTGCGCTTCCAATTAAATTGACTTGGTCCTACCGCGATGTGCATGTTGACATAATTGGATTTCAAGTACGACTGATGCCTGTAGATGTGTTGCTAATTGTGTGGTTAAGTAAACGTTTTCCTACTTAATCCTGCAATTCTTCACTTTTTTCCTAGATAAGAAAAACTTAATGGAATTGTCTTCGTTTACTATAATATCAACTTCTTTATGTATCTGAATCGTGACGCCGATACCTATAATAAATAGCACAATATCCATTGTTTTCAATAACAGCAAACATGGTTAAGGCTCGTACACACAGGCGCGACGCGACACGCGACGCAAAGGCACCGCAAGTCGCGCAACGAGCGGTGCCTTTGTGTCGCGCGCGATTTGCGTCGCGCGTCGCGCCTGTTTGCAGGAGCCTTTATGCTACTTTTTAATTAACCGTTTTGACGCAGCCGTGAGGCACGATGGGCACACACTATTGTTGTTACATAAAACATTATTTTCACTTTTTATTTTGTTATTTGTATTTTGTGTGTCACGAACTGTGTCCAAATATACGCTATTCTTTCTTTTAATTGTAACGTGCCACAGATCCGCCTCGACACATCGGATCGTTCCTTGACACAACTTGAAGGGACTCACCCTCAAACAAAATAGGTAAGTGAGTTTATGTTTGCTTTGTACTCAATCACATTCCTTCGAAAAACATCCATTATTTGTCCAGACATCCCTTCTGTAGACCAATTCGGCCCATAACGAAACATTAGTTACTCGACAAAGGCCCAACTTTCGCGACCCGTCCATTAGATTTAGCAATAAAATCAGTCACACTGTTTGTCATATTGAGTGCTTATAAAAAGCATATGGAGCAAGCGTTCGGAGTGGCTCAAAAGCGAATAATTTTCACGTTTCCAAAGTTCTAATGGGAAAACTTTCATGTCAACGGTGGAGTGTTCAATACGTATTGGCAATGAAGTACGTTAAAACTTTTTGTTTACCACTAAAGTTGCTGAGACGTTTAAAACAAACGAAAGAGTGGAACCTTTGAGTGCTCGGCGTTGTGGCGACGGTTTTGTTGATATAAATAGAGTAAAGTGCCTTTCATGGCAGCAGGACAAAGGAGTCGGTGTTGTCAGAATTTGGAGGGCGGTTGGGAAATTAAACTGTAAGTTATGTTTTTGGGGCGCTTATGGATTTAGGCTTTTGATTTTTTCTATCGGCAAAACCTTTTTTTTTTAAGTGAAAGCTTCTTTAGGCACGTTGGGCATTTTTTGAGATGGGAAAATACCATTGAACTCGCGCCACTGTTACCATAAACGACACCGCGCGTGTTTTCTTTATAAGACGATTAAAAAAATACCCGCTTCGGATATGTGCGGCTGTCCTCGGGATGTACTCGGTTTTGCTGTAGATCCAATATGTCAGTGAGTGATGGCAAAGTATTCTGTTTGTGTTTTTGTTTTCACTTCTGTCGGCACTCCCGGAGTGCCCCTGTTTTTATTTTTGTTACCCTATATTGTGGCCCACTGCTGGACAAAGGCCTCCCCTTTTTTCTTCAAAACCTCCCTGTGCTGTGCCACTTTTGAAAACAAAGAAAGAAAGAAAAAACAAAGAATGTTTGTTTGACCACATAATCATAATCATCATTATCGTGCAATTATCCCTATTTATTATATTTGACGTCGGCGCAACATTTCTACCACATAATCGTGTAAGTAACTTTATTGCAAAAAATGATGCCCAGAACGCAATTTTAATAAAACTAGAGAAGCATGTATGCGGCTTTATCTATGATATTTCTGTATCTCCATTCAATCATTCTCATATCAATCAACCAACGCATTCATAGATCACAATATTTCATCCAAAAAGTTGATTCATTCAGTTCGCGAAACTCGAAGGCATCGCAAAGTTCGAGTCGCGTTCAAATGCATCTCGCGTCTCAGGTATTCCTCGCTTTCAACTGTTCATTGGGAGTTCGGGAATTCTCATTTCGAACGAAAAGTTTCCAGCAATCATTTATTGATGTAATAATGCAGAGGATTTATATTGGTTTTAATAATTTATGAGTGTGAATAATTTTGATTGGAATTTTTGATAGCTTTTTTATTCGGATATATCTCTTGGCAGAAATAAATGCCTCATAGATTAGATAGAGCTGTAAAAGACAAAGAAGAAGTAGATTTTACGTAAATTACAGTCATCCTTCAGCCGTACGGTTAAAACAAACAAAAATGGCCGAAGTATCTACTAGGTTAGACTCATAAACGTGTGCGACATTATCCGTGCATAGATTTGTAATGACGTAACCATAATTTCCTCCCACAATCAGTATAGCTAAATTAGTAAATAAACAATGTTTTTACATAGTAGTAAAAATTCAGTGTATGTATTATGATTATAAACATAATATTCTAATTGGAGTGTTTGGTGAAGTGCGTTAATTCCGGGACATCTTGTATTATATGTAGGTACCACGTACCACCCCATATTTCCACCCGCAAATAATTTATCCCATTTGTCGACTTAAAATTCTCCCCATAGAACTTCCGAAATCAATTTTATAAACAATCAACGAACTTTTTTCGAAAAAGAACAAATCCAGCAAAAAGCCGTAACAGTTGTAACGCCGCATATTGCGACGAGGATTTTTACAAGTTGGCGAACAAAATTAAAAAGTTGACGATGACCAATAAAACAAAAGTATGGAACACGTGGGTTTATGGAGGAAAGATTTTATGATTGATTGGTGATACTCATGAACTAGTACGTTTTTTAAACAATAAACATGAGTGACACCAAGACTCATTTTGGCATTTCCATAATGACGATTTTCAATTCCTCAAGGGCGAGCCCATTGACATTGATCTGCACAATTAAAGGTCTTGTTTTAAATAAAAAATAAAAAGGAGCCTTCTTCAATTTTCTGCTTTATCGTGAAAGCTACTGAGTTTAAAATAAGTTTGTTTTATAATAGCACCTTTTAAAATGAAGTATTTGATCGTCTGGTTTTCGGGCAACGAATAACGCACCGGCAGGTCACCAATACAGCCTTAGGTCGAATAAAAAAAAAAACAATCCGACCTCTTTTTAATCTTCACCTAGATAAAGCTTTATTTTCAGAATATTTTGACGATAAAGCAACACGTCCTTTGTTGCTTGCATTATGTTATAGAATTTCTCATTTGTTAATCAAATTTTATCAGCGGCTATACACGCGCTCTCGTTGTGATTGTAATTTACATTCACAAAGCAAAGGCAAATTGGATTGTTGGCTGTTGGCTCGTCGACTTCCACATTTCATTGCGAATGCCCTTCGCTGGGCTGTGTAGATTTCGGAACGAAACCGCGAAAAATTATTGAATTATTAGGATTTAGTGGAAAAGATGGGTGGCTGAGGGGTGATATGAAAAAAAAAATACCGAACAGTCTATGGTAATTGCTGAAAATATTCCCTTTCGTTTTGATTTTGCCAGCTAACAGGAACAACAATGAGCATAGAAAAAAAAAACGGGAGTGCGAGTCGGGCTCGCACACGAAGGGTTCCGTACCACAAGACAAAAACGCCGAAAAAACACGTTTGTTGTATGAGAGCCGTTAAACATGCATTTTTTGCTGTTTTTAGTATTTGTTGTTATAGCGGCAAAAGAAATACATCATCTGTCTAGCTACCACGGTTCATGAGATACAGCCTGGTGACAGACGGAATTTAAAGAATGATGATTTCTTTCATCATTCTTTGGAGTTACGTGGTCTTAGAGAGTTGTGTTGATGACTTTAATGATTATAATTCTGTAAATACATATTTGTTATGGCCGCGAATCATATTTTGATCGACGTACAACTTAGTACTGACCAGCAAATTGCAAAAAAACGTAAGAAAATTTGATTTTCGCGGGCTACCTTAGCGCTGGGAAGCGCTAAGGTAGCCCGCGAAAATCAAATTTTCTTAACCCTTCATAGCCGGAACGTGGATCCGCGCGAGATGCAATGGCTTTTTAATTGTTTCTGTAATTACGGCATGCAACTGGTTTATATGTTTGTGCCTCAGATAATTATCTTTAACATCATCATGCCTTTAGCAGAGATTGGAAATAGGTCAATATTGATATAACTTTAAAAACACTGATGCACATGATTTCTTTGGGCCTAATGCGAGTGTTAGCCTACTCGACAGCGTTAAAGTAAATTTAATTTTG
Organism: Luperina nickerlii; assembly: GCA_963855955.1. Classification (NCBI taxonomy): domain Eukaryota; kingdom Metazoa; phylum Arthropoda; class Insecta; order Lepidoptera; family Noctuidae; genus Luperina; species Luperina nickerlii. Next base: position 4,613,585 of record OY979663.1, read on the forward strand.
TATTGAATAATTGTGTTTTTATCATTTTTGTCACCAGACGGCGCTAGTTCAGATTCTGATAATTGAGTTTACGTTAACATTATTGAATGGTAAGGAAAATAAAAAAATATTTATCACAAGCTTTTGCGCGTAAAATTTCTTGTACCCCCCCCGACCCAACCCGTCCCATCGCATCACCTTACCGCAGCAGTGTCACTTCGTTTGCGCTTAGCGATCTTTCCATTTGCTCGGCTCCTAAGGATCATAGCGTGATGCTAAATAGCCTATAGCCTTCCTTAAGAATTGGCCTATCAAATGCAAAAGATTTTATCAATTTACATTTACATTCCATCGGTAAACTCAAAAATCCTTTACTAAAAATTCATATAACTCGGCCATCGAATTCAAATATAAAGCCTTGCAGAACACTTAGACCTCACAAGAGCCTTTGATTACAGTCCGTAAGTAAAACGACGCTTCCTCGCTTTTGACTTCACTTGTCATTTCTTTCTCTCAAAGAAAAGAAGAATCTTGGAATAAGGCAAGACTTTAAGGTGCTTACAGGACCTAAACATATAAAACGCAAGTTTTAGAAACAATAAAGTATATGATCGACTACAGTAAACAAAATCAGAAAAATATATATGATATTCTTCAGGATATATGCTAGGTGTATAGTGTGTTGAAAACCATGGTCAAAAGAGTGTATTTTAAATTACATATATTTTTACAAAAATATTAGTTACATCATTAATGTTGAATTTATATGTGAGAACGATGTAAACAAAGAAAAATAAGCGTCCAGAGTGCAGCATATTACGAAGTATTAAAATGCCATCATGATTCCAGCGCGAAAAAGGGATGGTGCTATCGCGGTCATGTACAGCTCCGTCTCTCTCTTACACTGGAATGGAATCATGATGGCATTAAACCGTCATAATACGGAACCTGATCAGTAAATATTCTGTTCAATCTCTGTAGTATGGTTTGTTTGGTTTACCAAAGTAACAGCAAATAATCTTCAAGTAAGTTATAATCCAAGCTGCCAAGAGATACAACAGCAAGATCTAAGTACCTATAGCCTTTCGAAAACCAGACTTAAGGCTCCTTCATACAGGCGCAACACGCGATAAAATCACTAGCGACACAAAGGCACCGCAAGTCGCGCAACGGGCGGTGCCTTTGTGTCGCGCGCTATTACATCGCGTGTCGCGCCTGTTTGTAGGAGCCTTTAAACTTCAAAACACTGCATGACAAAACAGCTCAAAACCCAAACAAATAAAAACTCGCTGTATCTTAAACATTGTAATAAAGTATCTCCCAAGTTCAAGCACGTTAGCGTCTCTAGATGCAGTTAAACTCGAAATTGGTCGTTGGAGAACACTAGACTCCTTTTAAGGTGCACTAAAGAGTTAGCCAAAGTTCGGAGTGCCTTAAAACCTTCATGGTACATTTGAAACATTTGAGGAATCTAAGCTCGGGATAGTTGTGCTCGTGTTTAGGTGTTAAGCGGTAAATAGAATGAGTGAGAGTTTGTTGTCTGAAAGTAGAAAAAACGTTTCTTCTTCTTTAGCTTTGTGTAGAAGTTGTGTCTTGTGATGTGACAAGACATTTACAACCACAAGTTGTATGTGTCTATCCGAGGGAACCTGTTACCACAGATTTAGTACATGATTAAGGCTCCTTCAAACTGGCGCGACACGCGATAAAATCGCGCGCGACACAAAGGCACCGCAAGTCGCGCAACGAGCGGAGCCTTTGTGTCGCGCGCGATTCGCGTCGCGCGTCGCGCCTGTTTGCAGGAGCCTTTATGAACCTAGTCTAGAATCATGTACTGAATCCAACAACAATTGTTGCGCACACTGTATATTATGTAAATGTCATCTTGTTTGAAAATAAAATACAAAACACTTCACGATATTAGTTTCTAGAGAAAGAAGTGTAGACACGAGAATCATGGCTACAGTTTGCGCGTCCATGCCAACCTGTTTCAGCTAACGAAAAAAAGAAACGTACCTATTAGTCGGTTAGCTATTTATAACACAATAAAGGTAAATAATCTCTGTGGCTAAATAATAACAGCCGCACAGGTCGATCGATCAGGTTAAGCTACGCTTGCCACGGTTGGTCTGTGGATGGGTGACCGTCTTTACATACCGAGACCCCTCCGTGCCTCGAAAAGCACGTGAAGCCGCTGGTCCCGGCTGTCATTCGTGGATCTTTGACAGTCGTTACGGGTAGTCAGACGCCCGAAAGTCTGACAACTAGTCTTACCAAGGGCAAGGGGTATCGTATTACCGAGTAACTGGGTTGTGGAGGTCAGATAGGCAGTTGTTCCATATAAAATACTGGTATTCAGCTGCATCCGGTTAGACTGAAAGCCGACCCCAACATAGTTGAGAAAAGGCTAGGCAGATGAGTCTGATATTAATATTAATTAAACCTTTCAATTTGCCTATCATCAATCACGAACACTAATTACTCACATAATTTCTTCAAATACTTGTTCATTCAGTCAAATTTTCATTTAATCTTGAAATATGATTAATATATTCTAATTAATCATTCTCTCAACCGGGTTAAACAAACATTGGCACGCACAAGTGGTATTTAACCGACGCACCGTTCAAACAGAAGTCGGAAATGAGTTTAGCCAAGTAATTAACAGCTGGGACGCGTGTGTGAGTTTCATTAGTAAATACAATACCCGGCCCTAAAACTAGAACATCGATTTTTTTAAAAACTTCGGCTTTGTCGAGCGCCATGTCTGTCACTGTCACTCATACCATTTCCTACCTGTGTGATAGCCTCTTTACCGATTTGATCTGTGGGGTAATTGACACACTCTCAGTTAGTACAGATACAGACACAATACCTTCCAAAATAACTAAGTTTCTTCCGTCAGACGTCTTTACAATTTTTCTCAACCGCAAACCTCAAACATGAATCCGGTTGATTATCACCCAACAAACACAACGACACGCCGCGTCTTTACTTGTTTGCAAGTCAGAAATTGAGTTGTGAAGTTTTTGAATGCCCTTTAAATGAGACGGAGGAAGTTGGAAGCACAATTATATCCTGAGGAAATCCATTTGCATAACATACAGGTCGTAATCTGACTGTCAGAGTTCGTAACGAGTTGGTCTTGTGTGATGTACTGTGGAACAAGTGGTCGAGTGACTTGGGAAGTGCTGCTTGTTACCTACTGATTTGTTGGTTTTCGGATCCAAAGATATGCCTTTTCTAGACTGTCCGGATAGCACTGCTATTCTAGGTGAACCCTAAATTGGATTTTGGTATGCAATTATTAGCCTGATTAGTTAAGTGTTATTATCCTTTTTTTTTTTTTGAGGATGAGTAATCATCAAATGCCCCCTCGGGCTCTGGGTGGAGCGGAAGGGAGTGTCGGACTCTTACTGACTAAAACCCACCCGTGTTCCTTCCTTAGCCCTTTATGTTCCGGGCCAGCGGTAACCCTTTCGGACAATACCGCTGACCCGGCAGGCTTCGGCCCTAACGGGCCCCTTCAATTGATGCTGACACCTCTTTGAGGCGCGCGTGGAACACGTACGCGCCGTCCAGCACGGGCCTGGTCCTGATCGGACGGCGAGCTACCCATTACTTTCCACCAACCAGAATCAGGGCCGGACGCGAGAATTCGCCGCCGCTGTCGATCGCCTCTACGAGGATTCAGCGGTGCTCCGCCTAAGCGGGGCAGACCTCTACCGTATGCTCCACCGTGTCCTTATTATACACCCTTACATTTTGATCGTTTTAATCCTTAAATGGGGTCATTGTAATCAACATTATGAACAACTTTTACTATGGAACCAAACCTGAAATCTAGAAAAGAAATCAGCTGATCCATATTTTAATTTTAAATGTTCGCAGAACTCAACATTATCTATGGATCAGCAGATTTTTTTTCACTTACTCAGGGTTGTTCCCGCAATAAAAGAAAACTTAAACGAGTTAAAAGATCAGAAAGGAATTCCTTCATCATTTCCCCCCATTCTTTGATACTTTTACAAAGCGACTGATCTTATTATATTCGCACACAATAATTTCTCGTCTATTTCACTCCAAAAAACTTTCCATTTCAACATCTTTGTCTCCAAGCCTCACTTAGCCAAAAAAATGAAGTCCCGTAAACACTGAAATGCAAAACTCGTTTCTCATAAACCATATTAAAAGATATCCGGGCGATATTAGAGTGTATTCGTAGTAGAATCGAGCAACAACGCACACTTACGTCTAATGGCTCTTAGCGGCAACTTGCGTTCAAAAGTGCTGGGCACTTTTGTAGCGAAAAATATAAATTCCCTTAATGACTTTTGTAGGAGAATCATTTTCATATTTACCCCTCGCAGCTTGGTGCTTATTGAGTTTTTATTATACCGCCACAGAGGAAGACTTTTCTTTAATAAAGTTTGAACTTGAGCGGAGGTTTTTATTGTTAAAACTTTTAGTAATGTAGGTAATGTTGACGCTTTGTCGAAACTAAAAATGTTCGTTGCTATGTGTATTAAATTGTGTACCTACTATTAAAAAGTTCCTGTGTCAATAGTTAAAGAGAAGCTGCCAAGCGTCTAGACACGTCACCTTTACATAAGTACCTTTATATGTATGTACTATGAGAGACTATTTCTGAGATGGATAAATAGTTTTTTTTTTGCAAGATGGCCAGGCACCTATGAATAGATACTTCGATGCCAGACAATATGCTCAATAGAATATGCTCCCAAGACTTTGATGACAAAACGCACATAGACCATCCCACTTTTCTCGACAAAATAAAACCACACATTTCAAAACCTAAATAACTACACCACAAAATGCAGTGACGTATTAAAAAACTACACAAACGGATTTCCCAACCAACATGTCATTGAACAACAAAACCCAGTGACGGACTACGGCTGAACATATTCCACAAAGGCTAGCCGATGTTCCGACAAAGATCAAAAACATTTCCTCTGGCCCCAATCGCGACCAAGTTTGAAAAAAACAAAATTTTAATTAAATACCCGGGAAGCATTCGCATTGAACTGATCCGTTTGATTTGTTTAGAGAAATATTTTGATCTAATTCACGCATTCTTTCACGATTCGTACATAGCTCTCTGTATATAAACGTAGTCTATACTATAATAATATTATAAAAAGAGAGAGCGAATTTTGTGAGCTAGTGTATATGCTGAGGTCCGGAACCACAGGTCCTATTTGAAAAAGACTGTCACCATTTCAAATGTACATAACTCCAGATGGACAAAGGCATATATTATGTAAATATATAGGATGTTTGGAAGATGGATGCAAAGCTTTAGGGGGGTGATAGTTGACACCATTTAGAGCATGTTGAGCCACAAATGTCTTAGACGAAGTAGGTTTTTTTCCCCAGTTAAAGTTGGTACGTTATTTTTGACAAAAAAATAAAAATAAAACATACTTTGTCTCCAATCCCCTAAATTGGATCTCTATCTTCGATTTGCCGATGACATCGTCATAATGGCAGAGACGCTGGAACAGCTAGACTAAATGTTGCACAGCCTAAATGGAGCCTCCCGGCGGTTTGGCCTCGGCATGAATTTGGACAAGACAAAAGTCATGTACAATTCGCACGTCTTGTCGAGTCCAATCTACATCGAAGGGTCGCTTCTCGAAGTTGTGAAGGATTATGTCTACCTAGGGCAAGTCATCCAGCTCGGTAGACACAACTTTGAGAAAGAGACCGACAGAAGGATCCAGTTGGGTTGGGTAGCATTTGGAAAACTCCGTCAAGTCTTCTCGTCGCCTATCCCGCAGTGTTCGAAGACTAAGGTCTTCAACCAGTGCGTCCTGCCCGTCATGTCATGATATACGGTGATGAAACATGGACACTGACCGTCGGGCTGGCCCACAAATTCAAGGTCGCTCAGCGCGCTATGGAGCAAGCTATGCTCGGAGTCTCTTTGAAGGATAAAATCAGGAATTAAATTATCCGGAAAAGAACCGGAGTTACCGACATAGCTTGCAGAGTAAGCAAACTGAAATGGCAGTGGGCTGGCCATGTCTGTCGAAGGACCGATGCCCGGTGGAGCAGACGAGTCCTGGAGTGGTGACCGCGTATCGGCACGCGTAGTGTGGGACGCCCCCCAGCAAGATAGACGGACGACCTAAAGAAGGTGGCTGGGGTAGACTGGATGCGGAAGGCGGAGGACAGGGTGTTGTGGCGCAGTCTAGGAGAGGCCTATATCCAGCTGTGGACTGCGACAGGCTGAGTTGATATACCTACAAAAGAAGTACTTTACTAATGAAATACTATCTTGAATTCATGCAAGCCTAGTACTTTTTGTTAGGTTACTGCTCAGAATGTGTCGTATACAAAACATTTTCTTTTCATGTTAATTGCACCCGTGCAAAGCCGGGAAGGGTCGCTAGTCTGTTTCAGGAGAATGGACATCAGAACATCCATTGGATGATGGATGATCGATCGGGTGCTCCGATCCAATTGGGGACACTTCAACCAGTACCTAGTGGACTGCGATGAAACGGGATAAATAAAAATTGATAAAGAACTACTAAGTACTACTATAAAGAACAATCAATTGTTGCTTTTATATGGATCATCAAAACGTATATCCAAAGCTAAAACTTCCTGTTTATATATAATTCACTACAAAACCGAAATAGGATAATTGCCTGTGCTTGTGCCTAGCTATACATAAACCAGTTCCCTTATTGCGTAACACAAAAGATATTACTAATACATTGTTTCGAATGTTCGAAAAATGTGTCTGCTCAACCACGTAAATAACGCAATGAATATTGTTGAACTGTCAAAATTAAAACCATTCCTACTGTTAGTGTATTAAGGCTCGTACACACAGGCGCGACGCGACCCGCGACACAAAGGCACCGCAAGTCGCGCAACGAGCGGTGCCTTTGTGTCGCGCGCGATTCGCGTCGCGCGTCGCGCCTGTTTGCAGGAGCCTTTACGCAATCACCACGCACGCCATTTTGTTTTTTACACACACACCGTAATTTAACACTGTCTCCACCTACTCATCGTCCCAAAAGAGTGTGCCAGATGCAAACACACCAAATCTATATAGTAGCTATGTAAGCGCTATATGTACATAAACTAGCTAAAATGAATGACAGGGGCACAGGCATATCATTTACCGCGTATCCAAGGCCTTACTAAGCCTTTCCAGATGACAAAAAAAAGGACCCCGAACCCTGAAAGACTTATTAAAGTAATATAGGGCTTTTGGGCAAAGTACAGAGGCTGGCTTAAAGCGATGTAATAAAGTTTTGGGACTAAGTACAGTTACTTTTGTCCTTGATACATGTACGGTGTTATTGGCTTAATACATATCTTGGCAGTTGTTCTTTTAATCACTAAGTTTTTAGCAATTTCGCCTTTTTCCAAAGAGCTACACAGAAATCAGAATAGATAGAAAGAATACTTACCCTTTATTATATACAGACGCCAACACATCAAGCTATTACAATCTGTCAAATTTCTTTAGTAAATTTTCAACTTATTCGCTAAAGCATAAGGTTCAAAGTTGATAGAGAAAATTTGACAGTTTCGGATAGCTTAATGTGCTGGCGTCTGTACACCATGTAAAATACAGATATAAGGGGTTTGTACTACAGCGGCACGGGTCGATCGATCAGGTTAAGCTATTCTTGCCGCGGTTGATCCGAGAATGGGTGACCATCTTTACATGCCAAGCCTCGGAAAGCATGTTAAGCCGTTGGTCTCGGGTGTCATTCGTGGATCTTTGACAGTGGCTAGGTACGTGTAGGCACAAGCCCGAAACTCTGACAGTCTTATCAACGGATATCGTATTACCTATAACTGGATTGAAGAGGTCAGATTGGCAGTCGCTCCATGTAAAATAATGGTACTCAGCTGCATCCGGTTAGACTGGAAGTCGACCCCAACATAGTTGGGAAAAGGCTAGACAGATGATGATGATATAAAATACAGATATCAATGTAATTTAAACCAGACATATTTCTAAAGCATATCTGTACCCAAATATTTTTTTCTCATAAGATCTTATTTTCCAAGTCTGCTTCAACAAAAAAATATTCCAGAAGCTAAAGAACATTTACTTAAATGGACTTATCTCAACATCCGTCTCGGTTGTAACGTTTCTGAACCAATTTCAATGATGGCGGACCCGGGCCCTGCCTTCCATCGGATTTCATTGATTAAGACACGTCTGTCTGTCTACGTTAATAATCTAGCTAAAGAAATCCTTGGTGTCTGTGCAAGTAAAGTTCTTTGATTCCATAAAAAAGGCTTTTTAGTTCTTTCCGAGATCGAGAATTTTGTTTTTTTGCGGTACTTACTGAGTCAGTCTGCATCTAGGGTTAGCTCGTAAAAGATTTGGGCTGTCTAGCCGAAAAAGATTGTTCTAGAATTCCAGAGATAAGTAATAAAACGTCTATAAAGACACAGACAAAAAGACCAATTTCGGGTTCAATCACGAAGCCCTTTCAACTTATCTCATGTAGTGGTTTAAGTTATAGCATTATCATCATAAGTACGGGTTGCGAAATCTTTCTTTTTCTGGATATCTGTTACAAAAGGGTGAGACAGAAAGTGAAAGCATGTAAAGTGAGAGAACTATACTGTCTTAAATATATTATTATACCTTTTAATGTGGCTAAGTACTAACAGCCGCACAGGTCGATCGATCAGGTTAAGCCACGCTTGCCGCGGTCTGTCCGTGGATGGGTGACTGTCTTTACATTCCGAGACCCCTCCGTGCCTCGGAAAGTACGTGAAGCCGTTGGTCCCGGCAGTAATTCTTCGATCTTTGGCAGTCGTTACGGGGCGACAGAAGCCAAAAAGTTTGGCAACCTGATCCTGTGCGGCTATTATTTTTCCACGGGCCCCTTAAATACGTGTCCTTCGAGTGTTTTCTATTAAACAAGTTTTCTGAATACAGCTTTAGTTGAAAACATACCTGAAACAAAGAAAATATTTCATTAGTCTACACATTTATACGTGAACAATATGCGAGTTTCAAAGACTTTCAGCTATCAATCCGACCTTTTAAATACACTGGTAATATCATGATCATCATCTTCCTGCACTCATCCCATGTTACTTGGGACCGCTTCCATTCTCCCTGTCAACCGTCACACTGTAGCGGTATCTACAACTTCATTCACTCCCCTTTTTCATATCATTCCTCACACAATCCCTTATCATCTTCTTTATCATCAACATCATAATCATCATCATCAATCATGATTGTTGGTTGATTCATGTTCTTCATTCATCTTTTTTTTGGCCTTCCTCTCCCACTCAATCCATCAACATTTGTATTCCTTCAACTGTCAAGAAAGATCCTAGAGATCGGTAACAATATAAAAAGTAATTGTGTCTCATTAGTGAAAGTTCATACATTGGTATAAAGAAAACATATGATACGTCAGTAATGTACCCAATCAGTACGAAAACCGATAGGAATAGAACCTCATTGTCCTGAAATCAATCTGCTTTTCCATATTCAGATCACGTATTGTTATAAAGCATAGTCCTTCGATTAGGAACCGAACGTGACGCAAGTAAATTGGATCCCATTACTGGTTCCCTAATACCGCTAGAGATAACCGAGGATGTGGGTTTTTAGGAGCAGTTACTATGTTCGTATGCAAATGTTGTTCCAAAAATGAGTAGAGATACTATTGATCGATAGAGAGATATGTACAGTCAGCAACAAAAGTCGATTAACACTTCAGTTTTTTAAATCTCAGTTATTGAGCAAAATATTTGTTCAAAATTGCATTGTACTTCTGCTGCAATTTTGAACAAATATTTTGCTCAATAACTGAGATAAAAAAACTGAAGTGTTAATCGACTTTTGTTGCTGACCGTACATAGGTATTTATAAGCAAAATAGTGTTCTCATTCAAGACTTCATATTGCTTAATGAGCCATGTCGTCTAAAAAATACTTTTAGATCTTAAGCTTCATCAAGTGATATTAATCTGCCTAGCCGTTTCCCAACTATGTTTGGGTGTGGGTTTCAGTCTAACCCGATGCAGCTGAATATTAGTATTTTACATGGACCGACTGCCTATCTGACCTCCACAACCCATTTACTGCGTAACACGATAAACCTTACCCGTAACGACTGTCAAAGATCTACGAATAACAGTCGTTTCGGGTATTCAGAAGTCCAAAAGTCTGACAACTAGTCTTACCAACAGATATCCTTAAATGTTACTATTAAATGTAGCCAGGGTTTCATGGGCCCATCGCAAGATTCCCGGTAGATTTATTCCAAGAAGCAACGAGTCCATCTCTGGCAATTGTCTTATATCTTTTTACATCTATGTTATGTCCGACTCAACTCGGCATTAACATTCTTGCGACATTGTCAGCAATTTCGTGAAGCTTTAGGCCAAACCACAAATCAACGTACACATCCACCAATTCCTTATCTAGTTTCTCTTGTTTCTCTCCAAATTGACAAAAGCCTTCACCGAAAGGTTATCAATAAACTTCATAGTCCGGGCAGACAACATTTTTACGACGCCCAAGTTTTATCGTAAATGGTCGGAAACTATTGCGAGATTGTTTAGTGCTGCTGGTAGTTTTCACGCCAGTTACGTTTTAACGTTAAAACTGGTGTCTCGTAAAACATTAATAAAGTTTCTAGGTACGCCTTTGATCGTCTGTCGGTTTGTTGGTGGTTATTTGGACGGTTGAGATTGGTTTGCAGTCTGAGGTGGGTTAACATTGTTTATTGTGATCGATTCTGGAATGTTCTGTTCTACATATTTTAACTGGTCCTTAACTGAATTATGCCCATTTTCACTAACACCAGGTAACCCCTAAACGAATCCCTAAATATAAGCGCTTTGTTTCTTTTTCAACGTTTAGCTTAGCACCCAAAAGTTAAAAATACAACAGCGCACTTAATTTAGAGTACGACACGCTAGTTCGTTAGATTCGTTACGAAAATTTGTATATTAGGCCTTATCACAGTTAGGATAAAACCTGCATGACCGTTTTTGGCAGAAGAAAAGATTTAAGTTATTTAGATGATATAGAAAGAAAAAGAAACAAAATACGTGAGGCAAACATGACGCATATCGATGGCCATGAGAGAATTCTGCCCATTAGGATCCCCAAATGATCACTACGGAACTTTTTATAAGAATGATCTCCTTTTCGGATCTCGAGAATTGAGTACCTACGGCGTCTCTTATAGTAAAAAAGTAGATCCAGCAGCTCTTAAATCAACAGTGCCAAAGACTTCCCAAAAAATAAATCTGTTAATTTACACGAACAGCTTTCATAATAAGAGCTATTATGGCGCTACGAGCTCGGCAAATATAATTTCCAAATTAAATTATTTCACAGATTGACATTGTTATTTAAACAGCGGGTATGGACGGGTATTCTCATTTTATTATTTTAAGCGTTACAAAGTAAGAACGCAAAATACGTGTATTGACGTGAAGTTGCGGACACCAGCCCGTATTACCTATTACCTAAGCGTTACAAAATATTTTACTGTTAAAATACAAATTATAACGTAACAAATATAACCCCCCCCTAACCTCCTATTACATGGGACTTAACAATAACTGGCTATGTGTAGACCATAATATAGGTTAGTCTCAACCTTATTTTACCCACTGCCCATTTTGACAATATTTTTTTTTAGAGACCCCCCCCCCATATTTTGAAAGTCTCAAATGCCCAAAAGGGGGCGTTATCGCCTACGTTGAGAACCTATGGTATAGACTATACCTACTACTAAAGTATACCATAGATACAACTCTTGCCTAACCTATCGGCGGTTACAGGCGGAATCATAGTTACATATAACCTAAACAAAAAAAAAAAAAAAAAACCTAAAAAAAAAACTATACATATCTTCCATAGATACCGTCCGAAATCGAGCAACAACAATAATTCGGAATTTCACTGTTCGTTCCCGAATCAATTTCGAGTTGGGCACACTGCAGTCCACAGTGAAACCGCCTCGATTCAGCGGAATCGAGCAGCAGAATCGATTACAATACATCGTAACACCGCGGTCGCCCTGTCCGATACAACCAACCGCTCGATTTATTAAGACGCAATTGAAATCGGTATGTAGTTTTCAGTTACGGTTTTTGAGTTTTGCTGGTAGTCTAGTCATATCTATGCTCTGTCGTGTTGTGCATAATCAGCATAATTATAATGTTCCCACTGCTGGGACACAGCCCTCCTCTCTTCGAGAGGGAGAGGATATACCACGCGGGTCCAATGCGGATTGGTAGATGTCACATGTCAATTTACCTACTTACTGCATAAAATAACATTTTTTTATTTTCAAACAAGATATTTATATAACATAAGCTAATAGATTTAACATAATATTATTAAGATGTACATACAGTATGTTAACTAACAGAGGGCGTTCCCGTTAACCCGCAATAGTACAGCAATCAATTAGATCGCCGCACACGCGACCCGTCATTCATAAATGAATTCCGACATTGCTGTCCTTCAAGTACGCGTGTACAGAGTGTTTCTTTAACGTATCAATTTACCATTTTTAGTGAATATTTTATTATAAAAAAAAATAACATTTTATTTTCGAATGGTAATATTTTTTTTAGCATGTATGGATGCTATACTATTGCGGGTTAACGGGAACGCCCTCTGTTAGTTAACATACTGTATATATAAAAAAGAAGGAAAATAATCAAAAAATTCGTCCATATCGCTGTCAACAGGAAAAATGTCAAAAAAGCTGGCAGCATTGCTATGATTCTCTGCATCAAAGATTTGTGCTTATCCGAATATTGATAAAAAGCTGAACAAGATGGTAACGTTTATCAACAAAGTTTCATTGTTTACTCAAGTCTGATATTTATCTTGTTTCAAGAGGCAGATCGAATTAATTAATTCAACAAACCCATTAGAATGTCTGGTATTTGTAAAAGCTGAGAAGAATTTTACATTTTTGTTTCGCATTTAGGCTGAAACGTTACGAATTCTTGGTGACGACAACGTTACTGAAATAATTCCTTTCTAAATTATTTTGTTAAATTCTATAAAATATTTAGAATTGGGACGGCATTCTTAGAGCTGAACGTAAATTCTTGGCCTATGCTCATTGTTTAGAAATATTTCATTTATTGACATCCCTACAGTCGGCAGCAATCAATCAATCATTATTTGTTTCCAAACTGAGGGACATTCAATTGACAGCTGCTAAATTAAAAACGAAACGATACTGTAGGTACTATTTTGTTTTCGTGTTGCCCAGTAACTGGGGTGTGGAGGTCAGATAGGCAATCTTTAATACTAGTATTCAGCTGCATCCCGTTAAACTGAAAGTCGACCCCAACATAGTTGGAAAAAGGCTAGGTTACTGACCGTAGGCAATCTTTCAATCTTCTCGTGCCACATACCGCAGTATCTCAAGACAAAAGTCTTTGACCAGTGCGTGTTGCCAGTGATGACATATGGCACTGAAACGTGGTCGCTCACAATGGGCCTTATAAGAAGGCTAAAAGTCACCCAAAGAGCATTGGAGAGGGCTATGCTATGCTTGAATTTCGCTACGTGATCGAATCAGAAATGAGGAGATCCGCAGGAGAACCAAGGTAACCGGTATAGCCCGAAGAATTGCCAAACTTAAGTGGCAGTGGGCAGGGCACATCGCTCGCGAAACGGATGGCCGATGGGGCCGAAGGCGACCGCGTGCCGGAAGACGTAGCGTTGGGAGGCCTCCCACAAGGTGGTCCGACGACCTTGTGAAGGCCGCAGGAACCCGTTGGATGCGAGAAGCACAGAACCAGTCGAAGTGGAGGTGCTTGTGGGTGGCGTATGTCCAACAGTGGACGTCTTTCGGTTGAAATGATGATGCTGACTCATAAAAACTAGAAACGTTAATTCATTTATTTCAAGACACGTTTACCGGTAAATGTCGTATGAGCCAGCGAATGTTCATTAGAAAGCACACTCTAATACGATCGTGAAAACCGTTCAGCGCTTACATGCAAGGCGACGTAGACGATCTAGTAAACGATCATTTGACGAGTTATAAAGTCACCCAGAATCCCACACAAGGACAAAAAGATTTACCCACAACTTTTCTTATCTACAACATTTTAAAATTCAAAGAACCGACTTGAACTCCTGAATAACAATACCAAAGAGTGTCGAACAACTAACTTTCTCGTAGACTCGTAGACACGACTGCATTTTCATAAGAAACCAACTTCTACCATACGATTTCTTTTGTAAGAGATTACTTGCAATGTTTTCTTTGCATGGCAAGTATGTTTAAACGAACTTTGGCATCAATAGGACTGTCTGCGCTTTTGCTATCTACGAAAACATCATGTATGTAACGAAAAATTTACATCTCTTTAGTAAAAGAGGTGAAAGACATAATTATAGTACTAGAAATAGGGACCTATTAGTTCAACCAGGTTTCAGACTGGCTAAAGTAGATTCATCTTTTATGGGGTACTGTTTAAAATGTTGTAATAAAATACCTCCCCACATTCTTCAACTGAATGAGACAAAATTCAAGTCTTGTATAAAACGCACACTATGCAGTCAGGCATATTATAAGTTAGGGGATTACATCGCTGATAAAAATGCCTGGCTCAATGCTGGTCCTGCTCCACAACCACAACTAATACTTTAACACTTGAAAATTCTGTTGGAGCTGCTGAAGATTGTAAGACTATCTTTGCATTGTATAAACTCAATTTCCTTTGTATTGTATAATTGCATAATTGCATAGCACAGACGTGAGTTCTATGTATAGTATACTATACCCTTTGTACCATATACCGGGTAATGTGTCTTTCATTGACTTGAATATGCCCTGGCGGCTGATAGTATGTCATGCTCACACAAATATCTCGCTGACGGTGGCGTGTGTGTTGGATCATTTAGCTCTCTTCAAAATGGTTGAGCTGAATGGTGCTGATCTATGCGTTATGTTCGTGAACGGGCGCCGTCAGTTGGGGCTGGTCATCTCTTAGCTGCCTCGGCTTATTTTTAATTATTTTAATTTTGAATTGTTGTTTTCTTACTATTTGCTGTACTCTGGACGCTTTTAACGCGTACGTTTTTTTTTTACATCGTTCTGACATACAATTATAAATTCACATTAATGATGTACTTAATTAATATTTTTGTAAAAATATAATTTAAAAGAGTGTCCATGGAGTTTCTTGCCCGTTCTTCTCCATATAGGTACTTGTACCTACGCTTTGGAATGGGCAACTAGCTTCATATTTTCTGACTGACCGACTTTTTGACAATTCAAAAGTGCCTGTAAATGGTTTAATTGAAATAAATGCTTTGAGTTTGAGTTTTGATTAGTCTGTATAAAAGAGGATTGTTTTGTGTGATCTTTGAAGTTATTATGAGAAAAGACAAAGAAAGAAGACTCCTCTCGAGTGATAATATCTTGTTTTTCAGGATAGCCTGGTTTACAAGGCGTAATCGATGAACTGAATTTCGAGTTTGGAGACAATTAAGAGCTTTATTTAAAGACACGAGATCGAGATGAAAAATTTGAAGAATCACTTTGATACAATGATACTAATTTCAAAATATACTCAAATATGAGTAGGCCTGTCCTTATACAAAATATAGTATTATAAAAGATTTAAGTCAGAAATTGACTTTTAAATGGTAATTTTGGAGCAACAACCAGAAAGTGGGGAACTCAAAATAGTTTTGAAACCATAACAGTTAAAGCTGAATTCTCTTCTCGTTCCAAGGGTTCGGCATCGGTGCCCTGCCCATACCTACTTAAACTACCATACAGACTCGCAATCGACCCAGCTGAACAAATAATTAAAACGCATAATTGACAGCCCTACCACAAAATAGGAAAGTTACAGAAGGTAGGTTCCAAATAAGCTTGCATCCTAATAAGTGGGACGTTAAAACTTAACTGGTGAAATGTGTGGTGATATGTGTGGTGAAATGTGTGGTGATATGTGTGGTGAAATGTGTGGTGAAATCAATCAATCAACTCAGCCTATCGCAGTCCACTGCTGGACACAGGCCTCTCCCATACAGCGCCACAAAACCCTGTCATCCACCTTCCGCATCCAGGGTACCCCAGCCACCTTCTTTAGGTCGTCCGTCCATGTAGCTGCGGGGCGTCCCACACTACGCTTGCGATACGCGGTCTCCACTCCAGGATTCGTCTACTCCACCGACTATCGGTCCTTAGACAGACATGGCCAGCCCGCTGCCACTTCAGTTTGCTTACTCTGCAAGTGTTAACTGCGGTTCTTTTCCGGATAATTTAATTCCTGATTTTATCCTTCAAAGAGACTTCGAGCATAGCTCGCTCCATAACGCGCTGAGCGACCTTGAATTTGTGGACCAGCCCGACCGTCAGTGTCCACGTTTTGGCACCGTATGTTATGACTTCGATGTGGATTAGCTATAGATACACTTCTGCCGAACCCTTTGGGTCAGCGCAGACAGAGCAGAATAATCCTCGCGCGGTCTCGGGCATTTTCTTTATGAATCGCGTATGCTCGAGCTGATTCCCGCATGTCTTCGAGGACGCGCGAGCATTTTTTGTCAGGTTCAAGCATTTATGCACTTCATTGTAATAATTTTAAAGTTTAAAATCCTCTCCGCTGCGCTGCGTTCTGTTTGCGCTAAGCCTTTGGGAAAAACAGGCGTTATGTTACGATGTACAATCAGCCTATAATGTTCCCATTGCTAGGACACAGGCCTCCTCTCTTCGAGGAGTGGGCTATAATCCACCACGCGGGCCCACTGCGGGTTGGTAGATGTCACATGTCTTCGATAATTTGGTTCTAGGACATTCCGGTTTCCTCACGATGTTCTATGTTAGAAGGTTTGGTTACGCACTTTGTCCTGTAAGTGGGCCATCGGTAATTAGTTCAACCAACCCACCTCCCCCCGAAGTTGAGTTTCTCGCGATGTTTTCCTGTCTGAGTTCAAACCCACGACCTACAACTAGTAAGTCGGGGCCATTACCACTGGGCCACCACTGCTCTCCGATGTTATGATGATGATGATGAACGAAATCGCACGCACATATACTGTGCTCGCGATTTAATTTCCAAACATGTAAACAAATATGTGTTTACGCAAAAACCACTTTAATACAGGCTACACATAAAGTTCAGTTTGCGCTAGAATTGCAAATATTTTATGACTTCTCAATAGTTGTAGTAATTCAGAATTTTACTTAATTAGCACTTGCACAAAGTTGATTTTTGTTTAAGAGGAAGCAACATCAAATTGAAACAAGGATTTGAATAGACTGTAGACTTAAAAAGTACTCTGTGCTGTAGACACGCTTCACCTACAGCGAGTGCGAGACTGCGAGTGCACTCGCGACTGGCATTCCTCTCCGCGACTACGTGTGCGTGCGCCTATTTACACTCGTATGGAGACGACCTTCTGTCTCTTTTCCTTTGTGACCCTTCGCTACGTAATTCCGTATCCGACACCCAAAAGTAATTAAATTCAATCGTCCTTACGCAACATTAACTACAGTGGAGTTCGGTGTACGGTCAACGACAATTACCACACATACCACACCGTTCTGACCCTTAAACTAAGGACGTAATGGCCAGAATGGCCTGCAAAGTTTAGGCAAGGATTATGGAGCTGTGTTCAAAGAATCACTAGTCCGCTGTTGGATAATTTATTAGGTTTTGTAGACATCTTGGTACATTAACACTGTTCGTTGCAGGGCGCTGCTTCAGTAATTGATGGAATTCAGGCGTTATTTTCAACTTCAGCATCGGTTTCAGTATTGTATTAAGCGATGCTGAAATGTTATGCTGATATTTTATTGTGAGCTCATAAAAGTTCGGCGCGGTGCTGATGCGATGAAATGTGGTTGATTCTAATCAGGGTTCGCTGTTATATCAGTGGATATAATTATACTTATCATCATAAATATATATCCGATATATGTATATCGGATTGGACATAGGCCGCTCCCATTGCACACTCAACTCAACTCGATTTTCGACAACTTTCATCCAGCTGCTACCAGCAAACCTGCGAAGATCGCCGCTCCACCTAGCCTGTCGTCCTTCCTACCTTACGTTTGCCGATTCGCGGTCTCCACCCAAGAACACATCTATCCCAACGGTCATCGGTTCTTCGGCTAATATGGCCGGCCTATCGCCAATTCAGCTTGTTTATTCTGTAAGCTATGTCAACAACTTTGGTTCTCTGCCGTATCACCTCGATGCGAATCCTATAGCAATTTATGAGACAAGCATGATAATTATCACCCATAGATACGAAAAGTCTTCAAACTAAATAAATATTAGGTAAGGACGATACGAGTATTTCCAATTCAAAAACCGTTTCGATTTACGTAACGTGAATAACTTCGCGCATTCGAGCTTGTCCCGTCTTTAAAGCAACCCTGAACCATTATACTGTCGGATTCCTTGGACTCAAGTAGGTATACAGGACTGTAAGGGTAACATTTGTTATGTACTACGACAATAACGAGGGCTTCGGGGTGCCTAAATCTATTTCATTTGGAAAGGTCAGTCCTATTCTTAAGAAATGGATGCATAAGGGTGTTTTTAACTGCTAGATATTCCTGTGTATGGAGGGTTACTACCTACTTGTTTAGATGGGCTAGGTTTCTATAGCGTGTTAAAGAAAAATGCTGACAGGTGATCTTCTGAAAAATCGGCTATCATCGCAAGGAAGAATAAATTAAGCCTTTAGGCAAAGAATCACAGGACTAACACAGATTCGATAATTTAATTATGTGTGTAAATTGAAGTTTAGTAGTAATTTGGAGACCCAGGCTAGAGCCTAGCTAGCCCATCTCAAACTTACTGAACAGACAATGATTTTGTTTTCGCCACTTTATACCCAAAGTCTAAAAAGCCAAGATGATTCTATAGTCTCGGACTCCTTTAGTGATTATAATAATGATGATGATGGTGGTGGTGGTGGTAGTGGTGGTGGTAGTGGCGGTGGTGATGGTGGTGATGGTGGTGATGTTGGTGGTGGTGGTGGTGGTGGTGATGATGGTGTGATGTGTGTGTGTGTGATTATAACTTTGTGAGGGGCTTGTGGCTAAGTTATAACAGCCACACGGGTCGATCGGTCAGGTTAAGCTACGCTTGTCGTTGTTGGTCCCGACTGTCATTCGTGGATCTTTGGCAGTCGTTACAGGTTGTCAGAAGCCCGAAAGTCTGACAGATAGCCTTACCAAGGGGTATCGTATTACCCAGTAACTGCAGATGATAATGGATAATGCCTATAACCACGAAGTTTCTGTAGAGAAGGTCGAAGGTCGTGTATTTATCAATATTAAAGATCTCGGCTAAATTACGCTCCAAATATTTGTATCCACAATTCAGTTTCTAATCAAAACAAGGTTTGTATATTAATGTCTGGTAGTCTTGTCGATTCCGCTCGGGAAATTATTCATTGGTATTCACATGTGATCAAAGGGTTTGAGGGTAGTTGTGTCATTATTATTCAACGCTTACCCGCGATAAGATAACACCTTCCATTGATTACATTTAGGTTGAATATTTTGAATGATTTGGAACGTCGTCGCGTCGCTTTCATGAAACTACCGACCCGTCCCAGCTTTGCAAGGTTTTTACAAAACTTCGAGATTTCTTTATTATTATGAAAGTTTAATACGAATGTAGTATACACATAAACCTTCCGGCATAAATTTTCTAAATTATAGTGAAAATCGCAACAAAATCCGTTGCGTCGTTTAGAAGAACAATGCGGTCAAACAAACAGACACGAAAAGCTACTTTAATCTATACTTACTAATATTATAAAGCTGAAGAGTTTGTTTGTTTGGTTGAACGCGCTAATCTCTGGAACTACCAGTCGGATTTGAAAAATTCTTTTTGCATTTGTTAGCCCAATTCTTGAGGAAGGCTATGGGCTTTAACGTCACGCTATGACCTTTGGGAGCCGAGCATAAAGAAAAAAATCAGAAAGAACCCTAAGCAAAAACGAAGCAATAGCGCGGGCAGACGATGCGATGCGACGGGGTGGGTCGGAGTAACAAGAAATTTCACGCGGACGAAGTCGCGGGCAGAAGCTAGTTTATAATATGGACGGACATATATGTATATACAGTACCCTAATTGAGTAATACACTTTCAATCTGAATGATTTTGAAGGATACTGCTAATCCATTGCTTCATATGTTCGAAAAATTTGTCTGCTCAACAACGTAAAAAACGCAATGAATGTATGTTGTTGAACTGTCAAAATGAAAATCATTGCTACTGTTAGAGTGTTACGCAGTTACCACGAAAGATTATTTCAATAGACTGCTTCATACTGACTTCAGCCGGTCGATTCTGTAAAAAACTCACCGTGAAAACTTAGGTGATGTGAGTTTGTTTTTGCTAGGAATTGACACAGCTCACTCCACGCTCACTTCACCTAAGTTTTCACGGTGAGATGCTTACAGAATCGCACTGCAGTCAGAAGTCTTTGTTGTTTTTTAAATTGTTCTATTTTTATGTCGGTAGTGGAACTGGCAGCTTCTGATTCTTTTCTGTTCTGAAAGTATTCTGTGTAAAACGTTATAGCGTCTCATGTGACTGTATTGCCTTTGGCAAATTTTAGATGCTCTTAGAATATTCCACCCTATTAAATTTTTCTGGATTATTTCATCCTTCTAAAAGGAAGCTATTCTAATGATTATAAGGGAACCATAGGTGATGTTTTATTTTTAAAAGTACATTGTAACAAATAAAAAACTCCACCAATTTATTTCCCCTACTTAAAAAACGTGTGATAATCTGGAAAAAACACTTCGCAGTAAGTGTGCATGATTCGTGAAATCCCTAATTCGGCAGTACCATTGGGTTTCACGTAATTTCTGTAATCTCTGTCTAAGATCCGAGTGTGCGCGGATTTTATCTTAATACCTTTCTCGAGGAGAAGTAGGTTCGTACTTGTAATCTGTGATTTTGTTGTAAATGGTGGAGGTACTGTTTTAATGGATTTATTGGGGTAGGATGTGCTCTTAGGGTAGTAATTTATTAATCGTTCTTCTTGGCTGTTTATGGACGAAGTTCATGGTTAATGCAATTTTTAGTTTAATGTCTTTTTAGAAATTGATTGTATCTTTGAACCTGAATAGAATAGCAAGTAGGTCAGTCCTTTTTTTTTCAGAATGGGAAATCATCAAATGAAGGAGTCATTTGATGATTTCCCATTCTGAAAAACCCGCTCTGGGTGGAGCGGAAGGGAGTGTCAGACTCTTACTGACTAAAACCCACCCGTGTGCCTTCCTTAGCCCTTTATGTTCCGAGCCAGCGGTAACCCTTTCGGACAATCCTGCTGTATATAGTATGGATTAAGACAATAGTTTTTCTTTCAGTTCATTTCGCCAAACCAGATTTTCTTCGGGACCTAACATAATAAGGACCCTTAAACGAGAACAGTACGTCCATTTATCTTTTGACGCCAGTATTTTGCCCGAACACATAACAGCTTACATTACAGTAATACTATTAGACAATAGTATTAGACGCTCAATTATCTTACGGAAAAAACCAGTACTTACTCCGGATTATTTGTGAATACTGCCTTAATCAAGATGCGCGAAAAATACTGACCTTACTTTCAGGCTTTTATACAAAATCTGTAATAGTACAGAAGGTTTATTCGCCAAAAAAACGTTGTTTAATTCCTGATTCTTCCACAGAAAATACTGGATAAATCCATCAAATACCATTGTCGAAACGTTGGTCCGGTTTAAGGCTCCTGCAAACAGGCGCGACGCGCGACGTGAATCGTGCGCGACACAAAGGCACCGCTTGGTGCGCGACTTGCGGTGCTTTTGTGTCATGTGCGATTTTATCGCGTGTCGCGCCTGTTTGAAGGAGCCTTTAGCCTCCAAATACGATAAAAGATTCTTGTAGAACCTGTTATTTATTTTATTAAATAAAAGTAAACACAAACGACCATCATCATCTACCTAGCCTTTTCCCAACTATGTTGGGGTCGGCTTCCAGTCTAACCGGATGCAGCTGAATACCAGTATTTTACATGGAACAGTCGCTCCATCCACAACCCTGTTACTGAGTAAAGGCCTCTACAAACAGGCGAGACACGCGATATAATCGCGCGCAACACAAAAGCACCACTCGTTGCGCGACTTGCGGTGCCTTTGTGTCGTGCGTGATTTTATCGTGTGTCGTGCCTGTTTAAAGGAGCCTTAACACGATGCACCTTGGTAAGACTGGTTGTCAGACTTTCGGGTTTCTGACGATTGTCAAAGATCTACGAACAACAGCTGGGACCAACTGCTTAACGTGTTTTTCGAGCCACGGACGGGTCTCGGTGTGCAATGGATGGCCACCCATCCACAGACGATCTCGGCAAGCATTGCCTTAACCATGAACGAAGATCGATCGTCGAGTAAACACACACGACTAAGTCATTGTTATTGTGTAATTGTCCTCAATACCCCATTTTTTGACAGTCCAGTTTGTGACCCACGACAGCACAAAGGGTTCTCTGTCCCCATACTTAGCGCGCTTCTTGTCCACCCGGATCGTTACACACCAATTCTCCCTACACAAGTTTTATTTGCATAAACAGGACCTTCTATACAACTTTATTATGTGGCTGCGTTCCGGACATTACCAGCGGAAAGGTCCTAAATAAACCACAATATGTACCCAAGTGTCGACGAATCTGGTTTGTTATTTGGTCCTCGCAATCAGATGCTGTGATCTAGATTTAATTCAGGGAGATATGGACCCTTTGTTACGGTTTGCTTAAGTACTGTTTTGGGCCATTAATTGTTAGGTAGACCTAAATAGCGCATCGCGGCAACAAATAATGTTCAAAACGGCGATGCCTTTGATGTAAGTAGAATCGAATGACACCAAAATAAAAGTAATTTTGCAATTTTAATTAAATCTACACTTAATATTATAAAGAGGAAAGATTTCTTCGTTTGTTTGTTTGAATTGAATAGGCTCCGAAACTACTGGACCGATTTGAAAAATTCTTTCACCATTAGAATTCTACATTTTCCCTGATGAACATAGGAGATAGAATATTTTCAAAAAAGTTAGGGATCCCTATGAAAACTCAGATAATGTAACCCAAAATGTAAAAAAAAAACAAAATAAAAACCATATATCGCGTACGCTGCGGAAACTATTGACAATAGAGCAAAGTGATGTAGTACATTATTATAGAGGACATCAATATCTACAAAAAATTTCTCGATAATAACTACTTTTCCATGTTAAAATATGCAATAGTAGCCGAAAAATCCTTATACTCGTATCTCTGTTAAATACCAATATCTACCCGTGCGAAGCCGAGGCGGGCAGCTAGTTTAAAATAAATACACGGCTCAGTGGAATAATTTTTAGTTATTTCTTCAGTTGATTGAATTCCCTTTATTAACATTACATAAAGCATGATAGTTTATGCTCAACATTTTGAGAATTAAGGCTCCTTCAAACAGGCGCGACGCGACACGCAACACAAAGGCACCGCAAGTCGCGCAACGAGCGGTGCCTTTGTGTCGCGCGTGATTCGCGTCGCGCGTCGCGCCTGTTTGCAGGAGCCTTTATGCCACGAACTGTTTTACGATTGTTTTATCATGATACTATGTATTTTATTTTTATGAAACATTTTGGAATAAGTCTTTTCTTTGAACATTTGACCATAAACTCAATTTTTTCTGGTTTGTAATATGTACCAATATGCCTAACTGTGCGACAAAAACTAACCGTTTTACGGTGTCCTACGTTTGGGCAGAGCCTTATACGTGAAGTTTGGTGGAAATTCAGCGGGATTGTCCGAAAGGGTTACCGCTGGCCCGGAACATAAAGGGCTAAGGAAGGAACACGGGTGGGTTTTATTCAGTAAGAGTCTGACACTCCCTTCCGCTCCACCCAGAGTGGGAGGGGTCATTTGATGATACCCATCCTGTAAAAAACAATTCACACGTGGTAGAAGTGAAACCTTCAAAAACACTGTATAATGCTTCCTATCTCATTTTTTTTTCCACGTTAAGGCGAAAGCGCCAGGGTAGCCCGCGAAATTCAATTTTTTTTAGGTTTTTTGCAATTTGCTGGTCAGTATTAAGTTGTACGTTGATTAATATATGATTCGCGGCCGTAACAAATATGTATTTACAGAATTATAATCATTAAAGTCATCAACACAACTCTCTAAGACCACGTAAGTCCAAAGAATAACTGTTTCATGAAATCTTCATTCTTTGGAGTTACGTGGTCTTAGAGAGTTGTGTACTTTATAGATAAAAGGTATAAAGTTTCAATGACTTTAAAAAAATCATCAGCCTTATCTGAATATGATTATTGTGATCGGCTTGCAATCTAATCAAGCGCCCCTCCAAATGTCAAATGACTTTAGTATACCTACACATTTGAAAGGAAACTTGTTTACTTTCGTATTTGATGTTTGAGCCCGTGTATCAAGCGAACATTGAGTTGTTTTTTTTATCTACCCACAAAATTATTATTGTACTACAAATGTCTAGTTATTATAAAACGGGCAACAATACTGACTAATGTTATAGTTTTAATATTTTCATGTAAGTGAGTGCATTTTTAGCATTCTTATGAGAACAGCCGATCGATTCTGTAAAAATCTCACCGTGAAAACTTAGGTGAAGTGAGTTTGTTTTTGCTAGGAATTGACACTATTGACAGCTCACTCCACGCTCACTTCACCTAAGTTTTCACGGTGAGGTGGTTACAGAATCGACCGGCAGTTATCTCAAACCTAACATTTATGGTTATGAATGGTTTGAGATAACTTTGTTCTCATAATGAATAAAAACAAATGGGGAGGTTTCCCCATTTACTCACAACGACATGTCCCAGCTATTGTTAACTTCAAACAGTTCATGAAAAACTTTGCCCCCAACTGCACAATTGCCTTCCATGCTCAAAACTAAAAAAAAAAGACGATCGCCACACAATAAACCCGGATACACGACCGCGCATCGATTACAATAAGCAGTTCGGAAAACTGTCCAACTTGTAGTGAACTTCCACAATATGCTTATAAAGAAACCACTTCGCATAGTTCTTTTTTACTTCAGTGTGTCCCACGGCTTAATCGAAGTTAAATTGACGGGGCGTTACGGAGTGAATTGATTTCGATCAGACTGGCTTCGCGAAAAGTGAGTGCATTAGAGGGAAATTAACGGCGCTACAATTTTGGGGAGGCTGTGAGCTCATTAGTTATTAAATAGGTGTTTGAGGTAGTCGTGAAAACAATTAGGAATGGTAGTTATGATTTATATTTATTTTTGTTTTGGTACTTATATTTTTTATATTTTTTTTTTTTTGCAATGCCGTTTGGCAGTCCTAGGTTTTACAAACCATTCGAAAATGGGCATTACAATCAATTAACGATATGATGAACATTTCAACTATTCACACAACCACTCGACAAGCTGTCGAATTGAAAAAGACACAATTCAATTATTAGTTTGCCTCGTTCCCTACAGCAAATTAGCTGTCGGAAGAATGGAAGTCGTATATTTGATTTGAAGTGACAAAATTGGGTTCTGGATTTGTGAACAGCCTTTTAGTGCTTGGCCAGACTGGCAGCGCGGCGCGGGGAGCGGCGCAGGTGCGGGAACGCGCGCGATCTGCCTAACCGCAGTCGAGAGCGGCTTCGTTCTGAGTGTTATCGTGTCCAGTGTTAGTCAATATGTAATATGGATGAAGAGGACTTATTTTTACAAGAAAAAAGCTCGAACTAGTTTGAGAAGCCCGGTCCTCGTGCGGTCCGCCCGCGCACTCACTGCGGCCACTTGTATGAATGAGCTATAGTGTGAGTTGCCCACGCGCTCCCCGCGCCTTGCAGCCGGCGCCGCTCACCGCGCCCGCGTGCCCTCTATAGACGCTCAAATGAAGTTCTTATGTTTAAGTAAGCCACGCCGCACCCGCCCCGCGTCTGCGTTTGTAGTCTGGCCAAGCACTTAGGGGGGCTCTCTTAATAGCATTGATTGATATTCAATTCGGCACGGAAGCATACCGAACGTTTATGAATAGCTATGCTAAAGTCGCCAGCCCAGCTTCAGATGGGATACTTTAGATTAGCTTTGCTTAGAGACTAACTTTAGATATTTGTTTTTTAGGACTGCAAAACGAGATGTCGGTCGTTCGACGCGGCGGCGATATAGGCGGGCGACATTGTTGCCATCGTGGGCAAACCCTGGACGAGGTTGGCAAAGGAGCGTGGGGATTGGCACAAGAAAAGAGAGGTCGTATGCCAGGAGCGGATGAAGTCGGGTTGTTGATGATAGTGATGAGAGGAAATCGGAAAATATATTATACGTACGTTCTCGTGGGAGAAGACGTACTACCGAGATAAAAAGGATCCTATGTTGTAGTATCCAAGGTTATAAACTACATCCAAATCCGTTCAGCCGTTTTTGCGTGATTAACAAACATCCAAACATACCTTTTACATTTTATAATATTAGTAGAAGGTAGGTTTTATAACATCCCCGAAAAGATTTAAAACAACTTTTTTCTTCGCTGGCGAAAGATGCAAACAAGGACGAAATAATTTCTTTCACACATTTCTGTCTTTACATAAATAAATTGCCATTTAAATCCTCCACCCTTACCAACATCTACATCAGAAATTGCCATTAAAACCAGTAGCTCTGATATTACCTATTATTGAATAGAATGTTCGATAAGGCAGTCTACACACGTTTTTACAACGCGGCAAGTTAATTGGTCGCACCGCCATCTACCTTTACCGTTGGTACGGTCATTTGTGGCGCGTGTGCAGCATGCCTAATGGCGGTGATGCCGACAACTTTGGGCGTGAAAATGGTTCGCCCTTTCTCACTCCTTTTAGGTTTATTTTTTTTGAAGTGAAAACTTCTTTAGCGGCGCTGTGTACTTTTTTTGGAATGGGTAAAAACTTCTAAATTCGCGTCAGGTCACGTGACCCTGATCGAAAATTCGTAAGACGTGTTGTTGAGGACAGCGCCATCTATGCACATCGGGAAGAACTACGAGGGCCTCGCGTACTAACTACGTAGGCCTCGCGTACTAACTACGTAGTTCATCCAACAACGACGAGATGGCGCTGAACCACGGATATATAACTGACGACGAGCTCTATGCGAGCGGCTTGCCACTGCCGCGACCAACACCACGAACTGAAGTCTATCCTGTGTGCTTATTTGTAAATCTGAATAAATTCCTTTCACGAGAAGAATAAACCAGTCACTTTGGTCATCATACCTGATTTGCAAAAAACCCTATAAAATAAAGAACACACCTTAACACGCGTGTTTTGTTTATAAGACGATTCACAAAATACACTCGTAATTGTTCAAGTTTTCACTTCTGTCGGCACTACCGGAGTGCCAGTGTTTTTTTTTTTTGTAAATGTGAGGACTTTGTAGGTCTTGTAGACTTTAGATCTGTAGCCAATTTTTTATTTTATCAAGTACCAGGTACTTGTTGACAGGCCTACGCTGTCCTCCCATACCTAATGTAATTTGAAAACATTGTAAAAGCCAATTATTTTTAAAAAGAGTAACCGTGGAATTTCTTGCCAGTTCTTCTCCATAAAAAACGACCAATTGGAACCGTGCACCTAGGCTTCTGACGTTTCATAAGTGCCCATGTAGGTTTATGTGAAATAAAATATATTGATTTTGATTTTTGATTTGTCGGGGATATTTTTAGTGGGTTCTGGTATTGGTGGCCTTCAAAGGACGGAATTTGGTACGGGTGAAAAGTTTAATACAATACAATTTCATGGAAAAGAACTGTTTATTAATGATTTTAGGATTCGTGGTTTCCAGCATTTGCCAAGTGAAAACTGAGTGAGGTCTAGAAAAAACTAATTGCTGTCTTGTAAATTATTTGATCTTCAAAACTGTCCCTGCTTTTCTACGAGACTGTTTCAAAATGACTTAGTATTTTTCCAGCAAGCGTCAAATTCAACAAAAAGCCACGCAATAAGAAAGAGAAGTCATACTGAGCCATACATATTCGAAATTGATTCCCGACCCCACGTTCCCGTCTATTAACACGATATTGCGATCAAAATCTTCCACCACAAGTTCAGCTTCGGATTACCAGTTGATTCTTCAATACGTACAATCCCGGAGACAAGTGGAAACCTTACCGCCAGCCAATTACCTGACTGATTCGAGGAGGATACAGGAGTTCCGGACGTACAGACACTCAATTTGTCAGAAACTTAATTCGGTGGAGTTCGGCTGTTGCATCAGGCGAGCTCGGCCGTTCTGATTGTGACTACATCGTAGGTTGGTACTTACTTATTGTATTGCAGTGTGAATTTAGCTCTGTAAAATGTTGACGATACATAGATAAAAGGGGAATATAGCTTTCATTATTTTTGATGAATTCATAGCAGCAGTGCTATTCTGTAAAAATCTCACCGTGAAAAATTAGGTGAAGTGAGCTTGATGTGAACTGTCATTCCACTTGATATTAGGGAATTGACACTATTAACAGCTCACTTTATGCTCACCTCACTAAGTTTTCACAGTGAGATTTTTACCGATAGATCAGCTGGTGTTATTTGACGTTACAACAAGCAACAATCATGAATTTGGGTGCTGTTACAATGAGAATAGGAGCATAAGGGTAAAATTAACATTAATTGTTGACAATCTAACCATTCTTTTTCTTTGAAAGCAGTGGTGGCCCAGTGGTAAAGGTTGTAATTCGTGGGTTCGAACCCAGGAAGGCGCTTTACTTTGTATATAATTATATTTCATCACCATTCACCTCAAACGGTGAAGGAAAACATCGTGAGGAAACCGGCATGTCCTAGAACCAAACATTCGTAGACATGTGACATCTACCAACACGCACAGCCGTGCTATACTGTAAAAATCTCATCGTGAAAACATAGGTGAAGTGAGCGTGGAGTAAGCTGTCAATATGTCAATTCTTAGCAAAAATAAACTCACTTCACCTAAGTTTTCACGGTGAGATTTTTACAGAATCGACCGGCTGGGCCCTGAATTACGGCCCAGTGCGTGTTGGTATCAAAACTCGTTACCCAAAATCAATAATATTTGGAGTCCTGGACTGTAAATCCAGAGTTATGTCCACAACACAACTGCCTTTAACGAAGTTACTATTGAACGTTAACACAATTACGGCGACAGTATAGTCCATCGTTCGTATGAATATTCATTACGAGTAGATTTTGTGCTGCAAAAATCATTTTGCTGTCAGCAGCTGAAGGCAAAGCTGTTGGATTCGATAAGGCTTTTAATAGTAAATTGGTGTTGCTTGCTGCTTTGTTTGGATAGTCTTGAATGTTCATTTTTTAGGTTTGTTGTAGTGTCTTTTTTATGAATTTTGGACTGCCAGGTATTATATTCTTTAAAACTGCCAGTTGTCGAAGGGGGAAGCGGAGCGCGTGAGGGAGAGGCAATCTTTGCGCCCTCACACCCCTAGTCGCCGCAGGAGATGCCCTGGGCGTCGGGAATAGACAGCCGATTCCCGGCCACCGTAGGCGCGGGCTTGTGGACGGCGAGCAATGGGCAGCTCGCCGTCCGGTAAGGACCGACCAGGACCGGGTCGACGGCGCGTTGTGTTCCACGCGCGCCTCAAAGAGATTTCAGCACTAACTGCCAGGGTCCGCTAGGGCTAATGCCTGCCAGGGTCGCGGGTTGTTCGAAAGAGATACCGTGGCCCCTCACACAGGCAACTGAAGGAACACGGGTAGGTTTTAGTCAGTAAAAGTCTGACACGCCCTCCCGAAAATAAATAAAATCAGAAACGAAACACCGACATAGCTTGCACCCATGGCCAGTGGAGCAGATGAGTCCTGGAGTAGAGGCCGCGTATCGGCAAGCGTAGTGTGGGACGCCCGCCCCCCAGCTAGATGGACCGTCGTCCTCAAAAAGGTGGCTGGGACAAACTGGATGCGGAAGGCGGAGGACAGGGTGTTGTGGCGCAGTCTGGGAGAGGCCTGTGACCAGCAGTGGACTGCGGTAGGGAGAGTTGATTGAAGTGGAGGGCATTGTTTAAAAAAATAAACACGAATAGGTATATAGGTAGGTATACACGCTACAGCCGGTCGATTCTGTAAAAATCTCACCGTGAAAACTTAGGTGATATGAAATGAGTTTGTTTTTGCTAGGAATTGACACTATTGACAGCTCACTCCACGCTCACTTCACCTAAGTTTTCACGGTGAGATTTTTACAGAATTGCACCGCTGTTCCCAATGAAGAAACATTTATTTTCATAAAATATATGAAGCACCCAAGTGGATGATAATTATGAAAACATGAAACCACTCGTGTTTAAACGAGCGTTAATTTGAGTTTCATTCAAAATAAGACGACTCAACTGAACGCATTCTACGAATCTTTTCTATGAGAAAGAAGAAACACGAAATATTGAAAAGACCTTTCAGCATATAATCATTGTGTAAATATTTGCGTATAGAAGGGAAACAAGCATTCATAATTCTTAGAATTCTTGAATGGATACAATACGACAGACAGTATGTGATATACCACCTGGTTTTCCCTTGGAGGTACTCGGTAGCTAACTGAGATTCTAGGAAATCAAATGCTAGCAAAGGTTTGTTTGGGTTTCCATACTGAATATGAATATCTCTTGTTGTGAAAACGTACCTCAAAATGGGCTGAAAGAATAACATTCAAGCTTTTACCGATGTTCCTCATAGAAGGTTTATCCATTTAACTTTATTAATTTATTATATTAATTAAATTAAATAATCAAGTCCTCCAGACTGTATTTCGGCCACGGCGGCCAATCTCAACGGAGACTAGCCTTCGGCGCGGGAGATATTATAGTGCACAAGTGTGCGAGCAGACACAGGTGCACTCCCTCTTCCCTCACTCTCATAGTCCGATGGGACGGCAACCCGTCACGACCGGAGAGAGATCAGGCGCAGGACCAACGGCTTAACGTGCTTTCCGAGGCACGGGGGTATCACACTGCCAACTTCCAAACTCCGTGCTGTTACTAAGAAATTCCTAATGGATAAACTCAATAACACTGCCCGACCCGGGAATCTAACCCTGTACCCCACGCTCAGCAGTCGCGCTTGCGACCACGACACCAACGGGGCAGTTAATTAAATTAATACCTGGATGTGGGACGTTTCCGTGCGTCCCTCATCCAGGTATTAATTTAATTGGTATTTATTTACGGCAAAAAGGGGGAGGCCTAAACCCAGCAGTGCCGATTTTGGGCTCATATGATGACGATGATTATGATGACGATGGTGATCATGACGATGAATTAATAAATACGAGTGAGAGGACATTATTTTATATTTTATTTACCGAGAAATACTCAAATAGACAAATTGAAGCATAACCAAGTCTCCGCTTTTAAAAGCCATGTATTAAATACCATCTCCATTATACTCCGAGCCCCCATCTTAAAACGTTAGTATGTAAATACATAATGTGTCAGCTCGTATATCATGCTAAGTGCTCCAACTGAATTGTGTCACTTTTGCGTCCACAATCATCTATCAGGGGAACACGATTAATGGCACTACTAATGTGGAGTAATTAGAATTTATTATTCACTAGGCACATAATTATATTCGTGATTCTGCTTATTTTTTCATGGGGGACTATTCCCCTTTCTTAAATAGCTCTCCGAAAAATCAACGAAACAGGTCTAGTCGTTTCAGGAAGTAATAAACATACAGAGAGACTTAGCTGTGTTCATAGCTTTGCTTTCTTTTATATACATCTAACGAAACGACTTGACAAAACAATCGAGATTTCTTCTTATAATTATGTTAGTTTAATATTAATGTAGTATACACTTACAAACCTTTCGGAATAATTTCTCTCAATAATGGTCAAAACCGTATCAAAATCCTTTGCGTAGTTTAGAAGAACTATAGGCCGATCGATTTACTGAGACGTAGCCTGAGGTAGCTGCGCGGTGCGGGAGGGGTGATAGTTGTCACAAATTGACGAATCACTGAGCTCTTGCATCACGTCACCACACCCCTCCCGCACCGCGCTGCTACCTCAGGCAACGTCTCCGTTTTAAGCGGTCGGCCTATAGGTGGTCACACAGACTGATGATTTTACGAGGAATTTGCTATGTTTGATGTCATGCTGATGGCAATATATATATTTTTAATCTGCATTTATTGTAATTGATTTTAGTTTCGTTTCATTTTAGTTTTTCTGTCTTGCAATAATCACTATAATTATGTACCTCACTTTGAAAATGTCGCAATTCCGACCCCCAAGAAGCAAATGCCTAGTTTGTGGGTCACCGTCCAATCTATTCTTGTAAAATATGATTAAGTATTATAAAATTTTAAATTTGACAGCCACGAGAAGCGACTTTAATTTATAAATGTAAAGATGATACGTAGATTACTTTTTATTCTATTTTTTATAGGAGTAAGTGTCTAGTAAATGTCCTTTGTCTTTTTGTAGACACTTACTGGTTTGCCAAATACTACCCAATTTAACTTAGTAGTTTCGCAGTAATAACGTAGTAAACACCTATAGAGAACTTTGACATTTATAATACTAGCTTCCGCCCGCGGCTAGCTATGTCGATAAAAACTATCCTATGTCCTTCCCCGGGATGCAATCTATCTCTCTGCCAAATTTTATCGAAATCCGTTCAGTGGTTTAGGCGTGAAAAGGTAACATACAGACAGACAGAGAGACAGACAGACAGAGTTACTTTCGAATTTATAGTATTAGTATGGATAGTATGTATTAGTGTGGTGTTTTAATGACATGTGATTTCCTGTTACTGATAACAGCTCGACGGTTGAACCCATGGGTGCCATAAAACGCGATGTTCTGTCGCAGCCCCCATGTTTCTCTGAATTAATCACATAAAAAACAACACTGTAATCACCTTTCTATTTCCGAATTATTGTAGCCTATGGGGGAAGGTTATGTTAAAAAGCACACGAATGAAAGGTGCAATAAGAAGGGTTCTTAATGAAATTCATCCTTTAAACCTTAGATTACTAAGAAATACCCAGTGTAGCGGCATTTTCTGTCTGTACAGGAACTAAACGCAAAAAACGCAAGTTTTAGAAACAATAAAAGTATATGATCGACTACAGTAAACAAAATCAGAAAAATATATGATATTCTTCGGGATATATGCAGCAGAGGGTGATTCCGGGCCGAAATGATGATGTTGATGATGATTTGTAACCTACAGAAGACAGTCCAGTCCAGTCCTGCGGGATAATTGCGTAACGCACTATCAGTAGCAATGCGTTTCATTTTGATAGTTCAACAAAATAGGTTCATTGCGATATTTACGTTGTTGACAAGACATATTTTTCGAACATATGAAGCAATGGATGAGCTAAATTTATTTACTTCTGCCCGCGACTTCGTCCGCGTGAAATTTCTTGTAAAGGCTCGTACACACAGGCGCGACGCGACACGCGACACAAAGGCACCGCTCGTTGCGCGACTTGCGGTGCCTTTGTGTCGCGTCGCGCCTGTGTGTACGAGCCTTTACTCCGACCCACCCCGTCGCATCGCATCGCCTGCCCGCGCTATTACTTCGTTTTTGCTTAGCGTTCTTTCTGACTATTTTTCTTTTTGCTCGGCACTAAAGGTCATAGCGTGTTGTTAAATAGCCTTCCTCAAGAATTGGGCTATCAAATGCAAAAAGAATTTTTCAAATCCGACTGGTAGTTCCAGAGATTAGCGCGTTCAACCAAACAAACTCTTCAGCTTTATAATATTAAGTATATGTAGATAATAATATACTTCAAGATGATTCAGATTGTGTAGCAATTAGGGTGCTGATTGCCTCTTACATGATCAACGTCGTTGCAATCAATGAAATAAAACAAACCCGACTCAGCATAAAAATACTGGGTGTAACAATTCATCAAAACAGCCTGCAGAAGTTTTAGACCAGATAGCACAAAAAGCGCTATAAAGCACACAGTCCCTCAAAGTTGACCGAACAAATTGTAACTCAGTATTTACCTTCATTACTCGGCAATATTTTTGACGTCGCCTTTTATTTACACTTCAGAATCCACGAGCTGTTCCATAAAAAATACCGTCGAAAAACCGCTGTACCAGAACATAATTTGATGAGAAAAGGTTAAAAAGTTAGCCCAATTTGTTCGCCGAGCTCTTTGTAAACTTGCGGTTTTTATTATCTGGTAGGTACCGGTTTTTTTATAAACTCTCTTTTCTCAGCTCTAGTAGTGGGAATAACTTTTAGTTTGGTAGAACAACAATTTATCTGCCCCTCGACGACTTTAAAATGTATTAAATGAATGAGTTTGTGTCTTTAGAGCGGTTTTGTATCTGCGTTGAGGGGCCTGTTCGCTTTAAACAAAGTTCTTTTAGATTTTTAGGTCCTGTGAGCAAAGTTTAAAGTGGATTTTAAAACGATTTGAAAGCGATGTTAGGTCTTAATATTGAGGGTTAAGCTTAGCTATCGCATATTCCTCTACTTATAGGTACAAGATGTAACAGAATAAACGCAAGTCCTGAAAGTACTACTGTTCATAATTGACTACTGAATCGATTTCAGTAACTTTTAGTAAGTAGGTACTTGGGTATAGTTTTTTTCTATATTTTTTCCCATACAGACCGCCGATTGAGCCAGAGAAAATGAAATCTTATTTCACGACAATAATACTGTATTTTACATGCATAATGTTAGGGTCAACACGATTTCCTTAATAAAAATAGTTAGCTTTTAAAAAAAAAATTGTTTTGGTCATTGTATTAAGGCTCGTACACACAGGCGCGACGCGACACGCGACACAAAGGCACCGCAAGTCGCGCAACGAGCGGTGCTTTTGTGTCGCGCGAGATTCGCGTCGCGCGTCGCGCCTGTTTGCAGGAGGCTTTATGCTTTGATGAACTCAATACTTACTATATTTGGGGTGTATGAGGTCTTGCGTTAATTATGTCACAAATATTGTATTTCTTCTTTTAAAGCTGATGTCACTGATTTCAGAACCATAAAAAAATTACAAGAAAATCAGGGAAGTCCGGTCCTAACTAACACGCTGAAGCTTACATAAAGGCTGATACAATAGTAAAGTTTATGCAAATTCATAAAGATTATGTGAGGTTGGAAGATGTACCTAAATCAGATTATGACGTGACCCGCCTTGGAATCTCAGAAATTGGGGGCTTGGAGCGGCCCACAAACGCGCGAACTAACTTTCAGACGAGATAGGTTCCTACATATTTTAATTACTTCGTCAATATGCAGATTTATTTCTCTTTGTATTTTTCGCACAATCGTGTCAATTTGCTGCTGTTGCGATACAATTTGGGATTCGGAACTTTTTGGTCTGGGTGTGAAGATAGCTGTGAAATAAACTTTATACGCTTCCATCACAGTTTCCAAGATTTTGGGATTACTGAGAACAGCTGAGACAATACAATAATGCTTATTTTTTTTAAATCTGGAAATTGCGGGGTAATTCCGTAACAAACTTATAGTAGCAATGACATCCATTTTGACAGTCCAACAACATTCATTGCGTTATTCACGTTGTTGAACAGACAAATTTTTCGAACATATGAAGCAATGGATTCACAATATCCTTTAAAATCATTTTGATTATTACGCAACTAGCTTCTGCCCGCGACTTCGTCCGCGTGAAATTTCTTGTTACTCCGACCCACCCCGTCGCATCGCATCGCCTGCCCGCGCTATTACTTCGTATTTGCTTAGCGTTCTTTCTGACTTTTTTCTTTTTGCTCGGCTCTTAAAGGTCATAGCGTGATGTTAAATAGCCTATAGCCTTCCTCAAGAATTGGGCTATCAAATGCAAAAAGAATTTTTCAAATCCGACTGGTAGTTCCAGAGATTAGCGCGTTCAACCAAACAAACAAACAAACTCTTCAGCTTTATATATTAGTATAGATATAGATAATAGAATAGATTAGGGTGCAGATTGAGTCCTACTTCAATGACTCTACAACCTAGACAGTTATTATTCTCAAAGATTATTTAATTTAAACTTAGCATCTGTTTAGATTTTAATTAAATAATCTAGTAAACAACTACGTTATTTTAAATTCACCCCTAGATAAGACTTACAAACAAAAATAATGAATATTTAAACACAAAATAAGAGAAACTTTAAGGATCCCTTTGACGAAGTTTGAAGAAGTACCTCTTTTACTGTATGAAATACTAAGCAGCTGAATAATAAACTTGTAGCTATTAAGTTAATTAAGTTAGACTCAAGTTACCTACTGGCTAGAGGTATTCTTTAGCTAAGTCTGCACGACTTAGCAAAAATGCTTTGATATTCGGGAACCGAGTCTGGTTTATCGGTTCTGGGATAAGGATATCAGCGTCTCCAAAACAGGTCAGTTTAAAATGCTGATGGTATACTTATTTGGTTTCAGTAAAAGTTATTATGTTATTATGATTCGAGTAACATAACATAATCAGTCTATAATTGTTAAATCATATTAAATTATGAAATATACACTGAAAGAACACAGTATTTTTAAAGTGACAATTTTGTATCGATAGTATCCTAGCGTCCATACAAAAATACCAAAGACATATTAGATCTGGTCTGCCATAGATACTTCACATTTGACCAAACCACTGTTCTGATAAATAAACGATAAATGATTTTATTTTTGTAAATAGGTTTGCACAAACACTTTTACACCTCAATCATAATGTCTGTCCCAAGCAGTATTAAGCAAGCAGTATTTATTTAAATAAAAGCAGTATTCTTGGTGTCTGTATTATTAATAACGTATTGACCGACTAGTTGAGTGATTTAAATCACTAAACCCTCACATTTAACCTTTCTTTGTAGAGGGTATATAGTTCCACAAATT
Organism: Luperina nickerlii; assembly: GCA_963855955.1. Lineage (NCBI taxonomy): Eukaryota > Metazoa > Arthropoda > Insecta > Lepidoptera > Noctuidae > Luperina > Luperina nickerlii. The sequence continues at coordinate 4,650,438 of OY979663.1, forward strand.
CTTCGAGCTGACAGGCAGGTGAGAGGTCTATTTTAGTATTTATTGAACTCAAGCTTATAACAACACTTTTCAAAACCGATTTCGGTAACCCAAACTAAAAGACCCATTACTTCAGTGTCTACTGTTTATCCTTCGTTAACAATACCGACAACTCACCAACTTACATTAAACACGATTATGGCTGAATCCCCTTCTTATCAGACTTACTGAAAAGCCACCTAAACTCACTTAAACTTCGCCAAATTCACAAACAATCTTAAGACATTAGGAGTGCCATTTATTAAGTTTTCAAAAGCATTTTCGAATCACCTCAATAAGCTCTTCTTAAAGTGGTCCAGACATTCTTGTTCGCCTTCATAAAATTATATAAATTATAAAAGTAAAAGACCCCACCGAAAAATACTAATCCGGAAGTGACGTAGCCGTCATTGACGACAGTCATGACGAAGCTGGAGATGAGGAAGAGGACCATGATGGCTATGTGGAAGAAGAAGTACCAGTAGTGGTACTTGAGAGGCAACGGTTGATTCCTCTTCATGAAGCTGATAAGAACTGACGTAGCGACGAATAGTTGCACAAACAAGAGCCCAAATACAAATTCCACGATGAGGCTTGTAGCGAATTCTACTTGTGGGTCCATCTCTCCGGTCACTGTCACGAGGAGAAGGGAAGCGAAAAGCACCATCGGGAGAACAGCTGTTAATGCTATCAATATAAACGTCTGTCGAAGCTTGTCGCAGTATGAACATGGTATCTCCTCCGAATCTTCGATGATTATCGTCATTGTGTCTTGCTAAATCTGGATTTACTATTTACAGGTGAATGTTGTAATAATATATTTAAAGAAGGCTATAAATAACTGTGAATAATAATAATAAAAACTGACGTTTATTAGTGACAGATGGCATAGGGAAAAAACAGGCACGTACAATAAAAAGAATATTATTGCGAAGTTTTATAGCCACCATAAATATCTATGATTTAGAACATTTTTAGGATTTTTTGCGTGATTCAAAAGCTGAAATAAACCTTATTTATATTAGATGTTGTTCTTATTGAATCAAGGCTCCTACGAACAGGCACGATTTTAAATCGCGCGCGACACAAAGGCACCGCTCGTTGCGCGACTTGCGGTACCTTTGTGTAGCGCGCGATTTTATCGCGTGTCGCGCCTGTTTGAAGGAGCCTTCAATCGTTGTTCAATATATGCTCTATTTGTATCATGGGTACTTCGCTCTTAGTATCATGACCTATGTGAAAATATAGGAGAGCTTTGCCTTGTCCCACAGTTGACAAGACTTGGTATTGTAAAGTCGTTTTAAATATATTATATTTATAAAATCCCTAGTTGAAATCGTTTCACAAAACTTAATTCTTCATCCAAAAAAACTCGAATTACGCTCTTTGCAAAAGGATGCGCCTTTAGCCAGCATACTGGCTGTTCAGACGATCCATCAGCGTATGCAGCATTGGGGCCGTCTGACGGGGCATTTATAACGCTGCTACAGAGACTATCAATTCTGCCAGCATATGGCACAGATATGCCAGAACAGAGTATACCTATCTACTTGTGTGTTTTGTTTAGGTGTTTGCAGTAGGTGGTGCTGTTTTAAAACGATTTTGTTTAGATTCTTGTAATATTTCAATTTTATGACCGACTAGCTGCTGCCAGCGGCTCCGCCCGCGTGAATGTCGGAAATTATCCGATGGGAACGTGCTACCGGCCAAAATTCGTCCAGCCGTTTCGGAGATTAGCCAGAACATACAGACAGACAAAAATAAAAGTTATTTGTTATAAGTACTCACCGTATATACTTTTATACGCATTTAGTAAAAAGACTTTGACATTACAAACAGATACTTCAATTTTATTTATTTGTGGTATAGATGTGTGTTAGACAGAAGACAAAATTGAATTTTGAAAGAACACACATTCACTCTTTCATGAGCAAACCCTTTACAAAACATCGTGGCATACTTTGAGATATTTGGAATGATATGTATATGAGGTGACAGTGTAAATGTATACGTATATAAATTTTGAGTACACGTCGACGTCGATCGGCCGCGGTCTGTTTGGCCCAGACGGTGCTTTTATCTCGCGGCGATATTTTTTCGCACACTGGATCTTCAACGCTCTGCTCAGCGCCTAGAGTTGAAAATCGAACAGTGTGTTTTTTCTAAACACTGGGATGTACTATGTTAGATTCTCAACGCTCGGCTCAACATCGAGAGTTGAAAGTCCAGTGCGCGATAAAACGCCGCCACGATATTTTTACGTTCGTACGAACGTGGGCTTAGGAGGAATAATGGACCCTAATGGGTTTTCTAATGATAGAGAATAGAAGAATCTTAAATGAAACCGAAACTGGTAAAGAAGTTGACGGACTGAACGCAATGAAAATGGATTGAGGCCTTGAGGCTGAATGTGTGCGCGACCTTCGGAAAGCACGTTAAGCCGTTGGTCCCGGCTGTCATTAGTGGATCTTTGACAGTCGTTACGGGTAGTCAGAAGCCCGAAAGTCTGCAATGAAGATGGATTGAGGGCTTGAGGCTAAATGTGTGGGCGACCTACGAAAAGCACGTTAAGCCGTTGGTCCCGGCTGTCATTCGTGGATCTTTGACAGTCGTTACGAGTAGTCAGAAGCCCGTAAGTCTGCAATGAAAATGGATTGAGGCCTTGAGGCTGAATGTGTGGGTGACCTTCGGAAAGCAAGTTAAGCCGTTGGTCCCGGCTGCCATTCGTGGAACTTTGACAGTCGTTACGGGTACTCAGAAGCCCGAAAGTCTGCAATGAAAATGGATTGAAGCCTTGAGGCTGAATGTGTGGGCGACCTTCGGAAAGCACGTTAAGCCGTTGGTTCCGGCTGTCATTCGTGGATCTTTGACAGTCGTTACGGGTAGTCAGAAGCCCGAAAGTCTGCAATGAAAATGGTTTGAGGCCTTGCGGCTGAATGTATGGGCGACCTTCGGAAAGCACGTTAAGCCGTTGGTTCCGGCTGTCATTCGTGGATCTTTGACAGTCGTTACGGGTAGTCAGAAGCCCGAAAGTATGCAATGGAAATGGATTGAGGACTTGCGGCTGAATGTGTGGGCGACCTTCGGAAAGCACGTTAAGCCGTTGGTTCCGGCTGTCATTCGTGGATCTTTGACAGTCGTTACGGGTAGTCAGAAGCCCGAAAGTCTGCAATGGAAATGGATTGAGGCCTTGAGGCTGAATGTGTGGGCGACCTTCTTATGTCCAGCAATGGACTACCTACTATAGGCACAGTAACAGTCCATTCACAGTTACCTCTGACAGCAGCGAGCGACCCAATAGCAACCTTATTTTAACGAGAATAGAGGTCACTGTCATTTTTACAGACTTGTCAATGGCAACAGCCGAACAGCAACCTTATTGCAATGATTATAGAGATCACTGTAATTTATGCAAAATCATAGGTCAAATAATTGTAGAAGGACTTTTTTGAAGGCACATCGAAACACAAAAATATGTGTCTACACTTCCCGACACAATAAAACATTCACAATAAAAAAGAAAACTATACTAAAACAAACTACATAACAACTCTATGACCCGTTTTAAATGAATGCAACCTGATGTATAGAGCGGATGCGAAATTAAAAGTGTTTTATATAACGCAACTTTGAATGTATAACATTATATTTTATCTATAATATTATCTTTGAATGTATAACATTATATTTTATCTATAATACTAGCTTCTGCCCGCGACTTCGTCCGCGTGAAATTTCTTGTTACTCCGACCCACCCCGTCGCATCGCATCGCCTGCCCGCGCTATTACCTACTTCGTTTGTGCTTAGCGTTCTTTCTGACTTTTTTTCTTTTTGCTCGGCTCCTAAAGGTCATAGCGTGATGTTAAATAGCCTATAGCCTTCCTCAAGAATTGGGCTATGAAATGCAAAAAGAATTTTTCAAATCCGACTGGTAGTTCCAGAGATTAGCGCGTTCAACCAAACAAACAAACAAACTCTTCAGCTTTATAATATTAGTATAGATTATATCTATAATACTGATATTTATAAAAAAAATATTTTACCTATCCAAAATACTGTAGGTAATCTTAAGCGGTATAAAGATTACAATCCCTACAGCCCTTATATTTTATCTTTTTTAGAGATATTTATAAAAAAATATTTTACCTATCTAAAATACTGTAGGTAATCTTAAGCGGTATAAAGATTACAATCCCTTATATTACAGCCGACCCTAATGGCTTAAATATACGGTTATTGGCCGAGGAAAATATTGATCAGGATTTTTATAAATTATAGATAGGAGATAGTTGGATTTATCTATGTACGATAATGAATTACTTTTTTTATGAAATATCAATCAATTCACAATTGAATTAATAAACGTAGAGGGTTGTATTCACTTAACAGATAATAATTATATGTTCCGTGGTTGTATTGATGGTTCTAATGATTATAATACTTTAAAATCATATTTGTTACGGTCGTGAATCATATTTTAATAAACAAACACAGGATGAAATTAAATTAGTTAGCGTAACTCCGTAGACGTGATGGATAGGTATCAGTCATAGATAGGTATATCAATATAAATCAAAATATGTATTTATATTTTTTTGAAGTGAAAACTTCTTTAGCGGCGCTGTGTACTTTTTTTGGAATGGGTAAAAACTTCTAAACTCGCGTCAGGTCACGTGACCCTGATCGAAAATTCGTAAGACGTAAAACGTAAGACGCGCGTTGTTGAGGACAGCGCCATCTATGCACATCGGGAAGAACTACGAGGGCCTCGCGTACTAACTACGTAGTTCATCCAACAACGACGAGATGGCGCTGAACCACGGATATATAACTGACGACGAGCTCCATGGGCTTGCTTCTCTTACCACTGCCGCGACCAACACCACGAACTGAAGTCTATCCTGTGTGCTTATTTGTAAATCTGAATAAATTCCTTTCACGAGAAGAATAAACCAGTCACTTTGGTCATCATACCTGATTTGCAAAAAACCCTATAAAATAAGGAACACACCTTAACACGCGTGTTTTGTTTATAAGACGATTCACAAAATACACTCGTAATTGTTCAAGTTTTCACTTCTGTCGGCACTACCGGAGTGCCAGTGTTTTTTTTATTGTGGTCAATGACCTGTCGTTGTGTAGTTACAACATAAAAACAGAATTTCACCCATCATGTCTGCGGAGTTTCGCTAATTAATTTAATTTGACCCTGCAGATTTGCTATTGAACATGGAACGGACTCCTTCGTGAATTTCTTACCTCTTTTTCTGAGGTTAAATGAGTGTTGATGAGGTAAATTAAGACAATGTGCGTTGTGCTGTGCTAATAAATACAGAACCTCCTTTTTTGAAGTCGGTTAAAAATAAGTACAAATGGCTTGATATTACTTGTAAAATCAAACTTAAATGAGAAATAATTTAAATGAGAAACCTGAAAAATTGAATGAGAATCCTATACAAACATTCGTTTACGGTTTATTTCGCACCAAGTACCCACTTAAAGGTTCCTGCAAACAGGCGCGACGCACGGCTCGTTGCGCGACTCGCAAAGGCACCGCTCGTTGCGCGACTTGCGGTCCCTTTGTGTCGCGCGCGATTCACGTCGCGCGTCGCGCCTGTTTGAAGGAGCCTTAAATTTATTCAGCGTAGTACCAAAAACGAGTCATTATTACATTTTATCGGAGTTTATTAGGTGCCTGCTGTGTTGGGCAAAATTGAAATTCCAATCAAGTATATGAAAATATTTATGACTCGGACTTAGAACTCCAAAGCGAGCTTTTATTACTTAGACTTTAAATTTTACAACCCCCAATAGGCGTGTCGTAAAATAATGGAGAAAGGGTTGAAGCAAGGACGTGACTGCTTTCTCCTTGACGAGTAAGATTAGCATCTCGCGTCGGTTTAACGTATTGCTCATGTATTTTTGTCAGGCGCTGTGATTAATTTTTTTATCTTAGCAATAAGTATAGATACAATTTTTTTTTCAGGATGGGATATCATCAAATGACCCCTCCCGCTCTGGGTGGAGCGGAAGGGAGTGTCAGACTCTTACTGACTAAAACCCAACCGTGTTCCTTTCTTAGCCCTTTATGTTTCGGGCCAGCGGTAACCCTTTCGGACAATCCCGCTGACCCGGCAAATATAGATACACTGAAATGGTATTGAATAGAGATGTGTCTATGAAAGGACTGAGGGGTAAAACGAAAACATTTTTTTAACGAAATTTTAAAGCCTAATAATCTATGTGACCAAAATTCTTGCTCTTTTTCCACGGTGACGTAGGCATACCTACGATTTTCGACGTAAGTATTTTATCTTATAAATGTATTTTTCCTGTCTGACATCATCCTCTTATCATTGTAGCCCTTCGTTGATATTTTCTGAGAGCATTTTTCTTAGCTTGCGACTTACGAGGCAAGCTCCTGTATCGACATCCTGTCACGTCGAGTGTTTAACAAAATAAATGAGGTAATATACTGTGACGTCACATGTGAGGAGGGACTTATGTGCACCGCTTAGGAGATCGACCTTAAATGTTTTGCATGAAGACTTAAATATTGATTGGGGAAAAGTGCTGCTACCGTAATAAGACGGTTTAATGCCATCATGATTCCAGTGTAAGAGAGAGACGGAGATATACACGACCGATAACATCATCCCTTTTTCGCACTGAAATCACGATAGCATGAAACTGAAGCTCTTTTAGACAATCTCATTTCGGAAAATGTTTTTTAGGTATGTAAAAATTCAAAATATAATTTTCCATAAGCCCAGTACCCTAATTACGTTACACAGTTTCAATCACAATCCGAGAGTTTTGAAGGATATTTTTAATCCATTGTTTCATAGGTTTAATAAATTCGTCTGCTCAACAACTTTAATACCGTAATGAACGTGGCTGAACTGTGAACATTTAAGAAAACCGCGATCATATATAATTTTATGTGCGTTACGCAATTACTCCGCTGAACATTATGCACACGTTCAAAGATTTTCGTAAAGGAACATGAATACTGCAACATCAGTTTGATAAGAATTTGATGTCTCCATAGTAAACAATTCTACAAATGACCCTTATCTAATTCATCTGTATCTATAAATTTCATTTTACTCATTTCAATCTTTCCATTATTACAGGTTCATGAAAAATTTCGAGTGGAAACAGTGAAAAACTCAAGGGGCTACTACATCTATCAAGCGGTCGCGAGCTAAACGGACGCCGTCACAATCCTGCCGACAAACTGTCACGCTGTTTGGCAGGTTTATGATATGTTTACAAGTGTTTGGTCCAAAATAAATCATTTATTTATTTTATTTATTAGACGCCTCGACGTGTCGGGTGGGTGAAACGTGGGTTTAAAGCCTTAAACCCACGTTTTGATGTCGCAGTCATCACGATAACACTGTTTGAAGGAGCCCCTTCAAACAGGCGCGACACGACACGCGACACAAGGGCACCGCAAGTCGCGCAACGAGCGGTGCCTTTGTGTCGCGCGCGATTATATCGCGTGTCGCGCCTGTTTGTAGGAGCCTTTATGCTAGATATTGTTATTATGCGGCCCAATGGCCGATGGAGCAGACGAGGCCTGGAGTGGAGACCGCATATCGGCAAGCACAGCTAGATGGACCGACGACCATAAGAAGATGGCTGGGACAGACTGGATGCGGAAGACGGAAGACAGGGTCTTGCGGCGCAGTCTGGGAGAGGCTTACGTCCAGCAGTGGACTGCGATAAGTTGAGTTGATTGTTATTCTGACTAAAGAGCATGAGATTAATGATCAGATACATACCTAACATTTCAAAAACCAGTCAAAAACCAGTGAAAAGCTAGCACCAGCTAACTGCGAGTTTAACGGTTACTGGTTATGCATCTTGAGATACGAGTATTATGTGTTCTAGGAATGTGTTTACTTCGCATGTTGTTTCAACTGTTCGCCCTTAGCAATGCTTTTCAGCAACGCTTACCTGAAACAAAAGAGATAATAATATAAGTACCTACTTAGTTTAGTATAAAATTTCTAGTTCCCGACGCACCCAGTCGCATCGCATCGCTTGCCCGCGCTATAACTTCGTTTTCGCTCAGTTTTCCTTCTGGCTTTTTTTCTGTTTGCTCGCCTCCAAAGGGTCCTAGCGTGATGTAAAAGTGAACCTAAAAGCCTTTTTTAAGAATTGAGCTATAAAATGCAAAAATATTTTTTTTTTAATTTATCAGGTATTTTCAGATATTAGCGCGTTCAAACAAACAAAAAAACAATCAACTCTTCAGCTTTATTTTTAGTATCTAATTGATAGATTTGAATCGCTACAATAGAATGAATGCTATCTTTGCCTTTGTGTCGCGTGCGATTATATCGCGTGTCGTGCCTGTTTGTAGGAGCCTTTAATTGGTATGTTATTGCGAATAGAGTTCAATTTAGCATAATCAGCCAATAATTTTCCCATCAGTTGAGACACAGGCCTCCTCTCAGTGACAAGGAATGGGCCGTAATCCACCACGCGGGTCCAATGCGGATGTGTAGATGTCACATTCATGTCTTCGAATTTTATGGTTCTAAGACATGCTGGTTTCCTCACCTTTTCCTTCACCATTTTGAGAGCAGTGGTGATGAAATAATAACTCGTAAAGGCTCCTTCAAACAGGCGCGACACGACACGCGACACAAAGGCACCGCAAGTCGCGCAACGACCGGTGCCTTTGTGTCGCGAGCGATTATATCGCGTGTCGCGCCTGTTTGTAGGAGCCTTAAGGCGGGGTCTTTGCTACTGGGCCACCACTGCTCAATAATTTTACTCTCTAATAAAAACAATACAACTAAACAGACAAATAAAAAAAACGCACATCAAACAAAGGAAGTCGTCTCAGTCGCAACGCTTGACGTATTCCAACCCACAGAGTGTTGTCACTGGAGGGCGAGTAGTGTGTGCTCCCCCTGTATGTCCGCATTCAGTAGGTACAGCCGTATAGTTAAAAAAAGAGATTAGTATACTGGCTGCAAACTATACAATATATAACTGAAATAATGTACAGACGCCAGCACATCAAGCTACCCGAAACTGTCAAATTTTCCCAATCAACTTTGGACCTAATGCTCTAGCCATAAAGTTGAAAATCTATTAAAGAAATTTGACAGATTTGTAGTTAGTAGCTTGACGTGCTGGCGTCTGTACTTTGATAAGCTTCCAATTCAATAACGTGTTAGGTTTTGTTATGTTATTTAGATTAGTTGACGCAATTTGTTGTAATTTACTTCTTTAAATTAATTTATTTTTGTATTCGATTATTTGTAATCGACTTTTTGTGCTGACAACACCGAAACTATTAAATTGGGGTGATTCTCTTTCGAAGAGTGGTTAATAAGAATTAATGGCGGGAGATTGCTTTGAGAGGACTTTTTCTTATACGATTGTTGCGACGAGATCGGACGCAAAATAATTTGTCTTTTACATTGCTGGTCTTCATGGGTTATCATAGTTGTGAGAAAGTTTAAAGTGGACTAGCTCCCGCCCGCGGCTTCACCCGCAAGGTATGTCGATAAAAACTATCCTATGTCCTGCCCCGGTATGCAATCTATCTCTCTGCCAAATTTTATCAAAATCCGTTCTGTGGTTTAGGCAATGACGTATTATATATAGACTAGTGACCGACCGAAAGTTCGGTTTCGGTTTCGGCCAGTTTCGGCCAAATAATCTAGTTTCGGCCTTAGTTTCGGTTTCGGCCAGAAAATGGCCGAAACTTTCGGCCGCGCCGAAACTCGAGTGTTCATGAATTATCGTCCATCGTTTGGCGAACTTCGCGGCCAGCTCGTGCTCGCTCGTCGCGTCGCTGGCCCAGTTCGCCGCCGTCCATCATTAATCGCATGGAGTTGAGGTTGTGTTTTTCACATACGAGGGCGGTCCCATAATGAATTGGCCTAACTATGAACTAATAAAGGAAATGAAACGAAACCAATTTAATTTTTCAATATAATGACCATGAATACTACTAACACACTTCTGACATCTGTGAATCAACATCTCTAAACCTTTATAAAAATAATCACAATTTTTAGCCTCAAAATGACCGAAGACGGCCGCCTGCAACTCTTCATCGCTTGAAAATTTTCTTCCTCTTAAGTCTCGCTTTAAATTTGTAAATAGATAATAGTCGGACGGGGCCATGTCTGGACTGTGAGGTGAATGTTCAACTTCTGTGAACCCGCATTGACGAATTGCATACCTTCGAAACACCAGCGGTATGAACAGGGGCGTTGTCATGGAGCAACAGGACACCTTAGACAGCTTGCCTCTTCGTTTTTCCTTTATCTTGTCTCGTAATTTATATATTAAAGAAGCATAATATTAGCCGTTCACGACTGTATTACGTTCTTTAAAATCCACCATCAAAATGCCTTGAAAATCCCAAAAGATTGTGCACATCAGTTTTTTAGCCGATTGTTGCACCTTTGCCTTTCTAGGGGGATTTTCACCCTTATAACGCCATCCCATTGATTCGCGCTTGCTTTGTGGGTCATAATACAAGATCATAGTTTCATCACCAGTCACTAGCCGCTCGATCACAGTCTTTGAATTTTCGCCACAAAGATCCAAAAACTCCGAAGCGCAGCGCACTCTTTCCTGTCTCTGTACCGCTGAAAGAAGTTTCGGTACCCATCTTGCACTCACTTTTTTCATGTGAAGATGTTCATGGATCGCACGATGACGTACTTTTAGAGAGCCCAAGCCTAGCTGCAATTTCTCTAATCTTTAAAAGGCGGTCACTCAGAACCTCCTCTTCGATAAGAGCAATCGTTTCGGGAGTGAGCACTTCCACAGGTCGACCGTCGTGGCAAATGTCTTCGACGGTTTCTCACCCGAGACGAAACTCTTTCACCCAATTTTTCACTGTGCTATAGGAGGGGGCAGACTCCTTATACACGTCATCCAATCGTTCTTTTATTTGGGCAGGGCATAAATCTTCTTTAAATAAAAACATTATGACACTTCGATACTCAGTTTTCGACATTTTGAAAAAATACGCGACTCTCGTTATGCTAATGCCTGCTAAACTAAGACTAAGCATTTCATGTCGATGCGTGTTTCTTATATTAAGTGCACGATAAACGTACTATTTAATGCAACACAACATGTAGCGACATGTCGCGTAGAACTACATATATCAGGCCAGTTCATTATGGGACCGACCTCGTAAATGATTAGGTAAGTATTCAACTGTCTGTATGTATAAAATACATTCTATATTCAAATAAATGTGTAAAAACACACCAGATTTCTGTATACGATAGAAATTTTAAATATGTTTAAGTAAGTTTCGGTTTCGGTTTCGGCCGAAACTAAGAGCAAGGCCGAAAGTTCGGTTTCGGTTTCGGTTTCGGCTGAAAAACCTGTTTCGGTCGGACACTAATATAGACACGTTATCAACCAACATCTCGGTGCTTAAAAACGGCGAAAATACTAGATAACTACTTATACGCGTAAAGAAAGGGAAAGAAAATATGACACCGTACGGCGGGATGTCTGTTGCTAGAGGGAGATAAATAAACATCTTCAGTTACGTCACAGGATAAGTAATAGTCAAATTACATGCTCATTGGTCGAGCGCATGAGTGACGTAGCTATCAGAGTCACTTCATGCGCCGGCCGCCATTAGACGCAGCGTCGTACAAAATAAAATAAAATAATCTAGTTTTGTAAACTTACGCGTGAAATGACACATTTTTGTCTTTAACTTTTGGGGTATAATTTTTACATTCTCTGAAAACACACGACGGCATATTTTCTTTATGTTTTGCACAGGTTTTCACATACGATATAAATTAAAAACAAATATACATCGCGTCGCGTCGCGCGACAGGTTGGTGCGTGACTGAGCGCAATGTGGCCAATTGGCTTCATTTCATGTTGCCATTTTAGAGTGCGGACAACGTATCTATAGTTTTATACATCATTGGGTTTAGGCGTGAAAAGGTAATATACAGACAGACAGAGAGTTACTTTACTTACTAACATAATCAGAAAAATATATGATATTATAATTATATATATGATATCCTTCAGGATATATGCTAGGTAGATAGTGTATTGAAAACAATACAACTAATTTGATACGATAGAAAAAAATCATGAATACCTCTAAAAACTTTCTTTTTAAAATTCTAAAATCATTCTGATTTTTTGTCAGATTATTCTATAAGCAACATACTAAAACACTAGTGTTTTAATTTTTTAGTCCATACAATCGATTTTTTATAATTAAATAATTGCTTCATATTTTGCTATAAATTACCAGCGTTGTGTCATCGCGCTTCTCTTTCTTTTCTATGCAGTCTGACAGTGACCACGCTTTAAGTCATGTAAGCCCCTTAAACCAACATTGACTAACAATAATGGTCCGTGATGAACATAGGAACATACATCCTTAACACAGAATAGATGCATACGTCACAGGTAGGGCTGCCACTCGCCGGGACAGCTGACAATTACCGCGGGATTTCCGGGCTTTCGGTCACGCCCGCTCGCATTGTGCACGGGACGTAGAATCCCGCATTCTCAATGCAGTTTAACGCCCGATTGCTTTGATCCCAATCTCTAATCGGCGTTATTAAACTTTTAAATTTTGTTCAGCGAAATTCAAATTATTCTGGAAAGCCATTAGCTGAAATGTTCGGGCTTAGGTACTTATACTTGCTTGTGGAGAATGTAGGTAACATATTTTTAATGGAAATTTATGATAGAGATTTAGGATAAATACGGTGAATCAACATATGGGCTCGTGGCTAAGTACCTAATAATAGCGGTACGGGTCGATCGATCAGGTTAAGCAACGCTTTACGCGGTTGGTCCGTGGATGGGTGACCACCTTTACATACCGAGACCCCTCAGTGCATCGGAAAGCACGTTAAGGCTCGTGCACACAGGCGCGACGCGACACGCGACACAAAGGCACCGCAAGTCGCGCAACGAGCGGTGCCTTTGTGTCGCGTATCGCGTCGCGCCTGTGTGTACGAGCCTTTAAGCCGTTGGACGCGGCTGTCATTCATGTCGACAGAAGCCGGAAAGTCTGACAACCAGTCTTACCAAAGGGTATTGTTATTACCCAGTCACTGGGTTGTGAAGGTCAGATAGGCAGTCGCTCCATGTAAAATACTGGTATTCAGCTACATCCGGTTAGACTGGAAGCCGACCCCGACATATTTGGGAAAAAAGGCTAGGCAGATAGACGGGGTAGTTGAAATATTTACAAAAACACCGGTCAGTGTTTTCGTACATTGACTAAGAACATTTATTTTTTCAGTTTTTTGCATTCGATTTTAATCACAAAATATACATCGAACTTTTATCGCCGAAGCTTACATATTTCTAACAAACATAATATTCTTATTTTTAAGTCCAGTGTCTGGTAAGTAAATAAAAATTTTACGTTGTTAGCATCCTATTGAAGTGAGCTTGAAAAGAAAAACGAAGAACGCCTGGTATGCCTCGTGTTTGTCATTTACTTATTTCGCTGTGGAGTAGGAAAAGGTAAACATTTTAACATGAAAACGACCATGTAATGATTTTAAAAAGAAAATGTTAAAATATATGCGACAATACTAAATACATATTTATACACAAACAGCATTTTTTAAACTTCAAGCTGTAAGCTGCTGTAATGCATTCGATTTTAATCACAAAATATACATCGAACTTTTATCGCCGAAGCTTACATATTTCACGTTGCAATATTTCAATATCCGAAAATAAATCCCGGTCGCGGACGTATCATAGCGCAGCACTATTCGTAGTGGGTACTTAATTATTAAAGGTTTATCCCCGATACAGCGATTTGAACTGTCAGGCTTAAAGCCAAGGATTTGCGACAAAGGAATGACGGCCGAACTGTACCTACTCATCTGTCACCGTTTCATAATTTATTAGTGACAGTAAATTCTTTAGTTGGAACGTGAACAAGTAATTTATTTTCTCATCTTGGAACTTTAGAACTTGATCCTAAGGAGAAAAAATAATTAGGGCAAGTCATTTAGGATATTTTGTTCCGAAATGTAGTTAGTTTCATCTGTTTCATCAAGCTTAGAATTAGCTACTTATCAAGTTTGTTAGACCTGAAAAATTTAACCTTTTTGTATAAACGGCGGATTTTATGAGTTAAAAGATCGACCGTCCACTGGCAACGTTTCTTGAGTATTTTTTGCTTGATTAGAACATCGGGTTGAACATGACCCTTTAATCAATAACACTACGGCCTATTATGTAGTTTTAAATTGTAAGAGAATTAACCAGCAAGAGATCAAAGGTTTAATTAAGATAAGATAAGGTATTTATTTTTCAAATATGGGTACAAAACACGGTGATATTATACAAAAATGTAATTAACAGCAGCCATATTTAACCAGAGGGCCTGCAAAAGTACAAAATACACTAGATGCTAAAACTGCGTAGTACAGATAAACAATGTCAATAAAAATATTGAATAACTAATTACAATTTAATTATGAAACAAGTACTTCAATAGTTATTTATGTTATACACAATTCTCCCGCAGTCAGCTTATTTCGTATTGAAATTAAATTCAAATTAAGTAATAAAATTAAATGTCATATTTTTATAATTTCTAATAATTATAAAATACTTTTTATTCAATATATTTATTTAATTCATATTTATCAACAAATACCTTTCTCAATTGAAAATTCCGTTTCCATTAAAACTTCTTTTGTTTTGAAGAAGAGATACCTCTTCTTCAAAACAAAAGAAGTTTTAATGGAAACGGAATTTTCCTGCGGCTTTTTTTTTTTTTTTTCTGGATGGGAAATCATCAAATGACTCCTCCCGCTCTGGGTGGAGCGGAAGGGAGTGTCAGACTCTTACTGACTAAAACCCACCCGTGTTCCTTCCTTCGCCCTTTATGTTCCGGGCCAGCGGTAACCCTTTCGGACAATCCCGCTAACCCGGCAGGCTTCGGCCCTGACGGGCCCCTTCACTTGATGCTGACATCTCTTTGAGGCGCGCGTGGAACACGTACGCGCCGTCCGGCACGGGCCTGGTCCTGATCGGACGGTGAGCTACCCATTACTCTCCGCCCGCAGGCCCGCGCCTACGGTGGCCGGGAGTCGTCGCGCGGCTCCCGACGCCCGGAGCGTCTCCCGCGGCGGCTGGGACGGGAGGCTCTCTCCCTCAGCCGTCCCGCCGCCTCCTTCGCTAGCATGACTGCTTCGCAGAAGGAGGCGACTGCCCCCCACTCCCTCTCGCCCCGGACCATGGCTTGAACCAGGCCCGGACGCGAGAGGTCGCCGCCGCTGCCGATCGCCTCTACGAGGACACGGCGGTGCTCCGCCCAAGCGGGGCAGACCTCCACCGTGTGCTCCACCGTGTCCTCTGGGCGATCCTGGCAATGGTGGCACCCGGGCGTTTCCTCCCGCCTGATTATGTGCAGGAACCTCCCGAAACTTCCGTGTCCGGTGAGGACCTGCGTCAGGCGGTAGGTGAGGGCGCCATGACGCCTCTTAGAAGATATTCTAAAGCCGCAGGGTTATTAGCCCTGGCTAAGGCGACTACATGACCTAAACCGCGGTCTTTGTCGGACTGCATAGAAAAGAAAGAGAAGCGCGATGACACAACGCTGGTAATTTATTACAAAATATGAAGCAATTATCTATTTACAAAAAATCTATTGTTTGGACTAAAAAATTGAAACACTAGTTCTTTAATATGTTGCTTGTGGAATGATCTGACAAAAAATCATAACGATTCATATGTATAATTAGTATGGTTTTTATTCTAAAAAGAAAGTTTTTAGAGGTACCTTCATGATTTTATTCTATCGTATCAAATTAGTTGTATTATGTTCCTGATCTGAAGAATATCATATATTTTTCTGATTTTGTTCACTGGAGTCGATCTTAAACTTTTATTGTTTCTAAAAAGTGCGTTTTTTTGCGTTTAGGTCCTGTAAGCCCATTAAGACAGAAAATGCCGCTACACTTTGGGTATTTCTTAGTAATCTAAGGTTTAAAGGATGAATTTCATTAAGAACCCTTCTTATTGCACCTTTAATTTGTGTGCTTTTTACGCAAGGTAATGCAAGGTATTTACATACAGAATACTTTTGCATTTTTCTCTTGTCTTTTTATCGCTTAGTCCACGATATAGCCTTATGAGGGATGGGCTAGGTAGCCCGCGTAATTCAAAATTTTCTTACGTTTTTTTTTAAATTTGCAGGTCAGTGATGTATTTTGATTAAAATACGATTCGCGACCGTAACAAATATGACTTCACAGAATAATAATCATTAAAAGAGGGTGTTTTTTATGCAAAAAATGTAAGAAACGTACGTAAGTACCCTTGCGCTTTCCCCTTAACATATATAAAATACACTTTTAACCAACTAATGCCATTCAGATGTTTCGCTTTTCAATAAAAAAGCAAAATTTGCAAAGTCAAACCAATCTATGCAAACCTACTTTCACTAGTAGGAAAGGCACCACAGGAAGAAGATAAAACAATTTAAAAACTCAACAATTTAAAATCAGAACCTACCAACGAAACCTCACCTGAATTCAATCTAACTTGGAAAACCAATCCTTTAATATTTTTAAATGGAACTTTTCGATCCGTTGAAATGAGTGGTACGTGCTGAGAGTGCAGTTTGGTTGAACTTGTACGTGACACTACATACGTACCTGGCTGTACCGGCGACCTGCGTCCGATAACTAAGCTATAATGGACTTTTTATTGTTTGTTACGATTTTATTTATTGATTTTGGCTAGAGGGGAGTTGTAGAAAACCTTTGTAGGAAAACTTTTCATGGTCGTCAGTTTATGACCAAGTTTAAACGTAATATTCCAATGATATCTAACATTGATTCACTCTAAAAACACTCACTTATATACATTCAGCAGTGGTATGGTGGCACAGTCGTATCGGTCTCAACTTACGAGTTATATAGGTCGTGGGTTCGAACCTAAGCATGCGCTTTACGTTGTGTAATTTATTTCATCACCACTGGGCACAACGCGGTGAAGGAAACATCGTGAGGAAACGGGCATGTCCTAAAGTCGAAAATTCGAAGACTCGTGACATCCACCAACCCGCACTGAGCCCTCGTGGCCCACTCCCTCTTACTCCCTCTCACAGAGAGAAGGCCTGTGTCTCAGCAGTTCCCAACACATGCATTAAGGCTCCTTCAAACAGGGGCGACACGCGATAAAATCGCGCGCGACACTGTGGCACCGCAAGTCGCGCAACGAGCGGTGCCTTTGTGTCGCGCGCGATTATATAGCGTGTCGCGCCTGTTTGTAGGAGCCTTTAAATCTTTCTCGATAGTTTTGTCATCTTCTTCTCCGCCACGAACTTCTCTGAGAATAGCATAAACCGCTATAAAAACACAAAGATAGTCAGTAAGGTAGTATCATAAATCTACTACACGAGAATGAAATCCATCAAAAGTAAAAGCGTAGGTACTCATTTTACATCTCACCGAAGCAGAAATCCAAAACGTACCTCCATACAAATCCGTCTTCAAGGGTACGACAGATTAATAGGCATATAAATTCTAGAAGTGGTCCAAATAGTCCCCAACCTTGTCTTTGAGTGTCGTCATCAAAAACTTTCCTCGTTATTCATTCGTACAGTTTATTTGTTTCAACTGGTACCAGTCTCAAGTTCTTTTCCTACGCCATTAAAAGTTTTGATTCATTTAGAAGTGTTACGGTCTACGGATTCCTTGATCTGAGTTATCTTGCTCCAATTAAAGGGTTTTTGATGTTGTTATACTTTGCGGAGTTTTGGCTATAATGTGGTGGGCGGTTTCTGAATTTCTAACTCTTCGGTGTTTGAGTTTGAATTGATTTTCGTTGACTTTGTTTCGGGGGTATCGTATTAGTTTTTCAACTGAATATTGTTTAGATATATATGCAGAATGTTCTAATACAGGGTGCCTAGTTATCCAAGGTACATATAGCCAAGGGAAGGAAGGTCATCACAAAGTAAGATAAACTAGTCAGTTCGCAAGAAATGCAAAGTCATGCTCAGACCGAAGTGGAGAAAGAAGAACTGATTCAACTGTTTAGAACTACTACGACAAAGAGAAGAGAAAAAGAGTAACGCCGACAAAGAGATCGGCATATAGAGCCTACATCTTCTCCAAAGAAATCTACGTTTTTGAATGGACAACTAGCTTCAACTTTCTGACTAACTGACCAACTCATTGACAATGCAAAAGTGCCTGAAATAAATGCTTTGAGTTTGCAAAAGCCAATATAGTTAAGGCTAGCCAGATGATAATAACTAAGACGAGGTGAAATATTTCATAGAAAACACTTCTGTCACTTCTACTGAAAGAAATATCATTAAAGGGTCAAGATCACTTATAAAAGGTTAAACCCTAAATGAAGACTTCGTTTATCGTAACAATTACACACAAATTACAAGGTTAAAGGTTAAATTAAGAGTTAATTAGGGGATAAATAAACAAAATGAAGTAACAAACGGTTACACCCACCATGTCGGCGTGGGTAATGATGTGAACACAGCCTCCCTAATGATCTTATACGTCGCTATCCATATAATAATCTCTATTAATATGCAGGGTTGGCATTTTGTAGAATGGTCTTTTATTGACCGTCTTGGGTTTTAATGGGGAAAAAAGGCATGGCTGGACATGGATACAAAAAATCACTAAATATTGAACAGATAATTGTTTTTATTTGGTTTTTCTTTGCTTATGAGCATAAGTATAATTTGCCTATAACTTTCCCACCGCTGGGAAACAGGCTTCCTCTCTGTGAAAGAGAATGGGCCGTAATCCACCACGCGGGCCCAGTGCGGGTTGGTAGATGTCACAAGTCTTCCAATTTTTGGTTCTAGGACATGCCGGTGTCCTCACGATATTTTCCTTCACCGTTTTGAGAGCAGTGGTGATGAAATAAATTTGTATTTTGCTCATAATTTGTATTAAACACGTTTCCTATCGACTTGTTGGTTTAAGTTAATTGCTTTCTGCAAGTTCTTCTTATTAAAGGGTAACTTCTACTACGTAAAAAAAAAGTTACCAAAAATGTCTTAAACTTATGATTAACTCGCTGAAGCACTTAATCTCTATCACCATAACGAAGTCGGCACGTGGAAAGTACTAAAACATTATACTACTCAGGTTTAAGCCGTTACTCCAAATGAGACAGCCCTATTCCGAGATAACGATACCTTTTAGCACAACGAGTGCGAAGTAATGTTCTTGACGACTGTACTATGGATGTCACGAGTTACCGGAATAAGGCTGTAAATGATTGTCCCTTGTGATTAGACCCAGATTATGCTATCTGTGTAACAGGGCAAAGTGGACTACCCACTAAGGCTGGATTTAGTACTCGACCGACGCTGATTATCGTGACCGAGCGTTTAGTGCTTAGCTGACAGTAAACTGAATACTCACAAGAGATATAGGGTACGCGCGTACGGTCGGTCGTTCGGTCAGCGTTGCTTTAAATGCCCGCTTTATACCGACATAGCGCGTTACTGCGTTAGTCAGCCGACGTGCGCCCGACCAAGGGTCCTCGTCAGCATGACGTAGCTGTACGCGTGTAGTAAATCATCAGCGCTGTACTGTGGTTGTTACTTGTTTATAAGTTTTCATTGATATGGCTACGATCGATCGATATCAGCGCTAACCGTCGGTCGAGCACTAAATCTAGCGAAAATATGATGCCTGAAGGGTGGGTAGTTCCACCCTACCAACAGCTGTGAAAATAGGACTTCTGCTACTGAATGTATATATTTTGAAATGACAATAACAACAATCCTAATATTCTCAATGCTCTGTTACCAAGTTTAGCAAATATTTGAACAATTGCATTTGGGGAGGCCTTACTGTAGATTATAACTTCGGTGTAGCTACAGTAGTCAATTTTAGTTATTTTTCGATCTCTCTCGCCAATAGTCGCTGAGAACATCTCAAAACATCGCCAGATGTGCCAGTAGCAACCGTTTCGATAATATTTTCAACTTTTTCCAAGTTGCCTAGTAAAATTAGTAGCTTAATCGTTGGCTCGTGCTAACACTCTCATGCTCACCCCTGTTGTGATGTCCTGATAACATCAACCGGTAACAAGATTACCTCGCGGCTTGATTATCGGCAAGTATTATGTAACTTGGTTTTATAGAGGAGCTGGTTAAATTCAAGTTTAGGTTGTTTTTTATATAACATAATCATTCTCCTGCTCTTATCCCAATTTATTTGTGGTCGTCACAACATGTCTTTTTCTTCTACTTCTGTCTTCTTCTTTCTTCTATTAGTCGTCATCTCGGTAGTCACCCCCTTTCTAACCATATCATCATTCACACAGTCCATCCATCGTTTCTTTTGTCTTCCCCTACTCTTATAGCCATCGACATTCATACTCAAAACCTTCTTTCTTCAATTTTTTACATAATATACCAATACTATATAAAAACAACAACCTTCGCTTCTAACTTCTGACGTTACTGTATCCAAACACCAATTAGGATATAGTCACGTCTGATTAAGTTTAAAGCTGTCACGACAGCCTTCCAAAATATTAATTACTTACAAATATTATGAAGCTACTGATGTTTAACGATGAGGTTTAATACAAAATGCAGTACAGTACCCGGCGATAAATATTGCACATCGACCTTTGGAAAGAGACAATCGGCTAATTTCGGCTTCGTAGAGCGTTATCTCTGTCGTACGAAATACAAACAGTCCGGTATCTATTAGGAGCTATTAAAACATTTATGATTTGCTTCTTTTGATAATGATTTTTATTCTTTGTATAAAATACAAAAAAAGGTAAAGGTCGATGTGCAATATTTATCGCCGGGTACTATACAAACGAGTTAACAGTGTGGCGGTATCTACATCGCTACATGAGAACTACGCATAACACTGACGTCACGCAAATCCTACATCGCGCAAGCAGATTTTACCGCGCATCTAGCTTATAAACAACGTACCGACATTAATCGACAGGCCGTAACCCACCAGGCACAACATCCATCTAGTCGGAGAATCCTCCCTTTTCTATGGAGATACACCCTGTTCCTCATACTTCTATAACATTAACGCTGATGATAATTCGGATGTTGAAGCCTAGGCTGATGCGCTCTAAATCATTCCTATAATAATTCGATTCCTATCGGCAAATAACTTGACAAAGACAGACCAGGGGGCCTAAAAACGGTCACTTTAGCAGAATCATAAAAGGATAACATTATGAATCATAATGGACAGTTAACTGCTAAGTTAATCGTATCAAATCCCATTGGTGATGGATTTTTCAGTTATCTTTTTTGTCTGTGCTAAAATACCAATCAATCCAATCCAAATCCAATCCCAGTCTCTTAGATTATACCTACGTAGTGCAGCGAAAAAAAGAAAAACACGGACTGTCTTCGCCATATTATGATTCATAATGTTATCCTTTTATGATTCTGCCAAAGTGGCCTTTTTAGGCCCCCAGTTCAAAAACACAGCAAAGTGGACACGATGGATGACCGATAAAACACTTGGATTTTCCACTCAACCTGACTCATCAAATATAGGTATTTATTACTTACCTTAAATATGTATCGTTATAAACCGATAGGCAAATCTAGCACCATAAAGGTAGATAATACAACACGTAGTAATAAAATAAATACTACTGTAAAACAATCTGATAAAGGCTAGGGTATAAGTAAGACAGAACTATTGTCATTTTCCAGTAGTTACAGATACAATGGTGCTGGGACGATTGATCATAGGATGTGTTTTGTGTGTGGTGTGGGTGTCTTCAACTGGTGGCCAAACTTTTTCAATATACCAAACTGTGAGTAAATATGGTATCAGTGACAAAGTGTTATCATTAGCTTATCAGAAAGAGCAATGTTTACTGCTGAAGATCGGCTACCTCCAATGAATCTCTCTGTAGCCTTGACAATGAGATAATTGATAGCAGTATATTTTTATCATTGCGAATAAAGAACTGATAATTCAACGACAGAAAGAGTAGGATTGGCTATTCTTTGCTAGATATAACAACCGACTTCTAACGTATTTAGATTGCCATCACTATTCCACTCCCGGAAGACGTGGCGTTGGAAGGCCTTCCATAAGATTGACCGACGATCTTGTGAAGCACGAACCCGCTGGATGCGGGAAGCACAGAGCCGGTCGAAGTGGAGGTGCTTTTCGGAGGCCTATGTCCAGCAGTGGACGTCTGTCGGCTAAAATGATGATGACGATGATTCCACTACCTGTCAGTAGCCAACCACGGTCTGCTGTTATGACAGCCTAACAACGATTGCCGACCAATAATGGGCGTATGATCTTTCGGTAGATGGTCACCCGCTATCGTTTCCGGTCTACCCGTCGTCCATCCAATCTTTAACCCTTCGAACGTGGATCCACGCGAGACACAAATTGTTTATATAATTACGGCATTCAACCGGTTAAGGGCGAATTTCACCAATAATACTGAACTATATCATTGTTGCGAAATATTAACACTGACAGCTCTTGACGCGGTTTTAGAGAAAAATTGAATACTCGTAAATGTGCTGATCGCGTTCAGTTTAGAGAGATTCACCTTAGAGACCCACACAAAGGAGGTTCTTCTCAGATTCTTAATCCGTTTGCCAATATCCTTAACTTTAGTTTTCGTATATATCTTTATTCAAAGCCCGGATTAAGACCTTACATTAATTATGTTACCTAAATTAACGATAGTACTTAGATATATTAACTCCGATTGTAAAGGAAATTACGCCCTAGAATCTAGATGAATAAATTAAAACCTACCTAGAAATCCGATGGCAAAAACGGTTAAGTGAAGAAGTTATGTTGGTGTTTTCTTAACTTACCTACTCCACAATGTCGTCTTACATTTCCAAATGTCTTGTATTTCCAACTTACGATGGTAGGTATATATGGTAGGTATGTTAGGAACGTAGGAGTGATTTATAAGATAAATTAAGACTTATTTTCGCGTGGATTTTGGTTGTTTGGGATTGGATTTCAAGCCTCCTGACTCTTCGTTTACACCACAGGTTGAAAAGATAGCAGCAGATGGCTTCCAAGCAGAAACCCACAAAGTCACCACTTCCGATGGCTACATCCTGGAGATGCACAGGATACCACAAGGAAGATCAGTGACGGAGACGTCAGAAGACAGGCCGGTGGTGTTCCTGATGCATGGATTGCTATCGTCCTCGCAGTCCTTCATTGCGATTGGACCGGAGTATAGTTTCGGTAAGAATTGAAAGACTAATCACTTCTTTCTAAGCTTCTAGAGGCATACAGATTGGCAGGGACATCGACGCGCAAACTGTGACAAAACACTTAGCACATGAATCCGAACCCCCTGCGTTGAAATTTTCAGTCGGATATTAAAAAAAAAATTGCTGTTCCATACATTTTGACCGCGTAGGTATTCCACTTTTCTATGAAACACTGTTTTTTTTTTTTAAATCCATGGTAACAGGTGCAGGTTGGCGTGCCTTGAAATTTTTAGACGGATATATAATAAAATATTGCTGTTCCATACATTTTGACCGCGTAGGTACCGCGTGACTTTTGTATGAAACACTGTTTTTTTCTTAATCCATGGTAACGGGTCCAGGTTGCGCGTCGATTAGCGACTAGAAAATACACTTCCTACAATGGTTTTGATCCAAATTTTTCAGGGAACAGTTAAATTTAATCAGAAAAAATAGGGTACTCCGTATCTTTTTTCGCGAGCTTATTCCTATCCCAATCGATTTGTAGTCGACGCAGCGTATCTTTTTCTACCAAATCTCTAACAATATTTTGTCAGTATACGCTACTTTTCTAGGCATATCATCTTTCACTGATTCATCTTTTGAAGAACCACCTAATTTAAAATAAATGGCAATAAGATCTTCGACTCTTTTCCAGCTTACAATCTAGCAGACGCTGGCTTTGATGTCTGGATGGGCAATGCTCGAGGCAACAAGAACTCTCGATTCCACACCACCTTGAACCCTGATGATGAACAGCAGAAGTTCCAATTCTTTGACTTTAGCTTCGAAGAGATCGGAATGTATGACTTGCCAGCTATGATCGACTATGTTCTGGAATTTACTAAGAGGGATAAACTGCATTATATTGGGCATTCTCAGGTATTAATGGAATTTATATTTAGAAAATTTAAATACTTAGTTTTTACCCTAACACATTGAAGGACACTGAACTAGACACAATAGAAGTTTTATTGTTATTACGCCAAGGGGTGTTAAATGTCCTGCAGTGTTAAAATAATAATATGCACAAGTATACAATAAAAAACTGGCCAAGTCCGAGCCGGACTCGCACGCGAAGGGTTCCGTACCACAAGGCAGAAACGTCGAAAAAACACGTTTGTTGTATAGAAGCCCCCTTAAATATTTATAACAGAAATACGTCATCTGTGAAAATTTCAACTGTCTAGCTATCACGGTTCATGAGATACAGCCTGGTGATAGACGGACAGACGAACAGTTGAGTCTTAGTAATAGGGTCCCGTTTTTACCCTTTGGGTACGGTACCCTAAAAAGGGAACAATAATAAAAAAAATCGTCCGCATCGTTGTCAACAGGAAAAGTGCCAAAAAGGCTAGTAGTATTGCCACCTTGTATGACAAAGCTGATTCTTTGTCCAAAAAATGGGCCAGCCTTCTGGTCACGTGAAGAGACGACCAACCACTTGGCAATGTCTCTGGAAATTATAAGCCTCTGTAGACTTCTCTTAGGATATATCAAGTTTTTTTTTCTATTTCTAAATAGGTAATCGACTTTTGTTTTAATAATGAAGGTACATATGCGGATCGTAGAATCCTATGGTGCATATTTAATGCCAAGTTTCGACAAACATTGTCCACAGTTTTTGACACAGGTTTTCTTAAACATACTATTAATTATTTATTTTTAGGGTGGAACAGTGTTCCTGATCATGGCTTCAATGTTGCCGGAATACAATCAGAAACTGATTTCGGCACACCTCTTAGCAGGAGTTGGCTATCAAGGATATTTCCCTAATACCGAGTTATCGGCAACTGCAGCTATGACTGATTATATTTATGTAAGTACTAACAGCGTAAGCGCGTGAGTTTCGATCCCGTATGTGTTAATCCAGGAAATGGTCTATCTATGTGCCAATTTTCATCCAAATCTGTTCAACGGTTTGCGCGTGATTGAGTAACAAACATCCAAATATTTTCACAAAGTTTCACATTTTTTATAATATTAGTATGGATTCCTTTTTGTATTATACTATGAGGCGCTCCACCCACTGCACCGCGCCCCGTCGCGTAGCGCGGGATGGCAGATTTTACCATTGTATGCATGTATCTCAATTTATATAGAAATCACGCCCAGCACAACACACTGCCGATTCGGAAATGCGCGGGAAGGCGCCCCGCGCGCAGTTTCTGCCAATCTGCGCGGGAGCGCGGGGCGTGCCGCGGGATATGATATGACACACCGGCTCCGCAGTTTCGGGCGTGATTTGATACTGTAAAGACGTTTGCACGATGGATCTCGACGTAGACAACGAGGCCGTCGTAATCTGCATTACCGCGCGGGGGAGCAGATTACACCGCTAAGTAACGCAGATCTGCGCCCCCGTCGCCGCGCGCGTTATCTGTCGCTCCGCGCACCGCGGCGGGACGCATCTTCAGTGGGTGAACCGCCTAAGTCTGTAATCGCCAACCCGTCTTGAGCAAGCGTGTGTGTGGTGATCAGTGCCTTCTCTGTATGAGAAGAGGCTTTTGCTCTGTAGTGGGTCATTAATAGGCCGGTACTTTTGTTAATATACATACATATAAGTGAAAACTTCTTTAGGCGCGGTGGGCATTTTTGTGATGGGAAAAACCATTGAACTCGCGCCACTGTTCTGTTACCGTAAGCGACCCCACACGTGTTTTGTTTATAAGACGATTCAAAGAATACCCGCTTCGGTTGTGTTCGACTGTCCTCGGGATGTACCTACTCGGTTTTAATGTATATCCAATATGTCAGTGAGTGATGGCAAAGTATTGTTTGTGTTTTATTTTCACTTCTGTCGGCACTCCCGGAGTGTCACTGTTTTTTGTTTTTTGATTAACTAGTGCAGCGTAATCAGAACTATAAAATGTTGTTCTTACATTTACATCAATGCTTGAATCACTTGCAAATGTCGTCGGCTATAGCATAATGATACTTAACCATGAATTTGGTGTTTTAATTTCATGAACTCAAAAGAAAGGAGAACTTTCTTTCGTTCAGGCTCAGAATGTCCTTTTCCCAAAATGTCCCTTGGTTTCAAATAGTCCCCCTTTCCCGAAATGTCCCTTATAATGTCCATTTCCCAGAATGTTATCTCTATCGAGTTAGTTACTTTCATTCTATTATCTAGAATAAATCGGTCCTGTGGTCCCAAGAAACATTCCTAAAATAAATGTAAAAAACGGTATTTTAAATACAGAACTGCGCCTGCGTGGGCCCTTAGCGTAACCCTAATGAGAGCAGACATTATCATTAACCTGCCTTGCCATATACAAAGTATATTCACCAGAATATAATAAATCACATTATAGGATCCTCCTTTCACATTGGTAACAAATCTGTATGATTATTATGATAATAACGTGAAAATGTATTTAATAAAAATAATATGGTGAAATGGATGCTTGCCTCGTAAAGTAGATCCGCCAACTTCGTGTCAGAGCTAGAGACTGATAAGCAGATTATAACAATATAATAAAAAGACACGAATAAAAATAATCAATCAGCCTTTGACAGCCCAAGGGAGATATCGAAGTCCTTATCATGTAGGTACAGTCGCCTCAAAAAATGTTTAAGTACCTTTAAAAGTACATTTTTTACTTGCACCGTGCATAATGTCTCCCATATTCCACGAGTGTACAGACGCCAGCACATCAAGCTACTCCAATCTATCAAATTCCTTTAATAGATTTTCAACTTTATCGCTAAAGCGTAAGGTTCAAAGTTGATTGGGAAAATGTGACAGTTCGCTTCATGTGATAACGTCTGTACATTATTATATTAATTTAATTTAATAGTTTTCAGCTATAGGATATCTGTATTTTCGTTCGTTTTTTCTAGGCTACAGTCGTGGAAATGGGAGCAGTAGAGCTGTTTCCACCAGGCTCTACAGAGATGCTTCCTGACGGTATAGACATTTTCCCAACGTCCGACCTCTGCCTCGGTAACGTACACTTGAGGTACATGTGTCAACTCTTCGGAATACGTCATATTTCACCTAAGTTGGTAAGTATCTTTAATTATACTTTTTTTTTGTGGACGGCAAACAAGCAGATGGGATTTTAAGTAGTCTGCAATATCAGAGGTATCGCAGACACGTTGCCATTGAAATGTACAGTGCGTGCCACGTAAGAAGAGACTTGACACACACCACGTGGTCTGACATGCGCAGAACACGATTTTAGGTATCTTTAGCGGTATGAGGTCTGAGTGCGGGACGGGACCGGACGTCATAGGGGCGGCGGAAAGAGCGGGGGAGGCGGGGTCAAGTCTCTTCTTACGTGGCACGCACTGTATCTTGTAATACAGACGCGTTGCGTGTGCGTTGGGTTTTGTGTTTATCGTGTAGGTATGTGTGTGTGTGTGTTGTAGATACATTAAATAAATATCATATGAATATTTTGAGGGTATGCCCTCAAAATATTTGTTTAATACTTCAAGCCAATGCACAGCGCAAATGTACAGAGGCGGACTTAATGCCATAAGCATTTTCTACCAGTCAACCTTTGGGTGATGCAGGGGCAAAAGTAGTAAGTGCAATTTCGAAAATGGTGCATAAAATATTTATTTAAATGTAAGTCAAAGTCAAATAATTTATTTCAAGAAAGGCTCTTTTGAATGTCAAAATTTACTAGAACATAGAACTAAGTGCTCCATCCAAAGCATAGTTTCTTATAAAGATGAATGGACAAGAAACTCTATAGTTACTTTTGTTGGAGATAATAATAAATAAATGAAAATCTTTTAAAATGCTTTACAACAAAGAAAGATACGGATATAGACCCTGAATTCTAAATTAAAAAAACATAGAGAATTCCGTACTATCAATCAAACAACTACATAAAAAAGCAATAACATACAACACAAGAATTTGATGAATTCAACTATAAACTGCACGTGCACGGACTAATTACAGCAAACAAACAATTTTGTTTGAAGGAGCACAACTGTTTAATGATTTAAAGAAGTGTGATAGTATAAATATATTTAAGGCAACATTTAAGAAACATGTATGTAAACTGTAACGTCGCCAACACCCCAGAGGCAAATATGATATTATTTAGATGTAAGAACTTTGTATCTCATTTTAAGTGAACTGTGTTATTTAAGTTTTTATGAGAAATAAAATATTTTTTTACATATCAACGCACACACCACACAGTAACGCTGAAATAGGTATTGTGGTGGTACTTTTCCGGAAGAATTCCTTTACAAAGACCACCTATTTCAATAACAAAATAATCTTCTGTTTTAATCGCAGCATGATTTCGCAATGACTATGGTGGGATTACGATAAAATTATTTCCACCGTCTAATTTTTATATTCCTTTTTATCTATACCGGAATCTTTATTGTGATTGTTACAGAAATAATACTTAATACTTTTATGATCGCAGTAAATTATTTTACGGTTCTACTTCAAGCGCTCCTGATTACAAAAACACGGAAATATAATAGGTAAACAAAAAGAAAACATTGTATACAGCGTGTATCAGAAATGTGTGGTCATATTTAAATGGAATAAACGCAAAAAACGCAAGTTTTATAATGCCTAAAAGTATGTATATGATCGACTACAGTAAACAAAATCAGAAAAATATATGATATTATTCAGGATATAATTATGCTAGTTAGATAGTGTTGAAAACATAATACAACTAATTTGATACGATAGAAAAAAATCATGAAGATTCCTCTAAAACCTTTCTTTTTACAATAAAATCCATACTACCATAATTATGATTTTTTTGTCAGATTATTCTATAAGCAACATACTAAAGCACTAGTGTTTTAATTTTTCAGTCCAAACAATAGATTTATTGTAAATAGATAATTGCTTCATATTTTGCAATACATTTCCACCGTTGTGTCATCGCGCTTCTCTTTCTTTTCTATGCAGTTCGATAGTGACCGCGCTTTAGGGTGGTACAAGCAATCGAAATGAACAACTTTCTCCATGGCACCAAAATCGTATTCGTGAAAAAATATTTAGCTGTTCTATACATTGGGGTCGAGTAGGTGTTGAAGTTTCGGTGCAATAGAGACATTTGTATTAGTTTGAGTTTGGTACATCGTTTAAATTTGACAGTATTCACGGCCTTTCATTTGTTCACGCCTTTCTGATATAAGCTACTTCAGGGATATAAAGCATGTTTTATCTATTACTAAATTAATGTCCCTTTTATAAACCTGGGTGTCTATTAAAACAGTAACTTTAAAAAAGGTATCCCGTTGCAGTCATAAAAATAGATTGCTGGCAAAGATAAGTAGGACGCAAAACCATAATATAATTTTTATGTTAAATGAGGTTTTAATTAAAAAAATCCTAGTAAAGAGAGCTAGATAATTTATCAATCCTATATTATACATGTTTTAGGGCAGATTTTTCAAGAGTTAGATAATTTTTATTATAAGAATAAATCTGTCAGTTTGACATATTTTCTATACAAAAGCTGTCAAACCACAAATACTTATTCCTCAAATAAAAGTTATCTGACTATTGAAAAATCAGCCCTTAGTTTAAAATATGGATAATAACACAATTATGTAGACTCCAGCTGATTCATTAATTTGTACAAAACAAGAGAAATCTATTTTGCATCTGATTACCATGGAAACATTTCAACAAATTATTTAACTGCGATGTGATTGAATAAACATTAACAACATACATACATACATATGTAGGTAGGACACTGACATTAAAAAAATACATAATTTATATTTATGCCATACATTCATTCATAGAATATTAATCTACGAGGGAATTATTAATGCCCGCACTTTTTCGCATGACTGTACACGCTCTGGGTTTTTATTGGCTCAACTGTGACCGCGATTAACCAATCAATTGTTCATATTAGTTATTGTGTCGGAGAAATATTTCTTGTGAGGGAAAACAATACTTTTATGTAACGTTTCGGTATTCCGCTCAAGGCTCAGTACAAGAAACATAAGTATTGCACCTACCCTTTCGTTATTCCATCTAGGTACCCCTGTTTGTCTCTGCATCACCCAAAGGTTGACTGTTAGAAAATGCTCACGGCATTAAATCCGCCTCTGTACATTTGTGTGCTTAAAGTATGAAATAAATTATTAAAAAATATTAGAACAGAGAACAGTTTTGTATAACTTGTCTGAAACACGAAAGTTTTAAAACAACAATAATATTATTTAGGGCTGATTTTTCCAATGCCAGATAACTTTATCGGAGGAATAATTTTGAATTTTTGACAGTTCTTCCATACAAAAACTGTCAGAGGTCAATTTTATTCAACGAATAAACATTATCGGTCGATTAAAAAATCTGCCCTAAATTGAAGTATAATAGCAGTTAGTGTACAATGCGTGCCACGAAAGAGACTTGACACACCACGTGGTTTGACATGCGCAGAACACGATTTTAGGTATCTTTAGCGGTATGAGGTCTGAGTGCGGGACGGGACCGGACGTCATAGGGGCGGCGGAAAGAGGCGGGGGAGGCGGGGTCAAGTCTCTTCTTACGTGGCACGCATTGTAGTAGCAGTAGCTTTCATAGCAGGTGGCGTTCTGTAATTACCAGTAGTGAAGGGTCAATTTTTGTAAGAGGTACGCCGGAGTCGGATCTTTAATCTTTAATATTAATAAATTAATATTAATATATATGATTATAAAGCTGAAGAGTTTGTTTGTTTGTTTGGTTGAACGCGCTAATCTCTGGAACTACCAGTCGGATTTGATAAATTCTTTTTGCATTTAATAGCCCAATTCTCGAGGAAGGCTATATGCTACTTAACATCACGCTAGGACCCTTAGGAGCCGAGCAAAAACCAAAAAAGTCAGAAAAAAGG
Source organism: Luperina nickerlii (assembly GCA_963855955.1). Classification (NCBI taxonomy): domain Eukaryota; kingdom Metazoa; phylum Arthropoda; class Insecta; order Lepidoptera; family Noctuidae; genus Luperina; species Luperina nickerlii. The sequence goes on from OY979663.1 coordinate 4,681,540, forward strand.
TAAACGAATTAAAAGCGCAGGCAGGCGTTGCGACGGGGTGGGTCGGGGGAACAAGAAATTTCACGCTGACGAAGTCGCGAGCAGAAGCTAGTCTTTAATATAACTATATTATTTGTCTATAGAATACTGACTGTGCCATTTTTTAAAGGGAAGCCGGTAGGAATCGGGTTGTATGGAACCTTCGCCACTTATAAAACTTCCTTTTTAGAGTAAAACAAAATATGTTGAAAAACTCATCAACTTCTTTTTACAGAGCAACTACAACGCGGCAACAGACCAAGCAGGTGCAGCATTAAAACAATTAGCTCACTACGGTCAAAACATTAGAGACAAACTCTTCCGTAGATTCCACTATGGTGCTGAGGCAAATCTGGCCAAATATGGAAGTGAGGAACCCCCACTATACGATCTTAGTCACATCACTAGTTTCGTCACAATGCACTACACCCTGAGTGACAATGTACTGGATGAAAAAGATGTGCTAGCTATGGCAGCTGATATACCAAAGTCTATTGCTCGTCAGGTGGCAAGGACCACTTTTCTGCATGAAGATTTCGTTGTAGCGTTAGATGCGAAGGAACTGGTGACAGATTATATTATTGATGCTATTCAAAATGCAGGGTGAGTATTGCTATTTTAATGGTCAGATAAATGATAAATGATTTTATTTTTGTAAGTAGGTTTGCACAAACACTTTTACACGTCAATCATATATTTTTTTAAACTAGATGAGGCCGGCGTTTCCTATCTGACATCTCTGAGAAGAAAGGCCGAAACAAACTCAGAGGTCATAGTCTCTTTTAAAGTCCAGACATAATCTTGGTCAAGTTATATGAAGACCATGTAGGTCGATGTCTGAGATGGTCTTTTGAGAAAAGAACCACACAGATTGAGAGGACCCGTCCAGTCAGTGCACGCATTAATTGTCAGAAATCGTGCAGCTCAACTCAAGACTTAAGGAGCTCAACGACCCGACGAACAATACCATAAAAAAAATTAATATGCAGAAAGAGAGCAGAGAGAAAATAGATAAATATGCAGTTTGGCTGGTTCATGAAATGTGTACAAGTATTTGGTCCAATTTAAATTATTTATTTAATTTAATAGGTAACAATCTGTATATTGATGCTACCAATCGTAACTAACAGGTATTATAAATGCGAAAGAAAGTTTGTTTGTTCAAAACGTTCGTTTGAGCAAAAGATAGTGTTACCATAACCTCAATAGTTGACAGAAAGTAGACGTACCTGCCTAGCCTTTCCCAGCTCGGTTGGAGTCGTCTTCCAGCCTAAACGGATGCAGTTGAATAACCAGTGATATCATTTAGCCAGGAGCCCCAGGGTCCTGATTGCAATATTTGATAAAAAGGCAGTGTTATGTTATAATATTATATCACATAAAAAAAAAATTAATCGACTTCAAAAAGAAATTAACTCAAAATTATGAAATAACTTTAATTTCGGAAGTCTGTGTATCTATGTCTGTATTTTAGTTTTTTGCCACCGACTTCCGAAATTAAATCTAAGTTAAAGTTACTTCATAATTTTGAGTTATTTTCTTTTTGAAGTCGATTAAAATTTTTTAAATTACTTTTTTATTTCGTAATTTTTAGTTTTAAGTAAAAACTGGAATTTTTGTTTGTAATAAGTTGGTATTAGTTTTGATGTAAATATTGCACTAGAATTTGACCAAGGTTTTGAGATGTTTTCCCTTTGACACCACACTTACACGTATTAGTTCATATCTTGAAAATTACTGAATCGAATTTGATTAAACTTGCACTGTTCCCTAAGTTGAAGTAAATGTAAGCCAATAATAAAAAATGTTTAATAGTTGCGGAGAAATGCGTGGACAAATATACATACATCTATAACATTTTGTATAATTGTTAGGAAGCCCTAATATATTGTCATATGTAAATATAAAGCAGTTGCAATAAATATAACATACATACGTGTCGAATTGATAACCTACTTTTTTGTAGTCGGTAAAAATGTACTGTCAACTTGACCTGCCTTGTACTTGAACTTTCATGATAACAGTACCACTTTAAAGACTATGAACAAAACAGTTACAATTATGATTCCAGTCAAGAAGACCACTTCACTGACAATGATGGAGTGATCGTAGTCGATGGCACGACTGTTGCAACAACAGGAGACAATACTTCTACTGATGCACCAGGTGATGTTACTATTACTGATGCACCTAATACTGACATTACCACTGCTGCCCCAAGTGAGGACATCACTGCTACCTCAAGTGTCGATGCCACCACCATCACCACCACCACACCAGTTCCTGATGGAGCAGCCACGATAGTGATCAATATGTACTTGATGGTAGTGAGTCTGTATGTTATGCTGAAGTAACAGTTTAAAGACGGAAAGATTTTTGTCAATATTAATTTATTATGGTATTTAAGCTTTACTTATGATTTAATTTTGTGAGCTTTAAACGCCATATTGTAAAAAGTCAATTAGTTATACTATTTAAGACATGAATAGCCATTTCATCAATACACTTTACGAACTTTATGACTTTCATCATAAATAATGACATTAATGTTGTAAATATTATTAGCAATATTCAAATACACATATAATTCTTCAGCAGTCGTGTTTCAGTAAATAACCCAGAAACAGAGGAACAAAAACAAATCATATGAAACGACCAACGCAAAGAGACTCGTTAGATGACGTCACAAAGGAAAGTGTTGCTATAACAACATTAACCATAACAGTAAACAGAACGAGTAAACAAGACTGTAAAAGGAAAATGTATAGTCATTTGTAGCATTTTCTTTTTGTTCATAGATGTGATAGAGTTTATAAGAAGCTAATGATATAAGCATATGAGAATATTCGACCGCGTCTGGTAAAACTGGGAGTCGAGTTAGGAAAACGGCTAATGATGAATAGGCATCAGAATATGATCCTTCATTGAAGTTCTGGTAAATATTTACTGTACAAATTCTAGACATCGAGCCAATCATACTAAATATATCTACATTAGGATATCAGTAATGATCTAGACATCAGTTTCTCATACTCGTATTTAAAAATGAAAGTTCCTTAAACTTTTACACGTGAGAAAACCGGCATGTGCTAGAACCAAAATTTCGAAGGGAAGTGACGTCTACCAACCCGCACACAGCCCACTCCCTCTCATAGAGAGGAGGTCTGAGTCCCAGCAGTGGGAAAATTATAGACTGATTATGGTTTTGGAAACTTTGATGCAGAGAAAATCGTAGAAGCCAGCATAATAATTATCACGATTGGATTCTCCCAATCAAATATTTATAGAAAATATGTAGTTTATTTATACCATCACTAAGTGTAACATACACGTGAACGTTACAAAATATGTTTCTTCCCACATTCCCACCCTCTTCAAGCTAAATATTCAACACTTTTTTTTCAAAACACTCTCCATAATATTTCAGATTTGAGATAACAAAATAATGGAGTAGGGGGAAGATGGTGAAAGGAAATTAGTCTCCGCCCCGTATAGTGATAAGGAGCAAGCAAAGGGTGGTATACACGTTAAATATATTTACTTATCGAAGTCTAGGAGTCACCGATGTGTTCCGGCGCTGGAAGAAATATTGGAGATTGGAAATGACGGTTGGTGTGATCGAGATATGTAGCATAAGATGGAAGACGGTTTGATGGTATACCTGTGCCGCTGTTTACGGAAGTAGCGTTAGGCCCTTTGTACACGGCATGGTTTCTTAATAGTACATCGAATAAAGGTCATAGCACACGTATCAAATCGGAAGGGATCGTGCAAAGATATTTAAGGCAACAATATGTTACATATGGTTATAGTTTTCTACAAAAATAACGTGCTTCTTATAAAAAATTCTGCAAATGCACAGATTGTTTGGCCGATTAAAACACAGCGTTGATCTGTTATGTTATAACCATTTCATACGACTGTAAAAGAACTTATTACCAAGTTACAACACGCGAATCGAAAACATTACTTTAACAACGACCACCATAAACTCCAACCCTTTCGTAACAAAGCTAATGACAGTCGCCACATTGAAGACCAGTATTTGACAACCAGTGTTAGTATCAAAGAGGACTCCGGAATAAATCACTGAGGCCCTGTGACGGACCCTTGTCAGGTCAAATTAATGATGGCCGGCCACTGAACCGTTCGCAACATTAGTCAGAATTTTTGCGTTGATATTGTTATTTGTGCTGATGTATGCATGGTCGAATTTGACCTTGTGACTGTTGTGAATATGTTTTGAGTTATGGACTTCAGAGTATCCATATTTGTGGAGGATTGATGGAGGATCTGTGAGGGATAGATCTGAATGTCAGAAATCTGTGAGCAGTGGTGGCCTAGTAAGCAGTGGTGTTCCAGTGGTAACGGCCGCAACTTACGGCCTGTGTCCCAAAAGTGGGAACGTTATAGGATTATTATACAGATCTGAAAGAATCTAAGAAATGCATTTTCCACATATAAATAATCTCAGGAAGGTAATACCACATTAATAGTGTGGGCATCCTCCAGCTGGACTATTGCTGTTTTTTCTTGGTTTGCTATTTTCTTTAGAAGCGAACCAACACAAAACTGATACCATTCATCAGAATAATCGAATCGCTTTGATCCATCGACAAGAACAGGTCTGCATTCCAGAGTATATTTCAACCGAAAACCCAAATGCGTACGTCAACATTTCAGCAAATAACAGTAATGTAATTAAACTGAAATATTTTAAGGGCGAACGCACCCGTAATTTCCCACAATGAATGGGTTCTTTCGCAATCCTCGAGTAGGATTACCATCTCGTAAGATAAACTGACACAACAAAAAACCAAAATACCCGTGTAGTTGAGAACCACATTATGGTTTCACAGCAGCAAAATTGGCAGCAGTAATGCAAAACATGTCTTGCATAACAATCGCAATAATTTGTTTTGGTGTCCTGTAAACCGATTCCTGAATGAGACACGGGGGGCACTTATTTGTAAGTCACTTAAAAATCTTAATTTAATTTTGTAAATCATGAAACTTTTATTTTCTCTTGACAGTACTTAACTGTCAAAAAAGCGTAAACCTAGATAATGTGGATAAGACTGAGATTAAAACAGAAGACAAACTAGCAGGAGATCGAGGAGGGGGGTGGAGGGGGGTTCAAAGAATCAGACCGGAATAAATCCTTAATTATCCGGTTCCTATAAAATAAATAAGAAACGAATCGTTTTGCTTCCTAATGGTAGCATTTTTTATTGCCAAACTGGGTATATAAATAGATTCGTAAGCTAATTTTATCTGTGATAGCCACTTCCATATGGGAGGGTCTATTATGCAAAGTTCGGAAGGCTTTCCTTCATTATTCGTAAAGATACAAGAGTTTTAATTTTAATGAATAACGGTCCGTTTTTGGAGGGGCTTGAGGCTAAGAAATAAGAGCCACACGGTTCGATCGATCTACGATTAAGCTACGCTTGTCGCGGTTGGTCCATGGATGGGTGACCATCTTTGCATACCAACGACCTCTCCGTGCCTCGGAAAGCACGTTAAGCCTTTGGTCCCGGATGTCATTCAGGGATCTTTGACAGTAGTTCCGGGTCGTCAGAAGCCCAAAAGTCTGACAACCGGTCTTATACCAAGGGGTTTCGGATTACCCAGTGACTGGGTTGTGGAGGTCAGATAGGCAGTCTCTCCGTGTAAAATACTGGTATTCAGCTGCATCCGGTTAGACTGGTGGCCGACCCCAACATAGTTGGGAAAAGGCTAGGCAGATGATGAAATAAAATTCAGGAAGTGTCCGTGAATTCCGCAACAAACGGCCACCGTACATTAGCTCATAAACCTAGTTATTTGGGTCACAACACATTTGTTATCGGGTCATGATCGCTGCTGTTGACGGCTTATTATATAGCGTAGTTATATACCTTTAAATTACCATTCGTTTTGTTCGTAGTCTGCTGATAAGGAGTGATTTTGTTAATTTAGATGTTTTTATTACTTTGGCTATATTAATAAGTCTGAATATAAAACATGAAGAAAGGGTTAAGTTGTTCTGTACTCTTAAAATAAAAAATGAAAACCATAGTAACAGTCCTTTCAAAGTTTCTTTACCACTGACAGCAACCTTATTCTAATGAGAATAAAGATCATTGTGATTGTAACAAACTTATCTGTAGCCGCAATCTAACAGCAACCTTATTAAAAGGATAATAAAGATGAAAATTCAGAGGTAAAATAACTGTGAATGGACTGCACTCACAAGGCATAACATTTTAGAAGAGTAACGGTGAAGTTTCTTGCTCATTCTTCTCCATACGAAAAGGCGTTTAGGACGGGTCGACTAGAATCAATTCTATTTTTTTGTAAATTTTGACGTTCAAAAGTGACTTTGACTTTGTAAAGGTGACGGCTTAATTCAAAACTGACCGATGTTCAGAAGAGATAAAAAGAGAGAAGAATGAAAGCAACAATCTTCGCTCTTTTTGAAGTGAAAACTTCTTTAGCGGCGTTGTACACTTTTTTTGTAATGGGTTAAAAATGTTAAACTCACGTCAGGACACGTGACCTGATCGAAAATTCGTAAGACGGATGGCCGTAGCCGCGCGTGTTTTGTTTATAAGACGATTCACAAAATACACACGTAATTGTTCAAGTTTTCACTTCTGTCGGCACTCCCGGAGTGCCACTGTTTTTTTTATCTATTCTGAAACGTAGTTTTAATCTTGAAGCAAGCTTTAGCATTATTCTAGATCAGTGCTATAGAAAGATTTCATTCACCAATATTCAAAAATCTAAAATCTCAGAACTGTAAACATTTCAGATAGCTTTGTTATAAAATCATAGTAAAATCCTTTGAAGTCACTTAAACTGCGATAAAACTCGGATACTTGATAGAAGTCGTAACTCTGACTTCCGTACCACGCCCGAATTTTATGGCATTTAGGAAATTTTCGCTTTAAAGCGTCCCATTCACAGGCTAACGCTTCCACGTTTCTCAAAGGACAATAATATGTCAATTCTCGCCTTCTCGAAGCCATATATCTCCTTCAGTCTCGAAGCAGCTTCGTTCAAATGGAAATTCTGCTTTCACAGCCAATAAACACCGTATCGCTACGCAGTAAAGTTTAGTTTCGCATAGCATGTTGTGTAAACAAATCAGTATGGAATATCAAGGTGAAAAAATGAAATGTCTCAGCAAGAATGGATCCATTCATTCGTTTTGAAGGGAAATCAAAATAACAAAATGTTTCTTTTTTCTTTTCATTTCAGTGCAGGTGATTTTTCACTCGGTATTCAATCAATTTCGTTTACATTTGTGTTGATGATTTTCTAAAGAATATTGGGTGCTTTACGGATTCCATATTTCATCGGCGTCAACGATTCTAAGAAAAATAATATCGGTTTTGTGTACTCACAAGTTTAGTTTAGAATTTCTCTTTTCTGATGAATGCCATGCAATAGACGCTGGCTCGATATATAGGGTGTTTGGAAGCTGGATAGAAAGCCTCAAGGTGATAGTAGACACTATTTAGAGCATTTCGAGCCATACATGTCTTAGACGAAGTATGTTTTCTTATTTTTTCGCAGTTAAAGTTGGTAAGTATGTTATTTTTGACTACAAGTTTGTAGTAAAAAAAAAGAAAAATTTGTAGTAAAAAAAATACTTCGTCTAAGACATGTATGGCTCAAAATGTTGTAAATGATGTCAACTATCACTTCGTCTTTGCACTCAGCTTCCAAACAACCTGTATAACAAGACCGATTGAGATTAAAGCCTTTTGATAGTAGTCGAAAACGTGAGGTTTATTAATAAAATAATATTATTAATATACATCCAGATCAGCCATGTAGAGCAGTGGTGGCCACTAGCAACGGCCCCAACTTACGAATTGTACGTCGTGGTTTCGAACCCATACGGGCGCTTTACTTTGTGTAAATAATTTCGTCACCACTGCTCTCAAAACGGCGAAGGAAAACACCGTGAGGAAACCGGCATGTTCAACCAAAAATTCGAAGACATGTGACATCTACCAACACGAACTAGGCTCCCGTGGTCACTCCGTCTCCAAGAGAGGAGGCCTATGTCCTAGCAGTTTATAGGCTAATTATGCATTCTTTATTATTATAAATTATAAAGTAAAGGATCCTTCAAACAGGCGCGACACAGTCTTCTGGGCACGTTTCCGGATGACAGCGATGCAGACGAGTACTTCGACGCCTAAGTGTCCTTTGTTTTTGTATTTACTTGTATAGTAAGTTAGTCATTTAATTCAGTGTAAATAGATAGTTACATTTTCTCAAAATAAATGTGAAACCAGCTACAACGATTTGGATAGCACTTATCAGAAATTAGGCAAAGCTTTTACGTGCGAAAAAGTTATATAAACTAAAGTAGGGGAGACCGGGGTTGGTTGACCAAGTTTCAGCTTAAAGGTTTCTATTTCTATTTCTTTAGAGTATATTCATTTAAAAACAGGTTTAATTAATAGATTTACTATTAAGCTTTGCAAAAAAGTGGCAAAAAGCACGTTATTCATTATGATATAGAGTACAGGCCAGTTTTTGTATAATAGGAAAAACTGGTCAACCTACCCCATGCTTGGGGTAGGTTGACTATTCACCTGGGGTAAGTTGACCTATGAAGTTATAAGGGCAAAATCAACGAGTAAATAGGATAAAAGACACAAAAATGTATAACTCATTTTTTTATTGAAATCAATAGGCGATCCTCCGCCACGTTAATTAAACACAATAAAATTCAAATTATAACAATAAACAATCAGACATTTAAACAATAGGCAATTTGAGTACCTAAAATAAACGAAATAACTTCTTACAAGCTTTTGTAGGATGACGTTTAAGAAAATGCCCCAACCAATCTTCACCAGCAATCAGTTTTGTATTCCATGAGTCAGGTAAGGCTTTATTTTTTTTGCAAATTCATATGCAAACTTTCGTGTTTCATAAGGTGTTAATCCATAATAAATATCTGCTGCTTTCTTCAAGTAACTCTCTAAAGCAAGCTCTTCCTCGTCACTAAATATTTGTATTTTTCTTTTGTAGCCAACGCTGTCCAAAGTTGATTCGGATTTCGATAATTCGGGATTTTTTTCTAATTTTTTCGTCATATTTACGACGTGGCGTTGGAGTGTTTTATACGGTATAGCGAACTGTTTCGCCGTAGAATTAATACTTTTTTTTGTCAAAAATTATTTGTTGCATGCTCTATCTATTACATCTTTGGATGTACTCCCTCTATTAGTCTTTCTTTTGTATGTTTGCATGGTCCTGAAAAAATATTTTTTGGATAAAATTTCAATAATACCGACTTCATTTCATGTGTGGAATATCCATAATATTATGGGGCTGATTGACCAGGTGGTCAACCAACCCCGTTATACATTGGTCGACTAGCCCCGAACCACCTTTTAACTTTTAACCACATGCCATAACTTCAAAACTGCGACGACAACAAATAGAATAATACATAAAAGAAAGAACATGAATCAAATAATCGTTATAAATGCTTTGACAATCAATAACCATGAATAAATAGGCATTATTACAAATAATATTACGTCAAAAATAATTACTTACGTGTGTTGTTTTTCAATATTATGTTCCTTCTCTCAAACGACGTGCGTGCGCGACACCATGTTCCCGGTGACTGAGCAGGGGGAGGTGACGGACTCTCGTGTCTCACTGGTTAGCTCAAGGCTATTGTCTCGAACGAGATTTTGATAGTTAGTCAACCTACCCCTATAGTCAACCAACCCCGGTCTCCCCTATTACCTGGAGATTTCGCAACTCATGATGTTTATAAAAGTAAAACGCGGTATCCAATTTAACTAGAAATATATTCTAGATACTTACTACGTATTAAGTACTTCTAAACATACTAAAAGCAAGTTTAGAAGTAGTTCAACATTCGTCCATTTATAACTCGATTAACATACCTGAAACAAACAAAAAAATAACATGAAAACACAGTCACTTTCTTTCAATTTGGTTAATATTAAGGTTTTTACGACATCCAAAAAACCAATCGAATAACGAAAATCGAATATCGGGATAAAAAGTAGCCTATATGTTAATCCAGGGACCTCCATACAAAATTTTATCAAAATTGGTCCAGTCGTTTGAGCGTGAAGAAATAACAAACATATAAACACACACACACACTCACAAACTTTCGCCTTTATAATATTAGGTAGTGTGATGTCGTTGTAGGCACATTGTCAAGCACTCGCGGTAATGCAAATAGTATTGTTCCGAACGAGTGGACACACTAGTGACTCCTGTCCCAAAGTGATCCCATTACAAGAGGATGGCGGTCAAACGCAGCGCATTCCCCACGCTCCACAGGCACACAACTAGCCTCCAATATAACGATAGTAATAGAAAAGCTCTTTTCTCGGATCTTTATTGTGTTACAAGTTCGTGTGGCCGATGGGATTTGCCATCGGCAAAAATGACGAACTTCCATTCAAACTGCCATCCGCTATTTAATGTCCTCGAGTGCTCACTTTCGTTAAATAAGGTACTCTTGTGCAAAATTACATGCTTCTACACAATAGGTTCCCAACGTGGGCGTTTGAGACTTTCAGGGGGGCAGTAGAAGACCTAAAGAAAATTATATATCCTACCTTACGACTTTATAATATTACAAGTTTAAATATAATCGTGGCAATAGCTTTTTCAGAATCGCGACATACGGTAAGTAAAAAACGTAGGCAAAACTGAACAAAAAAAACAAAGTGGGCGGTAGGCAAAATAAAGTTGAGAACCTATGTTTTAGACCCAGTGGTTTAGACTATACGTTGTGAGTGAGTGAATGAAATGAATTCAAGATTTTTATGAAATTGTTTTAGAGGTTTTAGATGTAGTTCTGGCACAGATAGGGCAATTCAAGCCTAAACATCTTTAATGGTGGATTCATAACGTTAACATTAGTGTGTTTATGGTGCTTAAAATTGTGCCAAATAGTATACTGGTTTCAAGCTCATAACGCAGGTCGTCCTACCAGATTCCTCACATTCTAGAGTCTAGAACCGATGAATGTGGTTTACGTTCACTTGGGCAAATTAGACAATATTGATTGTCTAGCCGATATAGCTGTATGGGTGCAGTTAGCGATACTACAATGTGTGGTTGTCCTTTATAACTAGTATCTATACATACAGGGTGCATTTTTGAAACGGGGCAATAAGGACAGGGACTTAAAGGGGCTTACAGGACCTAAACGCAAGTTTTAGAAACAATAAAAGCATATGATCGACTACAGTAAACAAAATCAGAAAAATATATGACATTCTTCAGTATATATGCTACGTAGATAATGTGTCGAAAACATAATACAACTAATTTGATACGATAGAAAAAAAATCATGAAATTACCTCTAATTTTTTTTTTTTACAATAAAAACCATACTAATATACATGCAATAATTCTGATTTTTTGTCAGATTATTCTATAAGCAACATACTAAAGCACTAGTGTCTTAATTTTTTAATCAAAACAATAGATTTTTGTAATTAAATAATTGCTTCATATTTTACGATAAATTACCAGCGTTGTGTCATCGTGCCTCTCTTTCTTTTCTATGCAGTCCGACAGTGACCGCGCTTTAGGTCATGTAAGCCCCCTTAACAGTTATAGCTACAAGAAAACGGTCTTAGGAGACTAACCTTAACTTTTTGAGACATTTTAATCTGAATTCTCAGATTTTGAAAGAAATGTACAGATACCAAGAAAATGGGCAATTTTAACAAAAATCTTTTTTGATGTCATACGACCCTGCTTCGTTAAAGGATCAAAAAATCTCTATCGGACCAACTCAAGTTTATTATCTACTAGGAACGCCTTCCGCCGCCGGAATCTTCTCCCATTCATTTTGTAGAAAATGAGAATCCATATTATTTTTTTATGATGATGAGACTGACTGCTGCAACGAAAAATAAATTTATTTGCCATAAGTGTTGATAAGAAAACTTACGACATCAAAAAAACTTACGACAAAACGACATCGTGGCAGGCCCAGACGGAGATGGCGGGATGAGCTGGACTCCTTTAATAAAGATTGGTTCTTGACAGCTCTGGACAGAGAGAGATGGAAGGAGACTATGGAGGCCTTTGTCCAGCAGTGAGACATTAAAGGCTAATAAAAAAAAAACAGTGGCACTCCGGGAGTGCCGACAGAAGTGAAAACTAAACACAAACAGAATACTTTGCCATCACTCACTGACATATCCGATTTGAAACCGAGTACATCCCGAGGACAGCCGAACACATCTGAATGTAGCGCGGTGTCGGTAACAGTGTCGCGAGTTAAATGGATTTTTCCCATCTCAAAAAATGCCCAACGCGCCTTAATAAGTTTTCACTTCAATAAAAATAATAGTGTTGGTACAATATCGGTAGTTAATTAATTATACAGATCCATAACACTAGGGGCTGATTTTTCCAACGCCAGATAGTTTTATCGGAGGAATAATTTTGAATTTTTGACAGTTCTTCCATATAAAATCTGTCAGACGTCAATTTCATTCCACGAATAAAAATTATCTGTTGATTGAATAATTAGGCCTTATTTTTATAGCTGGTTGCTAATATAGAACAAAAAATACTGTTTCCAACTATTTAAGGAGTAAATGGTCAAATAAGTGAAAGCACGTAGGTAATTAAAGCCTTCCTTTGTCGCAATTAAAAAGATTCTACTTCTATTGATCCAATCCAAGACATTAACACTAAAAGCGAGAATGTATTCGCAGTAAGGCAAACAGTATTGTTCCAAGTGAATAGACAAACGAGTGTGCCACGGTTGAGTACGGCCTGGTATCCCGCCGGACGGCCGGATGCCTCGAGGATGGACGGTGACCGCATCTGTGATTGCATTCGCAACGCTCCGCCGGACGGCTTTAGCGTCAAACGTAATGACCGGAATGGGAACTCTCTTTTATCCGTGTATTTATGAGGCGGTTAGCGTTTTCATTGGCAAAAATGTACCATATTCGTACTTTCTATTTCCATACATTCCTCTAAGGTCTGAGTATGTAGATTTGTTGTCATTCTTCAAATTTTGCTCCGTTTTGTAGTGATCTTCTTCATCAATCGATAGCTTTATCAGAAAGTTATTCTGTTAAAAACTGAATTCTATCGTTTCTTTTAGCTTTGTCACCGAGTATTCTGTTAAAAAATTGTGCAAAATATTGTAAAACATTTTAAAAGAGTAACGGTGGCGTTTCTTGCTCATTCTTCTCCATACGAAAACTACCTTTTGGAATGGCCGACTAGAATCAATTCTATTTTGTTGTAATTTTTGACGTTCAAAAGTGCCTTTTATGTGCCTATTTGAAATAAATGCTTTGACTTTGATCGTTTTAGTAATTGTGTAATTTTCCGCAGTCAACTCAAAAGTTACTACATTTTCAATTAAAATTAACATATTATAATCCCAACCAACAAAATAAAGATAAACAAACACAACTACATCCCTCAAGACACTCCCTAACTTTACAGACTCAAAGAATTGCAAGTCAAACAAAATTCCGTGAGCCAAGCCGAGGTGCAAATATTGGGAGGATCGGAGAGTGTCAGTCCATCGGATCCGCGGCAGCGTCATAATAGAGCCTTAAAGAGTGTCAACAGAAGTTACCTGTCCAGTATAAAAAGATCTACCAAACCTTTAGAAATTCCTGGAGCCTCCAAATGCACGCAGGTCTTCTATCCTGGTCGTGTTAAAATGTTAGTAGCTATCGTGGACATTAAGCAGATAAACAGCGACTGTTATGGTACCACAACCTAATGAAGGAAATGCTTTCAGTCGTTTAATGTGTAATTTTTATCATAATAATTCTTCTGGATAATGTAGTTTTTATCCCATTTATGTTCGTATCTCTCTTTGCCCTTTGTAATAAATGTTTCGTGTATCTCTTTGGTTTTGATGTAGTCTTTAATTTTCCGTTTCTTTGACTGTGAAATGATATTGTTACGTTCTTTGAAAATGCCTCGTTGGTCAAAAAAAAACACTGTTAAGAGCGCTATCACAAGTTTTTCTTGTTTAGAGCGTTTGACTCGAGTTTTGATTTGTGATTATGGTTTAACTAAAGTCACAATAGTAAAAAAAATACATGCCCGAGAAAGTTTAATTCCTTCTTTTGGGAGCGCATTCAATAAATATTTCAGTTTGTTTACATAAATCAGTAAAAAACTTGTTCCTGCAAAGGCTGTTTCATAAAAATTTAATTTCGGGCATCTCGCGATGCTCTGTTACATCGAAGATATAATAGTTTAATAATTTATAAAAATGTCCACGGTACAACTGTATCTTCTACTTTGGAATGCATACATCAATTTATTATGTTTAATACAGTAATAAACCAAAAATAATTCCGTAAAACAGAGAGTTAATGATATTTTTTCAGCCGAAATGATATTTTTTATCTCTGTTTATTTAATAGAAATTCAAACAAAAAGTGTTTAATAACTAAGGTTACTTTGTCACCTTGCTTGAAAAAAAAAATACTCTATTTTAAAGTAAAATAATATTTTTAAGGAATTGTTTTATGCAATGCTTTTTTATCAATATAAATCTCGGGATGCACCGGATGCACGGTCTTAGCTTTAGTCCGCGCCGAGCGCTTTCAGAGGGAGGACGTAGCGCTCACTCGATGCTGCCGTCACGTGATCTCGTTCGACAATTCGCCACGAATAAAAAGCGACCAACACTTCTTGATACAAGTGAGTTTTTTTTTTAATTAGTTATGTTCTGATTGTAATGTATATAATATAATTATTTTCCTATGATGTTCCAACGCGAATATAATTATAGAAAAAAAAACATACGTAAATATAGTTGTTGTTTTTAATTTTTCTGACTTTTTTATTTATCTCCAACATTAATTTAATTAATTATTTTCAGACAATAGTTCACAATAATGGGCAAAATAGAACTTTTGGTGCTGTCAAAATAAAAAAAAAGGTTTTGGCCGATAATTTGAAACGCGCAAGAGAAGCTCAGTGGTAAGAATTTTATGAGGAGTGCGTGCTTCCTGAAATCATAGATTCGAGGAAAGCACGGTCTATGCCGCTTCGGAGAATATTATTTTAATTATTTTACAATTATTATACTGGTTTTTTATGGTTCCGTACCTTAAGGGTGCCAACGGGACCCTATTACTAAGGCTCCGATGTCCGACCGTCCGTCTGTCTGCTAGTGTCTCATGAACCGTTACAAGTTCACAGTTGTAATTTTTAATTTTAATAAAACGACTTTTGATTTGTCTTTTTTATTTTCTTTTGACTTTTTTGACGTGACAACGTCTAATAAATCGATGAAGCTGGCTGCACACACGAAAAAAACATGACTCATGTAGCGTTACCTCGCGGCCTTGCTCTGCTGTAGCGTTGTACGCCATGGCGGCTTGAAGTGCAAGCGAGAGCGCGGAACGAGCGATGAGAGACAGATGATGTCGAACGCTGCCGAATCGGCCTCCGCGTTCGGCAATTTCATTAATGTTTTGTTATGACGTTGTCACGTTAAACTATCGTCCGTAAACCGACTTTACAGACAACCGATTTTTATCCAAACTGTAGAAACAACATCACATTGCATTTATTTCTATAAATAAGTACTAAAATGTCTTCCTACCTGCTAAATAAATTACATAATATATTAAACTTCGTAAAAAAAGTAGGTACAAAAAGTATTTATAAAAGTAGCACAAAAGTATTTGTAAGTAATGTTAGAGGCTGGCAACGCGCAAGTAATGCAGCTTCTGGCAATGCAAGCGTCTTTAGGCCAGCGTTGCCAGTATGTTACTTTTGTAACATTTTACGTTACTTTTGACCCTCTCATGTTACCTCCATGTTACACGCCTCAAAATGTTACTTTTAAGACTTAATAAAAAATATTTCACAGAAAACAAAAAATAAACATGAAACGGAACGCATACAAGAAAGGTTTCGTTCGTCATGTTGGCGCACTTGATTGTCTTGATTTTGTGACCAAATTCTGACGCGACGACAGCGCGAAAATTTTTCACTTCGTTTGTCGTATCGCATATTCACTCACTCGCGTGAATTTCTAAATGACCCATCCCGCTTACTTAGGCGAGTGAGCGACAGCCTAGTAGTGGCATCCGTGTTGGTTCAGTTCAGTTTGTTATTACGATTCTTTCGAAGCCTACTAAGGGGACAGCTTTTTTTTATGTAATAAAGTGCCATGTTATTATTAGTCGTTTTCCACAAAAAATAAGGTAATGTTACTTTTCTCGTGAAAATGTTACTTTTTGAGCTCTCTCATGTTACATTTGACTATCTGTCACTGGCAACACTGCTTTAGGCTGCGGTAACTACACACCATCAAGCGGGCCGTATGCTAGTTTGTCACTTTAGTGGTATAAAATAAAAATTAAAAGTGAAGTAAAGGACATGTTATGAAATGGGCTTAAAATAATAATATTTTTGAACAGCTGTCATGTATGGTTTTTCTGATAGGGAAACTTATTCAGGATGGCCTGACAAAAACAGAAAAAATATTAAAAGCACCATTATTGAATAAATACATTTTTAAATCTAGATATTTTTGGTGTCGTAATATTATTTTTACACATTGAAACAAAGAAAAAATGGTTAAATATCATTTTTTAAAGCAAATTATACACCTTATTGTTATTTAAAATATCTAAAATAATATTAGATGGCTTAAAATAAAACAAACTCCATGATTTGTATGTATGGCATTAATTCCTTTGCCTCCTAATGGAATCTATGAAAATATTACCTGTGCCAGTAAGGTTGTCATACTTGTCAGCTGTCAGTACACAGGTCAAAATTGAATTGAATTTGACACTTGATTGACGTTCACAATTCACAATGACAATAATGACATCCAACCGAAAAGTGTTGCCAAAATCAATAATTACTGTGGGTTGCAATTTATTTTTTTAAATAATGATTATTAAAATGTATAATAATTAAGGAAAGGGTGCTTTCAAAAAAAAATTAAAAAATATACAAAGTCTCCTTAATTTATGTACTTTCATAAAAATATGATCTCTTCACTGTTCACAGTAGCTTCGAATAAAAGCCCAGCCTCCATACAAAAACCTAACATGTCCTTTGTATGACCCTATTGTAACTCAAACCGTTGTAGGTAACACTCATCGGTACAAATAACATTTCATGAACTATAATAACAGTAATTTAATTTATTTTGAAAACGAAGGCTCTTGTTGGTTTGATCCTGGCGTCCGACGCATAGCGGTTTGTATGTGTGCATAGCGTTCTTCCCTAGACGCACACGTGCGCATCTGCTGCCGCGCGCCGTCGAATTTACCTAAAACTGAGCACTTCGGTTTTGTAATAACGCTCTTAAAACAACTGCATGTCGATTCTGTAAAAATCTCACCGTGAATACTTGCGTGGAGTGAGCTGTCAGTGTCATCCCACTGATGCTAGGCATTGACCATGCAAACATTTACAATCATAAAAGAGATTTTAATAATATTTTTTAATGCTAATACTATTGATATTTTTATATAATTCATAGCTAGTATTTTAGTGGTCAAAACATTCGCCAGCGCCTAACGCGCTTGCGCGGCGTGAAATATGGCTCATTCCGAATTAAGTCATCATCGCTCACATGAATAATTTGCTTTCCGATTTAGATAAATGACTACAATGGCAGCTGAGAGTCAGTAATATACCTATTCACTTGAATAGTTACTCATGGTTGGATTATAGTATTTATTTGTGTATACACCACGAATTTCCTCTTCTTTGCAGGTAAGGTGGCGACTGTAGCCAGAAGCACAATTTCGAAAATGCCACGTTAGTTTAAAGATCGGTGATAATTATTAATTTAGGGCATGGTCGGTAGTCGGCGTTATCGCAAGATGGCACATGCCATGACTTCATATATTATGTCGATTCACGGGACATCGTTATCGCGTTCACGTTAATTCAGAAAAGGGCCTTAATTCACTATGACCACTTAATGATTCATTACTTCGAAACCACGTCAATTCCTTAATAACCTAATCACTACATCTGCTATTAACGTATTCTCTATGACACAATGACCGAAACCGGTTTGAACTGTCAAAATACCACGCTTGACAACCGTACGGCGTGGTAAGATTATGCGGGGAATAATAGATAAATACCATACAGCAGAATTCGGGTCAAGGTGTAAGCACGCTGTAGTCGATTACAGTGCAATTCGGAATGTACCATATATCACTCCACTCGAATCTCGTAACCATGGCAACACCACCTCGGCGTCAACACCTCCACCAGCCGCGTTTTGATTGGCGAATACCTCGTCTTTTTCTACTTTAGAGTTACACATTTTGAAAATCGCTCAACGAAAACTTTGCTTAATCTGCCCCTTGGCAGACTCTAAGGCAGGGTCGCCATGAAATGTTGGGGGTTCAAGGGTCGTTAGAATTAGACAACCAGCTTGATAGAATGTACTTTAATGAATATCTAGTGAATTTATGTTCCAATGCGCATTGATGTAAACTGCTTACTTATATTCTAAAGGAGTGTACTTACTACGTTATGCACTATTAGGGACCATACACTTCAGGGTTGACACAAACCACTTCTTCATTTAAGGGTTACTAGAGGTGCAGTGCAAACACGGGCGCGCGATGAGCGATAAAATATTTGCACTTATTTGACGTTGGTATTGCATTTTCCTAATGTTCTTATACATGACGCCTTACAAGTTAAATATGTAAAAACAAATCTCTAATGTGATAATGAGTGACTAACGCGCAAGCGCGGTGTGATCTTATCACTTCACCTTCACTCCACCCGATTCACGACATTAAATGTCGTGAATCGGGTGAAGTGAAGGTGAAGTGATCACGCAATCTGCAATGTGATAATGACAGTGATTAACGCGCAAGCGCGGCGTGATCTTATCACTTCACCTTCACTTCACCCGATTTACGACATTTAGTGTCGTGAATCGGGTGAAGTGATCACGCCACACAAACTACGTGGGATTACATTCTATGGTCCGTCAGCTAGGCATCCGTTAGCACTCGATGACTTGACACACTCGGTTATCTCTTCTAATTCAATAGATTTGGGTTAATAACAACGCTGAACATCGTCGCAGTCTTTACTAGACTCGATCTACAATTGCTCATAATAACCAAACAATGTCGATGCGTATTTTCATCAGTCTAGCTGTCATAAACGTGAATGTTTTAATTTTATTTACTGTTCGTGCGTGACGCGCTCGCGCCTCAGTCTATATAGGTAAGGACTTACTAGACTAGGGAAAAAATAAAAAAAAACAGGATTGAGATTCTGACTGCGCTTCTGTTTTGCTATTTTATTGTAAGTAAAACCCCACAAAATATTAATGTTTTGACCACTAAAATACTAGCTTTGAATTATATAAAAATATCAATAGGATTAGGCTAAAAAAATATTATTAAAATCTCGATTATGATTGTAAATGTATGCTTGGTCAATCCCTAGTATCTGGTAAGATGACACTGACAGTTCACTCCACGCTCACTTCACCTAAGTTTTCACGGTGAGATGGTTACAGAATCGCACTGCTGTAGTGTGTTAAAAACACTACTGTTGGGTTTGAGTCGGGGTCGGGCAGTGTTATTGGTTTTTTCCATCTGGAATTTCTCAGTGGCAGCTCGGAGTCTGGTAGCTCACCGTCCGATCAGGACCAGGCCCGTGCCGGACGGCGCGTACGTGTTCCACGCGCGCCTCAAAGAGATTTCAGCATCATTCGAAGGGGCCCGTCAGGGCCGAAGCCTGCCGGGTCAGCGGGATTGTCCGAAAGGGTTACCGCTGGCCCGGAACATAAAGGGCTAAGGAAGGAACACGGGTGGGTTTTAGTCAGTAAGAGTCTGACACTCCCTTCCGCTCCACCCAGAGCGGGAGGGTCATTTGATGATGTCGCATCCTGAAAAAAAAAATACCCTTAGGGGTACACAGGTGTGATTTTGTGTTATGTTAGAAACTGCGAATTTACTTCATGCCTTGTCTTTGAGCTTTCGTATCGTAAATAATAGCGGCATAATTGCGTTAAGGCGCGGGCCCACCGCGGCGCATGCTGTGCACGGGCACGCGGCGCATTTTAGCTGCGTGTATTAATTTGCTTGATAACGTGGGTCTACGTTTCCACTGGAGTACACGAATATGACCCACGACTATGTATAGCGTGGCACGGCGCACAGAGAGGCTACGCACGTGCCACTGCAATCCACGGACACGGGCTTTACTGCGGGAGGTGAGACGGGCGGGAAAGCGAGCGACGCCTGCGCCATTTTGTCATTTTTTTTTAACTGTACATAGTCGTGGGTCATATTCGTGTACTCTAGTGGAAACGTAGACCCACGTTGCCAGCGTTGAGCTATGTAACCGCCTATTCGAGCATGCCACGCGTGTATCAATGACGTCAATTCATGCGTAGCCTCTCCGTAGGTTGCAGTGGATACAACAACCACATACATTTTCTTCCAAAGCGAAGCTTAATACACGTGCGTAGCCTCTCCGTGCACCGCGGTGGGCCCGCGCCTTTACACACTGGCAGTCGCAATAGCTTTCATTTTGACAGTTCAACAACATCCATTGCGTTATTTACGTTGTTAACATATGAAGCAATGGATTAGAAATATCCTTCAAAATGATTTAGATTGTGATTGAAAGTGTGTTTCGCGATTAGGATACTGGTTACATTTGTCGAGGTAAGTATTGTTTAGTAGTACTTATGTAACACATTGACATCCGTGTAACATTCGTGCATGCATGCATGATCCGTCGTGCGTGCTTGGGTGGTCCTTGGACGTGCGGATGCTCACATATACTGCATAAGTGCATAAATATCGGACATGTTTGAACAGGACGTTAAAATTTGTCTAACTACATTTTTCCTATATTTACAACGATAGAACGTCTTAGAAAAAGATGAACAAACGAAATAAATAGTTTACATTTGTTTCATCACTGAAATTTAAAACAAGAAATCAAATCACTTGACATGAGATTTGGCAACCTATTAATTTTAGTAGGCTTTCTTTCAGAAATAAGTAACTTATTTATCTCGGTGCTTTAATCTAGAATTAACTTTGTATTTCAAACTAGCTGAACCGACAGACGTCGACTTGTCCAAATTTCAATAATTCATACAATAAAAATGCATTTAAAATTTTCCAGAATTTTCCGATTCTCCCGGCAAAAAAAAATCTGATTTTGTAGGTACTATTACGAACATTTACTCAGAGGTCACAGTCTCTTTTAACGTCCAGACATAATCTTGATCTAATCACCATTATGTCTGGTCGATCAAACTAATTCCATATGCATCAGCTTAACCCACTAACCAGGCAAACAGCACCAAGCAGAAGTCTTCAATTTGCAGTATATACTGTTTAGTTTGTTGCAAGTTCTGAAAGTTTTATAGTTCTTATCTATGTATGTTTAAACCCGTTTTCCCGAACTTCAGCTGAACCGATACAACGCTCGTTGTGCAGTAAGTGAATGACCAAAGTTTGATTCTATTGAATTTGGATAAGGACACAAGTTAGATTTTTGTATCGCTTGTCTGAGTTTGAAACTAGTGCAAGTTCTGTTCGATGCAGCTTTTTGATTCTAGTTTGACACCAGCAAACGATAAGTTTTTATTTTATTTTCTAACCTAGAAAGAAGATAATATGCAGTGCCGACCCAAAATAAATTGGCAATAAGACAAGAGAATGATGATGGAGCACGAAGCCAAGCATTGCAACGTAACCATAAAGACCTCAACTGACCTAAGAATAAAATATGGTCCATTACATATTTGATTCTGTTATCAATTCAATATGTAACACTTATAATTCTATAACCTTTATGAAGGTGTTTTTAAGTACCTGCTTGTTGTTAAGGTGAGTGATTTTTCAATCCACAGATATTTTTTTTCATGGAATAAAATTGACGTCTGACAGATTTTGTATGGAAGAACTGTCAAAAATTCAAAATGATTCTTCCCATAAAATTTTCTAAAAGTATCTTCGATAAAATTTGGGAAAATCAGCCCTAAGTATACAATGAATATTTTTCAGCAGCTGACGCTTTCCGCGCCTGGAAGCGGGTTACGTCACACGTTGCAGGATACAATGACGTCACGCCGGAGTTTCCGCTTTGTTACACGGTAAGTCAATTTATTATACGGTAACACTTTCCTCTAACTGCATTTTAAAAGTCATATAGGAAAATCATGAAGCTTTGTTTAATGTGACGGTGTTGGTTTTGGCAAGCTTATTTTCGCCGAAGTTGCTCCGAAGTTTGAAAAATATCGCAAGATTTATGATAAGCTTTTTCTATACTTATATTATAAAGAGGTAAAATTTGTTTGTGTGTAAGTTTGTATGCCCCTGGGGTAATCTCCGAAACTACCAGTCAGATTTGAAAAACAATATTTTTGCCTTTGCAGCTTAATTCTTGAGAAAAGTTATGGGCTATTTAACATCATGACCCATGAGAGCTGAGCAAAATGAATAAAGTCAAAAAGGCCGCTAAGAAAAAACGTAGTTTGTAATGTCAAAGTAACAGTTTTTTACTAAATGTATATGAAAATACATTTATACGGTACTTATAACATTTTTTTTTCTGTCTTTCTGTTTGTTCCGGCTAAGCTCCGTAACGGCTGGACCGATTTTGACGGGACTTTCTCTGGTAGATAGCTAATGTTAGAACAACTAACTTAGGCTACTTTTATTTTTGAAAAAGAAGTAGGGTACCGTGCAAAAAAAAAACCCATATGTTTTCCGACATGCACGCGAACAATGCCGCGCACACTGCTACAAATAAAATCAGCAGCAGTAAATAAAATTTAAGAAAAAAAAACAGAATTGAAAAATGAAAGCTGCAGTGACACGAGGCCTTTTTTTTTTTTTTTTTGCACGGCCTGACGCGCCAGGAGGAAGGACGTGTTCACACGTGAGTCCATTCTCACACTTCCGTCGCCGCTCGTTTAGGTATCTGATTTAATATTGTTGCAGTTTCAGAGAGTTTCAAGGTGCAACTGAATGGTTTAATTTGTTTCGGGAAATGGCAGCTTTTTGTCGTGCTTCCGTTAATATGGGTGTGTTTTTGTTGTTTTAAGCATGATTTTGCGTTGATTATTATTAATTATATCTTTTTTTTTATAGGAAGTACTGCAGATTTTTATGTCATCACCACCGAAGAAGGGGTAAATTTACTTGTCATTTTATAGAAGTGAACTAGAAGCGAAGCGATCATTCCACCAGATTGACACTATTGATAGCTCACTTCACCAAAGTTTTCATGGTGAGATTTTGACAATATGGTTGAAGCCACAGGCGAACACCACAGACATTTTGATGATTTATATCCTATACGATTATCCATAACTGCTTGTAACATTAGAAAGCACACATCAAGCCTCCTGCAAACAGACGAGACGCGCGACGCGAATCGCGCGCGACTTAAAGGCACCGCTCGTTGCACGACTTGCGGTGCCTTTGTGTCGCGTGTCGTGTCGCGCCTATTTGAAAGAGCCTTAAGGTTCCTACAAACAGGCGCAACACGCGATATAATCGCGCGCGACACAAAGGCACCGCTCGTTGCGCGACTTGCGGTGCCTTTGTGTCGCGTGTCGTGTCGCGCCTGTTTGAAAGAGCCTTCAGACACACTTCCAACATGAGCATAATTAGCATATAATGTTCCCACTGCAGCTGCTGGGACACAGGCTCTGTGAGAGGGAGTGGGCCGTAATCTACCACGCAGGCCCCGTACCTACGGGCTGGTAAGACTTGAATTTTTGCTTCTAGGGCATGCCGTGTCCTCACGATGTTTTCCTTCACCGTTTTGAGAGCAGTGGCGACTTCAATATTAATCAGTGCCATTGGACACAGACAGGAGTCTCACCGGAAAAAAAAAGTTATAAAGTATTATTACTTATAGCATTATTTTTAAAGTTATAGGCACAGGCAATCCATCGATAGACAGGAAAGTGATGGCACTGCGGGAAATTAATAAAAACATACTATTGAATGAGTAGTACCGCATTTAGATGACAAAATAAAAATGATAGCTTTCAGTATACTGTGCGAGTTATTTCATGTAGAATAAAACTTAAAAAAAACCTACAATTTTAAACTGGAAAATGACCTGACTGGAAATTTTTATTTTATGAAATCTGTCCCGGCGAAATTCGTAGGTACTGCCTCAGAATGTGAATTATATAAACTTTTTGGTTTTTTTAATGGTTTTTCTGCTATTCGGCGCAGAGACAAATCCAACAAATCTATACTAATATTATAAAGCTGAAGAGTTTGTTTGTTTGTTTGGTTGAACGCGCTAATCTCGCTAATCTCTGGAACTTCCAGTCGGATTTGAAAAATTCTTTTTGCATTTGATAGCCCAATTCTTGAGGAAGGCTATAGGCTATTTAACATCACGCTATGACCTTTAGGAGCCGAGCTAAAAGAAAAAAAGTCAGATAGAACGCTAAGCAAAAACGAAGTAATAGCGCGGGCAGGCGATGCGATGCGACGGGATGGGTCGGAGTAACAAGAAATTTCACGCGGACGAAGTCGCGGGCAGAAGCTAGTCAAAGATAATAAAAATCGGTAGACCGTTCTTGAGTTATAAATGGTGTAAACTAACCTGACTTTTATAGATTTAAAAGTGACTGACTGTCTGCTCACCAACGTAAGTAACGCAATAAATGTTGTTGCACTATCAAAATCAAACCCATTGCTACTGGTAGTGTGTTACACAATTACAATGCGTGCCACGAAAGATGAGACTTGACACACCACGTGGTTTGACATGCGCAGAACACGATTTTAGGTATCTTTAGCGGTATGAGGTCTGAGTGCGGGACGGGACCGGACGTCATAGGGGCGGCGGAAAGAGCGGGGGAGGCGGGGTCAAGTCTCATCTTTCGTGGCACGAATTGTACCCCGCTTTTCAATTTTGACAGTATACGTGTGTTGGACCTTATAACACCTTTCTATGACAAAGTATAAAACAATATAATAACAGAAAAAGTATCACACTAATATTATAAAATGTGAAGTTTGTGAGTGTGTATGTGTGTGCATGTGTGTGTTTATATGTTTGTTACTTCTTCACGCTGTAACGGCTGGACCAATTTTGATAAAATTTTGTATGGAGGTAGCTGACACCCTGGATTAACATATAGGCTACTTTTTATCCCGATATTCCCACGGGATCGACATTTACGCAGGTGAAACCGCGGGGCGCAGCTAGAAAAAAATAAAAAATATGAAGTTATTTATTTATTTAATACTTCAAGCACATAAATGTACAGAGGCGGACTGAAGTTATCCATCGGTAAAAGCCTGTAAACCCACAGGTCTGCAATGCAATCTACGAAAGGTAAAAAAACGTACAAAGCAGACGTTCCGCCATTCAATTTTATTTCAAAGCGCCGGTGACTTCAAACCACTGGAAGTAAAAGATAGTATTGCTTTAGATATGTATATCCAATGTTCTAGTCTGTTATTTTCTCTTGACTGTACTTACCTGTCAAAAAGAAGAAGGGAATTTAGATAAACTGGATAAAACAGAGATTAAAACAGAAGAATAAATAGCAGGGGACACAGGGGGGGGTGGGGTTCAGGGGATCAGACCGGAATAAATCTTTGTTTCCTTATGAGCCCTTATTCGTTAATCGTATGTAAATTGATATAACAATTTATAGAATTACTAAACTTTGTCTGCGGTTCGTCGTGTGGACGTGGGAAATTATCCCATCGAAGCGTACTACCGGGATAAAAAGATACTAAAACATAACCCTTTCTTGCCGTCGCGCAGTCGGGTTAAAAGTGTCCTATGTTCTAACCCAGGTCATGGCCTATCCGTGTTCCTAATCCGGTTAGCCGTTATGACTTGAAAAGGTAACAAATAAAGAGTTACTTTCGTCATATTTACAATCAATATTAGTATGGATTAGGTACTTAAGACAGAAATCCGCGCTCAGTTTGGGAACTGTCTCTCTCTCTGTATTGGAGCCAAAACTCTTCGCCAATACTGCTTAACAGCCTACGAATAAAGGCTCCTTCAAACAGGCGCGACACGACACGCGACACAAAGGCACCGCAAGTCGCGCAACGAGCGGCGCCTTTGTGTCGCGCGCGATTATATGGCGTGTCGCGCCTGTTTGTAGAAGCCTTAATAAGTCAGGAAGCGTAACTATGAACAAAATCAACGAGAAATTCGGCTCCAAACTTCACTACATTGATAAAATACCTCGAGTATTCGAACGAAAGAACACCCATTCAAATAAGCCAATCAGCTGCGCTCGCGTATAGCCTTGCATTCCGGCATGCGCCGTGATTGGTTCAGGTGCGCGGTGGCCTTTTCGGCAACGCCCACCGCGGTAAACATTTGCGCGGTGCCATTTTTGAGCTTGAGTTACATTTCTTGAATTTTATTATTCGTAGTTAACAGCACATAATTTCAGCAATAAAACAATCCTAACAACGCCTGACACAATCACACCAAATGAACACTTTCGTCCTCGATTGTACTCATTTCCCTTTATTCAGCTCACGTCCTACCTAACAGAGTACAGTTAAGGTCAACTACTCCCCCAGGATTCGATTCCCGCCTAACGAACTCTTCGCGGTAAAGCCTGGGCTACACTTGACGCGAACGCCTCTCAGGGTTGAGCACTCGAGCTCCACCTCGAGAGACAAGCCCTCATTATGGAGGTATCTACTATTGCCAAAAAAGTCTTAGTTTTCTGTAGGTGTGAAACAGGTTTAAGTTTTTTTTTTTTGTGGGAAAATCCGTTTTGATTAATGTTCAGCCTGTAGATGTCATGTCATATCGGATGACTCCCAGAAAAAAGCTCTTGTCACCATATTATATACGTTTCCAGTAAGCATAGGACCTACTTTTTTTTGTCACTCACCCATATCCTATGTGGTACCTACCAGGCAACGTCCGAACACTGCCACCTTTTTTACGACAACCAATTTCAGCATTAACTTATAATGCACATATCAACATATAAATTGAATTCTAAATATTTTGTAAAGATTTGATTTTCTTTATTAGGTAAGTATTTCACTATTGAATTAAACTTTTGAAGCGAAAGCTACATAATCATTCCTATACACAGTAGCCACAATTATGATTAATGTGGTTGGAAAGACACAAAAAAGAGGGTTTGTGTTTATGACCACACTATAGTAATAAAACTTAAATGAGCAGAGTATACGCGATATAGCTTCAACGATCGACTACAGACGACTATACCTGATTCAGCGTCACCGACCGACTACAGCCGAGTATACCTAATTCAGCGTCACCAACCGACTACAGACGAGTATTCCCGATTCAGCGTTACCGACTGACTGCAGACGAGTAAACCCGATTCAGCGTCACCGACCGACTATAGACGAGTATACCTACCCGATTTAGCGTTACCGACACAAACGTGGCGATTCAGTTACGTTCACTGTGCAGAAAGAACGCAAAATGCGCCGAAAAAAGTATTAAATTCAATAACTTAGCTTTAAAGTCGGATCCAATACGAATCCTCATCTCTCCTACTATGCTGAGCCCGATACCATCATTGTTTTTAAGCCTTCCTACTGTTTACAAACATTATGGAATGCAATAAAGAATTGTACTTTGGATCCGATTCTTCAGAGACACCATTTACTATTAAAAAGTTACAAAAGTCAAGTACAATGTCTACCATCGATTTATTATCTATTTCCAACCACAAGAGGATACAAATATACAGACCATTTTCAGATCCCAGAGGTTTGGTTCATAAACTATTCCTGAACTTTCAGCCTAACATAGCAACACTTTACATAATAAATTGACGTTAGAAACTTAGCTTTCAAAAGTTTCCAAACATAGCAGACATGCTTTGTTTTCTAACAATAAAATATAATTTTACAAACGACAAAAAGGGGTCAAGTTTTCTTTGTTTTCAAAATTCGCCGAATTTTGTCTGGGTCTTTGTTTTGCTTTGTAGCCTTGAAAATATCGAATTCTTAGAAAATCCTTCAATTTGTTATGGTTAGCACAGAACGTAGACATCTCATATAATAATGATGATAGGTTTATTTTACATAGCGTGGGTGTTCTGACCTCCGTGGTCCGAAATTCAAAAGGGCCCGTGTCTTTGCGGGACTAATATATATATATGTCACAGCCAACTGGTTAAATTAGCCGTTTTTTTTTAAGTAAACGGCGGCCGTTCTACTAACGGCCTGAATGATATTCAATTACAGTGTAGGTTGGAACTGTAACCAATCACGCGCGAGCCGAATTGGCCGCAGTAACAATAAGGGCACCAAATTGGTTAGGTTAGCGGGTTAGTTACACCTTATAACTCAAGAACGGCTGGACCGATATTTATAATCTTTTATTTGTTGGATTTGTCTCGCCCCGAATAGCAGAGTAATTATTAAAACATGGGAAAAAAAACAAAAAAATCTGAGGCCGTACGAAATTCGCGGCAATCAGCTAGTTTGCCATAAACGACTTTAACCATTTACTTTGTATACACAACTACTATACATACTACTACTCTACTACTACCCTCCTCTCCCACTCTACTATGGGTACATAATATATTCATAGCTACTCAAGCTATCTGAAACCACGCTAGTAGATACAGTCGCAATTCTCTTCAGAAAACTAGCACTTTTTGATGGTAATGTTACAAAAGTGCTCGAAAAAGGTTCCACCTTTTAATCTGCTGTAGATATAGTATTTTTATCTCACGAAGCGAAGCGCGCTTTACTTGTGCTTAGCAAGTGTAGAAACACGCTGTGAATGTGTGTGTAAGCGCAGGATCTCTTGGTACCGTCCAAGATAATGCCGAAGTTTGCGTGTCATCTTCATGCACACATTCACAGCGTACACTTGGTTAAAACAAGTAAAGCGCGCGTCGCTTCGTGAGATAAAAATACTGTAACGTGTAATAGTTTAGATTTTAGATATAATATGTATTGCTAAATCAGCACACACGCACCTTAAACACACACACACACACACGCGCGCGCACATTTAACTTAGGTAAAGTACTAAGTGTAACCCAAGCTTAACTCGAGCGGGAACCGATCGCGTGATGTGCGTATATATTGCTAGTTAATTTTGGGGAGCTGATGGGAGCTATAATTTTGGGGAAAGAGATGGGTGCGCCTACAGAGTGCAGCCATGTGAAATGTTTGAATTTATGGCTTTTATGGGAAAGTGTGTTATTTCGGTTTGATTATCTCGTACATACATATCTATAATAGGGGAGTTTTGTGAGGTTATAATGGTAATGTATTGGTTGGGTAAAAATGACGAAGTTTTAGCGTAGGAAGCTAACCGTACCTCGTATAGCACACTATGAAGAATTCTCTCTAACCATAGTTATAACTGAAAGAATGTAGACGCTACCAAGTTGTGGACTTTATAAAAAGGTTATTTGATTTAAAACGTTGCATAAAGGCTCCTACAAACAGGCGCGACACGCGATGTAATCGCGCGCGACACAATGGCACCGCTCGTTGCGCGACTTGCGGTGCCTTTGTGTCGCGTGTCGTGTCGCGCCTGTTTGAAGAAGCCTTTATGTTGACAATTGACCACGATGATTTCCATCATAGCGCACCGACTACACGTAACGATATCAAAACCCAATAACCAATTAAGTATTACAAATCCAGGCAAAATTAATAAACCCGCGCAATCTATACTCAGCTCATCACAAAATCAAAGCGAAACGTTAAACCACATAATCTTCATAGTCGAACAACAATTAATAACCATTAATAACAGGCTTATCGATTCAAACCAGACTATTCGATTCCATCGTATGTATCGATACAGAGCACTCAGTTGCGACCACAGCCGCGGCGGGCGTCCCGTAATCGGAATCGGTACTCACTTAACTCGAATATCGATTTGGCAAATGAATGTCGCTTTTAATTGATCTCGTTAAGTGCACTTTAATTCGAATGATGAGGTTCGCGATTTCGCGAATTAATCGATTTTAAGTTTCATGATGTCAATGAATAGGAGTTTCTTTTTAATTCAATTTGTGAAGGCTTGGGTTGCACTGGACTCAATAAAACCTATGGCACAGATGACGGTGTGACATGGAGATAATATTCTAAGCTCGTGTAATGTATGCATAAGACATCATGTCCCAAAGCTACATCAATCCTGCGCTATGGAAGACCTATGCGAGGCCATCGATAAAGGCTCCTGCAAACAGGCGCGACGCGCGACGCGAATCGCGCACGACACAAAGGCACCGTTCGTTGCGCAACTTGCGGTGCCTTTGTGTCGCGCGAGATTTTATCGCGTGTCGCGCCTGTAAAGGAGCTCAGCAGCCGCACTTGTGACCACGAGACCAACGGGACAGTTACTAAAAGACTAACAGATGAACTGATTAATGGACAACGCGCAACCTACCTAAACCACTGAAGCAGGTGAAAATATGTTCTTTAGTTTTACAGGTGTAGAAGTTAGGATGCTAATACACTCACACTACACATGCACACACACACATACACAAATACACATGGTACATGCACTAAACTATCTGCAAAACAGTACCTAGAAAGAAAAAATATAAGTTTATTTGACAGTATAAGTACTGACTTATACTGTCAAATAAACTTATATTTTTTCTATTAGTATTTTGAGTATAGGTACTGACCTATACTCAAAATCCATTGAATAATTTCATGTAACACCCAAATCATGCCACACTCGTATTTTCCTGCAAATTCTTAAAAATAAGCCCAAAAAGGTAACCAACTCTCAATTTCAAAGGAGCGCTACGATTTAAAAGGTCTGAAAGGAAGCAAAAAGGTGCTAAAAGTAAGTTATCGGGTTCCTTCCAATAAAAGCCCCTGCAAAGAGGCGCGACGGGCGACGCGAATCGCGCGCGACACAAAAGCACCGCTCGTTGCGCGACTTGCGGTGCCTTTGTGTCGCGCGAGATTTTATCGCGTGTCGCGCCTGTTTGAAGGAGCCTTAAAGAAGAACTGAACTTATAGGCGTAGATAATGTATCTAATGGTATGAAGTGTTGCCGGACTTAAAAATTGTTATTTCCGGAAACGGCAACCATAAAGCGCTTCGAAATCCATAAAAAGAGTCGTGATTTTTAAGTGATTAAAAACACTTTTATTTTTAAATCACGGCTCTTTTAATAAAATTTATCTCGGACTTGCTGCCTTAATTTTCAAAATCTATCTAAATTAATACGAAATAACCTAGACAAACTTCGTTGGCACAAACTTTCACAAACATACTTCCAAAGAAAATACCCACCTCTAGCTCGCGAAAATTCCTGAAATTAAAACACAAACGCCTTAATATGGCAACACCACCACGCAATATCTCGGATCCTGGTACGTGACACGAATCTCGATACAGCCCGTAAATAGTTTATAAATCCGATACAGTAAATTGGTTTCGTTTGCTAGCAGATGTACGGAGGTAAATCTATATCGAAAAGGTCAAAAACTATATTCTTGGGATTGATATTAATGATTGCAGGAGGACAGGCTGTCGAGCATTTTCGCGCCGTCAATCTTAGAATGTGAGTGAAGACATATTGCTAGTTAATTCGATTTACATAATTGTACGAATTGCGAGACGAGCGAGTGTGTCTCGCAGTTCGCCGGTTGTTCTACATGAGTACTGGTCTTATGCATGTATCTAGATTTGGAAATCGCCAGCGGCTCGCCTTACCACACACAGATTTTGTCATCGCTAGCGACAAATCGGCTGTCAAAATCTTTGTGTGGGGACAAGAGATTTGGAAATCGCCGGCGGCTAAAGTAGCTGCGTGTGTACCTAGCATTAGTTGACCGTCTGGCAGTCGGTGGAAACAAAAAAGCATCAAAGTATATCCCTTTCTACGTGCCATTGACAGCAACAGCCTCAATCTTCATCTAAGTACCTAGCAGTCATCCCAGGTCAGTGTCGGTGCAGGGCTGTGGAAAAACGCACAATCGTGACACGAAATCAATGGTTACACATTGGTGTGCTGATCCATGTATTAATAATCTCTATCTACTCACGTTCCCTATTAGATAATAGCTTGGTTCATTCGTTCCTTTGAACCCAAAATAACATCTAAATCCTGTTCAGCAGTTGTAACTTTTTACGCTGACTATAAAAAAAAAACACTGGCACTCCGGTAGTGCCGACAGAAGTGAAAACTTGAACAATTACGAGTGTATTTTGTGAATCGTCTTATAAAATAATAAAAAAAATATAATAAAAATCATTTAATTCAGACCAGGTCCATATTTTGTTAGTAACAATGGTACTTAAAACTAATGTTAGTATTAGTATTAAACAAAATAAAAATAAATTCATTTATAATTATCAGGTAAAATCACACATATGAAAAATAAATTAATTAATTAAAGTTTACAAATTTTAAAAAACATGAATAAAAAAAAATAATAATAAATAATAATAATAATAAAATACAAACAGAATTTTTAAAAAATGACATAAATATAATAAATTAAAATTTCATAAATTAAGATTTCACATTCAAATGTCACAATTTCACAAATCATAATACGTACAGGCGCTAGCATGCAACTGCAGCCATCTCCGTAAGAAAGGAGAATCCCACCGCTCGGACAATACGCTCAGGACTCCGTTCGAACTGCCCCTACTCCGACGCAGAATCGATGCACTCCTTTTTCGGATTATTGCATAGAAGTCATCGGTACTAGCCTCAGCGAACATCGCTGATGCGCTACAGAATCGGGGCCGCCCCAATAGAATCCTGAACGCGTTGTTGTCTGTCTTATAAACAAAACACGCGTGTTAAGGTGTGTTCCTTATTTTATAGGGTTTTTTGCAAATCAGGTATGATGACCAAAGTGACTGGTTTATTCTTCTCGTGAAAGGAATTTATTCAGATTTACAAATAAGCACACAGGATAGACTTCATTTCGTGGTGTTGGTCGCGGCAGTGGTAAGAGAAGCAAGCCGCTCGCATGGAGCTCGTCGTCAGTTATACAAAGTTGATACGACAGAGGGGCTTTCCTTTAAACTGCCTATACTAGATACCATTTTCAAGCTCTGTACCAAAAATCAATTAAATAGGAGCAGTA
This sequence comes from Luperina nickerlii, assembly GCA_963855955.1. Taxonomy (NCBI): domain Eukaryota; kingdom Metazoa; phylum Arthropoda; class Insecta; order Lepidoptera; family Noctuidae; genus Luperina; species Luperina nickerlii. The sequence goes on from OY979663.1 coordinate 4,714,659, forward strand.
GTTTAGTCACAAATGATTTTTGAAGTTTTTGCTACGTTTGAACACGATGTATATTTCCTAACAGCTGATTATCTCATACGCATAGGTCATGCACCTTAAAACGATAATCTGAGTATAAGATACATTGTTGTCGCACAAGTACAACCAAATATTTCACGAAGCAATAAATACACACACACTTGCACTTTCACTATGAGAGTGACAAACATAGCAAAACCCCCGCGCCTTTTTCCCGCGCGTAAAAGGAATAGAAATAGGTCAGTGTGTTGCTATTGTATCCTAGATACTTGCGAATTTGCTAAAAAAACTTGTTCTTTCAGTGGACAGTGCGCAAGCGTCATCCATTCGGGACGTACGTTACGTAACACGGGAGCCCCGGCGCCGCCGCCGCGCCGTTATGTTTTGTCGAACTCGCTGACAATAATTGTGATTTTGTTTTGTTATTGTGATAGACACTAAATAAGTTTAATCCAGTATTTTTTTTTATTGTGACAGGATACGTAACTTGGGAATATTATTATTTAGTGTTAGTGTTTTTTTTTTGTGATTGACTGTTTTTATTGTGATAGGATACGTAATTAAACGTTGGTTGTATGTGTGTGTAAAATTAAAGTGTTCAGCAATGCCTCGTGTAACTTACACGGCGTCAGAATACACTTACATGATTTTAATTTACGGTGAATGCCGTGGAAACACAGATTTAGCTCTGCGAACATACCGAGAAAGGTATGGTGACCTGCGCAATAGCCCTAGGAACGCCGGCACCATACAATTGGCAGTACAAAGATTACGGGAATTAAAGTGCTTAGCGACGGACAGTGATTTTATTAGAAAAATAAATAACAATATTCTCCGTCGGTATAATTTGTGCATTAATATGAATCGAGGACACATCGAGAACTTAAAAATTTTGTGTTTTTGTGTGTGCGCGTACTTTACAACTTACCTAACATAAAAGCCGCGCGAGCGAGCGGTCTAAACCGCCCGCTCCCCGCCCCCCCCGCCCCCCGCCAAGAGAGATAACACACACACGCGCTCCTGCGCGACTTTGTTACTAGGCATCTAAGGTCAGTCAAATTTATTTATAAAGGGTGGTTGCGTTTCACTCTGACTTTAAGCTATTTAGTTTGTTTGAAAAAAAAAAAATCTCATTTTTGGCGCTTTCTATTTTTGTACTGTATCGAATTAATACTATACACGTATAGTATACGTAGTGTAATTTAATGCCCCTCTGTCATATCAACTCTGTATATCCGTGGTTCAGCGCCATCTCGTCGTTGTTGGATGAACTACGTAGTTAGTACGCGAGGCCCTCGTAGTTCTTCCCGATGTGCATAGATGGCGCTGTCCTCAACAACGCGCGTCTTACGTTTTACGTCTTACGAATTTTCGATCAGGGTCACGTGACCTGACGCGAGTTTAGAAGTTTTTACCCATTCCAAAAAAAGTACACAGCGCCGCTAAAGAAGTTTTCACTTCAAAAATAATTTGCGAATGTCTGAACGGTCGTCTACGCCGAAACATTTACCTGAAAGTTTCGTCGAAGGACGAGTCGCGAGCACGATGGTATAAATCCCGTTTCACAGTAGATCACTGGTGAGTTCTTGGTCCATTAATCTGTCGTAGCGACATTTCAAAGCGTGCGAAAATACTCGCTGACACTCTTCTGATTGCTTGCAATAGGTTAGTGGGACTTGCTTTAGTGCTAAATTCGGAACAAGCGACCGAAATGAGTACGGTCTACATATGCTTGTTTACCTACTTATTTCATTCTTGAAATCATTCATTCATTCACTGATACACAACGCACAGCATAAACCCTTTCCATCTTATTACAACGAAATCTAACTTTAGTTCTAGCCTAAATCTTTGAGCTAGTATTTGTATTTCGAACTTTATTTCGATTTAGGCAAAGTTCTTAACACTAAAGTGTCAACTTAGCACCCAACTAAGCTGTCATTTTTGTATAAGAACTGCATTTCTATTACAGTTATATAATAACAGGCTCGGTGGTTTAAACCTGATCTAAAGAAAAACCTTGTTTTGTAATAGGGGGGGGGGGGGGGGTTGGGTCTAAAAGCCTGAAGGGGTTAAACAGGCGATAAAACTCGGTATAGAAGTTCGTAATTTTTGAAGTTAGCAAGTGGAATTTGGTACTACTAATTAGGTTTCCGTTTTCAAGTTAAAGTAAAGGCTCCTACGCGACACGCGAAATAATCGCGCCCGACACAAAGGCACCGCTCGTTGCGCGACTTGCGGTGCCTTTGTGTCGCGTGTCGTGTCGCGCCTGGTTGAAGGAGCCTTAAGTCGTATTATCGTTTTTTGGATAGTCATCTCCCAAGGCAATTGAGAAGTTGCTGATGGGAAAAACTGTGAACGAAAACATCGTGAGGAATCTGGCATGTCCTAGAAGAAAACATTCGAAGACATGTGACATCTACCAACCCGCACTGGGCCCGCGTGGTACCACACCCTCTCACCGAGAGGAGAGCTGTGTCCCAACAGTGGGAAAATTATAGGCTGATTATGTGTGATGGGAAAACCCCATCACAGCTGGTACTTCAAGAAAGTACCTACTATGATTAATTCTGTCCACTATAAACTTGCTACAGTACCCGGCGATAAATATTGCACATCGACCTTTACCTTTTTTTGTATTTTATACAAAGAATAAAAATAATTATCAAAAGAAGCAAATCATAATTGTTTTAACAGCTCCTAATAGATACCCAACTGTTTGTATTTCGTGCGACAGAGATAACGCTCTACGAAGCCGAAATTAGTCGATTGTCTCTTTCCAAAGGTCGATGTGCAATACATATTTATCGCCGGGTACTGTAGTAAAAATATATACAACGTGTAACGGAAAGGGTATATACATACCAAAGGCACGGCTTCTTTGGATGATATCAAACGATATTGGAAGGGTTTTTTAATCCTATATCTACATGTTCAGAACTTATGAGAATTTTTAATACATTGATACCAGAAACCGAACTTTTCAAATTGAAATAAACACATCACTAGCACTAAATCAGCTGATCGGTGTCAGTGAACCATTTGTGAGTAAAAATAAACCTCTTACTCCTGGTATTTCTGAATAAAATGAATAAAAGGTTCCGCATGTTTATTTTTTGTTTACAAAATATTATTACTGACTTTTCCTAAACTTTGATTTTGGTCTAGGTATTAAAATTTTACGAAATAATATTTAGGTACCTGTTTGCACTGTCACGTATTATCTAAGCGTATTATTTACACACTTGTTGGTTTTTTATGTAGTTGTCCTTTTGTAGAAGATTACTTTGTAGATAATTATTATCTACATAGTAAATAGTAATCTTCCACCCACCCCACCTTACCATCGTACCTACAACACAATAAATACCTAATTAAAAACAATATTCCTGTATTGAATTTCCCAACGTTATTCCTATCCTTTTATTTTGGTGGCCATAAGGATAAACGATGTTTTGCTTTAAATCGATTTTTTAATCGATTCACAGAACGAATCCCATGCTCTTGAATCGATCTACTAAAAATTCAACAAAAATCGTAATCAAAAAAATTTTAAACAACATTTATCACACCTTTATTTTGTGACATATTTACAGTTGCCAGTCAGGTAGGTACGTCTAAACTTTTAATCAATAATATTAATAATTGATAACCTTTCCAGCGTAATTAAATTACTTTCATTCAGATGGTACAGATGTAGTCGGTTAAAATCAAATGTTTCAATCTTCGCTTAGTGCTAACTTAAATAATGCGGACAAGCTAAAAAGTGTCGGCATAATTATGTATGTAATTGATCTTGTTTGAAATAAATAAACCTACCTATTCGCTGTTTATGATTGTCAGCATAATACTTTGGGCAAACATGAACTTGAACTATTATGAGCCCTTATCATAATAATTTTTACACATACGATCCAGGAGATTCGATTCACCTTACTATTGAATCGATTTGCTTGAAGATCGCATTAAAACGAATTGTTTCGAAAAATCGTCAGCTCGTACCATTGAATTGATCATAAAAAATCGAATCCTTACGTGTATCCTACCAAGAATTAATTGCTTAAATAAACATTATTATTTGCCATTAAAACTTAGAATAGAAAAAGGATTTAGAACAAGAATTTTTGTCCAACTGAACCCAAAACATCATTTCAATTCACCTCTTCGGTATTGATGCTTCTCCTAGTACAAATAAAATCACAGTTCGGTTGCACGGTTCCGTTCATAATTTTAAAAATAAGGTTTTTTTTTTTAATAATTATGTCGAAAATTATTAACAACAAGTTAATACTATTTTTTTATTACAAAATAATAGCACGCCCGCATAATTTTTGTCTGTAGGACTAACCGAAAGAATTATCGGAAGTTCACGGTCTGTCGCTGCTTTATCAATAGTACATGGGTTTTATTGGTTTGAGCACGTTTAGTCTTTAGTATAATTCAAACGAAGTCAATAAAAAATGTCGCAAAACTGCATCTAACTGTGGAAAGAAATTAATAAAAGTACTAGGACATCATGAGTTAGGAATTGTTATTGCCGAATTGAAAATCGTTTGCTCACAGAACCCTGATTACGTCGTTACACACACAATGTAAGCATCTTAGTGTGTGTAAACCTAATGGGTTAGTAGGGTACGTGCACCAATTGCCGTCCTGTAGTTTCAATTACTCCTGGTAAATACAACTTCTAAAGAGATAACGCGGCCTCATAAATTATGATTTTTAATGGATTGAAATTACTTAATAATTTTCCGGAGTTGCGGGAATTTCCGAGGTTGCGGGAATTTCCGAGGTTGCGGGAATGTTGTTTTTAGTCAGTAAGAGTCTAAAGGGAGGCCCACACTGCACCGTGTCACGCAGCGGGGTTCGTGGAACGGAGCAAAATTCCACGCGCGGAAGCACGTTTTTATTGAATTTGGTAAAAAATCACGGGGGCACGTTCAGCGTCCCGCTGCGTGATGTGGTGAAAAAAAATGAATGATTTTTCAATTTTGAATTTGAATTAGGTACGTAACTCTGGTGTGTTAGATTTACTTGAAAGTTTAACGGAGTTTAGTTGAAATTATTATTAAGATGTAAAATAATCTTGAATCCTTGAACAATATTTTTTAATAGTACTGGACACTAATTGGGACAGCCACCCTATACTCGTAGGTATCTAAATTTAACGAAATAATATTTAGGTACCAGGATAGCAGGGAATAGGAGATTTATTTAGCATTGTTATTGTTTTGCTCGCCAGTCGACGTCTGTTCCGTGTCTAGTGCACTCGTTTCTAGTCCCTGTGACACGCGCATCAGTTCAGTACGGCTACACCTAATTGACTTTTTTTTGTTGTGTGTGTTTGAAAATGTCGATAAGTAATAGCGAATATTACGAAATGATGTTGTGTGTCGGAGCAGAACATGGTAATTTGCGAGCTGCCCGAGAACTGTACCGTCACCGTTTTATTGAGGGTAGACCAGATGCTGACCGTCGACAGCTGCCTTCGTCGGCATGTTTTAGCCGGATGGTACATCGTCTGTACCAAACTGGGTCATTCCACGCACCTGCTTCAGAGGGTCGCCCGAGTACTACCGATCCAGAATTTGAAGAAGCTGTTCTGGAACATTTTGAACTCAATCCACGCACTAGCACACGTCGAGCTGCATTAGCGCTGGGTGCCTCTAACCACATGCAGGTATGGCGAGTGCTAAGCAATGACGGTCAGCACCCATACCACTTCCGTCGTACCCAGGAGCTGATACCGGCAGATTTTTTGCCTCGCGTGGCCTTCTGCGAGTGGTACAGAAACCAGTCAGAAGCTTCGCCAGATTTTGGTTCAAAAATACTATGGACCGATGAGGCATCCTTCACGAGAGCGGGAATAAGCAACATCCACAACGAACATGTTTGGTCTCACACGAACCCGCATGCTTCGACAGAGTCGTCATTTCAACACCAATGGCGACTGAACGTGTGGGCAGGTATAATTGGAGACGTTGTCGTAGGACCAGTTTTCTTGCCGCAAAGCTTAAACGGCCAAAATTATTTAAGCTTCCTGAGGAATGAATTAGACGATGTCCTCACAGTGCTACCAGTGTTAAGCTATGTCAATCTCGTGATGAGGAATAATTTAATTTTCCAACATGACGGTGCACCGGCACATTTTGCTCGAGATGTTCGCCATTATTTAGATGCGCGCTTTCCTCAGTGGGTTGGGCGTGGTAGCACAAGCGTGGCTTGGCCTCCGCGATCCCCAGACCTAACCCCGTTAGACTTTTTTTTGTGGGGGTACATTAAAAATGCAGTGTACGCAGTGCAGTGTGATACAGTGGACCAAATGAAAGTACGAATTGAGGCCGCTTTCAGGACAATCACACCAGACATGCTATGCAATGTTCAGGAGTCTAATAAACAAGCGAGCGGCCTTGTGCATACAGTACCAAGGCCACCACATCGAACCCCACCTTTAAAAATGTAAGTCAATTTACTAAATTAAGCAAAACTTTAAGATTTTACTGTTTTCTCGGTAATAAGTAATAATAAGAGATGAAACTAGTTAACCTACCTAAACTTTGTTTCGATATTTTACGTAAGTTTTGTTATCTCGGTTTTTACGTGCAATTTCTGGCTTAATATTAACGAGTAAACTGAAAATCAATAATTACACATTAATTTTTACATCACGGTAAAGTAGGTATTGTATTGCGCGCGCGCACATGCATGCCGCCTATGCTTTGGCGGTACGGCGCGCCGCACCGCCAAAGCGGTAGGCGGCATGTTTGATCTCGTCAGTTCGCGCCGACAAAGACGCCGCGTTTGGTAGGCTACTACAGTACTAGGCGCGCAGAATTACGGAAGAGATTTATCGTGATATTGGCAAGTAAAGTGATTGACCTACGTAGTGCGGTGACATGTTTGTTATGATTTGAATTTCAGAAACCTAAGATACCGAAAATTTGGTATCAATTCTTAGAGTATTTTATTTTGAGTTGAAACTAAGTATAGTGACTCTATACCAGCAGCTATCTTTAGTACTTAAGGATAGCTATAGGGTTTCTGTTACACGTTGTATAACCATATTTACGGTCAAAAAGTAAAAATCATGGAAATCCTCACTATTCACGCGAAATCGGATGTTTTATTGTGAATAATCTTTGTGACGGGTTTTATCCGACCTCTGTAAGGTAATTTATAGAGGATCGTCTATTTTATTGCGTCCGCTATGCCCAATCGGAGCTATTTGGATTTGTTTATCTTTTATAACAATGTGAGTTTGCAATAGTTACGGCTTTCTCTCTGTGAGAGGAAATTGGCCGTAATCCACCACGCGGGCCCAGTGCGGGTTGGTAGATGTCACATGTCTTCGAACTTTTGGTTCTAACTTCTAGGACATGCCGGTTTCCTCACGATGTTTTCCTTCACCGTTTTTGAGAGCAGAGGTAATGAAATGCCCTCGAGTTACGAGTTGTATGTTGTAGGTTTGAACCCAGACAGGCGCACAGTGTACCGTGTAGAACATGCTAGGTGGACAATATTATTTTATGATATATAAAGATACTTTTATATATAAGTAGTCGTATTGAGGCACTATTAATAGTTTTTGGTATGATTTTGTAATAAAAAACAAAAAAAATATATAAAAACAGAAAATATTTATTTAAAAATAATATACAAACAACAAAATTGCATTAAATAAATAAATACCTACTATACAAATTAACCTAACCTAAACCTAAATAGTGACTTAACCTAATCATCATAATCATCAGAATCATCATCAAAATCTTCTGATGCATCGTCATCATTTTGTGGCAATGTGCGACAATATGATGACGTTTCCGGTCTTGATGCTACTATGGTCGTCGGGCTTATAATTAACTTTAATACCTCTGCACAAATTTTTTCCGGCTTTTTTTGGGGAATCTCACGAAAGCTATTGATCAAAGGGTCAGATGTTATTATTAACATGGACAGCAAGTCTCTATTCGTGGCAACACGTGAGCACTTGCGGGTGTTGTACTCCCTAAATCTGCGGCAATCTTTGTTACGTGCTTCCTGAGCCTCTTCGGAAAGCTGCCCAATTGGAAGCAATGCCGCTTTGATAACCTCAGTACTGTGTACTAATATTTTATGTACAGTAGCAGGCATATAGTACCACGAATAGAGACTAAGGTAATGTCTTCTAGTTTCAAGACAAAATTTATTAAATTCAACTAAGTTTATCTCGAAACCAGAAGACAATGTCCTCAAAATAACATCAAATTGTTTGATAATAGTAACATCCAACCCTGTGATCTGAGCACTCATCTCAGCATTCTTAAAAAAGCGACGGGCAGTGTTTCCATCATTGGAAGAACCAAATCCTGGCTTTGGTTTGTCTACAATGAGTCCCATCTCGTTTTTGAATTTCATCTTGATTTCGTCGGAACGAACCTTGATATCTGCTTTGTTTTCGTCGCTTCTAGCCTGCCATTTCTTAATATTCAACTTGTAGCTGATATGTAAAAGGCATTCAAAGCAACGAATCCAAGCATGAAGTGTAGATAAACCAAAGCCAAAATGTTCTTGATTGCTGTTAAAATTCGCGGGGTCATCGTTCATCGTCTTGGGGGTGGCACCACAGATGAAACACTTTTAGATGAACGAGTTTCCGTTAAGGCGTTACATACCTTTCCGTCTGTCATTGTCAGAAGAAGTTCGTGTTTCACAGAGATTTGAGAATCACCAAAGTTGATAAGTGTTGGAAGAAGAGCATTAATTTCTTCCAAGAATCTATTTGTCTCCGCTAACGTGAAGTCGTTCGTTTCCTTAGCAAATATAAATTTGATTGGACGACAATACATAGTTGACGAAGGCCGAGGATTTTGCCAAATAATTTTGGACCCATCATATAACTTAAGGGGAACGAAAGAAAATACGAAAAGAAATTCGTCCGTATCTTCAGTGTTCTCGAATTTCTGTTTGTATGTGCTGTGCCCAGAACTTCCATCACATCCCCATTTACTAACAAGTGTAAACGTTAAACTTGTTGGGAGGACACTGCTGATAACTTCATTCTGTGCTAATACTAGACGTTCCACTGTTTTATTTAATAAGGCTTGCAAATTTATTTCAGCACGAGTTTCAGTTATAGCAATATGCTCCTCTGCAGGGTAACAGGCCTGTTTGGATTTTACTACACTCAAATATGACGGAAACACATTATGTCCTGCCATTATGGACCACTTCCTAGTTTGTTTGTAAGCATGTGTTGTTGATTTAGAATCTATATAGTATGCTAAGGCTTCGTCACTACTTAACTGCCTAGGATTAACGGAACTGGTATTTTGTGACTTAATAATATTCTCTGGGCTCTCACTAATGTCTCTAATCAAATTGGCAACTTTTCTTTGCCCTACTGAACGCACAGCAATTTCGGCAGCAGTCACTAATTCACTGGCACTTCGAGATTCTACGAGATCCACGACTCGACGTTTCTTCGTCTTAAATGACGATTCCTCGAAATCTTTGCGAGGTCTTCCTGCAGATGTAACAGCCTCACTCGATGTCGAAGGTTGTGGGGCTAAAGAACTCGCAGTAAACAGTATGTCTCCTTCATCCAGCCAATTCTTATTTTTAATTAAAAAACGCTCCTTCGATTTTCCCGAAGCCAACCATTTGGCTCCAATCTTAGTAGAAAAGTTGGATATTTTCAACTTTATTTCTTTTTGGCTGCTTTCAGTAATGTCACCAAAGTGAAATTTTGAAGAAAGATAGTCATAAATACGCGAATTTTTATCATTCTTCGTGTATTTCAACCACTCTTCGAAAAAGGCTACCCTTGAAATAGAGTAAACGTGTTCTGAAAAAAAAAAAAAAAATATGTTGTACTGAAGTGTGCTGAACAATATGTGTCTTTTTACAAACTACACAGTTAGACCTACAATATATCTAAAAACTAGCCTGAATAGAGGCGAATAAAGGTATTTCCTGAACGTTCAAAGTTTTCTTTATGAAAAAAATTACGCTAAAATTTATGCATTATGTAAAAAAAATGCTAAAAATTAATTTTAATAGATTCTGATAAAAAAATTATATTAAATAATAGTACATACCCTCAGTATTAATATCCATCACAAAAAACTTTCACAATATCACTATAAACCACTATGAGATGTGCACAAAAGTGTCGCTAAATTGCAACTGATCGACCGGAACGCTTGCATTAAACTCATTACCTGACTTCTCGACTCTATGACTCATCAGTTAAGCATTTGAAAAACAATTTTTTCTCGGAATTTGGAGTTTGGGGGTGTTGTTTGTGTTACGCAATTAAGATTTCCTGGAAATGAAAACATGAATTTTGTCCACCTAGCATGTTCTAAATCTCAAATCAAATCTCAAATCGTTTATTTGCAATCCATAATGTAATTACAGGTGGTAGGTAAATAAAAAATCTAGAATCAATAGGCGTTCAGAATCAATAGGGTTTCTAGGCGAAATACCGTGAGGCGGGTTACTTTGTGTAAAATATTTTTTATCTATACTAATATTATAAAGAGGTAAAGTTTGTGAGGTTGTAGGCGGTAATCTTCGGAACTACTGATTCGATCCCGAAAATTCTTTCACTAATGAGAATCTATATTATCCCTGAGTGTCATAGGCTATGTTTTATGTTAAAACGAGAAACATCTCGCGAACGAAGTCGCGGGTAGAAGGTAGTACAAGCAGGGTAGTCCAATTTCTGGAAAGTTCTAAAGGCGCTCGAATTTCAGAAAGCAGAATACTATTTTCGTCGGTCATGAGAATAGCAGAAAGAGCGAAGCTCCCAGTTGAAACATTTCTGACACCTGGAGGGGTAATGAGGGTTTTCGTGAAAATTTACGACACCAGTTGGCACCACTGTGACAAGAGGTCTTCCAATATAAAATATATTATGACGTTCATCATTCGACTCATTCATTCGTTCATCATTCAGTCATGACTAATGAAAATATAGGCTCTTTGACAGATGTCTGGACCTGACGTGTCAGTGCTGCCACCTAGCGAAACGTTCACAGTCTGAGGGGCAATTCTACTAATTTTAACAACGTTCACAGTCTGATCTCAGTCTCAATCTGTCAAAAAATACTTCTAATTTCCCTACATTTTGACAAGTTTTTGACATTTGATTGTCGCCGAGATGAGACTGCGACTAGATTTTGAACGTTTTAAATTACGAGAATTGGCCTTCGGAACGCGTCGCACAAGATTCCTTTTACGTGCAAAATCCTGCTCTCTGACAATTGACACCATGCCACTTCCATTGCAACTTCGGCTAGACACGGACTACGAAATTCAGCGTCTAAAAATACACCTTCTTCTATATCTTTACATAGATAATTATTATAAAATAGAATCGGCCTTTTTGTTTGTGTGTGTGTGACCGCGTTGTTCTTCTAAACTACGCAACGGATTTTGTTCGATTTTCACCATCATTTAGAGAATTTATTCGAGAAGGTTTCATGATCTGCCTAGCCTTTTTCCAACTATGTTGTGGTCGGCTTCCAATCTAACCGGATTCAGCTAAATACCAGTTTGTTTATTTGGCACAACAATGTCATTGTTTTGATATGTTGCCGTCCCACCGGTGCGAGTGTGCAGGGGAGTGTCTCTGGTACTTCATAAATACTGGTTCTGTGCGTGTTTATTAAAGTTACTCTTACGACAATATCTCTACATAAATGTCGTGTTAAACAGTTGTTTAGCTTAAACAACTGATAAACACGGTTTCATGATAGTAAGAATCTCTAACCCCAAAGCAAAAAAAACTGTTGAGAAACGTGAGACTGAATAAGAAGCCAAAAAGATATTGCGTACGTAAGTAAGCCGAAAACGCGAGCGATCACACCACAGATAAAGATAAACATACGAGTACATTACTCTTTTACACAACAAATTTCCAGACCATTAATGACTAAACCAGCCATGAACTTCAGGCTTCCGTCAACGTTCAGACGATAACAATGTGAGAATTGAAAACATAGTACGATGTACGTCTTAGTTGATACTGTAGCTTATAAGTTAGTAGCATGATGAAGAATATTGTGCTGTTCTATTCGAAGGTTAATAAAGGCTCCTACGAAGAGGCGCGACACGCGATATAATTGCGCGCGACACAAAGGCACCACCCGTTGCGCGACTTGCGGTGCCCATGTGTCGCGGGCGATTTTATCTCGTGTCGCGCCTGTTTGTAAGAGCCTTAAAGGGTAGGTCAAGTTCTGCATTGCCTTTTCTTACAGATCGCGATACCTCAATTTATGTCCGACCTACCCTACATCTTAAAATTGACAGTATTTGATTCTTTTTATTTCTTAATATCATCATAATAGACACCACGCTCTGTCAGGAAACCCGGCCGACGCGCGACGCCCGTTGCAAACTGTGGCAGGAGACTCTTCCCCCTCCTACTTACTACCTACCACCAAAGGAGCCTCTCCCTGCAGGGTGTAACATTCCGTGGCCCACTTGAAAGGCCCTGAACCGTCTCCGTACACAAGTGGGAAGACGTAAGTCCAACCTGTTAAAGTGGGACCACCTTGACGGAACGGCAGTAGGGTGTGATTGTGGTGCTATGTCACAAACCATGTTCCACCTCCTATGCTGCCCTCTGTGACCCAAAACATGCAGTCATCGTGACCTCTGCCACTAACGACGCCGCGGAAGAGGCGAAAAAGCTATAAAATTTAGTCGTACCTACACGATGAAGACAAACAGGCGCGACACGCGATATAATCGCGCGCGACACAAAGGCACCGCTCGTTGCGCGACTTGCGGTGCTTTTGTGTCTCGTGTCGTGTTGCGCCTGTTTGAAGGAGTATTTAGACACCACAACACCAAAAAAATTCAAACCAGTAAATAATACCTACCCAAATAATAATAGGTGCTTCATATTTCACTAAAAATTCGCAGGGAATAAGCCAGCCCTGACACAGAGCCTGCTATATGGAAGTGCTTAGCAGAAATCTCCCCGAATGTCTCTTCCAGCGGATTATTCTGCAAGTTATTAAGTGAGACGAAATATGCTCTGTGGATATTTAAGATCGTCTCAGACAGTTTGGCGGATTTTTATGAGGCATGTTCTGAAATGGTGTTCTTGTGGAAGTTTATGTAGGTCATATTGTCTGGACTGATATTGTTTTTATTTTTTTGTACCTACAAAACCCATTTATAAAATCACCGAAAGTATATTCACTGGGCCCGCGCGGTAGATAGTAAAAGTGATTTATTCCGGTCTGATCCCCTGACCCCCCCCCTCCACTCCCCCTCCTCGATCCCCTGTTAGTTCGTCTTCTGTTTTAATCTCTGTCTTATCCACTTTATCTAGGTTTACTCTTTTTGACAGGTAAGTACAATCAGGAAAAAATAAAAGTTTCATGATTTACAAAATTAAATAAAGATTTTTTTTTAATGTCTCATGCGTGCTCGCTAGGATTGAGGGCCACAGCAATACAAATGTTTTTTCCAAAAGTTTATTTCAACATTCAAAATAACAATATCGTTGGTCCCAAACTAGGCACAGCCTGTATCTTGGCACCATTAAATAGGTAATTTTAAACAAAATAAACTAAATTAAAGTTGAAATTGGCTAGATCACAGCCCACTCTCTGTCAAAGGGAGGATGCCTGTGACCAGGCAGTGGGAACATTATATATAAGTTGATTATACTTATAGTCACTGAAAGAGGCTGGCATTAGTAGACCTTTGGCAGTCGTTACGGGTAGTCAGAAGCCCAAAAGTTTGACAACCAGTTTTACCAAGGGGTATCGTCTTACCACAGAATACTAAATATGTAGTGGTGTTACCCAGTAACTGGGTTGTGGAGGTCAGATAGGCAGTCGCTCCATGTAAAATACTGGTATTCAGCTGCCTCCGGTTAGACTAGAAGCTGACGCCAAAAAAGGTGGGTAAAGGCTTGGCAGATTAGATTGAGTCCCTTCCCCTCGGACCGCCGTAAGGTGCTAACGTGTGCTCTGTACCGTATCGATTATTAATTAAATTTAAAATCAAGTTTTATCAAATTAAAATCACCAATAAAAATAGGAGTGCAAAAGTATCGAAGAGGTGACAACTACGAGTGTTCGCTAACGAGTAGACTTCCCTGCGCGTGAGCGCCTGGTACTTCGGCTAGCTACCTGCTGCTCGGACTCCGCCCTGCAGAGACGTCACGTAAGAGATTCTATTATACTAATACCTGCGCGTGCGCCCCTCCCTAACGGTAGACGGGATTAGCCACACACCGCTGATGCGTAACTGGCTGCGTGACCTACGCTGACCACGCCCATTGCTAATTGGTGACCCAATTACTCACGCGCTGAGGTGAATCCTCATTAAGTAATTAGTGAAGTCACACCCCCGTCGTTTGCGCAGCTCGAAACGTTTTATAAAAACAACAAATCATTAGTTGGGCGCACCTTATAATCTATTTATTGGACTACTTCATTATGGAAAATAGTATGGATAAGTCTCTGTCGGAAACTGATGTCAGCTTGGTGGGGAAAGTTCTCACAACACCACCAAACTACGTATTTCAACGTGCAGGGAAGAGATGCAGAGAAGATATGGATGACTCAATTAGTAAACAGCTGGAGGATTTCAAAGAGGAAATGAGGAAAATGATGACCTTTTTCTCAGAAAAACATGGCAATGAGATACAGCATATAAACTCAACTCTAAAAGAAATTCAACAGTCTAATATTAAAATAGAGACCTCGATTGCGTACTTAACCGCGCAAAATGATGATCTTACTAAGAAAATCAATAAACTGGAAAACAAAGCCATAGAAGACAAAAAGCTCATCACTATTTTGGAGAATAAGATTGAGGATTTGCAAATGGGAGGACGGAAAACGAACTTTGTTGTGAAGAATGTACCAAGGAAAAGTCATGAAACCAAAGAGGACCTCATAGAAATGATCATGTGTCTTTCACGAAACTTAACCTGCAATATAAATAAATATGACATAAAAGATATCTACAGAGTGCGTGGAAAAAACCATGACCAACAAAACACTCCTATTATTGTGGAAACAGGTTCCACTTTATTGAGATCTGAGATTCTGAAGATGGGTAAGACTTATAATTTAAAAAACCAAAGTAAACTATGCTGTAAACACTTGGGTTTTAAAACACAGGAAGACACCCCTATCTTTCTGTCAGAGCATTTAACCCCAAAAGGATCGCGACTACATTTCCTTGCCCGAGACCTAATTAAATCAGGGGCCTACAAGTTCTGCTGGACTGCTTATGGCAAGGTTTATATAAAAAAGGATGAACATGCACAATCTATAGTCATTAATTGTGAAGAACAGGTACATCAACTCTTAGCGAAAGCATGACTAACTGCTTATAGTATTTTCTGTGCATCCTTTTTATCTAATTTTCTGATACGTCTTTTGTTACTTCCTACCTCAAACCTGTCATTTTATATTTTTTTTGTAAGATTTTTCTCATGTTTACTATTTAATTATATCACATTAAGTCCACACATTATATACGCTACTAAGCATACCTACACTCTCACGCATCCTCATTTGTACAACACACATACTCGCTCCACCATACATGCTACACACCATAACTACACATTTACTTACATTAACCTAAAACCTACCATGATGTGCCCAATCATCAAAATAATACATAAATTTCTGCAACTTACTCTAAATAACCTGAACACTTATCTTAAAGAAATGTCTATTCTACTCACAAAAACGTTAAATGGATGACGCACTATTAACTGTAACCGATATAGATAATATCGAAATTGCCCGTACAGTCGAATGCGGGATCTCAGAGCTTGGCAGACACATAAATGTTAACAAAAGCGACCTTACTATTATTTCCCAAAACATAAGAAGCATTTATCGTAATTTTGATGATTTTGTAATCAACTTGTCAACTTTTCCAGTAACAGATATTATTATATTGACGGAATGTAGATTAACTGCTAACAAACCTATTCCGCAACTGAAAAATTATGAGTCCTATAGTACTAAACGGCAGCTAAACCAAAATGATGGGGTAGTTGTATATGTAAAACAATCCTTGAACCCAAAATTTAAGGAAATAGAGTTATCACAAGCCTCCTGCCTTCAACTGGACATTCTAAATAACATTGTGTTATGTACTTACCGCTCCCCCTCAAACACAAACACTGATAGCTTCATAAACTCCCTTAGTGCTTACCTAGATATATTAAACTCTCACAAAAGTATTATTCTAGCGGGAGACATAAATATAAATATTAAACCTAAAGAAATAGAATCATCTCAAGAGCATAAAAATAGGAACAGTTATCTTAATATGTTGTCATTGTATGGAATACTACCTGGACATACACTACCCACTAGAGAAAGAAACTGCCTAGATCATTTCATGTTAAAAATTGATAAAAAGAAGGTATCAGCATTTATTGCTGTACTTCATACCTCTATCACTGACCACTTTACAACATTTTTATGTCTGTCTAAACTAAAAAACACCCGCATTCCAAAAAGAACTGCTACTATTACCGACTTTGATATGGCTCTGAAAGCGTTACAGGAAAAAAATCTGGCTGAACTATTGTTTTGCAATGATCCGAATCTGCTGACTAACCTTCTCTTAAATAAACTCACCAATACTTTAATAAGCAGCAGTACCACCCGCACCTTATCGAATAGTAAACAGATAATTAAACCGTGGATTACCAATGGCATACTACGCTGCATAAGAAACCGTAATAAATTACAAAAACGTCATAAATCTGATCCATACAATGATATTATAAAGATGACCTACAATAGATACAGAAATTTCTGTAACAATTTGGTAAAAAAACTAAAACGTAAATATGAAAGGGAATTGCTGGCCAAATCTGTTACAAATAATAAGCTACTCTGGAAAAACATAAAAAACATCACTTACTCCAGTAAATCACACGATCACAACTCTGAACTATTAAATATCAAGTCATCTCCTCTTGAATCAGTCAATTTTATCAACTATCATTTCGCCAACGTTGGTAAGCAACTGGCTGAGCAAATTCGGCCTAGTAATAATGACTCGATAAATCAACAACCAGTACAATGTAATACTTTTGTCCTCCTCGATACTGACCCTAATGAAGTTGATCGAATCTTGATGGGCCTTAAATCTGATAGTGCCCCCGGCTGGGATAACGTATCGACAAAATTTCTAAAACACGTACGAAAGGAAGTCGTTCCAGTAATAACTCATCTCGCAAATCTCTGCTTCCAAAGTGGCATCTTCCCTGACCTACTGAAACAATCCATTATAACTCCCGTCTACAAGGGGGGGGACAGAGATGATGTCAACAATTACAGGCCTATATCTGTTTTGCCATCCATTTCTAAAATATTGGAAAAATTAATAAATAATAGATTAACGAAATATCTTTCAAAATTTAATTTACTATCACCCTCCCAATTTGGTTTTAGACAAGGCTTATCCACAGAGGATGCAGTTACAGCACTGAGTTCTCTAGTAACTGAACAACTTGACACTGGTAATAAATGCCTGACTGTTTTCCTTGATCTTAAAAAAGCTTTTGACACCGTCTCTGTCCCTGTCCTTGTGAACAAACTGGAAAAGATTGGGATAAGAGAAACCCCGCTGAAATTGCTTAAAGACTATCTCTTGTCTAGAAAGCAAAGGGTTAAGGTGGGTAAGCTGACCAGTAGTGACGCTGAAGTCACATACGGCGTTCCCCAGGGAAGCGTACTGGGCCCTACACTTTTCTTGGTATATCTGAATGATCTCTGTAACATGTATATCAATAATGCAAAAGTTTTCTCTTACGCCGATGACACCGCTGTGGTTTTTTCTGGAAACACCTGGCAAGATGTGAAACTTAAAGCTGAGAAGGGTATGGTACAAGTAGCCAATTGGCTAAATAATAACCTGCTCACTTTAAATACATCAAAAACCAATTACATATGCTTTAGTATTAATAAAAGTAGTCAACCAACTGAGGATCTCAATCTAAGAATACACACATGTGGAGATACTAGTAACAGATACTGCAATTGTTCATGCATCAACCAAGTAACACAGACTAAATATCTAGGGGTGATAGTCGATCAGCGGTTATCCTGGTATCCACATCTTGAACAGGTCTCAAATAGGGTTAGGAAATTAAGTTGGATCTTTAAAACACTTCGTCATATTATTCCAAAAAGTATGACCAGTAAACGAGACCCCACAAGAAATGTTTTCAATGAGATCTACATGGCTTTGGTGCAGTCTGTCTTGATATACTGCATCCCTATTTGGGGTGGTGCAGTGAAAACTAATTTTATAGACGTGGAGCGAGCCCAACGAGCTCTGATAAAGATAATGTATTTTAAAAATAAAAGATTCCCTACCGAGACCTTATACAAAATTAGCGACTTACTTTCCGTAAGAAAAATGTATATTATCCAAACAGTCTTAAAAAAACATAAAACCCTGCCATATGATCCAAACTTATTACGGAAAAGGAGGGCTGACATTGTTGCACAAATTCCACAGACTAAAACTATGTTTGCCAGTAGGCAGTTGAATAAACGGTCTGCTCAACTATATAACAAAATTAACAAAATTATTTACATATACACAAAAAGAAGTTATGAATGTAAGAAAACAATAACCAACTGGATAAAGACACTTACATATGATGAAACGGAGGCACTTTTGGAGCATAAAAAGCAGTAGATACACTCTCACCTACACTCTCATTAACACTCTCACATACACTCACACATACACTCACGCATACACTCTCACATACACTCTCACATACACTCTCACATACACTCTCACATACACTCTCGCAGACAAACACAATACGCACAGATGTTCACACTCGAAGCATACTCTCACTAACATCCATAATTTTATTTTAATTTTTTTTTTTGTTTTTATTCAATATTATTTTTAAGTACCTATACGGTTTTGTTAACTAAAATAAGAAAAAATGCTGTACTATGGAAGAGCGGAGTCTCCTAACACAGGCATTGTTTGCTTAAAAGGAGGCTCCAAACACTATATCCCTTTTTGTAAACTGAAGCATTAATAAATTATTATTATTATTATTATTATTATTATTACTGTAAAAGAAACACCGATATGAGAAGAGCAAACATCATCATCATAATTATCAGAAAGCAAGTGTTGATTTCAGGACTGTTTTGATTAATTTTATGACATAAGGAGTAATTAAAGACAGCAGTGGTGACCCTGTGGTGGTCGTAGGTTCGGACCCAGCCAGGCGCATTACTTTGTGCAAATTATTTCATCACCACCGCTCTCAAAACACTCAACATCGTGAGGCAACGGCAACCTAGAACAAAAAATTCGAAGACATGCGAGATCTACCAACCCGCACTGGGCCCGCGTGGTGGATTACGGCCCACACCCTCTCACAGAGAGGAGGCCTGTATCCCAGCAGTGGGAACATTATAGGCGATTATGTAATGAAGTTGTTGGAGACGCTTTGAATTGACCACAGAGGCTCATTTAATTCAAATGATCAAATGATGCCAGTCTGTGATGTATGGCTCATTGATTTGTATTTTCTACGCGCAAGCGTGTGATTTAAGAAAATTAAAAAGTTTCCCATCATAGTTATACCTACCTTACAAGAGAAAACTAAGTAATGCTTTTCTGTAAAAATTTCCCCGTGAAAACATAGGTGAAGTGAGCTGTTTTTTTTTCTTTTCTTTGGCAACTATGCCGATGTCGACTATTCTGCCAGCGTCAAGAGACCTGTTATTTCATCTGAAGCTAGGGATTGACACTATTGACGATTCATTTCACCTAAGATTCCACCCTGAGAATGTTACTGAAAAGATTGGCTGATGAATTAATATCACATCAACATAAGCTTTTTTTTTTTTGTTCGCGTTGGAAATGCTCATGAACTTCCACCATCGTGGGGGTGACAGAGGGGCATGCCGGACTCTTACCGGCTAAAACCACCGCGGTGTTCCACCTCTACCTATGGCCAGGGGGTGCGGCATTCGCATAAGCATTCACCGCTCCCCCGACAGTCCTCGACCCACTGTTCCTCAGCGGGTCCCACCTCCCCGTGCGGCCATTCCTGTAATAACCGCACCTACTCTCGAGTGTCGCGTGTGGAACACTGCGGCGCCAACTCGGGCCTGTCTGGTCGGACGACGGAACATCAACAGAAGTCTACCTACAAATAAAATGTAC
Organism: Luperina nickerlii; assembly: GCA_963855955.1. Classification (NCBI taxonomy): domain Eukaryota; kingdom Metazoa; phylum Arthropoda; class Insecta; order Lepidoptera; family Noctuidae; genus Luperina; species Luperina nickerlii. Next base: position 4,734,879 of record OY979663.1, read on the forward strand.
GCCACGTATTAAGGCTCCTACAAACAGGCGCGACACGCGATATAATCCCGCGCGACACAAAGGCACCGCTCGTTGCGCGACTTGCGGTGCCTTTGTGTCTCGTGTCGTGTCGCGCCTGTTTGAAGGAGCCTTTATCCTCGGATCGCCTTCAAAAAGATAATTTTACATCGGATCGATAGCTCAGACGGTTGTCTGCTCAGCCAAGTGGAAGTTCGATAAAAACGGCAGAATTAAACGTGCCGTGTGAAAATGGCTTGAGTGTGGATGTGTCTTGAGGGACAATGCGAGCCAGCCGATCGATTCTGTAAAAATCTCACCGTGAAAACTTAGGTGAAGTGAGTTTTTTTTTTGCTATAGGAATTGATACTATTGACAGCTCACTCCACGCTCACTTCACCTAAGTTTTCACGGTGAGATAGTTACAGAATCGCACTGCAGGTGTTAGGGACACATTGGTGGATTCGATGAAGGAGAAGGAAAAAGAGTGCCAAGATAAGACTGATCCCGAGAGAGATAGATTGCATCCCGGGGAAGGACATAGGATAGTTTTTATGCTGATATTCCCACGGGGTCGACACTTAAGCGGGTGAAACCGCGGGGCGCAGCTAGTTTCATATATTTATTTTATGTCATATACATATTTTATATTATCTAACTCTAAAAACCAGTACACACAAACTACCAGTAACCAAACAAACAAACTACTATCTAAATACAAAAGACATCAAACTTGCCAGTGCACAAAACTTTTAAATTACACAAAGTGGTGTCCATAAATTATGATAAACGCTGTACAAAACGATCATTAATCTGTATTATCGCGGTTGAACACAATTAAGTGTAGGGCGACAATCGACCGCTTGTTTTACAGGATTTTTCCTTATTCATTAGTTTTTTTTTCACGTCACTATACAGAGTGATTTATTGTGGTCTCATGATTGATTAAAGTTGTAGTCGTAATGGTCAGGTTTTTAATTTCGCTGACGGGTTTCACTGTTTTGATTTTGTTGGTTTATTTTGATTTATTGTGTGCTCTGTGCTTTTGACGTAAAGCTCACTTTGATAATTGTTATGTGTCTATTGTTAGTTTTACATGGAATTTATAGTAGAGGGTCTCATGGCGTTATGATTGAGGCGCAATGCCTAATCACTTTTAAATCTCACACATAGCTCACTTCACCTAAGTTTTCAGGGTGACTACTCTACACAGGGTGACACTACAATATATCTGGAAAATTCTCACCGAGAACTTAGGTGAAGTGAACTGTCAATCAGTGTTATAAGCCGGGCACTCCATCTGATGCTAGAGATTGACACTAGCGATATCTACAAACGCCACCTGCGAACTACGCGTCATACTGACGTCATACAAAATCCTGCATCTCGCAAGCAGATTTTACCGCGCAACTAGTTGGCCGCGCCTTGGGTGAGGTCGGCGGGGGATTTATGACAAAGCGCCCCCGCTCCTCCGTCCCACCGCTCACATACCTATGGCACGGCCAACAAGCCCGCGCGGACTATAACATATATGTATACAACGGCCCGACATGAATCATCGGGCAGTTGCCCGCCAGACACGACACCCGTCTGGTCGGAGGACCTTCCCTTTTCGATGGAGCATGAGTGAAGTTTACACCCCGTTTCTCATACTTCTCCTAAGTTTTACGGTGAGATTTTTCAAAATAGATCGTCAGGGCCTGACTACGCTAAACAAACGGCACTTGCTTCGCTTTTCCAATTCACAGACAACACATGCACTAAACATACTCCAGTACCACGGGCCACCACATTGTGGTCACCACCACACAACGTTAACGACTGCGGTCAACGGACACTCTTAATGGATAACGCTTCATCGAACTACCCGCAACTTGCCATCAGCATTAAATACCTGAAACAATGAAACAAATAGGTAAATGTTTGTTAATTAAAACAATTAATGCTGGTACTGTCTGTGGATGAGTTGGAGTCACAGGGTGTTGTAATGAATTCTGATTGATATGGACGCCATTTTATTTGTGGTATTGCATGTTGAGGTTTTGGAAATTAAAATGATAGGGGGAATACTTTGTTTATTTCAGAGCAATATGTAGCTTTATAAGCTTTGTAGCACTATGATGCTAGCAGCTTAATTGGGACTAAAGATATAAGGTATAATCCTGTATCTGAAGGGGAATTCCCGTAATTAAAAGCGTTCAAAATCTAGTCACAATCTCATCTCAACAACAATCAGTGTCAAAAACTTGGTAACAATTAAAAAAATTAGAGGTGTTTTTGACAGATTGCGACTGAGATCAGACGTGTGAACATTTTTAAAATTACAAGAATTGCCCCTCAGAAGTTGTATCTATCATTTGATGATTTACAATCCTGAAAAAAAAAAGAAGTTCTATCTCAATATATATAGGTACGTAGTAAGTAAAATTCACCGAAAGCATAATTGTGAATTCAAATTAAAGAGACAAGGCGATATCAAACTAAAATCTTAATATGACAAAACAGTAAAAAAGATTTTTAATCATCATTATAACAATTAAAAGCTTTTGTGCCTGTTCACGTCATTAAAAATTAGGTAAGTACACACTGATAGCGAAAAGAACACGCGAACAGTGTCCAATACATTTGGAGTAAAGTGAGCGGAGAGGGGCGTGCCCCGTCAAACGCACGCGCCCATTATCCACCGCCCTTAGTAATAGTAGTATGTAAGTTAGAAGAGATAGCGAATGAAAGAATGTCTAGACTTTATCATTGTAGTGGTTTCATTGCCAAAATCTATACTAATATTATAAAGCTGAAGAGTTTGTTTGGTTGAACGGGCTAATTTCTGGAACTACCAGTCGGATTTGAAAAATTCTTTCTGCATTTGATAGCCCAATTCTTAAGGAAGGCTATGGGCTATTTAACATCACGCTATGACCTTTAGGAGCCGAGCAAAAAGGAAAAAAGTCAGAAAGAACGCTAAGCAAAAACGAAGTAATAGCGCGGGCAGGCAATGCGATGCGACGGGGTGGGTCGGAGTAACAAGAAATTTCATGCGGACGAAGTCGCGGGCAGAAGCTAGTTATGTTATAAAATATCTTGTCAGTAAGTTTCCTAGCATGATTGACTCGAATCCACGCTATGGCAAAATTCTGATTGCACTTATTCTTGCTTATAAAATTAATTATTCTACTGGGATACAGGCCTCCTCTATGTGAGAGGGAGTGGACGTTAATTCACGACGCGGGCCCACTGTGGGTTGGTAGATGTCACATATATTATCTTCGGTTTTTTTTTTTGTTGCTAAATTGAAAAGTACAACTGTGACGTAGGTAGCATGATAACTGAATAGACTAGTATTACGTTTAGTCGGTAACCAAAGGCTCCTACAAACAGGCGCGACACGCGATATAATCGCGCGCGACACAAAGGCACCGCTCGTCGCGCGACTCGCGGTGCCTTTGTGTCGCGTGTCGTGTCTCGCCTGTTTGAAGGAGCCTTAAGTTACGTGGTTTTTTTGTTTACCTTTATTTAACTAAGAACCTAAACCTATGGAATAAGGCAAAATATCTTTCGAAGTATTTGCCACTCATCGCTCACAACTTACACCTCGGTTGAAGTAATGCTTTACTAATGACTGTGTGTCGAGATTTTTCCCTCATTCATAAATATGCATTAACGATACCTTTACAATGTAGGTAAGTGTAATTTAAAATTCAGCCACACAGGGTTATAACGGGATTTATGATAATAATGAACAAACTGACTGAAATTAAATAAGGATTCCCCTCTAATAAATTTAACGGTGAACACCGCGATAAGTTAATTTTAAAGTAGGTTGAAATGTTTTAAAGCTAATCATTGTATTCTTTTGCGGAACAATAACGTGGGTTGTGATTGTGGTTTTTTAGTTTTAAAGTTTTATATCGAAATTGCGTTGTAATTTTTGAGATAGTACACTAGCGACTAATTTTGAATGGTTTTAAGTTAAGGCTCCTACAAAGTCGCGACGCGCGACTCGAATCGCACCGCTCGTTGCGTGACTTGCGGTGCCTTTGTGTCGCGCGCGATTTTATCGCGTGTCGCGCCTGTTGAAGGAGCCTTTATGTTGCTCATTAAAACATTCGACTACAATCATCACCGTCAAATTTTCTTATAAACATGCACCAATACCAAAGCATACATCTCTATAGACATCATGAACGAATAAATTTAAATGAAACAAAGCCATACACATTTTACCCCTAACAGATGAACTTTTTATAATATATGCAACTACATCATACAATGAATTCATCACAGTAGTGAGTCTTATAGATTCCCAAACCAAGAAAATGTGAATTTTGGCTACTTCATATTAGCGTCTGTATTTTTCGTAATTTGCGTCTTGTTTATGCAGAGTAAACAAAAATTCTTTCTTTCTTTTTTAAAGCGTAATAATCTCCAATCTCAATACGGAAAAAACCACAGCACAATGGACTTACGTCAGAACAAGCCGAAGCCATAACAAATCGCCGACAGCAAGGTTACATAGAAGCCTATTACGGCCACGAGTTCATTTGCGGAGCGATTTGTTACCCACTGGATTTGTACGCAGAAGTATTCGCAAGTTTCTGTACTGAAGTTTTGGACTGATGGGTAAACTGACATCAGTTTGTGGCTATTGTTGGTATGTTAAGGGCATTTGAACACATTTATCAGTGGCGAAGATTCTTCTTTGAAGACGGTTTGAAAGAAAGATTTTTTTTGTTAGCTTGTTTTTTTTGTGTTTTGCGTCATGTTTGCCGCAAATAAACGAATTTTCTTTCTTTCTTTCTTTTCTTTCTTTTTGTGTCCCACAGCTGGGCAAAGACCTCCCCTTTCTCTTTCCAAATTTTCCGGGATGTCTTTTGCGAGCTCTGGCCATATTGGCCTTACAAATATTATCAGATCGTCACACCACCTCGACGGCGATGTCCTCCATCGGGCGTGACGATCTTTAGAAGGAAAAAAAAATAGACAGAATATTCTACGAAAATAATAAATGTTAAAGGACCGGGCTATATTCAAACGAAAATAAAATTTCAATCGCCGAAAATTAATGGTAAAAAAAAATTACTTCAAAAAAGACAAACATAATAAAGCGAAATTAATAAACACCAGTTACAGCCAACGTAAACAGGTCAGACGTGCTATACTGGCCTTAACAGGTATTACATTTATTGACCATACCGTTTGATAGCTTCCAGAGCTCGGAATTAAAATGTCCAATAATCCAATTACGGTTTTAAATAAAATACTGGACATGGACATTTATGTAAAGTATCGGTTTATTTTAATACTGAGATACTGTTGATGGCTACTTTATTAAGAACTAGCTGGGCCCCGCGGTTTCACCCGCGTAAATGTCGATGCCGTAGGAATATCGGGATAAAAAGTAGCCTATATGTTAATCCAGGGTGTCAGCTACCTCCATACAAAATTTTATCAAAATTGGTCCAGCCGTTTGAGCGTGAAGAAGTAACAAACATATAAACACACACACACATGCATGCGCGCACGCACACACACGCACATGCGGGCGCGCGCGCGCACACACACACACACACAAACTTTCGCCTTTTTAATATTAGTGTGATATTGGTCGTTGGGTCGGGTTTAAGTGGAAAAATAAGGTGGACTGCTGCGTTGGTGTAGCAGGTCGTGCAGTGTTATTTAGTTTGTCAATTAGCATTTTTTCAGAGGAACTACGAATTCTGGATTTTGTTCCCGGTCATTGTAATCACAATAGGCTCGTCCTATTATATGGGACTTAAAGATAACTGAAGAAAAGTGGGTGACTTCTGCCCACCCTTTCGGAATATGTATACACGCGTGGTGTTATGTCATACAACATAGTACTTACTTTTTATTGTATGTGTGTGACATCATAAAGCCTTGACGCCTTGACGTAAAAACAGTTTAATGATTAAAGTTACATTGTACTAAAAAGTTGTAGCCATGTTAACGTAGATGGACTCTTAGTTGCTACGTAAGTGCTACGAGTGTCGTAGCACATCGGCTACGGACACTGCTACGCCGCTACAGCCTTTTTCATCAAGTGCTACGCGTGAAGTTTTCTTTTAATTAGATTATATTCGAATAATTAACCAGCTCACAAATTGCTGAGGCCCTTTTGGCATTACAAGCATTGCTTTCTTTCTGTTTTTATAGTTTTAAGGTGTTTTTAAGGTTCCGTACTCAAAGGGTAAAAACGGGACCCTATTACTACGACTCCACTGTCCGTCTGTCTGTCTGTCTTTCACCAGGCTGTATCTCATGAACCGTGATAGCTAGACAGTTGAAATTTTCACAGATGTATTTCTGTTGCCGCTATAACAACAAATACTAAAAACAGAATAAAATAAATGTTTAAGGGGGGCTCCTATACAATAAACGTGTTTTTTTCGACGTTTTTGCCTTGTGGTACGAAACCCTTCAGTGTGAGAGTCCCGATTTTACCCTTTGGGTACGGAACCCTAAAACAAAGAACATCTAAATTAAGAACCTCCTCCATTTTTGAAGTCGGTTAAAAATACAACTTATTTGATTTACCGCAGCGTCTTATGGTGCTTCGAAAAGATTACTACGTAAACCAGCCCAAAGATATTATTACATTTCTATGGTCACAAAGCATTCTTAGAATAAGTTTTTCCTTTATTAACTAATTTCAATATTACCATCACAAAAGCTGCTTATCTCTCTATTCAACCCTCACAATTAATTCAGAACCGCAGTAGTGTCCTGCTTAATTGTAAAGAATTAATTAGTTTTCTTTATATCACACTTAAAGGCTCGTTCAAACAGGCGCGACACGCGATAAAATCGCGCGCGACACAAAGGCACAGCAAGTCGCGCAACGAGCAGTGCCTTTGTGTCGCGTGCGATTATATCGCGTGTCGCGGCTGTTTGTAGGAGCCTTAAGGCGGGGTCTTTGCTACTGGGTCACCACTGCTCAATAAGTTTACTGTCTAATAAAAACAATACAAATAAACAGAAAAATAAAAAATAACGCACATCAAACAAAGGAAGTCGTCTCAGTCGCAACGCTTGACGTATTCCAACCCTTATACAGAGTGTTGTCACTGGAGGGCGAGTAGTGTGTGCTCCCCCTGTATGTCCGCATTCAGTAGGTACAGCCGTATAGTTAAAAAAAGAGATTAGTATACTGGCTGCAAACTGTACAATATATAACTGAATTAATGTACATTATGAATGTAGTTTGTTCAGAATCGTTTACTGAATTAATTGCTGTCTTTTATAATACATACATATATATGTCAAAAATATGTATATATATATGTCAATTTTATACATAAAAATTAAAACAGTAAAAATTCAGTGTATGTGTTGCAGCCAACTGGTTTAATTAGCCGTTTAGTTAACCGCCTAGCCTTTTAAATAAACGGCGGCTGTTCAACTAACGGCCTGAATGATATTCAACAATTATAGTTTAGGTCGGAACTGTAACCAATCACGCGCGAGCAGAATTTGGTCGCAGTAACTAAGCCAGGGCACCCCGATCAAATGGGTTAGGGTAGAATTGTGATCAACCGCGTGCGAGCCGAGAGAGCGAAGCGAGACGAGCACTACTTCCAAAGGCCAGGCGGTAACTAAACGGCTAATTTAACCTGTTGGCTGCGACATATGTTCAGACGCCAGCACATCAAGCTACCCAAAACTGTAAAATTTTCCCAATCAACTTTGAACCTTATACATTAGCGATAAAGTTGAAAATCTATTAAAGAAATTTGACAGATTGTAGTAGCTTGATGTGCTGGCGTCTGTACTACGATTACAACATAATATCGTAATTAATGATGGTGTAACTTTTGGTGGTGTGCGTTAATTCCGGGACATGCTACTATTGTAACTATATTGTGGTTGTGGTGATAACTCAATTATTTTTCATCACTCTTTTAAGTGTATCACAAGGTGCAACCACAATGCAATCGATCGACGTAGATCGATGATATCGTTCAATCAAGCCAACCGTTGACATCGACCAATCAAGCCAACCGATGACATCGACCAATCAAGCCAACCGATGACATCGACCAATCAAGCCAACATTATTGCATGACAACCGGATTACAGTCGACCGACCGCGACGTCGACTGTTTGCATTCGACATCAACCTATGTCTAGTAAGGATCGACAATCGATGCAATATCGAATATGTTTTGAGGCGATCCAAGTAAATTGAAAAGATATGAAGTGCGCAACAAACAAGAATATTCACAGTCTAGTGGACAGATAAATATACTAAGCCTGTCAACCTAAAGGCTTTGTTGACTGTACTTACCCCGAGGGTAGGTGTGTTTGTAGCCCCACCTTTATTGTTTTACGAGGTTGTGTGACGTGTAAACCGTGCCTTCAGTGTTGTTTTGTTACCTTTTTTATTTGTCTACGTACCTAGTTTGGATATTGTATTTTTTACAGTGGAACGTGACGCTTAGATCAGTGGAGTGTTAAATTAGGGTGCTACTTCATATTGCGAAATATTGACCTACAATACAATCCTACGATTGCATTGTAGGTCAATATTTCACAATATGAAGTATTTTTTGTGTCCCCATTGGGTTCGCAATAATTCTTTTAGCACCTATCTAATTATGTTTTGAATAATCATTTGATTTAACTAGGAATTAAGCTCAGGCTGATCTTCGTACTTTAAATAGTGATGGAAATGGGGATTTATTGTGTACCTTACTTTACCTGGGTCAAATAAACTTATTTTCTTTCTTCCTTTTCTTTATCTTTAACCCTTTAAAAACCTTTTGTAGAAGAATAGTTTCACATAGCTGATTAAATAAAACATAATAACAAATCATCGGTTTATCGGAGTACTAAGGTTTTTTTATCTAGGTCGGGATATCATCAAATGATCCCTCCCGCTCTGGTTGGAGTGGAAGGGAGTGTCAGACTCTTACTGACTAAAACCCACCCGGGTTCCTTCCATAGCCCTTTATGTTCCGGGCCAGAGGTAACCCTTTCGGACAAACCCGCTGACCCGGAGTACTAGGCTCACATAACCATTCAAGAGTTTCACAATACCAACCACCCGCACCAAAGCCATAAACAAGACAAGATTAAACGAATGTTCCCACGTTCCTCTTATCCTTGTTGACAACGCTACCCACAACATTGCAAACAATCACGCGAATTCCAAGTGATTGTGTTTGTTACTCATTAGGGAGTTGTCTGCCTGTCCTCGAATGATGGAGGGACGATCGTTTACCTTCCTGTGACGGTCGGTAGAGGTCGTTTTATGTTGATAGCCTTGAACTTGTGATGTTAGTTTATGGGTTTGACGATATTTTAGGTGTGACCTCTCAAGCTCCGCTAATGAGACACGATTGATTTTCTATTGTATCGTATTACATAGGATACTCGCGGAGCTTGACAGGTTAAAAGGGGCATTGTGAAAAGGTGTGGGCTGTTGTTTGTGTGTGAAATCAGCACCTTAGGGCATGTGCACACCACGTTTTTTAAACGCGCCGTCGACGCGCGTTTGTAGCGATATAGACGCGATACGCACGCGAGTCAGACGCAGCCTGTAGACCTTCTGTAGGATAAAAGCACGCCGTCGACGCACGTTTCTAAAACGCGCGTCAACGGTGCGTTTAAAAAACGTGGTGTGCACAGGCCCTTAGTTGCGTAAAACACTTTCTATGACAATCTGAAGGATTTTGAAAGAAAATTCTGATATGGCCTGATCTATGGGTCTGATCAAGATTAATTCTGGACTTTAAAACAGACCTCTGAGCTTGTTCGTTCTCTTCACAGAGTCGTTGAATAAGAAACACCGAACTCATCTAGTCTTAAAACATAATTTATTTTTGACGTGTATTTGTTTTAAACCAGTTTACAGAAACAAATATCATTGATTTTCTTTAACATTTACTAATTATAATCTATTAGTTCATCTGTTTGAAAATTCGTCTGCTTGACAACGTGAATTTTCAAAATGAACGGTATTGCCATTGTGTGTTATGCAATTACCCGGCAGTTTAAGTCCTACAGAATAAAGTTCAGTTTACTTCAAACATTTTTATAACTTTTTCAATAGTGCTAGTCACTCTGAAATCAACTTAATTACTATTAAAATAAAGTTTATTTTGTTTAACTTGAAATAATATTAATTTGAAACATAAGTTTATATATACGATAAATATAAACATATAACTACGCCACATGCTGTAATGTTTTTTAATCCATATTCCAATTAATTAAAGTGATGTTCTGGTATTAAATGGAACATGGTAATCAATATTAATTACCTTTCACTTGATAACTGAGGTATCTACCTACGTTATCAAGGTCTCCACATGTATAAAATTGTTATTGCAGCCGACTTATGTGCACACTTAATTTTACTACTAGGTTCTGCCCGCGACTTCGCCCGCGTTGTACTCAATTATACTATAGAACATACCCTACGGCACTCGGCAGTAGCGTAGCTTTCTGTCGGTAAAAGAATTTTCGAAATCGGAGCACCGGCTCGGTGCTATGCTGTAAAAACATGCTCACTTCACCCAAGTTTTCACGGTGAGATTTTTACAGATTAGCATTACAGTACTTTCAGAGATTAATACCTTCTATATCTAAAATTACAAACTTTACCTCTGTATAATATTAGCGAAGGTCGGCTGTGCAATTTCAAAACATAGCAACTGACATTAAAAAATTAAAGGCTCCTTCAAACAGGCGCGAAACGTGATAAAATCGCCATTGTGTCGCGCGCGATTATATCGCGTGTCGCGCGCGATTATATCGCGTGTCGCGCGCGATTATATTGCGTGTCGCGCCTCTTTGTAGGAGCCTTAAATCGGTGTTTTTGATTATTTGACTTGCTAAATCGAGGTAAGTGTTAAACAACGAATAAGATTACCATCATCATCTGCCCAGCCTTTTCCCAACTATATTACAGTCGACTTCCAGTCTAACCGAATGTAGCGGAATACCAGTACTTTACATGGAGCGGCTGCCTATCTGACCTCCACAACCCATTTACTGGGTAATACGATACCCCTTGGTAAGACTGGGTGTCAGACTTTCGGGCTTCTACCGACCCATAACGACAATCTGTGTATGTTTTATAGTATAGTTTACTACAACGCGAACAATGTCGCGGGCAGAAGCTAGTTGATAGATAAAACAGAATGTTTTGTTTGATGATCAGTCATCGTCAGGTCACACAAGATCAATCGTCATCTGGCGCCAGACTCTGTCTGACCCTCCTAACCTTTGGCAGAAAATCTCTTATGTACCTAGATATAAATATGCACTCTGTCTTTACATATGTAACATAAATATTCAGCCTATAAATGTTCGACACGCGATATAATCTCGCGCGACACAAAGGCACCGCAAGTCGCGCAACGAGCGGTGCCTTTGTGTCGCGCAAGATTATATCGCGTGTCGCGCCTGCTTGTAGGAGCCTTCAAACTGCTGGGATACAGACCACCTCTCGCTGAGAGGTCCCAGTGCGATTTGGGGGATGTCATATATCTTCGATTTATTGGTTGTAGGACATGCCGGTTTCACATACATCGCACTTCACACTTATAAAGGCGAAAATTTGTGAGTGTGTGTGTGTTTATATGTTTGTTACTTCTTCACGCACAAACGGCTGAACCAATTTTGATACAATTTTGTTTGGAGGTAGCTGACACCCTAGATTAACATATTGGCTACTTTTTATCACGATATTCCCACGGGATTGAAACTTATGAGGGTGAAACCGCGTGGCGCAGCTAGTGAACTTCATAAAAATCTTAAGGTGTAAAGATGGCTCACTGACCTTGTGCATGTGGGCGGAGCTAAACGCCCTACTCCCGAATACGTAAAATGTGTGCGGTGGCGCGCGACACTAAAACTATGATCAAAGAATATGAAGAGGCGCAGACATGCCGCACGTAGGTCGCCATTTTTGCCTACGATTCCAGAAGGGAATGGCGGATGCAAGGCTGATATATTTTGTACTAGCTGTTAATCGTCCGTGTGGAATTTAACAAAAAAGTTATTGTTGAGTTCGCAGAGTTTACGATAACTTATTAAGGCGCTGTACTTAGTCAAAATAGGCTTCACAAAACAATATTTTAGCCAAATGTATACATTTTAGAACAGCAAAAAAATGTTAATCTATACTTAATATTATAAAGCTGAAGAGTTTGTTTGTTTGTTTGTTTGTTTGTTTGGTTGAACGCGCTAATCTCTGGAACTACCAGTCGGATTTGAAAAATTCTTTTTGCATTTGATAGCCCAATTCTTGAGGAAGGCTATAGGCTATATAACATCACGCTATGACCTTTAGGAGCCGAGCAAAACGAAAAAAAGTCAGAAAGAACGCTAAGCAAAAACGAAGTAATAGCGCGGGCAGGCGATGCGATGCGACGGGGTGGGTCGGGGAACAAGAAATTTCACGCGGACGAAGTCGCGGGCAGAAGCTAGTCTTGATCATATTTATGAGTGGACCATTGTGTTCACAACACGTTTTCGGTAAATTTTCTCGATAGAAAAAAATCATAAAATAACCATTAAAATTGAAATCGTTGCAATTGTAATTGTGTTATTTATAAACAAATCTTGATAAAATTAATAACAGTGATGTATAATAATAAAGGGAACTGTTGTTTTTATTTATCGATTGTAATAAGATATTTGTAAGGATTAATTGTATTTAATGATAAATAACTCGAACGAAACGTTGCGCCATCGCGGCGTCTTTTTAGCTTCTCTTTCATTTCTACGCGGAGCGACAGTGAGTCTTGTTTTTTAGTTAGGTACTTATACTCTAAGGGAGGGGTGAGACAGTACTTTTTAGTTAGGTACTTATACTCTATGGGAGGGTATAAGTACCCAACTAAAAAGCAGTGACTAGACATGGGTCGTACTTGTAAAATCGCGTACCAGGGCTTACAAGTACGACTTCTTTAAGAAACCACGCCCTAAAACTAGATCTCGGGATACTTTCAAGTATTTTCTATCTGCATAGGAAATTGAACCTTAACTGTATACAAATAAGGAGCAAAATCACTTTTACAAATAAATACGTACTTATAGAGTATAGACGATTAAAGTTTCTACTACTATTCCAACCAAGAGCCCTGTTGGAAGAAAAAAACTTGCATAGGAAATTGAACTCTGAATTCTTACTTATGGAGCACGATCGCGTTTAGGCAAGGGTCGTACTTGCAAAATCGAGTACCAGAGCTACAAAGTACGTCCACCTTAAAAAACCATAGCTCGAGATACTATCAAGTATTTTCTATCTGCATCGAAAATTGATCCATGACTTCATACAAATAAGAAATACAATCGCGTATTCAAAAGCCCTGTTGGTAGTAAAATTACTTGCATAGGAAATTGACCCGTTACCTTCTATGAATAAGGAGCATAATCGCGTTTACAATTAATATTTTCACAAACCATTAAAGTAAAAATACTTTCATACGAAATTGTTCCGTAGACTCTAATTGATAAGGAGCATGATCGCATTTCCGAAAACTGACGCGGTTGGGTACCTATGTAGTTGAGCGAGTAGCCGTATTTAAAATACTTTGAAGTCTTGCAATTATTTCGGGTCGGTACCTAGTGTACGTACTTTGGTATCTGTTTGTTGATGAAAGCTGTTTATTATACATATTTTATTTTATGATTAGTTTTTTCTAAGTAATGTTGTTGGTGTACAAATGTTTGTACTGTTTCGGTTCTACTCATAAGTTGTATAAATAAGCAATCAGTGTATAAAAAATGGTCAACAAGCTTCGATCAATTATTGATCGAAGTCAACAAGAAAATAAACGGAAGGCAATAAAGAGATCTTATTCGACGAAACAAATTGTAACGTAAGTAGGTAGGTACCTACTTTTTTGTACACACCATATTTTGTTTGTATAGATTATCTATAGACGCGTAATTTCGACATACATTACAACAGCTCGATTGGTCTAGTGGTCTCGTGCGTCACTATAATTTTCTGTATCAGTCACTAATGTCCGGGTTCAAATCCAAACTTTTAGACATATTCTTTTTGTTGATTTTCTTATTTGATATAAATGTTTTTTTAATTATTATTTTACTTTTTGCCGATTTTCTTGTTTGAAAATTTTCAGACTATATTATTATTGCTTATACTTTTTTGTAACACACTGTAGATATATTATTTTTCTTCCGAATCAAGCTTGGTGGACGTTTTTATTTTATTTTTATTATATTACTCTAGATTCTGAAGAAAAATAATTATAAGAATAAAAATGATTGTTTTTATTAAAATAACAATTACTTATTGAATTATTTTAAAAATAAGAAAATAAAAATATGCACATTATAATTAAAAAATAACAAAACAAATGTTAAGCACATTATAATAAAAAAATAACAAAAAGAGATTTATGCGTCCACTGAGATTCGAACCTGGTGATTACGCAGTGAGAATCCGGACAGTGGAGCGCGGAGGCAATCGTGCATCTTGTTCGAGTCGCGAAATTACGCTTCTACATATAATGGAAGTCGCTCATCGACAAAATTCGCGCGGTGCACCCCGCCGCGCCGTAGGCGGGGACTATTCGTATCCCACTTACATAAAAGTAAACTCAAATACATAAAAGTCGTCTATTCACCGCCACGTAAAGAAATACCTATGCTAATTTTAATGAAATTCTTCTAATATTTCTCCATTTAGTTCTTTTTGATCGTTTTTGCATTTTTAGTTTAATTATTATTTATTTTTAGTTTTTCGTATTAGCCTTTTTTTATATACAATATTTGGTGAACGATTTCCTTGGGCTAAAACAAAAACACTATATTTTAATATTCAATCAATTTCATTGGAGATTAAGGAATCTTCACGTATAGGATCCACTTATATAAAAAAAAAAACTAAACTCCGTTTCTTTATTATGATTTATTTACATTTGGTTAAGTACCTAAATAAACGTAGTATACAACCTCCCTATTTGAATCGGATAAATATTCAATATTTAATTTCATAGGTTTTAATTTTTTTTCGTGGGAACCTAGTTTCTTTTTTTTTCTAAAATAAAAGTGCCTAAGTTACTCCTTATTCACCTATCTGCTAGTGAAAGTCCCAGTCACAGAAATAAATCCGCACAAGAATATGAGAAGGTAGTAATCAATAAACTCAGTAATGCAAATACTCGTAGATTGACAACTAAGAACGCTCATTTTTTATAAATTATGGTGTTTGAAAACATTTTTTTTTATTGTGGGTAAGTAGTTATTTTCTAAACAGTCAAAATAAAATGGCCTGAAGCGGTTGTTTTAATATTACAAACAGACACTCCAATTTTATTTATTTGTACCTATAGATAGATAGATACTTATTAGTCCACTCAACGAATAACCCAAAAAGAGGTGTAGAGTGCGTGAGCTGGGCCCTGAGCCATTTCTTCAGAAAGTTGCTCAGAGTGCTTAGGGAGTAAACATACTAAAAGTCCCCGCGTCTAGGAGGTGAGCCGGAGTGGGGGGTATAAAAATTCCCACTTTTGAGTTTTTCGCTAATATCTATAAAACGGTGCGTCGTCGTAGAGAAAACGTATTTTTCTTGACTTGCTTTGCTTTGGCATTTTTATTTACTTATTTACAAATTATCTTATATTTACAAAATAAACAAAAACAGTATTTAGAAATGGCACCACTAATAAAGCGTCCACGCGGACAATAGAAATGGGCCCTCTGCAGCGAGCTAATCTATAAACGCATACTGATACAATTCGTTCATAAATATTTGCACTAACACAGCCAAACGCGCGTAGTCGATCGATAGCCGGGGCGGAGCAGCGAGCGACACAGCCACCCCGTCTCAGTGCTAACGCACGACTGCCGCCTGCGCCCGCGCAGAGCACCTCTGAACCTATATCTCAAAGTGGGGCATTGTCTTTGCAACTGTTGATTGATTTAAAAACGCTATTTCAAATATGTAGTATCTCTAACCAGCAATTTTTCAGTGTAAAAATATTTCCAAACATCAAAGCCGTTTAGAAGTTATAAGCAAATGTTAGCCAAAATAGCGTTTTGGTAAATATTTTTTTAAGGCAAAAGTATTAGCCTTATGAAAAAACCCTGTTTCAAAAATGCAGTACATGAATCTATAGCAAACATATATTTTTTACAGACCTTCTAACCAAACCGTTAATGAGTTATAAGCTTCATAAAGTGACCGTGTTACGGTACTAAACGAGAGTAAGGCCCTTAAATTCATTTCATTTACTGGCACATGACGCAAAGCCTAAACACAGAAAAAAAAGAAACAACATTTTGCAGAGTTCTTTATATAGGTATAACGAAAGTGAGCATTATAGCAGGATTTTAAAACATGTATCATAAAAAATGGGTTAAAGAGGCAATTAAAGTTTCTATGATAATTCGTCATTTTTGCCGATAGGAATTATTCCATCGGACACACGGCTTGTATAGTATAGAAATCGTACAAAATTCTAAGGCATGGCTGTCTGGGCCAAGATTCCAAGACTGATTTTCATCTGTACTTTGGACTTGGAGAACTGCACGGGCAGTCGACATTTCTATTGCTATGAAAACTTATTCAAACAAAAGAGGGACGACCAAGCAGTTGCTTGAGAAGCAGTCTGTTTGAATCGAATTTGAATTGGGCCAAGATCTGCCTCGAACGAAGTCGCGAATAATAACTATAGGTGGACTTTTAATTAGCTGCAGTAAAATGACAGCTTATGTGAAATTGGCGTTTTTTGTTTTTTCGCGGCCATCAACCAAATCTTGTTTTTCTAGTACAGAATAGTGTAAAAACGAAACTTATTTGACATGCATAACTCAGTTCGAAATGAGTTATTAAGAAGTGTCATTTTACTGCAGCTAATTAAAAGTCGGACTCTAGTGTGGGTAATAAAATCTGGTCCGGTAAGCACTAATGTTTGTAACCGACTTGTGATAGCAAATGTCACTGATGATAATAATTTTTAAATCAAAATATTTTATAAGAGCATTACGATTATTCTCTTAAACACAAACAATCATTGGACGGCGTAACAGCTTTATTATCTTTTAAAAGTTACTGCTACAAACATTTCTGTTTGCGCAAGGACAGTAAAATTATTTTCGTAAAAGGTTCAATGAAGTTCGATAATGAGAAGGAAAGAAAGCAAACGATGACCAGGCGATCTATTCTGTAAAATCTCACCGTGTGAACTTATGAGAAGTGAGCTTGAAGCGAGTTGTCATCCCATCTGATGCTAGGGATAGACACTATTGACAGCTAACTAAATTAACAAGGTGAGATTTTTACAGAATAGATGGACTGATCCTACAGAATATTAACTTTTTTTTTTGGATTGGAAATCATCAAATGACCCCTCCCGCTCTGAGTGGAGCGGAAGGGAGTGTCAGACTCTTACTGAATAAAACCCACCCATGTTCCTTCCTTAGCCCTTTATGTTCCGAGCCAGCGGTAACCCTTTCGGACAATCCCGCTGAAGAGATCCCGTCTGGCTTGAGAATTTTAGTTGAGAACTATTCAATTTAAGTATTACAGCACAAATCAACCTAGTGTTCCAACTACTGGGTCACAGGCCGCCTTTCGGTGAGAGGGAGTGGGCCGTAATCCACCACGCGGGCCCAGTGCGGGTTGCTAGATGTCACATGGCAGTAAAAAGGTTCTAGGACATGCCGGTTTCCTCACGATGCACACAACGCTACGCGAATCGCGCGCGACACAAAGTCACCGTTCGTTACGCATATTACGGTGCCTTTGTGTCGCGCACGATTTTATCGCATTTCGCGCCTGTTTGAAGGAGCCTTTAGTGTTAATTTATAACATTTAAACCTAATACGACGTACATTATTTGGTACATCGTGCAGGTAATATATCCGTTATTAGGTAATGTTTGCCTAAGGCCTTCATGAGCCCCGAGGACTGTATAGCAGGATGCTATGGAAGCCGATGTTAGAATCAGTAATTTGACCACTACACTGAGCCGGAAAGGACAAGCCAAGAGGCTCGACAATGCTTAGAACAGTATATAATTTCGCAGTGAAAATACTACGAGGCAGAAAAGGTATGAAGATTTGTAAAAAAACCCTTCAAGAGCGAGTGGGACTCGCATACAAAGGGTTCCATACCACAAGGCAAAACACACCGAAAAAATCCTGTTTCATGTATCCTATCCAAAAATTAAAGGAGACCTCGCTTTAATTTTGATATTTAATTTTTATTATGTGTTGTTATAGCGGCAATAGAAATACACACTCTGTGATATGTTCCACTGTCTATCTAGTACGGTTCATGAGATACAGCCCGTTGACAGTTAGACGGACGAAGGGTCGGACAGCGGAGGCTTAGTTATAAGGTTCCGTTGGTAAAAATGTTGAAAGTAGAACCGTCCTTGTCTTTTTATTAAGGTTAAAGGCTCCTTCGAACAGGCGCGACAAAAGACGACACAAAGGCATCGCAAGTCGCGCAACGAGCGGTGCCTCGCGCTATTCGCGTTGCGCGTCGCGCCTGTTTGCAGGAGCCTTAATTAGGTGAGAGAGCAACTACAACACCAAGACCTCTGTAAAAATCAACTTTTAACTAGTTAAGGCCGGCTAATGAGACACAATTGATTTTCTATTGTAATGTACCACCAGTGCAGCAGTGGTACGCGCCGGGGCGGAGCGACTAAACAATTTTTTATAGGTCACAATTAGTAGCAAAATTATTATTTCCATTTCTTCGCAAACGAAAGCTTATATAAAATATTTTTTTTTTATGTTTCCATCAGTCACTCAGTTTCAGAGATCCCGTCTTTTTTTGAAGTGAAAACTTCTTTAGCGGCGCTGTGTACTTTTTTTGGAATGGGTAAAAACTTCTAAATTCGCGTCAGGTCACGTGACCCTGATCGAAAATTCGTAAGACGTGACGCGCGTTGTTGAGGACAGCGCCATCTATGCACATCGGGAAGAACTACGAGGGCCTCGCGTACTAACTACGTAGGCCTCGCGTACTAACTACGTAGTTCATCCAACAACGACGAGATGGCGCTGAACCACGGATATATAACTGACGACGAGCAAATCTGAATAAATTCCTTTCACGAGAAGAATAAACCAGTCACTTTGGTCATCATACCTGATTTGCAAAAAACCCTATAAAATAAGGAACACACCTTAACACGCGTGTTTTGTTTATAAGACGATTCACAAAATACACTCGTAATTGTTCAAGTTTTCACTTCTGTCGGCACTACCGGAGTGCCAGTTTTTTTTATTTGAGGATGGGTAATCATCAAATGACCCCTCCCGCTCTGGGTGGAGCAGAAGAGAGTGTCAGACTCTTACTGACTAAAACCTACCCGTGTTCCTTCTTTAGCCCTTTATGTTCAGAGCCAGCGGTAACCCTTTCGGACAATCCCGCTGAAGAGACCCCATCTGGCTTTAGAATTTTAGTCGAGAACTAGTCAACTAAGTAGTACAGCTTACAGCACAAATCAAGCTAGTGTTCCCACTGCTGGGACACAGGCCGCCTCTCGGTGAGAGGGATTGGGCCGTAATCCACCACGCGGGCCCAGTGCGGGTTGCTGGATGTCACATGGCAGTAACTTTATGGTTCTAGGACATGCCGGTTTCCTCCCGATGTCTTTCTTCCGCGTTTTGAGAGCAGTGGTGAAGAAATAATTTACACAAAGTAAAGCGCCTGTCTAGATTCGAACCTACGACTATAACTCGTAAGTAGCGGCCGTTACCGCTGTGCCATCACTGCTCTATACCATTCTCAATATCTTAAGCATTTGTCCGTGAAATTATTCATCTTCCCCCTTGATAATGAAACAAGGTTTTTCTTTAGATAAGGTTTATAGGCTCCTGCAAACAGGCGCGATGCGCGACGCGAACCGCGCGCGACACAAAGGCAGCGCAAGTCGCGCACTGAGCGGTGCCTTTGTGTCGCGCGCAATTTTATCGCGTGTCGTGCCTGTTTGAAGGTCCCTTAACCCGTCAAGCCCCGCGCGTGCCCTATGTAGTACGATACAATAGAAAATCAAATGTGTCTCATTAGCGGAACTTGAGAGGTCATACGAACCTAACTGTTATAAAAATGCAGTTCTCTATACAAAAATGACAGCTTAGTTCAGTGTTGTCATTTTAGTATTAAGAACTTTGCCTAAATCGAAATAAAGTTCGAAATACAAATACTGGCTCAAAGGTTTAGGCTGGAATCATAGTTAGATTTCATTTTGTAATAAGATGGTATTTTGCAAAGAATTTTTGAATTTCAAATTTTCAATTTAGAAACCGGATGTTCGAAACAAAACAGATTCCTAATTAAGGTTAAGTAATTAAAACAAGCATCCACAAAATGTTTTGTAACATAAATTACACACAACATAACATACGCCTTGTTCCCTCGAAAGATTGGGCAATGATGTACAGACGCCAGCACATCAAGCTACGCGAAACTGTCAAATTTTCCCAATCAATTTTGAACCTTATGCTTTAGCGATAACGTTGAAAATCTATTAAAGAAATTTGACAGATTGTAGTAGCTTGATGTGCTGGCGTCTGTACCTATAGTACTGTAGAGATTATAGCCTATTTGGTGCTTACATACAACGTCCGCGAGCTCGTTATAAATAGACTAGATTCCGCCCGCGGCTTCGCCCGCAAGGTATGTCGATAAAAACTATCCTATGTCCTTTCCCGGGATGCAATCTATCTCGCTGCCAAATTTTATTGAAATCCGTTGAGTGGTACAGGCGTGAAAAGGTAACATACAGACAGACAGAGTTACTTTCGAATTTATAATATTTAGTATGTATGGCACAATTACGAGACAAACATTAATCTGGAAGAATAGAATATAAAACAAGTAGGTGACAACTGAGAAGGGGGGAAACTTCTGTCTTTCTGCTTACCTAGCTGACAAGCAAGAACACATAAGATGAAAAAATATACAAATGTAAAAACGTAAATTCATTTTAAGAATAATTATGGATGTTATATACCTAACAAACTGATTATTTAATTTACTCATCCTGGTACGGAGAGCTGCCAAGAGCTCTCACTATACCGACACCCACATTTCGCAACATAAATAACTCATGTTCCAAAGATGTAACTGCCATTCAATGAATATAACAAAGACGAAATCACAATCATATTTATAGCCCACAATCTGAATGAACCAACGTCTCATTAAAATACCTAATTACGGCTATTTCTAACAAATTCCCGGTATAGTGTTGTACCAGGAGGTCATAGGATCGGGAGACAAGGAAGTGACGCCGCCGACACCGCGATAAGTGAGACACGTTTAGATCTTTTACAACTTGTATGACATAAAACATGTTTCTTAGAAATGTTATACTTTAATCACTGTTTTGACTAATCTGTTAGATAAGACCAATTATTCTCGTAATTAAACACGTTCAAAATCTAGATGCAATCTCATCTCAGCGACAAACAAATGTCAAAATGTAGGGAGAGAGAGGGTTAGAGGTATTTTTGTCAGTTTGAGACAGATCAGAGGCAATTCTCGCAATTTTAAGAACGGAACGGTCAGTCTTATCTCAGTCTCAATCTGTCAAAAATACCTCTAATTTCCCTACATTTTTGACATTGATTGTCGCCGAGATGAGATTGCGACTACTTAGATTTTGAACGTTTTTAATTACGAGAATTGCTCCTCAGACTATGAAGGTTCTTTCTAAGAGAAAACTTCTTCATCTTGGTAAGAGAAGTCAGGGTATATCCTGAAACATGTGTTTGATTTATATATGGGACTTACACATAAGTGGCGAAATGTTTGCGTACTATAGGTACATCTCTGTATAAACCTTTTTTTTTTTCAGGATGGGAAATCATCAAATGACCCCTCCCGCTCTGGGTGGAGCGGAAGGGAGTGTCAGACTCTTACTGACTAAAAGTCTGATATTTAGATTTTTAATTAGATATTGTTAATTTATACGTGAAGTCTGATTTATTTTTCTTTTTAATTGTATGTTTTAATTTTATTTGTACCTACCATCCCCTGTTGAACGAAATAAACGTTTTTCATTGTTATTTTTTTATTTTTATTGAATGGCTGAATGGGGCCGCTCTTGGCCTCGATTGCGCATGTTGGAAAGCGATGTATTAGGTCTATGGTCTATGATGGAAATGTTTCTTCTTTATTGTTTGTATTTCCTATGCGTGTCCCAAATAAAATAATTTCCTTTCTTTCTATTTATTACTAGTATTATTTAAATAAAAAATTACCCATCCTTTTAATAAATATAATAAACATTTCTAAAAAATAATCTCTAAACACGAGTCGACTGCCAAAACGGTGATACATAACATCTTGAATGCCGATTAGCAAAACTTGTGAAACTTCTAATAAGACACTTGTTTTCGTGGAATAGATACTCATCTTTTAATTCAAAAATAAATCTGTGGTCTTAGCTAAAAAACAAAGATAAATAAGAGTCGCCATTTTTTTTTCCTTGTTTGATATCTGGGAATTATTATTGAGTAAGTAAGTACTAAGTAAATAAGTAAGTAAGATAAAGAGTAAGATAGTAATTAAGTACTATTTGAGAAAGCAAGAGTTAAAGAGTGGATACACATGCAAGGAAACTG
The DNA here is from genome assembly GCA_963855955.1 of Luperina nickerlii. Lineage (NCBI taxonomy): Eukaryota > Metazoa > Arthropoda > Insecta > Lepidoptera > Noctuidae > Luperina > Luperina nickerlii. Next base: position 4,757,469 of record OY979663.1, read on the forward strand.
CTGCAAAAACCTATAAGGCTTTTAAACCTCAAATAAATATCTAATGAACCAGAAAATATGCATACTATGCGTAAACGGAGAGATTGTGATTCTAGAAATCGTTACAGTTTTCATTAGAAAAACTGAAACGATATAAATTAAATCACACTTCAATTTATTCAGCAAGTCAAGTCAGCACACACTTTAGCTGGCGAAATTGTGTAAAGGCTCCTACAAACAGGCGCGACACGACACGCGACACAAAGGCACCGCAAGTCTTGCAACGAGCGGTGCCTTTGTGTCGCGCGCGATTATATCGCGTGTCGCGTCTGTTTGTAGGAGACTTAACTCTACAGACAACAAGGGTATCGATATCTTAACGCGATAAAACAAAAAAAAAATAAAAAAAAGAAAATACGTTTATTTGCGGCTGCGGCAAACATGACGCATAAAAATAAAAACACAACAGAATAGCAAAAATAACAATTTGGGAGAAAGTATGCGTCACATCCACGCAAAACGGCCAACGCTCAGCATAATGCTAAGACCCTATACGAGACAGAGCCCCAGCGCTGGTTTTCAGCGACAGCCGGTGATTGACGTGATGACGTCAGCCAGTGCAGCATACGATTAGATACAAATAAAAACAACAATCAAAATAAGAAATAAAAAGACAAAAAAAGATTAAAAAAGAGAAAAGAGATAAAAAAAGAGAAAGAGAGTAAAAGAGATTTTTTTGGGATTAACGACCGCAGTTGGTTCTGTTTCTTGAAATATCAGTGTTTTTTTTTTTGTAAACTTCACAGACGTAATGGGCACATCGATTATAAACAAGAAACTGATTTAATACTTGGTTAACTACACAATCAGAGACACTGACCCCAAGAAAAAACTTTCTTTCTGTTTTATTATGTTTAGCTACCGATATCCACCACGTCTACGGAGTTTCGCTAACTAATTTGATTTGACCCTGTATGAGAGAGAGAAATGAGAGAGTTCATCTTTTTGCATAGTCCGACTGACAAAGCTTGTAAAATCGAACAGTGCGTGATGCCGCAAGGCACAACAATTAGTACAAAACGAATCCCAAAATATTTCCTAATAATTTAGGCAAGCATTGTTATTAAATATTGTGCTCGAACAATGACATGTACAATTACTAAACCATCACCACATTTGTGGAACGCACAATTTTGCTTCATTCACAATACATAAATGAGAATTAAATTTCGCCGAGTTAAGGCGAAAGCGCCAGGGTAGCCCGCGAAATTCAATTTTTTTTAGGTTTTTTGCAATTTGCTGGGCAGTATTAAGTTGTACGTTGATTAATGTATGAATCGCGGCCGTAACAAATATGTATTTACAGAATCATAATCATTAAAGTCATCAACACAACTCTCTAAGACCACGTAAGTCCAAAGAATAACTGTTTCATGAAATCATCATTCTTTGGAGTTACGTGGTCTTAGAGGGTTGTGTTGATGACTTTAATGATTTAATTCTGTAAATACATATTTGTTACGGCCGCGAATCATATTTTTCATCGACGTACAACTTAATACTGACCAGCAAATTGCAAAAAACGTAAGAAAATTAGAATTTCGCGGGCTACCTTAGCGCTTCCCCCTTAATAGCTAGAAATTAGGCATTAATTTGATTCATATTACCAACGTCTAAACATTTGGAATCGTGGCTAAATAATAACCGCTGCACGGGTGTGCGGCTTGCTGCGGTCGCTTCGAAGATGGGGACCATCCATTATATACCGAGACCCCTCCTTGCCCCGTGGTCCCGGTGTGCTCGTAGAACTTTGGCAGTCGTTACCGGGTAGTCAGAAGCCTGAAAGTCTGACAGTTTCTAGGTAACAGGATACCTTACCAAGGAGTATCGTATTACCGAGAAATTGGGTTGTGAAGGTCAGATAGGCAGTCGCTCCATGTAAAATACTGGAATATTCAGCTGCATCAGGTTAGACTGGAAGCCGAATCCAATATACATAGTTGGTAAAAGGCTAGTCAGATTGATATTTTTAGCAACGTCCAAACGAAGGTTGGGACTTGGGAGCACCCACCATATTGTGCATACTAGCTTCTGCCCGCGACTTCGTCCGCTTGAAATTTCTTGTTACTCCGACCCACCTCGTTGCATCGCATCGCCTGCCCGCGCTATTACTTCGTTTTTGCTTAGCGTTCTTTCTGACTTTTTTTTCTTTTTGCTCGGCCCCTAAAGGTGATAGCGTGATGTTAAATAGCCTATAGCCTTCCTCAAGAATTGGGCTATCAAATGCAAAAAGAATTTTTTAAATCCGACTGGTAGTTCCAGAGATGAGCGCGTTCAACCAAACAAACAAACAAACTCTTCAGCTTTATAATATTATAAAAGTATAGATTACTACTACTATTATGATGCTAGTTCGAGTCCTTATTCAGTGGATTCCGAATCCGATTACCATTAGTCCTGTCCAAAAATGCATAGAAACGAAGATTATTCAGCGTACTTAGTCCTAAACGTCGTTCTTCCTAAAAAGTCTGTTTCCTATACTGAGAAGTCTATTAATTATTTTAGCACTAAACTAATTATGCATTCATTCACTCACTGACAGACAACGTACAGACTAGAGGCTCCTACAAACAGGCGCGACACGTAATAAAATCGCGCGGACACAAATGCACCACAGGTCACGCAACGAGCGGTGCCTATGTGTCGCGCGCGATTCGCGTCGCGCCTGTTTGCAGGAGCCTTAAACCTCTAGGTGTTGATTGAAGCTGTAGATTGAAGCATGAGCACAAGACTTCCTTACAAACTTCAATGGATTGAATAGGGAAATAATGTTTATATTATGGAAGATCGACATTTTTGCCGTTGAGAAATTCCATTGGACACAAGGCTTGTTTATGCATAAATTCTGGGAACATCGCGGAAGTCCCCCTTATCGAATAAATATTTACCTATCTACAATTTATTTGTAATATATTTATATGTAATTAGGTATATATTATATTCAGTTTTAATAGGTTTATGCCTATCTTTATATTTAAAATATTTATTCCACAATGGTCTGATTGCACCTACCACTGTTTGTCTCTGCATCTCTAAAGGTTGACTGGTAGAAAATGCCTATGGCATTAAGTCCGCCTCTGTACATTTATGTGCTTGAAGTATTAAATAAATAAATAAATAAATCTGAGAAAATATCTATATTATTGCATACATTGACAAATATGTATTGACGTGACGTCAGGGATGGCCGAGAAAGGATCTACAATAATATTAACTGACCTTATTGATGACGTCACCAAAATGGCTGAAGATGACACATCACATACTTATAGGAACGGGTAACTGTAAAATTCTTCTCAGAAACAAAAACAAATGAAAGTTTCTAATGCTTTGGGAGAAGCCTTGTCCAGAGATGGCTAGAAAACGGATGGAGATTATCAAGCTGTTTAAAGGCCTCACTGAATTAGTTACTAGGATTTAGCAGTAATTAAAACATATAGGTATCACGGAATAGACAAAACAAACACATTTATTTTGCCTGTGATTTTTTTAGCGAAGATATGGTATGTTTTATATGCTGTGCCGCTGTTGTACGAGTATCACAAGCTAGGAGACGTCTGTGACCAGCAGTGAATGTGAAATAATTTGTGTGCTGCATAATCTTGTCAATATACAGGGTCAAATAAAATTAGCTAGAGAAACTCTGTAGACGTAATGGGTATTATATTAATGGGTAGTATATCTGAACATGATAAAATAAAATTATTTGATGTTTTTTTTTTTTTGGGAAAACCGCTAGTAGTTTTGTTATTTGAAGTTTGAGTTGAGAAAATCTGTTTCGTTTTGTTTCATCGTGGTTAGATGTCGAAAGCCATCACGTCTGTGAAGTTTAAACAAAAAAAAAACGGATTTATAAATTGATAATTCAAGTGACTACTCGTAATTGCGGTGGACGATCCCACAAAAAACACCATATTATTATTTTTTTTGTTTTATCCTATTTAGATATCGATTGATACCCATCACATGTGCAGAGTTTCGCTAGATAATTTAATTTGACCCTGAATACGCAGAAGTCTTAGAACACATCTCAGTCAATCTTAAAGGGTCATCATCATCAGCCTATAATGTTCCCACTGCTGGGACACAGGCCTCCTCTCAGTGAGAGGGAGTGGGCCGTAATCCACCACGCGGGCCCAGTGCGGGTTGGTAGATGTCACATGTCTTCGAATTTTTGGTTCTAGGACAGCCGGTTTCCTCACGATGTTTTCCTTCACCGTTTTGTGAGCAGTGGTGATGAAATAATTTACACAAAGTAAAGCGCCTGTCTGGGTTCGAACCTACGACCTACAACTCGTAAGTCGCGGCCGTTACCACTGGGCTACCACTGCTCTACATATGCCCAATTTCATACATACCTGTTAATTGCATGGTTTTGGTTACTGAAATGCCAATTTATCTTAGATAATTTTAAATTGTAAGTGCATAATCTAAACAAATAAATAGTTAAAACATTTTTTTTTCCTCTATACTGTACCTTTGATTTCGCTCACCCCTTTTTGATTAATTTACCAGCGGCGCGGCGTAAAAATATGATCAAATGTTCGTTTGCGGTATACAAGTATTATTTCAGTTAGTTTCACCTCATTAAGATAGAGCAGTGGTGGCCAAGTGGGCCACCACTGCTCTATCTTAAAGGGTAGATCTTATTAATTTGATTGAATAGAAAACAATCAAAAAACAAAATATTGGTTCACCTCCGCATTGTTGTTGTTTACTCCGGTTATATCAATAGCAATATTAAATTAGATCAATATTACGAGTATCCATAACGTTTTCTTCTGTTTAACTTTGTGATATTCCTTTCTTCCGCAAATATTTTCGAGTAATTTGATACTAATTGGTTTTGGGATATTAAAGCTATATGTATACAATGTGTCCGGTTATGGACTAGCGACTAGGTAAATAATGTTTTTGTTTTTCACTTGATTGCATTTTGTTTATTTTACAAGTGCAAATTATTTTGGGTTTTGTTTGTTAATTTTGTTATTTTCTAGTGTATAAATATTATTTTACCTAACCTACTTAAGTGTATGTGTATCACTTTTTAGTTTGTAAAATGCTGTATTAAACGCCTTGGGATTCTATAAATTTGTGCATGTAAACTTAAATAAATAAACCGCTACTTTAGTCTCATTTTACTCTGTCGCCAGTCTCAATACTCACTTTGTTATTAAATACACTAGATTTTATCTATAATCTCAACAGATGTGGCCTTCTTGTTGCCCTTTACCTTCACGTCACTTATAAGGAAATATATGGGTGATGCATAATTATCTCCACGGCTTCTTTGAACGACGTAAACAAATATGTCATCTTTTATCTTCGTCTTCCCAAGAATGAAATTGACGACGTTATTCATTTAAAAGTAAACAATTGCCAATTTATCAGTTGTTATTCCGCACTTAATTCTTTTTTTTTTTTTTTTTTTTATTCTAGAAAAAGGGCTTTGTCGCGCATGCGATTATGCCGCCCTGGTAAGGTTTACAATTTTTAACTAATAATACAGTCTTTAACCAAATCTTAACATAGCTAGTCTGTAAAGTGCTCTAGCTGCGTCAGAAAGTGGCGCAGCCAGAACACTGTTGCAGTAACCTATTTCTCTAAGCCTAAAATCTAATCTATGTCTAAATTCTGCGTTGCGGACACATTCTGCCAATATGTGATAAACATCATCAACGGAATTATTACAAAAATCACATTTATCCGTTGTTGATTTTGCCATTAGGTATAAGAACTTATTACACGGAATGTGTCCGGAACGAAGCCTTAATGCAATAACAGTATCACATCTGTTCAACAACTGGTTGTTGTTATCATCATTGGCCTTAGCGAATGGAGATTCAAATTGTTTCATTTTATAGTCTACTTAAGCTCTGAAAACACATCACGCCTAACCTGCCTGCCTAGCCGTTACATGGAGCGACTGCCTATCTGAACCCAGTTACTGGGTAATACGATATCCCTTGGTAAGACTGGTTGTGAGAATTTCGGGCTTCAGACGACCCGTAACTACTGTGGAAGATCCACGAATGACAGCCGGGACCAAGGGCTTAATGTGCTTTCCGAGACACGGAGGGGTCTTCCATCCACGGAGTACGCACCAACAGCGGCAAACGTAGCCTAACCTGATCAAACGACCTGTGCAGTTGTTTTTCACTTAACTACAAGCCCAGCTTAAGCTTTAAAAACCTTTATGTGAGCTTTTTTATGTGAGCCTAGTACTCCGGGTCAGCGGGATTGTCCGAAAGGGTTACCGCTAGCCCGGAATATAAAGGGCTAATGAAGGTACACGGGTGGGTTTTAGTCAGTAAGAATCTGACACTCCCTTCCGCTCCACCCAGAGCGCGAGGGGTCATTTGATGATTTCCCATCCAGAAAAGAAAAAAAAAGCTTTAAAAACTCCGCTAAGTAAAAAATATGCAAACGTATGACGAGTTGTGTCGCAAAAGTTTAAAAGAGTTAAAACTGATCAAGACAATATCTGAGGGATGTCAGAATAACACAACATACTAAAAAGGCTATATTTTAAACAAGACCACCAACGACGGTCATAAAATAAAACATCTCTGAACACACATACGTCACAGCATAGTCTGCACTGTGCAAAGCGTTGGAACGCCAGTGTAATCGTCCGTCGTCTAACAGTGCACAGGAGATTTAGCGACTTGTCAGCACAAATTACAAGTCGTGCTACTTACATGATACCAGCTAAAATAAGTACTAAAGTAGCTACGAAATACAGCGCCGAGGGTGAAATTGCATTTTTGACTTCTTTATTTTTATTTCTTTATTTATTAACCGGCCAGTAAAGTATACAAAATTTAACTCCTAAATAAAACCTTGAAAATGACATTTGAAGTAGATTACTTTTATCATGAATATTTTATACCTAGTGAAGTAAAAAAAAAGACAGGAAAGTAGATTAGGACCAGAAAAAAGGTACAGTAAACTCTGTTGAACACTGAAACAGTTTTATTGAGAATAAAAGTTGATCAAATTGTGTCACGCGGAAAAAAGGCTCTAAAAGAGCAGGATCTCTTGTATTTACTGTCGATAGAGATGAATATGACACATATGAATATGACACTGTCAAGAACACACTATTCTCGTGAACTAATTTGACTTATAAAACCTGAGAGTTAGCTTAAATTAGCAGTAAGGGTATGGCGAGTTATCGCAAAAATTTTAAAGAGTTAACCAAGGCAATATATCTGAGGGATTTACCTTAGTTGAACGCGGCGTTTATTGAATTTTCAGGAGCTCTTGTATTTACTGTCGATAAATATATACAGGTGACCAACAATACCGTTCTTGTAAACGAATACATAACTTATTAAACCTGATAGTAAGCATGCACTGCACCTATCAATCTGCTCCCGAAAATTCAATAAACGCCGCGTTTAACTAAGGTAAACGAGAGAAGTGCTTTGGGAATTCCTCAATGAAACTGCATCCAGCTTCGCAGCACTGAATCACAATAAAGTCAGGTTAGTTATGGCACCCTGGGGCGGGATCAACACATTCCCGTTTGTAACGCCGAACAAATTGGAATATTCTCATTTCACACGGAGAGATTTTGTGCAATTACGTTTTTAGGCGTGTCGTTTAAAGGGACTGTTTTGGTGATTTTTTTGCCGTAGGTGTAAACAATTTTCAACTTTATGACGAGATAAACATTCAAGCAATTTAGATTCAAGTTTCGAGTTGGAATAAGGTTGAAAGTTTCAAAGCAATCTTTTAAAAGAAATACTTTATTAGGTCCGTTCTGTATCAGTAATTAAATACAGAGAACATGGCTCTCATTTATTTCTTGCTTAATGAAACACATTGTTTGAAGCACCATGCGTCGGAATTCAGTTTGCTCCACAATGCTTTATGTAATAAATTGTTACCAGACATGCTGCTAGTTTAGTTTTAGCATTTAAAATGGTGTTTATTATTATTATTTTTTTTACTAAACCATTCATAAAACTCATCATTATTTAGAGAGAGCATTACGATCGAAAACAAATGTTTGCCTCCTCTGCAACTTTTTCTATTGTTATACTCCTGCTAGTACACAGACCTACTTAATTTATAGACCATTGTATAGATAGTTTAATGGAGATTAACTCTGTACTAATTTTCAAACATTGATTTAATTAACGAAAAATACATCAAAATATAAAAAATCCCGTCAATCAAGTGTGAAACTTGAAAACCATGTAGCTTGCGAAAAAATCAATTAATTGAGTAAATTTTTATTTTTTTTATTCTATTATTTTGTTACTTCTTCACGCTCAAACGGCTGGACCTATTTTGATAAAATTTTGTATGGAGTTAGCTGACACCCTTGATTAACATATATGCTACTTATCTCGATATTCCCACGGGATCGACATTTACGCGGGTGTAGTCATTAATATATTAATAAAAAACTAACTAATATAATACCTATACCTATGGTTTTTTATACGATCAAATGAGCATTACGAATCGTGCTCTTTTGGTTTTCCAATTTTTACTTTTTCGGAACGACTTTGTACCTATTCTTTTCTATATCACATCTTTGCACAGTTGCCTCAATGCCCGAGGCTATGTCATTATATGTACTACTTCCAATCTTGCTCTCTAATTCTACCATCCCAAAACGTTCAATGTTGCTTCTCCCAACTCTTCCCAAATCCCGAGTGCCTTCGCAAATTGTTCTCGAATCCGTCAAATCATAATCTTTTCTATATCGCAACATACTGGTACACATGTGCTAGGTTTCCCGGTTCGTATATCAATCAGTACCGTACCGACAGCTGACGACTTTTTGAACTAGATTCGATGCGACCCCTCTGCTCGCTATGTCTTTTGCCGTAAAATTTCGGTACTTGAAAATGCATTTTGTGAGCGGTAGAGGAGTGAGCACTGATTTTACTTATTCAGGAATTGAGTGACAGTATCGGTGTTACCATATCAGTAATGTTTGGTATAAAATCTTCAGCAGTATCATGTGAGTCGTCAATGTTTACTGTTGGACATAAACTTATACTGTTGTGAATGATATTGGACATGATTTTATTGGGTCACATTTGCTGAGTTTATGAAATCGTGTGCGTGTGATTCGATCTTAATAAATTAGTGATAAGTTGGATACTGATAATCTTCTCTTTCTGGCCATAAATATAAAATGTGATCTTGCAAATAGCAGTCTCTTAACAAAAAACGATTTACTAACTGAAAGAGAGTAACTGATGAAGTTAACAGGGTAACTTTGCTCTAGCCAAGAGCCAAGAAAATAAATTGAACAGTTCAAAACAATGATTAAGGACTACACCTCCCGAAGGCCCAGATTATCATCACGATTTGGACCCCAGAGAACTGAGCCGTAAACATTTTAGTCCCTTCCGGCCCATAATAAATGACGGAGCCAATACGGTCAAACTACGCAAACTTCTACGTACTCCTTAAGGAATATATATGGCAACCCCAACTAAAACTATTATTCTCAGTGTTACTAACTACAAATATTGAATCTTATCGATATTGGTTTTCTTGGCCAAGTTGTAGCGGCGGCATGAAAATTCATTTCAAATGTCTTTGGAGAGTTTATATCAGTTTCTTATCTAGTACAGTTGGGATTATTGTTGAGACTGTCTATTTGTGCGCCATATTTTGAAAGGGGTAATCGACTGTGATTTTGATCAGTGAAAGTTTTTTGTTATATTGTTGGTGTGAAATTAATTCAAAGTCGATGAGACAGGAGCGGGGCAGGTACCTACTGGATCATCTGGATCCGAATAAGGTTTGAATAAACTTGGAAAAGATTCCAATTTTTCATTTTCTAATTCGGGTAAAAGTAAACATCAATTTTTCTATGGGATTATTGTATGATCTATTTGGACAGAACAACGTCTGTTGTGTCAGTTAGTAGATAAACAAAAGAGGTTGAGAATCAGCTCTGTGGCATGTAAATGGAGGGTTATGTGCAGATGAGGACTCATAGGCTGATGACGTTGAAGATTTGTGAGTTCTTTAACGTTTGTATTTTTTTAATTTGTATTATTTGCTATGATGAGTTTATGACACTATGTGTTTGTATTTTTATTGTACCATTTAGTTAAGTATGGTCTAAATTGGATTGTTAATTGCTATATTAATTGCTGTTTTATTTTTCATTTCATTTTAATTTTAATTTTTCATTTTTAATTTGTATGACATTATTATTTTTAATTCCTTATTTTGTTGACTGATCTGTATTTACGATAATTTTATTTTCAATGACATTGTACTTTATTGAATAGTGAAATTAACATTTAAAATTCTTGTTTTATATTTGCACACCTTATATGGTTATTAACAGTGTACCATTTGACCTTTTGTAACATCCACTAAACCTGTTTTATGCAAATAAAAATGATTTGATTTGTGTGTTATGGACGAATTTAAAATCAATCGATGCTGTGTAGCGTCCGACATCTTATATTTGTACGCTGTTCAGGCAAAACATGACTGTCACAATTATTATTTGATGGTTACATCTTGCATGCTATGTGTGTGTATACTCATGTTTTGGACAAATAAAAAATTATCATCTTATCTTCTCCTTTATAGAAAATTACAGAGTACCTACTGGGCACTGTTAATACACATCGTAAGTACCTAATAGTTATAAAATCAACAGATCCACATTAAGTTTATCGGTTATAATAAATATGCAAAAAATAATTACCTTCTCTATAAAAAAAAAACTTAATGAAGAAGTGTGAATAAAGGCTCGTACACACAGGCGCGACGCGACACGCGACACAAAGGCACCGCAAGTCGCGCAACGAGCGGTGCCTTTGTCGCGCGCGATTCGCGTCGCGCGTCGCGCCTGTTTGCAGGAGCCTTAAGTAGGTGACTTACACTAAAAGTGCCTACTTTCTACTCCTCCAGAGTTTGGAGGCTTATGGGAGGCAGGGGTTAAAAGTTTTAAATACCATTTTAAGAGAATTGTTGGAACTGTTGTCTTAACTTTTGAAGGTTTGTATACTGCTATCACAGAAATTGAAGCCGTGCTAAATTCAAGACCTCTCCTTCCCATGAGCTCGGATATTTCCAACTTTGGTTATTTAACGCCTGGCCATTTCCTCATAGGAACCTCTATGATGAGTTATCCTGAAAGCGATTTGTCTAATCATTCTATTAATAATTTAAAATTTTGGAATGTTTTATGTAAAATTAAACAAGATTTTTGGAATGTGTGGTCCAGGGATTATCTTACACAGCTTCAAAACAGGCCAAATTGGCACCATGTCAATCCTAATTTAAAAGAAGGAGATCTAGTTGTTCTTCGCAGTGATAATACTGCTCCACTGACATGGCCCATGGCAAGGATTGTGAAGACAATATCTGGACCAGATGGTATTGTCAGAGTGGCAGAAATTAAACTGCCAAATAATAAAACATATGTTAGATCTTTAAGAAAACTATGTCCGTTGCCAATAAATTAAATATTCAAACACAATTTTATTCAAATTTAACTTTTCTTGATTATATGTAGTACAGCATTTGTCATGACATGGCCCCGGCCCAACTATGTTTGAAAATAATCCAAACATACAGGATTTATTGCATTAGCAACATTTTTAATTTTTATTAATTATTAGTTTTTGTATACTGGCAACACATACTCGTATATAAAAAAAAAACTAGCCTGTGCGCCATGAACATTTGTGCTCTTGTGTTAATATTTAAACCTATTCTGGAAATACAGTTCTATTGCTAAAAATCAACCAGCATTTTATTGTACATGCTGGCTGTGGTGCTGCCTATTGATAGTGAATAAATCAGTTAATTATAATTACTGTACTTTACGTAAAAAAAAATATTTTTTCGAGCCATTAGCGAACTCGGTGATAACTAAAATGGATACCTATTTTAAGGTACATATTCGCGTCTAGACGAAACTTTAATCTCTTCGAAAACAACTTTATCAAAACTGTTTTCGTAGTATTATAATTTGCTTTTTTTTCTACTTCTTTTGGATAAGAAATAATGTGCTTAGTGATTTACGTCGTTAAGCTTCGAACTGGCGACCTCTCTATCCCCATACAATGCTGGAGCCAATTGGTAACTAAACAATGCTTTCAATTAAAATTTACACACTTGGTACAGATAGTGCCATCCACGAAAACGCGCCCCAGTTTTTTTTCTAATGCTTACAGTACAAGTGTGTAACATTCAACAACAATAAAACAACAGTACAATCAACTAGCGATAACCACTAGCGCTTAGGAAGAAAAGTGGGACGTGTCTTCGTGGATGGCACTATCTATAGAATGGGACGGAAACCTTACTATGTAAATTTGTTAACTCATAATCGGCCTTTAATGTTCCCACTGCTGGGACACAAGCCTCCTCTCTGTGAGAGGGAGTGGGCCGTAATCCACCACGCGGGCCCATTGCGGGTTGGTAGATGTCCCATGTCTTCGAATTTTTGGTTCTAGGACATGCCGGTTTCCTCACGATGTTTTCCTTCACCGTTTTGAGAAAAGAGGTGATGAAAATAAAATGAAAACAATAGCGTAAGCTTCATTTCCACCCTCCGGTGGGAGGGTGGTCGCAAACCAGGCGGGCGTTAGCCCTACCACCGCAAGGGAAGAATTGGCCAGTCAAATAAGATGTTGGGTGTGACTGTCCAGGATGCGCCGGGAGCTCGGTTCAGTTGAGTAACTGGCGGAACAAACTGCGCAACACGAGGAGGCTTCTTCATGCATCCCAAATGTATAATACATTAGTTAGGATTTGACAGCAGCATTTTGACTAGCCCATGGCACAAAACCGATTGGGGATCGCATTGTGATTCCGCGCCGCGATTTAGCGCCGTAATAATGCTGTCTAAATTCCTGGCATTATTTAATCCTTGGACGCCCTTTTGCGGATATAGGTCAGCTTCTAAACTAGCTTTAGGCTACAGCATTAATTTTATTATGAGTAAGTTGCTAAACTCTATGGGTACCTATCTATCCACTTTAATAAAGAGCAACAACGTTACTTGCTTGAAGGTAGTGGATCGATGTTAACTCGTATAGAAAATGATTAAAAACCTTGATTAGAATTTTTTGGACTTTCACAACCACAATTCGTTTACAAAACCTGAAAGCAATGGAAATGAGTAACAAGCAGCCCACAACAACATATTTCATGCTCCATTAATTTTTATACATAAAACTGGGTTCAAAAACTTTGTGATACATATATGAGCTTTATAAAAGCTGTATTTGATCAGGGCATAAATCAGGGCACAAGGATTAAATGTGGCAATATATTATGCTATTGTCGTTTCCTTGTCATATGTATTTGCTATGTAAATAGCGATCTTGGATATGAAAATAACTATATTTCGTTGCAAGGTGTATGTTTACGTAGAGGCGATCGGCAGCGGCGGCGACCTCTCGCGTCCGGGCCTGGTTCAAGCCATGGTCCGGGGCGAGAGGGAGTGGGGGGCAGTCGCCTCCTTCTGCGAAGCAGTCATGCTAGCGAAGGAGGCGGCGGGACGGCTGAGGGAGAGAGCCTCCCGTCCCAGCCGCCGCGGGAGACGCTCCGGGCGTCGGGAGCCGCGCGACGACTCCCGGCCACCGTAGGCGCGGTCCTGCGGGCGGAGAGTAATGGGTAGCTCACCGTCCGATCAGGACCAGGCCCGTGCCGGACGGCGCGTACGTGTTCCACGCGCGCCTCAAAGAGATGTCAGCATCAAACGAAGGGGCCCGCAAGGGCCGAAGCCTGCCGGTGCCGGATCAGCGGGATTGTCCGAAAGGGTTACCGCTGGCCCGGAACATAAAGGGCGAAGGAAGGAACACGGGTGGGTTTTAGTCAGTAAGAGTCTGACACTCCCTTCCGCTCCACCCAGAGCGGGAGGTGTCATTTGATGATTTCCCATCCAGTAAAAAAAAAATGTGTGTGTTTAAATATTCGTATCTACATAATTTTATTTTTGAGAAGATTTATCGCTCACACTTTTTGTATTCATGTACGTAGCGACGCCAGCACATCGAGCTACCCGAAAATGTCAAATTTTCTCAATTAACATTGACCCTTATGCTTTCTTGTCAGAGCGGTCGTGGTCCTCGTGTAGTTTCTTCTTTAGGGGCTGATGTGATTCGCCTCACGATTTCTCGCCACCTACTCCGACTTCGGGTGTTTTTTGTGCACTCATATAAAGGAGCTACGAAGAAGAATAAGAAGAAGAGTTAGGTATGCTTTAGCGATAAAGTTGAAAATCTATTAAATAAATTTGACAGATTGTAGTAGCTTGATGTGCTGGCGTCTGTACAATCTCTGAGTCAGACCAATAAGTGTGATGACTCCACAATCATAACGTGCTGATTTGTCCCGTTCCGATATCTATACTAATAATCTATACTATATAATATTATAAAGCTGAAGAGTTTGTTTGTTTGGTTGAACGCGCTAATCTCTGGAACTACCAGTCGGATTTGAAAAATTCTTTTTGCATTTGATAGCCCAATTCTTGAGGAAGGCTATAGGCTATTTAACATGAATAGGAAGGCTATTTAACATCACGCTGAGAAATTTAGGAGCCCAGCAAAAAAAAAAAAGTCAGAAAGAACGCTAAGCAAAAACGAAGTAATAGCGCGGGCAGGCGATGCGATGAGACGGGGTGGGTCGGAGTAACAAGAAATTTCACGCGGAAGAAGTCGCGGGCAGAAGCTAGTTTTCCTATATACATAACTAAAGGCCAATTCCCGTAATTGAATAGTTCAAAATCTAGTCGCAAACTCATCTTAACGACAATCAATGTCAAAAATTTGTCAAAAATGTAGGAAAATTAGATGTGTTTTTAACAGATTGAGTCTGAAATTAAACTGCGAACGTTCTCATAATTACGAGAATTGCCCCTCACATAATCGCTCTCTAATTAATATTTTAAATAATTATAATATAGAATTCATTTATTAGTGAAACACTATTGCCGATTACTCGCATTTTCCCGAACGCCGTGTATCTAAGTTTCCCGGCATTGTATAAATTATAAGCTTTCGGGAGCTTTCCGACCGCTTTCCTCAATGTAAACGCTACCTTACAGGTCGCTACTGGCTAGTCCATGGCATAGAACTGTTGACAATGGCCCAGTCATTACCATAAGTCGGCTGCGACAACTCGCTGGATGATAAGCGACAGTCCACGGCTCGTAAGCGGATTGGAGATCGCGTTGTGATGCTAATAGTGCTTTAGACCGCTTTCAAATTTAGGCGACTTTAGCAGCGCGACAGTCGCGCGGCAAATGTGAAGGCATCTGCTTCTGCCGCGCTACTATCGCGCTCCTAACGTCCTAATGTGAAAGCGGCCTTAATACGGCTGTCTAAATTCTTGGTATTATTTAATCCTTTGGTCGTCCCTTTGCGGATATAGGTCAGCTTCAAAACTGGCCTAATGCTGCAGCATTAATATTGCAAGAAGCAAGTTGCTGAGTTCAGCAACTTATACATAGAGGTAAGTTGCCTACTAATATGTAGACAACTTATAAGTTGTAGGTCGCAGATTCGAACCCAGCCAGGCACATTACTTTGTTTATTTAATTTCATCACGACTGCTCACAAAACGGTGAAAGAAAACATCGTGAGGAAATCGACATGTCCTAGAACCAAAAATTCAAAGACATGTGACATCTACCAACCCACACTGGGCCCGTGTGGTAGATTATAACCCACTCCCTCTCACAGAGAGGCCTGTGTCCCAGCAGTGGAAACATTATACGCTGATTATGATCAGGCGTAGCAACATTGCGACAGCTGTGTACAGTACCCGGCGATAAATATTGCACATCGACCTTTGGAAAGAGACAATCGGCTAATTTCGGCTTCGTAGAGCGTTATCTCTGTCGCACGAAATACAAACAGTCCGGTATCTATTAGGAGCTGTTAAAACAATTATGATTTGCTTCTTTTGACAATTATTTTTATTCTTTGTATAAAATACAAAACAAGGCAAAGGTCGATGTGCAATATTTATCGCCGGGTACTGTACTGTGTCTATAGACCTCGTGCATATATGACGCGTATTGTGGTTTGTAGTAAGTAGTAGTTACTGCGCTGACAACACCATGTAGTGTTGCCAGTTCTAGTTGCTACTAGTAAGAGTCAACTGTTGGAACGAATGACTGCCGTGTTGCAGTGTTGCCAGGCAATGGGCCGGAAAACTGTCCTGCTTGTGCACCATTACGATACCTAAGCGACGCATTGGTACTAGTTTTAAAATGACAGTGTGCTTTGTGTTGACGTTTCAAGCTTTGCGTACTTAGTTATTAGCATTTTAGGGTTAACACGAATGGTAGGTAGCTCCACTGAGCCATTACTCAATAGAGGCACTTTGCACGGTCCACGTTGTGAAATACAAATTCAATCAAATCTACTTGTTGACAGGCCTCCACAGTCTACAATACCTGTTAACACTGTAATTTGAAAACATTGTAAAAGTCAATTATTTTCAAAAAAGCCGTAGAGTTTCTTGCCGGCTCTTCTTTATAGGAAACGACCAATTGGAACCGTGCACCTAGCTTCTGACGTTTCACAAGTGCCCATGTAAGTTTATGTGAAATAAATAATTTTGATTTTAAATAATACGCGACTTTGGTAACTGAGGATTGTCTTGTCCCGTCAAAAAATAGACTCCATGTATCATTAGGTACACAAGGAAAACCCTAAACATGTCAATACACTGGTAAGTATGTGTGCATACCAACTGAGCCACCAAAACAAAAATCCGTAGCAGTACATTTACGAGAAATTCGGCGAACTGCCTGATATCTTATTTACTAAGTAAAGGTTTATCCTTCAACACTGCGATGCCCTTTTGTTTAACTTTCCAAGATATACTTGAAGGGGTCGTATCGTAAATCAATCCATCTGACGTGGTGGGAATTGCTTTTTTACGAGCTTCCCCTGTAACGAGGAACCGCTGGGAAACCGGGCTATCGTCAAAAACTTGAATAGGTGCATTTTGGTGGAGTACTGGGAAAAAACAATACTAGAGCCAGGAAGATCAGCAGAAGGACTGACGGAGAATTGCTCATGCACCTCTTTTTTTTTTTTGTTAGCCTATATTTTCCGACGGCTGGACAAAGGCCTCCCCGAAATCCTTCGATGTAATGCGACTCACAACGTGGTAAAATATTAGACCGTAAGAAAAATCAGTAGTGAGGCTGAGTGTCCATGCAGGTTGCACCAGTCACTCTAGAAGGATCCTATCGCGATAAACGCTTGTGGAACAGCCATATCAAAATTAATATATTTGGCTGAAGAAGTGCTAATATTCACTGTTATAAGGAATATACTGGGCCTCATCATCTTGATTAAAGCCTCTTCATAAAACTCCTTTCTGATATTATAGTGTTCTTTTCGAAGTCTCTGTCTGTGAGTCTTGTCGCAAAGCGTTTCAGTTTGTATAATTCCTCTCTTTCATCACAAAACTCTCAAAACTAAAAAATCCTATGTCCTTTCCATGAAATCTACTCCCAAAAATGCTAACCGATCTTTTTAGCCACCATTTTCGTGGTACAGGCAGAGGTCGCAGCTACACTATTCTTGCCAGTGTCATATGTTGGTGCTCTTAATATTCGAATGAGATTCGAGCGTGGGGGGCAATTCCGCGCATATACGAGTTCGTAGGAGCTATTCCGTACCAGAACTTTTCTATTATATTCTGTTTGCTGTTGTAATAAAAAGTGTTGCGTACTATGTTTTGGGAACAGGTTTATTGGGTAATATTGTATTATGCTGAGCTTGGAGTATGAAAGAACATTCCGTGTGTTTTTAGCACACAGTATGTAAGAGCTGCTCAGCTAGCTATCGTTAAAAGCGAAAGGGGTTTGAAACAATGGACAGTATTGTTTTATTGCGCGTTAATCACCACATTCGGCTGTCCCATTTCAAAACCTAGTAAGGACTTAAAATGAAATTTTACAGGAGAGCACATAAACGTAATATTGGTCAGCCTATGGAATGTATAACACTTCGTCCGACCTGGGAACCAAACCAGAACCTCATGTTCAGAAATAGCACTTGCGACCACTACACCAACTTGACAGTCATAATTAGATCTTCGTCTTCCCATTAGACTCAACTCAAACTCAAACTCAAACTCAATACAAGATATTGTACAGTCACGAGCATAAGTATGTATACATACATATATGCCCATGTAACATATTTTCGTTATTTCACGAAAAAATCGCAATTGAAAGTTGCCAAGTGTTGACATATTAGTGCTCGTCACTGTACAACTTCCTATACAGGGTGGTCAAAAAGTCGTGGATCAAACGAAATAGGGAGATAAAGGAGGTCATTTCCAACGCTTTTAAAGTGAGAAATAATTTCTGGTAACGCTTCAAAATTTTTGGAAAAAATTAATTGATCTTGAAAGTTGGTACCCAGAGCCGCAATAGAACTTTTGTAGTGTTGATAAATTATCTAATAATAATACAAAACCGTTTGTTTTATATCACATTTTCTTTTTAAATTAGTCTAATTGTCGGTATCTATACAAAAATATTCATAACTTTTAGGGCAATTGAATTATGGCCATGCTGCATGCATTTCCAACAAAAAATCTTTCTATTTTTTGTTGGAAATGACCTCCTATATCTCCCTATTTCGTTTGATCCACGACTTTTTGACCACCCTGTATAAATAAAAACCTCAAACAAGCTCTTTTCGATACATTTCCATTGGGCGCCTCGTGTGGAACTGTACACGTAAAGTTGTCGGTACGGCTATGTTAATCGGTGGCCACAACTTCACCCGACATTAAGATCAAACTATGGTCCTAAGTTGTTCGCCGCGGAACTAGGAATTTGGATAATGGAATCTATTGAGTTAACTTTTGGTTAACGAGGTGTAAAGGCTCCTACAAACAGGCGCGACACGCGATATAATAGAAAGAAAAAGAAAAGAAAGAAAATTAGTTTATTCTGCACAAACAAAAACGCACATTACAAATAAAAATAAATAAAAAAAATATTAAAAAAATAACATAAAATAATCGCTCGCGACACAAAGGCACCGCTCGTTGCGCGACTTGCGGTGCCTTTGTGTCGCGTGTCGTATCGCGCCTGTTTGTAGGAGCCTTAATACTTATTGGTGGAATGTCTGGTATATATTTTGTTTGACATACCCATTCCCAAAAATAAATTAATGATAATTATTAGTTTTTATTTTAAACAACAATCAATTCTACACGTCGAGAAACTACACGTTAAAATAAGATGTTTAAAAAAAATAGAATAATTGTCTCGTTTTTAGGTAGGTATATTATTTATAAAATAGTCTTACATCATGAAGAACATGAGCACAAACAGCCGGTGCTCTGAGTGGAATACCTCGTTTTGATTAATTTTTACCTGAAACAAACAAACAATGACATATTAATTTAAACGTTCAACACATCTGAAGAAAATTAAGCGGTTTCAAAAATTGTTTATGATATGTTTCTTTAAATATGGACAAGGCTTTACTATACTATTAAAGGCTCCTACAAACAGGCGATACACGCGACATTATCGCGCGCGACACAAAGGCACCGCTCGTTGCACGATTTGCGGTGCCTTTGTGTCGCGCGCGATTTTATCGCGTGTCGCGCCTGTTTGAAAGAGCCTTTACCGTGCTTTCCTAGGTACGAGGGTATCGCACCGCCATTTTCCAAAATTCGAGCTACTACTAAGAAATTCCTAATGGAAAAAACCTAATAACACTGCGCGACCTATGAATTGAACCGAGGACTCCACGCTCAGCAGTCACATTTGCGACCACGAGACTTACGGGCAGGTACGTATGATATATAAACTATACTAGTACTAGTAATAAAGCTACAGAGTTTAGGCTCCTTCAAACAGGCGCGACACACGATAAAATCGTGCGCGACACAATGGCACCGCAAGTTGCGCAATGAGCGGTGCCTTTGAGTCGCGCCTGTTTTTAGGAGCCTTTTGTTTGCTTTATGGTTTGTTTGTTTGAACGCGCTTATCTCTGGAACTACCGGTAGGATTTAAAAAAATATTTTTGCATTTGATAGCCCAAATCTTGAGGAAGCCTGTATGCTATTTAAAATCACGCTACGACCCTTAGGAAACGAGCAAAAGGAAAAAAAGTCACAAAGAACTCTAAACAAAAAAGAAGTGATAGCGCGGGCAGGCGATGCGATGCGATGGGTGGGTCGGAGGAATAAGAAGTTTTACGCGGACGAAGTCGCGGGCAGAAGCTAGTGCACCATATAATATAACTCAGTTATTAAAACCTCAGTAAGTTAATATTAACAGCTGTTTCATACACCACACCACATTACATAGGTATTTCAGTTCGTACTGAATTTACCTCTTGTTAAAGCCACATTATTGGGTTCCCATTGATTCAAAATCACCAGTTCACGAATGAATAATTATGAACTAGTCTATTATTACATAATAATATAGTGATGTTAAATAATACTTTGAAGTTTCGCATCAATAGGCAATCGCTTTGTTAACAACCATTTGAGTGTATGCAGATAAGTATTTGTTAAGGCTCCTACAAACAGGCGCGACGCGCGATAGAATTGCGCGCGACACAAAGGCTCCGCTCGTTGCGCGACTTGCGGTGCCCTTGTGTCGCGTGTCCTGTCGCGCCTGTTTGAAGGAGCCTTTATGCATGGAATTGGTGATATTAGATTACTATGCCGATAATAACACTAAGATAGAATTACTGTTGATGCACGATAAGGTACGATTCAGACCAACCGGCTCGCGTCGTGCCGCATCGGAACGGAGCCGTACACATGCCGCAGCAGCCGAACGCGCCCGTCGGAGCCGTACCGCTACCGCGACATACGTTCGGCTGCCGTGATAGCCGTATGCGTGCCGCGGCAGCCGACAGCGTCCGCTGAAATCTTCTGAAATCCCGCTGAAAGTACGCACTCCAACAACTTGAATGATTCGCTAGTTGCTGCTCCGTAATCTCCGTTCGTATTCCACGTCGCTGTCGCGTGTCACGTCGTTGATACATTTCAATGTTCTTTACCGCATTGTAAAATGCCGCCCGGCCCGGCACGATGCGAGCCGGTTGGTCTGAATCGTACCTTACATTACTATGATAGTACATACAAGAGAAACATTATGACGCAGGCAAATGTAACATGGACAGGTAATCCTTCTACCAACCTTGCAGACTTTTGACTAAAGGCTCCTTCAAACAGGCGCGACACAAAGGCACCGCAAGTCGCGCAACGAGCGGTGCCTATGAGTAACGCGCGATTCGCGTCGCACGTCGCGCCTGTTTGCAAGAGCCTTAACACGAGCTATTCTAGTATCTATACTAAACTCGTGTAATATTACAAAGAGGTAAAAGTTTGTGAGTTTGTTTAGTTGTTCTGCAATAAACTTTTTGTATTTTGTTGTTTGTTTCCGTAAATTCTTTTGGTAATGGGAACCTACAAAGTTAGGATATGAGTGTTATATTGTATGTTAAAACAAGAAATTTCACACGTACGCACGAAGTCGCGGGCAGAAGCTTGTAGTTTATATGATGTCTTAGATGCATTCCCCTTTAACACCGTACAAGAGTGTCTACAAGATTTCCCCCTTTGTGTGCCTTTGTCTTTCCTATTCTTTACATTCCGCCAATCCTCCTTACCCATCTGAAAGCCAAGTACATAAAACGTAAACAAGTCAACCCCCGATTGATTTATGCGCCCTGGCCCGCAGTAAAACGGCGTCGCCAATGTTCTTCCACATAAAGACAAACTCGTAAAATAGATAAAACACATATGTGCTGATGTTTGGTCCAAGTCCCAGACCAAGGTTGGCCAAAAGCGTTCAAAAAAATGTTCGTACTATACAAATTTTATTGGCCTGAATCGATTGAAGCCATTGGTGTGGCTAGTGGCTATTAATGAAGTGTCCTATTCCATGTTAAGTCTTTTGATTGACAGTAAACGCGTATTCCACGCCAGACAGCCATTAGCGGCCGCTATAAGTTACAAGTTTGTTGAGGGCAAGGTCAAGTTCAAACACTGCCAGACAATATTCTTCGAAACTTGTGAGGTTCAAAGAATATACGCCTTAACATAGACAAAAGTAACTTGCTGTTTTAAGTCCCATAAAAAAAAAAACCATTTAAAAAAAAACAGTGGCACTCCGGGAGCGCCGACAGAAGTGAAAACTTGAACAATTACGTGTGTATTTTGTGAATCGTCTCATAAACAAAACACGCGCGGTACCGGCTATGACCATCCGTCTTACGAATTTTCGATCAGGTTACGTGTCCTGACGCGAATTTAACATTTTTTACCCATTACAAAAAAAAGTGTACGACGCCGCAAAAGAAGTTTTCATTTCAAAAAATAAAACATAAAAGTTTACAGTAGGAGTCAAGCTCATCATCTTCGTCTTGGCCTGTCGCGATTAGTGTTGCCCAAAATCGGTCTTGGTCTTGCAGTCTTGGTCTTGTTCTTGCATTTTTGCAAGACCAAGACCAAGACCAAGACCGACTTATTGTAGCAAGACCAAGACCAAGACTGAACCCTGCAAGACTTGAGCAAGAACAAGACTAAGCCTGCAAGACTCTTGCGTCTCGCAGTTAAGTCAAACTGAGATTTGGGCGTTATAGTAGGTATTTGGTTTCAATCCCGATTTTGATAGACGTTCCTCAGTATTAAAACCGTATCGTCATAACACTAAAAGGTATTGTATTGAATATTATATGTTTCGACTATTTATTAAGTAGGTAGGTAGCGTGTTACTTACAAATTTGCTCCCATATGTGATAAAAAGTACCTAGCATAACTTTCTAGCAAAGTTCATTTCATACCTTGTAGGTATATCTACTTAGAGTATTATATTATACTTGTATAAGTCTAATGTGCAGATCTAACGTTAGTAGGTTGGTAAAAATTATGTAGGTATTTATGTTTCAAAGTCTATATTATTCTTCTATTCAGCAAAATTTAAAACTAACAGCGACTCGAGTAGGTCTACATAGTACTAGTAGCAGTTTTTAAGCCAGTCGATGTTATGGTACAGACGCCAGTACATCAAGCTACTACAATCTGCCATATTTCTTTAACACAATCTTCTGCATTTTTTGTCAGGTTCAAGCATTTATGCACTTTATTGTAATAATTTTAAAGTTTATTTTCAAGTGCGTTAATAATACGAGGAGACCGCTTGGCGCTGCGGTCCCTTTGTCGCGGTATTTGAAAGCGAATAGCGTAGGTACGAAGACAGTGTTGACCTCGCAAATGAACTTTAGCAATACAGCTGATCAGGTAGCCCTTTCGAGTTTTATTTACATTGCTGTTTTAAGTGAAACAAGTGAATTTACTATTTTTTCATTAAAAATATTATTATTAGATCAGATAGAAATAATGATTTAATACAGTTTACAGTAAAAAAAATTGCAAAAGAAAACCTAAAAATTAAGAAAAAGCCGACGAAAAATTTCAACGCAGGGGGGTCCAGAATCATGTACTTGAATCCATGGTAAGCGGTTGCGCGTTCATGTCCCTGCCACCCTGAGCAATAGGTTAATAGGTATTTGAATGTAGTCTAGTCTAAGTAGTAGAGTCTCGCAAGACTTGCGAGACTCTTGCTGCAAGACCTCTTGGTCTTGCAGCAAGAGTCTCGAGACCAAGACCAAGACTGAGAGCGCAATACCAAGACCAAGACCAAGACCAGGTGTATTGACGCAAGACCAAGACCAAGACTGGCTAAGGTCTTGTCTTGGTCTTGCATTTGGGCAACACTAGTCGCGATGGCGTCGTGCGTTTCGTGGGACCCAATCGGCGGGGCGGCGGTGGTTCTCTTAGTGACTTTTACCGTAAGAACTGGCCGGCACTCGCAAAAAACAGAATTGTGTGGAAAAGGGAGACCTTTGCAGTTGGACAATACAGGCTAGTTAGATTAGATAAAAGTTCAAAATATAAAAAGAAAAAAAATATGAAAAGTTTTTTTTTTAGGTTAGGTTAAAAATGTTATCGTGAAAACTTAGGAGACATGGAGCTTGCTGTCATTCCGCCAGATGTTGACACTAATGACAGCTAATTTCAAGTTCAGTTAAACTCAGTAAGTTAAGTTTTCATGTTGAGCAATTTACAAAACAGACCGGCAGAATTTAGACCCGATGTGGTCCTAGTGACTTAGTAACACATGCAGTATTGGCGAGTCAGTTACAAATGGGACAGCGCCATCTTTTCCCATGGCATTCGGCCAAGGGCCACTAAGGGATTATGCCGGAGATACGGGCAGCGTCCACCTGAATACGTAATGCTAAAAAGTCTGCTTATACTGCATTAGATATTAGAGCGTAAAAATATAAAATTTTGGAAAATCCAAAAGTGCACGACACGTAATGCTTATTTGATCAAAGTCAAAGTCAAAGATTTATTTGCCGTTAAATATGGTTACAGAAGTTCTTAAAAAGGTATTACAGTAGCTTAAAATATTCAATCATAAAATAATGACATGCAAATTTATAGTAGTTTAGTACTTATAAAAAACCAGATATATAGATATTATATTTGGGTGATACAAACCTATTTAAAAAAAATTGACTCAATTAATTGATTTTTTCGCAAACTACAATGTTTCCAGGTTTCACACGGGAATTTTTTTAGAAATATTTTGATGTTTTGTTTTTGTTTCTACTGATAAATTTTTGAAAAGTTCAGAATTAATCTACATTAAATTATCTACACTATACAATGGTATATAAATTAAGTAGGTTATGTGTACTAGCAGGAGTATAACAATAGAAACAGTTGCAGAAAGGAGGCAAAAAAACAGTGGCACTCCGGGAGTGCCGACAAAAGTGAAAACTTTAACAATTACGTGTGTATTTTATGAATCGTCTTATAAATAAAACACGCGCGATACCGGCTACGGCCATCCGTCTTACAAATTTTCGATCAGGTCACGTGTCCTGACGCGAGTTAACATTTTTACCCATTACAAAAAAGTGTACAACGCCGCTAAAGAAGTTTACACTTCAAAAGAAAATGTTCGATCGCTTGCTTTGCATTAAGGCTGCTTCAAACAAGCGCGACCCGCGATAAAATTGCGCGCTACACAAAGGCACCGCAAGTCGCGCAACGAGCGGTGCCTTTGTGGCGCGCGCGATTATATCGCGTGTCGCGCCTGTTTGTAGGAGCCTTTATGATTCGTGCAATAAGAATTCTGTACACCGTGGATATATATGGTACATGAAGTTTATTTATAAACGTTGTTTAAACTTAGTGCCTAAGCCTAACCATTCGGGGATTACAGGCGTGATGTTAAGTTGTCATACAGTTAAGTTTATAATTAGCAATTGATTAAACGTTAACCGCTAACGTTAACGCATTTAAACGTTTAATAGAGGAAAAAATGTTTAGCATATAATTACTGTAGATATAAACCCCCTTACTAATAAACGTATTATATCAGATGAATAGTTACATACCGATTTCTCTTTCAGTCGTCAGTAATTTGACTTTCGAAAGAAGGTCAAATTAGTGATGACTGAAAGAAGGAAAGACTTTAGAAAATGGTTTGTATAAAAATAAATATACTAATAAACGTTGTATACAAACGCTATACAACGTTTATTAGTAAGGGAGTAAATATAACAAAGGATTTGATTTCATTGGAAGAGAAATATTATAAAGATCGAATAACACGGAGCCTTTCAGGTCCATAATTGTGTGTAAGAAGAGTAATTTGTCGGCTCGACATAATGAGTTTATCCGAAGTCGCTTAATTATGGCATAATTGCGCTGCATCGTTACCTGCCTTCGCGAAACTGCCAATCAATATCAAGCCTTCTTCGCTAGCGAACATAATATATTGTCTCCACAGTTCCACACATGCCTACTGTGGAGAAAATTTCATGATTTATCAAGTATGAAAAGTAGCCTATGTCCTTTTCCAGGTCTCAAGCTACCTACATGCCCAATTGCACAACGATCGGTGAAAAGGTAACAGACGACAGAGATACTTTTACATGCGTCATATACTAGCGACCCGCCCCTGCTTCGCACGGAACGCCACCTTTCGGGTCCAAAACAATTCTGTCTTTCAAGCTGGAACCAACCATACACGTTCACAAAATTTCATTGAAATCTGTTGGCTGGTTTCGGAGATTAGCGTGTACGAACATAGTGACAAGTGATTGTATAAACCCGCCCATTGTGTCACCCTTTGTACAGTTTCTATATGTATGTCTGTAATTTATATGGTGTACATAATAAAGAGTATTCTATTCTATAATAAGATAAAAAGAACGTATTGGGTCGGGGGACCTCCGGCAGTAACGAAGATGAGGCAAAAATTTTTAAATGACGAAAAATTTAAAAAAATTGCAGCCGCGTTCTTACCTTTTTCATTTTTACCTCACTACGGTCTGCAGCACCTTCAAAAACTATAAAAAACTATCTCTCCGTCTCTCTGTCTCTTTCTATTATTTATAGCAAAAAGTCGCATGGAGGGGGCACAACGCTTCGTTCGATACGTGACGATTTCTATCAGTTTACTCCTATTCCAAGCTACGTTAAAGAATTTCATTCGAAAAAATATAAAATATGGAAATACTTTATATTTTTTGAACTATCAACAAAAACAAACATCACCACGATACGAGGACCTGTAACGTATATCTCACGGTAGAAAACACGAGGCACCGATGCAGACCATTTAAGACACTGTTTGTATTTGTGACGTCATATGCGGCACATACAATACAAACAGACACACATATTTGCATTTCATTCCACTAGGGTATGTTTAAGGGAGGTGATGGCGACGTATGTTTGGAAATCATTTGTGTGTGATCGGAGAAATATGACGGCTGCCTGTGTTTTTCTTTTGAGATTCGTTTAAGAGAAATGGGATATTTGGACGAAGTGAACGTTTGTAGAACGTGATGGTTTCGTAAGTAGCGAACGCTACTACTGCTGTAGAGATATTTCCAAATAAATATCTTCTTTAAATCTTCTTTTTCTTCGTGTCTCTGGTACGACATTATTTCTGATCTTGTTGGCCCAAAACTTCGCCACTTCAACGGCGTCGTCGGTGGCAGCGCGGAGGTCCCTTTTGACTGCTGCATGTTTTGAGACACAGGGGCAGGATAGGAGGTGGAGTATAGTTTGCGACGTAGCCCCACCCTGCTGCCATTCCGCCGAGGTAGCCCCATCTTACCAGGTTGTAGTTACATCTTCTTACTTGGGTCCGGACACGGTACAGGGACTTCCTAATGGACCACGAAAGGAAATAAATATAAACAATGGAACTAGCACAAATTTAGCTGATAACCTCACTTTCTAAACGTTGGAACACTTCTACAGATCCAACTTCTTAATGCAAAAAACGCAAGTTCTATAATTCCTAAAAGTATATGATCGACTATAGAAACAAAATCAGAAAAATATATGACATTCTTTGGGATATATGCAAACTCAAAGTAGATAGTGTGTTGAAGATACCTCTAGAAACTTTCTTTTTACAATAAAAACCATAATACATACAATCATTCTGATTGTTGTAAGATTATTCTACAAGCAACATACTAAAGCACTAGTGTTTTAATTTTTTAGTCTAAACAATAGCTTTTTTGTAAATTGATAATTGCTTCATATTTTGCAGTAAATTGTCATTTGCGTTGTGTCATCGCGTTTCTCTTTCTTATCTATGCAGTCCGACAGTGACCGCGCTTTAGGTCATGTAGTCTCCTTAAAGTGAAGACAAAAGTTGTCCCTCACTAGGACCTTGTATAGGAATGCTTTAGGGACCTATCCTAGGTCTTTGTACTCAGAGAAGTCACTTAACCCTAATGAATTACGAGATGCATTCGTAACAAACTAATTAAACTCTCTGAATGAAATTATGAAACCCACTCTGTTCATCATCTAGAATGCACAAAGACTCTGCATATAATATTCAAAGCACTCGGGATATAATTTCTAAGAAATTCAGTAAAATGGCCCGTGGTACTCAGTTCAAGGTTATTATGGAGGTCGGGGCAATAAAGGAAATTGCATACCAAGAACTGGAAATTGCACATAATAATTCATAATAATTTCTCCAATACCAAGGTTGACATCGCATAAAGGCTCACGCTTGTCCGATTCCTGACGATTTTGTGATGAAAGTGTTTTCATGTCGGGTAAATGCTTTAGCAAATATCTTTTAAATTAGATAATGTGAGCATAGCTATTATCTGTTCATTTACTGTTTGTATCACTAATGTTTAGTACACAGAATTCCCAAGAAGCGAAAGACTAGGAGTAAAGTGGTTAATCGGGGCTAAAATATAGGTCTATGTTAAAGACTCGATTTTTCGCAGAATACGTATACAGTCGGAACAGCTGTTCTGAGTGTATACGTATTCTGCGAAAAAAGCTAAATCCTTCCAACTCTATAAACATTGGTAGAGGTAATTTTTTTCAGTTGGTTATCAAAAGTGGGACTTTTTATGTTCAAGATTTTTTTTACTTTGGTGAGATTAATTTCGCTCATAAAAAACATTAGCGGTTGCTTAAAATTGTTTTCTCATTTTTCCGCAATAACAATGTAAAGAAAACAATGGAAAGTTACTTGTTTTTAAACCAAAGTTTTTAAACAAATATTATCTACTTTTTTACTTTTATTTTCGTCTTTTCTTCTTACAAAAAAACAATGTCGAGCTGAAAACAAAAAAATATGAGGTGTAACTAACTGAAATAATACTTCTACCGCAAACGAACATTTGATCATATTCTCACGCCGCGCATGTCAGCGGGATTGTCCGAAAGGGTTACCGCCTGGCCCGGAACATAAAGGGCTAAGGAAGGAACACGGGTGTCAGTAAGAGTCTGACACTCCCTTCCGCTCCACCCAGAGCGGGATGATATATGATCATATGATGATTTCCAATCCTGAGAAAAAAAAAGTAGCCCAGTGGCCGCGACTTACGAGTTGTAGGTCGTAGGTTCGAACCCAGACAGGCGCTTTACTTTGTGTAAATTATTTCATCACCACTGCTTTCAAGACGGTGAAGGGAAAACATCGTGAGGAAACCGGCATGTCCTAGAACCAAAAATTCGAACACTTGTGACATCTACACCCCGCACTGGGCCCGCGTGGTAGATTACTGACTCCTCCCCCTCACAGAGAGGAGGGATGAGTCCCAGCAGTGGAGTTCAAAAACTCGATTTCCATTTTAAAAAAATAGAGGTTCGTAGATGCAGGGAAAAAAGATTTCAGAAATTAGAATATCCTCATCAGCCTTTCCCAACTATGTTGTAGTCGGTTTTCAGTCTAACCAGATGCAGCTGAATACCAATATTTTACATGGAGCGACTGCCTATCGGACCTCCACAACCCAGTTATGGGTAACTTGATGCTACTTGGTGAGGCTGGTTCAAACTTTCGGGTTTTCAGTATTTAGATGGCGATCCAAAAAGATAATTTTTTGAGTATTTTCTCTTCTCAGCTCTTTAGCTGGTTTTTGCAACATTTACGGACCGAAGCCAAGTAAATGCAGCTTGTGGTGTGTTACGTTAAAGCTGTGTTGTGATGAGGACCTATTTAGTTTTCATCCATTTGCATGAACTTTCTGACAATGCGACATGTAGTTGGAATTGCAGCTTTTTGTAGGGTGATATAAGGGTTTCTTTTAGGTTTAGTAATTTAAGGCTATGGAGAAGGTAATTTGGAATGACGCCTGTTGTGGAGAGGACTATGGGACTACACAAACTTTTTGTTGGCGCCATATTAAAGATAAAGATAATTTTATTTGTCAAACATGCGTTTACATAAACTGAATAATCAGACATGCAAGATATTGAATTAATTAATGTTGTGTGCGTCCATGTTTTGCCAATAAAGGCGTACAAATTTTGTAGGTATATAAAAAAAAATATTATTACATTTAATTGAATTTTACATGTCATTCTAGATTTCATTACAAAATACAAAACAAATAAATAATAATTGATGTCCAGATATTATAGTATAAGTACATTATAGTCAAAATAGGTTAAATTATGTCCAGAACATGCAGTCAAATAGAATCATTCAGAAGTCAACTGATTTAAGAATCACATTATTCAATTTTTATTCTTAACTAGGTATATTAGAAGTCGAATCAGAAAAGTCCCTTTCATTTAAAAAATCTATAACATTGTAATACACTTTACTAACTAAAAAATTTCTCAGCTTATTTTTGAAAAGTGACAAGGGCAGTTCTCTCCAACTTTTAGGTTGTTCTCGTAGTATGAGAGCATATCCTGCTGTTGTCGCGCCTATTACGTGGGACTACTTCATCCAATCGTTTAAATCGTTGTGGATTTGTTTTGACAAAAACAGCTACTTCTAAAATGTACAGACATGGCAAAGTAAGTATTTTAGATTTTTTAAAGTAAGGCACGCAACTATCAGTAGGTTTAATTTTATATATTGAATTATATAGTATAACGTACGCATCTCTTTTGAGCCTTGAACACCGTGTCTTTTTCTGTTGAGTTGCCCCAAAAAATGACCCCATAGCGTAGATGAGATTCAGCTAAACCATAGTAGGCTGTAAGTAATGCCTCCACACTTATTATAGATGACAATGTGTGCAGGGCATAGGCAGATTTACTAATTTTCTTGCACAAGATTTCGATATGGGTTTTCCAATTCAGTTTTTTGTCAATGTGAAGCCCTAAAAATTTTATTGTTTCTACCTCTTCTATAGGCTGGTCATCGTAGTGTATATTTAAATTACTCTTACTGTTGATCCTTTGACTAAAATGTATTAATTTAGTTTTTGTTAGGTTAATTTTTAAGTTATTATCATCCAGCCACTTTACCATTAGATTTATGGAATCATTTATATCACTCTCATAGGTATCAACATTTTTGCAAGGTATCGTTATGGTACTATCATCGGCAAATAGTGTTAGAGGTTGAGAGATGCCTTTCGGTAGATCATTAATATATAGTATAAATAAGGGAGGCCCTAGAACACTCCCCTGTGGCACACCAAACGAAACTATACGTTCTGAGGATTGATATACAATTTCATGTTTACTTTTCATATCAATGTGGTTTATATTTGTTATAAACCACATTGATATGAAAAGTAAGTATTCTAGTTACTTCATCTTTGAGTTATTATTAATTTATATTTCCGACAACACGATCCATTTCGTTAGCAAAAAAATCATTATTATTAAATATTTATTTATATTCAGAATAATTGACAGATCGTCGTCAAAATGGGCTACAGTTTTCATTAGCATTCGTTGTATTTTTTATTCGCTTTCAAACCGCACTAAAACGTTAAAAAAAGCAACGTAAGCGCTACTTAAATAAAAGACTGAAAGTAAACGTAACCCATAACTAAGAGAGAACGCAAACCATAAAGATTTTTGTTGTATAGGGTTGTTACCACAGACTTATGATTGTTACAAACGTAAGAAATCTACATTCTAGAATGAGTTATCGGTCACTGGACATCACAAGAATATTTATTCGTCGACTTCGATATTGAATCTGTCTGAGAGTTTATTATAAGCCAGTTATTTATGTTTTTCTAAACTTTAATCTACATATATGTATATACATATATAATTGAAAGTCATGACTGACTGATATATCAATGCACAGCCTAAACCGCTGGTCTTAGGGACATGAAATTTGAAGGGTGTGTTCTTTGTGAAAATTAGGCGAAGCTAGTTATATTATAAAGAGAAAATATTTGATTTTTTGTTTTGTACGCTTTCACATTAAAACGGCTGAACGGATTTGGATGAAATTTTGCACAGGGGTAGACCATGACCTGGACTAGGACAAAGGCAACTTTTACCTCGATATTCACACGGGATCGAGACATGCGGGTGAAACCGCGAGGCGCAGCTAGTAACACTATAAACAAAACAATATAATAGCCAAACCCTTTAAACTACAAACTAAAATATGGCAATGAAATTATTCCTCCGCATCGCTGTCGACTGGTTTGGTATGGAATTGAATTTAATGTAACTTTCACTTGACAGCTACAATCCAACATTTAAATAAACTCTTACACATTTTGCCAGCCCTAGCATCGCACGTAAACATCTTTACAGCGGCCATACAAAAGACGGAACGTAAATAAAAAAAAACTCATATTTTCATAAATATGCGGGTAACACAGAGTAATGAAGTATCAGGTGTTACCGACCGAGATAAATGATTTATGCTCGGGTATGCTCATAGATGCTCGGCATAATGCTCGCTTTTAACACTTGCGCTTCGTAATATTTTAATTAATCTTATCCGCAAGTTTGATATGTAGAAAGCTTTGTGGCTTGTGGCACATCTGTATTTACTTTACTCTGTGCTCGCATGGTTTATTAATTATGTTAGTCGTAATAGTGTTAGTGCTGATAAGTTTTAAATATAGGGGAGTTGTATAATAACTGATGTTTCGTTTTTGTTTTTGAAGTCAAACTTTTTTAGGCGCGTTGGGCATTTGAGATAGGATAAAGGCTCGTGCACACAGGCGCGACGCGACACGCGACACAACGGCACCGCAAGTCGCGCAACGAGCGGTGCCTTTGTGTCGCGTGTCGCGTCGCGCCTGTGTTTACGAGCCTTAAAGCCTTTAAACGAACGTTCAAATATCAGTAAAAAAATTCTTTAATTTTTCTGCGTTTTTCCTTCACAGTATTAAGAAATAGTTTATTGCACTATGTGACCTAATCACGCTTTTCTGGGACTTAAGTAGTCTTTTCTAATTTTTACACAGAAAAGCATGACGTTTAGGTCACACGAGCTATAAAATAGTATACGATACGTGTGGCTAAGGGCTATTTTTTCAATCATCTGATAACTTTATTCGAGGAATAATTTTGACAGTTATTTCATACAAAAACTGTCAAACGTCAATTTTATTCCTCGAATAAAAGTTATCTGGCGATGGAAAACCCCTTAGTAGTAGGTTTATTAAACACTGAAAAAAATAATTTCTTACTACATCACATTACAGAGATTTCATTAAAAACTTACTGACTTTATACAGTAAGAAGGAATGTTTGTAAAACAGTAAAAGACTAAATAGTAACTTTTAATGATTGAACATACTATTTACTGAAAAAAAAAACAACAATAACAAAGAAAACCCAGAATTACTGTAATGTAAGTAAATTTCAATGGTTTGAACGATATCATAAATAAATAAAGGCTCCTAAAACAGCCGCGACACGCGATATAATCGCGCACGACACAAAGGCACCGCACGTTGCGCGACTTGCGGTGCCTTTGTGTCGCGTGTCGTGTCGCGCCTGTTTGAAGGACCCTTAATGTGAAAGTAAAATGTTAATTTTGTGACCTACTAAAAACGTTAAAGTTTACTGTCATGACGGTAACATTTTGCCTCAAGCTGTAAGTGTTTTCGGATCAGTAAAAAATACTGTTTGGAACGTCTGGCTCATATGGAACTGTTTAAAGCAGTTCAGATTAATGTTGTTTCTTTTTTATTTACTGCTTATTGCTTTCAGTGAATGCACAGCGTTTAGCACCCTCGTCGCCGTGCAAATAACAAACTATTATATTACGTATGTGCAAAAATATCGGCACTTTCTTAGGAGATGAAAATCTTTGCTGATTTGCGATTTCACATAACACTCACAAGCTCATTACATATATATCTGCCTGGTAACAAATCCTAAGAAACGGGATCCAATAATCCGACAGCAAACGGAAAGGAAACTGTTTTCACCGTTAAAAGCCAAGCGTTTTCCCCTGGGTTTGTTTGGAATCATATAAAGATGTCCACGTGGCGACCATAAAGTATGGGAAACGACATTTGGTATGCTTTTTAAGGAGTTCTCATGTAATTGTTTCTTTTTATTTTTGATCTTTTTCTAAAGTATCATAATTATTATAAATTAAAGTCGCTTTTCGTGTCTGTCTGTATGACCGCGTTGTGCTTCTAAACTGCGCAACGGATTGATGCGTTTTCAGAGAATTAATGGGGATTTTCGTGAAAATTTACGCCACCAGTTGGCACCACTTTGACAAGTGGTCTTCCATTTCGACAATGAATATAAAACATGATGACGTTCATCATTCGATTCATTCATTCGTTCATCATTCAGTCATGTCTAAAGAAAGTATAGGCTCTTTGACAGATGCCTGGACCTGACGTGTCAGTGCTGCCACCTAGCGAACGTTATTTCAGAAAACTCTCATTCCGAAAGGTTTATACGTAAAATACAATAATATTTAACTTACATTATCATTTGCCTAGCCTTTTTCAACTAGGTACCTAGTGCGGCTGTTATAACTTAGCCCCCTTACCTGACATATACTATAGAAATCTCGATATTTTTTCAAATACTTAAAGACTCCTACAAACAGGCGCGACACGCGACGCCAATCGCGTGCGACACAAAAGCAATGCTCGTCGCGCGACTTGCGGTGCCTTTGTGTCGCGCGCGATTATATCGCGAGTCGCGCCTGTTTGAAGGAGCCTTAAAATTGTGAAGCAGGTCAGTTCGTAAAAAAGCTCTCTGTATTCTAAAACTAGTGACTTTTGGAATATAAGGAGACTTTTTTGATTAATTGTAATAATTTATTCATTGTTCTCAGAAATAGTTCAAAGGTCTCATTTAATTTGAATAACGAAGTTGCACAGCCCGTTAATTATGATTAGACGTTTAATTAACTAATAAATGAGGACACTCAAAAGTCAGACGCATTAAAATCGAGGTTTGAAACTAAAATTCTAATAATTAGTTCGCATCAGTCACGTCGAAATTGGCAAATGTTGATACTATTCGAAATTTACGCAATTAAAAACGCAATTTAAAAGGGGAAAAAAAATTTGACGTGAAAAAAACACTACAAACGCTTTCTTTATCTATGAAGTTTTTCCAGCTACAGAAAACCATTTCCAACTAAAGGCTCCTACAAACAGGCGCGACGCGCGACGCGAATCGCGTGCGACACAATGACACCGCTCGTTGCGCGACTTGCGGTGCCTTTGTGTCGCGTGTCGTGTCGCGCCTGTTTGAAGGAGCCTTAACACATTACCACTTTACAACAACAAAAAACGATAGCAATCGCGACTAAAATAATAACAAATCACGCGCCATATTTACAAGCAACAACATCAACTAAATCACACATAATATTACCGCGAGACTTTCCCGCCACCGCTAGTGGCTCCACCTACTTCCCTGCATGCAAACCATTTTGTTTACACGAAGATGGGACGCGGAATAACTTTTCCTATTTTCTTTTCTTCCTAATGTTTATAATTTAGCTTGGGTTGGATTTGAATTTATAATGCTTTTGGAGTTCGTAAAGATGGAGCTTTATAATCCAGTAGTAACGGCTTCGGGGTGGTTTTTAGGTGGTCGCGGTCCATTAGAAGAATAATGATGACACTTAATAAGTAAGGCTTGCGCTCTATGAGTCAGTCCCGCTGCCAACCTTTCTGTCGAATAAGTAATCCATTTCACCATGGTATCCATACTAATATTATAAATGCGAAAGTAACTCTGTCTGTCTGTCTATCTGATACCTTATCACGCCTCATCGGCTGTACGAATTTGGATAAAATTTGCACCACGTATAGGTTAGGACATAGGTTACTTTTTATCCCGGTGGTCCGTTACGGGTTACCGTGGGATAATTTTTGCCCTCCACTTGAGCGAAGCCTCGGGTAAAAGCTAGTCTTTATATTATAATGTAATCAGCTTATTTTTATGAAATTATATGATGATATTGCGCAGTTTTCCCAGCAGAACATATTCACAATGTTACAGCGGCGAAAACACAAGGTGTTCCGATTTCCTTTGAGCATCTTTAAGGATACCATTTTATCTTTAATCTGATATCTTTGAAGGAGAGATCGGGCTGGTAGGGATGAAATACAGGCAGAAAATTTAGTTTTTTTATTATTTGTCTATAACAACGAATAATAAAAAAGCCTGAATTTTCTGCCTGCGGCAACAGAAATACGTAATCTGTGAAAATTTCAACTGTCTAGCTATCACGGTTCATGAGATACAGCCTGGTGACAGACAGACAAAGACGGACAGTGGAGTCTTAGTAATAGGGTCCCGGTTTTTACCCTTTGGGTACGGATCCTTAAAAACAAACACTTCAGGTTTATTATTATTAGTATAGATAGTTATGCAACGTACGCAAAATACGCGCATTGACGTGGAGTTTCGGACACCAGCCCATATTACCTAGTATATGATTTGATTACAATAGGATTGTCAAATTTCTGTACTGTCAGAAATTTTATTTCCTTTCCACAAGTAGACAATAAAATATAATATTACAGGCGTTGTATGAAAACTGAAGCGTCTCTCAACAATTTCTCCGCACGTAACAAACAGCAAATAACGTTTACGTCTCGAATTTTCGACATCACAGGTGGCTTCCATATCCTTTTCCGTTTGTACTGATAACTTGTTAGACAGGTACTTGGGTTTTCAATACATTTATTTATTTATTACTTATTTGTATATATATATATAATTATGTACTTTATTGTTCACCACAAAAATACATAACATGAGAAAAATACATCAAACGCTAGAAAATATACAATGCAGCCTTATCGCTTTCTGCGACCTCTTCCAGGCAACCTTGGAATGGACAGTGATTTTCCTGGACATAAAAAGTCTAAAATAAACTATGTCATTTCATGTTTAAGGCTCTTTCAAACAGGCGCGACACGCGATAAAATCGCGCGCGACACAAAGGCACCGCAAGTCGCGCAACGAGCGGTGCCTTTGTGTCGCGCGCGATTATATCGCGTGTCGCGCCTGTTTGTAGGAGCCTTTAATATACAAAAATCATAATTTTCCTGGATGATAAATCAATTTGGGAGTCTACTTTATCCAAGGAATTCGTAATTCCTTTTTCCTGGAGCGAAAGGCTGCGGAGAGTATTAATATGGATAATGGATTTGTTGCTGAATCTTCCTGTACGATGTTATATTATATTACCTTTGTATCACATTTCGATCGATAGCCAATTTCGCTAAGCAATGGCGAATTTTTCTATAGTAATTCAGAAAAATTCAATTAAATTCGTTCAAAGGCAGATTTTTTAAATCATTTACCAGTTAATGTGCGTTAGGCAGATACTTGATCAAAGCTAGTCTGACAAGCTGAATTAAAATTAGGCACTTACAAGCAAACTTCCGAAGATATTTTCAGGAAATGTTCCACATAATATACTTTCAGTATTAAAAGTCGAAGGCACAATAAATGGGCTTGGAAGGTGCTCGGGTGCACACCGTTAGGTAGTGAAGTAGAAAATGAACAGCTATAACAGTTAGCGTAAAGTCCCAGGTCCCCCCGACATCTGCAGGGTTACGGGGCGCATAAATCTACGGAACCCTAAT
Organism: Luperina nickerlii; assembly: GCA_963855955.1. Lineage (NCBI taxonomy): Eukaryota > Metazoa > Arthropoda > Insecta > Lepidoptera > Noctuidae > Luperina > Luperina nickerlii. Next base: position 4,794,857 of record OY979663.1, read on the forward strand.
TTAATACTATGGTGCAAGTGAAGGGTGACTTGAAACGAATGAACGAGCTAGATACGCTTTTGGGGAGCACAGCATAGCCATTCACAACTATTCGACAGGCTTCCGAGTCGAAATTTTCGATTTCCTTACATGCCTAGCCCTTGACCGCAATATGGCGGTATTCCACTCAGAGCACTGATTTCAACTGCACTTGGATGAACCGCACCTGAGCACTAACCGCACTGAAACAATTTTTTTTATTCCGTGCGGTTCGGTGGAACAATTTATCGAAGAATAGTAAAGGCTTCTACAAACAGGCGCGACACGCGGTATAATCGCGCGCGAAACAAAGGCACTGCAAGTCGCGCAACGAGCGGTGCCATTGTGTCGCGCGCGATTTTATCGCGTGTCGCGCCTGTTTGAAGGAGCCTTAAACGTCTATTTGGTTTAAATTTAAACTGTACAAAATTTCGGGTTTCGTATTTGTGAACAGCGTTTAGAGGACTCCTTCGATAATACAGTTTGAAGTTCGATTCGGCATGGAAGCGTATCGAATGGTTGGGAATAGCTATGCTTATAATATTTTACAAAATTTTGGTAGCTATACTTAGATAGACCGATTTAAGGCTCCTCCAAACAGGCGCGACACGACACGCGACACAAAGGCACCGCAAGTCGCGCAACGAGCGGTGCCTTTGTGTCGCGCGCGATTATATCGCGTGTCGCGCCTGTTTGTAGGAGCCTTTAAACCGGTCATTACGCGCGGGAACTGTTATTTTATTAACGACGGGACTGCTATAACTATAAAAATATGAAGAGAAGAGATACTAGCCTTCTGCATTCGAGTTTCACAGAATCATCGAAAAACATCACGAGAGAAATTCACTTTATAAGACAATATAAGCAGTAGCGTTTGCCGACACGAGACACAGACCTCCTAAAAAGCAGAAAATAAAACCAGGTAAGTATAGAAATACTTATGGAATTAACAAGCAAGAAATCCATCAAAGTAGTTGGCAATAATCTATTAAGGGGCTTACATGACCTAAAGCGCGGTCAATGTCTGACTGCATAGAAAAGAAAGAGAAGCGCGATGACAACGCTGGTAATTTATTGCAAAATATGCGGCGATTATTTAATTACAAAAAATCTATTGTTTGGAAGAAAAACTTAAAACACTAGTATTTTAGTATGTTGCTTGTAGAATAATCTGACAAATAAAATCAGAATGATTGTATGTATCAGGGATGTTAGGGAGCTCCGTAACCGTAACCGAAACTATCGGATATCCGATATAAAAAATTATCCGTAACCGTACCCGAATCCGAAATAAAAGTTTCGGATAATATCGGATAGGGGCGGAGCCTAATTGAGACACAAGATAAAGATAGCTATGATTGTTATGTTAAACTTAAATCATAGTAAATAAATATGTGCAATGTGCATTCTAAATTTAAATCTAATTTTAATATTTTCTTTGAATACGAAATTACTAAATAAGTATAAGTAATAATTTATTATTACATTTTCATTTTAGGTAGGTAGATTAGATAACACTCAACATTTATTTATAATCATTTTTTATTTAAATAGCTGTAATAACTCACAGACTGATTCCTACCAAATAGTTACATATAAATAAAACTATTTTATTAACTATTTGTATTGTACTTTTAAAATTCCTAAAAAAATTAATAACCGTAACCGAAATTATCCGAAACTAACGGATAATCCGAAATAATTTCATATCCGTATCCGTATCCGGTATAATAATCATTCCTATATCCGTAATTAATCCGTATCCGAAATTTCATATCCATAACATCCCTAGTATGTATATTAGTATAGTTTTTATTGTAAAAAGAAAGTTTTTAGAGGTATCTTCATGATTTTTTTCTATCGTATCAAATTAGTTGTATTATGTTTTCAACACACTATTTATCTAGCATATATCCTGTGAATATCATATATTTTTCTGATTTTGTTAACTGTAGTCGATCATATACTTTTATTGTTTCTAAAACTTGCGTTTTTAGGGTTCCGTATCTCAAAAGGAAAAAACGGAACCCTTATAGGATCACTTTGTTGTCCGTCTGTCCGTCCGTCCGTCTGTCAAGACCCTTTTTCTCAGGAACGCGTGGAGGTATGAAGCTGAAATTTATATCAATTACTCAGGTCTACTGTCCCTTGAAGCTGTGAAAAAATCAAACTTCTAAGCCAACGCAATCAAAAGATACAGCCGTTTATGCCGCAAATTTTCGACACTTGCAAGGGAATCAAAACCTACAGGGTGCTTCCCGTGAACTCAGAATCTTGAAATTTGGTACGAAGCAACGTCTTATAGCGTAGATAAAGGAAAAATTACGAAAACCATAAATTTTTAGTTACATCACATAATATATATTTTTTTAATAATTTTAAACTTACTACCCATTTCCTCATAAACGCGTAGAGGTATTAAATTGAAATTCATACCAAATACTCAGGTCTATAATACCTTTAAGCTGTAACAAAATCAAACTTCTATGTCAACGCAATCAAAAGAAACAGCAATTTAAGCTGCATATTTTGAAACTCGCAAGTACTCGCAAGGGAATCAAAACCTAAAGGGTACTTCCAGTCGACCTAGAATCTTGAAATTTGGCATGAAGCAACGTTTTATAGCACACATAAAGGAAAAATTCCGAAAACCTTAAATTTTTAGTTACATTACAAAATATATATTTATTTTTTAATAAATATAAACTTATTACTTTTTTCCTCATGAACGCGTAGAGCTATCAAGTTGAAATTCATATCAAATACTTAGATCTAATTGCCTTTAACCCGTGAAAAAAAAAAAATTCTAAGTCAACGCAAAAACGCAAAACGTAAAAGTACAACCATTGATACCGCATATTTTGAAACTCGCAACTACACGCAAGGGAATTAAAACCTAAAGACCACTTCCCGTTGACATAGAATCTCGAAATTTGGTAAGAAGCAATAGCTTACAGCACAGGTAACAGAAAAATTCAGAAAAGCTTAAAATTTTAAGTAGTTATACCACCAAAAAAATTGTGATTGTAAACATAATGAATTTCATTTTGCAATAAAAATACCATAGTTATGACTCGATTGTCGTAATGAACGAACTTTGTAAACCTTGCAGGTTTATACGGAACCCTCGGTGCGCGAGTCCGACTCGCACTTGGCCGGTTTTTTTTGTGTTTAGGTCCTGTAAGCCCCTTAAAGGACGCCAAAGTGGCAACACCGCACAATATCACTCAAATTGAAAGTCCTGATAGACCCCGGCGTGCTCTCGCTAAGTTTGATCCTATAAAAGGAAATTAGTGCCAATCTATTGAGCGCCACAGAGGTGTTAAAGCGGGTTTATGACACGATACTATAGACCAGGGGTGGCCAACTTGGCTTGATAAAAGATCTACTGTTCACTGACGACACCCCGTGCGATCTACCAATTACATACTTCTTGAAATCTTAAATGAAAAAGCATAGTTCAGTACACAATTACGTAGTATATTTTATTTTATTAAGAGAGAAAATATAACTCGTAACCACTCGTAACTCCGTTAATGCTCCTTCAAACAGGCGCGACACGCGATATAATCGCGCGCGATTTTAGCGCGCCCCACACGCTTCCCGCTTATTATTATCGCGCACCGAAAACAAAAGAGAGCTATGCTGCATAAAGGGAGGATAAATAACGTGACGGAACGGCAATTGAAAAATGATACAAGATGATGCGTGCAGCACTAGTGATTAAGTACGTTGCGCAGTCTATTCGACGTATTTATATTTTTTTCCTTGCCACGATCGACTAGTCTAATAGTCGCGATCGACCAATCGATCGCGATCGACCGGTTGGCCACCCCTGCTATAGACTATAGGGTACTTGTATATTAGGCTGGTGTGTCCAGTAGAATAGCTGTGTGTAAGTAAACAGCTATTATAAACCTTCGTTTTGACGGTCGGTCTTTGATTTCTTTGAGTGTAAATTTGTGATGGATGACTGTAATAAATCAATTGCTGAAGATTGGACTTAGTTTTTAATAGTGAAACTGTAGAGTTAGATATATTCTTTAAATAATAACAGGAGCATATGTACATTGAACTGTGCTGTGTTGTACTGTGTGTTAAAGTGGGTAACATAGTATAGGTACTACATATTTTAATGTACACCATTTAGATTTCAAGAGAAGAGAGATGCAGATGGATAGTAATAATAATTCGTTAGACTAAAATTGGAAGGGGGAAGTCCTAAAGTCATGTCCTATGTCTATAGACATTGCTACAAATACAATAAAATATACTTATATATATATTATATAATTGAGGGCCAAAGCACACAAACTACTTTTAGCATCGGCGATCGGCGATTTTGCGACTGTATCGATGTATGACGGCTCCTGCAAACAGGAGCGACGCGCGACGCGAATCGCGCGCGACGCAAAGGCACCGCTCGTCGCGCGACTTGCGGTGCCTTTGTGTCGCGTGTCGCGGCGCGCCTGTGTGTACGAGCCTTGATGCACCTTCTAAAAAGCGGGTAAAGGCTCCTACAAACAGGCGCGACGCGCGACGCGAATCGCGCGCGGCACAAAGTCACCGCTCGTTGCGCGACTTGCGGTGCCTTTGTGTCGTGCGCGATTTTATCGCGTGTCGTGCCTGTTTTTAGGCGCCTTAAATTGCCGATCGCCGATGCTAAAAGTAGCATGTGTGCTATGGCCCTAAGGTATATGCAGAACTTGATGGTGTACCTTTAAAAATAAATAAATAGAAGTCTTATCATATACAACATAGAATACCGTAGCTATACTAGAGGAAACTAGAGTATTCTAACCTTTTGAAATTGTATGAAAATTCTGGTAAAAACTCCGTTACAATCTTCTGACTTACGCCCCACCAGGGAAGCATTCCACCTTAAGAGTAATTGCAGAAAAAAGGCTGAAACAAAGATGGGACGAAAAATAAACGGGAGCCAGAGGGGACCGAATGTAAATCGACTAAAGCGAGCTGTGTATTTGTAAGTGAATACTATGTTAATAAACGATATTTATTATTCAGCGAATTGAAAGATCTCATCTCACGGGCCACTTAATTTAATCTCGCTACGAGTACGTTAAATTGCAAATAGCTGCGAATTTTTGTGGTGATTTTTCTACTCTTTTATTTACATTAAGGCTCCTTCAAACAGGCGCGACACGCGATAAAATCACGCGCGACACAAAGGCACCGCAAATCGCGCAACGAGCGGTGCCTTTGTGTCGCGCGCGATTAGTATTTATTTATTTATTGTTTAGTTTTGCAATGTTACTCAATATCACGCTTTTTATACATAGGTACCTATTCGTTACTGTTTTATGTGACACTAATTTATTGTTATTTATTTATTCAATTATGCATACACATTACACACATCACGATGCAGTATAAAACTGATTTACATCCGTCACCTCACACACCAGGTCCAGTTGAAAACCAGCGTCAGGCACCAGTTGTCTGGCATTTTTTGCTGAACTGGGCCTTTTTGGCGCAGCCGTGAGGCACACTTTCCTGCTAATTTCTTACATCGGATTTTGCACTTTTTATTTTTATCTTAGTTTTTATCTGATGTACGACTATTATCTAACTATCTGGTGTATTGTGTGTCTCTTAGTCTGTGCTAAATAAATGTATTTTCTTTCTTTCTTTCTTCTTTCATTTGCGTCACGCGTCGCGCCTGTTTGCAGCAGCCTTTAAGCTTCTAATTTTAGAGTTTTCTTGACTTTAAGCATATGTATATAAGTACGTTATTATTCTGGTATTTGCAGAGGTCAAAGAAACACCATCAACAAACCAACATAAACTTATTTTCTTTCTTTCTTTCCATTACATCATTTTAGCAGAAAAATGTCCTCTGCTGGACATAGGCCCCCAGCACCGCCACTTCGACCAGTTCTGTGCTTCTCGCATTCAGCGGATTCCTGCGGCCTTTACCAGGTTAAATATGTGGCCACCGAGGTCAAAGAGACGATGCTGGCTAAATCTTTTCAAACAAAAGCTAATTTAGAATTAAATTACTAAAGTTTAATCTTGGGGGTTTTTAAATTAGTTCATCCTTTTCCAATTACATTTAAGGCTCCTACAAACAGTCGCGACACGCGATATAATCGCGCGCGACACAAAGGCACCGCTCGTTGCGCGACTTGCGGTGCCTTTGTGACGCGCGCGATTTTATCGCATGTCGCACCTGATTGATGGAGCCTGTAACCGCCGTGGTTTTTTTTTTTAATTTTTCTATGTGTGTTTGTTGTACCACCACACATTTCCTAGTTATACCATTATCTGGACAGTTAACATCGCCTACTGAATTGAAAACACCCGAGTTTTTCTAAAGAGCCACTCTAAGTAAGTGGCTGTTTACGGTTAGCCACCCAATGGTGTCAATATCTTAAAATGTTTCTCGCACGTTTTTTTCTATAGTCACTTCCAATTACGGGATTAATATAGCTTATATTTTTAGTAAGATGTTTCTATGTTATTCAAAATATCAGTTAACTAGCGACCCGCCCCGGCTTCGCACGGAAACATTATTATTATTATACATATAAACCTTCCTCTTGAATCACTCTATCTATTAAAAAAAACCGCATCAAAATCCGTTGCGTAGTTTCAAAGATTTAAGGCTCGTACACACAGGCGCGACTTGTCGCGCGACGTGTCGCGTGGCGATTCTGCGAAATTATCGCGCCGCAACACCTTTCACACAAACGCGACGCGAATCGCGGCCGCGACGCGACACAACCTAACCTAACCTACCCAGGTACTTACTAATGTCGCGTCGCGGCCGCGAATCCGCCGCGACACCATACAAAATGAACATTTAGTATGGAGTCACGTCGCGCCGCGAATCGCGGCCGCGACGCGTCACAACCTAACCTAACCTACCCAGGTACTTACTCATGTCGCGTCGCGGCCGCGAATTCGCCGCGACACCATACAAAATGAACATTTAGTATGGAGTCACGTCGCGCAGCGAATCGCGGCCGCGACGCGACACAACCTAACCTAACCTACCCAGGTACTTACTCATGTCGCGTCGCGGCCGCGAATTCGCCGCGATATCGCCGCGACACGAGGGTATTATAAAAGGCAGTGCAATCCAAACCGAGCTCAGTAGTAGACGATCTTCGTCAGAGGACGAAGGCAGGTCTGTGCGTGTTTGCTGAGCGTGGGTCCCAGGTTCGATTCCCCGGCCGGCCGACATAACCTAACATAAGTTTGACCACACAAGCACGAACGACGACACTGAGGAATTCGACCAAGGTGCTAAGTGACTTAGGTATGTGTAATTAAGTATTTTTATTACGGAGTTTTCAATTTAATATGACTTCGTAAAAGTAACTTTTACTCATAAAGTACTCTAGCTAGCCTGTAACACATGTTTATGGCTTTGTTAGAGGACGACGGTAGATCTAGGCGTGTTTGCTGAGCGTGAGGCCTAATGATGGGTTCTTCATCAGATGACGATGACCTTTTGTTATTAGCAGTAGCTATTGATGAAGATAGAAGACAAGAACACAGTCGCATTAAACGCTGGTAAGTCGCAACATTAAATTATCTATTTGTCTAACTGTTTCTCGCCTTGTTGTTATGTGGGGTAGGTACCTAGGTACGTTTGAATACCTACACAGTTGGGATGCATCGTAGGTATCTTTTATAGCTTCACTATAATAAAGCTCACGGCTGAAGTTTTTTGGAAAGGTTTTTAATATGGAATTAGTAAAATGCGATAAATAGCTACTTAGCATCAATACGATTAGTAGATGATTCGATAAAATAATTGTATTTGTATAGGTAGTGTTGTTGTTTGTACCTACTTATTATAATTTGATTTCTTCTTGCAGGAAAACATCGGTCCACCCAATAAATGTTATTTTTGTATTAACAAACAAATTAAATACCTATTTTATATTCAATCTATGTAGGTACTTAACTCTAAATGGGCGGGCTGTGGCCCGTGTGTCGACCTGTGAACACGAGGCATTAGTGTAGGATCCTCAACACATTCTGCACGTACCTAGTTTCGTAAAAACGCTCACTATTTCTGCCCCGCATTTCATCAGCACTGTCGCATTCCCAATAATCATGTTGCCGTATTCACGAGCACAGTTCAGTTCGCGTTAAATAACTTTGCCGCTCTGAAGCTAGGGTTTTCCCTAGCCGAGCATGCATTATTATTTATTACTTACATACGATTCAATAGCTATCGATCGATTAAACGTAACGCACGTTCGCTCGCGAACCGAGTCGGGAAGGAACTAACTAAGTACCTACTAACCAGATTACTAAAAATACTAAAGAATTAGGTAGGTACTAAGAAGATCAAACATGCCGCCTGCGTGCGGGGCCCGCTGTCAAACGTTACCGCTGCGCGGACGCCGCCGACGGCGAGTCTTTTGATGTGCAAAGGTCAACAATTTACAGAGGAGAAAATGTCTAAAGAATAATTATGAAATCAGAAACTGTTAGAAAATTGTACATAGGCTTTATTAATTATTATTACACACTTTTTTCATTTTCTAACTTTTAAATACGATTAACGGGTTTCTTAGATTAAACTAAGTTAATTATCCACTTTAAATTGATTGGGTTTACTTACCTAATAAATATTGTACCTATATATGTATTTATATTTACAGTTAGGTATTGCAATAAACGAGCGCGCGTCGTGTGACTCTAATTACATTGACATAAAGTTCAAATTCAAATTGATTCACGATTCAATAGATTCATGATGAAGATTTTTTAGTCAATCACGGCTGAAGTCGCGATCTTTTATTTTATTAATTCACTAAGTATCGATTATCGACTGACATAAGTACAAAACTTTTATTAAATGCACGACCCAGTGCATCAATTTGTTAACGGACGGCCCTGTTAAAAAATCTTGGTTAGTAAACAAAAATACTTCGTAAAAGTACGTACGTCCGAATTCACCAGTGTCGTCGTTCGGCTTAGGTACCTAATCTAACCTAAGTGTGTAGATGCACATGCACATAGTTTCTGTGTGCGTTAGCTCGGGAACGTTCAGGGCTCAGTCAGTATCGTCCACAAAACATAAAATAATATCCTAACGGGCTACTAGAGCTATTTTGCGCCAAAATTTTACAGGCGTAATGTTATGTAAGTATGTGTGTATGTTTAAAAAATATGTCTAATGAATGAGTGACCTAATTATAAATACCTAGACTGCCTCGTTGGTGTAGTGGTCGCAAGTGCAACTGCGCATGAGGTCCTGTGGGAGCTGTAATGTACCTGAATGTAACACAGCCGTTGGCATTCAGACGTCGAACTCGAACTGATTCACGCACAGCTGATATCACTAGCACTCGACTGCCAGCGGAGCCCAAGCGGCTCTCAAATGACTATAATAAAATGTACTATAACAGACCGCGTCCGCTAAAAGTACGACAAACGCAGATCGTTCCAACTCGCGTCGAGAGTTAAGTAGGTATACATAGATTAGATATACTTAATAATAATTTAATTTGTATTTTAATACAAAAATAACAAACAATATTTGTATTGAACATTTAATGATTTCAGATGTCTTACACAATGTTAATTATGAGTTGCAGGCAATAAATTGTAAAATTAGCTTCTGCCCGTGACTTCGTCCGCGTGAAATTTCACCCTCCCCACATTCATCCTCTTAGGGGTGGAATTTCGAAAAACCCCTTTCTTGGTGGATACCTACTCTTCATAAAGAACACACCCTTCAAATTTTGTCTCTAGGATCAGCGGTTTAGGCTGTGCGTTGAAATATCAGTCAGTCAGGACTTTGAATATAGTTATGTCGGCCGACCGGGGAATCGAACCTGGGGCCCACGCTCAGCAAACACGCACAGACCTGCCTTCGTCCTCTGACGAAGATCGTCTACTACTGAGCTCGGTTTGGATTGCACTGCCTTTTATAATGCCCTCGTGTCGCGGCGATATCGCCGCGAATTCGCGGCGCGACGTGACTCCATACTAAATGTTCATTTTGTATGGTGTCGCGGCGAATTCGCGGCCGCGACGCGACATGAGTAAGTACCTGGGTAGGTTAGGTTAGGTTGTGTCGCGTCGCGGCCGCGATTCGCGGCGCGACGTGACTCCATACTAAATGTTCATTTTGTATGGTGTCGCGGCGAATTCGCGGCCGCGACGCGACACGAGTAAGTACCTGGGTAGGTTAGGTTAGGTTGTGTCGCGTCGAGGCCGCGAATTCGCCGCGACACCATACTAAATGTTCATTTTGTATGGCGTCGCGGCGATATCGCGGCCGCGACGCTATTCGCTACCTGACGCGCCGCGACACGGTCGCGGCGCGACAAGTCGCTCCTGTGTGAAGTGTCGCGCGCGTTTCCATAGAAAATGTTCTACGGATATACAATCGCAGAATCGTGTCGCACTGTCGCGTCGCGCCTGTGTGTACGAGCCTTTAAGCATACAAAGGGACATAGGGACATAGGGACAGAGAAAGCGACTTTGTTTTATACTATGTAGTGATAGTGATGATTTGGTTTTCGCACTTAGTCCTTCAAATGGACCATTGTACAGACTCCAGCACATCAAGCTACCCGAAACTGTCAAATTTTCTCAATCAACTTTGAATCTTATCCTTAAGCAATAAAGTTGAAAATCTATTTAAGAAATTTGACAGATTGTAGTAACATGATGTGCTGGCGTCTGTACGTGGGCCATGGCGGCCGTCTGTGGTTATTCCAACCAGAACACCTCCCTTCAGAAGTTCATTAAGTCTCCTGGTCTGTTGAGAACATCTGTGTACGATCTGGGGGACCCGAGGGTTTCCGATCTAATCTAGGTGACACTCAAAGAGCACATGCGCAATGGTATTATCAGCCTCCATGCAAGCCCCGCACAGGGTACTGATCGTTATGCCTATTTTTTTTTTTTTTTTTTTTTGAAAGGGGCTTGCTCTTGACTCTAGTCTAGGTCAGAGATGACAGAGACAAAGTCAACGATGGAGTGAGCTCACCCAGAAGAAGCCTGTTCACTCTTACTTTGAAGAGGTTCGGGTTGTATGCACTATTAATGTATGATCCTTTCCCACAGACTAACCGTGATACCGGCAATAAACAACAGGCGCCGGCGGTTTGTGGGGCATAGTTTTATAACCAAACGTAGGACATCGCAAAACCCTCAGTTTTTTATCCCACAGTTAGGCGTAATGGTACAATTTACAAGCCAGACAAAAAAAATTGAGTGTCAAAGAAAATACAAAAATGGCGCTGTCCTCAACAACGCGCGTCTTAAGTTTTACGTCTGACGTTAGTACGCGAGGCCCTCGTAGTTCTTCCCGATGTGCATAGATGGCGCTGTCCTCAACAACGCGCGTCTTACGTTTTACGTCTGACGTTTTACGTCTTACGAATTTTCGATCAGGGTCACGTGACCTGACGCGAATTTAGAAGTTTTTACCCATTCCAAAAAAAGTACACAGCGCCGCTAAAGAAGTTTTCACTTCAAAAATTTATAAAAATAAAGTACTATCATGATAAAACAATCGTAAAACAGAGCTCAAAAATATTTTATGTAATGACTATCCCGCCACTTCGAAACGAAATTTCTTGTTCCCCCGACCCACCGCGTCGCATGCGCATCTCATCGCCTGCCCGCGCTATTACTTCGTTTTTGCTTAGCGTTCTTTTTGCCCGGCTCCTAAAGGTTATAGCGTGATGTTAAATAGGCTATAGCCTTCCTCAAGAATTGGGCTATGAAATAAGTACAAAAAGATTTATTTAAATCCGACTGGCAGTTCCAGAGATTACCCCCTACATACCAACTTACAAACCTACAAACTTTACCTCTTTATCCATACTAATATTATAAATTCGAAAGTAACTCTGTCTGTCTGTCTATATGTTACCTTTTGACGCCTAAACCACTGAACGGATTTCGATAAAATTTGGCAGAGAGATAGATTGAATCCCGGGAAAGGATTGAATCCCGAGGAAGTTTTTATCCCGATATTCCCATGGGATCGACACATATGCGGGTCAAACCGCGGGGCACTGCTAGTATTATTATATTATAGATAATAAAATTCCATCGTGTATTTATTTTTTAATCTAATTTAAACTGCAAAATTAGTTTCATTTTGGTATGAATTAATGACATCTTTCTTTTTTTTTTTCATCTTTTCTTTATCTTTTTTTTTTTTTGGTAGTCATTCGATTCAACTAATTATCAAGCTCATCGCTGTTATGAACCTTATTTGCAGCCACGATGCGATAATGTCGATTACCTAAAAAGTTGCATCTAACCACGACCACAGAATAACTAATACACAATACCACTGTAAACAAACTCTTTACAAATTTTAAATAGTAATTACAGCACAAGCCTTACAGCTTCTGAATAAGTCTTTGTCAGCAGTTTTTCACCGTGCCTACAACGGTATAAGTGCCACAATAAAAAATCGCCCACACATCGAAAACACACTTTAACCACTTCATTTTACCAGTAAACACGACAGCAACGTTATCAGTGTCAAGTTGACTTTGACACGAGGGTAGATACTGTAGATAGCGCATTTAGGCCAGATACGCACGGGCGGAGGTTATCAATCAGCCGCGGTGGCATGCCAGGGTCGTAGGATCAGTGTGTAGCTCGCCTTATTCGATCAGGAGGAGGTTTAAAAGAAGTTAGGCAGATTTGTGTTTGAAAGGAAAAGTTGGACTAACTGATGCTCTGTGTAAATGATGGTAAGTGGAAGGGCGGATTTTCACTTCATTGGCGTGTAATGGTTTGTGGTGAGCACGGTTGGCGGTCTGACGTCTGACAATCTGTAATCGATTAAGGTCGAACTTCACCAACGAAATTGTACGCGATCAATCTGAATCGCGTCAGTGTCATCAGTGTTGAGGAATATTGACTGTCACAGTTTAACTTCAGAAAAACTGACAATTTAGTAATGAAATCGTTAGTATAGAAACGACAAAAGATGTAAGATCTCTTCCCCTCGTGTCAGAACGAGTTACACAAGAATATAGCTATGGTAGGATTACGTTAGCCTATAGATAAGCTGTGGTCTTGGTAGGTATAATATACCTATAGGTACAGGGTTTTTCAATAAGGACCGGATGTATTTGAATTCAAATAAAAACACATTGATTGTTTATAATTAGATTATTTTTACACTTAAATAATTTTAACGCGCTGTTCTGTAGCGACTCATCTTGATAAATGCCGAACATTTAATGACACATCTTTTAAAAATTTCGCGCCAATAGACAATACATATAATATGGCCGCCATCTGTCAAAGATACCTTATCCCTATTGAAAGAACCTATACATTCTGATTATTAGCATTCGTAATATAAGTTCCGAATAAATTATAATTATGTACCTACATCTTTGAAGTATTTACCTAAACACGAAGTAGTTTTGCCGTGATGTTTATTCAGTATCAAATTATTAGTTCCAACAACTAACAGATAAATACTTATTAACCCTTCATGATAAATTAGATGCGTAATAAACAGCGATGGTAAACAGCTCATAAAATTAGAATTGATTAGAATTAATAATGTGTATTATGTGGACTGTTGGTAAATAATAACAGCCGCACTGGTAAATCAGAGGTTAAGCTGCACTTGCCGCGGTTGGTTCCTGGATGGGTGACCATCCCTCCGTGACACGGAAAGCACGTTAAGCCGTTGGTACCGGTTGTCATTTGTGGATCTTTGATAGTCGTTACGGGTGGGTCGTCAGAAGCCCGAATGTATGACAACCAGTCTTACTAAGGAGTATCGTATTACCCAGGAACTGGATTGTGGAGGTCACATAGGCAGTCACTGCATGTAAAATTCTGGTATTCAGCTGCATCCAGTTAGACTGGAAGGCGACTCCAAATAGTTGGGAAAAGGCTTCGCAGATGATAATGTGGACTGTCGTGTTGTGTTGTTGTGTGTCTGTGTTGTTGTATGTGGAGGTAGTCATGGTTAACCGATAGAATACTTAGATTATATATATATGCATAAACTAACGCCTTGTTCCCATGGTATGGCAGAAAAATACTAAATAGCCAAGTAAATACTGACTTGGAAGTAGCGCTCGCTGGCAGCGGCACCACTCGCTTCGCTCGCTCGGCTCGCGCGCGGGTTGGTCACAGTTCAAACCTAACCGAAACCAATTAGTCAGGGTGCCCTAGTTTAGTTGCGACCAATTCGGCATTAGAAGCCACACCAAACGCTTATTGTAACGCTTGTTTATAGCTGCAGATAAGCCATTCTGCATTACGTCTTAATTTGAATAACAGTTTTGTTAAACGTAGCGTAATGGTAATCCAATACATACCGGAGCTGTTTTGTAAAACAAATGGATTGTCGAATCCGCTGCTTTACAAAACCATTGGTGGTTTTGTAAAGCAGCGGATTCGACAATCCATTTGTGCGAATCCGCTGCTTTACAAAACCATTGGTGGTTTTGTAAAGCAGCGGATTCGACAATCCATTTGTGACATTATCATAAACAAAGTTTATTAGAGGGATTTGTAGATTCAATAAGCTATTCTAAGTGGCAGCAATCTGGAGGCCCCAGGAATCCGTTGGATGCGAGAAGCACAGAACCGGTCGAAGTGGTAGTGCTTGGGGGAGGCATATGACCAGCAGTGGACATCTTTCGACTAAAATGATGATGATGATGATAATTCTACGTGGAAACAAGATGAACGGCGGCATCCGTTTTCTTAACAGATGAAGAAGCGATATATTCCAACAAGATGCACTCAAAACAACTGAACATCGTTCGTCAAATAACTCTAAGCATGAAAAGGACATCAGCATCTGAGCCACATCCAAAGGAAGCTGGTCGATTGTAACACCAGATTTTATTTACATATATAAAACGAAAACGTATGATAAGGTCCCTGAGCGTTGGCTATCATCCAACTGGGAATTAGACACTGACATAACGTAAAAAACCGTACTACTGATACCCAATAGTTATTGATGCTCCCTCCAATATAACTGGGCCATAATTCTTCGTGGATTACGCTATCTGAACGGAGGCTTATTTTTGCTTGAGAGCTTATTTTTTACCGTTGTTTTGGCAACTTGTCTCGATGTTAGCTGAAGTTTACGTTTTATGTGCCACGATGAATTGACTGCTGATATTTTTGCTTTTAACAAATTGAGTTTGGGAGTGAATGTTGCGATTTGTTGTTGAGTTATCGTTGCTCATTTGTTCTGGATTTAAGGTTTCGTCATCATCGTAATGAGCCTATAATGTTCCCGAATAGATTTTCTACTTACGTTCATGTACAGATTTATAGCGTAGCGTATTGGAACGTATTATTTATCAGTCTATGTATAATGTTCCCACAGCTGGGATACAGAGCTCCTCAGTGAGAGGGATTGGGCCGAAATCCACTACCCAGTGCGGGTTGGTGGATGTCACATGTCTTAAAATTTTTCGTTCTGGGATATGCTTGTTTCTTCACGATGTTTTTCTTCACCGTTTTGAGAGTTTGACTTATTGTCTGCAGTTCCATATAGATGTTTGAATCTTGTAAACATATCTTGCTTGTTGTGTCTTGGTCTGGATTTATGACTATAACTGAGACTAAGAATATGTAGCCACATTTACACGATGCAAGTTTCTCGTCTGTGGCATGTAATAAAATTGAAGTAACAAATGATTTGCATCGTATAAACACTATTTAGACGGTGCAACTTTTTTTCTTCTACTTATGGTATGTATGCCACGGGCAATTAAAACGCAATATGTAAAACAGACTTTCATCATCATCAGCCTACAGCAGTCCACTGTTGGCCTCTCCAATTACACGTCATTTAGCTCGACTCTCGTCCAGCTGCTACCAGACACCCTGCGAAGATCGTCGCTCCACTTAGCCTGAGGGCGTCCTTCCTTACGTTTGCCGATTCGCGGTCTCCACTCAAGAACAAAAAGGCTATACAGATTATAAAATCCATAACATAACAAAATTCAAATGTTTCAACAATCATTACAAAACCTTTATGCATACAGAAGGTTATACTCATGCTTTTTACGAATATAAGACCAAAGACAGACCTAATATTACTTGCTCCGTGCAGTCATAATGTACTCGGAAGTCAAAACCTCTTTATCCATTCTCTCCGATACTCTCGACTCAAACCTAAACTAATAAATTCTACTCGACATTGAAAGAATTCGCAATGTTTCTTTTGATGCAAATAAACTAGCAGTGAGCGCATTAAGGTACAAACTGTAATACGATGCAGCTCATTAAATCGATCTCTAAATTCAATAAATTTTGCTATTCATGGATTCAAACGGTGTATCGTCCGTTACTTGGGTCCCGTTTAGAAGTATGTAACTCTGGAGGGAAAAACGTGGGCGACATACATTAAGACGAGATCTATGAAGATTGTATGGAGGATGGACACTCTTAGATGGCTTTGTCCGGTGAAGCTGTAAAATCCTTCCGCGGTTTCAATTGGTTAATCGAAATTCTAAAGGCTGGATTTAGTAAGACGTTATGACTTGAATTTAGTTCTATGTTACTGGTTACTTTAACTAATCAAAATTCTGAAGGCTGGATTTAGTAAGAAGTTATGACTTGAATTTAGTTCTATGTTACTGGTTCTATGTTACTTTAACTATCCTGACACCTTGAAACCTAAGATCACCAAATTAATGAAATTATATTCCTTTTAAAATTAAATAGGTGCTGAGGAATTAGGTTACTTTTAATGTGTTTTTCGCAGTCGGTTTGCAGGTGTATTATTGAAAGAATTGGTTTAACATAAATCTCAAAAAGTTCAAAAAATATAATTTTCCAAAAATTAAACTTAAACCAAATGTTCAGTAACAAGAAAATACAAAAGATGAAACCGCACAAAAGTTTCGCCGTACGAAATGAGCGGAACAGTAAGAATTATGAGAACAGGACGGCCGACTTCGGGCTAATTAGGAGCGACGAAGCCTGAAAACTTATCATTTTAAGATATTAATAACGTTTAATTAAGAAACAGAATTCACGGAAAATGAGTTTTAATATAAAACGGGACATCGCATCTGCAGTCTTGCGAGAGGACAGATGTTGCAGGACTGGATGAAATAAATAATATAATTGAAATTCGGAGATGTTGGATCAAGACGTTTTCATTCATATGAAGACTCAGAGGCAGAGATCTACAAACTTGGCACGTACTTGGTTAGCCTTAGCGTTATTCCTGTCACTGTCGCACAACTTTCAAACTACAAGTGCAAGACAGAGACGGGATCATGTCTATTTGTCTAAGTCAAAGTACGAGCTTAGTAACGTTTTGTAGTAGATTTCGGCCCGAGGCCCTTCAAAAATGAATCTAACAATGTAAATAAGTAAATATGTTTCAAGGAGCAAACACCAGTGGAATTAGACGCCGACCCTCGTAATTTTAATGCAAATGATGGAGACATTCCAAAAACTTGTGACACTCCCCCAACAGCCAGAAAAAATCTAATTTCCTTCCACGAAAAATCCCTAAAGTACTTATACCAAGTATATAGGATCAAATTCCCCTAGCAACACGCGGCTGCTATATCAACGAAGGCGAAATTGCATTAAGTAAAATGTGAGAAATGAAGATAATATGCGGAAAAAGAAGGAAAAAAGGCTACAGACGTAGCTCGTGTTTTGGCTAAGAAGCGTAATATGGACCTCTTTAGATCGAGTGTCAAGCATAAATATAGGATTGAAGATCAAGGACTCGTTGAACGTGGAATGTCAGACTTAAAGGCAAAAGATAATATTTTAACTGAATGTCCTAAGATGAAACAAATGAGGAGAATGTCAAAGTCAAAGTCAAAGTCAAAGCATTTATTTCAAATAGGCACATTAAAGGCACTTTTGAACGTCAGAAATTACAACAAATAGAATTGATTCTAGTCGCCCATTCCAAAAGGTAGTTTTCGTATGGAGAAGAACGGGCAAGAAACTCCACCGTTACTCTTTTAAAATATTTTACAAAATTTTGCATACATTAATTGTATAATAATAATATGTGAACACGATGCACCTAAAATAAAATTACTATACCACAATAGGTAAAAGACTTAAAAATGAAACCATGACATATAAATTAATTATCTGATAGATAC
Source organism: Luperina nickerlii (assembly GCA_963855955.1). Taxonomy (NCBI): domain Eukaryota; kingdom Metazoa; phylum Arthropoda; class Insecta; order Lepidoptera; family Noctuidae; genus Luperina; species Luperina nickerlii. The sequence continues at coordinate 4,812,973 of OY979663.1, forward strand.
ATGGTGCTCACATATTTACAAACATGGTAAAAGTAAACGATTTTCATTTAAAAAAAAAAAATTACAAGTAATAAGTCAGGGTGTGAGTAGTAAAGTAGTTACAGAATGTAAATCAATGTCAAAAAAAAAAAAGTATAAATTTACAATTAAATTAGCAACCAGTTTGATTTTGTCTAGGATGTCTGTGTCTTAGAATGCTAATGTAGCGGTATCTACAACGCCACATGCAAACAACGCGTCATACTGACGTCACGCAAATCCTGCATCGCGCAAGCAGAGTTTACCGCGCAACTAGCATAGATACAACGGCCCGACATGAATCAACGGGCAGTTGCCCGCCAGACACAACACCCGTCTGGTCGGAGGATCCTCCCTTTTCTATAGAGTATGAGTGAACTTTACACCCTGTTCCTCATACCTCTATACTGGTGACCCCGAACATGAACGTCAGCGCAGCCTTCGTGCAAAATACTTCAGCGTGACGTCATCATCATCACTCCCGCAAGCGTTATCGGCGAGTCACCCAGCCAGCCAGCTCCCACGGCTTCAACGGGTATCCTGACCACCAGCATGCAGCGACCGCGCATACCTGGTCATCACCCTCAGCCTCATCAGCAACCTTGGCACAGCACACTGCACTTTCGGCCGGTCAAACAAGAAGAGCTCAATTCCTCTCCTGGTCGACGCAGCAACCAGCCTCAACCCGGCGCTGTACGACATCCGACGCACTGGAGCATAACGCAGCGCCACCCCGACTCACTGGGGACATCTTCGCAGACAGTTCCGACTCACCGTGAACTATGCGGCAACCGGTTCCGACTCACTGGAACCTCAGCTGGCCTGGCAAGCATCGCAAGATACAAGACTCAGCCCACTATCGACCTCCGGTCTCCGGGGGGGAGTGATGTAGCGGTATCTACAACGCCACATGCAAACAACGCGTCATACTGACGTCACGCAAATCCTGCATCGCGCAAGCAGAGTTTACCGCGCAACTAGCATAGAAACAACGGCCCGACATGAATCAACGGGCAGTTGCCCGCCAGACACAACACCTGTCTGGTCGGAGGATCCTCCCTTTTCTATAGAGTATGAGTGAACTTTACACTCTGTTCCTCATACCTCTATACTAATACCAATGCCGACTAGAATTAGTTTGACTAACAATTTCGAGGTGGCGTGGGAAAAGAGTTTCTGGATGGACAGGTCCAGCATTGGGGCAGTATGGGCTATATGAAAAAATCATCATCATCATTATTTCAGCCGAAAGACGTCCACTGCTGGACATAGGTCTCCCCCAAGCATCTACACTTCGATCGGTTCTGTGCTTCTCGCATCCAACGGGTTCCTGCGGCCTTCATATGGACGTCGGACCACCTTGTGGGAGGCCTTCCAACGCTACGTCTCCCGGTAAGCGGTCGCCACTCCAGAACCTTTCGGCCCCATCGGCCATCTGTTCTGCGAGCAATGTGCCCTGCCCACTGCCACTTAAGTTTGGCAATTCTTCGGGCTATGTCGGTTGCCTTGGTTCTCCTGCGGATCTCCTCATTCCTGATTCGATCACGCAGGAAAACTCTAAGCATAGCCCTCTCCATTGCCCTTTGGGTGACTTTTAGCCTTCTTATAAGGCCCATTGTAAGCGACCACGTTTCAGTGCCATAAATCATCACTGGCAACACGCACTGGTCAAAGACTTTCGTCTTGAGACACTGCGGTATGTGGGACGTATGAAAAAATACCTTGTGGTCAATCAAAATTCAAATCTACAAATGAATGGGACGGACACTAACTATTAGCAAAAGGTGTGTAGGATAGAAAGCCATATTTCTCTGCTTTTGAATTACCTTTTGAAAAGCATATCCTTGAAACCAAATAAAAGCGATGTACACAAAAATAAACACCAAAACACGACGAAACATTAGAACCAGTTATAACATCTCTGTAGATTTATTCTCCTTATGAATATTAACGTCTGTCTTTATTGAAGGCGCTCACAAATCTTCTACCACTTTGTTACTCCCTCTGCAAGTGACTACAGACTTATAATAATGAACTCTCTGCTGCTCAGCTATAGTTGTTTCTGCAGAATAAATTAAAATAAATATCACTTGAGCTTCGTCGAATCGCAGAAATAGCTGCGAACGGAAAGGGGTAGTTGATTGAGCGAATAAAATAAAAGGGTAGTTTCGAGTTGGGTTTTACAGAGAGAGAATCTAAATGCACTGTAGTTTCTTAGTGAAATTGATGTAGATAGTATATTTCAATTTCGGAGGACGAGCCACTCCGAAATTGAAATATACGTACTATCTACATCTAAATAATAACAGCCGCTAGAGTCGGTCGAAGGTTAAGCTTCGCTTTCCGCGGTCAGTTTGTGGATGGGTGACCATCTTTACATGTCGAGGCCACTCCGTGACTCGGAAAGCACGTTAAGCTGACACTCGTAGATCTTTGACAATCGTTACTGGTAGTCAGAAGCCCAAAAGTCTGACAACCAGTCTTACGAAGAGGTATTATCCTGTACCCAGTAATTGGATTGTGTGGAGGTCTGATAGACAGTCGCTCCATGTAAAATAATGGTATTCAGTTGTATCCGGTTAGACTGGGAGCCGACCCCAACATAGTTGGGAAAATACAGATTGAATATATAAATTTCAGCCAATGAGCGTCGATCGATGAACATCGGCGTCCAATCAAATCGATTCAATTAGCATTTGTAAGGAAATTGATTTGATGGAAAACGATTTTTTATCGCAGTAGGTGTCTACTGATCTTGACATGACATTTTCATGACGATAATGAGAACATTAATAATATAAATACAAGCAGAAAAGATTAATGAATGTAATAAATGCGTTTTGTAGTTAGTAAGTTTTTACAAACAACCAGATAACTACGACATCTTTGATCTTAATAATAACGTGCTAAAAATTAGAGGTCGTACAGAGGTCATCGATATGTGATATCATTCGATAATGATGGAACTGCGCGACGTCTTCAGTTACAAAAAAAAAATACATTTTTCAAGGCTAGTAGGTCATCTTTATCTTCTTCGATAAACACTTTATTAGATCATGTTGAAATAGGTCAGGTATGGCTTAGTAAAAAAATAGATACAGCAAACTATGCGTATCTGGTTAGTAGGTCATCTTTATATTCTTCGTTAAACACATTATTAGATGTTGAAATAGGTCAGGTATGGCTTAGTAAAAATCTAATACAGCAAACTATGAATATCTGCACCACAACTCCTATATTATTTCGATTAAAAAAATGAAGCTGGGAGTTGTTGAAAGAGGCTACTAAAACCCAAATATAGGCTCCTACAAACATGCGCGACACGCGATATAATCGCGAGCGACACAAAGGCACCGCTCGTTGCGCGACTTGCGGTGCCTTTGTGGCACGCGCGATTATATCGCGTGTCACGCCTGTTTGTAGGAGCCTTAAGGCTTTCTTAACACCGTATTTACCTAATATACTAATATTACTATGCGTGAGAAAAAACAGTACTACCAAGCACGAGGGACTTATCGTTCTGCCAATGAAGTGTCATCATTCATCATAAGTACCTACTTAAGAATGCCTCTAGAAAGGCAAATAAGCATAATACTTGCATCGTACCAGTCTCATATTTTTCTGTGAACTGTGGGAGTATTGTAACAATGCCTTTGGGCAACTCTAATGATGAAATATTGGTAACAAAAAATTGAAGTAAATTGGGTAAAGTTTTGAATGAATGGAGGTAATTTTTAAAGGGAATTTCTGATTCTTGGCGTAATAGTACCAATATATCTACACTGATGCACTGTCATTTTACTTTAAAAACCGGCCAAGTGCGAGTCGGACTCGCACACGAAGGGTTCCGTACCACAAGGCAAAAAACGCCAAAATAAAAACGTTTCTTTTATATCCCTTTAAATTTTAACTTTATTTTATTTTATAGCGGCAACAGAAATACATCATCTGTGAAAATTTCAACTGTCTAGCTATCACGGTTCATGAGATACAGCCTGGTGACAGACGGACAGTGGAGTCTTAGTAATAGGGACCCGTTTTTACCCTTTGGGTACGGCCCTAAAAAATGTATACTGTGTTTGTATTCAGTGTAATCAATTGTTGGTGAACCTAATAAAATAAATAGGACAACAATATTGTAAGTTGTTACTAACAAACTACAGTTCGCGTCAAATAACTTTGACGCTCTGAAGTAGGCAACAAATCATTGCGCTGTAGTTAATCTTCGGAATAAAACAGCAGCGCGCATGCGCGACTAGCGAAAAGCCTAGCTTCAGAGCGACAAAGTTATTTGACGCGAACTGTATATTACAAAATACCATTCATCATCTGCCTAACCTTTTCTCAACTATGTTGGAGTCGGCTTCCAGTCTAACCGGATGTAGCTAAATGTTATGTACTTATTACTGTACTTCACATGGAGCGACTGACTATCTGTCCTCCACAATCCTCCCAACCCAAGTTTCTGAGTTAAGGCTCTTCCAAACTGGCGCGACACGACACGCGACACAAAGGCACCACAAGTCGCGCAACGAGCGGTGCTTTTGTGTCGCGCGCGATTATATCGCGTGGCGCGCCTGTTTGTGGGAGCCTTAATACGATTACCCCTTGGTAAAACCTTGGAAGTTGCAAATTGCAAAATAACATAGTCTGCGAAAAAATCAAGTTTTTTTTAAGAAAACAGTCCTGACAATGTTAATAGATGAACTACAAACCCTTGATCTGTCAGTCAAGGTTTTACAGCATGTTTTTCAATACAAACTAAAACATAGAAATTCCAAGCAAATGTTAGCAAAACAAACAAAACTATTTGAATAAACCGCAAACGCAATGTTCCCCGAAACGTATTATTTTATTATTAGTTTATGTATTCCTAGAATCTCAAGTTAGAGCCAGGAAGGGAATTCAAAACAGCATTTTTATAAATTCAACATGAATTCTCTATAAATGTTTGAGTTAAGGAAAATGGAGGAAAAATAATTCCGTTGTGAGATATCATTCAAAGCCAGGAACAAGGTAAACAGAGAAAGTAGCTCATATTTGTTTTTAAGAATTCAACACTTTATAAGGAAGACGCCAGATGGCACGAGAGAAGCGTGGGCGATAATTTAATGTAATGTGACCTTTTCATAAAATTAGAGGACATTTTGGTGGACTGACAAAAAAACACAAATGTAACAAGAATAGTAATTTATTTCGTTTCAAATGAAAATAACTCTATGAAACTCCCAAATGATGTCTAAAACAAACGCAAAGAGACATGTTACAGAATAATAATAAAAATTATATCTTTTCGCAATACATACTATGTAATATTATAAATGCGAAAGGTTGTCTGTCTGTCTGTATGTTACCTCTTCACGCTTAAACTGCTGAACCGATTTCGATGAAATTTTGTATAGAGATAGTTTGAGTCCCGGGAAAGGACATAGAATAGTTTTTATCTCCATATTCCTACGGGATCGACACTTATGCGGGTGACACCGCGGGGCGCTGCTAGTAAAGTATAAACGAAACAAACATCTAAATTCTGCTAAGGGCTGATTTTTCCAACGTCAGATAATTTTATCACAGAAATCATTTTGAATTTTTGACAGTTCTTCCATACAAAAACTGTCAAACGTCAACCTTATTTCACGAATAAAAATTATCTGTCGATTGAAAAATCGGAACATAAAGGGCTAAGGAAGTAACACGGGTGGGTTTTAGTCAGTAAGAGTCTGAAACTCCCTTCCGCTCCACCCAGAGCGGGAGGGATCATAATTAAGATGATTTCACACCCTGAAAAAAAAAAGAAGCCCTTAACCTAACAAAGCGCGCACCTACACTTTATTTACTAAAGGCTGAATTTTTAATCATCTTATAACTTTATTCGAGGAATAATTTTGAAATATTGACAATTATTTCATACAAAAACTGTCAAACGTCAATTTTATTCCTCGGATAAATGTTACCTGGAGATGGAAAATTCAGCCCTAAGACATTACAAATGTAATAAAATATCGTTCTGAGTGAAACTTCGGACAGCAGCAATAAAACTCAACACAAAATGCGTGTCGTAATAAAACCAAAAAGACAATGGTATTCCCACTCAAAACACAAAACATATGTAAATAAGAATAAAGACCCAACCTCGCATTGACCTAAACAATAAATCTCCCTGTTCGGCTGACTTCGGATGTAGTCGGAAGTATTCGGGCCAGCATTTGAACCCGCTACGAATTTTATCAGAGGAATTGAAGGCAAACAAATAATGGAAGAACAAAACTCAATGGGAATAAACCCACTATTGTAGTCGAAATAATGAAGAGGAGCAGGAACAAATGTGAAAGGAATATCGAAGGATTCCGTCATTCGACCTTTTTGTATGTCAAGAACTGCGACTAATAACGTCGATCAAGATGGTTTAGGTCCGTTTCGTGCGGAAATGTCAGTGAATTTAAGTTTTTGTTGGCGATGCACGACGAGTCAATTTATTCCCATGGTCGGATTGTCGTGTACAATGCGTGCCACGTAAGAAGAGACTTGACACACCACGTGGTTTGACATGCGCAGTATAAGATTTTAGGTATCTTTAGCGGTATGAGGCCTGAGTGCGGGACGGGACCGGACGTCATAGGGGCAGCGGAAAGAGGCGGGGGAGGCGGGGTCAAGTCTTACGTGGCACGCATTGTACCTTCAACGCAGCTATGCATACCACGTCCACTTACTGATGAGGACCAAATCATCATCATCATTATCATCATTTTAGCTGAAAGACGTCCACTGCTGGAAATAGCCCCCCCCCCCCCAAGCATCGCTACTTCGACCGGTTTGCTTTCTGCCTCCAGCGGAGAGGATCAAAAAACTGTCGAATATTTTTGGCTTCTAGTGGGAATGCCGCGTTTCACTAAGTTTTGCAAGATGGTTTGCAATATCGGTATGCAGTTCGTTCGGGAGGATTAACTCAAGATCCTCTTGAGTCATAAAAGACCTTTGGAATGTGAGGGTTGACTACTACGTTGCTCATATCTTTGGTGGTCACGTAGACGTCTAAGCTATCTGTAAGTGAATATTTTAATTATTAGAACACCCCGCTTCCCGCTCACCACAGAACCCTCGCTACCCGAGACCTCAATCCGCAAGAGACACGAAGCTAGCATAACGCCTTACCTCCACGTAATTTTCATCAAACATGCATGGGTTCTGCACAAATAAATCGCATTATACGTAGCGTGAACCGACCCGTACACCTATGAATAAATGAGGGCCCTTAAATTCAAGTTAACATGTCCCACCTTCGCATAATACGTCGGGGCGTAATATTCTGTGTATTATGCGAAGAGCCTTTTGTCTTGTACTGAGTCATGGTGAACAAGTATGTAATATTTCTTCATATAAGTGTGCTAGCATAGAATAGTTAGTCATTACCACGTGTGGGTTTTCGTATCCAAAGATCGTAAATTCAAGGTCTAAGCGTTAATTTTTTTATTTGAAATGGGTTGGCTCTTGACTCTAGTCTAGGCCAGAGGTGACAGAAAGACAAGAATTGGAGATAAAGAAAAAGCTATAAAAGTACCTACGGGAAGACCAAAGAAATAATTGATGGACTGTGTGAAAGATTATTTGATTATTTTGGAATGCATGAAGAAGCCTCCGTGTAGCGCAGTTTGTTCCGCCAGTTACTCAACCGAGCGCTCGACGCATCCTGGACAGTCACACACAACACCTTATTTTACTGGCTAATTCTTCCCTTGCGGTGGTAGGGCTAACGCCCGCCTAATTAGCGATCCCCCTCCCACCGCAGTCCGGCGTCAAGCAGCCTGCTGTGTTTCGTCGATGCGTGGGAGTTCCAGTGCCTTAGGCATCTTCTGGGCACGCTCGTTCCATCATAGACCTCATCCATCGCTTTCCATTAGGCGTGGTCGAGGTCAAGAGCGCCCGGCCCATTCAGCGATAAAAAATAAAAATAATAAAATATGTATAGAAAGGGTATGACCGGGATAACTACTGGAAAAGGAAGACATGTTTGCTCCGGACCCAAATAAATTGGGATAACTAAGGGCAAAAGAATGGTGATACCAAAAATTTTAGATAAGGATTTCATAATATGCATCAATCCTTTTTATAAATCGTCGTTGCGCGTGCAAAAGTCGCTATGTGTTTTTAGTGAACTTATTTGAGCTATATGAATTATAACATTTTGCGTATTTATACGGAACTTTCGATATATGAATATCACATAGCTACATTCCTTAACTCTTTAAATATTGCACTTATCACATAGCTGTTTATACAGTATGTATGTATTGAAATAACGATTAAAACTGCATAAAGAACCGAAAATAACTAAATAACACATAGCGTCTTTTGCACGCGCAACGACGAAATACAGATTCCTATGAAGAACTGTCGGCAAAAAACGTCATTCTATATTATACTAGCAGCACCCCGTTTTCCCGCGTAATTTTCGATCCCGTGAGAATATCGGGATAAAAACTATCCTATGTCCTTTCCCGGGACTCAAACTATCTCTATATAAAATTTCATCAAAATCGGTTTAGCGGTTTAAGCATGAAGAGGTAACATACAGACAGACACACTTTCGCATTTATAATATTAGTATGGATTATGAATAGATGTACACTTTAAACTTGACTAGTGACTGAAACAATAAATTCTTTTTGCTAGCCTTTTTTACCCACTGCTGGCAAAGAAAATTCCTTCCAGATCCTCTTTTCCCGCGCCATCATCATTCAGCCGAAAGACGTCCACTGCTGGACATAGGCCTCCACCAAGAACCCCCACGTCGACCGGTTTTGTGTTCTCGCATCCAGTGGGTTCCTGCGGCCTTCACAAGATCGGCGGTCCACCTTGTGGGAGGCCTTCCAACGCTACGTCTTTCGGTACTCGGTCGCCACTCCAGAACCTTTCGGACTCATCGGCCATCTGCCCTGCCCACTGCCACTTAAGTTTGGCAAGTCTTTTGCAGTTACCTTGGGTCTCCTGCGGATCTCAGCCATCGTCTTGTCTTCTGCAGCCATCGCCATAACAATAACTATTAAATTGGTAAAAATGTCCCATGGCAATTTAAGTTTAAAGCCCAATTACTGGCACTAGTTCACTAACTTGACATTCTGGGTTCAACTTGACATATCTGTGGGAGTAGGGGCGACTAAGAATAGTCAATGTCTAGGTGAGAGCAACTAACGAAGGGTCAACATGAGAGAACAGGGGGCGACTGGAATATTATGTCAGGTGGATGAGAAATATCTGTCTGTTCTTAAATTTTCTTTAATATGTATAATTGGAAACCAAGAACCCTACTTCATTCCAAAAAAAACCGGTGAAGTCCGAGTCGGACTCGCGCCGAATATTCCGTACTTTGTAGATATGTAAATAGTTTATCACGGGAAAAAATTTTTTTTTTGTAATGTAACTACAAAAGGGTTTTCTGATTTTTTCCATTACTTGTGTTGTGCTAGATGACCTTGCTTCTTGCCAAATTTCATGATTCTAGGTCAACGGTAAGTACCCTATAAATTTTGATTCGCTTGACAGTGTCGAAATATACGTTTTTTGCGGCATAAACAGCCGTATCTTTTTTTTACGTTAACTTAGAAGTTTGTTTTTTTCACAGCTTCAAGAGACTGTACACCCGATTGTATGGTTTTAATTTCAACTCGATACCTCTACGCGTTCCCGAGATAAAGGGTCTTGACAGACAGACGGACAACAAAGTGATCCTATAAGGGTTCCGTTTTTCCTTTTGAGGTACGGAACTCTTCAAATTTATATTGATTAGGGGATCAAATAACCTACTCCTGAATGTCTGTTTATTTTCCCGTATCAAGTTGCAGATGAATTTTGTATAGATATAATATGTGCACTGCGCAGGCTATGACAATGTTACATTTGTGTCTACGATATGAAATTGAAATATTTGAAAACCTTAAGGCTCCTGCAAACAGGCGCGACGCGCGACGCAAATCGCGTGCGACACAAAGGCACCGCTCGTTGCGCGACTTGCGGTGCCTTTGTGTCGCGCGCGATTTTATCGCGTGTCGCGCCTGTTTGAAGAAGCTTTTATGTGAACAATTGAACATAATTATGTATGTACATATGGAGCAGCGGTTTTTTTTCGCAATTTCAGAGTTTGAGTACACTTTATATGTATAAGCGCATCCACTAGACAAGAGAAAAACCGATACATCAGATGTTTTCAAGCACAAATTGCGTCGATTTTCTCTACATAACGTTACATAAGATACTAACACGACAGACAAAGCTGACAGACAATTATATAAATGTTAACAATCGTCCAGCGCAACGGCCAACACGACACTGGCACATGACGACGACACGGCACGACACGATGCATTGTTTTTAATTGGAAGAAGAAAAATGTATCGCAGAGAAAATTGGGACTTCGATCAAAAGGAAAATCCAAGTGGTGGGAATTCTCGGATCAATTTTGGACGAAGAGATTCGAATATGAGCGTGTCAAAAAAAAAAACCGTGGCACTCCGGGTGTGCCGACAGAAGTGAAAACTTGAACAATTACGTGTGTATTTTGTGAATCGTCTTATAAACAAAACACGCGCGGTACCGGCTACGGCCATCCGTCTTACGAATTTTCGATCAGATCACGTGTCCTGACGCGAGTTTAACATTTTTTACCCATTACAAAAAAAGTGTACAACGCAGCTAAAGAAGTTTTCATTTCAAAAAATTGAGTGTAGTTGTTATTACATAATTTTCCTTCTGCCCTTACGTATCCCAATTTATTTGGGTTCGGCACAACATGTCTTTGGCTAAATAACAACAGCCGCACGGGTCGATCGACCAGGTAAGCTACGCTTGCCGCGGTTGTTCTGAGGATGGGTGACCATCTTTACATACCGAGCCCCTCCGTGCCTCGGAAAGCACGTTAAGCCGTTGGTCTTGGCAGTCATTTGTTGATCTTTGACAGTCGTTACGGGTAGTCAGAAGCCCGAAAGTCTGACAACCAGTCTTACCAAGGGGTATCGTATTACCCAGTAACTAGGTTGTGGAGGTCAGATAGGCAGTCGCTCCATGTAAAATACTGGTATTCAGCTGCATCCGGTTAGACCGGAAGCCGACCCCTGGGAAAAGGCTAGGCAGATGATGACTTCTCTATTAAGGCTCTTACAAACAGGCGCGACACGACAAGCGACACAAAGGCACCGCAGTCGCGCAACGAGCGGTGCCTTTGTGTCGCACGCGATTATGTCGCGTGTCGCGCCTGTTTGTAGGAGCCTTTAGTCGTCAACCAGGTAGTTACTCCCTTTAGAGATATATCGTCTTTCACGCAGTCCATTTATATTTTTTTTGTGTACAAAGGGGAGAGGGAAGCTTTTGCCTTGCAGGGGACAATACAGGTTAGTTAGTTTTGGTATTCCGTTACTCGGAGGTACCTTAATCCATCCACATTCGTATTCATTCGTATTCAAAACTTTCCTGACGACATTTTCCATTTCCCAGTAGGTACAGTACCCGGCGATAAATATTGCACATCGACCTTTGGAAAGAGACAATCGGCTAATTTCGGCTTCGTAGAGCGTTATCTCTGTCGCACGAAATACAAACAGTCCGGTATCTATTAGGAGCTGTTAAAACAATTATGATTTGCTTCTTTTGATAATTATTTTTATTATTTGTATAAAATACACCAATTTCCAAAGGTCGATGTGCAATATTTATCGCCGGGTACTGTACCTCGTTGTAATAACAATGGTAATTGCATTCAACAACAGTGTCACTACTAAAAAAGTGGTATTTTACGTCTTATTTTATTTTCGTCACTATTATGCAAAGTTTTTATTTTCAGACTAGCTTCCGCCCGCGGCTTCGCCCGCGAGGTATGTCGATAAAAACTATCCTATGTCTTTCCCCGGGATGCAATCTATCTCTCTGCCAAATTTTATCGAAATCCGTTCAGTGGTTAAGGCGTGAAAAGGTAACATACAGACAGACAGACAGAGTTACTTTCGAATTTATAATATTAGTATGGATTATATTCTAGGATACATGTACGCGGTTTTCCAACAACGACGATGCACACATTTGATTCCGCTATTAGTCTACAGCTAAAAAACTAATTACAACGCATAATCACTCCTCAAAAACACAAACGGTAATAAACAACACAAAACATAGTGATGCGACACCACACACCGCCAATTTACCCATCGGCTTACGACGCAAACATTCCATTAAATCGATTCTAATTACAGTTGCATCGTTATCCATTATACACTGGTTAATCATTCGTAATGGCTCTCGTGCTGCACGAGACATTGATGCTCACACTCGGGTGGGTTTTATTCGTCACATATTAACGGTTTTACGACGTGAAAAGTGATTTCACGAGTGCTTGGGTACGTTGTGTCATGGATTATGTAGTTGATAGGACGAAAGTGAAAACTGTTCAGTTTATTACGTTTGTGATAAGGTTATCAGACGGATTCCGGGATAAATAGCTATCCAGAATTGATAGACTATCTAAATCAAAAACAAAGTTGATCGAAGACAAAGTCACGTAGTCTAACAGTTGTTTAGTAGTCTAAACCAGATTAAACAAATTGTTTACGTCTCAAAAATTACGCAAGACGCGGATTTTTCCAATGTCAACATTTATAGCAAGAAATACACACACAACGTGTATTACCATTTCTTTCTAAAAAATGTACCTAATTTGCATTCGCGATTTATTTGCCAAATATATATGTAAGCAAATATGAGTTTATGGAAAAACACGTACTTAACTTTAAATCATACACAATAAAGTTCAGTTTACGCTACAACTTCTAACATTTATAGAACTTTTTAAATAGTGCTTGTCACTCTGAAATCAACTTAATTACCATTAAAATAAAGTTGGTGTTTGTTTCACTTGAAATAATATTAGTTTGAAACATAAGTTTGAATAATATACTTTATGTTAATGAAGTATCTACTTACATCAAGTCACGTCTTTCCCCATAGAAATAGTCAGAACGCCATGCCACTTAGATCATCCTAACATTCCTTTAAATCAAGTCTTTTCAAATAAAGCCAGACTGCATACCTACGTACCATATGCAAAACAGCCACAATTTCTTATCCAAACGAGATCTACTGACTATACACCATACAGACACAGGACACACGACGACATTCAAGCTACACGTTTCCACTTTTAGCTGACCTCGCATTGCTGACTTCTCATTGTACAATGAGAAGTCAGCTTATACTGGAAATGTATCGCTTGATATGACGTCGTGCCTACACACACGGGACTAGGAAGCTGATTAGCTGACGTGCGAAGTCGTCAGGATGTCGCCCCACTTCCGTCATCTCGACATCACAGGATTACTGTTTTTTCTATCTCCCTCTTTCCCCCTTCTCCCCCCCTACGCATATCCGCACTGCCTAACTATCGCAGCGGATGATAGATGTGTTAAAAGTAACGAGCGTTTTTTGTAAGACGTTGAGTATGGTAGATGTCTGAAGCGACTTAAAAAGTTGACGTCGAAAATCGGGTGAAAATATATAGCCGATGTTTTTTGTCATTTTGATAGATTCTCGTCTATCACACGAGTTTTTTTGGCTCTGGGTTACTAAAACATCTGAAAGACAACAAAAACAAATGAAATCTAGATTCTGCTTCTTCTTTTCGACTCGATGGCAAAGGTAAAAAATTATATTATTAAGCGATTCCTCTTAGGTGGCCACGCCAACCGCTGCGCATCAGTGGCGTTTTTTAGTTCCTCAAAAGTGCAGGTGTATGGACACTGGACAATGCAACATATGGGGCATGGCTCGGTCAGGAGCAACGCATTCGCACTGGGACTCGGTTATTTAGCTTATTCAATGAGACCACTGTAGCAGGAAAAAATCAGATAAATAACCTCGAAGACAGCCTCGAAGAGACGTCAGCATCAACCGAAGGGGCCCGTCAGGGCCGAAGCCTGCCGGGTCAGCGGGATTGTCCGAAAGGGTTACCACTGGCCCGGAACATAAAGGGCTAAGGAAGGAATACGGGTGGGTTTTAGTCAGTAAGAGTCTGACACTCCCTTCCGCTCCACCCAGAGCGGGAGGGGGTCACTTGTAGATTTCCCATCCTAAAAAAAAAGGCTTAACTGTCAAAATGTGGGTGTACCTACTACGGGTACCTCTGCCTAAGTAATTGGAGATTACAGGCGTGATGTTATATTATGTTTACCTACGAGAGGATTTGTGACAAAACAGGAAAGGTGCAAATATCGACCTTTTCTTAGAATTTCTCAGCTTGAAAATATGTAGGGTTCACCTTCGAACAATCTCCTTTCTTTTGGCATTTAAATGCCGCAAAACAACTAGATAATACCGAATAAAAAACGTGATCAAAGTAATAACCGAAAATAAAATGCTGCATTATTATCGCACGAGACTTGCTCAGAAACCTTGACATTTCAATTAAATATACTCGTAGCTAAAGAAGTTTCTATTTTTGCCAGTTCAAGATACAAAATACATCTGAAGTAGGCAATAAAGGCTCTTGCAAACAGGCGCGACGCGCGACGCGAATCTCGCGCTACACAAAGGCACTGCTCGGTGCGCGACTTACGGCTCCTGCAAACAGGCGCGACGCGCGACGCGAATCGCGCGCGGCACAAAGGCACCGCTCGTCGCGCGACTTGCGGTGCCTTTGTGTCGCGTGTCGCGTCGCGCCTGTGTGTACGAGCCTTTACGGTGTCATTGTGTCGCGTGTCGCGTCGCGCCTGTTTGAAGGAGCCTTAAGATTATTTTAGGGCCACCAGCATCCTAATTGCGTTACCAACACACTATCAATCACAATCTGAATCATTTTGAAGGATATTGCTAATCCATTGCTTCATATGTACGAAAAAAGTGTCTGCTCAACAACGTAAAACACGCAATGAATGTTGTTGAACTGTCGAAATGAAAACCTTTCCTACTGTTACTGTATTAGGCAATTTCCCCGCTGATCATATTGTAAGGTCTCTATACCATACTAATAGTCCACTTTAATATGGTCGTAAGTACTAATGTTTCTGTGCCATAATGACGTATGTACAGACGCCAGCACATCAACCTACCACAATCTGTCAGATTTTCCCAATCAACTTTGGACCTTATGCTTTAGCGATAAAGTTGAAAATCTATTAAAGAAATCTGACAGATTGTGGTAGGTTGATGTGCTGGCGTCCGTACCTTATCATCAGCGATAAAATCGACGTCTGACAGTTTTTGTATGGAAGAACTGTCAAAAATTCAAAATTATTCCTCGGATAAAATTATCTGGCGTTGGAAAAATCCGCCCCAAAATAAATAGTGCATAAAAATATCGTGGATTTTCATTCATTATTGCTGCCACTTCCGTCATTCGGTCAGTGTGTAACTGAGTATCCTTTTTTTGTTTATTTTTTACTACTAATCTACTGAACCGATTTGGAATGAATTTGTTGCAAAATTAGTCAATTAAATAAATGTAACCCTCAATTTATTTTAAAATAGTTGCATGTCCAGCAAATCCTTTCACTTGTACACAATAAAAATGAAACAAAACTAATGAAAATTATTATTCCGGGCCAATCTCCTAATTAAAACATCAAAACTAACAATATGACACACGCAATCATATTCGTCTTAAAAAACGGTTCTAAAGACGAAAGAGTGACGAGCCGTTGACGTTAATTGAAACGAGATGAGAATTGCAGTTGTATCATAATTGAGTTGCATGTACAGGTTTAGCGAACTACACTTTCAGTTTCATTGGCATGTGTCTTAGAATTAAATTTAAAAAAATTAAAAAAAATCCTCCTTTTAAATTCTTTTGTGAAAAAATTTGGCATTTTATTTTATAGGTATCGTAGGTAGGTATCGTAGGTGCGTTTATAAACATTTAAATTCACATACACAAACAGCCAGACCCGGAACAACTACCTGTAGGCAATACAAATAATTGTTCCGTGCGGGAATCGTACCCGCGACACGCAGCGCAGCAGTCGATCGCTCAGCCACTGCGCCAACCGTGTCGTCGGCATGAACCTACGATTTCATCACCTTCGTCATTGGCAGTCTTATTCCACTCACTGAGTATCGACCTCCTCCCTTTTGCGCCATGCTTCCCTGGTCTGTGCGAGTCTCTTCCAGGTCTTCCCTGCGATCTTTTGTATGTCGTCCACCCACCTGGCTATTGGTCTGCCAACGCTCTTTCTACCGTTTCTCGGCAACCATTCCGTATGGGCTCTCCATCTATTGATTTCGGGAAGAAACCTTCAAAAGGCACCCAGGCTTTGGGGATAAAACCAGAGAGTGTGGGATTTTTACCTTACTAAAGACATTCTGGAGAGTCACCATCTGCACCGTTACCTTTCGAAAGTCCGATCCAAAACCCCCATCTGTGCAACGCCTGGGCATATCCCTGGAGAGATTGCTGCCATCACCAATTCTATCCTACGTTAATTTATAGCACGAGGATAAATCTTTTTTTTAGTGATAATGTCAGCTTCAATCAAGCTTCAATGACCTTCAATCCTTCAAACCTTGAAACTTCTGATTACAGCTGAGATTTTGGAAAACGAGCGATTATAAATTAAACGTTTATTTCAATTAGAAAATCATATTAAACTGAATTAATGTAATTAATCTCTTGTGCGCTAAAACCGTTACAAATTGATGAATATGATGATCTAAAGTAACACCGGTTACCGTAATTATTAACCTCTGCGTGTGAAGATACGCTATTTATTATTCGAATAAAAAACGATTATCAGCGTAAAAATCTGATAAGCATGTTGGTATAATATCGCATTACTTAAGTGTTATATAGAGGTGCTGCATTAAGGCTCCTTCAAACAGGCGCGACACGACACGCGACACAAAGGCACCGCAAGTCGCGTAACGATCGAAGGGGCCCGTTAGGGCCGAAGCCTGCCGGGTCAGCGGGATTGTCCGAAAGGGTTACCGCTGGCCCGGAACATAAAGGGCTAAGGAAGGAACACGGGTGGGTTTTAGTCAGTAAGAGTTTGAGACTCCCTTCCGCTCCACCCAGAGCGGAAGGGGTCATTTGATGATTTCCCATCCTGGCAAAAAAATAGTCGCGTAACGAGCGGTGCCTATGAGTCGCGCGCGATTATATCGCGTGTCGCGCCTGTTTGTAGGAGCCTTTATGAGTGTTTATTTTGAATTCATAAGACTTGAGTTCTACTACTATACTTGATAGTGGTTCGTTGGTCTACTGGTCGCAAGCACTACTGCGGAGCATGAGGTCCTGGGTTCAATTTCCAGGCCAGGTAGTGTTATTGGGTTTTCTGGAATTTCCAGCCCTTTCCAAACTATGTTCGGGTTGGCTTCCAGTCTAACCGGATGCAGATGAATATTTGACATGGAGCAACTGCCTCCACAACCCAGTTACTAGGTAACACAATAACCATTTGGAAAGACTGGTTGTCAGACTTTGGACTTCTGACTACCCGTAACGAATGTGAGTTTTATGAGTGACAGCCGGGGACAGCCACGGGTTAACGTGCTTTCCGTGTGCTAATGGACGGTCCATCCACGAAGCGACCGCGTAGCTTAACGTAATTCTTTTTTAATTCAACATAATAGGGAATATGCATGAATTTTTTTTCATGGCATTTATTAACAAAATATGAAAATACCGTAGTAGAGATGACAAAAAGTGAAATTAAAATTAAAATCGGCCAAGAAACACGGCCGATATGAGCATTTAAAACTATTGATTACACACCAATTAGACAGAGAGATCCGACATAGACTGTGACGTCACATGTCACTACGGCCATATAAACTCCGTGTTAAATTTCGTTTTGCGAGAAAGAGATATAAACAAATCTTCGATGGCTCATATCTTTTTTAATTTCATAGTTATCCGAAAAACAGTTTTACTAAACTGTTTATTACATGAATGAGGATTAATTTTTTAAATAAAAAAAAAAACATGCATATTCCCTATTCAAAATTCCAACCATTTCGTCTGGTTTCGTCATGAATCATTCACGATACAAAAATTAATGATGGCCACCATACCTAGGTGTCCGACTCACGATGCGATATACGATATGGTTTTGAATGTACAGACGCCAGCACATCAAGCTACCCGAAACTGTCAAAATTTCCCAATCAATTTTTAACTAGGGATGCCTCGATACGCCTTTTTGCCGATACGATACCGATACCGATACTCTAATAAAAATATCGGCGATACCGATACCGATACCGATACGCTTACTGAATTCAAAAAGGAAGGTAGATTAAATAAAACACAATTAATTAATAGTTTTAGTAATCAAAATTAACATTTATAAGATTTTTATGGAATTATCAATTGTCGAAATTTCAAAGTGATTCCATATAGCACTTTTGTGTTTTGAAGTTGATATGACTACTATTTATTTTATTTGACTCAAACGACTAGTTATAAATGACATACAATACACAATTACGATATGTAATTCTTAATCTTATTTTCATGGAAAAATACTACGCGCAACAACATTCAACCTAACGAAACGGTATATAGATGGCCAAAGCGGGCGGGCGAAACAAAACACTGAATAAAGCGCGGGGTTTCCTCGAGCATAGTTAGTTCGTGCCTCGTTTGCAACGAAATAGACGGGACAACACGCGCGTTTACATTACATTTTTAAAGCGCGTAATTTGTAAAGTATCGTTGAATCGGCCATAAAAATATCGCCGATACCGATATATCGGCAAACCTGAAGTATCGCCGATATATCGGTATCGGTATCGGTATCGGATGCATCCCTATTTTTAACCTTATGCTTTGGCGATAAAGTTGAAAATCTATTAATGAAATTTGACAGATTGTAGTAGCTTGATGTGCTGGCGTCTGTACCCGAACAACCGACCGCCGATATTGCATTCCGCGGATGTCGAAGCGAACGGCCGCAAATTATTGAAACCTGGTTAAAGACCCCTCGCATTGCGGGCATTCCAATGTGCTTAACTAATCCTAGAATTATAGGGCTTTTTTGAGCTCCTTCAAACAGACGCGACACGCGATAAAATCGCGCGCGACACGTCGAAGCGAACGGCCGCAAATTATTGAAACCTGGTTAAAGACCCCTCGCATTGCGGGCATTCCAATGTGCTTAACTAATCCTAGAATTATAGGGCTTTTTTGAGCTCCTTCAAACAGACGCGACACGCGATAAAATCGCGCGCGACACAAAGGCACCGCAAGTCGCGCAACGAGCGGTGTAGTTTGTATAAACAAAATGGCGGAATACACTTTATTGTGGGGCTGAACTGTTTTTTGAGACGTAAATCCTCGTAAGCCTTTATTCCACAATCTTAAAAAACATGAATATGAAAGTAAACTAACCTAAAATAAATATAAAGGAAAAATATCATAATAAACTTAAATATAAATTTTTCGAAATTTATACGTCAAATATCGGCTTAGGAAAGAAAGTAAAGAAAGAAAAGCGAGCGCCTACAGTCGCATACATTATTGGATCATTATGAAAATCTCAAGTAGGTAAATGTGAAAAGAGAATGTTGTCAATTCGACTTTTTACACGCTTTTTAGTACGACACAGGATAGAACCAATATTTTTATTTGACATGTATTTAATCCGTGCCAAACAACTCCCATTTCTAAAAATACTAAAGAAGATCATTGAGTAAAAAGTTGATATTCATTAGAAGTTAAAAAAAAAATTTAAGGAGGAATGACATATTCCCCATGTTTCCACGCATTTCTTCCAAACGGATTGACTTCAATGTGCTAAGAGTGAAACCATCTTGTTGGTTCGAAGCCAATACTAAGAACTGCGGAAGCCGTTACGTGCCGTGCCAATATTGCCATCAGTTCTGTTCATTTGCATGTAACGTGTTGTTCTTTTAAATGACAGGAACTGTGAATGTGAACCAGTGAACGAATGATACCGTTTGAAGATACGCAAAATGTGGGGGTCCAGTAGAATTTCGATTAGCAAGACATGCTATGGGTCCTGAACAAGATTACTTGAAGTTCAATCTACTTCATTGACTTCAATCAACTCAGCTTATCACAGTCCACAACTGGAAATAGGTCTCTCCCATGCTGCGCCACGTCACCCTGTCTTCCACCTTCAACATCTAGTCAGTCATAGCCACTTTTTTGATGTCTTCGGTCCATCTAGTTGGGGGGCGTACCACACTACGCTTTCCGATACACGGTTTTTCCTGCAGGAGTCGTCTGTTCCACCAGCCATCAGTCCTTCAACAAACATGGCAGCCCACTGCCACTTCAGGTTGCTTCATTGACTACAATACTATTTAAGTACAGACGCCAGCACATCAAGCTACCCGAAACTGTCAAATTTTGCCAATCAACTTTGAACTTTATGCTTTAGCGATAAAGTTGAAAATCTATTAAAGAAATTTGACAGATTGTAGTAACTTGATGTGCTGGCGTCTGTACAAGATAATTCCAGTCGGAAGTACATACTTCAAAATATCTTCATTTCAAGTAAAAGACATTATCACGGAAAGTTTAACTGCCTCGCATATTATCCGTACTGTAAGAAACTGAAAATATAACTCATATATGCCCGGTTTCTGAGGTACTTTTGTCAGTGGTTTATCTATCCATTAGCGCTATTGGTTCGACAACTTGTGGAAGTGCGTTTCCGAACACCGCAATGTAAGATAAACTCCGTTTAAACTCAAGTTAACTTAACTGACCAATGTTCGCCGTTTATCGGTTCCATAACTATATTTGACGTTGCATTTCATAGAAAACTACATCAAAAACGTGTGTTATGCCCGGTTTCTGAGGTACGAATTTTATGTACGAAGGTATGAAATTAAATTGCGTGTGAAAGATAAAATATTAAAATATTTATATACATATTATAATTATACAGTAAAGAATGCAATGAGTGTTAGCATCATTGTCGATCATATAGTCAAATTCATTAGCCACTTCGATAGGAAGCATCATTATTCTTTCAGTAAAATTTTGATTTCATGCTATTTTGCAAAATAATGAATATAAAACACTAACCATTGGAAAGACAAACAGACTTTTAACTTAAAATGAAACGGCAAAGCAAAAATACTACTACACAAAAACAATGAACTGTTGAGTTAAGGTTTCTTTAAAAAAAAAATGACAATGATGTCGTTCAAACATCTGCCGTAAACTGCTCATAAATAACATTTTTTTACGCGAACCCGTATACAGACCCCTAGTTATCGGTTTCATAGTTATTGAATGGTTTGTTGCGTGTCCAGAAACGCAGTGACAGTTAACCGACGTTTATCTTATGCATAACTTTATTGAATCCATAGTTAATGAGAGTTTATCTGGGGACTTCAGAAACCGGGCATTAATCGATAAAAAATGCTATTATGATCTTAAACTCGTAAAACATAAGTGTTATATCTACTGTATGCTTAAGTAATATTTAATCATCAAAATTACTCTGTCCTATTAAAATAAATTAGATTTTAGTTTCAAGCTTGCATGAATAGTCACATTTCTGAATCTATTATCGATCTAATCAATATTTTGAACGAACTAAAGCTTACTTTCAATCTAACTTTAAATGTATTTGATGTGTACGTTCCCATATTCATCGAAGTATATTGGTTTTGCAATATTTGAGAGACAACAGCGCATGCTTATGGTCTGGACGTCAAAAGCCCGAAAGTTTGACAACCAGTCTTACCAAGGGGTATAAGTATTACTCAGTAGTGTAGGTCAGATAGGCAGTCGCTTCATGTAAAATACTAGTTCTCAGTTACATCCGGTAAGATTGGCAGACCCCAACATAGTTGGGAAGAGGCTATGGCATATGATGACGATGAACAGCGCATGCATAAACCTAACCAATAAGTAGCGAAGCCTGCAAGGCTTTTGATACAGTTCAGCTACCAAACTTTTGGTTCTAAAATTAAGAAATAAGATACTTATTAGAGGTTTTCAAAACCCCTACATTAAGGGCTGATTTTTCCATCGCCAGATAACTTTTATTCGAGGAATAAAATTGTCGTCTGACAGATTGGGCATGAAAGAACTATCAAAAATTCAAAATTATTCCTCTGATAAAATTATCTGGCGTTGGAAAAATCGGCCCTTAATTGAATATAATTTGACGCAAGCTCCACAAAACTCAAAGCATTTACAGGCACTTTTGAATTGTCAAGGCGTCGGACTGTCGGACAGTTAGTCAGAAAGATGAAGCTAGATGATAGATGATGCTATGATGAAGATGATAATGGATCTCATCTCGCAATATGAGACTATAGTAAAAAATAGTCCTAATAAGATAATTTCCGAGAATTGAGATTAAATTTGACCAGCGGGCGCCAAAACCTCACCAACTGACAAGCACACAACAAAACCACGCCAAAAAAGTATGAAATGAAAAAAGTTTGAACTAAAAAGGCTTCGTTTGACTATATAACTCGAAAAAGCCTGCAGCAGCATTCTAACATCGTCAAAATTGTGTCAGGACACTAGTTTGTAAAATTTCATAGGATTTATATCGCGTGACGGTTCGTAAGTGGAGCATTGACCTAATAAATTGGCTTCGTACGCCGCTTGCTCGGGGCGACTTGTCAAAACGCCAATACACCAAGGAGGTTTTCGCTTACAGAAAATTAAAGGAAGGATGTGGAAACTTGGCTTGATCAAATAGAACGCTTTTGAAAATCAACCGGCCTTTTATGAAGGTTGGGTAACGAAATTCATTATATCCAGTTGGTAGCTGTGATGTTTCGAGAAGAAATAAGCGTTAGTTTGAGAGTAGCGTACGGTAGCGAATGCTTGGAAAATGTTCTCTATGGGATAAAAATCGTTTCTATTTAGATTCCAAAGTGCCTTTCCTAGAAATTATCTAAACCAAAAATACTTAAATATTATATAATATTAGATAAAGTGATTGATTTGTGTTATTTAATTTCAATATAATTAAACATCATTTAAAAAGCTAACAGTCTTAAAATAATAATAGTAATATGTACAATTATATGTATAAAAAGGAGGGGAAATAATCAAAGGGCATCAAAAAATTCGACCGCATCACTGTCAACAGGAAACATGCCCAAAATGCTGGCAACATTGATTTATTGATAAATCAGAAGTCAAATCCTCAAATTCCTAATCAAGATGCATTTGGCGTCAACTTCATGATATTTTAATCAATCCAGCCATCTGTGGTACTATTCTGTAAAAATCTCACCGTGAAAACTTAGGTGAAGTGAGCGTGGAGTGAGCTGTCAATAGTGTCAATTCCTAGCAAAAACAAACTCACTTCACCTAAGTTTTCACGGTGAGATTTTAACAGAATGGACCGGCTGAACGCAACCTTATAGATTTCAGTTAGCAATTTATTTACCACACGTAACCAATATTCTTCACCTCCAACAGTAAAGAAACTTCTTCTCCCACACACAAGTGTGTATGTAGTTCTTAGGTAAAGTTTATACTATAGTTCAGAACAGTTGTGTGTCTCCCAGAGGAAAACCTCTCGTCGCTTTACAGAATTTATCTATCCCTCTTTGCATTTAATAAATCATAGGCATGTTCTAGCTTCTGCCCGCGACTTGACCGCGTGAAATTTCTTGTTCGTCAGAACCCACCCCGTCGCATCGCATCGCCTGCCCGTGCTATTACTTCGTTTTCGGTTAGCGTTCTTTCTGACTTTTATTTCTTTTTGCTCGGCTCCTAATAGTCCTAGCGTGATGTTAAATAATAGCCTATAGCCTTCCTCGAGAATTGGGCTATCGAATGCAAAAATATTTTTTCAAATCTGACTGGTAGTTCCAGAGATTAGCGCGTTGAAACAAATAAACAAACAAGCTCTTCAGCTTTTTATTATTAGTATACATAGATTACGTATACATTTTACCTACGAGTTCTGTAAGGATGTAATATTTTTATGAAAAAACGGTGACTGAATTTGTAGGTCAAATGGATGTAAAAATAATTGCAGAACATCGGTTTCCATGGAGATAAGGCTCCTTCAAACAGGCGCGACACGACACGCGACACAAAGGCATCGCAAGTCGCGCAACGAGCGGTACCTTTGTGTCGTGCGCGATTACATTGCGTGTCGCGCCTGTTTGTAGGAGCCTATACGTACAATATTTTCTGGAAAAACTTAATAATATGATTTACTTCATGTTTTCAGGTCGAGAGAAAATGGGAGAAGCAATCGGATAGCTTAATTTTTATTTGATGTTAAAATCTATACTAATACTAATATACTAATACTAATATAATATACTAATATACATATATATATATATTATATTTTATATTATATATTATATTATAATATTATAAAGCTGAAGAGTTTGTTTGTTTGTTTGTTTGAACGCGCTAATCTCTGGAACTACCAGTCGGATTTGAAAAATTCTTTTTGCATTTGATAGCCCAATTCTTGAGGAAGGCTATAGGGTATTTAACATCACGCTATGATCTTTAGGAGCCGAGCAAAAAGAAAAAAGTCAGAAATAACGCTAAGCAAAAACGAAGTAATAGCGCGGGCAGGCGATGCGATGCGACGGGGTGGGTCGGAGTAACAAGAAATTTCACGCGGACGAAGTCACGGGCAGAAGCTAGTATTTTATAAACTTGAAAAGGCGTATATATTAACAGATATTGTTTTTTGGAAGCTTATAGTAAACTCTACTCGAGATAATAATAAAATCGCATAGCAGACTTGCTGATACTGTAAATTCACGTAAAACATACCTGTACGGACTACGGTGTACCATAGTATCATGGCAGTCCTAGACAATGGTAGATGTCAGTGTCACAAAATGAATGATTTAACGTACCTGAAACAAAATAAAAAGAATCGTTAGCATAAATTTCTTTTTCATGTCTGCCTGCACAGGGCTGGGAGATTTTTTTAAAGAAACAAGGCGTACTTAAATGTCATATGTCGTAACTCATTGTATTTTTCTGTGTGTACATAAATAAATATGTATATTGTAACAGTCATAGAGAGCGAAAAAATAACTAAATGCCTACTTATTTTAATTCAAATTGCTAATAATCTTGAAATTATTATCTTTGTTCAAGTCATTATAAGATGAACGCAGGGAACCGTTAAAAATATGCATTCACAGAATGCCGTCACGAGTCTTAATTCGGGATCCATGTCATCAATATCATCAATCTCTTGCCCTTATCCCAATATACAGGGTTATTGGTAAAACATTAACAACCTCTTAAGAGGTCATTGTACTCATCATTATGTACAACTTTTACTATATGGGACCAAACCTGAAATCGTGAAAAAAAAATCAGCTGTTCCCTACATTTATGTTCGTATAACTCGTCAAAATGTTGGGAACAGCTAATTTTTTTTCGCGATCAGGTTTGATACCATAGTAAAAGTTTCGTAAGAATAAAAATCTGCTGTTCCCTACATTTATTTTCGTACAACTCGTCAAAATGTAGGGACAACTTTCCTCACGAAATTCGATACCCCTACTATCATCATCTGCCTAGCCTTTTCCCAACTATGTTGAGGTCGGCTTCTAGTCTAACCGGGTGCAGCCAAATACCAGTATTTTACATGGAGCGACTGCCTATCTGACCTCAACAACCCAATTACTGGGTAATACGATACCCCTTGGTAAGACTGGTTGTCAGACTCTCGGGTTTCTGACGACCCGTAACGACTGTCCAAGATTCACGAATGACAGCCGGGACAAACGGCTTAACGTGCTTTCCGAGGCACGGAGGGGTCTTGATATGTAAAGATGGTCACCCATCCACGGACCAACCGTGGTAAGCGTAGCTTAACCTGATCAATCGACCCGTGCGGCTGTTATTACTGAGCCACAACAGCCCTACTATATGTCTACAATTTTTTTTACATCATCATGACTCCCGACATGCATCACCCAAATTGGATCACCCATCCGTCACTAGGAATAACAAGTAAAAAGGTAGAATTCATCCATTGTTTACGAGATACGACCCCTGTACGCCCAATTAGCTACCCAGTTCACCCCGAGAGAAAGAGATGGAACGGTCTTGTCCCCAGATCAGACAGAGACGGGTAATTAAAAACAGCACCGTCCCTGATCGATGAACGTATTAACTGGTAGTGTCAGTCTTTGCAATTTAATAAACATTATTTTTTATTGCTTCCTATCAGCAATAAAAAATAATGTTTATTAAATTAATGTTTATTTTTCTGAAAACAGTGCGGTTCTTTCGTTGGCATTACGACTAAAGATTTATAAACGTTCAATTTATTATACAATACTTCACGCTCATTTTCTTCTGTGAAATGATTGGAACTCCTTGCAGTAGCCGCGTTTAATGAGTCGGCACCACTCTGTCAACTTATTTATATATTGGTTGATACTTACAACAATAAAGGCTCCTACAAACAGGCGCGACACGCGACATAAATGCGCGCGACACAAAGGCACCGCTCGTAGCGCGACTTGCGGTGCCTTTGTGTTGCGTGTCGTGTCGCGCCTGTTTGAAGGAGCCTTAAAACTCGGCTCACACAGGAGGCGATACTTAGCTGGAATCTTGGTAAAAAATTTGGATTTTCTCTCAGAATAAAATTACGTTTTTCTAAGAAAGCTGTCAATAATTCCAATTTTTTTTCCCGCTTTGTCATCATAAGCATATACCGGATATCAATCCGTATAACCTTATGGAAAAGAGGGAAATGTGTCACAAGTGTACGTCGTTTTTATTTACGTAATATTCTGATATTTCAATAACATCTCTACAACACCTGTGACTGCCAAGACGTCAACAACCATTCTATATACCTAAGATGTTAAAAAAATTAAGCCGACAAACTTTAAGAGGCGCTTTAGACCATCGAACAGAACAACTTTCACTATGGGACCAACACTAAAATCACGAAAAAAAAATCTGCCGTTTAGTGCAAAATACCTACTTGACCAAAATGTATGAAACAGCAGATTTTTTTTTCGTGTGTCGGGTTAATTTTTTAACACTTTGTATAGATAATATGCAACTATTTAATCCCAAAGTGCAATAAACAATACAGAAATTACAGCGCACATTACGCCCGTCTCTGCTCTCTATACCACGCAAATCTTACTCCAGCCCGTACAATAAATACATCTATCCAATTTACATGAAGAAAGTCTATCAAAGTAAAAAGTAGCAAATTCAGTCGATGTAAATGTAAGTCGTAAAGCTGTATTGCGTATAAACAGTTGTTTTATGGTATCGTGAGCATTATTAGAGAATTATTAAGGAAATAAATAGCCGTTTGTTTGCTTCACGATCGCGATACGGCGATGAATGCTACTTGATACTTCCGTGTCGTACGATTTGAATACTCGGCTATTGTGTTGTTCAAAGCTCTTGACGTAATACTACTTAATATCGATTTCTGGGCATGATTATCGACTTGAAATCAAGTGTGAAGTGCAGGACTAAGTGGTGAGAGGGGTCATGCTGCCCTGCCACTGCAGAACGAAAAATAGCAATTTAGCATTGAAGTGAGACTTTGTTTCTACTTATTGTACCGATAATCAGACGTATAGTTCGCTGCAACAATGAGATGACATCCACTCTCTTGCCGAAGAAGTGACATCAAACGCCAAGGGGCGAAACAAATTAAACCTATCTACAATCTCCTAATCCGTATGCCAGCACGCGAAGCATGATCACTTCCATCTCTACTCTACGAATACTAATAAAGTGAGCATAGAATGTTTCGTCATCGCACCGTAGAATTATTTCTACAATCTGTCATTTTGTCTTTTGTTTCCACAGTAGTCTTGCTAGCAGGACTGGCAAAAAAAAAATCCCCAGAACCATTAACCGGAGCCCTCATTTCAAAGGCTCATGCTTACCACTGCACAGTAAAATTCCAGATAAACCCTAGACCACATACCTGGGAATCCTTAGACGCAGACTAAGCAGGCATTCAAGTAAGACGTTCGGTTCCATTGCATCTATAACTCCTGGCTAACGTGACAGATGGCGTCGTTTATCGCCGCAACGCATTACGTAACGTAACGCATTCAAGAGCAGTGAGCACTGACACTGGATTAAGTGCTCTTTAGCTTAGGTAGAACGGAGGTAGGATAGACTGGGAGTGGAAGCGGTATTTTCTGGGAGAATTTGTGGTCCTCGCTACGGATTTTTAAGTCAGCGATCGCCATGCGGGATCGTGAATATTAGATTTTCTATTCTAGGTTGTATTATGTTCAACGTATTTTTGTTTCCAATGGTTTTATAGAGGAATGAGGAAAGTAATGTCTGCTCTTACTCTATAGAAAAGGCGACCAGACGGGTGTCGTGTCTGGTAAGCTTCTGCCCAACTATTGATGTCGGGATTTTGCATACATATGCTAGTCGCGCTGTAAACTCTGCTTGCGCGATGCAGGATTTTACGTGACATCAGTACGATGCGTAGTTGGCATACGGCTATATAGATACCGGCCACAGTTTATATCGGCTGAAAGAAGACGGACTATTTATATACCATTGTATAGATAATTTATTGGAGATTAATTCTGTACTTTATAAAAAATTATTTAATGCAGTAGAAACGAAAAAAACATCAAAATATTTCTAAAAAAAATCCCGTTAATCAAGTGTGAAACCTGAAAACATTGTAGTTTGCGAAAAAAACAATTAATTGAGTCAGTTTTTTTTAATAGATTCGTTTTACCCATAGGAGGAACCCTATTGAAAATGGCTCTTTTATTCAAAGTGGTTTAATTATAATTAATAAAAAAGTAAGAGGTATAAGGTATTCCATAATCTACTCTTTTTGATTAGGCATATTTTTTTATACCATCAAATGAGCATTAAAGCTCCTTCATACAGACGCGACACGACACGCGACACAAAGGCAACGCAAGTCGCGCAACGAGCGGTGCCTTTGTGTCGCGCACGATTATATCTCGTGTCGCGCCTGTTTTTAGGAGCCTTTATGAGTCATGTTCTTTTGGATTTTCCAAATTATTTGAACTACAGACATAACATAATGAACGCTATTGCATTCGCCAGTCATCATCTGCCTAGCCTTTCCCCAACTATGTTGAGGTCGGCTTCAAGTCTAACCGGATGCAACTGCATGCATGCATTGCATTCGCCATGAGCCCGTGACCTATGTAATATAGCTATCAATTAATAATTATACATACATACATGCGCTTGTACATACGCTTCTTTCTTGTTAGAAAGAAGCGAACGGAGTTGTCTGTTTGGTTGTCACCAAACAGACAACTCCGTCCAACCTATAAATAAAGATAAGCAGTACATTTTGGCTGATTATGCTATGAGAATTGAAGTCACTGTAGAATTGTAATAGTACATTATGTGCATGTAAGAGTATACATGTGTGCATTTTTTTTTTCAGGATAGGACATCAAATCATCAAATGACTCCTCCCGCTCTGGGTGGAGCGGAAGGGAGTGTCAGACTCTTACTGACTAAAACCCACCCGTGTTCCTTCCTTCGCCCTTTATGTTCCGGGCCAGCGGTAATCCTTTCGGACAATCCCGCTGATCCGGCAGGCTTCGGCCCTTGCGGGCCCCTTCGTTTGATGCTGACATCTCTTTGAGGCGCGCGTGGAACACGTACGCGCCGTCCGGCACGGGCCTGGTCCTGATCGGACGGTGAGCTACCCATTACTCTCCGCCCGCAGGCCCGCGCCTACGGTGGCCGGGAGTCGTCGCGCGGCTCCCGACGCCCGGAGCGTCTCCCGCGGCGGCTGGGACGGGAGGCTCTCTCCCTCAGCCGTCCCGCCGCCTCCTTCGCTAGCATGACTGCTTCGCAGAAGAAGGCGACTGCCCCCCACTCCCTCTCGCCCCGGATCATGGCTTGAACCAGGCCCGGACGCGAGAGGTCGCCGCCGCTGTCGATCGCCTCTACGAGGACACGGCGGTGCTCCGCCCAAGCGAGGCAGACCTCCACCGTGTGCTCCACCGTGTCCTCTGGGCGATCCTGGCAATGGTGACCCGGGGGTTTCCTCCCGCCTGATTATGTGCAGGAACCTCCCGAAACTTCCGTGTCCGGTGAGGACCTGCGTCAGGCGGTAGGTGAGGGCGCCATGACGCCTCTCTAGCCACTCCTCAAAGAGGGGTCTTACCGCCGCTATCGTGGCGTGCCCTGCGCTGGGTTGCGACAGTCGCTCTTTCCATGCCGCCATGAGATCGCGCCGGAGGTCCGTCCGCTCCGCCACGATTTGTTGCGGAAGCGGAGTTTCCCCCCGGCGTAGTGCCTCCGCGCGTGCACTGTTGATCATTATACCCGGGGCGGTATTATTCGATTAAATACGATTCGCGAGTATAATAATATGCATTTACAGAATTATAGTCGTTACAATCACTAATAATATATCTTTAAGTTAGATTTGTTCCCTAAGAACTTTTCCATAATGCTACGGCCAGACTTGAAGGCGAAGATTCGTGTTCGCGTTGTCACGATAAAAGTTCGTGTTCGATCCATGACGAAGTGCTTGGCCACATCAAAAAAAAACTTCACTACGTCGCGATAATATAAAACGTCGCGATAATTCATTTCGCGGGAAACATGGAAGAGGCGGTTGCGCTGTATTACATGGCGGCTAATAATTATTTACTGCATCTTTATTACTTGAACAAAAATAAAAAGGTCAAAAAGAGGAATAAAAGGCGATGGTGGATGTTATCTATACACAAAAGTCGGACAAAATAAGTACTTTTATATTGTCAACTAAAGCGCGCGAAGTGTAGCCAACCGCACGAACTTTTTCGCGACAAAACCCTTTGATGTGCGGCAATTTACCGACAGCGGCGCGAAGGGCATTCGTATTCGCGAAGATGATTCGCGATTGGACGAATTCTTTGGCCAGATGTGTCGCGACAACGCAAATCTTCGCGTTATCGCGATACTGTGGCCCCAGCATAAGAGATTTGTTCTTATGGAATAAATCTACTTTAGAAAATTACCTGTTTAAGTGCGAATCATATTTTGATCAAGATGACACTGATCTGAAAATTGTAAAAAACGTTAGAAAAATTGAATTTCGCGGGCTACAACTGCGCATTCACCTTAAGGTAAATATATTTTAGTACCTACATTTTGGGATCAAAGACAATTCAGGCTTTAAAAAAAAGTGAAATAAGGCCCGCTGATTCATTTTGGCATGAAGTCTCTTTGATAATATTAAAAAAGCGCACATCTCCGACTAGTAAATATAGTATATCTGTGGGGTTATCGCCCTAGTGCAGTAACATAAAGTAAAAAGCAAGCGTTTTTAATACACTGCATTATGGACCTAAAAGCGGTTCATTAAGAGCCACTTTACGAGCAAGTGTGTTGAAAAATCTTTAACCACATCACGAGGGTGCAGACAGCAAAGGTCAAAGTTTAAAAAACCTTCATGACCGCGTAGGTTGTGCTATTTAATTATGTATTAATAACAGTTTTCTTTATACAAGATAATACTTCAGCGAGTATTTCAAATAGCTGGTTGTAAAGAATCAGCAAAATGCTATACAACGTGGCAATGCCGCCAGTCTTTTGGGCGCTTTTCCTGTTGACAGCGATGCGGACGACGTGTTTCATCTCCTATGGTTCTGTGGGGAATTCGTGACCGGGTGGGCGAGTGATACACAGAAGTAAGTTGTAGATAACTAGCGATTAATTTATTACGATATCAAGTAACTAAAGCTAGCAGTTACACTTGACACGAAAAAGTAAAATTAAATAAGGTTACATGAATGGTAAAACTACTAGAAACACGAAGCTCGCCGTAAACTATTACGGCGAGCTTCGGCGAGTAAAATATGATCGGGGGTCAGAGAGGACCTCGCACGATCGTAGTTCAGCACAGACTGAAGCTCAGAACCAAAACTCTCCCAAATCTGCCGTTCACTAAACAAAGGACGCGGCAAATCCACATCTGCCTTTTAAAAGTATAATAAAACACGAGAAATGCAGATGGGTACAATACAAGACAACTGAAAATAACAGAACAATGAACCTTAAAAGTAAAGAATCATGAAAGACAATAGTACCTATTACTTAAATCGCTTGCAGATGTTCAACGTGGGAAAAACACAAAAATGAAACTTTCTAAAAATAATTACAATAGGTTCCTCTATAAAAATATTACATTCTTAAAACTATGCAAGGGATGGGTACGTGAGACACAGTCCCCACAGTACCCCCCTACCAGTGATAAAGATCACGAAACACCTGCCTGATAGTAATCAGGAAATTTAACTCGCCTACCAGAACGGCGAGGAATATGCTTGCCAGGCCAACTTAGGTTCCAGTGAGTCGGAACCGGTTGCCGCATAGTTCACGGTGAGTCGGAACTGTCTGCGAAGATGTCCCCAGTGAGTCGGGGTGGCGCGGGCGCTGCGTTATGGTTCCAGTGAGTCGGATGTGGTACAGCGCCGGGTTGAGGCTGGCTGCTGCGTCGACCAGGAGAGGAATTGAGCTCTTCTTGTTGACCGGCCGAAAGTGCAGTGTGCTGTGCCGAGGTTGCTGATGAGGCTGAGGGTGATGACCAGGTATGCGCGGTCGCTGCATGCTGGTGGTCAGGATACCCTTTGAAGCCGTGGGAGCTGGCTGGCTGGGAATGCGCGTCATCCGCCGCTAGTGACTCCCGCTGGATCGCTCGCCATTTTAACACGTACTTTGATTTAGCACTCGCGAAACTCTTTCCGCACTGTCACGAACTCACGCTATATGATAGTTTTAATCACGTCGGGGTCACCACTGTGGGGAATTCGTGACCGGGTGGGCGAGTGATACACAGAAGTAAGTTGTAGATAACTAGCGATTAATTTATTACGATATCAAGTAACTAAAGCTAGCAGTTACACTTGACACGAAAAAGTAAAATTAAATAAGGTTACATGAATGGTAAAACTACTAGAAACACGAAGCTCGCCGTAAACTATTACGGCGAGCTTCGGCGAGTAAAATATGATCGGGGGTCAGAGAGGACCTCGCACGATCGTAGTTCAGCACAGACTGAAGCTCAGAACCAAAACTCTCCCAAATCTGCCGTTCACTAAACAAAGGACGCGGCAAATCCACATCTGCCTTTTAAAAGTATAATAAAACACGAGAAATGCAGATGGGTACAATACAAGACAACTGAAAATAACAGAACAATGAACCTTAACTATAAATAGCAAATAGGTACAATACAAGATAACTAAACATAATAGAACAATGAACCTTAAAAGTAAAGAATCATGAAAGACAATAGTACCTATTACTTAAATCGCTTGCAGATGTTCAACGTGGGAAAAACACAAAAATGAAACTTTCTAAAAATAATTACAATAGGTTCCTCTATAAAAATATTACATTCTTAAAACTATGCAAGGGATGGGTACGTGAGACACAGTCCCCACAGTTCGTTCCTTTGCTTTTTTTAGTGCATACACATTACACATATTATTATTTTAAGACTGTAAGCTTACTTACTGTTTATGTAAATAATATCTTGTTTGATAATACGAAGAGCTAAATTATAATTAAAACAGTTTCTTATTTTTTACTTCAAGACACAAACATCTGTGTAGCTCTGGCTCCCGAATGTACGGACGCCAGCACATCAACCTACCACAATCTGTCAGATTTCTTTAATAGATTTTCAACTTTATCGCTAAAGCATAAGGTTCAAAGTTGATTGGGAAAATCTGACAGATTGTGGTAGGTTGATGTGCTGGCCAGTCTGTACTAGGAGTTCATGTATCACAAGAGCCAAGTGGTTTTTGCTTTAATTCTAATTCTGCATCGACCTTAACCATTTCAACTACTAACAATGAAACCTAATTCATTCCCGTAGCTCAAGCGCCAAAGCATTGTAACACTCAATTTACATCTCGACCGATCCGTAAGGTAATTGGTTACGTCAGCATTATGATTGACGTCGACCGCTCCCATTCGTCCAATGTTGCGTTGCTCTGAATTCAAATCTATTGATTTATTTTCATTGATACGATGAGTCGATGAATGAATGTGTTGTCCATTTTTAAAGAGAATCATTGCATGGTTCGTAGAAGTTAACAAAACATTTTAATTACAGTGAAAATCTAGTTAAGGCTCGTACACACTGGCGCGACGCGACACGCGACACAAAGGCACCGCAAGTCGCGCGACGAGCGGTGCCTTTGTGTCGCGCGCGATTCGCGTCGCGCTTCGCGCCTTTGTGTAGGAGCCGTTATGTGGTTGAAAATAACATCATCATCATCATCAGCCTACAGCAGTCCACTGCTGAACAAAGGCCTCTCCAATTGCAGGCCATTTAGCTCGATTCACGGCAACTCTCATCCAGCTGCTACTAGCCACCCTGCGAAGACCGTCGCTCCAACTACCCTGAGGGCGGCCTACCTTAGGGTCTAAACCAGTGGTTCCTAACCTGGGGGTAATTACCCCCGCGGGGGTAAATCAGCTATTATGTAGACTAGGTCTTAATCATTAGGTTCTTTGTTACCCAACAAAGAACCTAATGATTAAGACCTAATCTAATCGTCATGTCTGTTTTATCCTGTTATAGCTAACAGACCTTTAAAATTGCTAATACCCTTTGCCACCACCTATATGTAGATGCGAGAATGTTTTTTCAAGTTTGGTTACAATGAAAAGAAAGGCCACAAACCGTCTTAGTGTGGAACACGACTTAAGATGCGCTTTAAGCGAAACTAAACCTACTAACTATTTTTACTTAATTCATTGTTTATTGATAACATTTTAAGGTAGGGGTAAAATCAGTTTTCCAGGTCCAGGGGTAATAATATTTAAAAGGTTAGGAACCACTGGTCTAAACAGACGGACTGCATTTCAGCTGCAACATCGCAGTTTGAATGCAGTTGTCTTAACTGCTTCGAAACCTAGTTATGGCAACTGCATCCAAAACGGCGACGTTACAGCTGGCATGCTGTTCAAATGCAGTCCGTCTGTTTAGAGTTTTAGACCCTTACGTTTGCCGATTCGCGGTCTCCACTCAAGAACACGTCTACCCCAACGGTCATCGGTTCCACGGCTAATATTATGGCTGGCCCATTGCCACTTCAGCTTGTTTATTCTGTGAGCTATTTATGTATAAAAAATAACGCGGGAATAAATTCTCATGAAACCAACAATAAAAATACTTTTATTACCAACATTGAATTATGAAAGTGGGCATTCATTTTATTTATCTACCGGAAATAGTACTTAATCAATTAATTTTTCATTCACTGAAGCACTAAACCTATTAAGGCTCGTACACACAGGCGCGACGCGACACGCGACTCAAAAGCACTGCTCGTTGCGCGACTTGCGGTGCCTTTGTGTCGCGTACTCGCGTGTCGCGTCGCGCCTGTGTGTACGAGCCTTTACCAGTTAGTATCGTAGTAATAGTTTCTAGACTTTCTTTTCTGGTATTA
Organism: Luperina nickerlii; assembly: GCA_963855955.1. Taxonomy (NCBI): domain Eukaryota; kingdom Metazoa; phylum Arthropoda; class Insecta; order Lepidoptera; family Noctuidae; genus Luperina; species Luperina nickerlii. The sequence goes on from OY979663.1 coordinate 4,848,367, forward strand.
ATAAGAGGAATCTACAATTGACCTACATTGCTTCAATTAAGATAGCAATAGTCGTTTATTCTGCTGAATACCTAGAAATGTAGAAATAAAATTACCTTTTATTTTCTTTAAGGCTCCTACAAACAGGCGCGACACGCGATATAATCGCGCGCGACACAAAGGCACCGCTCGTTGCGCGACTTGTGGTGCCTTTATGTCGCGCGCGATTTTATTTCGCGTCGCGCCTGTTTGAAGAAGCCTTTATAAATTGTAGCTTGTTGCATTATTTCACTTGTCTGAATCAGTTCAGTTTTTTTAATCATATTGGAATTCTGCATGATATCATTTTTATGAGTATTCAACCTAATTACTTTAACCAAAGTTTATTCAAAGTTCAATACCTAACTCACCATCTGCCTAGCCTTTTCCCAACTATGTTGGGGTCGGCTTCCAGTCTAACCGGATGCAGCTGAATACCAGTATTTTACATAGAACCGAATGACATGATGGAATTTCCATTCAAAAATTTAATATTTGTTCTTATATTAAGTATATTTTATTATTATTTATATTTTCTTTTGCATTCTATCGGGGAGATAGAATGCAAAAGATAATATGCTTAACATACCATACCTACTCTACCAAATTATGTTTTTGTAAACAGGCATTGAGCATTCTTTCGTTGGTCTATCCATACTAAAATGTCAAGAATATCAAGAGAAGAATGCTTTTGTCCAGAATAAGAGCATTCTTCTCTTGTTATTCTTGACATTTGAAATTCTATGATCATTTGCCCTCTAAGCCCACCTTCACTGTAAGATTATTTATCAAACAACACTGGAGCCAGTTGATGGCCAATTTTCATTCCTGGAAATTTTATTGTAGGCGTCATGTCCCGCAGTAGGTACATTCACGGCTCGAATAAATAAACTATAAATAAAGGCTACATTGACATCAACGCCAGGATTCCACGTATTGTATGTAATGTTACATAGGTGCAAAACAAACGGCAAAATATATTTAAGGTCTGTCAAAATACATACTGTTTAAAAGCGATTGCAGAATGAACAAGCAAATCATGGAGAATAATATTGATTCTGGTAAAAGCAAATACCTAATTATTAGTATACTAGCAATATATTATCAGCTTTTGCCTAATATTTTTAGATGTCGGAAAATATTCCACGAAAACGTACAACCGAGTTTAAAAAGTATCAATCAATCAATCAAATCATTTATTTGCAACGAATGTAGGTACATTAAAATACAGGTGGAGTAGATAAGAGTGAGCCATGTACATTCTGCCTGGAAATAGGCACGCAAAATTTATAAAAATTGTTAAGAAGCTACCTAAAAATAAAATTACAAATTAAATTAACATGTCACAGTTACATAAAATTATTACAATTATACACATTAATAATGATAAATATTGAAAATGTCAAATTAAAATGTTACTTTAGAATAAATTAAAAAATAAATGTATATTAGGTCCAAATGTTCAAAATAATATTAATTATATTTATTATACACATTGCTGATTAAAAAGTTATGTCCATTAAAAAATCATTAATCGAGTATGCACCCTATGTGTTAATCCAGGTTATAAACTGTCTGTGTGCCAAATTTCAGCCAAATCCGTTCAGCCGTTTTTGCGCTAATCCGGAACATACATTCAGATAAACGGACAAACATTTTAAAATCTATATTTTCGGCACCAATCTCGTTCCCTCGTAGCAAATAATATTTTTTTTTTTCAAAAATTTTCAATGTACAGTTTTTACTTCGTTACTTTTTATTATATGTCATAAAGAATTGTATGCGACAATAGTGCCAAAAATGTAAACAAATATGAGTTTAAGGAAGAAATAACTTTAAATCTTAAACAATAAAGTTCAGTTTACGCTTCAACTTTAAGTATTTTTATAAATTTTTCAATAGTGCTAGTCACTCTGAAATCAACGAAATCACCATTAAAATAAAGTTGATATTGGTTTAACTTGAAATAATATTAATTTGAAAAAAGTTTGAATTGACTTTACATACGTATATTACATACACTCACAGACTTTTCACATGAAGATAAGCAGAAACTACAGAACGCCACCTGCTACGATCTCTACAAGATCCCTTCCTTTTGCTTCGCTAACGTTCATACGTCTGGTGGAAAATTATTTTTTTCTTGGAAATATTGTCTTTCTTTCTTTGCGATTTCGTTTGTACAGACGCCAGCACATCAAGCTACCCGAAACCGTCAAATTTTCCCAATCAACCTTGAACCTTATGCTTTAGCGATAAATTTGAAAATCTATTGAAGAAATTTGACAGATTGTACTATCTTGATGTGCTGGCGTGTGTACTACGTGATTTTTTTCTAAAAAGTTCCTGCTTAAGACTTCCCTATTGGTACTCGATGTTGAGAAGAATCGATTTACATACATGAAATCAATACACCCACCCAAAACAATGCGACACAACGCGTTCAGCAGATACCAGATGAAGCGTGATGCAATTACGCAAATATCCATCAGAACGTAGGCCTTCGCAAACCGCAACAACGGCCACCAACAGCCCTATAGAACCCTATACGACCCTACAGGGTTGGCGTCAACCCCCACACCGCACCTGCCGCACAGATTGATGGCTGCAGTGTGCACTGTGATTTTATTAGGGCACCGGTGGATAGTATAAAGACCAACCTTCTGGTACATTTTTCCCAACGGAACAATAAAAGTTGGGTCATGCGTATGTGTGAAAGTATTGAAACCTATAAAATATCACGTCATGTGTACGATTTTTTATCGCGAGGTGTGTACCGATTTTTATCGCCGCTGTAAAATCTGATTACTTTTGTCAAATATTCAAGCTATTTTATATTCTGGCAGGTATTTACTTTGTCCTGAATATATTGTTTAGTAAATAAATCCTTTGAACTGTCAACATATTGATTGGCAGTCCAATTTTGTCGCAATAGTACCTACAGACTGGTTCGTTTTCACAGGAAGAAATCAATTACACTGTCTGGCGTGGGAATCTAAAACAGGAAAACCGGCTAAGTGCATCGGACTCGCACGTGAAGGGTTCCGTACCACAAGGCAAAAAACGCCGAAATAAACACGTTTCTTGTATGGAAACCGATGCATAAAATGCCGAAAAAAACGTTTCTTTAATACCCCTTTAATTTTTAAGTTTATTTTTATTATTTGTTGTTATAGCGGCAATAGAAATACACACTCTGTGAAAATTATATAACGGTCTTTACTGTTTACCTATTATATAACGGTCCATGAGATACAGCCCCCTTATAGACGGATGGACGGACGGCTGGGCGGACGGACGGACAGACGGACATCGGAGGCTTAGTAATAGGGCCCCGTTAGCGCCATTTCTGTACGGAACCCCAGTAACAGGTTGCTGGCGAACAGTAGGTAAAATATTGTCTTCATCATTATTTTCATATTTATCATAATATTTACCAAAAAGACGTCCATTGGATGGACTTTGTGAAAGATGATAGGGCTAGAAAGTGAGTGACTACCAAAATGACAACTAGTAGAGAAGTATGGAAGAAAAAGACATGCGCCGACGCCAAAAATAATTTGGCATAAAATGATTATATTCACACACATGACTCTCCCAAAATTTAGGTTTTGGCAGATTTACGTAAATTGATGGATAAAATTAAATTTTAAATTTATGGAAAATTTTAAATATTTTTTTTATTTATAAAAGTTTTATTTAAATTTTAAATTTATGGATGTATAATTTAAGGCAAGATTTAGGTAAATTTGGCAGGAGAATAATGATGATATCACACACATGACGCTCCCAAGATTTAAGTAAATCAACAAGAGTAGGTACAGACGCCAGCACATCAAACTACTACTCTGTCAAATTTCTTTATTAGATTTTCAACTTTATCGCTAAAGCATAAGGTTCAAAGTTGATTGGGAAAATTTGACAGTTTCGGGTAGTGATGTGTTGGCGTCTGTATTTGTCCGATAGGATAAAGTTTTTTTTTTTCGTATTTGTTTGGCCCTTAAAGTTGCCAGTAACATAAAGGAAGTGATTGATAGGGGGCTATGATCTCGACTTAAACTGTCCATCATCATTTAAATACGATTTCCAAAAGATAATCGCAAGAAGTAGATTTTGACAGGCAGCTGTTTATTTCAAAAAATTACTAGAAGCTACAACAATAATTATAGTAAAATCATTGTTACAAAATTAAATTCGCAACAATTATTACTAACGAATAAATTAATTATTTAAAAGTTATTTTAAAACACGTCACGGTTTACTTAAAATTCCGTAGTGGATAACCATCTCCTTGAAAGCCTTTTATTATTTTATACTAGCTTCTGTCCGCAACTTCTGCATGAAATTTGTTGTTCCCCGACCCACTCCGTCGCATCGCATCGCCTACCCGCGCTAGTAGGTACAGACGCCAGCACAGCAAGCTACTACAATCTGTCAAATTTCTTTCATAGATTTTCAACTCTATCGCTAAAGCATAAGGTTCAAAGTTGATTGGGAAAATTTGACAGTTTCGGGTAGCTTGATGTGCTGGCGTCTGTACTTCGTTTTCGCTTAGCGTTCTATCTACTGTTTTTTTTTTTTTGCTCGGCTTTTTGAATTCTTAGCGTGATGTTTTAGAGCCAATAGCCTTCCTCAAGAATAGGGCTATCACATGCAAAAAGATTTTTTCAAATCCGACTGGAAGTTCCGGAAATTACCCCCTAGATACAAACATGCCAACAAACAAATTTGACCTATTTATAATATTAGTATAGATTTTAAAAAAATATATGTTAGCCACCATTTTTTGTACTTAACATATTCTATCATGTTAATGACAGGTTTCACTAGAAATGCTAATAAGTTAATACCTTATAATAACAGTGTACAGCAAGTAATACGATAATTACAAAACGCCCGTAATACATTCATTTGATTAAAATAATAGAACCTTAAACTATTCCGCCACAAAACTGTCAGTTAATTGCCGATCGATCGCGCTATATCAGGGTTCCGTAACCGTGTTATTCAAAATTCGAAGAATTTATTTCAATTAAAACATTTACAGGCTCTTATAAATTATTGAAGGGACGATCATTCAAAAAGATAGATGTTCCTAGGTCGTAGCGCGATGTTAAAGACCCTATAGCCTTCCTCAAGGTTCGGTCTGTCAAATGCAAACAATAAATTACAAATCCGACTTGTGGTTCCAGAGATTAGCGCGTTCAAACAAACAAACTCTTCAGCTTAAAGGCTCCTACAAACAGGCGCGACACGGGATAAAATCGCGTGCGACACCAAGGCACCGCTCGTTGCGCGATTTGCGGTGCCTTTGTGTCGCGTGTCGTGTCGCGCCTGTTTGAAGGAGCCTTTATTATTAGTACAGATAAAAATATTAGTTATCACATTAACTTGTGTATACGATGTACGTACTTTTAAAAAGACAAATGCTAATGAAAAGGTGTATTAAATTAGTTACTGAAATTGTATTACAATTTATCAAAACTTGAGAATTCATTTGAGCACAGACGCTTGGCACAGATTATTGCTTCAAGAACTCAAATTCAGAATATCGTCGTAAAGACCACATCCACCACAAAAGACGAAAACAAAGATACAAAAAAAAAACAACAAAATCATACTAGAAACAACAACAAAAAGCAATAAAACCGATGCGGGCACGTTCATTCATAGTAAAAAGGTCATGATAAAAAGTTTTTTAATTCCCGCATGCAACTCGAAACGAAACAACAACGCAAAAAAAAGCAAATTTGCGCTTTGGCGTGACACTATCTAACCTTTATACTGGATAAACTGTTGAAGTCCATCGGAATACGAACCACAAAGGAAACGATTACGGAAAAGACAATTAATTCTGTGTGCATACTGCGGCGACACATCTAGTGAACAGCTTTTAGGGCCCGTTTACACGTACCACAACCACCACTGCTGGGGAGTTTGTTGCGCCACTTATTCTTCCCAGCAAAAGCATTAGGAAGTGGTGAAGGGCGGGTGGTTTGGGGGAGTATCTTATGTAATTTTGACGTTCGAAACGTTCTGATTCTCAGCCTAATTTGTATAAATGACTATTGATTTTGACACCATATCGTAGCGACAAAATGTGGGCAAGCTGTGGGTGGTTACGTGTGAATAGTGTCGCTGCAACTTTTTGCAGTTGCGTTGTTGTTCCGTGGTTACTTTGCGGCTAGTGTTTGTGCAGACAGACAAGTAGCCGGCCGCTAGTGCGCGGTCTTGCTGGTAGTTGCGTTATTGCTGCGACGTGGCCTTGATGTGGTCGGTATCGCCCACACGGTTAATTTTGAACGTCAAATGTGGTCCGTGTGAATAAACTATTCTTTTTCATACAAATTAGCGCCCGTCCACGTATTGTCGTTTTGGTTTTGGCTATGGTGTGGTTGTGGGAAGTTTGACCACGCCGTTATGGACAAGGCCACGTGGACTTGCTGTGGTCGGCATCACACACATTGTTGATTTTGATGATCAAATGTGGTTCGTGTGAATAAAATATTCATTTTCATAGAAATTAGCGCCCGTTCACGTGTTGTCGTTGTGGCGGGGTTGTGGTGTAGTGTGGCACGTGTGATCATTCCCTTATGGACAAAGAGCTCTTTGTTTTTCTCTTTTTACCCGACTGCGCCAGAAGGAGGGTTATGTTTTTTTAATATCGAGGCATTCGAAGCGAGCCTCTTTGTTCTTTTCATTGTGTTACGCACGATTTCGTGTCCATGTTTTTTCCATAAAGACTGTTTTGGTCTCATGAATAATGGATTCTGTATCACATTGATAATTAGATGAGCTTTGTCGTTAATTAATTATTATAAGTGGAGGCGATACGCTGTGAATGATTAATTAGGGAAGTTGCTTTATACAATATAGTCATTACCTAGTGTTGATGACAGATTGTGTAGAGATTTTGTGAGGAATGCAGCTGGTCGATTCTGTAAAAATCTCACCGTGAAAACTTAGGTGAAGTGAGTTTGTTTTTGCTAGGAATTGACACTATTGACAGCTCACTCCACGTTCACTTCACCTAAGTTTTCACGGTGAGATGGTTACAGAATCGCACTGCAGATAAGTGAATCAATAAGCGAGGACGCTTGTTGGGTTGGACACTTATTCAGAATCAGCCTATAATGTTCCCACTGCTGGGCATCAGGCCACCTCTCTTCGAGAGGGAGTGGGACGTAATCTACCACGCGCGGCTGTCCCATTTCAAAACCTAGTAAGGGACACTTTTTACAAAAATCGTTTTATTGCATAATCTTGCTAACCTAGAATGTCTCCACCAAATACAAAAACACCAGCGTTTTAAACTTACATAAAAGGAGATATATTTAAGCATCGATACCTAGTAAGTGCACCTTTCACTCCCTAGTGACCATTTTAAAACCTAGTAAGTCACTTTAACCAATTCAAAAAATACTTTCCATAGGCTGACCAATATTACGTTTATGCGCTCTCCTGTAAAGTTCATTTTAAGTCCTTACTAGGTTTTGAAATGGGGCAGCCGCGCGGCCTCAGTGCTGGTTGGAAGATGTCACATGTCTTGGAATTTTTGGTTCTAGGACATGCCGGTTTCCTCATGATATTGTCCTTCACCGTTTTGAGAGCAGTGGGACACTTGGACTGTTGATTTTCTTGTTTTTCGTAAAAATATTGTCATTGCTATTTTTACATTACCTACATTTTTTTGTAACTACATAATACACGAGATAACGTGTTTTTCTCCTTTTGTATTTATTATTTCGCAGCGACAAATTTATCAAGCCTTCCACTCAACAAACTCGCAACTGTTTCAAAACCCGTTATTTCACCCAAAAACAAATTAATAGCTTACGTCACGACCCCAAACCGTTTAATTGTAACAATAAAACACCACGAGCCATAAAAAGTTAAAAAAAAAACAAAATAAAATCTATCGCGACCATTAAAACGGATTTAACGATACATTTCGTGAAACATAACTGGAAACCGTGAAACATAACTGGAAACTAGTGACGTGGCAGGTCGATACGAATCTCATCAATTTGGAAACAATGCCTCCGACCTTGGCATAGCCGCGCCTTACGATAAACAACGTTTTGTAGGGAAATCGATATTTTAGTGAGGTGAAACTTTCAATTTATGATGAGCTGGGACGATGTTTATTTATTTGGGATTTCCAACACAGGATGTAGGTATATTGTAGGTATACCTATACAATATAAATCACAATAATAAAAAGTTCTTTTACGTGTACTCCTTCAATTACAGGAGACTACAGCATGCACATATAACTAAGTGAAAACATAATAAAAATAGATAAAATAAATGATGAATGATGAAAATAAATGATGAATGATGGAAATAAATTATGAAATTTTAGAAAAAATAATAATAACATCATGTCAAGATCGAGCATTCATAAGTACAATGTTGTAAGCAGGATGAAAATAAATGAACTAATTTGAGAAAAAAAATCATGTCACGTAAAAGTACAAAAATAATTGCCATTATTACACATTTGTTGATTATTTTAGGCCTCTATGAGTATTGAGTACTGACAAGCTAATATTTTTTACCAAAGTTCTTGCTGTTATTACTGTTGTTACAAGGGAGGGAAGATTTTAGCAATTTACTAAAGGAAACAAGATCACAGATGATTTCGAGACAGAAGCATCAACTTCATACTTGCTTATAAAATTTTGCCATAATATACCCCATCAGCGGTTTATATAGAACTAGCATTTGCCTGCGGATTCGCCCACGCGGATAACAGAAAATGCCCAACGTGAACGTACTATCGAGTTTAAAATTTATTATTTATGTATTGTTGTTGTTGTTATGTATTGTTGTTTTTGTTGTATTGTTGTTGTTGTTATTGTTGTTGTTGTTCATTTCATTTCATTTCATTTCAATCCAGCTTCAACCAAATCCGTTCAGCCGTTTCCCGCCAATCTGGAACATACTGCCAGACAAACAAAACTTTATTTTCGGCATCATATTCATTCCCACACCTCCTAATAATACTTTTTTTTTCAATATTCAATGTACAGTTTTGACTTCGTTACTATTTTATGATATGTATTGAAGTGACCCAGTTTTTTTAATGATCAAGCCACCCCTTTATTTTTCCCGTATAGTAGACGTATATCCTGATAAAATATCCATCCATAATAATTATTATGTTGGTTGTGCATGCTCAATTAGAAAATTCCCCCACAACAAAACACTGGGATTTTTCTAGTAGGTATCGTAGGCAAATTTATTAACTAAAAAGTAATTTTAAAAAAATAAACCGACTTTAAAAAGAGATTAACTCAAAATTATGAAATAACTTTAATTTCGGAAGTCTGTCTTGGGATCTGTGTTTTAGTTTTAGTTTTTTGCCACCGACTTCCGAAATTAAAGTTATTTCATAATTAAGAGTTAATTTATTTTTGAAGTCGGTTTATTTTTTTTAAATTATTTGTTTATTTCGTAATTTTTAGTTTGAAGTAATAACTGGAATATTTGTTTGTAATATGTAGGTAATAGTTTTGTTGTAAATATTGAACTAGAATTTGACCAAGGTTTTGAGATGTTTTCCCTTTGACACTACATCCGTAGATCGTATCAATAAGCCAGGTCGTCACGCTCACACGTATGAGTCCATATCTTGAAAATTACTGAATCGATTTTGATGAAATTTGCACTGTTCCCTACGTTGAAGTAAATACATATAAGCCAATAAAAAAATGCTCACGATCCGATTAATAGTTGCGGAGAAATGCGTGGAAAAACATACATACATATGTACAAACATACATTCATACATACATCTATAAAATGTTGTATACTTGTTTGGAAGCCCTAATAGATTGTCATATGTGAATATAATGCAGTTCCAATAATACATACATACGTGCCGAATTGTCCTCCTTTTTTTTTTGAAGTCGGTAAAAATAAGTATCAGAAGGCGTTGAAACAATGACTCCGAAGTTCTAAACATTGGCATCGGACATCGTCTTATTTCTACAAACATTGTTAAAGGAAAATCGATATTTCAGTTGTTAACAAGTTCGTAAACTTTTGCCACAAACATCATCTCCATCCTCGAGGGAGATTACAAAGGTCAAACCAGATATTATATAATTAACAGACCATCATAACCTTGAAATGCCTATCAGGCGAAATTTCTTGAAAATTATAAAATAAAATTCTTTGGAAACAACGACTCCGTAGTTCTAAACTTTGGCATCGGACAATGTCTTGCTCCTACAAACATTTCAGTAATTAACGAGTTCATAAACCTTTGCCACGAAATATGAAATATTATCTATGTATATCCTCGAGGGGGATTACAAAGGTCAAACCAGATTTACAGAATTATTCCCCGACCATTATAAGACAGAACTTGTTAAGGCTCAAGGCTCGTACACACAGGCGCGACGCAACACGCGACACAAAGGCACCGCTAGTTGCGCGACTTGCGGTAAATCGAGCGAGTAAATTTTAATATACCGGTCTACCTGATGATGAAGAATTCTTCTTTTTCTCGTGTCGATGACCCATGTTTTGTCCGACCAGTGGGATAATTGCGTAAAGGCTCCTGCAAACAAGCGCGACACGCGACGCGAATCGCGCGCGACACAAAGGCACCGCTCGTTGCGCGACTTGCGGTGACTGTGTCGCGGGTCGTGTCGCGCCTGTGTGTACGAGCCTTAACACGCTAACAGTAGCAATGGCTTTCATTTTGACACATTAAAAACATTCATTGCGTTATTTACGTTGTTGAGCAGATACATTTTCTACGTAGTGACCTGAAGGTTTAGACAAGTGGCAATCGCTTTCAAAGTGTTTGACTTCCATAAGGACTGACATAAGTCTTTCGGTGACTTAATATGTCAATTCAACACATTATTGACTTTTCAATCATCGGTGCCGCTGCTAGAATGTCACTTAGCCTCTGGACTCAGTCGTTTGCCTCGTTTAAATTTTCTTTCGTATGGGAACAACCAATATTGAGAGTAATGCAATCGTGGTAAATAATGTGAGCCATACAGCAACTTGGTAGGTGGGGTGCGCCAGAGGTTTGAGCTCTTATTTTTTTATTTCAGGATGGGAAATCATCAAATGACCCCTCCCGCTCTGGGTGAAGCGGAAGGGAGTGTCAGATTCTTACTGACTTAAAACCCCGTCTTCCTTCCTTAGCCCTTTATGTTCCGGGCCAGCGGTAACCCCTTCGGACAATCCCGCTGACCAGAGGTTTGAGGTCTCAAAGAAAACAAATGACTATCCATCTCTTTAAAGATTTCTTTTGTATGGGAAAAACCAATATTGACAATAACGTATGACGTGATAAAAATATTAGCATTTCCTTACGTTTTTTGCAATTTGCAGGTTAGTATCCAGGTTGTATAAGTATTGACCTGAATATGTGGAAAGTAACCTTCCATTATAGCAGATACATTTTTAAAACGCCTTGTCTCTTTCGACTAACACAACGGAACAATAGGGGGAGTGTTCCGGTCTTTAGTAACCGATACCAGACAAAAAACGTTAACAGTATCAACAAATAAATTAAAAAAGACCCTCGTATATTAGGTACCTATGTAACGGAACTTCGTGACCTTGACAGCAATGTCGCTGCTAATTAGATAAACAAGGTTGAGTAAATAGGGCACGCCGATGTTGTTGACAAGCGTAGGACTAGGGAACTTCCTATGATTAAGATATGTATGTACAGCGACAGTGCGGCTGACGAGAGAATTCGTTCTTGACACCAGCAGTGCTATTCTGTAACCATCTCACCGAGTGTCAATCTCGGGCATCACGAGGAACGACAGCTTCACCTAAGTTTTCACGGTGAGATTTCGTACAGAATATATGTACCGGCTGTTTCATACAAACGAATACGTGTTTTGCGAATTTGATATTTATTAGCTACTAGAAGTGTCACACTGACAGGTGTCAAAATCGCATTCTCACGACGGACTGACTGATATTTAAAGATATATCTTCAACAAGGATCTACATATCGAAACAACTTCATAAACACATTTATTATTTACCTAATTTTGGCCAAGGAGTCGACTTTAATGTCTTAGGTTTAATTGCCTGGTTAATTTGCAGGGAATTTTGCACGACTCATAATTCGAAGTATTAGAGAGTGCTTTACGATCGATTTTCTTTTTCTGCAACTATTTTTATTGTTATACTCCTGGACTCCTGCTAGTACACATTACCAACTTAATGTAAATACCATTGCATAAATAATTTAATGGAGATTAATTCTGTCCTTTTCAAAATTTAATTTAATGCAGTAGAAACGAAAAAAATAAAATAAAAATATTTCTAAAAAAAATCCGGCAATCAAGTATGAAATCTGAAAACATTGTAGCTTGGGAAAATCAATTAATTGAGTCAATATTTTTTTTATAGATTATTTTCACCCACATAAGGAACCGTATTAAAAATGGCTCTTTTATTCAAAGTAGTTTAATTATAATTAATAAAAAACTAACTAATATATAATATTTATATCTAAAGTTTTTTATACGATCAAATGAGAGCATTAAGAATCGTGCACTTTTGGATTTTACAATTTTTTTGTAAGTCAAAGTCAAAGCATTTATTTCAAATAGCCAAATAAAAGGCACTTTTGAACGTCAAAAATTACAACTAAATAAATCGCTCATTCCAAAAGGTGTAATAACACACTTCTACAGGGTGACAGGCAAACCGAAACCATGAATTCAGCACATGATTTTAGACCCCAATGAACAAGAAGCAGTAAACACAACAAACAATTAAGCCAAACATCCACATAATTTAATATTACAATTTGGCAACAAGCCTAAAACATTAAGTCGAAACGACGGTGCTCAAACCGATTGATTAGATTAAGTACCCGATGTATGTCCATCGGCCATTTCAATAAATCGATTCGGTTCCGAATCTAGTCACGTCCTAGTGACAAGCACGAGGTGGGGAAAAGTGGGTGGGGTAAAGGGTAAAAGGAGGGGGGAGGAAATGTAGAATATTCCGTTTGGTGCTTGTAATCAGAATAATGTATGTACCCGTTGGTATAATCTTACCACTTGGATATAATCCGTTGCATGAATGTGGGAGCTCGTTTTAAAGCTAACTTGCGAGGAAATGGCCGCACTGTGTGTGGAGGTGTTCGTGTAGTGGATAAATGAATAAATTGGCTTTTTTTTAATCTGAAGGCCAATTCTCGTACTTAAAAAACGTTCAAATTCAGGTCGCATTCTCATCTCAACGACTATCAATGTCAAAAACTTGTCAAAAATTTCAAAAAAGGAGGAGTTTCTCAATTCGGATGTTTATATTTTTTTTTTACAGTTAGACACTGAGATAGGCGGCGACAGGCTGTTGTGGCGCAGCCTGGGCGAGGCCTATGTCCAGCAGTGGACTGCGATAATCTGAGTTGAGAGACAGGTTAGAATGTGGACTTTATTCAATATTTTACGGGTTTAATCAATCCATACAATATCATTATTTTGCAAAGAGGGGTTCGCAAGAGTTCTTAGGCCCGCCACACACCGACTGCTCGAACAGTAAGCCAGTGATCAACATACACGGACTGCTCGAGCAGTAAGCCAGTGATCAACATACACGGACTGCTCGGGCAGTCAACCGCTGCTTGACCGCACGATGAAATTTCACCTTGCTGCCGACAGCCCGAAGCAGTTGCGACAACTCGAGCGGTTTCGTGTTTGTGTGTACGTAAAAGACTAATTTGCTATGCAGTCGCAGCTTGAAGCAGTCGATAATGGCTGCTTCAAACTGTCCGTGTATGGCCGGCCTTAGATTCCCTTTGTTAAATTCAGAAGAGTTCTACATTCTTTTCTTTGGGAGCTTTTATGAAGAGAAATGTTTAAATTTTTTTGCTTGTGTATGTAAGTATAGATTTTATTATATTTGTTGGTATATTGGCTTGGCTAGCTAACTCATGGCAAATAATTTAATTTAATATTCTGTGTCCTGTAATGTTAATTACTTTGCAAACCTAGTATTGTATACAATCAAGTATTTTCTAACTGAACAGACAGCTGTGTTGCTGGGGAGTTTGTTGCGCCACTTCTCCTGCCCAGCGAAAGCACCAGGATGTGGTGAAGGGCGGGCGTTTTGGGGGACTGTCTTTTATAATTTTGACTTTCGAAAAGTGCTAATTCTCAGCCTAATTTGAATAAATTACTTTTGAACATACTGAAATAATATTTTCATGACTTAATACCGTTCACCTTATAAAATCCCGCTGAACAATATCAGTGACAGAAATAAAAATCTAAACACAAACGAGCTCACTATAAATTTGTTATATCAAAGAGAGCGTTGAATTTCAATTTGCAAATCACTTTTGATTTTCCCCTAACCGGCACATCAGGAAATATCGTAGCATTTAGCGAAAATAAAACAAACGAAAAAAAAATTGAGAGCCATTCAGACGTGCATCTCTATGAAAAACAGACGAAAATGTGCGTTCTTCACATCTACTTGGCTCGGAGCCCAGAGTGTGATTAGAAGTTTCCAGGACTTCAAATCCTATTGCAATACCTTAAAGTTTACTTTCGGCTGACCAAAAGCTCCCTTGCAAACATGCCTTAGTATTCTCATGGCGGTTTTTTTTTTGCCTTTCCCGGCCAGTCCTTATCAAGAACGACGCGTTTCCAGAAATTTCATAGCTTTTTGTTGCCTTGTTAACTATTTTCATTTTAAATTCTTTCATTACCTGCTCGTAAAATGGTTTTCTTTTTGGAGTTTTTAGCTACGTTTCTGTGGCAAAAATCTTTTGTTGAGGTAGAAAATGAAATGTTTTTGAACCATCAAAACTATTAAGCTTTTGCTTACCTTACATTTTTTTAATACCTTTTATTCAAAGTTTTTGCTTGTTTTCCTCTTACCTATCTATCTACCAATATAACTGTGATAATTTACTTATGATACATACATACTCGTATAATAAAATAGTAACTAAGTCAAAAATGTACAACGAATATTTTGGGAATGAGTCTGGTGCCGCAAATGTAGTTTTTAGAATGTTTGTCTGTATGTTCCGGATTGGCGAAAAACGGCTAAATGGATTTGGATGAAATTTGACACACGGCTAGTTTATAATCGGGATTAACACATAGGGTACTTTTAATTCCGATAGAACGTTCCCGTGGGATAATTTCCGACCTCCACGCGGGCGATGCCGCGGGTTAAAGCTAGTAAAGTCACGAGCATAAGTATGTATACACTTGGCTTTATTTAAAGACGATTTTGTCCTTTAGTTTTGAATGAAATTTTATGTTATTACGAACAAAGTATTTTCGAACCCATAAGTGTGTGTAAAGTGTCGTATTTCAACGTTGCATTCGTTATTTCACGAAAAAATCGCAATTGAAAGTTGCCAAGTGTTGACATATTAGTGCACGTTACTGTAAAACATAAAGTGAACGTGGGTGCAAAGTGACCATCGATTCCAAACTAAATACGGCTAAAACCACACCAAACACACGCCCACTTCAATCCGTACAACAAACTAAATAATTGTATCTGTACTCAGATCCGATATAATGAAAACAATAATAATTTAAATAACGTTAAAACCTGTTATATTGCTGGGTTGTTCATTTGCTGCACTTAATTCGCTACGAAACTCGAATTTCTATCCTTTGACGCAATTTATTACGTCATTATCATCAGCCTTTGTTTGCTTATTGTTCACCGAAAGCCTCCCACTGTGCAATTACTTTGGAACCTCGAAATCTTCTGAATCTGAGCTTAAATTGGGAGATTTCATTAGCATTTGAAGAAGCATTTTCATTTGATTAATAAAACACCTATAAAAGCATCGTCTTAATCTTGAGCCACGCGAATGCAATTAAACGAAGAATGAGTTGCAATTAATCGAATGATCCGATTGTGAATCGAATGGACCGATTATTATTCGATGTTATCGGATCGGCGATCCCTTCCGGCCTATTCAGATCCGAAGATATGACAGCTGCTTCTGATTGGCCGCTTTCTACATTTTGGTTATGAACTTCATTATTCAATCCAGGTACATATTTTTAGATGCCGTTTGTTCCCTGATTTCGTCTCGCTTATACAAACTCCAGTCGCTTATTAAAATGGTAATGAAGATGTTCCAGAAACGGAATACTTAATACTTTTGGGAAACAAAAAAGGAAAAGTTGAGAAGGCGTTTAGGAGCCAGTATTTTTATGTTTAGAGAGTATTTTGATTGAATAATCAAGGTTCAATTTACATTTTCACACCTACAACAAACCTTTAGGGCTATATTTCAATGTGTCCAACTCCATAGACAGTATCTCACCAGGCGGGGCAATTGCGTAAAGGCTCGTACACACAGGCGCGACGCGACACAAAGGCACCGCAAGTCGCGCAACGAGCGGTGCCTTTGTGTCGCGCGCGATTCGGGTCGCGCGTCGCGCGCGATTCGCGTCGCGCGTAGCGCCTGTTTGTAGGAGCTTAATACGTCATCAATCGGAATCGGTTTCACTTTGACAGTTCAACAACATTCATTGCGTTATTTACGTGTTGACAAGACAAATTTTTCGAACATATGAAGCAATGGATTAGCAATTTGCTTCAAAATGATTCAGAATGAGATTGATAATGTGTTACGCAATTAGGATGCTGAATATTGGAAAAAATACTGGCTTGCCAGCCCTTCCCGGAGGTCGGGAGCCTTTTGAAGGTTTCCCACCGAAAACAAAAAAAAAAGGAGTGCCTATAGGCATAATTACAAGCGATAATAGTGATACCAGCGGTGCTATTCTGTAAAAATCTCACCGTGAAAGTTTAATGTGAAGTGAGCGTGGAGTGAGCGTGGAGTGAGCTGTTAATAGCGTCAATTCCTAGCAAAAACAAACTCACTTCACCTAAGTTTTCACGGTGAGATTTTTACAGAATCGACAAGCAGTAGCGACGTTTAATTATAATAATTAACAAGAACCACCGAAAAAAAAATTTTGTTGGCAGCGCGACCAGACTGCGCGGATGGTGTCCCAGTGAGATACGGCCCTAAGAGGAAAAACTTATTGTTATCTATACTACTTTCATTATTTTGTTGCAATGGAATATTTACTTCCTTGACCAATCATACTAATATTATAAATGCGAAAGTTTGTGAGTGTGTGTGTGTGTGTATGTGTTTATATGTTTGTTACTTCTTCACGCTCAAACGGCTAGACCAATTTTGATAAAATTTTGTATGGAGGTAGCTGACACCCTCGATTAACATATAGGATCGACATTTACGCGTGTGTAACCGCGGGGCGCTGCTAGTATTCTTCATAAATTATGAAGTAATCCCTAATAAAAATCCAATTCAATTCATTAGATATCAAAGGAGCCTGTGCAATCGTAAAAAAAATAAACAAACAGACCGCATAGGTAAGCTTAGGTTATTAAAATCGACCCGTTCCACCATAAAGGCTCGTACACACAGGCGCGACGCGACACGCGACACAAAGGCACCGCAAGTCGCGCAACGAGCGGTGCCTCTGTGTCGCGTGTCGCGTCGCGCCTGTGTGTACGAGCCTTAACAGTTCCCGGAGCTCAGAGAAGAGTTCGCGGAAAGTATTAAAATTCTTAATTAAATTAACGTCAAGCTACCTTTTTTTGTGACAGCAGGGAAGAATTCGAATAAGCATGACCTGAATAAATGCGTCCCCAGACAGGACAATTTATTCTGTTTTCTGTCAAAGGTAATGGTTTCAAGAGACGGAATATCTTAATTCTGTTTAGGAAAGAAGTTTTGGAGAGTTTATGTATAGTGAAATACTCAGTTGTCTTTTTGGTCAAGGCATTAAAGCAGTGGTGTGGCAATCAATCATTCATCAAATCATTTATTTGCAACGAATGTAGGTACGGACGCCAGCACATCAACCTACCACAATCTGTCAGATTTCTTTAATAGATTTTCAACTTTATCGCTAAAGCATAAGGTTCAAAGTTGATTGGGAAAATCTGACAGATTGTGGTAGGTTGATGTGTTGGCGTCTGTACATTAAAATACAGCAATTGGAAGCATGTATGTATTATTGAGATGCATGACCATCGTTTCGAGATAAGGAACATTACAGGTAGTGTAATAGTATATTAAAAGTTAAAAATGGTATCCCTTTAAAATCATTTCTTGTCCACTTTTTAATCAACTTCAAAAAAGGAGTGGTTTCAATGTTCATTCACACATATTTAAAAAAAAAATATCGGTATTTTTATATCTATTGTAGTCCGATTTTGAAAATTCTTTTTTTGTTTGAAAGTTATGCTCTTGAGGTGGTCCCATATAAAGTTCGTCAAGGTCTGATGAGTGGTTTTCACGACTTCCAAAAAATCACTATAAAGTGAAAAAATACTTTAATTTCGGAAGTCGATTATTTTTTTTTTTGCGAAAAGTTTTTTTTTAACCTTCTAATCAATGGTCAATTCTTTTTCATTTGATTTATCATTACTCTATTGTTTCCAAATCTTCATTAGTTAAATCGACACAAGCCTTTTCTTTGCAAGAGGAAGTAAGTACCTGTATCATGTATCGTCTTTGCCACTCACTCTTTATTACCTACTTAAAGGCTCCTTCAAACAGGCGCGACACGACACGCCACACAAAGGCACCGCAAGTCGCACAACGAGCGGTGCCTTTGTGTCGCGCGCGATTATATCGCGTATCGCACCTGTTTGTAAGAGCCTTAATTCTTTATCAACCATTACACCACAGTGCAATATTTAAGTGTATATACCAACACTGTCCTATATAAAAACTAATTGTAGTACAGGCAGTAATCCTCTATGACACATGTCATGACGGTCGCCTGTCCATGCCAGATAAAGAAAACGAACATAATATGTCAGTCGCAGTTTAATAGCAGTGCCGTTCCTGATAGTTCCAATTGGGAGTTAGGATTTTTTCTGCTTTTGTACGCTTTTCTGTAAAGGCTGGATCAAGAACTATATGGCTATTGTCACCCCGATTCTGAATTGAAATTTTGAAATTGAGGACTTCTCACACTGTAGTGTCAGAAGTTCTTATTGTGTTTAGTAGAAAGCAGAAATTAAACTTTTCTTACGTTTTTTGCAAAGAAAGGGCTTTGAGGATCCATTTTATACCTACCGGTCTGTGTTTTTCAAAATGGCGGCCACGCATGAAACCTTTATAAATCGATAGCTGAAATCAATGCAAACAGAATACATAATAAGACCAAACTCCGTAAAGTTTCCGAGCATTTTTCCGAGATATTAAATAAAATGGCGGACAGGTAGGTAGGTATGCGAAGCTTCATGCAAAAATTTTCAATTCCCTTTGACTTTCCGTTAAAGTGAAAATTAAGAAAAAAGTAAGATTCGCGGGCTACATTGAACAAACCACCTTGAGTATAATGAGTTCTCACACAAAACCGGGGTATGTTTTTACCCGATTACGGCGAAGCATCGTCGTAGTCGGGTAAAAACATACCCCGGTAAAAGGAGGGTTATAATTTTGACCGGTATGTTGTAGGTATCTCTGTTGTGTTGTACGTTCATCTGTTCCCTCATAACTTCTAAACTACTTGTCATAATTGGACAAATGAGGTATCGTTGGAAGCGTCTTGATCGTCCGCTCATTACAGGCTATGTGATGTCACAATAAATTGAATATAGCGCCCTCTAGCGGTCATAAAGTCATGACCTAACAGATAATTGTTTTTTAATCATGCCGTGCTGGGTATCAAATGAAAGAGTTTAATTAGCACATTTCAAAAATATAAATATTACTGAAATAAGCCCCAAAATAATTAAATAAAAAATAAGTTTAAAAACTAAAACCCGCCTAATGAAAAGGATGAAACAAGAAAGTACCTTCCCGTGGTCGCATGCCGCTGTATTAACATACAAAGATATGGTATCTTTAAAGCTTCGTTTACCAAAAAAGCAACCGCGAATCAAATAACTTGGCCCAAGATTTGACGACAGATTAAATTAAGTAAGTTTTAAGATGTCTGTCGGTCTGAGAGACATTGTTAGAAGCGATAAGACGATTCATTAAAAAGGTCTATTTTTAGTAGGTATTTAAATTAAGTTGCTGTCTTACGAGTACTTCACAGGTACAGTAAGCCTCAAAAAGATTTATATGTGGCAGCACACCAGCTTATTAGCCTTTCAGTTAACTGGCTAATAAGCCTTTTAACTAAACGGCGCCGTTCAACCAGCGGGCTGGATGATATTTAGCCTATTGGTTTATCACAACATTTAATGAACTGGCTGCCTGATGCTAGGGTCATTTATACAATAGGGTGACCTTCATCATTTGCCTAGCCTTTTCCCAACTATGTTGGGGTCGGTTTCCAGTCTAACCGGATACAGCTGAATACCAGTATTTTACATGGAGCGACTGCCTACCTGACCTCCACAACCCAATTACTGGGTAATACCATACCCTTTTGTAAGACTGGTTGTGAGACTTTCGGGCTTCTGACTACCCGTAACGACTGTCAAAGATCCACAAATGACAGCCGGGACCAACGGTTTAACGTGCTTTCCGAGGCACGGAGGGGTCACGGTGTGTAAAGATGGTCTCTCATCCACAGACTAACTGCAGCAAGCGTAGCTTAACCTGATCGATCGACGATCGTTTTATTTAGCCAAAGACATGTTGTGTCGAACCCAACCACGGGCCCCTCCATACAATTGACCATGTGACGAAAAGACGAACCCATTTGGTCGGGGTGTCCTGGCTTCCGCCATATACCTACATAGATTGCGACAAGAATTAATTGGATTGATTGGATTTTTTTTTAAAGAAACTATTGCCATCACCTTACCGGAGTCTATAACCCCTTAGTGTGTGATAGACAGCTGCAGCTCAGACCGAAATTATCACAAAAATTGACGAGATCGACGTATCGTATTCCCCTTTTTTCTCCTCGAAAACTGAGCAAATTCAATTATTTTTTACATTAACATTTAAAAAAGAGTATTTTTAGGTTTCTACATTTTTTTTTTCTAATTTGTCTGGTAGTCCTCTCTGTCTCTAATCACGGCGGTAAAACTAGAGCATTTTTTGTAATTTTTTTTTAGAGGGTCTTATTTTTTTTATTAATGCTGAAAAAAAGAAAATAACTGGGACGTGTTTACAGACCTTGATTTTATGACAAAAAAAAAATTGCTCTGGCATTATTCAGGAAGAAAAAACGGGAATACAGGCTTCTTCTGGGTGAGCTCACTCCATCGTAGACTTTGTCTCTGTCATCTCTGACCTAGACTAGAGTCAAGAGCAAACCCATTTCAAATAAAAATAAAAAAAAATACATTTGTATGGAGAATCGCACGCCCTGTTCCCTCTAAGTACTTATCCAAAATGTGTAATGTTTTGTGGCTAAACATTGATGCAATATTATGGAACAAAGATTGCGTTGTGTCATCGCGCTTCTCTTTCTTTTCTATGCAGTCCGACAGTGACCGCGCTTTAGGTCATGTAAGCCTCTTAAGCTTTTAGATAAACTTTTAAGTTTATTTAAGGTTTAACTTCAAAGTTTAAGGCTAAACTTTATTAAGGTGAAGAGTTTTTTGTTTGAACGCGCTAATCACTGGATCTACCAGTCAGATTTGAAAAAAAAACATTGTTGCCCAATTCTTCAGGAAGGCTATTTAATATCACGCTACAATCCTCAGGAGCCGAGAAAAAAAGTAAAAATATCAGAAAGATCGCTAAGCGAAAACAAAATATTAGCGCGGACGGGCGATACGATGCGACTCTTTTTATCAGGGTACAAGAGTATTCCCACGCGGACGAAGTCGCGGGCAGAAGCTAGTCCGTAACAAACCGTAAACAACATCCTCAAACAAATACATAGGTACAAAAGCAGATCAATATTTATCTGTTTGCTGTTTATGTTCAAATGTTTGTAAACGCACCCATAATTCAGGAGAAATTCCTAGTGTGGGGCAACGTTTAAAAAAATATTTATAAATATTTAAAATGCATTTTGCGGCGTGCTGCCAAACCACGTTCGGCAAACAATAGCTAATAGCTTCTCATAGAATAAAATAATTAACCAAACATAGACGGTCACAATTATTATATTATTCTAGGCACGTTGTTTTATACCTAACATCCTCAGAGATGCAATCAGACGCATCGCAGGATGCACGTGCGAAGAATTCTTAAATTGATTGATGGACTTTGTAATGAGTAAAGGCTCCTACAAACAGGCGCGACACGCGATATAATCGCGCGCGACACAAAGGCACCGGCCGTTGCGCGATTTGCGGTCTCTTTGTGTCGCGCGCGATTTTATCGCGTGTCGCGCCTGTTTGAAGGAGCCTTAATTTAGAGTTTGACATCGAAACAGAATTTGTAAGGATGGTTGTTGTATATACTCAAATCTACCTGACAAATGCGTGCACTGACTAGACAGTTCCACCTTTTCCTCAAATACAATTTCAGACACCAATCTAAATGGTCCTCACATGATCTGACCACGATTGTCTGGACTTTAAAAGAAACTGTGTGCTACTGGGTCAAAAAGTAGCCTCCGTCTTTCCCTAGTATGCCATCTATCTCCTTGTCGAAATCCGTTCAGTGGTTTAGGCGTGAACAAAGGTAACATACAACAAGGTAGAGTTACTTTCGAATGTATGACATTAGTATGGATCATTCCTCATTCCACACATAAAATCAAATCTTACAACTTTATAAAAGAAGGTAATTGGTCTTATGGAAATATCCACAACATTTAGAAAAAGTAGACCAAATTATTAGAAACACACTGACTTCCATCCTAAAGCCCTGGACGACAGTGCGTGGCAGCAAGCCACACTGTTCATTCGCCTTTTAATTTTGTATCTAGTGTAAATAGTTATCTACACATATAATAAATATTACTCGCCAATGGAAAAAAAATATAAAAATCTGCCATACAAAATATGTTCCCGATAAATCCCGAGTAATTTTCCTCAAGTGATAATTTGAGTCTTTCGATACAGCACTTAGGCACAATTTAGCTACAATACAGGCTCGCTCAACTATAAGCCGAGGTCTTACCTTCACAATGGTGGAGTGACTAACACGGCCATTACGCTTCATCGTGAGGTATCGCTTCCCCGTCTATCGGAGCTCTGGAGATCACGATATTTTCACACCTACTACTATTGGTTGCGATGTCAATATATTTTGAGGGTGAGAAACCGATTTGGGGAAATCTCTTTCGATAAAAGTGTAGCAAATCACTAGACACAACTGAATCTTGAATCTTTTGAGCTCACATAGTCCTTTAGGCGAGTTATTGTGAGTTTGAACTTCAAATACCTCGTCCGAAATCCAATGAGTTATGGTATGACTGCGACTGTAGAAAAAACTTTTTAAAACAGTCTTCCAGGACGACCTTCAAGTACAAACAATGAAATGGAATTGTTCAGGTGTATCTAAACGATTAACTTTTTATCTAACCATTAAGTTTGCATAGCGGCTGAGGAAACCGTTGCGTATGTGCTCTTTGAGTGCATAGGCGTCACCATAATTAGGACAGAAACCCTCGGGGCACCTAGATCTTACACAGATCCTAATAGGCCAGAAGATGTAAACAGCTTCTGGGGGGAGGTGGGCTGGTTGGAATAACCGCCGACGGCCTCTATGGCCCACGCACAATGGTCCTCCTGAAGGACTAAGTGCGGAAAACAAATCGTCTAACATAGAAAATAGAACAACCATTAGCAAACAGTGTCCCTGAAGAATATCAAAGACCTACCACAAAACCAATCGCGAGTCTAAACATGCATGCAGTCAAATTTACCTCTGCGCTGCCATCGACGACGTAGCGTAGTTTTGGGGCAGGAAAAATTAAGACACTGTCGTGCCATTGACAGTCGACACGAGAAGAAGAAAACTGTAAAAAGTCCTGCAATTGAGGATTCTAGAACATTGATAAAGTGATCACATACCACTGCCAAATGCAATAACAATTTCTACAACCGTATCTCACACATCTGTATCAGCCTTACCGCCTTACGTTTCGCTCACACTTTTTTGTTTCAAATTATGCTACCGTGAGTTTCAACACCTTACACACGCTCCGGTTTCAACACGAGATGTAATAATGAATATACATGAAGGAGTACTGCAATGACACTTGTTTCTTAAATATGTTTCGATTTTAGCTTTTAATTAGAGTGGTTTTTGTTTGCTTACGATGAAAGACACGAATCTAGCCGTACGAATATTATCAGTTAATTGTTGTTTTATAAACTGATATTATAAAGAGAAAAGTGGAAAGAGAGAGGTGGAAAGAGAGAGGTGGAGAGAGAATAGGGAGGCCTTTGCCCAGCAGTGGGACATCAATGGCTAATAGTAATAAATTAAGAGAAAAGATTACAGTACCCGGCGATAAATATTGCACATCGACCTTTGGAAAGAGACAATCGGCTAATTTCGGCTTCGTAGAGCGTTACCTCTGTCGTACGAAATACAAACAGTCCGGTATCTATTAGGAGCTGTTAAAACAATTATGATTTGCTTCTTTTGATAATTATTTTTATTCTTTGTATAAAATACACCAATTTGAATTAGTCGATGTGCAATATTTATCGCCGGGTACCTACTGTAGATTTGTTGTATGTTTGTTTGTTACGTTTTCACGCTAAAAGAGCTGAACGGTTTTGAATGAAATTTGGCATATGGCTAGACTAGGCTACTCTTCATACCGATATTCCCACAGGATTGAGACTTATACGGGTGAAACCGAGGGGCGCAGTTAGTCTTTCAATAAGGCAAAGATCGCCTTTTCTGCTTGTAATTTTGCCACAGATCACATTCTTTTATTGTCATCAGTCTTCGCCATAGACTACAATTAAAAAAATGTTATCACGTCACGATAACTCTTACTTCGGTAGATATGAACACTAGTCACGTTTTTACATCATCTTCCTTCACAAAAAAACGTGAAAGCTGAGCGACTTTCCTTCGAGTTCTCCCTCACATAGTAAGAACGCAGTCACAACGAAATTGCGGTGATTTTTCTTCTTAATTACAGTCCTGAAGACTATTTTGATGGAATCGGGCCTTTGCCAATTATCGCGTCCTCTGGATAAATGTTGCTTGTTTTCCTTTGTTCCAGTGTTAGGGTAATGTTTGATACTGTGATAATATATCTTGTGCAGTTTGTAAGGGCAAATCTAACAAATACAATGGTGTTAAAGTTTAGATTGGAAATGAAATTTCTCCAATATCGTAATTCGTAATTTATGAGATAAGAAAAACTGAATTCAAAGAACAGATCAACTATACCCCTTGGTAAGACTGGATATCAGACATTCGGGCTTCTGACTCTCGTAAAGACTGGCAAAGATCTGTGAAATGAAAGCTGGGACCAACGGCTTAACGTGCTTTCCGGGGCACGAAGAGGTCTCGATATGCCACCATCACCCATCCACAAACCAACTACGGCAAGTGTAGTTTACCTTCGATCGACCCGTGCAGGTGTTAAAGAACAGACTGAATAGGATACTGATAGTCTTTACTCCATTTATTTGCAACCGATAACTTTTTGTTCCTTTGTTCAATAAAGGAAAATAAGGTGCCAAGAAATAGAGCAAGAAATCGACCTGCTTTCCGAGCGTAAAACCTGTGTCTAATTAAACCTTTCTTCACTTAATTTTCAGCACCCCGTGAGCTACTGTGTCCAATATATTACCAACTTTTTCCCACAAGCGTGGAATTCAAATTATATTCCTGCCATCGCTATGCGCAAACGCAACGCAGCCATTTATCTTTGTAAATTGATTAATTTGGTTTAGAAAAAATGACGATCGCTGACTTACGACAACGATGCAGATGTGGTTTTTAAAACAATTAATTACATTTGCGTTAACGTAGATATAGTTTTAGCACGAGATCCGCATGTTTTGTTTTTCTGGTCTTCTGCGATTGAAAAGTGCTGTTTTCTCTTCCTTATTATTTGTATCACTGATTACATATTGTAAAGTCATCGATTTATTTATGTGACGATTGTGTTATGTCTGCAACAACTATATACTGGTTCTATTAATTGATGGTTAGAACAAACATAGCTCGTACAAAGAAATAACATGCAAATGAGCTTGCAATGGTATGATGAAACACCATTAAACGAAGAATGCCTTGTCGTAACTGTAAGTAAACCCTGCCGATGTTCGTTTCACAGAAATACTGATTACTGATAGAACCTTTCTCCGAAATACCCTTCCTCGAAAGTAAACGCACTTCAATATAGAATTACGAGACGATGCTTTAGAATTTGGAACATGACACCATAGCAGGCTTCAAGCTACAAAAGTACTCCAAGAACTACAAACGAGCTTGTTATGGGTGTCTCTTTAATTTTTGTCAAAGAAAAGAAGGAGTGTGACCGTTTTCACAAACTCTAGATGACACCTAAATTAATGCCTATGTAAAAACGCGCTGAAGGATTTGCAACTTTCGACGCTAAACCGAGTGTTACGGAAAGACTTCTTAGAACTGAGCATCAGAGCATTCAAATTTTTCTCACAAGTTTTGTAATATTTGACAAAGATGCGCGTGCAACTAATCCGACACCCAAACGTCATGCTAATTAATTGACTCCAGAATATGATAAGACGTATTCACAGCCGATGTCAAACCAGCGAACGATAACAACAAATCAGTTGAAACGGGTGAAACAAATGCCCCTAATTCAAATACAAATTAATATATGGACATCAAAGGATCGCGTGACCAAACTGCGATGTAAGTTAAAAAAAGACGTGACAAACGTCTCGCAGACACGTCAAGAAACATGTACTATGTCCAAAACATTAGAAAAAATATTAAAAATTCCGGAAAGCGAGATTCCGAGCGTGAAAGTGAATTTTCATGAGTTACACCTGAATGATCCGCAGCTTGGATTTTGTTATTGATGTGTGATGATAGTGTGAACGTACTGTCAGTGTAATCACCAGTGCCTGTGTATGTACATAGTCGATGCGTTTTTTTCGGTGGTATGCTTGTAAATTAATTAAATGTCGCTACTGGTATCACTATTATCGCTTCTAATTATGTATCCTATAGGCACTCCTGGCAAGTCAGTATTTTTTCCAATATTCAGCGTCCTAATTGCGTAACACAGTATCAATCTCAATCTGAATCATTTTGAAGGCTAATCCATCGCTTCATATGTTCGAAAATTTTTACTGCTCAGCAACGTAAATAACGCAATGAATGCTGTTGAACTATCAAAATGAAACCATTGCTACTGATAGTGTGTTAGGCAATTACCCCGATGGGGTTCTTTGGGTAAGGATTCTGTTAATCTTCCTAAGCGTTAGGTACAATGCGTGCCACGAAAGATGAGACTTGACACACCACGTGGTTTGACATGCGCAGAACACGATTTTAGGTATCTTTAGTGGTATGAGGTCTGAGTGCGGGACGGGACCGGACGTCAGAGCGGGGGAGGCGGGGTCAAGTCTCATCTTTCGTGGCACGCATTGTATAATACCTTTCATTTTTTACTACATTTATTCATTTCTAATTTCGGGTCCCTCGCAAATTACCCATTTTATTTCGTTTCTCAAACGAATGATTAGGGAATATATAAGCCTTCGATGTCGCAGTCAACAAAATATTGTAGAATACAGTCTTCTCATAAAAATCCTACTGTATTATTAATCTCACAATGTTCTCGTTCACTGATAAGGCTTAGCGTTTTTATTTCACGAAGATCAGTGAAAGCTTCCATTTTAATCTGAGCACTCAGCTATTTGAGTAATCTGAGCGCACTTATTGTAAGATATTATCTGGATCCGCCTGCTCGGAAAAAGAGCTTCAAATCTGTATTAATTAACGTTATTGCAAACTGAATCCATACTAATATTATAAATGCTTGCCTTTTGGGTACTTTTCCTGTTAACAGTGATACGGACGAATTTTTTAATGCCCTATGATTCTTTTCCTTCTTTTTTATTAATAAACTTGAGTATATTATTCATATTAAGTCTATTAGCTTATATAATAAGGAAATACAAAACAATTAAAAGTTGATAGTTGTGAATTAAACAAAAATATTATAAATTTGAAAGTAACTCCTGTGTCTGTTACATTATCACGCCTTTTTTAATAGGAAATTTGGTACATGGACCTAGGTTAGGATATAAATATTGTTATCCGGTATGCGGTAGTAGCATCCAGTGGAATAATTTCAGACCTCCACGCGGACGAAGCCGCAGGCAAAAGCTAGTATTCAATATGGATTTAAATTATTACTATGCATGTTGTATTTCATAAAAGCCAGATCCGAGGTTTTATCTTTTAGATTAAAAATACCATTTTGTTTTTGTCAAATTCATGACCTTTTTTCTGCGCATAAAAATAAAAGCTCGTAAAAATGTGAAAAAGCTACTTTTTACTCAGCTTCTACGTAGTCTTAAAATATATTCAGTTTTGCCTCTGCGTGTCGAATGACGAATTGACGACTGACAGCTGTATCATTCTTCAAAAAACAACACAAAATTTGAAATCCCCAACTTCATTTTAAATAATTTCAATCAATTGTTATCAATCCATCAACTCAGCCTATCGCAGTCCACTGCTGGACATAGGCCTCCCCCAGACTGCGCCACAGCACCCTGTCCTCCGCCTTCCGCATCCAGTCTACCCCAGCCACCTTCTTTAGGTCGTCCGTCCATCTAGCTGGGGGGCGTCCCACACTACGCTTGCCGATACGCGGTCTCCGCTCCAGGACTAGTCTGCTCCACCTGCCATCGGTCCTTCGACAGACATGGCCAGCCCACTGACACTTCAGTTTGCTTACTCTGCAAGGTATGTCGGTAGGTAACTCCGGTTCTTTTCCGGATAATTTCATTCCTGATTTTATCCTTCAAAGAGACTCCGAGCATAGCTCGCTCCATAGCGCGCTGAGCGAACTTGAATCAGTGGACCAGCTCGACCGTCAGTGTCCATGTTTCAGCACCGTATGTCATGACTGGCAGGACGCACTGGTTACCACCTTAGTCACCTGGTGGCACCTTAGTCTTCAAACACTGCGGGATAGGCGACGAGAAGACTTGACGAAGTTTTCCAAATGCTGCCCAACCCAACCCAACTGGATCCTTCTGTCGGCCTCTTTCTCAAAGTTGTGTCTACCGAGCTGGATGACTTGCCCTAGGTAGACATAATCCTTCACAACTTCGAGAAGCGAACCTTCGATGTAGATTGGACTGGACAAGACGTGCGAATTGTACATGACTTTTGTTTTGTTTAAATTCATGCCGAGGCCAACCTGCCGGGAGGCTCCATTTAGACTGTGCAGCATTTGGTCTAGCTGTTCCAACATCTCTGCCATTATGAAGATGTCATCGGCAAATCGAAGATGTGACATGTACTTGCCGTTTATTTTGATACCCTGTCCAGTCCAGCGTCTTGAAGAAGTCTTCCAACGCGTTAGTAAACAATTTAGGGGATATTACATCTCCTGAGCAGTTGAATGGGGCTGGTTATGTGATCCTGGATCTGGACAGTCATCGTTGCAGCGTCATACAATCATCTCAACACTTCGATGTAGCGCCAGTCAATTCGACATCGTTGCAGAGAGGCCAGCCAAATATGGGCAATTACACAGCGGCTGATTCTACTACTCAGCCTTCTGTAAAATTTGTCGAACAGTTCGGATGTGGTCTACGGTACTGAAGCCTTTACAAAAACCGGCTTGTTCTGGCGGCTGGAACTCGTCAAGTCTCCTGGCGAGACGGTTCGTGACGACCCTCGAGAACAGCTTGTATATGTAGCTCAGAAGTGAGATGGGTCTATAGTTCTTCAGCAAGGATTTGTCACCTTTTTTGAAGAACAGAACCACCGCACCTCTGCTCCACGCCTCGGGCGTTTTGGATAACGGAGTTAAAGAGACATACTATCAATTGTTACCACTAGATTAATTAAAAAGTCCTATTTTTGGGATGTCAAATCAGGAGAAAAATATTGCTTCCTAAATAAAGTATCGACTTCAATCTGTAAATTCAAATCACATCTCTCATTCTTTGATTACTAGACAATAACACGGGTTATTTGAGTAGGGTGTCAATCTACTCAACAATTTATTTCCCTGACTGGACATTTCTTAACTATACCTACCTACTGATAAAAGTCGTAATTAATTTTGGACTGGCCTGTATCAATTCCAAGCAAAACCTCTTTTAAAGTTTCTCAGCTTAAGTTACGTTCCAATTTAAAAGTTCCTTTCATGTTTTTGCTGAATATTTTCCCAGAGAGAAGGTGGCGTAGGGTCGCCATGATTACTTTTGAGTGCTGAGGACTTTCATGGATAATATGGGTCGGGGATAATATGATAAAAGAGCTCATGGCTAAATGTTAACAGTTGCACAGGTCGATCAAAGGTTTCCCAGATAGAAGGTGGGGTAGGGTCTCCATGATTACTTTTGAGTGCTGAGGACTTTCATGGATAATATGGGTCGGGGATAATATGAGAAAAGGGCTCAAGCCAAATGTTAACAGTTGCACAGGTCGATCAAAGGTTTCCCAGATAGAAGGTGGGGTAGGGTCTCCATGATTACTTTTGAGTGCTGAGGACTTTCATGGATAATATGGGCCGGGGATATTATGAGAAAAGGGCTCATGGCTAAATGTTAACAGTTGCACAGGTCGATCAAAGGTACGCGCTAGCTACGCTTGCTGCGGTCGGTTCGTGGACGGGTGACCATCCATTACAAATCGAGAGTCCTCTGTGCCTCGGCTAACACGTTAAGCAGTTGGTCCTGGCTGTCATTCATAGACCTTTAACAGTCGTTACGGGTAGTCAGAACCCCAAAAGTCTGACAAACAGTCTTATCAAGGGGTATCGTTTAACAAATAATTGTGTTGTGGAGGTCAGTTGCTCCATGTAAATTACTGGTATTCAGCCGCATCTGGTTGGACTGGAAGGCGGCCCCAACTTGTTGGGAAAAGGCTAGGAAGATTGATTGGGTCGGGAATAATATGGGTGCATATGGGCCATCGTTATTGGCAATAAGGAGTGGTGTTCACTAAAAAAACTATCACTAAAATCGCGCGCGGCACAAAGGCACCGCAATTCGCGCAACGAGCGGTGCCTTTTTGTAGGAGCCTTTATTACTTAAGTAACTATTTTTGGTTATCGCAATATGATATTGTGAGTAGTATGACTTTTTATCTGATTCCTGTAACTGTTGCCAGATTTTCCTATATGTATTTAGTTTTTGTAAATGATCTAAATTCTAACTGACGATAGCGTACCGCAAAATTTTCAACCGAATGATCACCGGAGTGATCTTTAGATACTTTAGCGTTTTCAAATTATATTTAGCCTACACAGTGGCGGCATCTACATCGACTCATGCAAACTACGTATCGCACCGACGACGTCAGCAAAAATCCAGCATATATTCGACATCAATCGTCGGGCAGTAGCCCACCAAACAAAACACCCGTCTGGTCGAAGGATTCTCCCTTTTCTATGGATTATGAGTGAACTATACCCTGTTCCTCATACCTCTATACTCGTCTATTTCCGATTGCAGGGCAAAGGCTTTCTCTCCCTTCCTTTTCGACACACTTGTGTCCATTGCCAAAGTAGGCGAGTCCTTTCGGTAAACATCAAGCTCGTTCCACAATCATTGTAAATTGTATACCTTCCCTCTGCCACAGAGTCGACCTGCGTGCTCTCACTCGGTGGTCCTTTTAGCCAATAGCTACTCTAACGTACCTATGGCAAACAAAATTGGCTGAGGGTTTTGGTATGTCTGGCCGAACCCCACTTAAGCTTAGCAGGCTTTTTTTTGTCTTTGTCCATTTGTTTTTGTCCAAAGATATCTTCCCTGTGTGTTGCCTTCTCCGACTATTCTCCTATAAACGCCAGCGTTTCCTAGGCCTTCCTCGGCGTCGCGCTTTAAGAATTTAAAATTTGAAAATGTCCCCATCTTGTTGACATAGAGATGTCAACAAGATGGGGACATTTTCAAATTATTCGAATTTTTTTTTTTCGAATTTTTCGGCACGATCACCCATAATAGTATATTTCATTACAAGTGCGGAAAGGTTGTCATTGCAAAGAGTTCCGACAAATTGCAATGACGGTTTCGCACGTGTACTGAACGACAATTTTTAATACAGTTGCGAAAAAATGAAGCAATTTAATAAAATAATAAATACAATAAACTCAACTAAGCAATGGCGCCAACCGTAGAATATAAGCAGAGATATTTTTTTTTCTTCACCCATTCTGGTAGGCAAAGGGAACTATGCCCATACAGCCAAGTCTTCAGTAGAATTTTTTTATTAATATGAAATGAAAATGAAATTTAATGAAATGAAATGAAACCTAACCTAACTCATTCAATCAAATCATTAAATCTGATATTGAAACAAATTAGTAGCTTCTTTTTAGAAATATACGTATTTGCATGAATCATAAAAACTTCTACGATTTTTTTTAGTAAAAACTTCATGGTTGGTTTTTCTTTTTAATAGACATTATTTTGACAGTTGGGAAAGAGAACGCACGAGTTCGGGAAAGGTAAAAAAAAAGCACGAGTATGTAATAGCCCACATCCCGAACGCTATACGTCCCTGCAATACGCCACTTTTTGAGCAACTGTATTAAAAACGCCTTTAAGTCATCAGGCCAGCGTTCTCTAGGCCCTTCTCGTCGACGCAGCTTTAATCATTTTAAAATCTGGAAGTGTCCCTACCTTATGGACACCGCTATGAAGTCTCTCCACAATTCACAGGGCCACTGATACGGCTATCAAAGTGTTATCGAAGCACAAAAACTTACACAACTTTTTAATTGGAACCTTAATTAAAATGAGGCTTCGGATACTTGAAATATAGATTTAAGTAAAGGCTGTTTTTAGTTAATTACCTTTTCCGTTGAGGAAAAAAATATTGCTTTTTGTTATTGGGTTTAAATCGATTTGGCGATTTTTAATTAATTTTGTTGAGTAGGTAAGTAAAAGATTGGTTTTGCAACCGACATATTTTGTTTATTTGTTTCCGTGTGTTGGTAATGATTATTTAATTAACAATCTTTTGCATAATTCATCAGGTTAAGCTATGTTTGCCGCGGTTGGTCCGTGGATAGGGACCATCTTTACATACCGAGACCCCTCCGTGCCTCGGACAGTACGTCAAGCCGACATTCGTGGATCTTTGACAGTCGGTACGGGTCGTCAGAAGCCCGAAAATCTGACAACCAGTTTTACCAAGGGGTATCGTATTACCCAGTAACTGGGTTGTGGAGGTCAGATAGGCAGTCGCTCCATGTAAAATACTGATATTCAGCTGCATCCGGTTAGATTGGAAACCGACCCCAACATTCTTGGGAAAAGGCTAGGCAGATGATGAATCTTTTGCATACGTGATAATTTTTCATCATCACCATTCTCTTGTCCTTATCCCAATTTATTTTTCTTCCTTCTAAGTGATAATATTTACCCTATAGAATAAAAAAACAGTGGCACTCCGGGAGTGCCGACAGAAGTGAAAATATGAACAATTACGTGTGTTTTTTTCTCGTCTTATAAACAAAACACGCGCGGTGTCGGTTACGGTAACAGTGTCGCGAGTTCAATGGTTTTTTCCCCATGACAAAAAATGCAGAACGCATCTAAAGAAGTTTTCACTTCAATAATTATGATTCGTACTTGACGTTTACGCAGACCTCACCGATACTTACCTACTTTGATCACCAATCGCGAAATTAAAGAACTTACTCCAACAGCCTTAAAATCAATCAAGTTAACATCAATGGCGAGTACATAACTCACCTTCGGTTTGCCGACGATAGCGTAGTCATGGCTGAGACTATGGAGGACCTCACTACAATGCTCGATAACCTCAGTAGAGCCTCCGAAAGAGTTGGTCTTAAAATGACCCTCTGTCATAAAGATCGGAGACGCTACACTCGAAGTCGTGGACGAGTATGTTTACCTAGGACTAACTGTCCAGTTAAGTAGGTCTAACTTCGAGAAAGAGGTCAATCGTCGAAACCGACTCGGCTGGACAGCGCTCGGGAAGCTACGCAATATTATCTCGTCCCACATACCGCAGTGTCTCAAGATGAAAGTCTTTGGCCAGTGCGTGTTGCCAGTGATGACTTACGGCACTGAAACGTGCGCGCTCACAATAGGCCTTATAAGAAGGCTAGAAGTCACCCAAAGGGCAATGGAGAGGGCTATGCTTGGAGTTTCTCTGCGTGATCGAATCATGAATGAGGAGATCCGCAGGAGAACCAAGGTAACTGACATAGCCCACAGAATTGCAAAACTTAAGTGGCAGTGGGCAGGATACATTGCTCGCAGAACAAATGGCCGATGGGGCCGAAAGGTTCTGGAGTGGCGACCGCGTACCGGAAGACGTAGCGTTGGAAGGCCTCCCACAAGGTGGTCCGACGACCTTGTGAAGGCAGCAGGAAACAGTTGGATGCGAGAAGCACAGAACCGGTTGAAGTGGAGGTGCTTGGGGGAGGCCTATGTCCAGCAGTGGACGTCTTTCGGTTGAAACGATGATGATGACTCCAACGACCAAAAACCCAAAAGTAGGAGCTTTCAAAATACCTTCTCACAATTTTGTAAGTCATTGAACAACTCCTACAATCGAGAGGCTTTTTAATCGATTTCTGCCGATCCCCGTAACCCTATTGTGGCTCCGGTCTTTACAAACGAAAAGTGCTTAATCTGCACTTTGTCGCCCTCCATTGTGGAGAAGGCACTCGCTTGCCTATGTATTAGTAAGCCGGTAGGGGTGGCAACATTTATTTTTACAATAGCTTCTGCTTGCGACTTGTCTGAAATGTCTTTTTAGGGTTCCTTACCATAAAAGGAAAAAATGGAACCCTTGTAGGATCACTCGTGTGTCTGTCTGTCACAGCCAATTTGCTCCGAATCTAATGGACCGATTAAGTTGAAATTTGGTACACATTAAATGAATCTCTGTGACTCAAACACAGACGTCTAACGTAAATAAATGAATTTTGAATATGGGAGTCATTTTACGGGGCAAATAGAAAATTAATAAAAAGTTTCGCAATCTGTACCGTGTGACATATCAACAACAATGAAAGGGCTTACTGTGAGGATCTCAAATATATTTTTTTCATAATTTTAAAGTAAATTGTATCAATGTTATTTAAGAAAATAGACGAAAATTGACCATTCCCCTTGAACTCCGAAACTACTGAGCCGAAAATTTTGAAAAAAATACAGACAATAGTTCTATACCTATAGATTACAGGAAAACCTATAAGAAGTCTGTGGTCTTAAAACAACATGGTATATCTCTCAATATTGTGCGTGCAACCTTACTTTTTTTTTAGTTACCACAAACAAATTAGGGTCAGATTTAAAAAAAACATGGTAGATAAAATATTCATCATACGGAACTCTCTCCACGCGAAACCAACTCGCACTTGACCGGTTTATTTTAACATAAAATATATCCTATGTCACCCGACAGTACTGAAGCTTCCCATTTGTTACGGATTTTCGTCATCGGATCAGTAAGTCCTCCTCATTACCTCTTTATAATATTATTATAGATAGATAACCTGTTGTTTAGAGAGACTACGAGAGAGATCTTAAAGCTCAAGCATGGCTTAGTTGGCTAGGGATAGAGCAGAAAAAAACTTTTTTTTATGCGGATGAATTTTTTGATGCCCTTTGATTATTTTCCCTCCTTTTTATTTACTTGTAAATATTATTACTTTTTTTAAAGTTAATTGTTGTAAAAGAGTTGTATTGTTGGCAGCCCTAATCTAAAGCGGACGCTATCTATGTAGGTATGTAATGGAAATGGAGTGTTTATCACCTGTGTACATACATATGTATGTGTATTAAGATATATAAGGTGATTATGTTATGTATTACGAGCACGAAGGGAATTTAGATTTAGAAGAAAACGAGGTTAGTTTGTCTTTTAAATGTTTGTTTTTTAGGGTTGTCTCATGAACCGTGATAGCTAGACAGTTGAAATTTTCACAGATGATATATTTCTGTTGCCGCTATAACAACAAATACTAAAAACAGAATAAAATAAATATTTAAGGGGGCTCCCATACAACAAACGTGTTTTTTTCGATGTTTTTGCCTTGTGGTACTACGGAACCCTTGGTGTGCGAGTCTGAATCGCACTTGGCCAGTTTTTAATAAGACAATGTTCCCACTGCTGGGACACACAGGCCTCCTCTCTGTGAGAGGGAGTGGTTTGTACCAGTAAGTAGTAATAGTATCCAGTTATCCACCAATAAAGGCTCCCACAAACAGGCGCGACACGAGATATAATCGCGCGCGACACAAAGCCACCGCTCGTTGCGCGACAACACAACAAAAATTATTAGTTGTTACGGATTCAGAAATAACTTTTGGAAACACCAGTATTTATACCTGCTACCGTTTTCTAAGCTCTTAAACTTTATAAAAAGGTACAATTACGCTTCCTCAAAAACTTCACTGTTTGTGTAGCTTTAAGAAATGCAAAACTAATTAGCCGCGAGGAGGTACTGCGCAGCGAGGAGGTACTGCGCCGTGAGGAGGTACTGCGCAGCGAGGAGGTATTGCGCCGCGAGGAGGTACTGCGCAGCGAGGAGGTACTGCGCCGCGAGGAGGTACTGCGCAGTAAGGAGGTACTACGCAGCGAGGAGGTACTACGCAGCGAGTAGCACAATTCAGAGCCACCATAAAATTTGAATCGGGTTATACATGATAACAGACTGTCTTCAAGAAACCAACGCACTGTCACATTCCGGCCACCACCGGTACATACCTGAAACAAACAAAAAAGTATTTATTAGAAAAGTAATCCAATACATCAAAAACAGTTCTTATTTACTAGCAAAGTAAACAATTCATCAAATAGATCGACGAATACGTCAGTTACGTAACGACCCGTACAATGTCATTGTGTTGACGAAAAACAGGGCATTTTTCTAATGAGTCACTGTTACCTAAACTGACTCATTAATTAAATATCTTATGTTCACGAATACTTCGATAATTGTCTAACTAAATACAAAACTTCCTGTAAGCTGCACCACTTTAGACCTTCTTTTTGCACTCCCCTTGCCCTTTAAAACCCCTGGGTCTTAGCAAGCAGTAGACAGCGTTTTCAAATATCCTTCATAATGCGCACAGCAAAAGAGTGGAACACTACTTGTGTCTGTGTTTCCGAGCGCATACAACCCGAATCTCTTCAAAGTAAGAGAGAACAGGCTTCTTCTGGGTAAGCTCACTCCATCGTAGACTTTGTCTCCGTCACCTCTGACCTAGACTAGTCAAGAGCAAACCCATTTCGAATAAAAAAATAAAAAAAATCACACGGTCCAGCCAAAAGTTTTAAATATCTTTTTTAGGGTTCGATACACAATAGGTGCCAACGGGACCTTATTGCTAAGACTCCGCTGTCCGTCCGTCCGTCTGCCACAAGACTGTATCTTTTGAGCCGTAATAGGTAGACACTTGAAATTCTCACAGAGAGTGTGTACTACTATAGCCGCTATAACAACAATTAATAGAAATAAAGTTAAAAATTAAAGGCTCTTTTAAAAAAATATTTGCTGTTAAATATTGTACGGTGGTGTTGGTACTTTTTCCTTGTAACATTGTTAAACTAACCACAAAATGACCAGTTGTCCTAATTAAATAGGAATCAATAAAGTAGCCCAAATTACCACACAATCGTCCATATAATTTGAAAACACATGCCCATTGTTATCGGACGTAACCCTCCAGCTGTATCGATATAGATAATAGGTACATATTTCAAATCAATATTATTCTAATTATGGGTCATAAAACGCCGTTCTTTTTGCCCTGAGCAATAAAACATTCTATATCTGTGTCGCCTACTCGTTTCTCCAAAAGAATTCGTGCTAATTACGTCATTTGCAGTAAAGTTGAAATCGATAAAATTTTGTAATCACCCATAAAATCAAGGTTAATGTTAACGCTCAATGCTGAATCTTTTGTTTTGCTATTCTTTTTTTAACGTATTTGTGGTTCTAGGTTGATTCTCCGAAACCACAAAAAAAGATCATTCATTTATTGTTGAGGTCGTTGATTATTTTTAAGTTATATTTGAAAAACGTGAACCGTGAGTTGTTTACGTTACCGTTATCGTAGATATACCTACTTGGACTATCACTGCAGATAGATTCCAGATTCTCAATCTCATTGCGCAAGGTTTTGTGCCATTGACACAGTTATCAATAATTAATTAACTGGCCCAACACAGCCAGATGGGCGGACAATATTGTATCAATCGCGGTTAGAATCTCCCGCAGATTCTAACCGCGATGGTAAAAAATAAATATTATTTTGTTGATAATTTAAAATTGCCAAAATCGGTGACCTGCGTGGTAATTGCGTTACACACTAACAGTAGGAATGGTTTTCATTTTGAGAGTTCAACAACATTTATTGCGTAATTTACGTTGTTGAGCAGACAAATTTTTCGAACTAATGAAGCAATGGATTAGTAATATCCTTCAACATGAGTCTAGTGTGTTACGCAATAATGGTTCTTGATAAGGCTGGCACAGGAGAGTGGGGATTGGCACAAGAAAAGAGAGGCCTATACTCAACAGTGGGTGAAGTCGGGTTGTGGATGATGATGACCACACAGAAAAAATAGTAGATTGTTTGCCAAGGGAGCAAACAACTATTTTCAAGGCGAGAGTGTTTCTTTGAATCCAGAGTGGAACGATCCTAGAGTAGAATCCCGAGCGCAGCGAGGGGTTTTAAAGTTGAATCCTGAACGTAGCGAGGGATTCAAAGTACGTCACTCGAGCTTTAAATAGTGTTGCGTCCGACGTGGACATAACTTTTTATCACCCTCTATGAAAAAATAATTAAGTACAACTTATGAATAAGAATATTATTACTTTTATTGATTTACATTCAATTTTGAGCAAACAATTACGAACGAAGCTGCGAAGGCCGAATGCTTTTCGCACGATTTTTATTTTTTCACAAACTTTTTGTTTAAAAGACCAAATCACTATGGGAAGTGGTGAATTTTTTTTTACCGCAGCCATCGTTGTTATTCTCCATCTAATTTATAACGTTTGATCTATGGCCACGAAAAAAAAACTGCACTATTTTTGGTCATTGGCTTTTGGCTCGCGCGGATTTTACTTTATCATACAGTCTGTTACTTGTTCATACAATGTTCGTGATTGCTCTCTTTGGTGATTGGAAGTTTTACTAACAATATCCAAATTCAAATCACTTTTGGTCCCTAGGGATTAAAGAGCTATTTTTGTCCCTGTTTACGAAGAATACACTAGTTCTTTTTTAATAGATGTGATAGAAAAAACAATTTCTATCTTTCACCACATTTCTAGTCACTCCCACGTCGCCAATATGTCGAGAACCAGCACTTAATTTGTCACTGTCTGCAATATTTAATGTAATTTTTCCAACTGAGTGCAATTTGCCATTTAATTTCTGTTATCCAGATTAATGGTTCTTGTCCACTTAGCCCCCAGTAATTGAGCCAATGTTCTAAAACTTCAATTTATTTATAAATTATGATTAATTTTAGCTGTTTTAGCGATAACTTGAGGGGAAACTTGACATAATTATATGTACAGCAACAGTATTCGATATAAATACTATGTGCAGACGACAATACGAAAATAAATGAAAATACTGGCAATACTAATGCATCCCAATCTGCAACCAGTGGTCCACTTTAGCCCTGGATCGAAAGAGCTGGAAGTCATGGGGAGAGGTTTTTGCCCACCAGTTGGATGACGCAGGCTAACAGCAACAGTAATTAATGTATAGGAGTATTCAAATACTTACTCAAACAATATCGGAATAGTTCTTTTTCGAACAAAATAATACTAGTGACAGGCCGACATGGGTTTTGCCAATCTTTGACTAGCTTGTGACTCAACCCACTGATAGCGACTAAACTATTGGATATATTTGGATGAATGATTGTATGCATACTGAGAACATCATTAGATAGATATAGAGAAAAAAGACCAGCATAGATATTCGCAACCACTCAATACGCTTCTGTTCCGTTCAAACCTCAATCAATGTTATCATAGGAGTCCTCTATACGCTGTTCACAAGTCTAAAATCCGAGAATTTTGTCAGTTTTTATCAAATAGACGACCGCTGCTATTCTTCCGACAGCTGCTGGGGTTAGGATTTGTGAACAGCATTTAGAGGAGTCCGTCGATTACAATGAGTGATGTTCGATTCTGTACGGAAGCGTATCGAATGGTTGTGAATTATAGTTGTGTAGGAGTTGTCATAGACATTGCCAACTTTACGTCAACAGTCTTGCCTCTGACACCTATACGACTTTCAGAATGAACACTTCTCTTCCCACCTCATCGCGATGTATATCTATGTATTTATGTATTCCTGGTAGCGCAGTATTAGTTTCTTGTTAAAACAGCGTGTGGGATAAAAACTGAAACTACGCTATGTGTTAATCTGTCACACGAATGAATTACACGCACGCGTGGCTTTGATAACAATTTGTTAGCTTTTTGTTGAGTGTATGTTTGATAAACTTTCGTAATAGTGAAGCAGAAATATAAATTCAAAACACATGTAGGTACAGACGCCGCCAGCACATCAAGCTACCAGAAACTGTCAAATTTTCCCAATCAACTTTGAACCTCATGCTTTAGCGATAAAGTCGAAAATCTATTATAGAAATTTGACAGATTGACTATAATCAGTTTTTTTTTTGTCAAGCTACTAAGCTTGATGTGCTGACGTCTGTACATAACAAGTTGTTGCGCCACTTCTTCAGAGTTAAAACTCTAGGAAAAAAAAAGACCACTTCAGTCTGTGTACGTGTGTGTGAGTGGCTTCCTAAAACGCCCGCCCTTAACAAAAAGCAGCCCTTTTCGTAAAGGGCGGGCGTTTTAGAGAACAGTCTTATGTAATTATGACACTCAAAAAATGTTGATTCTCTAGGCTGAGAATTTGAAAAAAAATTCTTTTATTTTTTTGAAGCGTATAAAAATAGCGAAGGAAATTACTAAATGAATATTAAAACCGTGTCACAGCGTAAATTCCAGGTAGGTAAGTATTATTTTTTTATCGATATACTTAATCGTAATAATAGCACTTCACTAAAAATATAGACGTGAACGTCTTTTATTCATCGAAATCATCAATCTAGTCAGCACGCACCTTAACTTGACATCGACAGAACGACAAACGTGATCACTAACAGTCCTTTTATACACCCACAGCAACTATAAACCACACCACTTCTAATAAAATTAACCTATTACGATAACATTTCCATAAGAATATGGTGGAGGAAATATAAATTAGATCAGAAACAACATCCTCCCACGAGTAATATTTAACTGACTGAAGGAAATTCCACATTACCTTATTAATGTTTCTAGGCAAAAGGCTGGTAACCTCATCGAAAAATTTGCTGTTATGCTCTCAAAACACATGAAGGAAACATCGTGAGGAAACCGGCATGACATAGGTACAGCCAAAAATTCGAAGACATGTGACATCTACCAACCCGCACTGGGCTCGCGTGGTAAATTATAACCCACTCCCTCTAATAAAGAGGAGGCCTGTGTCCCAGATTATGCTATGCTTCAACATCTTTCTGCTCTTGTCCCATGTCATGTCATTCGCCCCTGTCAACTGTCATCAACTGTCGTCAAGCGATCATTCACACCCTTCTCTTTCATATCATTCCTCAACAGAATCCATCCATCCATCTTTTCTTTGACCTTCCTTTCCTTTTCGCGGCTTCAACGGGTATTCTGACCACCAGCATGCAGCGACCGCGCATACCTGGTCATCACCCTCAGCCTCATATCAGCAACCTCGGTACAGCACACTGCACTTTCGGCCGGTCCACAAACAGAGCTTTTAAAAACCCTCTCCTGGTCGACGCCAGCAGTCAGCCTCAACTCGGCGCTGTACCACATCCGACGCACTGGAGCATAACGCTGCGCCACCCCGACTCACTGGGGTCATCTTCTAACTATGCGGCAATCGGTTCCGACTCACTGGAACCTCAGCTGGCCTGGCAAGCATCGCAAGATACAAGACTCAGCCCACTATCGACCTCCGGTCTCCGCGGGGGAGTGATGTAGCGGTATCTACGTCACATGCGAACAACGCGTTATACTGACGTCACGCAAAATCCTGCATCTCGCAAGCAGAGTTTACCGCGCAACTAGCATTGATACAACGGCCTGATATGAATCATCGGGCGGTTGCTCGCCACACACTACACCCGTCTGGTCGGAGGATCCTCCCTTCTCTATAGAGTTTGAGTGAACTTTACACTATGTTCCAATCTTAAAATTTGGTACGCATTTCACGATCATAATTTAACACATTTTTTGTCATTTGCCAAAATACACTCATTATTAAAGAAAACAAAAAAGATCCCTACAATGACGCCGGATTTTACTTGAATGGCAAAATACTAATTGGTTAAGTGTAAACGCTTCCTATGTAATATCATCTGTTACTCCATTACTCTCACTGAAATTGATCTAGTCTCCCTTCAACATTATATCCCGAGTGACTATCGCCCAGCCGCTTAGTTTATTATCCTTGTGGTTTGACCCATGTAACCCTAGGGTAAACTGGGTATTACATTATTATATCCAAGTTCTACAGCGTCCAATATTATCGCCTTAGAAGTTAAGACCCAAGGTAGAAATACGATAGCTTAGGCCTAGCCAAATATTTATTTTCCTTTGAGCCGGTCTTATTAATCTTGTAATAGAAATAGATTTAAGAGATTTTTTTAGAAGCTAGAAAGCGTCAAGAAATAATAGATTATTTCTTGACACTTTCTAGTTTCTCGTTTCACGACCTTAAAGGATATCACGCTAATATTATAAAGGCGAAAGTTTGTGAGTGTGTGTGTTTATATGTTTGTTACTTCTTTACGCTCAAACGGCTGGACCAATTTTGATAAAATGT
Organism: Luperina nickerlii; assembly: GCA_963855955.1. Classification (NCBI taxonomy): domain Eukaryota; kingdom Metazoa; phylum Arthropoda; class Insecta; order Lepidoptera; family Noctuidae; genus Luperina; species Luperina nickerlii. The sequence continues at coordinate 4,891,321 of OY979663.1, forward strand.
TATATTAAGGTAGCTGACATCCTGGATTAATATATAAGCTACTTTTTATCCCGATATTCCCACGGGATCGACATTAACGCGGGTAAAACCGCGGGGCGCAGCTAGTAGGTATTATTATACATCACCTTATTAGTGATGTTGTTCAGAAAGGTCAGGTGCGTAGTACTCGCAACTGCAGATCGATTCTGAAAAATCTCACCGTGAAAACTTGGGTGAAGTGAGTTTGTTTTTGCTAAGAATTGACACTATTGACAGCTCACTCCACGCTCACTTCACCTAAGTGTTCACGGTGAGATGGTTACAGAATCGCACTGCAGGAATGCGTGTATTGACCAGATGTATGAACGTAAATGAAACAAAAAGAGTAGTAAAGATCGTACTCGTAGTAGGTGGCGTTCTGTAGTTTCTGCATCGGAAAAAGGCGTAACTTTATGTTTGTTAGTATATACCTTCTCGTTAATAAATGTTTAAAACTTTAAGGCACCTACAAACAGGCGCGACACGACACGCGACACAAAGGCACCGCAAGTCACGCAACATGCGGTGCCTTTGTGTCGCGCTCGATTATATTGCGTGTCGCGCCTGTTTGTAGGAGCCTTTAAAGGTCTTCCTTACAACCTCTCTCACCTCCGTCAAGAGTTTGACAACACGTTTCATTTCTTTCACTCTCATCAAATAATTTCCACTCATATTGTAAACTATATTTGGCCGACAGCCGTTAACCTGGCCTCATAAAAAAAGTAATTGCCCGACATCTCTCTATTACCGAGGCAGTTATATGTATTTGATGACTGTCTATTCATTTTTATGTTATCAAATAGAAACCACCCAAATAGCAACGTTAAGTTTTATTGTCAAATGCTTATGTTCTGTTTTTGGACGAAACTGATATTTATTTTCAGCTAAGAAGTTCACTAAATGACCACCCGTCCTTTACGAGGAAGAAACTTAACCCCTAAAAGGTACAGACGCCAGCACATCAAGCTACCCGAAACTGTCAAACTTTCCCAATCAACTTTGAACCTCATGCTTTAGCGATAAAGTTGAAAATCTACTAAGACATTTGACAGATTGTAGTAGCTTGATGTGCTGGCCGTCTGTAGGTACTTAACTGAAAACATACTGACTGAAGTTTTTTTTTTATAGTTTTCGTAATTTATTGAAATACAAACAAAAAGCATTAACACAAGCTCATCATCATTATTTTCATGCCGAGAAAGAAAGAAAATACGTTATTTGCGGTAAACATGTCGCATCAAAAAACAAACATAAAAAAAAATAACAATTTGGGAGAAAACAATGCGTCACATCTACGCAAAACGGCCATCGCTCAGCAATCAGCATAAAGGCTCCTAAGTACAAACAGGCGCGACGCGCGACGCGAATCGCTCGCGACACAAAGGCACCGCTCGTTGCGCGACTTGCGGTGCCTTTGTGTCGCGTGTCGTGTCGCGCCTGTTTGAAGGAGCCTTAAAGGCTCCTCCTACAAACAATTTATTTGGAATCGGCGCAACATGTCTTTTCTTCCATACTTCTCTATTAGAATATACAAGCTAACACTAAATTATTAAATTAATGCATAATACTAAAGACTTAAGTATAACAAAAAAAACAATTATTACTCTCATACCCTGACAAATGCCCTTGGCAAACCGACGCCAAAATTTCGGTAAAGCGATTTTAAAATTTTGGCATGAAAGAGTATTGTGGCAAAACTACAACAATGCAATTCCCCTGACCTTTTCAAATGACTCATATGTCTACATAACATGTTATAATGAAGTCATTATGTTCTCAATTACAGTAAATACACGATAATGTCTGCCTCAAAAGGATTGAAAGGGACAACAAGATAGTATGTTACCATAGTAAGTAACCATTGTTCTTTTATAGGTAACAATGTCTACATAAACTATTTTGTTGGTCTTTAGGAGCGATAGTCTAGACAGAACCAAAAAAAAGGCCGAAGTATTAGGTGTCACGTGCTAAATCTTCTTGGTTAGTAGCACATTGCTAAATTGCAGTATTGCGCACCAACCATTGTCTTGCTATAATTAGCATCAGTGAAACGCAAAAATATGATCGCGTTCGCGTTTCGCTTTCCCACTAGATATAGGGCGCGTCAGCAGAGGGCTTTTAAAAAAACCCAATGTAATCCTGTTCTGCTGACCCTAGGTAGAAACTGTCTTACGGTGGAAATTATTATCGCACACAGATCTTATCTGAAATCTTTGGCCTTGCAGCGTTTTGGGATTCCATCGAGTCGATACTCTTCTGTTGTTCTGAAATTGTGTCCAATGTCTTTTACAATCCGTAATATTGATAGTAATACTAGCTGCGTCCCGCGTTTTCCTCCGCAAAGGTTTCGATCCCTTGACGATATCGGGCTAAAAAGTAGCCTATATGTTAATCCAGGATGTCAGCTACCTCCATAACAAATTTTATCAAAATTCGTCCAGCCGTTTGTGCGTGAAGAAGTATCAAACATATAAACACACTCACAACGTTTCGCTTTTATAATATTAGTGTGATGACTCATATTTTCTTATGCAAAGTACATAGTTCATTTCCAGGTAGACAGCCAGCTGGACATTGGTGTTTTCAGGGTACAAAACTTAGTATTAAGGCTCCTTCAAACAGGCGCGATACAAAGGCACCGCAAGTCGCGCAACGAGCGGTGCCTTTATGGCGCGCGCGATTATATCGCGTGTCGCGCCTGTTTGTTGGAGCCTTTACTCAGTTTTTATAAAGGACCCTGCGGTTTGGCAATAACCTGGTATGTATTGAGGTACTTTTGAAGGGCCCTGGTTCGTATATGGAGCTTGACCTTCCACCAACTGTACTCTGGTCATAATTAGCGTCGGTTACACTGCTTATCTCTGATCAACCTTGCGGCTTATTTGGGATTTCGATAGTATCAATGCAATCCTCTCCTTAAGTTTCAAAAACAATACCAGAGAGATAGAAAAGACAGATTTTAAAGACTTCTTTAAAAACAAGCATCACCTTTGTGCCTGACTGTACTATTCTTCTTGTTTGTTTATATAATGTGTGTGTACATAAATGGCTAATAAATAAATACCAGAGCCAAGATAGTCTTCGTTCCCAAAAGTTTGCGTTTTCAGTGATCCATACCAATATTATAAATGCGAAAGTGTGTCTGTCTGTCTGCATGTTACCTCTTCACGCTTAAACCGCTGAACCGATTTAGATGAAATTTGGTATACATATAGTTTGAGTCCCGGGAAAGGACATAGGATAGTTTTTATCCCGATATTCCCACGGGATCGACACTCATGCGGGTAAAACCGCGAGGCGGCAAATAAAACCTTTTCATAAGGAGCTCTCCTGTATGACACACTATAAGGTTATGTGGTAGGCACTTTAGAAACCTGCAGTGCGATTCTGTAACCATCTCACCGTGAAAACTTAGGTGAAGTGAGCGTGGAGTGAGCTGTCAATAGTGTCAATTCCTAGCAAAAACAAACTCACTTCACCTAAGTTTTCACGGTGAGATTTTTACAGAATCGACCGGCTGGTCTCTTTAGGTATATGGTACACTCAATCTATAGGTAGGTACCAAGACCAACTATTGTCTGGCCGGTTACACCGCTTATCTCCGATCTCCGACCTTGCGGCTTATTTGGAATTCCGACGCATACGCATCTGTTTACAGACACGTGTTTCATATGATATCTGTTTTGTGTAGCGAAGTGGACGCGGTGTCAATTAGTAATGTGAGTTGTATTGAGGTGATGAGTTTGCTGGTGTTTTAACACTCTAAAGTGTTACTAATCCTAGCGTATAAAGGCTCCTGCAAACAGGCGCGATACGACACGCGACACAAAGGCACCGCAAGTCGCACAACGAGCGGTGCCTTTGTGTCGCGTGTAATATATATAATATAACCGAGGTGAAGTCGCTTAGTTTTTAAGTTTTTTAAACCCTGGGTGGAGGCCTTAATCCTGGCTGTCTTGGCCTGCTTAGCCGGACTTGCCTGTGGATGCCTCTATTGCCTCAGGCAAGTCCGGTTAAGCAGACGACAACCTCCTAGGATGAACTGCGAGATGACATAAAAAAAAATCATTTGTCTTTTAGCTTTTTTCTATAGAACTGACAAAGGCACAAATAATATAATTTTATACAGCCTGCAGCGTCAGTTTATAAAGTGCTATTTATTTAACATAAATATTTCATGCCATCTGCACGTTTGTTTTGTCATGTTTTTATTGTGAACAGAATAACACAACTAACATAACTTGGTTTTTTATTTTGCTGTATTTAGTTTAGTTTGTGATCTTCCTGTACGAGTCGCAATAAATACTTTTCCTTTCTTTCTTTAATAATATTATCCGTTGTTATTTAAAAAATCTCTGAATGTTCGTTCAGCAATTGAATAAATAGAAAACATACGTTTATATAAAAAACACTATGTAAATACGAGTAGATACCGGTGATTTATAAACAATAGATAATTAACTACATATACAGGTGTGGCGTAAGTAGTGGTCCACCGTTAGGAATTCGATATACCAGATAATTTACTATAACATACTACAATTTTAACCATTTTAGTAGTAATTTTTTTATACAAAAATCCCTCTTGAATTTGCATGATTATGTGAAAAATTATGGTTAAAACAGAGAAGAACTAACTTATTCTTCAAAAGCTCTAAATTTACATAAAAACCATAACTTTACACGACAGCTCTAGTATTTCAGCAGTAAATAGCAGAAATCATAATGAGAATATAATGGTTTTTTCACTTCAGTAGCTCAAACAAGTAGGTTTTGCTGCGTGAAATCAGTGAGCAAAATGCGATTTTGCTCACTGAGTGAGACAAAGTAACTTTTTAATTTTTTTTTTATTCTACTTTGGGTTAATCATACAATTCGAAACATTCACACTCTATCTCTTTCCCGCCATTAGAAAGAGAGAGAGACAAAGACCAGCCCTTTCGAAGTTCGGATTTTGAATTCGACCTCAAAGACAAACACGTTCGGAATTTCGTACTAACTAAAGAAATTTTGCAAAAAGAAAATTATGTCTTTTAATGTAATTTATTGAATTTTTAACTTATTGTTTTATTTAAACGAAAATAAGTATTTACTGCAAATAAAACTGATATTTAAATTGTAAATATTTACTGCTAGTTTCAATAAATGTTAGGTACTTACGTAATATATTTTGAATAATAAAATATCATGGGTGCTATTTCCGAACACGCCTTAATTTAAATAAAAGAGCGGGAATAAAATTTCGTGACTGGCGTACAGAGTTGAATAAGTTAAAAAATATAAAAATAATCGTAAAATATGAGTGAAGCTAGCGACGAGAACAGTATTTTAACACCGGAAGAGTTAAAACAACAAGTTATTAATGCAGAATTAAGTTTCCTACCTGAGAAGTCTCGCGAGAAATATCTGAAAGCATACCATGTCTTCAATGAATGGAGACTTACAAAGGGCGCAAGCAGTTTTTCGGAGACGGTGTTGCTATCTTATTTTTTAGATTTTATAGAATTGGTATCTACCTACAATGTTAATTATTTTGATTCACAATAAATAGTTATTTCAATCTATTCCTGTTTATTATTCTATCTCCTAAAGTGTTCTCGCTGCTGAAGTGAAAAGTTATGTGTGTTACACGAGAGCAAAGTTTTTTTGCATCTCGTGCCTTTGAATCCCTCGCCACACTCAGGATTCAACTTTAGAATCACTCGCTACGCTCGTGATTCAATCGTTGAATCCTTCGCTTGCTCGGGATTCAAAATCAGCACTCGCAGCAAAAAACTACTTTGCTCTCTTGTTGCACAAATAACTATTGTTGAAACTACAACCAAATTTGTAACAAAAGGTAGAAATTTCATAAATAAAAAACAAAAAATATATATTTTTGGAACCATTGGGTAAAAATGGTTAAAATTTTAATATGTTATAGTAAATTGTCTGGTATATCAAATCCTTAACGGTGGACCACTACTTACGCCACACCCTGTATATAGGTATGTGAGTATTACTTTTATTGTTTCTAAAACTTACGTTTTTTGCGTTTAGGTCCTGTAAGCCCCTTAATATGGACCTACGAATAGTGAAAGCATGGTAACCATGCTACTATTACCAGCTTCCCTTAAAGCTTCCAGACTTCCATGCCAACGCGCTGTAAGACTATATCATGCTATCAACAAAAAAATAACATAAAAATTCCCCACAGACACAACAAATCGATCAGGAACAGTAACAACAGCTACTTAATAAGTCTGCAAAACATCACTTTTGATTTACATAAACGCTTAGACATTCAATGTTCATTGCACACTGTATTAAATCATCATTAGTCACGTTTTCCAGCTGTTAGCTACCGCATACAGATTATACAATGTTGTACAGATACATTATACACTGTGTCGTGTGATCGTGTCGTGATCGTCACGCAGACGGAACGCGATTTATAATGGAGGATTAAGTCTGGTACACATTGTTTACGGGTTAACGTTTTCTTTAAAGGTTAACTCAATTTTAAGGCCGTGTGTAATAAGGTTTAGCCAACCAGAAGAACGTTTTTAGATTGCATTATAATTTGTAACTTACTCTAAGTATTTATACAAAGGTTGTAGATAAACGTAGAACTGGCTGTTAAAGGTCTGCAGTCATCTGGCCGCATAGGCGGTATATGATAGATTGATTGCAAATCACAAGGAAAATTGGAAATTTTGATAGATCAGCTCAATGGTAATGATAAAAACATAACCCTGGCCCCCTGTGATTTTATCTTTGGTGTCGCACAGTCGGGTAAAAATAAAACAAAAGAGGTTGCCATATTATGACGTTTGAAATGGCGTCAACGCGACAGTTTACTTCCACAATAATTTTGCGATGTGATACACTTTTATTAAAATTCGTCTATTACGGAATATTTTCTTACAAGATTTCCTGACACAATGTTTCAAGATGATAACTAAAATATTCTACGTCGTATATTCAGCTTTCATGAACGTGAAACTTTCATCCAACCGACCAGCGAAGCTTTGACGGCCGACACATGTCTGCACCATCCATCTTGCTGGCCGAAATACTTCTGGCGAGTAGTTTTATTTCGTTTTTGGATGCTGCTTGTCCAGTCCAGGAGAGTGCTGGGACGTTTGAGTAGTATAACTTGAATTTCTTTACTTAAAGAGGAAACGCGGATGTTCGTTTCTCCATAGAAACGCTCTCGCCTGTTTTCTTTCTGGTTAATGACCATAAAACAATTATTTTTTTACAGAATAATAAATATTAACTACTTGTATGTCTCTATGTTTTCCTTCTTGATGATACATTATTTTTATAAGCATTAGACCACGCAAAAAATGCCGATCTAAGCCGCTGTCAACAGAGGCCTAGTGTATTGACAACTATTAATGAAAAAAGAAAAACATAGGGACACCGACACGGTACATATCCTTCTTATTCAGTTTATAAAATATCTTTTAAATTGGTCCAATATTGGAGGAGGAAATAGACGAGAGCCAAACCTCGAATTACTACTTTTTACTTAGGATTTTTTAAAAGTCTCTCCGCCCGACCGCATTTAATCTTAACTTATAATTTTAAGATAGAAGAACAACGTAGGTAGTACTCGCAACCGGCGTGCGTGTCTGACCAGATGTATGAATGTAAACGAAGCAAAATGTAAGGTTTCTGTAGTTTCTGCCTATCCCATGGGAACAAGGCGTGAATTTATGAATGTATGTAAGAGAGGCATGACGAAGCAATTTAGACACCGAAGAAAATCCGCTGAAAAGAAATCTTCCATTCAACAACTTTTTTAACTGACGAACCTATTATTCAGATAGGTTTCTTAGGAAGCCTCATAAATATTTCATATTTACATGACCTACCTAATCCAGTATACAGTCGTTCTCGAAACATGCAATTCTAATGAAACAGTTCAAACAACGATGTATTGCATCTATTCAGCAAGAAATGTTTGTAGACAATAGCCCATAAACAAAATAAACTACAAACGGCTGTTTAAGACCTCATTACCTCAATAACTGTTGAGGGCAAAATACTGGAGTACAGTGAACTACAAACGTCGTGTAGGCAACGTACTAGACCTGTCCAAAGTCTAGTATTACAGTATTTCTATTCTGTAAAACAGGTGAAGTGAGCTTAAAGTGAGCTTTCAATAGTGTCACTTTTCACGACCACATCGCCACAGTAGCTAAGGAATCCTACCGAACATTGGGTTTTGTTTTGCATAATTGCCGCGATTTTCGCTCCGCACATGCCATCAAAATTATATTTAATGCACTCGTACGTAGCAAATTGAAATCCAGCTCCTGTGTGTGGAATCCACACGAAAGTACCTAAGTCCTTTTACTAGAAAAGGTACAAAAAGCGTTCCTTAGGTTTCTCTTTAAAGCTCGTACACACAGGTGCGACGCGACACGCGACACAAAGGCACCGCAAGTCGCGCAACGAGCGGTGCCTTTGTGTCGCGTGTCGCGTCGCGCCTGTGTGTACGAGCCTTTAAGCGTAAACACGGCTATTACCCTTACCTCTATCCGATTAAATTTCTACTGGGATGCCTAGGATATAACTCGTCAAAAGTAAGGCGAGCAAAAGGCCAGCTCACCATAGCCTGTAAGACGCTCCGTGGCACTATTGACGCGCCTGATCTACATTCTGTTCTGGCTCGCTTCTATGTGCCAGACAACTCCTGCCGCGACAGAAAGCACAGGCTGTTTGCTGTGCGTCCATGTCGCACAGTTGCGCGTGCTTAGTCCCCAGTACCACGTGCTCTGGCCGCACTTAATGATCTCTTGGACTCTAATCAAACAAACGATCTGTTTGTGGACGAGTCGACGAAGATTTTGTCGGCATGCCAGAAGTACTGTGAAAGGGATGTATGATAGTGTTGTTAACTTTTTTTACTTGATGATTTTATATCTTTTGTGTGTTTCTTTTGTGTGTCTTTTTTGTGTGTATTTAATTTCTGTAATTGGTTTTAAACCGTTTTAATTAAATAAATAATATAGCATCAGCCGGTCGATTCTGTAAAAGTCTCACCGTGAAAACTTATGTGAAGTGACTTTGTATTTGCTAGGAATTAACACTATTGACAGCTCACTCCACGCTCATCACTTCACCCGTTTACACGGTGAGATTTTTACAGAATAGCAACGCAGGTGGAATGACAGCTCACTTCACCTAAGTTATCATAGTGATATTTTTACAGAATAGCACCGTAGTACCAAGACAATGTGTCATAGCATGTATTTAAGTACGAGATTTGTCACAAAAACTGTACCATATAATATTTCAGAGTTATTTTAGTGTTAGCTATCCCTAATGTAGCACCTGCCTTGTTTTCTCTCTGCATCACCTTAAGGTTGACTGGTATAAATGCCTTGGGCATTAAGTCCGCTTTTGTAAGGTTTTATTTTTACCTGTGCATATAGTTTTATTATACAAACTAGCTGCGCCTCACGGTTTCACCCCCGTAAATGTCGATCCAGTGGGAATATCGGGATAAAAAGTAGCCTATATGTTAATTCAGAGTGTCAGCTACCTCAACACAAAATTTTATCAAAATCGGTCCAGCCGTTTGAGCGTGAAGAAGTAACAAACATATAAACACATACACAGTCACAAACTTTCGCCTTTATAATATTAGTGGAGCATATTTATTTGTATAATAAGTATGCTCCACAAATACACTTCAAACCGATCTGATATTACTCTTACTAATAGATGTCTGTACGAGGCAGTCTTTACATTATTGGTAATTTGCACTTTGCACAGTTGCTTGAACAATTGAGGAAGTTCAATCAAATGTATCGACAATTGATTGGTTGGACGGTAATTTCTTGTTAGGCCAATACCTACAAATTATCGGTAGCGTTCCTGATCGACTAATGTATCTTCCCTAATGATTACTTATTGTTCATTGCACAAGGCACTGACTGTATTTCCGCGTGCACTTTATTTTTCTACTTAAAAGATGGCGGGACGAGCTGGAGAAAATAAACCACGGTAGCCCTGCATCAAAAGAGCTGGAAGTCATGGGATCAGCAGTGGGATGATGCAGGCTAAACATCAAAAAAGGAGGTTCTGTATTTGACCCGTATGTATGTATGTTCGCGATTTTCTCAAAAACGAATGAAGCAATTTTGATATTTTTTTCATTAATATGATCTAAATACGTACTGCATCTCCGGCATTTCTCTGCGAATATATTGACACGCTTCGAAGTTCTATAATGACATAAAAATAAACACAGTACTGTTCAGAAATTATCTGAGTGTTCACAAAATGTTTTACATTTTGCTAAAGGCTCCTGCAAACAGGCGCGACGCGCGACACAAAACCACCGCTCGTTGCGCGACTTGCGGTGCCTTTGTGTCGCGCGCGATTTTATCTCGTGTCGCGCCTGTTTGAAGGAGCCTTTAATTCCTTTTTTCGTTTCCTTCTTGCAGGTTTATTTTCACACACAACAAATTCAATTCAAACATTAAACGCACTCCACGCTGCAGACAATAATGCTATGTGCTTTCTGCATAATGGTCTTAAGTACCCACTGCGCTATAACCATTGCCCCACATCCGAGCCACCTAATAATGATGTCACCTAATCTATATGGCATGCTATTGCAGCACACTACTAACGCCTGGTACTATAGTTATATAGAATAATGAGCTTTAGTTGCTATGTTTACAGATGTGCCATGAGGGGCTAAGTAACAGCCGCACAGTTCGATCGATCAGCGGGGTAGGTAATCCCGTAACAAATTCATTCATTTATATGGTGTACAGACAGCGTCAGTATGTGCTAACCCCTCAAGTTTTAAAATGTTACACATTAAATTCCTTACAAATGATCTAAAGAATACTTCAAAAAGAACCCATTGTTTCGACTCAGATTCGAACCATCGCATCACCGAACGTTGTCATACTCATACCGGCAGTTTGACGAACTAGCCAGCGAGCCCATATGAATTGCGTTGAAATTGTTATCTACTATGGTCTGAGTCATTTTATCTTTAGGTGGGATGTCTAATCGATAGATGTTATAATTTGAGGGTATCCATTAATTTTACTTACTTACGTTGTCTTTATAAAATTAATCCATACCCTCAAGTTATAACTATAACGTTTGATGTATACGTTCACTTAAAACGGCGAAGAGTAAACGACTACGATTTATTCATTAATTTTTAAAATGATTTATGATTTTATGAGAACTAAAATAGTTGTTCTGTGTGAACAAAATGTGAGCATAAAAGGAATTGCGAGACAGCTTGGCATAGCAGTAAGTTCATTATAATATTAATTGTGTTCTCCGATTTTTTTTTTGTTGAGCTATTTGCGGTATCTTGTGTGTGGTGGTATTTAATAACTTATTTAAAACCATTTTTTTCTATACAGAGACAAACGGTGCGCTTATGGGTGCGCAGATTTCAAGAAACCGGCGATGCTAAGACAATGACCATGGGTCGGAGAACTACTGGGATCTATACGGACCAATCTGAACATCATCCGGATATTGTTAAGGTTCACACTACACCGCCGTTTACATCCACTCGTTACAGTTCGCATTTGACATTTACACGCAGCGAACATTCACAGTTATCGACCTGCAAAATATGTCTAACAGAAGAACATCGAAGAGAACGATTGCGATTTGCCCAGAAATAGCAGTTATATTAATTAAGTATGACAACAAAATAAACAACGAAGACATTTAACTCATTTGATTCCACTATTTTACTTTGTATAGCAAAATATTCTAAGTAGATATCATGAGCTAATAAGAGATGTTAATTGATTATCTATTGATAACATGTTTATTCACTTATTATGCTCATGATTGTAATCCTGCCAAACTAACTTCTAGTTCCTAGACAAGTTGCAAACGCTTCAAAACTTGTCACTTTCGATGTCACTTGTCAGACTGTCAAATGTCAAATTTGTATGCTGAGACGACATGACAGGTCACGTGACATTTCGTTAGGTTATGTCAATCTAAAATATTTCTACCGCTTACTATTTTATCGTTTACCTTAATAGGATGCCACTTGTCTAGGAACCCAATTGTGTCAGTTGGCAAAATAGTATATTATGATAACTGTAAATAAATTTATCAAATCAAAATAAATCTTTGTTGTAAAATAAGATCATAGTTTTGTTAAATAATAGCAATAATAAATATTATTATATGATTATTAAGGTATTTTATTTTTCTTTATTTTTAAATTCTTTATAAATAATTACTAAAACAAAATAGAAAAATATATTAAAATAATAATTATAATGAACAAAAAGCACAATTCGTGGCTATGATTTGAACTTCCACTCATAGGCACGGCAAGCGGTCTTGAAACCTCTAGTCTACTTAGACGATGAATAAAACGTTCGTAAATGTTAACCCTATTATTGCTTGTCGTTTTCGCAATAATAAAAGTATTAACGTTTTATTGAAAAAAAACAATAATAAAAACAGAATTTTAAAAAATAAATACTATCTTAAACTTATTTATTCACTAAAACAATAAATTAACTAAAATAAAATGTTTTTACAAAATACAAAAACCAACTTGGGCCTATCACGGATTTGAACGCACATATCTTTTGGAGGGGTAACCACTTAATGAAGCAGTGTGTACATAATAAAGAGTATTCTATTCTATTCTATCCATTGTGTTATTTACGTTGTTCTGCAGACGAATTTTCAATGGATTAGCAACATGATGTAGATTGTCATTGAAACTGTGTTACGATTTAAGGTGCTGGTTAAGCTCCGCTTACCGTCGCTTATGCGTTAGTTGGTCTGTTATGGGTGACCATCTTTACATACCGAGACCCCTCCGTGCCTCGGAAAGCAAGTTAAACTGTTGGTTCCGGCTGTCATTCTGGTCCGGCTGGATCATTGACAGTCGTTACGGGTGGTCAGTTCGTATTACCCAGTCACTTTGTTGTGGAGGTCAGATAGGCAGTAGCTCCATAAAAAATACTGGTACTTACTCAGCTGCAACAGGTAACACTGATAGGCAGATGATGTTTACAGACGTGTGATGTGCGTAAAACTTATCAAAAACGTCGCTAGTTTAGATAAAAACTATAACATCAAGCGATTTCATTGGTTAGTTCCACACATCCAAAGTAAGAAAGATAAATGGTTTATTCTGAGGCACATTATAAAAAAACTAGGTAAGTAAGTACCCAAAAGCCTCGTAATAGCCTACAAAATAATAAAACGAAAAGATAAATTACTAAAAGTTTTACAATATTGTCTATTGCTTGACATCAGGGCGCGTCACAATATATTGGTGACGCCATCACCATAGACAATGTAGCGTTAGTACCTTTTTAGTTACTATTACTCTATGGTTGATGCTCTGTGGTCACCTGTCGTGTCAGTTGGTTTTTTCATGTGAATGGAAAATATATTTTGCCTTACGTAATTATATCGCATCAACATCCCTTGTACAGACTTTCACCTTCCTTTATTAATTTTATAAGTGTCTTTTATGTATGTGGACTTGGTAATTATAAGTAATTATCGAACTATCATTTTTATCACATACATACCCACTTCAACAATATTCATCCCTCGCTAAGCTTCCTCCCACGTCTTTGATGAAAACACAGCCTTCACATTTAGATAACGAAAAAATCTCGGTTAAAGTAACACTTGGTTGAATAGCCTCTTGGCTACACTAGCACTACGATAATATAATTAGTGGGAAATCGAGCAGAACATTGCAAGAACATTCTTAGGAGCTATAATGGCAGTAATTATTTTTTTTGTGTTATTTCGTGCGTATTTTTACAGTGCGGCGACTTGTGTGCGACCAAACGCGCATCCATCACTCTTTTGATCATCATTACATGTCATTACGTGAGTGCGGTTTGTACAATACGAGTGAAGTGACAAGCGTCATTTAACACCTGTAAAATCGATTACTGCAGCTCATTATATTCTGATGTACCTACATCCTTAATTAACATACGTGTAAATACTTAATTACCACGTTGTAATACTGAAAATCATTCAACATGCGTCAGTTATAAAAAAGCAACGAAATATTTGAATATGAAATGACAGTATGACGTTACCAACTTCTGGAGGGAGATGGGCTGGTTGGAAATAACCACCGACGGCCGCCATGGCCCACTTGAAGGACTAAGTGCGGAAACCAAACCTTCTAACAGAGACAGTGCCAAGTTTAAAAAAAAATAAAAGCTGGTCAGTGGGTCGTCTTAGGGGCAGATTTGCTAAAGCGTTCGATTACAGTCTCCAAACAAACACCGCGATCTATTAAATTATGTTCAACGGTCGTCTGTACAGGACAATCAATTCGTTTGCGCCGAAGGTAAAAATCAATAATGAAACAATCGCCAGTAATTAAGGCACAAAGGCGTTCGGTTGACACTAAATTTCCATTGATATCAGTGAGGCGAGGTGACGTTGACAAATTACTGTGCAACGCACGGCTGTGCAGCGCGCAGGCAAAACATGGGGTCATTACGGCACATTAGGGTTGCCAAGCCTACTAATAAGTAGTTACTGTATAATATCCAATTGTAACAATATAATTTAAGGCCAGGTATTCCTGGTTTTGCCTGTTTTAGAATTCACTTTTGATAGGCAAATTACAACATTTTGAATCTGAAATAAATATATATTTAGGATGCATTCTTTCTCTTTACCATGTACCCATTCAATACACGATGCAATACAATTTTCTCGATAGAAAAAAATACTGAAGTAACTTCGATTTGCAGTTTTTTTACAAGCAAATTTCATTTTAAACGAGTACTATAATACTCCATATTTTATAAATAATATCAATTTATAGGTAATTCATTTTGGAATCGATTCTACCCATTCTTTTTTTTTTATTAAATTTATTATATTTTTTTATCGATTATTTCAAGTTTTTCGATTAACGCGTCGCTTGCCAGTGTCCCGCGGGACGTTACCGAGGAGAGACCTATGCCAAATATTTGCGCACGCGCTTCGCTTTGTTCCGTAAATAATATTAACTCGAAATAAAATCAATTGTAAATACCATAGTTTAGATTTTATTTGTTTATTTCTTCTTGTGTAAATAATTTGTATTTTATTGTATAATAGTTATTAAGACAATTTATATTTGTGATTTGGTGAAAATGGCAAATAAAAGAAATAAAATTAGGACTAAATCACGGTTGAAGAACAGTTAGTATTTTCTTTCTTTTTTGATAGTTTCGATATTTTTTTTATGTATGTTCAGGCATAACTCCCTCATATATAGACGGATTTACAATTTTTTTTTTGTTCGAACGAGGTTTATTCCGAAATGGTCCTATTTAAATTCCGTAAAGATCTGATGAGGAGTTTCGGAGACAGACAACGGAACTCTTCAATAAATGCCAGCAAATCAACCGCGTTTGCTCCTATAGCCTAAGTATGCATTGTTTACGCAATCACACTACATAACATCACGCCTGTACGCTTTAAAAGGGTAGGCAGATGGCAGTAGTGATAAATGAATTTTTTTGGGGTAGGTAGGTACAACTAAAAAGTAAAAAATAAAAACTTTTTTATAAAAAAAAAACAACCGACTTTCAAAAAAAACACTACAAAGTGAAAAATAACATTAATTTCGAAAGTCGGTGTCAACAAACGAAAATATAGAACCAACGACACCGACTTTCGAAATAAAAGTTATTTTTCACTTTGTAGTGTTTTTTCGGAAGTCGGTTGTTTTTTTTTTTGTAAAAAAATGTTTGTTTAGTAGATTTAATAAAAACTTGGTGACGAATTTAAGCAACCAAAAACAGCACAATAACTAGGTACATTGTGCTGTTTTTGGTTGCTTGAATTCGTCAATAAGTAATAATATGGCAAAGAGCAATTATAGACTACTATAGTTGCTTGAATTCGTCAATAAGTTTTTATTAAATCTACTAAACAAAAATTTTTTTACAAAAAAAAAAACAACCGACTTCCGAAAAAAACACTACAAAGTGAAAAATAAATAGGTAAACAAGTAAGTACTTGTACTTATTTCAATGAATATTGTCACAAATCGCACGCTTCGGGCATAACTCCATCGTAAATAAACGGATATACAATTTTTTTTTTTTTTGTAAAGATCTGATGATGATTTTCGGAGACAAACAAAAAATCCACCGCGATTGCTGCTATAACATATGTAATCGCAATCACACAACATAACATCACGCCTGTACCCTTCAAAGGGTAAGACAGATGTGTTCAATAGCTTTCTGTCACTGATATTCACATAGCAAGTGATATATATCTAGTGATATATGAATTTGTTTGGGGTAGGTAGGTACAACTAAAAAGTGAAAAATTAAAACTTTTTTACAAAAAAAAAACAACCGACTTCCAAAAAAAACACTACAAAGTGAAAAATAACTAGTTTCGAAAGTCGGTGTCAAAAAACATTCGAATTGAGAACCTCCTCCTTTTTTGAAGTCGGTTAAAAACGAAAATGCAGAACCAGCGACACCGACTTCCGAAATGAAAGTTATTTTTCACTTTGTAGTGTTGTTTTTGGAAGTCGGTTGTTTTTTTTTATATAATGTTATATAGAATTTGTGTCAATATTTCTGGTGTTTAGTTTTTAGGGAATTATAAGTATAGCAACATAATTAATTTTATTACCTACTAACAATTGTTTTTAATTGCTACCTGATATTTTTTTCATGAGTGTTACAGCGCTTCCGCACTACCCTTTCTTTTTTTTTGAGGATGGGAAATCATTAAATGACCCCTCCCGCTCTGGGTGGAGCGGAAGGGATTGTCAGGTTTTGACTAAAACCCACCCGTGTTCCTTCCTTAGCCCTTTATGTTCCGGGGTAGCGGTAACCCTTTCGGACAATCCTGCTGCCCCGGCAGGCTTCGGCCCTGACGGGCCCCTTCCCTATTGCTGACATCTCTTTGAGGCGCGCGTGGAACAAGTACGTGCCGTCCGGCTCGGGCCTGGTCCTGATCGGACGGTGAGCTACCCGTTACTCTCCGTCCGCAGGCCTGCGCCTACGGTGGCCGGGGTCGTCACTCGGCTCCCGACGACGCCCGGAGCGTCTCCCGCGGCGTCTGGGACGTGAGGCTCTGTCCCTCAGCCATCCCGCCACCTCCTTCGCTAGCATGACTGCTTCTCAGAAGGAGGTTTTCTTTCAAGACTGTTACAGCGCTTCCGCACTACCCTTACGATCTGTTTTTTGGAATTTTTGTCTGATAATAAACTACTGGAGGGATTTTGATGGGAGTTTCGATATTCTGTAGCTTTGGTTTTCATCTATCACATAGGGTATGTTTAATAAATGAGTTATAGTCCACGCGTACGAAGTCGCGGGCATAAGTTAGTTATTTATTATTAGTTATATAAGTACTTTGGACTTAGTAAATTCTGATAAAGCTCATTACAACACAGTTCAGTGGGAAGGCGCCACTCCGAAGCGTGTTGACTAGTTTGCATGTCAAACTCGTCTCGTCACCAGTAACAATGCGTTTCATAAATGTTGGGTCGGAATTGACTCGTTCTAGCATGTCTTCAGCGATTCATAAACGATTGAGTTTTTGGAGAAAATTCAGGTCTTTTAGGACTAGCCGAGCGGCAACATGTTTCATACCCAAGTGATTATTTAAAATAATACGGATCGACTCGTGAGGTACTGT
This sequence comes from Luperina nickerlii, assembly GCA_963855955.1. Classification (NCBI taxonomy): domain Eukaryota; kingdom Metazoa; phylum Arthropoda; class Insecta; order Lepidoptera; family Noctuidae; genus Luperina; species Luperina nickerlii. Next base: position 4,908,997 of record OY979663.1, read on the forward strand.
TTGTACCTCACGAGTCGATCCGTTGTTGTTGCCGCTCGGCTAGTCCTAAAAGAACTGAACCGAAACCGAAAAACCACGCCAGTCGATCAAAAGTCAACGTCATGTTGACTGTTTTCTTTGACTATCGCGGTGTTGTGCACACGGAATTCTTACCGGAAGGTCAAACGGTAAATAAATAATATTATTTGAACGTAATGCGGCGTTTAAGAGAGCAAATTCGAAGAAAAAGGCCAGATTTGTTGAAAGATAATTGTTGGATTTTGTACCACGATAATGCACCTTTGCACAAGGCCATCATTGTGAAAGAATTTTAGCGAACGAATGAGAATTCAGGGCGTAAACTAAACTCAATTCCGGAAAAAGCGTTTGAAATTTTCTTTGATGATTGGATTATTCGTTGGCGTAAGTGTGTCGTTTCTGAAGGAGCATACTTTGAAGGTGATCAAAATAAATTTGGATGAATAACTAACATTTTGTGTATTATTGATTCCCTGGTACTTCTTTGACAGAGTAATATTTTAGTATTTCTTATTTCTAATAAAGAATTTTTTATCCTGTGTATTATGTTGTAATGAGCTTTATCAGAATTTACTAAGTCCAAAGTACTTATATAACTAATAATTAATAAATAACTAACTTATGCCCGCGACTTCGAACGCGTGGACTATAACTCATTTATTAAACATACCCTATGTGATAGATGAAAACCAAAGCTACAGAATATCGAAACTCCCATCAAAATCCCTCCAGTAGTTTATTATCAGAAAAAATTCCAAAAAACGGATCGTAAGGGTAGTGCGGAAGCGCTGTAACAGTCTTGAAAGAAAACCTCCTTCTGAGAAGCAGTCGTGCATGCGAAGGAGGTGGCGGGATGGCTGAGGGACAGAGCCTCACGTCCCAGACGCCGCGGGAGACGCTCTGGGCGTCGTCGGGAGCCGAGTGACGACCCCGGCCACCGTAGGCGCAGGCCTGTGGACGGAGAGTAATGGGTAGCTCACCGTCCGATCAGGACCAGGCCCGAGCCGGACGGCACGTACTTGTTCCACGCGCGCCTCAAAGAGATATCAGCAATAGGGAAGGGGCCCGTCAGGGCCGAAGCCTGCCGGGGCAGCAGGATTGTCCGAAAGGGTTACCGCTACCCCGGAACATAAAGGGTTAAGGAAGGAACACGGGTAGGTTTTAGTCAGAGCCTGACAATCCCTTCCGCTCCACCCAGAGCGGGAGGGGTCATTTGATGATTTCCTATCCTCAAAAAAAAAAGAAAGGGTAGTGCGGAAGCGCTGTAACAGTCATGAAAAAAATATTTGGTAGCAATTAAAAACAATTGTTAGTAGGTAATAAAATTAATTATGTTGCTATAGGTACTTATAATTCCCTAAAAACTAAACACCAGAAATATTGACATAAATTCTATATAACATTATATAAAAAAAAAACAACCGACTTCCAAAAACAACACTACAAAGTGAAAAATAACTTTCATTTCGGAAGTCGGTGTCACTGGTTCTGCATTTTCGTTTTTAACCGACTTCAAAAAAGGAGGAGGTTCTCAATTCGAATGTTTTTTGACACCGACTTTCGAAACTAAAGTTATTTTTCACTTTGTATGTTTTTTTTGGAAGTCGGTTGTTTTTTTTGTAAAAAAGTTTTAATTTTTCACTTTTTAGTTGTACCTACCTACCCTAAACAAATTCATATATCACTACTTGCTATGTGAATATCATGACAGTGACAGAAAGCTATTGAACACATCTGCCTTACCCTTTGAAGGGTACAGGCGTGATGTTATGTTGTGTGATTGCGATTACATATTATGCTATAGCAGCAATCGCGGTGGATTTTTTGTTTGTCTCCGAAAATCATCATCAGATCTTTACAAAAAAAAAAAATTGCATATCCGTTTATTTACGATGGAGTTATGCCCGAACATACGTAAAAAAAAATAGAAACATCCGAATTGAGAACCTCCTCCTTTTTAGAAGTCGGTTAAAAATATAATATTTACAATCACAAAACTAGAAAGAAACTAAAGTGGGATGATGAAATTAAAATACTGTAGGCGAGCAGCCCTATATTTCAAGAAAAGAGCCGATTCACAATACTGTTAGATGTTGTTACGTTACCTTGACAGGGGTCAGCGAGTTCATTCGAACTGCGCGTTCGCGGGATTTGCCACGCGAGGACGGAGGTAACGCTAAATGCCTACTACGCTCGAAGATCCTGGCCTTAAGAGTGTCCATGGAGTTTCTTGCCCGTTCTTCTCCATAGGTACCTACTACGCTTTGGAATGGGCAACTAGCTTCATATATTCTGACTGACCGACTCCTTGACAATTCAAAAGTGCCTGTAAATGGTTTAATTGAAATAAATGCTTTGAATTTGAGTTTTGAGTATATATGTATGTAGTATCCTGCCATATTAGAAGCCTAAAAGAGCATTTCTAAAAAAATATATAGTAGGCGAAACTACTATTATACATTTCAATACAAAATGGCGAGATGACCGCAGTAGAGCGGATTAATCTGAATGGTACTATTTTGTAACCTTAATTTAGAGTGTAATAAGTAATAGTATGTATTTGTTATTATATAGGTAGGTACTTATTTTATATTTATATTTTAGTGTTAGCTTATAAATTGTATTAGTTGTAAGACATTAAAAAAAAACCTGTTAATAAGCCCAAAGAAGCAAAAAGTATCAATGTATTATTAAAAAAAATTGTACCTACGTACTATTTTTTTGTGCTAATTACTATATTTTTACAGGCAGTAACTCCGAAAATACTATGTAGTATCCTACATAGTATTTTCGGAGTTACTGCCTTCCTACTAATAATATAATATTATAAACGCGAAAGTTTGTGAGGAATTGAGGACGGATGGATGTTTGTTACTCTTTCACGCAAAAACTGCTGCACGGATTTGGATGAAATTTGGCACACAGATAGTTTATAACCAACACATATTTATCCCAATATTCCCACGGGATCAAAACTTATGCGGGTGAAACCACAGGACGCTACTAGTATATTTAATATAAAAAAGTTGGCAACCCTACTGCACACACAGATTTTGCAGGGTTAAAATGTAGTTTGCACATACGCTGTAAACTTGGGTAATTATAATGTAATATTAGCCACAGAATTAACCAGTAATTAGAGTGTTCAATTGTCAATTGATTGTTATATTGAGTTACTAAAGTGTGGAGTATTATTTTGTGGTGGGTATTTGGAGGGAGTCACGTTACGTCCGCTACGCGTAGTGTCCGTTTATGGTCCTATTGTATTCTTGAAGTTGAACTTTTTTCGTATCAGTCGCGTTACAGCCGTTCTACCTAAAATTTTGTGAAGCATGGTACTAGAAAAAATCACCCTCAAGAATACAATGGGGCCATAAACGGACGCTACGCGTAGCGGACGAAACGCGACTCCTTCGGTAATTGTTGGGACTACAAACAATTATTAAGAGTTTAATATTAAATTAAATGAACCGCCAAAGTCAGTTAAATCTTACCTTAAAATAACAGAAGCATAACCAGCCTATGACGTTCCCACTGCTGGGACACAGGCCTCCTCTCAGTGAAAGGGACCGTAATCCACAACGCGGCACGCGGGCCCAATGCCAGTTGTTAGACGTCACGTCTTCGAATTTTTGGTTCTAGGACATGCCGGTATCCTCACGATGTTTTCATTCACCATTTTTTACCATGTGACTAAGCGAAAAATGTAATCAAGATCCCTTCATTGTTCGTTAAACAATTAGATTTCACCGTAATCATAATGTTTGCGAAATTTTGATAACATTAATTAACGTGACGGTGTTAGATGCAATTAAAATCTCCGCATAACGCGTTTTTGGTTGGAATTACGCTCGTCACGGCCGTAATCACGCGTTTACGGCTTAATTTACGCGCGATAGCGTTTGCCGGTTGATTGACTTTATTAGGCTCTTACATTCGGGGTGGTAGTCGCCGATAGGACAGAAGTCTACGTACTACGTCAGAAATGGCTATGACAGCAAAATTATATGAAAATTTCCAATCTACCTAGCTTTATCACAACTATTTTGGGGTCGGCTTCCAGTTTAACCGGATGCAGCTGAATACTTGTATTTTACATAGAGCGTCTGCTTATCTGACCTTCACAGTCGCAGCCCAGATATTGGTTAACAAACTTTTGGGCTTCTAACTATCCGTAACGACTGTCAAAGATCTACGAATGACAGCAAAATCAGAGAAGACAGGACCTTTATTAAGTGTTTATGTAACTGTTTTCAAGCTTGATCATATTTCTAAATACCTAGACGAGACGTAACTACCAAAGTAATTGAACGACGAAAACGTATTACATCCACCTTTAATAACCAACATTAATTTCCCCGAATCACTTAGCTCCATTGGACATCCCAATTTGACATCGCTATCATCCTCAAATTGGGCCGTCAAAACCATGTGACAAATTATAGCAATCCTAGACGACACAAAAATTAAATGCCACCGTTCCAATTACTTAAACATCGATTGTATACTAGAAACACATTGTTAGCATGACGTACACATACATCGCGCCAAGTCGGACACGATATAAAAAGAACTATTCACAATTTGAGGGTTATTAAACTTGAGTTTTTTTGTGCGCGCGTGTGTATGTTTGAGGTAGGCCCTGGGCGATGTTTTTTATGTATTCCCCTAGATTTTTCATTCAAGGGTATTTATTTATTTTACTAGGGAAAACAAACAATTGTACATTATAATATATCACATCACATCTAAGATTACATTGGAAGTGGGTAAATGTACAATTCACAACGTTTCCACAGATTAGGGTATCCATTAAAACATAAAGGCTCCTTCAAACAGGCGCGACACGACACGCGACACAAAGGCACCGCAAGTCGCGCAACGAGCGGTGCCTTTGTGTCGCGCGCGATTCGCGTCGCTCGTCGCGCCTGTTTGCAAGAGCCTTAATGATTTCAATGGGTGGGAGTAAGTAATTGTTACTTACGCCTACCTATTGAAATTGACTTTTTCTGATATTTTATTCAGAATCCTCTGACCTAGACTAGAGCCAAGAGCAAAACCCATTACAAAAAAAGGAATGTCCAGTGAAATAATTAGACGATCTTTAGTGGGTAGATCGCTCAAATTGTGTGTTAGGTACATCTTGTGTTATGTGTAATCTTTTTTATAATTAGAATAATAATTTATTTCAGATTCATTACATCAATATGTATGTCTAGTAACAAATAAACGTCTTTTTTTTTAACAGTGAAAACGTTATGAGTCTTGGAAACCTACTTTACATGACATGTTTATTTATGGTGGGATCATTATTTCCTTCATATAATTCACTCTCCTTTCCTTCATAGCTAATATACTCACTATACTCAGCTGCTTCCAGCCCTCGCGACGCCACGAAAAATGACATGGCCGCTAAACTAGTGAAGCTTCACCGCGCAAGGCAGCGAACCTTGAAATCGAGTAAAGAGCATTATCCAATTATTGGATTGGATCGGATTTGGAGCCACGACAAGTTAATCTGCAGTCAACGCCTTCAGCTTAATAAAACTATTGCTGTGGTGAATTTTGTGGACCTGTTCTTATTCGAATCGTGTGGAAGAATAGAAGTTACCTTTTAGCTTTGGCTGGATTGGATTAGCCTGTCAGTCTGTCACCAATGAAATAAAAAAGATATATACAGGAAAAGTTTTTAACCAGTGCGCAAACCGTAATCAAGAATTCACCATTAGCATTACCAACATAGTTGGGAAAAGGCTAGACTGATGATGATGATCATATGATAATGATGATAATGATGATACTCCTAGTGTTGAATTTTTTAAGCAGATATATGAGTTTAAAGTTAACTAATAAATTAATGTCGAATCAGAATTTTACAATCAATTAAACAAACTTAAAATAGAACTGTCGTACATGCATTCGCGCCAAGTCGGTCATCCTTCTCTAGAACGCATTGTCAAAAGGTTATTGAACTCGAAAAGTTTAGCATTTGAGGCCGCCATTTTTAATTCGGTTCTCGGAATCATTGGCTTTATTGTTCAAATTAAATTATCGGCCTGCAGGCGAAAATTGAACTAATCGAGTTATTTGCTACACAAAAACTATTGGATGGCTGTAACGGAGAATATTCATATGATCCATCTTTTATATTGTACTAGCTTCCGCCCGCGGCTTCGCCCGCGAGGTATGTCGATAAAAACTATCCTATGTCCTTCCCCGGGATGCAATCTATCTCTCTGCCAAATTTTATCGAAATCCGTTCAGTGGTTTAGGCGTGAAAAGGTAACATACAGATAGACAGACAGAGTTACTTTCGAATTTATAATATTACTATGGATTGCCAATGTTCGGTTGGTTGTTACAAAAAAGATTTATCATTTTGCTGTTACGTTATAACGTAACCGCAAAATGGTAAATCTTTTTTTTTATGGTAAATCAACCAGAGGGGTTATAACCCTCTTTAATATAACAACAACTATTTGCTTTAAAAGTTTAAAGTATGCTAACAGTTATTTTTAAAATCAACGTGCTAATTAATGAGGTTTATAGTTTTGATCAATCTTCGCGCAACTCAACGAGCATTGCTGAATTGTAAAAGCTATTGCGGTTACAAGTGTGTTGTGCAATCACCTACATTGTAATGACGATCACAGTCTGCTTAAAGGCTGCTTCAGACAGGCGCGACACGACACGCGAGTCGCGACACAAAGGCACCGCAAGTCGCGGAACGAGCGGTGCCTTTGTGTCGCGCGCGATTATATCGCGTGTCGCGCCTGTTTGTAGGAGCCTTAAGTCTTCATGGAATGGCATTAGAACACCCTGCGCAAGTCATCATCATCTGCCTAGCCTTTTCCCAACTATGTTGGGGTCGGCTTCCGGAGGTCAGATAGGCAGTCCTATCTGACCTCCACAATCCAGTTACTGGGTAACACGATACCCATTGGTAAGACTGGTAGACTTTCGGGCTTCTGACAGTCACTCGAGCAGAGTGTCGCATCGATGGTTGCGTGGCGGCTGTATCTGATGACAGCGACTATGTAAACGGAGCCGGTACTTCGTCCACGGCGCACTGCTATATTCCGGTACAATCCTGATGACATTGAAGCTGATTAATCACTACAGCAACAGTTTACTAGAAAAGCGGCGGACGCACTTAATATCGGCCATAGTGACGACTGTAATGAAAATGATATCCGCGATAAAGATTTAAATCGTTAGATTCGCCCTACCGCGTCTAAAGACAGTCTCGTTTCTGTTTCGTTTAGACACCTTTGAAACAATATGACGCAATGACTTGGCTTGATTGCCATGGAAACGCTAATCAATCATGTGTGAGCTCACTCTTCTCACAATTGACACTTTTCCGCGTGACTAAGTACGGTCAGAGAAAATCAACCAACTTAAATCTGTGGGCAACGGGGTTTGACTTAATGTCAAATACTGGTGTAAATGACAGTTTTTCATGACGGCTGTAATCATATGAAAGGACCACTTTTCTAGGAAACCAAACCTTTATACAATGACTACTTCTAAATAATATCCCGACACGCACCTTGATTGATGTTAATCCCACCGTGAAATAAAGTCAAAACTTCATTATCGAAATGTCAATTTTTGAACCAGATCCCATCTTATTTGATACGGTCGGATATTAGACGTAAGGGTTACATAATCAGTTTTACGTCGCAATCTGGGTGCTGGGTAGAATGGGTAGTGGGATCGATCGTAGAATGCAATATTAATCAAGCCTCCGTTCAACCCGATTGGGTTTATGTCCATCTTAAAGTTTGGCACTGGGAAATTATTACGGTTTGCTCTGTATTATTCATAATTAAATCTTGTAGGATTCCATGAAATGTTTTCATACCTATTTGGTACCAATAGGATTTCATAACGAAATGGTTTGGAATGTCAAACTTACATTGTCTCGTTAATTTTTTGTTTAATGATTATTATATTGAATGATTAGGATTAGCTTTACTAGTTTAAAATAAGTTTTCACTACGCAGCCTAATTAAGTCTTCATTGGAAACTTACCAGGTTCACTCTTGACTAATTTATTAACTAAATATCGTAAAAGGACATGTTAAGTTTTTGTATAGAGACTTTTATTCGAAGCTGCTGTGAACAGGGAAGAGATTATATTTTTATGAAAGTACATAAATTAAGGAGACATTGTATTTTTTTTAATTATTATATTTTTTAATAATTATTATTTTTAAACTACTACTACTGACAAGTGTGACAACCTTACTGGCACAGCACAGGTAATGTTTTCATAGATTCCATTAGGAGGCAAAGGAATCAATGCCATACATACAAATCATGGAGATAATTCATTGGTTTTATTTTAAGCCATCTAATATTGTTTTAGAATATTTTAAATAACAATAAGGTATATAATTTGCTTTATAAAATGGTACGTAATCATTTTTTCTTTGTTTCAATGTGCAAAAATAATATTATGACACCAAAAATATCTGGATTTAAAATATTTATTTATTCAATAATGGCGCTTTGTAATATTTTTTTTTGTTTTTGTAAGGCCATCCTGAATAAGTTTCCCTATCAGAAAACCAAACAAGACAGCCGTTCAAAAAAAAATTAAGGCCATTTCATAACCATTAGTCCAAAAAAAGGGATAAAACACCCAACTAACAAGAAACGCCTCATTCAAAGAAAGTAACATTTATTAATAAACGCGTAATCGTGCGCATACCTTCTTAGAAGCACACATGAAAGCGATCTCGACTGCTATGTAGCACCACTTAAAACATTGTAAGTAGTTAATTTCGTATTAAATGTATTGATAGCTTCGTAATTGAAATAGCAATACCTCCTTGGTGTATTAGCTCTTATATGGATTTCAAGACGAATCTTAGATTAAGAAACGTACCTACATTATTACGCCTAATTAATAAAAATAAAACATAAGTACTTCGCTGCTGTATCCCTCTAAGGAGTTTTCGCACCATTTGCCAAATGTTTTAGTGTGCCTTTTATTTGGGGGGCGCCTGTTGCCATTAAGGCTCCTACAAACAGGCGCGACATGCGATAAAATCGCGCGCGACACAAAGGCACCGCAAGTCGCGCAACCGGGGGTGTCTTTGTGTCGCGCGCGATTATATCGCGTGTCGCGCCTGTTTGTAGGAGCCTTTAAACGGGCTCCACTAAAGACAAGACTGCCCAATCATTGGAACCGATCAAGGAATCAGTGGAAACCAGTCATAAAAAATGTATGTCCTTAGGGTCAGTCATTTTATCAGCGATAAGGATGATGTAAAACTCAAATTGCCGCTACCGAAAACAGCTTGTCTGATTGTAAATTCAAATTCTAATTCTTTATTTCAGACATGAGTCCATATGTAAAGTCGTTGTAGTAAAAAGAAACGCTTTGAAAGCGACTGCCACTTGCCTAGGCTTTCTTATAATTTTTATGTCAAAGACATGAAACATTATGATATAAAATTAGATGAAAAAAAAAACTATTACAAATTCTGAATAAACGCCTAATTTAAAGGCCACCAAATAACCAAGATGGCCGCCACCTAGCATTAAATAAAACCCAACAGGAAATTATTCCCTCCAATATTGCCAATTTCCAATTACAGTAGAATATTCTAATATGAAAACATGAGAAAATTATGGATTCTCACCGCGTCGGTACGTTGTAATGCAATTAATACGCAGTTTCCGCTGGCTCGACCATAAACTCCTTAGCACTTTCATCTCAACCAGGAAGTGGTCTTAAATATAATTGTGCTATCGTCACCTCCATTTGGCCTTTATGGCTGACAAACTGGTGTTTAAAATTCAAAATAGTCACAGGAATTCTACCTGTGAATTTTGGACTAATTTGATGGCGAATCTGTATGAATTGGATAACTTTGGCTGATTATTTCCTTGTGGCTTTCGAACGGAATTAGCTGTGTCAGAGTCTCGACCTTTTAATTGGAAACTGTGTAACCGATCGAATTAATCACGGATCGAACTTATTCAACGATAAATCGATTAGAAATCAATCAGAGAAGTATCGTGGCCAGTTATAATGTCAAGACCTTATAAGGTAAGGGCAATTTAAATTATCGTTAAGTAAGCTTCCTAATACCTAACTAAGAGATCCTTACATGAGCTGATATTTATTAATTACAGTTTACTAGCGGCCGGCAGTTTCGCGCAGGGTGCAATTTTTTTTTCGAATTTTCGAAATTTTCTTTAACAAACCTTGTCCTGGCACACAACAAAAAAGAATTATTATTTGGTGCAGTCATTAGGAAGTTATGCGCGTACAGACATTTCGGCGATTTTTTATACAATGTAAGTATGTCTTATGAAAAGCTTTGATATTATTACTCATCAGATATAAAATGAGGTCTTTTCAATAGCATGATTAAAAAAAAAAAGTTTTCAAAAGCTCCCATAGATGGCACTACTATAGTAGTACTCATGATTAAAAGACATCCCATAGTGACTAGCCATGTCAGATCAACGTAGTAGATGTAGGCAGTTAAAAAAAATATATTTAATGTTGCTTGAACTTTTTTCACGGCTGATTGAATTGAAACTCAGATTTGAAAACAACTTTGACATTTTAGTATTAAGCTATGCCATCTATCCGGGGATATAGAAAACTTTATTTTTTTTTCTTATGTCGATTTGAAAAGAGCTCATTACAAACTTAGCGAAAACAGTACAGTGCGTGCCACGTAAGAAGAGACTTGACCCCGCCTCCCCGCCTCTTTCCGCCGCCCCTATGACGTCCGGTCCCGTCCCGCACTCAGACCTCATACCGCTAAAGATACCTAAAATCGTGTACTGCGCATGTCAAACCACGTGGTGTGTCAAGTCTCTTCTTACGTGGCACGCACTGTACAGTAATTTGGCAAGCAGAATACCCCATTATCGTAAAAACCGCACATACCTACTATCATCTCTGTCTATCCTTCGTAGTAAATAAAGCGTCTGCCTCTTTGGTCTAGTTGTTGCAAGGGCTACTGCCGAGCATGAAGTTCTGGATTCGATTCCCAGGTCAGCCTAAGTGTTATTGGGTTTTTCCATCAGACATTTCTCAGTAGTAGTAGCTCAGAGTCTAGAATTTTTGCTCGGTTGGTAGCCGAGCGCTCGACGCATCCTGGACAGTCACAGACAACATCTAATTTGACTGGCCAATTCTTCCCTTGCGGTGGTACGGCTAACGCCCGCCTGGTATGCGACCACCCTCCCCACCGGAGTCCATCGTTAAGCAGCCTGCTGTGTTTCGTCGATGCGTGGCAGTTCCAGTGCCTTAGGCATCTTCTGGGCACGCTCGTTCCATCATAGACCTCATCCATCGCTTTCCATCAGGCGTGATCGAGATCAGGAGCGGGGGGCCCATTCAGCAATAAATAAATAAAAATAGGCCTGGCCCCTATTATAACATGGGACTTAAGCATGACTGGAGAAATGTGGAGAAATAGAAAAAAAAATTGAAATATAAATACCATAGAGTCCCCGAAGGGTTGGACAGAATTGTACCTATTACACATCTGCCGAACCCTTCGGGATTACACGCGTGATTCTACAAATAAAGGCTCCTGCAAACAGGCGCGACGCGATTCGCGCGCGACACAAAGGCACCGTTCGTTGCGCGACTTGCGGTGCCTTTGTGTGGCGTGTCGCGTCGCGCCTGTGTGTACGAGCCTTAAAGCGTAATACACCACAAACTATCAATAACAACGCGGTATCTAAGAAACAAGTGTCTCTTCAGACTAATGAATAATTAATCTATAATCATAAAACAATTAAGTATTGTTAGACATTGGCAATGACTCGAGTCTCGCATTCAAGTCACGAGAACCAATAAATTGTGATCAGGAAGGGAGACGCGCAAATAAATCTAATTGTCTAGGATATGTAGGTACATATTAAATGTTCATTAATATGGGTGCCTTGCTGTTTAGTGAGATCATGGAGTAATAAGTGAATGGAGTGTCTATGAATGCCACTCACGGAATTTTAGGTCAACCGAGGCTAAATTTTTCCCGTGTTGTTTCCTTTTTTTACAGTCAAAAAGCCATTTTTCATTCTGGTTTATGAAGCAAATTCTATCCACCGAAAACTGAAACCGAAATAACCTCTATGCGAAAAGCGAAAATACACACACTGCGATAATCAATTCAATTGCTAATGTTAATATCGCCTAGATCGAACATTGAATGACAGCACGGGGTAAATTGTCAAACAACTCATCATCATCATCCAGGTTCTACCCGCGTTGGTAACAATGTCGTCCACCCATCTCACCGCCGGACGACCGACACATCATCTACTAGCCCTTGGACGCCACTCGGTCACTGCCTTACTCCACTTTTCATCACTGCGCCTTGGCAGATGGCCAATCAACTCAGATGATAATAATTAAAATGAGACCCAAGAAACGTCATGTCTGTACCAACTACAGCAGCGCTCTCAGAGCAGATATCTTTGCTCTTTTGCGCCAGTGCTCTGCACGTATATCGATATATCCTTCCATTTAGTGTCTACTCTTTGGCAAAAAGGGGCATTGATGCTTCGGTCGATGATTGATTACAGCGGATGCGATAGACGACGTACTGGGTTTCGGTAATATTGGATGGAAGGGCTGAATGCTAGACTGATTAACGATCGGATCTTAGCAATCAATCGAGTAAACTAATTTATGATTGGTAGAAGATCACAAAACAGAATTTTATATAATTTTGTGCTTTGTGAAGTTAGAAATTGAATCAAAAGCTGAAAAATAAATACGCTCAACAAAAGGTATAACCATCATAATCAAAACGACTAAAAGGAAGTCTCCAAAGAATAGCTTGTATACATCAAAGTTTATGCGAGTTGTAAAAAAATTGTTAATCAGCAGGTGTGAAGCAGAACCTTGGGTGCGCCTGCGCCCGTGCGCCGGGACTATCCATGGCATTACGTGGAAGCCTCCAAATTATGTTAAGTGAAAATATTATTTAAATCAATCAATCACAAGTTCTTAAATTATTAACAACTGCTTTATTGTGCAACATGCTAATCTTCTAATTAAGTCTATAAAAAAATAAAAATATGTATTATTTAAATTGGTGTTTTATTTTGGTGTGGCGCCAATCTGATTACGTCACGTCCGTACATATAAGAATATGTTTTTTTTTTATATTTCTATGGTCAGTGGTCACGTCACATTGTTGACTATCTATAAAATAATGTCACGCAGTATATTGTATCGACCCTAATTTATATGACATTTATGACTGTTCGAATCAACGGTATCAAATTGCTTGTTACTTCACAGGTTCTCTTTTATTCTATTTTATTATCAAACAATTATAGAGAGATTTCAAACTTTTTAACACATTTATTACATTTTAACAGATTTCAAACACATTTATATACATAAAGGTGTGAGACTATTCCCCATTACGAGACGGAAACTAAAGAACGCTATGTGCTACGGTGTATATACCTAATTAAAAAAAACAGTGGCACTCCGGGAGTGCCGACAGAAGTGAAAACAAAACACAAACAGAATACTTTGCAATCACTCACTGACATATCGGGTATACATTAAAACCGAGTACATCCCGAGGACAGCCGAACACATCCGAATGTAGCGCGGTGTCGGTTACGGTAACAGTGTCGCGAGTTCAATGGTTTTTTCCCATTTCAAAAAATGCGCAACGCGCCTAAAGAAGTTTTCACCTCAATAATGACTACAGAATAAAATACAATAGGAGACTGAGATTGTGTTACGGAATTACCTAATTAATTACGTAACACACTATCAGTAGCAATAGGGTTCATTTTGACAGTTCAACAAAATTCATTGCGTTATTCACGTTGTTGAGCACACAAATTATTCGATCATATTAAGCAATGGATTAGCAATATCCTTTAAAATGATTCAGATTGTGTGTTAATAAGGCTCCTGCAAACAGGCGCGACGGGCGACGCGAATCGCGCGCGACACAAAGGCACCACTCCTTGCGCGATTTGCGGTGCCTTTGTGTCGCGTGTCGCGTCGCGCCTGTGTGTACGAGCGTTTATGCAATTAGGGTGCTGAGTAAAATAATCCTTCTAAAGGACATATTCATGCTCTGGAAAGATAAATTACATTAGCATTTCGAATACCGATTGTGGATAACAAGAAGCGCGCGTGCAAATTCGGTGCTATGATCATAAATTGTAGGTCAATCAATAACCAACAATAAACTTCGATTAGTACCCAAATCTACGCTCATTAGTATTCAAAGGCGGATATTATTAAGGTCGCTATTGAATGCCATGAGTTTGACCTTGGGCGCTAAATGAAGACTGATAGAAGACAGCTAAACCATATTGATTAATTAATCAATTTGTAGTTCAATGGAAACTCTCTGAAACTTGTTTTTCATTTGTTTCTTAGTAGATTATCCCTTCATACAGTACCCGGCGATAAATATTGCACATCGACCTTTTTACACAAAACCATTTTATACAAAGAATAAAAATAATTATCAAAAGAAGCAAATCATATATTGTTTTAACAGCTCCTAATAGATACCGGACTGTTTGTATTTTGTGCGACAGAGATAACGCTCTACGAAGCCGAAATTAGCCGATTGTCTCTTTCCAAAGGTCGATGTACAATATTTATCGCCGGGTACTGTACAGTAAGTAGTTCACACAACATAATTGCGAATCAGCAAAATATAACCGTCCTCAAACCAAGCATAATCATCAGCTATAATGTTCCCACTGCTGGTACTAAGGTCTCCTCTCAGTGAGAGAGAGTGGGCCGTAATCCACCGCACGGGCCCAGTGCAAGTTTGGCACATGTTACATGTCTTCGAAAAAATCTTGTTTCTTCACCGTTTTGAGAGCAGTGGTGATGAAATAATTTACACAAAGTAAAACGCTTGTCTGGGTTCGAACCTACCTACACTCGTTAAGGCTCCTTCAAACAGGCGCGACACGACACGCGACACAAAGGCACCGCAACGCGCGCAACGAGCGGTGCCTTTGTGTCGCGCGCGATTATATCGCGTGTCGCGCCTGTCTGTAGGAGCCTTTACGCCCTGCCGTTACCACTGGCCCACCACTGCTCACTAAACGGAATTTAGTAACACAATCATCTGTATTAGAAGATTTCAAATTTTTCTAACCGTTATTTTTATCTTGATTGTAAACTATAATTTTATGGGAATCGTTACTCATCGTTAGGTAGGTACGTCAGGCGGTATATAGACTGATTAATGTATTAGACGCAATGAGATGGATTGCTAAGAGTATGGAAATGTTATACACATATTGTGTGGAATATAAATATAGAATTAAGGCTCGTACACACAGGCGCGACGCGACACGCGACACAAAGGTACCGCTCGTTGCGCGACTTGCGGTGCCTTTGTGTCGCGTGTCGCGTCGCGCCTGTGTGCACGAGCCGTTAATTGGAAAATCATCGACTTAGAGTTTACTTCAATTATCAAATGAAAAATCTTTGATGTGATTCTCAATATGTAAATGGCACTAAAAACAGGCACCCGCAGGTACTGTTTCTGATTCGTTTGTTTACATTGTCGTCACTTAATTTTGGAACAGACCATAGTTGATAGTATGATCTAGGTAGACAGTATAGGTTCTCACCAATATATGTATAGTTATCAGGTTCACAGTAGCATACGCTAGCATGGGAAGCTCATTACCGAGTTCAGTCGCATGCATAATTAATGGTGCCATAAAACTGTACCGTCCTATCGATTCCTAGTATTTAGTAGGTAGCAGCCTATTTGTATGTCTAGGGTAATTTGGCGTGATAAAAGATTCAGGCTATTCGACTATGTCTACGTGTAATATAGTAAAAAAAAAAACTTTTAAAAAAATATTGCTGAATGGGGCTCTTGACCTCGATCACGCCTGATGGAAAGCGATGGATGAGGTCTATGATGGAACGAGCGTGCCCAGAAGATTCCTAAGGCACTGGAACTCCCACGCATCGAAGAAACACAGCAGGCTGCTTGACGCCGGACTCCGGTGGGAGGGTCGCAAACCAGGCGGGCGTTAACCCTACCACCTCAAGGGAATAATTGACCAGTAAAATAAGGTGTTGTGTGTGACTGTCCAGGATGCGCTGAGCGCTCGGTTCAGTTGAGTAACTGGCGGGACAAACTGCGCTACACGAGGAGGCTTCTTCATGCATCCCAAAACGCAATCAATGTACAATGCGTGCCACGTAAGAAGAGACTTGACACACCACGTGGTTTGACATGCGCAGTACACGATTTTAGGTATCTTTAGCGGTATGAGGTCTGAGTGCGGAACGCGACCGGACGTCATAGGGGCGGCGGAAAGAGCGGGGCAGGCGGGATCAAGTCTCATCTTTCGTGGCACGCATTGTAATCCCTAAAAGCTTAGGTAGAGGTGTTCCTAACAGATATATTTTTCCCGTTATGTTTAAATCCCTTGCAATAGGGGGCGAGCCTACTGCCATCAGCAGGGCCAAATCTAGACTCCGGGTTGATACTTATGAATTCTGCCGACCTGCGAATCGAACCCAGAACCTCATGCCTAGCAGTGCTCTTGCAACTACTAGCTCAAAGAGGCAGTGTGATAATCTATTTCCGAAATTGTAGTAAAAGTAAAGTCCTCCAGACCGTATTTCGGCCACGGCGGCCAATCTCAACGGAGACTAGCCTTCGGCGCGGTAGATATTATAGTGCACAAGTGTGCTCGCAGACACAGGTACACTCCCTCTTCCCTCACTCTCATAGTCCGATGGGACGGCAATCCGACATGACCGGACTGAGATCAGGCGGGGGGGGGGATTGTGGTATGATAGCAATCGAAATTCAATATTTCATTTATAGAAAGGCACTCGTAAATAACATACTAAACGTCAGCTGTCCGAATCGCGTCCCAATAAATAACTATTGCATCTTATGTAGATGGTGTTCGATCATCGTTATCTTGTTATCTAATACCGACATGTTCCACAACAGTCCGCGTTTATCTCGTCGAAGATTCAACTGGAACTGTGACCACGGTTTTCTCACCGTACAAGTTTATAGGGTCTTTAAACAAGGCTTGTTGACACCTTGGGTAATTGGTACCGTCGACACAAGTAATTTTGTTGAGGAATAGTTAAATCACAGGGTGATCATAGACGATCAATCTGGCATCGGTTTAATTCGTCACTTTGGTTTTATATTGTTGACGGATTGATCGTATTCGGTCACGGTGTCATGCTAGATTGACACAAAATATCCACACACTGGCTGGATCTGATGGCCAATTCTCGTAATTTAAAACGTTCAAGTCGCAAACTCATCTCGGCGACAAACAAATGTCAAAAATGGAGGGAAATTAGAGGTATTTTTGACATGTTGAGACTGAGATCAGACTGTGAACTTTTACGTTTAAAATTACATGAAATGCCCGTCTGATCTCAACTCAAAATGATTCATCTCAATCAATTAAATCGAAATGATTTGTCGATGATAGACCGGATTTACAGATGCTAGATGATCGTCTAACGTCCTCCAGATAGTAATAATAATACCAGCCAGATTGGTAAAAAAGTTTTACAACATTGCACAATCGTAATTACGGTTTTGATGTAAAAAAATAATTAATCACTGAAAATGTCTTACAAAAAGTTTCATCAATGACCGACAATTAATGCTAATGAGTTCTTAGACAAATCTCCAAAAGAAAATACGTCTCATTTCTGAAATTCAACTGTGAGATTTATAATATAGTCACGTTCGACAATTAACAATTCCTAGCACGAAAAATCACACTTTATAAAACAGACAAAAACTTAGCAGCATAAACGTCAAATCGAAGAAACGTTCGAAAACAACTGAACATCTATACAAATAAAAGTCGCGGGCACAGCTACTCAATTTATATTCTGTTGCTTTCTGATGACCCCGGCAATCCCATCTTCCAACAAGCTAAATATCTCCTCGAGCAAAGAAAACCCTGAAGTAATATTCATCCAGTGATATTTGATGTAAGCCATAGCGCTTAAGATCCGGCCATCCAGGCCGAGGTGGCGATCCGACCTGATCCAGGCTAAGTGCAGCAAAAACATGAATTTTAACGGAGATTATGTACTTCAAGCGACGGCTATGGCAAGGGATCTGGAGTTGATTTCATAGTTTGAACTATTAGAAAGGAATGGAAATGTTTGTAATGGTATTTTAGAACTATTGAGCAAATCTAAATGAACAGTGGTGGTTACGGCCGCCACTTACCGAGTTGTAGGTCGTAGGATCGAACCCAGCAAGGCGATTTACTTTGTGTAAATTATTTCATCACCACTGCTCTAAAAACGGTGAAGGAAAACATCGTAGGGAAACCGGCATGTCCTAGAATCAAAAATTCTAAGACATTTAACATCTATAACACGTACTGGGCCCGCGTGGTGGATTACAGTACAGCCTACTCGCTGCCTCTCGAAGGGAGGAGGCCTGAGTCCCAGCAGTGGGTACATTATTGGCAGATTATGTAAATGAACAGATTTCTGGTTTTAGAAGCAGCAATCTTCGAAGGTAAACCTGCCTTCTGGCTTGCCAGATATTGCGTACTTACGATATAGCTTGCACAAGAATTGGTAGGTAGACGAATACTTATAGACAACCCACAACGAGACACAGCTGTGGGTTAAAATGGATTGAAGAAGAAGGTATAGGTGCTATATTAAGACAGAAAAAATACGAGAAAATACGGAAGCACACTACAGCGTTGCATATTAATAGAACATTGCATGTAAGCGTTTTCGCCCCAGTCCCAAACGTTACAAAATCGGTCCGTATACAAAAGGAAAGTTAACAATAGCCTGGTATTTAAAGACTGCACTATAAAGTACGGTAACAAAAAACTATTCGCAACTCTAAAGTGAGACTTGTTCGATTACATGGTATCAAAACTTTCAAGTTACCTAATTATGTTACTCCAAGGAAACTATAGAATCCGCCAACTCGCACCGGGCTTACGTGGTGGATTACGGCCCACTCCCTCTCACAGAGAGGTGGCCTGTGTCCCAGCAGTGGGAACATTATAGGCTGATTTTGTTATGTTATTATTTATGGAAATTCTTAGTCGTAGCTTTCTCTTGGTTATTTTAGATAAAATAGAACATGATGTGTGAAACCACAATAATGTCACCGAAAGAGGAGACTGAGAATTTATTAGCGGAGTCGACATCATAATCATCATAATCAGCTTATAATGTTCCTACTGCTGAAAGAAAGAAAGAAAAAGAAAGAAGAAGAAAGAAAGAAAATACATTTATTTAGCACAGACTAAGAGACACACAATACACCAAATAGTTAGATAATAGTCGTATGAAAACAAAGATAAAAATAAAAAGTGCATAGTCCGATGTAAGAAATTAGCAGGAAAGTGTGCCTCACGGCTGCGCCAAAAAGGCCCAGTTCAGCAAAAATGCCAGACAACTGGTGCCTGACGCTGGTTTTCAACTGGACCTGCTGGAACACAGGCCTCCTCTCTGTGAGAAGGACTGGGCCGTAATCCACCACGCCGGCCTAGTGCGGGTTGGTCGATGTCACATGTCTTCGAATTTTTGGTTCTAAGACATGCCGGTTTCATCACGATGTTTTCCTTCACCGTTTTACGAGCAGTGGTGATCGAAATAATTTACACAAAGTAAAGCGTCTGTCTAGGTTCAAACCTACGACCTATAGCTCGTAAGTCGCGACCTATACCACTGGGCCACCACTGCTCTAATCTCTCTTTTCGTAATCACAACCAAAAACTACGTCTATACTAGTGCCCCGATCGTTTTTACTTAAGAAACCGTATCTGTTTGGCATCATGTGATCAAGACACCTTGCTAATTGCGTAACACACTAACAATTTCAATCTGAATCATTTTGAAGGATATTACTCATCCATTGCTTCATATTATGAACAATTTGTCTGCTCAACAATGTAAATAACGCAATGAATGTTGTTGAACTGTCAAAATGAAAGACATTCCTACTGTTAGTGTGTTACGTAATTACCCCGCAGGTCACCAATTTTGGCAATTAAAAAATTATAATCAAACTAGCTTCTGCCCGCGACTTCGTCCGCGTGAAGTTTCTTGTTCCCCCGACCCACCCCGTCGCATCGCATCGCCTGCCCGCGCTATTACTTCGTTTTTGCCTAGCGTTCTTTTTCTGATTTTTTTTCTTTTTGCTCGAGCTCCTGAAGGTCATAGCGTGATGTTAAATAGCCTATAGCCTTCCTCAAGAGTTGGGCTATCAAATGCAAAAAGAATTTTTCAAATCCAACTGGTAGTTCCAGAGATTAGCGCGTTCAACCAAACAAACTCTTCAGCTTTATAATATTAAGTATAGATATTCCTTTTGCATGCTGCTGACAGTAAATTCCCGGACGTAAACCCTACACTTAACTTCAGGACTTTGTATTCCACTTTTCTCCAAGACTTTTACTCTGTAGAATGGTATAAAAGTTTACTGCAGAGTGTGTTAGTAACAAAAACCATTAAATTAGTTGGAGACAAGGAGTCCTTGTGTGAAACATTGAGCTAGACAAGACGGATGCGGTTAGTTAAGACCCGTATTGCGTTGTAGGATGCCGCGTGGATGAGGGCGCGTCCACAAGATTTATATCTGTGGCCGTGTGGCGTGTTTTTGATCGGTGATGGTGAATCATTTAATGAAGGGAACACAGGAGAACAAGGCAATTTCTTCTTAAAATGTTACTGCGGTGCTATTCTGTAAAAATCTCACCGTGAAAACTTAGGTGAAGTGAGCTGTCAATAAATTCCTAGTAGTGTCGGATGTTGGGTGTGGTGAATGGTGATCATTTAAAAAAAACCGGGCAAGAGCGAGTCGGACTCGCGCACCGAGGGTTCCGTATCATCGTATGTTTTTAAATTTTCATCGACGAGTCTATATTCGTCAGAGAATTTTAAGGCTGCACACTGCGGTGTAAAATATTGCAGTTTTAGGTCAGCACCACCTCTTGACCGATAGTGTAACTAATGTAACTTTTGTTAAAGATTTCTGAGAAAAAGTGTCCTATTTAGAGACTTCGTTTTATGTTTCCTGTAATCTTTACATAAACTTCTATCAGATAGAATAATTTCAGATTTTTCTCTTAACAAACTTCGGAGATAAGGGGGTGACGGTATTTAATTTTACATTTTTCATCAAATCATATGTTTCTTACAATGTTATTCATCATCATCATCATCATCATCAGCCTATAATGTTCCCACTGCTGGGACACAGGCCTCCTCTCAGTGAGAGGGAGTGGGCCGTAATCCACCACGCGGGCCCAGTGCGGATTGGTAGATGTCACATGTCTTCGAATTTTTGGTTCTAGGACATGCCGGTTTCCTCACGATGTTTTCCTTCACCGTTTTGTGAGCAGTGGTGATGAAATAATTTACACAAAGTAAAGCGCCTGTCTGGGTTCGAACCTACGACCTACAACTCGTAAGTCGCGGCCGTTACCACTTGGCCACCACTGCTCCCCCCTTGTATGTTATTGTTGTAAGTAATTAGAAGTGGTAACTGGGAAGACTCGCCGAAAACAAAAAAGAACCAGCCTGTTATAACCCATTTTAAGGGAGGAAAAGGCGTTTTCTCACGATCAAAAGGGGTTGACTTAACGTGGAATCTAAAACTAAATCTCCAGCAGGATAATTAACACCAGAAACAAAAGCCAAACCATTGTCAACACCTTAATTTCAAACTAAACTTTTATCTTGGCAACACCGCCAACCATCAGACCGAGAGCAACACCATTGCGCGCTAGCCCTAACTAAATAGTTTGGAGCAATTTGCATTTTGATACAATTGGTCCGGCCTGCGTTGTAAATTCGCAGCGTCAACTGTTTGGATGGGTCGTGTCGTGATTGTAGACTAGGTTATTAGGAATTCATGTCACTTTTCAACGTATTTGGGTTTTGTTGAGCTATTCGGATTGGTGGCTGTTGAGCTATTCGGATTGGTGGCTGTTGAGCTATTTGGATTGGTGGCTGTTAAGCTATTTGGATTGGGGGCTGTTGAGCTATTAGGATTGGTGGCTGTTGAGCTATTTGGATTGGTGGCTGTTGAGCTATTTGGATTGGTGGCTGTTAAGCTATTTGGATTGGGGGCTGTTGAGCTATTAGGATTGGTGGCTGTTGAGCTATTTGGATTGGTGGCTGTTGAGCTATTTGGATTGGTGGCTGTTAAGCTATTTGGATTGGTGGCTGTTGAGTTATTAGGATTGGTGGCTGTTGAGCTATTTGGATTGGTGGCTGTTGAGCTATTTGGATTGGTGGCTGTTGAGCTATTTGGATTGGTGGCTGTTGAGCTATTAGGATTGGTGGCTGTTGAGCTATTTGGATTGGTGGCTGTTGAGCTATTTGGATTGGTGGCTGTTGAGCTATTTGGATTGGTGGCTGTTAAGCTATTTGGATTGGTGGCTGTTGAGCTATTAGGATTGGTGGCTGTTGAGCTATTTGGATTGGTGGCTGTTATACTGCAGTTATGTTACAAAAAACAGACCTTAGCCTTGGAGCTTGGCTATTCCATTTCTTCTTCTGTATAGACGAAGAAAATAACAGTAATTCTCGTAATTTTAAGATCGTTGAAAGTCAGATAGCTAATTTCCGTAATTAAAAACGTTCAAAATCTAGTCGCAATCTCATCTCAGCGACAGTCAATGTCAAAAACTTGTCGAAAATGTAGGGAAATTACAGGTATTTTTGACAAATTGAGACTTGAGATCAGACTGTGAACGCACTTAAAATGAGGGTTTTCGTGAAAATTTACGACACCAGTTGGCACCACTGTGACAAGAGGTCTTCCAATATAAAATGTATGATGACGTTCATCATTCGATTCATTCATTCGTTCATCATTCAGTCATGACTAAAGAAAATATAGGCTCTTTGACAGATGCCTGGACCTGACGTGACAGTGCTGCCACCTAGCGAACGTCATTTCAGAAAACCCTCAATTGCCTCTCTGATCTGTCTCGATCTGTCAAAAATACCTCTAAGTTTTTTTTTTTGTAAACCATTTTCAGGTTTAATTACAAAGGCATAAGGTTGAAAAGTGGTCAACCGTCATTGTCCGCGGTTGTATACTAGTACAGGAGACGACAGATTTATTATTTCACTTCATGTTTACTTCACTAAGGGACCATAAACTTTGAAATGACTACTATTAATCCAGTTTGTAACTTCTGTCCTTAGACCTACAGTAAATTGGCGAAATTGTCTGCTTCCTAATTGAGTTAATAAAAAAATAAGCTTTGGAGATTTACTGCTCGTAAATACATTCCAACAGTCTAGATTTATTGTCGGGGTTCTAGCAAAACATCCGTGTTTTGCTTTGTGGACCCCACTAAAGGGTAATCTGTACCTGTACAAGTCAATAAAATTGAAGTGTCTGTTTGTAATGTCAAAATAACAACTTATTATTGCTAAATGCATATGAAAGTTTATAAGGTGACAAAAAAAAAAGATTTGTCTCTCTGTTTCTTTGTTCCGGCTCATCTCGAAACGGCTAGACCGATTTTGACGGTACTTGCACTGGCAGATAGCTGATGTAATAAGAAGTACTTTTATAGAAAAATAATTAGTAAAGAGGCACATTATTGTTTTCCGACATCCACGCGAACGAAGTCGCGGGCATTTTTAGTCTAAAATAATACTTTTAAGTATGTGGATTCTGTTTAGATCAAAAATAATATTTAATCGAAGGGATCTTGTACAGTTAGCAACAGAAGTCGATTAATACTTCAGTTTTTTTAATCTCAGTTATTGAGCAAAATATTAACACTTTCATTAATTTTTTTAATTTCAGTTTTTGAGCAAAATATTTTTTCAAAATTGCATTGTACTTCTGCTGCAATTTTGAACAAATATTTTGCTCAATAACTGAGATTTAAAAAAAACTGAATTGTTCATCGACTTCTGTTGCTGACCGTACCTTTATCCATGTCAGGACGTACTCCATCCTGAGGATAAATTCAGAGTCCACGATCATAAACAGAGAGGGAAGAAGAACCTACTCGTAGAACTGCATGACGCAAATTTCAAGTGAGTAGGCAAAAGAGGCTAAACCTTCAGCTAGTTACTAGTTCATTCATCACTGTGCAGTGTGTACGCCACACGTCGTGGTAACACTTGACCTTGAGATGGCCTAGCGTAGTACGGAGTCAATAGAAAAAGAGGCCAGCCGGATAATTGCATAACACACTAACAGTAGCAATGACTTTCATTTTGACAGTAGAACAACATACATTGCGTTATTTACGTTGTTGAGCAGATTTTTCGAACATAATTATGAAGCAATGGATTAGCAATATCCTTCAAAATGATACAAATTGTGGTGTGTTTGGTGTGTTACGCAATTAGGGTACCTACAGCCGGTCGATTCTGTAAAAATCTCACCGTGAAAACTTAGGTGAAGTGAGTTTGTTTTTGCTGGGAATTGACACGATTGACAACTCACTCCACGCTCACTTCACCTAAGTATTCACGGTGATATTTTTACGGAATAGCACCGCTGTTTGTTTTTTTTTTACCTATTGTACGAATCATTTGATGGGCTCGTGGCTAAATAATGACAGCCGCACAGGTCGATCGATCAGGTTAAGCTACGCTTGCAGCGGTTGGTCTGTGGATGGGTGACCATCTTTATTTACATACCGTGACCCGTCCGTGCCTCGGAAAGCACGTTAAGCCGTTGGTCCCGGCTGTGATTCGTGGATCTTTGAAAGTCGTTACGGGTAGTCAGAAGCCCGAAAGTCTGACAACCAGTCTTACCAAGGCGGGGTATTACCCAGTAACTGGGTTGTGGAGGTCAGATAGGCAGTCCCTCCATGTAAATTACTGGTATTCATCTGCCTAGCCTTTTCCCAACTATGTTGGGGTCGGCTTCCAGTCTAACCGAATAGACTGGAAGCCGACCCCAACATAGTTGGGAATAGGCAGATGAGTACGAATCATTAGATCTGACTAGTTTCCGTATGTCCTGTGCTGTGTGGGTTGGGTCTATAGCACAGCATCAGCAATAAAGTTTATTATTATGTCGTTTATTTATTGAGGTATCTTATTCTGTAACATTTTTAAATATTTCTTAAAATATAAAAAAAAAAATTAAAATATAAAAGTTATTATTATTATTAATTTTATCATGATGAGTGGAAGCCTTTTTGTCACAATCATGACGTGCAGCCGTCGACTATTTCTGCTTTGTGCTCGTGATTGTAGATATAAGTATTTTGTTTTTATTATTATTAGAATTACTTATTTTTTTTTTGTATGCACTTGTATCTGTGACAAATAAACCTATTTTTCTTTCTTTTCTTTCTAGGGTGCTGCTTATACTGGTTTTGTTACCACTTACCTGCGGCTTTCCATACCTAGCCGAGATTTACGTCGATTTCCGTGACGTACGCTTGATTGATCAAGATTAATAATCACCAAGCATTCATTACTTCATAGCTAGTGATTATGTCATAAATAGACGTGTAGCGTCATATTTGTTCGACACTCCAGTCTTGCAACATTTTTTGTTGACGCTCTGGCAGAATAGTCGACATCGGTTCAGTTGCCAAAAAGGACAAAAAAACATTTTTCGTTACAAAGGAGAAAAGTAACAGAAGATTAGCCACTTTTTGGATGATGTAAGTATTAGTTTCCATCTACATTGTCTTCACATGATCTGACCAAGATTAAGGCTCCTACAAACAGGCGCGACACGACACGCGACACAAAGGCACCGCAAGTCGCGCAACGAGCGGTGGCTTTGTGTCGCGCGCGATTCCCATCGCGCGTCGCGCCTGTTTGCAGGAGCCTTTATGTCTGGACTGAGACTGTGACCTCTGAGTTGGTTTCGGCATTTCTTCTCAGAGTAGTCTGATAGGAAACGCCGACCTCATCTAGATTATTTTTGAAGTGAAAACTTCTTTAGGGGCGCTGTGTACTTTTTTTGGAATGGGTAAAAACTTCTAAATTCGCGTTAGGTCACGTGACCCTGATCGAAAATTCGTAAGACGTGACGCGCGTTGTTGAGGACAGCGCCATCTATGCACATCGGGAAGAACTACGAGGGCCTCGCGTACTAACTACGTAGACCTCGCGTACTGACTACGTAGTTCATCCAACAACGACGAGATGGCGCTGAACCACGATTTGTAAATCTGAATAAATTCCTTTCACGAGAAGAATAAACCAGTCACTTTGGTCATCATACCTGATTTGCAAAAAACCCTATAAAATAAGGAACACACCTTAACACGCGTGTTTTGTTTATAAGACGATTCACAAAATACACTCGTAATTGTTCAAGTTTTCACTTCTGTCGGCACTACCGGAGTGCCAGTGTTTTTTTTAGTTCTCTCTTTAATGAATTAATATTCAATATCTTAAGGGAATTAGGAATTTTATTGTATATTAATGGGGCCATGCATATTACATTTTTTTTTTTATAACATGACGTGTACCTAAGTGATTCCGATACCCTATTTATCTTAACCTTACCTGCGCCATTAACAGCAGAAACTTGTGGGCGGGTTTTGCCTACTTACCGTAATCGGATTGAGTTGAAATGCACACACGTGTAGTTTTACATTTTGGTACCAAAAATAACTGATCAAGTAAATATGGAACGACGAAGCAATTTTTTTAAACAAAAATAATGCTTATCTAAAATAAAAGCATGTGCTCTTAATTTAGATGATTATTTATGAATGAACAAGTTCTTGACTGTCATCAAGATTACTATTAAACAAGCTGTAGATTGTTTTAGGTTAAAGTTACAAATAATACAGGTGTCAAACGAAGCCGCAAAAAATAACTAATAAGTACTTAATTTACAAAATAACTAATACTTAGGTTACAAAATAACTAATACTTATGTTACAAAATAACTAATACTTAGGTTACCAAATCAATCGGTAAAGAAAAACATGAGTCTACCTACGAGTAGTACGAAATACTAATAATGATATTTAAACGAGTCGGACTCGCACACGAAGGGTTTCGTACCACAAGGTAAAAACGCCGAAAATAACACGTTTGTTGTATGGGAGCCCCCCTTAAATATTTATTTTATTCTGGTTTTAGTACCTTGTTGTTATAGCGGCAACAGAAATACATCATCTGTGAAAATTTCAACTGTCTAGCTATCACGGTTCATGAGAGTTCATGGCCTGGTGACCTACAGATAGACAGACGGACAGTGGAGTCTTAGTAATAGGGTCCCGTTTTTACCCTTTGGGTACGGAACTCTAAAAAAGGATTAGTCGTCTCGACCTTAAATAATTCAAATGATATTCAAAATTTGTCAGTGTATTCGCATGCAGTATAACTTTACATAACAGGACTCAAAAGTGTTCATTATTATGAAATCATGAATGAAACGAGTCATCGGCTTTCGAGACCAGACGACAGATGTGTAGCAGATGCGTCGACTAAAAGATTCGTAATTTGCATGATTTATCTTCAAGACTTAGTTTACACTTTTTCTCCCTTTGTTTAGATCTAAAGATAATGTGTTTTGAAATGTATTTAAATAGAAAGCTGGAGTAAGTAACATGACACTTAAACACAGCTGTTACTTTAGTACGATGTTTTCCTTTTTATTACAAATTATAAAATTTGTGGTTACAAAATGGATAATTTCGTAATTTGTATTGCGCACAGATGGTTTGGATTGTACATTTGAGTAAAGTGAATTTGTGTACATTGTAATTGTTCTCGTTTGCAGAATAAAATATTTGTTAAATGGTTGTGAAATGCAGCATGTGGTTCGTTCACACACATTTTTGTCACAAAATGGAAAACGTTTGTTTGAACATAAATGTATAGAATTCCGTCTGTCATCTGATTGTATTGTGTAAGTTCTTAGAAACAAAAGGGGATATTATGTGTATTATGATGATACATACTTTGTCGATGACGTTTTAACCACCATATGGGGTGGCAGGATGTGACAGAATTCTTTATTAAATAACATGGGACAAATATTGAGGCTCCTACAAACAGGCGCGACACGTGATATAATCGCGCGCAACACAAAGGCACCGCTCGTTGCGCGACTTGCGGTGCCTTTGTGTCGCGTGTCGTGTCGCGCCTGTTTGAAGGAGCCTTTATTGTTTACTACTGTACACTACTCGGAAAACCCCAGCTGCCTAATTGTAATAGTTGCGGTTTCAAATATAAATATAAATATAGTTTACAATAAAATACCCATTGATTTCAGCAATTGGTAACTACAAAGTTTAAACAAAATACCAATAAAACCAGTTCTGGGGTCGATTTTGAAGTATAAATCCCATCATGATTCCAAACCGAAAAAGAGATGGTGTTATCGGGCATGTATAGCTCCATCTCTCCCTTGTACTAGAATCATTAAAGATGGTATTAAAACGTCTTAAAGGCTCCTACAAATAGGCGCGACATGCGATATAATCGCGCGCGACACAAAGGCACCGCTCGTCGCTCGACTTGCGGTGCCTTTGTGTCGCGTGTCGTGTCGCGCCTGTTTGAAGGAGCCTTTAAGACGTTTTAATGCCAACATTAATGATACGGCACCAGCACCCTAATTGCGTAACACACTTCCACTTTCTACTATTCTCAATTTGAATAATTTTGAAGAATATTGCTAATCCATTGCTGAATATGTTCGAAAAATGTGTCTGCTCACCAACGTAAATAACGCAATGTATGTTGTTGAACTGTCAAAATGAAACCCATTGCTACCTACTGATAGTGTGTTACGCAATTACCCTGCAGAGGTGCAATTCTCGTAATTTTAAGAACGTTCAGTCTGATCTTAGTCTCAATCTGCAAAAAGTACCTATAATTTCCTAAAATTTTTGACAGTGATTGTCGCCGAGATAAGATTGCGACTAGATTTTGAACGTTTTTAATTACGAGAGTTGCCCCTCTGGTCTCAAACAGACTTAGAATGCGTGCCACGAAAGATGAGACTTGACCCCGCCTCCCCCGCTCTTTCCGCCGCCCCTATGACGTCCGGTCCCGTCCCGCACTCAGACCTCATACCGCTAAAGATACCTAAAATCGTGTACTGCGCATGTCAAACCACGTGGTGTGTCAAGTCTCATCTTTCGTGGCACGCATTGTACTCTAACAGACCTAATAAGACACTTGTCAAACAAGCCTTGCTCTGATACCGTCTGCTTGCAAAATAAATCTAGATTAATTCCAGCAAAAGTTGGGACACTAAAACATTGGCTTTTGTTAGCTGACGTATACTATCTCTCTCTTATTTATAGGACTGTTTCGACTGATCTTCGTCGTAGTAAGCTAATTATAGTCCACCTCGACTCTTTCAAAGGTCATTGTTTGGTTAAAGGGTTCTCCACACGACGTAAGATACATTTCCATGAAATGAATATTAAATAAACCAAGAAGAAAAAATCGCAATTATTGATAAGAACATAACATTATCATCACGCCTGCATCCCTCGAAGGGTCAGACAGAGGACTGGTCTTAGTACCTATTTTGTGTGCGAAAAGTTTCCATAAATAATATTACTACTCCTACTTCCTACTTCTCTTACTCTCTCCTTCTCATACTTCTGACTTTGTTCATTCTTCCTTTCATATTCAGTCCATTCTTCTTTGCACCAGTCGGTATGCATTTAAGCGGAAATTGCAGTTATTTTCAAAACAAATATCGTAGAGTCATCTCAACACCTCTCTCCCTTGAATTCGTATATACATATATATTTTAAGTATATATTATAGTAAATAGTATGTATGTGTATATAACCTATTTATGTATTTATGTACCTAGTTTAAATAGATTTATTTTTATCATTGTTCCTCTCAATCAAAGCACCTGCCATACAATCTCTTCACCACCTTTGGTTGACTGATAGAGAATGCCTAAGGCATTAAGTCCGCCTTTATACCATTTGGTGCGAACAGTTTAAATAAACAAATAGTACATACATTTCGCCGTAATGTTGAAGTCCCATGTTATGGGGGGAAGCCTATTGCCATCAACCGGAATAAATCCAGACTCCGGGCTACTACTGAGAAAATCCAGATGGAAAAATCCAGTAACACTGCCCGACCCAGAACCTCATGCTCAACAGTATCGCTTGCGACCAGCAGTGCGATTCTGTAACCATCTCACCGTGAAAATTTAGGTGAAGTGAGCGTGGAGTGAGCTGTCAATAGTGTCAATTCCTAGCAAAAACAAACTCACTACACCTAAGTTTTCACGGTGAGATTTTAACAGAATCGACCGGCAGGTCACCAATTTTGTCAATTTTAAAATTATAATCAAATATTCCTTTTGCATGCTGCTGACAGTAAATTCCCGGACGTAAACCCTACACTTAACTTCAGTTTCACGGTGAGATTTTTATAGAATCGACCAGCTGTAAACAAAGGAGGCAGATATTTTAAGTTTATACTGGACTGATCCCCTGAACCCCCCCCCCCCCCCCCTCCTCGATCCCCTGCTAGTTCTTCTTCTGTTTTAATCTCTGTCTTATCGACTATAAACTTTTTAATTCCGGTTTCCTGCACAAAATGGAATATATATAGATCCTTTTTGAAGCATTCCTTCTCAATTAAGGAAAACCGGCCAGCAACTTTTCCTTACAGAAAACTTGAAGTACAGCCCAAACATAATAATATACTTAAAAACCGTCTAATAACTTTCTTTGGTTCAATAAGAAAACAAACATTTCTTTAGCCGGCAGCGTCTAATTCCCATCAACTGTTCAAATATTTGTTCAGGGTCCAATACCGCCATTTTAACTTGGAACCAATTACGGCCAGGGCTATAGTGTAATTATGAAAGTGATCAAAACTGTGTTTAATTTTGAAATATTGTGTGGGACACTGAGAACGCTAGTTGGTTATTTAGGCAACCAACAGCGATACAAATAATATGTTACAGAGTATATCTATTACAGTGCTGCATGGCTTATAATAGGTTTCCCTGTTTATCTAGGATATGTATAAAACATGCGAACGGACAACAGACTAAGAAATGTTTAATTACAAAAGGTTCACTTTTAGGTACCTATATAACTTAAGGCTCTTACAAACAGGCGCGACGCGATATAATCGCGCGCGAAACAAAGGCACCGCTCGTTGCGCGACTTGCGGTGCCTTCGTGTCGCGTCGCGCCTGTGTGTACGAGCCTTTAAGCACAAGTCTGTGGCTTTAAAAGCTCACCTGTCACTAATGAATGAGACACAATTACTTTTTCTATTGTTACCGAAATTAATAAGCTTGCCTAACAGTCAAGGGAATATGTGAGCTGACAAAAGTGTCAATTCTTAGCATCAAGTGGAATAACAGGTTACTTCAAGTTCACTTCACCTAAGTTTTTAAAGGAGAGATTTTTCATAACAGATGGGCAAATACTCTCCGTCGAAATTTAAAGAACCGTTCAAATCCACATCACTCATATTTCCAGTAATAAATATACTGAAAGAAGTAATCAATTCGTTACCACTTCGCTTAAAAATGAAACGTAAACAAAATAAGAGCAAAAGCAAGCATGACCCAAAAACGGAGCCATATGTTTGTTAATTACGTTAAAACCTCGTATCAGCACATACGACCGCGTCTGTCTGTCTGTACCGTAGTGCTAACCTCGTAAACTACTGGGCGTGTATTGGTGCAATTTTTATCAAAAATATGTGGAACATGCAATGTCCTTTTTAGGGCCGGTAAGCAGGTTTGGGGAGCAATGGTAGCCAAGTGGTAACGGCCTCGACTTAAGGCTCCTCGCTTTTAGTCGCGCGCGATAACATCGCGTGTCGCGCCTGTTTGTAGGAGCATTAAAGCCTCCTTCAAACAGGCGCGACACGTGATAAAATCGCGCGCGACACAAAGGCATCGCAAGTCGCGCAACGTGCGGTGCCTTTACGTCGCGCGCGATTATATCGCGTGTCGCGCTGGTTTGTAGGAGCCTTAAAGCGCAATAAGTTCGTACTTCCACGAGAGTTTATTAAGCAAATTACATAACATATTGAATATTATCTTCGACCACTTTGATATAATGTGTGGGAGGGCGCTTTTGAAACGTTACAAGTCACTATATGTTGTAAAAGAAAAACCCCCCGCCGCGTCTGTCTGTCCGTTTGTCTGAACGCGATAAACTCAGTCTACAGAACGGATTTTTATTCGGTCACCGATTAGACGGAGTGATTCACGAGGAAGGTTTAGGTGATAATTCATTAAGGTTTTGTGTAAATTGACTGAAATATGACGATGATTGCTGAAGACGTCGGAAAAAATCACGCCGACTGGCAGCTTTACTGGCGTGCGCCGCGTAAACCAATAGACCTAAATGAAAAAAAAAATTAAAAACTTGCCTGCCTTGTCAAAAAGTGAATTAAAAAATTTAACTTAAAAATTAAAACAAATGATTTTAGTGTTGAATGGGCACAAGGTAAGTACTAAATAGAATAATAATATTTACTGTGCACTTAAGCCGCCATTGTGCCCAAAAGTGGAAAACTGAAAACCAATCTTTTCAGTGAAGGCGAGGGACGTCCCCCGGCTGCAATGAAAAGATTGGTATTCAGTATTCCACTTAATATTTTTTCAAATTTTTACCAGCCTGTGTTACCCGGGATAACGCAACGCTTCTAACGAAGTTATGATGGAATAAAGAAATTCACAAACATACATGAACCCTGAAAACATAAAACTCCTTTTTTTAGGCTGTCGTGTAACAACTAACAATAGCGATATTTTCGACATCCACGCGGGCAAAGGTGCGGGCAAGAGCTAGTTTATTATATCTTCGATCACTTTGATATGATATGTGGGAGCTCTTGAAACGTTATTGTGAGTATAAATATATACCTACAGGGTGATTGGAAGCAAGCAAAGCTTTAAGCCAAATATAGTAGTACATACAGACAATTTAGAACCATTTAAGGCTCCTACAAACAGGCGCGACACGCGATATAATCACGCGCGACACAAAGGCACCGCTCGTTGCGCGACTTACGGTGCCTTTGTGTCGCGCCTGTTTGAAGGAGCCTTTAAGCCGTGGTCGTCTTAGACGAAGTTTTTTTTAATGTCTAATTTTTTTTTTTTAATGTCTAATGAATTACACAGACGCGGACGCCTACAACATGTTTTGCTAGATTGCTTACACGTTACTTTAATTGAATAAAATAAAAATTAATTCATTTATCATTAAATTTGGCCTTAAATAACCAGTTCACTGAAAATTTTGGGAATTTTCGAAAAAAAAATAACAAATATGTGGTAATAAAACTTGGTAAGACTTCGTCTACGACAACCATGGCTAAATGGTTCTAAATTGTACTATGTACTTTGCACTCATCTTCCAATCACCCTGTATTATAACGTATATTTATGTATTTATATAATATATAATCAAGGTGAGTAGGCAGCCTTGTATGAATCACCGCCGCTAGTATTCCCCAATACAAGCATGAATGGGCTTCGATGTGAATGTCTTGTTTTTATCTCGCTAGAGTTATCTTGTTAAGAAAACGTTGGTCGTCTTAAAGATAACATGGTTAGAAATTGAAGAATCTTCTGTTGTCTTTACAATGGCTTTTATGCTGTTGGATGATGATTCAGAAGATCTGAAATGATTGCACGCTTTTATTTAAATTTTTGTCTCAGCGTTTAACAATGATTTGGTCTACATAAGTCATAATTGGTGTTTTAAGGCTCGTACACACAGGCGCGACGCGACACGCGACACAAAGGCACCGCAAGTCGCGCAACGAGCGGTGCCTTTGTGAGGCGCGCGATTCGCGTCGCGCGTCGCGCCTGTTTGCAGGAGCCTTTAAGCGTCAGTAAAGTTAAATTATCCATTATAATTTCAATTTCTCGATGAATTGCTCAGAATAGGTTTTAACAAGATGGATCGGTGAAAATAAACATAAAACAACAGCATTCCTCAAATTGGTTGGGCTAACGATCGCACTGACACAGTTGACCGATCAGCTCATTTTTTGTTGCACAATTCTTAGCATAAGTTCCAAACATAGATAGGTAGTATGTTACTATGCACTATTTCTTGTGTTCTTTTCTTTAGATAATAATATTATACGGACACGAGCATAACTACCTTACAATTACGCAAAATTCAAAAGTCTTTTCCTCGTGACATAATAGGTAATTGCAACATTGTGAAAAGATGTATTTCATAATAGGTTGTATGGTTTCGATCATACGATGATCGTAAGAACACCATAAAATATCTATCAATACTTTAGGAGGAAATCGCTTTTGAAATGCGTAAGTGTAAAGGGTCCCCGAAACGACGACGATTTTTACGTGATTGATACACATTGACGCGCAAATTGATCGTCTACCTAATGTATTTGCAGCGATTGACAATATTACTACAATAGCAATTGATTGCAATTCATTGATATTTAAGGCTCCTGCAAACAGGCGCGACACGACACGCGACACAAAGGCACCGCAAGTCGCGCAACGAGCGGTGCCTTTATGTCGCGCGCGATTATATCACGTGTCGCGCCTGTTTGTAGGAGCCTTTATGCTCGTGAGTGGAGACTATACATACATAACACATAGTTAGTCTATAATTTTATCAACTGCTGGGAAACAGGCCTCCTCTCGGTGAGAAAGAGTGGTCTGTACTGTAATCCACCACGCGGGCCCAGTGCGGATAGGTAGATGTCACATGTCTTCGAATTTTTGGGTCTAAGACATGCCGGTTTCCTCACGATGTTTTCCTTCACCGTTATGATAGCAATGGTGAAGAAATAATTTTCACAAAGTAAAGGCGCCTCATAATCGCGCGCAACACAAAGACACCGCTCGTTGCGCGACTTGCAGTGCCTTTGTGTTGCGGACGATTTTATCGCGTGTCGCGCCTGTTTAAAGGAGCCGTAAAGCGCCTGTCTGGAATCTGGATTCGAACCTACAACTCATAAGTCGCGGCCGTTACCAGTGGGCCACCACTGCTTTCTGATTGGCTATACATATTGAGTTATTTTATTCAAGAGGAACAGTTAACACCCACAATATAAAACATAAGAAATACTTACACAAAAATTACAAACAATATTGCATGCAGCCCACAACGCTGTTTACAGATTAACTATAGGATACATAACAGTGAAATATTACTTGGCTATAAATTAGCTTAGGTAAGTATGTGCATATGTTCGTTTAGGTAACAATCTGGATGCATACTGAGTTATAAATTACCTAGAAAAACAAGTGAACGCCTGTGAATAAACTCGTACTGCAGACTTTGCATAACTAAGTATGAAAAGAATTATGTTTCTAGTTATCTACATAAGTAAATCTGCTCTCTCCCAAATTGTTTACGAGCACACTTCAGGAGATATTTAAGTCACTGGCACCCTTATGGAAGACCAAGGGCATTGACGTCGGCAAGAAGAGGCTGACAAACCTCCAATTTGCCGACGATATCGTCCTGTTTGCCTCCACAGCTGTAGAAAGAACTCCAGACCATGCTTCAAGAGCCGAGTAGGTACGGCTAGCTTCAAGGTGGGGCTTTTTTTTTGTTTTTCAGGATGGGAAATCATCAAATGACGCCTCCCGCTCTGGGTGGAGCGGAAGGGAGTGTCAGACTCTTACTGACTAAAACCCACCCGTGTTCCTTCCTTAGCCCTTTATGTTTCAAGGTGAGGCTTGCGATGAATCGCAAACAATGACCAACAGCACTAAGCGTAGGGCCGAGGGACGATGGGCAGGAAATAATTTGTACTGTTTGTTAAATAACCAAGTTTAATATCATAACATCGCGCCTGTATTCCCTGAAGGGTTGGGCAGGGATTTACCCATACTACCTATAGTGCACCCAGTACTCCACCTAGTCTGTCGCCAGTTATATTATATAATTATTAAGGCTCCTAAAAACAGGCACGACACGCGATATAATCGCGCGCAACACAAAGGCACCGCTCGTTGCGCGACTTGCGGTGCCTTCGTGTCGCGTGTCGTGTCGCGCCTCGAAGCCGAAGCACCTCTACTACGACCGGTTCTGTGCTCCTCGCATCCAACGGGTTCCTGTGACCTTCACAAGATCGTCGGTCCACCTTGCGGGAGGCCTGGCAACGCTACGTCTTCCGGTACGCGGTCGCCACTCCAGACCCTTTCGGCCCCATCGGCCATCAGTTCTGCGAGCAATGTGCCCACTGCCACTTAAGTTTGACAATTCTTCGGGCTATGTCGGTTACCTTGGTTTTTCTGCGGCTCTCCTCATTTCTGATTCGATCACGCAGGGAAACTCCAAGCATAGCCCTCTCCATTGCCCTGTGGGTGACTTTTAGCCTTCTTATAAGGCCCATTGTGATCGACCACGTTTGAGTTCCTCATTACGTAACACACTTTAAATCGCAATCTGAATTATTTTGAAGGATATTGGTAACCCATTGCTTCACTTGTTCGAAAAATGTGTTTGCTCAACAACGCAATATGTTGTTGAACTGTTAAAATGAAAGCCATTGCTACTGTTAGTGCGTTACGTAATTACCCCGCCGAGAATCGAACCCAGGACCTCATGCTGGGCAGTAGGCAGTAGCATTTGAGACCATTAGACTAACGGAGCAGTCCAACCAAGTTTCTTTTGGACAAACTAGTTTCTTGTACAGCACATCAAGCTACTACAATCTGTCAAATTTCTTCAATAGATTTTCAACTTTATCGCCAATGCATAAGGTTCAAAGTTCATTGGGAAAATTTTACAGTTTCGCGTAGCTTGATGTGCTGGCGTCTGTAAATCACTCTCAAACTAAACATAACGGTAACATATTTTGTTACTAAAGCACACACGGACGGACACACATCAAGCTATGCATTTCCAGTTTTAGCTGACCGGTGAGGTCAGCTAAAACTGGAAATGTAATCTAATCTTATAGGTTTTTCGTACAATCAGAACTTAGCTTATACTGGTTTTTATGGCTTAATGTGTAGCCGTGCGTACATGAAGCATTAATATATTTAATGAGATCGCGTGCGGATAACCTCGACGAAAAGTTGGAGATGAATGATTATGTTGTAGTACTACTTAACGTAAAATTTATATAAAATATGTTGATTATCAATGATCATGTTAACATTAATTAAAATTAATAGATTATCGATTCATTTATTGGTTTCATTAGGCTATTAGTTTGACAAACCCATTTTTGAAACTGCTTTCGTGTACTTTTACAATGTTTGTAAATGTAAAGAAAAGAATGAAAGAAAAATGAGTTTATTGGCATTACAGCAAAATAAATTACACCTTATAACACCAAGCACCAATACGCAACAATTATGTGAGCACAATGTATCTACCACATAAGTAATTGATTTTTAATACAGTTGCTCAAAAAGTGGCGTATTGCAGGGACGTATAGCGTTCGGGATGTGGGCTATTACATACTCGTGCTTTTATTTTACCTTTCCCGAACTCGTGCGTTCTCTTTCCTAACTGTTAAAATAATGTCTCTTAAAAAGAAAAACCAACCATGAAGTTTTTACTAAAAAAATTCGTAGAAGTTTTTATGATTCATGCAAATACGTATATTTCTAAAAAGAAGCTACTAATTTGTTTCAATATCAGATTTAATGATTTGATTGAATGAGTTAGGTTAGGTTTCATTTCATTTCATCTCATTAAATTACATTTTCATTTCATATCAATAAAAAAATTCTACTGAAGACTTGGATGTATGGGCATAGTTCCCTTTGCCTACCAGAATGGGTGAAGAAAAAAAATCTCTGCTTATATTCTACGGTTGGCGCCATTAGTTACTTAGTTGAGTTTATTGTGTTTTTATTATTTTATTAAATTGCTTCATTTTTTCGCAACTGTATTAAAAATAGTCGTTCAGTACACGTGCGAAACCGTCATTGCAACTTGTTCCGACTGTCAACCCTCGCCTTCGGCTGCGCCTCGGCTCGGGTAGACATTTGTCGGAACTCTTTGCAATGACAACCTTTCCGCACTTGTAATGAAATATACTATTGTCTGTCATGGCTTCATTTTTTAGAGTTCCGTACCTCGAAAGGAAAACGGAACCCTTAAGGCACTTTCAAACAGGCGCGACACGGCACGCGAATCGCGCACAGGCACCAGGCACCACTCGTTGCGTGACTTGCGGTGCCTTTGTGTCGCGCGCGATTTTATCGCGTGTCGCGCCTGTTTGAAGGAACCTTTATAAGATCACTCCGTTGTCCGTTTGTCCGTCGGTCAAGACCAGCTCAGGAGCGCGTGGAGTTATCAAGTTGAAATTGATATCAAATACTCAGGGCTGCAATCCCTTGAAGCAGTGAAAAAATCAAACTTCTAAGTCAACGCAATCAAAAGATACGGGCGTTTATGTTCGCAAATTTTCCTAATCAACTTTGAACCTTATGCTTTAGCGATAAAGTTGAAAATCTATTATATAATTTTGACAGATTGTAGTAGCTTGATGTCCTGGCGTCTGTACATATTTAAAATGAATACATAAACTCCTTTCCATGGGGGTAAGCAGAAACTACAGAACCACCTACTACGATCCTAACATACTCCTTTTGCTTCGTTTACTTTCACACATCTTCGTTTTTTTTTTGGTTGGTAGTACCACTAATACCAACATTACCAACATAATGACTTACAAATAAATTCCACAAACCGTCATCTATTTTACGTCCTGCACCGTATAATCATACCGGCTCAAACAATGTCTGGTCAGAAGATGTAACAAAAACTCTGGCAACAATGGGGAGGGTCGTCCGGCCTATTTTCACACGTCTCGGTCCCCAGCTCCCCACTGTCCCTTGCACCGCCGTGGTAGGTAGCTGTCAGTGCGTTTTGATGGCGGCGCGGCATGGCGCTTACTTAGCATTCTTTTGTTTTTTTTGGTGTTCCGTACCTAAAGGGTAAAACCCTATTACTACGACTCCGCTGTTCGTCTGTCACCAGGCTGTATCTCATGAACCGTAATAGTTAGACATTTGAAATTTTCACAGATGATGTATTTCTGTTGCCGCTATAACAACAAATACTAAAAACAGAATAAAATAAATATTTAAGGGGGGCTCCCATACAACAAACGTGTTTTGTTTTGGCGTTTTGGTTTGTGGTACGGAACCCTTCGTGTGCAAGTCCGACTCGCACTAGCCAGTTTTTGTGCACTTATGTGGCATTGGGGACATTGGGGTTTAGTGGGATTTATTCATTCCTTGGGGTATAAATCCTAACCTACTAATACATTGATATACATATAAAAACCCGTTTTTTATATATCAATGTACTAATATTATAAATCTGAAAGTTTGTATGTTTAGATGGTTGTTACTCAATCACGTAAAAACGGTTGAACGGATTTGGATGACATAGGATACTTTTTATCCCGGTAGTAAGTTCCCGTGGGAGAATTTCCGACCTCCACGCGGTCGCAGCCGCTGGCGAAAGCGAATATTAGTGTTATATTTTTGACAAGGCAAGCGTGCACCATCGTCTTCATTATTTAATTTTCTATAAAATCTGTACATGCTACTACTAGCTGACATACTGAAGACATCATCACCTGCCTAGCCTTTTCCCAACTATGTTGGGGTCGGCTTCCAGTCGAAACAGATGCAGCTGAATACCAGTATTTTACATGGAGCGACTACCTATCTGACCTCCACAACCCAGTTACTGGGTAATACGATACTCCTTGGTAAACTGGTTGTCAGATTTTCGGGCTTCTGACAACCGTAACGACTGTCAAAGATGAGGTGAGATGAGAATGACAGCCGGGACCAACGTGCTTTCAGAGGCACGGAGGGGTCTCGGTATGTAAAGATGGTCACCCATCCACGGACCAACCGCGGCAAGCGTAGCTTAACCTGATCGATCGACCTGTGCAGCTGTTATTATTTAGCCACGGGCCCCTCACGTACAATTATTCTATTATAAACTTCTAATATAAGATATTATTGTATAAAGGCTCCTTCAAACAGGCACAACACGCGATATAATCGCGAGCGACAAAAAGGCACCGCCCGTCGCGCGCGATTTTATCGCGTGTCGCGCCTGCTTGAAGGAGCCTTTATACAATAATATCTTATATTAGAAGTTTATCATTTGCCTTTAATAAAAATCTAATACACTAACAGCGTAAAATATTCCATAGCGAAAAATGGAAAAAAAAATACCCTTTGCGACAACTAGTTACACAAACGGCGTCACTCCGGTCCCGGCTGCAAGTCGGACCGTGCACTCTCTTTTATTTCTATTGACGGAGCGCCCTTTTTGTCTAGCTCGCAGCACGCTCTGACAAATTTCATTATTGCTTTGTTAGTTGCCTGGAGTTCTGGACATTTTATAATAACTTTGGTGTGGTGTTGATGTTCGTGTCAGGTGTGATGATTGCTGGAGGAACCTTTGTGTCCTCATGTCTTTCATGAACCAAGCTACGTCTCTTAAAAATCAGAATTATTTAGATTTAAAGAGTGTCCATGGAGTTTCCTTTCTTCTCCATAGGAACCTCTTTCTTCTCCATAGGAACCTCTTTCTTCTCCATAGGAACCTACTACGCTTTGGAATGGGCAACTAGTTTCATCTTTCTAACCGACCGTCTCCTTGACAATTCAAAAGTGCTTGCAATTGGTTTAATTGAAATAAATGCTTTGAATGTTAAAACGACAAGACGAAAACAGACAAAACAATTTGCAAGCAAATAAACTGACACTAGCCGATCTATTTTCTAAAAATCTCATCGTGAAAACATAGCTGAACTAAGCTGTCAAATTAGGTCAGGTGGAATGAACTTAGGAATACTTCACTTAAGTATTCACGCTGAGATTGCTACAGAATTAACCGGCAGTTAATGAGCTAATAAGACTGTACACTAAATCAAATCTACATTTTACGTGCCCTAAATAATAAGCAACAGAAATAAAAGACCAAACAGGCGCGACACGACACGCAACACAAAGGTACCGCAAGTCGCGCAACGAGCGGTGCCTTTGTGTCGCGCGCGATTATATCGCGTGTCGCGCCTGTTTGTAGGCGCCTTAAACCATCTTCTGATACAAAACCCTCCTCAACAACATTTTGTTCCATAGCCTCTCAACAACACTCAAATCGAACGAAGAATCGATTCGTGCCCCGAATTAATAGTTGAAGTGGAATTCACGACCTGTGCCACGACTGTTAAAAAGACAATCGATACATTGCGTGCCTTGCTGAATAAAAGATAAGTGGAATTTAATGTTTGTTCTAGAAATAGGCAATGTACGACGGTCTAAGGTCATTCATGTCATTGAATCGCTCAAGTTTTAAAGCTAAATTAATTGTTAAATAAATTACTACTCATTTTATTCGTATTTTCAAATCACCACTTACTGTCATTGTATCAAAGTTGAATGCGCTGAAATGGCTATATATAACCCGGCAAATTTTCGTAGGGTTTCAATTTATTTAGCATAGCATATTAATCAGCGTATAATGTCCCCACTGCTAGGCCATAGGCCTCGTCTCTGTGAGAGAGTGGGCCATAATCCACCACGCGACCACAGTGCGGGTTAGTGGATGTCACGTCTTCGAATTTTCTAGTTTTAAGACATGCCGGTTTCCTCACAATTTGCTTTTCCTTCACCGTTTTGAGAGCAGCAATTATCAGCAATTTACTTACTTAACTGTACTTAGATAGCAGATGCGTGTTAATAACAGTCTATTCCAGGATTTCGGGTTCATTGATTGACTTAAAAGCTCGCAAAAAATAAGAAAAAAATCATTAAAGGGTTGTGGGAATGAATTCAAAATAGGCGAAAATGAAAATGAGCAAACGAGAGCCAAAACAGTCTGTCTTAGGAATAACTCCATTAAATTTATATTGATGTCCTACATGGTCCGAATTATTTGGACGCCAGCACATCAAGCTACCCGAAACTGTCAAATTTTCATTTTCGAAACTGTCAAAAGTTGTAAATCTATTAAAGATAGCCCGCTCTTGGCCCCGATCACGCCTGATGGAAAGCGATAGATGAGGTCTGTGATGGAATGAGCGTGCCTTGAAGATGCCTGTTCACTCTTGCTTTGAAGGCAGACGGGTCAAATGTGGGAGGGAACACAGACGCCGGCAGAGAGTTCCACACTTTGGCTGTGCGCATAATAAAAGTGGAGGAGAAGCGCTGAGTACGCCTTGTGGGGATATCAACCAAATACGTCTGTTGTCCGGTGGTAAAAGAGCGATGGTGGGATCAAGTCGTGGAGCTCCTGCGCACACTCTCCGAAGTACAGTCTGTAGAAGACCGACAGGCAAGCAACATTACGCCGATGAGCTAGGCTGTGAAGCGTAGCTACCAACGTCTCGTCGC
Organism: Luperina nickerlii; assembly: GCA_963855955.1. Classification (NCBI taxonomy): domain Eukaryota; kingdom Metazoa; phylum Arthropoda; class Insecta; order Lepidoptera; family Noctuidae; genus Luperina; species Luperina nickerlii. The sequence continues at coordinate 4,951,304 of OY979663.1, forward strand.
CTATAATAAGCCTTTTAGCTCTGCGTTCCACCGAGTCAAGTGCAGCAAGCTGGTATTTTGCTGAGCCAATTAGACACACTATAACAAATGCCTTATAATGTTCTGTACTAATAATAAGGCTTCTGGGATCTCTGGAACTTACCAGTCGGATTTCAAACATTATTTTTGCATTTGATAGCCCAATTCTTGAGGAAGGCTATAGGCTACTTAACGTCACGCTAAGACCCTTAAGAGCCAAGCAAAAACACAGAAATAACGCTGATTGAAAACGAAGTAATAGCGCAGGCAGGCGACGCGGTGGGACGGGGAACGAGAAAATTCTCGCGGACAAAGTCGCGGGCAGAAGCTAGTAATTTATATGCTAGATTTTACTGAGTCCTTTTTATCATTTCGAACTCAAAAGTTTATGTAAATTCACTAGTAACGTTTTCGTAACATATTTGTTCACCTGCAAAAGATAAGCAATATTGGCACTGATAAAACACGAATTTGATGTCTGTTTATCCAGTTTTACTTACACGAATTCCAGAACATTGTTACGTAAAAAAAAACTGTTGAAATCCTCGTCAATGTAGTATGAAGGCTCCTTTAAACAGGCGCAAAACGCGATAAAATCGCGCGCGACACTAAGGCACCGCAAGTCGCGCAACGACCGGTGCCTTTGTGTCGCGCGCTATTATATCACGTGTCGCGCCTGTTTGTAGGAGCCTTTACTGTGGCTTCTTCTCCTATCGTGCTGGCTATACGAGAACATTTATCATTTCGCTGTTATGAAAGATTAGTCAGTAGCAAGTTGGGAGCAGTGGTGGCCCAGTGGTAACGGCCGCGACTTAGTCTGAGATGGTCCTTTGCAGATTGAGAGGACCTGTCCAGTCAGTGCACACATTTGTCAGAAATCGTGCAGCTCAACTCAAGACTTAAGGAGCTCAACAATTCGACGAACAATACCAAAGAAAGTACATTTCGGTAGGCCACACAAATTACTCTAACCGCAAAATTCTTAAAACCGCTTCTACTCTCTGATTGTGAATATCAGCAGACAAGGACACCTATAAAACGTACTGATACGCTTTTGGTAGCGATTAGGCTCCTCACAGATCGTTAGCTTTATTATGTTGGAGTTTATTTCCAGTCTATCGCCATTTTATGTCTCTTACTTCGATAGTGCCAACTGTGCGGTTTTCTCGCTAGCGATAGAGTTTAGGTTGACTGTTTGTCATGTAAGTAATATCTACATGTCGTAATCAATTAAGTGTGGTCTTGAATTTACCACGATGAAGAGTACCCAAGTGCAATAGCTTATGACCAGTATCGTTTTCCTGTTAAGACTTTCTTTAAGTTTGGTCAGTAGTTCAGACTTGTTAGAATCCTTTCAGACAACAACTTCGTGTAGTAACAAGAAATAGAATTGTGCATACTTCTGGGTTACTATGACAAATGGATCTAACACGATGGCTAATGGCTTCTCTGATCTAAATGATAATTTAAATTATAATTTTAAGTCATTTTTGGATACTCTGATGAAATCTGTCGAACTTCGGGCATGCTAATTTACCTAATAAAGGGGAATGGTGAAGGGATACTAAAATTAATAGTCATAAATACGCCAAAGCCTAGGTCCCTAGGCTATCTGTCACCACAAAATATGCTCTAAACACTAAACATTTCACAAACGTAGGGAGGTAGGTATTTTAAATGCAAAGCATGGTTTCAATTTATGCTTCGGCATTTGGCATCTGTGCATTGCGGTTTGGTACGAGAAGGTTTAGTAATTATTCCAAAGAATTTCTAGGATTATTAGTTTAGGCATTTCTTGGATTACGAAGGAGATAAAGATGTAAAATGTAAAGTTTTCGCAAGCACAGCTATTAAAGATTCATTCCCAGAGTGGGAGATCGCGTTGGGGACTTTTGGGAAAATGCTGTTTCTTATTGATTTCGAATTGTATGAGAACTTGTATTAATTCACTATACGTAGATGTTTTATGGAGGTCTACTCAAAACTACGGAAGCCATGCTTATAAGCTTGGCTTCCGTAGTTTTAGCTGAACTTACGGGGGATTAAAACGGCGTATCACCTACGGATAAGATTAGTTTGGGGGCCGCATTTAGAATGAATGACACCATGATGTCCTTAATCCCGTAGTGTTTTTGCCCGTCGAAAAGGTTAATTAATCATGTGTAGGGTTCATACCGAAGTTTTGAATTACTTTCGGGCAGGTCCGTTTTCGTTGACGGACTGAGAGTAGGCCGCTGTAATAAAACGCGAATCGGTTCGCTTTTTATTACAGCGGTTTACTTAATTTGGATTTTGGGAACCGACAATTTAAATGTTGGATTTGTGTATTCTATTAACTAACTCAAACTCTAAAGCATTTCATTCAATTAAACCATTTATGGCACTTAGAATTTGTCGTCAAGGAGTTAGTCAGTTAGTCAGAAAGTTGAAGTTCCCCATTCCACAACGTAGATCTCTACGTTACGGACTGGTTGATAACTATAGTATTGGAGAGGCACCAGCCGGTCGATTCTGTAAAAATCTTACCGTGAAAACTTAGGTGAAGTGAGTTTGTTTTTGCTTTTAATTGACACTATTGACAGCTCACTCCACGCTCACTTCACCTAAGTTTTCACGGTAAGATTTTTATAGAATAGCACCGCAATACCCAAATTGCGTAACACAATTACAATCACAACCTAATTTCATTTTGAATGATTATAGCTAATCCATTGCTTCATTATACTGGAAAAATTTGTCTGCTCAACAACTTAAATAACGCAATGTATGTTGTTGTACTGTCAAAATGGAAGCCATTGCCTCCCCTTTCATCACATTAAGGCTCGTACACACAGGCGCGACGCGACACGCGACACAAATGCACCGCTCGTTGCGCGACTTGCGGTGCCTTTGTGTCGCGTGTCGCGTCGCGCCTGTGTGTACGAGCCTTTAAGGGGATCTTATAGGCTCGTTCACACAGGCGCGACGCGACACGCGACACAAAGGCACCGCAAGTCGCGCAACGAGCGGTGCCTTTGTGTCGCGCGCGATTCGCGTCGCGCGTCGCGCCTGTTTGTAGGAGCCTTATCTCGTATGGAACACCCTGCCAATATTATATTACATTTTTGTCGAGGTCAAAATAAAACTAATATTATTGAAGCTTGATATCGCCTTTATTAATATGCCCAATCGGTTACATAGAGTCGGTAATAAATAGTATGCGATATGTTATGACCACTCAAAAGTACAGACGCCAGCACATCAAGCTACCCGAAACTGTCAAATTTTCCCAATCAACTTTGAACCTTATGCTTTAGCGATAAAGTTGAAAATCTAATAAAGAAATTTGACAGATTGTAGTAGCTTGATGTGCTGGCGTCTGTACATCTGGTTTAATGTTGTTTTATTAATAGACAGCTATATTATCATTTATGAAAAGGGTGTGACTGGTGTGAGTTTCTTGTTGTTTAATGGTTGATGTCGCGGGAAGCAATGTTGCGCGATTATTGTTCTACACCCAAAGAATTAGGGGTTAAAATGGCACGAACAGTGTGGTTCATAATTGCTCTGATTTTGTGAATCATAGTCGAACTCTTAATTTCTTTATCACCATAAGGTTGACTGTCGCTTGCACATCATAAAACGACCCCTACAGACTTTTCACAGTTGTTTTACCTCTGATTTTGCATCACTATCAAAATCACGGTGAACTTTATTCTCATTCTAATAAGGTAGTAGTTATTATGGAAGAGTTTTGTTAAAAGAATGACAGGGGTAGGTAAAGGGGGCTCGAGGCTAAATGGTAATGTTAAGCTAGTCTTGCCGTGGCCGCTTCGTGGATGGGTCTATTATATATCGAGACCTCGTGAAACGGGAAATGCCGTTGGTCCCGGCTGTAATTCGAAAATCTATGACAGTCATTACGGGAAGTCAGAAGCCGAAAAGTCTGACAAACAGTCTTACCAAGAGGTATCGTAATAACTGGGTTGTAACTCATAGTAGAGGACAAATAGGCAGTCACTGCATGAAAAATACTGGTATTCAGCTGCATCCAGTTAGACTGAAGCCGAGCCTAACATAGGTGGGAAAAGGCTAGGCAAGATTGATTGGTAATAAGCATAAGTATACTTATAAGTATGTATTGGTGGGGTTTTATCTACGAATCCACCTATTAACCCTTTGTATGCCGGGAACGTAGATCTACGCGAGACACAATGGTTTTTAATTGTTTCTGTAATTACGGCATTCAACCGGTTAAGAGCTATTTACACACCTTTAGATTGACTTTTGACTTTTAGGTAGTTCTAGGTACCTACCTATAATAGTCAAAGGTAGGTAGACGGAATCCAACGCTCACCGATTCAATCAAAGATTTATTAGAATTCGATTGGAAACGTCTAAAGAGCGCTTTGGAGCACTTAGGCAGATAATAAAAACAAGTCTCGACAGAACTGATCGTCGCAGTTATTTATGTCATGTTAAGTTATATAACTTAACATGACATAAAAAACTGAGTAGGTAGGTAACTAGGTAGGTTAAGTCAGGGAAATTAAGGGGCTTACAGGACCTAAACGCAAAAAAGCAAATTTTAGAAACAATAAAAATATATGATAGACTATAGTAAACAAAATCAGAAAAATATATGATATTCTTCAGGATATATGCTAGGTTGATAGTGTGTTGAAAACATAGCACAACTAATTTGATACGATAGAAAAAAATCATGAAGATACCTCTAAAAACTTTCTTTTTACAATAAAATCCATATTAATATACAAACAATCATTCTGATTTTTTGGCAGATTATTCTACAAGCAATATACTAAAACACTAGTGTTTTAATTTTTTAGTCCAAACAATAGATTGCTTCATATTTTGCAATAAATTACCAGCTCATTCTTTTCTATGCAGTCCGACAGTGACCGCGCTTTACTGCCGCCTTAAGTAAAAAGGGCGCATCTGAGGAAAGGGAATAGAGGAAAATGAGCCTTAATGGAACAAAAAGGCACCATCCATTAAGGCTCATTTTCCTCTATTCCCTTTCCTCAGATGCGCCCTTTTTACTTAAGGCGGCAGTTTAGGTCATGTAAGCCCCCATAAGGCGAAAGCGCCAGGGTAGCCCGCGAAATTCAATTTCTTTAAGGTTTTTTGCAATTTGCTGGTCAGTAGTCAGTGGTCAGTCATCAACACAACTCTCTAAGACCACGTAAGTCCAAAGAATAACTGTTTCATAACTCTCTAAGACCACGTAAGTCCAAAGAATAACTGTTTCATGAAACAGTTATTCTTTGGACTTACGTGGTCTTAGAGAGTTGTGTTGATGACTTTAATGATTATAATTCTCTAAATACATATTTGTTACGGCCGCGAATCATATTTTGATCGACGTACAACTTAATACTGACCCGCAAATTGCAAAAAACGTAAGCAAATTTGAATTTCGCGGGCTACCTTAGCGCTTCCCCCTTAAGTGTGAAGAATGCAAATTGAATACCAACTTCAAGGTATAGGAATGCGCAGTGGTAGACCGCGAAATTCAAATTTTCTTACGTTTTTTGCAATTTGCACGCCAGTGTCAGTTGTATCTTGATCAAAATATTATTCGCTACTATAAAAGATATGTATTTACAGAATTATAATCATTAAAATATCTCTTTAGGTCAGATTTGTACCATAAGCACTTTTCCATAAGAGATTTGTTCTTGATTATGGTACAAATCTAACTTAGAAAGATGTATTAATGATTCTAATGATTATAATTCTGTAAATATGTACCGGTTATAATCATGACTCGTATTTTGATAAAAAAAACGTAAGCAAATCCGAATTTCGCGGTACACCATCGCGCATTCACCGTACTTTCAAAAAGTTCATATAGGTTGAAAGTTGTATGAAATGGCTACGACAAAATGATTTAGGGTGTCAATTTGCTTCACATTTAATTTCCATGACTTTACATAAGGAGGGTACTTTATCTATTTAGAATCTAAATAGATAAAGTACTCCTTTTAACGATTTTTTTTCATCTATTTTAGATGAAAAAAAAAAAAGTTTCTATAGTTTCGCACTTGTAGTTGTACTTACCTCTAAAATATTTCGTGTATGAATAGATACATACATAGATATATGAAAGAACTGTTTTTTACATTTCTATGTAAAAAACAGTTCTTTCATTTCTATGAGATACACCTTATTTATGTTTATAGTAAGTACCTACCTAAAACAAAAAAAGTACCTAGCAGGTACTTACAGGGCCGACTTTAACCTATTGGAGGCGCTGGGCCCATAAGGACCACGGGGCCCATAAGAGACAATAAGAGAAACATACTAATATTTTATAACTGGTTGGCTAGAAACTTATTGTAAAATCGCACTGCAAAGTCTGCAAAGCACTTATTTTGTCAATGAATCGGGTATTATTAATAATGCGTAGAATGGAACGGCGGCTACAAATAATGTTTTTTAATGAGAGCATGCCGGGGCCCCCGAAGATCGCGGGGTCCAGCCGGTCCAGGGCACTTGCTTAGTGCCCAATGAAAAATTGGGGCTTGGGTACTTAAATAGATTATTTCTGCCTGTCGGCCGGTTTCGTTTTACAAGACGTGATTGTCATTCGTACGTAACAACCTTAAATATTTCCTCGAGAATAAAGGCTCCTTTAAACAGGCGCGACACGACACGCGACACAAAGGCACCGCAAGACGCGCAACGAGCGGTGCCTTTGTGTCGCGCGCGATTATATCGCGTGTCGCGCCTGTTTGTAGGAGCCTTAATGTTATATCTAGGTAGGTAGGTATGTAGTACAAAGGAGATACTAAACCTTTGGTACATCTACAAAGTGAGGTCACGTGAGATTATATGAGTGATGTTTATAGTTAAGCATAATATCGTTAATTATAGATTCCAAGTAAGCACTCGGTTATTAAATCTAATAAGAAGTAGGTAGAGGTACCTACTGATGCCAAGGTACGTAGGTAGGTGGCTAGCTAAGTGGATACTGTGTTCCAATTTAACTGTGAGTCAGAACCAGAAGTAGTAAAAGCCCTTTTTTACCATTGAAGCAAAAGAGTTCGTTAGCTATAAGTTACTAATAAATAACACAAGGTAATGCGTTCACGGCATCTATGCGCCCGTGCCTTCAACCGGCCGATGCCGATAGTTGCCTACCTATGTAGGTGTGCGGTCTCTCAGCTCAGCTTTCTCCCAAAACGTGGGCGACACAGCGCTCCCATTCATGATCCGTCTGTGTTTACACCACGACGCACACTATCCAGCGATAGTCACTGATACGGAAACAAAATAACGCGACACAAATCGATGGGAACGAACGCGATAACGATTGTTTACCTGCGATTACCGCAAATTCAAGGTAACCAACCTATGTAACCCAGCCGCACCACGTTAACGTTTACACGTTAATTCACATACAGACTCACAAGACAAGTTAACTCTCGTAATGAAACTCTGTTGACTAAAGTGTTGACATTGAAAATAGTTACGCAAGTCGATGCAACTTTAGTACAAATTAAACTCGGCGTTACGTTTTTATGACCAAACTTACGTTCCCTGTGTTAATACAACAAAAAGCCGGGCGAGTGCCGCATTTAAGACGGTCCCCCTTACCTCTGTCGCTCGAACGTATCCTGCGAGGACTACACAAGACAGCCATAGGTATATCCTCAAATGCATCACAACAATGTGAACCGGAACGGTCGCACCAGCAGTATGACACTATCACACAATAATAACACAGCACACAACAATTTGCTGTTATGTTATTCCACTAACACCATACACACGGGTCGAAACGGCGCGCGAAACGACATGCGGCGTCGGTTTGCGATTGTAGTAAACTGAGTGGCGCTTGGAACTCGGTTCAGTGCGTTGAGGGCGCGCGCCCCGCACTAGTGGTGGTTAATAAAGCGTATAGCGCCAAAATATAACAGACTATTTGTACATAGCGTATAGCGTGTGCTATAGCGGCTCTGACTTCGCGCTATATTATAGCGCCTCAACCTACTCAATGAATAAAAGTTTAAACGCGCACAGCGGGGCCAGAACGAGATAGTAAGATAGCGTTCGCACAGCGGGGCCAGAACGAGATAGCAAGATAGCGTTAGCGACTATAATGTATAGCGCGTTGCGAAATAATATCTACCGCGCATCATCAATTCATCAAGTCCGTTTAGCGTGATAGCACTGATAGCGTGTTGCTAAATTATAGCGTCTCCGCGTTCAGACTGCGCCCGAGTTTTGAAATAGCGCGCTATAATTATAGCGTATAAAATAACAGACTATATGAATATAGTTTATAGTTTATAACACGTTTACAGTTTATAGCGGATTTGAACATCGCTACCCCGCACGCAGCTACTTCGCAGCTAACTTCGCTCGTGTGAGCGAGTACGCGTACGGTCGTCGCCCGATGGTCGATGGAGCTATATTTCGCGTCACGCACTCCTATTTATTAGGTACGTCGAAGAATAATGGGCCAGTCGTCGCGTTCACAAAAACAGGCCCTTAATTCTCCTTCCATTCGATCAATGCAACACTACAACTCCGTCGTTTCCCTGACGCATTCCCACAAAGAAACTTGTTCTAAATTTGGTCATGGGCAAGACAGAAATATTGTTTGCTAGGGCGACGACCGACTGTCTATCATTGCAGATGGTACGTCAAAACAAACAAGTCGTGTGATAGCTATCTAAATGCGTCCAATACAATTTATTCCCTGTCAAGACAGAGATAACGACCCCTACACTCCCTAGTTTAAATGACAAGTACAGGCAAATTGAGATCGTATTAATTTGGGAGATTTTTATACACAGGATAACCAGCTGAAAGCGAAAGTGCTAAGTAATAAAAGTTTCAGTAGCACGCCCCGTCTGCAGTCTGCAACTTGACGAACATAAATACAACATCTAGATGTTGGTTGGTTGAAAGTGGACTGGGTGGGTACACTGGGTACTAGGTGACGCCATCTGTTGAAACCAAAGATAGTTATTTTTCATACCTAATATAATATTTCTATAATTACTAATTTATAAAACATGAAATAAGTATAATGTAAGAATGAAGGCATACTGATTAATGTGTTAAAACGGTTTTTTTTTCAAGACTGCAACACCGAAGTTGTGTTTCATTTTACATGAGGCATGTTGATCATAATACTAACGTATTCCAATAGATGGCGCTTCGGTAAATCAGTCGCAAAAGTTTATCTGTAGTATGTATACTTACTTACTTCTTTTTTACTAATTTAAAACTACTTTGAGTAGGTACCTAACTGATATGATAATTCTCTGTTTTAAAGTAAATTCCATTGAATAACTCTTAGCGTTACGCCGTGATGTCGAAAAAAGTAAAAAAATAGATAACTATATACATATAAAAATAGATAAGAGATAGATATACTTAGATTTGTTCGTATCAAGAAAAAAACATTGAATTGTGTATTCCGCGAAAATCAAATTGTCTTACGTTTTTGCAATTTGCTGGTCAGTATTAAGTTGTACGTCGATCAAAATATGATTCGCGGCCATAACAATATTATAATCATTAAAGTCATCAACACAACTCTCTAAGACCACGTAACTCCAAGGAATGATGATTTCATGAAACAGTTAATCAGGAGTATTTTACTCCTGATTCCCGACAGGCAACGTAGTTTCGCACGGCTGCACCTGACGTGCCAACATGTTAAAAATCGAGATTTGTTTTCTCTAACAAACTTAAAACTTGAAAGTAGTAGGTATAGGTACAGAAGCCAGCACATCAAGCTGCCCGACTGTCAAATTTTCCCAATCAACTTTGAACCTTGGCCTTAGGGATAAAGTTGAAAATCTATTAAATAAATTTGGCAGAATGTAGGAGCTTGATGTGCTGGCGTATAAATTCTCCAAATTATGGTGAAAATTACATCATACTCCTTCATGTACCTAGCCCAGAAGATCTAAGCAGTCACATAGACTCGAAAATCGACTTCGTTTTACTACTGTACTATGTGTATAGATTTCTGAAGCCTCTAGCTAGAGACAATATCACCAATAGTTTTAAGGAATTTGAAAGATCAGCCATAAATAGAAAAATACCTAAAATACAAGTAAGTACCTAATACATACTACCAGTTTAGCTAACTAAACAAAATTATAATCAGTACTCTGGACAAATTTCGTGTATACTGTATTCCTATTGCAATATTGATTAAAATCAAACAAACTGTTCTAATGCCACAACAAATGTAATTCCAGTTCAACCTTCTCTAACAACTAAACAAAATAAAAGCAAAAAGTTGACATTCTTAAAACATAATTGAGTAACAACTCATAAAAACTGTGTCCGATTTTATGGCATTTTGTTCTTATGCGTGTTTCGTGTCCACTTCAGCTATCTTTTCTTTGTGACGGCGGATGGCGTCTTCGTGGCGCTTGATCTGGTCCTGGTGGAAGGAGATCTCCTGACCCAAGTGACTCTTCAGCTCAGCGAGCTGTTGCTTTTGCTGCAAATTACAAAACAATGTCAATGACATGTATTGGGATGTTTATAGTGTTTGGCAACACTATATTATATAACAGTGTTACTGCCGAGAAAGTATGGGAACAAATGCACAACTTGGTGTTCATCCAAACCCACTTATTCGGTGTACAAGGAGAATCAGTATTACTTGAACATCACATTTGACATTTTAGGCGACCCAGTTATTATTAAAAATTAAGGGTCCTAAATAGTGGAATGGCAAAATGTAATACACTTAAATTAAAATGTTTGTCATAAGACAACCGAGCCACCATAGCGGTAGCATATACATGCTCTATTTTTATTTAGTTTGCGCAGACAACACTAAACAAAGAAAAGATCGTTAATAATTATTTTCCAATTTTAGGAATTGTGTCTGATTTAAAAATAAGAGGGTTTAGTATACCTTTCTGAAGAAGTACTCATCTTCTCTGGCTGCCTCCATTTTGCCGAAAGCTCCGCCAGCCTCGCGAATGGCACCGCCGCCGCCGCCACCTCTGCCAGCTCCGGAACCAGGCTCACCGCTGTACATTCTGAAATCAGTTAATTAGTGACTGAGTAAAATTAAGGAAATTTCTTATTGTATGCCCTAAAGTAAAGTAAAAATAATATTTTGCATCATAAAACAATTGGCATCATTAGAATAACACTTCAGTGTTATTGTCATTAGCTACAAAAGTTAGTAACTGTATCGCAGTGATCAATGCCTAAACATTGAGAAAAAAAAAAGTTAGTTAAAACTCGACAAGACACTGTCAATACTAAACCAAATGACCAGTAACTTGGTAACTACATACTCAGTTACCAAGTTACTGATCAGCTTGAAAAGGGTAAACATTACTAGCAGAATCAGCTTTTAACATTCCCACTGTTGGAACACAGGGCTCCTCTCCTGTGAGAGGGAATTGCCGTAATCCATCACATGGACACAGAGGGTGTTGGTTGGAAAAAAAACAAAAATCAATCTTCCTATCCTTTTCCCAACTATGTTGGGGTCAGCTTCCAGTCTAACCGCCAACCAGCTGCAGCTGAATACCAGTATTTCACATGGCACAACTGCCCATTTGACCTCCACATCCCAGTGTCTGGGTAATACAATGCACCTTGGTAAGACTGGTTGTCAGACTTTGGGGCTTCTGATGACCCATCACAACTGTCAACAGTCTGACAGCAGGGACCAACCGCTTACAAGCTCTCTGAGACACGGAGGGATTCTGGTATGTAAAGATGGTCACCCATCCACGGATCAACCTCGGGAAGCGCAGTTTAACCCCTATGACCAGTGTTATTACTTAACCACAAGCCGCTTGGTTAGAAAATATACTAATTACTAACATAAATAAAAACAATATCTTTTACCAAGCCAGCAGATCACTGATCAATAAGCCAGTGTTTCACTGTTTTTGTATTCTGGCAACTGATTGCATGACCTGCATCACAACTATTTTTAAACTTAATAGTCATGATTATAGCTCAGCAAACATATTATTATCAGGCAATGTGATGGATGATGAAATTGTAGTGTAATAAACAAATTATTGTGGAAATTATTGATCATTGTCTTAAATTTTGTACTCTTAGGGGGATCCTTAGTACAACCGATTGCACATTTTGTGGAAAGACTTCAACCTCAAGCTGGGCTAGCATTGTACAGACTTTTTTTGGGTTAACCCATCGCGCGTCTAATTAGCAGACACAATAGAAATTTTATTGTTATCGGTACACATGGTGTACACTCGAAGTGCGAAGAGTTAATAGAATAAATGCCAGCTTATTCTGATTTCGTTACTACAGATGTGAGGATGTTGCTAGCATCCCTAGAACAGCATTGTTTATTAACCCTTTGTATGCCGGGAGCGTCTACGCGAGACACAATGGTTTTTAATTGTTTTCTGTAATTACGGCATACAACCGGTTAATAAAAACAACAAAATTTAATCAAAGTGCATTTTCTTTTCCTATTGTAACTGATTTCAAATTAAAATACTGTTTTAGTGAAGTCACAAGTTATGAAAAAGGAGATTGATAAGGTGACAGCAGACAGGGGAGAGTGGAAAAGGCAATGTCGCATCTGCCTGAGTAAAAGGGGCTGTTCTAACCAAATAACCAGCCATGCATATTTCCAAACTAAGAAATGTAAGCATTCTCTAAGTTTCACATTATGATATGAAGCTGATGCATGGAAAAATACAATTTGAAAATGCACAAGCCTAACAAACAATTGATTTCTTTCTATTGTTAAAAAACAAAGTAATTGTTAGCATGGTTTGGACAAAGAAACAATATGATTGTATACTTTCAAGGCAGCAGTAAATCATGCACATTGGAGATAAAAATGCTAAAATATATGCAATGTTATTGCACTATCTACTTTTGTATGTTGAAGTAACAAGTTAGAAGCTCTTCTCATTAGCTTCCAAGTGAAAACAATGTCACATAAGATCTCTTAAGTAAGACACACAGAGGGTACTCTTACCTAATTGATAAGAATATAACAAATTTTTAGGAAAGATAACTTGCACTAAGGTTTAGGAATTGAAAATGTAAACACTGCGTAGAAAAACATCGTCTGACGGCTTATATACTGTCGACACTGGCCTTTGGGCCAAAGTACTGTGTCATACAGCCATGGGCGTAGCCAGCCTTGGGCTCAGGGTGGGGCAGCAGTCAACCTATCGCTTGGGAAAGTATCATTTAATTTGTAAAACTTGCAGAAAGCTTCTGTTTTTTTTAAAAACTCGTTGCAGGTCATTTGCAACACATGACATGGGTGCAATGTTATCAAAGAATATCGTTTCGCGGAGAGTAAGTTACTCTCCGCGAAACGATCTTCTAATGACATAATCAGCGAGTCTAGGTAGGGAATAATCAGTGAACGTTTCCAAAACTGGGTAGGACTTTCTGCTGGAGGATTTGGACGGTGTGTCTGTCTCTTTGCGATACGCGGCATTGACAAATCAATCTCTAGAGCATCAGCGATTGCCGCTGTGTTCGTCGACATTTTCTCTGTTTTTTTTTTTATATTGCTATAAAAAAAAATTTTTTTTTGTTTAATAAGGCACCTTATAGGTCAGAGCCAAGGTGGGGCAAGCGCCCCAGCTTGCCCCAGTGTGGCTACGCCCATGCATACAGCTTAAAAATAGAATAAAAAACAAATCATTACCAATGACGTTTTGATGAGATTAATCATGATCGAAAGTGCAACGTGACAAATAGGGTGAAGCATTGATGTAAACTATTGTAAAATAAGGGTAATACAAATTTTTAACTGTGAAGGTTGCGTAACTTGACATGCCGCCGGTAGGAATCCTCACCTCACGCTAACAATAGCCCGCGACATAGTTGACCTCGTTCTTGAAATGAAGCTCATGATTTGAAAAGTGTAAATGGAATTATTAAATTTAACGAAAAGTCGAATTCCTCAAGTTACTGAAAGATTTCCGATAGATATTGCAAGTATGACAGACAGGTTTCACCACGGTTTCACCCTACATAACATACCAAAGATAATTGTTGTTTTTTGAACGAGCAAACGGAGCAAATATTCGGCTTTTAAGTTCATGACGTTTCCTTCATATTTTTTTTTAATTCTTTAATAATTATTATTGTGAACGTGGAACATAAGATCGAAGAGTACCGAAACTACAATCATATAAGAAATGACAAAACTAAACAACAACTATTAACTTTACAAAACATTAGCGTCTTTAACAAAAACTTCGCTAGGTAGAAGTAGACTGTCGTTACCGTACCCACAGTTGGTATAAATCGATGCCTACATTAGGGTATTAAATCGCCAAGTTGGAATTAAAAATCTGTTCTCCTCTGTGTACCCTGTACGAATAATGTTTAAAGGGAATTTATTTCGATCAAAATAAAATAAATAAATAAACATACGGTATGTAATAATCATTCCCTTTCCCACCGAACATGTACCTACTGCAACTTTTTGTCTGCATGCTGTTATTATGATTACTTCAGCAGCTGGACTCTTTAGCAACGGCTCTAAGTACCTAACTACCTACCTAAGCAATAGCAAATTAGTTCAGAGAGGTGTTTATAAAATAAGTGATATTGCGTCTAAAAAAATAAAGAACAAGTAAATACTTAAAGCACAAACTCAGATAATAGAAATGGAATCTAAGAGCACATATTATTCTGATAATAGGTACTCATGACAAAGGAAAAGAACAGGAAACCAACCTTATGCTATCAAAAGCACCCGCTTCTAGAAACAATTTTCTCTAAGAAAATGCGCCCATGTTGTATTAAAAGTAGACAAATAAAAAAATATGGGTATAAAATAGTATAAAATTAAATTATTATTAGGACGTCTTCTGTCAAATTAATTATTATGTCGTCTTTGTGACGTATGAAAAAATAAAGAGATTTATTATAAGCAGCCAGAATTTAACACAATAAGGTTAAATTACATAAAATGGAAGGACAAAACAGTAATGTGATGACTGTCTAACTTAAAATAACGCGCCCTATACCTATTTTAAATATGTAGGTATATAACAAGCAATGGAGGGGCGAGTAATTTTAAGTTAGATAATCTAAGTTATAAGAGTTAGAGTTACTCACATACTTGGATAATTATATTACATTTTGTGGGAGAATGCAAAGCGAATAATTTACCTAACAGTCTCTGATCCATAGATCTGCGATAGGGCCATTGCGGCAATAGGGTTTGACCTGTTTTATTTACATATGAATTTTTATGCAACATGAAATAGTGAGACAGTATTTAAATGCATGTAAGTACTTACATACGTCGGACAGCACACAGACTTATTTTTGTTAACTTCATGTTAAACAGATAACATTGAAGGACCTTTGTAAGGCAAACGCTGGAGTTTCTGCTGTGTAGTTAAAACAGCCTGCTATATCCGAATAAATAATATAGCGTGGTTAACAACTATCTGAAAATACACAGTTCAAAAATCAGATTTCGAACTTTGGACGGTAAAATAAAGCGACGTTGACACAGGTATGTATGCGGCAGAAATAGAATATTCTTGCTAGGTATGCGCCCATGTTTGAAGCCCTGGCTTTTACTCCCACCGTACAGTAATTGGTAAAAACGAAAATAACAACTTACTGGAACACAAATTGATATTTGCATTGACGTAAAATGAATTAAACTCAAAGTTATACCTAGCTCTTCAATGAAATTAGAACCATAGACATAGACTATAAAGAGAAACAAAGCGGGAAGATTTAAACATTTGGATGATGAAATGTTAAAAAAATATTTTCTACTAATGCATCTTTTTGATTCTATATGTACTTATTCTATTATTTAAGGCAATATACTATTATTTCTAATTGCATCTAACTTTATTATAAAGTATAGAACTTACGCCATGTCTTGCTTTTTCGCCCATAGAAAATGCTTCAATTTTTGTTCTGCAATAATTTTGTTGAGTTCAGCAGTCTCTCTCATGGCTCTCATAACTTGACGCTCTTCTTTTAATGTCTCCATCTTCACATGCTTTTCCGTTGCAGTATACCTATAAGAGAAACATAATACAAAGTTAAATAAGCATTAGATAGAGTTAATACTTTGTAGGTAAGCCGTCAACTACGCGTTCTGCACATCAACTGATCAACCTAAGTAACATTGCACAAAAATATTGCTGGGAAACAACTTTTATTTTTCATAATTATATCATAATCAGTCTATAATTTTCCCACTGCTGGGACACAGACATCCTCTCTGTGAGAGGGAGTGGGCCGTGATACACCACGCGGGCCCACCCAGTGCGGGTTGGTAGATGTCACATGTCTTCGTATTTTTGATTCTCGGACATGCCGGTTTTATCACGATATTTTCCTTCACCGTTTTAAGAGCAATGGTTGATGAAATAATCTACACAAAGTAAAGCGCCTGTCTGGGTTCGAACCTACGACCTACAATTCGGTAAGTCGCGGCCGATACCACTGGGCCACAACTGCTCTGCAACACTTTTATTAATTTTAGTGTGGACATTTTCTGTTTGCGATAGTGCGCAATATAACACACGCAAAACATTGTGCTATGCATGCAACGGTACAAGGGGCGTGGGGGTATTTAAAATTGTGTTATAAAATTTAACATGTTTTCGTAAAACACGTTAATAAATGTTGGAATTTTGACCTTAACCAGAAGGTATGGACCAGTAAAAAAAAAATATTACAATGATGGGGAGTACCTACAAGTGACTCTCGGCTTCGTTAAGTGTCTTTTTACACCCGTAATAATAAACTAAGTTCAAATATTAGAACAGTCTATTTGTCCCTATATTTGATGCTGACTGTAAATTAATAGAAATGATCTTACAATAAGTAGTAAATATTTAAGTTATTATTTAATAAAGTAACTCACTTAAAATATTCTTGTAGATCTCTGTTCAAGGGAGTTTTCATCTTACTGGCTTCCTCCAATGGTTCCTCCACATTATTATAAGTTATATCAGTCATCGTCATAGCTGCGACAGTTCTTGTGTTACAGTTAGTTTTATCTGCATTATTTTCTTCTGGCGCATCAAAATCATTTACTTCAGAGTTTTGCTCAGAAACTGATGATGCAGACGACTCCAACTGGGTTGTGCTATTGGCTTTATCATGAGGCATATCGTTCATATCAGCATCGATAGAGGCTGAGGTATTATTAATATCACCACAACCTGCTTGGTTCACTGGTTGGTCCCTGAAATAAAATGTAATACTTAATTTTTAAAAAAAGATAACTGTCATATATGTAATAGTGTTCAACGTTTGGGTTTTCTATGTTCATTTGTAAAACGTTACGTTATTTTTGTCTTATCTAAGATAATATAAGTGTCTTCTTTATATGGATACCTGGGAAATTAAGGTAAGATAATAATGTAAAGTGATTATTTGAAATAGACGTGTTGCACTTACTCATCAATACATTCAGTTTTAATCTCAATATTAGCGGAGATTGAAGATGAAGATTCATTTATGTTTGCATTTTCTCCCTTTAGGACACCGTCTTTGACTAATTCAAGGATATTGCACACTTCTAAAGATAATCGCGAATAATTTTGTAGATGAGGTCCGTTTAACGCTATTTCTTCACGAGCTATTCTCTTCATATTTTGCCACTGCGTCTTCACTTTCTTTATAGAACTACCAGTAGTAAACTTACAACCAAATTTTGCGGATAGCTCTCGTAGTATTTCATTCCATGCGACGTCTTTTTCTTCGTAATGGTTCGGACCATTGTTGGCTTTAGTAACAACCACTTCTTTGCGTTCCTTAATTAACTCGAGTAGGTACTGTTTTTCTTCGAGGGACCAATTAGGTGTCCTTAGTCGTCGGTTGTTATTTAGCTTCATAATCTTGCCCATTTTCTGCGTTGCGTCTCTTGGAACGTGGTTGATCTTTTGCAACGATTTGTTGCAAACGATGCACTCGACGTCCAAAATTATTGGTTTCCACATTTAAAAACAAATGAACGGCGAAAAACGAGTGAAAGCTTTGACAAGCTATAGACAGCGCTGCTAATTATGCACTGTTTAAAATAAAAACCTATTTTGGAATGAAGTTTGTATTGGACTATTTTTAAATCATAGAACCAGTGTGAAATAAATGAATTAAAAATTTTCAGTGAGGCAACGAGTTGTACAAGCATAAGGATAGGTATTTTAATTTGGTATCACTTATTTTCAGTGCGGTTATGCAAGTGACTGGCCATTAACAAAGCGCGAAACTGAGTTAGATTCTATTTTGCCCATTTTTTTTAAAATTACTTATGCATAGGTAGTCAGAATGTTCAGAGTTAAACAAGAAATAAAATGAAATCTCACGATATCGAAATCTTCGGTAAATATTTGCATTCAACCTTAATTTTCTACAAATAGGTGCGTTTAATTAATAGGTACCTATTTGGTTAACTTTTCGTTAACGTCAAAATGATTGATGTTTTAATTATGCCCCTTTTATTTTATAAAGTACCAACTATGGAAAAAAACGTGTGTATTTTGGTCCTGTTATTGTAAGAAGGTACCTGTGAAGGTAATTTAATACGATGTACATTGTGATCATTTAATTTTATTTAATTTCGCAAAAAATAGTACTCGCTTAAACTGTAAATTTGTTAGTTTTTTTTGTTGTCGAAGTAATTATTTTGTATTTTAAATACTTATAAACTGTATTGCTTGCAAAGATTATTTGAGTTATGTATGTTATGTTATTTCGTCTGAAAAAGTATTTATAAAGTAGGTTTCTCCCCACTTCTGTACATACCTCCCTACTTACGTCTGTACAATACACAAACAAGACGTTAGTTTGTTTTGAAGATACCATAAAAAACATAGGTGCAGCCTTGTACCTATGTATTTTTTCTTTATAATAAGTCATTGGGTGCAGCATCGATAGGTAGATACCTAAAAACCAGTGCCGGATCAGCCCCTAAGCAAATTAAGCAATTGCTTAGGGCATCACGTCTCGGGGGGGCATCATGAGGCAGAAACAGCACCGAAACAGAGTATTTGCTAGCACATGAAAGGCAAGGCTGCTTATCAGCAAGATATTACAAGACTCAAAAGTCAGTATAGCTAAAGATGTGCGCCAATCTTTACAAATCGCTCGGCGATGTTTTGGAAAAATACGAGGTGACTAGTGGATAGGAGGGTCTACTGGTGTACAGGGGTGGTTTGCTTAGGGCATCAAGTACCTAGTCTTAATCCGGCACTGCTAAAAACAAATTACGACATCAAGCGATGCCTTCCTACATCCTCTAGTAGGTAGACATAAGCTGAAATCGCTTTGTGTCAAGCTTTGTTCTCATTTAACACTGTAATCTATACTAATATTATAAAGCTGAAGAGTTTGTTTGTTTGGTTGAACGCGCTAATCTCTGGAACTACCAGTCGGATTTAAAAATTATTTTTGCATTTGATAGCCCAATTCTTGAGAAAGGCTATAGGCTATTTAACATCACGCTATGACCTTTAGGAGCCGAGCAAAAAGAAAAAATTCAGAAAGAACGCTAAGCAAAAACGAAGTAGGTAATAGCGCGGGCAGGCGATGCGATGCGACGGGGTGGGTCGGAGTAACAAGAAATTTCACGCGGACGAAGTCGCGGGCAGAAGCTATTTAAAAATATTGTGAAAGCCAATTATTTTTAAAAGAGTAGGTAACGTGGAGATTCTTGCTGGCTCTTCCCCGAAGAAATCGACCAATGACCAATTGCCAATTAGAACCGTGCACCTAGCTTCTGATAAAGATGAAGGGTATTTGGTTAAGTAATAACAGCCGCACGGTTCGATCGATCAGGTTAAGCTACGCTTGCCGCGGTTGGTCTGTGGATGGATGACCATCTTTACATACTAAGACCCCTCCGTGCCTCGGAAAGCACGTTAAGCCATCTAGGCTATCATCATCGTTAGGCTATCATTTGTAGTTCTTTGACCGTCGTTACGGGTCGTCAGAAGCCGGAAAAATTTGACAGATTGTAGTAGCTTGATGTGCTGACGTCTGTACCTACCTATAGCTTGATATTATGTATGTCCTTGTGCGTGGTCTATATTTTGCATCAATGGCATACCGCGCCGCGCTGTGCGACGATTGAAGCGAGGTAAGCAGTCTAAATATCAAGAACGTCCATAATATAATGATGTAGGTATTAAACCGAAGTCTGGGGTGTAAAATAAAATTCAAATTCAAGTAAAAAGTGAGAAATAAAATTCAAGTAAACTGTCTGGGAGTAGGAAGAATTAAAAAAAAAATTGCCATAATGTCTTAGGTCTTACTAAAGTACCATGTGATTTCCGTTTAGATGAACTAAAAACAAACGGACAATTATAAAATGTTAGGTAGTTTTTGTTACTTCATCAAACAACAAGAGAAACCATTGCAATCGGAAATCCGGTTTATTGGCCCGTACACCTAGTAAACCCTTGTCACACCTTAAATATATTGTTACGCTCATCTGGGACCATTCGAAGCGTAAGTTCACACTCCGGTGGTACGGTTCAGCCGTTCATCAATAAAAATGCGACACATTATGGTTTCTGACTCAGGTCTCTAACGTAAGCGGTCATGGTGGTAGTTCTGTTATTGTCCGCTAGATGGCGCTGGCTGTAGAGTTTTAAATTCAAAAAACGGGCTTTGCATGTTGATTCGTTTCAGCAAAAAATATTTGTTTTGTGGGCATTAACAACACAATGATATATGTATCTGCATTATATATTCCTAGTTCGTTAGTTACTTAATAACTCTATGATAACGTGCTTAGTCACTCAATGAAAGAAGTACTTAACATACCTATCAGGCTATCCTCAAGAGAGGCAAGCGTGATGCTATTTAAGTAGGTATACAGGGTAAGCTTATAACGCTCCCTCTGCAGGGACCCATAGATATAAAAGTACTCTGTGGCAGGGACACAGTTGTCCTCCGCGTGGTGGATTATAGCACACTGCCACTTCTCACAGAGAAGGAGTGGGCTATAATGAACCACGCGGGTGGGCTCGGTGCGAGTGGGTAGATGTCACAATAATATGTCTAAAATATAGAGTAACATGCGCAAGGAGACTCGGGGTAGTCGGGGTTGTTCTGATGAAAGTCGAAGACGAGTCGAACTCACGCACCGAGGGTTCCGTATCATCAGCGGGATTGTCCGAAAGGGTTACCGCTGGCCCGGAACACAAAGGGCTAAGGAAGGAACACGGGTGGGATTTAGTCAGTTTAAGAGTCTGACTGAGGGGACATTTCATGATTTCCCATCCTGAAAAAAAAAATGGTTCCATATCATCATGATTGCTGATAACGTTGATCTAAGTGAACCAACCCGGTCCTGCACTGGGCCCGCGTGGTGGATTGTGGCCTGACCCAGTCCTCCCACAGAGATGAGGCCTGTGTCCCTGCGAGTCCCATTAGTACTAGAACGTTATAGACTGATTATGTTATTGATACAATATGTTGACAGTTAGATAAAGTTATTTAGTTTACGTAATAGCCGTTTAAGAAACCTAGATTTCGAGTATTTACTTATGGTATGTACCTAGTTCGATAGGCGTGTTTCAGTATTTTTTTTATTCTAGATCTTTAAGACTCCTTCAAACAGGCGCGACACGACACGCGACACAAAGGCACCGCAAGTCGCGTGTTTGTAGGTGGCTTTATGGGAAGATATAGTTTGTACTTTATCTACATAAAGCTTACCCTTACAATTTTTTTTTTTCATAAAAAGGTAATTATAAAGTCAGATAAAAAATAACCAGTTAATTCTTTTTCGTTTTAGTAGTAAGAAAAAACTAGATTGCAACAGGATATTTTCTTTCAATTAAGTATAATTTACCTATATCTAATAGGTATTAATTTTTAATCAAACGAGTTTCCATACGCTACGCGCCAAAGATACAATCATTTTATTTTGCAGTATAAATTCACAATCGCCATTATGTTTGCAGCAAAAAAAAAAACAGCACTATGTTTAGGTACTAACACATTAGTCAGGAAAATGTATTATTAAATAGGAATGGAAAGTAGTTCAATAATGTAATTGTAGTTTTGTTACTAAATTAGGATGGCTCAAGCTCTTTCCCGTAGTTAATTAAGACAGTCGCTCGGAGAGGCTCCACAGCGCCACACGTTAGTCAATCTATTTTTTTTACCGAAACCGTCCAAAGTGTATCGTTGTTTTTTTTTACCTAGGCACAAGTGTTTTCAGTTTTTCGTTTTAGTGTAATTGGAACCTGATTAGGAACTTAGTGAATTTAATGTTATTTGTATAACATACGGTCTGGCAATAAATATTGTGAAACAATCGGTTTGCGTGGTTTCCTACCGGTAAGGCTTGTAATAAGTTTCCTTTTTCATGATCTTTTAAGTTGTATCTTATGGTGTTTTGATTGTATAACTCGGTAATTTATTTCGGTGTGTTCCATTTTTATAGAGCGGTTCATTGATCCATTATAAAATTTTTAAAGCACAATCTCAAAATATAATAATTATTTGAGATGAAATACCGGCTTTTTCTTACAAGAATAAACTTCCCTTTTCCACGTAGTCACATAGCATTTAATGAACACTTTTAGTCAAAATATATAGACTAACATACTAGACTACGTATCTATACCTAATTAGTTGAGTTGAAATACTGGGGTTTTCTTAGAAGACCACATAGTATCAAAGCCCCTGTCCCATACTTGCTTGAAACGTAAAGTAATAAAAACTGGCCAAGTGCGAGTCGGACTCGCACACGAAGGGTTCCATACCACAAGGCAAAAACGCCGAAAAAAAACACGTTTGTTGTATGAGAGCCCTCCTTAAATCTTTATTTTATTCTGTTTTTAGTATTTGTTGTAATAGCGGCAACAGAAATACATCATCTGTGAAAATTTCAAGTGTCTAGCTATCACTCATGAGATACAGCCTAGTGACAGACAGACGGACAGTGGAGTCTTAGTAATAGGGTTCCGTTTTTACTCTTTGGGTACGGAACCCTAATATAGTGAAAACCTAAAACACTAAAACAACAAGTTTTTTGTTTGTAGTAAACTTACGAGTGCTACGTCCTAATGACCGTTTCGTCTGAAAAGTCGTTTTGTATAGTCAAGATAATACTATTATCTTATCTATAAAGGTATTTGGCATGAAATCTAGAGCAGAGGAAAAAGTACAACCTCATTGTTTCTTACTGATGACTTTTCAGATTTACTTTCTTAATATTCTTTGATTCTTTTATGTATCAGCCTACAGCTTACTTACTTATCTAAGGATACCTATGTATAACTAACTTTAATCTTGTTAGGTAATTATAGGCATTTAAGACAGCCCTTTCAGAGTTTCAGTACGATTAGTTATATTATCTACGTGAATTCCTGAATAGAGTCTGAAATTCTGAAAACTCAGGCTCATTTTCTTGGTTAGCAGCTATCTTTACTCCCCAACCCAAGTAACACAAAATCGATATAATGGAAAAAGTGATGACCAGAAACTTTCTTCTAGCTTTGTTATAGAATTTGAAGGGTTTTAGCAATGTCTTGCTTCTGTATAACAGCATTTTATTAACTTTGTAGTTCCTAAAGCTATATAATCCTCTTTTTCAATCTTTTGTGCAGCTAAAGGTTTTATTTTAGATATAATTTATGTCTCTATACAGCTTCTAATACAGCTGTAAGCATTATACAAAAGTGTAGGCCGTATGTTAGCATTAATTACGGCTTAGGCTATTAAAAAGCATTTTAAAATTCTTTAAAACTGCTCTATGTTTTATAACGACCTTTCGCATGGGTCACAACTGTTTAAAGGTGTACATTGGTGCTGTTTTAATGCCAGCTTTTTAAAAGCATTTCATCATAATATTATATAGCCTTTATCTATACAAACGTATAATGACAAGAATTTTAACAAGCAATAAGTCGTATACCGGCCATCCGCATGCCTAAAGTTTTTAATTATGCTTACGCCATTTTGCTTTTTGTCTCGATAATATTTAAAATTTAATTTTATGGTAAATAGTCCTTTAGAAAGGACTTCAACCTATGGTATTGACCGGCCGGTACAATACAGGTATCATAATGACTAAAACTAAAGATTTCTTCGTAAGAGCATAATTTTTTTTACAATTCCACATATTTTTATAATATTTTTGTAATAAATAGCTCTTTAATTTGAAGGCGCATGAAATATTTGATTCAAATATATACATACTTTCACAGTAAACTGATACTCGCAACCTTAATTCACTCATAGAGAACAAAAACAAGAGTTTAATTACTTACCTGTAGCACTTATACTTTTTTGTTGAAAGTATCCATGTTCTTTTTACACAAGATTTATTAATAATAACAGAAATTAAAAATAACATTTGAAAATGTTTTTATTTTGCCTTTGTAATGGTACAAGCTGTATAAGAGCCGCATTTAACATATGCGCACTGCTTTAACCTGTTTTGACAGCCCATTATAATGCGTTTATCATTCCGGTAGACAACCAATATAATGCTGCTAAAATGTCATTCTAACACTTAAGTCTGTATAATTTGGGGCCCAAATTAGCATTACAAGAGCTGTATAGTGGTTTATAATGCCTATATGTAACTTCTTATAAAACTATAATAATATGCTAATTCTGTTATCCATCGATTATAAAGCTATTTTGTGCTACTTGGGAAGCCTCCCCAGCCCTTGGAAATACCCTTCAAGCTACATAATAAACCACATAAAAACGAACAGTCGTCTTTCAGTTCATCTGGAGAACATTCCATTAAAATAAGTCACGTCGCGTTGCCGTATTTTGGTCATGAGAGAGTTCGGAACCCGTCCTAAATTGTTGTGCAATAGTATCACAAGACGCCATCTTTATTGCCACCTAAATGGGAATTTAATGGAAAAAATCAGTTCCATGAATTCTTAATTGAGTAGAATTTTTTGAGCCAATTTGTTGATTGTATTTCTGTTTTCTTGATAGACATTCGTCATACTTTGGTTTCGCTTGTGCCTTCGGCTTCGCCCGCGTGGTGGTCGCAAACTATCCCATGGCAATGTACTTTTTTCCGGGATAAAAAGATTAAAAGTATCCCATGGCACCCATGTTAGGTGTGTGAAAAGATAACAGGCACAGACAGAGTTACTTTCGCATGTATGTAAGTATATAAGTATGGATAATTTGGACACTATACTCTCAAAGCAACTCCTGAAACAACCCTTTTTGGAAAACAACAGGAAAATTTACCAAAATCATTCTCGAAGCGCCATTGATGTGTAAAGAATTTTAACTGACATTTGTCGTGACTTTAAATTAATTAACATAATTATGGAATTAAGTAAACTGGTTGTTGTGGTTTTGGAATGCAATGCTAACGACCTAAGCAAAGTAAATATCAACATAATAATATGTTGACATTTACTACTTTTTTATTTCCTTTTTTAGGTAGGTATATGTAATGTCACTACATATACTTATTTATGATCTCTGACATGTCCTTCTTCTGGCTTCTCTATAGTTTAATGTTCCTCAGATCTCTGACATTTATGGTTAGTTGGTGTTGGAACTAAGATTTTTAAAATAAATTTTTTTAGTTCCTTTATTCTTCTTTTCTTACTTTGTTTTAGTTATTATTTCAGCCTTCTCTTAGTCCTCTGTGGTCCTAACCACCAACAGCACCATCAGTATTCTCAGTGTGTTCGCAGATCGGTGGGATTGCCCGATGTTGCGGAGGTTGATGCAGATCCACACTCGACTTTAATTGTTTATCTGTGTCTATATATAACCTACAAAGACTTCTCTTTGATAACCTACTAATTGTAGAAGTTAAGTAAAATCGCTACTAACCCTATGGACTTCTGTCTGAAATAAAAGTTTCTATCATACTTATCAAGGCGAAAGCTTGTGAGTGTGTGTGTATGTGTGTGTGTTTATATGTTTGTTACATCTTCACGCTAAAACGGCTGGACTAATTTAGATAAAATTTTGTATGGAGGTAGCTGAATGCAGGATGCATTAACATATAGGCTACTTTTTATCCCGATATTACCACGGGATCGAAACTTAAGGCTCCTGCAAACAGGCACGACGCGCGACGCGAATCGCGCGCGACACAAAGGCACCGCTCGTTGCGCGACTTGCGGTGCCTTTGTGTCGCGTGTCGCGTCGCGCCTGTGTGTACGAGCCTTTATGCAGGTGAAACCGCGGGGCGTGGCTAAAAAGAGCCTAAGGCTTACATTTCACTGGGACAGGGGTGGGGCAACCATGGTCGCGCTGCCAGCAAAATATACAGTTTTATGGTAGGTATCTCACCAGGCGTCCAATCGGACGAGCAACCAACCATATATTTTTTGGCAGTGCGATCACGGTTGAGACGCCACTGGTGTCCTAGTGAGATAGGGCCTTAAGGAATCGGGATCCTATCGGGATAAAAAGTAGCCTAAAATTTTGTATGGGGTAGCTGACTTTATCAAACTGGTCCAGCCGTTTGAGCGTGAAGAAGTAACAATCATATAAACACACACCCACACATACACACACCCCCACATACACATACACACACTCACAAACTTTCGCCTTTATAATATTAGTGTGATTGATCATTCATCCTGCCCAAAATATTGCTAACCGTTCGTCCAAACATAATCAAAGCGTTAACCACAGCATGGCCTTCTAGTCCAACATCAAAGTATATCAATTCAAAATTAAATTTATTCCTGTCAACATTGAAGCATAGAATATAAGTTTGTACTTGTGGTAACTTGACACTTACGTCTGTGGTAATGTTACCAGGCGTGGAAAGCGGCGCGATCTCCCTAACATTGGATTACTTGGCTCACTTCCTGAATGCTCGCTTGCTTGCTTATACGGTATTTATGACGGGTATTTCTACAGTGTATTTTAACTTATTTGTTATATTTGGTGCTTGCTCAAAAATCATGATTTTTCATACAATTAAGAAACACATACTAAGTAAGTAAGAAAGCTCCATCGAAATAACCATAATTATGAATTTTCTCAAAATCGAAATCTCAGTAGGAAAATAAAATAAGACAATTTATGACTTTAGTTGATATGAATATATGTATAGGTATCCTATGTATGTCCTTTCCCGAGACTCAAAATATCTCTATACCAAATTTCATCTAAATCGGTTCAGCGGTAACAGACAGACAGACACACTTTCGCATTTATAAAATTGATATAGTATGGATAGTAGAATGTAATGAGATGACCGCGATGACGACCATATAATAGAGAAGTATGGAAAAACACATGTTGTGCCGATCACAAATAAAGTGCGATAAGGACAAGAAAACGATGAGTAGAATTAGAATGTAACGACATTAATCATTACTTTAAAGAGTTTTAAAGGTCTTGAAGTAATAATTAAGTTTGCACTTCATCTGTCCACGCACCCAGTTACAAATGAATTTACCGTTCCTTCCTCGTGGTCAAACTTAATGGTCAAACTGATTTGACTACGAGGAATTCTGTTCCGAATAGTCAAACTACTTAGTTTAACGAAAAATATACATCCTTTACTAGGAAGTCCATTGACGGCTATACGGCGGACTTTTAAATTCAAATAGGAACTTTAAGGTCTTCCTCTAATGGACTCTATGGCTTGGGGCTTCTGTTGGCCCCTTTCGTAGGCTTAGCTAGGTATATTAAATCAAATTTTTTTAGAGTGCATACTTAGATGTCGATGAAAAAATTGACATCTGTGTAGATACCTACTTACTTACTTGAAGTTGAGGTGTGCGAAAAGCAAAACTCAGTTTTTTTGTGACCTTTTGTATCATTATCACGTTTGAGCGTCGAACAAATCTGGCCAATGAGTAATTAGGTCTTAATATTGTATTACATGTTAATTTTAATTCTAATGTTGGCTAGTTAAGTAGAATGATTCTTGTTACTAATTGCGAAATCAATCAGTAGGTTGCAATGAAAGAACATGAACAAGTGATAATACTTGTATATGAACAGCGAACGACCGAAAACTCAGCTACCAACCCATATGTAAGTATCAACTATATAGATAATAGACTGGCGAATTCAAATTTTTCCATGGCATGACTTGAGGGGCATACATGACCTAAAGCGCGGTCACTGTCGGACTGCATATAAAAGAAAGAGAAGCGCGATGTCACAACGCTGGTAATTTATTCCAAAATTTGAAGCAAATTCCGCTTCCTCCTTCCTCCGATTTGACCTGCGCTGAAACCCAGCCCACCAGGAGCCTTCGGCCCTCCACAATTATTCTGGCTGCCGTCACGGGGCAGCTTACCGTTACGGTTCGCATTCCCGTGAAGTCAGCATGGATGGTGCCCGCCTTCACCTGCTCGGCCAGACACCCGCCCGTCCTGACGACGGCGGCCACCACCTCTCCCTCCGTTACGGTAATCCTATGCCGGAGGCCCCGAGTGATCCCCAGTTCTCGGAGGTCCACCGTCTCCCTCGCTTTGGTGAGCACGTCGCAGTACGTGACGCCCCTCTTAACCGCGTCCGGCTGTTTCATTTTGACAGTTCAACAACATTCATTGCGTTATTTACGTTGTTGAGCAGACAAATTTTTCGAACATGGATTAGTTATATCCTTTAAAATGATTTAGATTGACATTGATAGTGTGTTGCGTAATTAGGGTGCTGCTGTCCTGACCCTAAATAAATTGGGATGCGGGCAGGGGGGCGATGATGGACAAATAACTAGGTTAAATAGAAAATTGTATCCATAAACTAAGTATATATGTATTACTATATATATAGCTGTAAAAAAATTATACTTAAGGGGGAAGCGCTTCAGCGGGATTGTCCGAAAGGGTTACCGCTGGCCCGGAACATAAAGGGCGAAGGAAGGAACACGGGTGGGTTTTAGTCAGTAAGAGTCTGACACTCCCTTCCGCTCCACCCAGAGCGGGAGGAGTCATTTGATGATTTCCGATCCTGAAAAAAAAAAAAGGGGGGAAGCGCTAAGGTAGTCCGCGAAATTCAAATTTTCTTACGTTTTTTGCAATTTGCTGGTCAGTATTAAGTTGTATGTCGATCAAAATATGATTCGCGGCCGTAACAAATATGCATTTATAGAATCGTAATCATTAGAATCAGTAATACAACTTATTAGGTTAGTATAATCCCAAAATGTCAAGATTTCTTGAAATAGTCATTCTGTGGGATTACTTGATCTTAGAGAGTTGTGTTGATTGAATTCTATTAATACAAGTACGTATTTGTTACGGTCGCGAATCATATTTTAATCAACGTACAACTTAATACTGACCAGCAAATTGCAAAAACGTAAGAATATTTTAATATCGCGGGCTACCTTAGCGCTTCCCCCTTAAGGTGATTTATTGAAAAAAATTGGTTTTTCTATTTCGTGTAACTTGTTAATTATTTGACATTTTTCACAGGACTAAACTAATATTTATCTTCTGTCCTTTTCTTAATGTAAAAGAAAGAAAAAGATGCACTGAACTTAAATTTAGTTTAGTTTATGAACAACAGAATCGGCACCACTGTGCGCTATTTTAATTGTTAAGCAATTCATTGTAAATGTATCCCCCTTTTTATAAATAAACGATTATTATTATTAAATACTATTGCTTGCGCCGTAACGAGAGAAAAATCATTATCTTTTTTTGGAAATGGCTAAAGCATTTACCTGTTGAGCAGAATTCATTGAAGGAAGTAAAAGACCTTGACTATAGCAAAGTACAATGACCGTTAATTGATGTAGTTATGAGTATGATAAACGGAAATACAACAAACAAACTACACAGACGACATTATGAATCAAAAAGCATATAAATCTTTGTATTATATCAATATTCACTCAACAGTGTAAAAATGTGTGGTCTTGATTTCACAGATGAAACTTTTAACAGTGTAAAACCAGTTTGGTATTTCTTGGAACCCATTGACGTAGGATCGAGCTGGAATTTTGTCAAAAAATAAAAAATTCTATTAAAATCTTACCAGTTTCGTCTCAAAATGATACCTTTTGAACTTGTGTGTAACCACGACCGTTCTCGGTTAAATTGTCTAGGTATAGGGCCTCGTTTCTTTGTGTTATAGGTGGACTTCGTTTTTCGAATTTTTTTTTTTTTGAAGCGCCATTGAATCATTTGCATGATATTGCTTACCCATGTAAGCAATATCATTCAAATGATTCAGATTGTTATTGTTAGATAGTTTGTTACGCAATAAGGGTGCAGGCTCAGACCAAATAAAAAACCAAGACAGAGGGCTGTCAACAGTAAAGTGGGTTTCGTAAACATGGTGGTGTAGTTTGATTGTAAATGGTGTGCATGTGAGCGTGTATTCTATGCACAGAGCGGAGGTGTAGTTTTTGCATGCTTCATTGTATTGTTCGCAGCGCTATGTCTTAACTTTTTATTTGGTCTGAGGGTGCAGATATATTTTTGTCAGATGGCAAACAAAAAAAAAACGATTAAAAGTCGGTCGATTTAATGAACCCAGATCATGACATTAACCTGACGCTGGCACCCTAAACACAAGTTAAATCTTACTTTGGGTGCCATAGTTAATCGAAAACACTCTTTCCCTTAGTTCTAACGCTGCGCTGCGTAGTGTTTAGATAACTGTTTTTGTACAACTGAGTGATATATATGTACCTATATATTTTTTTAAATCCTATATTCGCATATCATACCTTAATGATATGTGAATATTGGATTTACCTGTATTTTATTCAAAGCCTATAATTGAAGACTGAACTAACTGGTCTATGAATAAATGAAAAAAAAAAGAAACTAGTCTATTATAACAAACCAAAGCTAATGAAGACTTTTTTCTTGCTATGTCCAAAGTCTGTTTAAAGTCGAAACCGACTCAATTTGTATCAATTGTTATTAGGACTGGACAGGATATGGTTATATCCTCTGTGAGCAGATTGATTCAAGATTCCGAAGTGAAATATGGCTTAGGGCGTCAATCGATACGGTCTACAATTTTTTCTATTTTAGAATGTTTAAGCCACGATAAATTATACTAGCTTCTGCCCGCGAACTCGTTCGCGTAGAATTTTTTTCCCGACCCACCGCGTCGCGTCGCATCGCCCGCTCGCGCTAATCCTTAGTTCTCGCTTTGCGTTTTTCTGAGTATTTTTCCTTTTGCTCGGCTCATCAGTGCTCCCCTGGCGTGATGTTAAATGGTCTATAAGTTTTCTTACGAATTTAAAAATATTTTTTAAATCCGACCGACAATATGGGTACCTACTTAGTTCCCAGAAATTAGCGCGTTCAAACAAACAAACTCTTTAGCAAACAGTAATATTTATTGTTGTAAATTAAAATAATAAGTAAGCAAATAATGACTAATAACAAAATTAAATCCTAACTTAACTAAAACTGTACACAAACTAAAATATAGCGTCGAAAAATCATCCACATCGCTGTCGACTGGTGATGTACTCAAGAGACTGGCGGCATTACCACGTTGACGTTGTATGGCAATGCTTAGCCTCTGGCCAACTGTATTTATTAGAATAGAAGATGAGTACCCAGACCTATATGATGTTGGTTCGGAATTCCTTAAGGTAAGATTCTGGGTCCCTTGCGCAACACTAATGTCTGACCTGTGGCGATAGTTCCATACAACTTCCTTCCTTTTGAAAAATGGCACAGTCAGTATTCTATAGACAAATTCATACTTCCATATTATTATAAATTCTAAAGTAACTCTGTCTGTTGCCGGGTTAGCGGGATTGTCCGAAAGGGTTACCGCTGGCCCGGAACATAAAGGGCTAAGGAAGGAACACGGGTGGGTTTTAGTCACTAAGAGTCTGACACTCCCTTCCGCTCCACCCAGAGCGGGAGGGGTCATTTAATGATATCCCACGCTGAAAAAAAAAAACTCTGTCTGTCTGTCTGTATGTTACCTTTTCACGCCTAAGCCACTGAACGGATTTCGCTAAAACTTGGCAGAGAGATAGATTGCATCCCGGGGAAGAACATAGGACAGATTTTTATCGACATACCTCGCGGACGAAGCCGCGGGCGGAAGCTAGTAATATAATCATATTAAAGATACTCCGGCTTACCTCTTACAAAAATTGATCCTTCGCTATAGCTGTACTCTTGTTTTATTCTTTACATAGGGTGTACTGTAATGTAAACTAAGGTCTGTTATCAAACAAGCTGGCTGTAATCTAAGCTGAATCTTTGTCCCCTGTCTATCTTGAATTCACGTTGTAACTGCTAGGTTTCAAATAGACGATATATTTTATTTTAAGCTGTTTGAGCTACGGCTTTAGAAACAGTACAAATTATTCTCATTCTTTGAACTTTATCAACATAATTTCTGAAAAGGCTAGGGGGGGTGCTGTTTCTTTCTTAGCACTGACTGGGTGCCTCGCGCTATGTAGAGGTTGTCGCGTAGGCGCTTCGAAATCGTGGCGTTGACGTCGTGAAGACGCTGCGTAGACGTTATTTATCCCTGCTAACGTCGCGTTTTCGGATTCTGTTTAGACTTTAGAAAAAACCACAAATATTAATAAAATTGATTCCAATAAGAAAACAGTAGCACTGTTCGCTTTTTGCTAAACACAAGAAAAATAAAAGCTTGTAATAAAAAGCATATAAACCTAATGTGGAGTTCATACCCACAAATTAGCATATCCACGCCCAAAGTAACTGTTCTGGGTAGTGGATAAGTACCATTATGACCTCGCATGACAAACGATTGAATAAATGATTGTGTGCATCGATTACATAATTATCAAAATTAGCTCTAATTAACAATCAATGCAGAGCTATTAAAACGAAATGACAGCTATGGAATCCGATACCACCCAATTACAAATGAAATATAAAACTTATTAACATTTTTTTCAACTTTATTTAATTTAATTTTTTGTTCTAGTGCCAATGACGTAACATCAGAATGAAGGAGACAGAACTAAAGTTGCCCACGCGCAATGTGCTGACCGGGGCTGTGGTGAACTGGGAGGATGATGACATGGGGTTCGAGGATAGCCCCAACAACCTGACCCTAGCGTGGAAAGACCTTTCCGTTTATAGGAAGAAAAAGATACAGACTAGTATATGGAGGTCCCCTGTTTATGAGGAGATCAGGGTTTTACATGGAGGTATATATATATATTATTATTATATATATTATGTATTTATATTATAATTTTTTTATAATCTTTGCCACATAAGATATGATTGTGGAGGTTAGGTAGGCAGTCGCTCCATGTTAAATACTGGTATTCAATTGCATCTGGTTAGATTGGAAGACGACCCCAACACACATAGTTGGAAAAAGGCTAGGCAGAGATGATGAATCTTGGCCATATTATGCATGAAATCTATATGGGATATATGATAGGATTATAGGATATATTAAATCTATATAGCATATATCTATATAGGATAAGACTTGTGATATCAAGACTTATAATCAAGACTTGTGAAGCATATGTGATTTATGGGGCAGGGAGTGGGTTAATAAAAAAATCAGCTCCCAGCCTTTCAAACTCCGTGTCCCGTCAGGGACGGGAAATATAAAAACAGGTTGTTTTTAATACTGTTTAGTAAGCTAATAAATTCGCAAAGAATAATTTATGATAGATATGATGACAGGTCAAGTTCATAATTAATTTTAATTATCAATAAATAATCATAATAGCCAGGTGCAGCACCTGGAACCTATATTTAAAAATCGGCCAAGTGCGAGTCGCACTCGCACACGGCATAAAACGCCGAAAAAAACATTTCTTTTACCCCTTTAAATTTTAACTTAATCTTATTTTTATTATTTGTTGTTATAGCGGCAACAGAAATACATCATCTGTAAAAAAATTCAAATGTCTAGCTATCACGGTTCATGAGATACAGCCTGGTGACAGACAGACAGACAAATGGACAGTGGAGTCTTAGTAATAGGGTCCCGTTTTTACCCTTTGGGTACAGAACCCTAAAAAGCATAACAATGCCTAAACTGGTCATCTTTATTTAGGATTTATATTTCTACACTGAATAAATGAAACTATGATTTTATAGAGCAAGGAGATCCTATTTTTAAGTCTTGCGTGGGAGATATTTTGAAATGTATTTTTTTTTATTATAATTCGATATTTTATTTGTTGTTTATTTTGGAAAGTAAACGACAATAATATAATATGGTACTAAATAATGGCTTCATCCAAAAACAGAAAGAAATAGGACGCATCAGACGCATGCTGTGATAAATGTATGTTCACTAACATGGCTATAATGTATTATGTGCGACTTTAATGTAAGTATATACGTGTTTATTATGCAAAACATTTGTGTGACTTATTAAAATCACACTAATATTATGAAGGCGAAAGCTTATGAGTGTGTGTGTGTGTGTTTATGTTTTTGTTACTTCTTCACGCTCAAACGGCTGGACCAATTTTGAAAAAAAAATTGTATGGTGGTAGCTGACACTTTCGATTAACATTTAGGCTACTTTTTATCCCGATATTACCACGGAATCGACACTCATGCGGGTGAAACCGCGGGGAGCTGCTAGTAAAATATAAACGGCCGTTTTAACTGACGCGTGCCGTTAATGCCCAGTGCATTAACGGCACGCGCAGCCCCGGATCTAAGGGGGGGCAAACCGGGGCACTTGCCCCGGGCGGCAGTTTCATGGGGGCGCCAAATCCTTGAGACAAGAATTCGAACAATCGAACAAATGAAGCCTCTTTTCCTACAATCTCATAGGTTTTTAACAAGTAATCGAATCTTAATATAATATGTTTGAAAAACAAACTTTCTATTTCCATACGCCCAGTTAGTTTTTGAACACATACTGCTATAGGTACTTAACAGATCAAGTAAATTTTTGAACGCGTGCGTAGTGTCCGTGTGTCTGTGATCTTTCTGCCAAGGGGAATCCCCGTCACATATCTATACGAGCCGAGCCGAACAAATTCAAACAGTTGAACGTCAAGTGACAACACTGTTTGTTTATGTGGTTGATTGCGTTTGCGAGACTTTGCGAGTAATCAGCGTTAATAAAATAAGTAATTTATTAGTGAATTCATATATATTATCGTAGTGGAAATCAACAATTTGCAAGTTTTTCTCAAACACTGCAGGGAGGGGGCGCCACTATCAAGGTTTTGCCCCGGTTCGAAAAAATCGTAGATCCGGGGCTGGGCACGCGTCAGTTGAAACGGCCATTTATATTTTAACCAACTATCACTTTCTCAAAAGTGAAAAACAGTCAGCTTGCTGCTTGCGATTGGGACCACACATTTTCTTGACCCGGCTCATAGCCATTAGTCATGCCTTGCAACTCTGATAAAGCTGAAAAAGTTAGGTCCACACATGGGGATGTCGGCTGTGTTCAAATGATAAAAGCATGTCTTAAATATTTTTTGCTATTGGTACAACGGAAGGAATATTAAAGATAAATGTGTGTCTGTCTATCACAGCTGGATACCTCAAGAACTACTAATGCTATCAACTTGAAATAATACCGTTCCGCCCCCTTGTCTCCGAAGTTTGCAAAGAAAAAAATCTGAAATTTTTCTGTGATAGAAGTTTATGTAAAGATTACAGGAAAAATAAAACGAAGTCTCTAAATAAGCACACTTTTCAGAAATCGTCAACAAAAGTTACATTAGTTCCACTATAGGTCAAGAGATGGCGCTGACATAAAACTGCAATATTCTACACCGCAGTGCAGTGTTAAAATTCTCTGACGAATATAGGCCTCGCCGATGAAAAATTAAAAACATGATAATAATTAATGATAAATGATTTTATTTTTGTAAGTAGGTTTGCACAAACACTTACACGTCAATCATATGGTATCTAGGGATGGTACGGAAGCCTCGGTGAGCGAGTCAGACTCGCTCTTAAACGGTTTTTTTGATTAATACGAAAATCTTCTACGCTAGGTATAGAATCATGTGCTGATTCATGGTTACGGTTTCTGCGTTGATGTCCCTGTCACCTGTGACCCTGTATGTGTAGTTATTTTCTACAACCTCCAACACTAATCTGCTATTAGTCAGCAGCCGTATGTTTATCTTTGCTTCCACGGGATGATCATCATCAGGAATTGCATCCTTCATTATCATGTTAACATTCGTATTATGCACAGTCTTGATAAAGGGTTTTCTTTTCAGTCAATGGCATCGTGTCATCTGGCAACTTAGTCGCTATAATGGGCGCTAGGTAAGTTACCATTTTCAAAAAAAGTAGCTCTAGTACCTAACTTATAATTAGTACACAATTTATAGATGCGTTTCAACTTTCAATCAAAATCTGAATCATTTTAAAGGATATTTGTTAATCCATTGCTTCATAAATACATGTTTTCCTACTGTTAGTGTATTACGCAATCACCCCGTTGAGTGCCTAGCGAAACTGACATTCTATCAGCGATGACGACGTTGGAAATGACAAAATTTATTGGATACACATATGCTACCGAAAAAACACCATCAATCCTGTGGAAAGTCGGTATAGAAATACGAAATGCTTAGAAAGCGATTGTCAGTTTTCTTGGCCCTCTGGTATTTTAATCCTACACGTGATATTCTAAAAAAGCCGTTCCTCCTCAGTGGTGCCGGCAAGACCACATTGCTGGCCGCCATCAGCCGTCGTGACAAAAGCGCGATGACGGGCTACCTTATGCTGAACGGCAGATTAGCTGGCGCAGACCTTATCTCCATGATCTCTGGCTTCGTGCCGCAGGAAGACTTGGCTATTGACGACCTGACTGTCTCTGAACATATGGAGTTTATGGTAAGTTACTACTACTGCATACTATTGTATAGAATCAAATTCTCAGACGAACGTGCTGCTGAGGAGTTTGTAACACAACTTCCTTTTCCAGCTAAAGCACTAGAAGTGGTTTGGGGTCTGCTTTTTAATAAGTGCTGATTATCAGCCTAATTTGAATAAATGACTTTTGTTTTTTTGACTTGATTAGCGACAGTTTTTTTTCCCCTTTTCCTAGGGTTCAACAATAGGATGGACCCTAGTCTTATTACAATCTAGCCTTAGAAATATACTAATAAGTAATTTAATTATAACCTAAACTATTAAATTGTCTTTAGTAAGAATGTGTCCGATAGACCTCTCGCGTCCGACCCGCTGCAAGCCATGGTCCGGAGCGAGAGGGAGTGGGAGGCAGTCACCTCCTTCTGCGAAGCAGTCATGCTAGCGAAGGAGGTGGCGGGATGACTGTGGGAGAGAGCCTCCCATCCCAACCGCCGCGGGAGACACTCCGGGCGTCGGGAGCCGTGTGACGACTCCCGGCCACCGTAGACGCGGGCCTGTGGACGGAGAGTAATGGGTAGCTCACCGTCCGGTCAGGACCAGGCCCGTGCCGGACGGCGCGTTACGTGTTCCACGCGCGCCTCAAAAAGATGTCAGCATTAAATTAGGTCCGTTAGGCCGAAGCCTGCCGGGTCAGCGGGTTTGTCCGAAAGGGTTACCGCTGCCGCGAAATAAAGGGCTAAGGAAGGAACAAAAGAAAGAAAGAAAGAAAGAAAATACATTTATTTAGCACAGACTAAGAGACACACAATACACCAGATAGTTAGATAATAGTCGTACATCAGATAAAAACTAAGATAAAAATAAAAAGTGCAAGATCCGATGTAAGAAACAACACGGAACACACGGAACACACGGAACATGGAACACGGGTGGGTTTTAGTCAGTAAGAGCCTGACACTCTCGCTCCACCCAGAGCGGGATGGGCCATTTGATAATTTCCCATCCTGAGAAAAAAAAAAACCTTTGAAATAGCCGTGAATAGCTGTGCAGGACCCTAACACACTCCTTACTCGAAATCACGTCAATTTCTTAGCGCCAATCTCGCGTTCATTTCGCGCGGTTTCGTTCATTGTGTTATGGAGAATAAGGCCTGATGGTAAATCAATGACGGTGTGGTTCATAATATGCGAAAATGCCTCAACGATCTGGAGAAGTGAGTCCTAGATTGTTGTCATCCTAATTCGACGAGGATGTTTTTAAACCAAAAACATCCTCGTCGATTATTTAAAAGTTCATAATCTAATAGAATATAAAAATCCGTTTTCTTGATCTTAGGCTCGTATGATGATGGACAAGCGAGCGACGAAAACAGTACGAGCGAGGCGTGTTCAGCTTCTTTTAAGTGAACTCGGAGTCAATAACTGTGAGAAAACTAAACTGAAGGCGCTGTCTGGTGGAGAGAGGAAAAGAGTCGCTTTGGCTGTACAGGTGAGTGACGAAAAAGACTGGATTCAATACTACAAATATGTTCAATAATGCGGCAAAAAGGTCTTGAAATGAATTAATTAATGTAAGAACCTTCTTTCAGAAGACTGTTACAAAAAAGTCTCGAAACCGATAGCAAATAACCAACTCGCACTGGGCCGGCGCGTAGTGAATTGCGACGCACTCCCTCTCACTCTCACAGAGAGGACGCCTGTGTCCCAGCAGTGGGAATATTACATGTTAATTATTATTATTTGTTAACTTTACTAAGTTAATACTACATTTAATCATTTATAAATAGTGTGGTAACACTGTAATTAATACACAAAAAAAAGTCCTTCAGAGCGAATTTCGACCATGGCAACCAATCTTAGCGGAGACCTGCCTTCGGTGCTGGAAATATTATAGTGCACAAATGTGGAGTGCACATACACATGTACAGACGCCAGCACATCAAGCTACCACAACCTGTCAAATTTCTTTATCAGATTTTCAACTTTATCGCTAAAGCATAAGGTACAAAGTTGATTGGGAAAATTTGACAGTTTCGGGTAGCTTGATGTGCTGGCGTCTGTACATTAAATAATAACAATTGCAGATGACAGTAAAGACATCTAGGGATACGACTCTTGTATAAGCATTGTCGTACTTTATGTATGTTTAGCGCTGGTAACAAAATCTTAAACAGACTCTCTTTCACAGCTCCTAAACGATCCTCCAATCTTATTCTGCGACGAACCGACAACAGGCCTTGATAGTTGGGCAGCAGCTGCCGTTGTAGCCCGCCTAAGGAAGCTGGCCATAGGAGGAAAGCTGGTTGTATGCTCAGTGCACCAACCAGCTTCCGGAGTCTTCGAGCTGTTCCATCAAGTTGTGCTGCTGGCTAGTGGAAGGATAGCCTTCCACGGTACCATTGAGCAGGCTGACCAGTTTTTTGCATCGTAAGTATAATATATCTTTTATATATTCTGCAGTATTTCTTAAGGCGACGCATTGTTAAACAATAATTCCAAAACCGGGCACGCGCGCCCCGCAACCCGCTCACACCTCGATAAGTAACGTAAGTATTGCGAGACGCGATGCCGCAAAGTGGGCTGAATTTCGTGTTTCATAGACATTCAAATCCTTTTTTGCAAGAGAGAGAGAGATATCTCCGTTATCGCACAAATAGGGTAAATGCATGTTTTTTTTTAATTTTAATTCACTTCTTACATTATTATAAAATAGTAATAAAAAATATAAATACTGTTGGAAATGATAAAAACCTTATTTTGTTAGTTTTCAATCCATCTGGATGGATGGATGGATGGATGGATGGATGGATGGATGGATGGATGGATGGATGGATGGATGGATGGATGGATGGATGGATGGATGGATGGATGGATGGATGGATGGATGGATGGATGGATGGATGGATGGATGGATGGATGGATGGATGGATGGATGGATGGATGGATGGATGGATGGATGGATGGATGGATGGATGGATGGATGGATGGATGGATGGATGGATGGATGGATGGATGGATGGATGGATGGATGGATGGATGGATGGATGGATGGATGGATGGATGGATGGATGGATGGATGGATGGATGGATGGATGGATGGATGGATGGATGGATGGATGGATGGATGGATGGATGGATGGATGGATGGATGGATGGATGGATGGATGGATGGATGGATGGATGGATGGATGGATGGATGGATGGATGGATGGATGGATGGATGGATGGATGGATGGATGGATGGATGGATGGATGGATGGATGGATGGATGGATGGATGGATGGATGGATGGATGGATGGATGGATGGATGGATGGATGGATGGATGGATGGATGGATGGATGGATGGATGGATGGATGGATGGATGGATGGATGGATGGATGGATGGATGGATGGATGGATGGATGGATGGATGGATGGATGGATGGATGGATGGATGGATGGATGGATGGATGGATGGATGGATGGATGGATGGATGGATGGATGGATGGATGGATGGATGGATGGATGGATGGATGGATGGATGGATGGATGGATGGATGGATGGATGGATGGATGGATGGATGGATGGATGGATGGATGGATGGATGGATGGATGGATGGATGGATGGATGGATGGATGGATGGATGGATGGATGGATGGATGGATGGATGGATGGATGGATGGATGGATGGATGGATGGATGGATGGATGGATGGATGGATGGATGGATGGATGGATGGATGGATGGATGGATGGATGGATGGATGGATGGATGGATGGATGGATGGATGGATGGATGGATGGATGGATGGATGGATGGATGGATGGATGGATGGATGGATGGATGGATGGATGGATGGATGGATGGATGGATGGATGGATGGATGGATGGATGGATGGATGGATGGATGGATGGATGGATGGATGGATGGATGGATGGATGGATGGATGGATGGATGGATGGATGGATGGATGGATGGATGGATGGATGGATGGATGGATGGATGGATGGATGGATGGATGGATGGATGGATGGATGGATGGATGGATGGATGGATGGATGGATGGATGGATGGATGGATGGATGGATGGATGGATGGATGGATGGATGGATGGATGGATGGATGGATGGATGGAT
The DNA here is from genome assembly GCA_963855955.1 of Luperina nickerlii. Classification (NCBI taxonomy): domain Eukaryota; kingdom Metazoa; phylum Arthropoda; class Insecta; order Lepidoptera; family Noctuidae; genus Luperina; species Luperina nickerlii. The sequence continues at coordinate 4,992,114 of OY979663.1, forward strand.
GGATGGATGGATGGATGGATGGATGGATGGATGGATGGATGGATGGATGGATGGATGGATGGATGGATGGATGGATGGATGGATGGATGGATGGATGGATGGATGGATGGATGGATGGATGGATGGATGGATGGATGGATGGATGGATGGATGGATGGATGGATGGATGGATGGATGGATGGATGGATGGATGGATGGATGGATGGATGGATGGATGGATGGATGGATGGATGGATGGATGGATGGATGGATGGATGGATGGATGGATGGATGGATGGATGGATGGATGGATGGATGGATGGATGGATGGATGGATGGATGGATGGATGGATGGATGGATGGATGGATGGATGGATGGATGGATGGATGGATGGATGGATGGATGGATGGATGGATGGATGGATGGATGGATGGATGGATGGATGGATGGATGGATGGATGGATGGATGGATGGATGGATGGATGGATGGATGGATGGATGGATGGATGGATGGATGGATGGATGGATGGATGGATGGATGGATGGATGGATGGATGGATGGATGGATGGATGGATGGATGGATGGATGGATGGATGGATGGATGGATGGATGGATGGATGGATGGATGGATGGATGGATGGATGGATGGATGGATGGATGGATGGATGGATGGATGGATGGATGGATGGATGGATGGATGGATGGATGGATGGATGGATGGATGGATGGATGGATGGATGGATGGATGGATGGATGGATGGATGGATGGATGGATGGATGGATGGATGGATGGATGGATGGATGGATGGATGGATGGATGGATGGATGGATGGATGGATGGATGGATGGATGGATGGATGGATGGATGGATGGATGGATGGATGGATGGATGGATGGATGGATGGATGGATGGATGGATGGATGGATGGATGGATGGATGGATGGATGGATGGATGGATGGATGGATGGATGGATGGATGGATGGATGGATGGATGGATGGATGGATGGATGGATGGATGGATGGATGGATGGATGGATGGATGGATGGATGGATGGATGGATGGATGGATGGATGGATGGATGGATGGATGGATGGATGGATGGATGGATGGATGGATGGATGGATGGATGGATGGATGGATGGATGGATGGATGGATGGATGGATGGATGGATGGATGGATGGATGGATGGATGGATGGATGGATGGATGGATGGATGGATGGATGGATGGATGGCTGGATGGATGGATGGATGGATGGATGGATGGATGGATGGATGGATGGATGGATGGATGGATGGATGGATGGATGGATGGATGGATGGATGGATGGATGGATGGATGGATGGATGGATGGATGGATGGATGGATGGATGGATGGATGGATGGATGGATGGATGGATGGATGGATGGATGGATGGATGGATGGATGGATGGATGGATGGATGGATGGATGGATGGATGGATGGATGGATGGATGGATGGATGGATGGATGGATGGATGGATGGATGGATGGATGGATGGATGGATGGATGGATGGATGGATGGATGGATGGATGGATGGATGGATGGATGGATGGATGGATGGATGGATGGATGGATGGATGGATGGATGGATGGATGGATGGATGGATGGATGGATGGATGGATGGATGGATGGATGGATGGATGGATGGATGGATGGATGGATGGATGGATGGATGGATGGATGGATGGATGGATGGATGGATGGATGGATGGATGGATGGATGGATGGATGGATGGATGGATGGATGGATGGATGGATGGATGGATGGATGGATGGATGGATGGATGGATGGATGGATGGATGGATGGATGGATGGATGGATGGATGGATGGATGGATGGATGGATGGATGGATGGATGGATGGATGGATGGATGGATGGATGGATGGATGGATGGATGGATGGATGGATGGATGGATGGATGGATGGATGGATGGATGGATGGATGGATGGATGGATGGATGGATGGATGGATGGATGGATGGATGGATGGATGGATGGATGGATGGATGGATGGATGGATGGATGGATGGATGGATGGATGGATGGATGGATGGATGGATGGATGGATGGATGGATGGATGGATGGATGGATGGATGGATGGATGGATGGATGGATGGATGGATGGATGGATGGATGGATGGATGGATGGATGGATGGATGGATGGATGGATGGATGGATGGATGGATGGATGGATGGATGGATGGATGGATGGATGGATGGATGGATGGATGGATGGATGGATGGATGGATGGATGGATGGATGGATGGATGGATGGATGGATGGATGGATGGATGGATGGATGGATGGATGGATGGATGGATGGATGGATGGATGGATGGATGGATGGATGGATGGATGGATGGATGGATGGATGGATGGATGGATGGATGGATGGATGGATGGATGGATGGATGGATGGATGGATGGATGGATGGATGGATGGATGGATGGATGGATGGATGGATGGATGGATGGATGGATGGATGGATGGATGGATGGATGGATGGATGGATGGATGGATGGATGGATGGATGGATGGATGGATGGATGGATGGATGGATGGATGGATGGATGGATGGATGGATGGATGGATGGATGGATGGATGGATGGATGGATGGATGGATGGATGGATGGATGGATGGATGGATGGATGGATGGATGGATGGATGGATGGATGGATGGATGGATGGATGGATGGATGGATGGATGGATGGATGGATGGATGGATGGATGGATGGATGGATGGATGGATGGATGGATGGATGGATGGATGGATGGATGGATGGATGGATGGATGGATGGATGGATGGATGGATGGATGGATGGATGGATGGATGGATGGATGGATGGATGGATGGATGGATGGATGGATGGATGGATGGATGGATGGATGGATGGATGGATGGATGGATGGATGGTGGGACTCCCGCTATTCTGACTACTCTAATTTTTATTTCTCTTTATTTTGGGTCTTTAAGTAAGTATACAACTTCTTTATTAACATTGGCATGTGTTTACATAATTATTTTCTTAAATCTATTTCTTAATAACTACATATAATTTCTAGATACTAATTTTTATATATTTTTTAAACTTATAATATAGGTACTGGTAATTGATATGCTTAAACAATACATTTTAACATACTATTACTAATTTTTATATATTTTACTAACAAAAGAAAAACTAATAATATAGGTACTGGTAATTATACAATGCGTTTTAACATACTATTTTGCTTATATCTATTTCCTAAAACAATATTTCTATGTTATCTTACATTTAGCACAATATGTATACTTATTTCTGGTTTTCGGACTAAATTTTTAAAATGCACAATTCTATCTGTCCTAAGGGCTTGTGTGACTTCCTTTTCCAGTTGCTATTTTTTATATACTTGAATTTTTGCGTCAATAATATATATATATATACATATGTTATACATATTTTTTGTCGTTTCTTATTCTGGGATTTTTCTACCTTCAACTTTACAGGGGGGTTTGGGTCGTGTGTGTTTGATATATACGTATATATTCATTATATGTTTTATATATCTGTGTTTGTTGGTGTTTTTTGGTTTCCATGTATCTACTTATCTTTGTTATGTACTCCCAATTTGTGTTGCTGTCTTGGTGTGTTCCTGTATGTGTTGCGTGTGTGTCTGTGTGTGTTATGTGTGTAACGTGTGCCGCAAGGAGCAATTTAGGCATATGCAGTTGTCGTCCGAGCCAGGTAGTCCCATTTTTTGCGGACCGGGCACTCCTTGCTGAACGCATTGTGGTCAGTCCTTTGCAACTTTGAGTGCGAGCAGTTGCAGCACTGCGGCTCATCACCCGCGACAAATTCAACACATTTCTCACGGAGATGAGGTCCTCCGCAGTGGCTGCACCTGTCCACACTCTCAGTGCAAAATTTGCGGCCATGTCCGAATGCTAAGCATTTCGTGCATTGGATGAGCGGAGACTGGTCCTCCACCCTGACCCTTTGAAGGTCAAGGTAAAGGGCCCCAGCCTCCGTCATCCTCTGCCATACTTTGGGTCTGACCTGTATAATGACGTGCGCTGTTTTTGGGTTCCTAGTCCTCTTCTTGTATTTTATCACTATTTCTTTTTCTTCTTCTTCCAGGTCCCTGAATATATCTCTATTTTGGGAGTAGAGAGCTTTCACCACTTCGTCGTCCTCACTGTTCAAAAAGACGTCTTTTAAGACGACGAGCGGGTTTTTATTTTTCATGGGCGCTGCTATTAGCCCTTTACCTCGGCTCTCTATCCTTTCTTTCACCCTTTTAAGTTCGGCCTCTGTGTCACATCCCAGTATCACTGTCTGGTTTTTTGCCTTTCGGACTTTATTTATTTTTAGGCCAGTTCCCCTGGCATCGACCGCCTCCTTCACCCTAGCGAGCACCTCGTCAGCAGTCTCCAGGCCGCCCTCAAAGGTGACCGCCATCGAGTGAAGTGCCGGCCGATGCCCGGGTTTGGCTGCCGTAACATCGGCGTATGTCCGTGGGTCGGTGTTTTGCTCGCAGGCCGCTTCCCTTATTGCCTCTTTTAGTCCGTCGGTTCTGGCGGCCACCTCGCCGGCAACGTGATCGATTTTCCCCTCGAGGACAGCGGCAGCGTTAGTAATGACCAACACTCCTTTCGTCGTGTGGTCTATGTCCGCTAACGCTGTATCTACCTTGTCGCTGACCTCGAGGATCTTATTGACGACCTTGTCGACGAGGTCGGCTCCGCTATCGTCGATGCGGTCGGTCACTTCTTGAAAACCTTTTGAGACCTTATCTTCGAGGACGTTAAATCGTGTGCTCATAGTTTCCTCCACCTTTTCGAGCCTTTCTAAGATTTTATTCGGCAGTTCGGGTGATAAGGGCGCGGTGATGGTTCTTTTTGGCGGAGCTGTTTTGGGCGCAGTTTCCAGGGCCTTCATCCGTTTGCTCAGTTCGAAGAGGATCCGCAGGCTTTTATCCGACTGTTTCTCCAGGAAGGCCTTGATGTCTCTCCTCATCTGAGGGTAATCTTTGATTCGGGATGGGATATCCTCGAAGGTCTTCATGACCTCCTGGAGAAGTTGGTCGTTTGTTGAAGCAGCATAGGTGTCCGTCTGCTGCTTATAAGCCTCCATATTGTCGACGGATCTCCTCTTTCGTTCCGGTCTCCGGATGAAGGTCCTGGCGGCGTCCGGCGCCTGTCCAGACGGGCCCGCGGGGCTGGGAGTGGTGTTTCGGGCGACAGCGCCAGAGGTCCCCGCCGACGTCGGCAGTGGCATTTCGGCTGTTTCCGCTTGGGTTCTCTGAACAGCGTCTTTTCTGCCGAACGTCAGGGATAACCCCTTTGGCGCATCGTGCGCTCCGGAAGGACCCTCATTTCCCGGGTGGGCAGGCGACGTGGACTCTTGTAGTCCGCTGGTGCCAGCTACCGGCTTTCTCTTCTGGACTGGGGTGTGTATTCCGAATACCATTTTTATTTTGGGCTGTGTATGTTAATGTACCTACTACCTTGTGTGGTTTGTGTGTATAGGGCACAATGAACGGGGAAAGTTGTCTAATGTGTATAATAATTGTAAAATGTATAAATTGTAAAGAAGAAGGTAAAGAAGAAGGTAATTAAATAGGACGCAAGTTTCAAGACGAAACCGCAAGAGTCTTAAAAACTATGGTGACTACACGCACCGTACACTCAGGATATACCCCAGCACCAGGCGAATAGGTATATATTATTATATAAATAAATATAATAAATAGATCAGGAATAGTTTTTCTGTGATTTCTCCGGAGCCAGAAGAGAGATCTTTTTCTCCTGGTTTCGGAGAGCCCAAGCTCGGTGGGTCTATGACTTCTGGTTCCGAAGTTATGGCTCGGGGGGGTGAGGTAACGTGAAGGGTTGGGGGGGGATTAATACAGATGGATATTTAAAGGATTTTGGAAGGCTACAGGAGTCCGCCAGTGGGAACGGAGAATGTTCTAGAGGTTCCAGGAGTCACAGTGTGTCACGGGGTTTCGTTGGAGGCGGGGGGAGGGGGGGGGGGGAGGTGTAGGATATAATGTATAATATAATATAATATAATAGCTCTATGGTATATAACGTATAATTTAAAAGTTAGGTGCTAGGAAATTTTTTGGGGTCTATAATGGGGGGGGTCAAAAAGGGGGGTCTAAGGGTCTTATACCAATATATGTTTTAGATGAGAGGGGGGTTATAGGGGGGGGGAAAATTTGGTCAGAATTTTGATATTCCCAGCCGTTCCCGAGATATCTGGATTTTAAGTGGGGGAAGGGGAAATTTTCGGTACTCTAATATTTCTGCCTTACGAATAAGTGGCGTATGACGTATGATGTGGAGGATACGGGGAATTTGGAAGTGGTCTCAGAGGGGTAGGGTGGGGGGGGGATTTGAAGGAAGTCTTAATATATAACGTAGATGATATTATATAGCTATGGTCATAGATGGCTATCTGGGCTGGGGGGGAGGGGGAGGGGCGGGGGGAGTCAGTCTGATAAGACATATTAAAAGATCATACCATCCATACTAAAAGAAAATCATTTAGTATTCTTCAATCATTGAAAGTACATACAAACACCATGGCAAGTATCGTTACAAACTTGGATTTGTTCGTTATTTTGAAAGGCGCAATTGTGCGATAACGGAGATATCATCATTTATTGTGTCGACTCCATACAATATTTTTCGAAATAAATTCTAAGAGCGCTGTTTGCAATTACAAACCCAAAAGTTTATCATAACAGGTACATAGAAGGTATTCCCGATCGTATCCAAGTATAAAAAAGCGTCGCTTTCAAAAAAGGATTTGAATGTCTATGAAACACGAATTTCAGCCCACTGTGTGCCGTGGCGGCGGGGAAACATAGACGTCTTGCACATTTTTCTAATAAACAAGCTCTTCTTTTCCTTTTGGAACATCTTTCTTTGTTTTTTTACCATTTTTATTTTATAAAACCGCCAAATAAATTCGCGCAATGCTTAATGTCGTCCGGAAGCCGACTAGCACAGACCCGTCGCTGACAATGGTCAAGAGGGGACTGAGAGTCTGAGTGGGGCGAGGATTGTATACGCGCGCTAGCTTATAACTAAAGGACATAAGCGACAAATTGGTTTTTGTTGTTTTATTTAGATAGAAACGATAATTTGAGAAATTCCTTTTGGTATTTTAAAGAGTATGTATAGACTCATCTACATAGAAAATTAAGAGGCTTAAATCGGTCCCGTTTGCCCATAATATGTGAATCTCTTTTTATAAAGAGGTATGTTTGATATATTTTTCTCTGTTAAAAAAGTTACCTAATCATGTATTGAAAACTGACAAAATAAGGTTTTTATCATGAACTTTCAGGTCACCAACTTATATTTTGATCCGTTTTGTATTTACTGAGAAAAATTGAGATCCTTGGCGCCAATATCTCCAAGGCGTCCTCTTAAGGAGTTTGTATGGAGGTTGTATGCTCAGTACACCAATTTACTTCTGGAGTACCCAGCTGTTCCACCACGCTGTGCTGTTGGTTAATGGGAGAATAGAGTTTTTCGGTACTATTGAGCAGGCTGATCAGTTTTGTTGCATCAAGTGAGAGATTTGGCAAAGCTGTTGAGGTACTATACCTTAATAGCTTTGCCAAATGTCTCTCTAGCAAACTCTAGTTAATCTTTGATCATGGGGCATTAACCATCTCCTGCTATTCCACTAAGCCGTGCTCTTGGGTAATAAAGGATAGCTTTCCACGGAGCTGATGATTTTTTGCTTCGTGGGTACTTATAAAAAATTCTGCAGCATTTCTAGCAATGATAGCTGAGGTAGGTAACTTGGCCGTATGCTCAGAACATCGGCAGAGGGAACATTATAGTGTAATTATGAATGAATATTTGCATTTGATGGTCAACCTTCATCTATATTTTTCGTACCAAGCTAACTAGTTTTTTTTTTACTAGTTGTTTTATGTTTTTATTGTCATGTTGGTTAATTTATGTACCAACTGGTGTCTAAAGTCATAATAAAGCAAATATAGTCAGTCTGTCTGGTCCAAATGGGTATCAGGAAAATTTGCATCATAAATGAATCATTATATTAAATTCGTTTTTTGTTGAACGTAAATGATAGTAGTTTCTTGGTAGTAAGTTTGTACAAACACTTACACGTCAATCATGTTTCTAAACCTAGAAGACGTCGACTTTACCTATCGCACTACTCTGAGAAGGCCGAAACAGACTCAGAGGTCAAAGTCTTTTTTAAAGTGCAAACATAATCTTGGTCAGATCATGTGCACACCATGTAGACTGGGGTCTGAAATGGTCTTTTGAGGAAAGAACCACACGGATTGAGTGAACCTGTCCCGTCAGTGCACGCATTTGTCAGTTATCGTGCAGCTCAATTCATGATGACTTTAATTAGTGTCGTTAATCATTCTCTTGGCATTCAAGATGATTGTCGTTCTTGGGAAACTTTGATGAAGCTAAAGAAATTATCATAAGCTATTAAGTTTTAAGAAATTGGCCCTTGAATATAAATATTATGTTCAATGGCAAACAAGCGTGATGGGTCTTATTAAGGTTGCCATTTATATGAATTAAATACATTTTATATCGAATGGTCGACTTCTGACCATACATGAAATTTTTTACTTGCTGGAGTTGCGCCTTGCCAATGATTTTCGCCGAAAAAATTAATACCCTATTATTATTATAAATACAGCTGTATGTAAATGTAAAGTATTTTTAGAAATCAATCATAACAATACATTCAGAAAAGAATATCAAATTTCCACTACCTACTTAGGAGTCAAATAAAGGTCGTTATACGAATTTTATATAAGTACGGGATGTGTCAGATAAATACAGTAATGAATATGTATTTATAGTGGGATATTGAGTAACATTGCAATAAATAAACAAAAAATGCTGATAATTAAATAAATGAGGTGGCCGCATATTAGACCTTCGTTAATATATATAGCACACTTAATTAAGCAACTTGTAATATTTCCACAGTCTCAGCTTCAAATGTCCGTTCGGTTTCAACGCGGCAGAGTACTACATATCCCTGCTGGGTATCGAAGCAGACAAGGAGATGGAGAGCCGGGACCGAATCCGGCGCATCTGCGACGAATACTCACGGTCTGACATAGCTGCTGAGGTTGACAGCCAAGTCAGTCAGGTTAAAGATGAAACTGCGTACTTCAATGGTGAAACTGATGACAAGGTACGTGGAGAGTGAAGTAGTTTTTCGAATGTCTTTCAAATGGACTAAGTGTAATTCTTCATCATTTTTGAAATGACTTTCAAATGAACTACTCATAAGTATCATCATCACCATAAGCATATCATCATCATTAACTTTTTGGACCCTGTTTTATGGAATATTTGATTTCTCCTTTCGTATTAACAGGGTTTTCTTGTTCTACTTGCATTTTTTTTTCTCAAAAGGTCTTTGAGGTGTTTCTGAAAAATTCTCGTTATCATTTGAAGATAAGCTGTCATTATCCGTAACCTTATTGGATTTAACATTTAGCTATAAAATTGGCAGATCACTTTACGCTTAAAACAGGATATAGAGATAAACCAAACTAGTCATTAAAATTCTTATCTGAAATGGGATTAAAATCAATGATAACAAAGTTCTTGTTGTTCTCACGATCCAAAGTTGTGCTATTCTGTAGTTTATTCTCTGATCGTTGAGATATAAACTTTTTATTATATATTTATGCCTAATGAAGTACAAGTCTTTAGAAAATTTACATTCGCCAAAATAATATTCATAAATTCTATATTACGAGTGTTAAAATATATTTGTTAGACCAAAAATATGCTAACACTAAATTAAACAATGAATTCATTGATCTAATATTTAAAACGTGAACATCAGTGTCGAACATTTTAATTTAGGTTTGATTTGTGAAACATTCACATTTCGTCGTTGCGCATGCAAAAGCCGCTATGTGTTATTTAGTTATTCTCGGTTCTTTATGCAGTTTTAATCGTTATTTCAATACACATTATACACACATACTGTATAAACAGCTATGTGGTAAGTGCAATATTTAAAGAGTTAAGGAATGTAGCTATGTGATATTCATACATCGAAAGTTTCGTATAAACACTCTAAATGTTATAATTCATATAGCTCAAATAAGTTCATTAAAAACACATAGCGACTTTTGCATGCGCAACGACGTAAATATCCTGCCAAGCAAATATTTATGTCTTTATTAACTTTAATATGTTTTGTTTCAGGATACATATTTTGAGCGATATATAACTCTGTGAGTATTTTATTGTTTTTGTTCCTACCTTTACATTTTTAATTTCTAGTTTATCATTTTTAATAAAATAGGTACCTACTAATACTTGTATTGTTGCTTGTTGCTGCAACTTAGTTAGTAAGAGTAACAGCTTTAATATAAGTTACATTATTAAAATCATACTCGACGTATCGAGACAAATCATTTTCATGTTGTTATATTATGAGATTCATTTTTGAGTCTGCTATCTGTAAAGCTCCTTCTATCCCCAATAGAATTGTTTAGTTAAACAAATCGTCAATACGAGAATCTTCACCGATTTCAAACGTCAGTGCTAGCTCCAATTTATTAACTCCTTGCACTATTCCATAAAGGCCTGTTTCAAATAAATATGGTATTGCAGAGTCAAAGTGAATTACTTCGTACAATTCTACTGGTTGATGTGGAGGAACATACAAGCGCTCAAGCGCAACTACAGCATTTGGGTCGCCGAGTTCGTACTCCTCATGGTGAGTTTTAAATTCGTTATCTTTAGGTACTGATCGTTCTATGCAACTGGTTGCAACAACAAATGCAACTGGTTCTATAGTTATGTCATTTTCATTTCTATTAATATTATGACCAACTTGTTTTCTCTGAGTCTTCAGGAAGTTTGCTTTTTGATTTCTTCTGGCCTCTGAAGTTCTTAACCTGTATTTTAAAGCTTAATTCTCTCTATATAGTTCGTGGGCCTGATAATCTCAGTCCCCTACAATGGGCACTTCGAAGAGCTGGATCAGCGTGACATACAGAACGTTGAAGGTCTCCTCTACCTCACGATAACGGAGACGATATTCCTCTTCATATACGCCGTCTTCATCACGTTCCCTAGTGAGGTACCCATACTGCTCAGAGAAACGGCTAGTGGACTGTATTCACCGTTACCTTATTATTTGTCGAAGATGATATTTTGGGTAAGTTTTGATTTTTTTTAAAGTGGGTATTACATAACCCTGATTTGTATAAAAACTTTAGTTCTTGATACAACTAAACGCTTATGATCACGTTAAAGAAGAAAACTTTTTAGAAGGCATTTGATCAACATCCTTTTCAAAGATTTCTAAGGAAGCTAGCAACCTTACTCATTATATTAAAGCTATTAGGTGAAACCATTACCAATGGGCATGATTAGACTCACTATACGAGTATATAGCCTTTAATTACGATTTTTGTGTACATTAAGTTTAACCAAGAGAATGATCTTCATCTGAATCACAATGCTTTTAATATAACTGTTCCAACAAATATTACCCTTTTCCATAGAGGGTGTCCAGCTGTCGAAATCTATCATTTATAAGTCTGTGCATATACAAAAGCGATTGAGAATAATATTGAAGTAAATTTAATGAGCTAGAAAGATTTCTATTTTTATAACGATGCCCTGTAAATTGTGACACAGATGCTCTTATATGGTCAGACCAGTTTTTTTTATGGTCCACATCGTTAAATTGTGTAGGTAGTGGTTTTGGAATATTTTCAACTTTATCAGGTAAATATACCTTGCTCTTGTACAAGAATGCTCTTAGTACAAGAAATTCCTTATAATTCACAGTTCACCACTGATAATTCTTTAGGCGTTTTATTGTGACTCATCTATTTTTTGGCCTTAGTATATTAATGAAAGAATAATAAGATTTTCCCAGTGAAATAAATTAACAAACGTAAACTGTTTAAAATTATGACTTTAAATTTATGGCTTTATTAGCCAGGAAGCAACATAGTGGTTGAAAACGAATTGTTGACAAAGATAACATTAAAGACAAAGCAACAAACTCTATCGTTGATAGATAAACGATTAAAGCATAAAAATATACATATCTTCGAACTGGAACAGATCCCTACATGATATTTTCCTTCACCTTCCAGATACCCCGAGCAGTGATAGAGCCGACACTCTTTACGACCCTCGTATTCTTGGTGGCTGGTCTCCACGGAGGGTTCATGGGCTGGTTGGGCTTCAACTTCGTCTGTATCCTGTGCGCTAATTATGCGAACGCTTATGGTAAGTCCAAGCACTTTTCTTTGTAGGTACATAGCTTACTCTTTTTGCCTAGCTCCCTGTAGTTGACCGTTCCTGTACTAAGATACTAATAATGCAAAGTTTGAGTATCTACAGGTCCCAATGATAAGCATGAAAATGCTAATTGATACATAACCATCAAACATTTTAAATTAAATTAACGATTGAACTACAAAATTGAACGTGTCCAATCCATCATTTTAACGGATGGCAAATAGTAGCATCAAAATTCGAAATTATAAGATTCCAGTTTACTGGAATACCTTCCATTATATAATTGGCATTGCAATTCTATTTTCAAAATTCCAGGCTCGTTCTTATCGGCGACGTTCAACTCAATGGAAACCGCTGCACTGGTATCCGTACCATTCGACCTCATTGGCACTATGTTTTCTGGCCTTTACTTGAACTTAGCAAGCGTCTCACCTTACTTATCCTGGCTTAGATATGTATCAGGTTTCTATTATGGCGTCGAGAGTATTTCCATTCTTCAATGGGATTCCATCGCTACAATTGATTGTGTAGAAATTGACGGTATGCCTTGTATAAGAACAGGCCCTGATGTGCTAAGAAGATTTGGCTTCGCAGAAGAAAATTTTTGGCGAAACTGTCTCTGTTTGTTCAGTATGTACTGCATAGGTCATTTTATAGCCTTCGTCATGGTTATAAAGAGGAGTAGGGGCACACCTGTATATTAAAATAGTTCAATTGTATATAGATTTAGCTTGGCGCGATTCGTGTTGTTGCTTGGAAACTTGCCCGTGCCATTAAGATGAACAGGGTGACTTAGTTAATAAGTTAAATTATAAATGTGGCCTTATTGTTAAAAGAGGATTCACGTAATACTCGTTCTTATTGTTAAAACGCAACTTTTACAACTTAAAAGTTTTTATGAATTGGCAATAATTTTAGATCTGATGAAGTGGCTCAATAAACTTTACGAAGTGTTATATGCGTTTGTTGTTTGCTTGTTTAGCTTATACCTACCCTGCCTAATTCCTTACCCATTATGCACGAAAGTCTGAATGAATCTGGATAAATGAGCTTTATTACTAGGCAACAGTTCCCTAGCTTGTGCAATTTATACATGACATATTATGTAATTTAATGTGCACGAAAAATGAATTGGATGTTCTTGTCATCATAATACAATACAATTTGTTTTATTTTTTGTCATTATTCATTTTATCATTACTGATCTGCTCACAAAAGACATTCATGAATTTACTAAAGATCAGTTGAAGAGAAATAAAAACTTACAAAAAATTACGACTTTATTAAAGTAATCGCTACTGTGTTAACCTAAGCTATTTAAATAAAATAGCTTGATTGAAAGATTTTGTAATTGACAAAAAAGAAGTCAAAACAAAGCCCATTTTATAAATGGAATACGTAATGATAGTTCCTGCTGCCCATAGAGTCCATTTTACAAATGGAATTTTATACATTTTGTCATTCCAGGCTCATTACTATCAGCGACATTCGACAAAATGGAAACCGCAGCTCTAATCTCAGTTCCCTACGACTTAATAGGACTCATGTTTTCTGGAATATACCTGAACCTAGCCACTGCACCTGTATACTTCTCCTGGCTTCGGTATATCTCCGGTTTTTACTATGGAACCGAGTGTATTTCCGTTTTACAATGGAATTTGGTTGACAGCATAAATTGTGTGAACGCAGAAGGTCTGCCTTGTATCAGGACTGGGGCTGGAGTGCTGACCAGATTTGGATATGATGAGAGGAACTTCTGGAGAAATTGTGTGTGTTTGGTAGCCATGTACTTTGTAGGGAATACTGTGGCTTTTGCAATGGTGGTGAAGAGGAGTCGGGGGACACCGGTGTATTGAATTAAGGTATACTTATGTATAAGGATATATTATGTAAAACGATAAGAATAAAATGATGCAGACGTTACTATGCCTTTTTTTAAATTATTGCAGATATATTTTTATATGAAGCTCAGTCATCAAGTACTATTTAAAACTAGATTTTTGTCTAGATACTATACCTAATTGTAAAATATGACTGTATAAGCCAAGATTTATGACTAAGCTTCGGCATTATTACTTACATATTATTAAACAAAGACTCCCCACCGCGCGCCGCGCATAAAGGTTCCTACAAACAGGCGCGACACGCGATATAATAGCGGTGCCTTTGTTTGTCTGTTTCAAGGAGCCTTAACGCGATAATCTCAGGAACTACTTCTCTGGTTTGAAAAATTATTTCTTGCATTTGATAGTTCAATTATTTAGGTAGCTTATAAGCTATTTAACATCACGCTTCAACCCTTAAGAGCCAAGTAAAAATATAAAAAATCAGAAAGAGCGCTAACCGCAATGGAAGCAATAGCACGGGTGGGATGTTCCTGCGCATTTCAGAAGTATGAAAGCGCATAGCAAGATTTTTCAAAAGAAATGATAATGGAGAATCCTGCATTTTGAAAAGGTCATCTTTATACATATAAGTTGTAGGAGTCCACTACTTATGGGTTTCATTAAAAAACTTATAAACAATTTGGAGTTTTAACTTAATCTATAATTAATTAAAATCACGTTATGTGTTAGGAAAAAAACCACATTCACCATCAAAATAAGTTGCATAACATGCATAATATTAAAACATAGGTAACCTAAACTTTTTGTTAGCGGTCTTTTTATTAGTGAACATAATGCAGAGGCGCCGTTTATATCTGACCATAGATAATAGCTACTCTATGTATACATACCTCTATACTATCACCATCATTTCAGCCGAAAGATGTCCACTGCTGGACATAGGCCTCCCCTAAGCCCCTCCACTTCGACTAGTTTTGCGCTTCTCGCATCCAACGAGTTCCTGCGGTCTTCACAAGGTCGTCGGTCCACCTTGTGGGAGGCCTTCCAATGCTGGACACGGCGTGGCATTCGCTGGCAGAGTGTGCCGCTTGGGTGGAGCCGCACCGTGCCCTCATCTCAGAAGTAGGCAGTGACCTGTCGCTGCCGGCCGTGGTCGAGTCGATGGTCGGCAGCGATGAGTCCTGGGACGTGGTGGTTTCCTTCTGCGAAATGGTCGTCTCGCAGAAGGAGGCTGCGGAAAGGGAGAGGGAGATCTCGTCCACTCACCCTGCCCGCAGCAGGCGCACCGGGCGTCGGCGGAGGGCGACCAGCCCCCCTAAATGGGTCCAGGGGCGACGGACTCGGGGACGTCCGTCGCCATTTAAAATTGAGAAAAAATCTGGATACGGCTTGTTACTTGATTGAGCTACCTTTAAACTTTGTAATATTGAGCTATGTAGGTATGTACTTGTAAATAATAGATTTTGTGTGTGAAAATGTTGCTTCTATGCTGATGAAAAAGGCTAGCTTTCTTCAACTATGTTGGGGTTGGCTTCCAGTATTACCAGATGTAGCTGAGTATTTTACAGAGCGAATGCCTATCTGACCTCCACAACCCTTTATTCATAAACGATGCTTAAAGATAAGTTGTAGTGATTAGCGACTGTTTGACAATACATTTTTGACGTTTGAACGTCACTTAACTTTAATCATCGTTTATAAATAAACCCCCAGTTACTGGATAACACTATACCCATTGGTAAGACCGGGAAACGTATTGTATTTTATAATTATTGGGAAGAAAATACTTAAATATTAAGTTCATTATTTTGTATTATCGTGTATTGTGTAAGAGCTCAATGTATTAGTAGGAAACTACCTCTGTAGAAAATATTTTAACTATGAATAATATTATATAAAACAGTTCCTAATTTAAACCAGTTTTATTTAAAAACCGATTCAACGACGATCAAGCTTTGTTTTTTTTTTTGTATCTAGTGTCAATAACATGAAACTTGATACTTACCTACTATAACTTAATAATCTCGTATCATTTTGAAATATTTGGAAAACATTTCGGAAGTCGCATTTTTTGCCCATAATCCTGCAAATGAATAATTTATTATTTTAAACGGTTGTTCACACTATATTGTGGCGCCATCACCTCACAACTATGTCATAAGTCTTTCAATAGTGTTTTTCCATACAATAAAACAAAACATGTATTTTTAACAATTTAATCTTAATAAAAACAAATCTTACTCTAATAAGCATATCCTTTCCTTTCCTCCCTCTTCAATCCTAGGTACCCCAGAAAACACCATAATAAAGTTAACAAAATAAAACCTAAGGAATCTTGTAAAATATAGTCTTTAACGTAACCATTTTCTAATAACACTGCTGCTCCATCCTTTACGCATGTTAAAGTCTCATTTGTTGGACAATCTAGGCAAAAAAAAGACAAATGTTAATCAAACAATTTACAATACTTAATAATAATTTGATATCCATATATCCACGGAAGTGTCGTGTTTTGATACACATACACGCTGCAGTAGACACTTTATTTTCTATTGGAAATAATAATTAGAATCATCTTTTCAATATTACCTATGAACTCAATCTGTCTCCAATAAATATTGCTGATCGCATCCATGGCGTAGTAGAAATGCGATATGTATTTGACTGGGTACATCCAGGGTGGCAAGGATGATAATCTCAGGAATGCACCCGACATGAGGAGCAGTGGAAGGTCGACGCATGGCATCACGTCGCTTATGATGCCCGTGGAGGTGAAGAGGGCTGCCATGCCTAGACCTGGAGAAGACAATCTACTTCTTAATAAAAATCTTATTTTCATTCATTCATTCACTAACGGATGACGCACAGCCTAAAAGCACTGGATCTAGAAGCTTGAAAATTTTCACAAGAGACACCCTTTTTTTATGAGGATTCTAATGACCCCGCCTGCTCTGGATGGAGCGGAAGGGAGTGTCAGACTCTTACTGACTAAAACCCACCCGTGTTCCTTTCTTAGCCCTTTATGTTCCGGGCCAGCGGTAACCCTTTCGGACAATCCCGCTGACCCGGCAGGACAAGAGACACCCTTATATAGCGAAAATGAATACTGTAAAGGTTGTCCGCTAAAGTCGACCTTATGTAATGCAGGCTGGCTATAGATTGGCTCTGGTCATATTCGAACAGTCACGCATGATTAGAGCGAAAAAATATAGGGTCGTCAAATATAGGGTATTTTTGTTTAAAATCTCAAACTCAAAGCATTTATTTCAAATAAACCAATTACCACAATTACATCAGGCACTTTTAAATTGTCAAGGGGTCGGTCAGTCAGAAAGATGAAGCTAGTTGCGCATTCCAAAGCGTAACTATGGAGAAAAAACCGGCCAAGAGCGTGTCGGGCCACGCTCAGTGTAGTGTTCCGTAGTTTTCCGTCCGTCACAATAAGTGTTCCCACTTATGAGTTTAAAAGTGGGTATCCATTATGTTCGCGTAATAATCGTAGTCGATCATAGATCTTAAAATATTGGGATTCGATTTTAATAATTCTTTTTTTGTTTGAAAAAAGATACGTTCAGGATAATAAAATATGTAAACGAAGTTAAAAAAATGCTTGCATATACGATTTTACTACAAACTTAGTCCAGAAATTATTTTGTACAACTTGTTGTCTTTTTTGTACAAAAACTGTTGTTTCCATCAAGTTCAAAATAATTTTCCTAGAAAGTCCTTATAAAGTTCTACATTTCAGATTTTTTTCATATTTTCTAAACTTATGGTTCAAAAGTTAGAGGGGGGGGGGACACATTGTTTTTTACTTTTGGAGCGATTATTTCCGAAATTATTGACATTATCAAAAAATGATTTTAGTAAACCCCTATTCATTTTTAAATACCTTTCCAACAATATATCACACGTTAGGGTTGAAATTAAAATAAAAACACCTCCCACTTTACATATAGGGGGGCCTACCCTAATAAAACATTTTTTTTCCAATTTTTATTTACCACTTTGTCGGCGTGATTGATATATTGGTACCAAATTTCAGCTTTCTAGTGCTAACGGTCACAGAGATTAAGCGAGGACGGACAGACGGACAGACAGATATGGCGAAACTATAAGGGTTCCTAGTTGACTACGGAACCCTAAAAACGGGCAAGAAATTCCATGGAAACTTAAATCGAAATAATATAGTTACAAAGTATTGGTTCATTCGTGTTAAAAATTATGCACGTGAGAGCGACGCAGAACGTTAAAAGCGTCCATAATGAAAAGATAAAAAAAAACAATTCAAATATTAAATTTAATTAAATTTGAATACCACAGTGATATTAAGTCGGGAAAATTAAAATACGATCAGTCAAAATAAACGTGAAGAAATCGTAACGTTGTTTGATTTCTTAGAAGAGCTCATCAGAGTCTCACAATGTTAAGGAAGGGTTTTTGAAAATTCAGCCCCTAAAGGGGTTAAATAAGGAATGAAAGTTTGTAAGTATTATAAGGTACAGTGGATTGTTGCTGGTGTTTCTAATCTTCATCATCTGCCTAGCTTTTTCCCAGATATGTCAGCTTCCAGTCTAACTGGATGCTAGTACATATTTTACATTAAGCGACTGCCTATCTGACCTCTCCAACCTGGGTAGCACTGTATAACCCCTTGGTAAGACCCGTTGTTAGACCTACGGACTTCTCACTCCCCGTAACGAGTGTCAAAAATCTAACGAATGACCAATGTCAGAGATTATCTCGTATCTAATAAGGATTCAAAAACCAGGACCAGTTGTCACGTTAAGTTAGACAGTGATTTATCATTGTTGTATCATATGGGTGTGATACGAATGTGTAGCCGAAAAAAATGTACTTAATTTCTATTTATAGAAAGTACCATTCTATTTGCATAGCAACCCTATGAATAACGTACCGTTGTAAGAGTCAATTAAGGGAACTGGGTCGTATTGTTACTGCAACATGAACACTATTGGTTCATTTATACACACGTCTACGTATAAGAATAGAATATAATACAAGCAACAACACACAGAACAACAACAACAACACAACAACAACATCCACATCAACATCCACAACAACAACAACAACAACTACAACAACAACATCCTACAGATCTAACTAAATATATTTCTTTCCATGCATATTATAGGTACTCATAGAAGAATCTCCAACCGATAAGACCACATCAAACCTTTTGAGAATGCTTCATTCAAACTCCTTTGAGCTTAGCCAATATACCAAGAGTGCACTTTACCGAGTTGCTGAAGTATAGCATACAATAGGTACGTAGACAAGGATTAGATTCTCTTAAGCTATAAATATCTTACCATAAGCAACAGCAGGAATTGCGCTGAGGATCAAGAGGATTGTGAACTCCGTAGCAGTCATGATGTAGTGAGGAAGGTCTACCGCTAGAGTGGCGACGGACACCAGCAGGATCGGCCATATTATGCAACGTGGTATCTGTGGGAGCAAGTTGAAATATCAAGAAAAGAGTGCTAAGTAGTACATGGAGAAATGCGCTCCAAAAGATTGTGAAATAATAAAAGAAAAAGAAAGAAAATACGTTTAAATTTGCGGTACGGCGATTGGCACACTGCACCGCATTACGCAGCGGGGTGCCTGAAACGGAGCTAAATTCCCCGCACGGAAGCGCGTTTTTATTGAATTTGTACAGACGCCAGCACATCAAGTTACTACAATCTGTCAGATTTCTTTAATAGATTTTCAACTTTATTACTAAAGCATAAGGTTCAAAGTTGATTGCGAAAATTTGACAGTTTCGGGTAGCTTGATGTGCTGGCGTCCGTACGTACAAAATCACGCGCAATTACGCAGCGGGACACATGTTATCTGCGTCCCGCTGCGTGATGAGCTGCAGTGTGCCAATCGCATAAACATGACGCAGAGAAAGAACACAAACACAAAAAGAACAAGTCAGGTCACGTCTATCATCGTGATCATATTTAAAAAAAAACCGTTACGGAAAATCGCTGTGAAAATACAGATAGTTGTGTTTATTTAAAAACTAGCAGATTTTTGCCTCTTGGTCATTTATTTTAACAGCCATTTCTGGCAGCGTTAAGCATTTTTGTGAAAGCACAAAACTGCCTTCTCAGGAAATTAATATACGTAGATATGCATTACTTCCTGATCCTTGCTATTACTAGGCAGCATCTGCCTTTTTATACACGACTTACAATACAGGTACACTAACAAAGTAACATTCAAACATAATAAAAAATACTCACAAAACTCAACAACCTCGACACGAAGTACGCCGAGCACATGTAGACCCCAGTTTCTCGCTTAAACAACGCGATCTCATATTCAAACGCATACAGGGCACTGTATGACACCCCGAAGGACACCTCGCTCGTGATCAGCCAGAGGAAGCCCCGGATCTCCTGGACTCCTCGTTGAGTGGTGCCTGAGGCTCCTACATAGGCTACTCCGAGGACCATTGAGGTTACTACCTGGGAAATAAAAAGAGGTTTATTATTTCTTATACCTATGAAGTAACTATGGAGTTTCTTGTCGGTTCTTCTACATAGGAAACGATCAATTGGAACCGTGCACCTTACTTCTAGCGCTTCATCTAGGTTTATCACACTAATATTATAAAGGCGAAAGTTAAGTGTGTGTGTGTGTTTATATGTTTGTTACTTCTTCACGCTCAAACGACTGGACCAATTTTTATAAAATTTTGTATGGAGGTAGCTGACACCCTAGATTAACATATAGGCTACTTTTGATCCCGATATTCCCACGGGATCGACATTTACGCGGGTAAAACCGCGGGGCGCAGCTAGTGTGAAATAAAATACTTTTAATTTGAAGGGAATATGATAATGTTTGTATGGACGTAGGTTTCGTTCGATGATTTCAAAAGTTGACTCTTTTTTTGTCATCTGCCTAGCCCTTTTCTCAACTATGTTGGGGTCGGCTTCCAGTCTAACCAGATGCAGCTGAATACCAGTATTTTACATGAAGCGACTACCTATCTGACCTCCACAACCCAGTTACTGGGCAATACGATACCCCTTGGTATGACTGGTTGTCAGACTTTCGGGCTTCTGACTACCCGTAACGACTGTCAAAGATCCACGAATGACAGCCGGGACCAACAGAGGGGTCTTGGTATGTAAAGATGGTCACCCATCCACAGACCAACCGCGGCAAACATAGCTTAACCTGATCAATCGATCTGTGCGGCTGGTATAATTTAGCCACGGGCCCCTCACACACCTTAATGTCAAATGCTGATGAAAATGATAGATTTTCTAGGAAACCAAAGCTTAAACACCTGATTATCATAAAAAATCCATAACTTACCACAGATATAAATAATTGTAAAAGTTGGTTCCTAATTTCCCTCTTCAATGTCAAAGACAGCCGCCATAACAATAGATGTACTTGCATGAACCAGTTCCGTTGTATGCTGTAATAAAGATTATACTTGATTATAATAAAACATATCCATTACATATATATAATTTTAATGAACATATTGTACAGTAGCTCTACTAGGCACCCTGGCACCATAAATAGTTAGCGCAACGCGAATCGCGCGCGACACAAAGGCACCGCTCGTTGCGCGAATTACGGTGCCTTTGTGTCGCGCGCGATTTTATCGCGTGTCGCGCCTGTTTAAAGGAGCCTTTAAGGGGATGCGCTAAGGTAGTCCGCAAAATTCAAATTTTCTTACGTTTTTTGCAATTGGCAGCTCAGTCTCATTGGTTGTATGTTAATTAAAATATGATTTACGACCGTAACAAATATGACTTTACAGGATTATAATCCTTAGAATCAGCAATACAACTCCTTGAATTAAAATTGGCCTCAAATGCCATGATTTCATAAATCTGATTCCTACCGAACTTTAAATTAAAAAAAAACGTAGAAAAATTTGAAATTTACGGGCTACCCTGATGCTTTCGCTGTTTTCGCTTTAAATGTATGATTTGTGATGCACGCGGGCCTAGGAATAGTAAAAATAACAGAATATTAAATCAGTCTAACAATCTTTATAAAATGATACCAGTTCATCTTCATAAATGAACATACTCACGTTCTATTGTAACAGTGAACTACATCGGGTCGCACCGGACTGGTGTCGTCACAGTACTCCGACTGGTTTTCGGAAATATCCACTAGTTTCTGTACATTACCGTTTGATTTAGACACCGCTCTGATGTAGAATTCGGCTGGATTGTAGTTAAGTGGGCACCGCAAGCCTATGCTGCAAATGAGAAATTTATCAGTGACTGTAGATGTTAATTAATAACGATAAATACAGTGCGTGCCACGTAAGAAGAGACTTGACATACCACGTGGTCTGACATGCGCAGAACACGATTTTAGGTATCTTTAGCGGTATGAGGTCTGAGTGCGGGACGGGACCGGACGTCATAGGGGCGGCGGAAAGAGGCGGGGGAGGCGGGGTCAAGTCTCTTCTTACGTGGCACGCACTGTACCTTCTAAGAAAAAAATATAAATATTTCAAATGAAATGAGCGGTGCGCCTACGAAAAAAACGTAATTTTGTAAAACGGTCTTACTTATGAAATGCGTGAGTAAGTATGCCTATTAAAGTTTCTATGATTGAACAATATAGACATATGGACAATATAAATATTAATTTGTATATTGAACTATAGGTTATTCAAATATTTAGGGTCTACGCCGCTACGAAAAAAAAAATGGGAAAATCGCGTTATATCTGTAAAATATGACGATAACAGATGCTTGCTTGTTTGCTTCTGTTATGATGATATCTGTATTCAGAGCAATTTGTCGCATTTATTATGTTTTTTTGTTCACACCCCGTTGATATTTAGTTGTCTAGAAGTAGGAACACCAGCTTAATTATATTTATGTTTTAAACATTGGTCATAAAAGTCAGAAAATAATCGTTTAACGACTGACAACTCGATGGGCGGTTCAACATTAGCATGATATTAACAAAATATTACATTAAAATTTAAATCCACACTAATGGCGTTTCTGATGGCCTTATAAGCTGTGTATAGCAATAAATTCAGTAGCTTTTGAAAGTTTAGTTTATTTACCTATTTTTTTATTTGCATGCAGACAAACCAACTACAAACAAAAAAAAAACAAAAAAAAATACAAATACATAAAAAAAAAAACTAAAAAAAATACAATACATTTTTAGGGTTTCGTACCAAAATGGTAAAACGGAACCCTTATGATGAGACTCAGTCTGTCTGTCGGTCTGTTTGTCTGTCTGTCACAGGTGGATATCTCAAGAACTACTAATACTTGAAATTTGGAATAGTTTTAGATAACGTTTGTAACGTAACGGCTTCCAGTCTAACCGAATGCAGCTAATTCCCAGTATTTTACTTAAAGCAACTGCCTATCTAACCTCCACAACCCAGTTACTGGGTAATACGATACCCCTTGGTAAGACTGGTTATCAGAAGGGCAATTCTCGTAATTTTAAAAACGTTCACAGTCTGATCTCAGTCTCAATCTGTCAAAAAATACTTCTAATTTCCCTACATTTTGACAAGTTTTTGACATTTGGGTGAATTTCAACAAATGCCATTTTTTTTATCATATCGGTGAACTTTTTTATTTATATTTTTTTTGTATATTATTCAGGTTTTTTGTAATCTTTAGGATATTAAATATCCCCAAATTTAATATCATCAACGTATCATTTAAGACTAAGGAGAAAATTCAATTTGAATTCTGGTTTCCACCGATATGACAAACCGGCACCGATTATTTTTTCTGTACACCGATATGATAAGTTTATCCACCGAAATTATGTACATATCCAGCGATATGATAAACTATCCACCTTTGAATATCAAAAAGGAAATAGTTAGTAGGTATCTATATCTATCTTTTCTTAAATGCTCCTCTCTTAACACAGGATCGCTTTTGATTTTAGCTTTTCTTATTCTTTCCAGCAACTTTTTTCTCTCTTTTTTCTCCTCCTCATTTAGTTTTGGTCTCGGCATTCTTAAACAAAATTAAGCTATTATGATGTTTTCTTTTTATCTATTTATTATTATGTACTTAATATTTTTTTAACTAAAAAATTTTCTAGAGAAACCTTTAATGCGTTCAATTGCTCCACCTCACCATCATCATCTCAGCCTATAGACGTAGATTACCGAATACAGACCTCTCCTAGTGATACATTTATACATCTACTACTCAGTGGTATCGTGGTAATGATTTTGGCAGTCTATGTAGGTAAGTATATATGTATGTATGTATGAATGTTTGTATATAGGTATATATATGTATGTATATAATGTATGTGTTTGTATGTATGTTTGTATGTTCCATTGTTTCTTTGTATAATTAACGAAATGACATGGGATCTACCGATATGATAAAACGACTCACCGAGATGATAAAATGATCTACCGATATGATAAAGCAATCCACCGATGTGACAAAACGTGCGTTGATCATGAATCAAAACACCGATTTTAGATATAAGACACCGATTGCTTTTTTTCTTATCATTTCGGTGTAAATTATCACATCGTTGGCAATAAAGACCACCGATTACAGCGATATGAGAACAGCGACGTGAGAAATAACACACTTTTTAGGAAATTACAAAAAATGCATAATATCTAGGATAAATTCAATAACAGTCAATGAAGCTAATTCATTTACTACCTCTGTTAGAACCAAACAACAATAATAAAACTACTCATTACACTAGAAAAATGCAACCACCGATAATATAAAATAATTGTCCGGGAGCTACTGAAATGGCGTACTTACGTTATTGGCGGGAATATGCAGCGATTTGACACACGTCCATCCTGACTGCGTACTAGTACACACTAACGAGGGAAATAAAATAGGGGTGGGGACGCTGTCAGACTCGTCGATGTAAAGTTAGGTTTAAATTACTTTTATCCAGCGATGTGAGAACATTTTGCAGGACAAGTACGTTTGTGCCTCTCAGTAATAATAATCGTTAATTATGTAATAAAATATGCTCTATATTAATAACAAAACTAATATTCTATGAAATAGAATAAGTTATATACTTAAGTTACTTATTTTTATTAGTGTATAAGCTTTTTTGTTTGTAAAAAAAGTAGAGGGACAGCACCGATTTGAAAAAAATAGAGGTTTATGTATTTATTTCTACCTTTGTAAATAGTCCTAGGCAAATTATATTTTTGCCACAACCCAATAACTAACTATTGAATATTAAAAAAAATAATTCAGAACAATATTCCATTTTTCAAATACTAATTTCACCGAAGACAAAAAAATAAGTCATTTGGGAAATTCACCCATTTGCTTGTCGTGGAAATGAGATTTCGACTAGATTTTGAACGTTTTAAATTACGAGAATTGGCCTTCAGACTTTCGGGCTTCTGACGACCTGCAACAACTACCAAAAATCTACGAATGACAGCCGGGACCAACGGCTTAAAGTGCTTTCCGAGTCACGGAAGGGTCTTGATATGTAAAGATGGTCACCCATCCATGGACCAACCGCGGCAAGCGTAGCTTAATCTGATCAATCCATTTGCGCGGCTGTTATTACTACTGAGCCAGAAGCCTCAACTTTCAGAACCTACAACCCCATATTATAAACAAAAACTACACCTACTTACCTCTCAAAAACTTCCTTACACTCATCCTGGGAACCATGGAACAGAAGTTTCCCCTCAGCCATCAGCAGTACCGAGCTGAACTCCTTGAACAGGTCACAGGACGGCTGGTGCACGGAGCAGATGACCACTCTGCCGGTGGTCGAGAGCTTCTTCAGGACGCCTACCACGAGGAGTGCGTTGTAGCTGTCCAAGCCTGTTGTGGGCTCATCGCAGATCAGGATTTGAGGGTCTGACAGGAGCTGGAAAAGGAGTGTTTTTCAAGTTTATGTCTGTGTCCCACGGCGTAAGTAATTTCAACCAGGCAGTGTGTTGATTGAGCGTTGTAATGACTTTATGGAAGGTACCAGACGCCAGCACATCAAGCTACTACAATCTGTCAAATTTCTTTGATAGACTTTCAACTTTATCGCTAAAGCATAAGGTTCAAAGTTGATTGGGAAAATTTTACAGTTTCGGGTAGCTTGATGTGCTGGAGTCTGTACATCATCATCTGCCTAGCCTTTTCCCAACTGTGTTGGGGTTGGCTTAAGGTACATAATTGAGAATAATTTTGCAGGTATCTAGTTTCTTGTAGAGTGCAAATTGCAATCCAGAAGTAGGGGTTCCGTAAAACCAGGATCAGCGGTGCTATTAATTAAAAGTCTCACCGTGAAAACTTAGGTGAAGTGAGCGTGGAGTGAGCCGTCAATAGTGTCAATTCCTAGCAAAAACAAACTCACTTCACCTAAGTTTTCACGGTGAGATTTTTACAGAATCGACCGGCTGGAACCAGGAATTCGAGCCCATCATTGTGGGGGCTGGTAGAATGTACATAACTGCAGATATGACATGACTAATGACACATACGTGAGACACACACATGCATACATGATACATGAGATATGACATGAGCAGCTGGGGTGACGTCACTCCAGCTAACACACACTAAACGACTCATATTAACGAAATTTTTGTGGCAGCTAAAATAAGACTGGGAACTTTGATTGCAGCTATTATGCCTTAAATATTGGCATAGGTAGAATTGTTCTATCACATATGAGGAAGCTGGAGTTCTGTACATAAAACAAACTCACTTCACCTAAGTTTTCACGGTGAGATTTTTACAGAATCGACCGGCTGGAACCAGGAATTCGAGCCCATCGAGAGTAGCCGAAGATCGAGTTACATGGCGTCTAATGGAGAGGCCTATATTCAGTAGTTGACCGAAATAGGCTGATGAGGATAGCATTTTAAAATAAGGTGACTTCGTTGTTATTAGTTATCTTACCGTGGTGGCCAGGGAGAGCAACCTCTTCTCTCCCCCCGACAGACCACCAACAGGAGTACTGATGTGAGGCTTTAACTTGAACTCCTCAACTAAACTGTCCAGCGTAGCCTGGTTCTGTGGGTCCTTGCAGCTGCCTAGCTTCATTTCTGTCTGGAACATTAAACGTACTTATATTTTTATTGTTATAAAATATTAACCACTTTTAACCGGTTGAATGGCGTAATTTCCGTAACAATTAAAAAGCCAGTGTGTCTTGCGTGGATCCACGTTATACGAAGGATTAAACCTGTTATGGGTTAGGAAAAAATGACAATGAATTTGTTAGCCTACCAAAACTGAAGTGGCAGTCTTTGAAAAATACATAATATGATGCGTTTGGCCTCCAGTGACTGACTCTAGTGCTCGCACTGCACATGCACTTGTTTCATTCAAAAAAATACTTGGCAAGTGTAGTATCGATAAAAAAATTCATAAACTACCCTATGTTCTATATAAATAAACTCTCGTCCACAAATACTTCCGTCATCATAATTATGTGTCATCACCACTACTCTCAAGACGATGAAGGAAACATCGTGAGGAAATCGGCATGTCCTAGAACCAAAAATTCGAAGACATGTGACATCTACCAACCTGCACTGGACCCGCGTGGTACATACATTACAGCCCACTGCCTCTCACTAAGAGGAGGCCTGTGTTCCAGCAGTGTGGACACTACAGGCTGATTATGTATTTTAATTATGAATCATAGACAAATTATTTTTCTTTCAACTACGTAGTTATCATTAATCACTACAAAACCGATCACAAAGGACATATTTTTTGCTTAGAACCAAAATGTTGTATGAAATCTCATGATTGCACAGTTTTTCATTAATGCACTGTTTTTTATTTAGATATAAATTTACCACAGAGGTTTAATGTATCCTATTAAGTTTAATATAAAATTTATGCATTCGATCAAAAAGTTACTGTCAGAAAATAAAATTCTGCTGAATAAAATCGACTTGGTGAAAAAAAAAAACATATGGCGCGCATTTTGTACCATTGTAAAACTTTGATACTTCATATTTAGCAAGAAAATATTTAAAAAATGGAAATAGCGATAGCGATATGAATGCAACTCCAGAAAGTATAAAAACAGCTGCAAATGAAATTGTTAATAACTTTTTGCCGCAAAAGTCGCGGGATAAATATTTAAAAGCTTAGGAAAACTTTGTATCCATTAACTAGGGTTTTTATTTTGAGTAGGTATATTTTATTACGGTAGGTAGATTGGTAGTTGAAAGAAAAGTAGATTACGCACCTTGCTAAAGTGAGTATTTAATGCACTCGTAACTCTCGTGCGTTAATAACTCACTTTGCGCTCGATCATCACGGGTTGGCGATTTTTTTTTCATTGTTTTTTATCAGCGCATAGAAAAGATAAAACGTTGCATTCTTGACATATTGACTTTATCGAATCTAGAACGTTTTATAATAGAAACAGGATGTTGTTTCAATATTTATAGAATATTGGTTTCGGGATTTACATAACTGGAAAATGACCACAATCATCTATGCAGCGTAAAAGCATTTTTTTTAAAATTGAACATCCAATGAATACAAAATATCTTGTCTAAGATGACATTTACACAATCGTTTGACAGTTGTTTTTAGTTTAGGTTTTTTCTAATATAAATGATTCAATCGAATCTTATTTTTCTAAGGGCTGATTTTTCCATCGTCAGATAACTTTTTTTATTCGAGCAATAAAATTGGCGTTTGACAGTTTTTGTATGAAATAACTGTGAACATTTCAAAAGTATTCGTCGAATAAAGTTATCAGATGATTGAAAAATCAGCCCTAAAGTAAACAATACTTAAAATCGGCGATCAATAAGTAGGGACTGCACTCTAATCTGCTCTGTACTCGAGCGCCCTATGGATCAGCTGTACCAAACGTGCCGTCAATGCGCTGCGCGTCCAATACAATAACGCCTTCAGGGCGCTGATGCGGCTGCCACGTTACTGCAGTGCATCAGAGATGTTCGCAAAAGCCCGAGTCGACAGCTTCTCAGCTGTCGTACGGAAGAAAAGTGCGTCTCTGCTCGCCAGATTGCGTGGCAGTAGCAACAGCCTCCTGAAGGTGATAGCTGACAGGCTTGATGAGAGCCCCATAATGGGACATCTCATTAAGACAACACTGTCTGTCGTAGTGTATAAGTATTAACATAGATCATAAGCCACATTGTTACTAACATACTAGGATATAAGTACTAACCTAGGATATCTGTTACTAACATCTTTTTATGTATGTTTTTTTATGTATTTTTTGTTTTTGTCAGTATGGATCTTTTGTTGTCCGTTAAATAAATAAATTATTATTATTATTATTATTAATAGCGTAACACGTAACACACTAACAATCACAATCTGAATCATTTTGAAGGATATTAATTACTAATCAATCACATTATAGAGGCGAAAGTTTGTGAGTGTGTGTGTTTATATGTTTGTTACTTCTTCACGCTCAAACAGCTGGACCAATTTTAATAAAATTTGGTATGGAGGTAGCTGACACTCTGGATTAACATATAGGCCAATTTGTTATCCCGATATTCCCACGGGTTCGAAATTTATGTGGGTGAGCCCGCGGGACGCAGCTACTTGCTACATATTATGTTCGAAAAATTTGTCTGGTCAGTTGACCAGACAATTTTTTTTTTTTTTTTTTTTTTTGCGTAGTTGCGCAAAAAACGCAATGAATGTTGTTTAAATGTCAAAATGAACGTGTATGAGATTCTTCTCACTGCCCAAAGCTATTCCTACTGTTATTAGTATTAGTGTGTTACGCAATTACCCCGCTGTGATATCACACTATAATATTTTAAAGGCGAAAGTTTGTGAGTGTTTGTGTGCTTGTTACTTCTTCACGCACAAACGGCTGGACCAATTTTGACAAAATTTAGTTTGGTTATGTGGCTGACACCCTGGTTTAACGCATAGGATACTTTTTTTCCCGAAATTCCCACGGGAGCGAAACTTATGCGAATGAAAACGCGGGGCGCTGCTAGTTTTCGAATAAATAGTTAATTAGGGTAAGTATTTTTTTATATTCAATATAAGTAGACTCAAACCACAACATAAAGGACTTACTCCTGAATACCTGAACTTACCTTACTTTTCTAAAACACCAGTCTTATCGAATCTTTTAAACCTTATCTATCATCTACCGACTCAATACCATAAATAATTATAATAATAATACCATTGCCTAAATCCACGCATTACCACCCCAAACACTCCTGACATTCAAATCAGGAAGCCCATAGACAACATAAAGGTAAACTGACCATAAACACCAAATGTTCCCTGACGCTCAGCCCGTCCATAAACACTTCATGCTGAGGGACGATCTCGACGGCTCCCGGGCACTCCTTGACATTTCGCGCCCATAAGGTCACCGACCCCTCCGAAGGTAACGTACATTTTCCAGCTAGCGATACTAGGAAAGTTGTTTTTCCGGCGCCGCTGGAAAAGAAAAACAAAGAAAACTGTATAAACTAATTAACTTTTTCAAATTATTTTGTTCAATTGGGTAGATATAGTTGAGAAATATAAATCCATTGATATATTAGTACATCTCAATGCGTAAAGCTTCATTTACACGATGCAAGTTTCTTGTCTGTGGCATACAATAAAATTGAAGCAACAAATTACTTGAATCGTGTACCTATGCAACTATAAGGCTACGTACGCACTGACAGGTGGCTTGCCTAGCGCTTAGAGCCTAAGTTAGCTAGTTAGCATAATATAATTTTATGTAATTTCTATCGTGAAATATAATTTGGTTGAATTATTTACCTCGGTCCAATGATGGCAGCAAACTCGCCTCGTCTTAGACATCCTGTAACTATAAAATAAATAAATCAATCAATCTGTCTAGCCTTTTCCCAACTATATCGGAGTCAGCTTCCAGTCTAACCGCATGCAGCTGAATGTCAGTATTTAAATGGAGCGACTGTTTATCTGACCTCCACAACCCAGTTACTGAGTAACATGACACCCCTTGGTAAGACTGGTTGTCAATCTGTTGGGCTTCTGACGACCCGTAACGACTGTCAAAGATCTACAAATGACAGCCGCGACCAACGGCTTAACGTGCTTTCCGAGACTATAAAGTCTTCCAAACATCATCAAGAACGATACTTAGGTACTGCGTTGTTGTTAGTAGAAAAGCGTTTTAATAGGATGTCCAATGTTTGTGATATCTCATAGCGTGATCAAGACTTCGAAGGATCTCGGTATGTAGTGGATGGTCACCCATCCACGGACTGACCTCGGCAAGCGATGCTTAACCTTGAACATCCACCTGTGTGGCTGATACTATTTAGCCAAGGGCCTATCACATTATTACATACTGAATCTTTACAGAAGAAACAATCTGACAAAACATCCCAAAAAAATAACCGCTTCACTAAGATTTGTTACGTTATCACCAGTCTCATGTTATTCAGATCTAGAAATATACATACCGTTATTAAGAATCATAGTTTTATTCTTCGTAGGTTTACTTCTCCACCATGACTTCTCTTCTGGGGTCCAAACCTTGAGACCTTTGATTCTGATGACCACATCATTCTCCAGCAGTTCCTTATCGTACTGCAAATAACACAGTCGATGTTGAGGTTTATATTAATTAATTAATGCTAAGTACACTCAAACTTAAGTGGCAGTGGGCAGGGCACATTGCTCGCAGAACAGATGGCCAAAGGGGCCGAAAGGTTCTGGAGTGGCGACTGCGTACCGGAAGAAATAGCATTGGAAGGCCTTCCACAAGGTGGACCGACGACTTTGTGAAGGCCGCAGGAACCCGTTGGATGCGAGAAGCACAGAACCGGTCGAAGTGGAGGTGTTTGGGGGAGGCCTATGTCCTGCAGTGGACATCTTTCGCCTGAAATGATGATGATGACACACTCAGAGCAGTGGTGACCAAGTGGCAACGGCCGCGACGCCATCTGTAGCCTGTAGGTCGTAGGTTCAAACCCAGACAGGCGCTTTACTATGTGTAAATTATTTCATCAACACTGCTCTCAAAAACGGTGAAAGAAAACATCGTGAGGAAACCGGTAAGTCGTAGAACCAAAAATTGGAAGAGATGTGACATCTACCAGCCCGCCTTGGGCCCGAGAGGAAGATTTCCACTCCCTATCACCTAGAGGAACCTGTGCTGCCAGTGGGAACAATATAGGATAATTATGCTACACACTCAGCTGGATCCTTCTTAGCTAGGATCCAGTTAGGTTGTGCAGCGTTTGGGAAATGTTGATTAATCATTCCATCAATCAGTTGTTATTTCTGATGTTGACTGCACAAATTCAGATTAAAATACTCTTGCTTTTCGGTTGTCATTCATAATGTTGAATTAACTTTACGGTTCGTCCTTCATCTACATATTACTAATATAATAGAAGAGTTTGTTTGTTTGTTTAAACGCGCTAATCTCTGGAACTACCAACCGGATTTGAGCTCAATTCTTGGGGTAGGATTTAAGTGTTGTATCCTTAAGAGCCGAGCAAACAAAAAAAGGTCAGAAAGAACTGGCGGGCGATGCGATGAGACGCGATAGGTCGGGGGTACAATACATTTCACGTGGACGAAATCGCGGGCAAAATAAAACACTTACTGGATCCATGGAACGGTAATTTTTTTTTTATTTTTCTCTGGACACTTTGTAATCCTAACTTTCCATACTAATTTTATAAATACGAAAGTAAGTTTATTTGTTTGTTTGTTACCTTTCCACGCCTAAACCACTGAACCGATCATCCTGAAATTTTGCATATACGTTGTCAGGTGTACAGAAACGGACATTTTATCCCGAAAAAAAGTGCTGTGCCCAAGCAAAACCACAATAACGTTATTATGATAACAGATGGCGCCACGTGTCTTTCGAATCATGATTGAATTATATTCGAAATCACTGGATCGAGATTTATGGGGTTAAAACCGCGGAGCGCTGCTAGTATTTATTTAACTTTCGAGTAACGTTGAATTCGCGTTAAATGGGAATTTACAATTTAAGGTAAACAAGGGATTCCTGTATTCGCAGATACGTGTATCTTTATAAACTCACATAATTTAAACTGATGAAATACTCGCACTATGAACCTTTATAATGCAGATTTTATATAAGATGGTAGCACAATAAAAACACTACGAATAAAATCACACAAATACTAATTTAGAATTGCTTAGAGAACGAAATACGTCAACATACCAAGTCCAACTCCATTTCACTCACAGAGAACACTAAAAACACTGATGTAAGACTAAAGAACATTAATTAACGTCATTATAACAAAAAAAAAAACATAACCACAAATTGAGAAAACAATTAATGAGCAACACGAACAAATGAGCCAGAACCCGACTGACTCAGTAAATACAGAAATCCTTCTGCAAACAGATAATGTTGATAAAAATAAGACACACACATCAGTTTATTTGGGAAGACATGGCTACATATACTCTAACAAAGACTCGTAATTTACAGACGCCAGCACATCAAGCTACCCGAAACTGTCAAATTTTCCCAATCAACTTTAAGCCTTATTCTTTAGCGATAAAGTTGAAAATCTATTATAGAAATTTGACAGATTGTAGTAGCTTGAATTGCTGGCGTCTGTATAATGTATATATATATATGTATAATTAGTATAAATACATAACATTATCAAGGAGTTTCCAGTTTGGATAGATAACAATATTGTACCTAAGTGTATCTTTATCTATATAATAAAGCTGAAGTTTGTTCGTTTTCTTGCTTGTTTGTTTGTATGAACGCGCTAATCTCTGGAACTGTCAGTCGGATTTAAAAAATTCTTTTTGCGTTTGACAGCCGTATTTTGAGGAAAGCTATAGACTATTCAACATCACGCTAGGACCCAAGGAGCCGAGCATAGAGAAAAAAAGATCGCCAAGCGAAAACGAAGTGATAGCGCGGGCAGACCAGGTGATGCGATGCGACCACCCGTCGCATCGCATCACCTGGTCTGTCGACGGAACAAGAAATTTCACGCGGACGAAGTCGCGGGCAGGAGCTAGTTTTATAAAATGCTGCTGTTCTATGCTAGTGAAAACGCATCAAATGTGCCATCTTGCTCTTTATCTTTTGACTAGCTTCTGCCCGCGACTTCGTCCGCGTGAAATTTCTTGTTACTCCGACCCACCCCGTCGCATCGCATCGCCTGCTCGCGCTATTACTTCGTTTTTGCTTAGCGTTCTTTCTGACTTTTTTTCTTTTTGCTCGGCTCCTAAAGGTCATAGCGTGATGTTAAATAGTCTATAGCTTTTTTCAAAATACGGCTGTCAAACGCAAAAAGAATTTTTTAAATCCGACTGACAGTTCCAGAGATTAGCGAGTTCAAACAAACAAACTCTTCAGTTTTATAATATTATATAATAATATAATGTAATTATTATATTATACATGTCGACGCGTCAAATTAATTATAGTTTGTAATTACTTACTAATTAAATAATTCAGGTTAATCAAACCAATTTTAAAATACTATAATCGCTTAGTAGCTTTTCTAACCATTATTGTCAATTCATTTGATTTTTAATAATTTTTATTGGATGTTTTAGATGGTCAATATACCAAGTTTAAAAACTACAAGTTATGATGTCAGTTACATATAACGATTTATTACCTAAACCATATTGATAATTCATATTATGATTTGTAAACATCAATCGGTGTGTTTTTATCTAACTGAAGTAACATTTGATTAAAATAACATAGAAACTGAAATGGCGTCCATATTGCTACGCTTGATAAAAACACATCCGATTTAAAATAAGAAAAGCTAAAATTTATTTTCAGGTTTTAAAATTACTAATAAATTGAGTTAGTATTTGTCAATTTATAATAGCGATTACATTCGTCACTTATTGTTTAGATTAAAATGTTAAATATCTAGGCAAGATCCGGTGGCGCGAACGGCCATGTTGTTTTCATTATTTTGAGTTTAGTTGGATCGTTGAAAAGTGTTTGTGAGCCCATTGCGCCGCTGGAAATTGTAGAGAGTAGAAGACTCCGGAGATCCTGTGAGTAAACAGTTTATGTAGCTTTAAATTGCTGTGTTTTTGCAATATTATTAATTTTAATTATGTGCCTATGTTAAAGTGTAATAAATTTTAAAGTGTTGTTCTATTGTTCGGTGTTTTTCATTATCCTGCAATGTCTGAGAATAATAGCGAGAATAGTGACATCAGCAATGCTGATGTCACTCTTTCTAAAAATTTAAATGGGGACACTCCGCCGTTATCAGAAGTGGGATCTCTAGCCCCTTCTGCCGGACATTCTGGTTCAAACAAAGAAAATGTTTCTGCTTCTGCTATCGGCGTACCCACCGAGTTTTTCTCACAGATGTTGCAGGTGATGAAGGGCATGACCGATCGTATTTCTAAACAATCTGAGAAAGTTAAAATTAGTGACGTATTTTTACCATCGTACGATCCGGATGCCAATATAGGAATACGTGAGTGGTGTCAACATGTGAGTACAGCCATGGAAACCTACAGCCTGACCGATTACGATGTTAGAATGAAAGTTGGAAGTCTACTTAAAGGTCGTGCCAGGTTGTGGGTGGACAATTGGTTGGTTACCACATCCACGTGGCAGGAATTGCGTAATTTATTAATAACTACATTCGAACCTGAAAATAGGTACTCTCGAGACATTCTTCGATTCAGAGAGCATACTTATGACAATAATAAGGATATTGCGCAATTTCTGTCTCAAGCGTGGGTACTTTGGCGCCGCATCACAAAAGATAAATTATCTAACGAGGACGCGGTTGAGGCGGTTATTGGCTGTATTGGGGATGACCGACTGAGGATCGAATTATTGAATGCGCGTGCGGTATCGGTTCCAGAACTTATTTCTGTGGCATCATCTATTCGCCATATTAAAAGACCAAACCCAAATTCATCTAATAGTCAGTCGGTTATCAACAAGCGACCACGATTTTCTGAAAAGCAACTATATTGCCAGGTATGTAAAAAGTCAGGCCATGAAACACGGGACTGTCGTTTTAATAAAAAACCTGATAGCATCCAACCACGTCCTCAAGAAAACAAATCGGTTTCTAGTGCCGAGACAGACAAGCCAACGTGTACATTTTGTTTAAAGATTGGCCATACATTTGACAAATGTTTTAAGCGTGAACGTGCAGTAATATCTAAAATAAATTGTGTGGGTGCAAATAAGCTGGCGTTTATACAAATAAAAATTGGTAACGTTAAAATTCAGGCCATGTTTGATAGTGGTGCAGAATGTTCACTAATACGCGAGTCTGTAACGGCTAAATTGCCTGGAAAAAGAACTAATGAGGTTAGCTATTTAAAGGGTATTGGTCAATTTACGGTACTTTCCCTTACAAAAATAACAACAGTATGTATTATCGACAATTTACGAGTAGAGCTTCAATTTCATGTAGTAGCAGATTATGAGATATGTGCTGATGTCATTATTGGCATAAATCTTGTCGACAATACAAACATTGGAG
This sequence comes from Luperina nickerlii, assembly GCA_963855955.1. Lineage (NCBI taxonomy): Eukaryota > Metazoa > Arthropoda > Insecta > Lepidoptera > Noctuidae > Luperina > Luperina nickerlii. The sequence continues at coordinate 5,028,735 of OY979663.1, forward strand.
TATTAGTAACGTCACGAGGTGCTAAACTGTTTCATCAACCGATAGTAAGCCACATACGATCTGATAGTAATAAATTTGATAAGTTGGACTGTGATTTAACTGATGACGATCAAGTAGCTGAATTGAAAATATTGCTTAACAAATATGAACATGTATTTATTAGCGGGTTCCCAAAGACCAGGGTGAACACCGGTGAATTAGAAATCCGACTACAAGACCCCACTAAGCGAGTGGAACGTCGACCATACCGTTTAAGCCCGGTTGAACGGGAGAAAGTACGCAATATTGTAAGTGAGCTACTTGAACACAAAATCATACGCGAAAGTAAATCTTCGTTTGCGAGTCCAATAATATTGGTCAAAAAGAAAAATGGTCAGGATCGTATGTGTGTAGACTTCAGGGAACTGAACAGAAATACCCTTAGAGACCACTACCCTTTACCAATAATTTCGGACCAAATAGACCAACTGGCTGGTGGTAATTTCTTTTCTACTTTTGATATGGCAGCTGGATTCCACCAGATTCCAGTTGCAGAGGAGTCAATTGAAAGGACTGCATTTGTCACGCCCGATGGGCTTTATGAATATCTAGCCATGCCATTTGGTCTAAGCAACGCTTGCTCGGTTTACCAGCGTTGTATTAATAAAGCGCTGATGCCGCTATTGATAAAGCAGGTATGCCAGGTTTACGTAGATGACGTCCTCTTAAAATGTAGGGATTTCCAAGAAGGCCTCTCTAATATAGAGCAAATATTAATTGCTTTGCAAAGGGCTGGCTTCTCAATTAATATTGAGAAAACTGCTTTTTTTAAACGTTCCATTGAGTACTTGGGCAATATAATAGCTGATGGGCAAGTTGGTCCAAGTCCAAGGAAAGTGGAAGCTTTAACAATGGCACCAGTACCGACTACAGCTAAGCAAGTCAGACAATTCAATGGCCTCGCTAGCTATTTCCGGCGTTTCATTCCCAATTTTTCCCGAGTTATGATGCCACTTTATGAGTTAACAAAAAAAGACACTAAATGGGAATGGAACGGCAGACATGACGAGGCCCGTAACAAAATTATCCAGTATTTGTCTACTGCGCCTACCTTATCCCTATTTCAGGAAGACGCGCCAATTGAACTCTACACGGACGCCAGCAGCCTTGGATACGGAGCTGTACTGGTCCAGGTAATCGACAAACGCCAGCACCCGATCGCTTACATGAGTCAACGTACTACTGACGCGGAAAGCCGCTATCACTCATATGAGCTGGAGACACTGGCGGTGGTGAGAGCAATTAAACACTTTAGGCAGTATCTGTATGGACGTAAGTTTAAAGTTATTACAGATTGCAATGCTCTTAAGGCATCCAAACACAAGAAAGACCTGCTACCTAGAGTACATCGCTGGTGGGCTTTTCTACAAAATTATAATTTTGACGTAGAATATAGAAAAGGTGAAAGGCTGCAACACGCAGATTTCTTCAGCAGAAATCCCTCTGGTAAGTTTTGTACAAATATATTAACATCCGACATGAAATGGATACAAATAGAACAACGACGCGATGAAAAGCTGCGTTCACTCATAGAAAACCCTACTCCTGGTTTTGAAGTGGAAGACAATGTCCTAAAGAAGATCTGCACAGACACTGTGCTAGGTACGTATAAGCTTACAGTAGTTCCAAAAGCATTCCAGTGGAGTCTAATTAATTCATACCACACATCGTTACATCACCCGGGATGGGAGAAGACCCTACAAAAACTGAAGCAATCTTACTGGTTTGATAAGATGAGTACCAGCGTGAGGAACTTTGTTGAAAACTGTGTCATATGCAGAACTTCGAAGGGGCCTTCTGGTGCAATTCAGGTACAACTACATCCTATCCAAAAACCCACTGCACCATTTCAAGTGGTCCATATGGATATCACTGGAAAATTGGGCACCAGAGACTCTCATGGACGTGATGAATATGTGATCGTTATAATTGACGCATATACAAAGTACATACTTTTAAGTTACTCCAATGACAAAAGCCAGGGTAGTAGTCTTGCTGCTTTGAAACGCCTCATACATCTATTTGCAACACCTATACAGATTGTGGTTGATGGCGGAAGGGAGTTCCTAGGTGAATTCAAGGTCTATTGTGATCGGGTTGGTATTGATATCCATTCAATAGCGCCAGGAGTTAGCCGAGCGAACGGACAGGTGGAACGTGTGATGGGTACGTTAAAAAATTCTCTGATCATGATAAAAAATTATAACACCGAGAAATGGCAAGTTGCATTAGAAGCATTGCAGCTCGCATTTAATTGTACTGCACATCGAGTGACCGGCGTTGCACCCCTCACTCTCCTCACACGACGACAACATTGTGTCCCACCAGAGCTCCTGAAATTGGTTAACATCGACAACGGATCAATGGATTTCGATTTACTAGAGCAACACGTAAATGAGAAGATGACTGCTGCAGCAAAATATGAGAAACAGCGTTTTGATAAAAATAAAGCAAAACTCAAACCATTCCAAAGGGGAGACTATGTCCTTATCAAGAACAACCCGCGTAATCAAACTTCTCTTGATTTGAAATACAGTGAACCATTTGAGATTTTCAGAGTGTTGAACAATGACCGCTACATGGTGAAAAGGGTCACAGGCCGAGGACGACCGCGTAAGGTGGCTCACGATCAACTACGTAGAGCTCCTCAGCCAGGCGACCAGGCAACCGTGTCGACGGAATCTGAAGAGGATAATGAGCAACAACCTGCAACATCGCAGCTGATAACTCCAACACCTGAGCGTCCTTCACTGCAAATGCCTACATCAAGCCCATCATTACCATCTACAACTCTAGGAGACTGTCCTGTGGATGCCTAATAAGTTCGGTGAGTTCTATCCGTTAATAGAAAACCTAGTTTTAACTAATAACATTACAACTTATTGGGTGTGGCAAATTGTTTGTCATACCTATCACATTTATAAAGTTTATTGGACTTACTCACCAGCACTTGACAGTGTTCGCAAAATGTTGGCGAGTTCGGTCATTTCTCCTATTTAGGATGAGTTATGGCTCATGTTTATAAAATGTAGAAAATATGAAAGGCGATTTGGTTTTATAAAAATCTATGAGTTTCTAACCAATAATGTCATTTTCATAAAATTAAACCTACATGTGATGAAGTCCACATACGATACGAGATCTATTTTATGTTTCCTTAATAAACCCGTGTTGACCACGATCATGTTAAATGATCCAGACGACACCATCGACCTAGACCCATTTCCTTTAGGGCCTCTGTGGACCACGGCGTTCGATACCGCCCAGACCACAGCATCATCATTTTACTCCCGTGTGGACCACGATCATTTTAAATGATCTAGACCACACCATCGACCTAGACCCATTTCCTTTAGGGCCTCTGTGGACCACGGCGCTCATACCGCCCAGACCACAGCATCATCATCTTACTCCCGTGTGGACCACGATCATTCTAAATGATCCAGACCACACCATCGACCTAGACCCATTTCCCTTAGGGCCTCTGTGGACCACGGCGCTCATACCGCCCAGACCACAGCATCATCCCTTATCTACAACATAAGCAATACAGTGTTACGTGGAGTAACTGTATTAAAATAAATCATAATTATGTAGTGGCATGATGCGGTTGCATTGTCACATAAACGTATTTCATTCTATCTTCTATTCTGTGCTAATATGTTGAGAATGTGTATTTAGACTATAATTATTGCTCCATGCAGCTGATGACTTGAAGTTGTTTAGCTATCCTACTTGAAAATAAAGTTGAAATTTGCAATAAAATGCTTGAGTAAACCAAAAATAAAATACTTTACCGACCCAAATTATCAGCTAGCGAGCCTGTGTAGAGGCGCTAAACTACAATCTAAAATCTCACATTTCAGAATGATTACCTCGACTGGTGCAGAGCGCGCACCACCTCGCAGAATGGCCGTGTCGACGCGTCAAATTAATTATAGTTTGTAATTACTTACTAATTAAATAATTCAGGTTAATCAAACCAATTTTAAAATACTATAATCGCTTAGTAGCTTTTCTAACCATTATTGTCAATTCATTTGATTTTTAATAATTTTTATTGGATGTTTTAGATGGTCAATATACCAAGTTTAAAAACTACAAGTTATGATGTCAGTTACATATAACGATTTATTACCTAAACCATATTGATAATTCATATTATGATTTGTAAACATCAATCGGTGTGTTTTTATCTAACTGAAGTAACATTTGATTAAAATAACATAGAAACTGAAATGGCGTCCATATTGCTACGCTTGATAAAAACACATCCGATTTAAAATAAGAAAAGCTAAAATTTATTTTCAGGTTTTAAAATTACTAATAAATTGAGTTAGTATTTGTCAATTTATAATAGCGATTACATTCGTCACTTATTGTTTAGATTAAAATGTTAAATATCTAGGCAAGATCCGGTGGCGCGAACGGCCATGTTGTTTTCATTATTTTGAGTTTAGTTGGATCGTTGAAAAGTGTTTGTGAGCCCATTGCGCCGCTGGAAATTGTAGAGAGTAGAAGACTCCGGAGATCCTGTGAGTAAACAGTTTATGTAGCTTTAAATTGCTGTGTTTTTGCAATATTATTAATTTTAATTATGTGCCTATGTTAAAGTGTAATAAATTTTAAAGTGTTGTTCTATTGTTCGGTGTTTTTCATTATCCTGCAATGTCTGAGAATAATAGCGAGAATAGTGACATCAGCAATGCTGATGTCACTCTTTCTAAAAATTTAAATGGGGACACTCCGCCGTTATACATATATTATATTATTATTATATATTATAGTGTAGATAAATATTTAAGAGGTTACTGGTTCTAGAGCAGTTCTATGATGATCAATTTAAAGTACCTATATGTATGTGCAAAACACTTACAATACTAGAAGCGTTAGAGAACGTAAATTCGTTCAAGCACCAGTAAAAAATTACTATGGCAAAAGAACCAATACGTATTTGACCCCTACACTTTTCGATAATATCGACTGGCTAAGAAAAGATAATAGTGGAATTACTTAGTAAGCGAAAACTAAAGATTACATTAAAAACTGAAATTGTCGCAACATGCGACAATAATTAGTTGCTTTGCTGTTATTATAATCTTCTTACCATCCATTTAAAGTATCTGTATCTACCTACTTAGATGTTTAATCAGATTGTTGACACCAAATATTTAAGACGAGCGCTAATCCTGCAGGCAAACTGTAACGCAACTTGGCAGGTTTATGATATGTGTACAAGTGTTTGGTCCAAAATAAATAATTTATTTATTTATTTTATTATTTAACAGAGTATTTCTTTTAGTGTTTCGTCATCACATACTCGTTACTATCGTAGTTGCCGTTGTAGGTAAGTTATCAACGCATTCAAAGTTATATTCTTTAAACAAGTACAAGTTCTAAAAAGTAATATTAAAAGCTAACCGTATTAAAATAATAATAATAATATGTGCAATAATATATAAAAAGGAGGGGAAATAATCAAAGGGCATCAAAAAGTTCGTCCGCATCGCTGTCAACAGGAAACGGGACCAAAAGACTGGCAACATCGCCACGTTGTATGGCAACGCTGATTCTTTGGCCAAAAAAATAGGCCAGCCCTCTGGTCACGTGAAGAGTCGACTAACCGCTTGGCGATGACTCGAAATACTATGTGGGCCCCATGACCCTAGTGTTTGAACCCCAAACGGCTCAAACATATGAGTTCCAATGAGATTGGAGTATTTGGGCCGTTTGAGGTTTCCGCACCTGCAGTAGCCGCCCCAGCACAGCTCAGCGTACTTGGAAGATGGGATGGTGCAAGAGTGTCGACACACGTTGCATCCCACACCAAAGGCTTACCAACCTTCCAAGGCATTATGGTCTTTCCGTTCGGTCTCTTCCCATCGTCGCGTGCTAAGTCATTGGGTTCAAAAACAGCTGGCAAACAGGTGACAAGAGCACGACGGATGATGTCATTGATGCTGGCATGCCGTGCTATCCGGCCTGCGCTTTTACTGCAGGATAAGCCGTGGTGTCCGAGGCAGTCGACACCTTCACCGTAAAGTAAAGTAAAAGTAATATGTCTCATTTGGAATTTCTCAGGAGAGCCCGAAGTTTAGATTTTTGCCTGGTTGATGGCAGCAGTCTCATCCCCTGTTAAGAGTCCGTCTCATGAGAGGAGTCCTGCAATAAGTGGAAATAATTATTATTCAAAAGTTAGCAACATTCCTACAACATACGAGGGTTGTCCTAAGTTAGACATTTTGTCAATTTAAGATTGTGTATTTTACTAACCAGTGCCTATAATTATGAGATAAATGTATAAATAAAGATTTATGATTTCTTCGCCTGACAGTGGCGCCGCGTATGCGAGACTTCTTTCGTGAGACGGACTCTTCTTCTTAGCGTGTCGTTAGCAATCTAAATAGACTCGGCCCAGAACTCGGCTACTTACCAAAACGCTGAAGTGCCTTCACCAGAGTCTATCAGTTCCTGTAATGTGCAGCTGACAGGACACGCAGGACACGATATTAGGTGTCCCATTGTTTGGCACAGCACCGAAGTCAAAGTCAAAGCATTTATTTTAAATAGGCACTTAAATTCTATTTTGTTGTAATTTTTGACGTTCAAAAGTGCCTACTTTTGAACGTCAAAAATTACAACAAAATAGAATTGATTCTAGTCGCCCATTCCAAAAGGTAGTTTTCGTATGGACAAGAATGGCCAAGAAACTCCACCGTTACTCTTTTAAAATGTTTTTCAATATTTTGCATACATTAATTATATAATAATAATATGTAAAGACGATGCACTTGAAATAAAATTACTATAGGTACCACAATAGGTAGAAGAATCAAAAATGAAACCAAGACATATAAATTAATTATCTGATAGATACATGGTGCTCACATATTTACAAACATGTTAAAAGTAAACGATTTTCATTTAAATAAAAAAATTAAATTACAAGTTATTACTTGTAATTTAATTTTTTTATTTTACTCACACCCTGACTTATTAGTCAGGGTGTGAGTTAAAGTAGTTACAGAATGTAAATCAATGTAAAAAAAGAATGAATTAACAATAATATTAAATTAGCAACCAGTTTAATTTTGTCTAGACTATGGAGCAGAACCTGCATGTTTCCAAGCGTTCTTATCTTGGATATAATCTTCTAATTTATAGTATGCTTGTTTACAAAGTGTACGTTTAATGTATGTTTTAAATTTTCTTTCATTTAATTGCAATATATCACAAGGCATTTTATTGTAACATTTAACACAGTACCCCATAAAAATGTATGTACCTTGGCTAATCTAAAAAATGGTTGATGTATTTTATCTTTATTTCTAGTATTAAAATTACACGTCTATCACTTATTTTATTAAAAAGATGTAGATATTTTCTTACATAAATAATATTTTCATAAATGAATTGGCAAGGTACCGTCATAATAAATCCTATTAAAAACGCGGAGTCATCTATGGATCTCTACCTGAACAGGTTTTCCTTACTTCGGCCAACCTGGGTACGGAGTCTGTTTAAAAACATCCAGGTTACCCAAGGTAACTCATGTCCAGAATGACAAGGTAACTCATGTCCAGGATGATAAGGTAACTCATGTCCAGGATGACAAGGTAACTCATGTCCAGATGTGAGACGGACTTTAAATATAACTGGCGAAATGTCGACGTCACGCTGAAGTTGGTGCACGAAGGCTGCGCTGACGTTCATGTCCGCAATCACCAGTATAGATATAGGTACGAGGAACAGGGTGTAAAGTTCACTCCATACCTCCATACCATAGAACCTCCATAGAAAAGGGAGGATCCTCCGACCAGGCGGGTGTTGTGTCTGGCGGGCAACTGCCTAATGTAAATGCTGCTTACGAGATGCAGGATTTTGTGTGACGCCAGTATGAAGCGTTGTTCGCATGTGGCGTTGTAGATACCGCTACAGGTGTACTATAGGTACATCTCTGCTGAACCCTTCGGTGAATACAGGCATGATGTTATCTTGTTAGGCGGACACTACAACGCATCACGCGACGCGGCGCGGGGAACGGAGCAAAATTCCCCCCGTTTTCATTGAATTTGTATGTTTAATATCATGCGTTTTTATCTGCACCCCGTCACGTGGCGCGTATATGATCTGCTTTATATTTCAGTAACATCTGGGTCAATTACCGTAATTTAAAAGCATTCGTCGTCTTCGAATTTTAAATTATCATAATGTCATTTGACGCCTTAAATCTTTGTCTAAACAAGTCAATGTAAGATTCATACATAGTCATTTTATACATACCGACGTTGCGACACTTTGCCACTTATCTTTATTACATCGGAGGCTATTCATCTGACCCCAATTTTGTGGAAAACATCCAAAAAATATGTGTAATATGTAGCTGTTACCTTCTTGTCAACGAAACAACTACCGAAGAGCTCATTGATAAAGGTAGCATAATAATAGGAAAATCACCCTATAACGTATCTGCTGGAACACAGGTCTCTTCTCTGTGACAGGGAGTGAGCCATAATCCACCAAGCGGGCCCAATGCGGGTTGACGGGTGTCAAATGTCCTCGATTTTTTGATTCTAGGACATGCCGGTTTCCTCACGATGTTTTCCTTCACCGTTTCTCCATTTCTCATAGGAACAAGTATTTGTCCACTTGCCCGTTAAAAATTAAGAAATTTCTGACCTTCGCTATCTCGTCAGACTAAATTAGTAGGTAGATAAATAAGTATAAACACAAAACAAACAAACAAAAATCTATTGACGTAGACTGCATACTCAACTTATCACATCCACATTAAGATACTTAACTGTTATCTAATTAAGTATCTCCAGATGCGTTCTTATGTTAATCTAAGATGTATCCCAAACACATTCGGAGTCCGGACAGGTTTTGATACTGGATTCAACATTCCGCTTTTTACTTTTCTAAAAGTGTTGCTCTTTTATTTTTCGGAATATAATTTGATATCATCTGTTGAACGCATACTGCTGAACGCATTGAACGCACGCTGCTTCCAATTTCTGCATTTTGAGTGTTTTTGTTTTTTTTTTTATATACACTTTTTTAAAACAATGACATTTGCTTACTTTGTAAAGTATTACATTATTTTAATTATTGTGAATGTGAAGACGATGTGGGTCATTTATTTTATTCATTTTATATTTTTTATTATTCTCTCTATGGTGTGGCAGTTTGAGTAATTTATGTGGCCTACCCAAATGTCCTTTCTTTGGTATTGTTCGTCGGATCGTTGAGCTCCTTAAGTCTTGAGTTGAGCTGCACGATTTCTGACAAATGCGTGCACTGACTGGACTGGTCCTCTCAATCTGTGTGGTTCTTTCCACAAAAGACCATCTCAGACACCGACCTACATGGTCTTCATATAACTTGACCAAGATTATGTCTGGACTTTAAAAGAGACTATGACCTCTGAGTTTGTTTCGGCCTTTCTTCTCAGAGTAGTCAGATAGGAAACGCCGACCTCATCTAGTTTAAAAAAAATAGGATTGACGTGTAAAAGTGTTTGTGCAAACCTACTTACAAAAATAAAATAATTTATCATTTATTGAAGCGTGGTGTCCATGTTTAGGAAATGCTAGGGTCTATCCAATTAAGGCGAAAGCGCCAGGGTAGCGCGAAATTCATTTTTTTTAGGTTTTTTGCAATTTGCTGACTATAACTGTTTCATGAAATCGTCATTCTTTGGGGTTACGTGGTCTTAGAGTTGTGTTGATGACTTTAATGATTATAATTCTGTAAATACATATTTGTTACGGCCGCGAATCATATTTTGATCGACGTACAACTTAATACTGACCAGCAAATTGTAAAAAACGTAAGAAAATTTGAATTTCGTGGGCTACCTTAGCGCTTCCCCCTTAATACGAATTATTCTAAGTTTTTCATAATTATTAGTTTGGACATTATTTGACCGCTGTCTCAAACTTCCAGATGCTTTTCTGAAAGCACCTGTATATAATCGGCTTATGGATATTCCCACTGCTGGGACACGGGACTTGGCCTAGGTTATTTTTTTGGTTCTAGGTCACGCCGGTTTCTTCACAATGTTTTCCTTCACCGTTTTTGTTCAGGAAATGCAAGGGTCTAACCAATATGAAATACTTTAAGTTTTTTATAGTTATTAGTTTGGACATCATTTGACCATGCTGTCTGAACCTATGCACGTGATTATGTATTTGTGGCAATGCAAACTAGTTTTCAAATTCTCTGTTGTCCATGAATAGCATGCAATTTATTAGGCTCCGAAGCTTAGCGAGGGAAGCGAAGCGAAACGGCACCACAAACTAACATTTTTTTTTTATTAAAATAATATTTTGACAGTAAATGGTTACAAAAATTATCTACGCATATTTTTACTTGCTTTGATGAAAAAACGTACAACTAATGCTATTGAGGGATGGCACAGATGCATAAATACAAAAATCCCACCTAAACCGACGCTATTTCTATTTATTTTACTTTTGAAGAAAGAGGCACTTTTACAGGATGTTTTTTTTTATCCTGGCCAGAAAAAAAATTTAAAAAATGTAGAAATAGATGAAAAAAATTATAAAATTATAAGTGCTTGCGTCAACAATGAAATCGCGATGGAAGTATGCTTACTAAAAGATTGGATCTTTAATTAGGAATCACTAATATTAATATACTTATCGTTCTGTAGGATCAATTAAAAGAAGATCAGAAGATCAATAAAATAAGTTTGTTAAATTAGTGATTCTGAGTTTTATACTTTAGTCTTTACTTTAGTTAATTTTTTTTTTCAATTAAAATTTGTTTTCAACTGTACAAAATCTGTTGTTTTCCGTTCCTGGTATTTTGCATATCTGGTATATGGCGCATCCGGTGTTTTGCGAGTCTGGTAATTTGCGAATCTGGTATTTAGTGATTCTGGTATTAAGCTTCGGAGCCATTTATTATTAAGATCTCGTGTTGCCCCATTGTATGGCAAAGGTTTCTCTACTCTCCGGCCTGCCGCCATGTCGCTTGCAATTAAGAGGAAAACATTGTCGTGTGTTAAAAAAATCCGGTCAAGTGCGAGTCAAGTTCAAGATAAATTTGTAGGTATGTAAATAGTTTAATGTAACTACAAATTCACCGTTTTCGGAATTTTTCCTTTACTTGTGGTACATGACATTGCTTCTTGCCAAATTTAATTATTCTAGGTCAACGAGAAGAAAGGGAAGATTGCTTCTAACGAGAAGTACCCTATTTTTGATTCTCTTGAGGTTTTTTTTAAGTTAACTTAGAAGTTTAATTTTTTCTCAGATTCAAGGGCCTGTAGACCTGTGAGTATATGGGAGGTATGGTTAGATACCTCCACGCGTTCCCGAGATAAAGGGTCTTGACAGACAGACAGACAGACGGACAAGAAAGTGATCCTATAAGGGTTCCGTTTTTTCCTTTTGAGTTACGGAACCCTAGAAACACATGCATTTTTTTTTGTTAGCCTTTGATGTCCCACTACTGGGCGAAGGTCTCCTCCAAATCCTTCCAGGAACTTTTCCCCACGCCCCACCTCGAACCAGCCCTGGCGGTTCGCGTCCAGGTCATCTCACAACCTCATTCTGGGCCGACCTCGGCGGCGCCGTCCATCTTCAGGCACCCATTTTGTGGAGACTTTTGCCCAACGGTCATCGTGCATGCAGCTGATGTGACGTGCATGCAAATTAATCGTAAATACGAAATTCTATTGGAGTTTCAGGAATGGTATACCATTGGCTATTAGAAAGTTAGTTTATCTCGTCGCCATCAAATATGATTCAAAAAAACAAAAACCTGTCCATCACTAAACATTTTATTTTACAGTAACAACTCTCACACTCTCATACAATAAGTAGATAATACTTATTACAATAACCGTATAGTACACTATCATAATATAGCATATATTTATGACTTCAGCCTAATGGCACTAGTGACTCTAAACAGCTTTCTTCAGAGTCAAATACAGACTTAAACAAAATAAATTCTATCGTAGGCACTTTGATCAACCTCTTCAAATTGTCGAGATATGGCGGCCTATTACAAAAATAATAACTAATCGTTAAAGTCTACATAATTAGTTTGTAAAAAAGTTTAAAAGGAAGAAGAATCCTAAAAGGATTGAACAGAAAATTATAGATTTATTCTTATAACAAAAAATATGTTCGCGGCAAAGTAATGGTCAAGTAACGAAATAACAGATTGCATTGTGTATGAGATTATATCTTCGAAAAGTAAATCAAAAATCGAATTTCCAATAATCTCTAAATTGTATCAAAAAATTTCAATTACGTCAATCAAACAAAAAGTGCATTTTAACAATAGAGAGTAAAAACTTAGAATCAAACATGATTGGTTCTTGGGTAAGGGAGCGTTTGTGTGACGCGTTGTGATTGGGCCAATTTACGAATGGCGCGGGTCGGTGATTGGTCAGCACGAGCAGGACTTGGTGGTGCCGTCCCGAATGTTCTCGCCGTTGGAAATCTTGTGGTCAAGCGCGAATTTTTCACCATCTCTGTTGTCATTGCTCTGGAGTAGTTTGTCGTTTAAAAGTATCTGGAAAGGAAAAAAAACATTGCTGATTAGTGAAAAGTAAATTTATTAGGTCTTTCTAAGGTCTGTCTTCAACCATGAGGAAGTTACCATAGGCTATCGTACGGAACATTTAATATTCATACACGAAAGATTGCGGGTATAATTTATTTAATGTTAACTTTAACGGTAATTAGAAATAGCAATTGCACACAGCAGAAATTAAGAATAACGAAGATGCTGCGCTGGGCGAACGGTGTAACACGTCTGGACAGAATATGCAATGAGCACATGAGAGGATCTTTCGGAGTGGCCCCAATAACGGACAAACTAAAAGAAGGTTAAGAAAGTTAAGAAAAAGAAGAAGTTAAAGGTTAAGATGGTACGGCCACGTAATGAGAAGAGATAATAATTTCTTAGTAAAAAATACCCCCAGCTACATGGTGGTCCAGTATCGAGAGGGAAATGAAAGCACAGAACCTAACTCCTCTGACAATCCAGGACAGATCGTCCTGGCGCCGCTATACAAGAAGACTCTACCCCAGATAAAACTGGGACTAAGGGATGGAAGAAGAAGAACGGTAATTAGAAATAGTCAAAGTTTCCCACCGACTAAAATGAAGATAAGACTAAAAAAGACAAAATTATGAGAATTGCCCCAAGATGAAGATGTTGCTTGAATGTCTTTTATGTCTCAAATCATCTTTTTATGAAGATAAAAAGTCTAATTATAACCTTAAATAACGTATATACGATAATCAACCTGATTAATTCAAGGTTGAAAAACTACTCTAGAAGTTATTTTCTTGTTGACGATTCTAGCAGTCCTTCAACCATGGTTTACATTAGGCTTCAGTTTAATTATTTTTAAACGTGTTTTTTAAAGACGTCATCAATAATTAAGTAATATAACCCGTAGTTTAACATATTTGGACACTTCCGTAACTATTCTAGAAGAAAATCTTGCACAATGTTAAAAAATAAACTACAGTTGAACAAAGTTGATTCTTGTCAACAAGCTTTAAAAGGCCATCGAATGTTTAGTTGTCAAAGTTACTTAAAATATACGTAGAAGGAGCGTTCATGGAACGAATGAATGATGAATGAACGATGGAATGAAACGATCTAGAAACAAATTACAAGAACAGGAAGGGTAAGGGTTCTTCACGGAGAACTGTCGAATAGAAAGTACGCATGGAAGGAATTAAAGATGTGAAGTTGAGAAAATTATGAAAAAAAGATAGTTGCCGTACATAAGGACAATGTGAACCAGCTTGGAAGCTATGGAATGCCTCTAGTAATTGGAGCCCAATAGAAAATGGGTAAAGCTGAATCAATTTATTTATAGGAAAGAAGGTTGCAATACATGATGGAAATTTTAAACCTAGCAAAGACGATTTTTCCATTCTCACGCCATTTATCAAAGCAACTCTGATCTATTATTACATACTCCAAAACGGGCTACAATTTTGTCATCGTATACAGCACTCATTAAAAGTCAAACAGACATTTATAACGGCCACAGCTAACATAAATTTTCCCGTCTTCTGTGGATAGAAGCGGCTCTATGGTATAATAGACAAGCGCGTTTGACTACAGTGTAATATTGCCCAACATTAAAACAGAACTGACCACTCTAAATAAATATGAATATTATTATGGGCATTCCAAATTCCGTAAGGATAATTAGTTTAAAATGTTAATATTAAAATTATTGGATTACAATTGTTGTCGTATAGTGTTTTGAATTCTGGAATGGTCTTCACTGTTCAAGTGTTTACACATAAAAGAAAATAACTGAAAATACGTATTAGGATTTTACTTGGAAAGGTCCCGAAAACCAGCAAAAATGTTAAATGATGAGCGATCTATAATTCACAACAATGAACCATTTAAAGTAAGTTAGTAAATCTGAATATTTATATAGGAAACTTCAAAAGTTTTAATAGAAATAACTCAACAATTCCCATAGTGTGGTGCAGGCACCAATCGCTTCCTGTTTGGGAAACTACGGAACTCTTTGGCATAGTTACCCAATTTACGCTATTCAAATCTCACTAAACCAAAATAAAACAAAATAAAAGTAACGGGTTCACCGTTACTTTTATTTCCCGCCATAGTAACATCAGTCGACATTTATATTACACAACCTTTAAAAAACCACTTCCTAAACATTATGCTAGACCATCGAAACTTTCCGTACTTAAGTTTGGTATGCGACCAGGTAACCATAAACAATTAATAAAACTGGCCAAGTGCGAGTCAGACTCGCACACGAAGGGTTCCGTAACACAACGCAAAAACGCCAAAAAAAATCACGTTTATTTTATGGGAGCCGCCCTTAAATACATATTGTATTCTCTTTTTAGTATTTGTTGTTATAGCAGCAACAGTAATACATCATCTGAGAAAATTTCAACTGTCTAGCTATCACGGTTCATGAGATACAGACAGACGGACAGACGGACAGTGGAGTCTTAGTAATAGGGTCCCGTTTTTACCCTTTGGGTTCGGAACCCTAAAAAGAATAGCTCTCAAACGGGTTTATGGTAGAACTAATCAATGGAGGATTTATTTATAGTATTCATTAATTTGTGAAGACAACTAAAGTGCTATCGATTTATTATACCATTATTGTGACGGTCGATTTGATTTTATGATAATTCTTTCTAATATATGGTGATTATTTCATTAGTGTTTGCTTATTGATATTTCCATATTAATAAAAAGTAAAAGCGTTCGAATAAAAAATGTTTACGTTGACAAAAATTTAAAATATTAAAATAGCAGAGTGTGAAATTTGAAGCTCAAATTTGGAGGTCTTGAAAGCATTTACATGGTTTTTGTTTGTAATAACAAAAACTCTAGAAGAAATTAAGAAGAATGAATTATAAATTAATTAGTTAAATAGTTCCCTACAACTAAACTAAAATCTAGAACTTTGAAAGCCATGAAAAACAATTGATAAGAAATATTGTGCGGGATACCCGAAGGAACTATCTTAGGACCACCTCAGACCTTAGATAGCATCAGCCCACAGTCGTTGATGGGAGAAGAAAACACTTTAGTAAAACAATTCGAAGTTAAATGTTGAACCTTACCTTATTAACTAGTGACCTGGCTGCCTCCTCAATGTTGACGTTTTCTTTGGCCGACGTCTCAAACCAACCGGCGAACCCTTTCTCGCGACAGAACTCCTCCATCTTGGCTTGTGAGTTCACTATGCCTTCCTTTTGTTGATCACACTGAGGAAATGAAAAGTTAATTATGCAGATGGTGTAGATGAATAGACACTAAAATTTGCAAGACTTAATGATGAAAATAAATTACTTATATTAAACGCCTGAGTCAAAAACTGCGAGAATAGTCTCGATTGTATTGTAAATCTGTGAGTAATCTATTTTGCTCATCATGTGCCGTCGATTGATTTAGTACTACTTTAGTAGTTTAATAGATAAGCATACCGAGATCTGATCTAGAAAGATGGCTGCAGATCAAATGAAAGGACAGACATAGACCCCTTTTTTTTTTAAATGTTGCTTTACGTTAAGTAGTGATAAGCAACTGTTTAACCATATTCTTTAAATTTATCGTGTTAATGTTCTTTATAAGTTACGTTTATAAATAAACCCCAATAGTAAATAAATACTCATATGGAAAAAAAATAAGGTGTTAATTTTTTTTCCATTCCACAAATATTTATTACGAATAGCGTTGTAAAACAATTTACTACAACAAGCAATGGGCATTGTTCATATTTTTTTAAATGTTGTAATTGAAAAACCATTTCGAGGAATAGCGTTACTGATCATTACGGACTAATTAATTATGAAAAATAGTCATATTTTATTGATATTTTTGATACAATACGATTGACCTTCTTTGCCCTTTAAATTACGTCGGCTTTGGCCGTACAGTTTTGTATCGTTACCTCAGAAAAAAAAAGTAAGATTGTCTACTCTACAAGCTGTCAAATGTCAAATTATTATAAATATGTCAAAAATATAAACATTGTTGTTTATATTACATTACTTACATTATTTCAACACTCGACAATATTTAATATACTGGAAGAGTTATGGAATACAGGAAGTGCTTTGTTCCAACTTGCAGCAATAATAGTAATAATGTCGCCGCGTGCGTTATTATTCTATTTCTAAGTCGCCGCGTCGATTGTTCTAGTGACGATAGAGAGTAGTATATTCCTTGGAGGACACTTACACATAAAAAGAACCATGTGTAAATAAATACGCTAAGATAGGATTCGATTATTTAAGACGTCTATTCGGCCTATTGACACTTTAACAGATGTGACAGTACTCTTTGGATTGATGACGTTGTGTTGACAGATTATTTTTTTTAATTATGTACTAGTCAGGCAACGGCACTAAATCTTTATGCCACTGATGACGTCACCTACCTTAAAAACTTAAAATAATTCAATATTTTTTTTTAAATAACTATTGAGCCAATCATCAAAATATTCAAATTAGTTTCTCAAAATACTCTATATTTTCAAAAAATAAAATAAAATCTAATGGTTAGAAATTTTGGACAATCCCCATTGGAATTATAAAATTTTATTTAATTTTTTTAGGATTTTAAATTGTGTTGAATCAGGAGTTTCAGTTGGTTTATAAAACACCAATTCAAGAAGATCTAGCAGATCCAATTACCTTATTCGCCAGCAATATACAAGGTATGGGCGATCCATCCGGCAGTTGGACCTTGGCGTCCAGGTCGTTCTTCCACTTGACGACGGCGTCGAAGGTCGCGACCCTTGAAACGTCGAACACTATGAACGCACCCACAGCCTCCTTGTAGTATACCCGGGTCATATTGCCGAAGCGCTCTTGACCTGACAAAAGGAAATATAAAGTTAGAGAATTTATTGGAGAACATGACATCATCATTCATCATCATCATTTCAGCCGGAAGACGTCCAATACTGGTCATAGGCGTCCCCCAAGCACCACTTCGACCAAAGTGGAGAATAAGCATATCTAACTTTTAAGCTTTACCCACACTGAAGTGAATCCCGCGCGGAAAGTGCTGGGATGAAATTCGCTAACGCAGATTGTGTCAACGAACTTGTATGCAGGTATTCAAACTGGCACGAATAGACCCGTGACTTCCTAATCATTAAAATAATCGACGCGCTTAGTTGCGTCCCTCGTCCCGCGCGTGTGTCACCTCTGTTTGACCAGAGCTTTATGCTGCAGTCGCAAGCAAAGCGCTTGCGTTTGCGATTTTAAGAGAATGAGGAGCAGATTCCTTGGAACTGCAATACGACCCTATAATATTGTGACGTCATCTACATCGCCACATATGAACTACGCATCACGCTGACGTCACGCAAAATCCTGCATCGCGCAAGCAAAGTTTACCGCGCAACTAGCAAAGGCTTATATATAACGTCTCGACATTAGTAGTCACGCAGTTGCCCACCAGACAACACCCGTCTCGTCGAAGGATCGTCCCTTTACTATGGAGGATGAGTGAGCTTTACACCCTGTTCCTCATACCTCTGTAAATATCATCCCCGTTTGAATTACCTAAAGCGGTAGGTAATAGTACGGACGCCACTACGCCAGCAAATCAACCTACCACAATCTGTCAGATTTCTTTAATAGATTTTCAACTTTATCGCTAAAGCGTAAGGTTCAAAGTTGATTGGGAAAATCTGACAGATTGTGGTAGGTTGATGTGCTGGCGTCTGTATATTGACTATATCGCTATAAATGTAATAAGTCCCATGTTATACGGGCCTAATGCCCTTAACCAGGCACACATCTATTGTTCTATTTAGACTGAGATTTCCTATTGAAAATAATAACAATGTTACTGCCTGAACCTTGGACCGGCGGAGAACTCGAGCAGTCGTCACTTGATCAAAGAAGCAGATCTGATGGGAATATTAAGAGCAAAGATTTACTGGTCAAGTCACAAGTAAACAAACAACCTGCGGAATTGTGTGAACCGAGTGAGCAAAAATATCTTTGCAACCACAAATATAAGCTTATAAGATCTCCCCTATCAGCTTTGACTAAGTTTTGCAATTTTGGTGTGTACTGTGATTTTTGTGGAAAACGAAACGACGAGCTGCTGTCAGTCGTTGATCTAACAAATATAACATACACAGAACATAATTATAAAAATACACGAAAAAATATCGGCCTAATTTGGTCTTTGTAATACTTAATGTAAAAACAAATGTTTACAAGAACAAATATGATGAAGAAGAAACTAACCCACTTCACTTTACAAAACTCTTCACTGATAATATTATTGTTTATATTATAAATAGTAGAGACATGAATATTAAGCCTATCGTTGCGAAAGTCAATGTAAACACGATGTTAAAGGCCTCACAATCCTCATCCATTTTCATAAATTCACTGCTGCAACGGAATAACGGTATAATTGACGAACTCACTTATTTATTAATTACACGATCGAGTCACTCGCACGATAATATTATTCTAGTGAAAAACGTGTGGTAAATATTGAAAGCCGAAAGCACCGAAAGACAAGTTAACAGACAGATACAACATGACATTTGAGTTTAGATGAAAAGTTTTGCCTTCAAACATACATAAAAACCTTTGTGGTTACCATATACCTAGTGCTTTCATGTGCCTTTAAGTGTTTGACCCGGCTTGGCCAGACTGAAAGCGCGAGGCGGGGAGCGGAGTGGGTGCGGGAACGCGCGCGATTTGCCTGTCCGCAGTTGAGCGTGGCTTCGTTCTAAGTTTTGTCATGTCCGGTGTTTGTTAAAATATAATATGGATGAAGAAGACTTATTTTTACTAGGAAAAAGTTCAAACTATGTAGTTTGAGAACCCAGGTTCCTGCGCGGGCCGCCCGCGCTGTAAGCGCGCGGGCGGCCCGCGCAGGAACCTAGGATTGATTGAAAGAACACAATAAACAGGTTGTTCTTGAAATCCTATCACAAACAACGTCACAACAAACGTTCCCGATTAAAATAATGTAATGACATGTTATCAAGGTTAATTATAATTTGAGTTATAGATTTAAGTCACGCATTTGGTTGCAAAACACTTTCATCACAAAAAAGTCTAAAAATGACGAAGTCAACGTATTCTGAGACCAACTAAACATAATATCCAACAACAATGGACCTTTATTAAAACCAAGGTCTTTATGATAATAGGAGGAAGTCACTCAATAGGAGGGCACTGGTCCATTCTTACGAGTTGGTGGGTACTTGTAACAAATCACAAATGGTCCATAAATATTTGTAGAGCCAGTCACACTCACGCTGTAAACTAGACAGTTGAAACGTTGACTCAGGAGATCGCGGCATAATTAAATGATTTTAGCATTTTTATGCTCACCCCCGTTTACATGAAATTTAAACATATTGAAATATCGAAATGTGGGCTCTGCCCAACTGTTCGCGGAAATAAGACGAGATGTTATGTTGAGTGTGTAATGCCAAAATATTAACAAAATCTAGCCTCCTATATTTTTTTTATGGGTTTGCTCTTGATCAGATTCTAGGTCAGAGATGACATAGACAAAGTCGACGATGGAGTGAGCTTACCCAGAAAAAGCCTGTTCACTCTTACTTTGAAGAGATTGTTGTATGCGCTCGGAAACACGGACGCAGGTAGAGAGTTCCACTCTTTTGCTGTGCGCATTATATGTATAGGACATTTCAAAACGCTTAGCGCGAATTGGTGGAATAGCAACTAGCCAGGGATGGTAACTTGCAGTGCGTCTGGATGTTCGAAGGTAGAAGGGGGCCGGTGGAATGAGGTCGTGGAGTTCTTGGGCGCACTCACCGAAGTACAATCAATTTCAATCTTACTACGAATCTACTACCTAAAGATCAAATGAATAGCTTTCGGATGTGATCCTTTAGGTAAAAGGATCACATCCGCAAGCTAATCATTCAGAATCAGAAAATCGGAATTAGCCTATTCGACCATTAAGCAAAAATAATTCAGAATTCTGGTTGCTCAAACTGAATAAGAGCATTGGTGCAAAAAGGCGCTTTACTTTGTGTAAATTATTTCATCACCACTGCTCTTAAAACGGTGAAGGAAAATATTGTGGGGAAACCAGTATGTCCTAGAAGCAAAACTTCGATGACATGTGATATCCACCAACCCGGACTGGGCCCGCGTGGTGGATTATGGCCCACTACCCTGTACACTGTAAGAACAGTGAGGAGGCCTGTGTCCCAGCAATCGAAATATATAGGCTGATTATGCTAAGCTAAAATAAATCCGTGGAGTGCAAACACAGATCTACGTATTCATTTTAAGAAAACTCACCCGCAATATCCCATAGCTGCAAACGAATGATGGTGTTCGCGTCCCAGTTCAATACTTTGAGCGCGAAGTCCACGCCGATGGTGGCTCTGTAGTGCTGGCTGAAGAATTGGTGCACATATCGCTTGATGATGGACGTCTTCCCCGTGCCCAGCTCTCCGATAACCAGGATCTTGTACAGGTGTTCCCTACGCTCAGCGCTGTGGGAAGCGTGTGACTGGAAGAGATAGAAGGGGGAGGTTAGTTTTGGTTGGATTGGAAAGTACTGGTGACGGCTAAGGTCGAATTTCACCAATGAAACGCGATCGCGAGTAGACAGAACGTCTAAACCACGTTCAAGAGCTGTCAGTGACATCATTGTTGTTGACATCTGCTGAAAGCGGTTTATATGTGCTAAACTCCTTCAATTTCATTGGTGAAATTGTCCCTTAGTGACGTTAATAATATGGCAGCAGTCAGTATATATATTCTATTTTCCTTAAAGGTACCAGACAGAGGTGTATACTTGTATACACTCTGGCAGTTAGATATATTTCTAGTCCTGTCTTTTTTTAACACGGGATGTCGCGCTGGTAGGTATTGAGGATTATATAATGAAAAAACCCAATTTCAAAAGGCCCATGAAGCAACTGAGCGATTGCGATCTATTTTGAATCATTACTACAAAATTGAATGTAAATATCATTCAAGTCTTTATTTAAACTTTGTTAGAAATGTAGACTGCGTTTTCATAACCCATGCGTGCTCCAAGCTATGATCCTTCAAGCACTAATACATAATTTATAACTTTAATTATTTATATATACATACAGGGTGCAACTTGTGACAATGGATTCGATACATGATTCTGGACGCCTCTGCGTTAAAATTTTTCTCCGGTTATTAAAAAGACCAATGGAGGGTCAAGACAAACCAAGACGCGACGCTGCGCGCATAATTCAATAGAGCTATTCAAAATCTAACTCTATTGACTACTCGAAAAGATACACATTTCGCAGCGCAGCTCGACGCAGCGCGGCGCCGCGCTGCGTTTTAATAGCGGCTCAAAATCTAACTTTATTTACTACACGAAAAGATACACATTTGCACTATTGTTGCGTCACGTCGCGCCGCGTCGCGTCTCGGTGTGAGCTGACCCTAATTTACTACTACATTTTGACCGCGTAGGTCGCAATTTAGTATTATAATATGTAACAGCTGACTTTTTTTGATAACCTAGGCCGAATTTCTAAGCTAGGGGATCTAATGTTATGTGCTGTATTCATAGTTATAGTTCTGCTACCCTCACCCTGCCATCCCGTATAACGTAATAATAATCCATACTAATATTATAAATTCGAAAGTAACTCTGTCTGTCTGACTGTCTGTATGTTACTTACCTTGTCTAGAACTAGAACTAAGCTGTACCTAAATAATAATTTAGGTACAGCTTAGTCCTATAGGCAGTATGCTTGTGGCGTGTGCAAGTCATAGTTGCAATTATGAAACGCTCATCAGTTCAATTGGCTACCAATTAGATAAGGTTAGTTACAGCAGTCATAGTAGGTACGCTTATTACAGTAACGTCTATTTCAGATAAAAGTAACAGTTTTACAAACATCGGGAAATTACATTGTTACCAAGACCAATGAGTTTTTATTTGTTTAAATAAAGAACTTTACGAAATTTTCTTCCTTATTTTCCGATCCTACACCTTTTATAATTGTTTTTTTTTCTAATAGATTTTTCATCAGTAAGTACCTACCTATGCACTTTTACCAACAGGAAAATGAACCGCATACAAATTCTAGAATTTTATCTAAAGGCGGCTACGTTTACTTGAACAAATATATGAATACCTACGTTTGTTTACATAACGTCAGAGACTTGCAACACGTTGATATCAGTACCCCTGTAGCCATTGCTTACAGATAAGGGAGAAACCTCGAGACTATTCGAAAATGATAACATAACGGGTGTAGAAAGTCATTTTACGAAGCCGAGAGTACTTAAGGCGAAAGCGCCAGGGTAGCCCGCGAAATTCATTTTTTTTTAGGTGTTTTGCAATTTGCTGGTCAGTATTAAGTTGTACGTTGATTAAAATATGATTCGCGGCCGTAACAAATATGTATTTACAGAATTATAATCATTAAAGTCATCAACACAACTCTCTAAGACCACGTAAGTCCAAAGAATAACTGTTTAATAATAAAATTTTTGGTTTAATATAATTAGTGTACTAACTTATATTACGAACGACTAAATTAGATCTTGACTGAGTATGGAATTTAGTTCCAAATGGTTCCAAGTCGTAGTATTGCAAAACGGCACTGCTACTCATTAGTTTTATGAAACCAGTTAGTTAAAGAGCAAAATTATGTAACACTAGCTGCGCCCCGCGGTTTCGAATATCGGGATAAAAAGTATTTTAATCCAGGGTGTCTGATACCTCCATACAAAATTTTATCAAAATTGGTTCCACAGTTTGAGCGTGAAGAATTAACAAACATATACATAACATACACACAGACTCACAAACTTTCGCCTTTATAATATTAGTGTGATAAGTCACATATTAGGTATACCCCAGCTGTTGTTATTATGTTCAAGTATCTCTCCTGTTATTGAGTCAAATCTAGGTCTCAGGAACATTATCTCTTATAGTAAGATAACAACGAAGTTTCATTTACCATAAACAATTAAACACAGCCTTGTTTTGTTAGCAGTATTGATAATGTGAGAAAAATAAGTCATGATTCATTGACACTATCTTTGACGCCATTTTTATAATAATTGAAAAATGTACTTGTACATACAATCAGCAGTGCGATTCTGTAACCATCTCACCGTGAAAACTTAGGTGAAGTGAGCGTGGAGTGAACTGTCAGTGTCATCTTACCAGATACTAGGGATTGACCAAGCATACATTTACAATCATAATCGAGATTTTAATAATATTTTTTTAGCCTTATCCTATTGATATTTTTATATAATTCAAAGCTAGTATTTTAGTGGTCAAAACATTAATATTTTGTGGGGTTTTACTTACAATAAAATAGCAAAACAGAAGCGCAGTCAGAATCTCAATCCTGTTTTTTTTTATTTTTTCCCTAGTCTAGTAAGTCCTTATATAGACTGAGGCGCGAGCGCGTCACGCACGAACAGTAAATAAAATTAAAACATTCACGTTTATGACAGCTAGACTGATGAAAATACGCATCGACATTGTTTGGTTATTATGAGCAATTGTAGATCGAGTCTAGTAAAGACTGCGACGATGTTCAGCGTTGTTATTAACCCAAATCTATTGAATTAGAAGAGATAACCGAGTGTGTCAAGTCATCGAGTGCTAACGGATGCCTAGCTGACGGACCATAGAATGTAATCCCACGTAGTTTGTGTGGCGTGATCACTTCCCCCGATTCACGACACTAAATGTCGTAAATCGGGTGAAGTGAAGGTGAAGTAAGATAAGATCACGCCGCGCTTGCGCGTTAATCACTGTCATTATCACATTGCAGATTGCGTGATCACTTCACCTTCACTTCACCCGATTCACGACATTTAATGTCGTGAATCGGGTGGAGTGAAGGTGAAGTGATAAGATCACGCCGCGCTTGCGCGTTAGTCACTCATTATCACATTAGAGATTTGTTTTTACATATTTAACTTGTAAGGCGTCATGTATAAGAACATTAGGAAAATGCAATACCAACGTCAAATAAGTGCAAATATTTTATCGCTCATCGCGCGCCCGTGTTTGCACTGCACCTCTAGTAACCCTTAAATAAAGAAGTGGTTGGTGTCAACCCTGAAGTGTATGTATGGTCCCTAATAGTGCATAACGTAGTAAGTACACTCCTTTAAAATATAAGTAAGCAGTTTACATCAATGCGCATTGTAACATAAATTCACTAGATA
The DNA here is from genome assembly GCA_963855955.1 of Luperina nickerlii. Lineage (NCBI taxonomy): Eukaryota > Metazoa > Arthropoda > Insecta > Lepidoptera > Noctuidae > Luperina > Luperina nickerlii. Next base: position 5,053,505 of record OY979663.1, read on the forward strand.
TTCATTAAAGTACATTCTATCAAGCTGGTTGTCTAATTCTAACGACCCTTGAACCCCCAACATTTCATGGCGACCTTCGATATGGCGACCCTGCCTTAGAGTCTGCCAAGGGGCAGATTAAGCAAAGTTTTCGTTGAGCGATTTTCAAAATGTGTAACTCTAAAGTAGAAAAAGACGAGGTATTCGCCAATCAAAACGCGGCTGGTGGAGGTGTTGACGCCGAGGTGGTGTTGCCATGGTTACGAGATTCGAGTGGAGTGATATATGGTACATTCCGAATTGCACTGTAATCGACTACAGCGTGCTTACACCTTGACCCCAATTCTGCTGTATGGTATTTATCTATTATTCCCCGCATAATCTTACCACGCCGTACGGTTGTCAAGCGTGGTATTTTGACAGTTCAAACCGGTTTCGGTCATTGTGTCATAGAGAATACGTTAATAGCAGATGTAGTGATTAGGTTATTAAGGAATTAACGTGGTTTCGAAGTAATGAATCATTAAGTGGTCATAGTGAATTAGGGCCCTTTTCTGAATTAACGTGAACGCGATAACGATGTCCCGTGAATCGACATATATGAAGTCATGGCATGTGCCATCTTGCGATAACGCCGACTACCGACCATGCCCTAAATTAATAATTATCACCGATCTTTAAACTAACGTGGCATTTTCGAAATTGTGCTTCTGGCTACAGTCGCCACCTTACCAAAGAAGAGGAAATTCGTGGTGTATACACAAATAAATACTATAATCCAACCATGAGTAACTATTCAAGTGAATAGGTATATTACTGACTCTCAGCTGCCATAGTAGTCATTTATCTAAATCGGAAAGCAAATTATTCATGTGAGCGATGATGACTTAATTCGGAATGAGCCATATTTCACGCCGCGCAAGCGCGTTAGGCGCTGGCGAATGTTTTGACCACTAAAATACTAGCTTTGAATTATATAAAAATATCAATAGGATTAGCATTAAAAAATATTATTAAAATCTCTTTTATGATTGTAAATGTTTGCATGGTCAATCCCTAGCATCAGTGGGATGACACTGACAGCTCACTCCACGCAAGTATTCACGGTGAGATTTTTACAGAATCGACATGCAGTAATCACGCTGGTACCTATTACAAATGCGAAAGTAACTCTGTCTGTCCGTTTGTTACTATTCATCACGACTAAACCGATCGTATTGAAACTTGACAAAAAAGCAGCCTGGAACTTGGGGAAGCACCATATGTGTTTCTTTAAGTACCAGGCTTCTTTTTATCATAAATATTTAGGATGAATTACTATGGTACTTCACTGTATTACTTCACTGTATGGTACTTAAATATTTATTATTAAATATACAATGTGTTTTAAAGGGGTATGACCAAACTTAGGGGTGTGGTATGGGCCATCAAACTGAATAACTTAACGATCGCGCTTTCGCCTTTATGATTAATATCATAAAGGCGAAAGTTTGTGTGTGTGTGTGTATGTTTATATGTTTGTTACTTCTTCACGCTCAAACAGCTGTACCAATTTTGATAAAATTTGGTATGGAGGTAGCCGACACCCTGGATTAACATATAGTCTACTTTACTTTGCTTACATATAGATTACTATAGTCTACTTTTTATCCCGATATTCCCACGGGATCGAAACTTATGCGGGTGAAACCGCGGTGCACAGCTAGTTCCGTATAAATCTCATCGTAATTGTTGGTTTATTTATGATTCATTTCCTTTTCCTGTCAAACTACTGTCATTCAGTTCAGTCTGCAATAAAACCCGCTTCACTTACGTAATGTCAAAAAGCCTGCCTTTTTATTTCTGCTACACCATGTAATACCTCAAGAACGAGCCCTGCTGCAATACTCCAACAGTAATAACTGAGGTGAAGTGAGCTTGAAGTGTGCTGTCATAATTGTCAGTATTGACAGCTCACTTCACTTAAGTATACATGGTGAGATTTTTACAGAATAGTCCACTAATTGCGTAACACACTATCAATCACAATCTGAATCATTTTGAAGGCAAGGTAATCAATTGCTTCATAATTATGTTCGAAAAATTGGTCTGCTCAACAACGTATTTATAACACAATGAATGTTGTTGTCTGTCAAAATGAAAGTCTTCTTCTTCTTCTCTTCGTTTAATGGCTTTTGCGGAAAAACCACCACAATTTAGCCAATGTCAAGTGTAAAAATGTAAAAATAGTATCCCCGGCAACGTTGGACGGTTCAATCAATTAAAAAAAAAAAAAAAAAAAAAATGAAAGTCATTGCTACTGAATTACTGATAGTGTGTGACGCAATAATATCCCGCACGAGTTCCTTTTATGAAAATTTGAAATTGATTTTATAAATTAAAATTCTACTGGTGGTTACTATTCGAAATAATTTCGTGTCATTCTAACTAATTAGTATTGCCAATATTTTTTAGATATAACCTACCTAATTTTAAATACTTTACTATGGTTATGAGACATAAGCGGTCACTGCTGAATTTTGTTTAAGTTACCACCAAAGATAACGACAATATAAAGTTAATAAAAAAATGTAGGACTAAAATATCTAACTTATGACGCATGTATAATAATCATGTATTATAATTAGGCTGGAAATATCTACTGACACTTAAGGGAGACCTTCTTATACATACTTACATAATTAAAATTGCCTTTATCCATATTTATAACTGTTATATTCTGAAGAAATAATGCTAAGACAATTATGCAACATGGACAAAAATAATATTACCTACTTATTCATGTAAAGTCGGGGACATTAATTACTAAGCAAATAGACACCCTACACCCTACGTCAATTTGCTGTGGCATTTCATACGAAGCGCAATGAAAAATCGAACTTTAAATGTATCATCCAGCTTTGTATATGCCTTGATTCCTTTAGTTATTTTTTATTGGTACATCATGTACCAATTTATTACGTCATGTCATACCTGACGTAATAAATTTATATTATCGTGCAAGTGTATACTCGTAGTATCGATAAAGCTCCAGAAGGATGAGTAATTAAATTTAAATTAATTTTGGCTCATTCATGCTAGGCTTTAAATTTTACTTTCCATAAGAATGATGAGAATCACCCTACGAAAGTAGATTATCTGTATTTATGTTTAGTTCACATGGAGTTATTAGGCTCGTCAATAGCCACAGAGCACAATTTCATTTTTCTTATTAAAAACAAGTTTTAAAAAGTTTCCATCCATACTTATTATTAAATTCGAAAATAACTATGTCTGTATGTTAGGTACCTTTTCACGCCTAAACCACTGAACGGATTTCGATATAATTTGGCAAGGATAGCTGGCATCCTGAGAAAGGACATAGGCAACTTCTTGTCCTGGTACCATGATCCCGTGGGATAATGTTCGACATCCACGCGGGCGCGACTTGTCAATAGAATACACAGTCTCGTGAGCGAATATGCGGGCACAGCTAGTATTAAATATAACAGTATTATATACTCACGCTACGGCTGGCTTTCTGTTTGGGAGACATCATCAATCAGAAATCCTCGATGATACACAAGTCGTCAAGAAACACAAAAGTAAGTCCGAAATAGTAAATCACTCGCACGATACAGAATATTCTCGATTTCGTTATGTTTATACCACATTTCACTATCTATTATACCTTAACTATCTCCTCTCATCCTCCATTCAATAAACAAATGCTTTAAAATAATCTGTTATGCTCAATAATAACGTTTTTAATAAAACAATATTCAAAAGAATGCACAAAATTGGGCGCGGCTTTAATTTGAATTTAGAGCGCTAATAGACTATTTTTTATTTTTTTTATACGAATCACGGACTTAATCGTTCAGCCTTCGAATACAAACTATCGAGCCGGTCCGATGACCAGCTATTTATGAAGTCGCTTGGAGTGGAAAGATAACGCTTATCGGCCACCTAATAATGACAAGTATTTGTCATTTGCACTCCTTGGCCAGTAACCGATCCAATATTTGTGTCGATTTGATAAATAAAGACGCTTTGTTACTTTCCGGTTTTTTTCCCGTGACCGGGGCAAGGGCACTGCACCTCGAAACTTCAGCTTTTAAAGTATTTTTGTTATTTATAGTCATTTATTTTGTTATAAATTTGTATCATTTCTGTATCCTATCTTTTTGTAATTCAAAATGTGTAATTGTTTGTTTTCCCGAACAAATAAAAATAAAAATTTGTTTCAGCTTTTCACAAATATACACACACAATACAATATTTGCCTAACAGTAACATTATATTTTAACTTTTATGAAATTAATGTAGGTGCAGTTGTTTGAGGATAGCCTAGCATGTAAACCGAGGTTTTCTTGAGACATACCTACATAAAATGATCCAGTTTGAAATAAAATATGATAACAGATAGGTATTAGGTGTTTTTATATTCTTATATTTCTTCAGACAAATGCCATTCTCTGTGATATACATCGTCGAAACGAAGATAATATTTGACAGAATGTAATAGAAAACTGATTGTGTTTTTGTTGCCTGTATTGGCCATATTGATATCAGCAGATATTTTTTGTCGTCTTGATTTTTTTACAGACACCTTTCACGGCTCTAGTTGTTTCACTTTCGATGGAGCAGTTTCTTTATTGGCAAAATACAATTTATACAAGTAGGTATTACTGGGTTGTTTGGTAGGTATTTACATAGGTATATACAATAATTTATTAATTACTCTACTTCAGCGAGGTAGAGAAGGTAATTCCAGCACATGCGAGTGCTTTCATACAAATCTTTTTCTCCTTAAACATCATCACTAGATTGTCTTTGCTCCTGTTTCATGTTTATTAATATATATATTTATTTAAATTAGTATATGTGGTCGTCCAAATCAAAAGGGACCTTATGGCGGTAACTAGTTTCCGAGATATTAATAAATTTGTAAAATACCTCAAAAAATCGTTTTTTTGTTAACTGTATTTTTAATAAGATGATTGTATTTACTACATGTAGATGTGTTCAACTTTTCGAAAAGTCAATTTAAAAAAGTTTTGTATTCATCTAAAGTTTAGTAAAAAAGGAACCTTATCGCGGCAAGACCTAACAAATCGTTTTTCTTGTAATTCAAACCATATATTATATCGACATTTTAATATGTTCCCACAACAAACAAGTTTATGCAAGGTGATTGTAAGAATTTCCATTAGTAATAATCATAGTCAATCAAAGTATACCATCAGTTACATAACTTCACACTAAAACATAACTTTAGTGTACGGCATACTTAAATTGCGATTTTCTCGAAACTTACAATTTCGATCAGTGAACTTCAAAAATTCGTAAAAAAATAACGGTAGTGGTTAGAAGGTTGGTTCTTGGGTCTATAGTTCGGTACATTTATGTAGGTTTCAGCTGTGTACATAACTCATTTCCGCCATAAAGTCCCTTTTGATTTGGACGACCACATATAATACTTTATGTAAGTATGTATTATTGTATTAAGTAAATTATACACCACAGACTACCTACACTACAGTGTTTGTCTCGTCTTCCCCTTTTTAGGGTTCCGTACCAAAATGGTAAAACGGAATGCTTATGGTGAGACTCAGTCTGTCTGTCTGTCTGTCTGTCACAGTTGGATATCTCAAGAACTGCTAATGCTATCAACTTGAAATTTGGAATAGTTTTAGATGACGTTTGCCCAACTATTTTGCAATTAAGAAAGAAATAAAAATATGTGTATATTTTTTGCAACAGGGACTGAAAGGGCGTCTGAAAAATTCGAATTACTAGGGCATGTGGGGCATCATATGAAAGAGCACAGTTTGCACATTCTCAAACATTGTTTTTAGGCCGCATAGTTTTTGACTTTTGATGAAAAATTAAAAAAAAAATACCGTTCCCCCTTATCTTCGAAGTTTGCAAAGATTACAGGAAAAATAAAACGAAGTCTCTAAATAGCACACTTTTTCAGATATCGTCAAAAAAAAAAAGGTATATTAGTTCCACTATCGGTCAATAGATGGCGCTGACCTAAAACTGCAATATTCTACACCGCAATGCACAGTGTTAAATGCCTCTGACAAATATAGGTTTCGCCGATGAAAAATTAAAAACATGACGGTACGGAACCCTCGGTGCGTGAGTCCGACTCGCTCTTGACCGGTGTTTAATCCATTCAAAGGTTGTCTTTAAAATACCGCTCTTAGCGATAAGACTGCCCATTGTGTCACCTTTTGTAAAATTCCTTTAATTATGTCTGTAATTTATATTGTGTACATAATAGTGTTCTATTCTTTTTGTGATTTCCATGATGTGATCAAAGATTTTTTTCGTGCAACATTCAATACTTTCTAAGTTAAACAAGGTTTCTAGACAATCCTCAATAAATTATTTTCGATTCATAGACAACAAACCCGATACTGCCGCAGTCACATATTGTCAGCGAATGCACATTGCACAACCGTTGGAACCGCGACTCGGCCGCGGTAAGTCTAGCCCAGGTATTAAGTTACGTACACGCATCAGCGACGACCTCCGACCGACTGGCACTCGCATGCACAGGGAATGGTATATCAATATGGCAACTCTGACAGTTGGAGGCCTTTGAGATTTGACGGGTGAAAATTTTTGAGCATAGTGAACTAGAGTAACGAAGTAGAGCTACTTACATGTTGGGGTGTTTTGAAAGGTAGAGTTACTTTCAATCCATATCTGGGTTATTATTTTTTCAAATATTTTAAATAAAAATATAAATGATTGAAAGGAGTGTATTATATTTAGGGGCCTTAACTAATTTTCTGTTCATTCACAAAATACATTAAACGTAATAACCCTATTATGCAATGTTAATGCATTTGTTGAAATCTTTTGTTGCTTTGTCGTCTGCTAATCGTCTAAAAACGCTATTAATATTAATGATCCAATTCCGTAATCCGTAAAAATTTTATCACGGAAATCCATTAGAGAAACTTAATGATTGTTGTAAGATTAGCATAGGTACGAACAGTGCCGTATTATCCATAAGGCACTTTAGGCCAGTGCCTAGGGGCCCACTATGACCAGCGGCCCAGCACTCCCGATTAAAAAAAGAAAAAATAGGGGATTGTGTGGTTTTATGAAATCACGGTAAAAGTGAAACTTTTTTTCACATTATAAGGTAAAAGCCAAATTGCGTTGTTGTGGTATGAAAAAGGGGGGCCCGAAATGAGCTGTGCCTAGGGGCCCCGAGATGGTTAATCCGGCCCTGGGTACGAAAGAGGTAATTAATTATAATTAAATTTAAAAAACAGCGGGGTATTTGCGTAAAACACTATCAGTAGCCATGGGTTTCATTTTGACAGTTCAACAACAATAAACAACATACCTTGCGTTATTTACGTTGTTGAGCACAAATTTTTCGAACTTAATTATGAAGCAATGGTTTAGCAATATCATTCAAAATGATTCAGATTGAAATTAGCCAGATTAGCTATGCCTAGGTGTAGAACAGCATTTTGCCAAAAAAACACTAGTCGAATGGCAATAAAGAGATACCAAAGATATTTAGAGAACTGCCTATGAATATATTTCAAAAAAGACTCCGAACATGGCTTATTGAAAATTGCTTCTATAGTATTAATGATTTTTTGGATTATAATATAAATAGGAATATTGCACAACCATGAATACTGTAATTTAATTAATTTTGACATTCTTGTAATTTAATTAGTTTTGACGTTTCTGTAATTCAAATAATTTTGACATTTCTGTAATTTAATCAATTTTGACTTGCCTGTATTCTTAATTTGACATTTGTAATTTCTTATCTTATTGACTTTTCTAAAATAATTTTAATGAATATAACTATGAATCATGGCACATCAAAAATTTGCATGCTGAATTTAGTAGGCGGAATATGAAGTACTATGAATTGTATTATGACATCTGTAAGCACCATATTTCATGCAAATAAACGATTATTATTATTATTGATAATGTGTTACGCAATTAGGATCATAGTAACGAATATCCGTGTTTGAAGTGATTGCAACTAAACTTTCCTTCTTTAGATACAATTTGGTAAGAAAAAATCATATATAAGTAGTACGTAACCTACAGGGTGAATTTATGAGATGAAACTTCACTTATAAGGGTGTAAACCCGAAACTATGATTATAGAACAAAATAGCTTATTTTTGGAAGAAAACAAAAACAATTGATAGTTTTTTAGAAAAATCTGCTCGTATACCTACGTAAGGCGTATACTTAATACTCTAATTCGAACCAAAAATCTCGCTGTTATTTTAACTATAATGACATTAATTCTACAGATAGTTTCAATTTACGAACGGTATCAATAAACCTTAAATATTCCTTATCACCTATGTACAGACGCCAGCACATCAAGCTACCCGAAACTGTCAAATTTTCCCAATCAACTTTGAACCTTATACTCTAAATTTGAAAATCTCCCTCCCCTTCCCCTTCTCTCTCTCTCTCCCTTTGTACAGATTTTATATTTATGTCTGTAATTTGTATGGTGTACATAATAAAGAGTATTCTATTCTATCTATTAAAGAAATTTGACAGTTTGTAGTATTTTGATGTGCTGGCGTTGGTACGTATATGAAACGAAGCCGTCCACATAGCTTTACTTATAACTGTATTTTTTTATGAGTTACCTAAACCCAAAACCTATTGATCACACCATCAGGTTGTACCTACATGCGTATCAATTTCATGAAGCCATATGAACGCGCTAATTGAACTATCAAATTTTCCAACCCATTAACTTGTAATTTCACCTCATTTATAAGGTTTCTCTATGACCCACTTCCTTTTCCGTAATGGCAACATAGACCCACTTCCTTTCACTTAGTGGCAATATAATAAAAGTAAAATGTTCTTATTTTGAATATTTAAATATTTTTTATTTTCGTCGCGCATTTGTGAACTTTGAATGCTGACAGCAATGCTACACTTTTTTATTAACATACTAGCTGACCCAGAATCAAAAAAGCCGTTCCATACACAATGTATGATCTTCATTATTTTACCTTTTTCGTGGTTTTTTCCGTGTTTTAATAGTTTTTCTGCTATTCGGGGCGGAGACAAATCCAACAAATCAAAGATCATAAAAATTGGTCCAGCCGTTCTTGATTTATAAATGGTGTAACTAACCCGACTTTGTTTTATTTCTAAAGATTCTTCGTGTAAACGTTAGGGTTTTGATATCTGCTTTTGAAGTATTTTCTTCTCAACGCTAATATAAATTTTATGCCTAGGGCTCTTTCTACCCAAAGGGTGCCAACGGGATTCTATTACTAAGGCTCCGCCGCCCGTTCGTCTGTCACAGGGCTGTATCTTTTGAACCGTAATAGGTAGACACTTGAAATGTTTACAGATTGTTTGCTACTAAGGTCGCTACAAATATTAAAAATAAAATAAAGGGGTCCCTATATACAAGAAACATTTTTGCTTGTTCTTAATAATAGAACCATTCGTGTGCGAGTCTGACTAGCACTTGGCCGCTCTTTGTTATACCTTACTTAAGGGGCTTACAGGTCCTAAACACAAAAAACACAAGTTTAAGAAACAATAAAAGTATATGATCGACTACAGTAAACAAAATCAGAAAAATATATGATATTCTTCAGGATATATGCTAGGTAGATAGTGTGTTGAAAACATAATACAACTAATTTGATACAGTAGAAAAAAATCATGAAGATACCTCTAAAAACTTTGTTTTTACAATAAAAACCATACTAACATAGGTACAATAATTCTGATTTTTTGTCAGATTATTCTACAGGCAACATATTAAAATACTAGTGTTTTAATGTTTTAGTCTAAACAATAGATTTTATGTAATTAAATAATTGCTTCATATTTTGCAATAAATTACCAGCGTTGTGTCATCCCGCTTCTCTTTCTTTTCTATGCAGTCCGACAGTGACCGCGCTTTAGGTCATGTAAGTACCTTAAGCTTAACAAAGAACAAGCCAAGTTACTAGCGGCTGTTACTAACTGTAATATTGCACATGTGACAAGAGTTTACAAATCCAACGCCCGCAAGCAAGTGTCATTATCATTATAATGCATATCCTTCGGTCGACTTACTTAGCTTGTAACACATAATATGCTGGCGCTTACAACCTTTTATGTCGGTAATAATAAATTGAAAAGCAAAGAAAATCTCGACTAGATACACCCGCATATTTCTCAACTGAAAAATTGTGAAAAGTACTAGAAATAGGGCCAGACTACACAGTAAAATCACATGATAGAATTCGCTTCTAAATCCTTAACTAAAAATAGTTAACATCTAATTAAATTTTTTATTTTATTAGACTAAAAATAATGACATTTGGTGTTACGTCAAATATTCCGTCTAGTCTAGCAAATAAAAATCCACTGACCTCTAATAAACAAGTACCTTGTTTAATACATGAAATTGTGAAATCAGAGTTACTCGTTGTTGATGTTACTGTCAATGTCATATCTTTGTTTCAGTAAGATATACGGGTATGGATACGGATTTTTAGAGAATAGTACTTACTTACTGCCAGTGCCATACTACTTGTTATGTTGCAAGATTTTGTAACATTATGAATTGGAATGTTTAAATTAATTTAAAGCATGCTTATTCTTATGCTCTATGAAGCGAAAGAAAATTATGGAGAAAGTTGACTTCTATCCGGAACCATTTGGTTTTATATTAGGTACCTACTTATAATAGTTGTATCAACAAAGTGATAGTTTATTCAAAGGTAAAATTAATTCTAAAGATTTTAGTATCAAAACGTTCTCACACAAATCACGACTAACAAATTCTGTTCAAACAAATTCGTGTCTATGTAAGAAGAGTAGGTAATATATAGGATGCCTTATCAGTTAACATTTAGGAGATGCAGTCACGATAGTGTTAATTACCGAAGTGGTTTTTATTTTAAAATGCGACAAGATATCTGATTTCCTGACTAATATCAGACTCAGACAAAAACAGTGGATTATCTGCCAATTAAAACAAACTTGGTATCAAAGAGAAGATTTTTTTAGTTATCACCATTTGCATAATAATTATAGCGACCTCTTAAGGCAAGTTTTTCCGGGCCTTTGAAACGCTCAAATGCGGCGCGACGTATTTATTTACGGTGCGCCGCTGATTTTGTATTTATTAAAAAAAGACTATTAAACCCAACCGTATCTGATGGTACATGCAGTTTACATATTATTATGTGCTGTTATTAGGAAACTAAATGAAAAATTGTTTTGAAATCGACCTTGTTTCGGATTTTTTTTTTCATAGGTAGAGCAAATTACAATTTATCGTCTTTTGAACCGTTAATTTTCCTGAAACAAGGTTGTATGCATCTATCTACGACATATACTCTTTTTTTTTTTGGGGGAGATACGAGTAATTTCCTACCCTAATTTGTTAATTTAAAGTTGATTCAGAGAAATCCAGATAAACCTCGGTTAAACCTCCTGCAAAAAGGCGCGACGCGCGATCATGTCGCGTGTCGCGCCTGTTTGAAGGAGCGTCGTGAGATTTAAGATTGAAGGTTTCACTTCTACCACGTGTGAATTGCACACATGCTGTTTTTTTTTTATTCTTCATTATATTTAATTCTTTGCCCAGCAGTGGGAAGTAAAGGCTAAAAAAAAACATAAGGGGTTTATATCCACACGTATACGTCAACCCTATTGGTACCTTATACGTACTCTATCTGCACACAACTATACATCTATAATTATAATTATATTAAAAACTGTCATTCTTTGACGGTAATTGTATGAAATGGCTATAACATGACATATTGGCGTAGTGTCTTTTTTATATTTTTATTCTTCATTATATTCAATTCTTTGCCCAACAGTGGGAAAGTAATGGCTAAACAAAAAAAAAAAAATAAGGGGTTTTATCCCCACGGATACGTCAACCCTATTGTACCTTATACTCTATTTACACACAATTATACATCTATAATAATAATATATTTTCCTACATTAGTATACCACATAGATATCCGGTGGTATACCACCACCACTTCCTAGACTTCTGAATTAAGCCACAAATTATGTGTTTAGTCTTTTCTGATTTAGGGTATGTCAAAATATTTTGGATTAGTCCAACATCCCACATATTTAGTCTAAATTCCCTTTCATCATTATTCTTAGCACATTCCATCAGCAAATGTCGCACATCTTCAATTTTAACTTATCTCCTAGTTAAACATATCTCCTAGTTAAACATTTATCATCAAACCAGGGTTCACGAGGAGGCTCATTTTGAATGACTTTATACCAAATGCATTGAATTATTCTTTCTTTCCAACTGTAGAAACACACACTCTTAAACCTGGAGAAATATTAGTGTAATAATAGTAGTGTGTCAATTTGATAAACAACTAATTTCCCTGACTGTCCCTATTTGTTCATAGTCCATAATAAATAAAAATTAACAGTTTAAATTGTTTTTCAAATCCATCTTTTTGCGATACCAGAGGGCCTCAAAAAATGTATGTTGCCCACATGAAATTTATGTCTTGCTCCGCCACTGGGTGGCGACATTTGAACTCGAACAAATATAGAGTGAAGATATAATCTCTCGGATATCTATGGCGTAAATGCACAAAGCGGAGGTGTAGTTTTTGGATGCTTCACTGTCTTGTTCGCAGCGCTAGGTCTTGACTTTTTATTTGGTCTGAGCTATTAGGTTAGTCCTAACATAAGGCGAATCACATATTATATTAATGACTCATGCTGTATTACCTACATGTTCCTACAGGCCTACTTGACCATCTCATCATAAAAAAAAATCCACAAACGAGGTTATGCAATGTTCCATAACTTTAAACATTTTAACTAAAACGATTAAGGAACTTGTTTTATAAATAAAAATGCATATAACTCTATGACATGCTAATGATCTAATAATGAAAGGTAAGATATCATTAGCGACCTACCGGATAGTTTCCAAACTTTTCTACCATTAAAATGCAGTATTGACTATAGTAGTGTCTTGTTTAAGTAAGAGTGGTATTTAAGTGCTGAAGTATACAGGATTTCAGGGACATCGATGTGTAACCTGTTACCTTGGATTCAGTCCATGATTGTGAAACCCCCTGCGTTGAAATTTTTAGCCAGATATTTAAAAAAAAAAAATTGCTGTTGCATACCTTTTTACCGCGTAGGGGTTTTTTATTTTTCATGATGAGAAATCATCAAATGACTTTTCCCGCTCTGGGTGGAGCGGAAGGGAGTGTCAGACTCTTACTGACTAAAAACCACCCGTGTTCCTTCCTTAGCCCTTTATGTTCCGAGCCAGCGGTAACCCTTTCGGACAATCCCGCTGACCCGGCAGGTGGAATACAGGACTTACTTAGGAGGCCTTACTTAGAGGCCTTACAGGAGCTTAGACACCAGTCTCCCACAGTATGATTTATTTATTTATTCGGTGATAATAGTTATGTTGTGTTAATACATTTATAAATTTTATAGGCTCTAAAAGTACTATTAGTTATTCTGTGGCTCTAGTTTAAATAAATAATCGATTTCTAGTCTACAACGTTGTTATGCGAACTCATTTGATCACCAATGACCCGTTCGCACAGCAACGTTGTAGACAAGAAATCGATTATTTAGTCAAGAGACGAGGTATCGAAATATCTTACGTTACCAAAGAATTCAATAGATTAAGTGAAGGGGAAACTGAAGGCAATGTTTGTATCTAACAACGTAGAACTTTGTATTTTTTATGTAGCAACGTGATAACTCTATGGTCAGATGTTGTATCCAAAGACCAAAATGACAATATGTTGACGTGAACACTCTATGGTCAAATGTCAAAATTGACACTTCCTAGCGGAAAGCGGTTATACTGCCGATAAATAAGAAACTACTGAATTTGTTCGTTCTATAAAAAACTTAAAAAAACAACCGGCTTCCAAACAAAACACTACAAAGTGAAAAATAACTTTAATTTCGGAAGTCGGTGTCAAAAAACGAAAATACAGAACCAACGACACCGACTTCCGAAATTAAAGTTATTTTTCACTTTGTAGTGTTTTTTTTTTGAAGTCGGTTGTTTTTTTTTTGTAAAAATGTTTTTATTTTTCACTTTTTAGTTGTACCTACCTACACCAAACAAATTCATACATCACTACTTGCTATGTGAATATCAGCGACAGAAAGCTATTGAACACATCTGCCTGCTATCCTTTAAAGGGTACAGGCGTGATGTTATGTTGTGTGATTGCGTAAACAATGCATACATATGCTATAGCAGCAATCGCGGTTGATTTGCCGGCATTTATTGAAGAGTTCCGTCGCGCGTCGTCTGTCTTCGAAACTCATCATCAGATCTTTACGAAATTTAAATGGGACAATTTCGGAATAAAGCCCTCTCGAAAAAAAATTGCAAATCCGTCTATTTACGATGGAGTTATGCCCGAACATAAAAAAGAATAGAAACAGCCGAATTGAAAGCCTTTTCCTTTTTAGAAGTCGGTTAAAAAACAGTATTTTCTTCCATTGTTCTATTGGAACACGTAAGGAAGAGATACACCTAGCACCACGCTTATATACCCGGAAGGGGTTAGCAGCGGTGTATACCTAGTACTTACATACCTTCCGTCAGTAACTTTCAAGGTTGAGCAATCCTTGGTAGCTAAGTTATAGCTGATAAAATTACACCTAGTGTGCTGTGTTAAATACAGATAATATTCAATCATTTGTTTTATGACATTCATAGATCAGGGATAATTGTAATATGATATTAGGGTAACACTAGCTAAAACGTAATAGGTAAGTACTGTATCAATTTTCATAATTAAAATCGTACCCGTTTTTACATGTGTTTACTGCATATTCTATACGCAAATGCAAATAATTTTCGATTGTTGTAGCAATTGTTTGTTATGTTAAATGTCAAACACTGCTTTGTATGTAAATAACAATGTTAAAATCATTCTCTAATGGGTTGTCTCCATAAATTCTGCATAAAGTTGCATTTTTTAATGTGTTCTGTGCCACTTAGATAAAATAAACAATTGATTTACATAAATACCTGGTGTTTAGAGAGTTACCAAAAAGTTTGATTTAATTTAAAACACATCAGCATATATCCTCGTCAAGATCTCGTTTTTGTCTCGTATATATTGGTTATGGGGTTATGGTAGGTTGCAAATAAGCAAGTATTTTAATATTTTTATAGAAAAAACTAGGTAAAAATGTTGTTTTTAAAAAAAAAAATGTTTTAAGTCGATGGTAAACTGTCTACACGTGAATGCTGCACAGCTAGGTTAGGTACTATTTGTTTTCAAGATACTCCGACTCAGTATAGTTATAACTATACTGAGTCGGAGTATCTACCATTGCAACACAAAGAAAATGCGTGCACTTGTTCAAACAATACCGCTTGAAGGATACATTTCGTAAAGCGAAGCGCATACGAGCAAGTTCGTACTCACGAAAGGCATCGCGCCGCGTGACTTCCGCTGTAAACTAGCGTGAAATGTAACGTACTGAGACAAACACGGCCGTCTCGGCGCTGAAGCCGCAGCACTCGCACACTGTGAGGTAGGAGTCGTCACCCGCCTCTTCGAAGGTCATGGCGCGCGCGCATCGCTCGGAGATCCTTCGACCACTGAGCGAGCGCGCGCGGCTCGCAACACAGCACACTCACCGGAGCGCCGGTCTCGCTGCTGTCGGGCTCGATGAGGTCTCCGTACGCCGGCATCGCGTCAGTGTACCCCTCCTCTTCCGTGTCGGTGTCGCGCGACTGTGTCGGCGAGGGCGGCGCGGGCACGGACAGCCGCACGCGCGCGAGCGCCACTGCCTCTTCCAGCGACCCCACCTCGGCGGCCCCCCTCTCTCCGTCGTCGTGGTCCTCCGACAGGCACGCCGACGCCTGCGCTACGAATGCGATGCGCCTCCGCAGTGCACTCTCCGGGCTGGGGTCCTCCACAGGCTTCTCCATCTCCGGCTCGCTGTTGCGTTTCCAGGCAGCCTTGGAGAAGGGGCGCGTCGCGACAGGGTGCTCTACCGCGATGGGACTTACTGGGTCAACGGCAGGTGGCTCAGGAGTAGGCTGTTCCGGAGTAGATTGTTCCTGAGTAGGTGGTTCCGGTTCGAGGGGTGGTGTTAGGGTGTGCTCTAGGGTTGATTCTGCGGTTGTTGGCTGTGAGTCTGTTGGCTGCGACTGTGGGGGTGGTCGTGGTTGAGGTGAGTCGCTAGCCTTTTTCTTGCCGAAGCTGCCCATGCGGCGCATGAAGCTCCCCTCCTTCTTCTTCTTGTCGACGCTAGGCGAGCTGTCGGTGCTGCGCGAAGCATCGCTAGCCGCGTCACGTTTCTTATTTCGCTTACGCATCGTGCGTTCGTCGCGGGCGATCTCGCCGTCTGAGGCAACGGATTTGGAGGAGCCTGTGCGCTTGGCCAAGCCGATGTGGAAGGGCGAACCAGGCCGGAACGGCGTTCGCAGCGTGTGTAGAGTGCGGCGTAGGCGCGAGGGCGCGGAGTGTGCGGGGGAAGGGGGCGGCAAGGGGGGCTCCTCGTCCCGCATGGTGGTGCTCGGAGCGCGCCGCGACGACTGCCGCGGGCGGGCGTCCAGCCTGCCGCCGCCGGCCGCGCGGCCTTGTTCCCTGATACTTACCTGCTACGGATCACTAACTCCAACTACGACGTGATTGATTAACTTAATTAAAACACTAATTGAAAGATTCCAAACACTTTGCTGGTTATTAACTTTCTCGAAATTATGGAGAGCGATTGATAGGACGTCTATTGAACGAGCTCCGAAATAAACTATAGCGTGCACCGAAGTTTAGTCAAAATATGATAAGAAATTGAGTCATCTCACCCAGTGCATATCAGCAGGCCGTGAACCGCGGGTTTGCTCCAGTCACTATCAACTGCGATTAAGATTTTTCAAAGCGTCTTGAGGATTGGAAGGCGAAATGTATACTAAGTTAATACAATGCGCGCGAAATTAGACACGTGATGACGTCGCATAACGCAGCATATTCTATTAATTTTCTGGTTTGTAGCCTATGTTGAAGGCCGTATCAGTGTCTTTTCTTTCGTAATTTATTAAAATAATAAGTACTTTAGTTATTCGCACGCGATGTTTTTTTAGAAGGCCACCGTTAATTTTGATAGGATTTCCGCCTACGCACTTTTTTAACCTACATTTACGTAAGCACATAAAACCATAAGCTGAATTCCAAAATAAATAAGAAAGAACAGAAAAAGTTATAGTTTCAATAAAAAACAAATGACAAACGATTTGTAAACGAAGAAATGACCTACACCGCTGTCAACTTCATACACTCAAAGATAGGCATTTCTCACTCTTAAATCTTTTTTTTTTATAAGCAATAATAATTCATGTTTATTATATCCCCACAAATTATGTTCTTATAGGTACGGTCAGCATCAAAAGTCGATTAACACTTCAGTTTTTTTAATCTCAGTTATTGAGTAAAATATTTATTCAAAATTGCAGCAGAAGTACGATGCAATTTTCAAAAAATATTTTGCTCAATAACTGAGATTAAAAAAAACTGAATTGTTAATATTTTGCTCAAAAACTAAGATTAAAAAAACTGAAGTGTTAATCGACTTTTGATGCTGACCGTACTAGTAATTAAGTTGACAAGGTTTTTTTAATCAAAATCTTGTAATTTATGGGAGATCAGGGCCAAAAGGGGTAAAAAGGCCACTTTGGCAGAATCATAAAAGAATAACATTATGAATCATCATGGACAGTTAACTGTTAGGTTCGTATCAAATCCCATTGGTGAAGGATTTTTCAGTTATTTTATTTTGTCTGTGCTAAAATACCAACCAATTCAATCCAAATCCAATCCCAATCTTGTATCCATAATGTTATGCTTTTATGATTCTGCTAAAGTGGCCTTTTAAGGCCCCCAGGAGTCTAAACTAAACCTAAGCCTATATTTTAGAATTCCAGGCCCCCCTTTTTATCACATAGAAAAGGTCTTCAACGTGGTACAATAAAATTGATTCATAGTATGTATCTGAGTGTGTGTGTTTGTGTATGCCTACATTTATTTTATACGTACATATAACATTAATTCATAAACATAAATAATACTAATTACTTTTAAATCTACATATGATAAATATTTTATTTTTTATCACGAAGTTACCATTTCCAAAAACTTACATCACTTTTCATGAACTTTCAGCGGCCTAACTCCTGAAATTATCGGAAAATTTCAACAACCACCTAACTGAGCAGCGGTGCTATTCTGTAAAAATCTCACCGTGAAAACATAGGTGAAGTGAGCGTGGAGTGAGCTGACAATAGTGTCAATTCCTAGCAAAAACACAAACTCACTTCACCTGAGTTTTCACGGTGAGATTTTTACAGAATCGACCGGCAGATAGGCACGTAAAACCGGTTTTACCGGCTCTTTCCATTCGGCACATAACACCGTGTAATTCCGTATCGTTTGAATGTCGTCAGTCGATATCAAAGGTATCTTGTGGGGTTTCTCCTCCGTTAAGTGCGAGTCCCTACAAATGCGTAGTTTTTTACATGGTTCAACAAGTCGAGACGGGATCACAAATTGTGAAGACTATTTTGTGGAATTTTCGGGGATCATAGTAATCCTGTCGAGTAGGTACTTAGGTAGTTAACTTTGTCGCCCTTCAATTGGTGCCTAATATGGTGCCCACCAACTCGCACTGGGCCCGCGTGGTTGATTATGACCCGCTCCCTCTCACAGAGTCTGTGTCCCAGCAGTGATGAGCTGTGGGAACGTTATACTACGCTGATTATATCGATACCTCTGGGCTCAAAGGGCGTATATAGCACGTTTTCCTAAATGTGCTATACGCCCTTTGAGCCCAGAGGTATCGATATAGATAATAATTGGTTAGTCGCGACTTACGAGTTATAAGGTCGTAGTTTCGAACTCAGCCAGGCGCTTAACTTTGTGTAAATAATTTCATCACCACTGCTCTCAAAGCGGTGAAGCAAAACTTCGTTAGGAAACCGACATATCTTA
The DNA here is from genome assembly GCA_963855955.1 of Luperina nickerlii. Classification (NCBI taxonomy): domain Eukaryota; kingdom Metazoa; phylum Arthropoda; class Insecta; order Lepidoptera; family Noctuidae; genus Luperina; species Luperina nickerlii. The sequence goes on from OY979663.1 coordinate 5,072,494, forward strand.
GAATAAGAAAATCGACATGTGACATCCACCAACCCGCTCTAGGCCGCCCGATAGATTACCCTACAACCTACAACAACGGAACAGATTTGCGCCAAAAAATTGAACAAAGAATTAACGACAAATTCTTTGGATTTATTGGAGCAGTCAAATACATACCCAAAGAAGAGAATAGAAGAGCAAAAGGTATTAGAAATTATGAAAAAAAAAATAGCACAGAAATAAAGCATAAGCACATTATATCTGTTTATAAAAGCGTGATAAAATTACATTTGAACACTTCTTTCTTGTTCTTCTAATTTTTTTTTCAACCTCTTCGGCTGCGTGAGGTTTTGAATTCAGTTTCGCGGTTGTTTTTTTTTTGTATATAATCATATAATTAACAAAAATAGGAACATAGAGGTTAAAATTTAAATATTTTCGCTGGCTTGATCTATTCTTAGACTACGTGAATAGTATAATATTAAAAGAAGTCGATCAACAGGGACTCAAACTGTAACCGTAATAAGTGTTTTTTACACTGTTTTTTAAAACTGTTTTAAAAGAAAAACACTTCGAAATGTAACAGATACAATAATAATGAATGTACGTAATGTAATGTAATGTAACAGAATCAAACTGTAAATTTTATATGTGTTAATATATGTAACAGAAATAAGCATTTGTAATTGCACGGTACCGCAAAAACGCACGGCGGACGACGCGGAGATGGCAAAGTAGCCTCAAACCAGTCGGGATTACGGCTATTTTGGCAACGCCACGTTTACCGGTTACACTTATTAACACTGTTAACCCTTTCATATCTGTTACAGATATATGACGGTTACACTTTTGTAAGTGTTCTTGGTTAACACATATAAAAGTTTAACATATTTGATTCTATTATCAATTCAATATGTAACACTTTTAATTATGTAACCTTTAATATGAAGGTGTTTTTAAGTCCCTGAATCAAGTTAGAAAAATAAATTGACGCACGTTATTTAAATTTGCCTATTTATGGTACTGTTTGTTACCTTGTAGGTATTATGCTTATAAAATACCTATATTGGAATAACTAATAACGAATTTGTGGCGCGTATAAAATATGACGCGTTAATTTAAAGATAAGTTCAATTTAACGAGGTAATTAAACGTAGTGTAAAAGACTCAATGTAAACAATAAATATCTATAATTAATTTGTAATTATTTCGGAAACGTATAAGGATGACGCCTAATTGGACGATCTTATATGTATAATTAACTAGCTTCTGCCCGCGACTTCGTCCGCGTGAAATTTCTTGTTACTCCGACCCACCCCGTCGCATCGCATCGTCTGCCCGCGCTATTACTTCGTTTTTGCTTAGTGTTCTTTCTGACTTTTTTTCCTTTTGCTCGGCTCCTAAAGGTTATAGCGTGACGTTAAATAGCCTATAGCCTTCCTCAAGAATTGGGCTATCAAATGCAAAAGAATTTTTCAAATCTGCCTGGTTATAGTTCCAGAGATTAGCGCGTTCAACCAAACAAACAACCAAACAAACTCTTCAGCTTTATGATATTAGTATAGATAGGTAGGTAAGGCATCATTTTTAAACTTTGGATTCTAATTAAGTATTTGGATTCAATGTAAGTTCGTTTTAAGATTTATTACAATGTAGTATTCATCTTTCGTGGCACGCATAGTATCTGCCTAGCCTTTTCCCAACTATGTTGGGGTCGGGTTCCAGTCTAACCAGATGCAGCTGAATACCAGTATTTACATGGAGCGGCTGCCTATCTGACCTCCACAACCCGGTTACTGGATAATACGATACCCCTTGGTAAAACTGGTTGGCAGACTTTCGGGCTTCTGACTATGTGACGACTATCAAAGATCCACGAGTGTCACTCGTGGATCTTTGATAGTCATGGCCGGGACCAACGGCTTTCGTACTTTCCGAGGCACGGAGGGGTATCTCTCTCTAATTCTGGTATATAAAGGCAAGCGTAGGTTAACCTGATCGATCTAACCGTGCGAATGATATTATTTAGCCACAAGCCAAATCTAGAGCGCTGTGTATTAATTTTAATAGTATTAAAGGCTACTTCAACCAGGCGCGCACGACACGCGACACAAAGGCACCGCAAGTCGCGCAACGAGCGGTGCCTTTGTGTCGCGCGCGATTATATCGCGCGTCGCGCCCGTTTGTAGGACCCTTAAATCTATTGGAGCCAATAGGAGTAGGTTGCTATGTTGTGTATAAACTAAATAATTTAAGTGCCTACCAAGACACCAAAAAGCTGTATTCTTTGTAGAAAACGCTTAGTTTTTGTACTTAGCTCGATATAGTTTGCAATCTGCAATGAACGGCTGTAATTTCGTGCACTTTTTACGATATGACAAAACCGTTTTCGTCACATTAACATTTATTTTGTCTTACAGTATTTCAACAATATCTTGTAATAAGTAGAAACGTGATATTTGATTACAATTTAATTTGACGTGAAAATTAGTCGACCAAAGAAACTTCGGTTGACTGGTGTAAGCGTAATCTCTAATCATCCTATAATGTTCCCACTGCTGGGACACAGGCCTCCTCTCTGTGAGAGGGAGTGGGCCGTAATCCACCACACGGGCCCAGTGTGGGTTGGTGGATGTCACAAATGTCTTCGATTTTTTGTCTCTAGGGCATGCCTTCCCACACGATATTTTCCTTCATCGTTTTGAGAGCAGTGGTGGTGAAATAATGTATACGAAGTAAAGTGCCCATCTGGCTTCGAACCTACGACCTAAGACTCGTAAGACACCCTAGGCCACCACTGGTCATGCATGACACCGACCGCTGCTGTATGAATTGTTTGATTGTGATATATCAGGATAGATCAGATGATAAACTAGAAAAGGAAAAGAATTCTGCAAGTACTACCAAGTTAATTTAATTTGTTAAATAGTCTGATGAACAAAAGTAGCTACATTTCATTAAGGCGACTACGTGACCTAAAGCGCGGTCTTTGTCGGACTGCATAAAAAAGAAAGAGAAGCGCGATGACACAACTCTGGTTATTTATTGAAAAATATGAAGCAATTATCTATTTACAAAAGATCTATTGTTTGGACTAAAAAATTAAAACACTAGTGCTTTAGTATGTTGCTTGTAGAATAATCTGACAAAAAATCATAATGATTGTATGTATTTTAGTATGGTTTTTATTGTAAAAAGAAAGTTTTTAGAGGTATCTTCATGATTTTTATATCGTATCAAATTAGTTGTATTATGTTTTCAACACATTATCTACTTAGCATATATTATCCTGAAGAATATCATGTATTTTTCTGATTTTGTTTACTGCAGTCGATCATATACTTTTATTGTTTCTAAAACTTGCATTTTTGCGTTTAGGTCCTGTAAGACACTTAAGTTTGACGGATACAATCCTAATTAAATGAGCTTACTGATCAGATAATCAATTCAAGTCTCATAGCAGAAAATATAACCCTTAGAACTCATCGTCTCACGAGTTAAAAGTGAACCGATTTAGGCATGTGTCAAGATGTCGAAACTCCGATACAGGAAGTATCAATGATTGTCGTAACGATGTGTAATGTGCTGGTCACTTCCACCGTACTTCTCTATGATTAATGGGAATTTTATATACCTAGGCATGAATGAAAGGGTATGCAGTAGGTATATATAGTCAAGGCTAAGGTATGCTGTGCTATCAAAAACAGAAAATCATAATCAAAATATTTTATTTCACATAAACCTACATGGACACTTATGAAACTCAGAAGCTAGGTGCACGGTTCCAATTGGTCGTTTCCTATGCAGAAGAACCGGCAAGAAACTCCACGGTTACTCTTTTTAAAAATAATTTACTTTTACAATTTTTTTAAAATATTAGTATGGTATGGGGGGAGGACAGCGTAGGCCTGTCAACAAGTACCTGGTACTTGATAAAATAAAAAATGGTCTACAGATCTAAAGTCTACAAGGTCTACAAAGCCCACATTTACAAAATAAGAATCTATCAAAAGGTTAAATAAAATATAAAAACCTACTAAAACCAAGTGATATATTTACAACCACTAATAAAGAGGTGAAAGTCGGCACTACAACTGAATTGAATATAATAATAATCGTTTCTTTATAAAATGGGGGATACATTTACAATGTATAGCTTAACAATCAAAATAAAATAGGGCACAGTTGCTAATTTGCCTGAACTAGGTTGAACCTGTGCTTCAGGCTAGAAATTGCATAAGTACGTAACGTAATAAATTAACAATCAATATAACGTAAAAACTAAATTAAAACTTAGGTAAATAAAAGTAAAATAGCATGTTAGCAATTCTATTTGCAGACAATAAATAGGTCTTCTGTCTGTGCATAGTCGATGGTTTATAAATATATAAGTATAATTTGTTTACAGCTACAGTAATTTAGTTTATAGATACGTTTATAGTTTTCTATTTAATCTATTGTACAGGAATGGGCCCAAGAAAGTTAAAAATCTTTCTACAAAGACATGTTTTGAGGTAGCATTAGATATGCATAGTAAATCATTCCGTCTCTTGTTAGTGTTGTCGGCTTTGTAGGTAAGCATGGTGTGCTGTTTTAATACTAAGTGCATAATGAAAAGCTGGCGAACAGATAGTACATTGCAGGATTTATATAGCAGATCTTTGGGAAAAAAGAAGGGATGGAAGTTTGTTTTTGAAGGTAGCAAACTTCCATCCCTTCTTTTTTCCCACAGATCTGCTATAAGAGGAAGCAAGTTAGTTTTTGGTGAATGACAGTATTTTAGAGGCCTCGAGCAGTAGCCCAGTAGTATCCCAGTGGTAATGGGGGCGATTTACTAGTTGCAGGTCGTCGATTCAAATCCAGACTGATATTTTACTTTGTGTACAGTACCCGGCGATAAATATTGTACATCGACCTTTTTACACAAAACCATTTTATACAAAGAATAAAAATAATTATCAAAAGAAGCAAATCATAATTGTTTTAACAGCTCCTAATAGATACCGGACTGTTTGTATTTCGTGTGACAGAGATAACGCTCTACGAAGCCGAAATTAGCCGATTGTCTCTTTCCAAAGGTGTGCAAAGGTGTAATATTTATCGCCGGGTACTGTAAAATATTTCATCACCGCTGCTCTCAAAACGGTGAATGAAAACATCCGTGAGGAAACCGACATTTGTCCTAGAACCAAAAATTCGAAGACATGTGACATTCGTCAACCCGCACTGGGCCCGCTTGGTGCATTACCGTCCACTCCCTCTCACAGAGAGGCGGCCTGTGTCCCAGCACTCCCAGCAGTAAAGACATTATTATGCTCATGCAATAGTCATTTTTCCTGGAAATTCGAAATAGTAGCTAATATTTAGGTAGGTATATGAACATTTAACCTGCATTCGTGACTTATTTGCCAAAAACGTAAAAAAATATGTGTTTATGGAAAAGTAATTTTAATTCCTACACAATAAAGTGCAGTTTACGTTAAAACTTCAACATTTTTTTAACTTTATCAATAGTGCTAGTCACTCTGAAATCAACTTTATTACAATGAAATTGATATTAGTTTAACTTGAAATAACATCAATTTGATTAGTCTTTTTTTTTGTCAGGATGGGAAGTCAACAAATGACCCCTCCCGCTCTGGGTCGAGCGGAAGGGAGTGTCAGACTCTTACTGACTAAAACCCACCCGTGTTCCTTCCTTAGCCCTTTATGTTCCGGGCCAGCGGTAACCCTTTCGGACAATCCCGCTGACCCGGCAGATTCGTCTTGTAATTAATTAGTCTACACTGCATAATTAACCTAAAATTCATTCAATAACTTAGAGTCACAAACGCGAATAAGTGCGCAGAACTGCTAGAAAAACCTTGATAACCTTAGTGACGAAGTTTCGTTCACTGCTGACTTTATTCGCGTATCAGGTCGAACAAAATTTTGTTGCGTAGAAGTAACGAATGATGGATTGTAATTATCACCATATTGGCCTGTAAACGTGGCTAGACCCTGTTGAACACGTGCTTTAGAATGCCTGTTGTGTTCATTGTCAATCGGTCAGCTGTCAGACCTACCTTGCTACCAATTAAGTATACTGAAGAAAAGGGTTGATGAATCGTAATAATTTCTTTCTTTTTTTCTTTAAATCATGTACTTTTCAAAAACATAATTAAGTGTGTATAATAATAACTAACCACTCGCCCCTGCTTCGCACAAGTTTTACGACTTGACAAAACATACAGATTTCTTTATTATAATTAAATTAATTGACTATTCATGTATTATACAACGTGTTTTTTTTATATCCCATAACTCTAGGGGGTCATTGTACTCATCATTATGAACAACTTTTACTATGGGACCAAACCTGGAATCACGAAAAAAAAATCATCTGTTCCCTACATTTATCTTCGTATAACTCGTCAAAATGTAGGGAACACCAGATTTTTGTTTCGTGATTTCGGGTTTGGTCCCGTAGTAAAAGCTGTTCATAAGGATGAGTACAATGACCCCCTAGAGTTATGGGATATCAAAAAAAACACGTTGTATATACATAGGTACCTACACCTTCCGCAATAAATTCTCTAAATTATGATGGAAATTGCATCAAAATCATTAAAGAGGCACCGAACAAAAAGAAAAACGAAAAGGAAAAGAACAACGCGGTCATAAAGACAGGCACGAAAAGCGACTTTAATTTATAATACCTAAGTCGTATCTATAGTTAAAGATATCAAATGGCTCCGCGTCAATACACCTGTATTTATCATGTTCATAAAAAACCGGAAGCTTGCTACGACATTTTATCAAAGACTACATTAGGGAATCGTGGCAACATGTACTAAACCAGTATTTCTGGGTAAATTGCCTCAATTTGCGTCAAAAAATCTCAACTTGATTAGGAATTTATACTACGGTAAATCACTACTAGGGGTGCGGCGAATGTAGTTACAGTTAACAATATCGATAGGTATCCAGGCAAGTAACTACTACTACCTACTACCTTTTAAAGCACGTTACTCATAGCGTAATCAGCCTATAATGTTAGGAGGAGGGAGGGAAGGAGTAGTAAATGAGAGGAGGAGTGGGGGCTAATCTACCAAGCGGGCCCAGTGCAGGTTGGATGTCTTCGAATTTTTGGTTCTAGAACATGCCGGTTTTCCTTTACTGGTTTTCCTGTGTTTTAAGACCACGTTGCTCTTTTATTTATTAATTCATTCATAACAATTTTTCATTGTGTCGAATATTAAAAATTATTTTATAACTTAAAAAATACAAAAATATAAAACAACAACAAGATTTTCTTATTGGCTGTAGGTACAAGTATATCCCGGGCATTCCCGGGCCCCCAATTCTTGGTAGTGGAAGGAACCGTGGGGTTCAGAACGTTTTCCCCAGATGACCCTCTATCTCCATCCATGAGGTTCATTCATGAGGATTTTTTTTAGGACTGTATTGAAGTTTTGATTCATATTTTGTTGTACAGTACATTTTATTACAATACTAATGATTCAGTACCCTTTCAATCCCAATCTGATTCATTTTGAAGGATATTGCTAATTCATTGCTTCACATGTTCGAAAATTTTATCTGCTCAACAACGTAAATAACGCAATGAATGTTGTTGAACTGTCAAAACGAAAGCCATTACGCAATTAATCGGTCTTAATCACTTTTTAGTCTTTCGATATGCGGAATTAAGTAGATTCTTTTATCGATGATTAGTTATAATTATCAGTAAGTATTACGTACCTACGGCACTAAGAACTTAAACAAAAACTATACAGCGTCTATAGAATCCACAAGGCGTTTATATGACCAATCAGTCAATGAACTATGAAAATCAGAAGGTCAGGAACGACGGAATGGAAGGAAAAGGAAGCAAAGGGAAGGGGAGGGGGGCGGAACGTCAGGTGTGTAGTTCTCGCAGCCGGCGTAGTCTATGACCAGAGAACGTGGCGTTCTGTAGTTTCTGCCTGTCATGGGAACCACGTGTGAGTTTATGTATGTGTGTAATGTGAACTAAGAAAATTAATCATGAAACCACTGAAAACACTTACTCTTATTCTTCCACCGAGTTCAGCGCGAAAGGCCTCTTCAGCATACATCACGACAGATTTAAAAATAGTCTTTTATTATTCACGTCACACATATATTATCGAACTATCGATATCAATTCAGAAAGTCCTATGTCACATCACTATTTTTCTTTAAATCAGAAATTAATGTTTTTTAAAAATTATATCTTGTTTTTTTAAACAAAGCACTGAACGTAATTAATTTAATTATTAATTATAATTATTAGGTTGATGACCTTTAGCGGTTATTTATCTAAGAAACTGTTATTGGCATTGAAATGTCTTTATTTATAACACATTATCGTCATAAGCGGATATGAGGCGATTTAATAGATATCTAAAATCAAGTGTTTTTTTATAAAAATACTTTTATTATACTGTGCCTATCCCGTACGGAATATAACGCAATACTAATCGTTGTTGCACGTGTTTTAATCTAGCTATCGCCTTTTTATCAGCAGATATCGATAAGGTTTGCATATTTTGCATGATACCAACTCCTAAATGGTAACAATGAGTTTTTTTTAACCACCCGACGTAGAATGAGGAGCGTTCTTAGGTTGAAGCCCGTCGTTACGTTTGTTTGTCTGTCTGTAGCTCCTAATAAGCTGGACCAATTTCAGTGGGATTTTTTTACTAGCTAGTTTGTTTCAGAACTTTCAGTGTCGACCTCGTTTAGGTTGAGATCTAGACCTCGCCCATACCTCACCTTAACTTTCCGTCGAGTAGCTTTCGATCGACTTCATGGTCTTAGTCAACCTGGCGTGAGCGCAACCTTACAATTGGCGGCTGAGCGATACGTATGGCCGCATATTAACACCGACTGCCGACAATGGGCGAAGTCATGCTTAAAGTACCAACGCAGTAAGGTGACCAGGCACACCATGGCACCATTGATGTCTTTTCCGATCGATCAAAAAGATTCTGTCATGTCCACACTGTTATCATAGGACCACTGCCGCTTTCAGACAATTTCACGTATGTCTTACCGCGGTTGACAGATTTACGCGTTGGCCCGAAGTGTGGCCTTTGACATCTATCACGTCGGGGTCACCAATTTAGGCGCGTAATGGCGCCCTGTTTACTTAAATGAAACTCGATTGACTAATATACAACCCGTCCGACTTAACTGTGCACCTGGCGCTGTGACGATACTCTGTCGTACTGACGTATTGTTGGAAAAAAAGGTTAACTTCGTAAAAATTTACGATTTCTTTTTCAACCTGCATAGGTATAGTTTTTATCTTAATGATAAATATAAACATTTCGCGAATAAACGCATTCCACCGAGGTGCACACTTAAGTCGGACGGGTTGTATGTAGGTTGAGATCTAGACAGGGCAGTTGCCCGCCAGACACAACACCCGTCTGATTGGAGGATCCTCCCTTTTCTATAGATTATGAGTGCACTTTACGCCCTGTTCCTCATACCTCTTTACCATCAACTCGAAACAAATCCACACTCGAGGCTGCTACTGAGAAATTCCAGTTGGAAAAACCCAATAACATCCGTGACAAACTTGCCCCTTATATTCTGTGCGTAATAAAATTTATGACTAAACTTGCATCTGCCCGCGACTTCGTCCGAGTGTAATTTCTTTTTTTCCCCGACCCACCTTTTTCGCATCGCATCACCTGCCCGCGCTATTACTTCGGCTTCACTTAGCGTTATTTCTTATTTTTTTTCTTTTTGCTCATTCTTAAGGATCGTGAAATGAAATGAAATGATAATGAAATGAAATTGTTTATTCTGTAAATAGGATATCGGTATCACTTTTACACATCGCATTAAGGGGCTTACATGACCTAAAGCGCGGTCACTATCGGACTGCATAGAAAAGAAAGAGAAGCGCGATGGCACTACGCTGGTAATTTATTGCAAAATATGAAGCAATTATTTATTTACAAAAATCTATTGCTTGGATTAAAAAATTAAAACTAAAGAATATATAAGTAAATAAAAATTAAAAATAAAGAATAATCTGACAAAAAAACAGAAAGATTGTATGTATATTAGTATGGTTTTTATTGTAAAAAGAAAGTTTTTAGAGGTATCTTCATGATTTTTTTTCTATCGTATAATATTTATTGAATTGTTTTCAAAACACTATCTACCTAGCATATATCCTGAAGAATATCATATATTTTTCTGATCTTGTTTACTGTAGTCGATCATATAGGTACTTTTATTGTTTCTAAAACTTGCGTTTTTTGCGTTTAGGTCCTGTAAGCCCATTAATTTTTTTTTTAAAAAAAGCTAGATGAGCTCGGCGTTTCCTATCTGATTACTGTGCGAAGAAAGGCCGAAACAAACACAGAGGTCACAGTCTCTTAAAGTTAGCCTACAGCTTTCCTCAAAAAGTGGGCTATCAAATGAAAAAAGATTTTTTTAAATCCGAATCTAGCAAACAAACTCTTCTGCTTTATTATTAGTATAGATAGTTATAGATGATAGATAATAAAAAACCCACGCACAATGAAGGGTTCCGTAGTTGGAATGAATTTGTCCCAAGAACAAACTTAACATTGTAGTTGAAAATCATGCTCTCCCTTACATTGCAACTGCAAATGTAAGTTGGTCGACTATTACTCGTACTCGTAAAGCCTATTCAGCTGTGATAGTTTTCCGTTTAACTTTACCGTGAATTTTTTCACATATCCAAAAACAACCATTTAGTTGGCAACCCCCCCCCCCCCCCCCCGCTAGCTAAATGGTTGTTGGCACTTGACTCTTACAAAAGCTCCCTGAATCGAAAAATTGTTTTTACAAACCCGCAATATTTTTGAAAGACCTATCCAACGGCCTGTAAACTGCGGACGGACAGAAGGACAAGGCGAAAATATAAGGGTTCCTTGTTGACTACGGATCCCTCAAAAGGGTAGTTGTAATAACGCACCTGTGACAGCCATCTCCCATTCCTCGTGGTTGACATACTGCCGCTGTACTTCGGCTTGGTTTTAGATTCCAGCAGCTTCTCTTTTTGTAACAGATGCTCGTGTACTGTGTTCTTATTCAGATGTTTTATCATATTTTAGTTTACATTTAAAACAATCACTTTATAATTATTACACGAACAAAAATTTTCCCGCTTGCATTTCGATATGCACACTCTAATGCACTAACGTGAAAAACTACTGTATAGTGATGTAATGACAATCTTTTATCTCGATAATGCTGTTAATGCCAACACTACCGTTTATGCAAACTGCTAGAAAAAAAAAACAAATGTCAAATTATGGCGCGAAAAGCAAACTTTATAAAATTAAAATCGAGCACGCACAAGTATCCTTATCAATCGAACGCAGTGAAATAAGCTTCATCGTACATCATTGTCTGCCCTCTCTGAAGATAACTGAGAATACATTATAATTATGCCTATTTACAATACAATATTAATTTTCAGTAAAATATTGTTTACGCGGTTAGCAACTTGGGTCAACGTGCAGTTAACAATAACAATGCTCGTTATAAATCATTAATTGAATTAAATCGCTCCTTACGTTGGGTGGCCTACTGACGAATTCTGTGATAGTAAAATTGGACGTAAATTCGCGAGCGTAATAGTAGGTATAAGTAGTGTAGATAGTAATCAATTAGACAATTTAGTTTAGCATTGAAATTACGTCAGGCTTATTATCTCGTAGAATTCTGTATTTGTTCTGTAGGTAGTTGTTTGTAATTGTGTATATCTGAATTTTCGCGTAAGACCTCAACCTCGAGGTCGAGGTCTAGAGCATTTTTGTTACTACCACTACGAGCTAACGTAACGAAAAATTCTTCGCCGATAAGAATTTACGAGGGTGACACTGAAAGTTCTTACAAATTCAAAAACTGAACAAACACGTAGTGCGACCACGTTTAAACTCATTAAACCAGTTGTAAATAGTGGCACGAGATGGGGCTTCATCGTGGAAGGCCAATTGAAGTATATCATAAGTTTCTTGTTGACATAAATGACATCGAAAGTCATAAAAAATCATTGTACGAAAATTTTCTCGCGTTAAATTCATGCTGACGTGACAGACAATTTTCAATTTGACGCCAAATCGTAAACAAATGACAAAATAATAAAATACATACACAATAATATTGGCAAACAGTTCCATTTTCATAATTTGAACATTTTTTTATTATATCGTTTACAAGTGGCCAGTTCTAAAAACTTTCAGTGTCGCCCTGGTATTATCTGCCGAACCCTTTTCCCCTCTACCTGTTTGGATCGGCTCCCATTCTAACCAGACGCAGCTGAATAAATGTAGCGACCAACTCTCCATATATAATCTAACCTCCACAAGTGCGTAACACAAAACGCCTGGGTAAGAATTCATCATCGGTCATCATCAGAGTTTTTTCTGAAATTTAGGCAATGGGTTATTTGGCTCATTAACGTTTTTCACCGAGCTCTCGACTCGATTTCTTAAGTTATGTACTTCTAGTTCTAGGTAGTATGAATGGTTGGGTCATTCTAAAAAAAATATTAAGTAAACCATTTCTGTAGTCTGAATGGTTTAAATTAGAAACGTAAAAAGCAAACGTTATTTTGGAACCTGGATTAATTATAGTGACAACGTAAAAAGTAAATAAACCAACTTTAAATTACAGGAAATGTAAAAAATATATATAATATATATATGTATAAGTGTTTTAAAATAGATAAGCGAGTAATGTTATGGCAGTGGAAAGTTCTTTTCTAAGCAAGATTTTCCAATTTCATTATTGTTTATAATATAATATAATATTAAAATAAATGGAATTTGAGCCTACTACGAAACTAGGTGACACACACAAGTGACATTTATCACCTAATCCCACTGAAGACATCACCTAGTTATTTTCCACATTTCCATTAGGTACATATTGATAATTTTATCTATTCGTTGAGTGGGGTACAATAACCAATTGATAACAGATATTTTATTCAATGACTACTTTTTCTACCCTAGGGATATGCTTATGGTGCCGCCGCCGATGGCCGGCCGGCCTAGAAAGCGTACCACGATGGTTGGTTCCCAGGGGGCGCGAGAAACAAGTTACTGGAAGGACTTGGGGGAGACCTTTACCCAGCTGTGTACTAGTATAGGGTAAACAAATAAAAAAACAGTGGCACTCCGGGAGTGCCGACAGAAGTGAAAACTTGAACAATTACGTGTGTATTTTGTGAATCGTCTTATAAAGAAAAAAAACACGCGCCGGTACCGCGCGTGTTTTTTTTCTTCTGCTACGGCCATCCGTCTTATGAATTTTCGATCAGGTCACGTGTCCTGACGCGAGTTTAACATTTTTACCCATTAAAAAAAAAGTGTACAACGCCGCTAAAGAAGTTTTCACTTCAAAAAGTTTTACTCAGACAGGGCATTGACTGTTCATTACAAAACCCTGTATCTGAACATATCGCTATTTAAATACTGTTTTACATGATCAATATTACGTTTTTTCAATTCCTTATTTAACATCAGTTCCTCACTAATCTTCATTTTCTTGATGCACTGTTAGTAGTCGTGTGAAATATAGGTGGTAGGTATATTATTATCATCCTGTACGCAACGTCTTTTTATTTATTTATTTTTCAGGGTGGGAAATCATCAAATGACCCCTCCCGCTCTGAGTGGAGCGGAAGGGAGTGTCAGACTCTTACTGACTAAAACCCACCCGTGTTCCTTCCTTAGCCCTTTATGTTCCGGGCCAGCGGTAACCCTTTCGGACAATCCCGCTGACCCGGCAGGCTTCGGCCCTGACGGGCCCCTTCGGTTGATCCAGACATCTCTTTGAGGCGCGCGTGGAATACATACGCGCCGTCCGGCACGGGCCTGGTCCTGATCGGACGGTGAGCTACCCATTACTCTCCGTTCGCAGGCCCGTCAATGCAACGCAAACGGCAACGTCTCAATCAGCTTAGACACGTCGCAATTATTTGAGACAGACTCCTGCCAAGCTGTTCTGTGATAATCTCACCGTGAAAATCAAGGTGAAATGAGCTGTCATCCCACCTAATGGTAGGGATTGACACTATTGACAGCTCACTTCAAGCTCACTTCACAGAGTTTGGCAGAAGATGAACTGATGATAGATCCCGGGGATCCATAAGTGGGGCATCTACGAACACTGCCACCCTATGTGTCTATAAACGGATATAATTACATATATTGTAAGTAGTTAGTGAGTAATAATGACCATGTTGCCACCAATATCTTAACTGACCCGCGGAAACCTAACGATTGTCGTCGGCGCCGGCATGATAACAGTGATCAATAATTATGAATAAAAAATGTACTGGGTTGCCAAACCTACTGTATAATATAGTATCCTGTTATATTAGAGGCCTAAATACAATAATTCAAAAACAAAAAAAAAATAGTAAGCGAAACTACTATGGGAGCGCAACCTTCTTCAACCGTTCATCGTGGATCATAGACACAGATTGTTTTAAAAAGAAATCAGTGTTCTCCCATTATTATGTCAAAAATATGATGCAAGGCAGGAACAACTAATAAAAAGAACAATTATTTTTAATCCCTGCAGTACGAGTATTATTTCTACACAATCCTTCTGATCCCAACATTACTATATTTTTATTTAAATCAAAACGGCGAACTAACGAAGCGCGAGAGAATAATTCTGGCCCTATTGCCAGAATTATTCTCATAAAAGCTAAATTAATGGTATATTGTAGCCTTAATTTAGAGTGTAATAATAGTTACGAGTCATTAAAACAAACCTGTTAATAACTACTCAACTACTATTTTTTTTCCCAATCTGTCATATTTATGGTTTCGAAAATACTATAAATTATATACATAAAAAAATTGCCAACCCTGGGGGCGGAACATCGTAATGTAGTTAGCACTCTAGCAGTAGTTTTTATTTTATTTTCTATAATGCTAATATTAAGTTCATAAATCATGTACCATATTCTGACAAATAAATTATTATGATTAATATTATTTCGTAGACCAATCGCGTAGGCCAGCGTAGCACTGCCGTAGCACGAAAAGAAGATTTACAGTATGTCGGTATTTCGGTAACACGGTTTTCTTTCTGATGTGGAATATCGTGCTATGACAATAAATAGTAGATGGTTGCAGTAGACAGCTGTTTTTTTTTTTTTTTGATAAAAGAATTTTCATTTACTGATAGCGTAGCCATGAGTGTTTGGCACTGGTCGTAGCACGAAACAAAATAAACTGCAAATATAATTATACTCGTGATGTGTGCTAGATTGTGCTTTAGTAGTAAACACTAGCTGTATTTATTTTTTGTTTTTGTTGACCAACCTCGTAGCATGAAAAAAAAGATATTTGCAAATTTTATGCAATACGAACTTTTTTTAAAATAACATGTTATTTTATTTGATATTATATAAAAAAAATGTACCTAGGTAGGTACTTTTTTGTACCTGTACTTACGGTATGGTATGGTGGTTATTGAAAGCTAATTAGCAAATCTCGAACATGATGGTAGGCATCATAATTATTATCCACCTACAAGCGTTGAAAATACCTATCATAGTGGCGTAGGTCAAGTAATTTCCAAGTGTAATTATTATGTATAAACATGTACTAACAGAACACCGCCACCGAGGTACAATGCGTGCCACGAAAGAAGAGACTTGACACACCACGTGGTTTGACATGCGCAGAACACGATTTTAGGTATCTTTGGCGGTATGAGGTCTGAGTGCGGGACGGGACCGGACGTCATAGGGGCAGCGGAAAGAGCGGGGGAGGCGGGGTCAAGTCTCATCTTTCGTGGCACGCATTGTTATTACGTAACACAAAGTAGCAATGGTTTTCATTTTGACAGTTCAACAACATTCATTGCGTTATTTACGTTGGTGAGCAGTGAGATTTTTCAGACGAGCAATGGATTAGCAATCCTTCAAAATGATTCAGATTACGCAATTAGGGTGCTGATCCATAAAATACAGAACAGATTGCAAGAGGTCCAACTCAAATAAAGGCTCCTTCAAACAGGCGCGACACGAAACGCGACACAAAGGCACCGCAAGTCGCGCAACGAGCGGTGCCTTTGTGTCGCGCCTGATTAAGGCTCGTTCACACAGGCGCGACGCGACACGCGACACAAAGGCACCGCAAGTCGCGCAACGAGCGGTGCCATTGTGTCGCGTGTCGCGTCGCGCCTGTGTGTACGAGCCTTTATATCGCGTGTCGCGCCTGTTTGTAGGAGCTTTAACTAGGTGCCTACTAATTTAATTCAATTTATGAAACCTACACACCAGACCCGTACGAAAATCTACGGTAGGTACAAACGCCAGCACATCAAGCTTCTACAATCTGTCAAATTTCTTTTATAGATTTTCAACTTTATCGCTAAACCACAAGGTTCAAAGTAGATTGGGAAAATTTGACAGTTTCGGGTAGCCTGATGTGCTGGCGTCTGTACATAATAAGTAAGCAACGTCATTATATGCAATTATTGTTCAACACTGGCAATTGCAGTCGGACTTGATAATGCAATAGCTTATTAGACGGTTAAAAATAAATACAATTGCTTGTATTGTATGGTTTTCCTTTAGCTGAGAAAACACCATTTTTTCTAATTGAGTCTACTTATGAATAATTTAAGAAACAAGAAAACATCACGATAAAGTCGTGTTTTATTATCTAAGTATATCACGCCTATGAATGACAAGATAACATACTACAAAATAATAGATAGATAAATAGTACATTTTTAATTCCTAAGGAGTACCAACTGCTGATAAAGAACAAGATAACGGACTTACAACGTTTATCAACACTGTACAAATGCTGGAAACTTTATAGGCATAATTATATATAACACAACCATACATATTTGAACATCCATCCTTATATAGCTACTGGATGACACACTTCTAAAGAAAGGTACATTAGCCGCGCAAAGGAAAACAAAAGAAATTAATTACAGCGCCATCTATGATCGAAATATAGAACTACGGTGGCAAAATAGACAATTTATTAAGCTTTTTCTAAATGTACTTACCATGGTAATATATTGGAGCTTCTTGGTTGAACGGTACTTAGGGCAGTACGGTTTGTGTTTTTTTAAAGGCACGGGAGGTTCTTTACGTAAACATCTGGCCGGTTCTCGCGAAGTGACTGCCGCGATGCGCGCGACCGCGGTGCACATGTTTTGCGCGTAGATAACGCTATGATTATGTTTATGTTTCTAATTACTGGTTCATGGGATCGCGGTGGTATTTTTATTCGTATTATCGCTGCTACTGTGGTTTTATCGTGGTTTATAACCCCGGAAACACTATAAGGCAATAGAAATTAATAGGTACGTAACTTTTGATTCAGACACTTTAGTTTTACAAAATGTACGTACCCACGTGTTTTAGCTATGTAAGTAGGTACCAGACACGCAGCCTTCAATAGGTAGATAATTATGTATAAACACACTTATAACTATGTAGGTGTATAGGGGTATACGTTAGCACCTAAATACCATGGTAGGTACTTACCTACCATAGTATTTAGGTGCCAACCTATATCCCATATATATCTACTTAATAAAGAATTTTCGATAGTCACAAATTTTTAGAAGGTAGCAATTAAATCTGTAAAAATTAGGTACTACTTGATCACTCGCGAAAATTAAAAAATGCGGACAAAAGATTTCCTAATAAAATTTAGAAGTTAAATTGATAAGAAATCATCTTAAAATTCTGTCAGACAATATCAAACCGAGTAACACAAGATCACAAGAAAACACTGAATTTATACCAAGCCATTATGTTATGAAGAACCACTTTATTCAGTACTTCTGATGAAAGTAGGTACCGACCTATCTACTGCAACAAAAAGAACCCTCCTAACACAATTTCAACCTTATTTACACATAGCCAAGTTTCAAATAGCGATGTCTTTCAGTCAAACGCTGAAGATAATCGTAACAATGCAGGTTATTGTGGACACAAAGATAATTTTGGTCGTTACTTTAAGTCAATAGGTTGATTGAGTTCCTACAACCCCACAAGTGAATTGTCTGTTTCAGATTAACAATGAATGAAATAAATGGGTTAAGAGGACGCCTTGGAGATATTGGCGTCAATGATCTCAATTTTTCTCAGTAAATACAAAACGGATCAAAATATAAGTTGGTGACCTGAAAGTTCATGATAAAAACCTTATTTTGTCAGTTTTCAATACATGATTAGGTAACTTTTTTAACAGAGAAAAATATATCAAACATACCTCTTTTTAAAAAGAGATTCACATATTATGGGCAAACGGGACCGATTTAAGCCTCTTAATTTTCTATGTAGATGAGTCTATACATACTCTTTAAAATACCAGAAGGAATTTCTCAAATTATCGTTTCTATCTAAATAAAACAACAAAAACCATTTTGTCGCTTATGTCCTTTAGTTATAAGCTAGCGCGCGTATACAATCCTCGCTCCACTCAGACTCTCAGTCCCCTCTTGACCATTGTCAGCGACGGGTCTGTGCTAGTCGGTTTCCGGACGACATTAAGCATTGCGCGAATTTATTTGGCGGTTTTATAAAATAAAAATGGTAAAAAAACAAAGAAAGATGTTCCAAAAGGAAAAGAAGAGCTTGTTTATTAGAAAAATGTGCAAGACGTCTATGTTTCGCCGCCGCCACGGCACACAATGTGCTGAAATTCGTGTTTCATAGACATTCAAATCCTTTTTTGAAAGCGACGCTTTTTTATACTTAGATACGATCGGGAATACCTTCTATATACCTGTTATGATAAACTTTTGGGTTCGTAATTGCAAACAGCGCTCTTAGAATTTATTTCGAAAAAAATTGTATGGAGTCGACACAATAAATGATGATATCTCCGTTATCGCACAATTGCGCCTTTCAAAATAACGAACAAATCCAAGTTTGTAATGATACTTGCCATGGTGTTTGTATCTACTTTCAATGATTGAAGAATACTAAATGATTTTCTTTTAGTATGCTCCTATTTATTGCGATCGACTTTAATCTATTTTCCCGTACAACTAATTTGCTAAATACCCTCTTAATTATTTACTAACGAAAACTTAATTATTCAATAGATATAGATACTCAAAAAGTCAGTAGATAGTACACATGTCATTAACAAACAATAATTTCCTTAATTTTATTGGGGATTTTGAGAATCATTAGATAATTACTTCAAGCGAATTTGACTTTCTAATATGGCGCATAGTTAATTTGCGTTAATGTCCAGTCTATACAGGGTGTCCCAGAACTCAACATCAAGCCGAAACGGGGTGACAGGATTGATCATAACTATCACGAGAAAAATCTGAAAAAAAATCTATCCCATGCAGTTTGAAAATTATGGGCATTTTAAGAAAAACCTAGAAATTTGATCAAACTGTAACAGTTTTCGGTTATTGTGGTTATTCTTTTTTATTTTTGTTCATTTGAACTTTGGAAACGTAATCCTAAATAACATTTCTAGAATCCCAATAAAAAATAATGACACAATTGCCTCAAGTTTCCGAGAATTGAGACTATTCGTTAAACTACGAATTTAAAATTTTCAAGATTCGTCGACTTTGATAGGCTCTCCTTTAAAAAAAATGTACTAGAGTGCCTTGGCAAGTGGCACTAAAAGTTGGCGCATTTAATCAGAATTCTAAAATGGTACAATACTTGTTAGTTCCATACAATAAAAAAGATTAAAAAAAATTAAAACCTCAATTAACCCGATTTTTGCTATCTCAGTTAAAATGTTTTTGATTCGCACAAGCTCTAGGTAGGTTCTTAATTTTAAGGCAAAATGATGAGAGAGATGGATAGCAAACATACCCAATGTTTGCCATGAGTGAGCGAAACAGATAGTGACGCCACTTTTATTAAAGTGCCTAGTGTTAGTGACAACGGGCTATAGGTCGACCGCTTAACTGAGACGTTGCCTGAGGTAGCAGCGCGGTGCGGGAGGGGTGTGGTGACTTGATGCGAGAGCTGTGATTCGTCAACTTGTGACAACTATCACCCATCCCGCACCGCGCAGTTACCTCAGGCAACGTCTCAGTTAAGCGATCGGCCTATAGAATCTAGCTACCTAGTGCTTAACAGCAGAGGTACAGTCAATTACAATGCGTGCCACGAAGGATGAGACTTGACCCCGCCTCCCTCGCTCTTTCTGCTGCCTCTATGACGTCCGGTCCCGGCCCGCACTCAGACCTCATACCGCTAAAGATACCTAAAATCGTGTACTGCGCATGTCAAACCACGTGGTGTGCCAAGTCTCATCTTTCGTGGCACGCATTGTACGTTCACTCGAGCTCAGATGAGTGGTAACAATTTGACGTTAACAGCATCTTTACGTTGTAGCAGCAAGGGCAATTTTTGTAGGACAAGTGCTTTTACTGATGTGTGGTGGACTGTACTTTTAAGACTTGACATCATTCTTTTCATATCTGATGAACTCAGTGTTTTCTCAGAAAGTTCGCCTGGAGAATAGAATAAGTGTTGATTACCGCAGTATTTTAAGCCATGTAGGTATTGAGACAGCTTTAGTCTAGAAGCATTTGGTACTTTTTAGGTTTCCGTACCCAAAGGGTAAAAACGAGACCCTATTACTAAGATACCACTGTCCGTCTGTCTGTCACCAGGCTGTATCTCATGCACCGTGATAGCTAGACAGTTGCAATTTTCACAGATGATGTATTTCTGTTGCCGCTATAACAACAAATACTTACTAAAAACAGAATAAAATAAATATTTAAGGGTGTTTTTTCGGCGTTTTTGCCTTGTGGTACGGAACCCTTCGTATGCGAGTCCGACTCGCACTTGGCCAGTTTTTGTAGGGTATTATAGATGCTGGTAAATTACAGTCTTACTTATTAGTCATTTATAAAGGGTCTCGTCTATGTAATACCAGTACTGGTGTTTAAGATGGCCATGTTTAAGTAAAATTGGTGGCACTTGGCAGCAACCATATTGGTTGTTAAAGGTGTTTGCCAACATCAGCTGCAGTGCGATTCTGTAACCATCTCACTGTGATAACTTAGGTGAAGTGAGCGTGGAGTGAGCTGTCAATAGTGTCAACACCTAGCAAAAACAAACTCACTTCACCTAAGTTTTCATGGTGAGATTTTTACAGAATCGACCGGCTGGAGGTTAAATCGACCAATCATAATTATAATCAGTTGGTTGAAGGTGGATCCGACCTCTTGAAAGGCTGTTTCGCCAACATCGATTGGAAGATGGTGTCGACCTCGCATAAGCAAATAACATAAGGAAGGGAAATAAAACAACACATAAATACTTTTTATACGTTTATTAAGAAATAAAAAACAAACTAATCTACTTACATAATATTACAGACAAGAACATTGATAATAGTAGCAAATGTGACATATTGCAACAGTCTCCAAACTATTAAGTAACAAAAACATGATTATGATTAGGGAATGCAATCTCATTCTCGCGAGATCTCGGCCATATTTACCGAGATTAATCTCGGTCAAAATTCGGACGAGATCTCGCGAGATTAACGAGATTGATTTAGCTTTAGAATATGCAGGTATTATCGAAAAAGTGAGTCCTGCAGAATTAGAAGCCGTCTGTCAGACGACTCTTTAAACATTTTATGCTTTTTGCGAAGCTATATTAAAAATTTTGACGGTTGAACTTTATTTGCTTAAATACCTAAAAAAGAACTCTGATTATTAAATTAATAAAAACTGGTAGAAATAAATGATTATTAAATATTACATCAAATTTATTATTTCCCTATCAAAAATCCCATTATAATCTGCGTTCACGATTTAATTGCCAAAAATGTAAACAAATATGAGGTAGGTAAAAATAACTTTAATTCCTACACAATAAAGTTCAGTTTACACTACAGCTTCAAACATTTTTATACCTTTTTCAATAGTGCCAGTGACTCTGAAATCAACTTAATGAACATTAAGATAAAGTTGATATTTGTTTAACTTGAAATAACATCAATTGGAAACATAAAGAATAGACCTTAGAAGAGCGGTGGCCGCCCACATAGCGTCCGCAATTTACAAAGACGTATCTGAAACGTTATATGTATTTGTGAAAGTAAGTTGGTGTTTTCCTAGTTAGAGGGCGTTTTATAATACCGATGCCATCATTTTTATGATAGGCCGTTATGTGACGGCCGCCGCACTCTTAGAAAACCGTTGCTTAACGCGTCAGTTGGACAATCGCCTCTATCCTCCGATTCATTACAAACATTTTACAATAACACAAACACACAACTTTGGAAACAATAGAAAGGTTTTTTTTTATAAATTACATAAAATGCACTTCCTACAAAAAATAACCTTTAAGTTAAATAAGTTATTATTATGATGAACATAATTTCGTTTCTGTGACATGTTTAGAACAAGTTTGATTAAAAAAAAAAAGCATAAAGCATACTTCAGAAAGTTTACATTCTCTATGATTTTTTCCAATATTTATGATGTTTATCAAATGAGTACAAACATTTATGAATGTAGCCTAAAATTCCTTATAATAATTATCAAACACAAAATTATTACTACCCTACAGAAAAAACTTAATTTAAGTTTAACACAAAAATGTCTTTGGGTATAATTAAGATGTATTTTAAATAAATTAAAAGGAACTTGATGCGGACACAGCCAGTTCTAAAACCAACCTTATGAACTACAGCAAAACATTCAAATTTGTAAACGAACTTAACTTACAATTTTATTATTTAAAATTAATAACTATTAGGGCTGATTTTTCCATCGCCATATAACTTTTAATCGACGAATAAAATTTACGTTTGACAGGTTATGTATGAAATAAATGTCAAAATTATTCCTCGAATAAAGTTATCAGATGATTGAAAAATCAGCCCTTAGTAATATTGTATATTATTATTAAAGATAGTGGTGGGTTTTTTGGTGATGAGCACTTGAAAAAACCGCTAATTGGCAGGGTTCATTTTAACGTTTCTAATACTTCTCAGATATGACTTGGCGTCCTCATTTTAACAACATACCTACCTAATAAGTACTTCATTTTATTAAAATTGCATTTGCATTCGGTGAAACGCTACGCCATATAAAAATATGGAAATACGTATATATATACATATTTCCATATTTTAATATATCCAGTAGAAATAGTTTAATAAACAGCATATATTCAATCTTTATTACAACACGTGAATATAACCCGTTCATATTATTATTATTGAAAAATCTCTTTTACGATTTTCACGTGCAAAAATATACCTAGTTTGTGACCTTTAATTTACCTACTTATTTACTAAAAAAAAACCAATTTAAACTAATTCAATCGGTATCAAGCCTTCTTACCTTTAATTGTCCTGTCTTCAAAAATATGTAAATCAATACCAGGGATAAATCCCTGGGACAACCTCCTTCATTCATACTACCTACCTAGTTTTGCAAATCAATCAAACTATACATTTTAATCATACTTACATACCGTAGGACACCCTTTAGATTGGTCAAATCAATCAAATAAACTAAACTAACATCGACACATTTTTGAAGTGAAAACTTCTAAAGGCGCGTTGGACATTTTTTGAGATGGGAAAAAACCATTGAACTCGCGACACTGTTACCGTAACCGACACCTCCGTTTTAAGTTTTGGCCATTATAAAGACATCAACGCGCGGTAGGTACATTTTCTTTGAGAAGAATGACCTTGAAACATAAAATTACTACTTTATTTCCAAGTTCTCACTTCTGTCGGCACTCTTGGAGTGCTACTGTTTTTTTTTTGTGTAAATTTTTATTTAGCGTGAGCGCAAAAGGAGTATGTAAGAATCGTAGCAGGTGGCGTTCTGTAGTTTCTACCTACTCCCATGGAAAGAAGGCTTGAGATTTTTATGTTATAATAACCTTTTGACCAAATAGCTTTGAAAAGGCACAGTTAATTGTAATTAAATGACGTAAATAAGAATAAAAATGCGAAACTTTGGTTAGAAGATGTTAAATACCGTAAATCTAAGCTATTCACAGATATAGATACCTAGATAAAGCAAGAGCAACTAATTCGCGTGCCCAGCTTAAGTACAAAAATCGTAAGCCACCACTTTCGCGTTCAGTCCTGTAGTACTGCTAGATGAGCGTGAGCGCTGGCACTAGGCCCCGGGAGTGGGGCGAGACGGGTGCCACACGCGGCGGCGGCTTTGAATCGATTTGATTTTCCCATCACTAAATAGTGCTTGTGACGTCATAGTAGGCAGTCAAAAAATGGCACGCTTGGTTTTCAGACAGATCGTGATACTTGCGTTATCTAGGTCTATCTAAATCTGTGAAGCTATCAGTTTCGCTTAGCTCCTATAGTTCAAAAGTGGAACATTATACTATTTAATAATAATAATTAAATTACTCTATGATTAAAAGCTATGTTTAGTACACCCAAAACAACGCGGACAATATTTATAGAAAACTGCGATTTTTTTTTCTTCTTTCTAATATAGTATTTATTACCCCTTTATTGTTTTAATTCTAATTTAAAAAAATAAAGTATTCTAGAGTACTTATATTTACTGTTGTCTTCACTAAACCACGTTTCGCGTTTAGCATAGATGTAGCTCTATTTACAAAAATCACGACCGATAAGGTGGACATGACTTGGGTGGTATAAAATCAGAAACGAGGGTATCCGAAGAGCCGGAGTTACCGACTTAGCTTGCAGGGTAAGCAAGCTGAGGTGGCAGTGGGCTGGCTATGTTTGTCAAAGGACCAATGGCCGGCGGAGTAGATTCCTGCAGTGTAGTCCGTATCAGCAAGAATAGGGAAAACCCCCCAGCAAGATGGTCAGACTTGATGCGGAAGGCGCAGGGCAGGGTGTTGTGGCGAAGCCTGGAAGAGGCCTATGTTCAGCAGTGGACTGTGAAAGGCTAAGTTGATTAGTACAGGTCGCGGAATCCGCTGGATGCGGAAAGAACCAGCCGATTTGGCGATGCTTGGGAGAAGATTATGTCCAGTAGTGGATGTTATTCTGCAAAGATGATGATAAACTTCCATTGTTAGAATTCTTAGTAATGTGCTCTTTAGATTAGTCAGGTTTTTTTATCTCTTTTTCATAGTAAAATTTGGTTTTTCTCTTCGTTATTTCTACTTGCTCGCAGTTTTAAATGGTTGAATATTAGCTATTCACTGCCCAAACGCGCAAAAATGTGTGGTGACGAGGACGTGAGGTGTTATTTAATTTTAATATAAGTATTATCTATTAATGTTATTATAAGTATTATTAATCTATCTTATTAAAAGTAATTACAATCTATCTTATATTACTTTTATTTACAGTAGCGTTTTTTAGGAGCATTGTGGTTTCGAAGAAACGCGAACAATATTTACAATTAATTCGCGTTCCGTTTAAACTAATCGTGCCAGGCACCATCTAATGTACTAAAAAATAAAACATTACATTAATTTTACACTCTATGTTTTATATACTTAGAACCGGCGCAGATCTGACGAGAATCAGAGCACCACAGCCAAACAATTATCAACCTTGCGCTAGATTAAATAAAGTTGAAAATAAAATAAAATACTAGTATTCGTCCGAGAGGACATCAAAGCGGTTATATTTTCGACTTTATTTTAAGAAGCGTAATATTGATATTTGTTGGACAGTGAAAACTGCACTTTGCCAGGTCCGTACCAGCCCTAAACGGGGGCCCTTCAGCGGGATTGTCCGAAAGGGTTACCGCTGGCCCGGAACATAAAGGGCGAAGGAAGGAACACGGGTGGATTTTAGTCAGTAAGAGTCTGACACTCCCTTCCGCTCCACCCAGAGCGGGAGGAGTCATTTGATGATTTCCCATCCAGAAAAAAAAAGCCCTAAACTTTATTACACTAAACTCACCGAAAGCGTCCAATAAGTGAGGATACGAAATATTAATAAAATGAGCATGAACTATTTGAGTGCAAGTGCTTGCGATATCACAATATTGTCCATTCTTAAAGCGAAAGCGCTTGGGTAACACAGTTGAGCGTTGATCGGTCGACTGGATATGGTGGAAATCCGGGGGTTGAAAGAAAGAAAGAAAAAGTATTGCGCTAAGGTAGCTCCTGAAATTCAAATTTTCTACGTTTTTTTTGCAATATGAAGGTCAGTATTAGATTGTATGTTGATTAAAGTATAATTGATGACAGTTGCAAAAATATGTATTTATCTACTTTCATGTCGTAAAATTCTAATTATAAAATTTTAAACGAGTTTATATTGACATACTTTATAAACACAATACCGAAATAGAAAAAAAAAATCATTATAACACTATTTCTCTAATGTTACGGCTACACTACCTTACCGTCTACCGGGTTGTTACCGCAATAATTATGGCATTAAATTACCGTTTAAATTACTGCGTGAAGTGGTATGGTTACACTAGAGTTTACCTAGATATGTCTACCGAGCTATTGTCTACCGTCATTTGCCATATTGATTGGCATTGTAAAATTATGACCATAAATCGTGGTTACACCTAGGCCTTATTGAAGTTATGGCAATAATGATTGGCATATCACAGTAGTGTGGCCCGGCCAGAACAAAATAATGTTATAAAATAATTTTTTTTCCATTACGATACAGGTTAACCAAGAAGTTAAATCACTAAGGAGAATGCATAACTTTTTTTAATCGAACTCGTTAAGCCCCATCCACATGCTTGACAAACAATGGCAAACAGCCAACAGCAAACATGGACATGTGGATGGGTGTTTGTCGTTGTTTGCCTGTTTGTGTTTGTGTTGGGCAGTGTTCGGCATCGGTGTCGGTTTTTCTTGCCAGATCAAAGGATGTTTGGCACTTTGTTTGCTGTTTGCGGTGTTTGTGACAAACAGCCAGCGTGTGGATGGGGCTTTACATATATACGGGAGCGTGAAGTTTTGTTGTGTAAATTTTACTTATCTGTGGTTGCGCTAAAGTGCGGTGAAGAGCTGGGTTTTTGGCGCCATTTTTACGTTTTTTCTGAATTTAGTGTTTTATTCTATTATTGCTTAAAAATGTCTGATACCAGTGAATGTGAAGGAAATTTGACTCCGCCCGATATTTTAGATGCGGCGACGGAAATGACTCATACAAAACTACAATAATTATCATAAGCAGTAAAGTATGTCTTACTTTTTGAACTTTGATCTTTTATTTAGTATATTCAATCTCAATGTATGAAAGTAGATAAAAAGTTGTATAAAACTGCACATAATAAGGTATTAAACACTCGTGTGATACTATTACAAACCTCGCTCCGCTCGGTTTGTAAACACACACTCGTGTTTAATACCCCTCATTATGCAACAGTTTTATAAACTACTATTACAGAATTATAATTAATCATTAAAATCATCAATATAACACCCTATGTTTAAATATGACATTGAAATTTTGAGGCATCGGCCTCAAATGTCATATTTAAACATAATAATCAATATAATTCTCTAAGTCAGAATATTGTCTGACTTAGAGAATTATATTGATTGTAATGATTATAATTCTGTAAATAATATGCTTATTTACAAAATATTCGTTACAATCAATAATTTTCTATATTTATTATATAGGTTATTAGGTTTATTTTTTTGCTCTTTGATTAGTTATTTTGTTTTTGTATAAGTAAGTTTAAATTATATTAAAATTTTTCGGTCTATAGATTCCACACTATGAATTTCCGAACTTATATTTGTCTTCCTGGTATTAATTTGAGAGCCCTGACACCCAAAACACAAGTTCAATCTTAGCTTGGGTGTCAGAGTTTTATAACTCTGTATAAACCTACAATTTATAAGACTTTATAAGGGTATGAAAAATCAAGTGGTAATGTAAATTGTTAAACTGGAAAATAAAGATTATTATTATTTGTTACGGTCAGGCATCATATTTTGATCAACAGACCTGCAAATTGCGTTATGAGAAATTGGGGATCGAGATTTAATTACAGCGAGATGTCGAGCGGTGTGTGAAAGACAGCGCGCGAAGTGTTGTTCGCTTTATCGCGACAATGTAGCCGTAGCATAATAAAAACATCGATTCATTGACCCATTTTTTGTCAAAAATACGATTTGTAAAGATTGGAAAAATAAGCAATCTTATTGGTGGATAACCTACTCACGCATTTATAGGCAATATCTGGCACTCCACGAGGCGTATTTATGAAAAAAAGACCTTATTTAGCGAATACGTATAAGGCTCAACTCACACCAAAAGAGCGTCAAAGCCCAGCGAAGCGGAGCGCAGTTTCAGTGTCATATGAATTTTAACTTTATTTTCATTACTATAATACTTATTATCGCATGAGAAACTCGAACCAGTCGCGCGGATGCCCGCGGCGCCGCGGGAATTCCTGCGAATTCCATAAACGCGTCTTCTCTAACGAGCGGGTCGCTGCGCTTCGCTGCCCTTCGCCGCTCTTTCGGTGTGAGTTGACCCTAAGTGTAACAACAGCTTTAAGAAATCCAGAATGTGAATAACAATACTTTTTGCTATAAACAAATGCTCGCTTGAATGCCTTCGATGAATATGGGCCTTACCAACTACATTAACAACTAAAACCTATTTATATTTTATTTATTATTCCACAATATTATTAATTATATAGGGCTCTTCACGCGGTTAATATTTACTAAAACATTCGCGTTTAAAAAAAAAGAAAAGAGATAAAGGCTATAAACTATCTTATTTAGTTTATTGTTCTAAAATCTAACCTAAATTTTTATCCTAAAATATTATTATTCTACAATTACTATTTCATTCCACCTGGACTTTCTGACGCGGTTATTATTTACAAAAGATTCGCGTTTTTAATTTAAAAGAAAAGAAATAAAGACTATAATATTATCTATCGTATTTAGTTTATTATACTAAAATATTATTTTATGTATTATTCTACAATCTTATGTCTTATTAGGGTCCACTTGAGACACACACCCACGCGTTTAATATTTACAAAACATTCGCGTGTTTATTTAAAAAAGAAAATAGATAAAGACTAAGTCTATCTATCTTTTTTTAATTAATAATAATATAAAATCTAACTTAATGTATTATCCTAATATATTTTTAAATGTATTATGCTAAAATTTTATTAATTATTTTGGTCCACCTGGACATTCCCACGCGGTTAATATTTTTACAGAAGATTCGCGTTTTTAATTAAAAATAAAAGAAATAAAGACTATAAAATTATCTATCTTATTTAGTTTATTATCATAAAATAATATTAAATTTAGTATTCTACAATCTTGCTTACAAATCCGGTCCACCAGGGAATGCTCGTGCGGTTAATATTTACAAGAAAGGATGATGCCACAAAATGTATGGAAGCTGCTGCCCGTACCAATAGGAATAATTTATATATCATTAGAAAGGTATTAAGATTTAGTTCAAGAATTCCAAGGGCTTTTGTTTTGATTTGAGAGATCGGAGTAATACAATGTGGAAATTGAGACGAGGTAGTAAGGGAAACTACCTTAACTGTTATAGCTACAGAAAAACGTTAATAGAAGACTGTAATGAACTTCTTGAGTAATTGCTAACTGCATTAACCTTTCGAATGTCTTATGTTACACAGTGCGACATAAGAACAATTAAATTCTATTGTGTCTGCTAATTAGACACTCAATGGGTTAAGAGGACTACAGGACCTAAACGCAAAAACCGAAAGTTTTATAATGCCTAAAAGTATATGCTCGACTACAGTAGAAAAATATATGATATTCTTCAGGATATATGCTAGTTAGATAGTGTGTTGAAAACATAATACAACTAATTTGATACGATAGAAAAGAATCGTAAAGATACCTCTAAAAACTTTATTTTTACAATAAAAACCACTCTAATATTAATACAATCATTCTGATTATTCTACAAACAACATACTAAAGCACTACTGTTTTAATTTTTTAGTCCAAACAATAGATTATTTGTAAATAGATAATTGCTTCATATTTTGCAATGCTGGCGTCTGTACAAGATACTCGCGTCCTTTAACAAAAAAATAAAGGCTACTATCTTATTTATTATTCTACAATTTATTAAATTATGTATTCGGTCCATGTGGCACATCACGCGTTTCATATTTACAAGTCATTCGCGTTTCTATGAATAAGAAAGTCTAAGATTTTGTTTTTGAACATTTGTTGAGCGATACTTTGTTACGCGTCGAACATTCATTAAGAATTTATTCAGGAACGATTGTGCAATACGTAACTTGGATTTTTGACAGGACGCCATAGCACCCGTGCAATCATAAATAGATTTTAAACACCGTGGATTTCGAATGAAACTTTGTTATTGTGCTAAATGTATGTTTGAAGGTCGTGTGGTAACTTACTAGCTTGATTTTTAATTTTCGCAGGAGCGCAGTGCAGCACATTGAATAAGAAACCTTATCATCAGTGTCTCAAAGTGCAAATGAGCTTGCTCGAGGACGCCTAAGGAGCCTTTCTTGTCTGCGTCAATATTGGTACCAGAATGTACTTTAAGACACTGATTATAAAGTGTATTCTTCAATGTCTTCAAAAATCCGCGCTCCTTCATGTTCATAGCGGAGACTAAATGTTCAGTGTCGAATGTTTTTGGTACTGCCTTAACAATAACTGACACTAAACCTACCCAAAATATTTTATCTCTTATTTTCTTTTTTTCTCATAACCTATTATATTCATAGACTAGACCTAGAGTGAACTACCGAGGTTCGTCACTGACTTAACCAAGTCAAAGAAATTAAACCTAGGCACATATTATATTCTAGAATAAACCTATTTATAAACAACTTATATTTATTATATTTTACGTTGGTCATAAAGGCCTTAATTCTCACGTACTCAGGCAAGCAAGCGTTAGCGACATGTGAACCTTTATTGTTTTAATTTCAACCTTAATGCAAAATACCAGTTATGCCAAAACGTACCAACCCACAATATTTAAATAAATCGGGTAAGCATTTGCCTAGCCTTTTCCTATGTTGGGGTCGGCTACCAGTCTAACCGGATGCAGCTGAATGCCAGTATTTTACATGGAGCAACTGCCTATCTGACCTCCACAACCCAGTTACTGGGTAATACGATACCCCTTGGTAAGACTGGTTGTCAGACTTTCGGGCTGCCGACTATCCGTAACGACTGTCAAAGATCCACGAATGACAGCCGGGACCAACAGCTTAACGTGCTTTCCGAGGCACGGAGGGGTCTCGGTATGTAAAGATGGTCACCCATCCACAGACCAACCGCGGCAAGCGTAGCTTAACCTGATCGATCGACCTGTGCGGCTGTTATTATTTAGCCATGGGCCCCTCGAATCGGGTAATCCATACTAATATTATACATTCTAAAGTAATGACAAAGAATGATGACAAGAGAAGCTCGAACGCTCTTTAAGATCTTGTTAGAGAATTACAGCAGTACATGGCACTGAACTAAGCAACTGGTAGAGTAAAAATGTATGTTTGAATTATTATCGATGTTTTTTTTTATAAATAAATATAAGCTGCCCCACCAACGACGAGGAAGCGATAAGCTATCGATTTTTTTTCTCGCTCAAAATATATGTTAGATCCTGTGTCACTTGAAGAGATACATAATGGGTACCTACCATGGGTAGGTTTATCAAGCTTCATGTTATTACATGGGGCTTGATGAAACTATCTGTGGTCGTTATTATTATCACCTGTTTTTGTTTCCTAAGTTTAATCTAACATAGTTTATAAGAAGATTTTAGACACTAACACAATTTTTTTTTTTAAATAATATGTTAATAATTGAGTGTTGACTGTTCACACCCGAACTGTCAAACAAACAACTCGATTTTAGTTGCTAGCTCTACTCGATTCTCGCTAATCACCGGCGGTTTTTTATTTGCAACAATAGTATTAGGAGTAGTTTATTTTTATTCGTTTTAGTGAAATGTAATACTTTATTTGGTTAATAGACGACTTATTTATTATTTAAAGACTATTTTGTGAGTGATGTGAGTAGAAACGCTGGGAGGTGATTGATGCCTTATTGGTGATGTTCTTCAGAAATGACAGGTGCGTAGAACTCGCAACCGGCGTGCTTGTATGACCAGATTTATGAACGTAAACGAAGCAAAAGGGGTGTGTAGGGATCCTAGTAGGTGGCGTTCTGTAGTTTCTACTTACCCCCATGGAAAGAAGGCTGCAGAGTTTATGTATGTAGTATATATAATATAGTTTCGTGCATTAGGTTCCGGTCACAATGTACGGTCACCAAAGGAGATAAGTAACCAGGGTCGTCGGGTATGAGAAATGGGGTGTAAAGTTCACTCATCCTCCATAGAAAAGGGAGGATGCTCCGACCAGACGGGTGTTGTGTCTGGCGGGCAACTGCCTGATGATTCATGTCGGGCCGTTGTATTTATGCTAGTTGCGCGGTAAACACTGCTTGCGCGATGCAGGATTTTTTTATATAGGTAGGTACTTAATTAATACTCTAATTCAAACCAAACATCTCGCTGTTATTTTAACTATAATTACATTAATTCTACAAATAGTTTCAATTTACGAGCGGTATCAATAAACCTTAAATATCCCTTATCACCTATGTACAGACGCCAGCACGACTATACGAAACTGTCAAATTTTCCCAATCAACTTTGAACCTTATGCTTTAGCGATAAAGTTGAAAATCTATTAAAGAAATTTGACAGATGGTAGTAGCTTGATGTGCTGGCGTCTGTACTTAAAATTATTTAAACTTCTAAAGTAACGTAACGTAGGATTACCATGACTGCCTCTCATTCATTATAATTAGCTATAATAATTTTAATATCAATTAACTAAGCGACAAATTATGTAGCAGTTTATTGTGTCAAATAGCGCATTGCTTGTATAGTCAACCTCGTAATTCCTTTACTACTTCTGACAATTCTTAGTAAATTGAAACTTCGCTAAGGTTTCGAAAGTATCTTCTTCGAAAGTATCTAGCTGTCGCATTGGTTTTGCAAGCTTCACGTTTTAAGACGAGCAAGTGACATTTAACCTTCGGGTGGTGATAAAATTGTATGGTCGAATGACCAGTCCAGAAAGGAGATAACTAACACTAAAAAAGGAACTTTTTTAAAGTGAATGCTGCGTACTGTGTAGTCAAATCTTTTTAATAT
The DNA here is from genome assembly GCA_963855955.1 of Luperina nickerlii. Lineage (NCBI taxonomy): Eukaryota > Metazoa > Arthropoda > Insecta > Lepidoptera > Noctuidae > Luperina > Luperina nickerlii. The sequence goes on from OY979663.1 coordinate 5,105,610, forward strand.
GTTCCTTATGGCACACGCAATAACAATGAAAATTGCATGCATTATGTAATGATGTTTATTTCTTACCTGCATGTGTCTAGACGCAAAAGATGTCCAAGTATATTCCATTATCATGATCATCGTCATCACAGATATAGATAGACCTAGATAACGCAAGTATCACGATCTGTATGAAAACCAAGCGTGCCATTTTTTGTCTACATACTATGACGTCACAAGCATTATTTAGTGATGGGAAAATAATTCAAATTTTCTTACGTTCTTTGCAATTTGAAAGAAAGAAAATCGCAAAAAAAAGAAAATTTGAATTTTATAGGTTATCCTGACGCTTTCGCCATAAACATATCGCACATTGGCAATATGAAATCCACTTCAGTTTTAGGCAAATTAAATTTTACCCGTTCTTCATTGACTAACATAGTTTTGCTCGTATCACCAGTTGTAAGCTCAAGTTGCTCAAATAAAAATAACGAAAAAAAAATCCATCTAACCAATAAAATAAAATGAACCTTATTCCTTTAAACGGGCAGCTTAATCTCGCGCGACCTGTTCAACATGTAGTGGGAAACATTCTCGTAAGTCAAGAATGTGATCATTGTAGCTGGTAAAACACGAATTATGTTCGGTTTGAGTCCTTTGTAGAATCCACGCCAGCCTTCGTGCCTGGAAATTGTGAAAATGTTTAAATTAGAATTGATGTTGATAATGTTTTTGATTTATATGGCACTTACCTTGAATTACTTACGTTTTGAATTATTTGTGACACTTTTTATGGAAATTCTGTGTGAGAATTTAATAGATAGCAAATGTTGATCGAAATCGGTGGCAATGTAGAATTAGGATTTTATTGTTCTAAACAGGTACTTTTTTTTTAATTGACAGAATAAGTGCTGCCAATATTGATTTATTTTTGGGATAAATCAAGGGTTTATGAGTAAAAATATTTGGTAAGCCACCCTCCAAACTAATGATTTTATTGTAAAATTTAATTTCAATATTTTTGTTCAAGTCATTTGAGTTAACGGTTAAAATAAAAGCATTCATTCGAATTAAAATAAAAAAAGAAATGGTTAAACTTTTTTAAGAAAATTAAATAAGTCGTTTGACGAAATAACAAACTCATTGTCAATTTGCTATCATTTATTGATTAAACAAATTGAATAGACGAATTGAAACAATTGAACTTCGACTGATTATATAAAAATATAATAATTGATTATTTTATGTCTTACAAATTGCTTTGTGGCCAGCCACCGAATAAGACAATAATCATAACAGACCGGTTACAACGCTACAGGTACGTATGTGAAAGGGACACTGCTAGAAAGTACATTTCACACCTCCGGCAAAATAGAGTTACAACTCGACTCGAGGAATTTTCAGGTTGTTTTTCAGGAAAATTGAAACAGCGTATGCCAATAAAAACATATTTTTTGTAAGCTTTTCAAGAATGTATAATTTTGATCAAATAATAATAATAGTATAAGAGAGACTGATTAACAAACACGTGGGTTTATTTTCGCTTTTCTAAAAATCCAGGTTTTTCGAGTTGTAACCCTATTTTATCGAAGGTGCGTTTTTTAAATTATGTTTTATTGCTTTAAAGGCCCGAATAGAATCAAACCCCAGGCCTCTACAGTAAGTATATATATAGTAATTATAGTATATCTATAGTAATTATAATTTTTATGTTTTAAAACTCGCGTTGTTGTGACCTAAATCTACGACAGTGTAATTTTTGATTAATGTTGACGATACTCAAGCGCAAGTGAACCACTGTTCGAGCCTTTAAAATAACGGATAGGTACAGTTTTTAAATCTATAAGCATTTTCCAAAATATATGCTTAAAAATCCATTTTTGGGAGTATAAGTAGTTATTATTTAAGTCGATATGTATTTATTTGATGACGTCACAACAAAATTAATTTAAAATAAACGCATATAAAATGAAAAATAATAAATTACAAAATATAAAATATTATACATGGCAAAAAACGGACAAAAAGCAAGATATTTTCGTGTACAGTTAGGCACATAATGCTTTAAGCAGTTAGGTCGCCGCAGTCATATTGCGGCTGTCAGTTTGACGTACACGAACATATTTTCGACAAGTCAGTTAATTTGCCTAGCTGCCTTGAGCATTATTTGCTTATATATATAGCTTGTGTCAAACTGCTACGGCTGCTAGTCGATCGCACATTATAAAAGTAAACCGAAATTTTCACACGTATCGAGACAAAGGTACAAGGTGTGCCCCACCCTATCCCATCCCGAGCACACAATTACGCTTCCTATAGCGCATCGTTGTCAGAGCAACCGAGTTTGACACAGACTATACAAAAACTATAGCAAACCTATTCCTTTACGAAACTCTAGCGTTGAAACCGTACATTAAAACAACATCTAATAGTATCTGATTGCTTTTTTAATCACATTTTATTTGGTGTATGTATTCTTTTCGATCCACGTGTCGATAAAACTTTTTATATCAATATATATTTATTTTGTGTTAACTGTAATATTTATTCATGTTGTCTAATGTTTATGTTATAGCCGTCACTAAGTTAATCTTGCATGAAATAAATAGAGTATTTAAAATTACAATGTCCTACTTATGTTGAAACTTGAACGAGCGACTGCTGTGCGTGATTGTACTACATTTTGCTGTGACGAAAAGGGGGATGATCGAAATTATTTTTTTGCCATTTTTTCTTATTATGGAAATGAAATATTATTGACTTACAACAAAGGCGGTTACATTTAATATTTAGGCGATTATCACACTGCCACGCATCACGCAGTGGTGTGCGGAAAACGGAGCCAAATTCCATTTTTATTGAATTTGTATGTAAAAAATCACGCGCGTGAGTGCGTTATCTGCACCCCGCTGCGTGATGCGTGGCAGTGTGATAATCGCCTTAGATTTAAGACAGATTAGCTTCATACTTGCATAACATCATAATATTTTTCAGAAAAATACATTTGCTATTTTTTTTTGTTTTTTATTTTTATTTATTATGTATATTATATTTATGGGCAAGCAGAAACGAAACTATCTTATATAATAAAGAACCTAACGTCGTCTCACCACACATGTAACGTTATATCAAAGAAAACTTGTCTTTTTACTTTTAAATCGTTAAATACTTCGGGAAGCGCGACAGTTTAAGTACATACCCTATTATCACAAAAAAATTGATAAATTAAAACTAAATTGTGCTACGCCTGGCAACACTTCTTGTCAAGGTATTGCCAGATTTTAAAATTAAGTCAGTCAGTATCTGATGGGAAAGAGTACGACTACTATTTACAAGAGATTGCTAATATTGTTAGAAAAATATATAAATAATAAAAACAAAAACAACATATGTCGTGAGACAGATTTTACATTTTAATAAAAATATTATTTAGTATAGTACAGTCAGTAACACAATCTGCATGCATCATCAAAACTTGCTAACTTAACTATATTTAAACATTCATTTTTTATAACTAACATTTTAAATTATATTTTATGAGCCATTTAATAAGAATACGCATAGCTGACAAGTTAACTTTAAGTTTGTGTTACGGACTGTAAAACATATTTAAAAAAAAAACTCAAGTTTTAATTATAATTTCTATACATAGGTTTACATTTTCTCAGAACATTTTCACAGTCATTATATTATTTTGAAATACATATCGGTCAGTATTAAAATTACCAAATTCGCTTTGAAATCGTGCCAACTAAGGTCCCTTTAGTGGCATCTATGCCAAAAACTGGTAGTCATAATTATTAATACATAGTAAAAACTTCTACTAGAATGCTGGGAGACTAGGAAATCCATTTCAAACTGTCATAGTCACGTCAATGTTAGTTATGATACAATACAAACAAAACAAAATGCATAATTATACAAATATAGACTATACTAAACAATAAATTACTATACCGCTTAAAACTAATCGCTTACCTTGAACACACACTTACACTCCCAAGACAACCGAAAAAAAAAAGACTAAACAAGATCAGCGGCATAATAAACCCTGCGAGCGAACTGTCAAAAACATAAACAAAAAAAAACAAATTTTAAAAATAATAAATAGTGTTGTACGCGATTTCCCATCAGATGACAATAAGACTCAATCGTTATTGGTGAATTTCTCCCATATGAGCATAACTAGGCATATATTAGGCGTTACATGTAGCAGGTACGGCGTTAAGCCTTTGTAGAAGCCTCTGATTCGTTCGTACCTCCATGTCTCGTTGATGCAATGCCACGCGCCGTCGTAGGAGCGGTGCTGGTCCTGTAGGCGCGCGCGCACGACCTGGTACGGGTACGTGGCGCCTGCGGCGATCAGTTTAGAGATGGCGGCGAACGTTAGGTACTCTACTGATGTCTGGAATAAGAGAAAAATACAAAGTTAGTTTGGTTGGCTTTATTTGGTAGGCAGATAGCATCGTACCGGTATCAACAGCATCGTATCAACAGATATACATAGATAGACCTAGATAACGCTAGTATCACGACCTGAATGAAAACAAGCGTGCAATTTTTTTGACTACCTACTATGACGTCACAAGCACTATTTAGTCATGGGAAAATTATAGCCGCAGCCGCGTGTGGCACCCGTTTCGCCTCAACCCCGGGGCCTAGTACCAGCGCTCACGCTCACCCAGCCAGCACTACTACAGAGGACTGAGCGCGAAAGTGGCGGCTTACGATTTTTGTACGTAAGCTGGGCACGCTTAGTAGTTGCTGTTGCTTTATCTAAATATCTATATCTGTGGATAGCTTAGATTTACGGTATTTAACATCTTCTAACCAAAGTTTCGCATTTTTATTCATATTTACATCATTTAATTACAATTAACTGTGCCTTTTCAAAGCTATTTTGTCAAAAGGTTATTATAACATAAAAATCTGAAGCCTTTGTCTATATCTGTGATCGTATCCGTATGATAAATATTTAAAAATTATATGTTAGGTGCACAGGTAAGGTAACATATAATTTTTAAATATTTGAATATTAATTTATGAATAAGTATCCATTTTCCTCCTGTGATCAGTTGTGAAAGCATCACTAACATTAGTTGTGCACTATTCATTTAAGCATATAGCAATAACCACAATCTTTACATACAGGCGGTCTAAAATAGGCTAACTAACCAAACCGCCAAGAAATATTTAACCACAATTTAGGTCCCAATGACTTGAATAAATAACTAGGTACTACTTCGCTGTCTCCTTGAGTTATTCATTTATTCTAAACTTGCATGGACGCTAACACAGTTTTATTTAATACTAGCTGTGGCCGCGACTTCGTTCGGGTGCATGTCGGAAAACAAATTGGATTTAGGATGGATTTTCATTTTTTTGCGCGGAATCGTAATTCTATATCTAAAATAAAAGTAGCCCTATTTACTCCTTATCAGCTATCTACCAGTGAATCCTGTCGAAATCAGTCCAGCAGTTTTGGAGATTAGCCGGAACAAACAAACAGAGACAAAATTTTTAAAAATTGTTTTTTTGTTATATCTACAGTACCTATATAAACTTTCCTCTGCATTTAGTAAAAAGCTGCTATTTTGATATTACAAACAGACACTTCAATTTTATTTGTATAGGTTATAGATATCGATGTATAGATTTAATCGTTTGTATTTCTCGAAAAATACAGTTTATTTACGGGAAATTACAACCAATTCAACCATATGGATTCAGTAATGCACTTGCAAATTGTATATATAAGTGACAGTAACAATACTTACATAAAAGTCATTGTTATGAGAAAATTCAAATGCATTGTATGATACGCTGGGTGCGACATTCAATTCAAAGTTGGTTGAAAACAGGAAGTCGACTCCAGATTAAATAATTCGAAATCGGGTTCAATCCAGATAAACCTACACGGGTATAACCAAGCCTTCTGCTTCTTCATAGCGTGTCAAAATTCAGCGACGCGGACAGCGTTCGCTGACGCAGCCATTAGGACCTCACGTGTGCAGGTGACAGGGCATGCGGTGAGCCATTCTCCATGGAGAGACACCGCATAGCGCATACGCACCAGAGGTCAGAGCCTTCCATGACCCCCCACTTGTGGAGGCTGTCCTTGGTGCGGCCTACTTGGGTAGTAAGTCTATTTAAGGTGGCTCCTACTTGCGACTGACTAATAAAACCTTTCTACCACGACAGCAAAAACAGGGTTATGGTTTTAGCAAAAATGTTTGTTGCTAAGTGTTCATGTCTGCAGCCGTCGACAACGTGCCTTTGACTACAGACCACGGTGATCAAATACTCGAGCGGCACTGTGTCGACGCGTGTACTGATCCTATCCAGCCTGTCCCTTGCTGCCCTATCTCCCAGCGAGCCCTAAGTCGAAGTCTGTACACCACAGGGGGTGCCCTTAACGTGTAGCCGCTTAGTTTTTAAGTTTATTAAGCCCTTAATTTATTGAAGCATCCACAGGCAGACGACAACTTCTTAGGTTGAACTACGAGAAGCCATTTATTAAAAAAAAAAAATTGAATTGAATGTATCATTTTCATTTAATGTTATATTAATTAAAAAATCACTGATTCCAGAAAGACTCCATATCGAACATACTGTATGTGTGCACTTAGTATGATTAATAATGGCAGCACTATTTACTTTTGCCAAAGAAAAACCTATTCTTTAATTATAATATTTAGGGTCGAATTTTCAAATATCAGACAACTTTTATCTGAGGAATAAATATTGCTGTTTGACAGCATTTTAGAAGATATGTCAAACCGCCGATTGAAAACAAGCTACCGCAATTATTATGATGATCGTTTGTCCGACGTGTGATTCATTTCAGCTGTCGATTACAAAATGGTTAGCTAGAACATTGTATTGATGTAAAACATATAAAATTTTCCCTAAATCCATTAGAATTCTGAATAATTAACCACAAGGTCGAAATAAGTTGGCATTTACCTATTTACCTCGTTATGCCATTGCTTGTGATAAACTATGAATAATATTACTCAGCGGCTTTGATTTTTTAAATAATTTTAAACTAAACAAATTATTTTTGTATACAAGAAAAGTTGAAAGCAATATTCATGGTAAACGTTTGTTATTATACTAATATAGGATGTTTTTATTAAAAAAAAAAACAAATTCAGATTAAATTCTCTTATAGACATTAATTAAAAATAAATGGTTTTATTTAAAAACTCACTTTGATCTACTCTCTTAATTCAAATTCAATTCAAATATCCCCGCTCGCATGACTAAAAGTCCTATCTCATTTTTTAACTGATTTGAGTTGAGACGGCTACACTCCTCTTTTCGTGATTCTTTACATTTTGTTGCCTTTCAAAATGGTTACATTTTGAGATCCAAATAACATAGAGGTAGGTACGACGGTTAGTGAAAAGCGTAAAGAATCACTAATAGAAAAAGTGTAGTTGTCCTTACTCAGATCAGCAAAAAAATGAGATCGGACTTTTAGTCATGCCAGCGACGATATGTAAGTCATATTTATTTAATTTAGGTGCGAAATAATACTCAGCAATCGAAAAGTAAAACCAAACGATTAGTCCATTGTAATTTAAGAAGATTCTACATGATTTTAATACTTATTATAAATTAATATTAGTTCTTGAATGTCAGGAATCGTATTAAGCGGAATTCTGTAGTTTCTACTTATCCCCTTGCGGAAATGGCGTGAGTTTATGTATGTATATTACTATTAGACTTACCAATTTGATATCAATCGGCAGGTTCCTGTACTGGTTGTACCTATTCTTCATCTCCTCGTAAGTCATGAACTGCAGCGCGCCGTGCGACACTCCGAACATGCCGGGAACGAAGCCCTGGAACGTACAACATTATCCATTAATATTACGCTCTTATTATATTTATTTCATTAGAATTTTCTTAAAGGTGTCCACACACAGTAGTAGATAGGGATAAGTGGAAGGATCGAAGGCGTGTCTTTGCTTTGTAGTAGGACACAAACGGCTGATAATAATAATTTTATTTAGAGGCTTATAATCAATGGGATTAACCAGGACAGTCCCATCGTAGCCCAAAAGAAAAATAAATCTGCAATAGTTAAGCCCGATGCAAATGGCGTCGCAACTGCGTACTTGGTTTGTCTAAAATATTTTAAAAGGCACTTGTAATCAAATCATCTATTAAGGTTTCCCAACATACTACTTCCATTAGAAAAAGTAAACACCAAGACAAAGGGAAAATCTCACAAAAGAAATTCACCATCTCCACAAATCCTTTGTCCTTAACAAAGACTCAACGAAAAAAAAGAAACATCCTGTACACATCCCTTTTCTAGAGTATTCTAGAGTCTAGCTAACAATTTCCAACCTGCTGTATATCCAGGGTAATCCATTACACGATAATAAAAGCACAAACGGTAAACTAAGTCATTTAAATTAACATTTATAGCGACTATAACTCCGTTGAGCTGCAGTCGCCATGATTGTTAGGGCGTATACTATCGATCTTCAGCCGCATCCCGTTCCACTATTGCAAGCTAGGTCATTCCTTTTTCAAACTGAGGGATGGGTTTGCCATATCTAAATAATATGTATTGATCCATGCTTTTATGACACCTATTACTTTTTTTTAGCTTTTCTTTAGTATATAGTTTTGTAGAAGATGGATTTTTGCAAGGTAATTTTTATCCACTTACTCCTAGCTTTTCAAATTGAAACTGTATACTCGTTCCGTATAGATGACAATACATTAATTTGATAGATATGAACTGATATAGCAGCCAGTATCATTTCAGCTCGAGTGAACTCTTAAAGGTTATGTGCATCGTCATGCAATGAAGTATACACTTTGAGATTCGATGACAAAGGGATTTTAATAAAAGCTAGTATTATTTTTATTACATAGCCAATCTTTCATACCTTTCATTAATAATTTAAAACAATTATTTAAATATTGGTCAGTTTAAAAATTGGTACGAACCGACTCGAATTCGATCTTACATATGATGCCAAGGCTACATCAATCATTTATCATTTTAATACTTAGCGCTCTTCAAAAAAACGACAGCACATTGTATAGCATTGTGCGTCATTCGAAATTGATGAAAATTGGCTCTTTCCTGTTGTAAGTAAATACAGGGTGACAGAGACATCGCAAACTCTAACCATGAACTCAGCAGCCGGTCGATTCTGTAAAAATCTCACCGTGAAAACTTAGGTGGAGTGAGTTTGTTTTTGCTAGGAATTGACACTATTGACAGCTCACTCCACGCTCACTTCACCTAAGTTTTCACGGTGAGATAGTTACAGAATCGCACTGCAGGTCCAGAATCACGTACTGAATCCATGGGTAACTAACAGGTTGCGCGTCGAAGTTCCTGCAGTAGAATATTATATACAGAGTGTATTATGTTTTTGTTTGAAGTTTATTTGTACAGACGCCAGCACATCAAGCTATTAGTCTGTCAAATTTCTTTAATAGATTTGTAACTTTATCGCTAAAGCATAAGGTTCAAAGTTGATTGGGAAAATTTGAGTTTCGGGTAGCTTGAGGATATTAATCCATAACTTTTTTTATTTTTTGTTGTATTGTGCTATTCTGGGTGATGAAAAATCCAACAAATCAAAGATCATAAAAATCGGTCCAACCGTTCTGGAGTTATAAATGGTGTAACTAACCCGACTTTGTTTTATTTATATATTTATATACAGGGTGAATTTTCCAAATCCGAAACTATGAGGAATAGCGAAAGTACTCAAAGGAGTCGCGAGCTCGTTTTTGATGAAAACTAAAACTGCATCATTGGATTTTTGAAAATTCAATATTTCTAGGCAAGAATCGAACCCGTTGTTTTGATTAAAAAAAAAACACTATTATTACACCACTCGATAGTGTCCCTAATAAGGATCAAATTCTGAAAAGTAATGACATACGGAAAACTTAAGGAAAATGTTGGATTTTAATAAACTGCTTCTAATTTTAAAGTATTCATACCGACATTACCTGCCTGTACCTTGTTCGAAATGATGCTCAATACACCCGCAGCGCAGTCACATTCACAACATTATGTTCTAAATTCAAATTTTGAATGCAGTACAATCCTTGAGACGTCGAATCCAGCTATGTATTGAAAACAATGGTCATCATTTTGAACAAATTAATCAGATAAGGTTTAATATGTAGGTAACATAAGAAAAATAAAAAAGTATTTTGTTAAAAATGAGCTCATTTCTTTAGTTTCCCGTATGTCATTACATCCCAGAATTCGATCCTTATCAGCGACACTATCGAATGGTGTAATAATACAGTGTTTTTTTTTTCAAAATCAACGGGTTCTATTCCTGGCTAGAAATATTGATTTTGCAAAAATCCAATGATGCAGTTTTAGTTTTCATCAAAATCGAGCCCACGACTCCTTTTGAGTACTTTTCTCTATTCCTCATAGATTCAAATTCGGCCATCCACGCCCACTTGGAAAATTCACCCTGTATATACATATAGAAGAATATTCTAACGGCTCCTTTCATCATCTATTATGTACATAATAATACTATTTTCATAACAATATTATTGCAATAAAATCGTGTATTTCTAGCTGCAATTCACGTAAATATTTGTGTACGGTTTCAGCACCTTATCTCTGACATCACAGTCATACATAAATTACATAACAGATAATGTTATGTGATTTATTTACGTCTAGATTAAAGACTTATTTCATAAAAAAGTTTCATGTAATACTTTCCAGTGAGCACCGAATATTTTCACAGAATATCTTCACAGAATATTTTCTGTCTTAAGTCGTAAGGCGAACATGTTTTCATATTACTTACTTCAGTTATTTGAAGTGAAAACTTCTTTAGGCTCCTTCAAACAGGCGCGACACGACACGCGACACAAAGACACCTCAAGTCGCGTAACGAGCGGTGCCTTTGTGTCGCGCGCGATTATATAGGCTCCTGCAAACAGGCGCGACACGACACGCGACACAAAGACACCGCAAGTCGCAAAACGAGCGGTGCCTTTGTGTCGCGCGCGATTAAATCGCTTGTCACGCCTGTTTGTAGGAGCCTTATCACGTGTCGTGCCTGTTTGTAGGAAGGAGCCTTTTAGCGGCGTTGTACACTTTTTTTGTAATGGGTATAAAATGTTAAACTCGCGTCAGGACACGTGATCTGATCGAAAATTCGTAAGACGGATTTAGCTGATTGAAGGTAAATTTTCGAATTTTTCAACGCAATATTTTACTTGGTTAATAGTTTTAGCTAAGCTAGGATATTATAATGTATATTTGTTTTTAATTTATTAACCTGCTTCTGCCCGCGACTTCGTCCGCGTGAAATTTATTGTTACTCCGACTCACACCGTCGCATCGCATCGCCTGCCCGCGCTATTACTTCTTAGAGTTTTTGCTTAGAGTTCTTTCTGACTTTTTTTCTTTTTGCTCGGCTCTTAAAGGTCATAGCGTGATGTTAAATAGCCTATAGCCTTCCTCATGAATTGGGCTATCAAATTCAAAAAGAATTTTTGAAATCCGACTGGGAGTTCCAGATATTAGCGCGTTCAACCAACCAAACAAACAAACAACAAACTCTTCAGCTTTATAATATTAGTATAGATTAGGTATACTTAAGTTCTTATTTATGTAAAATTCATTTTAATGCCTAATAAACAACCTATAGGTAAAATGAAAACAATAGTATTGCTAGGCAGTAAATCTAAGCACGCAATATCGCATAAAAGTACTTCAGTCTAGACATTGATAGCACAAAACAGCCATGTACGAGTAACTGACCTCTGCGGTCGGTCATAATGCTGAAAATGGAGACGTCATGCAAATCTGAAACTTAAATTCAAAGACATAAGTGACAGATTTCATTCGGACATGAAAAGATGGTGTAGTAATTGTAGTAAGTTAGTTTCAGACAACAAAGGAGTAACATGGCCAGCTAACAGGCTTCGTCAACCAGTCACAAAGTACTTAGTGTCGCATTTTAATTTTATTCTACCCTACATTTATGCCTGTTTGGTAACTGGAATTTTGTCCATATAGTAGTCTTGGAACACAAATAGGTTCGACATTCAGACAGTTTGAAAGTCGAAAATCAGACGATTCTGGGCACGACTTAAATAACCATTCTTATAAGCTATTATTTTTATTAGGGCTGATTTTTCCAACGCCCGATAATTTTATCGGAGGAATAATTTTGAATTTTTTACAGATCTTCCATACAAAAACTGTTAGACGTCAATTTTATTCCACGAATAAAAAATATCTGTCGATTGAAAAATCAGTCCTTAGATAGATAGAATACTCTTTAGTACGTACAGACGCCAGCACATCAAGCAACCCGAAACTGTCAAATTTTCCCAATCAACTTGGAACCTTATTCTTTAGCGATAAAAATTAAAATCTATTAAAGAAATTTGACAGATTGTAATAGCTTGAAGTGCTGGCGTCTGTACAACATAAAACTTATAATAATGTAGAAATTTTACAAAGGGTGACACAATAGACATTAAAACTTTTTACATAAAACTATTGATTATCCAATGGATGTTCTTATAATTTCTAACGTGACGATATTATCGTAGACGTCCACGATATCACGATAACATAGGGAAGTAAAATATATGAAAATGTATGAAGACGCTTTTAAATTTCCGTTCACGATAACGTAACGTGCAAGTATTTCCATACATTTTATGGACGTGAACGTCCACAATAATAAATGGTCGCGTTAGAATTTATAAAAGCCCATATTTTCTAATGTTTTCTTAGGTTTGTAGCAAAGTAAATGTCCATGTACGTAGATTTTGTATAAACGCGAACTACTTACGCCAAACAAATATTTGTGAACTAAAGTATGTTACTGTGGAAAAACCAAGTAATTGTAGATGTGTGTTTAAGACCCAACGTCATCTGGACATTAGCTGATAATAATATTATGAAAAGGACTTGACTGTTGTATATATTCGCACTGTTTTTTATAATAAATGCGACAGCAATCAGCAGAAGTTTTTGTGTCTGTTTGTTTTTTTATGTATTTAAGAACTAATTTTAGTAGTACCAATATTAGATACGTTTTGATACCTAAACTACTTCACGGTAATCTAAATTCCGGCTCCTGACCTAACTTACAGGCCAACCTAGTTTAGGAGCCAGAGCTACATCGTATGTGTTTAGAAAATAAAATAAAAATGACGAAAATTAATGACATCGCGGGCGGAGCGACTTCTGTTTAACTACTAAGTATATCTAGTCTGTTATAGAATGTAAACAGATTTATAATATCGAAGACTCACTTATCTCAATTAATTCCGACAACGTCACAATTATTGATCAATCGATTTTATTATTATCGTCCATAAGTGGCATCTTCCGGAAGTTTCTTATAGGTGTTTGTTTTTTTATCTTTGTGTCTTTGGTTTATTTCATTACGATTTCTCCTAATTTATGTTTGTGGACGTTATTTATCTGAAATGAATGAATTTATTATTACAGTAGAACCCGTTTAAGACGATCACGCTTAATACGATTTCTCGCATAATACGCCACTTTATGCCAGTCCCTGCAACTTGAGACATATTTTCATACATTTCTTAACGCTTAATACGATTCGTCATCCCGTTTAATACGCCCGAGCCCGAGCCAGAAGAACCCGACATACTGCAGGGTTTTCCTGGATATTCTTCCATTGATGACAATGTAGCACCGTACGAAATTCAATTAACACACAAAACGAGGCCCTAAGTGATAATCTATAGTAAGTATTTATTTTATAATAAGTATTTATTTTCAGGACAGAACTAAAACACGTGACTGTGCAAAATTGAACCTTTTAAGGGGGAAGCGCTAAGGTAGCCCGCGAAATTCAAATTTTCTTACGTTTTTTGCAATTTGCTGGTCAGTATTAAGTTGTACGTTGATTAAAACATGATTCGTGATCGTAACAAATATGTATTTACAGAATTATAATTATTAGAATCAGTAATACAACTTGTTAAGTTAGTATAATCCTAAAATGTCAAGATTTCATGAAATAGTCATTCAGTGGGAATTCTTGGTCTTAGCGAGTTTCATTAATTATACTTAGGCCATAATAATTTCAAGGCAAATAGTGATCAAATGAACTTAAACTTAGGTGCTATTTAGCGAACATTGTTTCACTGCATTAAAAAGTACTTTTTCTATACCCTTATAGCGCAAGTTATTCATTGACACATCATTGGCACGCAATTCAATTAATTTCTAACAATAATGAACTTTGTGATAACAAAACGGGTCCACATTGGTTTAAACCGGGTTTAACAATATGCGATGATAGCTGTGGGCAACGACCACCGGAGTTTCGTCATTATTCACTTTAACATTTCGCGAAGGTTAGTTTAGTTTTAGAACAACGCCACTCCTCATATTTTCCTGGACTAATAGGTATGTGCTTTGGATTTACCACTTCTCTTTTTATGTTTTTTTTTTATTGGAAAATGGGCCAGCTCTTGATTTCAATCTCGCCTAGCGAAAAGCGATGAATGAGGTCTATGATGGAACGAGCAAGCCCAGAAGATGCCCATTCACTCTTGCTTTAAAAACAGACTTTTTTCTGATAATCATCAGGATCCTCTTGTCCTTTTTCCAATTTATTTGGCTTCTGTTTCTTCCATACATCATGTAGACAGATAAGCCGTCTTCTAAACTCTTTCCTAGCTTTAATATCTCTTCCACAACCCACCCACCTTTGCTTCGGTCTGTCTCCTCTTATAACCTTCCATATTCATATTCAACACTGTTCTTTTTGTCACATACTCCTTAAGATATCCAACAATGAACTGCCAATCAATTTTCAATCTTGTACCCAACAGAATAAAACTCATTTTGCGATCCCCGCTCGTCATTAGTTAATATACAGAACATATTACGAATTCAAAAGATATACATATCGCAATCCGAATTCCATATCTATGAACTGTGAACGGGTGTGAGTATCAGCTGACCGGTTTAAACTGGATTGAGCGTTTGGTATGCAAAACAGACTCAATAATATTATTTACTTGATTCTACAAATAATTATTTATTTATCCATACTTATATTATAAATTCGAAAGTAACTCTGTCTGTTTGTCTGTCTGTATGTTACCTTTTCACGCCTAAACCACTCGGATTTCGATAAAAATTGGCAGAGAGATAGATTGCATCCCGGGGAAGGATATAGGACGTAGGATAGTTTTTATCGACACACCTCGCGGGTGATGCCGCGTGCGGAAGCTAGTATACATATAAACAACGAAAATAAATGATGACTACAGATTATTGCAGCTACGAAAACAAGATCGCAACAACAAGTAATGTTCCTTTACGCGTCTCTTAAATACAGCTAACGATTGCGTGCGTTTTATTTGAACTGGCAATGCATTCCATAAACGAGCGGCCTAAACAGAAAAGGATTTGTCGAAAAATGTTGTGGAATGCATTGGCATGAAGACTTATCATATCCGTTTATATGTATAAAGTCTAATCTACTTCGTAGCCAGGGCTCCAAGTTATCTTTTTGACCTAACTTTTTAAGGCTCCTAGATAGAGAACAGGCGGGACACGTTATATAATCGCGCGCGATACAAAGGCACCGCGCGTTGCGCGACTTGCGGTGCCTTGGTGTCGCGTGTCGTGTCGCGTCTGTTTGAAGGAGCTTTTAACGAGAGCCTCTTTGGGCGAGGGTCGAGGACATCGGCTATCTTGTGCTCGGTTCCTATAAACAAAAACGAATCGTTTTGCTTACCGATGGTAGCATTTTTTATTGCCAATCTGGACATATAATAAGATTCGTAAGCTAATTTTACCTGTAATAGCTACTTGCATTTGGGAGTGTCTACTTTGCAAAACTATAAGGTCTTTGCTTCATTAATGGTAAAGATACAATGTCATGGCGACCTTGTCGAAGCGTTTCTATTTGTTAATTTTAAAGGCCCTTGTAGCCTTGGATGGAGGTACCAAGGTCTAACACCTACATATACTATGGAGAGTGTTTGCGTGACCTTTCTTAACAGAAGTATATTTACATGTAAAGCAACATTATTCATTTATTATTATTATTTGCCTGTGATGTCCCAATGCAGGACGAATGCCTCCCTACTCTCTTTCCACTTATCTCTGTTCAAAGCTGCTAAGGACCAGTTCTTGTTGAAGGAGTCCAGCTCATCCCGCCATCTCCGTCTGCGCCTGCCACGATTTCGCTTGCCATTAAGAGGGACCCTTTGGGTCTAAAGTTTGGCCCATTGTTCGTCTGACATGCAGCAGTCGTGTCCAGCTCAGTTCCATTTTAGCGTGGCAGCTCCCCAAGTGACATCAGTTATCTTTGTGATAGAAAGGATGGTCGTATTCCTAACCCAGTCTGTTAGTTTGATACCCAGAATACTCCGTTCTATAGCCCTCTGGCAAACCTCGAGCGTGGACCTCTGCTGATTTGTCAAAGACCATGTTTGACCACCATGTGTGAGGATGGGAAGTATACACTCGTCAATGAGTCTTCTCCTAAGGGACATAGGAAGATCACCCTTCAAAGGCCTTTCATGGCCCAATAGCAGGCATTTTCAGTGCGTCTTGCAACTTCTTTGTTGAAAATTATTCATTATTTGTCCTCGTTTCGTTAGGAGTCATGTCATTCGAATTTTATAAATATTTGTCTTTGACTTTCATCATCATCATCAGTCACAGTCCGACTTCATCCACACATTTCTTGATTCCATACCAGCCTCATCCAGGTTCCTACCCTCGACCCTGGACCTTACTCTTCTTTTATTTTTAAGACAGGGCTTTGTTGAAGGTCATATCTTGCTAGAGACGAATTTTCAAATCTCAAATCGTTTATTTGCAATCCATAATGTAATTACAGGTGGTAGGTAAATAAAAAATCTAGAATCAATTACGGACCCTGTCGGGCACAGCAAATTTTTTAAGGAAGTAGAGAGAGGAAGAGCGCTTTATTAATTTTCCTTGCTAATTAGTTAGAATTATTTTATATCTTATTATTACCTATATTTTTATATTTCCATTCATTCACTTTTCTATTAGATTTTATATGCAGGTCTATCTATTAATTTGTTATTTATTTAACTTGTTCATTTTTATTAGTGTAATACCTATAGTTATTAAGTATTATGCTATAATTGATTTTTGTTGTTTTACTTATTAAAATATATCTGTTATTCATAATTATGTATTATTATTAAATATTGAATTTATCCATTAGAATTATTTTATATCCTACTATCTATGTATTTATATATCCATTCATTTACTTATTATTTAATATATTATATGCAGGACTGCAGGTCTATCTATTCATTTATTATTTATTTAATTATATTTAATATTGCTTATTTCTTTACTTGCTTAAAAATTGTTCATTATTATTAATGTAATATGTATAAATATTAAGTATTATAGTATAATATGTTTTTTTTTTTATCTTTTATGTATTATTGTTATTGAATTTATCCGTTAGATATTCTTGTACTGTGTAATAACTTTTTTTAATTAAGAATTGCTTTAGTTTATTTAAAAATAAACTGGTTTTATTTTGTTGTTTTATGTCTTCTGGTAATTTATTATATATTTTTATTGACATTGAATATGGACTAGATGAATGTAGCTTAAGGCGGGAGGGGGGCAAATTTAGTCTATTTTGATGTCGCAACGAATAATTTGTTTGTAAGTCTCCCCGTGTGCTGTAAGAATCTGGATATTTACGGACTAGTTTACATAATTCTAAGATATAAATACCAACTAAGGTGAGAATCTTGTGTTTCTGAAAGTAAGGCTTGCAACTATCTGTTGGTTCTATATTTGTTATTATACGTATAAGCTTTTTTTGGAGGGTAAATAGGGAGGGAGCGTCTGTGCTATTTCCCCATAAGATGATGCCATAGTTAAACCAAGCGTGGGCATACGCGTAGTATGTGACTAGTGCGGTTGGTAGGTTTGTAGTCTTTTTTATTTCGCGGAGAGCATATGAAAACTTTGAAATTTTTGCTTTTACTGTCTGTATATGTGTTTTCCAGTTTATATGAGTGTCTATTGTTAAACCTAAGAGAGTGAAATTGTTAACTGTTTCTAATTTATGTTGGTTAAAATTAAAATCTATATTTATTTGTTTTTTCTGCCAAGGGTGAAAAGCTATTAATTTGGTTTTGGTAAAATTTATTTCGAGATTATGGTCGCTCATCCAGTTTACAGTTTTTTCAAGAATAGTTGTAAGTTTTTCATTTAATTTAGCATTTGTTTGGCATGAAGTCAGGATCGAGATATCGTCCGCAAAAAGTACACATGGCCCGTCTATGGTTTTGGGAAGGTCATTTATGTATATGAGGAAAAGCAGGCAACCTATTACACTTCCCTGGGGAATTGAAGCATGTATTGATCTGACATCAGATCTAATGAGCTGTGCTTGTTTTGTTTTTTGATTGTAGTATTCAATCTCAACTAATTGCTCTCTATCCTTTAAATATGATGCGAACCAGTCATGAGCTTTTCCACGTATTCCTATTTCGTATAGCTTATTCAATAGTATTTTAAATTGCACTTTGTCGTAGGCCTTAGTCATATCAAGTAAAATCCCTATTGCATATTGTTTACTATTTATAATATTTAATGTTTCTTGGATGTATTTATAAACAGCTAGCGTTGTAGATCTGTTTTTGCGAAATCCATTTTGGCAGTCATCGAAAATCTTATATTTTTCACAAAAGGAGTATACACGATCACACATTGCTCTTTCGAAGACTTTGGATGCTGTAGGAAGAAGAGAAATTGGTCTATAGTTATTTGGGTCTGTTTTTGCGTTCTTTTTATGGATAGGTTTTATTAAAGCTTTTTTTAGTTGATTGGGGAAAGTGCCCTCTTCGAAAGATTGATTTATTAATTTATAGAACGGCAAGGTAAGTTCATCAGCGCACTGTCTGAACAGAGTCGGTGGGAGTTCGTCTATGCCGTGACTATTTTTATTTTTAAGGTTCTTTAAGATCTGGTTTACTTCATATCCGTCGACTGGGGTAAGAAACATGGTATTTTCAGTAGGGTTAATCACTGATGTTTCTCTCCGTATACCGCCGGATCTGTGGGTGGTATTTTCCCCGATAGATGCGAAAAAGTTATTGAAAAAGTTAGCTACTTGTTTAGGTTCACTTACTAGGTTTGTTGTTTGTAGTGTTATGTTTTGTTTCTCATTTTTGGTTGTTTTGTTTGTCCGTTCCTTTACAATATTCCACATGGTTTTAACTTTATTTGATGATTTATTCATTTTATTTATGTAATGTAATTTTTTTGCTGCTGTTACAGATTTTTTTAGGATTTTTTCATATTTTTTATAGTATTTCGTAAGTATTGAATTATTAACTTTGGACGAAAAAACTTTTAGTAGTCTTTTATTTTTACAAGATTGTTTAATACCAACGGTTAGCCAATAATTATTACGTTTTGTTTTTAGTTTAAGTCTTCGTTTAGGGATACATGCATCTAAGATTTCAGTCAGAGTTGTATGCAACGACTGATAGTTCTCATCGACATTTTTATTGGGCTGTATAATATCGTTCCAGTTTAGTGTCTTTAGTTTGGATTTGAATTTTTGAATGTTACTTCTATTGAATAGTCTTTTATTAGCAAACCAAATAGATTGTTTACTTTGTTGTTTCAGTATCATATGTATTATTGTTCCGCAGTGGTCTGAAAAACCCAATTCTTCTACCGTCGTGTACATTTTATTATCATTAAAGTTTGTAAAAATCAAATCTAAGCATGTTGACGTAGTTTGTGAGATACGTGTAGGTTCTTTTATATGTTGTTCAAATTTAAACTCTAGCATGAGATCGATCAATTGATTTGTTTTTACGCTATTTTCTAAGGTATTTATGTTTAGATCTCCTCCTATTATTACGTTAAGTTTTTGGTATTTATTGTTTATTAATTGCAATATTTGGTTTAGCTGACTAATAAAAATTATTTCCTCTCTCCTATTCCAGTACATGGTGACTATTAACAGATTTTGCTTTGGTAGCTTACATGCACATACTTCTATACAATATTCAATAGTCATATCTCTAATATCACAACACTCTATACATTCTACACTATCCTCTAAAATAATACACACTCCGCCACCACTTCGAGAACGGCGACAATACGAAGCTGCAGTTTTATACCCACTAAATTGCACAGTTTCTAATTTATCTTTGGTGAGCCAGGTCTCGCACATGCATATTGCTTTGTAGATGGGTTGATCGTTGATGAAAGCCTCTAGAAGGTGTTGCTTGTTACAAATGCTTTGAATATTTTGGTACAAAATTTTAAATGGTTGGTCTGGGGTTTCGAAAAGTACGATCGTCGCTATCTTCATTTATAATAATATGTTGAGTTTGGTTCTGTTCATTATTTACTTGTTGATTGTTAGCATATATGTCTGATTGCTTCTTCTGTATTTCTGTTCTTTTACCCTCTATAAACAACTGATTGTTTCTTATTATTGCGTATAGTCCTTTTTTCCTTGCTTTCAACATTTCTTCACGCATTTCCTTTCTTTCCAATCTTGCGTTTTCATCTAAAAATTCAGATAAGAACAATCTTGTTCCTTGAAGGCAGTGTTTATTTTCTACAACGTATTTAGCCATTCTCTTACTAATGAGTTCTATTACTAAGGGGCGGTTTTGATTATAGTTTCTGCCTAGTCTATAAGTTTCTTCTATACAGGGTTATTTTGCAACCACCATCCAAATTTTAAAATCGAGGACTTTTGATTAACTTATTTTCATATGTGAAACATTATAATCAAATAATAACAAAAACAAAAAAAAAACATTCAAAAGAAAATATCCGAAAAATAACAGAATGTAGAGAGACACAGCAAGGTTATTGACCTCGCTCGCTGCGAGTGCGACTGATGTAGGTACCTACGCGTTCTTAAAAGGGTTGATTCCAATTTTCCCTTCATACTTTACGGGCTTAGGACCGACATAATAAAATAAGGAATGTGAAATTATTAGTTTTTATTATGGCGTATTTAAAAAATTGGAATCAACTAGCTATTTACAATAATTAAACTTACCAAATAAACTCGATTAACCTACAAATCACGTGTACTTCAGCAATTGTTCAAAATGGAGTCCGTTTCTCTCAATACACAAACGTGCACGTTTTTCTAAACTATTTTTTAATAAGTTTAAAGTATCTGTTTGATTTTTAATGTCATTAAATGCTATTATTATTTTACTACGGAGGTCCTCAACACTTTGTGCTTCTTCAACGTAAACACGTCTTTTTACTTCACCCCATAAAAAAAAATCAAGCGGAGTCAAGTCTGGTGACCTGGGAGGCCATGGTACAGGCCCTCCGCGACCAATCCATCTATCGCCATACTTATTATTTAAAAAGTCACGCACTGCACTTGTGTAATGAGGTGGTGCACCGTCATGCTGATAATAATGATTGTTGTAGTATGAAAGTGGCACCTCGTCTAGTAACTCTTCAATAACACCACGTAACATGTTTAAATAATTCGTACCCGTCAAGCGTCCTTCAATAAAAATCGGTCCCACGATAACATTACCAATAATACCCGCCCAAACATTTACACTAAAACGCACTTGGTGGTAGTTATTTCTAATAACGTGGGGGTTGCTTAACGCCCAATAATGTTCGTTTCGGCTGTTATAAATTCCGATTCGCGTAAATAATGCTTCATCGGTCCACAAAATGTTACAATTAATGTTTCTTAACAGCCATTCACAAAACTCCATTCTAGCGGGTCCATCGTTATTATGAAGAGATTGCACTGGTTGGTAATGGTATGGGTGATAACCAGAAGAGTTCAGCAGCTTCCACACGTAATACTGACTGACACCGAAGCGCCGAGCAGCTTCGTTAGTGCTAGCGCAGGGGTCACGTTCGAAAAACTCGAGTACAGAATTTTCGACTGCTGGTGTTATTTCGTTATGACCGCCATGACTTGTTGCATGGGCTGGTGTGGTAAACTGCCCATAATCTAACAACCTTTGATTTGCTGCTAAAATTGTTTGTCTATTAGGCACTCGCGAATTAATTCCTCGTCTTTGTAAACGCGGTAAACTTTCTGTACGGTACATTCTTTGCGCACTATTTAAACTTTCGCCACTTAAAAGATAACACCTGACCATTTCATAATACTCTGCATTAGAATAAAAAGTCGCCATGTGTGCGATGATGATCGAACGGAATTCTGAAGCGAGAGTGACAAAAAAATATGGCACACGTTCACACGTAACTAGGTCACGGTCAACTGACAGCCGGCGCGGGCGCAGGGCCGATCGGGGGCTGCGCGGGTTGCGACGTGTGAGGGAGGGGGGCGTAGTGCATGGTTCTTTCCCGAATTTTGAGGTAAGCGCGTGTGCGGTCATACAGTTCAACAACCTATTGTTCAACTGTATTTATTCCACACGTTGTGATTTTAGTAGCGGATAATGGTGAAAATCATGTAATTTTTTTTATTTTTTTTTATTTCATTAATTGATAAGGTTATCGATTCTAAATCATTTCTGAAAATTTGGATGGTGGTTGCAAAATAACCCTGTATACCCTGTGAGGTCAATATTTAGTTTTTCATAACATAGATCAATTAATCTACATTGTTGGTCATAATCTGGTTCTTTATAATATTCAGGAAAACCGTAGAGTACTATTTTCTTGCAGTTATTCTCAGTACATTTCAGGTGTTTTGCCGTTTTTAATTTGTTTAAGTCTTTAATCTCACTCCTCAATTTCTCGTTTTCTATGTTTAGTTTTTCAATTTTCTTGTTTATTATTTCTATATCTTTTAGTCTTTGCTCGTTTTCCTTAAAAAGTGAGTCTGTTTTCCTTTCAAAATCTTCTCTCATTTTAGTAATCGCCTTATTAATTTCTATTTGAATTTCAAAAGCATTTCATGGCTTAAGACCGCTGAATGTTCAACAGGAAGCCAAATCACCATTGCATTTCTAAATTGGGGAAAACTTATGCTCGTGTTCGCAGTCCAACGCCCAAATTTTAAAATCCGGCAGTGCGTTTGTATTTAGGCTTTAACTTAGGAGTCACCTAGTGTACCTAAGTAAAAACGGGCATAGATCCTAATGTCCTCCAAATGTTAGCATCTGCCTTTTATCTAACCTTTCCCATCTAAAGGACAAACTAAAGGTCATACTGAAATCTTCACTCGACTTGACAGCATATTATACGATCAATAAATTGATTAAGCCTTTAAGAATAATCTATCAAGTGTGTGACGTCAAGCATTCTAAGGTCCTTGAAACAATCTGTTATTACTGCGGTGCTATTCTGTAAAAATCTCACAGTGAAAACTTAGGTGAAGTGAGCGTGGAGTGAGCTGTCAATAGTGTCAATTCCTAGCAAAAGCACACTTCACCTAAGTTTTTACGGTGAGATTTACACAGAATCGACCGGCTGGACTTTTTTTTTCCTACTTATACCAGGTAATTAAGTTATGAGAAGCTTTTGCGGGGTTTTTTTCATGTAGGTGAGGTATGAGTCACGACTTGGTTACGTAATCGTTTGAAGATGTATGATATGGAATATTATTATTCGTAATTTTTGTACTGTAGCCAATTGAGTCTCTGAAGATGCAATCTATTACTATTGATTATTCACTGTTTGTAGTTTAAGTCTATAGAAATAAATCTTATTATAATGGCAAAATAACAGCTTTTTACTAAATACAAATATGAAAGTATATACGAAATATCGTATATACTTTTAATGGTTTTATGTTATAAATATAAAAACAAATTTTGTCTGTCAGTCTGTTTTTTCCGGCTAAGTTCCTAAACGACAAATTTTTATTTTGACAGGACTTCCACTGGCAGATTGCTAATATTATAATGAGTAACTTAGGGGTCTTAGGACTCTTTTATTTTAGAAAAAAAATTAGGGTACCTACCGCACAATAAAATAAAACCCATGAAATCCAGGTATATTTTTTCCTACATTCTCGCGAAACGAATTCCCGGGCACTAGGGAATCCAATCCCGCATCAAAACCGCGATCCCGCAAGCATGCGGGATCAAGGACATCAATCCCGCGGATCCCGCGGGATTTGCGGCATTGCTTTTATTTACTATTATTTTGGTTTTGTGTAGTGAAATGAAAGACATAAAGACAAGTATTTTTTTAGTATTATTATCAATATGAAGCTAAGTTATTACTCATATTATAAATTGAATATAGGTAATGATGTTTAAGAAGCATAAATAATCAACTTCTTTTAAGAAACGATATAATACAATATTTAACTTTTCATTAATATTTAAATTTGTATTGAAAATAAAAAATATTCCTTTGTTTTAGAGACATAAAGAGGTGAATTAAGTAAACGCCGGGTAAAAAGTGAGCTTATTTTTTCTGAAAATGCTTTCGAAGATACAATAAGGTATCTAACGTTTCATCTTTTAGATTTGATTTTATCTTATTGCATAAATAGCCAGCGGCGGAAAAAGCACGCTCGGCTTCCACACTTGTAGGCGGAATTGACTTCCGCCTACAAGTGTGGAAGCGCGTTACTTAATTCACCTCTTTATGTCTCTAAAACAAAGGAATATTTTTTATTTTCAATATAAATTTAAATATTAATGAAAAGTTGAATATTAAGATAAGATATAAATAATAAGATAGTCGCCTGAGCCCATTTTTCTTAAATATATATTTTTTTCAATCCCGCAAACCTGCGGGATCCCACGGGTGTAATCCCGCATCTCTGAACCCGCAAAAAAGGTGCGGGATCCCGCATTTGCGGGATCCCGCGTTTGCGGGATTGGATTCCCTACCGGGCACTAGTCTAAAATATGTATAGAAGTGAATTGTTGTGAATTTAGTCTTTTCACTCAAGTTTCAGGGTATCAGCTGGGTGAGATTTTCAGACAATCAAGTTAAATGGCGTGATAAGAGAGACCTATTATTAATCTCCAACAGTGAACTGCTCTATGCTGTTCATCAAGTCCTTCCCTAATGTTATCTCAAAAATACCTTCGGTTATCTTCTTGTTCTATTTGCCGAACGTGACAAAATAATCGTAACAATATCCGTTTTGTTTATTGTTTCTGACGTCAATTGTCTTTTTTTTTATTGGGTGGGAATTTATTAAATAAATTCTCCCGCTCTGGGCGGAGCGGGAGGGCGTGTCAGACTTACTGAATAGAACCCACACGTGTTCCTTCAGTTGCCTGCTCAACCTCATCGTCCATGACAGTTATAAAAATTTTACCGACTTCAAAAAAAGGAGGTTGTCAATTCGACACGTATGTATGTAAAATTTATTGAAACTGCTTTATATTTACATATGACAATCTATTAGGGCTTCCAAACAATTATACAAAATTTTAAAGATGTATGTATGTTTGTCCACGCATTTCTCTGCAACTATTAATCGGATCGTGACCATTTTTTTTTATTGGCTTACATTTACTTCAACTTAGGGAACAGTGCAAGTTTCATCAAAATCGATTCAGTAATTTTCAAGATATGGACTAATACGTGTAAGTGTGACGGCCTGGCTTATTGATACGAGCTACGGATGTAGTGTCAAAGGGAAAACATCTCAAAACCTTGGTCAAATTCTAGTGCAATATTTACAACAAAACTATTACCTACTTATTACAAACATATATTCCAGTTTTTACTTAAAACTAAAAATTACGAAATAAAAAAGTAATTTACAAAAAATTAAATCGACTTCAAAAAGAAATTAACTCAAAATTATTATTATTATACTAGCTTCTGCCCGCGACTTCGTCCGCGTGAAATTTCTTGTTCCCCGACCCACCCCGTCGCATCGCATCGCCTGCCCGCGCTATTACTTCGTTTTTGCTTAGCGTTCTTTCTGACTTTTTTTCGTTTTGCTCGGCTCCTAAAGGTCATAGCGTGATGTTATATAGCCTATAGCCTTCCTCAAGAATTGGGCTATCAAATGCAAAAAGAATTTTTCAAATCCGACTGGTAGTTCCAGAGATTAGCGCGTTCAACCAAACAAACAAACAAACAAACTCTTCAGCTTTATAATATTAGTATAGATTTATATACTTACTTTAATTTCGGAAGTCGGTGGCAAAAAACTAAAACTAAAAAACAGATCTCAAGACACCTAAATATTAGATGACAATAATGAAACACTACACAATGTACAAAATGCTGATCATCATTACAAAGCAAAAATTGCATTATTAGACTAGCTTCTGCCCGCGACTTCGTCCGCGTGAAATTTCTTGTTACTCCGACCCACCCCGTCGCATCGCATCGCCTGCCCGCGCTATTACTTCGTTTTTGCTTAGCGTTCTTTCTTTTTTTTTCTTTTTGCTCGGCTCCTAATGTTAAATAGCCTATAGCCTTCCTCAAGAATTGGACTATCAAATGCAAAAAGAATTTTTCAAATCCGACTGGTAGTTCCAGAGATTAGCGCGTTCAACCAAACAAACAAACTCTTCAGCTTTATAATATTAGTATAGAAGTATAGATATGCTAAACTGGCATATGCCCAGCATTTAAAAGGATGGATGTATTATCTATTACATAAATAATACAAACTAAAAATTCGCATTCGTGTACCTAATCCAGTTATAAAACAAAGAGATTGTGAGAATAAAAGATAAAAGTTTTAAATCGATCACTATCATAACAGATTTTTTTCTAACAATCGACACTCAAATCAATCATCTCTTCCGATTATGTATCTTATGTAAATGACGTCACAAAGTAAAGACGCACACAAACAGGATATATTAAAAAAAAATAAACTTATGCATACTGTTACTGTTAGCCTGCATCATCCTGCCGTTGGATGATGCGGGCAAACAGCATAGACCTCTCCCCATGACTTCCAGCCCTTTCGATCCAGGGCTAAAGTAAACCACTGGTCATGCATACAGAAACTCTGTAGACATGATGAGACATAATCAGTTTTGACGATTTTTTTTGGGGTTCAACGACCCCTGGATCTTTTATTAGGTACTTGCAGTACGAGTTGAGAAAATCAGTGTTCTTCGTATTAAGATATCAAAACTCGTCAAGTTCGCGGAGTTTGGCTAGGTAATTTAATTTGACCATGTATGTATATTTGAATTTTTCATACAGTCTCGTTCTGATTTAAAATAGCCGTAAATATGATAAATGGTTGTTCGCAGAAATGCGAACCATTTAGCATATTTACCGCTATTTTAAATCAGAATGAGACTGTGTTCAGCTCATTATTTGGTCAACAGGAAAAACAGTCTAGATTTGTGTCAGCTATAATAATATCTAGATTGAACCAATATTTCGACGGCGAAGTGCCAATAACTCCTAACTAACAAAGTCAAAAATTTACACATACTGGATAAAAACGTTCAAAAATAGACACGTTGGTTTAGTTGGGAGGTACATATTTCCACATTTTAATTTAATGCTGTTGCAACTAAAGATACACTTAGGCGATTTCACTAAAACCATGCGAATAACGCCTTTAAATTCAAAACGAAAAAAAAGTTAATTTCTCAAAAGAAAAACAGTTAGGAGGTATTGGCACTTCGCCGTCGATTTGTAACAAATATTTGTGTGCATGCAGAGTTTACCTATAGGTGATTGTCACACTTTACTCCGATTTGTTGCTTTTGTTTATATTGCTTAAAATAGTGTATACAATTGTTGGTGAACCAAATAAATATTCGCAGCTGTTACAACGAGCATGTGATTTTAAGTATGTAGTTTTGACAACCTCCAATCATATCAGTCATGTGGTGAACCTTCACCCTAATTGAGTAAAGGCTCCTACAAAAAGGCGCGACACGCGATATAATCACGCGCGACACGCGATATAATCACGCGCGACACAAAGGCACCGCTCGTTGCGCGACTTGCGGTGCCTGTCAAAATGAAAGCTATTTATATTATTAGTGTGTTACGCATATTACCCCGCGGATTATTCTGCAAATATCGATTTATTTAAAGCTCCTTCAAACAGGCGCGACATTCGATAAAATCGCGCGCGACACAACGGCACCGCAAGTCGCGCAACGAGCAGTGCCTTTGTGTCGCGCGCGATTATATCGCGTGTCGCGCCTGTATGTAGGAGGTTTTACTCGTAGATTGTACGATTTAATTTTTTAAGGAGCATGTGATGTGGCTAAGTAATAACAGCCGCACGGGTCGATCGATCAGGTTAAGCTACGCTTGCCGCGGTTGGTCTGTGGATGGGTGACCATCTTTACATATCAAATCCTCTCTGTGCCTCGGAAATCACGTTAATCAGTTCTAAAATATTATATTTGATATAAAAAAGGTTTGCAACCATACTTGGGACACTAAACTTCGTTCATTTTTGTAATAACTTCACAAAATAAATAAAAGGCTATCTGTAACATTATCAAGCACTCGACATTATCATCACTGGAGAAACAAATTAATGATGACGTCATGTCATATATTATATCATGTCCACGATGTAATTATCTACATATTGTAGATAGAGATGTGTATGATACACATGTTACAGATGTGGCAAGTATCAATAAGATATTATAATCATTATTTTTACTCCCTACAATTATCCATACTAATATAGTAAATTCGAAACTAACTCTGTCTGTCTGTATGTTACCATTTCACGCCTAAACCACTGAACGGATTTCGATAAAATTTGGCAGAAAGATAGATTGCATCCCGGGGAAGGACATAGGATTGTTTTTATCGACAAAGCACGCGGGCGATGCCGCGGGCGGAAGCTAGTAAAACATAATTTAAGATATAGTTTCTTCATTCTATATCATTTGGTTGGTAGTGTAGGTACTACATATTTCTTTCGCAATGGAACCTTCAACCTTACTGGTTTAAGTTGAGTAAGACAGGGTTCGTCACAAAAGAAGGTTACTTTTAGTTATTTATGCTGCAATTTACAGTTAACAAAACTAGAACAACGTCTACAATGAGGGTTTTCGTGAAAATTTACGACACCAGTTGGCACCACTGTGACAGGAGATCTTCCAATATAAAATAATTATGATGACGTTCATCATTCGAATTATTCATTCGTTCATCATTCAGTCATGACTAAAGAAAATATAGGCTCTTTGACAGATGCCTGGACCTGACGTGTCAGTGCTGCCACCTAGCGAACGTCATTTCAGAAAACCCTCATTCGATTAGATTCGTTTTAAAGCGATTCAAGTAAGTACCTCAAATAAAATCGAATAAAGGAATAACTCAAAAGCATGTAAAACAAAATATACTATACTAGTAGCGCCCCGCGGTTTCACCCGCATAAAGGCTCCTACAAACAGGCGCGACACGCGATATAATCGCGCGCGACACAAAGGTACCGCTCGTTGCGCGACTTGCGGTGCCTCTTTGTGTCGCGCGCGATTTTATCGCGTGTCGCGCCTGTTTGAAGGAGCCTTATTAAGGGCCGGCCTGAGTTGTCTAATAACGATTGTTAAGACTCCAACACATATTTTTGGGCTACATTGTGTACCATTTTAATGGAATTTCTTACACATAGTAATATTATATTACACTGTGAAAATCGATTGAAACAGTTTTGTTTTAAGGGGGAAGCGCTAAGGTAGCCCGCGAAATTCAAATTTTCTTACGTTTTTTGCAATTTGCTGGTCAGCATTAAGATGTACGTTGATTAATATATGAATCGCGGCCGTAAGAAATATGTGTTTACAGAATTATAATCATTAAAGTCATCAACACAACTCTCTAAGACCACGTAAGTCCAAAGAATGATGATTTCATGAAACAGTTATTCTTGGGACTTACGTGGTCTTAGAGAGTTGTGTTGATGACTTTAATGATTATAATTCTGTAAACAAAATTGAATTTCGCGGGCTACCCTGGAGCTTTCGCCTTAAGTGATTAAAC
Source organism: Luperina nickerlii (assembly GCA_963855955.1). Classification (NCBI taxonomy): domain Eukaryota; kingdom Metazoa; phylum Arthropoda; class Insecta; order Lepidoptera; family Noctuidae; genus Luperina; species Luperina nickerlii. The sequence goes on from OY979663.1 coordinate 5,135,482, forward strand.
GCTAATTATGATAGGTTGTGTATCAATTAATTAACCCAGGCACTGCAATTCGTTTAAATATAATTAGTTTTAGGCATTATAAAAAATAATCATTGACCATACGTTTTTTTAAAAGTGCAAAACCAAATTTCACTTCGCAAAATGTCAATCTAAATTAGAGAATAAGGTCGTTATATCACTGCTCTATTTAAGTAACTAGAATCCGCAGTGGGCCTAATTTAAAACAACACAGATACAGAAAAAATTCCTAGAGTGGGCAAAAGTACTGAAAAAACTGACCAAGTGCGAGTCGGACTCGCATACGTAGGGTTCCGTACCACAAGGCAAAAACGCCGAAAAAAAACACGTTTGTTGTATGGGAGCCCCCCTTAAATATTTATTTTATTCTGTTTTTAGTACTTATTTGTTGTTATAGCGGCAACAGAAATATATCATCTGTGAAAATTTCAACTGTCTGGCTATCACGGTTCATGAGGTACCTGGTGACAGACAGACGGACAGTGAAGTCTTAGTAACAGGGTCCCGTTTTTACCCTTTGGGTACGGAATCCTAAAAATACACAAAATTATCATCTGCCTAGCCATTTTCCAACTATGTTGGGGTCGATTTCCTTCCAGTGTAACCTGATGCAGCTAAATACCAGTGTTTAACATGAGTAAAAGATACCCCTAGCCTTAGATTGGTCGTAAGACTTTCGGGCTTCTGAAGAACCGTAACGACTGTTAAAAGTACACAAATGACAGCCGGAACCAACGGCTTAACGTACTTTCCGAGGCATGGAGTGCTATCGGTATGTAAACACAAAATAAATAATAGTTATATTCGCTTACCCTGTACAGCCCCCTTATCCCTTCAGTCCTGTAGATCTTCATCAGGCCATCAACCATGCCTTTGTACCGTTTGTTGTCAGTCAGGCTTTCCTCGCTGTACTGGAGACAGAGGCGGGTCTTCACCACCCAGATGGGGTTCGTCATGACGAGGGATAGCACCCCGGCTTCTGCAGCGGCTAACATGTGTAGGCCGGGTCCGAGGGGCGTACGCGCATTCCCGCCTTGGATCCATGTTTTTATTGCGTTATAACTGTGGGGAAATTGGTTTGGTCAAACATAATATAAGTAGTCGCCATTTTCCTCGAAGACATATGTAGATAGGGTATACAGTTCAAATCTAGACTCCGAACTACCAGCGAGAAGGGGGATTGAAGATTTTTCTACGGAGCCTGGCTTACCTAATAACGCGTCATTTAGTTTTTTTCCAAAATGACCGCCACGCATGAAACCTATATGGCGGACAGGTAGGTATGCTACGGACGTTCAAAGCCCAAACGGAAAACCCCAGCAACACACAGTAATTACCCTAGTTTGGGAATAATGATAAGTATTTGATGGCGGACATTCTAGGGCACAATAGTATCGGCACGTGGTCTGGGCATAAACCGAGTTTGATGAGCCGACAATTATGTTTTCAAGTGACGCAAGATGTATCGCGTAAGTATGACGGATGAGCTAGTGTAGGCGAGTCGAGTAGAGCTGGAATTACTGAAAAACACATAATGTGAAACAAGAAAATATCCCCATCTGGAATGAAGTAAGCAGCTCCCACAGAATAAGATATTTAAAATTTTTCACTGAGAATTTCCCTGTTGTTTAATATGACAGCGGCTAATCTAGTAATTATTTCGCTAGTGAGATTTTAGTTTTTTTTTTTTTTACTTTTTTTCAGATACCCAGGCATGTCGTATGTTTTCTATCAAATCCTTTCTCTTCTACAATGCAATTAAAATATTTGAACGTCTAAGTGCGATGAATGTAACATACATACATATCTTTAAATTAAAATTAACCCATTCACTGCTGACACGACGTATGTTTGTTTTGGCAGATTTCACAAAAAGGCACGTGATTTAACGTTATGCGTAATATTGAAACAACGGATGTGGAAAATGAGAGGTTACTCCCCAATAATAACATGTCCAAAAGATGACCGAAGGAACCGACTCCATTTAGTACACAATAAAGATCGATCAAATGGTGACAAAGGGCTGAGAAATGACGAATAGCAACTATGTGAGACTTGGAAGCATGCCAATATTGACATTCCAAATGAAACTGCTATGTATAAGCGCATTCGTGATCCTAAACGGGAATTTTTGCACTAATTTTGTTTAGAGGCGACTTTTAGACTCCTCCTACTACATTGATGATCTCCTATATCAGTGCAGGAAGAATCTATGAGACACAAGTAAAGAACAAAGCCATTACTGTTTACTCACAATCATTTTATAGTTGGCTAATATAGTGTATTTTTTTTTCAGGGTGCGAAATCATCAAATGACCCCTCCCGCTCTGGGTGGAGCGGAAGGGAGTGTCACTCTTACTGACTAAAGCCCACCCGTGTTCCTTCCTTAGCCCTTTATGTTCCGGGCCAGCGGTAACCCTTTCGGACAATCCCGCTGAAATATAGCTTTATTTTGAGAATAGTGCGCTTGAGCTTCTAATTCAATGGACGAACGACGCAACAGATGGATTTAGCTAGCTTTACTATTATGAACTGTTAGTGCTTTTAACAAAGGGAATGAATAATAGGGTTTTTTTATTCAATGCGCTAAAGGACTGGCTGTTTTTATTTGATAGGCTCGCGAATGACCTCTGTTTCGGCTGATGGTAAGCTATGTTCAGGATAACGATGGTGCACGCAAGCGTAAGAACCTCAGCATCATATCTGGTTGATTTGGTCTGGTTTGTACACCTCTACCCTAACCTAACCCTATGATGATTACAGACGTGTTACTATGTTGTGTTATTTAATGACATTTGGTTTACATGAATATCATTGTCCTCACATAATCAGAAAGCACGTCAGATTTTAATAATAAAAGTAGTGACATCACATCGCAATCACAACATATGGATAAAAATCAATAGATTTCTCTGAAACTGGAGATATTCACCGGAACAATTGATTCAAGAAAGACACGTGAGGCTGAAGTCACGTTTACACGCATTGTGGGTAGTGGCTATCGGATTAGTAAATTGTTTACGCACTTTATACGTGGTATGTCAATTTACTATTATAATAAAATCAATGGTGAGAAAAAGCCTGCTTAGGTACCTAACTTTCTCAGGTTTCGGCCGTAGCAATTGACAAGTTCTCAATCAAATCGAGATTTAATCAAAAATCAAAAATTTCCTTTTTGTAGGTAAAACGCATAAAAGAAGAGATGGGACCAAACGGAATCAAACATACACACAAAAGAATTATGTAATGTATGATATAAAAAGATTATTTATATTTATCTTTGTTGATAATTACGTACTTGATTAGCAACAAGCAAAAACGTGTGTAGAAATGAATGCTATAATTATGTTTTACGAAAGATTATTAGCGGTCAAATAGTGCCTGCATATACATAGATAAAGTATCTAGTTACTTTAGTAACGAGGTAGGTATTCAAGTCAGTATCAATACTATCAATGCTCCTGCAAACAGTCGCGACGCGCGACGCGAATCTCGCGCGACACATACTCTCTAACACCAAGTAATCCCACAGAATGACTATTTCATTTCATGAAATCTTGACATTTTGGGATTATACTAACTTAACAAGTTGTATTAGTGATTCTAATGATTATGAATTATGATTCTGTAAATACATATTTGTTACGGCCGCGAATCATATTTTAATCAACGTACAACCTAATACTGACTAGCCAATTGCAAAAAACCAAAAAATAATGAATTTCGCGGGCTACCCTGGCGCTTTCGCCTTAAGGTGAATGCGCAGTGGTAGACCGCGAAATTCAAATTTTCTTACGTTTCTTGCAATTTGCAGGTCAGTATCAGGTTATATCTTGATCAAAATAAGATTCGCGACTACAACAGGTACGTATTTACAGAATTATAATCATTAATACATCTTTTTAAGTTAGATTTGTACCATAAGAATAAATCTCTTATGGAAAAGTGCTTATGGTACAAATCTAACTTAAAGAGATATTTTTATTATTATAATGACTATAATTCAGTAAATGCATATCTATTAAAGTCGCGAATCATATTTTGATCAAGATACCCTGACACTGCCCTGCAAATTGCAAAAAAACGTAAGAAAATTAGAATTTCGCGGGCTACCACTGTGCATTCACCTTAAGTTATTTTTGCCGAAAACGTAGTGACGTCCCTATGTTTACGGTTAATGACATTTTATATTTACCAAAAGTTGTGTCAGTGATTCGACCGACCAACATTGATTTTGAAACAATGTTCTTTGTTTTATTGTCCCATGTCATTTTGACAATACGAAAAATACACGAAAGATTTTATACATGAACAAGTTCGATAACAATAACAATTCTCCTTGATGTCCCAAGACAAAGGACTTATAGGGCATAAGCGGCCATGTCAGGTTTTTCAGTGCAGTTTGGCTAAATAATTTACATAGGACGATCCTGAGTGTACGAAATCGCATCATGTATAAATTCCCTGGCGACCTCAATAAAGTAAGTGATAAATGCCAGACAATTATTATGACGTTAATTGGTATTTTTGGGTAATTGGCTTATTTTTGGCTCTAGCCTTTATTTAAAAAAAAAATGGCAGAGCCAATTTTCTAGTCTTTAATGTCTTTAGTATAATCAGCTTTGTACGTATTTTTCTGTTACTTATATTCTTCTTGTCCGTATGTGTGTCCATAAATGATTTAACAAATAATTTAACTCTTAACTACTATCTAAAACCCAGTCATTGAGTTACGGGGGAGTACACTTCCGTTCTACTGAATGAACTTCGTACCTACTTATAAATTGGAAATCTTGCCAATTTCAAGCACGACGACAGCTCATGCAAGTTCTGAAATTCATAGACTTCTAAATATGTAATTATGCATTGAGAATTCTACGTTGTCATTAACACAGATTTATTATACTAGCGGAAAAAAGGTCGTAAGTGCCCTGTATTTTGTCTGTACTTACGACATATTGAATGCAAAATGAGCGAGAATTTTAAATAAACATTGACGTCGTCGTTCGGTTCACAATGTAACAAAGGCACGTGCCAAGCAGTAAAGATGTTAAAGTTTTTCTTGTAATAACGCATTATAAATATAAAACATACATTTCCCGAAATTGGTTTACTGTGTGACGTAACAGCAGGCTGTGATAGGGTTGGGCGAAATTTAATTGCTATAACGACCGCTCTCAAAAAGGGACACCCTTTTTTTTTCAGGATGGGGAAGTCATCAAATGAGCGGAAGGGAGTGTCAGACTCTTACTGACTAACACCCACCCGTGTTCCTTCCTTAACCCTTTATGTTCCGGGCCAGCGGTAACCCTTTCGGACAATCCCGCTGACCAAGGGACACCCCTTGACATTTTACTTATGATCTACATAATAGTCCTTCTCCTTGCCTGCACTGATAGGTTCACACTAAGTTTCTTTTATTTATTTTTCTTTAGCATAATCAGCCTATTGTTCCCACTGCTGAGACACAGGCCTCCTCTCTGTGAGAGGGAGAGAGCCGTGATCCACCACGCGGGCCCAGTGCGGGTTGGCAGATGTCCTCACGATGTTTTCCTTCACCGTTTGGAGAGCGTGTTTGCCTTTACCTGGGTCAAATAAACTCATTTTATATCATTCTTTCAACTCAGGTCAATAGTTATCTACAGTTGGCCCCAGAAATATTTGCTATCGCGAGTTTTCGCGCAACGGCCAAGAGCTGAGTCACTGCACGTGAGTCGATACGTATGCACCGTAGTAGCTGCTTATGTAGTTACATGTACATTATGCCACCATTGACGGTAGCCACGACAGCTTTTGCAACCCAGTTAGCAACATAGCCAATCGGATTGTACATAAATTACATCATAAAAATACCTAAATGCACAGGATTGGAACTGCGCCCAGTAATTGACGATAGGCGCGTCCCTATAACTTGAAACACGTCTAAGTACGAGGGCCCAATAACGTCATCAGATGGTGGTACTAATAAGTGATAGATGTTATCACGCCTCGGGTGCCTGTCCATCGAAGTAGAACGAAGATGATAGGAATTGATCAATGGGATAGTGATGTATATTGATCTAGGTGATGTGATAATACTAGAATGCTATTGGTCGATTTTTGTCGCCGCGTTGGTGGAAACACAGCTTTACTTTCCGTCAGGGAAAGGTGCGTCTGTTATGTCAGATTCATATGAAGTCTATGAAGATAACATATTGATACGAGAAATAGGTTACAGATTTCCGTTTTTTTTAAATTAGATGGTTGCGATGAATATACTGCAAGGGATATTTGTGCACATACTATTCTGATAGTTTATGTTAAGAGTGTTGTGAAAATATCTACCTGGCTTAATAAATTTTATTGGGTAATTCATCTCTTGGAATCAATGAAGCCGTTTTGGTGACAGGATTTTGTTTAATTCGGTATTATGCCTTATTTCTTTCTGAGAAAGTTCATGAAGTTATTTAAATAATAACTATTAGAAAACAAAAACATATTACAATGTGATGAACTGATGACTGATGAAAACATAAGTCCTGTCAGTAAGTGTTAGTTTTGACAAATAATAAAATACTCACAATAAAAAGTAGAAGCCCCACGCGGAGCCCGATCCCCAAACATTAGGTGTGACTCCTCTGTATAGTCCTTTCACTCCCTCCTTCTTAACAATAGTGACGAACGCACTGCTGAGTCCATCGTACCTAGGAACTGTTGCGGTCCTGCCGTCATTCACTGGAATAACACTGGATTATTAGCAGTCTCCACAAATAATATTATTAACTAGGGACTAGATTAGGGACTATTATGCTCTCAAAGGAATAGTCTTGATTATGTACTCCACCATCATAATAATAATGTATAATAATGATAATATAATATAGATTGTAGAACAATCGCCTGATGGTCGAAAGCCTCGATCAACATCTATCGAGGCTCTCGTTAGGCGGTTGGATCAAGGGTCTGATTCAAAATGCAGTACTCCTGGATACGACTCGGTTTGTGAGGAGGTTCCTGTCTCTGGAGCCCTAACCACCCGTAGCTTGGATCTTGCTCCTGACATCGGCGGATCACTATTTTTTTTATATTTTTAAATGTTTTTTAATCTTATTTTATATTTTAATAAATATTTATAAATGTAATTAGATAAGTTAATAGATAAAAAATGAAATAATTATGATTGTATAAAACTGCTTGCATTTTTGATGGGTGAAATTAATATACAGTGGTCTCCAAAAGTTAGTTGACATTTTTCCACTTCAGCTGTGACACTCCACATTATGATTTATAAATTAAAAAATCTGCTTACCAATTACAGAAGCTATTTAACTAATTGTCTATTGCACTTACATGACGATTTTCGACATTTTCTGGCTAGGGTAACGCACACTAGCGTTTTTATTGACTAATTCAATTACCTTTGACTTATCATATAAAACTATGTGGCATCACAGCTGAAGTGGAAAAATGTCAACTAACTTTCGGAGAGCACTGTATTTATACCAATCAAAAGGAAAAAAGCTTTCTATAATGCAGTAAATATCATTTTATAGTATAATTTGGTTTTGATAATGGAGCATTTGAATTCTCAATAACAAATTAATAATATATTCAGACAATTTTTATTTTACAAAAAGGGCAATTCTTTCCAATTATAAATTAAGTCCCAGACACTCCCTCAGAGACAAATTTAAAGAGATTAATATAATGACTGTGCCTTCTCAGTACATTTATGATAATCTTTTGTATGCACATAAAAATATTAATCTGTTTAAAAAATACAGTGATATCCATAAAATAAATACTAGGAATAAACACAAATTTGTTGTTCCTACAACAAGGCTCAAGAAAATAGGTGGCTTGTTTAGATGCCAATATGTGTATGTTTTTATAATAAAATTCCTAGCCACATTCAAGAACTAAGCCTTAATAAATTCAAATCTTTTATAAAGCGAAAACTATGCCAGAAAGCCTATTATACTGCAAAAGACTATATTGAAGACAAAAAGGCTTGGGTTTGAGCTGTTCCAATAGGTTTAGATGGTGAATGTTGTTTTTGTTTTGTATTTTGCTGTTTTACACTTTAATTTTTTTTTAAATAGTAAATGTAAATAGTAAATGTACATGTCATTGCTTAAGTAAATAGATATTTACTTAAGCAATGACATGTACATTTACTGTATAAAGTATTATATTATTTTAATTATTGTGAATGTGAGGACCATGTGGGTCATTGTTTCTGTTTAAATCATGGTCTGGCAGTTTGAATTGTTTATGCGGCCTACCAAAGGTTCTGTCTTTGGTATTGTTCGTCGAATCGTTGAGCTCCTTAAGTTCTGAGTTGAGCTGCACTGTTACTGACAAATGCGTGCACTGACTGGACAGGTCTGCTCAATCTGTGTAATTCTTTCCTCGAAAGACCATTTCAGATACCAATCTACATGGACCTCAAAGATTATGTCTGGATTTTTATATACACAGTGACATTGATGAATTTTATATATATAATGACATGAATACATATTTACTTTGTAAAGTATTTTTTTTAATATAATTGTTGTGAATGTGAGGACTATGTGGGTCATTTCTTTTTTCTGTTTTTCTTTTTAGTTAGTTTTAATCATGATCTGGCAGTTTGAATAATTTACGCAGCCTACCCAAATGTCTTTTCTTTGGTATTGTTTGTCGAATTGTTGAGCTCCTCAAGTTCTGAGTTGAGCTGCAAGATTTTTGAAATGTGTGCACTGACTGGACAGGTCCGCTCAATCTGTGTGGTTCTTACCCTTTGTACAGTTTCTATATTTATGTCTGTAATTTATATGGTGTACATAATAAAGAGTATTCTATTCTTTTCTTTCCTCAAAAGACCATTTCAGACACCAATCTACATGGTCTTTTCACATGATCTGACCAAGATTTTGTCTGGACTTTAAAAGAGACTGTGACCTCTGAGTTTGTTTCGGCCTTTCTTCTCAGAATAGTCAGATGGAAATGCCGAGCTAATCTAGTTTAAAATGATAGACATGTAAAAGTGTTTGTACAAACCTACTTACAGAAAATAAATCATTTATTACATTACTTAGCAAGTATGCAAATTCCAACTTAAGCAGTAGCAATTAAATGGCACTATTTAGTGGCACTTGAATGTGAATTGCGAAATGTCATTAACAATGCAACACTGATTGAGAATTTACTACAAAATGTCATCATTAACTTGCATTTATTCTACTTAGAAATTTCTAATTAATAGAGAAAGTAGGCAGTAGGGTAGGTTTCAACAGAGCTCTTCCTGTAAAGCATCTTGCTATTTTCTTAGTCAGTTTTTCAATAAAATTAATTTTAGAATAAAATTCAAATTTGGAATGAATTCTGGTGTAAGTTATTTAAGTAAGTACCTTCAGCTGGCTATTATTACTTGAACATAAATTTCAAAATAGTGAAGGGATTAATTGTAGTGAACAGTCATTATTTCTTAGACTTAAACCGAAGAAAACCAACTCCAATATAGTTGGGAAAGTAGCCAGATGATGAGTCATTAATTCATAAAACATGTGGCAACAGACTCAAAACAGCCTGTCATAAGTTGTATCATTGAGGAAGTTATCTGTGCAATGTAAACAAAGCCTTGTCTTCACTTTCACTAAGTGAAGTTCAAGGTTGAAACCCAGGGTTAATTAACCATCACTAATGAAATCATTGATTATCACTGGACACGTTCTACATGAGTGTCAGTTTGCCAATCGATAATATTTAACCTTATAAAATCACGAGACCTCACATGGTAATTACGTGAAAAAAATGAACGATACTCACCAGCAAATCTAATTTTGATTAAATCCAACGGGTGCAGTATGAGTGTGGAAGTCACGCCACCTGATATGCCAGCTACCAGGTGCTCGTACTTGATGTGGCTAAATAATGCCTTAGTCGACGACGGGTTAGGGTTCTTCATTGAAGACATGACGAATTTACTAGATCACAGATAAAACTTTAGATAGCATCTTGCGGGGACCCTGTTCACACCTATGTATTACCGGCACACACTTTCCCAGAAATCTTTAACGAAACTGAATTTAAAACAATCTTCACTAAACATCGTTGCTCTCGTAATAATCCCACGAATTACGTGCGATAAAAAATGAACGATTTCCAAAGTAATTGAACATGCCGTTCCTTTCTCCGGAAAGTAAGGGACTTGGTATTTTTAAAATGACAATTTTACTCGGGCCATGAAAGATAAGACAAATTATGACATTGACGTGATTGTTTTCTTGTAAGCTGTTTTGAACTGATTAGCTTATCAGGCAAAAAGGTTTGATATAATTTCAGATGGCCTTATCACAAAAAAGTCTGAGTTGGTAACAGTCAGTGAAGAACTTTGAAACGGAACGACAAAAAGTTACGACAAAATTAGAGATGTCCTCTTTTCTATCGAATTCATGATTAAAAAAAAAACATTTTGAAAAAATATCAAATAAAACACGGTTGGGTTATTGCGAAACAATTTCTAATAAATAAATAAATTGATTAATTCATTTTATGTATCCGCATTTATATAATTTTTTTATATAGCAATCGTAGAAAATCATTACAAATCTTGCCAGTTTATTATTAAAGCATTCTATGGTAGCAAATTAACCAAAACAAAAACTATAGAAATAAAATAAAGATTACCGGTTAGCAATTTAAAGTAGATAAAAGAAAATTAAAAGCTAGCTAAAGCAAAACTTGCAGATACCATACAAAATTATGATTTCCACAAATCTGTGCAAATAAAATAATACGAAAAATGGTACATTTTCAAAGTTTGCCTTGGCAACATTGCACTTCACCTTTTTTTGACATCTTGGAACTATTGCCCATTTATTACGTAAATCTGCGAGCAAAAATTTACAACAAATAGGATCAGAATCACAGCAAAAATGTTGAAGGTGGCGACTACTTTGAGATTAGTCTCAAAACAGGGCAATCAGGTGCGTTCTTTCGCCACAGCTGCAGGTTACAAAGAAAAACTTGTAAACGTTCCACCAACAAAACTCTCAGTGTTAGATAATGGAATCCGCGTTGCGTCCGAAGATTCCGGTGCTGCGACTGCCACCGTAGGACTGTGGATTGACGCCGGATCCAGGTACGAAAACGCCAAAAACAATGGAGTTGCCCATTTCCTTGAACACATGGCGTTCAAAGGTACAAGCAAGAGGTCGCAAACCGACTTAGAACTTCTCGTAGAAAACATGGGCGCCCATCTAAACGCTTACACGTCTCGGGAGCAGACTGTATTCTACGCTAAATGCCTTGCTAACGACGTGCCTGCCGCCGTCGAGATCCTCGCTGACATTATTCAGAACTCTTCGCTCGCAGAACCCGAAATCGAACGAGAACGAGGTGTGATACTTCGCGAAATGCAGGATGTTGAAAGCAATCTACAAGAAGTTGTATTTGATCACCTCCACGCCACTGCCTTCCAAGGTACACCCTTGGGCCAGACCATCCTTGGACCTACCAAGAACATCAAGAAGATCTCCAAGGCTGACCTTCAGAACTACATCAAGACTCACTACCAGCCTGCTCGCATTGTTCTTGCTGGAGCTGGTGGAGTTGACCACCAAAAGTTGGTAGACCTTGCCAACAAGAACTTCAGTGGACTGAAGAACACTGTTTCTGATGTAGAGCTGTCACCATGCCGCTACACGGGCTCTGAGATTAGGGTGCGCGATGACTCCATGCCCCTGGCTCATGTTGCTATTGCTGTTGAAGGTGCAGGATGGACTGATGCCGACAACATTCCTCTGATGGTTGCCAACACTCTTATTGGAGCTTGGGACCGCTCGCAGGGTGGTGGTGTCAACAATGCCTCCTTCCTAGCCCGTGCTGCCTCTGCTGGCAACTTGTGCCACAGCTTCCAGTCCTTCAACACATGCTACAAGGACACTGGACTCTGGGGAATCTACTTTGTAGCTGAACCTCTGCAGCTTGATGATATATTGTACAATATCCAGAAGGAGTGGATGAAGCTTTGCACATCCGTCACTGAGGGTGAGGTTGAGCGTGCTAGGAATCTTCTGAAGACCAACATGCTCCTTCAGCTTGATGGCACCACCCCTGTGTGTGAAGACATTGGCCGTCAAATGCTGTGTTATAACCGACGCATCCCCCTCCATGAGTTGGATGCCCGTATTGAAGCTGTGTCAGTACAGAACGTCCGTGATGTGTGCTATAAGTACTTATATGACCGCTGCCCTGCTGTTGCTGCCGTTGGACCCACCGAAGGTCTGCCAGACTACACTAGGATCCGCGCTGGAATGTACTGGCTTAGGGTGTAAAAAGTTTTAGTTGTAAATTATAGAAACATTATTGAAAATCAGTTAAGATCGAAAAAAGCATTAAACATTTTGCTCCCAATGTCTGTTGTTTTATTACAATAAAACACGATGTCTTGGTGAATACTGTATTTATTATAGGACAGTAAGAAATAAATGTGTAAATAAACATGAGTGATTCTGTATTTGTTTTTTTTTTAATGGCAACAACATAATATTTGAATAATTTCTAGAATATAATAAGTAGAAAAAATTATTACAACATGGAATAAATAATAAAATCTCGTTGGCTATGCTAGACACGCCCTGCCAAATTACACAACATGCAAGTTATCATGTGTACCTAATGTTTCACAATAGACGCAAGAATTACAGTATTTTCAGAAGCACGTGTCGACCGACGCGTTACTAATATAACGTTCGCATGGATGCCGATCGTCAATATTACAATCAGTAAATACTACAATACATCTTTCTATCTTGCATCACCCCAATAATCTACCTTCTACTTAAATAGTAACAGTAGTTGGTGTAGCTTCCACAGCAACAACAATTTCCTCTTTCTCCTGCACACTAGTAACACTAGGTTTCCTAACCACACTCTGTTTTATTTTACTGCCGTAAGGCTGCACGGGTTCACTATGACTAATTAGGCTTGCTGAGGATATAAAGATGGACACCTGTTCCGGTGTTGGACAGGCTACAATGAGGGTGTCTTCGTAAGTATAGCCTGCATTTGCGAGCAGCTGTTCGATTTGGACGAAGTAGCCAACCACGTTGTTCTGTAATTAAAACAAAAGAGGTTTAAGATAGATTATTTTGGAGTAGACAAGATTTTAGGGTAGACATTTTTTCTGTTTGGTTTCACATATTACAGGAAAGTTGGCAATTATTATTGCAGATAAAAGGAACTGTGTTAGTTTATTTATTTTCTTGTTTTAAGTTTGATTGTATGTAAGTACTAAGCGTAAAATCATTTAGGTATGTAGACTTGTAGATATGCTGTGAATGATGTAAAACCATACAAATAAACAGCTTAGAATAGGTACTACCAAAATAAGGTCAATGACTCGAATCGAGACGCCGCGCGCCGTGGTCATGCCGTTCGATCGATCGGAATGTCAGCAGTAAAATGCGAAAGTTTATTGCTTTTGCTAGTCTACTAAACATTTACAACGATAAAGACCAACCACGGCTATGCAGAAACCCATTTGTGGTCGATTATTCGCATAAACTGCATTCTGCAAATCAAATGCATGACGAATATTGCGTATTGCAATATTCGTTGTCTTAAAAAGTTTCTCTATGCATTCTCTATTCCATAACCAGGCTTGCAAGGCTATTTCTTACTGCCAGAACATGGCAGTCCATAACACATAATGCTGTTTATATAGGTAGGCATTTTGAATGTTAATACATAATGTCAAGTTCATACCTAACATACGACAGTAATAGTATTTGTCAATAGTACTTCCTCAGAACTTTTACAATATTAGAAATCATATGTTATCATTTAAAATGAAACATTTACCCACCCTAATAGGCCTAAAGAGTATAAACTCAGTCTCCTTATTGGCTAAGTAAAGCTGCATGGATCGCTGCAACGGAGCCAGATGTGTGCGTATCTTCTTCTGAGCCTCTTTCACTGCTACTGCCATTTCTTCAGGAGTTGCCCACGGTTGAGTCTTCAATTGTTCTATGGGAGTGAAGGCTGTAGCCTGGAAAAATTGCATTAAAATTAAACTTGCACTTGTGGATGTTGTATATTTTTTATAGAAATGGTGTAAAAGATGAAGCAATGATAATATTATAGGAACAATATTTGAAAAAAAAAAAATGTTTTTGAGGACTTTTGGATGCCTGTGATAATGTTTGTCAATGTTGTTTTGTTGCTTAGATTACTTGACAAATTCTTTGAGTACGTTTTGCGGCATGAAGTCGGCAACCTCTTCTGTACAAAGGGAAGGCCAATGTCTTGCCAAAAATTCTTCAAACAAAGATAGACTCGCCTCCTGTTTCTTGGGACATGTGAAAATATAAACATGTCAGCCTTTCCTCAAAAAAATAAATAACTAACAAACTTCTTTACCCACCTTCTCAATAAACGCAATCATAGGTCCAGCCAAAATCTCCGTTGCATCTCTGATGAACATTTCGCAGCAACTCTTCAACTGTCTATCGACCTCCTTCCTCGAATCCAAGAGGTGTTCCCTCACCAAGGGAGTACCATCCAACAAGAATTCTAACAAAGCATTGTTGCTGTTCAAAGAGAAAATCTGTCTTGGTTTCTGAATCAGACCGTATGCTGCGTTTTTCATATTACTAAAGTCTAGAGTAGTCTCTTTGACGATAAAGTCCACTTGGAATGGAGCGATTTGTTCTCTTAAAATCAAAAGATGCTTGATTTGGAACAGTTCTCCGTCAATATTCGTCGTGTTCGCTGTAATTTGTTTTGCAGCGCTGTCTACGCTTTGAACGCAAAGCGAAATCGCTTCCTGGGCTAAGCCTTGGAAGACTTTCTTCTCAAGACATCGGTATAGTCTGGACAGGGCTGCTAGTGTTCTTCGGACTCCAGGATACCACATGCCGTGTAGGTCGGCGGGGGAGGCCTGCGGTCTGCGTTGGGCCTCCACGTTGATGTTGGCTACTTCTTGTGAAGTTGCGGAGATGTCAGATACCATGGAGTTGCGGGAGTCGCTCCGTTTGAGGGATTGCTCTTGGATTGACATTGCAATTTGCTGTGGAAAAATAAAATTATATTATTTATTTTATTTATTTTTTTATTTTGCACAATGTACAGACGCCAGCACATCAAGTTACCCGAAACTGTCAAATTTTCCCAATCAACTTTGAGCCTTGTGCTTTTGCGATAAAGTTGAAAATCTATTAAAGAAAGGAGATGGCCAAAAATTGTATGGGCCTATACCCCAGAAAGTACATAAATAAAATGTTGTCATTTCATAGTACAGATCTTCTATAAAAATAAATAAAAAGGTGCATATTGCTCAGCAGTAGGGAACAGAAGTTATTAAGGTTTCAAAAAGTGATTTTTTCAGTATACGACTAAATCAGTTTTATGTATATTAATTATTAGTTACAAAAAACTGGGAGAACAGTATTTTTTCATCTGAAAATCTATTGTTTGTAACATTGATTAGAAGTAAAACAACATAGGTACATTATGTATTTTAATCATTTAACATCGTCAATACATTATCTAAAAATGCTGCTGGTGGAACAATACCTTCTTGGTATCTCGCCCACCCCAAGTACCAAAGAATTGTCATGATATGTGCACAACATCCAACAGTCCGGTTTCCAGCTACACAATTACACCAGTAACCTAATAAAGCGTTTCTTGGTTGGTCTTGACACGAGTGATGATCAAAATATTAGTGTAATACTCACGTCGAGATGTATGTCTCGATTTAATGCGACCTCTTAATAGAACAGGATGATTACCTCCTATGTGCATTACAAGTTCTTCCGAAAACTCTAGTTCTGGACTTACAACAACAATTAGTGGAGCACTCGCGTGGGACTACGACACTATAAAATATAAACGTACACTAATCAAGTAAAAACACAAAACCAAAAGAAAACAAATGCCGAGAATTTGCGCGCGGGCAACGGACATCGAAGACTCGAAGAGGGGAAGAACGTGTTTTGACATTTGACGTGGTAACTTGAGTGCTGCCAGCACAAAAGCGAAATAATCCTATCCATAATAATTGCACTTAGATTTTTGTAGTGTTAATTCAATAATAGATGGTACTATTTGTAGATAGAAAAACATAAAAAATAATAGTTGATTACAGTGCGTAATAGTTAATGTTTTTCCCTGTTTTGATTTTGTTGATTTTGTATGGCAACACTAAGGGTACTTTACGTCAAATAAAACAGAAAATAACTTTTAATTATGATTTATTATTATCTGCTGCTTTAAGCCATAAATAATTATTCAAAATTCTTGATTTTTTTTATTAAAATTAATTACAATACATTTATTTGTGTACACTTTGGGGCACATTTTGTCCATCTCCTTTGACAGATTGTAGTAGTTTGATGTGCTGGCGTATGTACACACAGTCACACTTAAGAATACTTGACTCAGTTAGTGCAAGTACATTTAACTCAATGATAGAAGCATTTGTAGCAGTTTTGACAGGAGGCAGGGGAAAAAACTTTAAAACTGGAACCAAAACCTGCTAAAAGCCTGCGGGGCACTTGCGTACCACATTATATCAATCGGAATCGGCAGTTGACAGTTCAACAACATTCATTGCGTTATTTACGTGTTGAGCATACAAATTTTTCAAACCTATGAAGCAATGGATTTGCTTCGAACCTATGAAGCAATGGATTTGCTTCAAAATGATTCAGATCCCGATTGATAGTGTGTTATGCCATTAGGATGCTGGTGTAATCAATTTTGTAGTCGGAAGACAGATATGGGATATTTATTTATTTATACATAATTCATTAGGTACCATTTATCACGTGAGGCTCAAAAAGGGGGGGGAGGGGTCCATAAAAAATCACGAAATATCACAAGGGGGGTGTAGTAATTTATCACGTGTACTTATTTTTTCAAAAACAACCTGCAACCTTTCTGTCTACCTCTAAAAGTTATTATTGTATTCTTTAATGGCCCCCTGACAAATTGACAATGCATTAAATAGATCTACAACTTGAAATATAACAATAACCAGCAACGTCTTACAGAAATAACTTGGCCATTCATCATCATCTGCCTAAACTTTCCAAACTATGTTAGGGTCGGCTTCCAGTCTAACCAGATGCACCTGTAGTATTTTACTGTCTACCTGACCTCCACAACCCAGTTACTGAGTAATACTATTGGTAAGACTGGTTGTCGAGATTTTCGGGCTTCTGACGACACGTAACGACTGTCACAGATCCACGAATGACGACCGGAACCAACGGTTTAACGTGCTTTCCGAACCACGGAGGGGTATTGGTATGTAAATATGGTCACCCATCCACGGACCAACCGCGGCAAGCGTAGCTTAACCTGATCTATCCACCTGTGCGGCTGTTATTACTTAGCCACAAGCCAAGAACTTGGCCCTTCACTGACATATGGATACTTTTACTGCTGATAATGATTGCAGTGATTTGGGCTGGGCACATTGCTCGCAGAACAGATGGCCGATGTGGCCGAAAGGTTCTGGAGTGGCGAACGCGTACCGGAAGACGTAGCGTTGGAAGGCCTCACACAAGGTGGTCTGACGACCTTGTGAAGGTCGCAGGAATCCGTTGGATGCGAGAAACACAGAACCGGTCGAAGTGGAGGTGCTTGGGGGAGGCCTATGTCCAGCAGTGGACGTCTTTCGGCTGAATTGTTGATGAATGCAATTGCAGTTTGCTGCGGTTGCACTTTCCATTGCATCTAAAATAAACACTAGGCCAAAAACCTTGTAAAGTGGCCGTCAACTACGTAGCGGGTACGCACCTCCATCATCAACAACTTCTGCGGGTACGCAAGGTCTCCCTGCGCGGGTCGGTACAGCAACACGTCGGCTCGCAAGTGTACGTGCGCACGGAAAACGAGGCGCTCTTGTGCGTCCTGTAGGAGAGCGCGCGCGCATTGACCCAGAGCAGCGAGGCGGATTGCTGTGGATAAAGACAAACAAGGGTAAGCAGTGTAGCAGGAGCTTAATATGGTGGCATAGAGACTTCGATGCGCAAACTGAAACCACAAATTCAGCACATTTTTCGTCGGCTATCAAAAAAGAATCTACCGTTTCATACAAAAATGCATGCTTACGCGGTCAAAATGTATGGAATAGAAAAGAAAGAAAATAAGTACGTTCATTAGCGGCAATTGCGGCAAACATGACGCATCAAAAAGAAAATAACAATTTGGGAGAAAACATGCGTCACATCTACCCAAAACGGCCATCGCTCGGCATAATGCTAAGAACCTATACGAGACAGGACAGAGCCCCAGCGCTGGTTTTCAGAGACAGCCGGCGTTGACGTGATGACGTCAGCTTACAGCAGTTTTTTTTTTAAATTTCGATTTGGGTTCAGAATCATGTATTGAATCCATGGTAACCAGTTGCGTGTCGATGTACACATGCCACTCTGTATTACGGTGATGAAAAAATTACTGTCAGTAAGGTCCAGGGTAGCATAACTAACATGTGCCTAGTTGGAGTGCTATTTCAAAAGTTGCGATTACCTCAAAGTATTCAGTTAAGATTTAACTAAGGGCTTTATGAATGAATCCTTGGCTCCGCTCTGGATTCAAAGAAACTCTCGCCTTCAAAATAGTTTTTTGCTTCCTTGGCATACAATCCATACTAATATTATAAATTCGAAAGGAACTGTCTGTCTGTCTGTATGTTACCTTTTCACGCCTAAACCACTGAACGGATTTCGATAAAATTTGGCAGAGAGATAGATTGCATCCCGGGGAAGGACATAGGATAGTTTTTATCCCGATATTCCCACGGGACCGACACTTATGCGGGTGAAACCGCGGGACGCTGCTAGTCTATACTCCATTTGAAATAAGATTAGACATTTAAATAAACCTTTTTTACAGTCCGTTCAACCGATTTTGAATTCTAAAGCGTTGGTGGCATGACTTAAGGCAGCTGCAGTAAACAGTTGGTATTGTAACCACTTTTTTGCTAATAATACCATCCTTATGCCTACAGTATAGAAGTCAAAATCGGTTGAACGGACTGTAAAAAAGGTTTATTTAAATGTCTAATCTTATTTCAAATGGAGTATACTTTATTAGGGGTCGGCGCATAACATATCTTTTTCTTCCAAACTTCTCGAAAGGGGTGCCTTTCTAACCATATCATCATTCACACAGTCCATCCAACGTTGCTTTGGTCTTCATAGCCATCGAAATTCATACTCAAAAGTTTCCTTACTAAGTACATTTTACTCATTCCTCCGCATCAAATATGCTATTTCTATTGAAATAAAATGGTAAACTGCTACTGCAAAGCATG
Organism: Luperina nickerlii; assembly: GCA_963855955.1. Classification (NCBI taxonomy): domain Eukaryota; kingdom Metazoa; phylum Arthropoda; class Insecta; order Lepidoptera; family Noctuidae; genus Luperina; species Luperina nickerlii. The sequence goes on from OY979663.1 coordinate 5,154,794, forward strand.
GGCTTCCAACTGAAGGACAGCCCATCTACCCACAGTATGAACCACAAAGACATTCCGAAAAGCTAACAGGTTATCAAAAACCAGTCCCTCAAAACCAAACAAGTCTTTTGTGTTACACAATAAATAAATGATTTATCTATCTTATGGGGCTTACATGACCTAAAGCGCGGTCACTGTCGGACTGCATAGAAAATAAAGAGAAGCGCTATGACACAACGCTGGTAATTTATTGCAAAATATGAAGCAATTATTTAATTACAAAAATCTATTGTTTGGACTAAAAAATTAAAATACTAGTGTTTTAGTATGTTGTTTGTAGAATAATCTGATAAAAAATCGAATGATTGTATGCATATTATATAGTATGGTTTTTATTGTAAAAATAAAGTTCTTAGAGGTATCTTCATGATTGTTTTCTATCGTGTCAAATTAGTTGTATGTATTATGTTTTTAACACACTATCAACCTAGCATATATCCTGAAGAATCATATATTTTTCTGATTTTATTGTTTCTAAGACTTGCGTTTAGGTCCTGTAAGTCCCTTAAAATGTAGATAATACTCACGATCATTACTGACTTGTTCTTCTATAACTTCCACTCTCAGTATGACGCAGAGCTCAGCAAGTGTTTCTAGATGGTTGATGTGGATGATGTGAGGCCGTAACGTTTCATATAAACCGGTACATAGGGACTGCAGATACTCTCTGTTATAAATAGAGAATAAAATTTTTAGTTCACCGCACTTACGTAAGCCATAGAATTAGGATGAGGCTCATTCCCTGGATGTACAGTACCCGGCGATAAATATTGCACATCGACCTATTCGATCCTATCAATTTTATACAAAGAATAAAAATAATATCAAAAGAAGCAAATCATAATTGTTTTAACAGCTCCTAATAGATACCGAACTGTTTGTATTTCGTGCGACAGAGATAACGCTCTACGAAGCCGAAATTAGCCGATTGTCTCTTTCCAAAGGTCAATGTGCAATATTTATCGCCGGGTACTGTAGTCCATGGTCGCATAACTGTGGTGCCACAAAACCATATAATACTTACTCTAACGCAGGCGAAGTATTGCTAAAGAAGTGGTTGTACAGCGCACACTCGTCTCTACAGGCATGTGCTAACAGCGAGCAAGCCGCGCGGGCGAGGGAGCAATGGTCGCGCAACTGTCGCGCCGCGGCCGCTTGTAGCGCGCCCCCTGTGGCCGCGCCGGCCACGCGCGAGCGACGTTGCGCGTACTCGCGTTGAATGTCCGCTAGGAGGGAGGCGTAGCTGTGGATAGATGAAGACAATAAATTCAAAGTAAAGGACACACAAATTGTATCTGCGAAAGCATCTGCAGTAAATGCAGAGTTCGATAAAGTATTCAGTTAATGGGTTTTTAACTTCCATTACCGCCATTTTGAGCGTACTAATTATTATAATGTGTCCTGCCCTTCCTAACAGTATACAAAGAATCTATTTGTCTCCTAAGTCGCTGTAGCAGTAAAACGTTCTGCAAAAATATTTAGTTTTAATACCGCAAAAACTAAATCAAGGCTTGTATACAGAATGCAGCAACAATGCGCATTCAGAAGAGGTGCGGTAATTATAATGCAACATGCAACTCAAAGCCTAGATCTAGTTTATGAAGAATTAAAATTACATTGTAGTTTTACTTGTTCATGTAAAGCCAATACAGTAGGTAAAAGGAAAAGTTTTATCAGGATAAAAAAAATACGTGTATTTTAAATACATATAACAAGAGAAGTGAAGTGACATACATCTTTTTTGTCATTACATAATGGCCAGGGTGTACTTATTAAACTAACGACTAAAAAAGGTTTTAACAGTTTTAATTCTTCATAAACTAAAATTTTATTTGTGTGAGTATTAACAATCGTGGATTTCCGCAAAGTAACGCCCGCTTCCACAACTTATCTTTTCTCTGTATAAGCCAAGAATCCGGATTTGAGTCCAATTAATTGCAAAAGGCTCTTCCACTACAAATAAATAAACTTTAAATAACTGGCAAGCTATTGATATACATAATATGCCGCCCCAAATTAACTCGCAAAAAAGTGCATTTATTTCAAATAGGCAGATAAGGCACTTTTGAACGTCAAAAATTTAAATAAAATAGAATTGATTCTAGTCGCCCATTCCAAAAGGTAGTTTTCGTATGGAGAAGAATGGGCAAGAAACTCCACCGTTACTCTTTTAAAATGTTTTACAATATTTTGCATACATTAATTATATAATAATATATAAAGACAATGCACCTATAATAAAATTACTAAAAGTACGACAAAGGTAAAAGAATTTAAAATAAAAACCATGACATATAATATGTATAATTATCTGATAGATACATGGTGCTCACATTATATTTACGAACATGGCAAAAGTAGACGATTTTCATTTAAAAAAAATTAACAAGTAATAAAATTTTATCGATTCCACTTACTCAGTGTTCTTCTCTGCCCTACCCTCAATTTCACTAATAACCATCTTCAGCTTAGGTGCAGCCGCTTGAAACTTCCCGAAATACACTGCATAAGCTGTGTCCATAGTTTCCTGGTCACTCTGATCCTCATCCTTAGGCGCTAGCATTTGTTCCGTGGCGTGGTTCAATACGTGCGTGACGTAAGAGCGTATGAGCGAGATAGCACGATTTTGTAGGTGACGGTATTTCACTAAGTACGTGTGGGATTCTTTGAAGTTGCTCTGGAATGGTGAAGGAAATTATTATATTTTTTTCAAACATAACCATTATAAGGCACATATTGTTCATCTTCAAAATATAGAATACTAGCTGCGCCCCGCGGTTTCACCCGCGTAAATGTCGCCACTTTGCCACTAATACGGGCTGTATTAGTGGCAAAAAGCAGAGTTAAGTGGCTATGTTGGACATAGGCCAGTCACTTTCAAGCAATGCCACATTCAGCTCATCATAATATTCTTTTCCAATCCTGTCAATGCAAGTCAGATAAACAGATAAGGCAGCTTCAAACTTTCTTTGTGCTTTTAACTCTTTGTTCAGGAAGATTGTGTGTCACAAATTCAAATTCTTGACTGACTGATATATCAACGCACAGCCTAAACCACTCGTCCTAGAGACATGAAATTTGGAGGGTGTGTTCTTTGTGAAGAGTAGGTATCCACTAAGAAATGGTTTTTCTATATTCCACCCCTAAGAGGGTGAATGTGGGGAGGGTGAAATTTAACGCGAACGAAGTCGCGGGCACCAGCTAGTCATACATAAAGTATTGCAATCTTAATGGTATTGAATTATTATTTCTTTTCCCGACATTCATGCAGGGTAGAAGCAGCATATTAGAATATTTACTTACATTAATCCTCATATATTCTAGACACTCATCAATCTTGGCGAGCACATTGAAGAATGTCTCACTGTTCACAGACATGGTGGGGCTGTTCAGTCGCTGAGATAGATGCTCAACTTGCGTGAAGTAATGCAGCTTCTGTTTGATGTCATCACCTGGAAATTAGATAATTATGATGTCTTTTATGTACGACAAATAAAAAATATCTAAAGTGCTTCTTTTTGTTTACACAGACTGATTTCCATCCTAGGAAACTTATTAGTCACATGGCTAATGTGTTTGAAGTCACAGTACGTCAGAAAACAGGGGAGTTTATAACACATAAATACTTCACTACTTGCTTAGATTTATGATCCAATAAAATTCTAGCTATTTACCTGACAGATATGATCTGATTACCTGTCTCTGTAGTCACCAAAGCCTACTAAGTTTCTATAATTATGAGATAACAACCATACCTATACTGGAGAGTTTGTTTTGGTCAGCCAGCAGCTGTTCACTCATAGTGTGCAATGCATTTGTTTTATTAGATACAAAGTTGTATTGCTCTGATAGTTTGTCTAGGTCAGACATGGTAGCTCCAATCTGAAATACATGAATTAATTTTGTTTGATTATTTTCAGTCAGAAATGAAATTTTGTTTATTACTGCAAAGGTTATGAGAATGGGTTTTACACAAATCTTTATATTTTACAATCTTGCAAGATGAATGTATTGTTTGTGGATGAAGCAGTTGATATCCAGACATAATCTTGATAGTAATGATTTCGATAATAATTATACTGTAGAAGGCAGACAGTATTTGGAGGATTGCCTATATTCAATAGACGATATTAACCTTTTGACCGCCACAGTCATCTATAGATGACAAACCAGAATGTGTCCAGCACGCCACAGTTTGACTACATGACAGACTTTAACGTTGAGGGCATGTTTTTGATTTTTTGACGTGTGGCGGTCAAAAGGTTAAGGAAAGTCATATTACTATTTTAAACCATTATCGATCAACACAATACCTGATTGGTCAGTGCAACACACTCTTTTCTTCTATCATCCAGCTGCGTATGGTAAGACTCATAGGGGGTATCATCAGCCTTCAGGTTGCTGTCGCAGAGGCTCTCATACCACTCCAGAAAGTCGTATGTGGTGTCCACAGTGGGTATGTTAGTTTTTTCTGTCTCTTCATATGCATTTTCAGACCTCTCCTAGAAATAGTCATAATTATAAAAAAAAAACTGAGTTGAGTGTTTATTGTATTAGCTTTTTATGATTTGTAAAACTGAGTTTGCAGGGCTGTTTTGTAAGCAAACAACTGGCTCTAATAGTTTTTAGGCGTACAATAAATTGATAAGTCTGCATAAGTAAGGATTTTCGGGATAGTTGAATAATTTGTTTAAGTTTTACTAATCTAGTGGGTACAGTAGTAGACTTGAACTCAATTATAACTGGTTAGAACTCAATGAATGTTTACATATAAGTAATGTATTACTACTATAACTCATTGAATGTTTAGATATAAGTAAAGTATTGGCAAGAACACAAACATCGTCCAAGTTGCCGGATACACCAAGTATTAGCGACTCTAAATCCAGGATAGCTTCCCTCTGATCAGACGTAAGAGGCGCCAAGGGATTGTCTGCAGCCTCCCATAGTAATAACTTGCTTTGAATCTCTTTTAAACTCATATTATCCATTTCCGATTGTTTTGTACCAATGTTTTTCAATTTGGACTTGGATGACATTCCATGACAGCTAGTGACGTACACAATTTTTAGATCAGCGTGTTCCACAGGTTTGTGTGATACGGTGTGATAGCAATAATTTTCTATAAAGCAAAAGACAAGGACGTTATTAGACCAATTCTGTCCAATGCATTAGCATTGGTTGACCGCACCGACATTGATTGACCAATCTGGAAGGGAACCAGCAATGCACAACACAGCAATGCACGGCACGAGAACGCACGACATTGGAATGAACGTGTTTTGAATTCCAATGACGTACATTGTCATGTCGCGCATTCTCGGCCCGGACCAAGAGTGTCCGGCTTGATAATGTACAGCACGGGAATTGGAATCAAAACAAACAGTGACGTCACAATAAAAAAGTAAAAAGCCATGTGAAACTAGGGATGAGATTTTGATTGATTAAGGATTGATTTTGATTGATTTTGTTTCATTTGACGTGTGGTTGACGTTCAATCAATTATTATTGAAGTAAATCTGTGAACTATTCGTTAAGAGGAAATACGGGCGGAACGACTTTTGAAAATTAGGTATTTGAAGAAACTATCGCTGTCGCTCTGCGAGCCCCCGCCCTCTAATGCGTGCGATAAGGACAACTGCAGATCCGACTGAATAGCCTAAGTAAAAAGTCACATTTTCGAGGTTTGGCTCTCGCCTATTTTCTTCACCAATATTGAACCAATTTAAAAGATATTTCATAAACTGGATAAGAAGGATATGTACTGTGCCGCTACATTATGGTTAACACCCCGACTCGGATAGGTTAGGTTAGAAGGCTAAGGCGGGAGCGAAGCGTAGCGGAGCTCCCGCCTTAGCCTTCGTGGTTATTTTTTTTTAAACCACCCAGAAGTAGGAGCCCCGCGAAGCGGGGCTCCGTCGACCTATCTTACACTCTGAGTGCTTACCAAAATTTTATTAAACATGAGCAGCTGATTGCAGCTTATATAATTAATATGCTGTACAAAACTCTTTTTATAAAGACTTCTCTGCTTAAAAACTTATCAATCGCGCAATCAATCGTCTTTCGGAACAGCACTATCTAGCTCAATTACCTAGTATCCAAGTCCCAAAATTTCGAGTCACCTGATTGGCCAACCAATCGGCCAATCACGCGATGTCGCCAATTCATGTGTTGTACACTCTCGGGTCGGACCATCAAGGTCGTATCAAGGTACACCCCAGGAATTGGAGACATCGCGATGTCGCCAATTCTTGTGTTGTACATTCCTGTGTTGTACAATCCAGTGTCGTGCATTGCTGGTACGTGCATTACAGTGACGTGCATTATAGGGACTCATCTGGAACGAGTATACTTGAATTGCCAATAGAAGTTTCGTTCAGAAATCCGGATTTTCAAGGTAAACTCTGCTTTATGCACTTGTTTATGGTATTGTCAATTAAATTTTGTTCACTGCCATCTATTGTCGAGTAGCAAAATAAAAGATTTCATCCGGTACCTAATAAATTTCTCTTTCTAGAAAAATGAAACAAATAAACGTTATGACTTTATCGCAGTTTATTTTCGCTTGCTGTGTTATTTTGGAGACTAAATTATTATATGTTTATTATCGAATAACCGCTTTGAGGACAGCGCCATCTATGATGTTATTTTTAAACAATACCGCAAAGCGTCTTGCTTACAAGTGATTGTTGACTGATATGCTAGTGATACTCTTCTAGCGCCCTCTATCTTCAGATGTTTATAACAAGCAAGAATATCTGCCAACAGATGGCGCTGTACTTTGATCGCTTTTGTAAAACATTTTGAAACATTGAATCACCTGATCATCATGTCTGCCCCAAAACGGACGTGAGAAGCGTTGAGCCGCTTCTTACTTTGTAAACAATGCTTTGTATGAACTTTTGAACCGGATCAGCCGGAAGTCGTTTCAGTGTCCCATTTTTAACCAAGATGTTTATTTTTCTACTTTTAGTATTACCTATGGTTTCCTTGTAGGATTTGCAGCCAAGTATGTAGTTTTATGTTTTTTGTGCCTCCCATCAAATCTAAAAGTTAATTCGTTTATATGTATTTACAATACCGGAGTGCATAATCAGCCTCTAGCTTTCCCACTGTTGGGATGTAAGCCTCCTCTATGTGAGAGGAAATGGGCCATAATACCCCACATGGGCCCAGTGCAGGTTGGTTTCCAGGGTGATCTTTTCGGTATTCTGTATTGCATTGCAACCATACTTACAAGTTTTGTGGTAGATTCTTTTACTTATTTACTTTACAAAACTGTTCCTGATATCGCCAAGTAGATGAATATTGGTGGTAAGCAAATCTGCTTCATCAGCAGGCCTGGCAATTTTAAAATGTGCAAGGTTTATTGCTGTTTGCATTCAGGGTAAAGGGTAAATAACAAATAATACAATGTTTTGAGTAGTTTTGCATTTATTGGGTATGAGGAACCTTTCTGGTCAACATAAGCTACAATGGACTTTTGTTTACAGTATATTTACAAGTTTCGGTATATCATATAGTTCATATTACCATATCTAGATCTAGATTAATGCTTCTAGTAGTAAATTACTGTATATTCACAATAATTATGAAAGACCTAACAAAAATCGTCTATACACATACAATGTAGTAGCGTTGTACAAAATACTACTCTAAAGGTAAAATAGTCACACTTCAGTCGCTGGGACACGCCTTCCTAACTTTGGCTTTTAAACAAACATAGAGCCTGACTTTTATCGTCTCATCCCACTAGTTACAATCCATACAGTCAGTCACCAGCCACTTTGTTCGCTTGTTTAATGTTAAACAATCAAGCTATTTAAATACAGCGAATAATTTTAAATTATAACGTTTAGATATACCTCTCGCGATAACATCTGATACCAGCCTTTGAAGGCAGACTACGGAATCGGTTCCTTTAAATCACATTCTTTCGTTATATACATCGTTCCGACTCACAATTCTATTACAACTTGTACTATATACAAACAATTTTTAATCATTTAAAAAAATACAATGTTAAATTACTATATACCTCCATTATCATAGGGTTGGAATAAAAATAGTATATTTTTTTCAGTTTCAGCGTGCAAAATTTACTAAAGCCAGCATCGTACGAGGTCACATTCTCGCAACGATTCTAAATCTAAACGACTGCTCAGTATAACTTTACATTACAACGACTGCGGATAACATACATTCAAACTTTTATATTTAATCGTTAATATGTAATTAACAGTACCAACTAAATGAAAACTGCACACAACTCAATCAGTACATTGCTATCGACAGATCATTATCGGCCCTACAGGAACACTTGCAATTTACCTAACGTAACGTACATACATACAGAGAAACGTGATAAATAACTTAAATTACAATTAAAAAAATATATAGATAATAAATTAACACACAGTCCTTGTTCAATGCATAGGAATATTTAACTATTTCATTACATTTATTATATTAACACAAGTCTTATAGTTATCTTAAATGGAATACATTACGTGGATACCTAAACGTTAAACCAAATAAAATATACACGACGTACATCAAAACACTAAAGACTCGTTGCTGAGATGCGTAGCAAAAGCATGGCAGTTAGCACGAAATTCTGCACCCTAAATATTAATAACAGAAAAATATATATCTATGAATCCGAAGCATAATGTCTGGTGGTGCGGTGCGCGGGAGCCGCCCCAGACTACCAGAGCCGCGAGCTGTGCCGGGGCGGCGGCCGCTCGAACTAGACACTTGTGTGATTTATACGAGGACAGGCGAGACGCGCCGGCGCGGTGCGGCGGTGCGTGCGCGCAGCGTCCCTCGGCGCTCGACCGGTGTACTTACACTCGTTCCTTGTTAACCTACGAATTAACATAGCACAGCCATAGTGACTCCGTGGGAGGGGTGCCGCGGGCGGGGTCGCGCGCCGAGGGCGAGGCCGGGGACCTCATGGGCCGGCAGGGGCCGGCGGGCGTGTTCAGCGGCGCCGCACCGCCGCCCTACGACACCGGCGGCTGGGGACCTTGCGGTGCCGCCGGCGGCTTCGCGCCTGCCGCGGCCGGTAGCTGCGCCAGCGTGTCCTGGCTCGCGTGGGCGCGCAGGTATGTGTTCTCCACTTCGAGCTGGTTGATCCTCTCCATCAGTTCTGCGATGCGCTCTTTTAGTACTTCCACTTCCTCGCGCACCGCGAACATCAAGTGGCTCTTAACCAGATCCTGAAACAACATAAAAAATTAAGTTAGTTATGCGTTACATAATATCAGAAAAATCTGTATTTTCAATGATAACATGTTTCATTTAATTTGAATTAGTTTTTGACTGAAGAGGCTCTATAAACAGATTAGAACGCGCGATTGAATTGTTATCTTAAGCCAAACGTAATGCGTTTTACGAACAGGCAATGTTTGTGAAAAAAAAGAAAAAAAATATATTGACGACTTAATAACAAAACGTACTTTTGTATTTGGCACGACCACGTAACAGGTATCTTTTTGTCCTTTCTGTCTGATTTCGTACAGGCAGCCATCCCTAGGCTTTTGTACTATGCCGATCATGTTTAAACTTAGTGATAAATTTATTTTCAGGGTCACTGAATGTATGAGCGTTGCCGGCAACGACTGAAACTCAACTGACGATAACGACGACGAACTCGCGAACTATTGCGGCGAAGTTGCTCTCTCGCGTCCTGCCAGGCGACTGATGGTCTGCGCGCGCGCTCGCCCTATTTAAAATGGCGGCGAACACGTCACCAAGCCACGCGAGTCGACCGTGCACCCTCAACTCAACGAAACAACCTACATTGCAGCATTGATATCAACAAAGCCCTTATTTTCCTGATTTTGTATTGACACACGCGCAAAAAAAAGATATGGCGTAACTTGAGATCTGGACATAGAGAAAACAAATTTTGAGAATTTACAATCGAACAATTAAAGAGAAATAACAAAAATCGATTATGTGCTGTTAAGAAACGTATTAATGAGAATCAATTACGGTCATAGCATGCGGATGTAAGTACAAACTTACGAAGTAATTGAAGTACACTCCGCTATAAATTGGAGCAAATAAAAAGTCTTCCACGACAGCTTCTAGCATGCACTTACAACAATTAGTGTAGATAGAAATACTTCAAACAAGTACCACGTCGATAGTGAAATTGCTAAACTCGATATATACGCAACGAAGAAAAACCCAGACCATAATTATGAACTTTGGATTTAAGCATGAAGACCAAATAAGATGTTGCTAAATAAAGATATACATGTGAGTAGTAGATGTTTACGACACTCGTGAACTACTGTTTACTCGGACCAATTAAGCTTCATTGGAAAATTTTCGCCCTTAATAAAGAGCAGCGGACGACAAAAATAAAAACATTTAACTGTGTCGGAATGTTACTAATTACACAAGTGGCGCTTTAATACAAGGTTACATAACAGTTTAAAGAAATAAAAACAAAGAATCACAAATTCCAATGATTGAATATTTTAATAGAGACGTTATAGACAACAGATTCATTATTAAAAAAGCGACAGCCGAGGCAGGACATATATGGAATTTATCACAGCAATGGATTGAGATTGTTATGTCATGGGCCCAAAGAATGCGGATAATGAATTAAATATGTCAGCAACAAGCATTTTAATACATATTAGAGCAAGTTGCAATTCTGATCTAATGCCAACATTGTTGCAATACAATGTTTATAATGTCATAAATAAATCGACGAGAATGTAAGAAGCATTTATAGACTATCTATGAACTGTATGCTAAAGAATTCACATGTTTCTTGATATTCATGTACGCCTACAACAACTATGAAGCGGCTACGCGACAGAGCGACGGAAACAATTTTAAGAGCTAACTTCGAGTCATACGGAAGATTGGTGAGTCAAGATATGCACTAAGGCTGGATGAGTGGCTAAATGTGGTGTGGTGTGAGTGAATTTCAGAAATGATATAATTAGAACAGAATATAAATAGAAAGCTTGATGAAATCTTCAGTGAAGTTGCTCTTACGTGGGTATCACGACCTTCAATTAGAAGAATCTGTGCTGAAATTATACCGGTCTGCGCCGGATCTCGTTAGACAATATTGAGGCTCGCGTCACCAACAGATTGATAAGGCGCCAATGTACTCATCACAACATAATATAATATTGAAGTTCAATTGAGATCAAGCTCAAGAGAAACTAGAAAATTTCGCGTGCAAATTAATACAAATAGAAAACAGTAATTAGACGCAGTTTGCCATCGTTAGCACCTTATTTGCGATGTAAAACAGCACTTATCATTGTTTATCTACATTTTCATGTCAGTAGGTGAATTAGATAAAGAAAGAGAACGTGAAAAACATGTAGATAGGACAAACATTAGAAATTTAAAGAAAAATTGTATTAAGAAACTTAAGATTTGAAAGAAAGTTCACGATGCGATGGAGAGTGCATTGAACTTTTTGCGCAGCCGCGCACCAAATACAGCGTCCGATGATATAACCCGTCCAAGGGCATACGTTAAAACCTGTCGTATTGTTTTTAATTATAACCTGCCGCGCCGGCAAATACGACGAAATGTATAGTAGACACCTGGGACCATTCATTGTGATCCAATCTAGATGTAACCAAATCTATCTCGAATACAATTTATTCACATCATCTACAGATTTAATTTTGGGTTCGGAACCACCGTGCCCAAAATTAAATCTGTAATCTGTGTGTCTTAATATAATAACAACCTGAACAATCAATGGACAATAAATGTTGACTAATGTACATTGTTAGGACGCAATTACTTATTTTATTATCATAAGTTAAAAATACAGTAATCCATGATTAGAACTTATCAATATCAATAACAAAGATATAGTTGAAATAGAATGATATCCATCCGGCTATTAGCTGCACTTACGTAATCCTAATGTTTTTATCAATCGTCAACAGCGGATTATCAAAACAAAGAACTACGACTAAAAAGCAAAGGTAAAAAACAGGTTTAAAGTTGAACACGACTCGAAAACAGTTTGAGCAGACGGCGAGAATTAATTTAATTGTATTAGTGACATCATCTCGATTAAAAAACATTCTGTTTGTAGACATGTGTGCGCGCAAACACCAAAACAACAGATAAACGAAGTGACCATAGTAATGATCGTAGCAGTAGATACGGGTTGTGTTTACAATACATAATTATTGTACAAATATGGTACATGAACTGTATTTGGATTTTAGTGAAGCGTTTGTATGGGTGCAGAGCGAAGTTGATGTTTACTAAATATATGTTGGACGTGGCACACACATAACATATATTGAAAATCTATTTGCGATATGTAGCACAGTTTAACTAGCCACAATGTCAACGCAGACGCCAATCTTATGTGACACTGGAGCAGTGTACGATATTGTAGGTGTAGAAATGATCTTCTGTTGTCAATTGTCTTATTATTTATTTGAGCATTAATGTTGCTAACGATACGTTTATTACACCTCATTCTTGATTTTATCAATCACAGTATGTTTAGTTGACATTCTGTGACATAACGTGTAAATGTTAATGTTAGCAGAGTAAACGCAGATAACGTTTATATATTAAGTAATTTAATATTATAAGGTAACTTTACGACGATATCAGAATGCTGCAGAGAATTTCTAGTTGGTTTCAAATGAAAATTTCTTGACAGGAATATTAAATTTCCATAAATGCTTACTTTTGGGGACTAATTCATCAATATGCATCAGCTTGTAAAACGGGTTATCGATCTTTCAAAGAACATTCGTAAAAGTGGTCACGCAGGCATGATTCTCCACACATGGTTCACTTCACTCTTTTGGTTTTCACCTCAACGTGCACACATGTATTTGCAAACGCTTTTCTATAGACTAAAGATTTACAATCAACATTTCGTTTGCGTCTTTACCATTAATTTCAAGATTTAATCAGTCAACATTTACGTATTCAAAGGACAAATGGTCAAAGGAATTATATAAATATTTCCTCCACCTAATACATCACGCGGTTTTGCGAATAAGTATGACTTAATGTTAATACACAAATAATTACCTATAGTCTTAATTCCAACAATGCCAATGTATTATAAATACCCTATACCTATATTATTATCGGCTATATCAAACAATAGTGTCGGTGGTTTTAGACTAAATACAGCATGATTATGGCGCTACAAATCGCCGTGGAATCCGAATTTGCAAATAGAAAAAAAACTACGCATTAATTCAGCAAAGTTATGAAAAAAAACATTTGTTTCAATATTCTTGAGATCGTATATTGTTTTCACCACGTGGAAACTTATGTGCGGATGTATTTGCACAGCTTGAAACAATGCTCTATTAATATTCGTGACACAATTGAAATATATATTTTATGGATGTGTAATGTTCCCTACCGATATTTGTAACTGTATTGCGTGTTGTTTTTGTTTTGTGGTTGATAGCAGCCTTTCTTTATTGCGCGCAATTACCGATTATGCGTTAATTACATGTATTACTTTCTTTACTTGCAAATGTAAACGTATTGTGGTTTCACTCACATATTATTAGTTATTGCCGCCTTTTTACTTCAAGTAATTACAGCTTTCGATAAATTATAAGGTCTAAGGTGGGATCTATCCAATTACTAGTACTGCGCCAATCCTTGACCTGCCTTGTACACGCCAGACGCTCTTATCAATTTCCTTATGGAATTAATAAACTTTATAAAATAATCCAATAAATTAATGAATGTAAACACGTATTGACGTAGCTATAGGTTATCACAGCGATAAGTTAAAACAAACAAGTGAAAATTGTTCTGTAGAGGTCAAACACTCCGTAATCAAGACTGGTCGTTTGACCCTACGAGGTGATGTCATTGCAATACTCATCCCATCGTGTGTATCGAAGAAAAATAAACAACATCATTACTATTTATAAAGGTAACAACATAATTATATGAATAATAACATTGAGCCGGAAAATTTATGGGATAAATAATATTCTTAAATCTTATCAGTTAATAAAACTTCAGCAAACGCCAAAAATATACTATATGCACATCGAAAACGAACGTTTACTTTTCGATACAAAATTCAGTGGAATCAACAAATACACAGAAAGCAGATGCCAGTAAAAAATTTGTAGATATTTTCAGCGAAAACATGTTTACCGTACCTAGTGTTTGATATCTGTTTAGCGTTTATCTACTAACGCCTGTGTACGATTTGGTAATCTAAAGATTTACTTTAACTCTGGTAGATTTCCAAAGATATTATATTTTTCCAATGCTTAGCTAGATAATATTTTAGCATTGGTAATGATTAATATCGAAAGATATATAACAGATAAATAAGTACAATGCAGATATGTTTGGGCAAGGTTAATGTTAGTATTACGTTTCACGAAACAGTGATCGCGCGATTGGTATCTTTGAACGTTTTTCTCAAGGAAAGCAATACGATTTTATTGGATATTGTTTGAGTTGTTTCGAAATTCAAGTTAAGATATAAAATTAAATGTAAATTTGTGCTATTCATAAAGCTTCGACAAGGTTGCATTCGATTGTTATGCAAATAAAACGGTTTTTGATGAACATGATGTATGTGTTCATTGAAATAGCTTCAAAATATGCGAATGGAAAAGTCCGAAATCAAATTTTCAATTGGTGAGAGGCGTCCACACAAGATCGCAGACAGATCACACCGTTACGGACGCGACAACGGTTTCATTACAGGGAGCAGGTTTGTTTTCCAAGAAAACTTTTCTAGCGTTTCCTGGGTTCGTGATGCGATTCCGATCTGGCGCGTGCTCTCTCGGAGCCGCTCTTAGTTGCAAATTACTCGACGCTTGTTCACGTTATTGGCGGCACGCGACCGAATCGTGTGACCTCCTGACGTCTCCGGGTCTTTATCCAGTTGGTGGGCGTACACGAATCGGCCGCATAATCAAGAGAGCACGTGTCTCCACTCCAGCTCTGCGCCAGTGCCGGCTTTCCTTCCGTGTCTATTCTCGGCCGGCCGAGTCCCGTCGGGTCACGTTTAGCTCATGCAAATCACGTATACAACGAGGGAATTAGCATACGATGGTGCTTGGAGCATATAAAAATTTCCACACGCACCTCCGAACAAATAAACACAGTATTCATAATACTTGCTAATGACATCTTGGAAACACGACAAAAACTAACGGGGTGCTGAGGTAGTACATCATACAGCACACGGAGCTCGTGGCGTAAATCATCACG
This sequence comes from Luperina nickerlii, assembly GCA_963855955.1. Taxonomy (NCBI): domain Eukaryota; kingdom Metazoa; phylum Arthropoda; class Insecta; order Lepidoptera; family Noctuidae; genus Luperina; species Luperina nickerlii. The sequence continues at coordinate 5,170,073 of OY979663.1, forward strand.
GAGAAACTTTAGAGTAGAATGAATTTAAACAGTTGACCAGAATCAAAGAAATTTATGTTTGAACAGATGCCTACATGCGTGAAACCGGGTCAGTGGTGTAAGCTATGGCTGCTACACATCAATATGACGGTACGCACAAACATATCTACCCGGGTGACGTAACGTTAGGCGTAGATATTACGAAAACCGGCGAGAACCCGTGTACAACTGAATCCGAAATTATACGGGCTGCAGGTACATTCATCGTGCGCCATGTAAGATGGCGTTCTTCAAGGTGGACCGGTTTAAATACTGGTCGCGCTACGTTTGCCTGATGCTTGAGATGTCAATATACTACTGTGTAGGTATGTACCTACACAGTAGTATATTAACATCTCAAGCACATTTTAATGTTAAAATGTATGCAAAATGAATTGTTTGCCAAGTTGCAATTTCAATTACTGTCGTTCTGTTCTTTAGCTTTTACGACTAATATAAAACAATCAGGACAATTATGTAAAAACGCGATTATCAAATCATTGCGACAGGAAATAGGTACGTGTTTTATTCGTCGAGTCCGGAGGCATATTGTCATAGTATAAAGAGGGGAAGTATGTTATCTTCATACAAACGCACCGCGCGCGGCTTGTATGTGTGCGTCATCGTATCTATGCGTCGCCGCACGCACACTTAACAAAATCTCGACACGTTTCTCAGTGCGCCAGTCGGGGCTAACACAGCATGAAATTCGCGCGTCACGGCGTTTCGGCACCGCTAAATGAATGAATAATGTTTGATAATCGCAGGAGAACGTATTGCTGTGTGTTTGGATGTCTTAATAATACATCGATTCCAGAATTGTCTCTGTTCAGATTACCTATTGAACAGGAAAGGTAAGCAAGTCACTTATTCTAGCATATAATTTTTACTTGATGATGAGATACCTACTTACTTAGTTTTTGTTGTAAGTACTAGTTTTATATCAGACAAAGAAAGTAGGTAGACCTACTTTCCCACTAGAATGCATTAGGTACTTTGGATCTGTCAATTGATTTGCCGCTATTGCTTTGTTTACGTATAGTCATGGCGATTTCTCAGTATTGTAGGTATAGTAACTAAGTAGCTACTCACAGTTATAAAATCGTAATTAAAAAAAGTAATTGAATAATTGTGAATCAGATAAATAGAGCAAAGTTCGAAGGCAGTACTATCAGTAACCCACCGTTTTCTCGTGCTCATCACCGCTCCGCGCCGCCCGTTTGCTGGCCCGTCGCTCTTTCTTTCATAGTGAAAGGTTTGATCACAAACCCTGTACTTACCCAGACAATACAAGTAAAAAATACAACTTCCCCACCCTTGGCAATTTATAGGCACTGAATTAAAATTTAGCTAAAAGTGACAACCCTGAGACAGTAGGCAATTATATCGCGGATTGGGCCGGAGATAGCCTACTTCCCCTCTTTATACTATGATATTGTGAAATGTTTTCGTACAGAAAGCTACTCGCGGAAAACTACAGCTTTGATAAACAAAAAAATTATATTACGTATTTACAATAATTGGGTACAGTTTTTATCTTTTGATAGTTTAATAGGTGTGATGTGAACATGTGTTGAGATTAATGAAGAAAAAACGATGAAATGGTTCGATAGTGCTAAAAATAGGCGCGCGGTAATTAGCAGAATTTTATTAATAATTAGCAATAAAATAACAAGTATGGTCAACGAAGTGATCAGAGTAGATGCAATTAATTAGTTAACAATAGATTAAAACAAGATAAAGACATACGACACTGAAAGTTTTTAGAACTGGGCACTTGTAAACGATATAATAAAAAAATAAGTTAAAATTTTTTAAATGGAACACAATTTGGACAAAAGAGTGACTTATCAGCAGATTCGGACAAGCTTAGGCATCGGTATGAGTTAAGTGCACAAAATCCTCCATGAACATTTAGCGGTCAGGAAGCTTTGTGCCCGGTGGATACCTCATAATTTGACAGAGGCCCAAAAACTCCGTCGGGTTGATTGGTGTCGTGAAATGGTTAAAAAATTTAAGGGAGGTGACTCAAATGCTGTGTTCGACATACTTACGGGCGACGAAAGCTGGATTTATTGTTATGATCCTGAAACTAAGAGACAGTCTGCTGTCTGGGTGTTTCCTTCCGAGGAGTTACCAACTAAAGTGAAGAGAGGTCGAAGCGTAGGAAAAAAGATAGTTCTTCGGAAAGACATGTCATTACGCAACAATTGTTTTAGAGGATCGAAAAACAGTTACTGCAGAGTGGTAAACTAACAATTATTGTTTGCCGCTTGTCTTGGAAAAAGTTCGGGAGAAACGAGCTCGCAGTAGGATCTTCCTTCACCACGACAACGCCTCGACGCACACCGCCAAGCAAAGAACAGACTATTGGGGACGTCAGACGTGGAATTACTGGGTCACCCGCCCTATAGCCCCGACCTCGCACCTTACGATTTTTATTTATTTCCGAAAATGAAAGAAAAAATTCGAGGATAATGTTTTATGGACGCCGAGGAAGCAGTGGCTGCGTTTCAAAATGCCGTCGAAGAGACCCCTAAGGACGAGTGGGCAAAGTGCCTTTCTCAGTGGTTCCATCAGATGCAGCGATGTATTGATGTAAATGGACACTATTTTGAAAAGATATAATAAAACTAATAACTTGCTAGTTTGTTCAGTTTTTGATTTTCTAAGAACTTTCAGTGTCACCCTAGTATATGGAGCTAGAAGAACTGCACGAGCGTGTTGTGGGGAATGATAAAAATACTATGATGCGATGGTAGTGAGCATTAGGGCAGGATTGGGGTCAATCGCTTGAGGCCATCTGCGTCGGCTAATTATAGACGACGTGAGACGCGTCCAATAGTGCACGACGATGAATCTCAATTGAGATAGCTGATGTACTTGATGGAAGAAGTGAAATCTGTTGCAAATGTTGCGCCCACCCAGATTACAATATAAAAGTAAAGGAAGTAACTTGTGCAAAATAAACGAGAAACAACAGACAAATAATAAAATCGATGTTATTACTTTAGTGAGACCGCGATATATAAATGTCGAGACGTTTGACAATTATGTAAGTGACTTCAAATGTAGGACGTAATATTTGGAAGGTAGGAAACAAAGGTTGCATTGTCTCTCGACAAAAAACTACAATGAAACAAATATTAATGTCTTCTGAGAATCTAATCGTGTGCAAATGGAACACAGAGTTGACATTTATGAACGTACTGCGCATGAATTTCGTTATATATACATATGTAGATTGCCTTTGCCAATCAGTTCCGAAATGCGATATTTATCGTACACAAAATACAATTTATAAATCGATGTAAAATGCGGTCTCATGGTATTATATGCTTCGGGCAGAACGGGACGCGTTTCCTGGCCATTAAAAAAGGGAAGTCATTAGTGATTCAAATGGTGACTCCGATCTAATAACGGTGTTATGCAGTTCAACCATTGCTATTATAAACACGGATCTCTCAGGAGATTGCATCTTTACGCAACTGCTGCGTGAAACGGAATCGTAATGGCCGCGATTGAGCGTGTAACGCGAAAAAACATGATAATGTCGAAATTTCCTCAACGATGTACGCGAGTGCGTTTATCGGCATTACGTAGAATGCTGCTCGACATCGGTCGATGCTACGATTGACCGATATTTCTCGGAAGTTTTCGTTCAAGGAGATCTTATGATTTATTACCTCAAATATTTGAGTGGCATCATTACATATATAAGAGATATGTGTGTTTTTTGCAATTCGCATTAATAGCACTATAAACTGGTTAACCAATACTGAAGAATTAAAATTGCGAGTTCATTGACTTGCAAGTTATTGGGTGACGGACGATATCAGCGGTAATGCTGTTATTTTTGTTTGGTACAGATAAAACATACGAAAGTTATCGCGCACTCGCGGCAGCGTAGCCGTTCGCGCGGGTTGTTTATCTGAATGCGGCGATTTACAGCTCAAAAGGGACGCGGCGTCCACAAAGCCGGTTACAAAATGTTCCACGAATTACTAGGATTGAGAGCATGCGGAACCACCGCGGCCGACTGACACGCCACACTCTGGATGTCTTGAATTGCAACGCAAGTTCTAATAAAAAGTAATGATCGCTAGTCGATGGAATCTCCGCGACAGACAGATTAAATACTCAGAAAGGAACTATAATTGGACGAAACATAAGGATTTAATTGATTGAAATTTGTTTGTGTTGATCTTGGATTTTTGGCATTATCCAATTATATCAACAGCCTGCAGCATTTATGGCCAGGATTGAAAGACATTGCTACATTGAGATGGTTTAAGATTGAGCCCTGATGGTCTGCCTAAAGTTCACTTTAGGTAGACGATCAGGGCTTAATTTAATCCCCTCAGGCTAATCTAATAATCCTTTAGGATTGCTAGATTATTCTGAAGGGATTAACGAACCCTTAAAACAACAATCTCTGGTAGCAAAAGTTGATAATTTTTCCCCTAAGTGCACTTTAAAAGAAGACAAAACTTTAAGAATAATCCAAAACAGAATTACAAATTCGTTGATATCCCTTAGAAAGAGATTAACCAACATATTACAGGATGTAGATTTGGCGAAGAAATTGGCTCTCAGAATAATATCAGCAATAATGCATACTTCAAACTTCAGGTAGGTAAGGTACTTAATTCTAACAGGATTTAAAAGGATTAATGCAGTACAGAGAAGCGAATACGATCGCTTGCTCATTATAAATGCATCTAGTACATAAGGCAGACATCTCTAATATACATTAGAGATGTCTGGTACTCCGTCATCGAAGCAAGTGTTTGACATTTTATTATACACCGTTTCCTCTATTAAAGTCAATTATGTTATGATAATAGCAATGTAAAAATAAATGTAAAAATAAAGGTAGATTTATTTAACAAAGTCACGTGAACGCTATGGACGATGTGTGCAGGTATTGGTTTAAATCACGTTACTTTACAGGTAATTGTTGACATTGCTTGTTGAATGAACGTGCAAGTGTGTTTTCCTGGCCTATGCATAGTTCAAAACAATTCTTGAAGTTTGATTAGGAAATTCTCATAGGATTTGGAAGTCATCCTGATTTTAAATGGTTTTAGGTGAACCACACCGTTCATACTAGAAATCATTGTTAATATTTGATATCATCGTTTATATATTCACTATCTTCTATACTAATTCGAAGCTATTAGCTCAAGTTCAGAGTCCAAGTAAAATAATTATTGAATTCCTCTAAGAAATGTTTTCGATGTTCTTTTTGATCTCAGTGTCAATCATTATCATCTGCCTAGCATTTCCCAATTATTTTGAGGTCGGTTTCCAGTCTTAACAGGTTGCAGGCCTTAGCTGAATCCCAGTATCAACATAGGTGCTAAAAAAAACCTTCATTACTAGTGGAAGCTAACAACTTCCTGCTATGACCATTAAACCGATAATTATTAATTCAGGCACTTTTTTTTCATACATTAAGGGTACCTGCGCAATTTGTATTGTTTTGTCTGTAAGATCTAGGAAATTCTGATCGTATTTACTGTATTTAATAAGCTGTATATAATATGTTTAATTTGTAGTCAAGTATTGTTGGATTACTAGTCGTGAATGTGAAATGTGCGCGACAAATCATTCTTTCATTCTTTTGTAATCATTCGATCTGTTATTGTATACGGGGAATCCCATTCGCTAGTACTTGTGCACAATGGATTTTCATATCGTTTTCCTTTTCCTCTTATTTTAGATCCGGAGTCTGTAAACTGTTACGTGTGGATGAAAGAAGCCAATGAATAATCGCCAAGATTGACTGATTTTATAATTTCCACGTTATGCATCCACGGTAATAGGGTAATCAAATGAAAAATTATTTCCTTATGCAAGTTGTAATGTTTATAGAAGGAAATAACCGATAAATAGACGATAGCTTAAAACCTACGAGTGATTTGTGGTTATTGAACTTATTATGTATTTTTGCGAGTATGGCTTCAAAGATTTGGTGTCGACTGTCTATAGAGCCTTTTCAGTACATGCTAATAGGATTATTAGAGGTACTCACCATAGCTTGCTCGATCTTGTTGTCGATGGCCACCGCGCTTGTGCCCGATGCGCTGTAACAAAAAGAGAATATACAATAAGACAATGTTTCTAACATTTTATAATATTACACATAGAGAGGTTAACACTCCACATACCCGTTTGCTTATTTTTATTTTAAACTAGTTTTCTGTGTAATGATATTCCAATTTATGTCTAATTAAGCTAGTATTGTAATGGTCATCATAACGAAGAGCGCTAATGTCTGAGATACAGATTATTTTTATCTAGTTTAGACACAGATGCCTCCACTATAAAACTAAGAAAATTTTAAATTGTCCTATATATTTGTCTAAATGAAACATAAGATTTTGTGACAAATATTATTATTACATAAGACGCGACCAATAAAGAGTTATTTTGTAAAATAAACAAATAAATCGAACGTTATGACTAGCATAAAATTGCTTGAGTCATATTTTTACGATTTAATTGTTTACAATATTCATACCTAAATATTTTGCAAGGTAGGCAACAAGGCACTTCTGAATGCACGTGGTAATCATGAAAAATTACCTTTTATGCTATAAATGTTTTGTAATTACATTGGCAACATCAACAGTTATACATTTAGAATAATTAAAATTACACACTAATGATTCCTAATGCGTTTAATTTTCAATACTATATCCAACAGATGTATGATAAGGAAGGTTCCGTTCAAGTTTTCGGGATGCGGAAAGCCAATGCCATATTCACGTTGGCATAATTCATTCACGCACGGATGCGCGCCGTCCTGGCAAATACAAGAATTTGCGCGTACAATGCGTACGTTTACATTTCCCATATAATTGTTAGTTTCCGCAAAATTATCGATTCGCTATACGCACGCCTTTGTCTCTATATAAACGAAATTAGCACGTCGATGTATCGTTTACGTAAACGACAACTTGATTATACTATCTGTGCGTTGGAATGTGAACATTTATCGTACTATCGAAACGCTTTCACATATTAAAAACGCCACAACAAACATTGTGCGTACGTCACAGTACAATTACCGCGGACGTTAGCTTGGTAAGCATTGGTGCAATGGAAAGGTGGCGCAAGGGCGCTCGATCGCATTCGAAGATAATGCACATTCGATATGTAATTATTGCTGTAATAAATAAGCAGGGGCCGGTAATTTTGAGAAAAGCTTCCGTCGGTTACACTGCGGATGATTACGCTAACGCTGAGTGCTGTGGATAAATATTGCAAAAGCGTTGACCCGTCTGTTGAACTGATCGGTATTTGTAACAACAACAGGGAACAATGGAGGACTAAATTCTGGTGTGGCCTGTAGCCTATTTCCTTAGCTGTGGTTACAAACTTAAGTGTACTTGTAGTAGGAGCGTAGAGGTGTTCTAAACAATTCGCCTAGGCAGTAGGTATATATTGTGGTAAAAAATTGAGAAATACGTCTTCACTCGCCAGATGTGGACACTTGACCCAGAAACCTCTATCGATCCGTTCAGACAGCCCGGCCGCCGAGCAAGATTCGAGAAAAAGAAGTTAATTTAAAGCGATGTAACGTTACAAGTTAGCGAACCACCGTCGAGGTCTAAAACCTCTCTCGTAGGTAACTGTAAATGCGGAATTGCATTTTGTAGATAATTTTGTCATGGTGGTGCAATCATTAGTAGCAATTGTAGTGAGTGCAGCAAAACAATGGTTCGCAAATGCAGCAACGTGTCACGAGCACAGCACGCGGCGGCCGGCCACGTGCAGTGCGAGAATGACGACACACTCTACTTAGCAACTGGAGAGATACCATTACTGCCTACGATTGCCGGACTTACCCATTATGATCCAATCTCGCTGGTGTAATCGTCCAGTAGCTAGTATGTAGCACGACGTACGGCTGCGTACTTGACTTTCTCCGACGGATTCCGTGTCGCGTCAACGAGGTGAACAACACAAGCTAAAGTTGAAGCCATTCGACCGTTGAGAACCGCGTCGCGGATCGATTTCGACCGGTTCGCCACCGAGCTCTTCGATATAAAACAACGGCCGTGGACCACATGACCACCACCGCAACAATGGACCGCCGGAACATTAACGTCTGCCGAGTCTACCGTCTGCACGGTGCAAAGAGGTAATTATGTAAATACCAACCGAATACAAGATAATCTTTGAAAGTCTTAAATCTAATAGTCGGGTCTTGAGTTGACACACAATAAAAACTTGCTTTCTCTAGGCGAAACTCTACAAAAACAAGTTTTAGTATTCCGTGAGTGATTACGCAAGTTTGGAAGTTGACAAAACTGAACACCATTGGCGTAGAGGTGCATGAAAAAGTTGAAACATAAGACGACGACACCCAAGAAGCGGAGAAAGTATTTTGTGAAGGTGACGACATTTCTCCGTCAAGACCACGGTTAAACGATGATAATTATGAAATTAAACAGAGTCCGGCTCATTTTGTTTATTCTAGTGTTAAAAATTCATCCGGTCTCACGTAAAAGAAATGTTATTCTAATAATGCGTGTTGACTGTTTCGACTTTCACGTGAAATATAAAAGAAAAAAAAAAGTGTTGCCAAATATAACTCGAGTGGTGGGATTCATATTTGTGTCGGTCAACGCTGCGAACCTGGCAACAAAGCATCATTCGAAACAAGTTGCAACAGTCATAACGAAAAATAGAATTTCGAAACTAGAATAACACCTAAAATGTGCTTATTTAATCATTATCGCACTCTTATCGCTAATGAAGAACTAGAACTGGATACACTGTACTAACACGAGTGTTGAGACAGAACATACATAAATGAAAATGTGTTTTAAAAGATGTTAAATAAATAGAAGAAGCAAACAAAGAGATAAACGTTTTGTCACTAAGCACGTGCGTGTTTGCGTAGATCACACTCTGCTGCACTTCAAACACATCTCTTCAAAGACTCAAGAGGTTTTCAAGACTTTCATCCAAGAACAAAAGAGATTTTAAGATTTTTGTTATAATGAGCAAAAACAATAATGCTTTATTTTTTTTTATTTCTGTTACGATCACGACGAAAATAACATCTGCCTTGTCGGTCGCTGCTTCAAGTTTAGTGAATTATATTATCACCAAACTGGTTTGATGGAAATCTTTTGTTAAGAAACACAAGATTCGTATATACCGAGTCAGAGAAGGCGAACCACAAAGATTGAGTAAGAATTCGTTTAAATGAATTTACATCAGTTGTCGATGGCTGTTGTAGAAAATGTGCACATGTTAAATTATTCATAGCTATTTTCAATACTGTGATACCTGGATATGATCCAGATTAGCAAGTCAGGACAAAATATTGGATTTCTCGAAGTTGAAAGAACAATACAATGACACCTCGAGAATCATTAGGAGCACATGTCTGATATCACGTATTCACAAAAGTAAATTAGCAGACGTCAAACAAAAAACATTACAATGATAACAGTATCAAAATTGGTATAAGTGCGATGAATCATGATGCATCAAACAATTGCGCGTGTGGTTGAACAACAATACCAACTAGAAAACAAAGGTCACTGAAGAAATTATGCGAGTCGCATGAAAATTTAATGTGTTAGTCATGAACATTTAAAGCGCACATTGTTTGTCCACTATTACCGGCATTCATCAAATAGCATTCAATTAGTTTAAAGTTAAACTGTTGACAATTTGAATAAAGTCCATTGATTCGAATTGCTTGGCTAACATTTGCGTTCATAAAGTGATCATCATCATTCAAGAGCGTGGTCAATTTACACAGGGATTTAAAACTGTACAAAACATTCGTAGTAACAGAGGATTATCAGCATTATCGGTGTGCAGTGTGGTCGTGTATTGTTATCGTGTAGCGAGGCGAGTGCGCACGCGCAAGGTCATTGAAGGGAAATCGTTGGGTATAGTGTCGACATGGCTGGCGCCAGCGGCTCCGGCGTTACATCTTACAGCCGTGTTTCATAACACACTCGCAGTTCCTTTCAATTAGCGCAAGGAAATGAGTGGCTGTACGGATTCAATTGAGCGAATTGTTAGTAGACGATAAAATTTGTTATTGTAGCTGATTGTGGAGTAAGTGAAGTATATTAAACGCTTTGCGAAATACAAAGATTTCGAGACCTAGCCATAAACTTGAAGCACGTGAAATACAGCTGAAGTTCACGTGTCATTCGTAAAGAACAATGACTGGTAGGAGGAACACTAAAACCAATTGGACACAAAGGGCATTAGTGGGACACTAGGGGCATAATGTGCTGGTAGTCAGTGTATGTCACGCGAAACGGTCACGCAACGGTGCTTTCCTCAGGATTTCATAAAACACCGCTGCTGTTATGAATGACTTAATTATGAACGGTATTAGCGCCCTGACCTAGCAGTAATGAATTCAATCTAGAAACCAATTATTAAAGCGTAATACTTCCAGTACATAATTAAAAAAATATTATAGTTCTATTATGAATGTGTAGAAATAAACGAAATTATGCAGTTAAAGCGCGACTGGTTATGGCCGTGAAAAGATATTAGTCATCGGAAGATCCTGGTGGCAACTAAAAATAAAATGTGAATGAGTTTAAACACGAAGGTTCAACGTCTGACGAGCGAGTGTCAGCGGTGCAGTAGCAGGTTCAACGGGCAGAATTCAAAAGACGCAAGGTTGAAAATTGCAATAAAGCGGACCTAGACCTTAAGAATAATAAGGTGCTTAGTGCAACGGATCGATACAGTAGTAAAGCGATAGGGACACCTATGTTCAGCAGGCGGCGCTAACGTCAGGCGCAACGGTTTGTCTGGCTGCAGCTGGCCACGTTGCTATGGAACCTTCACCGACTTACTGGCTCGGTAATTAGCTGGGCAGTGTGAGAACCTTCACACCACCGTCGCTCGACCGACCAACAGACAGCGACGGGCCCGCAATGCGTCAGGTTATCAAAACGTAGCAGACAAAATTATAAATTTAACGGTACTCACACGGGGTAGAAGTAGTCTATGTACTTCACGACGACCTCTCTGAGCAGATCTTGCTTGTTCATGATGGACGTGTAGCTTCCACTTATAAGTTTTGTTTGCATGGTTTCCACTTCGTCTATCGATTTTACTGCGCGGGACCCTCGAGTCCCCGTCGTCGGGTTCAACGGAGCCGTTTTTGTTGTTTTGTGCGTTGGAAAACGTTGTGCGTGCTGAGGTAGCAATGGTAAAAAAAATGTTTGTTACGGCGCGCGGGCAACCGGATCGACGCGTTGCGGCAAACTGGGACCGGGCCGGTCGCAGCTAGGCGGGGCGGTGGGGGAGGGGATCGGAGCAAGTGGCGCGCGCACGACTCTACCTACTACGGGTTACGATGGCGCCTCGAAACACCAAGGCAACGCTTTTGCGACACACCCGTTGTACCTCAAAAACGAGAATAAATCTAACAGTCGCCGCACCTCGCATTAAATGCTGAAGCTCATTCAAATTAATCTATCGCGTAGGTTCAAGGCTAACCAGATTTGGTCAGTGCTTTTTGCTATTATTTGAATTATAAATACAACAAAGAGAATAGGCACTTGAGTCGTTCTATTTTAATTATAAATAGTAGCTTGAATTAAATTAGTTTTATTTATATTGATGTAATTAAACATAGACTCTTTTCAAACAAAAAACTAGACGTGAAAGACGGACTGACTTGGACCAAAAAATGCAGTTAGAATGAACGCATGAGCTAGTCAGAAAACCAGACTGTCTCAACAAGGTATTATCACTGAGACGGCTAGACGAGTGTCATCAAACAATTGCCACAGTCATTACTACTGGCGCTTCCGTGTATTGTTCTCTAAAGTTCAAGTTTCGCGCAATATAAGGAGAAGACAATTCTGGATACAAAGTTATTCTACTACAAAATACATAATACATACTACACAAAAACTTGTAAGAATGAAAAGCATTGAAAATCTAACGACGGTTAATAATGGATATAACAAAAATTTAACAGAATTATTATAAAAGTAGAGTTCAAAATTATAAAGGTACATATAAAATCAGAAAACCAAAAACAAATAGGGAATGTCTGGAATGATGCCCACTAAAAACGGTTTGACAATAAATTAGATGCATCACAATGGGATACCGACAAGTTTGCAATCTGCAGTATACTAATTTGCATGAATCGAGAACCGTAATAACCTGTAAGTACGACGAGTGCCTTGGCCAGACTTCAAGGTGGATTGTTGTTATATTCTAAGTCTAACAATAAATTCATCTTCTAAATATAAATAAATCTACCGGTCTAAAATTTTGCAAGATTTATTTAACATTATGATTCACTTTACGAAATTCATAAATTATGAAACAATCACGTGTTAGATTATTTTCGTAACTGTTTGTATTCCATGAGGTGGTTGGGATATTAAATTATTTGTGTATACAGTATCGGCACAATTATACCTGTCATGTGCTGTTGCTAGATAAGTGATATCATTGTTATTAACATAACAGGAGGAACTTATTATGAATGATAATGACATTTGACACGAGCACTGTGCATGATATTCATTAACCTTGGCCCCTGTGTTGTCTCTTAATTAAAAAAAATACTCTGTGGAACAATACCACCATATGAATATTTATTGTTGGCCCATACTGCAACCACATCTTTCTGTGCATCAGTATTGTTAATATACATTATATCGTTTATGACCTGTTGTGTATGCATCATAAAATATAATTGAAGAGTTAAATGTGAAGCATTTTAAAGGACAATTACTTAAAGCCTGAATACATATTTGAAAAATATGTCTACAATATTTTGAACTATGTTTTAGAAAATTTTCAGGTTTTCAGCAATCATTTGATATTTTGAATTACTTTTGAAACATAATGACAACGTGGAGGCTGCTGACAAAGATAATTCAAATCCTATCTTTGGTTATAATCAAAGCCTTTGATACCGATGCTGAAAATCTTCATTTTTATATGCAATACTTTTAAGGCGAAAGCGCCAGGGTAGCCCGCGAAATTCAATTTTTTTTAGGTTTTTTGGAATTTGCTGGTCAGTATTAAGTTGTACGTTGATTAATATATGAATCGCGGCCGTAAGAAATATGTGTTTACAAAATTATAATCATTAAAGTCATCAACACAACTCTCTAAGACCACGTAGGTAAGTCCCAAGAATAGGGCCAGCGGGATTGTTGGGCCAGCGGGATTGTCCGAAAGGGTTACCGCTGGCCCGGAACATAAAGGGCTAAGGAAGGAACACGGGTGGGTTTTAGTCAGTAAGAGTCTGACACTCCCTTCCGCTCCACCCAGAGCGGGAGGAGTCATTTGATGATTTCCCATCCCGAAAAAAAAAAAAAAAAGTCCCAAGAATAACTGTTTCATGAAATCATCATTATTTGGACTTACGTGGTCTTAGAGAGTTGTGTTGATGACTTTAATGATTATAATTCTGTAAACACATATTTCTTACGGCCGTGATTCATATGTTAATCAACGTACAACTTAATACTGACCAGCAAATTCCAAAAAACCTAAAAAAAATTGAATTTCGCGGGCTACCCTGGCGCTTTCGCCTTAAAGCCTCTAGCTCTATCCTACAGTCATCAATAAATATGGTCAATATTACAGTAGGAGTATCTATGAGACTCATTGTTATTTTTTGTCAAAAGTTTTCTTGTTGCTTCTCGAAAGCACTGACAAAAACTGCTCTCTATATAAAGCACATCACAATAAAGAAAAACTCCCGGATGCTCTTCAAGTGAAGATGTTGGCAATCAATCAAAATCAAAGATCAAATAACATAGATAGTGTCGAAAGAATATAATATATATATAGGTATCATAGTATTATAAAGGATTACGTTATCGCAATTATGAAAGATGTAATAAATGATAAACTTGATAAATTGATTTTCAATCAAGATGTACTAAGTGATATCTTGGAGAGGACAATCATAAGCATAGATGCATAATGCATATTTGCATAACGTGTCAATCTGCTCAACATTTTAGCATCAATCACTTGAGATTGTGATGGGCATCTGTAGTCGTGTTGCGATTTATTAATTAAGCTATATGAAGATATGCTAGTCTTTTTTAAGTACCTTCTAACCTTTGTCTTCTCATCTGTGGAATATGACGGCATCGATCAAATCCTTTGTGGACAAAAACTTCTATGTAGGTACTTTAAAAAAAACAAATACTTTGCAATTATAAATGAGTTATCATTGTTGTATTGTCAGATATATTTTCTATCTGTAGAGTATGAGACAAAAGCAAGAAATACCGTGTGGGCACTTTTTCTCAAATTTTTTGTGAAGTTGCTTACATCATCTTTGGCGTCATTTAAAAAGAGCTTGTAAGTACTTTACACTAAGGTTTTTTTCTGTAATGGTGTAATGTCATGACAGATAAATACCATTCAGAATTGAGAGAAGTATAAAAAATAATCTATTGCGTAGATGATGTACATGTTATATTCAAATTATTTGTCGAGTAATAACAAACCGAATCCAAGAGGCTATGAAAGCTCTCTTAGTTGACAATGTTGAAAGAAATGCTCTTAAGTGACAAGTTCCTGATTTCGCTCTTTATTGCCTTAACAGGATACAGAGCCGCATAATAAATTGAAATTTCCGCTAGTACCAAATTAAAAGATAGAGCTCCATTCTAGATTGAACCAGAAAATTTCCCAGATTCACATGAGTGCCTCTGAGAAATCTGAAAGTCTAACGAACAAGTGCAATAATTGCTGATATTTTAGATATTAAGTTCAAACGGCTTACATCAGATATCACAGCGCTCAAATTATGCCATTAATCATTTAAATTGAATTCTCTGCAGATAGAATGTGTATCGAAGTAGATTATTACAACATAATCCAAATAAGTATTCGTTATTTATTAGGAAATCTCGCAAGATCGCTATTTGCAGATTTTTTATAAGTATTTAGAAATATTAATTATATGAAGTACAATTTGATTAAGGATTGTATCTATGTGCTGTTAGCCTCAAGGTTGTATCGATTATAGTTTGTAGTGACTGAGGCAAGCGTGGGAAACCTTCGCTCATTGTCCGTCCAAAAAAACTCCGAATACAATTTTTTTTTAGGAGCACCAATTTAACTCAAGGTAACACGAGGATAAAACTTCAGTATTTGAGGCGTAGCTTGAAGATGATATGATAGTGATATAAAGATTAGACAGCGAAAGACATGTGTACAAATCGTAGAAACAATCACGTAATCCGTGTGAAAACAACGACAAGTACGATAAGATATGTAGCCGATATAACAAACAACTACAAATGAGCATGAAAAAGGATGAACAGACATATAAGTTTTATGTGCGGGTGGTATCTTGAAATCGAAAAAAAATCTTGTGAAAATCAATTAGATGTGAATACAAATTGATCACTTACGAGCACCACGTGTTCCTACGAGCGAAAGGCGAGCGGGGTTGTTCGGTTTCGGTGGACGTCGACTTCGGTTGTGTATCTACCGTCAAATTGAGCTTGAAGCCAGCTATGGATTTCCGTCGTTTGGCTGCGAGGGCCCGGGACGCGAGGTCGGAGTCATGCACCTGTTCAGGTGGGGAGGCGGCGTGCGAGCATGTCTTCATATGCGCCTGCGCGGTTGCCACTTGCAGCAGCTTCGTAGAGAGACTCCGGCGGCCTAAGGCCTCGCACGTCGCGCACCGTCCGTCCTCCATGAAGGTCCTCGTGCGTCCGACACGGCTACGGCGTGGACACTGAGCGCGTATTGTTTCCAACGGACGTGGTGGCTTAACTGATGTCATCCGACAGACGAGCGATACACGCGCGACCATTCACGTTCGCCGCACGAAAAATTCAAGACTATGAACGGACGCCGGAATCGGATCGATACTCGAATGAAATAGGTTTAATGCGATAATAAGAACGCGATAAGGTGTACACGCGAATAAGTGTAATGACCTAGACGGTGTGGCATAGCACGGCTTCGGCTTCGGTGCGGCCTCGGCGGGCGGCCGTGCGCTGGCGGCTCGGCGCATGCGACTGCGGTCACCACTACAAAGCACCCCCGCCGCCGGGCGTAATCCGAACGTTAACGAAGATATCGATATTTGCGGTGAATAATACCACGATAAACGAACAACGTATGATTTACATGCGTCTAACAGTCGCTCGTCGAGGTGTCATTCCGCCATTCCTCTGGACTCCGTCCAGGTGATCAGTATAAATAATAGGGGGTCATGGGATGCTCACACGCATAATTCATGCAGAAGAATAACTATAATTTAAATATAAATTTGACGCGGAAATGAGTCGATTTGACAAATTCTAACTGCGTAGGAAATAATGCGCTACCTACGCCAAGTGCGGCTAGTTAGATTAAAGCAATTTGTTTGACCGGGGTGATCTATACATAGTTTTTGCCTTAATTAAGACAGAGCAATGATGATCCTACCAACTCTGGCAATGTTTAATTAAAAATGTCGTAGGTTTGATATATGATTTTTTCTAAAGTCTCACTAGGCATTGGATAAGAACGGTTGCAATTCTTTCAGACGTATTGACGAGTGGGTGCTGGCCAAAAAAATCAATGCCAATAGTTGCAGGTGACCGATTTAATTAATCGGTCGAGATGTAGCTTCTCGATTACGAGAGAGATTTGTTTGCCCCTATGAGTGTCGCTTGCAGATTTTAGAACAAGTAATTCAGCACAAGGTTGTCTGTTGAGTCGCTCTGGAGCCGTTATTTCTGAACACTGACCGGCTTTTCAATTGCTTAAGCGAATTAATCATATGATACCTTTTCGGCGACATTTATTCATTTTAATGTTCCGGTCCGATTAGGAGCCATAAATATTCTTGCCGATTCTTGTGAGAAAATGAAGTGTTCTTTTCCGTACAACGATTTTTGATCAATATAATCAAAAATTCTTTCTGTATACTGATTGGCATTACAACCTTCGACGGCGATCGATCGTGTCAATATTATGTTTCCATGAAAATATAATAGCCTTAAACTATGCTTGGTTCGTATTGGACTGGACAGTCACGCTATGTGTGAATTTTTAATGCCTGAACTACTTTGCAACATTGCATTTTGCAAGTCTCTAAGCGTGAAGATATATATGTCCTATGTGGAATTTGCATTTGTATTATTTATTGAAACATCGATTGCTTTTAATTTACCAATGCTTGGTAATTAATAATTTAGATCAAGTTTTGTAGACTAATAAACAATGCAATTTAGTGTAGGTATAGTTCAAATCAAATGATAGAAAGAGCTAATTGTATTTGAGATTTGTGTTGTGGTTTTTGTCACATCCATTCTAACCCGCGTGACAAATAATTTAGGTAGTGATCATTACAAATTCTTATTGCGTACTATATTTTAATTAGCTAAGACGTCAAAGGGCGTGACACGACCATTGCCAAGTGTTCGACACTTTTTGACATGCATCACTCTGAACAGAATTAAATATTGGCTGTCACACCTTCCCGACAAGCGTATCTCTATATGTCCAGACAAAAAAGTCTTTTGGTATATAAACAAACCATTACGACATTATAAGTACACATTATTCTGAAAGTGATTGATGTTCTAATGTACTGTGATGCTAAGTAAACATTGGGCACACCAAATAGTTAAAATAATATACTTCACCAACGTCCAATGAATATATCCTATGTTACATTCACGAATTGTGAAAATCTATTGATATTACTGAACCCAGCCTCGGTGGAGCGATGAACGGGAAACTCTACACGGATAGCTTACGTCAAGAAAAAGGAAATGGGCAACGCTTTATCCCGATTTCCCTTGAGATGTACGCTGAAATATTACGTTCCTGGTACATACATTCCTTATCTACTTCAACAATCATTACTCAAAATCTACCAAAATCAATGTTGATAAAGCCTATTGTTATACGACTTATTATCGCGTCTTATCTCGAGGATTAAGGAATAGATAAAACTGAAGTTTAAAAGCTCCTTCAAACATGCGCTACACGATACGCGACACAAAGGCACCGCAAGTCGCGCAACGAGCGGTGTCGCGCGCGATTATATCGCGTGTCGCGTCTGTTTGTAGGAGCCTTAATCGAGGGAAGTCTTGATCAAAGTAACGTTGTATAACACAATAATATTTCCCTTGTAAGTAATTACAAACAGGTCGCTAATGATAATGACACTGCATGATAAATGTCGACAGCTAAATTGTAGCATAATTAAAAGAGAAATAGTACACTGCTGCAAAGTGATGGTGACGCAAGCGTAGATCAAAAATATATAAAGTAGATAATGATTATAAACAGCAACGTATTCGTGCTAGTGCAAAGATCAAAGGTAGATTATAAAGTCCACTTGTTACCCGATCTACCGTGCGATGCGGTGACGTAAAAAGGCTTAACAAGATGAAGCAGAATGAAAAGACTCAACAGAAGCCATCCTTGTGCAGCCTAAATTTAAAGGTCCTAACGTAAATGCGTTACACGTAGTAGGTAAACTATTTTGGTGCGTTGAATAGTGCCACTAAGCAACCTTACCGCACTTTGATGGAAACAGGAAAGACACGATATAGGATTAACTCCCAATGCCGAGTATTTAAGAGGCTAAGCTGGTGTAAAATTGTGTGCGCAACTCATCAACTTGGACGGATTAACTAACAATAAAGTTTTCCGTGGGCGGCGCAAATAAAGAGATGGTCGTCTTAAGGCGTGAATCCTTTGAAGGTTGGGTAGGTTTGAATGGCATTTCCGTAGTGATCCAAATGTGAAAGAAAAATAACATCTCGTCTAAGTCGTAAACATAATTGGGTAAAATGGGTTAGCTGGCCAAGTACTTCTGAGAAACGGCTATTAGAATCTTGGAGTATTTAAATAATTATTGTATGAGCAGACGGCGTGAAGTAGTACTCAAATAGATTCCACGTGTAGGGAGATGCTTCTGTGTTTATACGATAAAGAACATGATTGTGAGCAAAACATTTGCACATGGCGTTGGTGAAGCGAGTTAAATATTGACAACGAAGATTTTGGTTCTTCCGCTCCAAGGCATACTCCTGGTGAAATACCAGGAAATATTTACAAATTCGTAAACGCATTACATTTGTGGTTGCGATTTGCAATGTATATTGATTAAAGGTTTTGAATTGGTGATTATATAAACAGAATATAGGTACCTCTCGGGAGTAGTAAGGTAAAATTGATAGCTTTGAACATAATTATGGTAAAGCTACTCCTCACAAACATATAGCCCAAATGTGGTGGCTCAAAGTTTGGCGACACAGTTTGAAGGTGTACTTACAATGTAAGTAGCTCTATGTGAGCCCACTGAAGTGCGTGTACAATGTGCCAAATAGTGTATAGGAAATTTTATTAAAATTAATGCTTGAATTAAGTTTTTTGAATTAAGTTTACTGGTGAGACCTATGGCGGATCCTGGTTAGATTTCTTTCTCGAGGATATGCTTTTAAAAATAGATTTACCTGAAGTAACGAACTTATGTTAATTTGAAATATCTGGGATAGGAGATGTAGCATCTCCTGCAGGCTCTTCAAACCATATAATAATAATATTATCATATGAGTTTTATCATATGTAAATTATCGGATTTGCGTTGGTAATCTTTTATAAGAGAATGTGACTCCTTTTTCTGTGCTGTTGTTACCTCAAGTATGTTCTGGGTCATAAATACTGAATTTTATAAACTTGTAGGATGTTATAATAAGAGTAAGACGTTATTTTTCGCTTAACGACTTACTGGCGTTTAAGTAACCTGTGACTACGAAAAGTACGAATTAGTATGTAGTAAGATTTCATAACAAATTGTTTTACTTTCAAGTAAGGTTTTCGCCTTGAAAGTTGCGTAGTAATAAATATTTTATTAGTAATAATATTTCATTGTTAATTATTATTCTTCAAATTAAAACGTAATATTATAAGTTTGGGCTTAAGCGGAATACTTCTGAGGTAGAAATGATATACATATGTATGTTGAACAATGTGCAGTGGTGGTTCACAGTGAGGAAGATATACCATCAAATGTTAGAGATTAACTACGATAACATGGCGCGCCCCTCCAAAATTCAGAAACGTTTGAAAGTATTTGTGTAAGTATTTACAAAGCACCACCAACACTCACAACGCATGTGTGTGTAATGCAAAAACCGTCAAACAAAAACAAATCCACGGATATGTTGCTCGACTAGTGCCGTCATTAATCGCTCATTATTATTAGTATGGCGCTGCACTGAGGTATTCTATGAAACGAACACGTGCGTTGTCTTGCGCGGTCGGCTAGTTATGATTAGTTGACCAACAAATCTGGTAATAAGTGAGATATTACGAGTACCGATTGCACAAAACTATGAATAAATTTTATTGTGTTCAAATATTGAAATTTAATTTACTCTAAATCTAATATTTTGATGTTTAATGTTTTCAATAAAATGAATGAATGAATGAAATGTGACTCTTATTATTTTTATACATATTAATAATTTATGACTGTTTATTATATTAATCATTAATGCTTTATAAAATAAATATTTAATAAATGAAACCTTTATAATATATTTGTAACACATTTATTTTTAGTTACTAAGACATCAAAATCATTAATTAACAAAAATACGTAATCATAATTATTATAAAAAAGTACATAATATACATTATGGTCCAAGTGACAATGAGGGCATTATTCATACTGCCCGGGCGTTATTAATAATACCCTCATTAATCACTTGGCCCACAACGTTTATATAAAATAAAAAAATCTTAATTATCTCTATTAGCACTGGAACTAAAATTTTGTTCATCGCTGTCATAGAAGCTTGATGTGTCGTTTTCAGAATCTGATTCTCCTACGTGAATAATAAATTCTTGCTCGTCGTCGTAGTTATCCCAGTATTTGGATTCCGTCTCCTCCACATGTCTGCAAGTGTTGGTCCACATTGTGCAATCGATCATGTCTAGATCTTCATGAAGTAATTTCATTATGGATGTGTAGTTATGGTCTATATTTTTGTTTGCGACATAGTTTTTTAACACTCCCCAAATTTTCCATGACTAACTTATTTTGCAATCAGTACTTTCGTGTCACTGAGCGATATAGTATCAACAACTTGACTGTCTCAGACCGCTGCCGGCCTGCTACTGAAGACGAACACTTACAACTACATACAAAAACTTTCGTAAGGATATGGCTAAACACATCGAAACAGTAATTTGGAGGGGCGCGCCATGTTATCGTAGTTTATCTCTACGCACGAGATAGATAAAATGATACTAAGTAATACGCTTTTGGTGTGCAAAAAGAGTGTAATTTCCATAATATATCCAAACAATTATAGTTACTGGTAACCTGTACCATCCCACTGTTGGCAAAATTATCATTTCGGTAGTTACAAGAAAATGTGTCTGTTGAAATATTTTTTCATAGAAAAATGGAGCATATGCTATTGTAGTTCTGAATCTTATCTACCTTATGTATGGATATAATATACCAGATAATGATAGACTAAAAGAAAATCATTCTGACGAATAAATATTGGTATGGATTTGCCACCACAGCAAGCTCTATTAAATTCCACATATTTATTTATTTCTTTGTCCCCGTTGTTACTTTGCGTGGGAAATGGGAATACAAGCAGCTGATACGATGCGCTGATTTTCTT
Source organism: Luperina nickerlii (assembly GCA_963855955.1). Taxonomy (NCBI): domain Eukaryota; kingdom Metazoa; phylum Arthropoda; class Insecta; order Lepidoptera; family Noctuidae; genus Luperina; species Luperina nickerlii. The sequence continues at coordinate 5,191,753 of OY979663.1, forward strand.
TTCTCGTTATTACGTCTTTGTTATTAACTAATTTGAAGCTGACTATAACAACATTATGGAAGCATGTCAGACCTTGGAATCGTAATGTGTATTCATGAAGTTTAAGGTCAAATTAACAGCTTCAAGCACCAGTGTTACTTCAAAGTTGGTTGGAGTTTATACACTCTAAATATTTATGCGAACAGTTACCAAAAATACGGTCAAGTGTTTTTGTTATGAGTTAAATATAAAATGTTCAAAGCAATTCCGCTTATATGGCCAATCTTTATTGACGTCAATTTGACGATTAATGTCCTTAAATAAGTAATTACTCTAAAGAGACTTTTAATAGAGACATTTAAGACAATCATAGCCTCAACATCGTTGAAATTGAGTATCAATTTGCGGTGTCGGATGATATCGTCCACAACACGATGGCAAAAATATAAAACGGTCATAAAATATTCAATAGTATCGACGTTATGACAGAACGCAGTCTACAGAAAACGGCCCGTTTACATCATGATAACACGTTCGAGTTAATCGTATGGTGTGAAAATACTTTCACTTATCATGTCTACCTCGTCCTTATCGAAATCACTATCAGTTATTGCTAGCAAGTTATCAGATGCTATAATTAATATATCAAAAACTACAGTTACAAATAGGTGTTCTGACGTGATATTCCAACACAAAGTTCGGTTAGGTAGAACAAAGTCGAAAGTTACGCTCAGTCATTTGTCATTTACTGACCTGTCTAATACGATACTCATATGTCTGTGCAGATTTTGCTTGAGGTCTCTTCGTGTGTACGGCTGTTGCTGCTGCAGTTGTTGTTGTTGTTGTTGTTGCTGTGGCTGTGGTGAGGGGGGCGACGGCGCAGGGGCCGCGCCCCCCGGCGGTGCTCGTTGCCCTACGAGCACCTTCAACTCTGCCATCAACTTTTGCACCATACGGACACGTTTGTACTCAACCGCGTAACACACACTAGTGAAGACGTACACCTCAATCAAACGTAGCCAACTTGCCAAGAGCCATTGGCTCGGCCGTTGCATACACACGTGACGTCACTGCTACACGTGATTATAAAGCATCGATATCGATACAAGCGTCGTTACAACGCGCGTGCGGGTTCCACACTGTGGGCGCCGCACGACGCTTTGACCTCGCCGCCGCTTTTTATAAGTGCCCGATGAGCGCGCAAGGTGGTGTATGTGAGACGGAATAAACATGTTTATATTTAGGAGAGATTTTCGGGACGCATGATACGCACGCTTTGATACGATTAATTACCCTGCGGTTTTCACTTTCCATGAAGTCCGTACAAAAATTTTAATGCCGTAACAAACGAAAGGAATTTTTGATGGCCTAGGCCTCTAATCATTCTTAAGACACAGTTGTAGAGGCGATACACTAATTACACTGCAATAAACAATGGCCAATGTAGGTCGTCGGTTGCAGCAGATCACAACAGCGGTGAGAGGAAACGGGGTCATACGAGCATTGTTCGGCTTCAACACGAAGAGTTGGGTTAAATTAAATGGGGCGCTGGTACGCCTCCGATATCAAATTGGTACTTGAGTACACAGAAGATATCGCAATGGAAATATAAATTTGGAATACGACAGTTATTTTTACAACTGAATCAGGTAGATTTTATGTATGTAAACAAACACGTTGAAGAAATTCGAGGAATGTAACCGAGAAGAGAATCCTTGAATCGTAAATACGAAAAACAAGCTGAGTTCCGTTCTGGTTTTTAAAATAATCGACTTTGAACGTGAATTGTGTGACGGGTCGGTTCATGGAGAGGTAGAAATAGCACCACCTGACGCCGCCGCAGGCGCAGGAAGTGTGGACGGTCGAACACACCACCACTATAATCAGAAGCGAAGTGAAAACATGCACGTAATTTTTACATGGCGAAATCTAGATGTAACAGAACTGAAAACTTTTATAAACTGTAAGTAATAAATTCCCTATTACACAATATCTAGTTTATTTATTTAAACTTTTCGCACAAAAAGGTACAAAGGCGGACTTAATGCCTTAGGCATTCTCTACCAACAAGTACAACATAGTCAACCAAGGGTGGTGAAGAGATTGGATGGCAGGTGCTTTGATTGAGAGGAACAATGATAAAAGAAAATTAAATAAAAACCCGGAATTAGGGTACTGCATACTCATACATTATTTTTGCAGCATTTTAAGCAATGCAACGCATGCAAGAATAAAAGTAAATACAAAAATTTACAGTCTGACGAACTTTTTAATATTCTTTTGTCTCTTTTTGGAGGAGTATTAAAAATAAAAGTTAAAATACGAATGTGTATGATTTCAACACGAATGTTACGAATCTGGTTTTCGGCAAGTCGGTATTCCTGAAGCACTTCAGTAACCGTTTGCAGTTTACAGCTGTGTTTAAAAACAAATTTTATTTTCGGAGGACAGCTGCGCATGCGTTGCCTGATTCGGAGCAAATAATAACATTTTCGTAATACTCGGAGTAGCGGCTATTTAATGTTCAGGAATAAAGGCGTTTGTAGATGAAGTGACAAGTGCGTTGTGTAATTACAACGCAGACAAGTAGAAGTATTAATACATTAATAGAGAAGGAACGGTCGACGGGTTGCGCGTGTCCTGCGATAACAACTTTCTCTGAATGAGAGGGATCGAGATTAGATTAAGATTATCGAAGCGTAATCATCAGCACGGCCTTTGAGTTCCTACTCGTACACAATCGAGAGCACTGAAGAGGAAGTCTAGAGAGTTCCTGGACTTTCGTTATGTTGATGTCGGCATTACAGAAAAATATAGGGTATCATTGCTCACAGCCGCGCGCAAGCTGCAAAAGGCGAGTGAACTGACCCTATCCTTTAAATTTAACACTTAATGGCTGTTTAAAGGAGCTCAGTTAAACTTTATATTCTTATCATTTAATGCTCCGTTCGCTACAGAAGAAATAAAAACACGAACCATATCAACATAACTGATAGAGAAATTCAGGCAACCGTGCTTTTGGTTGAGCTCCCTTTGTTTGGAGCCATTTCGTTCGCTGTGTGTAACATTTTATTTTATTTTTCTTAAAGCTTTTGTCCTGTATCGTTTTGGTCCGTAAAGTGTTGCACGGTTTGCAGACGTTAAAAAGGGGATTTTTTTTTCGGGAAAGTTTAAACAAAAGATTTGGGAAAAATAAAACGAAATTAATTTGAAAAAGCTATTTATAGTGTTTTTCTAAAGGGAATAAAACGGAATTTGGCAAAATATAGTTAAAATGTTATAATGTCACATTAGGCCAGAGCTAGAGTAACATGAACAAACATATAAATGTGCTATCCCATTGTCATAGTTTTAATAATCAATGGCAGGGAATGGGAATAACCACCCCATGACCGTATCCATGGCGCCCATGCAAGGGTGATGACGTCACCTTTGATAGTACAACCGGAATTATGTAAAGGATACGTCGGAAATAATTAGACACAATTCGCTTAAAACAATTGCTGAAGATGCTAGCGTAGAAAACAACACGCCCATTCATAAATAAAAACCTTTAGGGCCGAGGACGCGGAAGCTTGACCTAGATAAAAAATTGGGTTTGTTGTTGTACTAAGCAATGCAGTACTTACAGATGGTGTTTCAGAGAGTCCTCCAGCGCACTGGATGATAAGTTTAATTCATAAAAACACCTTTTGGCACTTTCGCGGGTCAGTTTTGTGCGGAGGTGAGAGAAAGCGTGCTCTCTGTGCGATGGATCTGTACACACTGAATGTAGTAGATGCCCCGAGTGTAGTAGTGAGTATGCGCGCGTCCCTATTCCCGACGTCCTTGCGTGAAAGGGGCGGTTTTGTAGGGTGGCGCCATGGTAGCACGTCAAGGAAACGCGTCAATCAATATGCGAGATGAGATCCCTGGCTAATCGTCCAAGTGTCACGCATAAAACGCGTGATTACTCAATCTCAAACGGAAGTTTACGGAAGTGCGAAAAAAATATTTTCTGTTTTCATGACTGATAAACAAGTTAATGCAACCGTTTGTGCAATTGTAAAAGTAACCCGCAACAAGTTAGTCATACGCAACAGGTTTACGTATGCACATCCACATCACAGCAGATGCAAACGGCCTTGCATAACTGCATCATGGTGATTTTTTCCGACCCTTCACCTTATAAACTTTCTATTCCCTTGATACTCGGATGTAAACAAATAACGAAACCAGATGTATGACGAAACGGTTTCATTACAATAGCAAATGTTGGAGAGAGAAAACAAAAACGATTGCATAAGGTGCAATTGAAATCAATAATTTACGGTTTGTTAAAAAGTGTAATGGTGCTAATAAAATAACGGTGTGGGTATATCGAACAGATATGAGTACTGAGTTAGCGTCTGTTACGCAAGTGAACAGTTACGTATTTGCAGTTGGTACGGACACGGGACACGCACTATCTCCTATCATATCAAGACGCATCGTTGCGAGAACCGACAGCTGATCGACAGTAACCGCAGCGAGCAATTCAAGTGCTGTGTGTTACTATACATTGTTCTTGACAAATTACATTGATAATGCTGTCTAGTCATTGATGCAATGGTAGCATGTGAGGTTTCTCCTTAAGCTATTAGGTTACTTGAGCTGTGCGCGGATTTGACTTATATTTTTACCGTTATAAGTGTTATGACTTGAAACCAAGATTATAGCCACTCCAGTTACGACACAACATGATTTGCTAGTCTAATCTAGTTCTGGTGGATTCATATTGCCAGTCAGCTGTCATTTAAACTGACACTTGGGGCTGGCAACAGTATTGCTGAAAGGCCTTGTATTAAAACTCCTTGTGTTTTGACAAATTGTAGACTTAAAACAGTTCTGTGTTCGAATTTAGAGATCATGTCCGTGACGGGTATTGTTTTTTTGCACTAAATTTAATTTTAATTATTATTTATTACAAGCCTGTGTTGTCCCACCCCACTGCAGGGAAAAGGCCTCCCTTCCATCTTTCCATTTTTCCCGGTCTACTGCGATTGTGGGCCAATCCTTTATGAAGGAGTCCAGATCATCCCGCCATCTCTTTCTGGGCCTGCCGCGCAGTCGATTCCTGCCATTGGGGATCGACTGAGTGGTGGCTTCTGGATATTGCTGCTCCGACATGCGACAGATATGGCCAGCCCAGATCTACTTTAGTCCAGCAGCTGTGCAGCCAGCATCCGCTATTTGTGTTTTGGAACGAAGTATAGAGTTCTTAATGCGGTCTGTGAGTTTCACACCTAGTATATATAACTTCATTCCATAGCCCGTTGGCAGACTCCAAGTGTGGACTTTCGACGCTTTGTAAGAGACCATGTTTGCGATCCGTAGGTGAGGATGGGAAGAATGCACATGTCCATGAGCTTTCGTTTTAGTGAAAGCGGGAGAGGTTCTTTCATGAGATGTTTCATCGACCAATATTCTTCCAGGCGTTTTCTGTGCGGCGAGCGACTTCTTTTTCCTGGTTCGCCTGGAAGGTTACTATTTGGCCGTACTCAAGGACATATTCAACCCGCACACCTCCAGTTTCTACGTTGCGTTCGGTGCTGTTCGTCATCAGCTTTGTTTTCGACATGTTTATCGTAAGTCCGACTTAAAGACTGTCGTAGCTCAATCGTTCGAGCATTTGGCCTAGTTCAGCTGCTGAGGAAGAAAAGAGGACAATGTCGCACTGAAACCAAGCAATAATGAGGATTTAAAAATATGGCTACAGATTTGAAAAAAATACTTCTTTTTTATTTGCCTGATAGTTTTTGCAAGCCCTGCATTATGGAGGGAGAAGGTAAAAACAATATAAAAAGCGCTGATAAAATATTATACATCTTTTAATGATTTGAAATGTGGTGATAATGTTCATGAAAAAAAAATGTTAATCAAAAGATGTGATAACTGAAGCTGATAAGTTCATAATTAATTAATGCATCTGGCTGGTGCTCGTAGGCAGAATATTGTTATACGATAGTCAATACACTGTTTTGGCACCGCTTTAAGCTATCTGGCAATTGATTAACGATACGCCTAAACAAATTTCAGTTTAGTATACAATAAAACTTGAACAGTATAGTCGTTCGTTAAAAGTGAAATTATTCTTAAGGGGCTTACAGGACCTAATCGCAAAAAACGCAAGTTTTAGAAACATTAACAGTATATGATCGACTATAGTAAACAAAATCAGAAAAATCATAGAGAATTTCACTGACAATTTTGCATTTGCGTTTCAAAACGACCTTAGTGGGACAAAAATAAAAATATGTATGATATTCTTAAGGATAGGTAATACGGTAATAGGTAATACGGGCTGGTGTCCGCAACTCCACGTCAATGCGCGTATTTTGCGTAAGGATATATGCTAGGTATATAGTGTGTTGAAAACATAATACTACTAGTTTGATACGATAGAAAAAAAACAAAGATACCTCTAAAAACTTTCTTTTTACAATAAAAACCATACTAATATACATACAATTATTCTGATTTTTTGTCAGATTATTCTACAAGCAACATACTAAAGCACTAATGTTTTAATTTTTTAGTCCAAACAATCGATTTTTTGTAATTAAATAATTGCTTCATATTTTGCAATAAATTACCAGCGTTGTGTCATCGCGCTTCTCTTTCTTTTCTATGCAGTTCGACAGTGACCGCGCTTTAGGTCATGTAAGTAAGCCCCTTAATAAATTTCATAGCCCAGTAATAAATTTCATACAACGAATGTGAATGAACCGTATAAATTGCTTTATTGATTCCGATCAAAACACTGGTTTATGGCAAAAACGAGATTAATCGAATTTGAATCGAGCAGAAAAAGTTAACGAGGCTATCGGTCTGGCAACACGATGTATTAGAGTAAAAGGAGAATAACTAAATTTACATTCCATTTTAAACTGACGTCATATCCACAATACCGGAACAAAATGTAGTGACAAGGAATATGACAAGATAGACAATGTTCGACGATGTAGAACATAACTGACAAGTAGGTAAGGATCGCCGAAAGCATCCCCAGTAGAGATTGATTGAGATAAAAATCAACAGACGTGATGTCGATATGATCTTTATTTGTTGTGTAATCGACCATAAACGTACGGCCACATTTACTGATGTTACATAATTATTAGTGAAATTCACATGTATTTCATAACAAAAGTTATTTTGACAGTATCAGAAGCAGACAAAGGCAAGTGAAATTTTTCTTAACAGGGCACTGCTGATAGTAGTGAAATCGAGGTAGATTAGTGTGCAACCACTAGTGTGAAATGAAATAAACAAGAGGAATTAGCGCCGGCCGATAGCCTGAGCTAATCTGACCGCAAGGGAGCGGGCGCCACTGAGACTTTCCCTTTTCTTCTTGTGAAAGTGATGATGCCCGCTGCAACAAAGCAACAGTTTGCATCTAAAATCAACCACCGATCAAACCATCCGCAGCGATGGTGAAAAGTTATGTAAAATCGTGTTCAAAGCTACAAAGATGGGCTCGTCATAAAAACCAAGTACTTCTCCAATAGGTACACGTGCAAACGTTTTCTGCTAAAGAAAACGAAATCTCTTAGCAGCCGCAGTCACGTGCAAGGCGATGCACTCGATCATGTTGCCAGTAAATAGAACGTCAATCTGCTTAGATATGCAAAATGGAAACTCGGAATGTTAATAGCAAATGCATTTATAGAAAACAGTGGCCGAGTAACGCAGATTACAAAGACGACTATCGATATCAGTTAGCTTTAAAGAGCATGAGTTATCCTTTATCTGTATATCTTATGGGTGGTGCACCATCAGCTGAGGACCAAAATAGCAGAACACGAGAACAAAACAAAGCGTACTTTCTAAACGAAGACTTTCTCTTGACGAAGTTCGGCACGGCTAATGTCCGCCCTTTATTGCCAACAATTAGCTACAGAAACTGGGCTGTTTATGGCAAAAAGAAAATTATGTGGAGCAATACACGCAGTTGCTAAATGGCCCAACCGAGAAATTCCATAATTGCTTAGTGATAGTCAACAACCACCAATTTTGTTGTTGTTAGTCAATTTAACTTTGTCGAAAACATAAACTTTAACGAGGCTTTATTGTTTTAAAGCGGTGCGGAGTTTTTTAATGAATACGTATGTTTTTTCTTAGAATTTTTGTCAGTACCAAGTGCTTTTAGCTATATTTGGAGTAATTTATTTAAATTGGGCATCATAATCCATTATTCAGATAATCACTGAACTTATAAGTGAAAAGATAAGTAATATGTTTTTATGTCCATCGTGCCAAACCCAGTTTGCGACAAAAAACGTAAACATAGGTGTGGTGGACAGAACATGACTCGGTTTATGTTAAATTCAAGGTTACTCAGAAAAATATTGAACCAAAAAAAGTTTTATCAGTAGCTGATATAGACAAAATACAAATATTAAACTTGTTTGAAGATGTGAAATATTTTCGACATCGCGTTAATTTGTCAATTGTTTTAGTGTCAGGTTACCTACTTTTGAGGCCGAATAGTTGCATGGTCGTTCGACACTATTCACCGGCTAATAAGAAAAAAGATACAAGTATTAATGTGTAGTTGCTAACCGATAATAAACAAGTGATTTTACCGACGACTCATGTAGTCAAGGTTGAGGTGCGCATTGTGTTGTATAATAGAACAACAGTTGAATAATATTCCTGCAATATCCTGAACATGTTACTGTTTTTTGAAAACGAGCTGCTAGGTGGTAATAATTTTGATAATTATTTTGCCATACTGATTATTGTAAGTAATTTCGACAAACTCCTTGACCGATTCGTCGATGGAACAGTTACTTAATCTGCAGCTCCGAATACAAGGGTCAAACATTAATCATAATCTGGCCTTGCAGCGTTAATTTTTCGGCGGCAATAAATAACATATCAGCAGACTTATTTCGATAGATTAATTGCTTTAGTTAGCCTAAGGTCTTTGCTGATTAGAATGTAAAAAATGCAACGTAGAGCATTTTGAAAATACATATTTGATTCTCGGGGACATGATTGTATGGTGCGGTGGTGCCTCATCGATTATGTCGCAAAAAATGTGCGTAGCATATATGGTTAAATGGTAAATTCTGTCGACATCCATCGTGAACCTTTTGAAACCGTCCCTCTTCCATCTATTACATAAGAATTCACATACAAAGCGGGACGACGCAGCACTCAGGACAAATTTCCTTTCGCTTACGACTCACCCAATGAAATTTTTGATGAAGCAGTAAACTGCGAACAGGGTCGCATCATTGAGGCCGAGGTCCGGCTTGATCCTGGGCAGTGCGACATGCGGCGAGACAGCGTCGGCTGGCGGGCCGCGCACCTCCGGCGTGGCCGCGCTCATGGCGGGCGCGCCGCGCGGCCGCGTGCCCGACGCGTGCGGAGCGATCGTGACGGCCGGTCAGCTGGCTCAGCAGTGGGCCCGGTGGCGGCCGCACCCGCCCCGCATAACACCACCGGCGCTCCCGGCACGCGGCACCGCTCGCACCGTCGCCGGAGCGCGCCAAAACCACCCGCGTGTTAGCCCGCGCGGCGCACGGCTGACACCGACCGGTGGCGCTACCGACACTTATCGATCGCGACGCCGCGTCTGCGCTCTCAACCCTCCACAGACACTAGTACGGAGACTTGGAGCCGGTCTCACACGTCCAGCATAAGGAATGCCAAGTAGATCACGAGAAAGAACCAGGGACAAACGAGGTACATGCAAACTGACATCATTTGTTTGTTTGTATGCGAGATAAAGTTTATTCAGACGCAAAGTTCAGTGATGAGCCTGGTCGTACAAAAGTTGTGGTTAGCACGTGCAAGTCGCGCGTGCGTCTGGCAGCGCGGCGGCACTCTGACTGGGCGCGCTCGCGCCGCGTGCTCACCGTCCGCACGATATCCGCTCACCACGCTATCTATACTCACTATATACAACTCACGCACAGCCTGCACACCTTGATTTACATACTGAAGGTGTGACAATCATAACATTTCAAAAAGGAAATGCCATAGATATTTTTTACAGTATCAAAACACACCTATGTTAGATCAATAATTTCAGGCAAGTACAGACTAGAGTTATGCAACATCTCTCACCTTTTTTATAAAGTTATTAGAGCAATATGCATTAAACTCAACAGCAAAAAAGAAAAATCCTTTCATACTGATAAAAAGTTTAATAATGAATAGCAATTAACTTCAAAACTTTTTGGCACAAGGATCGGCTGGCGAAAACTTTTTGCTAACTTTACAATGTAAGCGGCCGTGCTGATAGACTATGTATTTGGTGTTGTGACTATTAAAATACAGCGTTAATTTAGGACGTGACACGCCTGTATTTGACTTTAATAATAATTAAATGACGATACTATCTATCACGAATTAATAAGCTTCAGAAAGTTATACTGCAACTCATTAAATATGATCTGCTACTAACCCGAACTCGTACCAGAAAACATGCTAAGAGCAAAGAATAAAATAATATTAAAACAAATTGTTTAATGATATTGTCCCATACGACAAGCAAACTTTCAAAATAGTCATAGTAATTGAACACCCTAAATATGTAGTTTTGAACCACGGTCAACGTCCGCGTGACGGACCGACGAATAGAGCGATCTGACAAGAGGACAAAAAAAAACCATCTCTCCCACCGTCCATCAAGAGTCTTTGCGGAATGACGTAAAAGAGTTTTTGCCATCACTACAAGTGGTGCCCAGAATTCGTCTAATGAACTCCCGGTTCTCAGTGACCCGCTCATCGCAACGCTTCATGAGCTGCGTGAGCATCGACGACATATCGAATTTCTCGAGTACATCGACCCTAATATGTATTACTACTCTGGTGTAGAAGCTTTGCTTAATCGTATACCGCTGATGTATTTATTAGTAGTTTTTTGCAGCATATGAACTTGGGGAAAAAGTTTCGATATAATCCTCGAGCTGTATAATAAATTACGCTTTACATTGTAATAAAGTAAGAGGCGAGTGTCATCGCATCTCTTGATCTTTTTGTCGAACGTGAGGGACAACAACAAGTCCGCTTCTTAGAAAATAATTCTCGACTTCCCGGCGTAGCGCTGTTTGATTTCCGAGAAGCAGTTTCAGAGAGATGCATCATGGAACCCTACTTTTGAATTACTAATAGTTGCCAAGTTTAAAAGCTGTAATGATTTAACAGTATCGTCGATTAGGGTTTAATTCTCAGTAGCCTGAATAATACCCATGCATATTGACCATATAGTGAGCCATGGTGGTCGGTAAAGTGCCTTTTTGTTGTGTATTTAATTTGATCACCACTGCTCTCAATAGAGTTAAGGAAAAAGTCGTGAGGACTCAATGATAAAACGCACCGAGTTTGTCCTTTTGCTGAATTGTCCGAAAAACCTGTACGAACATTGAGGCAAGGTCACGTCCCCCCGAAGGGAATAACCTACATTAGTTCAGAATGAGAATCGGATGGAAAGGAACCGAAAGCTAAGTAAACCATCAAAACAAATATTTCCTGGCAGCTAACATTGAAGCCAAGTTGATAACAAGATTATAAGCAACATCTATTAAAGATTGTTGATCTGCCAATATCGACACTAATTATAAATAATTATGGGTGTTACTAATTAGGTGTAAGAAATAATGTATAGACGATCATAAAAGACAGTTCTATTATTTAATCAATCGAGTTGGACAGGTCTTGGCAGCAGAATCATAGATAAACGTAGAGGCAGTTAAACAATCGTAAATACTTGTTGGAAGTTAACTACCTAATTACTCTTTAGTGCGTAAATTATAGAGTAGGCCCCGTTGCGATATGCAATGGGAAATATGTAAGACAAGCCGATGAGGTGTTAATCATGTAAATCATTCCATCCTTCCACATCATTACAACAGAATACATTTGTTTGTTAATAACATTCAATTTTGCTTTAAAAAATGATTAGATGTAAATTTTGCAGTGAAATCGATATTGGTATCGATTGTAATATCAATGACACGATTTTCGCGCAAATACGTGGTGTATGTAGATAATGAGTCTGGTTGCAAATAAAACAGTGGTTCCCGTGAAGTGCTTCGCCTGTAAATGCATACGTTGTAGTTGTTCGTGACACGAGAAAATTACAAAGTTGCATTCGCAATCAGCGCTATGGTGTCTTTAACGTTCGCGTGCATCGTTTTATTGATGCAATATGACCCATTTGTCATTTCTATGAAATCGTTGCCTCTAAAATACTCTAGTAACGTTTATCGTTACTAGGGTATTTTATCTGCAACTTGTTTGGAGGATTGGCTTCCTTATTTCCAACAGTAATGTAAAATAATCTAAGTAGCGGCAAGAAAATTGACATCGTTATGAAATGCAAGATAATGTAGGCAAAACAGTGAATGACGAATAGTAACAAATTCATTTGTGAACAGTTTCGATCAGCTAAATCTAATCTAAACCCCAGCAGCGGCTGCCGTATTTACGCAAGTATTAGCGATTTCCCGCTATCGGCAAGCCGCGCACGCGCACAAACTGATCTATGGCGCAAGCTTCCATCATTATTCTCATTACGAACTGGCGAGCGTGTTCGCAATTGCGGCACACCCGTCTCGTGCCAAATGGTGACTTGACAATATTACTACAAGTAGTTTGATACGTAATTTGAAAAGGCTAAACCCCTTTTATAGGTCGACCACGCACTGTGCACACCGTTTTCGTATAAATGTGGGTTGTTGTGGGAATTATTTGCTAAATCAGTTAAGTGAAAGCTCAGATGATGCAACCGACTGTGTGGCTGTTTGATAGGTTAAAAAGAAAGTTCCAGATCAAAGTCTTGGCAAATGCTTACAAGAAATTACAAAAACAATTGGCATAAAATTTTATTTCAAATATTTTAATTGAAATCATAAAATAAAAAATTGAAATTAAAATAACAGGATCTTGTTGCTGTAAAATCTGAGCACTTGTAAATATTTTCTTTTTCAGTTCAGTAACGTGAAAAATATATTGGGACGTTTTTTTACGCACTTCTGCAAGCAAATTTGAGTGCGGAAATTATCAATTTGTCTGAAAGAATTTTTCATCATCTGGTTTTGATGTTTTCATTAATTCAAATGTTCTTTTGATATGATAGTTTATCGTGGACATAGTATATGATTAATGGGGGTTCTGAATGTGTAATTGCAGCACATTACTTGTCACCAAACATTACGAGATGAAAACACAGGAGTATGTTTGTGCACGTGGCCGCCCTGTGCTGTGGCCAGGCCATTTCATTTCCCTATTCCTGCTAATAAAGTTTTCAATTTTGCCGTAACAAACAAACGGTTGTTAATCAACATTGCTACGATTTTAGATTTTAATTACGTCTATATATCCGTGGTCACGTGACACTGCCGGTGACTATGTGCTGAGGTGTACGCTGGGAAAGAATGCGATTCACCATTTGCCACCTTATCAGCCGACATCGCATCGTCGGGTGTCCGATTACGATACAATAAACGTACATTATATATTGCATAATTCAACTTGAATCGATTACAAATTGCGGTAGCGAGGGCAACGATTTGTCGAAGTTCTGATGAATTTGAGTTAACATACTGCAATTTCCGGTTTATCTTACGGAGAAAATCGGTATCGAATCCGCGTTGTCGTTCTTATCTATCGATCTCACTTTATCGGGTGTTATCATTAATTATTGGTATTCGATTATGAAGTTCTCATGTTATGTCAACGTAACGTAAACAAGACGATACTAGTATCACAGTAAGACAATGAATTTGTAAATTTATTGCAACTGATAAGGTTAATTTACTTTAGGATATGTCTTGTATTAATCAGAGCTGATACAAGTTGCCCACACACCGTTGGAAATACTATCAGTATCGCTAGCCTTCGTTAAGGTACACAATCATGTAGCAATTAATCTGAGGGTCTCTAAATGCAAATATAGATAACCTAACGCATGGGGCTTTGGTTAGCGATTTCACTTACGAACTAGCCGGAGACAAATACAAATATTTCTTAGTCAAAGAGAGCCAGTATGGAAATCAAGGTTATTAGTAATAATAATTTTACTATTACACAGTTAAAAAAAAAAGGTTAGCACAACCTCACGCGATGCCAGAAGCATTCCAAGAAGCAACAGTAAACAAGGAAAATGTTGTATTACAATGACGAATCGAAATTTATAATGACCGCAAATATGAGTAAAACTGAGCCTGAGCTGATATTAAAAAGTGGGGTAGAAAAGGTAGGTATAAAAATCACGAGTCATTGTCACATGTGATAATATTCCGTTAACCTAATAATTTAAAACAGTCACATTCTACCACTACCTACGTTAAACCATTTCCCCAAATCTCCGTACATTTCGCGACCAAAACCGCGTTAACAATTAATCGAATTATCGTGTTAATCAATCCAAATTTGTACATAAACCATATTGTTATAGTAAAGGGTCGGTGAGGCCAAAAGCTGCAGTTAGCGTGGTCGGTGAGGTCAAAAGCTGCAGTTAGCGTGGTCGGTGAGGCCAAAAGCTGCAGTTAGCGTGTTGTACGGGGAATGCCCGTGAGAACCCGTCTACGGTGGGCGAATTTCTCACGCAGTGTTTATGTTTCAACTACAATTAAACAATGCGCCGAGACTGCATTCCTAGTACTGTTACGATTAGTATTAATTCCACGAAATTCCTAAACATCAAAATAGTCACAAAATCGTTTGAAAATCTACTACACTCAACCTTGAAGAACTTAATTACGTACTGAAAGCGAGAAATTGATTCATCAAAAAAACCCGCTTGAAACAGCTGCAGATCACACGGCGCGAATGAAAAGTTTCCGAGAATACAACAACGAAATAATAACATATACTTTGTTAAATTTTAGCTGGCCATTTGCTTAGAGAATTATATACCTGCACGTCAGGAATAAACGATCAGGGTTGCTTAACAATTTATCATACAGTTGCACTCCTGCTATCGCCCCGAGACATTGAAGTCATTAGTTACAATTCGCAACAGTTGCTCTGCTATTTCGAGAAAATAACTAGGTACCTAACTTTGGGCTCCGTCATAGAGTATCGTCGCCGAGTGGTCGAAAGACAAACATTTAAGTGCCAAAAGGAAAATTCTCTCTTAAATTAAACGAAGCAACTTCTACAACGTCACATTTGACTTAAATAGAAACTGCGTTAATTACAGGGATAACCTGGGAGCGAAATTGACTAGGTGTGAATTACTTCGTAGAAGATATTGTTATTTCGAGACTATAGCTAACTTTGCCCCCTACTCATAGAGTTACGTCGCCGAGATGTCTAATTATTTTTCATAGACCGAAAAACTAACATTTAAAAGTGACAAAAGGAAAATTCTCTTAAATTAAAATAAAGCATCTTGTGTGACATCACATTGGCAAGAATTGAAATTGCCTTAATTATAGGGATAACCCGGGAGCGAAATTAACTAAGTGCGGCAATTCTTAGAAGATACGCACTTTGCTCAATTTGAACAATATTGCAGCTGCATAGTGACTTGCACAATTTGCACTTAATCTTTCATTGATTATCCTCGTGAAACCTATGACTAAGGGCACTAATAATGGCAACCAAACGTTGGTATGATACCTGTTGGTTAATAATTTCCTATGTTATCCATAGATCCTAACTTAAGGTGTAAAGATGGCTCACTGACCTTGTGCATGTGGGCGGAGCTAAGCGTCCTACTCCCGATGCTTGCGGTGGCGCGCTACACTAAAACGATGATCAAAGAATATGCAGAGGCGCAGGCATGCCGCACGTAGGTCGCCATTTTTGCCTACGATTCCAGAAGGGAATGGCGAATGCAAGACTGATATATTTTGTACTAGCTGTTACCCGCGACTTCGTCCGCGTGGAATTTAAGAAAAAAGTTATTGTTGAGTTCGCAGAGTTTACGATAACTTATTAATTCTGTATTCCGCGTAAAGAAATACCTATGCTAATTTTAATGAAATTCTTCTAATATTTCTCCATTTAGTTCTTTTTGATCGTTTTTACATTTTTAGTTTAATTATTATTTATTTTTAGTTTTTCGTATTAGCCTTTTTATATGACAATATTTGGTGTACGATTTTCTTAAACAAAAACACTAAGTATATTATTATATTATTTATTCAATCAATTTCTATGGAGATTAAGGAATCTTCACGTATAGGATCCACTTATAAACATAACTATACTCCGTTTCTTTATTATGATTTGATTACATTTGGAAGTACCTAATTAAACGGAGTATAATGCAACCCCTATTTGAATCGGATATTATTCAATATTTCATTTCATTGATTTTAATTTTTTTCGTAGGAACCTATTTTGTTTTTTTTCTAAAATAAATGTACCTAGTCTAAGTAACTCCTTATTCACCTATCTGCTAGTGAAAGTCCCGTCTTAATCGGTCTAGCCGTTTCAGAGATTAGCGGGAACAAACAGACGACAGACGGACAGACAGACAAAAATTGTAAAAAAAAATATTTTGGTATATGTGCAATTTAACAGTCAGAAGTCGACTAGCAATCTCACAAAACTATGGCATAGCAATATTAGTACTTATGACCTTCTATAAAAACGTTTGACAACACTACAAATTGGCAACATGATTCAAAAAGTTTCGTAAGCGTTACGGTGGCCAAAGTGGCTAGCACTGTGCCTCGCGTGGCGAACGTTCAGGTTCGAGTCTCACATCGAACATGAAAAACTATTTTTTAAGTATTACATGTGAAATTGGAATGCCGAGTTGCTAACCAATAATTATGTTAAATATTCCACAACTAAACGAAGATTCTTTTGTTTTACAATTATTTTCAATCTTAGCGTCGTTTTTAAAACATGAGGGTAGATTTCAGACAAAGTGTTAAGTTCACTCTGTTTCAAATCTATCCTAATTTTTTAACTACTTTACTAGTTCACATAAATTATTCCACTATTCGCGGCAAAAATATCTGTGCAAATATTGTAGCGTCTATGCGTCGACGACGTCTCATTAGCTGTATCGAGGCTAACGGAGGTCACACGAAATATTAAAAATCCTAAACAGGTAGGGTAATTTTGTGTCAGGGGACATAGTGGTCGTAACTTACCAAATTAGTATTTATATTATTGTAATATTGAGGTTAAGTTTCAATCCTCTTTTCATTGAGAAAATGAATAATTAAGCTGTAACCTCTTAAATGATATCAGAATTTTCATAATATCCATAATATATAACCTAAAACCTTGATAAAGCTGCCTTATTTCGATTCGTCGTGAAATAGTGATCAACATATTCGCCACGGGATACAAGTAACCAGATGGTCTCGGGGCATAGTGCCTGGTTAAGATTTCTCGCCGTGGGTTCGATCCCAGTCGGAGGATCTTCTTTGCGTCAATCAAGACATTTTGTTTTATTTTTATTTCGTTTTTTGGTATACTTTGTTCTATTTTTAATTTTTTTTTTATATACTTTGCTTTATGTTTATGTTGTTTACTTTTATTTGTTTCCGTTATTTAGTAATTAAGGTGTGTTTTTTAACATTCAATACTATAATAATAACATAAGTAAGTGTAAAGGATTTCTTACCTATAAAAAATATTACAATGTTACCATATCAAAATTTATTTCATTTGTTATCATATTATAATAATAAATTACCTTTATTGTAATATCTATTTGTTCAAAGTAATTTACAAAAATAAATTACTAACACATAATAATAATTATATAAAACATCAAAAAAAACTGGCCCAACTCGGATTTGAACTCACATCTATCCCGATCACATTAGCGAGTGCAGCCTCGTTACCGATCTAGCTAATGTTTACTTATGTTATGATATCGAAATTTTGCATTACTATGAAAAAAATAATCAGACGGTGATAAAAAAAACAAGTTACTGATATTGTCATCCTTGTCTAGCATTGACCACATCTTTAACTACTCGTAGCGATGCTACACGGCATGTTAATTTGTTAGCGTTGGAGCATCACTCACACGGATAAATATGCGCATGTGTGTATAGACGCCGCAGCCCGTATAGCGCAGGCGATAATGGTCATTGCGGTGTAAGTGGACGTCTAGAGGTTGACTGTACCGTGTATACATTCATATGCATTTAGTAAGAAGCGGTTGTTTTAATATTACAAACAGACACTCCAATTTTATTTATTCGTATAGATAGATAGATACTTATTAGTCCACTCAACGAATAACTATTAAGAGATAGAGATAAGAGGTGTAGAGTGCGTGAGCTGGGCCCTGAGCGATTTCTTCACAAAGTTGTTCAGAGTGCTTAGGGAGTGAACATAGGTACTAAAAGTCCCCGCGTCTAGGAGGTGAGCCGGAGTGGGGGGTATAAAAATTCCCCCCATTTGAGTTTTTCGCTAATATCTATAAAACGGTGCGTCGTCGTAGAGAAAAAGTATTTTTCTTGACTTGCTTTGCTTTGGCATTTTTATTTATTTACAAATTATCTTATATTTACAAAATAAACAATATAAACAAAAACAGTATTTAAAAATGGCACCACTAATAAAGCGTCCACGCGGACAATAGAAATGGGCCCTCTGCAGCAAGCTAGTCTATAAACGCATACTGATACAATTCGTTCATAAATATTTGCACTAACACAGCCAGACGCGCGTAGTCGATCGATAGCCGGGCGGAGCAGCGAGCGACACAGCCACCCCGTCTCAGTGCTAACGCACGACTGCCGCCCGCGCCCGCGCAGAGTACCTCTGAAGCTCTATCTCAAAATGGGGCATTGTCTTTGCAATTGTTGATTGATTTAAAAACGCTATTTCAAATATGTAGTACTTCTAACCATCAATTTTTCAGTGTAAAAATATTTCCAAACATCAAAGCCGTTTAGAAGTTATAAGGAAATATTAGCCAAAATAGCGTTTTGGTAAATATTTTTTTAAGACAAAAGTATTAGCTTTATGAAAAAACCCTGTTTCAAAAATGCTGTACATGAATCTATAGCAAACATATATTTTTTACAGACCTTCTAACCAAACCGTTAATAAGTTATAAGCTTCATAAAGTGACCGTGTTACGGTACTAAACGAGAGTAAGGCCCTTAACATGACGCTGACCCGTCTGACAAAGTTAAGCACCAATTGAATCAACACGATATGAGTTTCCGCAAACATGACGTCCGCATCGCGTTCTGTCAACGTCGCGCAACAACCGTGCGACAGTCGCACGAAAAAGCGACCTCTGTAATCTGACCAATTAGTATAAGCGTCTGTTTGAAAACCAGCCTAACACAAACTGCTTTGATCAACTCTCGACGCGCAAAATGAGCACCATTTTCGTCGCTAAAATTATTCCATGTTATTTGTCCCGAACAAGGTTATTAACATGTGAGTAAAAAGATAAATGTGCGTATTTCTAAGAATACAAAAGCGTGAATAATGTATGTCACTGTCTATAACGATTGTAACTTTAAACCAAGTGCTAGTAGAGGAAGCAGCAATTAAAATAAACGAGTCCACATAATAATAAACCTCAATCTTTTTAAATCGGATGTTATTCTGCGAAGCTATCTCCAGCTGTCGTGTAACAATAAATATTATGATGGGACTCTAAACATTTAATGAATTGAGCATTAAATATCTATATTCATTGTAAACTGGTTTGTTGAAACATTATGTTTATAGGCTCCTACAAACAGGCGCGACACGCGATATAATCGCGCGAGACACAAAGGCACCGCAAGTCGCGCAACGAGCGGTGCCTTTGTGTCGCGTGCGATTATATCGCGTGTCGCGCCTGTTTGTAGGAGCCTTATGTCGGTCAATATAACTGGGTCTGATTGCTGCTTCTAACGATATAAAAATATAGTAGATTACCTTCACGACAGCAAACCAGAAAGCGGCAGTAATTATACATTAAATTATTATACCTGCAGCAAAAAATTTAACATTAAATAAACGGTAGTGAGGCTATTAATTAATAAACACTGATGTGAAGTTGACTATAGTAATTTCCAATCAATAAGATGGAGTAATGCAATATGTACCAGCGATTGCAATTCGAATGCATTTCTTGCTAAACAAATAAGAACACAAAACGCAAATAGTTATAAACGTTGCATGAGATAATGGTTTTGACGAAAGTGACTTTGTAACTACATGTTTATTGCTAGCTAGTAACGAATTCACACATCGTCACAGTAAGGATCTATCCTATGGTACAAAGATCACAACACAAGAGTAATTGCCATAAGGAAAAGGCCGTAAAGCTCTCACAAAGTCTTGTCCACAATGTTGCAGAAGATGCAGACTATTTCAGTAATGCAAAATGACGAATTTTCTGTAGCCACGAGACGACAAAAGAATAAAACGGCTCTTACGCACAAAGTAAAATTTTAAATGTAATATCGGCCATTTCCGTCGGTGATGTTTTCTTCTAATCTTTGAAGACTAAATTAGAATCCTATTTTACGAAGAAACTAATTATTAAAATTTACAGACATGTCGCTGTTTGCGAGATCCAAGTTTAAAAATTTACGAGAAATGACAATGACGTCATTTTTGGCAGCGTTTTCTACATTCCTTTGTAACAGGTATAAATTCTTGCTGGATCAACAAAGTTATAAACTTCAGTAAACTGCTCCATTCGATGATAGCAACATCAGTTGCGATTGGAAGTAACAATAACGATTTAATAAAAGTCTGTTTGCCAAATACAGCCGGAAGACATCACAATTTCCAAGAAGCCCTGAGACAAACATTTAAAGTGTGGACAGGGATAACGTATGAATAAAAATAATCATTCATCTGAATACTAACTGCAAGTAATAATTATTTAATTTGGGAGGGTAATATTTTAATTATATCATCACGTTACCATTCAGAAGTCTAATCAGTCAGGAACGAAAGGTATATATCAATCACCAGGTACACCTAAAGCAATTTAATATCACAACAGATCAGAATCTGCAACTCATTCTCAAAAATTGAATCCGTGACCTTCGCTCTTTTATCAGAGGTTTAAGAACTATGAATTTAATTAACTATATCGTTGTCTGTGGTGCATAACAGCACAACAACTTTCATTTGAGAAATCAATGTCGTTCAGTCGACTTTTTATTATTGCTTTAATATTTTATCTCGAACTTTCTGGGGAAAATACCAAGGTACAGTATCTCGCGAGGTTGTTAGTTGAGAATTAGGATCAAGTACAGCAATTGGAGGTGAGCTACAAAGTTTAACATTTTGCATCAAGTGATTACACAAATTAACGTGTCTAAAGGTACCATCGTGAGGGGCACATCACGCCGCAAAGCGCGCTCCTAAGCAACAACCGCCAATTTGTGAGTTGTAAGCGTTTCATGCTCAAGCTGTAATTACTATTCAATTGAAAACTGTTTTTTAATACAGTTGCTCAAAAAGTGGCGTATTGCAGGGACGTATAGCGTTCGGGATGTGGGCTATTACATACTCGTGCTTTTTTTTACCTTTCCCGAACTCGTGCGTTCTCTTTCCCAACTGTCAAAATAATGTCTATTAAAAAGAAAAACCAACCATGAAGTTTTTACTAAAAAAATTCATGGAAGTATTTATGATTCATGCAAATACGTATATTTCTAAAAAGAAGCTACTAATTGGTTTCAATATCAGATTTAATGAATTGATTGAATGAGTTAGGTTAGGTTTCATTTCATTTCATCTCATTAAATTTCATTTTCATTTCATATCAATAAAAAATTCTACTGAAGACTTGGCTGTATGGGCATAGTTCCCTTTGCCTACCAGAATGGGTGAAGAAAAAAAAATCTCTGCTTATATTCTACGGTTGGCGCCATTGGTTAGTTGAGTTTATTGCGTTTTTATTATTTTATTAAATTGCTTCATTTTTTCGCAACTGTATTAAAAATAGTCGTTCAGTACACGTGCGAAATCGTCATTGCAACTTGTTCCGACTGTCAACCCTCGCCTTCGGCTGCGCCTCGGCTCGGGTAGACATTTGTCGGAACTCTTTGCAATGACAACCTTTCCGCACTTGTAATGAAATATACTATTTATTTTAGGTGGAGTGTAATCTGCAGCGAAAATTAATATGCTTTGTCGAATTTAAATAAGATATTTTATTCGTATGAGAGATACAAGTTACTAACGCCTAATAAAGTTTGTTGGGCACATGCAAACTTGGAGCATGAAATATTACATGGACAATCCAAAAAAGAGAATAAGTACCTATTCACTTTCACAGTGCCAGACACAAAAAGTACATTCAATTTATCCTTGCCTAACCGAGCGGTGTAGGGTAATTTCAAAGCGCTTTCCTCCCTATTACATGTTATAGTATTTATGCTTACTTACACTTTACTTTCATCACGCATAATACTATTTATCATTACTTACACTTTAATACTATTTATCATCCTTTTTATTTGTTTATATGTTTACATTATACTTTTACTCAATTTTCATGTTGTGACACGTCAATTGTCAAACTGTCAATTACTTTTTAAATGTCTTTCTGGCTTAGTCTATGGTAATTACTCTTTGGTCTAAATAACTTAAATTATTTTTATCAATATGTTTAGCTTTTGTATTATTAAGATTATTACGATTGTTTAGTCTAAATAATTTAATTTTAAATTAGATTTATAATATTCTTTATGCACTCGTGGATATGTCTTGGCCGGATACACTTGTCAGATTAGATGATGGCCACATAGAAGAAAACTGATATTTGAAAAAGGAAGACTACTTAGAAACGAACTCATGAACAGCTGGAGGCTGCTGGCATTCGAGTCTTGGGACTGAGACATTAAGCATCAGAAAACTGCTTGGTTTTGCTGTGACATCTTGAACTGCTTGGTTCTGCTGCGACATCTTTGACTAACCCAGGGGATCCAGCTAAAGATTCCACCTGGGACCTACTACTTCTAATCTTCGCGAGCTAACCACGTATAACTTGTTACCCTGACGCCTGATACCCGTTCCTACAGTGCTGAGCTGATTTCATAACGTGAACTATAAAACTCCAGTGAGTGCGCGCGTGTGTGAACTATAAACTTCCGAGAGTGCGTGCTATTAGTACTTTTATAACTAGCTGTTTTTTATAACTTTCTGTATTTTATCTTCCCTAATAAAAATTATTG
Organism: Luperina nickerlii; assembly: GCA_963855955.1. Taxonomy (NCBI): domain Eukaryota; kingdom Metazoa; phylum Arthropoda; class Insecta; order Lepidoptera; family Noctuidae; genus Luperina; species Luperina nickerlii. The sequence goes on from OY979663.1 coordinate 5,214,840, forward strand.
GACGGTCTGCTTACCCTCTATTTTAAATATGGTAGAGATCGTTACAGTTTGGCGCCACAACGTAAAAATAACTCGAACTCACCCCCTTTTTCTAAATTCTTAAAAAAAAAACTAGCACTAAGTATCTGTTTTTGAACTCCTTATTAGTCTTTTGAATACTAACTAACTTATTTTTCTTCTTCAGCTCTCTTCTTGAAGACTCCTATATTCGACTCAACACTTCTTCATACTGAACATCATCTTATACTTCATTCTCATACATCCCACTACCGAAAGGTAGTTGGCATCCATTCTTCGCTTGTCAGTGTTTTTAAAACCATTCGTGGTCACTTACAAGTTGGGGTTTGGCTTACTCTACGACGTACTATTGGACAATATCCCGTAGTCGTTTCCTCCTACACTTAACTCTTTACCAATACATCACTACACTGCACCCCACATACTTGCACACTACAGCGTTTACCCATTGGTAATCGTACTCATTCTTCGCTTGGCGTGTTTTTAAAACCACCTCGTGGTCACTACCAAGTTAGGGGATTGAGACACTTCACGACTGAAACAGGACAATATCCTGTGGATGTTTATTCAAACCTATACATCTACACAACTCCTATAACAAATACTCCATATAAATAAGCCCTTGTTATCTATCGACTCTAAAAGTTGATTGGAGCGGATGACAACTCCATATAAATAAGCCTTTGTTAACTATCAACTCTAAAAGTTGATTGGAGCGGATGACAACTCCATAAAAATATGCCTTTGTTAACTATCGACTCTAAAAGTTGATTTTCTGTCTATCGACTCTAAAAGTTGATTGGAGCGGATGACAACTCCATAAAAATAAGCCCTTGTTGACTATCGACTCTAAAAGTTGATTTTCTGTCTATCGACTCTAAAAGTTGATTAGGAGCGGATGACAACTCCTTTAAAAATAAGCCTTTGTTAAATCTTTATATTTTCATCTCATTAGTGGTTTTAGACGCGAGCGGATTACAACTCCTTAAATAAGCCTTAAAGTTATGATTTATCAGGTTGAGTAGTGATCATTGAATGTGAATCCTACCTGACCTAACTTCGTAAGATTTCGGTGTGTTTGAATGAGTTATGTAAGTTTTGTGAATGCTGTAATATTTTAACCTTAGCAAAATTTTTGTTCTAGGCCAAAAATTTTCTCGGGGTTGTTGGGGAAATATAGTATTTATGCTTACTTACACTTTACTTTCATCACGCATAATACTATTTATCATTACTTACACTTTAATACTATTTATCATCCTTTTTATTTGTTTATATGTTTACATTATACTTTTACTCAATTTTCATGTTGTGACACGTCAATTGTCAAACTGTCAATTACTTTTTAAATGTCTTTCTGGCTTAGTCTATGGTAATTACTCTTTGGTCTAAATAACTTAAATTATTTTTATCAATATGTTTAGCTTTTGTATTATTAAGATTATTACGATTGTTTAGTCTAAATAATTTAATTTTAAATTAGATTTATAATATTCTTTATGCACTCGTGGATATGTCTTGGCCGGATACACTTGTCAGATTAGATGATGGCCACATAGAAGAAAACTGATATTTGAAAAAGGAAGACTACTTAGAAACGAACTCATGAACAGCTGGAGGCTGCTGGCATTCGAGTCTTGGGACTGAGACATTAAGCATCAGAAAACTGCTTGGTTTTGCTGTGACATCTTGAACTGCTTGGTTCTGCTGCGACATCTTTGACTAACCCAGGGGATCCAGCTAAAGATTCCACCTGGGACCTACTACTTCTAATCTTCGCGAGCTAACCACGTATAACTTGTTACCCTGACGCCTGATACCCGTTCCTACAGTGCTGAGCTGATTTCATAACGTGAACTATAAAACTCCAGTGAGTGCGCGCGTGTGTGAACTATAAACTTCCGAGAGTGCGTGCTATTAGTACTTTTATAACTAGCTGTTTTTTATAACTTTCTGTATTTTATCTTCCCTAATAAAAATTATTGGACGGTCTGCTTACCCTCTATTTTAATAGGTGTACAGATCGTTACAATGTTGAGGAACAGATTGAAGGTAAATTAGCTTTGGACACTGGCATTTGAATTTTCGGAAGTGACTGCATTGAGGGCATATGGATTAACTTTAAAGTTTTTGCTCGGAAGTCAAATACCAGACATAATATGTAAGATAAAAGAAACGTTCTTATACAATTGGACGTTATTCTCATGATTTCTACAATTTGTTCCCTGACTGTTATTTATCGAAAGCAACTATTCATTTCAGAGGCGTATAACATTGTTATTAAGGATATACGATAGAAATCGCATACGAATGAAAACCATGGTGGGAAGTAATAAAACAAAATTATGGCCGACTGACGATTGGAGAAACCGATGACCACGTGTTTCCTGCACGATCTGACACCGGTGCTTCCTGGTGCGTTTCTAAATCTTGCAACCTTGAATTACCTTACGGTTATTTGACGCGAGTGCTTTCACAGGTTTAATTTAATGCGTGAAGAACCAAACTTTATTCATACATAACCCAGCTCTAGATGGTCCATTGCGCGATAAAATTTGACCGGAATTCAGCCGCGTCAGAACGTGTTCAATAATAATTTTGGCGTTGTCGAAACTCCCGAGTGAAATAATCTTTTAAGGGGCTTAAAGGACGTAAACACAAAAAACGCAAATTTTAGAAACAATTAAAGTACCTATAAGATCGGCTACAAAACTAAATAAAATCAGAAAAATATATGATATTCTTCAGGATATATTCTAGGGTGCTACGAAAAAAAAATCATAAAGATACCTCTAAAAATTTTCGTTTTACAATAAAAACCATACTAATATACATACAATCATTCAAATTTTTTGTCAGATTATTCTACAAGCAACATACTGAAATACTAGTGTTTTAATTTTTTAGTCCAAACAAAAGATATTTTGCAATTTAAATAATTGCTTCATATTAACTTCATAACTCTCTACTTTCCGAGTGCATACAACCCGAATCTCTTCAAAGTAAGAGTGAACAGGCTTCTTCTGGGTAAGCTCACTCCATCGTAGACTATGTCTCTGTCACCTCTGACCTAAACTAGAGTCAAGAGCAAACCCATTTCAAAACTAAAAAAAAATAGCAATAAATTACCAGCGGTGTGTCCTTTGCGCTTCTCTTTCTTTTCTATGGAGTCCGACAGGGACCGCGCTTTAGGTTATGTAAGCCCCTTAAGAAGAGAACAAGATGCCATAGTTGTTAGTAATTTTAATCATTTTCGTGATGGATTCTGTTCTCTAAATAATGCTCGTGGCGGGGCATTACGTTAATAATTGGTTTCGGGAATCTCGAGGGCCGGGCAGGCTCGGCTTTGGGAGTAAACGCGCATGCGTGTCGAATTGCAAAACAACCGGTTCTGTTTCACGATTATATGTAAAGTTATTTCCATATGTAAACACATACTAGTTAGCAAGGAATTATATCGGTTGTAAAACAGCACAACGTAGAATAGAATAGGAAACATGAAACGAGGCCAATTAATTAAATATTCTTATACTAGCTCGTTATTTTCTTCAACGTTTGATGGTACAGGTAATCATCGGTATGAATTTGTGTAAAAGAGAGAAAAAAACCGAGTTGTTTACGCTCGTGAAATGCTGCAGGCGATTCGAGCGGTCATTAAAGGAAAGCTGACATCATCGCCGAAGTTAGAAGCGGCCGGCTATTGTAGTTATGCCGGGGCACTACACCGGCGAAAGGAGATTGTTTATCATTATCAGTAACTGTTGCGAATATTAAATATATAAGTGTTAATACATACCTACTAGAATAGCATTGTTCTCATTCAAACTAGGATTGCGAAGTTCAATGCCACTGGCTTCGGATTACGAGCAACAATTCGATTAATTTGATTCGAGACCGGCGAACGGAGATTTTATCGCGATCACATTGGCACGCATTGTGTTAAATTATCCATCGATAAGCCCATAAGCTGTATACTGAATAGTCGAATAAACAAATAGAACTCATGCCCAAAATTTATCTTATTAGCATGCAAACGATATATTTGTCATTTCGACGGCGAAGTGCCAATACCTCCTAACTGATTTTTTTTTTGAGAAATTCACTTTTCTTTCGTTTTGAATGTAAAGGCGTTATTCGCATGTTTTAGTGAAATCGCCTAAGTGTACTTTTAGTTGCAACAGCATTAAATTAAAATGTGGAAATATGTACCTCCCAACTCAAACAACGTGTCTATTTTTGAACGTTTTATTCCAGTATGTGTAAATTTTTGACTTTGTCAGTTAGGAGTTATTGGCACTTCGCCGTCGATTTATGTCTAGACTTTTAGACATTTCGATTGGCAGTTGGTACCAAAAATAGGTTCTAAGGAAGTGTTCAATAGTTTGAAGTATTCTTTAAAATTATTACCACACAAAATCTTACATCGTGGTGCTCGTGGTCGTCAAAATAGATAATGTTTAAATAAGCAGAGAAAAACGTAGTCGTTGATTAAAACAAAGACATTCTAGTCAGGACTTAATTTGTATAACATAGACATGAGCCGTCCCTCATTCATATGTAATCAAACGAACTGGTTTTTCTACACATACACAATTAATTGCAGAACAGCCCTTTACATAGAAACAAAACAGACGCTGCATATGCACGACAATCATTGTTAGATAATGTCTAGCCTGCTTGGAAAGTTTGCTGAATCTAATTAATTGAATAAAGGGTAAAATGATTTTAAATTAAAGTTGGTTGTTGAGAGTTCCTATTATACCCGAGGGCCAGTTGAGGGTGGCTTTTAACATGAAGCCCCACTCTATATGCAAATTGAGGGTAATGAGCACGAAGCTCACTTATTGCATGAATAAAAAAAAGTGTAGTTAACAAGTGAAGAAGTCTGTAAATATAACCGTGACGGAAACGTTTGCATAAATTACAAATTCAAGTTTATATCTAGAAATAATGTAATCGAAACAATAATAAAGACAGCGGACTAATGTTGAAAGGAACTAGTATGTTATGAGATTGTCGCCGAAGTTTGTTTTATTGATGTTGAAATAATTTGTTGTTTAGCAAAGTTTATGGTCATAATATGGGTTTGAAAGATTGAAGCTCCTCAAACGATGGAAACCAAGTGTTCGAACAAACACTTTCAAATGCAAATTAAAATAGGAATAAGTAACAAAGTAATTACTAATTTCCTCGAATCCATGAATATATTATGCTTTAATTTATGTCATTCTTTATTTTTACAACGTAGATACAAACAGCGAGTACACTCGTGTACTTACAAAAAAGCCTGTAGGCCGTAATTTAAAACGCTTCCATCAAACCGTGACGTGGACTTAAAGCCGAATCTTCACCATGAAAAATCTTATACAAAAACAGACCTGTTTATTCTGCTTCGTTCCAGTGTTGTACGAGAGGCGAATAAAAAAACTTGGCAAAAAATCTCGCAGGTTGAAATTGCGCATGTTGGTGACTGCGTGAACGAGTAAATGTAAATGCTCCGACCAACTCGGTTTTTTCTTTGAAGCACGTAGGTCACTCGAAATGTAGTCCATTCTCAAACCAAAGAAAAGCAAAAACAGCAATGGAAAGGTCCCAAGAGTGTTGAGCCAAGTACTGCTACAATGTTGCCGAGTTTGGTGACTGCGCAGATTTAAAATTATTAGAAAATTGCGTTATGATTACAACTCCGCTTGGTTTCTGATTCCGCGTACTGATTAAATAAATTACGTGCATAACTTGTCCTCTAGAATGCTTCGTCAACGTTCGTGTAAAAAACGTGACCCGACTGGTACTGAGACAGTATTTGTAACTAGGATCAGCATTTACATTTGGGCGATTTGCCCGAACGTTTTTAATAATAATCAGAGCATAAATAGCCTACTGTCAGGGTCATTAACGAAAATTGATACTGCCTCTAAAATAGCTGTTCTGTGACATCAGTTTCCGTTGTATAGGTTGACTGATACAGCTTCGTTTGCAATCAAACCGACGGACGCCTACCACTATTTGCTAGAGCTTTCATTAAGATTTTTAGGTCAGAACAATTGCAAGGTTAACTGTAATCTTAGATTTATCGATAAATACGTACATTTGTTGCTAAGTGCGAGTACTAGTTGGTTGAGCGCTTTCAACACTTGAGTCAAAATAAAGAGTGATGTCATAATTTTTTGTGGGCACTTGGTAAATGTTAATGTGAGACGAATTGCTTTTTGTTCGTGCTCGACAGATGGTGCTTACAATGCTTCGTTTGCATTTAAATAAGCTATACGTACCGCTATGTATATAATAACATGGTATACGGATTTATACTGTTGTATTCAATCTAGTTTAGCATCATTCTTCAACTATTATGACTTTAAAATTAATCGAGAGCTAGAGAATTGTAACATTAAGGGCCGATTTTTCCAACGCCAGGCAATTTTATCGGAGGAATAATTTTGAATTTTTGACAGTTCTTCGATACAAAATCTGTCAGACGTCAATTTTACTCCACGAATAAAAAATACCTCTCGATTGAAATATCAGCCCTTATATAACATATAACTTTGAAAGCTTACATTAAAATTATATGGAACTAAGAAAGTTTGCTATTATCACCATACTGAAGGGAAAGACGAATGTAAAACTGTTCATATACCACCTTTAATCCCTCCATAAGCTTAGTCTAGCTACAAGCGTAGTCAATTCATTTGAGCAGTAAAACCACCTAAACAGTTGTCAAATCTAATGTAAAAAAAAGCGTGAACTGTACGATGACTTCATCAACATTTCAGTTAATGGCAGCACGCACGACTGACGGGCCAAGTTTCAATGTGCAAATAGTAAACATAGTTTTGGCAATAACACACACATGAACAGTTTTCCAGTGTAACATTTAGCTATTAATAGAACCCGAAGTCGATGATCGGTTTTGGCTCTTCAGCGATACCTAAGCCCGTAGAGGCCAAATAGATGGCAGCCGTGAAAAGTGCTGCTATAGAATGTTGATCATCACGACCAAAAGAGTCTTATTGTCAAGTATTAAGGTTGAAATTACTGTGATAATGATGCTAAAGTGGTAACTGGCAGGAAGACATCCGTCAATCAATCAACACGGCAATCATTGACGCTCGCGCTCATTCCGGGAATGGGCTGATGCCACGTGTTTGAAAGAACTGCCCACGGATGTGAAAGATGACAGGAAAAGTGACGTCGATGAAGCATCAATGAAACTGAAAACTTACCTAGGTACGTGTCCTACAACGCGGTCAAGTTAAAATAAATAATGCACGAGTAGCGATAAATGTATCGTTAAAAGAAGCGCCACACGACAGAAGCATATCAATCATAGCAATAGACATCGATAGCAATAAAACAATCATAAAAATGGACGACCATAAAACAAAACAACCTGTGTGAGTCGGTCGTTATTTAAGGGAATCCATAAAAACTGTAGCACAACAAACTATAAAGACCACCGCAATGTCGGTGCAGTGCTGTAGGAAATCAACGCGGTGGTTGCGCTCACTAAAAATAATATTACGTGTTTAGCGGGACTTTGATAGTTTTCCCCCAACTCTTGAATTGATTACATCTCTTAAAAGTGATGGGGACTGACTCAATCCGTTTGCACAGCTGTCACTTTTCGAATAAGCCTTCTAATGGTTTAGGTTTAACGTTCATCTTAGAATGCCCGAACAATAGAACTCGAAAAAGGGTAAAAACGTAAAGAGACCACAGGCAACAAAAAAATAGTAATGCCAATCTGCGAAAATACAGCAAGTTTTCTAATAACTGTACAAGCTTTCAGTAAAAAAAAGTGTAACGAGTGAAGGCCAAAAACTGTTTTAACTTTAGGCAGAAAACACGTGTTATCTTGAACAATCTGAAGCTATGAAAAGACCTGAAATAGTATTTGCGTAACTCGTAAGAAACAGTGTTTAAAACATTTCGCTAGTGAAATTACAAGGAGTGATTGATTGACTGTGGCGGCTGATATTTCCCTATTAACGACTAGGTGAGTCAAGTTATTTGCATACTGATCATATTATATAACATCATGCGATAACCTGATCACAAGCTAATTAAAAGAAACCATATCAGAAACTGGTCTTTGATGGATTATGTGACATGAAGATAGAAATCTTTGATTGAATTTTTATACTGTTCTGGTTGATAGCATCGTGAATAGAGACAGACATATGTACAATTTGTCATTCGGAGCCACGAAATCTTAAGCAGTCCCGTTTGTCCGTCACTCCAACCCATGTTTTGGCACGATGCTATCTCCAATGAGATGCTAATGTATTAGTTGGCACGCACGCCTGTCAAGATTTCAGCCTATCAGATTACTGTATTATTAACAGTGAGTAAGGGAGTGAAACTGTGGGGCACGTTCATTGTACTATCGAGTTTTCACGTTGCCCTTGTTTTTCAGTATATACCTTGGGTAATGTATCCCTGACCTTGCGTTCTTATATTTAGCGAGCGGGACGGTGAGGTTGACGAAAATACATCATTTCTCCGTAAATTGGATATAGGTACTTACTACGTGCAAAATCATAACTCATGTTTACAACTACTGGCACAAATTTTGTTGCCGAAATTAGACTTTCACAATGATCGAAATGCGTAATCTTCACGTAAAGCTAAAATATGCTCAAAAGAATAGAGTAAGTAGATTAGGTCAGAAATGCTGTGTAAGAACTTAAATAATAAGTAGAAGGCACGGAAATAAGTATAAATTTACTATTCCACCTGAAGGCTAAACCATCTCAACAAGTTGGATACAATCGCGAGGGAGTACTATGAAAACTTATTCAGATGAGGCATTGTACGAAAATGTGTCCAGTGCCCGTGACCTAGGGTTTTGTTTGCTACGCAGTGTCCGCCAGAAAGACCCAGACTGCTTGTCGCCGCCAGCACAAGAGCGAGATAGACATATATACTTAAATGAGGAGCGGGACAGAGACAGATTACCGACCATGGCTTGGATATAAAAACTCTTGCGAGAGTTGAAGCGGGTGACGTAATGCTACTGAGCATAAAACGCAATTTTATGATGATCAATGTTAGCATTTTTCAGTAGCGGTGTCATAAGATAAGCAATCACATATTTGACATAAATGAATTGTAAAATAATTTATAAATTGATGTTGATAAATGGCAACTACATACTAACTAAATTAATGCTTCGCCTTGAACAGCGATGAGTGAAAAACTATTAAACATTCTGAGCTGTTCAATTAATAAATATAATTTGACGATTATCACTGCTATCAAATTGAAGTTTAATTGACAGTATGTGTATTTTTTGTACAGAACAATTCAAAAGTTGTCTAGATACGGAAGTCACTGCTCCAATACGCAACTTCCAACATAGGTAAGCAAAAAATAAAACATTTGATTTTATTAAAATAAGCTGTTGGTGTCATATGAACTTGAGCGTTTTAAACTCATGGAGATAAATTAGTTAAATTACTAATATAAATCATAGTAAAGACTTTTAAAAACACAGCATGTCATGATTTTGAGTATTCACTTGAAATGTAAAATTTCATCAACTCAAATATTTCATGTAAATAATCTTTCAGCTAAAATTCGTTTACATTCGCGAAATGATGAAAGAAATTAACGGACCGTCAAAGAAATATGTATTGATAATGGCCTTTGCTCTGATACCTAATTACTTTATTAATTCAGTTATTAAATAGACGTGTGTACAAACAAACAGACCTCGGTGACGGCTGTTTGGTCATAGCAAATTGATTTGTTGATTAACTCCTTCATATTTTCAATTGGCAATTATAATGTTTGCTGCAATCACAATTTTCTTAATTTGTGTTTAGTTTGCCTTATTTCTAAGGGAGAAATTAGAGTCAACTTTAATATTGTTGTATCTAACTTTAACAATTTTGGAAGGATTCCGAAACCCACCCGAATTCAACCAAAAATTTATGAGAGTCTAAAACCAGGAAGAGACGTGTGGGAACTTTTTTCAATAATCATGAAGTGATGACAAGAGACCGTTATCAAGATTATTCTGATTCATATAAATCAAATTTGCTCCTCATAATTCCGGTTAGTATAGATAAGACGAACGAAGAAACTTTTCAAAAAGGTGATTCAAACTTTTTGATTTACAACCAGAACATGACAAAAGATAAGACTTCTTAAAAAAACAAATCAGAAATTAAGCCTATTTCCCTTAAATTGTTTGATGAGTTTTTCGGAGAAACAAGTTATAACTTATTGCGCTACTAGATGACGAAGTGTTAACAAAATATAAAATGAAGTGAATCATAGACGAAGTGGTAATTTATCTAAGATGTTTAACATTACAACGAGCAACTTAAAAACAATACCAGATTCCCCGACTTCGTAAATATTTTGAATTAGAATTTTATAGGTATACTCGTAGGTAAAGGAAAAGAAACGGTAAGAAAACCAAAGATAGAAACAATTGTCATCATCATCATTTCAGCCGAAAGACGTCCACTGCTGGTCGTAGGCCTCCCCCAAGCACCTCCACTTCGACCGGTTCTGTGCTTCTCGCATCCAACGGGTTCCTGCGGCCTTCACAAGGTCGTCGGACCACCTTGTGGGAGGCCTTCCAACGCTACGTCTTCCGGTACGCGGTCGCCACTCCAGAACCTTTCGGCCCCATCGGCCATCTGTTCTGCGAACAACGTGCCCTGCCCACTGCCACTTAAGTTTGGCAATTCTTCGGGCTATGTCGGTTACCTTGGTTCTCCTGCGGATCTCCTCATTCCTGATTCGATTACGCAAGGAAACTCCAAGCATAGCCCTCTCCATTGCCCTTTGGGTGACTTTTAGCCTTCTTATAAGGCCCATTGTGTGTGTGTGTGTGCGTGTGTGAAAAATAGTACAAGAGCATATTAACATAAATTTTAAAAAAATATATTAGTAAAATAAACGCTCGGTAAATTAATTGTTGGAGTATAGCAAAAGCAAATCGGTCCTACTTCAACACTATCCGTCTTTCTCCTTTTAACTTCTAAATGTTATTTATGTATCCGTGCCCGCCCTGAACCACTTGACCGAAATCCTTACTTTCGCATAGTGACTGTACTACTCTATAAGCCTTGTGTGGGGATCATACGTCTCATGTACCTAATATTAGCAAACACATCTTCCAATATATAAATAAAAGGATTAATAAACGTATTATTGAAATCCTTAGAACGGTCTTTCCTTTGGTGTTCATCCATTAACCCTAACACTAATAAGGGTCAAAACATGTAAATGTAGCTATCGTATAGAAACTGGCCCGTATTAATGTTGGGGTGGTACCCGACTCGAAAATTCACAAGGATATATCTAGACATTCCAACCTTTTACATTGCCCTGCCTGTAAAATACGAACAAAGTATGATCAAATTAGAGACCGTGGTGTCCTTTGAGATAAGTAGCTTTACCGAAGTAATTGCAAATCGCTTCGTAGCCAATATTCAAATAATATGTAAACGACATAACCGTGGGACACACGCCTACAAGAGTGGAGTTTGAAAAGGCTTCTGCAGTTTATTTGGCACAATTCCAACTCCGGGTATAAGCAAATATTTTTCTGAAAAAATATGGCAGTGTGGCTAGCCACCTCAGCAATATCCAATAAACTAAAAGTGCCTAGTAAAAGGGAGTAGACAAATATTAAAGTATAAAGTAAGTGCTGTGTCATTGTCGTGTCACGACAACTAGAACATAGTATCCGACGGACGTGTCCACAAGGCTAACATCAAGATAATCCCTTTTTATCTCTTAACCGTTGGCGTCGTGTGCGCAATGAAATCGTTTAAGTGCGTTGTGCATGCCTTGCATGTGACGGCCCAGACTTCACGTCGGCGGCTGAATGCTAATCGCGGTGTCATAAGAAACGTATATGTTGACGTCGAATTAAAATAAATAGAAAGTAGCTAGCTAAACGGTCAAATTGAAAGTAGCTTGCCATATAAGGGTGGATGTCTGTGTCCGTTTTATTTATTTTTTATATTCAAGATCATATCTTCACCGGCTACGAATGCTACAATGTATTTATTTTATTTTATGATGTTTATTTTTTGAAAATAATTAAAACCATAAGGAACTATTCTTGTAACAAATTAATAAACGAAACAAACCGGACAATTTCTACGGCATATTAGAAAACTATGTAACTATATGCATTAAATCATAAATTAAATTAGCCATGACGTAACGTGTTTTTAGAAATAATGTAATGATTAAAGATGTCCAAATATTGAAGGCAAATAGGAAAATAATATGAACGACCATTTAATAAACCAGTTGCACACACATACCTAAGCTTTATACAATAAAAAAAAAAACTATAAACTGGCATGGCAGAAATAGGTCAGTTGATCATTGCTTAACCGCATTGGCTGATCCGCGTACCTAAGTAAGCCACGACCTCCTTGAACTAATCGTTTTTACTACACTCGGCACAGGTATGAGCATTTATCGTGCCACTCGTATCTCTTTTCTATTTCGAAGTGGGCAAAATTCCAGTACGTTCCAGGAAGATCGGAATATTACTTCTCATAAATATAGTGTGAAGGAAGTGTCTTTTACACAAGAGTTTTTTTTTTTAATTCAACGGGACTCCCACATTATGTGGTTAGTCACAAAGAATAATATGATGATATTGATTGAATTCTTCCAGTGACCTTTACACGAAAATGGTTAAGAGTGGCTTTCATCAGAAAGAATTGCTAGATAAGACGACATAAAAAGTATAACAGACCCAGATAAAGGGACTTTCAGTAACGATTAACGAATGGAGAAATAATAGAAGTGAAGGATGAGGACAATTTGATGATATAAACCAAGATGAGTTTTCATTATTTATTGTTAAGAATAATTATGGCAAGTCAATAGATAGTTTATTTTCCTCTCATTGTTGGTCAAAAACATCTTGACCGCAATATGTACATGTAATTCCCATGTTATATGTATTATGTAGGAAATAGTGGGACATGACATCATCAGAGGAGCGGTGTCGCGTACCATGTGATTCAGTAATGATGCAATTCCAATAGCCTGATCCAAGTGGGAGTCTTATTCTAGACACCGATTTTAATATAATACAACAACCAAATTCGAAAATTGTGATCTCGTAAAAAAAAATCGAAACGAGACGAAAGAGAGAACAATGCACTAAAAGCGAAGGATGAAAACAAAAATAAATTAATAAATCAAAACGGGGGTAAATAGCCAGAAGGAAAGCTGACTTTTAAAGACACGGCAGCAGAGGATTCAACCGTTGTGTGCTTTGAGATAAATAAGACTATTGTGCCTCAAACAAGGCGAAGATAGGTCTAAAGAGGAAGACGATTTATAGAAATCGTCAAGAAAATCGTCGTCGAGAATCAAGCTTGGTATAATTGTCGCGGTCATTGCAATGGTTAGTATTATCAAAATTGAGCACACGTTCGCAAATAGCCGTGAGGTCACTCGTGGTTTTAATTACGTATCGTACGATTTTACTGTATCGAACTGGTTCAGAAGGAAGTGGTCAAATTTTAGGACCTCAATGTGATCATTGGTGAATTGGTTTTATTTTTTAAAGATATTCAACTCGCTTAGTATAAAATTCATTTTATGAACGAGCTTGAAAAATGATCTTTGCTTTAATATTGCGTCGTTTCAAAGCAGACTTAAGTACTTACTTATTATTCTTTTAGAACAATGTTGTCTGAAGAATAATACGGGCTAAGTTGCTTTGAATTTGATTAATGACACACAACAAAAACAATTTACATCCGTATCTAATTAATTTTATTAGTTTACTCATCATAACATGTCATTATTATATGCTAACGATGGTATGTTCAATTCCATATGGCTCCCATGGGTGACACAAACATATTTTGCAACAATCCAAAACAGTGATGACGTTAAGGAGTTCAATGACATCACAATTCGTGACATCATCGGATTAGTATAGCAAATTGCAAGCAGAAAATCTTATATCCACAAGGAGAGTTTCAAATGCAAATTCAATAAAACATTGCATTGAATATTGAAACAATTTATAAAACGTTTTTGGCCTTTACGGATTCTGGGAATCCTGTTTTAGAAAATAAACCTCGATCTCAATATGGACCAAAGAGCTCGTAACTACAACGTGTAGACACTCCTTACTCGTCAAGAATTAATGTAGGAGTAAAGGTGTGGAAGCCTTACAATAAAACTTACTCTCAAGTTCTCAACTAGGTTAAGACCGTTTAATCGGATCCGTATTCGCGTCAGATGTTGTTAACAGTGAAGAACGAAGTAAAATTGATATTTCCTCTACACAAATTTTATAAAGAGAGACCTGCAAATTCTGATTCCAACACAAAAATAAATAAATACCGGTTTAAAAAAATGACACTCGTCCTACGCAGTCAGTTTTTAGAACACTTATATAAACCAGCACTGGATTTTTACGGCATAAAAAAACGTGTGTGTAAATTTATCTGATGGAATAGCGTCATAAGCGAATTATTTTGCGAAGAATTCGGGTCAGACAACTGAAGAGGGGGAGGGTACAAAAATTTCAACAGCTCACTAGTTATCTCAGGAATACGTAAATCACAAGCAGCGTCTGTGTTACGCAACACGGTAGCGACATAAACAACTAGATTTTTAACAAGCCACTCCAACATTTGAGTCATTATCAACTGAAATCTGGACTAAAGTCAACAACATTATCTTACACTTATGTAAACTTTGCATAATATTCGCTGAACGCGGCGTGATGCTTACTCGCAAGATTTAGGGCATTACTTTATCAGCGTAGATACCGTCTCCCAAGAATTCAAAACTAATGCTTGCAGCACACGAGAACTTGCCAAACAACAAATGTAATAAGCGGCGGCACTAAATACAGAAGGGCACGAAGCAGTTATCGTCAATTACGCAAGCATTAGAAACATGGACATAAGCAAACAAAACTGTTAGCAGCTTTACCATAAGGGCTTACAAACAGAAACATCGGTGAGGTCGCGCAGTAAAATATTGTCAGCATCCTTTTACGGACAATAGATAAGCATCAAAACAAGTTGCAAAATGTCTATTTGGGCAAGCGATCAGTTGTGCAATAAATAAGATACTTAATCGAGACTCGATGAATTTGTGCGGACAATAGGCGTGGGCAGCAACTCAGCAACCAATGACGTAATCGAATTTGGACAATTAGGTTCTATGGAGTAAACAACTCGTGCTCGAGATGTGGGTTATCGGTACGCGCTCAATATTGTGATAGCAATGGAACAACCCACATTAGCGATATATTTGATAAATATGTTGATGAGCTCCTAAATGTTTATCTTTCACAACCACGTGCGCAAGATGGGTAGCTTTGAGGTAATTAAAATAAAAAGATAGGCAGCTTTCAAGTTAAACATAAATAAAGCGTTAAGTAGGGATAGGCGCGTTAGAAAGCTATCGCGATGTGTGTTGATTGACGTCAATGAGACACGTGCTGTTAGGTGACCTAAGACCCGTTTTCACAGCATATCCGCTTAGGTTTGCGCTTTAGACACACTGATAAGATTGATTCGACGTTAGATCTTGGCTGAGAGACAACGGCTACTTCTAGAAACGCTGATTGTGACCTTTTGCGTGACAATCGCGTTACAACGTAGCGGTGCGGTGAATTATAGTAAGCTTAGCTGTTGGCGGATTTATTATAATTAACTTGGAGAGTCTTATCGTGACTAATTGTGAGAGCTGATAAATTGCTGCTTTGTGAAACTATATTGTAGGATTGTGTGTTAATGAGTCATGTTTACGTCTGGTTTCTTAGTGCACTTCTTGATGAGTTGCATTTTTCTGAATAATGTAGAACATGCGTACGACCCGGAAACTTATCAACAATGGCAGAGTGGCTGTTACCAAGCATTACTGTACTGCTAGACCAAGTAGGCCAACTGCATAATGCGCACTTTTAATTCATAACAAGCTGCACTCAACACCGTGTCTAAACACTTCAAGTAAAATTTTTACGTAACACAGTTTCAAAATACTACCGCCACTGTCAGGACTTTTTCAACAGATACATTACGTTATAAGATTAACTGAATACAAATATAAAGAGTGACGTAAATAGTCTCAAAATATTGCATTTCTCTTGTCATTATTATTGGCAGGTGGTGCATATTTAAATTATAAGAGTCATTGTTTAAATAAAATGGATACTTCGCGCACATCCTGTTGAAAAAAATGCCGAAATTTATCTAGATGAACAACAGAAAACATCGTGAAAAAACCGGCATGTCATAGAACCAAAAAAATCGAAGACGTAAAATCTACCAACCCGCACTGGGCCCGCATGGTGGATTATGCCCAATTCCTCTCACAGAGAGGAGGCCAGTGTCCCAGCAGTGGGAACATTACAACAACCAATACAAATAAAGACGGAAACGTAAATTATGCAAAAATGCATATCAAAATCAAGACGTTCAACGCATACGTACTTACATAACTGACCATAACCTCAGTAATAATTGTAATAAACTTCACACGACTCTAGGACACTGAATAATTTGGTTCTCACATTAATAATTAAAAAATGGACGCTAATCTCGAACATCATTACCGTTATCAGAGGCAGTGTGCAAATGTAAACACACACTAGATAAACATTGATAACTGGTTACACAAAGATGGCTGACATCGGGGATCTATTGAATACTAACCCTGTCTCTGTAGAGGTTATCTAGCATAGACGAGATAACGATTCTACTGAGAATCATAAAATTGTTTTTATACCAACAAATATTATAAATACGACCTAGATTTTATGATCACAATATATTTCTTTAAATTGCGTTTATCTAATAGGTGTGTCGACAAATAAATGTGGAGGGGAAGCGATTGCTCTCAAGTTTTTTAGAGAAAGAAAGAAAGGAAACATTTCATCAATTCGTTATTCGTTTCAGAATCCTTAAATTCATCTATATCATCAATACATATAATAAAAAAGTAACGAAGAATGTTCTTTCCGTTTGTCTGGATGTATGTTTCGGATTGGCGTAAACACGCTAACTGATTTGGATGAAATTTGGCACGCAAATAATTTACAACCTGGATATAGTATAGTATTTCAAATTCCAATCGTAGGTTCCCGTCATCCATTCGGGCGAAGCTAGTTCTAAATTAATTTCAATTAAGAGCACATTGTCCTAACAATGTGAGTACATTTATTGGAAGATTTAGATAAACAATAGCTGGGCCTTGCCCAAGTTAATTGCAATACACTCCTTACAACTAATGGGATGACATCAGTGTCAAGGGGGAAATTCAAAGCACGAGTGTTGGAACAATAAAACTATTGATTGCTATCAAACGGTATCTTAGCTGGAGATCAGGCTCGCGAAGATAGTGCTTTGGTAATGAGCGACACCACGATAACATCACAATCGACCATTGTCGCGTGTCGTTCACATTATCCAATGTATGAAATTGTGAAACATTAATTATTCTTTACAATATTTATGAGTTGTGAGAATCTGTAGATATTTGATAAATTATCTTTCCGAAAAGCAATAAATCAGTGGGTATAGATGTAGTTACTTATTTGTCATTGAGTAATCATTTGTTGTCAGGTGATTATTCAAAATACTTATGACTAAAAAATATTGGCAAATAAATGGTTCATTTCTCAAATCTTATTTGCTTACAACAAAACGTGACAAGCGAGCAATACAGCACCATCAACTGAATCTAATAAATAAGATAATTGGATCAATTTCTCAGACATGGCCCATCTAATGCCAGTAAGAAATGACTCAAACGCCAGACTGGTTGATAAAAATTTAATTATGTGCCAAAACCTTATAGTGCGGCTTCAGGTGACCGTTGGCATAGCGCCCGGACATGGCGTAAACAATCTATTTCAGATCTGAGAGTTGATTCGGTGTGTTATATTCTAACGGGACACTTCCCTCTACCTGACGGCCGCGGAGCTCTTTATATAGGTGTGTATGACCACGAAATGTTATCCCTTCTAAGCGCCTATGATGTCACATTAAGTTTCAGTGATGACATAAGTCATTGTTGACGTGACACTCGAACTGTTGAATGCCTGATTCAGGCCTGACACCTCGAAAGGACACGATCATCCATGACGTAAGAGTGGTGAATAAATAATTATACATATAGGCATGAACTGTAGTGTGATGTGTGTGACCATTTGTTTGCGGTTTTCAGCTAAATCATACGATCGCGGTGACTCGAGCACTAACAAAATATTTGCTTTGAGCTATATGACTAATTGTTGGACATTAAGTTGTAACCATTGCCGGGGTGGATGACCGTGTCTGTTTGTCGTTCGCTCAGAGGGCAGGTTCATTTGCTCAAAAACCGCTTTCAGACAAAGGTGTGAACAAATTTGACATGGAACAATATGTTGGTAGGTTTTACCAAAAGTAGTACATTGGCCTGGCCA
Organism: Luperina nickerlii; assembly: GCA_963855955.1. Taxonomy (NCBI): domain Eukaryota; kingdom Metazoa; phylum Arthropoda; class Insecta; order Lepidoptera; family Noctuidae; genus Luperina; species Luperina nickerlii. The sequence goes on from OY979663.1 coordinate 5,233,288, forward strand.
ACTTTTCTCAGGATTGGAGCATCCTCGACGTTTTTTTGATTGATCACCATGTATGACGTAGATACTTACCTTCTTTTCGAAAAATGTGTCGCCCGTTTAGAAGACATTGCCTTACCTGAAACAGAAATAGATGTAATTTTAGTAATATGTCACTAAAATATGTCACTACTTAATTACTTCATGTGTGCTATTTAGATTTGATATGTTGCTTTAATCTTTTACAATGTGCATTAAGACGGAATAGTTCTGAATTTAACAAGAGCAATTCGATCACCAACGTTAAAAAATATTCTAAGGTAGGCTCAGAATTTTCCTACAGAAAATATATACAATGAAAACAGAACTGAGAGGGAAACAAGGTCAGTTAATAAAAGTTATAGTAAACAGAGGGCGGGGATTTGTGAGGACATGAGAAAAACACGTAGATGAGACAATCGGTTTGATTCACGTAGTAAACATGCTCGCTCGACGGCCTACCTGCCAGACAGTAAGTTATGTATGCTGATTTGTTTCATTCAGATATATGTGGCGATTAATGTGTTTCTTGATGAGAATTTTATAATGAATCGAGATGACAGTAAGGTCTTGACTAGCCTTCTTTTTAGTGATAAGTGAGTGAGCATATTTATCTGAAGTTAATAATTTTGTATACAGCGCTATAGCAAACTAATCTACACAACAGACAAAGGCCGGTAGCTTATGAACAAACAAAAACTAGAAGACACAGTACATAAAGACAAATAAGGCCTTGGATAGAACATCACCTCTAACAGATAGGTGTAACGTTACAAAATCTCGCACATAATATCGACTCATGGCATTGAACCTTGGTTGCTCTTGCAACATAAAATAAGGCATACAAATATTTATTGAGTTTCAAAGTTCAAAGTTTTCCGTATGTATTGCATGGCAACGTTACTATTAATTTATTAGGCACACTTGGTTGTGTGGGGACTGTGTCTTACGTACCCATCCCTTGCATAGTTTTAAGAATGTAATATTTTTATAGAGGAACTTATTGTAATAATTTTTAGAAAGTTTCATTTTTGTGTTTTTCCCACGTTGAACATCTGCAAGCGATTTAAGTTATAGGTACTATTGTCTTTCATGATTCTTTACTTTTAAGGTTCATTGTTCTATTATGTTTAGTTATCTTGTATTGTACCCATTTGCTATTTATAGTTAAGGTTCATTGTTCTGTTATTTTCAGTTGTCTTGTATTGTACCCATCTGCATTTCTCGTGTTTTATTATACTTTTAAAAGGCAGATGTGGATTTGCCGCGTCCTTTGTTTAGTGAACGGCAGATTTGGGAGAGTTTTGGTTCGGAGCTTCAGTCAGTGCTACTGCTGAACTACGATCGTGCGAGGTCCTCTCTGACCCCCGATCATATTTTACTCGCCGAAGCTCGCCGTAATAGTTTACGGCGAGCTTCGTGTTTCTAGTAGTTTTACCATTCATGTAACCTTATTTAATTTTACTTTTTCGTGTCAAGTGTAACTGCTAGCTTTAGTTACTTGATATCGTAATAAATTAATCGTTACTTATTTACCACTCACTTCAGTGTATCACTTGCCCCACGCGGTCACGAATTCCCCACAGTTGTATAACTGAACAGCGGCATGGCACATGCGCGATTAGAAATGCATAAATCACGTTGTGTCCCATGCGCTAGCGCTCCGCACGATTCACGAGTGTGATCTCTATTATGCACAGCCTTTACGAGTGCCATTTATTTAAACTGACAACCATTTTGTTGAGTGATGATTACAAATAATTTTTTTTACGTCTTACAATTTCAAAATACAATACGTGTCATTTACTCAGAATATTTTGGTTTCGGTTTGGAAAATGTATTTTTGTCTCTACAATTTTCATGTAAAATTTTTGTTTGGGAGTTTTGGTAAAAGACTTTTCAGTTAATATATTAAAATAAACCTGAACGATTGGTGTATTTTAATATAAAGCGAGAATCTTTCTGGTACCTGTTAGAGCTGTTTTTTTTTTCAGTAAGTATCTTATAGAACAAGCCTTGCTCAATTGTCATGCAAATGATTTTCAATGCGAAAATCAGATGCTGCGACATACATACACGCGCGTTGTCCTATATTATTTAGTTACCTATTGTTTTTTATTATAATAGTGCAACAATTGTACCTGGTAACCGTGTGGGAGCAGACCTTACGTAAGTGGTTACAGGTTCATTATAAGTATTAAACCATTAGCTATTATAGGTATAAACCGTGGTTGTTACAGTTCTATCATTGTGTTCCGCGGCGGCGTGGCTTTTAAATACAATATCTGGAGCGTGAACACTTCGTAATCCGAACTATTCGACGTTTTGGAAAATCATGTTCGATTCTTCCGGCACTTTATAGTTTGTATTGTAGAACTAGCTTCTGCCCGCGACTTGGTCCCCCAACCCATCCCGTCGCATCGCATCACCTGCCCGCGCTATTATTTCGTTTTTTCGTACTTTTTTATTTTTGATAGGGTCCTAAGGGTCCTAGCGTGATGTTAAATAGCCTATAGCCTCCTTCAAGAACTGGGCTTTAAATGCAAAAATATTTTTTTTTCAAATCCGTCTGGTACGTCCAGAGATTAGCGCGTTCAAACAAAAAAATAAACAAGCATTTTGCCCTGAGAACTATTGCCACATAATTATTTTGGGTTTGCGTTTAAAATTCGAAAACAAAATGTTATTCATAAACACACGATTGCTAAACCACATTTGAACACTTCACAATACCTAACAAAAATATCATAATAACGTATTTCCATTAATCATGAAATAATATTGTTAGTATTCATGTGGTTTCTAAAAATAATGTATACCTATAGTTATCTCATAAATATTATGTGCAAATAACAGAATAACTTTTGACTGATTGATTTAAAACACAGTATCAGATCATCTTTGAGATGAACATGATCATTTTAGTTCTGCTTGACTTTTAGTAGGCAGTTTTCTCTTAACAAAGGCATTTTACGTGGACGTGTACAATGTTTACTTGGTGATATGTCGTACACGTTTATATAGATTTTATAAGTAGACTGACTAGAAAAACGAATATTATGCATGAAATTAACCAATTTGAATCCCAAGATAGTTCAATATGCTTTTTGTTATGAAGAGCTATGTTCAGCAGTGAATGTGTTTGATGTGCTGGCGTCTGCCAGCACATCAAACAACTACAATCTGTCAAATTTCTTTAATAGATTTTCAACTTTATGGCTACAGCATAAGGTTCAAGGAAGATTGGGAAAATTTGACAGTTTCGGGTAGCTTGTGCTGGCGTATGTACATGGCCTGATATTTATGTATGTTAAAACTATATTTGCAGTCTTGTCTTGTTTGAGTCTTACCACCGCTCAATCATTGTCACTTATTCCAGGATAGTTTGCAATACGTCCGTGCCCGCCCTTTTAGTATGATCAAAGAGATAGGCTTAGAGATAGCTGTGGAAACGCGTTGAGGGGTCTTTTTATTCGGGCACATATTTTAAGTAGGTATTTTCTTTACGAAAGGATTGAAATAGGCCAACAATGTTGTGAAATTGTAGAAAAAAAAATTGCAACGTTTTCAGATATTTTTTGCGACTAGGTTTATACTTGTATAAAAAGCAATAAGAACGTTTACGATAGAGACTGAGGTACTAAATTGTGGATAAATAATGAGTGTATTCTTTATAAGTTTTGTTTTCGTGCATAGCGAAAATTATGGATTAAGAAAAGCACTCGGATACTTCGCGTGGGAGGAGTTATTTATAATAGACGAAGGTACAAAAAAATCTACTTTTTGCTATTTTAGCTAGACAGAAAAAATCTCTCTACACATTCATATAACATTTTTACAGTACTTTAACGTCAGCGCTGTTTCCTGTTTCATATTTACATAGGTACGTACTTTATTTTCTTTCTCTGAAATGAAAATTGTCTTTTCCATAATATTCTTCTACAGACATTGAAAGGCGGTGTTGGCTAGACGTTTTCCGCTTTTAACATCCCGCTAACGATTCCACCACATCCCAGCCTCACCCTTAGGCAGCTCGGCCTAGCATTGTATGCATGGAGCACACCGTTATACGGCTGGCACCGTCCATCAGATATAAAACCTACTGACAGACGATAACGGTAACAGACAATATTTCTTATGCGCGATACTACAGCCCACAGACATATGACGTTATTCAATGTTCTACATGATGTATTTTGACATAAGACAGGCCGCATTAAGGCGGTCTTATACGCTAGTAATGGTTCTATAAGTTCGCATGTCAATGTACTCGGTGGGTTTTCGAGAGGGTGCCCATATATGGGCAGGTGATGTGAAGAGTGATCGGAGTTGTGTGGGAGGTAAGATCAATTGGCAAACGGAATCTAAGTTTGATTTGCAGATGTCTGTTGATCATGATTGATTCGTTAATTTTGTTATTTTGCTGAGGCGAAAATAAGATACTATTGATTCGCTGGATGCGAGAAGCACAGAACTGGTCGAAGTGGCGGTGCTTGGGGGAGGCCTATGTCCAACAGTGGACGTTTTTCGGCTGAAAAATGAATGAATGAATTGAAATGGTATAAATATTGATTAATGCTCAGTAATGACAAGAACTAAAATAGAACCACGCTTTGTGCGTGCAAATACCGTTATTAAGTGCGAACATCAAAACGGTCGTAAAATCATATAAGCGAGGAATTCCGAATCAATATAACACGTTATTGTTCAAAGCAATTATGTGTAGGTTATTTTTATAGCTATGATATAACTGAACATAATAACTGATAAAATAAAAGCCTACCAGCTGTTTCGTAAAAACATGTTATTTAAGTTCCTAATACTCTTTTGTTTATTTGAATATTTAACAAGCTAGTGGTTACGGGGTCGTTGTGACGAACATATTGATATTGCCAAAAATAGGCATGCGTCTACCGCAGAATATGGGCGTCCCCCATAGATCGATAAAACGAATAACGTGAAGAAGTCAGACTTGCCCCATTTGTTTATTTGCTCCACGGACTTAAAACCACCCTACGTGTAAAGAATGGAATGAAAGGTTTTTGATCGCGAAAAATACGAAGAGGATACAATGCTTTCGCATGCCCGTCCATTACCCTAATTACATTGACGGTGTAAAACAAAAAATATAAATTGCCTGAATACGAGATTAACTCACGCGCATGTTTAATTACTCGTTAGATCTATTTGCGGGCCGGGTCAATGTTAGCCCACGGTTGATTGAAACAGTTAAATAACGCCGCGTGTACAGGGCTGTCAATCTCAATTTCTTAACAGAACGCTTCACAATTACCCACACGTACTTTTCCTAACGGTAAATAGACGTTCGTTAAAGGAATATTAATTTTGTCTCAAGTTAAAACGTTTCTTAAGCTATTCTGGGAACATATTAATTAGAGCTGAGGACTAATGCCCGGTTTCTGAAGTCCCCAGATAAACTCTCATTAACTATGGATTCAATAAAGTTATGCATAAGATAAACGTCGGTTAACTCTCACTGCGTTTCTGGACACGCAACAAACTATTCAATAACTATGAAACCGATAACTAGGGGTCTGTATACGGGTTCGCGTAAAAAAATGTTATTTATGAGCAGTTTACGGCAGATGTTTGAACGACATCATTGTCATTTTTTTTTAAAGAAACCTTAACTCAGCAGTTCATTGTTTTTGTATAGTATTATTTTTGCTTTGCCGTTTCATTTTAAGTTAAAATTCTGTTTGTCTTTCCAATGGTTAGTGTTTTATTCATTATTTTGCAAAATAGCATGGAATCAAAATTTTACTGAAAGAATAATGATGCTTCCTATCGAAGTGGCTAATGAATTTGACTATATGATCGACAATGATGCTAACACTCATTATATTCTTTACTGTATAATTATAATATGTATATAAATATTTTAATATTTTATCTTTCACACGCAATTTAATTTCATACCTTCGTACATAAAATTCGTACCTCAGAAACCGGGCATAACACACGTTTTTGATGTAGTTTTCTATGAAATGCAACGTCAAATATAGTTATGGAACCGATAAACGGCGAACATTGGTCAGTTAAGTTAACTTGAGTTTAAACGAAGTTTATCTTACATTGCGGTGTTCGGAAACGCACTTCCACAAGTTGTCGAACCAATAGCGCTAATGGATAGATAAACCACTGACAAAAGTACCTCAGAAACCGGGCATAAGACGTGGCGAATAAATTATAATTTATCTGGAGGATCATAGTCATAAACGTATAGTTGGGAAATACACGCTAATTGCGTACGTGCAATGCCCATTTTCGGAGTCGATTTCCAAGAGGAGTAAACGCGGTGTTGCCAACTAAGGGACAATACGGGTTAACTCAATAAATAATTTTCTACTACAGATTTCTACCATGTTGACAGTGCTTTATAACGACAGGTATGACAGAACCTGGTCCTGCTGCCTAACCTAACCGCGTTGAACAGTCATTCTGTATTCAACGTTAGTGTTACGATGAGTTATTAATTTTCTTAGCAAGAATTTTCCGCGGTGACCACGATGACTGTGGTAGATAAACGTGTCATGTTTCTATCATTAGCCACTTACCTACAAGAAAAACCATTGCCAATCATAATAAAATAGGTTTTTTGACCTGTCTGCTTCAAAAGATATGTTGGCACCTACAATTTTAATTAGTGTTTCAAGCTTTGTACGTCAATACGAGAACTACTTATTATTTATCAATCAGACAGTAGATGTTTTCTACAAGTACATTTAAACAACAAATTGTAGTAGGAGAAAACGAGTAAACGAAAGGTCCGGGTTATGAAGTGATAAGGTGATAAATGTTGTCAAACAAAACAGTTTTATGCAAACAAGTAGTAAATTTATTATCTGCAATGAACATTACATTAACACTCAACAAACAAAAAATATTTGGTCCTATACCTTTAGTGACTTTTGTTAAATATTTGTGAACAGCCCGACGCGGACGCTTTGCAAATATTAATTTTCATTTCAGAATGAATGATTTTAAAATGATTTGTAAGTATGTATATACAATTAAACTGTATGTATAGAATAGGGATGTTGCCTGGGTAAAAATAAATCGATTCGATTTAGTCCCTCAGTAAGATTATTAAAAAATATTGAACACGTATTTTTTGTTTTATCAATTAGATAAAAAATTACAAAGATATATCACATCAAGGTTCAGGAGTGGGGGGCTTTGACGTAATAACGTGCTAAAATTTGTAGCACGGCGTGACGTCATACGAAATTTCCAAGCGCTGTATCTTCGTAATTTTTTGTTTGCCAGACAAAAGAAAAAATACGTATACAATATTTTTTAGTAATCTAACTGATGGACTAAATATATTTTCTTAGTCAACTACCCTATTACCCCTGTGGTGATTCTATACATACAGTTTAATTGTATTAAACAAAGAGAGAGAGAGACGCGCGAGAGCGTCTCTCTCTTTGTTGTGTTGTTTATTGTGTTTTGTGTTTGTTGTTGTTTTGTTGTATTGTTTGTTGTTGTGTTGTTTTATTGTTTTGTGTTGTGTTGTTCAGTTTTATTGTATTGTATTAAATAAAATATCGATTAAAATAAAAGTGGACAAGTTTTTCCTGTCAGGTTAAAAAGGTCAACGCAATCGGAAAAATACAACGTGACGCACAAAATTTGTTTTAACATGGACTTTTAAGAGTTTAATAATTAGGTTTAGGTAGGCTTCGGCAATATTATCGAATCAGAATCAGAATTGATATGTCATAAAAAATCATTACTGACATTTTACTGGGCCAAAAGAAAAGTTGAATAGCCCATTCCCATAACACTAACAGCAAAAATTTTCTTCAACTCTATCGGATTCCAAGAAAAACATAGTCCTATAATTTCTACCAAATCACCATGAAAATAAATAAGATAGCTTCGCAATGTGGTACACACGGAATGGTGGAACGTTTCACGCGACCCGATGTTAGGCAAACATCGTCGCGAATACTTGGCAAATCGGAGCGGAATCTTTGGCACAGACGGCAAAGTCACGCCCCCGATTTGTGCCTAACGGGTCTAAGATGGCACTCGGTTAATATTTAAATCATACACCATTGTATTTGAAAGTTAAGACCTTTAACATTGTTGGTTTAAGGGGGAAGTGCTAAGGTAGCCCGCGAAATACAAATTTTCTTACGTTTTTTGCAATTTGCTGGTCAGTATTAAGTTTTACGTCGATCAAAACATGATTCGCGGCTGTAACAAATATGTATTTACAAAATTATAATCATTAAAGTCATCAACACAACTCTCTAAGACCACGTAACCCCAAAGAATGACGATTTCATGAAACAGTTATTCTTTGGGGTTACGTGATCTTAGAGAGTTGTTTTGATGACTTTAATGATTATAATTCTGTAAATACATATTGGTTACGGCCGCGAATCATATATTAATCAACATACAACTTAATACTGAACAGTAAATTACAAAAAACCTAAACAAAATTGAATTTCGCGGGCTACCGTCAGGGTAGCCCGCGAAATTCAATTTTGTTTCGTGCTTTCGCCTTAAAGTTAGCTTGGGGCTACCGTTTTGTTTTTTTGCTTGACTGTCTGGTTTCTAAGAAGTTTTTCGGATGTAAGCTGTTCAAGAATGTTGTCTAACATTAGAAATTATCAGTTATGTTGCTAACCCGAAACCTAAAAGAACACTAAAATCACTTTCAATATTGACATATAATGGCAATTTTCAAATGATCTTGCCAAAATAAACGATAGTCACATGATATTGGTAAATAATCAATTAATCATTAAAATAAAACAGGCCATCGACGAGTAACATTTTATCAGCTGTACCGTTTGCATAATCGAATCGGGGAGGAGATTGCCCTGCAAATCGGTGTCACTGTTACGTATTATCACGCAAGGCCGTTGGTACTACAAATACGACAGTAGAAAAATAATGTCTATCTAATTAATTGGTACAATGTTGGAAAAACACCAAACGAATTGCATAGTATTTTAGTCTTTGTTGAAGAAGTGTTTGTCTGAGCATATGTAGTTGACTAATTGACTTTCGTCTAAGATCAATTAATTATTCATTTGGATAATAGCTTTTTCTCTAGTAAATAGAGAACTTATTTTTTAGCTCCACGTAGAACTAGAGATGCCCCAATGATAGTTTACTTTGATAGTCCTGTCCCTAATGTCAAAAGAAACATTTCCTAATGGAATGTCATTTAGACTAAAAACGTCAGACACTCATTCATGTAGATTTCATTTTGGTTAGCAACTTGTCATAACTTATGCACTATTCCAATCTTTGATCCTAACATATTACTGCTTTGCATTGCCTTAAGCACAGTTCTGCTTTCTCCATCATAAAAAGGAAAGGAGTTTTATAAGAGGTTCTAAACCCCAAGAACCAAGAAAGTAACGGCGTAACCTTTACAGTACAGTTTATGTGTTATATGGCTTTTTGTGTTCTGAGAGTTCTTTCATTAAAGTTATCAAAGACCACAAAGGACAACTGAACCATTCTGTAAAAATCTCAATATGAACACTGAGGTGAAGTGACCCACCTAATGCTAAGCATTAACACTTGACAGCTCGCTTCAAGCTCACTGTGACCTCACTTCTCCAAGTTGTCACGGTGAGATTTTTACAGAATAGATGGGAGTTACATGACTTCGTATTATGTAAGCGATGATTTGGCTCCCACATTAACTAATTAGATATAATAATCACGGAGCAAATGGAGTGAATGTTTACGAATGTATCTTTCGTTGCGCTCGACCTTTGTGGGTGAGATATCAAGGCCGATCGCCGGCGAACCGGAAACTCTGGACAATATGGGTCAACACACAAGAACGGGTCAACACATGAGAAAGATCCTATCTACAGATCAAGATCGCACCCTCGGGTCGTTAAAAACCCCAGACAACACATACACCAAGTCGGACCACGAAACAAGTAAAGTCCTTTTGGAAACCCACTTCCCAGACTGCAGTCTCTCCGAGGACAGAACCTGGGCAAGTGAGCCAACGCACACACCAAATGACCAAGACTGGGCCAGAGCCCGCACCATAGTAACCACAGAGAAAATAAAATGGGCAATAAAGACTTTTAAACCTTATAAATCCGCAGGCTTAGACGAAATTTTCCCCGCCCTGCTACAATGGGGAGTAGACGTCCTAACGCCGTGGCTGACCGTCATCTACCAAGCCTGCATAGCACAGAAATACATACCACTTGCATGGCGAGAGGTGAAAGTCATCTTCATACCTAAACCAGGCAAACCAGATTACACACAACCCAAGGCGTACAGACCAATAAGCCTAACATCTTTCTTGCTGAAAACCCTCGAGAGACTCTGTGATCGACATATTCGGGACGGACCTCTTCGGGAGCGACCTCTTCATAAACAGCAACACGCGTATTCCACAGGAAAATCAACAGAATCTGCGCTGCATAGTGTGATCTCCAAGATCGAATGTGCAGTGGACCACAAATGCTCCTCACTAGCTGTCTTCATCGACATAGAAGGCGCTTTTGACAAAACTATCTTCCATAGCATCAACGCAGCCCTCGAGGAACACGGTGTGGACTCGACCCTGCGAGGATGGATCACAAATATGCTCCGATTAAGAGCCGTACAAGTTACGGTAAACGACACCACCAGAGCCATAGTGGCGAAGGGCTGCCCCCAAGGTGGAGTCCTCTCGCCACTACTATGGAACCTTGTAGTAGACAGCCTCATCAAACGTCTAAATAGCAGAGGCTACTACACGGTGGGCTATGCTGATGATTTGACCATTATAATAAACGGCACACACGAAAACACACTATGCAACCTTATGCGCCAAGCTCTAAGAATAGTAGAAGACTGGTGCAAGGAATACAAACTAGCAGTAAACCCCACCAAAACCGAACTCGTCCTCTTCACAAAGAAAAGAAAACTGACAACTTTACAATTGCCAAGCTTCTTTGGGAAAACCCTAAGCCTATCGACTGAAACCAAATACCTGGGTATCTTTTTGGACAAACAGCTGAACTGGGCAAAACACACTGATCACATTATCACAAAAGCCAGTATAGCCCTATGGCAATGTAAGAGACTCCTCGGGAGAAATTGGGGCATAAGCCCCAAAATCACCTACTGGCTATACACCACAGTTATCCGACCAATTATCACATACGGTTCTTTAGTTTGGTGGCCCAGGACCAACCTAAGTACAACCCAAAAGGATCTCGAGAAACTGCAAAGATTTGCCTGCGTAGCAATCACCGGCAGCATGAGGACTTCCCCCACTGCTGCCTTACAGGTGATGCTGGGGCTACCTCCCCTACACCTCGTCGTAAGAGAGGAGGCGGCCATAGCGACTTTCAGACTCGAAGTATCCGGCTCCCTAAGCAATGATTCTAGGATCAAACACACACGCATCAGAGAAGATGCAATCAAAGAACAACCGATGATGACATCACCCATCGACAGAACCCTGAAGACCCACTGCTTCCAAAAACACTACAACATAGAGCTCATAGAGGAGTTGTGTGACTACTCAGGTACAACAGAGCTAAGAATTTACACTGATGGATCAAAGACCGACGAAGGGACGGGCGTCGGGGTGTTCTCCAACGACCTAAACATTAAGATATCCAAACCACTTGGAATGCTCAACTCCGTTTACCAAGCAGAGTGTGTAGGTATTATCCAAGCGGCACACGCTATAGAGGCCAGGAGGGTTACGGATACCAATATCCGAATACTCTCCGACAGTGCCTCAGTTCTTCAATCCCTAAAGAGTAATCAGATCACGTCGAGACTAACACTAGAATGCCACAAGGCCCTAGAACGAATCACGGTACTGAATCGCAACACGATAACGCTACAATGGATTAGAGGTCACAGTGGATCACTTGGAAACGATGCGGCTGACGAACTTGCCAGAAGAGGATCCAGCACAAAACCCTACGGACCTGAACCCATTGTGCCCATTCCTTTCAAGCAGCTAAGAAGCTGGTTAAAGGATCACACTCGAATACAAGCGGAAAAATGGTGGACCTCGACACCAGGATGTAGGCAATCCAAGGAAGCTATGCCATCCCTGGATACAAAGCTGACCAGGCGCCTTCTGCGCCTGGACAGAGACAGCCTGCGCCTGGTGGCGGGGACCATCACTGGACACTGTTCACTAAATAAACACTTCCATACCCTGGGAATCACTGACAGTCCCCTGTGCAGAGCATGCATGGAGGCGGAGGAAACGGTGGCGCATGTGCTTCTTGAGTGCACAGGCGTTACCAAGATTCGCGAGGAGACCCTGGGAACACCAACATCCCTTGCGGATGCCCTGAGGAGACCGGGAAGTCTAATCTGCTTCTGGAGGGAGGTGGGCTGGTTGGAGTAATCGGCCACCATGGCTCACGCACAATGGTCCACTTCAAGGACTAAGTGCGGAAACCTAAACCCCATGATAGATAGAATAGATGATAGATGGGTCAACACTCAAGTGTGATGTTTAATCATAAGATACACGTATTAACCAAACATGACTTCGGATGTGCTTGCAGAAGTAATCCATTCCGGGTGTCAGGTTACGTGATGAGTAAATTCGAGACGGATTTCCTTTTACTTTTTATAGGATAATCAAATTAATTGGATGGGTTTTGCCTATATGTAGCGTTGGTTATTGTAACACCATTATGCCATCAGAAAACAAATTAGTGTGCCAGCAGTTTGATAGTGTTTTAGACACCAGTTTCTTTATTCTTTCGCTTCGTAGTCGACGTTGGGAATTTAGAATGTGATTTATACACTAAAAGACGGGTCTTGTTCTAAAACAGCTGTTACTGTGAAATAAATGAAATTATTTCTCGAAATCAAGTAATGAATACAAAGTATCCCAAACAAAAAAGTGACAAGTTAATCAGTTGGCAAATCGGTTGTATAACATGTGATCCACGTAATTCATGTTTGACGACAATCTCTGGTAAACACTGATGTCACCGCTTGAGATGACTGTTTGTGAACGAGATACTTTATTTCCGAAGATAACTGTGTTAGCATTTATCGTTGACAATAGTTAGTCATGCATTAGGAAATGTGGTTACATTTCCGCTTAGCGTATATGCTGATGCAAAATTGAGCGATTCGTATAAGGTATTGGATCTCATTTTATAGCGCATAAAATTTTCGATTGGCAGTCCATCATTCCGCGACGAAGCTCTATCTCCGCGACGGTAATACGAAGCAACAAAGTAAAATCGGACACAATGCTTCCAAGGTTAAAAAGGTTACTTTCTGCAGGGGAATTTCGCCTCTGCTAGTAAGGAGAAAGATGTAATTTCGTATGCGTAATTGTATTGTTGTAGGTGACGTCATGTTGAGTCCTTGTACGGCTGGGTGCGCCGACGCATCTCGAGGCTGCGGTTACAACCACTCGGGATATGTTTCAATGTCATGTGAGATGACGTTAGTGCGTTGTTGCTAAGGGCACGGATGAAACTCCAGCCGGTACACGGATTGACTAGTAACTAGAAAACCGCAATGCTAGAATTTAAATAGAGATTAAGTTCATTAGCTTCGGAAACTTTTACTCGAACTTGTTCTAGCTAGGTGCAGCAGTGTTCATGCGTTATCTGAATACGCCTAAACAAAGGCTAGTATATCTTGTTTAAATCCAATACTTTATGTTTATTACCCGACTGCGCCAGAAGGAGGGTTATGTTTTTCGAGTGTATGTATATATATTTCTTTGGCACGCTCTGTAGCCTAAACAGCTTGATCGATTTCAGCTTGAGAGGTGCCGTTAGATTCGTCTTAGTTGTGAGAGTGACACTGGGTATATTAACATTGAAAAAAAAAATTATAATGACCGATTTTTGGGGCCATATCTTAAAAAAAAATATTCTCAGAACCTATCGAGTGGGGGTATCAAAATAAAGGGTTTTAATAGGTGATTACAAAAATATATACAACTTATATGGTTAAAAGTAATTCGAAGTGACAAATCGTAAAAAACACGTACCAAGAACTAAATCGTCTGCGAAATCTTTCACATTTGTAAACTAAAAAGCTGGAAATAAAAAAAGTAATTTAAAAAAATAAAAACCCGATTGCAGTAAAAAAATTAAGTTACAAAAAACTGAAAACAAGCCCATTTTAAATTAAATAAAAGTTGGAAGCAGGTGGGACCCATATCATTTTTATTATATTTTCAAATTCAAATGGGTCCCGCCTGCTTCCAACTTTTATTTAATTTAAAATGGGATTGTTTTTAGCTTTCACTTTTTTTAACTTAAGTTTTTTACCGCAGTCAGGTTTTTTATTACTTTTTTTATTTAAATACATACTTAAACGGTTTTCCCATATCTTTCCACTCTGCTCTAAAAGCCGTGCCTTTTCCGGCCAAACCTTTTTGAAAGTTTCTAGTATCTCTAGCTGCCACGCCTGCAGTTGTGTCTGGTTTAGTGCCTGGATGATTCAATAGTGATATAACCAATTGAAAACTTTTGGTTTTATGAAATTCTCAATAATCTTATTTGTCTTGAGTTAGAGCCGCTTGAGATGGAACGTATTTGTCACATCTTCGGGCGAGATTTATAAACGAGCGATTCATGTCCCATCGATTTATGATATTGACAAAAGTAACAAGTTAGTATCTACTTATAATTTGCACAAACCCTCATAGATCACGATTCCTCTAACAATCTATGATCAAAGTACAATCGCTCACTTATCTCTGTTGTAACTGCGATTATTAGAAAGGTAATATTGCCAAAGATAGCACAATTTCGCCGCGTGGCCGGTGGGGCTGCTTGTACAAAATGATGAATTGCAAATGGCGAATCTATGAGGTCACTACATTTCTTTCGGCCGTCGAACTCTCTACCGGTTGGTTGTTGCTAGGTAGATTATAACGGTCACATCGCAGTGCCTCTTTACGGGTACAAGACAGCAAATTACAAAAGTTGAGCAGCAATTAGGCCGTTGCTTTAACAAGTCTGCAATTATTGATAATAGAAATGTTTCTGTTCGGTGTACGGCATAAGACTCAAAATGGAGCGGTGGTGGGTGCAGTAACGGCAAAGAGTGGTTTGGCGGCAACAAGAGTGATGGATGTGAACACGCTAGCAATGTCTCTTTGATTGACAAAAAGTTATTGAAATAATCGTTCTTGTAGATATCGATAATTCCTGATTTTCTGTGTCTATGACTTTGTCCAGAATTCCTTTCGTAAAGACATAATTCATTTTTAATCATTATTCTTAATGAGACAGAATACGTGCCTTTCTGTGTATTTATATTCTTTTTCAGATTGAACTTTCAGCCCAGACGAATATACCTCACCTTTAATCACAAGGGTCCCTTTGAAACCGCTGAAATATTCCTTTCTTTACGAATGAAATAACATACTCATTTGTGTAACATGCCACTGTATTAAAATCTTAAGTCAGGTATTTAATTGACAACCCTTATGGAGACTAGGGAGGCGAGTGGAGCGTGTAAATAGCTGTAGGGGAATCAATGGGGGACTCATATACGTTGCTGTCTTCGTATACTAGCATATTTATAGTAGTGACGCAACTCATTTAAATGCAGCAAAGAGCACGTGTTTGAACACGCTCATAAGGCAAAACCACTGCTATTATTTTTCTGTACTTTTAATTGCATTACTTTATTTTTATATGGTCTTGATGTTTTATTAATTGTTGCAGCAATGTGTTGGTGCACGTGACAATAGAGGGCATGAATGATATTGCATTGTTGTACGTAGAACTACTGATAGCTCTAGTAACTTAAATCACTCTCAGAATTCCTAGAATCTCTCAATCATTATGCAATCCGTTGTTCTTTAATGAAATATTCGTTTACTTTAAAATGTTTTTATGAACGACTAAAACTAGATACTTATACACGTTGTATAAGAAGAAGTATTCGTCCGTTTAAAAAAAAATCTGTAGTTGCATACAAAAGTGCAATCCCTACACGGTCAAATTTTATGGTACAACGAACAGACGAAAAATTTCAATGATGGTTGGGTATACTAGAATAAAGTACTAAACTTATGAGAAATGCATACCTATACAGATACCTATGCCTTTCGTTGTCAATTGTTTATCCCAAGTCCTTCTGACCTTTGACTCATAAGTTTATGTTGTTAAACCCACTTACGCCCTTGTTGTCAAATATCCCCTTGACACGCGAATGTCACTTTAATGTTCGTAAAACTCCATTTTTTCTTTTTTAACGACGTTGTTTTATTATCTTGCTCAAAATGTTATATTTAAATAAAGCATTCTCAGATTTTATTCGTTTATTGTCAGAATGAAAATAAAAACTGGGCTAATCTTGCTGCACAAAAGAAAGATTTGATATTTTGGGGAATATGCGTCAGCTGCATTACTTGGTTCTACAGGAGCATGTACATCTAGTGTAGAAACAGCAGGTATTTGCTACTCTATCCGCATACGTACCTACTAGCTCTAGCTAAAGAGTGTGCCTTGTTCGCAGTGGTACCACCCTACTGTTCGTTCCCACTGGGGACGACAAGGTGGGGACGACCGGGAATAAACCTTATAAACAGGCACATGGGTGTCGAACACTTTTTGCGGATACGTACAAACTCCGCGCTACCAAGGGCACTCGGGACGCGACCGCGCGAACTAACACAGGTATAAGTATAAATGCTCACTTTTCTCAAGCTTAAACGCTTTCGCAAAGAATTCAACGCGAAGATTACTCGTGAATTATTGTAACGATCTCGCACACATTTGCGAATACTTTATCGCGCATTCGAGATCCTCTTCTCTGTCAAATCTCGAGTCTTATGTGGGATACTGAAGATTTATTCGTTGAATAAGCTTTCGGGAGAAATTGAGAGCATGTTACCATTTTATTTAGTAAATTAAATTGAAGGCTCGAGCTCTTATCGAAGGAGGGCATCAATTTAATATTCGTCGGTCATGCTGCGAATTAGGCTTGAACGATGTTCTGATGTATCGCATCAATTTAGTATATTGATTGGCAAGTATTCATGCAGATAAAAATATTCTAAATACATAGTAGGAGTAGAACTTACCGTAGGCCATACCGCTGTTAAACCCGCGATGGTTTGTGTGGTATGTTTAATTTGTTCAATACATATTATTATGTTTTGTTTTTGATTAACCGGTTGTATGCCGTAATTACAGAAAACAATTAAAAACCATTGTGTCTCGCGTAGATCTACGCTCCCGGCATACAAGGGGTTAATAAATAAAAAAAAAACTCGTTTGGCTATCTGTAAATATTATTTTTATTTATTTATTTAATACTTTAAGCACACAAATGCACAGAGACGACTTAATTCTATATGCATTTTCTGCCAGTCAGCCTTTTGGTGATGCAGAGACAAACAGTGGTAGGTGCAATATCGAATTGAGGAATACAATCAGTTGTTCTGATTCATTTAGTTATGCAGATAACACTACTCAACAATGTCAAACTTTTTATTTGATCTGGGGTCCTACTATGTGATTATATTATTCCTCGCTATTGACCTAGAAATACGTAAATGAGGTTTTTCCATCACATCTCATTTTTAAGATAAATGTGATAAGTCAAGACCACGATTTTCTTACAGAATCAAGTTTTCCCGTTGACTTTAATTGATATTTTGATTAAAAAGGCGAAGTTTTCTTGGTGCATCTGGCTTTCCTCTTGTAGTGAGATCCTAGAGTGTTTCTAACAAGGCTCCAACAATCGACTCAAATAAAGTACAAAGTTCAATGGTACTAACAAGAAGAAGTCAATAGATTGTCGCAGATCTACAGCGACTACTACATTTTTTGTCTAAACTTCTAAGCTAAGTGCAGATACTTTAAGATTTAGACAAATACATAATGTAATTCGCCTACACAGTTTTCAAGTGAACTTTGAGTATTTAAATATTTATTCACCAATTGAACGTGTCTTACTGCTAACACCTATTAAAATGTATAGCTTCAAGTGCCATTATAGCTGTCTCGGTTATTAATCTAAGATTTAAAACAGTATACATAATTCAACTCTTTTTTTCTATCTCTAGGATGTCAAATTGCTTGCTAAAGCTATAAGACAAATATATGTAAGTATAACAAACAGTAGGTAGGTATACTAACTTATTACAAAAACATGAATTAATTAGTTAATAACAGATAGCGTTACCCGAATTCATAAAAAAAACTAGGTACCTAATTATACGAGTGTTTTTGTACGATCACATAAATAATTATGTATCCACATTATTCAAACCTCAGTCTCAACACCCACTCGTTCATGCGGGTTTGTTTCACTACCTACATATATTTATAATCTTCGTGGATAAATAAACAATAATGACCTTCATATTTGCCAGAAAAAACAGGTAGGTATCTCCAATCAACATAATATTTATATTTTTGTAACCCAAACATATAAAAAAAAAACTATTTGTAGAATTGCCCCGTATGATAGATATAGTATTATGATAATCATCGCACACCGTGCGATATCAATTCATATCGAGCAAGTTTACTTGTATCATGACTTCTTAATTGAAACAGTAAGTACATAAAACACTTTTACGATTCTTTATACAGCTCAGTTATATTCGCGAATGGTTCAATGTTGCAGACTTGCAATTTTGTTGTACATTCGGTGGCTTGTAGCAGAGTCGTGTTCAGTAACCTTGTCGTGACATCTAAATGCTCAAGTCAATAACCTGCCAGCAAAAAATCTACAATAACTCCACGCTGAAAGCAACCGGCGATCTATTCTTGGAGCATGACGTAAGTTTCACCAGAAATTATGAGTTAAATTACACGATGATCAACACGTAGCTTTTGAGATCCTTGGGAGGCATGCACATTTATCGTGATTATTCAATGTCTCGTCGTTAGCAGTTAATGACATGAAGGATATAAATGCTCGTTCATATTCTGTCGAACATTAGGGATGGCCAATTATTATTTTGAAAACCCCAAATGTTTCCTTGATGATCTGAATTTGCATGTGCAAGACGTATGTATAATCCTGCAGATGCTGTGCCTTCATATACAATAGTTAAAACTCCGCCACTTTTTGCTTTGATGACGTGCAGTGAAAAGTTAAAATGGTCTTGACATCTTATTACCTAATACGGAACAAGTCTCATGATCATTTGATAAACAAAGATCTAAAAACCACTACATAACATTATACATTGATATTTGAGAATTGAATGGATATTTGAAAATTGATTGGATATGTATTTGAGAATTGATTGGAAAGATCAAGGCCAGAAAATTGCTAACCCTGCGGTATTTGATACCGAATCACCAAAATCCGGAGGTAGAGTAATTATATCCGTGCTTTTTGAATACTATCCACTTAACATAATTATAAAGTTTAGTTTTTTTTTCAGTGTTATGTGGGTGACATATTTTTTTAAACTTTTATCTTTTGTTACATTCTTACTATGTACATAGGTGTCGAGTCAAAACCTTCGCGGTTGATTTTTTTTTCTTGGATTAACTGACAGACAAGTCATATTGTCAGTATAGATAGTATCATGTGACAATGCCAAAAACCCGCCCACAAACAGGCGTTGCTCTATATCAAGACTTGGCTCTTTACTTCCTACTACTTTTGGCATTCAATCTAGACTTACATTTTTCGATGATGTTCTAGACTCCATTCAAAACTGGCACAGTGTTTTAAACATCGTTAACTCTGACGCCAAGTCCAACAATTAAGTGGCTGTGGCAAAGTATAAGAAACTACAGTAATTTAGTCCTGCGTAAGTTTGACTTTAACGTCGAACTTCACCGTATCAATATTGATCAATTGCCTAACGTCTTGTAGATTATGCATTGAAGGTACAAGTTTGGGCTATTAAGATTCAGAGCAGACTCGACCAAGACGTGCCCCAGCCGACATTATGCTTCACCGATAGTATCTCATTTTGCCATCTGTGGAACAGAATTCAAATGATATATTCATAATTTTATCTCCATCCAATTCATTCCTCCTCTGATGCTATCCTTGAAACTAAGGACTTACCTTACATTATGTTGAGGTATCTAATTGAGAAAGATTTAAAACCTGTCAAACATCCTGCTATCAATCTCTTTGAGTTTGTTTAGGATTTTTATTTACATTGCAATTTTTTGTCTTTTTTTTCACCTAAAAAGCTGTTACGTCATTGGTATGTTTTGAAGAAACTGGTGGACTCGATATCACCTCTCTCATCAATCACGTTCGGAAGAATAAAAAAAATAGCCTCATTTTATTCGAATGTATAAAGTTGTTCAGGTATATAGTAAAGCAATAAACAAGGACCATCATTGTTTTATTTAGTCCTGACGTCATCCGTTGTCGACAGGAAAACATATGTTTGACTTTGACATTGCAAAGTTTAGAACGATCATTAAACTTAATTTCCTCTTTGAATTATTTATACTCTTTTATTTACTGATATCGACAGCTCGACGTACATGAACGATTGAGCAAAATTGTTTGTACACGTTGGATGAAATAAATATTATGTTGGTGTTAATGTCGAAGACGCTGAAAAATTCAGTAACCTTTGAACAGAAAAAAAAAACTATCTAACAGCACAAAACAAATACAATGTTCAAATATTCTGCGGAACATAAAACAAACAGCACAAAAAGGTTTCTACCACCAACAAAAACAAAAAAACACTCAGCAGGCAAGCATGCACACATACTAGGAACGTTGTATGGCGTTCTAATAGTACAACAAAATTTTGGAAACGACCTTGACCCACATAAAATTATACAGTACAGAAACGAAACCAACACCTCTTACGTTTGACCAATGGAACATTAGCTTTGAATTAAACCCAATCTCATTAGGAGCCATTTTCATGAGCAAAAGAATCGATAGAAGTGTCGATATTTTTTTTTTACTTCAAAGCTTGTATTCCATTGGTAACAAAAACAGCCATAGCCAGAGAAGCCAAACGTTCCGAGCGTGGAGCGCGTCTACCTGGAGTGCTGCTGCCTCTCGTTTGGCGGCGGGGAGGGCGCGCGAGATGAGGTCGTCGTCTGGTCCCGAGATCCGTTCGCCGTCGCAGGGCTGCCTGCACCGCTACCACCCAGCGCCAGCGCCAACCCGTTGATGCTGCCGACACATGACTACGTCACCACAGCCCTATCGTCGAACACCCAAAGACCTAGCTGCTCCAACCTTCCCTCCGAAATTACTCGACGCAAAGACAACATGAAACGTATATGATACTAAACTAAGGTTAGACAACATTCAGTGAAACCTTGGAGCAGATAAGCCAAAGCTAATTTCATCACATTGTTACTATTCTATTTAATGTATAACACGATAATCTAGTTGTTGTTAAGACAAAATAACCTATTGATAATATCCCGCCAAGTTTTATTATGAGAGTACCTTTGATGTCTCGATTTCTCAAATTTGTTTGATTTTGTTAGGACTACGAACAGCCGAGCGAAGCAGAACATTCTCAGCGGGGTGAAGATACATAAGCAGTGATGTTTAGTTAGTGGCAAGGCAACGGTAGTGTCAGTCATAATAAAGGTAATTATTGGCAAGCAAGCATTCCGCACGCAATCTGTTATAGACATTGCCGATGACAATATTATCATACAAATCAAATTCATTCATAGGTGAAGAGCCATCAATCAAAAGATAAAAAGAACAAACGTGTCAGTTGCAATAATAGTTGGACATTGTCCATCTGTTGCAATCGAAATTAATTAAAGTAACGTCACTGGGAGAACAAAGAGTTGTCTAGACGGTTAGCGATGTAACAATGAAGCAAATCAGTCGGGCTTTAATAGTGTTAGAAGTGAATAATAGTAATGACGATTGCGATGCCAACCATGGAGTCGAGGAAGATAAACTTTAAGAGAAAACCGCCGAAGAATCACTCACGTAACAAGGAGTGGGCGAGAACAGGCAATTAGTAGAGCTGTTCTGATCGCGTCAACGCTGTAGAATTATGTCGCACGAAACGCATCTAGAGTATGAATGGGACAAATGCGTAAGACTCAGTCGTCAGACAAAGCAGCCGATGCGTCGCCGTCGCCAAGGTTGCGCTTTGTTACAATAATATAAACTGAAATCACTCGCAGTAATACCAATCGACTAAACCTATATATATTTAAATAGAGACACAGAGAGATGTTGAAAGGTTCTGTAAAACGAGAAGTACTCAACAATTTCAGTTGGTAACAAGCATGATTGACGACATATGTTTAAATGTGAAATAGCTATTATGGAAGTTGTAAAACGACTTTTTTACCATTAAAACAGGAAATAACTAAAATTAAGTCGGGGTATAGGATTTGCAGAACATTTAACAATCAAAATAATAAATGATGTATAAAATTATGCTGAGAAATGTAGAGTGGAGAAAATATATACATATCATGAAATACGGTAATGATCGGTTCGCGTGATGGAACCGATGGTGTTTGCAATTAATTAACCTTCCAAGACTAGTGTGCTATATAAGCATATTAAAAAAAGTTTTTAAAATACCGCATTAAATTGGAACTACAAAGAAAATGCGGCTAGATGTTATCGTGACTGGAACTGAATCAGTATTTCAACGAAAGTTTATTTTAGTGCTAGCCAATGATCTCAATCTTTGGTCAAACATAATTAGTTGAAATAAAAGTTTGCGCAATTTAAATACTCAGGGCACATTCCACCAAACTTTTATACCTAGAATAAGTTTTAACCTGAGAATAAATTTTGAATTTTTGACAGTTTTTCCATACTAGAACTGTCAGACATCAATTTTATTCCACGAATAAAAGATATCTGACTTTGGTAACATCAGCACTTAGTAGTATAAACGCCAATAGCCTTAAAATAGTAGTTGGTAAAGAAGAAATAAAATCCTTTCAATACAAGCTCGGCTATTTTGCAGAGGTTATCATTCGTTTAATATTTTTCCTAATTTTAACTTACATAATTACTTTTAGTGGAATCTAAACACATTGTCTTTGTGTTGTTAACTATTCTACAATATTGTCATACATCACATCACACGTAAGTCGATCGAACCCTTCCTTTACAGGCCTCACCAGATTTTACGACAAATGAGAAGGAAGTGAAAACAAAGTGTCACTTACACTCATTATAAATGAATTTAAAACTTAAATTTATGTGAGTTCTCTGTACAAACAGACCAATTTATGCATTTCCGTTGACAGTGCGTTATAATAAAATTGTCTTGAACCACCTTCGCATTAACAGCGTATATTTCCGTAAATTGTAATTTTAACATGGCCATAACATGTGAAGGTCGGGCATCATGGTCCACCAGGTCACATTTGGCGGAAGTTTGAATTAATCGCAAATTGTTATTGTTAACATCTGTGGAAAACAGACGCCTTTGTATATGCAGGAGCGAGCATATCTCAGTGCGATTACTCATTATGCAAACAAATTTGAGAAACGTTTCTCGTGGAAGAGGCGTCAGTATGATAGAGCTGTAAATTGTGAAGCTAGTAACGGCATATGGTGAATTCCCTCGACTGAATTTCAACAGGTTGCAGTATTTATTGCTTCATGTTTTGGAATTTCATGATACAAAAATACAATTTTACATCATGTTTTCAGAAAATTGAGGATGTCGCGTGTAAATGACCCAACTCCATCGCCATTTTACATCAAAACTCTAGTATTCAAATGCACTAAATATGCAGATCGAAACGGTTATGATATGATGCAACAGCTTTCCAAGACTATGCAGAAAGGAAGACATGTTCAACAGATGTTCAGTCTATGGGTTACTAAGCTTGGGCACGTGAATTCTAGAAAAGAACTTACTACTGCCCACGTCTGTCGTATTTATACTTCCAATGTCACTTTGCAGCACTGTATACAAATAAAATAATGTGAAATGCATTCCAAATCTTGGAGGTGTTTGGAAATAGATCTGTACGAGTGTTTATTTGTACAATAAAACAAAACCAATTTAATTCAGTGACGTATGCTTAATAAATATCCTGTTGAGGATTGAAATGATTATTTGATTGCGGTCTGACGTCAATTCAGTTGAAACCAATTATATTGTGTGCATTAAGTTTTTACAATACATTCATTTTGGTAACCAATAAAAACATACTTCGCACTACAAATAACACAGCAGATCAAATCCGTCAAAGATAACTTAAAATCGTAACTTCATTCAACAGAGTTTAACTGTTAGGTACTAAGCCTAAAGCTAACTGTAGGATAGGTACTGATCAAATTCAATCTGAGTACATAATTTAAATTGTAAAGATGTATTTGGTACTTCTTGAATGCATATTAATAAGATGTTGGTTATGCAATATTTGCAACCATATACGTGAAGCAAAGGTCATTTTGCTTTTGCACATGTTGTCCAGTATCGAAAGGGAGATGAAAGCGCAGAACCTAACTCCTATGACTACCCAGGACAGATCGTCCTGGCGCCGCTTTACAAGAAGACCCAACCCCAGATAGAACCGGGACTAAGAAAATGGAAGAAGATGATCAATTCTAACGAGTTGTTTAGGTAAATCGAACGCCTTTTTATAGTAGATTATGCACCGAGGGGCTAAAGTTGTGTCTTATGTCACGGGCGTCATATTAAATCTCGAGCGCAATGAAGGATTCGGGATTTAACTCCCGAGCGCAGCGAGGGAATTAAGAGTTTAACTCACGAGCGAAGCGAGGGAGTTAATACAAGAATCCTGAATGCAGCGAGGGATTCAAGCTAGCCCAAGGCAGACACCTTTAGCCCAGAGGAGGATACTCTACTTTTTACACCTACTGAGAGAAAATAATAGCCATAGTACGAAAAACAAAGTATTTATTAAATAAACAAACAGTAAGAATAACATATTTAGAACTAGTTATATGCACTTCCATTCCTTTTAAAAAATGGTTCGTAGTTATCTAATTATTCTTACAATATTATGTCTTCGAAAACATGGCAACGATATGAAGAAGCAGTCGTTATGATTTTGTAGGAAATCGAGAATATCATACACGCGTAGTAAGGGTATCGAGAATAGCTTTCCTCTTTCTGGCACCAAAGGGTGTTTGTTAGTACTATACTGCCAATTTAGCTGAGCATGTGAGATTCCAAATTCAAATCACATTATTGACCAGCGGGTCATAATGAAATCCAGTACAACATTATTGACCGGCTGTGCCCCCGGCCACTAATGACTGACTTTAGGTTAAGGTTGCTTGACATATAATTTGACATTTTCGAGCAGGTGGTGTGAAAAAATATTTATCTCATTCTGCCTTGGAGTACCCCTCAAGTTGAGATGGTGATTTTGACCTCAGAAGTATTTGTCAAACTATTCAAGCCAGAACAATGATATTATATATAATCTGAGGAGCCAGAATGTGTATTTCGGACGGCTAGGCGGCTGTAGAAACCTTAGTGTCTTTGTTGTCTTAGAAACAACTACTTTCTATCCTACCTATGGATCACAGTAAATACATGTCGCCAGTCTGTCGCTTGCAATGGGGTCTCTCGCAAAAAATAATAGAGGCCTAAATGTGTTTACTGCGGGTTCTTTGTCTCAGCTATCCTTTGGTGCATATGGAACTGAATAACTCATATTCATGATTTGCATAGATCTTCTAAATAATAATTGACTGGCATAATCGGTTTATTGGTCAAAAGATGATACTGGTTTCAAAAGTGTTTATGGGATGTCTTGATGAGAAATGTGACAATATTTAGTGGTTGATGGCATTTTTTTTTCAAATAGAAATGTAATATTATTCAATGCAATACCACAATGCTCGAATAATATCACATACTTACACATTCCTGCGTGGGATTACAAATTTAATAGTAATATGACCGTATGACGTGATTATGTTTTTATCGTATGGGTCAATGTTGTGCGCATGCATGCGACCTCGGCAACACCATGCATGCAAACTGTAATGAATTTGTTTGATAGCGTCGATTAAGTTCTGGTCCTTGAAATATCTGAGAGGATATTTCAAGGACCAGAACTTAATTGTAAACAATAGTAAAACTGCATTTCCTATGCATTACTTTATGTACTTGTATTATCGTATTTGTGATAAAACTTGAGATTAGAGAGATATGTGGCTATTGGTGTTATAATTTACTTCATTTGGCTGGTCGTTTGTATACTCAAGATTAACTGCAGTATACGAAGGTTTGGACTTGCCGACATCGTACATGGCATGTCATGATGACATGACATAAAATATAATTAAATAATATGTTCAATTAATTACATAGCCTGATAACAAAGGTACCATGTAAAATATACCAGCAGACATAACGGCCTTAAAACCAGGACCTATTTAAAATCAAACAACGATTCGAATACAATAGCTTCTAAAAACAGACGTATCAAATGATATAAATAAGAGTATAATATTTGTTTGTAGCGAGACATTGCATCATGTCGATGCATTTCACTATTTGCCGGCGCCAAGGCCGGCTCTAAGGTTACAAATAACGATAGTAACGGAGCTTATAAGTCGTAACGAAGTACTTATAGTTACTATGGTATAATAGACAATTTCCTTCGTGATGATTAAATAGGAATCGAATGTCATGTAAGCAGAATGTTGCATGTATGTAATTTGACAATATACGAACAGTGTATGTTATACTTCCATACATATCAAAAAGGTTAGAGATAAACGCGAAAAACATGGATCCGAAGGATATTGCCGAAGAGCCAAGTGGTCATCAATATAAAACAAGAAATAGTGTAGGAAAAATTGCAGGACGCTCGCAACATTTTTTCTGAAAGGATATTATCTATTAGCAGGTTTTTTGAAACACATCTTGGAATCCAGGAAAATTAATCATTACATCAAATGTTCACATGAGTCAACTCTTAAACAGACATACGGGGTTTTTCCCGACTTCGCACTGTAGTGTGTAACATTTTCATTGTGTAAATCTTGCTTCATTGCAAATACTTTCAAAATTCCCCCTTTTGTGTTTGAAATAATTCTGATGCATTATGCACATAATACTGCCTTAATAATCACAATATGATCATTCCACATTTTCCCAATTTCGTCATGAGAATCTGTTGTAAGTAACTAAGTTATCTTTAATTCTTAGATTTGTGTCTGTACCACGGGCTACTGCATGTCCCAGAGGACTTGATAACAGGGACAGTAACACTAGTATATTAGAAGTCTGTCAAAATTAGAAGACAGCCCTAAATTTAGAATGTTTTGTTTCCTATCGACTCAAGTGTCGTGAGTTTAGTTATGTTCCTAAATAAAATTACTTAAGCAACAACCCATAGAAACGTTATGAAGTCATAATCATTCATTACTGTCCTGCTCGGCTGCTACTAACTTAACGAGAATTACAGTAACGATTACACCATTCATTTTTTCATCTTTATCTATAATTTCAGGATAAGCATTATGGCTTTCTGCATGCGCAATGTGACATAAATTACCTTAGATAGCGTTGGTAGTTGCTACTAGTGAGTCATCGAACAAACGACCGGGTAACATGTCGACACGCCAACCTGCTATAAACCCGGTGTTTTTTTTTTCTTTCTTGTAATCTCGAGAAACTATTACTGTTAAGTACAGCCCTTAAATCGTGTAGGTGATATATGGCTCGTATTTATTTCTTGCTAGGTTAGTAGTCGTAAATGTCCAAGTGCTAATAATGCTTTTTATTAATAGGACATGGCATATTATTAATGTTTTATCGGCATTCTACGGAAGTTGATTAATTATAATGGTTTGTTTATTATTTTACGCCGTATGTGTTATCAATTAAATACATAAATATTATTAAGGTAAAACATTGTTATGCTGTGTTGTTAGTGTGTATTAAAATAGTGTGAGTTGCATTCTTGCTACAAATTGCTTTTTGGGCAACTTAATAATTTCACGAAAACTGCACGACAGTTTGCTTTGCAGTAACCTTGCATTGTAGTGGGACCTAAACTGCATGTGAACTACAAACTGTATATCCATCTGTAGAAGCTACAATAACTTTAATGAACGAAGAAGCTACTAAAGACGTTCATTTTCTAATTCTGATAGTAATAAAATGTAAAACATTGTCAGTGAAGCTGAGAGGGAACAAATAGCAGCCATCCAGTTTACAATCTGAAACGAGACAGACAAAGAAATCGTGGACATGTGCTCATTTTCACATCCCATAGAAGAGAAAGACGTGTTCTTTTATGTTTTCCACATTGCTTATGCAATGAGTCGGGACAATGCTAAAGTAAATGTGAAGCGTCGCAATAGTTACTGAAATAAGTAAACAACTCAAACTGTCGGCACTATTTTCGTAGTAGTTTGAATAGAAAATACATACTGCGCAATCGCGGTTTATTAATCCCGATATTAATAAAAACACAAATTCCTATGTAGCTTCGGAATCCACCGTGCCAACTGTTTGGCAAATCACCAGAAGTGGTGATTCATCACATCCACCTTATGCCAGTTAGTTATCTTCGAAACCATGTAATTGAATAACGATAATTGGAACGACCGGATCTGTTGCCAGTTAGTTTGTTGTTCTGCTTACGATATATTATTGCAAATATTATACGGAGATTATTACAACTAAAGTTTTACGATCGTATAACAGTTAATTTATGCGACAATTTCAACAGCAACGCATTAAACGGCGTCTAATTAGTCTTTACTCAGCTGGCCGGCCGTTATGTGTGATTACATTAAAAACGAGAGCAGTTCAGATGTTGCGCAACATTGAAATAGGTTTGAGAGCACGCCTTCATTTATAACGCAGCCTGGGAAAGGGCAGGAATTCCACTGTAAATGGTCAATGGTAGCCGTGGTATTAACGAAAAGAGCAGAAACGTGAAACACCATCAACAAAGCGCACTAACATTACAAACATCGGTCAACTTCAGAGCGCAGCGGCGTACGGCCGGAGATAACCTTCGACAGGCGTCAAACGATGCAATTGTGTAATCGCCGTCGAAGCTGTTAAGCCAACAATGGTACCTTTCAGTGGAGCACGTTGTAAATCATACAAGCGGTCGTTTGTGGCGCGTGCGCCACTCGATACGACACGATAACAACGAGACACAATAAGCCGCATAGGACTAATCCGCCACAAAACAAATTATACTTTAAGCCAATAAGAATAAAGTTCAATTCTTGTGATTTATGTTAAGGTGAGCTCATTGTAGAAGCAATGGACCATGAATTGTGATAAATAGTGGAGAACAATTGTCCTTTATTTCGGAATCACGTTTGCTGTAACCCTTATTCTGTGAAAGAGTTACCATTTGAATAAATTACAAACAGAACCTAATAGGTACCTAGGTATTGTGGTTCGTGACCGCAAAACAGATAAACGCTGCCACAAACGAGCTCAGCGGTAAAATGAGAACATTATGATTAATTAACTAGAATATAGAAAATAATCTACTTTAACGACATGCATTAACCCAGAACGCAGCAGCTGATAGATGCCAATAATGTTTACATAACTGTCAACTATTTCCGCGTTTTAGGTGTTTTATCTATAAGCGCGTTATGTGAAAATATATAACATACATTTTTGGCATGAAGCATTCATTATTTTTAATTGAACATTTTTTTTATTTTGGCACGAGAGAAATTGTTTCAACAAATCTACTGTAAAGTTATATTTCTTACTGTCAAAATACTCTTAAGAAACGCCTAATGCTATGAAATAGCATAAAAAACTAATTTCAGGTTTTTCTGTTTACAAATATTTAAAATAATTACGTTCGAGCGGTGAAGTATTTCACTGTCGCAGTAGAAATAAATATTTTAACTGAAAATAATAATATGAATGATTGAATGATGAACGATGAGCCTTCTTGTAAAAGAAGACTTAAAAAAAACCCTTGTATAAAATAAACGGGAATATATTTCCGTGATGCCAGTGCAAAAACAGAAACATTTATACCAAAGACTAGCTGTTACCCGCGACTTCGTCCGCGTAGAATTTAACAAAAAAATTATTGTTCAGTTCGCAGAGTTTACGATAACTTATTAATTCTGTATTCCGCGTATAGTAATATTACCTATGCTAATATTTAATGAAATTCTTCTATTTTATGAATCGATATTTTGTTTTTGTACATATTTCTCCATGTAATTTTTTTTTCCGTTTTTGCATTATTAGTGTCATTATTATTTATTTTCAGTTTTTCGTATTAGCTTTATTGAAAAATTTCTTTATATACAATATTTGGTGTACAATTTTCTTGGGCTAAAACAACAACACTACTGGCATTCCTCACACGTGAACATGCCACGTATAGTTGCCCATGGGTAAAGCAACCCTTTGTTAAATCTATGCCAGCTTTGCTTAACGTTTGGTCTTGTGACTTGTTGATTGTCATAGCAAAACTGACATTGATAGGGAATTGCAATCTTCTGAATTCAAATGGAAAATTCGACGGTATTATATGTAGGAATCCGTGGTATAAGTACTATCACACCTTTTTCGAATCCGGATATTATACGACCTTCTATAACGTTTCTTTGCAACGACACTACTCGCAACCTAGTACCATTGCAAAGTTTCGGTGGGTTTAAATTACGGAGTGGTATGATGGGCACGCCAATCTTATGTGCTAGTTTGTGAGGGGGTAGACCAGGCAGAAATATACTGTTTAAAAATTTTGTTGGGTAATTAACCACTTCATCCGGATTGCAAACTGTATTGATGGAAAGGTATGTTTGTGATTCACCAGATAGCTTATCTAAAATGCGGTGATTAAGTGCATTAAGTATCCTGGTCGTTCATAGGTGATAAAATTGATCTTCGACACAACCACGAATTTTCTTTGATATTGAGATTGTAAATATCATCATAAATACTGTGTATTAAAATTTCTGTATCCGCCACAACCTGACAAAGACCGGTAGGTAGTTCTATATCATGAGTACTATTCACTTCTGGACACTTTCCCTCTCCAACATCAAGAAGAATTTTGCTAAATTCTGAATCGGCTGAATGTGCTCTCATTACAAACAGACACTCCAATTTTATTTGTGATAGAATATTTATAGTTTTAATTTAATTTTATTGGTTTTAATTTTTTTTCGTGGGCCCCTATTTTTTTTTCTAAAATAAAAGTAGCCTAAGTTACTCCTTATTACATCAACTATCTGACAGTGAAAGTCCCATCAAAATAGGTCCAGCCGTTTCAGAGATTAGCCGGAAAAAACAGACATACAGACAAAAATTGTAAAAAAATATATTTTGATATACATAATGTAACGTGTATACATCCATGCATTTAGTAAAAAGCGGTTATTTTAATATTACAAACAGACACTCCAATTTTATTTATTTGAATGTACCTATACATTATTCTGGATGACATGCGAGTGTTAAATGCCATGTGTAATATGTTTCGAGACCAAATTGTTATAATGTTGCGTCACGGCGTTCTCAGGAGTAGTCTCGAACCGTGTCTGTCATTTCGTCTGCACGATTTTATTTCCAACAACAAGTTTTGGCGGATTCTAAACGAAGACCGAAGAGTTTATTTTGTTATCAGTTAAAGGCTCAAGTGGTGAATGAAGCTTAACGGTTCTAAAACTGGTTCTAGTTTATACGAAGCAGCTTCACTATCTCAGTTTGCTGACCTTTGAAACACGTGTCCTCTGAGAGTTCTACGGTTCACCTTTTGAAGTGGCTACTTCCGGACACTTTGCTGATTCTTCTGAATTATTTACGTTTGGGCGAATTTGTATTTTTAGTGCCGGCTCCGGGTTGGCGCCAAGCTCGCTTTGACCGGACTTCGGTGCAACAAACCACGGAAGGCTGACCTTACACCCTTATTGCGATTGTTACATAGGTATTTTTAATAAGCAAGAGCAAGTCGTATTGCAGGGGAAAAAAACTAGATAGTTCAACCCACGGAACAGATAATAAGGTTGGAAAGGCCCGCGCTGCAATTTTGTACTAGGACCAGTGTCGCCGCTTGACTCCCACTATTTTAATTTCTACACATACGCAATACTATGTTTACAAATATTTCGCACACAACCAAATCACATACACATAAATCTCAGGGCAGATATTCGTTCGCCCACTAGCAATAAGCTCTCGTAGGCATAGACACTCAAACACGCATAAATGCAATAACAATTTTCATACACGCTAGTGCTTGACAAAGCCGATATTCTTTGTCGATAAATTATCTGATGAATTTATGGGGAAAAATGAAACATTTAATAAATATTAAGAAATAATTTTATTTTACTTTGATTAATTACAAATAATCACTGTCCTTTTAAGAATATAAACGTAAATATTTAAATATAAAAATATTAATACACATAATGCATAATTAAACTTAAATAAAAAATCAGAGATTAGTATACTTAATGATCAAACGAACTTACCCGTACGTGAAGTTCGATCATTATTATATAAGCAGCTTCATTCGACGCGATTTTCTTCTTTTACATGTTGTAGCTGAGTCCTAGGCATTGGCTTCACACAGATTTTCAGATAAAATAAGTAAAAAAATAAAAACCATATGGCAATACTGGGGTAATTTTCCACATTCAACTCGCTCGGCGGTAGGTACTTCATTCTTGTTTAAAGCATTCTTTATGTAGGTAAATATTTACCTTAATATCTACCTACATACTATACAACTATAGATTAGTAGATAGGGACTAGGTATATTGTTGTACCAGGATCTATCTTCTTGGTTTCATTTTTAGGGTTGGGGCAAAAGGGTGGGTTCTTATCATCGCGTCGAATGAAGCTGCTTATATAATAATGATCGAACTTCACGTACGGGTAAGTTCGTTTGATCATTAATTATATTTCGCAGCTTCATTCGACGCGATTTTCTTCTTTTACATGTTGTAGGATGTTCAGAGTATCAGTAAAATGAAACTAGATAAATGGTATCTAAAAAATCAAAACTTCTTTATTGAAAACAAAATAATTATGTATCCAAATTGGTTGTTAATGCATTTGACAAAATCCTATTTGCAAATTGATTAGGATCATCAACTAATTCCTTATTATAGAACTTAGCAAAAACTTTGGATGTCTCTGACCATCCGGCAGTTTTGCGGATTACATCCAGACTGACACCGAGTCGTTTAGCGGAAGAGGTGGAAGAATGGCGAGTGCTATGAGCGCTGAAAACTGACGTGTCAACTCCACTGAGGGAAAGTGTACTTTTGATCCAACTGCTAAGTGCTTGTGAGGTTACTTTATTATATGGTTTTCTATATGAAATGAATAAATTGTTATTTGTATTACGCAACAATTTCGTTTTCTTTAAATATTCCAATAAGGATCTAGCAGGGCATATTTCATGTTTTTCGTTGTAGAAGGGTAGTTTTAATAGAGGTTGTAAAGAGTTAACTCGTGATGTTTTAATAAGATCGGGTACTGCTATGATTATATTAGTGCTTTGAATTTTTATATTATTTACATCTATGAGTGAGAATGTTTGAACCCGATGGGCAGTTACTAGTGCCAGCAACGTAACTGTCTTTTTAGATAACGTTTCTAACTTAAGCTGATCGTTAGGCCATTTTTGACCTAAATACTCCAAAACCACATTTGGATCCCAAGTAACACTGTATCTAGAAGCGGGCGGTCTTAACCTAAATATACCTTTCATAAATCGCTTTAAGTCATCATCATTCAAAGTTTTTGGAAATAGAAAGTGTAATGCAGACTTGTGTGAATTTATTGTGCCGTATTTCGCACCATTTTTGTAACATTCTGTTAAAAAATCAATAATTACTGAAACTGATCCCATCAAATAATCATACTTATTTTTATTACAATAATTAGCCCACAATTTAATAGTGCTATCATACTGCTTGTATGTATTTTTAGATAACGATGATAACATAATATCGATTGAATTTTGTGAAAAAAATCTTAGTTGTAGTGCTTTCCTGACAATTTGGCGGCAATTAATGTTAGCGTTTGATGGAGACTGTGTGATAATCTGGAAGGAGATTTTAATAGGTTAATATTTGGTTCGAAATATAACGGTTCTGAAACCATAAGTCTTTTAAAAATGGGAAACCAAGGTTGTGTTGGCCAATTTGGTACAACCACTATCCCTTCAGATCTATCATTTATTATTTTCTGTAACATCTTAAGAATTAACGCAAAGGGGGAAAAAGCGTAAAATCGCATTCTATGCCAAGAAATTGTAAATGCATCTACCGCGTAAGCATCCGGGTCGCTTTTCCAAGAAATATATACAGGACATTTAGTATTACAACGACTTGCAAACAAATCGATTTTGGGTTGACCAAAAATTTTAATAATTTGTTTGAAAGCCGTTCCACACAGTTCCCATTCTGTATCTGCAAACTTTTTTCGTGATAAACTATCTGCTTCAATGTTAGCTTTTGTATTAATATATGACGCAAATATTACTATTATGTTCCTCACACCATTCCCATATTTCTCGGGTAATTTGATTTAAATGTGGATACTGTACAGAACCCATCCTATTTATACATGAAATAGCAGTGACATTATCAATGCGTAATAACACTTTACAATTTTGTAAATGTTTTGCAAACACTTTTAATGCTAAGAAACTGGCCTTTAATTCTAGTGCATTGATATGTTGCGTGGTTTCATTTCGTTTCCAAAAACCATGAGCTTTATTGTTGTTGCAAAAAGCGCCCCAGCCAGTCATTGATGCATCAGAAAAAATTTCTAATTTAAATTCTCTAAGTGTTAAAGGCTGTGTTTTAATATCTAGATTTAGTAACCACCATTCTAAATCATACATTACTGCGTGGGGTATATCGATTATACTGTTATAGCTAGGATTATCTAATAAGCTTAGGTACTTATGACGTTCAAGTTGTTTAGTGTAACCCCATGCATATTGAACGGCAGGAGCCGCAGACACTAACAGACCAATCAGACGTGCAAATTCTCTAAGTCTACAAGTTTTCTTTTTTAGAAACAACTTTAATTGTTCTCTAATTTTCGATTTCTTATTATCTGGCAATTTTAAACACATATTGGCGGAGTCAAACATAAAACCAAGATATTTACACCTTTGTTTTGGAATAAGGCAACTTTTTTCATGATTTATAATAAAGCCTAATTTTTCTAGCAGGTTCATAGTCAACTTTACATTATTTTCACATTCTTGAAAAGAGCTCCCTATCCAACATATATCATCTAAATATATGACGGAAATCATGTCTCGGGATCTTAAATATTCCATCACAGGTTTCAAAATTTTTGTGAAAACGTAAGGACATGTACTTAAACCAAATGGAAGACAATTGAAATTATATAATGTATCATTATACATAAATCTTAGATGTTTTCTGTGAAGATTATGTACCGGAATTAAAAAATATGCGTCTTTCATGTCGATTGTAGCCATATAACAGTCTTTTGTTATAATTTTTGTAACAGTTCTATAATCTTCCATTTTAAAATGTTGTGAGATGACATATTTATTTAAGCGTTTTAAGTTCAAAATGAAACGATTAGTTCCATTTGGTTTAGGTACTAAAAATATAGACGACAAAAATTGTTGATCGTGCGGCGTACATCTTGATATGGCACTTATTTTTAAAAGTGAGTTTATTTCAGTATCAAAATCAAGAAGTTCCTTGTTTGTTCTAGTATGAAAACTAGGTTTAACATCATCAATAGGTTCTGATGAGAAAGGAATTTTGTATCCTTGAATCCAAGATAAGATGATAGGGTCATCAGTGACCTCGTGCCACTGTTGTAAAAAATGTTGTAGACGACCCGCAAAACGTACCTCTACTGGCGCTTCCGTTGTTGTTGGCGATGACGTGACGGCGGCGGTGACGATCGACCTCCTGCTTCCCGCTGTTGAAAGCTGTTCCTCATGCGGGACTGGTACTGGGCTGCGCATGATGCCCCTGCATTGGTTTTGCCCGCTGGTTTCCGTTGCAGGGGTTTCCAGTTTGACTGACCTTGGCCTTTATTTTTCAAGAAATTACTTTTATTAAATTTTTGATTTCTGAAGGTAGCAGTGGTTTTTGTTGATTTCAAGTCGGTGCCAGATTTCTTGATGGTTTTTGCCAATTTAAGTGTATCAGAAATATTTTCTCCAAATAAGTATCTATCTCGAACAGTTTCTGTCATAGTTTCTTTCATATCACTATTTATTGACGAAATTATAAAATGTCTTCGAGTTTTCGTTTCGTTATAATGACTGTCGCAAAGGATGCGACATGCATCACTGATAGGTTTGAGCACTTTTTGCGGCGAGAAATCTTTTTCTAATAAGCTATCTACGGCCCGCGATAGTGCAGCTAGTGTCGAACCTATCTGATTTTGTTTTGTCTCCAGTATATTATCTCGTTTTACAAGATTTTCAGCTATAGCAGCTTTGGTTTCAGCATTTAGTTTTGGTGCTAGTATCATTTCGCAATTTGACGGTACTAGGTAATCCTTCAATAGTTCGTCTTTTGTTTCTTTCGGTAATCCTTTTACAAGAATTTCGTGCCACCTAGCTGCAATGTCTTTGTGAATCGGTTTACCGAGAACGTTTTCGCTCTTAGGAGCATCGCCTAATAAGGCGAGGATTTCATCATCTAAAGATTCAGTCTCTCTTGTGTTAGGATCTATAGGATCGCTTACTACGATTTCTTCCGGGCTAGACTTTGGTGTCATACCATTGTCCGACATAATTTTATCATTACTGTGACCTAGAAAAAAGTCACAATAAGTAGATATTTGCGAGGCAAAACTACGATTAATTAATTTTTAAATGAGGGTAGGCGTAGTCCCCGCTGGACTATGCGCAATCAAGCGTAACGGATGCAACCCCGCTGGTTGTTCGCATTACAAAAAAAATAAACATCACGTTGTATGTAAGACAATAATGTAGGTAGTAATAGATAAGTATAAGTAGACACAATTCCCGCTGAATTGTGCGCAAAATAAGCGTGACAGAAAACAACCCCGCTGGTTGAATCGCATCACATTTTTTATATATATGTTAACTTGTATCAAATCAACGTGACAGAGGAAACCCCGCTGGTTTCTCGCATCACTCTATTGAAACAAAATTAACGATAAACGTAGGTACATAAGTAGGAGGGTAGTATTATAAAACTTACGTTCGGTTAATTCGTCATCCGACGATGATGAAGAAATAATACGCCGTCTAACTGTATTCACTCTGCGACGCTTATTATTATGATCCGTTTCCTCCGAATTGTATCTTCTTTTCCTATCCATTGTGAGCAAATTTTTTCTCGTGCGAAGCCTTTGCACACAAAACACAGAATGAAGTACCTACCGCCGAGCGAGTTGAATGTGGAAAATTACCCCAGTATTGCCATATGGTTTTTATTTTTTTACTTATTTTATCTGAAAATCTGTGTGAAGCCAATGCCTAGGACTCAGCTACAACATGTAAAAGAAGAAAATCGCGTCGAATGAAGCTGCGAAATATAATAGTAGATGACAGGTCTATGTCCCTTTATAACATTCGGTAGGATTCATTCAATGATTAATATAATATTTAATGTATGTACCTACTCAAAATACGTCTAAATAAAAATATACTATCATTAATTATTAATTAAATATAAAATAATCTAAAAATTATCTTGGCAAACGTAAATATAGTCGAGAATTCTATCGATGATTTTATTTAACCACATGGTTACCTCACTAAACAATAATTGTAATAAACAAAGTTATTTTAAGTAAGATATTATTACTGATAATAATCATTTGTATCAAACACTCATACTGAATATCGACATTGTTTACAACTTGGTACAACACTATCGAAACGCATGAATTTCGTCGAATTTCAGCTTGGCTCGGCGCACGCGACTTTCGCAGTGAACGCAATACATTGCGCGATCACTCATCTAGTACAAGATGGTACCCATGAATTGCAAGCAATGTATAATTTTGCATCTGTTTGCGATTGTATCGTTTTTGTCTACAAACTACATAATACTATTGTAATAATTACAAATAATCACTTGTATTTTAAGGTTTTTGGATTTACCGGTGAAAAGAAATCGCTTCCCGGGCTACACTACACACCTGGCTTCTTTTCCGACACGTTATAATAGCGCAAGACGGCATAATTCTTTTTTTTTCGCGGAGTTTTGCACGTTGTCCCAACATGAGCGCGACTGTTGGCCGGTGAACCAAATTTCGGTTGACTTATGAACGTTTGCTCACAAGTGCGGCGCGCCTGCCCCGCCCACAAGGCCCTTCTAACCTCTTTTATCTGTTCTGTGGTTCAACCACGTGTAAACCGTGTTTGACACAATGGAAAAAATCAAACCAATAATGTATCAAGATTGATGCAATCACAATGTAGGAAGTAAAGCAGCTGTTGAAGTGCTTCATGTGATTTTAATTCAACAAATTGATCCTAATAGCTAACGATCAAAACGATTTAATTCATTCACTAAGTAAATGTTTACAGAACGAGTAAAATTAGCATGTTTACTTTTAACTACAAAGAAGCAGAGGTGAGCTTTAAAATATATTTTGATCCCGGGTTACACACCACGATTTATTAGCGGTGTAAAATCTAAAAGTGTGATTTCACAAGAATGCGTTAGATCCATGCGGTGCTATGAGAACGTAATGTCAATTAGTTTTTATTACCAGCGAGACAGCACCACTAGACGAATGTATAAAAGGTTTAATTAGTGCTGAGTAAATGACATTTACACAAGAAACCATCTCAAATCGAATTATAGTATAATTTATGAAACTCGTAACTTGTGATGAATTTACAAGTCCGGTTCTACTTTCATCATCTCGTATCGTTTGTTTTGCAATACGCGAGTGTTGCAGCGAAAATCGCAAAAAGAATGGTAAGTGTCCGAAGGTCGAGGCGTCGTTATTGACTCGCAAGTCTAGACTTGGCCATACATCGGAACACACCCCGATGAAATTTTACGATAGCTAAACAAATCGTTAATAACATGGTAGAACTTAAGCGACGAGTGGGCAGTAATTGATCAATTTTTAAACTGTGTTGATGCAACAGAGTATAGTTTATTCAGTTCCTAATTATTTGCTAAACAAAGTGATTTATAGCTTCAGTAAAACCGAAAAGAAAATTCGAAAATGTGCTCGTTCATTGTTAATAAAAACTGGAGCGGAATGAGCATTACTAGTAGGTACGCATGCTCAAAGTGAATCAGGTCATAGCCTTGGAATAATTTCGAATAACACACTGTACAGTACTGTCGTGAGAAATTAGAATCCTTAATCATGTGACAGCGGTGGTTTTCCACTCGGAAATGGCTCGAGATTTATAAAAGCATTCACACGCGCTGAAGTCGTCGAATAAAACATTTAAGATCGCAATTTGTCTCGACTCCAACACATATATTGGCGTGAAAATATCATGGAAATATAACAGTCAATGTTTAAGAGGGTATTAATATTGCAAACAAAGTTGATATATTTGATATAATTATGTATATGAAAACAACCTGCTTGAACATTTGAATGACAGATTTGTGTTCACTGTATTTCGAAGACAAACAATTTCGAATGTGGCGTTATTTAAAGATGTGTGTGACGCATAATAACAATATAAAGTGGTTTAATTGAATCTCGTGGCGATCGTAAAGATTGTCGGCTACCACCCACGGCTAACGAAATTAGACGAATGACGAATCCGAAGTGTTACGAGACCGACGAAACGTATTCGATAAACGCAGAGGACAAGAAATGATAACAAAAAAAAAAACTATACGGTCTGATTAAAGATAGACGAAACATTCTAATTTGTAAACTATGATGGTGATGTACGAGATCGTGGTTTACAAAGCCAGAACAACTATCTAACATAATTATTACAGACAAGCTGCAAATATTAAAAACAACAGGGGAGCCAAACGATTTCATGAAAACTGAACATATACGAGGGTGACACTGAAAGTTCTTAGAAAATCAAAAACTGAACAAACTAGCAAGTTATTAAGTTTTATTATATATAAAATAGTGTTATTTTGAAAAGACACCCATTTACATCAATACATCGCTGCATCCGATGGAACCACTGATAAAAGCACTTTGCCCACTCGTCCTTAGGGGTCACTTCGACGGCATTTTGAAACGCAGCCACTGCTTCCTCGGCGTCCATAAAACATTTTCCTCGTAGTCTTTCTTTTATTTTCGGAAATAAATAAAAATCGCAAGGTGCGAGGTTGGGGCTATAGGGCGGGTGAGCCATTAATTCCACGTCTGACGTCGCCAAGTAGTCGATTGTTTGATTTGTTTGCTTGGCGGTGTGCGACAAGGCGTTGTCGTGGTAAAGGAGGATCCTACTGCGAGGTCGTTTCTCCCGAACTTTTTCCAAGACAACTGGCAAACAATTGTTCGTGTACCACTCTGCAGTAACTGATTTTCGATCCTCTAAAACAATTGTTGCGTAATGAGTTGTCCTTCCGAAGAACGACGCCGTTATCTTTTTTCCCACGCTTTGACCTCTCTTCACTTTAGTTGGCAACTCCTCGGAAGGAAACACCCAGTCTCTTAGTTTCAGGATCATAACAATAAATCCAGCTTTCGTCACTCGTAAGTCTGTCGAACACAGCATTTGAGTCACCTCCGTTAAATCTTTGAACTATTTCACGACACCAATCAACACGACGGAGTTTTTGGGCCTCTGTCAAATTATGAGGTATCCACCGGGCACAAAGCTTCCTGACCGCTAAATGTTCATGGAGGATTTTGTGCACTTAACTCATACCGATGCCTAAGCTTGTCCGAATTCACTGATAAGTCACTCTTTTGTCAGACTATCATACACTGCACAACACTGATGTTATCTTCAGTCGTCGCCGTTGAAGGCGACGGCCTTCGGCCTGTGTTGTGAGGGACGCCTCACGCAGATCATCGGTGAGATTAGTGCGACAACGTCTAACTCATTAAACCAGTTGTAAACAGTGGCACGAGATGGGGCTTCATCTTGACCAATCAATCGAAGTCTATCATAATTTCTTGTTGACCTAATGATATCGAAAGTCATAAAAAATCATTGTAGGAAAATGTTCTCGCCATAAATACATGCTGAAGTGACACAGACAATTTTAAATTTGCCGCCAAATCGTAAACAAATGACAAATGAATAAAATACATACACAATAATATTGGCAAAGAGTTCCATTTTCAAAATTTGAACTCATTTTTTTTATTATAATATCGTTTACAAGTGGCCAGTTCTAAAAACTTTCAGTGTCGCCCTCGTAATATAGAAAAGTGTTTATTTATGTTTACTGAGAATTCAGAAAACGTATGAATTGAAAACGAAATCAAATACGCGTCCAGTAAAAAACTGAAGAATAACGGAGAAAGGAGAAACAAAGAAAGTACGTGGTTTAAATATAGTTGCGAGAGCAACCAGCCGTGCTTGTGCCGTAACTTGACACTAATGACATTAGTA
This sequence comes from Luperina nickerlii, assembly GCA_963855955.1. Lineage (NCBI taxonomy): Eukaryota > Metazoa > Arthropoda > Insecta > Lepidoptera > Noctuidae > Luperina > Luperina nickerlii. The sequence goes on from OY979663.1 coordinate 5,274,693, forward strand.
AGTTGACACCTGAGGAGCAGTGAAGGTCGTGCGGTGAACCTTGAACAATCACGGAGGGTGAAGCCACGCCCGCGAGGGTAGTGACCGATGACGAATGACGATCACTAGGGGTTAAATTAAGGGAGTCTTACTGGAAAATAGTCTTAAAGTTCAAGATCTGTTTTTCCGATCCGATCTTCTATATCTGATTTACTGGTGGAAATTATTTAGTAGTTGATCCGATTTAGGAATAACTCCATCAATTAAGTTATTTTTGAGCTCTTAGCTTGCCATAAGTATTTGAAGTCCAACTGCGTAAGTACCAAAATCTGTTTTATTTGGCATGTTTTGAATCGCAGTACACTGTCCACCAACAGATCACGTTCATAAACACTAGAAGCGCCGCCGTCCCATTTTGTCCCACCCGCAAGTTTTATCGTCTCTAAACTTTTTTGTTAGGTCGATGAAACTTTTTGACTTTTACTTATTTTATGTAGTGAACTAATTTAAAATGATATTCAATTTTATAACAATAATAGTTAATGAAAAAAATACGATTTATCTAGAACTGCCGCTGGGTCATTTTTGTCCCGTCGTTGTTTGAAAAAGATGAATTCGATGTACGGCCTGCGCTCTAGGGAGTTGAGGGGGTGATATCATCTTTTCAGTTTCTCCCTTTCGTGATATTCTTTTGTACTTTTAGACTCGAATGCGGTTAAGGCATCATTGACAAAACCTCCCCCGTCTGATCCGGCGGCGTGGCAGATTATTAAGCGTCCACCTTTTCCCATTGGCACTTTTGAGCAAGATGCCTTGGTATCGTCCGTCCACAAATGGGGCACGGTATGATTCGACTTCAGCCAAGTCTCATCGATAAATATGACATTGTCCCAATTTGTGATTTTGTTCATCGCCCTCAAAAATGATACTCCGTGCAAAATTAAACCATATCGTTCCATTATAATTTTTCTCTTGGCGGTTTTCTTATATTTGAATCCAATTTGCTTCACAATTGTTATTATAGACGTGGAACTGCCACTAAACAGGCCACACTCTCATCAGCAATTTACTCACAGTTGGGTATTCATTTCTTGTGTAATAAGCATACACATGGTTTCGAATAGCGTCTGCGCCAAATGTTTCGATTGCCAAGTCAATCTATTTATTTAAAACGTAAAAGATTTTAAATATTGATATGGTCACTATAAGATATTGTTAGGTTAGCTAATTACGTAATAACTTCAGACAGAAGGTTCCTTAAGTAGGGACTGAATAAATTAACCGACTTGTATTGTATTACATGGATTTCATAACTTTTTACGGTAGAAGAACTGCGTTGCGAGACTTGGCTTTTTTAGAAGAATGTTTTTGATGGCATTACTATTTTATATACATATGTATAACTAGCAGAAGAAACAAGCATTCCTGTAGCAATACCGGTATAAATACAGGAGACAAAAAAAACGTACAAGATAAAAGTCAAGTCAAAATGCTCAAATAATAAATCATCTGTGAAGTGTTACTGTGACCTGTGCAAAAAACCGTCTGCATTAAATGCACTTCTAAAGAATATTATTTTTTATGCGTTATTTGCTCTTCAAACAATAATAACTAGTTTATAGAATTCAATTATTTAATACAGTTACAATTACTACGTGAGTCGTGATGATTTTGTTACTAAAACAAAAACTATTTCAATTATTATTTCTAAATTGTTTCGTTTTTGTTTTACAAGCAATAAGAATTTGATTTAATTTGATTAATAAACGTATTACAAATATTTTAGAAATACTTTTAATCATATGTTATACCAATGAGTATTATAATAAATAGACTGGGAAAAAACTGCCACGACGGCGGTTTAAGGGAAGTCTTAATCTTCGACGATTCTAGTGTTGATATAGGTACTAAAATATTTATAACAGATATAATAAACATTTAATGAATAATAAATATCATTGATTATTCACAGCACCATTCACAACAGCACGGACTAAAACATGAGAACAGGGAAAATAATAAAATGTTATATTTATAGGGTTTGTTTGTTGGGGTTGGTTGTAATTTGACACCAAGGTCGAACGCAAAGGCCGTACATCGAACTTTCTAGCGCCTTCCGGGTGCCAAACAGATGATTGATGGGACGTTATGGGGTCCCATAGTAACTGAAGCTATTAGCGGTTCAACGACCAACATAATGATGTTGCAAATTAATGTTTCTATGCCGCCGTGATTATGAGAAATTATCTTTGTGAACAAACGCATTTTTTGTGTGTGCGTGTGTATTTCTTTTGACTTTGACCCCTTAGTATTTCGAATTAAGTTCATTCACCCCTATGTTTTGTTTGAGGTAATTGGAAATTGTGATAAGTAGTTTAACAGTATTTGAATTATGACACCCTGCGCGTATCCCTTCCCAACCAAGCTAACGGGGAACTTACTTAAGAGTGGTAGGTTAATGAATATTGGGAAATTTAAAATAAAGATTTGTACCATATAAAGGCTACTTATCAATTATAAACAGAAATAATAATAACGTTTTTTATTAAAACATTACTTCATAAAGTCAACTTTAGTATTTTCCCAGAGATAAGGCACATCCTGAAAGTGAATCATCGTCATTCGCTGTATCATGGATATTTTAGTAATTCAGAAACAGTTGTGATAACGAAATAAGTCCAAAGTGTATTTTCATCATTATTTGAGTTTGTTGAGCTCACGATGGTTTATTTTTACCGACCAAGACACTTACAAGCGAAGTTGCATCTAAGTTTTATGCGCAGTACTTATGAATTCGTAGACATCTACCGAAAGTCATTTACAACAACATTCAATGCTTTATCAGTTTAAAAAACAATTCCTCAAAACAATCACAACGAACAACAGCCAAATAACACAAAACAAGCATTAGAAACTTAATCTCCCGTCTCTTTAGCAGGTGACCGTTACTCCAGGTCCATCGAACCGAATAGTTCCTGTAAGTCGATGATCCCTGCAGTAAGCTGACGAACCCTGTAAACCGACCGGGCACAGGAATAGTTTCCTATTATGCTTGTGTACACGTCAATCGGCGCATTGAAGCGTTACTTTACATGATAGCGCCCTAAAATAACTGAGCGTTGTCAACGGAGCGTTAATAATGTGCGTGAGGGACTCGGGCCAGTTTTAATTATTTGTTGTTGGGTCATTTTGTTATATTAACTTTGGTAAAATAAAATTAAGCCTAGATCCATACTAATTTAATAAATGCGAAAGTAACTGCCTGCCGGCGGATTTGTATGAAATTTGTCTAATAGATATATGTATTATGGACCTAAGTTAGGGCATTATATGATTTTTATCTCGGTGATATATTTCTGTGGGATAACTCCGACCTCCTCTCAAAAGCCAGTACAAAATATATACTGTACATTTTGCAGAACTTATACTGTATACAGTAGGTACACTTTTATGATATTAAATTAAAAGGCAATGCTCCTTTCTTTACCATAATCGTAAAACTGTCCATCCCTAGAGTAGATATTTCAGAATGCCTAGTTAAATATGTATGTAAGTACGAGATTGCTTACGACTCTCCGTTGGCGCCACAAACATTGAACCTAATACATATCTCAATATTTGCTGGCCCCGCTCTCTTCATGTTTGTCAATCATTCACTCTCAAACTAGCATGGGAGAGGTTACACAAACCACACTTAAATTCATATCTGATTTGCATACATAAAATCCAAATGCAATTAGCAAAACTGTTGATCCAACGTTTGTTATGAAATCGTAATTTGCGTTCCATCCAGCTATGGTTAGCCATGCACAACCTTGAGAGGATTGCGCATTACATTTTTTTAATTAAAATATTTGCAAGCTTCTAGGAAAGACGTTCTATTGGCACACATGGCAATTTGGAGTTAATGGCGCTCAGAGATTTGTTAGTTAGGACATAATAATTATACGGTGTGCAATGTTGTTTTATTGTTATGTGCGACAGTTAAACTTCACCTGTCCCCGCAGAGCAATGCGGAATCGGCATATAAATAAAACGTTTAGCGTCCGTCAAATTTAGCGGACGCTTGCAAAATGTTGCCGATACAACGGTTAATTTGTTTAACATGCCACTAATACTGTTGTGCGAAAATTAGCGAGTCAGCTCCGTTGAGATTATGTTGCCATGAACTTGGTTTATAGATTTAATTTAAACATAGATTAAACTTGGTTAACTATTGTTTAAGTAACTATTAATTTAATTATACTTCCTCTTCTGACTATAATGTTTATCTGGCTTCCTAGAAGGAATCCAGTTTGTTTAAGCTTGCAAATTCGGCCGGTATCGGCGCCCCAATCAGCTGGGAATTTGGTCGGTCAAAACAAACAAGCGATGATGTAAGATCCAGGTTAGTTGTTTGTGCCATAAGGTATTAAATAAAATACGATCCCATTAATCCTTACGGCGGATCGGTTAATCTAACACGCAGAGTGCGTGCAAACAGGCATCAAAACAAAAGATTAAAAAATTACCAAGCCCAACTTGTTTACTCCGGGAGCTGACGTCAGTGTTTAACAAGCCCGATGAGATCATTGGGTCGTTCATACTGACCCTAGCGTACCCTGCCCATTAGGGTTAAAAAAAAAGAACTAAATTGATTATTACATCAAATTGATATTCGAAGGCGTAATAGGTTGGTGACACGCTTGCTTTTAAATTTCGTTCAAGGCAAAGGTCAGGGGTTAATAAAGCTTTGGGTTGTCCTTGGAGTCCTTGGAGATATAAGAGTGCCAAGGAGGAGGTTCTCAACTAGGGATATATATATTTATGTATGTTCGGGCATAACTCCCGTCATATATACACGGATTTGCAATTTTTTTTTGTTCGTTAGACGTGTATTCCGACATGATCCCATTTACATTTTGTAAAGATCTGATGATTAGTTTCGGAGACAGAGAACGGAACTCTTCAATTAATGCCAGCAAATCAACCCGGATTGCTGCTATCCGATGAACCGTTATAGCTAGACAGTTGTAATTTTCACAAATGATGTATTTCTGTTGCCGCTATAACACAAATAATAAAAATAAAGTTAATATTTACAGGGGTACTTATAAAAGAAACATTTTTTTTTCGGCGTTTTATGTCTTGTGGTACGGAACCCTTCGTGTGCGAGTCCGACTCGCACTTGGACGGTTTTTTAAAATTAATGTTTACACTGCGTGCTTAAACATTAATTAGAATTATGTGAGTAATATGTGCAATTACACATATCTAAACTTGCAAATTCACCTGGAGAATCCTTTTTTATTTCGATGCAATTTGTCAGGCTATTCAACGGAATGAGGTTGTCATAACATAATACCGACAAACTTACATCAAAAGTGTTATATAATTTGAAATTAAGCTAGTATACCCCGTCGGCTGCAACGTGATGCGTCATCGTGCCGGATGTTTTTCCAGGTATGTAGGGCATCATGAGACAGGTAATGACGGTGATATATAACTTTTATCTCGTTTGACAGTGCGAGTATGTGTTTGTAAAAGATTAGTTAAACGTAACATACTTTCGAGGAAGCCAGGTAGTATGAGAATGCTTTTCCTCATTGCTGGGCGTTCGTCTTTGTTGGGCGCCATTACGCACTAAAAATATTTTACCTGGGGAAGCGCAAGCCTATTTTATTAGGGTTTTTATAATGTTTGCTCAAACAGAAGCACTTGAAAGAAACTCTGACATGTGAGTGATAGATACCTAAGCCAAATGTATGGACAATTTGGACAAACACACTCTGCTCATCGCCGATATAAAAAAAATAAGGACTCGCACACGAAGGCTTCCGTACTACAATGCAAAAACGCCGAAAAAAAAACACGTTCGTTGTATGGGAGCCCCCCTTAAATGTTTATTTTATTCTGTTTTTAGTATTTGTTGTGATAGCGGCAACAGAAATACAACTGAAAATTTCAACTGTCTAGCTACCACGGTTCACGAGATACAGCCTGGTGACAGACAGACAGACGAACAGTGGAGTCTTAGTAATAGGGTCCCGTTTTTACCCCTTGGGTACGGAACCGTAAAAATAGAGAACATGTGATCGAGGCATCGAGCATAGTTTTGTGAGCCACCCGAGATAATCGTCGATCGAAATACCAGTTCAGGAATTTACACCCTAGTTCGGAGCTCATAGTTCCCTTAATCAACTGAGCATAGAAAAGTTTAATTAAATAGTTTCAGAGCAGAACTGTGCCGTTACTTCCTAATAGCTGTTCTGTCATACTAAATCAAAGTATTATTAGAGGAGGATAAATAATAACGTTATTATTAAACGCTGCGTGGTCTTTGGTAAGAACAGACCACCCTGTATGACGAAGGATTTGCTTTGATACATTTGGAATGAGTGAAAACATCCATTTAAATAATAAAAACCATAGTGAAGCACATGATATATTTTCACGACACTTGTGACTGAAGGGGCTTGTACCGCACGGGTCGAACTATCAGGTTAAGCTACGCTTGACGCGGTTGGTCTGTGGAATAGTCGCATCTTTACATACCGAGACCCCTTTGTGACTGGGAAAGCAAGTTAAGCCGTAAGCTTCGGCTGCCATTCGTGGATCTTTGACAGTCGTTACGGGTCGTCAGAAGCCCGAAAGTCTGACAACCAGTCTTACCAAGGGGTATCGTATTACCCATCAACTGTGATGTGGAGGTCAGATAGGCAGTCGCTTCTTGTAATATACTAGTATTCAGCTGCCTCCGGTTAAACTGGAAGCCGACTCTAACATAGTTGAGAAAAGTCAAGGCAGATTGAGTATCCGAAGGAGCTAGGATTATAGGTAATAATTTTGCATCATTTAGGTACAGTGATTTCCTCGTAATTTTCCGTCGGACAATATATCGAGGTATTATTAACTGAGCGTAAATAATAAGCCATTATCATAAGCGGATGTAATAGACCGATTATGACACATAGTTGAAAGGACACAGTCTAGCGCTGCGCAACCGAAGTAGTGTTCTACCACAGTTCAGGCATTCGCGATCGGCCAATACTGGTCGGTTTTAAATCAAACCAACTGATCGTTTATTATGTGCAATTTTCATACAAAGGATAGAGGACTAGACGTCACAGTATCATCATTAACAGAAGATTTATTTTCATGTTTCGCAACACAATGACCATAATTAGATTGTACGTAATTACATGGACATAAATCTATCAAGTTAGAAATAGTAATTTTACATTGTGTTGAAGTTACTAAGCTTGATTGTGCGGTTTCAAATAAGGGGCTATAGAAGATGAATCGTGCACTTAACTTTATACACATACATAATTCAGTTTTATCTACACTAATATTATAACGAGGAAAGATTTGTTTGTTTGAATTCAATTAGCTCCGAAACTACTGGACCGATTTGAAAAATTCTTTCACCATTAGAATCCTACACTATCCCTGATGAACATAGGCGATAGAATATTTTCAAAAAGTTAGAGATCCGTATAAAAACTTCTATAATGTACCTAACCCAAGGTGTGAAAAAAATACCAAAAAGGTCTTACTATAGCGTAAGCTGCGGAAACTGTTGACAATAGAGCAAAGTGATGTACTACAGTTTTATAAAGGAGATCAATATCTACACAAAAGTCCGAGATACCATATGTCTAACTATTACAGTTATGTCACAATAACTACTTTTCAATGTTAAAATATGCAATAGTAAAACGCCGAAAAATCCTTATATCTTCATCATCATCATCATCATCATCAGCCTATAATGTTCCCACTGCTGGGACACAGGCCTCCTCTCAGCGAGAGGGAGTGGGCCGTAATCCACCACGCGGGCCCAGTGCTGGTTGGTAGATGTCACATGTCTTCGAATTTTTGGTTCTAGGACATGCCGGTTTCCTCACGATGTTTTCCTTCACCGTTTTGTGAGCAGTGGTGAAGAAATAATTTACACAAAGTAAAGCGCCTGTCTGGGTTCGAACCTACGACCTACAACTCGTAAGTCGCGGCCGTTAATGTTAAGACGCTGACAAGAGCCAAATAGGCTTGTCTCAAACAATTTTTTAGCCAAATCTATACAGTTTGTCACGGCGGAAAAAATAAATGTTAATCTTGAACATATTTCTGAGAACCCTGTTGTATTGAAAACACGTTTGTGAAAAGTTTTCTCGATACAAAAAAATGGTAAACTAACCTCTTAAAATGATCTTCCAACAAAAATATCTGTATTAGTTGTCAACGTACGTTGGTAAAATTTATAACGATAACGTATCATATTTAAATACAAAACTTGGTTGTTTTTTATTTTTGACTACTCAACTTATTTTTAAGTAATTAAATATTTTATGGTTTGTAAAAAGTTACGAGCGTCGCGTCATCGCGCTTCTCTTTCTTGTGTACGCAATCCGACAGTGATCGCTTAGACGCGCTGCTAGACGGACGTATGTCGCTTTGCCCCGCTAACTGCTATCCGTTCATTTCATATTTTGTTGTTTGACAACTTCAAACATGCTTATAAGTACATACATATTTTATTTTTCCCTAAAACTACAATTAGTTGTAAAAGTATTCATTATAATATTAATTAATCGTTGATATAGGATATAAGTTGTATAAATATAGTTCCAAGTTGTGAAAATATTTGCTGTAAAAAATGGGAAACAAACAAAAATGCCGGAGGCCAGCAAAAAAGCGCTTCTATACTAACAAACAAAAACATATCATGGAAGTAGTAAAGTAATTTTTTATATTGTAATATTGACAAAACAGGCTCTACACGAACAGAAATAAAATTGTAACTAAATGTACTTATAGGCTATTTTATACAACCCATAGCGTAAATTGATCTGTAACACTAACGCTCGGTTGGTCTAGTGGTATTTACATAGATTCTAAATATCGAGTTTCGAGTTCAAATCCAAGTTGAAGGGAATTTCTAGATGGTGTTTATTTTTTTTTAGTTTTATGAAATTTTCATTGTTTTTTTATTAATTTATTTTGTATATTTTTAGAATAATTATTAATTTTCTTTACAAAAAAAGAGACATTTGGCGAACAGTTCAGAAGCAGGTGAAGCTTCGGAAATTGTTTTTCGTATAGATTCTGAATAGCAGGTTTCGAGTTCGAAACCAAGTTTATTCTTCTTAGAAAATTTAAATGGGTTTCTTTTTTATTTATTTTTAGTTTTAGGAAATTTTCGTTGTTTTTTTTTTCATTTATTTTGTATATTTTTAGAATAATTATTAATTTTCATTACAGTAAAAAGAGAGGTTTGGCAAACAGTTCGGAAGCAGGTGAAGCTTCGGAAATTGTTTTTCACCAGTAAGTTTGTAATAAGTGCATACTTACTAACATAGATAACAATTATGTCCGTGACTACCGCAGGACCACCAACGCCAATCGCTCCATATTTGGTAAATAATTAGTGCTCAATTGGTACTAATTAGTACTCGAACAACAAAATTGGTACCTTAGTAGTTTTCGAGAAAATCGACTTTGAAGGTGGTCCTGCGGTAGTCACGCTCCCTTCAGCAGGACTACCATGAGCGCCGAAAAAGGGCCCACGCTACAGCTATTCTAAGTATACAAATAATTAGTACCCATAAATGGGATTTATTTCGTAAAAAAAACAGAACTGTAATACTTGTATTTACCGAGAAATCAACGATGATAACTTTCTCGCAATTGTTCAGCAGGACCACGATTTTGAATGTTGATTCCAAGTTAGAGAAGCTTGTCGCTTTCCTCAAACCTACATAGAAAATTAGTACCCTGCAAGACAAAATTAGTACCCAAAATTCAAAATTAATACTCTAATAGTTTACGAGATATACGATGCCATTGGTGGGGTGGCGGTAGTCACGGTGCCAAATTTTCATTTCAAGATTTCCCTATTAAAAACTCTGTGATTTCTTCCCAAATTTATACAAAAATTAGTACTCCTAAAGAAGTTAAAGCGACTAGAAATCCAGATTCCTAAGTGTTGTATTTTAAGAGAAATTAGCTTTCATTACTTTTCCATACTAAATCTCCGCGTATAACCCGACCAAATTAAGTTGTCAACGGTGCCAATTCCTTTGTTCACAAACTAAACTAAATTTGAGTTCAGTGCATCTTATCTTTCTGTTTCATTATGAAAAGGACAGACAATAAATTTTAGTTTTGTCCTGTCAAAGTAATCAGAGCCTGACACTACTCAATACAAGTTTAGACGTGATTAAAAACATGCCTACTAATGTTACGTCAATTTACGTCAGACGCTGATTAATTTGATAGGACTAAACTAAAACTTATCTTTTGTCCTTTTCTTAATGAAATAGATAGAAAAAGATGCACTGAACTCAAATTTAGTTTAGTTTGTGAATAAGGGAATAGGCACCAATGGTGGTATTGAGCTGTTTAAGAGATGTACACTCGTGCACATAAATTTATGGATGTCGGAATAGTATTAACAACAGTTCAATATCTAAATTTTTATACAAACTGTGTATCTAGGTACATATTAAGAAAAAAATAACCTATCGCTACCCATGGCTTGTGATACCTTTGTTATTGACGTGACTTGTCGAACATAATAGGTACATAATTAGTACACAGTGATATGAAAACACTAAAATATGCGTGTGCCCTTTGCAATGCATATTATTCAAATATTTGCTGTGCCCGACAGGGTCCATAATTGTGTCTAGTATTTTTTATTTACCACCTGTAATTACATTATGGATTGCAATAAACGATTTGAAATCTCAAATCGTTTATTTGTTTGATATAAAAGGTACCTATTACTTACTTTTAGGTTTGTAATCCTTTTATACTTACGTTATTAGCAACATAGTAAATTAGTTTTTTAATACTAAGAGCTTGTCCAGAAAGGGCGAATTCGCCGCGATTCTCTCGTGCGTATTACGCGCGACCTTTGCGTTCAGAAGGGGCGTACCAACGCGCGAGCATTTGGGTTCGAATTTCATTTGTCAGTAGAAAACATGGAGTAGAACGCTCTGAAGTTCGCGCGTCAACTGGACGCAACAAGGAGTCTCCAGTATCTTGACTCGCGCGCAAAACGCGCGAGTCGAGAGACTGGCGAAGTGCACGCGATTTACGCGCGGATTTTGAAATCGCGCGATGCTTGTGGACGCGATGTATTGGCGCCTAGTATCTCGTTAACGCGCGAATGAATTCTCGCGAAACGTTTCGCGGCGAATTCGCTCCTTCTGGACAAGGTCTTAGCCTCTTAGGTAGGTATTACTGCTTGCAGCAACGGTAAATTAGTAGGAAAGAAATAAATAAAAAATACCTATCGCTTTTAATTATATTCATTCACAACAACACAGAAGGTAGGTACCTACTTACAATACCTACAGAAAAATAATTATTCGAGTACTTACCTACCTGCCCACGTCAATAACAAAGGTATCACAGGCGATGGGTAGCGATAAGTTATTTTTTTTTCTTATTAAGTATAAAAGTTCAGTTTGTATAAAAATTTAGATATTGAATGTTAATAGGTAGTATTTCGACATCCATAAATTTATGTGCACGAGTGTACATCTCTTTAACAGCTTAATACCATTGACAACTTAATTTGGTCGGGTTATACGGGGAGATTTAGTATGGAAAAGTAATGAAAGCTAATTTCTCTTAAAATACAACACTTAGGAATCTGGATTTCTAGTCGCTTTAACTTCTTTAGGAGTACTAATTTTTGTATAAATTTGGGAAGAAATCACAGATTTTTTAATAGAGAAATCTTGAAATGAAAATTTGGCACCGTGACTACCGCCATCCCACCAATGGCATGGTATATCTCATAAACTACTGAAGTATTAACTTTGAATTTTGGGTACTAATTTATCTTGCAGGGTACTAATTTTCTATGTAGGTTTGAGGAAAGCGACAAGCTTCTCTAGCTTGGAATCATCATTCAAAATCGTGGTCCTGCTGAACAATTTCGAGAAAGTTATCATCGTTGATTTCTCGGTAAATACAAATATTACAGTTCTGTTCTTTTTTACGAAATAAATCACATTTATGGGTACTAATTATTTGTATACTTAGAATAGCTGTAGCGTGGGCCCTTTTCGGCGCTCATGGTGGTCCTGCTGAAGGGAGCGTGACTACCGCAGGACCACCTTCAAAGTCGATTTTCTCGAAAACTACTAAGGTACCAATTTTGTTGTTCGACTACTAATTAGTACCAATTGAGCACTAATTATTTACCAAATATGGAAGCGATTGGCGTTGGTGGTCCTGCGGTAGTCACGGACATATAACAATTTTATTACTTAGATCATAGAAATAAAGTCACAAATACGTCCAGTGATAAACTATCGAATTTACATAGACCTATGACTATCTTAGAACTGGACTTATAGGAAAATACTCGTAGCTTTCACCATTGTTTCTTGCCCACTCTATATAAATCATCGTGTGAGATTTGTTTTTTTTTAAGACGTGAAGAAATGCTTTTAAGAAATGCTTGTTTGCAGTATGGTCTGGAGAAGAAGTTAAATTAAAGATTGAATTAATTAATTGAAAAAGATGATGTCCGTGACTACCGCAGGACCACCAACGCCAATCGCTTCCATATTTGGTAAATAATTAGTGCTCAATTGGTCTTGCAGGGTACTAATTTTCTATGTAGGTTTGAGGAAAGCGACAAGCTTCTCTAACTTGGAATCAACATTCAAAATCGTGGTCCTGCTGAACAATTGCGAGAAAGTTATCATCGTTGATTTCTCGGTAAATACAAATATTACAGTTCTGTTTTTTTTTACGAAATAAATCCCATTTATGGGTACTAATTATTTGTATACTTAGAATAGCTGTAGCGTGGGCCCTTTTTCGGCGCTCATGGTGGTCCTGCTGAAGGGAGCGTGACTACCGCAGGACCACCTTCAAAGTCGATTTTCTCGAAAACTACTAAGGTACCAATTTTGTTGTTCGAGTACTAATTAGTACCAATTGAGCACTAATTATTTACCAAATATGGAGCGATTGGCGTTGGTGGTCCTGCGGTAGTCACGGACATAAAAAGATGACATATTTTGGGAACAGAAAATGAAACAAAAATTACAATCATTTTATTTAACACACCTACTCCCTGAAATAGTAGACCCGAGATTCACACGGAAGCTGCCTATAAGAGATAATATTTAGGTGCATGAAATAGTCCTTCAGGCACCAATCGATCATCCCACATGTTCCAGATATCTCAGTAATACAGACTTGTAAATATTAAATCCTATCCTATCATCGAAAAACCTATGTCCATTCAGTCTAAAAAGTATCGGGAATAAAAGTAATGGGTCTGTATATAATGTATCTAAGTTACAATAGCCTAATGTCAACTTGCTCATCGCCTTATACAAAATATTGCTTTTCCCGATGCAGGGACGTTAATTGTTGAGGAGTTCTCCTGGTATTCCATCATCAGCTCCATTTCACCATTCGCATTGTGACGAGCATAAATTGCTTAGCAACCATATTAAAGTAATCGAATCGCAACCCGTGAAATACTTATTATTGAGTAGTTCCGATAGCCATCTGTGGTCTTCATCATCAGTTCCACTTTACCAAATGGTGCTTTCCCAGAGCAAATGCACAAGTTACTATTAAAAATACCCAAATCACTATAGGTGTGCCTATAATATTTGAAGAGTTTCTTCGATTTCTGCAGGATCCCATCATCAGATCCTGACCTGATTACAATGAGGCCACCTGGAAGTATACCCTTTCAAACAAAAACATAATTTTTAAAATCGGTCTAGCCGTTTTCAAGTACCTAATCGGGGAACATGATACTAAAAAAAAAACCGACGAACTGAGAACCTCCTCCTTTTTTTGAAGTCGGTTAAAAAAGCAAATAAAATATATAATATTGAAAATTTTGTTTATAGTTTGAGATTTTATTTTCCTTACATTTGTTTACTTAGGTACTTGCTTACATTTATTTCCTTACATATATTGTTTTTTAATTCAGTGTAAATAAAATGTATTAAAATAATTAAAAATAAAAAGATAAAAATATACATTCGTATTTTTTAATCGCCTTGTCTTATTTGTTTCGAGCTCTTCATACAATGAACAATAAATATAAAAGAGCGCCATCTGTTGGTTCATTGTCACTTATTATTGACCGCGTCACACTGTTCCTTACTTGGTAGTTCGCTGTATCACCGCCCTTTAAGAAAGGCGCTAGGATATCGGAGAAATTGTGGGCGTGGTTAAAAATACCGAAACAGCGGAGCTCAATAGCGGTTGTCAGCGTCTTAAAGTTAAAGTCGCGGCCGCGCCTTATATCTTATTTTTGTTAAATAAAAATATGAAGCCGGGGCGGGCCGCTAGTGTGCAACTTGAGGGACTTTAGAAGTCAAATAACAAAATTGTTATTGCATAATATAATGCATTCACTTATGTGTCACTCATTATCCAGGATGCTTTTAGGCTCCTACAAAGAGCCGTGACACGCGATGTAATCGCGCGCGACACAAAGGCGCCTCGTTGCGCGACTTGCTTCACTAGGTACATAGTTTCAACGGAACCGACTGTTTCATTTTCAGGCACGATTCAGATTATGCAAAACATGAAATCGATTTTATTTTTTGATCTGGTTACATATACTCTTGCTGTCAAGTAATTTCCTATGTTCTGTCAATTGCCTTTATCGTAACCTAACAAATTACTCTTATCTGCAAATGACGTTTGTTGCATAAAAGGAGCGGGAAAATAGAGAAAGGCAATTAGGTAATTTAAGATCCCGTAACTGGATAAACATTCAGTATATTTGGAAGTGAGAAATAAGCTAACGTTTCAAATAAATTACCTTAAGGCGACTACGTGACCTAAAGCGCGGTCTTTGTCGGACTGCATAGAAAAGAAAGAGAAGCGCGATGACTCAACGCTAGTAATTTATTGCAAAATATGAAGCAATGATCTATTTACAAAAAATCTATTGTTTGGACTAAAAAATTAAAACACTAGTGCTTTAGTATGTTGCTTGTAAAATAATCTGATAAAAAATCACAATGATGTATATTAAGTATGGTTTTAATTGTAAAAAGAAGTTTTTAGAAATATCTTCATGATTTTTTTCTATCCTATCAAATTAGTTGTATTATGTTTACAACACAGCATAAATATCCTGAAAAATATAATATATTTTTTTCTGATTTTGTTTACTGTAGTCGATCATATGCTTTTATTGTTTCTAAAACTTGCGTTTTTTTGCGTTTAGTTCCTGTAAGCCCCTTAAACAGAGTTGGATACTTTCTCTGTTTGCTAAGCTAAACTCTAAATACTTTTCTAGAATGCAAGTGGGCTAATTAGTGTTACCAACCAGCTCTAGTCTCGAGTAAAAATTGAGGACAATCATTTAGGAGACATAAACAGTCATATTATGCAGCACCCGATAATTTTTTAATAACAATGATTTGAAGGTCAATTCCCGTAATGAAAAACGTTCAAAATCTAGTCGCAATTTCATCTCAATCAATGACAAAAACTTGTCAAAAACGTAGGGAGATTAAACGTATTATTGACAGATTGAGACGTGCACAATCAGTGCACGTTTTTAAAATTAGGTACGCGAATTGTCCCTTTGCTTTCGTTTAGATAGTTCATGTATTTCGACAGGTTTTGGAGTGAAAAGATATGAAGACAAGATTCCATCAACAGAAACTTACTTATAGAAATCTGGTACGCCTACACTTTCGTGACGAACTGTATCAATTGCAACTGTCGCAAAAACCGCTGCCAGGTTACGTACACTACACAAACTTTTCAACTACCCTATTTATCAAACGTGTGACGTGCCATAATTCATACAGACGCGATGCAATGGACGTCCAGCCGTCCAGTCAGCGATGTAAATCACGACAATTGCATGCCCGTGCGCCGGTGGACTGCTACCTTCGTACCTAAATGCATTGCAATTTGTTATGTAAAGTGTTACTAGCCGTGTATTATGGAAAACTGGTATCATTATTATGGCTTGCGTTCTGTTCACTGGGTTTGTGTGTAATTACAGTAAAAAATTGGATCAGCGAGTTATAGGGAAGTGATGAAGGGTTTCAAGACGCTTGTTAATGCAAGATGGTTATTAATTTTTTTGTGCCAATACGATTTTACTGGTTGAAATCTTAAGAGGGCGCCGACCGCGCAGTGGCGCCCTCATCATTTGTTTGGTTATTTCTTTTATTTTAGAATGAAAATGTATGTATGTGTGTATTTTACATTGTTTAGTTTTAGTGATTATAATAAAACTAAACAATGTAAAACTACCGTTTATAATAATAATATCGTCCTTATTTTTTGCATTTGCATTCTAAAATAAAATAAATAACCAAACAAACGATGAGGGCGCCACTAGGCGGTCGGCGTAGCCTTAAGAACATCGTCAAAATAAGAGCTGCTTGAGCAAGTTGTTTATGAATATCGATCTTGGACCGGTTCTTGGGAGGTAATAGCTATCTGTAATAAACATTTGATCACCTCCGCTTATAACACTGACCTAGACTTGAATGAAACAGTGGAGATAATAATGAACCCAAATAAAAAACAAAGAGAAAATAAGATTGACAGTTGTAGCGATCCGATGCGAATTCAATTTACTTTCACTATACTCTCGGGAGTTGTATTCAAATTGTTTGTTTACACAATTTTATTGGCATAAACTTATTTTCCTTTTGCTTCGACCTGTGCCAAAGGTAAGCTTTCTAAAGGTTTAAATTAATGAAAGACTTGTTTATGAACGAAGACGACATGAAAGAATTTACGATTATGTAGATTCCGAACGCAACTATTGGCCATAACTTGCTAGATGTTTTCTTTATAGGTTTACAAGCAAGTTGCTTTTACAGCGATAACTTTAAATGACAGCAAATCTTAAGTGACCTACTACGTATTTAAATGTTAAGAAAGTCGTACAGTTAATGTATCCGTATTTATCGCGTAATAAACAAATATGGATACATGGCTTTCTAAGTTATTTGCGATTTCATTTATAGTTTTAACGAGATTATTATGTTAACGTTTACTTGCGACTTCGATTATCATATGCAGTGTTATCGTAATTTCTTGATAACGTAGGAAAGCCGGATCGCGGTGGGTTAAGTAAATATAAACAGAGTTGTTACTTCTACCCCGACAGATAACCCAAGTTATTACGCACGTTACCTATCGGTTTGTCTACATTAAAATTCCATAAAATCACGTAATGTTGAGTACAATTATATGTACATGACACATGATATCATGGCTTTATCTGGTTGCTTTGTACTTCTATTTCATAAATAACCAAACGCTGATCACCCGAACTTGGTTACGGCCCTACTCTCCTTGAGTAGGGACTCAAATACCTAACGATCATCATGATTCTGCTGCCCTTATCCCAATTTAAATGGAGTCGGCGCAACATGTATTTTTCTTCCATATACTTCTCTATTAATCCCTTCCTAGCCTCATCTTTCAAGCAGTCCATCCATCGTTTGTTTGTGGAATGTGGAATTGTTGATGGCTATAAGAGTAGGGGAAGACCCTACTCTTATAGCCATCAACAATTCCACATTCAACAATGGATTTACTTTTTGAATTGATTTAGTAAAGGCTCCTTCAAAACAGGCGCGACACGACACGCGACACATTGGCACCGCAAGTCGCGCAACGAGCGGTGCCTTTGTGTCACGCACGCGCGATTTTATCGCGTGCCACTCCTTAAAGCGTGTTTCTGTAGCTAATTATATGAACTGATTTTTATGCGACTGACGTAAAATACATCCTTCTTAACAATAACTGTAGAGCTTCGGAAAACTTTCAGGAAAGTATAACAAACCGTTTTTCAGAAAACTGTTCAATGACGCCGAGTGTTACAGAAACCATTTGTTTACACGTTGTTAACGAAAATAGCCGAGAGGAGGAAAAACTTCAGCATAACACATTAACAGTTCCTAGAGATATCACAGGAAGTTCTTAGCTATTTTGTTCCTTTTACGGTCAAAAGATACTTCAAAGGGATATAAGAATATGTCTTTTATGTTGCATTCTAGCTGTCAGAGAGTTGATCTTTTATTATTTTTGGAGTGATATAGTGTGTCACCTAAGTGGATATTTTACCTTTTAGGTCGGTTCGTTCAAAGAATAACAAATCCAGGGTCATTAATTTTCCATTTTATGTGTGTTGTGAATCAAGGGAGCATAAAATCTGTTCTAAATTGGGGTTTAGTTTTGTTTGGTTTAAAAGGATACTAACAACTTGGAGAGAGGATTATTTAAGTATGTTTTTGTCCTATCGTCAATATCAATGCAAATGCATACAATTTCGCTCATCGACCCTACCTAACGTAACCGCACATTTCCACATTGCTGTGTTACTTCAATTCATCGAACTAACATAGCCAATGTGGAAATGTGTGATTTGTAAACATGTGGTTTACAAGACACTCGACATATTAACGACACCCACAACCATAAACTCTTCAAAGATATTCATTTTGGAAATGTACACTCACGTCAAAAATGAGTAGCAGTCAGTTGTCAGTGCTTCAGATGCGCTCCACTTGCGCTACTCCGGTTTCACACGCATATTTATTTTAATCACCCATTTATCTACGACATTACGCATTATTGTTACGACAAAACTGCAACTGTGTAACTCAACACGTAACGCACCGCATGTAACGCAGTAGTACTGTTGTGACTGACTGTACTGATTAGTCTGTTAAAACAGAAAATTGAGCGTAATGCCGATTCGCTTGTTAACGGCTTTCTAATAGTACTAAGAATTACAAGTTTTATGAAAATTGGATTTTAATAATAGTCGGTTTTAAGCTATTGTTGTGTGAGGAAAACTGGCAATTAAATCCGCTGCATCGAATGTTCCACCGATCAGATACATGCTCATTACATACGCATATTGTATTGTTCTGTAATAAGTGAAATAACACACGATTAATTATAACCTGGATTTTCTATTTTGCAAGAAAAAGCTTATAAACAATAGCTATTATTACGTTCATAATATAATACAAAAATAATAGTATTTATTTAGATATGTGGCTAATAATCCGTACGGATACCGAACGAGTATAACCTGTTACAGTGACTGTTCATCATCGAGATATTGCGTCAAGGGGGTCAGAACATTGAGCTGTCAGGGAAATGTCCAATTTATTGTATAAATTAACGAACTAATCGGAGTATCAGCTGAAGTGACCGTAAAGGCGTAAATATTACACACAACGCGTTGCATCAGTTGATGTAACTTTACACATGTATGTAATAATTACTGTTACAGTAGGTAACATGTGATGGTACACTAGGTAAATTGCTCGCCCTTCGCTGAACATTACTACTCTACAATATAATTCTGTTGAAAGCTGACGTTGCTACGAGTATGTCTCTTCGAAATTTATATTCAGGCGTTTATTTTGTGTCGAGCACTTCAATAGTCTAGAGTCTCAAGCACGTCTCAAGGGTTCAGAATAACAAAGTTAAAAAGAAATGAGTTCCGAGTAAATTACAAACGTAAAATCTGAAGAATATTGACATAAACAATATTTCAGAGTAAAACATAAAGCCTTTCAGCGAAATATTTATAAATATGACTTCAGTCAGAAAAGCAACAAACTTACTAGAAATAATTACAAACTATTAGAAACTAATCAAAACACAGGTTTTCCAAGAATAGTATAAATAAATAGAAAATGCACATAAATTAGCCACATATTGAACAAAGTCTATTTACAATAAATTTAAATAATGTAATACATACGACACGACATTGTCGGTGGTAAATAAATAACAAAAACATCAAATCAACGAAAGTGTCGTATAAAATTAATCGATTTGCAACGTACTCTCATCGAAACGACGACGTGTAATAAAATAACAATTGGAAACGTAAACAATGCGCGATGTCACCCATTGCTGCCATACCCTTTCGACAAAACATCATAAACCAAATTGAAATGACTTCATGCGGCAATGGATCATGAAGCTCTGGCGCATTTCCTCCGGGAAATTCATACAAGGTTTTCTCCGCAATATTCGGAGAGGATTATTAATTCAGCAAAATTTGAAAAACGAATCACTGCAGTGTCTAGCAGATTGCGCCCAAGCAAGAAGATAAGGTTGGTGAGGTTTCAAACATATTGTAGGCTAAATAATTTGGAAATTATCTACATGATGGAATTGCTTTTGACAACATACTGACAGATTTAAAACTGTTGACTTGAGAGAGTACCACTTAGCTTACATAATCAGCCTATAACGTTCCCACAGCTGGGACACAGGCCTCCTCTCTATGAGGGAGTGGGTCGAATCCACCACGCGAAATCAGTGCGAGTTGGTAGATGGCTTATTCAAATAAAAAAAAAATCGACGTAATACCAAAATACCCTTCCCCCCTTAAACCCTACCCTACCCTACTTTACCCTTCCCTTTAAAGTTTTCAAGTTAAAACGTGTACTAAGTAAACCATCCCATTATGAAAATTATTACACCAAAGTTAAGATTTAAGAGCAAATGACAGATCTCTTAAGCAAGGCAACAGCTTTATGGAGATGGCACCACATGCTCCTCAATTTTCAAGTCATGGTTGTAACATATTCCTTTTAAGCTTCATTAAAGAATAAGTATCCTGGATCGTTAAGAGGATACTGCAGACACGCTTTTACACCAGACAACCTTGTAAGATAAAAAGTTTTGTAGCAAGCAAAATGAGGTCGACGTCGTGAAGCTATGAAGACAAAACCTACATCTAAATTATATCAGCCAGTAGGTAATTTTGTTACACGAGCAAGATCTATTTTGAAAGAGCTTAGTATGTAAAGAAAATACTGTTGAAAGAGGAAAAACAAAGATTACTCCGTACTAATGGAATAAACATCTTTAAATCCTTTGTTCTATAGAAGCAACCAGGAACAAAATAAATAAAATCTGAAGTGGATTCAATGTTTGCTTATCGCGTTGGTATTTATTCGCCTTCCTGGTAGGCGTCATCAGGTTTTATGATGTCATCCGACTGATCCCGGATTCTGACGTCATATTTGAATGGTTACGAGGACTGGAGCTTTCCTTTGCCTTTGTGAATCCTGCCGACAAACTGTCGCGCAGTTTGGCAGGTTTCTGATATGTGTACAAGTGTTTGGTTCAAAATAAATTATTTATTTATTTATTTTTATGAATGCCGAATACCGAGTTGTGTGCAATATCCATGCCATAAATGACGTCAATTATTGGCAAATTATGTAATTTTCGATCAATCAACTCAGCTTATGCAATGGCATTTAGGTAACGTCTTTCAGGTAGGCGTCATCAACTTGCTTTCCTTTGCCTCATGAACGAACAATATTCGAACATCCAACAATCCTGCCATCCAATCTCTTCACCACCCTTGGTTGACTGGTAGAAAATGCCTAAGGCATTAAGTCCGCCTTTGTATCTTTTTGTGCGAAAAGTTTAAGATCGTATAAGGCTCGTGCACACAGGCTCGACGCGACACGCGACACAAAGGCACCGCAAGTCGCGCAACGAGCGGTTCCTTTGTGTCGCGTGTCGCGTCGCGCCTATGTCTACGAGCTTTTTTTTACGCCGTACGGCATTTCATACAAACTTTCAAGGCCTTATTTTTCGAAATGAATGAACCGATTTTAATGAAACTTTATCCGCATAAGCAGGATACAAAGGTCTAAAAAGTTAGTTGAGAATATTTTCGAAATGTCTTATTTAAAAAAAGATAACTGGAAATCTCTGTTTCTATGGAAAATTTAAAATCGGTCTAATTTGGCTGTAACACTATTTTTCGAAAATGTTCTAACTAACTTTTTAGACCTTTGTATCCTGCTTATGCGTATGAAGTTTCATTAAAATCGATTCATTCATTTTGAAAAATAAGGGCTTGAAAGTTTGTATGAAATGCCGTACGGCGTAAACGCTTTTAAATAAATAAATAAATCCTCTCTATACTTAGAGGACAAAATAGTACCAATTATGTCATTTTAAATCAAACATCGCCAATTCATTGGCATTTATATGTATATTCTCCTTCCTTGTAGGCGTCATAAAGTTTCATGATGTCATCCGACGGACTACTTCTGACGTCAGCCTTATTAGCAGGCTGCACGAAGCTTTCCCTTGCCTTATGACTAAGACTACTGAAATAGCTCGTATCAACACTTCGGTCAGCAAACATTTGACGTTTGGATTGAAGATTTGCACTTTCTGCTATTATTGAGGCTTGGCTTATGTTCCTATCACTATGAAGTTTCTCATAAACTTTATTATGTTATAGTCTGTTTAGACGTCATATTATTTTGAGAAAGAGGGAGTATTTTTACTAGGAATTAAGTTATGTTGTCATAATAGGCAGCAGAGAGCAGTGGTACTGGTAGCCCATTGGAAACGGCCGCGACTTACGAGTTGTAGGTCGTAAGTTCGAACCCACTCAGGCGCTTTACTTTGTGTAAATTATTTAATTACTGCTGCTCTCAAAGCGGTGAAGGGAACCGGCATGTCCTAGAACCAAAAAATCGAAGACATGACCATCTACCAAACCGCAACGTAGGCAGATTATGTTATGATTATGTATTCATTCATTACATTCTACTTTAGCAAAGGTATTTCAAAGGAAGCTTTTCAAAAGTTTATTTTGTATCATCATCGGCTAGTTAAGGCTCCTTCAAAAGGCGCGACGCGACACGCGACACAAAGGCACCGCAAGTTGCGCTACGAGCGGTGCCTTTGTGTCGCGCGAGATTCGCGTTGCGTGTCGCGCCTGTTTGCAGGAGCCTTTATACCGCATTGCGGCGTGTTTCCACGAAGCACGCGGCACGTGTGTAATTTTCCATCGTCCGCAGTCGATTAGTCGAGATCAACGGCGGTAGTCAGTGCTGACAGTAATTGGAGAAAATTCACAATAATGACGTTGTATATTTTTCCACGTTTCACATAAGTACTTAATTGTGTGGAATAGTTTCCGATATTCAACTCTCGAAGAGGGATCTGATTTTCCGATTACTTGGAAACTCGGCTGTATTATTCACTCTCAGTTCTCTGGAATAGTCAGGGTTACGAGTTGCCCTTGAACTACTTAAAGATATCTCGCTTTGACAAAGAGTAAAACGTTCAGCGTTTCCCTGAATATTTTTAGCTGGAGACTTTAGGCTGGCTTGAAGCAATTTGTTTTCCAGTTAACGCTTTGCAACACGCCCAGTCAATTAAGAAAGGCATGGTCGAAAATATATTTGGTATGTTTAGAGACGTGTCTAAAATCAGACATCAGTTATGAAGATTTGCAAAAAATAAGCATACAAAACAGAGTTCTATAACTAAAACACACCTGCCTAATATATTAACATGCGCATTTATCCTAGACGTCAATTCTAATTCGCCGTCTATTTAAAGAAGTTGACTACAAATTGAAATATTAGGCAAAACCACTTGTTTTGACGGAGCAAGAAAAAGAAAAAAATGTAAACAGAACTGGCTTACGGTTTTAATCATCCATAGGTAGGTACTAATATTATAAATTCGAAAGTGACTCTCGTCTGTACCAATGTTACCTTTTCACGCCTAAACCACTGAATCGATTTCGAAAAAATTTGGCAGAGAGATAGATTGCATCCCAGGGAAGGACATAGGATAGCTTTTATCGACATACCTCGCGGGCGAAGCCGTGGGCGGAAGCTAGTAATATGTAAAAATGGCGGCTACGCTACGGTCCAAAGGTCGAAAACATGTTTATTTGTCTACAAAGGTGGGACGGAGATAACAATAGTGAAGGTTGAGATGAATACTGTGAATTAAGTCTAAACTTGGCACACAAATGTTATCATAACGCCGTTCCGAATACATTTTGAAGCACGATAATGAAATAACTTGGTCACGAATAATATACGACATCTTAGTGCATGCTCCATTGCTGATCGGGATATGTAAATAATAAAACTTAGAATTACTTTTACAGGGAGAAATTGCAAACGTGCGACAAATCGAAATGGGAGAATGTACTCATTATTATGATTACTATGGGACCAAACCTGAAATCGCGAAAACAATCAGCTGTTCCCAACATTTATGTTCGCATAAAGGCTCCTACAAACAGACGCGACACGCGATATAATCGCACGCGACACAAAGGCACAACTCGTTGCGATTGCGGTGCCTTAGTGTAGCGCGCGGTTTGTCGCGTGTCGCGCCTGTTTGAAGGAGCCTTAACTCGTCAAAATGTAGGGAACAGCTGGTTTTTTTTTACACTATAAGATGTTGATAGGTTTGCTGATTACGTAATAACTTAAGACAGAAGGTCCCTTAAGTAGGGACTGAATAAATTAACCAACTTGGTAACATGCTTACAACTTTTTACGGTAGAAGAACGGAGTTGCGAGACTTGGCTTTTTCTACAAGTTGTGTTTTTGATGGCATCTCACTTCTTTTTGTAGATATCTCTACCTTTTAAATTTTTTTTAACATATTCCTTTGACCGTTTTACAAAAATTACCTTTGAACATAATTATATCTAGGTTCCTATCTACACCCATTATTCCATTATATTATAGATATACAAGTACATTGATTCATTCATTGCAAATGTAACTTTGTAATCCTATATATATTTATATGTGATTATAAGGTTATTTATGCAGTTGGTGTATCTAGAAAAGTGGAACGAAATTGCAAAATATTTTAGTTTTTCCTTGATTTATACACTAAACACTAATTGTATTCAAAATTTAAAGCTTCTATGTCTGCTAAAAGTGCCATAAAGTTTTGATGATCGGTCAGTCAGTCAGTGACAAAATTAAGAAACTTTGACTAGTTATAATTATATACTACTGGTTCAAATTAAATGAAATTTGAAATATACCGTGTTTATACAATGCCTGCTTGGTTACTGAAAATTCAGGCTTCTAGTTTTATTCACAACGAAGTTATATTATAAGGGTCGAAAATGACCTGAACTGAACTGTTTCGAGAAAAGGATGGTACGGCCGTGCCGCTTTTTGCTCGACTTGGCGGATGTAGTTGAAAAGTTCATAAATTATTTTGAGTAAATAATATTTTATGTATTAATAAATGAGATAAAATCTAGGATCTAAATAGCTGGGTGTTAGTTTGATTAATTAGGTAACTTTTTTCATGATAATCCGGGGTGACTAGTGGTACTACGCAGTAAAGGAACTACGTGTAAATTATTTTTATCACAAAATAAAACAAGTCTAAAATTATACAATGGGTTATGTTATTTCGATGGTAGGTAATCTCACTTTTTGTTGTTCGTGCAAACAGCGAAATACATAATTTACCCAGTCATTCGAAATCCGTTACGAATTTATGATGAAGCTTAAATCTTGTTACACAAAAACCAGCGTTTTTTGCACAAATTTCGATAAAAATCACCAAGTATTCATTCGCATGTTGTTTACCATGCGTTTCTATTTATAACTGTGACCACTCGTTTAAGTTTTTTTATTTTGCAACATTTGATGTTTATTATAGTAGCGGGGGAACCGGTCGGAGTGGGTTGAGTAAATAATGTTACGATTATTATTATGCTTACCCAAGTGTGGTGGTATTGAAACCACAATTGATATTACTTGTCAATAATCAGATTTGAGTCCACATGAAGGATCCTTCAAACAGACGCGACACGACACGCGACACAAAGGCACCGCAAGTCTGCAAGCTTGTAAACAGTTTAATAGTTTTTCTTCGATTTTCCAAGTTTACCTCTTACTCTCTTATTTAATGAATAAGCAATTATTGTTCTGTAAATCCATCAAATTAATTTTTGCCTGACTTTTGTATCTTTTTTTTTCGTGTGGACAATTTAGTATTCTACATCAAGTCACTATTTAATTGGTTGTTTAAGTTATTTTATTAGCCACTGAATCAATTTACTCCTAAAGGCTCCTACAAACAGCCGCGACACGCGATATAATAGCGCGCGACAAAAAGGCACGACGTGTCGTGTCGCGCCTGTTTGAAGGAGCCTTAATTTAGATACTGTCTTATAAGAGTGGGCAGCATTATTATTAGCCATTAATGTCCCACTCTGCTGGGCAAAGGCTTCTCTACTCTCTTTCCACCTCTCTGACCAGAGCTACCATGGAACAAGGAGTCCAGCTCTGCCGCAGTAAGCGAAAAGGACGAACATCGGCCAAAAATGTAAAGAAAAATAAACCTTACTAAACAAGAAAGGCTCATCCATTAAGGTTCATTTTTCTCCATTCCCTTTCCTCAGATGCGGCGCCCCTTTTACTTACGGCGGCAGAGCTCATCCCTCCATCTCCGTCTGCGCCTGTCGCGATGTCGTTTGCAACGTATTTTTTTAATATATTACTTAACTAGCAGCGCTCCGTGGTTTCACCCGCATAAGTGTCGATCCCGTTCGAAAGACACGTGGCGCCATCTATTATCATAATAACGTTATAGTTGTTTTCCTCGGAAGCAGCATTTTTTTTCGGGATGAAAGGTATCCTATCCTATGTCCGTTTCTGTACACCTGACAACGTGAATATATATGCAAAATTTCAGGACGATCGGTTCAGTGGTTTAGGCGTGAAAATGTTAACAAGCAAACAAACTTACCTTCCCATTTATAATACATATTAGTTAGGACTTACAGAATCGCGAGAAATTCTCAACTTTATGATAAGTCGTTAGATTATTTTTTTTACGATTTCTCATAAACCTATAATACTTTAATGCCGACACAAACATTACACTAAGTTTTAAATCTTTCAGCGTAACAATCAACAGTTGGTAAATAACGTCGTATTTTATTAAAATCCTGTTTAATTTCGCACTAAACGATCTTTAGTTTACAGCTTATCGTAGGTGTTAACCATGGGCGATCTTGACACGATTCAATAAATTATTAAATTTGCTTATGCATTAACACATTATTCAATTCGATAACTTGGAATATATTATTATGTTTATGAGCCACCAAAATCCATACTAATAATATAAATTCGAAAGTAACTCTCGTCTGTCTGTCTGTATGTTACCTTTTCAGGCCTAAACCACTGAACGCATTTCGATAAAATTTGGCAGAGAGATAGATTGAATCCCGGGGAAGGACATAGGATAGTTTTTATCCCGATATTCCCATGGGATCGACACTTATGCGGGTGAAACCGCGGGGCGCTGTTAGTACAACCTATAAAGGCTCCTGCAAACAGGCGCGACACGCGACGCGAATCGCTCGCGACACAAAGGCACCGCTCGTAGCGTGACTTGCGGTGCCTTTGTGTCGCGTCGCGCCTGTGTGTACGAGCCTTATAAGCTGTGCGTGATTCGATAAAAAAATAATGAAATTCGGACTAAAAATACGCAAAATTACTTTTTACAGCTAAATTGCATTAAAACAGCAAGAGATCAGCAACCTGAATCTATAAAATGAATGAATGACATCTCTTAAAAGTATTAATTTCCTACCTGACGCAGTAACTACTTACCTCATGATTACATTATAAACAAACCGGTTAATCGACTTGAAAATCATGTCACTATATCAGCACAAATCTATTAAAATGGAGTTTTAATTGCCTCCCACAATATGCACGAATAAAGGCTCCCGCAGACTGGCGCGACTCCACTCTGGTGGATCAATTTCTATGAAAACTTAACAGAAATTGCTCTACCAGAGTCGGGTAAAGGCTCCTACAAACAGGCGCGACACGACACGCGACACAAAGGCACCGCAAGTCGCGCAACGAGCGGTGCCTTTGTGTCGCGCGCGATTATATCGCGTGTCGCGCCTCTTTGAGGAGCCTTAACGCTTGTCTGCGTTGTGTTGTTCTATCGTAAGATCAGAACTATTACGTGTTAGTTCTTCTGATGTCTTAATAGGTAATAATATTAATGTAATAATTAACTAGGTTAGGCTAAGTTATCTTAGCTAAGTCTGCAGCCATAAGCGTTGATTACAAATAACTGCGTTAATTACCAACAGTGTACATTATGTAATTGGTTTGTTAGCAAACTTTATTGTTTACATTGGTTGCAAGGTCATTTGAACACAACAATGATAAAATTGTTTTTGTTTGTGGACTGC
Organism: Luperina nickerlii; assembly: GCA_963855955.1. Classification (NCBI taxonomy): domain Eukaryota; kingdom Metazoa; phylum Arthropoda; class Insecta; order Lepidoptera; family Noctuidae; genus Luperina; species Luperina nickerlii. Next base: position 5,302,711 of record OY979663.1, read on the forward strand.
GAAAGATTCGGTTGTATCTGTATTTTTAAATCATTTTATGTTGATAGCTATTTAATTAATGAATTATGTTACATGTTATCAGCTACTAATCTTAAGAGCATAATAAAGTATCATATTCTGATAAATAACTGGTTACCTATTATTAGCTCGGATTTAATCTCCAAAAACTTGTAAAATGATTTCATATTTTGACACCATGTCTAAAAAAAGATATTTAAGTACGAACATGTTCCTAAGTCCCAAGTAATATCATTGAACTAACGTTAATTGCTTCTAATATTTAAAACAAACGGATGTTCCGAGGATGCCAACCTCACCACCAAGGTGGACGGAGCAGCTGCTCTCATCATCGTCACCGACACTGAGCGAAGACCAGCATGGGCTGGGAGAGGCGGGGGAATCATCCGATAGATCCATCTCCCCCTAATTCCACCCCACTACCGACCCCATCCCGTCCCATAAACATCATCCAGACCAACCTCCAGCATAGCCAGACGGCTACCGCCTGCCTGCGCAGGGCACTGGAGATGGAACCCCGAACCATTGCACTCATCCAAGAGCCGTGGATCCGTAATAACAGAATATGCGGCCTTGGTAACATTGGAGGTAAGCTGATCCTCGACACACAAGGCACAGATAAACCACGAACCTGTGCCTACATACCCAAAGATATACCCACCACCACACTCACGCAATTATGTTCCAGAGATCTAACAGCCGTCAGGCTCAAAACCGACGGCGACGCACCCGATATCGTCCTGGCCTCGGTATACATGCCTGGCGAGGATGAAGACTGCCCACCAAAAGGGATGGCCGACCTGGTAAGGTATTGTGAAGACACCAACCTGGACCTGGTCATCTGCACGGACTCAAACGCCCACCACCCGCTTTGGGGTTGCAACAAAGCCAACACTAGAGGTGAGGTACTATGCACATATTTGTTCTCAACAAACCTTAACATCGCAAACCGCGGCTCGGAACCCACTTGGGTCACATCGCGCGGACAAACAATTATTGACCTAACGCTGGCTTCGGAAAGCGCGGCAAAACTTATCTCTAACTGGCACGTATCCAACGAGCCTTCTTGCTCTGACCATAGAAGGATTCGCTTCTCACTAATAGCTAACATAAAAAAACCCGAACCTAGACGCAACCCACGCCGTACCAATGTACCCGGCTATAAACGGCTGTTGGCCTCCCTACTAACACAGCACCAAACTCCCCAAATTATAATAGACCACAAACAACTTGAAGACACCGTAACAAAACTCTCGGAATTTATAATTGAAGCCTACCATGCCTGCTGCAAACTAAAAGACCCAGACACCAGGAGCAAGGGTAACTCCTGGTGGAATGCGGAACTTAGTAAGCTCAGGCAAAACATGCGCAAACAATTCAACAGAGCCAAAAACTCCAGACTACCAGAAGACTGGGACTCATACAAGAAAACACAATACACCTTCAAAAAACAAGTCAGGAATGCCAGCAGGGCAGCCTGGCGGAAATTCTGCGAAGAAATTGAATCGAACAGCGAAGCCGCGCGTGTGAGAAAGATCCTATCTACAGATCAAGATCGCACCCTCGGGTCGTTAAAAACCCCAGACAACACATACACCAAGTCGGACCACGAAACAAGTAAAGTCCTTTTGGAAACCCACTTCCCAGACTGCAGTCTCTCCGAGGACAGAACCTGGGCAAGTGAGCCAACGCACACACCAAATGACCAAGACTGGGCCAGAGCCCGCACCATAGTAACCACAGAGAAAATAAAATGGGCAATAAAGACTTTTAAACCTTATAAATCCGCAGGCTTAGACGAAATTTTCCCCGCCCTGCTACAATGGGGAGTAGACGTCCTAACGCCGTGGCTGACCGTCATCTACCAAGCCTGCATAGCACAGAAATACATACCACTTGTATGGCGAGAGGTGAAAGTCATCTTCATACCTAAACCAGGCAAACCAGATTACACACAACCCAAGGCGTACAGACCAATAAGCCTAACATCTTTCTTGCTGAAAACCCTCGAGAGACTCTGTGATCGACATATTCGGGACGGACCTCTTCGGGAGCGACCTCTTCATAAACAGCAACACGCGTATTCCACAGGAAAATCAACAGAATCTGCGCTGCATAGTGTGATCTCCAAGATCGAATGTGCAGTGGACCACAAATGCTCCTCACTAGCTGTCTTCATCGACATAGAAGGCGCTTTTGACAAAACTATCTTCCATAGCATCAACGCAGCCCTCGAGGAACACGGTGTGGACTCGACCCTGCGAGGATGGATCACAAATATGCTCCGATTAAGAGCCGTACAAGTTACGGTAAACGACACCACCAGAGCCATAGTGGCGAAGGGCTGCCCCCAAGGTGGAGTCCTCTCGCCACTACTATGGAACCTTGTAGTAGACAGCCTCATCAAACGTCTAAATAGCAGAGGCTACTACACGGTGGGCTATGCTGATGATTTGACCATAATAATAAACGGCACACACGAAAACACACTATGCAACCTTATGCGCCAAGCTCTAAGAATAGTAGAAGACTGGTGCAAGGAATACAAACTAGCAGTAAACCCCACCAAAACCGAACTCGTCCTCTTCACAAAGAAAAGAAAGCTGACAACTTTACAATTGCCAAGCTTCTTTGGGAAAACCCTAAGCCTATCGACTGAAACCAAATACCTGGGTATCTTTTTGGACAAACAGCTGAACTGGGCAAAACACACTGATCACATTATCACAAAAGCCAGTATAGCCCTATGGCAATGTAAGAGACTCCTCGGGGGAAATTGGGGCATAAGCCCCAAAATCACCTACTGGCTATACACCACAGTTATCCGACCAATTATCACATACGGTTCTTTAGTTTGGTGGCCCAGGACCAACCTAAGTACAACCCAAAAGGATCTCGAGAAACTGCAAAGATTTGCCTGCGTAGCAATCACCGGCAGCATGAGGACTTCCCCCACTGCTGCCTTACAGGTGATGCTGGGGCTACCTCCCCTACACCTCGTCGTAAGAGAGGAGGCGGCCATAGCGACTTTCAGACTCGAAGTATCCGGCTCCCTAAGCAATGATTCTAGGATCAAACACACACGCATCAGAGAAGATGCAATCAAAGAACAACCGATGATGACATCACCCATCGACAGAACCCTGAAGACCCACTGCTTCCAAAAACACTACAACATAGAGCTCATAGAGGAGTTGTGTGACTACTCAGGTACAACAGAGCTAAGAATTTACACTGATGGATCAAAGACCGACGAAGGGACGGGCGTCGGGGTGTTCTCCAACGACCTAAACATTAAGATATCCAAACCACTTGGAATGCTCAACTCCGTTTACCAAGCAGAGTGTGTAGGTATTATCCAAGCGGCACACGCTATAGAGGCCAGGAGGGTTACGGATACCAATATCCGAATACTCTCCGACAGTGCCTCAGTTCTTCAATCCCTAAAGAGTAATCAGATCACGTCGAGACTAACACTAGAATGTCACAAGGCCCTAGAACGAATCACGGTACTGAATCGCAACACGATAACGCTACAATGGATTAGAGGTCACAGTGGATCACTTGGAAACGATGCGGCTGACGAACTTGCCAGAAGAGGATCCAGCACAAAACCCTACGGACCTGAACCCATTGTGCCCATTCCTTTCAAGCAGCTAAGAAGCTGGTTAAAGGATCACACTCGAATACAAGCGGAAAAATGGTGGACCTCGACACCAGGATGTAGGCAATCCAAGGAAGCTATGCCATCCCTGGATACAAAGCTGACCAGGCGCCTTCTGCGCCTGGACAGAGACAGCCTGCGCCTGGTGGCGGGGACCATCACTGGACACTGTTCACTAAATAAACACTTCCATACCCTGGGAATCACTGACAGTCCCCTGTGCAGAGCATGCATGGAGGCGGAGGAAACGGTGGCGCATGTGCTTCTTGAGTGCACAGGCGTTACCAAGATTCGCGAGGAGACCCTGGGAACACCAACATCCCTTGCGGATGCCCTGAGGAGACCGGGAAGTCTAATCTGCTTCTGGAGGGAGGTGGGCTGGTTGGAGTAATCGGCCACCATGGCTCACGCACAATGGTCCACTTCAAGGACTAAGTGCGGAAACCTAAACCCCATGATAGATAGATAGATAGAAACGGATGTTCCAAACAAACAATTCATGTAAGGTCTCAATATGTTTCTTACACCTACTATTTATAAGCAAATTAACATAGTGTGTCCTATCAAAAGGTGTTTATTTATGTGCTTTCGGGCTGTTTGATTTAAAATGGGTGTGCTGAAAGTACTATTTATTTGTAAATAACTACTATTCTTTTTGCATTAAATATTACTAAACATATCTTTGAAGATCTAAATAGGTTTGTAAAAAATATCATGTAATATTTAAGCGAACTACTACTGCCCTCTGTTAGCGTGTCATGAATTATTTTCATTGCGCTATAGCGCCATCTAGTAGCAACCACTGTAGTTACTTGGTAAAGCTTGTTCGTGTGCAAACCGCAACGTAAGCATTTTAGGTAGCTGAACAGAGATGGCGCTGGTTACAATATTTGATATCTGTAAATGAATAGTTTTTCATTATGAAAAAGTAATCCATCACTAAAATTCCTAATAATATGCTGCGCTTATAAAATTTTCGTTCGTGCATTTCATACATTCGTACACAAATTTACATAAAATATAAAATTAAGCCTAAAAGTATAATTTATTTTCATCATAAGATTGGGCTAAAACCAATTTTAAGAAAATTAACTAGATTAGTACTCAAATTCAAACACATTTTTATTCATTTTGTGATTTTAATGTGTTTTAAAAAACACCCGCGTGAATATTGGTCCAAAAAATGAACAGAAGAAATACATTTATTGTTAGAAGTTGAATAATTTTAAGAAAAATGTAATTTACTACGTAAAAAATTATGAAGAAAATACAAAATGCAAAAAGAGAGCCGCCCGAACAGGGACTTGAACCCTGGACCCTTGGATTAAAAGTCCAATGCTCTACCGACTGAGCTATCCGGGCTCGTATCGGTATCGCTGTAAAACATGTTCAGCTGCGAATAGCCATATCAAAATGACAAAAAACTTACCAAAACGCGTCACACGAATTATGCGCAATTCTTTGTACTTCATTTTTTTTTTACATTTACGCTTTGAAATTGGTTTCGTCAAAAAAAAAACTTTACTGTCATGTTTAATATTATTAACTTAGTTAACAGTGACGCAATAACTAATAAAGGCATAAAAATTCGGTTGACGACATTAATCTTAAATCATTAAAGATTATTGTGGGTCATGATGAGAAGAAATAATGAGAATTTTAAAGGTTTATTGTAACTGGAACAAAACCTCGTGGCTTATTGAAGTACTAACCGAGTATCTAGTACCGCTACTCGATACTAGATGGCGCTGTGTGTTACAAAACAAACGCTACGTTAGTGACGTTTATTAGATTAAAATTTGCGTGATCATCTAATTAATGTAGATAATACGTCAAACGCTCCAGAGATAAGGTTATTAGTAAAAAAAAAGATGGTAAATCAAGTAGAATGGATGAGAAAAAATAATATTAACAAAATCAAAAAACCAATTGTGGTAGCCTTGCCAACAAACCATGTAGGACTTCAAACCCTGAGGACGATCTGCTCACGATGGCTTCTCTTGGCGGGGCACAGGATAACGAGATAGTCGGAGATAGCACTAAAAAGGCTAGAAATGGTTCGTAACGCCATCCATATTTTTCCCTGCACAACGCATAGAGGCCAACGAACCCGATAGACAGGCACCTTGCAACGCCAGGTGTTGCATTGTCGGTGTTGAAAAAATTTACAAAAACAAAGGTCGAACTATTGAATGGCGTTATGACACAAAAACTGCGAATATTCTCGCTGTGTAGAAACCCTAATTTATTGGAAACAAAATGTTCATTAAAAGTAGTTGCATAAAGCAAAACCTGTGAATTTGTTAGTCCAGTTCACAGCAGTGCACTTCTGTGCGAAAATTAACATTAAAGCCGATTTTAAGACAGACCAACACGGTCGTTTAAAACGGTTATTTTGAATCCACAGGTTTTACTTTTTGTCTATAAACTATTATCACAAATTAAAAAACTAAAAATACAAAACGTTCACCGTAATAAATCTTATTAAAACCGATTCCGTGAATCATAAACGCGTCAAAGCTGTCGTTTCCTGAAACCATCAAAACCAACTTGTTTGCGGGCGCTTTACGATGATCCTAATTGCAATTTAGCGAAACATGGCACTAATAATGTTATATTTTGAATGCTTTACAAAGATTTGCAGATCAGCTCAAAGTCACGTACGTACTGGGCAAATTGTATAACGAGCAACGTTTCCTAGTAAAATCTCTTTACCTGACACTGGACGATGCAAAAAAAACAAGATTGAATATTTGGAAATCTATTGTTGTAAGTATACTTAATATATTTGAGTCACCAGAAATTCGTTAAGGTACACAAAGGTATGTACAGAAATAAATAACGTATTATGATGGATGACTAACAAAAAGATTTTATAGTCTCTGTGAGACTTCTTGGGACATTCGTGTGGGCTCTTTCATATATTAATAATAAGGAGCTCCGAAAGTTTCCTGAATAACAGAGGTTTTTATACTGCTCTAATATTTATCGTTGGCGTATTTCAGAACTTTACTTATGTGATCTCTTACAATACCTAACAAAATAATCTAAAAAAAAAATGGATTGGAATCGATTTTCTATTCTTAGATTGCAGACGAAAGTGAGTCAGACATCTAAAACCTAATGGGCCGTTATAAAAAATTGTAACAAGTCATGACATACTTTCTGACCAGACAGGAAAGAGAACCTTAGTAGGAACGATGACGCTATACATTTTCAATAGACACAAAAAGCGCCCAACTGACGGTTCACATCAAATCATTATGACATCATCATCATTACGGAAGTAAATGAACTCCTAAAAGAATCAGTCACCTTCGGACACTGACACAGTATTCTATTACAAATACATGAGTTCACAGATTGCTCGCTTGACTAGACAGATAAAATTTCCAGATCGGAACAAAAAAATCAAGCCAGCAATCCGTTCTAATTGGAGATTTCAATCAGAAAAACAACTGACCCTTCTAAGTGTTTAAGAACTGCAAATTTTAATACGTTTCGAATCTGTATCGAATGCGTTGATATTAAAAATAAATTGCTCAAGAGGGCGCCGACCAAATGCCGACCGAGCAGTGGCGCCCTCATCGTTTGGTTATTTCTTTTATTTCAGAATGAAAATGCAAAAAATAAGCACGTTAAGTTGTGCTCCACAAGATTATGTATACGTTAATATTATTATAAACGGTAGTTATACATTGTTCAGTTTTAATTTAATCATTAAAACGGAAAATAGTGGCCACTATTATCCGTTTTATCCGTAACGTATAATCTTGTGGAGCACAACTTAACGTGCTTATTTTCTGCATTTTCATTCTAAAATAAAAGAAATAACCAAACAAACGATGAAGGCGCCACTAGGCGGTCGGGCGTAGCCTTAATCAATTAACCTCTTTTCCTTTTTACATTGCTTTATTTAAATTGATATATTGAATGATAATAGTGTCAATGTTTTCTGCGATACGTCAGCGGGCGTCATTTATCAACGGATGACTCACGGTCTCGGTGTGCGGCGCAGACTGTCATAGTACCTGTAACAAACGGAAAGTTGGTCAGTTGTGATTAGTGCGTTTCAGCATTGTGGCTGATGTTGCCGGCTGTCAGCGGCTCGGCACGGGCCACGCCATTGTTCGGCACGGCGAATTTGATCAGTGGTAGGAAATTGTGTTCAGGTTTCATTACGCACACAGGAGTTTGTCTGTAGAGCAGAATCAGTATTGGAGATCTTCCATTTACATCATGGAAACGTTGTATAAAGACATGATACGTAGCAAGTGTTAAATTAATTAGGGCTATGGAGAAAGACAGCGCCCGATGACAATCGCACGAGACTGCTCGGTTGTGTCAATGGCGCAACTGTCATTTGTAGGTTAAACGAAAGTTAGTTGTGTCAAGCTAGTGCCATGTAGCATTTGAATGATCAACTTACGGGTATAGATTTCATTTGTCGAAACAAGTGAAAAGAAGCAAATCACTTGCTATCAATTTACATGAAACTAACTATAGAAACTGTCCAATTGGAGCTAAACGAAGCTAAAACAGATTGACACTGCTTTGATATATAAAATGAACGCAAGAGAATCTTCTTGTTATCAGAAGCCTATGGGAGTAATCAGCAGATGTAATGTTAATAATTAGCAGCAGTTAGCAAAAAATACCAATAATGATAAGAAAATTCTGAGCTTTGGGACCAGAGGTTGTAAAACCGGATACGTAAATACCAGAATGCTGTTTTTTAAGCATCTGTACGCGACTGTTGTAGGCAAACAGCCAATTAACACCAACCAGTTAAATACTTTATAAGTGTACGTAAAATAAAATAAGTAGGGTTTTGTGAACATAAAAATATTATGTTGAATGTTAGCATTGGCATCATACAAAGACCAGTCAATGCTGTGACACAATGTTACAAGTTAGTTGGTAAGTATATACTTCTAGCCATCAACTATGATTAGTGATTACTTACAGAGAAATTGGTAGTCCCAGTTAATAGTCATCCCTAGATGGCAAAACAGTTTTGAAGACTTTTACGAGACATCCGCGAATAGGTGTATTTGACAACTTAAGTTTTCTTCCAGAATGGCAGAGACTATATAAAGGAGTTTCAAACTGTAACATTACATCTAGAAGTCCATAATCGGATTTCAAAATATTCTTCATCTTTCCATTCAACAATTCAACCGCAGTAAACAGAGTACAATGGTTTGCAACACTTAATTCTCTTGGAGTATTTGAACGGGCACAATGCCGGACGCTTTGTCCGTTTGATGCGACCTGACCTGACTCAGCACTCAATGGCGTCCGTCAACCATATGGCTTTAAAACTCAGTTAAAAGTAAAATCTATTTGAAGATTGAAGTGTTTCTGTGAGCTTATCAAACTTTTGTTTTCAAGCACTTACGAAGACCACAAGCATAACGGTTTAGTCAATTTGAGTGCAACGTGAATTTTGTTCGAAAATTCTCTACGATGAACTTCTACAGACCTATTATGTGGACCGCTCGAGTGCATATTGTATTGGATGTTTTATGCAAATTTCGATCGTATTTTAACAGAATAAGGGCAACATGGTGACAATCACATTAAGCTTGATGCGATGAAAACAGATCGTAACAGACGGGCGCTCGAAATTAAGTACAAACATAGCTTTGTTTTACTATTGTAGAAATAACGAGACATAGGGAAAATTCAAATTGTGGTTTAGGTTATACTTAAATATTAGATTTTGGGAAATGTCAAGTCCTGTCAAGTCTTTTCATAATAGTCAAGCATAACTGGCTATGAAATCACGAATCGAAACGTCAATGATTTTCGGATTAATTATAAGAGCCCAAATTAAGAATCAGACAACATCAAAACTACAACTAACAACAAAATATCAAAGAAAAAGTGAACGTGTATAGAAGTAACACCAGACAAAGAAAAGTAAAAGGCAAATGAAGGTATTATCTAGATTTATTGGCAATTCTCAGTATATAGTGCCAGACCTTTCATTGCTCTGCAAATAGAGCAAAACTTTCCTGGTTTACTCGCAAGTACTGATTGCTCTTTAAGGTTTCTTTTCAAAGTAGTCTATCTAACAAGGACCATGTAAAACGTAGGCGGATAAGAGGGTTCTGATTCGGAGGGAAAATTGTCATATTCATGAATTTGAACCTAAGACATTTTGTTAGTCGCAGTAAAACAGATCACACGGAAGATACTACTGTCCATCCTTATGACAGTAATAAATTAATACTACCGTCACTTCTATTCCTAGTTAAGTAACTAGTTTGATATCTAAACGAAACACATGTAACATTTCACCATACTATGTAAACACTACAACGTCGTTAAATTAATGGATATTAACAACGACGTAGTGAATTAATCAGAATAATCAGACATGTGTCATGTCGATGACATTTTCTCTTTACTTTTCAATTTCAATCTGTGACTCACTGATTGGCTACACGCTTGTTGACCACATGGTAGCGAGTTTTGTCTCCTTACCATTTAAGAGAATCGCTTAATCGAAAACATGCTTTTAAGTAAGTATATCTTTATGAAACCTTTATATAAAAAACTTGGCAACCAACGAAATACATCCAGACATGCTTCGAATTAAGAAAAAATACGACAATAATATATTTTAGAACTAACCTAACTTTAAAACAACATCCAGGAATGAGGGGGTAAGATAAAAACCGGCCAAGAGCGTGTCGGGCCACGCTCAGTGTAGGGTTCCGTAGTTTCCCGTCCGTCACAATAAGTGTTCCCACTTATAAGTTTAAAAGTGGGTATCCATTATGTTCGCGCTCCAGCAGCGCTCCGCGCTCCTGCAACTGCTCCCGGTAGTGGGTACGTGCGCGAACACGGAGCGTGCATCATTGCACGCTCCGCGGCAGGCGCTCCAACTCGTGACGGTTTTTAGCGCGAACTCAAAGGGATACGTTCAGGATAATAAAATATGCAAACGAAGTTAAAAAAATGCTTGCATATACGATTATACTACAAACTTAGTCCAGAAATTATTTTGTACAACTTTTTGTCTTTCTTGTACAAAAACTGTTGTTTCCATCAAGTTCAAAATAATTTTCCTAGAAGTCCTTATAAAGTTCTACTTTGCAGATTTTTTTCATATTTTTTAAACTTATGGTTCAAAAGTTAGAGGGGGGGGGACACACATTGTTTTTTACTTTTGGAGCGATTATTTCCGAAATTATTGACATTATCAAAAAATGATTTTAGTAAACCCCTATTCATTTTTAAATACCTTTCCAACAATATATCACACGTTAGGGTTGAAATTAAAAAAAAAATCACTTCCCACTTTACATATAGGGGGGCTACCCTAATAAAACATTTTTTCCAATTTTTATTTTACCACTTTGTCGGCGTGATTGATATACATATTGGTACCAAATTTCAGCTTTCTAGTGCTAACGGTCACAGAGATTAAGCGAGGACGGACAGACGGACAGACAGACATGGCGAAACTATAAGGGTTCCTAGTTGACTACGGAACTCTAAAAAGGAACGGTTAACTACTAATAAGTCTTTAATATAGTCTTGGAATGTTCCAACACATTAAAATCTTTAATGAACCCTTGGTTATTTCGTGATAAAGTAATGAAGAGTCCGTTAGTAATCAAGCATCGATTGTTATGTATGTAGTAAAAATACTCACTCATTCTTTTAATAAACAGCTCAACACAGATGCAATTTATATGACGTTAAGTTTCATAAACACAGATAAATGTTCGCAGCCTCTCGCTGACAGAGCTCAATGTGAATGAACCGTACTCTAGTGATATCAATAGGACATTATCACCAGCGGTGCCAGTAATATTGTTAGTTGCAATAACTATAATAAAATTAGCTTCTACCCACGCCCAGCGACGCGCCTAGCCTAGACTGAAAGGCAGGCACTCAACGCCATTTCGTCAATTAATATGTCTATAAGTCAGACAAAGATAATCAATATGCTTTTAGATTTTTAAATATTTGTCTAGGATGAAATTTCGGACGTTGGTAAACTAGTCGGCTTGGGGTAGCGCCGCATAATTTGTATTGGCGTCGGGGTCTAGTCTATTCTACCTACCTATTAACCTAGATAAAAGGATCTAAGCAACTTAAACATTTTCTGTTTTAGGTTAGGTTAGAGACTGTTCTCGCCATAGAAATGTAAAAAATAGGAGAAGTGGCAAGGGGTGTGTCTGTGTCCACGCAACATAAGCAACATGGGCCTGTACTAGGCAAATGGCCCTCTCCGCGAACTAGTGCGCTTTCGACCGTGATCGTGATAAAATATAAAAATGCCGAGTTGTTCAGTGGTTTCCTGTAAAAACCGAAGTCAAAATGAATACTTCGAATCTCATGGAATCACTTACCATATGTAAGTAAATGTATTTTTCAACACATTTGCTCGAAAAATGCATTTACAAAGCCTGTATACATTGTTCGAAAGTTAAAAATTACGCACCATACAACGGAACGTGCGGTAAAATAGGTACTCTCACCTAAGTACCTATTTTACCGCACGTTCCGTTGTATAGCACCGTGCGTTTTCTTTACGGTTTTTTTTTAATTTCCAAAAAAAAATATAAGAATTCCACCAAAGAGTTTTACATTATGAGAATAAACAACCTGACTGATCGAACCTCCTTGGAAGCGTTTTTGGTCAATACGTTGTCTCACTTTAATACTAAAGAGTAAATGAGACGAAAGATGTAGTTCTAATTTTCACCACGTGCATGTGGCGCCATTTGCAAATTCGCGCCATTTTCATATTAGAAACTTCAAAAATTGTTGCGACTTTCCCACTGTTAAATAGACAAAATAATAATATGAGTTCAACATACTAAGTGTGAAATTAATAATGTCAGTCAGTTAAGCTTCCAAAGCAGCAAATTTCACAGAATTTCAATAATTGTTCAAATATTACTATTAATTTCCAAGAGTAGTGACCTATCTGTTTATTTTCTTATTTGCTATTAAAAATAGTCAAATGAAAAAGTTTGTTAAATTACATACTGTACTGTTTTCTCGCAAATGTGTTGAAAAACATTGTATGACACACGTGCAGAAATTGGTATTTACAAACTCGTGACTATGGTAAGCCCTCGACTTCGTCTCGGGCTTACATTCGTCTACTCGTTTGTAAAAACCAACTTACCGCACTAGTATCATAAATAACTATTACTGTATTTGTCTTTAAAATCATGAAAAACAACAAATCGTAAAATATTTCTTGCTTTGTTATTTTTGTTTTCAAATATCGTAGCGGCTGTACTATTTTTGTAGCAAAACCACTAAACAAGCAATGTAAAATTACAAAACGATACTTAAATTTTTGCGGAGCGTCGCATGGTACAGTCGTTGTGTCTTGCGGCGAGATAGTGATGTGGTTGTGAAGATCCACTAACGTAGGCTATCGACAACAATGTCGATTGCTCAACGAATATATTGCTATTATAGTTAATTTTTCAAATTGTCAACCATTTTAACTCGGTTTATAGAAGACCTGAAAAGATTACGTTTAAATCCGGTTGGACCCTTGAGAAGATGAAAAATAATGTTAATATTTTTAATTTACTTCAATTATTATATTTTATTTTCATGACCCCAAATATTTTTAAATACAATAATGAATGGAAGAATCGATTACTTTCCGATTTAGTCAATCACTAGCGTATTATGTAAAATAAATGGCTTTTGCACAGTACAACGATAGCTATAGATGTTTTGTGTAAGTTGGACGGTGCATGGTAAATGCACGCTGTGTTTGATGAGTTAAGGTTTACAATTGATTGTGTAGGACGTTCTGATTTATGAATTGCAAATGTATGCGCGACTGTGTATCTATTGCTTTTACTGAACTACATGTGTAGTAGTGGCGCGGTGGTGGGGCCAACCTAGCGACATCGGGTCCTGATAGATTTTCAACTACCTACCGGACATATCTCCTTCTTTCATATAATTATCTATGGTTCACGCGATACCAATTTAAAGTGTTATTAGAAGAGCTTTCAACTTTGTGCCCTCGTTTAGTAATGATTATGTTGTTTCAATACAAAAGCTTTAATATACTTTCTAAGCTTATATTATTGCTATCCTTTTCAGAAGGAGATCAACATATCCTTTCAACCTGACATTACGAGCAGAATATATGTTCTTAGTGTAATTAAGAAAACTAGTTACAAAACAAATTAACCAGACGACGGTGTATTGAAACACCAAATACAATGAGATTCCTACGCTACTTTGACACTTAAATTAATTGGCTATTTGTGTCGGTGTGAAATTGGGAAACTCGATGTAATACTGAAAATCATTCCATTAAGCACTTCAGCATGGCTTGCTTCAACCTTGGAGCTCTGTTGATCCAAGAAGCGGATTCTTGGAAGCAGTCATTTCATAGAGGCACTTATCTTTCGAACCGTATCACGTCTTTAACCGGTTGTATGCCGTAATTACAGAAAACAATTAAAAACTATTGTGTCTCGCGTAGATCTACGCTCCCGGCATACAAGGGGTTAATCCTTTAAAAACAACATAATTCTACGTTAAGAGACCGCCAGTTGCCAAAGAACTTCCACATGACCAATGGCTAACTACTTGAACAGGTTTCATATCAGCCACGATCGGCCTTGGGTATTATATTGACCTTCCGACCAATTACATAATTTGTGGAAGACTATGGCGATAAACGTAGATTTTTTTATTACGCATTAGGAATGTTAATTCGGAGGTACACGTTGATGAAATCATCGATTGACTATTCTGATATGTTAGACAAAATGACTCGACTCGAGCCTATATTTCATTTCATTTTCCTCGATACTAATCATTCTTAATGCACAATTTATCTGTCCGAATATATCGCGATGCATATCAACAAATCTAGTGCTGTGACGTCATTGCATTTATTGGGTCTGTTTATTTAGTAGTAGACTTCAAATAAGAAATCAGGATAGAACAAATATTTTTCTTGCCACTCACAAATTCACAAGAGTGTGCACTAGAAGTTTCAAAAGCCCTTACGTTCCTGAAGAGCGGTCTGTGTTTACTTCCACAGATTCAATTGAAAAAATGCATCGTGTCCGTAATAATTGTTAAATAACTGGGTCACTACATGTTGAGGTTAATGGGCATCAAGATCGCTCAAATCATCTGAACGCTTATTGAGATCTCATAGGGATAATCTTTTTTATATTTCTACAGCTAGTTCGTTGAAAAGGTGTTCTCTCTGGAAATTAATGTGCCTGAACAGGGAACATTTTTATTCGTCATGTAACATGTAACTTTTGATTTGGATTTATGATTTTTTCGTGTACTATCATTTTATTACAGTCAAGTCTAAAATATTCCAGATAATTCAAAGATGTTAAAGAGTCAAGTCGATTTCTCCCTTCATACTTCCAGAGGGTGCGGTGTTATTCTCATTTGAACTAGTCATTTGGAGTAACATCATGATTCAACGGATGAACGGCTGTTTACATTACGCTCATCACAGAAGAATTTCCAAAACAAATCAATGTGCCAGTTCATAAAGTAAGATACGTAGTTGCCAAACCGTCTAATATAAAATTCAAATTTCAGGGAAGCCTTTTTTTGCAACAACGTGTGATCGGAACGAACTATCACGGATTGTCACGCAAGTCTGCGAGTACACAGTTTAAGCAACAGCGTTTGTGTAAAGTTGATTAAACGCCAATCGTTTACGAAACAGTTCCTAGAAAACGCCGAAATATAGTGCATGATGTACGCCTCGTGTGGATTGTAAGCATTTATCATTACGTAGGTAATCGTGTGGTTACGTGAAACTATTTTTGTTATGAGAGTAAACGGTTATTGCTTTTGTACTTGAATAAGACAGATGAACCGCTTCCTCACTAGGCAGTTTCCGAATAGATTCTCAGCATGAACCAACTGCTTTCTTTTTCTTCGTTTCTATTACATTCATTATATCATCTCAAAGGAATGCATTTTATGTGTTTCATAGACTAGCAATGAAAAAACTTTATTTATAGGTCAACGATAGTTTACAAGAAAACGCAATGGCTTACATACAATATCATAATGCCGCGTGGGTGGACATTCTTGAAGCTTCTTTCAAGTATTTTTAACGAAGTGCACTTTTCAGTAAAGATTAATCTTAAAGTGATTCATATAAGGATTTAGAAATAATTCATAAAATGTTCCTAGATTTCAAAGCTACAACCATTTTTTTTAAGGAATTTCCAATAAATATGATTGGTGTTAAATGCGTTAAGCATCAACGCAAGTATTTAGGTCTCTGTGTAGCAATATTGTTAATTGATTAATTAAGGGAATGTCATTTAAGAGATGATTAAGTTGTGAAGATAATCGCTGTACAGTATGGGAGTATGTCAAATATGTACTACTGCAGTTCTGTAGCTTTTTACACAATAAACTGTAGAATTCTAGTCTTGAGTACGCCAAGACTGGTTTAATGCTTGAGCTGCAAATATTGTACAGCGTTGGTTTCACATGTTGGTCGGTTATCGTCAACGAATAATGTTCATTGCTCCGTTACTGATAACTTTGCTAGAAGTTATATATATGGGTGGAGCAATGGACGAACTTTTACAGAAGTTGGCCCGCATTGGTCGCCAGTGTGTGGCCGGCCGTACATGCAGCTATTTTACAACATAGAAAACCACCTTTGAGTGACAGACGGCGCGGTGGTTGAAAGTCTGCTTCTTGTAATTACAAATATACAACCTGTATGTAGTAGTATAGTCGAGAATGTTTTTATAAGTTCCGACGTTGATCGATCGTAGTGAATTAATGGCGCTAGCGATAACAAATCATTGTATTAGTAAATTGAAGTGAATTCGTGTAATGACTCACATCCGAATTTCAATTCTGTAAATGCATTCTAGCAATAGAGCGGTTTACGTACCTGGGTCGTTCTTCTTTTTTACCGACAATGAAACGATGTTTTTCTGTTTTTTTGGTTTTTGAACTATCTATAATTTTGTTTTCTGTGTGGGATTTAAAAAAAACTGCATCTGTATTTCATTAGGACCAATTAAAGTTTCCTTTCTGGCTAATATTGATTTTTTTTTAATGTTAGTTTTTAAAGAAATAATGTGACAAAGTGGCCTTTTTCTGTAGAGACTACATTTCAGTTTACCACTCTGTCACGCCATTTTACGGAAAACAACGTATAAAATATGTTGGTTAGAGAACATGAAAAATGGCATAATATTAATAGATAAGAAAAATATGGACGTTTATTCGAACCGAATTAAAAAACCGTTTATATTAATACTCCAACGAGATGCCATAATAAGACCAAGGACAGACTATTGTCGGTAAAAAAGTAGAACGACCCACCTACAAGTGTTTGAACGAAGATATACATATTGAAAAAGAAGAAAGCCCGAATAAACTGAGATTTCGCCAAATAAAACGCTAAGCTATAGAAAATATGACAAGTTTGTATGACATGACATGTTCGCAAAGAATTCATTCGCATTGAATTTAAGTAAGGTGATTGTACATGAAAACTCGAAAGGGGGACATCGTACCAATCTACGTGCCAAATGACAAGCGTCCAATTAAAGCTTCAGCTGGCGTCTAATGTACTTTTGATATGCTCTAACACTTTACTAGAATTTCTACGCTCATAATGTTAGTAAAAAAACAAATGATCGAGAAACTATGGTAGAAACTGACAAACTGCAGTGCTGGCAAAGACATTAAATAAACAATGTATTAAAAGCAAGAAAAATATGTGGCTATTAATAACAATGTCTGAACAATCGCTGAACTCTATGAAAGCATCAATTTAAATCTTAAAACTTCATGATGGCGTAATTCTTGCAAATGTTTTCGCCAAAAGCCAGACATAACTATGCGACAAAAAAAAAATGACTACGACATTACAAAAAAGTACTTGGAGAAAAAGCAATATAGGTGTGAACATAAAGCTAGCATTGATGCGCTAGCGCCGCTTTCAAACGCCATTGACACAGAGCGCCATAGGATAAAACGAACGAGTATCTTTGCCAAGTTTTTTCAGCCGGCACGCAACTGGACGTGGGAAATGGCCACACGTCACGGGAGGCAGTGCCCGTTATTTATTTTTCGTGAATTCCCACATTTCGCACAGACTATCTTACACTGTTTTCTGACGTCTGCTTCCGCCAATTTCGGCCGGTATTACAGTACTTACATCATCAGTTTTATTATGACTGTGAGCTGTGTAGTTAGTTACATTGCATCAAAATTCAAATTTTAATATATTTTTAGTTTTACTGTATGTTTTTTATATTCGCAAGAAACTGTAGTATCTACGTCAGATATACCTACGTATCCCAGACGCGGCAGTATTCCCATGCTATTAAGATTTCTCTTTGGGCTGTGTTCGTAATCTCGTATTCAATTCGGTACTTTGATAAAAGATACTGTGGCATGCATTAAGATGGCCACTTGTCATATGCCAAAACTGAGAGGAGTATTAGTAAAGCTCTCAGGCTGAAGATCTGTGCGGGCGCATTTACAAGTCATCACAGCAACATATTATTAGATCATCTTGACAGAAGCACTTGTTAAATAATTAAAACTAAAAACAGAGTAATGTAAAAATGTTTTGATGAATATGAACTTCAGGAAGAACCCAATTTCGCTCCGTTGTTTGATTTACCTCGTTGTAAACGTGAATTGCGCCGTAAAAGACTAACAAGGAAGGAACGATAAATACGAACTGTGCAAAAATTTGCTTGTGTGCCAAATGGGTCACTTGTCTGTCAAGAAATAACGAGAAAATAGCTAATAGGTAGGCTTTCTCTAAGAATTCAGAATCGCTAACAATAAATTACTCCATGAAAATGGCAATGTTTAATGAACAGAAGAGGGCATTGTTCCAATTTGACGTTCCAACCTAAATATGGAAAAAAAAATCCGAAACGAGGGTAAGACAATCTCAATAAACAGCATTTTCGTTAAAAGAAACAAAATATTTGTAATTGTTTTAATGCTTATTATGATCACGGTAACAGGCAATTAGCCTCCTTTTAAGATATTTATTGCATTGTATATGGCAAAAAAAAAAACTATGTGACGGATCATTTAACGTAACGACGGACGTCGACGTCGTACTGTTACGATGTCTGGGCGATGTCTAGCTTGTCGCTTTCTCACTTCTACGATCGTGAAAAGAAAGGTGCAAACTGCAAAAGCTTGGACAAGATTTTCTACAGCTATATTTACACTACTAACTTTAACTACAGTGTATTGTATTACCAAGCTATCATTGATGCTGGCTAGCTAAATCATTGCTTTGAGGTCATTGAACTTTTCAGAGAAAGTAGCTGCGGCTGACATGTCATTATTTGTTTTAGCATTATGAAAATCACTGAGATTTCAAGTCGTATTTGTATTGCACCGCAAACATATTGAGATTCCTGCTAGTTATATGGATATATGTATTATGTATACTAAACTTATAAGGAAAAAGTTATTATTGGTTTGAGCATATTAGGGGAAAAAATATAAGGCGAAGGTCGGCACACAACTTGATAGAAGTCCTAAAAACTATTGTTAGCAAACTGAAGACTTACAAGAACTTCGCTAACACCAAAATAAATCATTTCCTTGTTTTCTTGATAAAGCTTGTTAGTATGCAGTTAACAGTTTCTATACAACACTTATTTAATTAGAATTAATTGTTTGCGATGTTGTTAATGAAGCAAATTGAACAATAAACGTAATATTGGGAATTTTTATAACAAAAGATAAAATTGAGGTTCGAATGATGAATTGTGAGCATGAGCAGACAGACATAATAATATGTATGTTTTTTATACCATGTTAACTTTAAAGAGTTACATCGTAAAACGAATTCAACGAATCGTTTTTTAAACAATCACTTTAGACGGGAGGGCTTATGTGGGAAAAGGCGAATTTATTTCAAAACGACGATTAAAAGAACTGTCTGACCCATTATCACTAGATTGGATTCAAATTAAATAAGAGCTCTCAAGATTATGCTGAATCAAGGAACAGATAATGGTCCATCTGATCAGATAATTGCGCGCGATATCGATGATGTAACAATAGGATTGAACGTAATATTACTTACGGCATATGTGTGTACAGTTCTCAAATGACGCCTAAACAAAGCCTTCGCCGCAAGTCTCTCATTACTTATACTCATTACCGATGGAAGAAAGCAGACACCGGGCAGACTGCACACAATGGTCGAACCAGAACTGGGTTAATTGAAGACAACAGCGCCCATCGCCGCGGGCTGACTGCAAGATCCGATCTCTGTACGCCTCTAAATTAATACTGTAATAAACCATTCATTCGGAATTATGAACAAAACCGGTGAGTTTAATATCGTTGCCGAGTTGTCGCTGCAAATCAAGAATGTACAGCCTTCAGCAGTAACAACTTCGAGTCTTTCTAATAAGAGAAAATTCAAGTCTAGTAATCAATAATGATTGAAAAACAATAAACAGCAGCAAGATCAACACGAAGAAATTGCAATTATCTATAATTATGCTTTTAATGAAATCAATATATGTATGTGAATCTAGACTCGAATTTGAAATTAGTGAGAATGTACAGACTACTCACGTTCAGTCTGGAAGTAAATCCCGAAAATAGGTCGAGTTACTTTCTCCGGTAACCGAAGCGGCGTAGGTAGGTATCTGCAGTGCGACACCAGCCTTTTACATTGATTTCCTAGACGTCTGGACTAGAAATCTGTAAAATGACTTTCCTGTCATTTCCAAATCAAAGTACTTAAGTAGTTAGATGAATTAGCAAATTTTCTTCACTGTCAAAACTGGACTTCCGGTCCAAGACAGGAAGTTCACAAAGTTCGGTCACTAGAATCATCAATATTGCCAAAGCAACATCACACAACGCTGTCATTTGGTGGATTTGAACGATGTTTTCTACTTGAGTTACGAATTGCATCCATTCAAACAGCTGGCAGTGTCAATACAAGTTCAATTTTAATGCAAAGCATCACTTGCTGAACAATACAGTATGAGTGAAGGCGTGAACACAATAAGCTAACGTAATGTGAGGTAAACGGTATACCGCTTCCTGGTCAGTGGATATGAGATCAAATCAATTCAAATAATTTATTTGCATAATACATGTTAAAAAGGTGTTACAGGTATAAAAGGTACATTGTATTATAACCTACTGAGCGGTGCAAGTTAATATATTAGGTACTAATAGCAACAATTATATACAGAATAAATTTTAAATTGAGTTACATTAAAAAATAGAAATGTTAAATTAAAAAAATGTCAAATTATTATACACAAGTCAGATCAAAATTTCAATAATCATTATATTTGTGGTGCTATTTCATATAAAACCGACCAATCTTTCATTTAAATAATCATTAATTGAATAGTAATATTTTGCAACTAAAAACTCGTGCAAACATAATTTAAATTGGTTTATTTTGTGTAGGTCTGAGATAATTTTTTTTAGAAGAATACTAAATGTGGCATCAAACTACGGACTTTCGTGGTAACCAAAGCACAATGACGACTCTTGTCAGAAACCTTGAAAATACCTATTAAGCCTACAATGTACCAGTAATTTGCATGATTGAGATTCATCTTTGCGCAATGTATTGTACTGCCAGAATCGCAAATGAAGTTTCAAGTTGTTCATTTCGCTTCGGGGAAGGCGAACGGGAGCCGAAGAGTAGTGTAACATTACAAACTCTAAGAAAAAAGCCAGCACGTGTAGATTTAAGTCGGTCAAAATGAATACTAGCTCATTTGTCGACTGTCATTTTTATGCCCACACACAAAACTAGATCAAAGTTCAATGACTCCGAGAGTGAAATCCATTCATCATTATTAACCATTACTAGAGCAGTAGTGCTGACAATGACAGACAACTAACAGACATTGATGACGTCACGCAAACGAAAGCCAGTAAGGGCAAGTGTTTTCATTTTTTATAATGAATACGACGTCCAAGTGTTATAGTGAACTATACAAGAGTTCATTCATAGTGATAATGAGGGCGTGAGCAGCAGGAAGGCACTGCGGCCAACCGTTCCGGGAAGCGGCGGCAGACGATGCGCAGACGCCGATGACGTCATAGTGTGATCAGCCAATTGGGGCAGCGGGCCTATCAGCCTTAGTTAACTTCATTAGTTATTTAAAAGACGTTTACTGTAACGAAATGTGACGCTTCGTTAATTTTCATTTAAATATGATAAAAGTTTTGACGAATTGTGTGGCGGTTAAGGATTTAATGTAGCATTGAAATAAACACTGCTACTGCGCGACGTGACGTCTTTGCTAAAGCTGTGCAGTTACAAAGAGGCGGGGGCAATAAAGCAAACCTGCATATACCAACTCGAGGAAAATTACGCGTGGCTTAAAATGCTAATGTACTACCGACTAGTGTAGATATACAATACATCGGCCACAAAGAAAACAATGCGTTTGGCATACCCAGTGCCATTCCATATTCACGTCAAACTATACTTTGTAAAACTGAAAGTTAGGCACACTTTACGAAATTCGTTTCGTTTATTCAGAATAATTAAGGAGGAAAACGTTGATGACTATAATCTAAGAAAAAAAAAAGGAATGTTAGGAATGTTGATTATGTATAAAAAGCTGCTTAGAACAAAATGCCACCGTCCATACCAGCGTTACAAGCGAATATAAAGCTGTTGGCCTTGACAGAAAAAAAAACCCTAAGCCCATGCCATAATACGGCTGTAGCATGTCATTGAAACGAGGGACGCCAAGGTCGCGGAGTCAATGTACAGCACAGGACGCCACCTGTCTCCGGCAACCAATACAAATATGTATACACAATAGTTATGGCGAAGACACGCCACGATATGTGAAACAACCTCCTCAAACGGCTTTTCAACTGTTTGAACTCGTTTATAATTCACACCGCGAAGACTTGAATGGCGACGTGTATTAAGATGCATCACGTTCACTTTTCGAAGTGCCACAACGCACAATGATATCTGATGGATCACTTGTAACAACAAAATATGAAGCATGGAGTCTTTATTGAAAGAATGCCACATGTAAACGAGTGGGTACACGCGCTCTGTTGCCGTTTGATCATCCTATTTAAAAGCACGTGACGGCTTTCGTATAAATAGAATTAAAACATGTATTTTAGTTCCTCCCTTCGAAAATGGGATCGAGGGATTCAGTTATTGAACCATAAACGGTATCTGTACATAATATGCGAATGAACGCAGATTAATCAAATCACTATTCACTGAACAGCTGAGCGGAGTCAAATTCCTCGTGCATTCATTAGTTAAAATATGCAGAGCAATATGAGTTTCCGAGTTCCATTAGTGGGTATAAAATAAATTGAAAACGCAGCTAGCAACACATACATAAAGTTAGTCATGGTATGAGTCGCAGTCGCAGTCGCAGCCGAGATGTGATTTACAACAATATTTCCGTAGGCGTAGCGAGCGAATTGTATCTGTTTTCAGAAATGGAAGCTGACTGTTCCAGAACTTTCTTTGTTAGCTTTAGCATTAAGTAAGGAGGTCGACGCACCGCGACTAAATATGAGAATATAATTATGTAGTACGTGCGTACAGTTCTAAGATCTAACTAGGCGAGTTTAGCACGGTGCCTTTGTAATCTAAGTAGTGTTGCAAACAAAATATTAATATTTAAGCGGCCTTTTGTGCTACACCAAGATACGGATCTAACCATTTTTGTGGGTGGGCTTCATGTTTGAAATATTGTAATTTAAAGAGTGGGGTTACATTTGCTTAGAGTGCTACACGGGCACTCTTGACGCAAATGTTAACAAAATTCTAGATTTCCATTATACTTTATGAGCTTTTTAATAGGTTATAGTTTCAGATGAGATTTCGTGACACCGACAAGAGGTTTAGTGCGCGATTAGCAGTTAGGGACATAGAACGAAAGAATCAAGTTTGGTCATTCAACCCTTTGTTAACGAAGCATACCAAAATAGCACGTTTTCTTGATTCCACAATAACATCAGAGCTAGATGACGCGCAAGCCGCAAAATACTTCAATACTGTTATCTCTTGGAGTTACGTAACGACATTTTCTTTAAATTCGCACTGTTTATACGGACGCAGACTGGCACCCGTCCAATGGTTCTTTTTAATCGGTTTAATTCATTGAGCCACTGCTTTATTGCCGAATGAGTGCGAATAGACAGGGACGACCTCCTCAAGGTCAATGAGTAGTGAGAGAAACAGGTTCGTGATAACTCGTTTGGCTGTCACATAGAGACCACTTTCTTGAAAATTCTTTCGCCATGGTCGTAAAAACTACTTAAAAGGCTCCTTCAAACAGGTGCGACACGACACGCGACACAAAGGCACCGCA
This sequence comes from Luperina nickerlii, assembly GCA_963855955.1. Lineage (NCBI taxonomy): Eukaryota > Metazoa > Arthropoda > Insecta > Lepidoptera > Noctuidae > Luperina > Luperina nickerlii. The sequence goes on from OY979663.1 coordinate 5,326,750, forward strand.
AGTCGCGCAACGAGCGGTGCCTTTGTATCGCGTGCGATTATATCGCGTGTCACGTCTGTTTGTAGGAGCCTTAATGCTGAATCAGCTACTTACCCCTACGAAAGCCGTTGAAGTTGATTGAGAGAATGGATTACTGTTAAACTGGTGGACACTGGACCGACAATGCCTGGAAAACTGTCATTGATGCAGTTTTATTAACTTTTGTACTACCCATTAATGCCGTATATGGTCTTAAACGATTAGTCCGTTGCTAATTGCATTTAAAAGCAATATTCATTAAAGATTAAGGAAGTGCCAATAAGATTAACTAAATATTCTTAGAAATTGGAATAAAAAGGCTTCCAGTTAACAATCCTAATTAGCATTTGAATGTAAAAGCTTGCAATAATGCACAAGTTATAGTCAATGGGAAATGCGATTAAAGGTGCAAATCGGCGGTACCTAAGCTGCTAACACACCATAAACAAGCTACATTATGGTTGAAGTTAACCTAGAACGCTTGATGCACTCAGCGGCACGGAATCCTGCACAAACCAAATTAAAAACTCCTTAGCTGATTGCCAAGTTACAGTTATCAATTAAATCACAGTCGGTCGGTATTATTTAAATCAACATTTTACCGTAAATGGTAATTGAGATTCGTGCCTGCTAAGTCTATACATTATATTTCCAATGATTGTTTCTTATGAAGGTAGGTCAAAAAAGTGTTTACTCTTAGTTCAAGAGGGTAATTGGAGTTTGAGTGCACTATGGTGGAACTTTTAACCTAATGTATGTAAATAAGCAAAGACTAAATTCTCAAGATTCTATCAATCCTTTTTGCCACACCAGACCAGTTTAACTCAAACTTCAGTTTGGGATACTCCAACTAATATAAAATAAACAGCCGTTTACTTAGTCATTATCAAATAAAACTTGCACGTTTAGATTTCAGAAATAAGTAATATTTGCCTTGCTTTACATGAGCTTTTTTACAAAATTCATTAGAGTGCATGTTTACATAGCTGAGTACCAGAACTTTTACAAACATGAACCCTGTGAAAAATTAAAAAGCTTTTAAGCGTACGGAGTTGACTGGGCTGGCTATAACATACCTAACTTGAAACAGACTTTAATGTTAGAGCTAACGAAACCATTCGCTTCACAGCTTCCACAGACAGGCGCGACGCGATTCCGGTAGAACAATAGCCATGATGTTTTCATAGAAATTGATCCACCAGAGCCGCGTCGCGCCTGTCTGCGAGAGCTTTCATTCTCGGGATGTAAGCATTTACAACTCCGCTGAAAGCCGGTACAGAATTATTCTCATTTACGTGAGAGTCGATATAAATATGGCAACAATAAACATCCATAAAAAACGTTAGGGTATAATTTCCCAGTGTACAAGTACATATTTATTAGTAATATTTATAATCGTGAGTAGGTGCATTAACTAGCATTAATTATATAGTAGTATTTGATTGAAAACAAGCCAAAGCCGAAAAAACCTCAAATGATCCTATTAAGAACAGTATTAATAAGAGATCATTGATAAAGAATTATCGTTTATTTCTCACATTTTCGTATAACTTCGGTACAGAAAAGGCATGTTGGGTATAAATGCAGTTCAGCAGAACACGGGCAGGCTAAAAATAGCGATGCAATATCTCTTCATTTTCACTGGTGCTTTTTCAATAAAAAAAAAAACATCAAAAGGCTCATTCCATGTAACGGGTGTTACAGGTCGTACACTTCTACTTGACGATTAATTAATGATGCAAGAAGAAAACATTTACATTTTATTAGCTTAACACCCTCCACCTAGGATTATTTTTCGTCATCTGTATTGAAATTAACAGTTACAGGCAGCAGTAAAGAAATTAAGAGCAAGATATGTGCGTAACGGGCGTTACAAGATTTTGTCTCATACTTCCGGCTTAATCGCAACAAAAGCAAAAGTCTGCGAAATGTTTTACTTTACATTGGTAAAAAAAATGTGAACACAAAGCTAAATAGATTCTGAATTTCATAGACTACTCATATTAAAACAAAAATACAAACAGGATTTTTCGTAGAAATATAAAACTGTAACGGGTGTTACAGCTGAATGTAACGGGTGTTACGAGTACAAAATTAAACCAATTTTTGTAGTAATAAATGTTTATTTAATCAAATTTTTGGCATTTAAACAATAAAGGAACTTCTATTATGCCTACTGCTCACTAACATCAATACCCGGAGCCTGCCGACTTATATCGTCCCTGTAGTAGAAATCCCGTACAGCTTTTTCAGCGCTCTCGTCTTTTGTTTTCTCTTTCTTTTGATGTTTACCTAAATCACAACCCAGTATTTCTGATGCAAGTTTTTTCACAACAGCTACTTTTTTGAGTGGAGAGTCTGGAAGATTCTTTTTTAATTTTCTAACAGCTTTCCCAAAAGTGCAAACATTTATAACTGCCCATAGAAGAAGACGAAATCGAATCTATACTTTTTGCAGCTTTCAGTTTCTCTCTGAAAGCTCTAACACTGTCTCTAGTTTTTTGTCTAGTTATAGCTTTTAAGTTTGGATCTTGTGCAATTTTTTCTTTATCAGCTTCTCTTCTTTTTCTGTCCCTCTCCTTTTCTTTTTGCAGGTGTTCCGCATGTTTTTCGGGATTTTCTTTCAGTCTTTGTCTATATTTCTTCATTCTATCTTTCGCTGAAGGCATCGTTAATCTAAAACAATAGCAAACACAACCTAAGCAAAGCAAACCGTACCGCATTAAGCGCCAGATATTTTTAGGGGCCCGCTAATAAATCACGTAATTATGTTAAATTTTCGGCGTTTTTGCTGAAATGTAACAGCTGTTAAGCCATGTTAGAGACCTGTCGGGTTCTCAGAGGCTGCTTGAACAACTCTGACACTAGAGGTAGCCAGTTAGGTACTTACACAATAAGAAGTAAGAATAACATACAAATATTTTATTCAACCCAGTTCATAGCAAAATGAAAAATGTTAATGATGTGCGCGAAAAGACACCCAAAACCATGTCAATGTAATTTATGGAGAACTCCTAATGTTAAAACCTTCAAAAGCTTCACCAAACTAGCAAATTAACTTTTCATTAGTTTTTAACAAGCCATATCAAAATTTAGTAACACCCGTTACGTAACGGGTGTTACACACCATTACTCGCCAATATTTCACAAGCAAATAAGTCAATCATCAAATAAATAGCAAATATTAGTAGTTCTCAATCATAACCTTACTTTCTCAAATGCATTTTATAATGCGTGCATTAACTTAGTCGCTAAATAAACGAATACACTTTTTTTGTAACGGGTGTTACAGGGATGAGGCATCATTTAAAAGTTAAATAAATCGAAAGAATTATTAAACTTACCAAATAATATTTCACACACCAGCTGTTAGAAACCTTTTCTTTTCTAATGGCGGGACGCGTAATGTCAATCTGACGGTAGTTTTCTTTTTTTCGGTGTTGTCAGTTATGATTAAAATAAACCAACATCAATCATACATAACAACCTAACTTTAACATGTAAAAAAATAATAAAATCAAAAACTAATTAAAAAATTTATGGTGTTTTATTAAAATATGGGGTTTTAAGATTATCCTCAGATACATTTTAATTTAAAAACAGCATTTTAAAAAAATATGTTGCGGTAGCGTTTTCCATGGAATTACCCAAAACTAACTCTATTGTTGAGTCCAAAACCAATATTTCCCCAAGTTTATTTATCTTTCAACTGCGCAGTTGTCTAATATTTAGCTGCGCGCGCAGCCCTCAGTGCGGACAAGGCTGCGCGTGCGCTTAAGAGTCCGTCCTATCAAACGGCTAATTTCGGTCAATTTTGTTCTGTAATTGTTAGATTGTGTAACATAATATGAGCAAAACTGTGCACGTTATGAGTAGCTTAACTCTTCATCTTGCATGTGGCTTGAAGGTATTTTACAAAAAAACTTCATAACTAATGATAAACCATCAAAATTCAATGCCACTTTCTTAAAAAATGACGTCAGAGTGAAGTTTGACCATCGTTTCAGGAAAAACTACGATAAATTTTGACTATATAAAAATATAAGTAACAACAGCATATAACCCTTTTGCATTTGTGTTGATCACTTTTTTACATTCCCATACAAAAATTAACAGAAAAAAAATGATGAAGTTACGTCATTCTACGGAAAAAATCAGCCACTTGTGTATTTTTTTTCTCATTTTTAGCTCGATATTTAAGAAATTAAAAAATTACATAATAATCTTAAGTTATTTTTATACTAAAAACAAAATTTTATTTAACAAAAACAGATAGAAAACATATGGAAAATAAATTTCAAAAAATACTATAATAACATGCGCGCAAAATCGATCGCCTCAGTGTCAACTCAGCTAGCGCAGCGGGAGGACGTATCGCTCTGTGTCACTGGAGCACGCGATCTTTCGTAAGAATTTTAGCAAGAATATACTTCGACTACCACAACTTGGTCCGGTGAGTATGTATTTTGTTTTCAGTACATTTTACTGATATAAAAATATAGTTGTGAAATTTTTGATTGTTAAGAAGTTTGGATTTTTAACCTACTTCAAAAAAGGAGGTTCTGTATTAGAACCGTTTGTATTTTGTAGAGTATGCATTGCCGCGTTTTTTGATTATGTCTTATAAATTATGTGTTTAACTGACTTCAAATAATAGGAGGTTATATATAATATATATAACTTCCTATTATTTGTTTATTTGTTTGTTCAGACGTCTTTGAGTATATTATACTCAAAGACGTCTGAACAGATTTGAATTATTTGTTTGTTTAATATGGTGTCTGCCCTATCAAACAAAATCGGGTGGTCCCATGGTCATCAGGTTGGGATCTGATGGTGGGATCCTGGAGAAATCAGCGGGATAACTCTTCAACTTTTATAGAAAAACATATAGCGATTTTGCTATTGATTTTATACAATCATTTTTGTTTTTCATGCGTCAATTCGTATTATTACATTTATAGATAATGGGGCGAAAGAAAGGAACACACTACCAGTGTGTCAATAAACGAAAAAGGAACTTTATGGGAATGGAACGTGCCAGACAAGTACTAAGAGAACGCACTTATAATCAACCGGCTACCACTTCGTCGTCTGTAGATGGTGTAAGTTTTAGTTACTATCAGCTCAAATAATTGCAAAAAACTGTGTTTTAACAGCAGGCTATATTTGGTTGTTTTTGTGCTTATTGCTAAGTATACATACGTATATAGAAAAATAGGAATAAAGTACTGTAATAATAATATTTTCGTATTTTTAGGCAGCTAATGACAATAGAAGCCCTGAAAAAGTTGTCATGAGTGGTGATGTCGACTATTCAGTTCCACTTAATCTAGGCATGGTATGTTTCTAGTATCCCATACATTTAAATATAAAGCTTGCAGATTTGCTATGACGATAATACTATATTTTTCACACTTTTTTGAAGAAATGAGATATATAATTATGTATTCTATATAAGATTAGAGATTAGATCATCTGTGTTTGCGCACACGTTTGTGTACTATTATATCTTCTGAATACTTGGTAAATCTCCGTTGAGATAGGCCACCGTGATCGAAATTCGTTATTATTAATATAGATGCGATTTATTGCAGAGTAAAGAAAATATTCTGAGTCTAGAAAGCTGTCCACCAATGGATTTAGATTTAAGTGATGACTTCGAAATTGAATCAAACAAGGTATGATATATCTGCACAAATTAATGAATTTAAAAAATCGTATTCATAAAACAGCACAAACGAATTTAAAACTCTTGCTGTTTTAGAAATCACCGGTATCATCATTGCTCATCGAAGGGCGAAGAATAGTGGACTTCCAATACTTTTTTGACCAGTGGATACATATCACAAACCACAGTCTTCAATTCGGATGTAATGCATCAGAATTGAAAATATTAGAAGAAAAGCAGCAAGGATTTTTGTCAACATTTTCACTATCTTGTACTATGTGTGGTAGTCGATTCCTGCTAAAAACGTGTCAGAGTAACACAAATGCATTGGACGTCAATCAAAGTGCAGTTTCAGGAGTTATAAGTATTGGATGTGGTCGCGCCAACTTGAATGAGCTAGCTGCTTCCCTAAATTTGCCACTTATCAGCAAAACAACATATCAAAATTGTCACGATAACTTATTTAACTGGTGGAAGGCTACAGCCGAAGCAACTATGATAGAAGCTGGTAAAGAAGAAGCTTATTTGGCGCTGGAGTGTGGAAGTTTGAGTCCTTCAGGTGTTCCTACTATAGCTGTAACAGCTGATGCTGCTTGGGGAAAGCGGTCTTATAAAACTAACTTCTCCTCCGCAGCAGGTGTTGGAGCTATTATAGGGCTACAAACAGGTAAAATACTACATGTTGGTATAAAAAATAAATACTGTGTCGTATGTTCCCGTGCAGCGAATAAAAATATAACGCCTCCGGAACACCAGTGCAACAAAAATCATACAGGTTCTTCTACAAGTATGGAGAAATCAATTATCGTTGATGGATTTAGTAAATCCGTAGAAACTCATAATTTGGTGTACGCAAAACTAATTGCAGATGGAGACTCAAGCGTGTACAAAAATATCTTAGAAAGCAGACCATATTCCAACGTAACGGTGGAAAAAATTGAGTGTTCCAACCACTTAATGCGTAATTATAACGGGAAGAATTTGAGTTTAATTAAGGATACATCCATCCCATTAAACGAACGTAAATTACTCAGTTCTGATCGCGTAAACCGATTACGCATAGCTGTGAAGGCAGCAGTAAGGTTTCGAAAAGCTCAAAATATCCCGATAACTGAGCAAATAAAAAGTTTACAGAAAGATATCATAAATAGTCCAAATCATATTTTCGGAGATCATTCCCATTGCGAACATTACTACTGCACAGACGAAAAAAAGTCAGAGGTGAATCTTGTGCCTCTAATCAAAACTTTGATGCTCAAACTAATGGCAAACGCGTCCCATCTATCATATCATGCTCGGAGTTTGTTACACAATTTAAACAATAACAGAGCTGAACAGTTTAACGCGATTGTAGCTAAATATGTAGGTGGTAAACGTATCAACTACTCATTAAAAAACTCATATGCTCTGAGATGCTATGCCGCAGTGGTCGCCTACAACACAGGAAAACCGATTAATACATTTTGTAAAATAATTTTTGCAAACAGTCCTTCAACAATAGCAAAAAAATATGAAGCCGAAAAGGCAAAAGCTAATAAAACAAAAAAAATCTGGAAACCTAAACGAAGACTAGGATTCGATGGCAATTATATTGACTATGGTAACTCTTGTCAAAAGCCTGACTTGTCAGATGAGGAGTTTTCATCAGCCAAGACCGCATTTTTGGAAAACCTCATGTCTCAAATTGTACAGAGACATGATATTGAAAGGGACACTATATTACAAGCAGAAAGTGCGTTGTGGCTCGAGTTACGCAGATGTCTTTTGACTGCTTCTAATTTTGGTAAAGTGTGCAAGCGGCGAAAAAATATAAGTTCTGCAGGTCTTGTAAAAAATTTACTTTACTCGTATTCGCTTGACCATGTTGCAGCAATTCAACATGGCAAAACGAATGAACAGAATGCCTTAATTCAGCTGCAAACGCAAGAGAATATTGTTTTTGAAAAATGTGGCCTGTTCATCGACGATGAACATTTTTTTCTGGGTGCAACGCCAGACGCTTTATTTGAAAATGGTATCGTAGAGCTAAAATGTCCATTTTCGGCATTTAGAATGAGCCCTGATGAAGCCATAAGAGAAAAAAAATACAGTTTTGGAAAATCCAAAATGGGGAAATGAAAATTAATAAAAATCACGACTGGTGGTACCAGATTCAAGGCCAATTGCACATTACAAAAAAGGATGTATGTTTGTTTGCAGTATGGACAGGTTCTGATTATACAATGAAAGTCGAAAGAGTCATTAAAGAAGATAGTTTTTGGAAGACAAAAATGGAGAAAAGGCTTGTGGATTTTTATGACACATGCTTGTTACCTGAAATTATCGATCCCAGAAAATCTCGTTCCATGCCTCTTCGAGACACTTCATTTTAAAATAAATACATGTAGTAACAAGGTTAATGTAAAAAAAACATATTTCAATATTTGTCGTCTCTAAGATTCATGGGCCTAGCTTTCGGGATCAGCTATTTCAGGTATGAGACATGTATTATAAAAAGAAACAACTTTTTTTCATATATTTGTTCCAAAATGGATCATTCCTGACTATCTTGTAATCTACCTTTCCCTAACTTTGATAAAGTGCAGCTGTCCCTGAGGTAGATTTACTAGTCGAGGCTTTGATGTATAGAATATAATAGAAATACTATTTTATCCAAACTGACAACCGGCGCTGTGTCTAACGCCCATCAAATGCTGAGATGGTATCCTTTGTACGCTCAGCGCAATTTTATAATTTTGTTCTGTAATTTGTAGTATTTTTTGTTTGTTGCTATTGTACTGTCTGTGTCGAATGTTTTCTATTTTATTCTACATACTAAGCGTTAGCAAATCATGTAAATACATTTCTAAAGATGAGACATAGTAAATAAATTCTGTTTACGATTCCCGTTTTTCTATTTAATTTTATCGTAGATACTTTTTATTTTTAGCCTATTGCCTTATTATCTTACCATTTTGAATGTAGACAAACTTACCAAAAATACCTTACTAATATAATTACAAAAATCAAAACGCATTTTATTAAACGCTATTAAAATAATTTAATTGTCAATTAAAGGATCAAAATTGTTTACGCGATCTCTAAGCTTTACTCGCAGCCATGTGTGCGTAAACGTGCACACAAATATGAAAATGCCTAATCTTGCGCGAGTCAGTTTTGTGCACGGATTCCGTTGAAAAAATCAAACATCACACTCGAGATTTTTACACAGATATTACACAATATGTTTATAATACTTGTGTTTGTAGCGAAACAAATAATGGCATTACGTTCGATAGTATCTGATGTGACGTGTAGTACGTTTGTTATTTATGCTATTCAACGCTTATAGTCATAAATCAATGGCTGGCGATGAAATCTTGCTCTACACTTTGTTTGTGTCACTAGAAAGACAAACTACTATTCAACCGGATTGATAGTAAGAGTAAAATGACTACTGGTAGAGGCTCCCGCAGACAGACGCGACGACGCGATGCGACTAGTACAACGATTTCTATGAAAACCTCATGGAAATTTGTTTTATCAGAATCTCGTCGCGCCTGTCTTTGGGAGCCTTAAGATATTCTCTTCGTCACTCAACTACGTCGGAACAAATTAATAGTTTCAAACCTAGAACACGAGTTTAGCCGCACGGGCCCGCACGTAAAGGCTAATTGGAAATGCTATTCAAACATTGATTGCCTCACAAACTTGGAAACTAAGTAAATGTTCACGAAACCGCGATTATAACTTAACTTTTTCTTTGCACTACCGAATTAAAAGCGGTTCGTGCCCATAAATTACATACATCAATGCAAGCTGACGTCAGGAACGGTATAAAACCTGGACTTTTTAATTTTCAAACTGTTTTATTTCCTAATCCATCTTGAAACAAGTTTTGACAAGTTAATTTCGTCGCTTGAAAGTTAAATCAATTTTTTTTATTGCTGAATGAGCCCGCTCTTGACCTCGATGACGGCTGATGGAAAGCGTTGGATGAGGTCTATGATGGAACGAGCGTGACTAGAACATGCCTAAGGCGCTGGAACTTCCACGCATCGACGAAACACAGCAGGCTGCTTGACGCTGGACTCCGGTCGGAGGAGTCGCAAACCAGGCGGGCGTTAGCCCTACCATCGCAGGGCAAGAATTGGCTAGTCAAATAAGGTGTTGGGTGTGACTGTTCAGGATGCGCCGAGCGCTCAGTTCAGTTGAGTAACTGGCGGTACAAACTGCGCTACACGAGGAGGCTTCTTCATGCATCCCAACAAAAAGTTAAAAAAAAGCCTAGCATAACCAGCCTATAATGTTCCACACCTAGCCTGTAATGTTTCACAGGCCTTCTATCTGTGAGAGGGAAAAGGCCTGTGTCCCAGGCCAGGCCAGGCAGGCTGTTTTTTTAGGATGAAACAAAGCCTATCATAGTTCAACGGAAATGTTTTTCTTGAAGAAAAACAGGAGCAAATTCTAGTTAGGCAGATGTGACAAAGGAACTAGTGTTTAACTAACAATTAAAGTAATCAATTTTCTGCATCTAGTGTTAATGACGAAACGATAAGTAGGTAATCTAAGCTACGCAGTTGTGCCGAATGACTCACAATAGCTGGTATACAGCCAGTTAAACGAAGAACGATCTTACGATAACCGTAGTTCAATTGGTATTATTTACCACTACAATTACGTTTTTGACATTACATAACATTAAGACGAAACCAAAACTCTAAAAAGAGAAAGTTTCAGTCTTGATGAATAATTATGGGATATAAAATCGAAAGTATAACAAATTGCTTAGTGGTTTCAAACTTTGGTTTCTGTAATCAATCATTTCAGTAGTGTATCAATTAATCTTTTCGTGTAATAATGGACAGCTGTGCTCACTTTTTGTGCGTTAACTTAGACCCACTCAACACATTGCGACAATATTACAACCAGTTACAAGACTTACAAGCAAAGATCAATCTGTTTGCAATGCAAATTTTGCAAGTAATTAAGGAGTGCTAAGTCAATGCACCCAATGTTACAATGATTAAAAGAGAGAATAAAAAAAACATCTTTTGAAGTAATATAAAATTCAATGGTATGATTTAAATTTATTCGCATGCGCCTAAAAATCTTTTTAAAGCGGCAATTTAAATTCAGAAATATACTCAGAATCGCAAGCGTCGTCAGCATTTAAGCTCATTTTAGAAACTTTAAAATGAAATCCAATTTCATGGAAGCGAGGCGCACTTTATTTTTGGAATTCACTTATGTTCAGTGCAATTGAACCAAGTGATTCGCATCTCCGAGCTTCGCCTGCATTTCATTTCGCCAGCACGTTGAATCCTAAGTCAGGCGGTTGGACCGCCCAGCACTAAATCATCTAAGGGCATATGGCGAGAGTCTGCGTCAAGTTATTTATTACATTTCTCAGTAAGACCCACAGAGTCGCGAATTTAATATCACAGTGATCAAACGCATTTACGACAACACTAAAACGCTAAGTGCGTTTCCTTTACATGTATAGGGTTCGTTGTAAAACTTGAAACAGCGTTCAAAAAGGTATAAACAGGCAAAGTAGTGTTCAAAGTACATTGACGCTGCGGTACGGTGCAATATTTTTAGTTTGCATAAACGTTAGTAAGCAACGGCTCGTGAATCTAGAGGGTTAAATCAAATTGGCTAACTAAAGACCGTAGACACGATGTATCGATATCTAAACACAGTAATACGTAGTCGTATTTCTAAGCCCGTTGGTAACAGACAAAAAAAAATAAAAAAATTTCCCCTAGAGAAAGATATACTATTTTTTCTTCGCGTACAATGACGGTCTTTTTGAGCAAGAGGAGTGAAAAGACTGTTTTATTATGTTTTATCGTGTTCAGATCGATACCCATATCGCATGAAGTATACACAAAAAAAAAATACAGATTTTTAAAGTGATAAATATTTCAAAGTGATTACAAGTGCGGTCGAAGACCCCACAAAAAAAAACTTTTTTAAAATCATGTTTCATGTTTTGTTTGTTTATCTATAACCATCGCATCTAAGGAATTTATTTAGCTAATTTAATTTAACCTTGTATTTTGTGACTTCGTTTCATCTATCTTGAGTAAAATTTAAATCGTATAATTAGTATCGAATTTTATTACACAAATTAAGTATTAGTGTGTGGGTATCAGACTGATCGAGTAGACTGCGTACTCTTGTGCTAGACTGGGACAGATCGCAATAAATAACTCCTAATCCCAATTTATTTCGGGTCGGCGCAACATGTTTCTTTCTTCCATAATTCTCTATTATAGTCCGTCGTCATCACGGTTAGTCACCCCTTTCTAGTCACATCATCTTTCAAAGAGTCCAACCATCGTTTCTTTGGTTTACCCCTTTTTTGATATTTTCCTCACCTTCCGCGTTACATGCCTATAGACAACCGATTTCCACACATTTTAAGGCGCGGTAAGAAGTAAATTAGGTACTTATTTAATTTATTTAAATCATTGACAATAGCGCATCGCAGCATCAAATAAGGTTCAAAACAGCGATGCGTTTGATCTGGGGGCACGGCAGTGCCCACACCAAGTCGAGCAAAAGGCGGCACGGCCGTGCCATCCTTTTCTCGAAACAGTGAAGGCCATTTTCGACCCCCTATAACTTCGTTGTGGATAAACCTAGAAGCCTGAATTTTCAGTAACCAAGCAGGCATTTTATATTAACACGGTATATTTCAAATTTCATTCAATTTAAACTAGTAGTTTAAGAATTATAACTGGTCAAAGTTTCTTAATTTTGTCACTCACTGACTGACCGACCGATCATCAAAGCTCTAAGGCACTTCTAGCCGACATAAAAGCTTCAAATTTACGATACAATTAGTGTTTAGTGTATAAATCAAGGAAAAAGGAAAATATATTGCAATTTCGGTCCACTTTTCTAGATAAACCAACTGCAAAATTAACTTTGTAATCCCATATTCTGGCTTGCATATGTACCAATACTAGGCGTATTAGTGCTGCTACAAAAACTAAGCGTTTTACGGTATCCTACGATTGGGCAGCGCCTTAAATGCAAGCTGTGTAATAGTTCAAATTTTAGATTGCGTACACGGTGATAACATCAACTAAATGTCAAAACTTACTACAGATGGCCCAATGACAATCAAAAAGAGAAAAAGTAGTTGGGTCGGTCAGTGTGTAGGTACTCGGCATTCAGTTTGGCAGATGACAACATAATAGATTGATTCGTGATAAGTGACAGATGTCGGTGTTGCCAACGCAGTCAAAATAAGCTGTACCCACGTTATTTATCACGTCTTATTTAATATATACTGTCTGAATAATAAATAATTAATTAATAATCATTTCATGATTTTACTTGTTTTTGGCTTCGTTTTATGTACTAATTAACTTTCTCAGAGCAATACAATAAACAAAGCTTTCACCCGTGACCCGTTACAAACTTCATACTTATTCCAGACTTTCATACTACCTACATAATATGTATTCTCACGTGATAAAGAAAAATAGAAAACTACACTCAGTAAAAATGTTCATAATTAAAATGAAAGTTTTAATAGACTGCAGCAAGATAAAACTCTAGTTAAACTAGATTGAAAGCTGATCATAACTGAATCATAAGTGTTAATTTTATTTCCATTGAGAATGTGAGAGAGAGGGAGAGAGAAGATAGTTAGTGATGGAACAAAAACTACTACGCAGAACTGAAAGGGTTTTTTAATCAGTTTTGTTAATGATCGAGCGTACGCCGGCAGTGCGCCCACTGACCTCAACGCGGACGAGATAAAAGCTATTTTAAGCGTCGCGATAATATCAGCATACGTCGAATGTTTTAACAGATACGACATTGGAGGAACGCCGGAAGCCTTTAGGCAGGACCTCTTATAACTAACGTACTTGATAGACTTCCGTTACCTACGTACGTATTTGACAATTCAACTTTTACGCTCAACGAATCAAGCCTACGTTCCATTTCCTCAATTTAACCGTCAGTGAGTGAAGGAAATCCAACACATTTCATACAAAACATACGTTACAAACTGCACGTATTAATAATATTCTTGGCAAAAATCCCAAAAGAATAGAATACTCGGAGCTCGGAAATGTATGAAGTTGTACTCGTAATTCGTGACGTTGGGTGTTATTAACATACATAACATGCCATAATGTGAAAACATTACATCGCCATAAAAGCAAAAAGCAATGCATTGATCGAATATCATTTTGTAAATCGAATATGGTGACATAAAATCGAGATGAATCAGCATGTAGATTGTCTATAGTCAGAGGTAATGGCAATCGCCTTCCGAATTGATGGACTACTTTACATACCCAAGTTGAGATCCATTATGCATGTTTGTTTTCAATTAATGTTTATTTTGCTTAATTACTTCCAGCGAATTTGACTCGTTTGGAAGTAACGGTAGGAGTATAGTAATCCTGAGTCATAAGTCTATACAGAAAACGCCCAAATGTTAAGAGAATTATTTACACTCTGTGTGCGTAGAATGAAACGACGTATTTACGGCAAGCATTTATCTCATAAAAAATCGAATAAATGCCCTGATAAAGGCTCCGTTTCCAACCATCGATTCCCATCTTGACCTAAAGGAATTCGCCTCAAACGGGGACACGATTATATCGACATTTCTCGTCAACCTCAAGAGATATAATCATGGTTGCTTTCTTGAATATAAAATGTTGTCATGTCGTTGTAAAATTATACAGCACACTGCTACAAATGTGAATTTCGAGGAGCAATACATCAGTCGGTTCTGCATTTATTGAAACAATGATTATCTTTAAACAGCTGTTTTATTTATGAAACAGTGCTCGATTGACTGGGAGGCCTCGACCTCAGAGACCGCTTTCATGCCCACTAAAAGGATTACCCGTCAGACGGCATCGAGAAAACAGTCTGCGGAATTGGGCTAATCCTCTTTGGGTTGCCATGTCGACGCTACCTTGAGCGGTTGCCCGGAGCACCTAATTGAACGATCATAAACTTTGGTACAAAGGCATAAAGCATATTGTACAAAGGCATGTAATATTAAGTGTCAAATCAATAACTCCTCCTCGCGACAGCAGCAGAAAGCTAGGAAGAGATGAGATAGTGAACGAACAACGACTTTAACACAACGTGATAGGATCATGTTTCGAATTACACGATTTTCGCGAGACAAGACGGTGAAAGCCCGTCTGCCCTTGCGATCTCTAGCTTCACAAGAACATAATTACACACATTCAGTGAAAGGATTCAATGAATCAGTGACATTAAAAGTCAACGAGAACTTAATCAATGTTTTTTCTAATAGAATCTCGCAAATTAAGATATATTGCGTTTTAAAACCCGATACTCTTGAAATTGACGTTATTAAAGTAGTAAAAAAGAACATGACTGCTGCAACTCTTTGATAAAAGGAATTTCAACGATTTTGCATCAGATATAATAATTAGCGGCGACGACGGATGCAATTACCCACAGCAGTAGCTGCATTCCGAATGCGCGTCATCTTGCGTTCGCAGAGTAGTCGACTTTATTCTTGTTAGAAAGTGGCAAATTAGGATGTGAGGAGGGGAGGCGTCGTCGACCGAAAATGTTCATAAGCCTGTCCTTTTATAGGGGAACATGTAATACTGATTAGCATTGTAAATGTTACAGTAGCACCACATGAAATTCAACATAAATCGCAGCTCAAATCTAGGCCACATCCGACGAGGAACAAATTGAATTAATCATCATACCAAGAGCGTACAAGAAATGTTTAGATGCTATTTTAAACCGCATCTGGAGTAAATTGGCAAATTGCTTACTAATGGAGCAATTGAGATCACTGCAAGTAAAAATAAATCGCACAATAAAAACTATTTAATTACATGATAAATGACCCGTCAATTCGAAATCACTGCGAGTTACGAATCGGAACAGGAAATTACAGTTGACTTCGAGCCATCACACTAGACAAAAGAGTTTTGGTGAGAGCGAATAGTCTGAACACGGTTCCAAGAATTCACACAGCTAAAAATAAAGTTTTTGCTAACTGTACTTTTTTTGATTCTGAACGATGAGTGATGAACTGATGAATGACCCAGACCCGAGATGTACTGTAGGTTCCAAATGGAGCACCAATACAAAAAGCTGAAGCGCTCTTTTTCTGTGTTTCAGTTCATTTTATTCGCGTCACCGCACCGACGCGACCGGAGAATTTTGAGATTGTCACACTAATATTATAAAGGCGAAAGTTTGTGAGTATGTTTACTTCTTCACGCACAAACGGCTGAACGGATTTGGATGAAATTTGGCACACAGCTAGTTTATAACCAGTATTAACACATGATAGGATACTTTTAATCCCGATATTCCCACGGGATCGACACTTATGCGGGTGAAACCGCGGGGCGCTGTTAGTTGTCCATGTCGATGCTTAGGTAACGGTAAAACGGGGTGAATAGGGATGCAGGGGTGAATCGGAACGAAACTTTAAAATGGATTTTAACGTTGTTGTATTATAGTTTGTTGCCAAGACAGACACATAATCGTTAATTATAATATAGTAAACACATTAGTCCTTTTTGGCAAAAAACTATGTTATTTCAATGTTAAAATTCATTTTAAAGTTTCATCTCGATTCACCCCTGCATCCCTATTCACCCCGTTTTACGGTACTTCGATTCTGTTCATTCGAACTTAAACTTTGGAATGAAGATAATGGTTTAAGAACATTGCTCACCACAATTTTCAGTTGCAGCACTGCTGTGCATATGGCCACAAGTGCGAAACTTAAAGCGAAGGATGCTCGATCAAGTCCTCCAAATGAATACGAATCTTATGCGTTTGCCTTTGAGTAGCAAATTATTTGTCGCAACACTCGTTGACTTTCAGCGCCACTTTGAAAGTTGCCCATTACATCGAAGTGTTCATTGTTATGTTTGTTTTCAGCAGTTTTATATCTTATTTATTAGTATCTTATTTGAACTGAGGAAGGCTAACGTCGGATTACTTGGTAGATTTCACATTGAGATAGTCGTTCAGTGTTTACCAAACCAGTTATGTATGAAGAAAAATAACGAATGATACAAAGTTGTAAGTACATGGCGTTGCTTGTAGAATAGAATAGAATACTCTTTATTATGTACACCATATTAATTACAGACATAAAATAATAGAAAAAAAAATTATAAAAATACGGGGAATAATAGGTGACACATACGTATTTGTATTTCATTATTTATTCACACGTGTGAACATAATTCTCTTTGGCGTGAATGGGTATGACCGCTTTATGTACACAATTGTGGATTGACGACGATACGCCATTCAAAGCTAGTTTGTACAACATTAGTATTTATACTTTTTTTCCAACGTACAAGTGATTATGTATTCGTGAATATATTCATGGGTAATGAGGGTATTCTGAAATGACGTTCGCTAGGTGGCAGCACTGACACGTCAGGTCCAGGCATCTGTCAGAGCCTATATTTTCTTTAGTCATGACTGAATGATGAACGAATGAATGAATCGAATGATGAACGTCATCATATATTTTATATTGGAAGATCTCTCGTCAAAGTGGTGCCAACTGGTGTCGAAAATTTTCACGAAAACCCCCATTGATGAATTGTCCTCAAATTACTTATGAATCAAAACCTATAAAGTAATAGGTACCTACTTAACTGCCATCAGCATCAGTCTTCTGCAAGTTTGTAAACCGTTTAATCGTTTTTCTTCGATTTTAGAATAGAATAGAATACTTTCGATTTTCCAAGTTTACCGATTATTTAAACTCTCTTATTTAATCAATAAGCAATTATAGTTCTGTAAACACACCAAATTAATATTTGCCTGAATTTGTATCCTTTTTTTTTCGTGTGGATAATTTAGTATTCTACATCAAGTCACTACTTAACTATTTAATTGGTTGTTTAAGTTATTTTATTAGCCACTGAATCAATTTACTCCTAAAGGCTCCTCAATATAAAGGCCTAAAAGGCGATATAATCGCGCGCGACACAAAGGCACTGCTCGTTGCGCGACTTGCGGTGCAATGGTGTCGTGCGCGATTTTATCGCGTGTCGCGCCTGTTTGAAGGAGCCTAAAGGCGGTACCTATTTTGATTCGACCATCAGCCACTCTTATCTATTTTATTATAGTTTAGTCAACGAATGGCCCAAAGGTGTTGTAGAGTGCGTGAGCTAAGCGGGGCGTGAGGGACCTAAGCGATTCCTTTAGAAACGCGCCGTCTTTAAGATATACAAGGTGGTACTCAATCATTATAAAAAACTTTTACTATGAGACCAAACTTAAATCGCAAAAAAGAAATCAGCTGTTTAGTACATTTTATTTAACGAGTTATGTGAGCATAAATGTAGAGAACAACTGATCTTTTTTTTTCGCGATTTCAGCTTGGGCCCATAGTAAAAGTTGTTCATAATGATGAGTACAATGACCCCTTAAGGCGACTACATGACCTGAAGCGCGGTCACTGTCGGACTGCATAGAAAAGAAAGAGAAGCGCGATGACACAACGCCGCGCTGGTAATTTATTGCAAAATATGAAGCAATTATCTATTTACAAAAAATCTATTGTTTGGACTACAAAATTAAAACACAAGTGCTTTAGTATGTTGCTTGTAGAATAATCTGACAAAAAATCATAATGATTGTATGTACAGTGCGTGCCACGTAAGAAGAGACTTAACCCCGCCTCTTTCCGCCGCCCCTATGACGTCCGGTCCCGTCCCGCACTCAGACCTCATACCGCTAAAGATACCTAAAATCGTGTTCTGCGCATGTCAGACCACGTGGTGTGTCAAGTCTCTTCTTACGTGGCACGCACTGTAAACATATTAGTATAATTATCAATTTATAATATAGGAAAATCAATATTAATATATTTCGAACGCCTATCCTCAAATATTGGGAAATAATGGAACTAGCAATAGTATTTTCCTGATTTTATTTACCTAGAAAGCATGTTAAATACCCACCTACAAGCATACATTTTAATAGCAGCAAAATAAAATTATAAGCCCACGCTCATGCAAGTCACTTTGATAAAAACGAGTTGAAAGCTGCAAAAAGCTTCAGAAAATTGCTGGAGTATACCGAAATATAGGTCAAGCAACTGCCTTGAACACTGTCTAGAAAAAAATCACATTTTAAACTGGGATTACGAAAATAAACTAGACATCGAGACGCCTTGTGCTTAATTACATAGTTTCTATTTATGAAAAAGTTTAAATGGCAGCCAATGAGCCAACGAAAGCTGACCAACTCACACAGGTGAAGATTTTACGGGCAGCAAGCTTTATAAAGCCTCCTGCAGACAGGCGCGACGCGGCTCTACATAGAACAATTTCTATGAAAATTTCATGGAAGTTGTTCTACCAGAATCGCGCCGTCGCGGTCGCACCGTCGCGTCGCGCCTCTCTGCAGGAGCTTTAACAGGCATCAACGTCAATGATGATGGTACATAATAAAGAGTATTCTATTCTATGACCGTATCGCATTCTCTTGCACCGATGAAAATTCCAGACATCGATATTTTTAGTACGATCGTATATATCTCAATTCTCACGTAGATATCTCAATGCTCACGTGAGAAACAACTATTAAATTAATTTAAAACCAGGGATGGAAGTGAATTATCTGGGTGCCGCATTAATTAGAGAGAATCAAAAGAACCACTTATCGTAATTGAAATCTTAATTTGTTAAACGATGTGCATTTTACCGATTAATCAGGTATATGCAAGTGGATAATTGGCACGTCGCTTTTTAGATAAAATAGGACTAACTAAGTATGTAAGATCACGATCGTCTGGTCTATTCTGTAAAAATATCACCGTGACAATTTCGGTAAAGTGAACTTGGAAGTGACCCAACTGACGCTAGGAACTGACAGCTCACTTCAAACTCACCTACCTAAGTTTCCACGGTGAGCTTTTTAGTTTTTACAGAATAGCACAAAAGATCAGAAGGCCAATTCCCTTACATAAAAAAAGTAATTTTAAAAAATTAAACCGAATTAAAAAAAAAGGAAATGAACTTAAAATTATGAAATAGTTTTAGTTTTTTTATTACCACCGACTTCCATAATTACAGTTATTTCATAATTTTGAGTTCAGTTCTTTAATTTTTTGAAGTCGTTTTAATTTTTGTAAATTACTTTTTTGTTTCGTAAGTTTTAGTTTTGTTGTAAATATTGCACTACAATTTGACCAAGGTCCATGAGATGTTTTCCCTTTGACACTACACCCGTAGCTCGT
The DNA here is from genome assembly GCA_963855955.1 of Luperina nickerlii. Taxonomy (NCBI): domain Eukaryota; kingdom Metazoa; phylum Arthropoda; class Insecta; order Lepidoptera; family Noctuidae; genus Luperina; species Luperina nickerlii. The sequence continues at coordinate 5,346,681 of OY979663.1, forward strand.
ATCTATAAGACAGGCTGTCACACTTACACGTATTAGTCTATATCTTGAACATTACTGAATCGATTTTGATGGAACATGCACTGTTCCCTAAGTTGAAGTAAATGTAAGCCAATAAAAAAAATGGTCACGATCCGATTTATAGTTGCGGAGAAATGCGTGGACAAACATACATACCATCGTTGCGCGTGCAAAAGTCGCTTTGTGTTTTTAGAGAACTTATTTGAGGTTTAATATGACTTATAAGACTTAGGGTGTTTACGGAACTTTCGATGTATGAATATCACATAGAGCTACATTCCGTAACTCTTTAAATATTGCACTTGTCACATAGCTGTTTTGTCAGTATGTGTGTAATGTGTATTGAAATAACGATTAAAACTGCATAAAGAACCGAAAATAACTAACTAACACATAGCGACTTTTGCACGTGCAACGACGATACATACGTTTATAAAATTTTGTATATTTGTTTGGAAGCCCTAATAGATTATCATATGTGAATATAATGCAATTTCAATAATGTTACATACATACATGTCGTATTGATAACGTCCTTTTTTTTTTGAAGTCGGTAAAAAAACGTTCAAATTCAAGTCGCAATCTCATCTCAGCGACAATCAATGTTAAAAACTTGTCAAAAATGTGTAAATTGATTGTATATTTGTGAGATTGAGACTGAGATTAGTCTCCGCTCCGAACGTTCTTAAGAATACGGGAATTGCCCATCTGATCAAGTCCAAACTTGTTCACTCAGCCTATTGACCTTCGTGCAAAAAACTTTGCTGACGTCACCAGCAACATGTTTTGTGCTAAATTACATAATATTTTAATATATTTTGCAATAGTTCTGAACATGTGTGGGTAAGAACAATAAAAAAGTAATAATAAAAAAATTAAACCGACTTCAAAAAGAAATTATCTCAAAATTATGAAATTACTTTAATTTCGGGAGTCGGTGTCTTGGGAACTGTATTTTAGTTTTCTTGCCACCGTTTTCCGAAATTAAAGTTATTTAATAATTTTGAGTTAATTTCTTTTTGAAGTCGGTTTAATTTTTTTAAATTACTTTTTTATTTCGTAATTTTTAGTTTTAAGTTAAAACTGGAATATTTATTTGTACTAAGTAGGTACAAACGCTTACACGTATTTTAGTCCATATCTTGAAATTACTGAATCGATTTTGATAACTAACGGAATTAGATCGTGCATTTATAGAAGGAAACTGTGATTACAATAAAAGTTCTCCCTCCATTTTTTACAAAATCGATATCTAAAGGGACACGACAATAAACTGAGTAAAGAGCATAGAAATTTACGTGGTACGAGCTGGTGCGGTACCATGACCTTGGTACGCTCGTTTGCAAAATGAACCTGAAACTAATCGATGGGCGTATTCTTGGTACACAAACATAGGGCTCACTGTACCGCGAACGGCTAATTGAAGTTCAAGTAATCAATGGACTATTTTTGTGTTTTACTAATGCACTAGCTTCTGCCCTCGACTTCGTCCGCGTAAAATTTCTTATTTCTCCCGACCCATCTTGTCGCATCGCATCGCATCACCTGCCGGCGTTATCACTTCGTTTTAGCTTAGCGTTCTCTCTGACTTTTTTATTTTTGTTCGGTTCCTAAGGGTCGTAGCGTGATGTTAAATAGCCTAGCCTTCTTCATGAATTTGGGCTATCAAAGAAAAATAAAAATATTTTTTCAGATCCGACTTGTAGTTACAGATAATAACCCCCTACATACGATTAACGTCAAACAAACAAATTTTACCTCTTTATAATATTAGTAGAGACAAGCTATGACTCTTTTAATAGCATCGCCATTTGGAATTTTGGACCGACATTAACAGAGCTTATCGATATACTGCAAAGCTTATTATGTCTATTGAAAACTGTCTCATAAACTTGATTCATTATCAACATAAAAAAATATTTCAATATTTCAAGTCGGCTTCATAAAAGTATGTTCAATAGAGACTTCAGCTGCACAGCTACCATAAATGCAGAATGATTGAAGAATTTATATTCTTCCAGACTGATACATTATGGTCTAATGTATCCATTTCCATACAGAGTGCGGTGATTAAATAAATCATGACTTCCTGACACATAATGCCATCCATCAAACAGCCGAAGCTCGTCTTATTTCAACTACAGGAGTCAATTGTTTACCGCTTCAATTATTAATATTAAAATCCTAATTATCACTAATTAGGTGATAAATCAACGCTTTTGTATAATAATTTAGTATAGTCAAGGTCAGAAGTATATGGTATACCTATAATACAGGTAATTATATCTTTAGCAAATTCGAAGACACGTGATATCTACCGATATATCTACCCCATAGGGCCCGCGTGGTGGATTACGGCCCACTCCCTCTCACAGAGAGGAGGCTTGTGTCCCAGCAGTGGGAACATTAAGGTTGATTATGTAACGCGATTTTTGCCAAAATTATTGACAACTTTTAGAATTATTACATATTTAAATATCTATACATACATCGGTTTCAATTGAAAAAGTTCTTAAAAGGGCTTGTGAAATTCACAAACATAAATGGTTTGCCCCTTTCCCAACAAAAATGGAAAACCATGTCATATGTGAATTTAATCCGACAGCGACGCACTTTATGTTAAGTTTCATTCATTGCAAATAAGCACGGATCATGTCTAAACTCAGATTAACAAGGTGTACCAGTCATGAAACATCGAGCATCGAGTACTGAGTGAGCTAATCGATTTCTCATTGATAAATATTGTTTAGATAACGAAGCACCTTTAATTGAATAAACCAGAATTATAGGATTCAATAAAAAAAGTAATCTGAGCTGAAGAGTTAGTTTGTTTGAACCAGTTAGATCAGATTTTTTTTTGTATTTCATAGTCAAATTTTTAAGGAAGGTTATAAGTACATCATTTAACATCACACTAAGACTTTTAGGAGACGAGCAAAAAGAAAAAAAAGTCAGGAAGAGCGATAAGCGAAAACGGAGTAATAGCGCGGGCGGGCGATGCGATGCGACGCGGTGGGTCGAAGAACGAAATTTCACGCAGACGAAGTCGCGGGAAGAAGCTAGTTTGTATAATAAAAAACCTAGAGATTTTTTGCGAAGATATTTTTTTTTGTTGCAAATGGAATCTTAGCAGCAAAGAATTAACCATTAAGTACTTAAGGTAAAATTGTGTCAATTTGAGTACTGTTATTAATTTATCAATGTTATTTTTACCGATTTAAGCAATTTAATTCAATCAATTTGAATTTTTTGTTGACAATTTTTAATCCTATTTTCATTTAAGTATCCTAATGTTATCCCTATGTAGGTACTTAATTGCTGCTGTTAATTTTTATTAGGTATTTATTTACTGATTGTTATTAATTTATCAATTTTTAACTTATTTTATTTACAGTTTTTATCAATTGTATTGTACCAGTGTTATCAAAGAATTTCTTTAAAGTAAATGTAACTTTTTAAATCGTTAACAATTTTTCAAAATTAGCGTTTATTACTAAGTTAAATTATTTATCTAATTCATCGTTTAACGCATGTGGTATTTTGCTATAAGTAACTGATTCACTGTTATTTACCTTAATAAAAACACGTGCATTTAAAAACCCTCGCGAAACCTTAACCTTCTTGGCTCTCGGTTGACGTAAATTATGACATGTGTCAACCTAACTTGTCATTGGCTGTGCTACTTCTCGATTACAAACAAAACGTTCGGTATGTGCAACACGTTTACCTTAATTATATTTTATCAAGGAGGATGAATCGACACTGACAGCTTCACCGTAAAGGCTCCTTCAAACAGGCGCGCAAACAGACACGCGATAAAATCGCGCGCGACACAAAGGCACCGCAAGTCGCGCAACGAGCGGTGCCTTTGTGTCGCGCGCGATTATATCGCGTGTCACGCCTGTTTGTAGGAGCCTTAACGGTAAATTTGTAATAGTAGGTATATATTTATATCAGCATAGCTATTCACAACCATTCGGTAGGCTTCCGAATCGAAAATGACATTTTCGGTCAAACGAAATTACTATTACACATTTTTGGTCAAACCAAATTATTTATTACTTATAATGTCGGGGACTTCCCGATGGTATTTGATTGAGAGATGGGAGATTTATTAGATTCCCCGGGGATAATATGTATTTGGTTTGAACTGTCAACATTTTCTGGTTTCGGATTTATGAAGAGTGTTAAGAGGACTCCTTCGATAAAACTAATTGATGTTCGAAACGGAAGCATGTCGCATGTTTGTGAATAGCTATGCAGAGTTAAAAATAGAACGATTGCTTACTTTCCGTTACGGACTCAGCAAAAAAAAGTCGAACTGTCAAATCATCAAGGAAAGTAAATTGTTGATTTCCTGTTAGATATTCATTCGAGCACGAGGCGAGCGTTATTCATTTATTGATTAGGTCCATATCTTTAGGCGTGTCGCGATAGAATTGAGGACTTATGCGAGCATGACCTGCTTTATATGCTTTTTAGCGTTTAGCGACTTCGATGTTCGCCAAAGTTGTAAAAAAAAAACACATTTGGACGAGAGACGCCTGTCACACAGGAGGTCCTTGGAGACTGACAGAAAAGATAGGAGTCCAATACCCAGCAGTGTGTGATTCTGGGATGTGATGACAAATTTTTAAGTTTTGTAGGTTCGGAACGACTTTATGTTTAAAAATGGATGTGATAGAGATGCAAATGCAACTTACGAATGGAGTCACCGAATATTGTTGTTGCAAATAAAAAAATAATTCAGTAGTAAGTCTGTGGCACAATTCTAAAAGTGCACTGGTAGGGACGTTCCGAAACAAAGTTTATTGTTTTAACGAGAGCTGGTAAGTATACTCCATTAAGTTCAGTTGGGCAATACTTCGTTGGCAAAGCATTTTAAAAAGAATTTACATTACAAAGACTTCAGTTTAGCAATTTATTAAGAACTAATTAATTCATTTACAGCCAGACTAGCACTGCCGGTTGTCGGAATTTACTTTATCTTTCAAATCAAAATACATAGGTGCTCAAGGGATGGTACAATAAATAAATAACACAAGTCCTATCAATAAGTAGGTAAGTATATATGACCGATTACGAAAGACGACTAGACAAAAAAATAGGAAGTAATACCTATTAAGTAATCCGAGATAATAAAGGCATTATTTGACCTCGTTATGCAATATTGATCCAGCATCTGTCTAGACAACATGAGGTCTGAAGATTTCAATTATTGATACTTAGATGTTACATGACGCGTTCGGCAGTCGGCACACAGCGATTCTCATTCGCCAAATATACATCAATAGCGAAACTAACTACTTTCTATTTACAAAGAGTAATATCGTGTCAGTTTTTAGGCTTGACCGGCGCGCGGGCGGGGGATCGGACGGTGCCAATGAACTTGGCGGGAAAGCAAATGCAGCCTCGCGCCACTGGGTCACACAGGTACTGTCGCGGAACGAACGCTACCCGAACACCTTCGCATACACCATAAATTCATAACGGCCCCGTACCAAACAACTACCACGTAATTTAGCCGCCTTGCACACAATTTATTGCTTGAATTTTCATTGGGCGTACCGCTACGTACAACCAATAAAGCGTTGCGTTTGAATTGCAAATGCCTCTACAAAATGCAACGCCTAAGTAGATATATTCCCACGTCTATTAGATCCAAATGCGACGCTAGAGGGCATCGCTACGGGTTAGAACGAGTCAAATACCTCGCGTGATAATTTAAGCTCGGTCAAACTGATTTTAAGCGCAAATAAATAGTTTATGGCAATTGTAACGCAATAAATTCTGCAAGGATGATACTTACATTCATTAAGACTGGCAATGTGCCATTCTGAGGGCGTTTCCGGCAAGCGGCGGCAGCCGTCGATTCGTTCTGGCGTCGCCTGAATTACAATTGCAAGCGAACGAGGTTCTGCCATGTGTCATTCAAAACACCAGAAAAACTGTTTACATATGGAGCAAATACTGCTTAGGTAGGAGCAAATTGAACAGTTCTAAAGCACAAGGAAAGTTTTGTAACTAGCGGTGTCGGAGAAACATCGATCCATTTGGGTCAACAAACCGAGAAGCTTTTATCAAACGCAATATACATTTCTGTATCGATAGTAAACTGGAACCGCACGCGGCGTGCAAACCTTATCTAAACTACAACGCTTCCCACTTCCCAATAAAGCCTTAGTATATTGCACTTGTTATTTCTTCAACTAATTCTAAATAGAATATGTGAATAGTACGAACAAACTACGACACAGTTTACTTTAAATCTAGCTTTTTATGACGGTTTTTCCAACAAAGCATCGCATGATGATGGGAAACTTTAAAATCCGACTGTTAAGTAATTGAGCATTATTATTGCAAGCAATAAGTTTTTTGAATTAAACAACTGCCTTCTAAGGAAGCTGGTAGTATACTAAACAGCCTGACTGTGACAGTGAATTCGAAATATGGTGACGTTCAGGGTTCAGTAGGTCGAATTGGGCAAGGCAAGTACCAGCCTGATTGATCTCTTGAAGGACTTCAAGCAGTCAGTTTTAATTGAACGTTTAAAGTCTTGAAAGTGCCCACGCCCCCGTCAACTCCATAACATTTCGAAAACAAAGACCGATAAACGGTTTATAATTAGAAATATTGTGCTGGTACAGAGGTCAACACGCATCGCCTCGCAATTTCCAATGACTCGGTTATATTTTATAATAGTCACACATGTTATCAGATTATTGAACCTAACGTAAGTATGCGCCTGTCATATATCTTGCAAATGTTACTATCGGATGAATTTATAACGCACCCTATCAAGACATTTTTAGGATTCCATACCAAAATGGTATAACAGAACCCTTATGGTAAGACTCAGTCTGTCTGTCTGTTTGTAACAGTTGGAAATGTCAAGAACTACTAATACTATCAACTTGAAATTTGGAATAGTTTTAGATGACGTTTGCCAAACTATTTTGTAAATAAGAAAGAAATAAAAATATATATTTGTTTTTTGCAACAGGGACTGAAAGAGGGTCTGAAAAATTCGAAGTGGGGCTACTAGCGCATGTGGGGTATCATAATTATGAAAGAGCGTAGTTTGCACATTCTCAAACATTTTTTCTTATTTTTTTAGGCGGCATAGTTTTCGACTTTTGATAAAAAATGTAAACCCTATCTCCGAAGTTTGCAACGAGAAAAATCTGAAACAATTCTATGTGATAGAAGCTTATGTAAAGATTACAGGAAAAATAAGACTATGTCTCTAAATAGCACACTTTTTCAGAAATCATCAACAAAAGTTACACTAGTTAAGATCGAAGACTATCGGTTAAGAGATGGCGCTGACCTAAAACTGCAATATTCTACACCGCAGTGCGCAGTGTTAAAATTCTCTAACGAATATAGGCCTCGCCGCGGTGAAAATTTAAAAATGGTACGAAGATGGTACGGAACCCTCGGTGCGCGAGTCCGACTCGCTCTTGCCCGTTTTTTTGTTTTGTGTGGCGCCTGCATCTTGTCACGAATTTATCGAAGCATTATCTTCGTTGATTTACTAAGTTTCGACTCGTAGATATGTCCGCTCTTCAATAACAAGGATCGCCGATAATCAATTACTTCTATCAGCAAAAAATCAAAGATATCAATTTATTGGAATTTTAACACCACCTTGATAAGTTTGATCGCAATTTTCACGCTTGTCTGTCACAGTTGACAGATGTTAAAATATGTAAAAGAATCACGTCATTTAACGAGTTATATAAATAGGTTTTTGTGTTATTAAATCAATATACGTACTTGGATAGTTTGTAGAGTTTTTAACGCTATAACACTTGAATGTTTGATTTATTAAACGATATCGTCTGGTAATCGTTTGTTTAATTATTTTATACAATTTGAGGTCACAGTGCTAATTAGCTGGCGTGGAAACATTCGAGGAATGCATGTGAGATCCAACAGTCCATCGGCCTCTTGACTGGTTTAATTATTTGCACAAAACCGTTCAAACTGTGGCATCCATTATGTTAAGCGGATCACAATCATAATTATGCACTAGAACAAGCAAATTTGTTAAAATAATTTAAACACTGTGCGGTTGGACAAAGACCAAATCTATCGCAAAAGTGAAAGCGATTTTAAAATTTATAGCCGCTGTATAGTACAAGATTAATTGCAATAAATCATTCTCTTATCGATATTTGGAATTGTTAATAGTTTTCATATCACGGGTACGTTTCGTTGAGTTGTTTTATTATCTCTGTATTATCAGTCAACAAACTTTATTGAAGTGTGATTATTGAGGACCAAAAGTTTGATACAGTTTTTATATTCCACTCGATGTTAACTAACCGACTAGGCTATTGTTGATCTGCTCAGAATTACTATCTGCTCACGATACACGTGGAAGAATTTGTGACTATTATCTTGCAACTTAAGCAAGGAAGCACATGAAAACAAACCACACGACACAATACTAAATACCTTCTGTTTGAAGCTTCTATTACCCAACATGTTTAACATAATTATTACTTACACCTCGTGTGTAACATCCCTAAAATAATCAAAACTTTATTTACAACGCTAAACTACTGGCTATTAGTGTAACGACATGATACTGCGCAGTAATAGACACTTTATCGGGGCCACGAGTTGTTCCTCAATGCTGTGCAAAAAATCTTAATTTTTTGTTGCGTTCACGAGATGAAAAAGATTCAGACGGTGTGCACGCGTCGATCGGCGGACTTCGGCGGGTTTTTTCAAGCCCTGGACGTCCTTGCGAGGCGCGCCATCGTCACGCACCGCCGACCTACAGCTGTTTGTTTGACAACAAACCACGCGATATGGCACATGTTATCAAAGCATATTCAATGGTAAAACTTCACACGACCGCTGTGACGTAGCAAATGAAGTGTCAACCTATCTATCTATACTGCACCAATGGAAAAATTATGGCGATCGGGTGACTCCACAAATTTTTATCGCTCATGGTTATCGCATACGAGTGTGTATGACGTTCCTATTCGTTAAATTGATTCTGTGGTTGATTTAAGTGAAATAATGACGCATTGACGGCATTTCTCCTACGCAACTTCGATGCTAAAATGTTCAGATGTACATATGTACCGGGTTTAAGTAAATAATATTAACACTGTTCAATTAAAACTATACACATTTTATCGACTTCAGAATATTTAAAAAAATTGTTCAATCATCATGGCATAAAACGTGTAATACCATTAAAATTCGAGAACCCATCAAATCGCCAAACTCGTTTCTTTACCATATAAATGACTAACTTGTAAAACACACCCACATATTTTTACAAATGGCCGTTTTTTATTTGACAATGTACTGCGCGCAGATCGCAGCCAAGATGGTATTTTGTGCATCCACTTTCACCGATATAAGCACGCCAATGGATTGTACCGCGAAGTAGAAAACGTACGCGCGGATAAATTCTCTCCAATTGACAATTGCGAATATTCTATCTACGAATAAGTCTGGAGCCTTGTTTCATGGGCTCATATTCAGGTTATAATGTACCTACAACTGGGACTTGGGCCTCATCTCAGTGAGAGGAAGTGGGCCGTAATCCACCACGCGGGTCTAGTGCGGGGTGGTCGAATTTTTTAGTTCTATGACATGCCGCTTTCCTCACGATGCTTTCCTTCGCCGTTTGGTAGCAGTGGTGATGAAATAATTTACACAAAGTAAAGCGCCTGATTGGGTACGATTAGTCTACTAAACTCGCAAGTCGCGGCTGTTAAGGCTCCTACAAACAGGCGCGACACGCGATTTAATCGCGCGCGACACAAAGGCACCGCTCGTTGCGCGACTTGCGGTGCCTTTGCGTCGCTCGCGATTTTATCGCGTGTCGCGCCTGTTTGCAGGAGCCTTTACCACTGGCCCACCAGTGCTCTCATGGTCCTTAAAACAGATGTCCCATTTTTACTTGAATAATCGCTACAGAAACAGTCACTAGTAAGTAAGTAATGTTTCCGAGATAAGTGTGTTACATTATTAAGTGGGTTAGAAATCTACTTGGCTTGCACGTAACATTTAATTAATTGATCTTTGTTCTGGTCTCTGTTTAATACGTGTTCATTGGCGTTCGTGCAACATTCTACTAAATTAAATGTGAACAATCTTGAAACACTAGTTATTTCTATAGTGTAATGTAGGTACGGTTAAAGAAATTAACTCAAAATTATGAAATAACTTTAATTTCGGAAGTCGGTGTCTTGGGATCTGTATTTCAGTTTTAGTTTTTTGCCATCGACTTCCGATATTAAAGTTATTTCATAATTTTGAGTTAAGTACTTAATTTATTTTTGAAGTTGGTTTAATTTATTTATTTAATTACTTTTTTATTTCGTAATTTTTAGTTTTAAGTAAAAACTGGAATATTTGTTTGTAGGTAATAGGTAATACGGGCTGGTGTCCGCAACTCCACGTCAATGCGCGTATTTTGCGTATATTTGTTTGTAATAAGTAGGTATGTAATAGTTTTGTTGTAATAGTGTTGTAAATATTGCACTAGAACTTGACCAAGGTTTTGAGCAGTTCTCCCTTTGACACTACACCCGTAGCTCGTATCAATAAGCCAGGCCGTCACATTTACACGTATTAGTCCATATCTTGAAAATTACTGAATCGATTTTGAACAAACTTGCAGTGTTCCCCAAGTTGAAGTAAATGAAGCCAATAAAAAAAATGGTCACGATCCGATAAATAGTTGCGGAGAAATGCGTGGACAAAGATAAATACATACAAACGTCTATAAAATTTTGTATATTTGTTTGGAAGCCATAATAGATTGTCATGTGTGAATATAATGCAATTCCAATAATATTACACACATACGTGTCGAATTGATATCCTCCTTGTTTTTGAAGTCGGTAAAAAGAAGACACAGTTTTGAAAGCATTTTCGCGATGGTCTGTAAAAATGAATACCAATATGTTCATTGGAATTTCATATACATACTTAGACCTACCTTGGAGTTTGTTTCGAGATTAAATATACCAATTATTAATAATGAAATCCATTAAAATAAGGTCAATAGTTCTCGCGATTAGACCGCTCGTACATTGGAGATAATAAATACTACGACCTGATTTAACAATGGAATTACTACGCCCCATTACGTGTTGTATTAATCAATAAAATTGCAGAAAGGCAATGTCGTATCCAATCCAACCGTATTCTAAGATGAACTAGGATCCATCAAAATCTATCCAGTCCAACAGATCCAAATAAAAAAAATTAACGTGGTTTCGAGTAAGGAATCGTGAAGTGGTCATAGTGAATTATAGCCCTGTTGACTTTTCATTTTCTTTCAGTACAAGTCTACAGTGCTGTCTTATAAAACCGTAATAGTGATTGATTTTCAGTCCATGGTTCCTGCCGTAAACGACAATGATTCCGTGAATGGACAGGAGTTCAAAAACAGTACGTTTAGACAATGGGCCATTGAAAAAACTCGAGGAATCTTTACAAGCAATAAAATAACGGTAGCTGACATAAGTGCTATTTTTAAGTACTAACAAAACAACAATGTGTTCAAGATACTCTATGAACTCGAAACAACTTATAATTTTTGCAGTCTTCTGCTTAACGATCTTATTCATATTAAGTGAGTACTTAGTTGAACTATTTTAAGCACAAATGGTAGTGCATGTAGAGTCGATCAGAAGCGAATGGAAGGTTCGGGTTTCACGGCCTTCGGTCCTCTACTCGATTACCAACGACGCCAGTGACGTAGGTGCGCTGGCGCCTATACCAACTTCTCTGCGGCTTCGTGTCATGAATACATGAGGAAGTCTTTAGTGTTGTGAATAAATTCGCGGTTAAACTCAGGGTTGCTCAAGGAATGCGGTTTAAGTTACCGAGTGAGTTCGAGTCCAGCAATAATAATTGTACGTGACCCCAATCAAAGTACCGGCGCGACTGCGAAAATTCGAAGAGTGAGTAATGCAGAAAATTAACCAAGGATCCGCGAAAGGACTACGAGAAATCTAGTGCAAAAAAAAAGGAGTACGTATCGTCGAGCAGGCCAGACGAAAAAGAACGCACGACCGTCGCTTTTTTAGCCAGGCAGTAGATCGGGTGCGTTGCGCGTGAGTCACCGGCGGCATACCGGCGCGCACCATGCACCGTACGTGTCAACCACCTATTTATGTCGCTGGTCGCAGGACGAAGCGCAAATAAACAGCATCAAAGGGACGTTGGATTCCGCACGGCGACGGTGCGGGCACCAACCTAAAGGAACGAAAACAACCACCATTGTCTACGGATGAGTTATTTTCGCAAATAGATACGGATTCGCCACTTGCTGGATGCAAGTTCTGTCGCCATCCGCGGATGCTAAGTTAAGATTCTTACGGCTAACAGCGTTTAGAAATACGCTGCCTGATATTTAGATAGTGTTACTGAATGTGATTCGAAATTTAAATTGGTTGAGTCATTTGATTTTGATCAGCAGCATCACACTAACATTATAAGGGCGAAAGTTTGTGAGTATGTTTACTTCTTCACGCACAAACGGCTGAACCGATTTGGATGAAATTTGGCAGACAGATAGTTTATAACCAGGATTAACACATATTATGATACTTTTTATCCCGATATTCCCACGGGATCGACACACATGCGAGTGAAACCGCTGGGCCCAGCTAGTGATTTCACAAATCTGATTCATTATGAAGTTTTGTAAGTAGATGAATGGTGTTTCATAAAAAATAAAACCATTCAGTTTTTTTTTAAACATGGAACATTTAAGTACTTTATAGTTACTTAATTTAATCTGTAATCTTTGAAAGTCTTGTTTAAACAACATGAAACAAAAAACCGGCAAGTAGGTACTTGATCACATCATTAGTGTTAGAGAACATTGTGAGTTTGTTAAAGTATGTTAAGTTTACTTTAAAAATGTTGAGATACATCCATTACCAAAAGTCACTAAGTTGAGTTCTAATGCTATAATGGTACTGATAATCAATGGCATTCTTCCCCGACAAATGGCTTAATTAGTTACTTATTTACTTAATGCCAGTAACAAAGCATTATAAAACCAAAAATGTCCAGACTAAAATTTTAAATTATTGTACCAAGGGCAGAATTTAATTACAAACGGGTTTCAATGAAAATTAAAGATTTTATAATTGCCAAAACAAGTTTGAATACCTAAGTAGAGTCATTTCCTTTGTAAAATACAGGAAAAGCTCTTTTTTGTAGTCTGTTTAAGTATGGATTTTAATCAAGAAAACATTGAACAATCACTTCGGCTGAAAATATAAGAAATATTTTTAAAACTGATTTCTTATGACATACAAATTAATTGCTATATTCAAACATCAGTCATAACAGGAAAGAGATGATAGAAAGTTGTAAAATTGATACTAAATAAAACCCTCAAACAGCATTTATTAACCTATGCTTGCTAAAGTTCTACAAGTGGAGCGAACAAGACATTTTCTTAAAATGTCTGTTATATATTTCTTGTTTATCTAAGACAATGTTAGAAATACATTTAGCCTTTAACTGATATCAGTACTTGTGCAATTTTAAATTACTGCGTTATGGGATCACTTTGACATTGTGCAGCCAATAGTAAACTGGTTTATGCCACAAGAAAAGTTAATAAGATATTTCTGACAGAAAGTAATAGCATTTATAAATAAGTACTGTATCAGTAACAAGGGCTCTTTGGGGATAATTCAATGGGAACAGTTTAGTTAACAATTCACAGGTAATGTATATACTTCAATAGCTGCGAAGGAAAAAATAATTAAATATTGAATTGAAAACTGACCTTTCATCCTCTGGCGGTGGAGCGGCCGGCGTCTCCTCCTTGCCATCGCCTGTGTCGCCAGCCTGCAGCGTGTCCGCGGACACATCCGGAGCACCACTATCACACGCATTCACATTGACACTGCTCATCACCGCGCCACTAATCGCATGGGACACCGCACTCACGGGGCTACCGAAGCCCTGACTGTCATGGCCGGGCTGCGCCGTGTTCGCCACGTACGCAGTAGAACTCACCGGCATCGACACCACCGGCGAGTTAGTCCCCGACACGGTCGCCTCCGCGGGCGCCACACTACTCTGAGACATGACCGGCACCACGTTCCCGTACCCTAGACCCATGCTGGTCTGGGACTGCACCACGTTCGGGTGGACTCCGCCGCCCATACCGACCGGCATGCTCGGCTGCATCGACATCGGAATGTTCTGGTGCGCCATAGACACCTGCGCCACCGGCTGGTTGGGCACGTACTGCACGCCGCCCATCTGCCCCTGACCGCCCACCTGCTGCGGTAACAGGTTCTGCTGCCCCATGTGCTGCGCGACAGGCATCTGCTGACCGACATTCGTTGGCTGCATGAATATAGGATCTGAGGCGGGTATCTGCATACTAGGCTGATTCCCGTCTAGAGTCATCTGCATATTCTGCGGAGCCGCAGTCATCATTTGAATATTTCCTTGTGGCACATTCCCTTGCTGAGGAGCAATAGTGTGCGTTGGCTGCTGCTGACCAGTGAGACTCTGGAGATTTGCAGGCAATGTCGAGCCCTGTGGTTGAGAAGGCATCGGCTGAAGGTTTGAAGGTAGTGTTGAACCTTGCTGTGATGTAACAATAGAAGTGAGCACCTCTTGTGGCAAAGTTTGACCCTGCTGGCTCATCTGTGATTGCTGTGTGTGGTACTGAGGAACATTATGTTGAGGTTGAACCATCTGCTGCTGAGAAGATGGCATATTAGCAGTAATCATTGACTGAGCATTAGACTGCTGACTAACAGCTTGATTATATTGCTGCTGCACTCCTGACATGCCCTGTTGTTGCATTTGAGGATGCATGCCAGGCACAACTGACTGCTGGGGCTGTGATGACATCTGATGCATTTGAGGTTGCATCTGTGGCATCTGTTGATTAGCGCCAGTGAGTTGAGTGGGCATTTGCATCTGTTGAATGTGATTAGGCAATTGTTGATTTTGCAGAGCCTGTATCTGAGCTTGGCTTGGCAAATGCTGAAGTTGGGCCTGCTGAGCTCCCATCGCCTGCTGTCCTTGCATGTGGTGAGTCTGTCCCATATTAGGCATTTGAGCTTGTTGCATATGCATTTGAGGATTTGGTTGGCCTTGTATTTGCTGCATCTGCATTTGTTGCATCTGAGGCTGCTGAGGGGCTACTTGAGTAATCTGTCCTTGGTTAGGCATAGCCTGCATCTGAGGCATCTGTTGCTGCATTTGTGGCATGTTAGTCATTTGTGCTTGAGGCATGTGTTGACCCATCTGCTGCATTTGCTGGTTTGGTATTTGTTGCATTTGCTGCGGCATCTGTTGGTGCATTGGGATCTGTTGCATTGCCATACCCTGAGACTGAGCAATGACTTGCTGAAGCTGATGTTGAGGGAAACTTTGAGGAATTTGCTGCACTTGCTGTTGTTGTGTCTGCTGCGGGTGATTCTGGGCTGCATTCTGCATAGTGATGTGCGTCATACTCTGAGGATGCTGCTGTCCAACCTGCTGCTGGTTTGGCTGCAGATTTGGATTTGGCATTTGTTGTGGTATTTCTAAAGGTGGAGATTGCACTGACACTGACTGAGAAACAGGCTGCATCTGCTGTTGCACCGCATTAATAGGTTGAGTCAAAGATTGGCCCGGAGAAGCCATTGGAAATTGTTTTTGAAGAGTTTGTTCTAATTGCTGCACAGTTGGAGCATTACCTTGCATATCTTTAGGCCCTTTGTTTGTCAGATCATTAGACATTTCATCATGTTGACTATCATTTATCACCACTCCACTGTCAGGAGCCTGCAGCGTATTAGTCTCGGTCACATCAAGGTTGTTGTTTAACGTAATAGGTGCATTCTGCTGAGTTGTATGATCCAGGTAATCCATACACATCCATCGACCCCTACGGAAAGGCTCAGTGCTTTCAATTTTCACAACTTTAAACCGTTCATTCCTAACATGTTCTTGTATTTCTTTCATACCTTCTTGGGGTTTAGCATTTCCTATGAGATTAATGATGCTGCCAGTTCCGGCGTTAGTAACGCTGACATGCATGTCAGACACTTCTGTATTATTACTATTTGGCACTGCTCCTCCTATCTGGTTGTTAGCGTTGTCCTGGCCGACGATAGCCAGCCCGTACTGCGAGCTGGTCGGGATGACAGGGGCGCAACCTAATGATGCACTCGACGCGTTGTAAAACACATCATCTTTCGAGAACGTGTCCTCGGAATAACTAGGCGTTTCATTCTCAATGTCAGTCACTCTCGATATGTCGTCGGTGTGAGATTCATCAAGATCGTCAGCGGAGTCTTCGCCAGCATCAGTGCTCACTCGAGAGCCGACCGTCACACTGGTGATCTGAAACGAAGATATTTTCCTTGGGTTATGGGCGGCTTGCAGACTTGTCGGGTGAGTCACCCCCTTCTCCGACTCGTTCAGTCGAAGAGATTCACTCGTCGTACGGTGAACAACGTTGTTATACTTGTTTTTCTCACTAGTTTTATGTGACTTTTGAATCAGATTGTCAGCCATTATGCCGTCCGAACCGAATGACTATCTAAAGAAAATTTCACTGTTTATTGGCTTCAGAGACATTTGATAGACCTTTCAATCACAATAATACATGAAATATAAAATCATTGTACACTCACAATTTCACAAACACAGTAATTTAACTATAGAAGTTCTTAAAATTCATTAGTAAACACACACAGTTGCGAACATCTTTCAGACGGCAGCAACATGGCGGCCATTTATGCGCAATGCATTATGGTTGACAATTTGCAGTAGACTATAGACATTCTAGAGTTCGGCTTAGTTCATCTTTATGGTCGGAAGGTGGCAGTAAAAACGTTCAAAATTAAATTAGAAAACAACAACAGAACATAATATGAATTATAATTTTAACTGTTATAATTATAAAAATTATTTTTAGTTTCAATGCAGATTTTTTGTAAACTTGCATACGTTTCGTTTTATGCGTTCGCGTTCGTGTAAAGTAAGCACTACATATTTCGTGAATCGAAACACAACTGGCAAATTGATTTGGATATATTTTTAGATTGTATTAAAACATTCCGATGCTCACTAAAACATTTCAACGAAACCGTATAGAGGCTTCTGCAATGAAGTCCGTTTAATAGGATTATTTTAGCTGTCATCTACGTTAATAGTTTTCACAATTTCACTACAATAATTAGGTATACTTACGTATAGCCGACGGAGATAGTATAAAATAAGTAACATCACTAACATAATCAAATCACGCAATATTTTCTCCGCATAGATAATACTTACATTTATAACAATTACCAACAGTACTGCTATTCCACAACAGAAAGCGCTGAAAGATACGCAGTAACTTACTCCAAATGCCGACAGATGGAGTTAAATTAATGTTTATAAAGGATTGCAAATAAATCAAACCTTTGGAAAAAAAAATGCAACTCTTTGAAGAGCGTTCACATCAAAGAGTTGCATTTTTTTCTTTTCATTAAATTTTTCATTTCCACGACCTTGTGAATAAAAATGCCTACCTATAATAGGTAATACTTTTTTGGCTTAATAATGCATTGGTTTTATTTTTAGTAGGTATCGTAGAATATTTTCTTTTGTATTAAAGGATAGGTAATATGGTACATAAGTCAAGACGAAAGCGAGTTTTTGTAGATAGGTAGCTAACTAGTAATGGTCAAATGAGATGATTTCTTTCGTAGTAAACGGAGGCCATTCATTTAACCATACTATCCATAATAGTACCTACTAATGTTATATATGCGAAAGTAATTAGTTATGTCTATGTGCTCTTTGGATCATTTCCGGCCACCATGCGGGCGAAGTCGCTGGCAAAAGCTAATATTTTAATAGCTAGGTAGGCACCTAGCTACTAAAATACTAACATTTGCCGCTTAAGTAGGCATTTAAGCGACCTTTAAAATGAATTTCTGTAGTCTATATAATAGTCCGGAATCTTTGGGCAATGGAACAGTGGAAGGAGTTACGCACCCAAATTTGAAAACAACTGAAATGACGAAATTGTTTTTTTGGAACATAAATTCCTACCTGGTAATCGAACCTATACTGATCGTGTCAGGTGTCAGTTAATGATGACTTACTTATTGGGTGCATTTATCAGGATTTAATCCTAATGGCAACACTATTTCTTACAATAGCTTTAGCTCAGATCAGAGGTTGTGATATAAGTTAATATGTACAGGGTGTTTGGTAGAAGGACCGACACATTTTTTTTAAGGATAGGAAGTGTTATATTCTCCTAGTTTTCAGTCATAACACCTGTCTTTAGTGCCACGGTAGGTAATTGAGATAATGTTAATTAAGTGCCTTTTGCAATCATCCGAAATATCGTCAAAACTTTTTTGTGGTCGTAATAGAGCGTCATAATTTTTGGTGTAATCTTTAATGTACATTTTTGTATAATCGGTTCTAGAAAATTACGTGGGTGCTTCCAAAGTCCTAAAATTGTGTTAAGAAACGAAAATTTTCAATATAAAAATTCCGCCTTTGTACCTTTTTGTGCGAGAAGTTTAAATAAATAAATAAATAATAAAAATGAAAATTAAAACTATTTTGTGCTAGCAAATGACATCCCCAATCCCTCAAATAATTGTGTCGGTCCTTCTACCAAACACCCTGTATAAGAATCTGTTATACGAAGTAGGTACCTATCTTCCTACGCGTGTAACTAGTCTGACCTTCATAAAGGACAAAAGGGCAGAAAGTATGAATTTATTTTATCCGAATCTATTTCAACTGGCTGTAAATACGAAGGTAAGAGCTCACTTAGATAAGTCCTTCATTAAGTGATAGTAACAACCCGAAATACCTTTCACATTTGGATCCCATTTCAATATTTTCCAAGTGAGAAAATCAAAGTAACGAATTTTGAAAGTCGTTATAAATATCGTTGAATTAAAACGGTATGAATTGTGGATGACCGTCGTCATACAATAACATTACAATAGAAACCAGGAAGCGTTAGCGCTACATAATAACAGTTGCAATAAGTCCGTGCAATTTTATATCACTAGTGATTATTATTTCATCTATGCATTTTTTCTATGAAATAGAAAAGAAAATCAAAGTCAACTTACTTACAAATGGGGAGCAGCTGCAAAGTTCGCGCTAATTCGCGATGCGCGCCTTCGTGTCGGGGACTAAAGAAACGAGCGCCCCGACCCCAGCCATTACCCACAAGGTCTTCAGATCGCCAGCCGATTTAGCCAACATCCCCACCAATCGCCGTGACACTTCTTAAACGAAGGTAATTTGCTATTATTTGTAAATTGGTGTGCCGAGCGACGTCCGCCGAGAGCTGACCGCGTCGCAGTCGCTCGGGAGCACGGGACCCTCCCTGGCTCTCCCGTTGCCTCCGAAAACGTACCTATGTAAACCACACAGTAAAACTCGGTGAAGAACCTTATGTAAATAATCGTCATAACACCGACAGCCTTTGCTACCGAATCGAGCGCCAGTCGATAAGATATAGCCCACGAACAAACATCCTTTCGTTATGAATATGTGAATGTGAGTGATTCGGAGATGGCGAAGTCTGTTGAAGTGAATAAAAACAGTGAAGACGATTCCACCATGGACGGGGATAGTGATGAGGAGTTGGGATGTATTGGGAGGCTGATGGTCAGGCTGCGGATCAATCCGAACCTGATCATGCTGAAAGTGACTCTGTTTGTAATGTACGGAGCCACTGCATCTCTCTTGCCGTATTTGACGATACACATGCAGAGTATAGGACTGACTGTGCCAGAAATTTCATTTGTGTATTTAGCTTTGCCGTTCACCACGTTTTTAAGTCCACCTATTACCGGTAAGTTTGAATGTTTAATAATAAACGTGACTCTATTTGCAGTACCTTTAGGAGATTTTAATGGTTTTAGGATTTCTGGTGGACCGTTTTGGGGAGTACAAGCCAGTCGTGATCACTGCTTTAATTCTGAATGCTGCATTCCACCACTCGTTATTGCTGATACCTCATCAAGAGACGCCAGGAATGATGCCATCAGCTTACGTCATGCGGCACCCGATTACGAATAGTGTAGAGGTACATAATATACTTGTTTCGAAATCGACCCCTTAAGACCTTGTTACGTACCTACTAACAGAGTATACACCTAAGAATTTGAGCAAATCGTTCTCATCCGGCCCCAGGGCGAATTAACTAGTAGTGTCTTGTGATCCTGTTTGTTTGAATTAGTTAAGGGAATTAAGCTAAATTTATGCACGTTGGACTTTGCCCTTGAATGCTGTAATGGTTCATCCGTTTAGAACCTATAATTTTGGATCATCATCATGAGGTGCGGTGGAAAAATTAAACTCCCAGGGACCGCCATTGTTTTATTGCACAATATAGAATGGAGTGAGCACCTTTTGTGGCTGAAAGATCTTATGCATATATTTATCTCTGTAGATTTGGTGGAGCCCTTGTCCTAGTAGGGAATGTCCTGGCGAAGATGAGACGGTAGACTTTGTGCTGGATCGTTGCGTAGACCATTGTCTACTATCGAAACCTACAGAGAGCCCATCTAGTGACCCAGCTGATGACATGGATGACTTGGATTTCCACATTAGTCATAAGGTCAAACTGCCAAACTTAAAGTCCAATTCTAGGTAAGTTTTTAATCCTTTTTAGAGCACTTTCTACAATTTGTCAAGTCAACCTGCGGTGCTATTCTGTAAAAATCTCACCGTGAAAACTTAGGTGAAGTGAGCGTGGAGTGAGCTGTCAAATAGTGTCAATTCCTAGCAAAAACAAACTCACTTCACCTAAGTTTTCACGGTGAGATTTTTACAGAATAGACCGCCTGAAGGCCAATTCCCGTAAAAAAATGTTCAAAATCTGGTCGCAATCTCAACCCAACGACAATCAATGTCAAAAACTTGCCAAAAATATAGAGGTAGGTACCTATTCTTTGTCAGATTGAGACAGATCCAGACTGTGAAGGTTCTTAAAATTTAAAATACTCAAAACTGTGTTTTCATAGCAATTTTCTACCTGAAAGGATAATTCACGTAGTCACAAATCATAGTCATTCGTTAACTAACGTTAAATGCGCAGCAGTAATCATGTAAATGGCGCTATTACTCATATTAAATAACAGTGATAACAATGTGCTACAGTTTCAGACAAACATAAGTACTTTCTTGGTAACTCTCAGCTCTGTGTATCAAGTTTATTGTTAATCCTCCAGGCGAGTTTCCTAAACACTCAAACGTCCCGCACCCCACGGTTACCGTTTTGGTCGCGTTATTTCTAGTTTTTCACTGTACTACTTTGACAGCTTCGAAAATGCTTTGTTATTCTAATCTACCTTCATCACGAGACGTATATATTGCAAGTAAAGTCAATCATTTTTGTGTATGCAGTTTCTTAAATGGTACCGATGACGAAGATTATAATGATGCAGCTTACTTCTTGATCGAAGTTCACGATGATTTGGAAGAACCAAAAGAACAACTTGGTATCGAAATGGAAAGGGTAAGAATACAAATGGCTGAATTAAAATTGTAAGTTAATTTGTTTCTAAACCAGTAAGTTAACGGAAATCATTTTCACAGGACGAAGACGATCAGATTACAGATTTCAGATCAAGGTTTGGGGAAAAACTGTTAATAGCTCAAGGCATAAATATTACAGCACTTGATAAAGAGGACCTCCGCTGCGGCGGCCTCGTTATGTTGCATAACATGACTAAGCTCTCCAAGCAACGTCTTGAGATACTATCTGCAGATTGCATGGTACAAAAATGTGATTTCAGGTAAATGTTCTACTAATACCACTATTTGATTATAATATTATTTGTAAACCGACTACTTAATATTTATCTAAAGATACACAAACGGCTATCTAAAGGTAAATCATCATTGGAATATTACAGGAGAGGCGGCCCCGATACGTGCCCGCCGGATTATAAGGAGAGCGACGATAAAACGTTCTATATTTACTTTTTCTTGAGATTCATGGGGACTATCATGTTGTCTGCCGGAGTCACAATCATGGATCCTATAGCTTTGACGATGATCCAAAAATACGGTGGAGACTTTGGCAGAGAAAGACTGTTTTCTAGCATCGGCATGGCCATATTCTCCCCCATAACAGGCATGTTAATAGATATGAGGAGTAAACAAGTTGGTACGTATATTGTTGGCATCTTGTAATAAATTGTTATCATTAATGTCAATAACGCGTTACTAAATGTTTACATCGGTTTGTTGATTACAGGATACACTGACTATTCAGCTGCGTTTTATACGTACGATGTGCTGCTTTTAATATCGGCCGTAACCGTCGCTGTCATGCCTCTTGGAGCCAAACTACCCGCCGATAACTTACTACGAGATTTAGTTAACATTATCAAAATGCCGCACATAATAGTTTTCATATTTTTCCTGTTTGCTTTAGGAAACTTTTGGGGATTTATCGAATCTTATCTCTTTATATACTTGAAGGAATTAGGAGCTCCTAATTTCTTATTAGGTGAGTATGACAGGACAGGTGAATGTTTCTAACTCTAGTGTTGCAATGTCGAGCTTATCAGTGCAAGCAATTTTAGTAATGATCATAATATTGAGTGGATCGTGTGTCCAGGAATAACCGTGACCGTGGGCACGCTGAGCAGTATCCCGTTCCTCTACGGCGCGGATGCCATCACTGCGCGCATCGGCCATGTGAATGTCATCATCGTCGCGTTCTTCTCCCACGCTGCGAGACTCGTCGGCTACTCGTTTATCGAGTGAGTATCTCTAGTCTCTTCCGTATTAGTTCACCCGTACCATCTGCACAGTCTGCTAGTGAATTTTATGTTTATGTGTGTTTAGTTTATGCTTTGTAGCGTTTGATTATCCTGTAAAGCTTCAGCGCGATAACATTGCTACCATCGTTGTTAGATAGTTAATTACAATTTGAATAATATATACGTGAATTGTAAATATTACACTAATTCTTGTTAAACTATGAATATCCTACATTTCGTCTCATCCAATTTATGTGGTCGTAGAAACTGATGTGAAATGACACAACAATGCTTGAACTATGTGTAAAGATAAATATATGAAACATCTATTTATTGTCTTACACACAACAGTGCTAATATAAGATTTGCATTTGATAAGCGCAACCCCGGCACTGACATATTTAGATACATTGTAGCAATGCAGACGGTAAATGTACAGTTCGTATTGACTGACAATATGTAAGAAGAAAAAGAAGAAGCGGGATCAGACCCACCAGGTAGAGAAAAGCGGTATCTAGAAAATGACAAAAAAAATGTTGACGCGGCGAGTCTGAATGACGTATGCGGAAATATCTGGAATCCACGTAATCTATTCGAAGGAAACATTACGATAATGCTCAGGTACAACTGATTCTTATCCCATCCCACACACCATAATAACCTGTTTCCTTTGATCCATGACATCCTTCCAATCATGGAAATAAATTGTAGGTTTTAGACAAAACTTTAAATATGAGCAGTATTCCTGATTCACCTCACTGGAAAATATGTACTTGTTCCACTATAGGGCTAAGGCCGCTTCTCACCAGTATGAGTGAATAATTCGTGGAAGGAGAGAGCTTTGATCATTTGGCAATCTAACTTTTTTAACACCAAGTTTCCTCACGATGTTTCCTTTCACAGTCACTCAGTGTCTGATTTAGTGAGAAAGTACAAATAAAACTGAATAAGCATTGTTCGGTTCATCTAGTTACACAAAACACTAGCAGCCGCAGATATGTCCTTAAACATTAAATCTCCATTTTCAAGATTAATGTATTTACGACGACATTGCCAAGTTTATGAGCACAATGATGTTGCGTGGGAGGGCTCTAATGCAAACACTTACCTGATATAGGTAGTTCTGTTGTAACTCAGACTGTGAACAAAGGATTGGATATTAGATAATGGAAACGTATGAGGAGAATGAAAATGGATTTTATTGATAATATTGTCAAATATTGCTAAAGAAAATTGTTACTAACACTTAATATGGATTCTGTGCGAAATAAATGGCTATTCTTATTATGATGATCAAGGACAAATTGAGTGGTTGTTTTCGGATTTAGTTTTAAGATAAACATTGTTGAGTTATTTTAGCCTTGAAGGATGACTACCATACACTACCATACTACAAAACGACACATACAAAGACTACACTGTAAAATTGTGGGGTGTACACAGGGGCCAGCATACATCGACGCAAAACTGAAACCATGAATTCACAACACGATTCTAGGACACCCTAGCGTAGAAATTTTACGACGGTAACCAAAAAAAAATACTAGCTGTTTCATAGAAAAGTGCAATATCTACGCGGTCAAAATGTATGGAACAGCAATTTTTTTTGTAGTCGACGAAAAATTTCAACGCAATGGTGTTTAGAATCTGAATCCATCGTAACAGGTTGCGCGTCAATGTTCCTGCCACCCTGTATTTAGAAATGGACTCATTGGCTTTTGCCTGCAAAGTTTTCTTTTAATGCATCCATGAATATCCTCTTTGGGGAAATTAGGCCTGTTTTACCATTTGTCTGTATTAGTTTAAATATCTCGCGTCGTTTCATACAGTAGTTTGCGTAAGAATACACATTTGGAACTGCTTCGAGATAACTAGTCTTGAGTTAGGTCTAATAGTGGTCTAAAAAATGGGGACCTCACATAACATCTCTTGCGGGGGCGACTTAGCTCGGCCGCATCTGATGTAGAAACCGCGCGTTTAGTCCATTTTAGCTACTTTCACAGCATTATGTCGTACGGCGTTTTACTATGAGGTCGAGCTGCTGACATTGAATCTATCTTATTTTGCAAAAGAGAGCTGTTAGAGCAATTTATTAATCTACGTCGCCGCGAATCTGTCAGGGAACTTTTAAAAGGATTAATATTAATAGTGTATTAATACTGTGTTAAATGTTACAATAAAATACCTTGTGATATATTGCAATTAAGGGCTGATTTTTCAATTAGCTGATAACTTTATTCGAAGAATAATTTTGAAATTTTGACAGTTATTTCATACAAAAACTGTCCAACGTCAATTTTATTCCTCGAATAGAAGTTATCTGGCGATGGAAAAATCAGCCCTAAATGAAAGAAAATTTAAAACTCACATTACACGTACACTTTGTAAACAAGCATACTATAAATTAGAAGATTATATCCAAGATAAGAACGCTTGGAAACATGCTGGTCCTGCTCCATAGGACAATCTAGAGTCTAGTCAAAATCAAACTGGTTGGTAATTTAATTCTAGAACTTATTTTTTTTGGACATTTATTTACATTCTGTACCTAATTACTTTAACTCACACCCTGACTTATTACTTGTAATTTTTTTTATTTAAATGAAATTCGTTTACTTTTACCATGTTTGTAAATATGTGAGCACCATGTATCTATCAGATAATTAATTTATATGTCATGGTTTCATTTTTAATTCTTTTACCTATTGTGGTATAGTAATTTTATTTTGTTTTATTATTATATAATTATTGTATGCAAAATATTGTAAAACATTTTAAAAGAGTAACGGTGGAGTTTCTTGCCCATTCTTCTCCATACGAAAACTACCTTTTGGAATGGGCGAAATGAAAGAATCAATTCTATTTTGTTGTAATTTTCGACGTTCAAAAGTGCCTTTCATGTGCCTATTTGAAATAAATGCTTTGACTTTGAGTGATTCGTGTGTATGTTTTTTTTAAATCTTCCTCTTCTAACTTCTAATCATTTTCAGGAATTCCTGGTGGTGCTTCCCATTCGAAGCCATGGAGTCTTTATCAGTGCACCTCATGTGGGTAGCAGCTGCTACTTACTGTGCGATGCTGGCTCCTAAGAGTCTACTAGCTACATTGATTGGAGTACTTGGAATGGCTCACTTCAGTCTTGGTAAGTTACTTTAAGATATAAATTATCGTATAGCGGCTATAAACTTAAACGAAACGTGGCGTTGGTTGGTGTTGCTGCTGGAAACATTATTTTGATTTCTGAAAGAACAAGATATTTATGATATACATAGAATATTCAAATATTTCTGTCATTACATTTACTTAAGCATTTGGATCGGAAACCTTTGCCTGTGAAGTTTTTAAATTGTTATTCCATTCATTCTACTTAAAATTCACAACGTAATTCTAAAGATATTCAGTCAAATATTGATTTTTAAAATACAATGTAAAATTAAGCTGTATATTTACAAGAAAACGGAAGACTGTTTGAGGGAAATAAGATAAACGTACGACTTCTCATCCTTGCACAAATATAGAAAAATCTAAGCCACACAATGAATTACAATTTTCGCTACGATTCGAATTCAGATAACATTATTAACGTCACGTGAAAACAAGTGCTTAAGCCTAATGATGTGCTTCTGGAAGTAGAAATGCGTATGAAATATAACAAAAACCTTTAGGACCTGATTTAATAAATTGTAGAAGATGAGTGAACTTTACACCCAGTTCCTTATACGTCTACCTCTGCGTTACGTCAGTATGATGCGTAATTCGCATATGGCGGTGTAGATACAAAATAAAGCAAAAATGTTCGTCAAAGACACTAAATTGGTCCATGCAAGTATAAGATTCTGCTCTCTCTGATCATTGTTTGTCTCAATGATGAAATCAGCATGTCAAATACGTTGCTTGACGCCTCTTTGTTATAATGGTAACACTATGCTCTCTCTCTCTCTCTATGCATTTATCTTTAATTTTCTATACCATCTTCTCAGGTAGGGGCAGTGGAAGTTTCGGAGGTGGTCTCCTCATAGCATCACTTGGCACAAGAGAAGCTTTCCGCTACATGGGTCTCATTGCCTTCCTCGGTGGAGTTTTGTATGGCCTGCTACATTACTTCTGGCTCAAAAACATAAACATGACCGGAATGCAAAATGCTTGTGAACCAGAGGCAAATGAAACTATAGGTAAATATGATAAATATTGTGGAGTTGCTCCTTGAATAATTTTCACAGTTGTGAGGTTAGTCCATCAGCTTCTATTTTCTCAAAGCATTGTTGTCTGATTGTAAAACCCAAAAGCCTCCTGGTACTTTTGAACGCCAACGTCGACTTCCCAAGGTCGACGTTGGCGTTCAAAAGTACCAGGAGGTTGATTCTTGGGCTAATTCGCTCATCATCTTCTTCCAAGTTCTGACGATAATATAAAGACACCTTACAGATTTAGGGTTCCAGTTTTAGTACAGATAACATCTCATATCTCCCTTTACTCTGCTTACAGAAACTGGAGAAGCTGACAAGCTGAATGCGGAACCGTTGACCAAAGACGCAGAGACCATGATATCTCTGGAGCGGCTGCACATGATCACGCGGTTCAATCCACTGGGCTCTCTACATTCCTTGCCGAGAGGATCACGCTCGAGGGTATGATGATTTTTAGGTTTTTTTTAAGCAGTCATTCATCTCATTAATTGGGAAACAGGGCATCAAAGGATACTGGTTGATCTTGAGACTTAGGATTTCTGGTTTAATCTCTACGGATTTTTTCGGATTCCTCTATTTTCATACAATAGATTTCAGAATACATTAAGTTGGGTTTCCAAAATTTAACATTCAAATCATCCATTTCCAGTTCTCCCAAGGTGACATAAACGAGCACTGTCGCAGCCGCAGCGGCAGCAACAGCCAGAGACGTGGCAGTAACTACGAAGGTTCTGCCTCCAAGGTCGACATGCTCCGCTCCGCTATAGAGATCAGTCATCACCATGGGCGAGGGCACATCTCAAATAATAGCCTTAGCAGTAATAGGACTTCTAATCATTATAAGGTAAGCTTAGAAATGATTAAGACTAAATAATGTATGTATAGTTCTAGGAATGTTCTAAGCAAAGATAATGTGCAGACTTCATATGCATAGTGAAAAAGCGTTAACCTATCGCTTTGGTTTTCTTTTGTTTCTATCACTATCTTAAAAATAGAAATAAAGGACAACTACCTCATTCTTTTGAGATCCTTAACAAATATATTACTAACAGTTTTTCATATTATGTACGTATTTTTTAACGCTATAAATATATTGGCATTATTTAAATAGCTCCTACAATAGCAAATACTATGAAACCTTGCTTATGATCTCTGTTATTCCTTTATTTGCTCACTCTATCTTCTGTGAAGTAGCATTTAAAATTTACGACCCCGATTAATTCTACAAGTAGTAGCTTATGATATGAAAAAAAGTACAGAAAATATAGATATTCACAATCATAAATAAGTAAGTACTAGGCAGTAAATCATCTTCAGATTTTGTATCAAATTGTTTTCTCATATGCGGCTATGGAAATTTTTGTCTACTTCTTCTGCAATATCTATTCACGTGACAGATTATACAGGCGTGACAAGGTTTTATTGCAGCGATCCTGCTTAGAAGGTAACTTGGGCCTAGGCTCCTTGATTTGCAAAGGTTCCACAAGAATCGAACAAAGAAGTAAAGTGGGGATACCAATATTAAGTGTCTCTTCCATTCTCTTCACATTTTCTTTTAATATTTCAGCAAGCACAAAGCGCACCGAAGCTAGTTCTAATAGGACTAGGGCAAAGGAACAACATATCCCAACCGGCTCTCTCTGAATACGACCCGAGGCGTCGCGATTCTATCCCCGAAGAGGCTGAGGAGGATCGCCTTGCTGTACCAGCTAAACCTCCAACTAAGACCAAGAGTGACAATCTTCCACCACCTCCGAGCTATGACGAAGCTACCGGTGAACACAGGAAAAGTTGGCATTCGGATGACAGCACACCAACTTAAGACTATACTACAGTTTGTCAAACTTTGCCAAGATCGTAAATTTTCTCGACTTTTCCAAGAACGTTAAAGTTTTAGACTTTATCAAGATTGTACAAGATTTCGACTTTTTTAACATCATTGAAGTTTACGGCTTTTCGAGAATCATGTTGAAGAATGCAGTTTCAATGAGCGTAGCCAGGATTTCTTAGACAATATAATATTACTGAATTGAAATCTATGTTATGTATGTTTGTTTGTTGGAGCAGTATTGCCAAAACCAAATTATTATAATGGTTCCACCATTATAATAATCATACTGGATGATGCATTTTTTTCATCTTGGCTATGCCCAAGGATATGCTCTGTAGGTGTATAGAGTTTTTAACTTAAGATATCGGGAGTAAGATCGAAATGTTTGTCCTCGTCGTCATCGAATCGCATAATTTTAATCGCATTATTATTTTAGTAATACAAGTAAGCAACTTTTGTAAAGGCTTTAATTTATTTAAGTTGTAGATAATGGATATTATACATTTCTGTTCTGAAGTATTTGTTTTATTCTTAATTTATATAATCCTCTTGAATTATGACAATAAAATATCATGAATCTACACATGATTCCAATGCAACGATTTATACAATATGCATTTTTACAGTTATAAATATGCATGTACTTAAAGGTTAAAGTAAATAAATATTTCTACAATAAAATAATTAAATACATCAATGGAACATAGAGTAAAGAACATATTTTCATTAGTTGTATCCATTTTCATAAGCTTTTCTATCCAAGCGATAGTATGGTCATGAAAATAGACACTAAAAGCACTCTTTTAAGAGTAATAAATGCATGACAGCTATCACGAAATCGTTCTTATAGTACAGTTAAGCGTCTTAAAAACTAAATACAATATTTAACACAAAGTTTTCAAATTTTCTTCCAAATTACGAACAATATTTTAAGGAATAGTCCCTTTAGCATTTAGTTTTGTTTTTTGTTTTTCAAGGCTTCATTGATCATTCTCCCGAGCCAGATGAAAACTATGTTATTTCTAGCGTCCTTATTATGCATATAACCTCCTAGACGTTTTTTTCTTGTCTATTAGTTAGTAGCCTCCTCACAATCACGCTGGTTCGTTCTGATGAGAAACGCTCTGCTGATGTGGTTCTTGTCCAATACTGAATAGGCTTTCAACATCACTGTCGCCGGTGGGTTCATTTTTCTCGTCAGAATCCATGCGTTTACTAGAATTAGAAAAACAATTTTTATTAATTTGCTTTTTACAAAAGAGGATTGTTGTGTTTTTATATGAATCGGTTGAATTTGTATTGCAGTAAGTTTGTTCTTCCAATTCTTGTCATTGTCAGTTATCGTCAAGTTATCGGTAAATTACATAAATATAAAAGACATCATTCGTATTTGAAAACAGGGCAAAAAATTTATAGCTGCTGGTCTGTCTGTAGTACTGACATGTAATAATGCAATATTTGTAAAAATAAATGTTAAAAAACGGAATTTCGTAACCAAATCGGTCATTGAATCAGAATATTATACCGACCTGTATGAAACAGCCCAAACTCATAGCAGCTCCACACGACGGAGTACGTGTCGTAATCGGTCTCGATGACCCAGTAGGGAGCCTCAATGTTGAACGGAAGGGACGGGAAGGATACGGTCAGCTTCGCCTCATCCGATTTGCTCACTTGAGTCGCCTGCCCTTGGATCTCTGTTTGAGTTCCTGACCTGGAAACATAGATGTTAGAAATTACATTATATATATACCAATATCAGAGGTAGATGATTGATAACTGATAAAGGAAATGACACCTCATGTACGCTACAAAAAAGGAGGAAACGATAAAGGTATAAGGTCAAGAGATACACCTCTGCCTAACCTTTCAGGGATTATAGGCGTGATGTTATGTTATGTTATGTCAAGAGGATAAATCCATACTAATAGTAATTTTATGGGAAAGCTTTGTCCGACAGTACAACTACCTACGACTACGATTACTTACGAGTTTGATGATACTGATATTATCTACAGAACAAAGATGATTGGATTTCCATTTGGACTGGATTGGAGCTACATTGTAACTCATTTTGTTTAAGGGGGATGGCTAAAGCAGCCCGCGAAATTCAAAGGACATCATTCAGTGTCGAAAATTTTAATTAATTTATTTTTGGATTGTAGTTTGGTAAGTACTATTAGTTGTACTCTGGACGCTTTTAACACGTACGTCTTTCTTAATTTTTTACATCGTTCTCACATTATGTAATTTTAAAATCGAAATTAATGATGTAACTAATATTTTTGTAAAATATCATTTAAAAAGAGATGGAGTTTCTTGGCCGTTCTTTTCCATAGGTACCTACGCTTTGGAATGGGCAACTAGCTTCATATTTTCTGACTGACCGACTTCTTGACAATTCAAAAGTGCCTGTAAATGGTTTAATTGAAATAAATGCTTTGAGTTTGAGTGAGTTGGCAGCGTCACTAAAATTTTTGGGTACGAAACGAATGATGTCCTTTACTTACAATTTTTGCAATCTTTAGGTCAGTGTCAGGTTGCATGTTGATTAAAATATGATTTACGACCGTAACAGATATTTATTTACATGAGTGACCAGCAAATTGCAAAAAACACAAGCGACATGGTTGTCGCTTTAACTTTTATTGAAGAGGATTCGCCATAACAGCTAAGTGGGATAAGTAGACCGTGAGTCTCACCACGCATAGATACTATTGTGACTATACAAAAGAACAGAAGAGTGGAATCTGGGACGAGATACAGATTCGAGGTTAAGGCATAGGACATTGAGGGCATGTTCGACTTGCTAGATATTTCAATGGTTTTGAGGTCAGTGAGATATTTATCGTGCATATAAAGTGTATCTATTCAAGTAACATTGTATTTAGGGCCTCACCGATGAGGTTTGTGGAAAATCAAGTTTATCATAAAATCAAAAATAATTTAAAATAAAAAACTTTTTTATACACCGACTTCCGAAATTAAAGTTATTTTTCACTGCGTAGTGTTTTTTTTTGGAAGTCAGTTGTTTTTTTTTATAAAATAGTTGTTATTTTTCACTTTTTAGTTGTACCTAACCTCATACAAATTCACACATACCCTTTCAAATCCTAATGTCAACTGCTCATGACATGTTCGAAAATATTGCTTTTCCCGATGCTGGGACGTTAATTCTACTCACCGTACGCATTGTGGCGAGCATACATTGCTTAGCAACCATATTAAAGTAATCGAATCGCAACCCGTGAAATATTTATAATTGAGTAGTTCCGATGGCCATCTGTGGTCTTCATCATCAGCTCCACTTTACCAAATGATGATTTCTGAGAGCAAATGCTCAAGTTACTTTAAAAAAATACCCAAATCGCTATAGGTTTGCCTATAAATTAAATTAAAATTAAATTAAAATTAAAATTCATTTATTTCAGGCAAGTCTTTTTTTTTTTTTTACACATACACCCATAGTATCAGAAAAATCAAAATAAATTAAATACAAAATAGATATTAAGTTAAATTAAATTATATTATTATTATTGTTATAGGTACATTTAGATAGATTAAAGTTTTCTTATAAATGTCATGTTTAAATTCAAACAGTCATACTAAAATACTAAAATGAAATGAAATACTTAGTGGTCATGTAAATGGTGCGGAATACAGTAGTCACAATATTGTTTTTACACTTAATCAGTCTCAGGTGAAATGATGCTTTAAGCCTACGTAATACGGCATAAAAATCGTCAACCCTGCTTTCGGCAAACATACCAGACGCGCTACACCGCCAGGGCAGGTTAAGCATGGCCCGGAACGCATTGTTGTATTGTACACGAAGAGTATTGTAGGTAATCTTCGTGTACTTGTACCAGAGTTGGCCGGTGTAGAACGCCTGGCAGTATGCCTTAAACAGGGTCACTTTAGCCTGTTTTGAACAACATGCAAATCGTCTGGCGAGCATATTACTTTTACAAGCAATGCTTCGCCTTTGCCTTTCAAGATCAAGATTATCACTTAAGTCATCGGCGACAATGTGACCTAGATACCTAAAGTTGTTTACAATTTTAAGAGGCGACCCACACAAGTTAATAGGCAATACCTGTTCTGGCCCTTTACCATACTTAAAAATCAATATTTCCGATTTATTTACATTATATGTCAGACTATGAGCGGCGGCATAGCGCTCGCAGATCGCAATAAGTTTCCTCAATCCGCCAGCAGAGGGGCTGAGCAGAACCATATCGTCAGCGTAGCTAAGGTTGTTAAGGCATTCGCCTCCTACCTGGCATCCGACTCTGGTTCGGCTCAGCTCCTCCAGTAGCTCATTAATATATAAATTAAAAAGCACCGTAGAAGTCAGCCCGCCCTGCCTTACCCCACATGCTAATTTATATGTTTTGGATAAACTGCTACCCCATTTAACTTGGTTTATTTGGTTTGAGTACCAATATTCTAAGATATTTATTATGACAGGCGGAACTTTTGAATTTCTTAACTTTTCCCATAGTATTCTATAATTAATTGAGTCAAAAGCACGGCTCAGATCAAGAAAGCAGGCAAAAACAGAGGTGTTTCTTCGAGTATAGCTTCGTACCGTGTTTTTCAGTGCAAATATTGCGAGATCAGTAGATAAGCCGCCTCTAAAGCCGAATTGAGCCTTACTTATTGGAATATTATCTTCGCCCAAGTAGCTGTTAATTATACGTTCAAATATTTTAGATAAAATTGTTGCTAAGGAAATGGGGCGGTAATTAGACAAGCAGGAGACGTCACCGGTTTTGTTTTTAATTATTGGTACCACGTTCGTTTTCATAAATTCTATCGGTAGGTAGTTGTGATCAGTACATGCATTAAAAAAGTAAGCAATCTTTTCATACAGCAATGGCCCCGCATACAATATGTGTTCAACACTGAGCCCGTCGTGACCCGGGGATTTGCCCCGCTTCATTCGCCGCACGTGTTCTAATAAATCATCAGATGTAACATGAAATGTACTAGTATCGCACGGGATCGACGCGTGCGCATTATTGGTCTGCAACAGCATCGAGTCGCCACCTTCACCTTTACCGGCCGCGGCGCACAGCGACTGTGAGTCACACGACAACGCTGACGCAGACGGGGCAAACTCCGCGTCACCACGGGCCCCCTAAAAATTTGAGGGTCTCCCTGGATTTCCATGGGATCCTCACATCAGATTCCAACTTGATGACAATGGCACTATCTCGAGAGTATATCAAGCCTTTAAAAAAAAACAAAAAAAAATTAAAATAGGTCCTTAATTGAC
Organism: Luperina nickerlii; assembly: GCA_963855955.1. Lineage (NCBI taxonomy): Eukaryota > Metazoa > Arthropoda > Insecta > Lepidoptera > Noctuidae > Luperina > Luperina nickerlii. The sequence goes on from OY979663.1 coordinate 5,380,767, forward strand.
GGAGAAATCGGTGAACATACATAAAGTCGAACATATAACCTCCTCCTTTTTGGAAGTTTTCGGTTAAAAATATAAATAAAATAAAGTTATCCGCAGTTAGTTCCACAGGAATGTGAGAAGCACAGAACCGGTCGGAGTGGCGGTGCTTGGGAGAGGCCTATGTCCAGAAGTCGACTTCTTCTGGCTGAAAGGATGATGATGAAGTTCAAAGTTAATATCACTTTGTGCTAGAGGTTAGGAGAACTTTGAACAAAAGTATGGTCAGCAACAAAAGTCGATTAACAGTTCAGTTTTTTTAATCTCAGTTATTAAGCAAAATATTTGTTCAAAATTGCAGCAGAAATACAATGCAATTTTGATCAAATATTTTGCTTAATAACTGAGATTTAAAAAAACTGAAGTGTTATTTTGCTCAATAACTAAGATTAAAAAAACTGAAGTGTTAATCAACTTTTGTTGCTGACTGTACCTAGATAAAATATTACAAGTACACCATATAAATTACAGATATTAAATGAGGAAATTAATCTGTAATAAATGAAGTTAAGCTAGGTTTTCTCAATAAAATTATACGCAGTAAAATCCTTTATTTTTGTTACTACTTAGGCGTTAGGTTATACGATAATTGCTGTAGGTTAAAACACGTAGCTTATTTGGCTTATGAACACAAGGCCGGACTAAGGCCGTTGAATTAGTAAATTGGCAGTTAATAACTATTTTCACGACAAACGTTGCTGTTAAGTTATCAAACTACGCAAAATGTTCTGAAATAATGGAACTAAATGGCGATTTGAAAATAGTGCTGTTAGCTTTCGTTGATTTTTAATCGAATTTAGTGTGATTTCATAGGAATGATTTGAGGAAGAGCGCGAAAACGACGAATTTATTGATTGTGTTAAAGATGATATGGCAAAAAAGGGGTTAATACTGAGATGACGGATGATAGAGATAATGAATTTGAGTAAGAAATGCTGCACATAATCCAATTAAATAGCTGTAGGAGGACTATGACTGTAGTCTTCCATAATAAAAAATAAAATAAAAAATAAATAACCAACATTTCAGGGGAATCCCAGAAATTTTGTTTAAGGGGAACCCCTGAATTTTTTAAATTTTATTTTATTCTTTTACCTTAACAATAAGACTGGTCTTCACAACATATTTTTTGAGACGTATGCAGGCACGAAGTACCGTAATTTTTGAGTTTAAAACTGAGAACGTCATTCGATAAAATGAAAGCTCAAAAGAGAGAGGAAATTATTTTTAAACTAAACTAACGGTAAGTAATGATTGAACCGTTGGTTTTTGGAACAAATGTGAGTCACGAATTAGGGAAGTTTAATTACTTGCATAATAATACAAAATGAAACAAAAAACTAGCCAGACTCGGTTTAAGGAGTTTACCGATTTGAATATCAATGAGTACGGATGTAAATCCATTGAACCATTAGGTATTGTTTTTTTTTATTTTATTAATTGAACGTTGCCTTTTATTCATTGGTTACTACCAGGGGTCATTAGGTACTCAAGGTTTTAGTGACACAAAGAAAGGTCGTCGAAATTCTTATTAGCACAGTTAATGGTTTTCAAGCAGAAAAAAACTATTGATTGATGATTATGAGCAAATTCATTACCAACTAAATTGTCCTTATATTTAAACCATACTGTCATTCTTAGAAAGTTGTATGAAATTGCTGTAACACGGCAAATTATCGTAGTGTGTCAATTGAATAAACAATTGATTTCCCCAACTGTATTGGTGGTCATAGGCAAGCCAATTTTGATGTCGAGTCTGATGATATTGTCCCTCAATACGTACAGTATATTGATCTGCTTGTTAACAACGCCAACGAGTCCATTCTCCTTCAAGCTGTAGTCGGCTGTGATGCACTTGCCTCCGAACTCAAACAGGAAGAAATATTTCTCTGCCTCATACCATTTGCCCAAGTACTGAAACATTGAAAAACCTATTTTTAGAAAGGTTCAAAGAGTTTTTTTTATGGACGAAATAATTTAGTTCGACTAATATATTAAATAAAATAGTCAAATATTTTCAGTTACAATTTTATGGCGGCGCGGAACATGAGGCGAGACGCTGCGCAGTAACAAATTTATATGTCAGCGGGGGTGAGGGGTTACTACGAAGCGAGCAGCGTACTTCAGAGCAGCCATACAGTTTGACGCGAACTATACCTGCCGGTCGATTCTGTAAAAATCTCACCGTGAAAACTTAGGTGAAGTGAGTTTGTTTTTGCTAGGAATTGACACTATTGACAGCTCACTCCACGTTCACTTCACCTAAGTTTTCACGGTGAGATGGTTACAGAATCGCACTGCAGATTCTTTTTAATCCTTGTCTAGATACTGTGTTTGAGTGTGTTACTGGTCGGGTCTGTTTAAGCTCTAAAAGTTATGAGTACAAAAGTGGATGGCTATAAGAGTAGAAGAAGACCAAAGAAATTATGCATAACAGCATTGTGTGAAAGACAGAATGAATGATGATGATGTCTAAAAGAGATGTATGTAAGAAGAAGACATACTACATCATCTCATGGAAGATGATGTCTATTCTCTGATTCAAGAAGGACAATTTTCAAGCTGAATACTTTATTTTGTCCTTAAAGGAAAACAACTCTTTTTTTTCATCATCATTTTAAGCAGCATGTGAGGTATGAAGAACATGTTATAAACGCTCATCCTCTATAGAAAAGGGAGGATCCTCCGATCTCTGTGACCCTCCGTGTGTTGTCTGGCGGGCTACTACGAGATGATTGAAGTCAGGACGTTGTATACCATGCTAGTCGCGCGATAAACTCTGCTTGCGTGACGAAGGATTTTGCGTAACGTCAGTTTGATGCGTAGTTTATATGTGGCGATATAGATGCCGCCACATACTCATCTTTCTCAATTGTATGATCAGTAGCTATCGGCCGTGCATCATTCATTTATCAATATCATTCAATTGTATGCTCCGGACATTAGAGACTTACTCTAGATGCGTCAAAGTTGTCCATAGCCTTCATGTAAGGACAGGATCCCGCCATGATGATCTGTGCTCTGCATATCCTTAGGGACAAGAGGAATCCGCACAGGAATACTGCTATCGCTCGTAGGACTGACATCTGGAATTTTAAAATTGTTGGTATCATTACGTGTTCTTCAGATCTAAGACGTAGATCCTAGACCACAAGAACACCCTGCAGCCCCTGCGACCCCTTCTGATTTCAACGCAGAGGGGTTCATCATGTACTAAATTCATGGTTACAGGTTCCACACTAGTTATTTATTTCCCCTGTATATGCGTCAGTAACACTCCTTCTATAAACAAGGTGTGTAACATTAGTCTATGTACTACGTAGTGCTGTGGCCACTCCAATGCTTTTTGTATACATACCCTAAGAGATATGATAGATAAATAACACATTTTATTCATTTTCTTTAATATTGTTGACATTAGTTATTTGGTTTGTGATAATATTTTAAAATATTTGTTCAAGAAACTACTCATAAAGGAAGAGAGCGATGAGTTATACATATTATTTACATTCTTATTAAGTAGTTATATTTAAGCCTACTGAACATTTAAAAAACGGTAATTGATACAGAGTAGGTACTATTTTTAGATTTACTGATTCATTATTAGTAGGTAAACAAAAAAAACGCTCCTAAATAGAAATTATTACGAATAGTTTAACGAACCAAGTCTATCGTAGTTGTCCTGTGTGTATTATGTTTTTGAGTATTCTCACTGCAATACACCCAATATTTAGTAACACAATAAACAAACAAAAGCCGATTAGGAAATCCCATGATAAGACCTATAATGATAAATAGTAGAAGGGAAACAACTTTCAAACAAAAAATAATCAAAATCGGTCCATCCGTTCAGGAGGTACGATGCCACAGACAGACACGCAGACGTCAAACTTATAACACCCCGTCGTTTTTGCGTCGGGGGTTAAAAAGGGACAAAGGACAAACGAAACAAAAGACGGTCGGCAAAAAAAAGTAAAGAAAAATTTTGGCTGAAAGTAAGAAAACCAGGCATCAATCAGACTGCAAGTAAAATATTTAAATGTATGCGACAAGCAGGGTCAACGGCCTACAATACGAAATTCACGCTAATCAACAACGTATAGAAATGTAAATTATCTTCGTGACAAGAAAAATGTTCGATTGTCGCTCCATTGTTTTCCTTGTTCAACATTGAAAGAGAAACCGGTCAAGTGCGAGACAGTCATGCATGGAAATACATTTCTTTGTTTTAGGAAGAAGACAATAAATAAATACATTCTCTTGAAAGTAATGTAGGCTATTGTCTATTTGTATGCCGTTTTCATTCTTCAGGTTTTAACACTGTGTGTGTTAAAACTGATCACAATTAACCTTAATCAAAATTAAAAAAATTATCAAAGTCAAAATAAAAAAAAAATACATGTGGTATTAGATTAAGGTTAATTGTGATCAGTAAAAATATCATCGCCAAGCGGTTGGTCGACTCTTCACGTGACCAGAGGGCTGGCCTATTTTTTGCCTAAAGAATCAGCATTGCGATACAATACTGCCAGCCTTTTGGACACGTTTCCTGTTGACAGCGAAGCGGACGAATTTTTTGATGCCCTTTGATTATTTCCCCTCTTTTTATATTATTTTAAGACTGTTAGCTATTTAAATTATGTAAACACTTTAAATAAATATTTGATCAGTAAAAAAAATAGACCATTGCCAGACAGAATTTACCAGAAAAAAATTATACCTAGGAAGTTTAAACAAGATATGAAATATCATGAGCTCATGACTACAACTCTAACAAAAAATAAGGTTGCCATACCTTTAAATTTTTTAGCGATTTTCAAATGTAACTCACGAAGAAACTCGTTAAAATTTAACTTCCGTACAATAAAATATTTGGTTCTTTGATTTCGTTGGCGGTAGTGAAATAATATTCCAATTTTGTTAAAAAAAAACTCTACCATGTATGTTTAAGCATATTTTTTAACCTTTGTCGAGTGGAGCTGTGGTTTGGTGGCCCCGCACCAAGCTAGTGACAGCCTCCAACAAACTACAACGCATGCAAAGACTAGCCTGCATGGCGACTACGGGCTGCATGAGGACTACCCCGACTGCAGCAGTTGAAGCCATCCTAGGAATTCCACCGCTCCACCTGTTCATACAACAGGAAGCAACGATGGCGGCAGTACGTCTTAACACACTAAATCTCTGGGGCAAGAGTAGTACACCACACACCGCGCTGCTTGAGGGACTCCATAAGGAGTTCCCCATCACAAAAGCCATAAACGACCGGGTTTCTAAACAATTTATCTTTGATAAAAAATACAGGATCCAGCTTCACGAGGATCGCCGATGCGAAGGGCTGCGCCCTACAGAGCTGCGTATCTTCACGGATGGCTCCAAAACAGGTAGTGGCACAGGTGCTGGAATCTTCTCGGAGGACCTCAACATACATATAGCCACACCGTTGGGGGTCCACAATACAGTGTTCCAGGCTGAATGCTTGGGCATCTCTCTGGCCGCTTCAGCCATCATGGCCAGGGAAGTAAAGGAACACTCAATCCGCATACTCTCAGACAGTATGGCTGTTCTGCAAGCGCTGAACAGTTATACAGTTGACTCTGGGCTAATATACGAGTGTCACCAGCGCCTCAACCAGGTGGGTAACCTCAATAATATAACCATTCAATGGATCAAAGGACACAGCGGCTCGTTAGGTAATGATGCAGCCGACGAGCTTGCCAGAAGGGGGTCGAGCATGGCACCAGTGGGACCTGAGCCCATCGCGCCACTCCCCTTCGGGTATATACGCACTCTGGTAAGGAAACGCACTAGAGACCAACACAACAAACTATGGACGGACCTAGGCGAATGCAGGCAGGCCAGGGAAGCACTTCCCACATTGGACGGCCGCCTCACGAAGCAGGTTCTCCGTCTAACTAAACAAAAGCTGCGTATAGTTACTGCAGCTTTAACTGGCCACGGGTCATTCAATAAACACCTCTTTGTCATAGGAGTGACAGACAGTCCGCTGTGCAGGGCCTGCATGGAGGACGACGAGACAGCGGCACATGTGCTTCTAAACTGCCCGGTGGTCGCCACGTACAGGGCAAAGTACTTCGGTAACCCAGGTACCCTACATGAGACGGTCAGTAACACCAAGGCGTTGCTGGCCTTCCTCGAGGAGCTGGGGTGGATCGAATAATCGATTTTCCCACCCGTACGCAAAATACGCGCATTGACGTGGAGTTGCGGACACCAGCCCGTATTACCTATTACCTATTACCTATTAACCTTTGTCGAATAATTTAAGTAAATGCATCATTGAAATTTTGCAACAAATTACGAATTTAAATATGTACTTGACATTTCCCATTTTAAAAGGGTGAGGGTGTGGGTGGTCGTATAGAGGTATGAGACGGGTGTTGTGTCTGGCGGGCAACTGCCCGATGATTCATGTCGGGCCGCTGTATAATACTGTAAGAAAACGCCAAAAATTCAAAAAATAATCATCAATCTGGTTAGGTTAGATCTGTGAACAGGTACGGTCATTAGAAAACCAAAGTCAGACAGCAACTGTGTGGCAGTATTGTTGTTAAAATGGGGTATTCCTCGAACCGCACCAACTTTGAAACGCACCAAAAGTATTCCTCGAATAAAAAAAAAATACATAATCAAAATAAAAATATTATGATTTTATTCCTAAAAGAAAAGAAAGAAAGAAAGAAAATACGTTTATTTGCGGTAAACATAACGCAATAAAGAACATAAACATAAAAAATAAGAAAGGGTTGGGGGAAACATGCGTCACATCCACGTAAAACGGCTATTCCTCGAAATGTATAAACGATTAAACATGAGAAGAGCATGAAGGATTCATAATAAATGATATCGATAGACGTTTCATTTGGTGCCTTTCAAAGTTGGTGCGTTTCGAGGAATACCCCGTTAAAACGTTACTTTTTTTTTTACTTTTGTTATTTGTGTTACACGAACTGTGCCGCCCGTACACAAAATACGCGCATTGACGTGGAGTTGCAGACACCAGCCCGTATTAGCTATTACCTATGTTACACGAACTGTGCCCAACAAACTTTAATCTTCTTCTTTTTCTAAGAATCCAGCGGGACCTGAATTGATGTCAATAAGTAAGCTAGAGCACTCTCTGACCAAATGGGATAGGTTGGGTTAGAACTGTGACCAACCGTGGTGCAAGTTGGTCGCAGTTAGCGACCAACTCAACTTGCACCGCTATGTAGTGTTTTTAGGACCCCAAAATTAATTAGTTGTTCCCAAATGAGGGAAGTAGTGGTTCTCAAAAAGAAGTGGATTCGTTATATATAAAGTGTTCAATAATATTCTTGACGTTCAAAAGTGTCTTTTATGTGCCTATTTGATATAAGTGGGTAGGTTTTAATTTTTTTTAGGTAAGCTAAATCAGAAGTCTTTCTATTTGATGATCATCATCAAACATTCAAACAACCGCAATGATTTAAGTTGTTAGTCCAGATTATACCTTTTAACGTATTGATTCTAGAGGTCAGTTAAGTCAGTCTGTCAGTGGGGCGATCCAAATCGAAGCAAAACCAATTGTATGTAAAATTCAAGCTTTCAAATGTGTGTTTCATTCCATCTAATAAGTTTAAATATTTAATGGATATAAGTGCCTCGCCAAACTGCGAAGTTTGTGGGGTGATTGAGGATATTTACCACGTGCTGATGGAATGTGAACGGAACGCACACGATAGACAATATTTGCTGGGTGGGGGATTCGAAGTGGGTGCGTGTAACAGCATCCTAGCGTCCCCTCTGTCGGAGGAGGCTAGGATGTTGTGTCGACTGTTGTTCGTTGTCTACCAAAACGAATAGGGACAACACTATTAATTAGGTCATATTAATAATTATAATATGTATTAAGTAAATGTTAATTACCCATTGTTTAGTTTAAGTTGTTAAATGTTTTCTGTTACGGGGGTGACATTATCACTAAGTGATAAAACCCTTCTAATAAATAAAGATTATAAAAAAAAAAAATGTGTGTTTGATCAAATGCAATCTTATTATAATTATACAAGTATGTTATTTTAATTACGTTCCTAATGGGATGTAGTAACAGAGGCTTTGCTGCCTGTCTTTTCTGAAAAATCCATAAGTAGGTAAGTCTTGATGGATGGACCCTGCAATTTAGGGCAGGTCTGTAGGAAAAATGGGCCTCCATCCATAGTCCATCGAATAGATGTAATTTCAGCAATCACAGCACAGAATGGGAATTTTTCTGACATTAATTTCATAAATACAAATTATTCAACGAAACCTTAATACAGATGAACTGGTCAACATTTTATTTCTTCGCAGATAAACGAGCTCAATACCATATTATGTCCAAAAATTTTGGACAGAACAATGTTAAGTTGTGGTCACAAAGAAAGTAGTTAGTAATATTCCATAAAAAACAGTAGTGGGTCAATAATGTCCTTGGTAAGTGTGTTAGTTGTGGCGTTTACGGTACCGAGTAACGGTAGCCGTCGCCCGCGCATGTATCAGTCGACAAGTGAAAGCGATTTGCGAGATGCATTTCGCTGATGAGGTTACCGTTGTAAAAGATGGTGTTATGGTGTAGTGTTTTGTTTATTTTTAGTTAATTGAGGGTGCCTAACAGACCTCATATGGCCCAATGACTGTACAAAATAAATAATTTTAGGTTTCTAGGGAGCATGAAAAATAAAATGAAAATAATTATGAATAAAAAAATAAAATAATATGGCTAGTAGGATTCTAATTGCGTAACACACTATCAAAAACCATCTGAATCATTTCGAAGGAAAAAAATAATAATAGGCTAATCCATTGCTTCATTGAATATGTTCGAAAAACTAGACAAGTTTTTCGAACATATGCTCAACAAAATTAATAAAACAATGATTGTTGTTGAACTGTCAAAATGAAAGCTATTGCTACTATCAGCATTACGCAATGAGGGTTTTCGTGAAAATTTACGACACCAGTTGGCACCACTGTGACAAGAGGTCTTCCAATATAAAATATATGATGACGTTCATCATTCGATTCATTCATTCGTTCATCATTCAGTCATGGCTAAAGAAAATATAAGCTCTTTGACAGATGCCTGAACCTGACGTGTCAGTGCTGCCACCTAGCGAACGTCATTTCAGAAAACCCTCATTACAACGCAGAACAGAGACAACCAAAGAAAAGTCGATTGTTCAAGTTAACGATGGATTGCTCAAAAGATGGCTACAAAGAAACATTGAGACGACGGCTGACAGAGATGAACGGAAGACGACGAAATGCTACGCCTACTCTTAATATGTAGTTGGAAAGAGACTGTGGCGCGCTATGTCTTATAACTTAGCCCTCGAGAAAGTACACTTGCAACGACACGACGAAAGCCAAGTGAGATGCACTCAATTTGAGGGACGTTGCTGCGAGCAAATTGAGGGCATCACATCATCACACTCCCGAGTGCATTTTGTATATGGATACTATCAGCGCCCATAAGTGTCGATCATGTGGGAATATCGAGATAAAAACAATCCTATGTCCTTTCGCGGGACTCAAACTATCTCTATACAAAATTTCATCTAAACCGGTTCAACGGTTTAATCGTGAAGAGGTAACAGACAGACAGACACACTTTCGAATTTATAATATTAGTATGGAAGTATGGATTGTAGCATGTCATAAAGAAGAAAGTTTTGCTCTTTTTTATGAAACATGTTGACTGATGACTGACAAATGGGAACAAATTGACTTTCAACTTTGCCTGCAGTGCTGTCATTCATAAGGAAAAAGCAAATTGTTCTAACACATAGGTTCTCAACCTTATTTTGCCCACTCTGGGAATACATTTTTTTTCTAGAGCCCCCCAATTTTTTACTTACCGTGTCGTGAATCTGAAACAGCTATTGCCACGATTATATTGAAACGTGTAATATTATATCATATATATATATATATAATTTTATGATAAATAATTTCCTCTGGGTCTTCTACTGCCCCCCTGAATAAAAATTCGCCTACGTTGAGAACCTATGTTTTAACGCATACTATATTAGAAATAGGCCGTGTGATACAAAAAACTAAAATGAAATAAGCAATCCAATTCCATCCATCCATCCATTATAATAATTTTATTAATCTATTAACTTCGCTCGCGTGTATGTCGGACATTTCAAGGCATTATTTTTTTTTGCGCGGAACAGTAGTAAGTCTATTTCTAAAATAAAAGTAGCTTAAAAGTTACTCCTTATAACATCAGCTGTCTGCCAGTGAAAATCGGTTTAGCTGTTGCGGAGATTAACCGGAACGAACAAACAGAGAGACAGACAAAAAAAATGTATTTGTTAGAAGTATCGTAACTTTTATAATTAAGCATTTTTATTATATTATTTCGACATTACAAACAGACACTTCAATTTTTTATTTGTTGATTTTGTTGTATCAACAGTATTTATTTGTTTAGATAGATCTATAAGATCATTTACAAAGTAAAGCCAGCTGTGTATAGGGCACGCCACGATAGCGGCGGTAAGACCCCTCTTTGAGGAGTGGCTAGAGAGGCGTCATGGCGCCCTCACCTACCGCCTGACGCAGGTCCTCACCGGACACGGAAGTTTCGGGAGGTTCCTGCACATAATCAGGCGGGAGGAAACGCCCGGGTGTCACCATTGCCAGGATCGCCCAGAGGACACGGTGGAGCACACGGTGGAGGTCTGCCCCGCTTGGGCGGAGCACCGCCGTGTCCTCGTAGAGGCGATCGGCAGCGGCGGCGACCTCTCGCGTCCGGGCCTGGTTCAAGCCATGGTCCGGGGCGAGAGGGAGTGGGGGGCAGTCGCCTCCTTCTGCGAAGCAGTCATGCTAGCGAAGGAGGCGGCGGGACGGCTGAGGGAGAGAGCCTCCCGTCCCAGCCGCCGCGGGAGACGCTCCGGGCGTCGGGAGCCGCGCGACGACTCCCGGCCACCGTAGGCGCGGGCCTGCGGGCGGAGAGTAATGGGTAGCTCACCGTCCGATCAGGACCAGGCCCGTGCCGGACGGCGCGTACGTGTTCCACGCGCGCCTCAAAGAGATGTCAGCATTAAAAGGAGGGGCCCGTAAGGGCCGAAGCCTGCCGGGTCAGCGGGATTGTCCGAAAGGGTTACCGCTGGCCCGGAACATAAAGGGCGAAGGAAGGAACACGGGTGGGTTTTAGTCAGTAAGAGTCTGACACTCCCTTCCGCTCCACCCAGAGCGGGAGGAGTCATTTGATGATTTCCCATACTGAAAAAAAAAAAAAAAAAAAAAAGCCAGCTGTGTATCGAATCAAATTAATGCCTTATATTTTTTTTGGTAAAACAATAACTTCATGCTCCTGTAATATAGTGAAGTCATAATATAATCATATATCATGTTTTGTTTAACTAATGATATTGTATTTTCTTTATAAATACAGTCTACATAAATGCTTAGTGGTCTCCTTCTACGTTGTTCTAATAACTAGCATTCTTAACTTTCGTTGATGCGTTTTAATTTTTCAGAAGTTTCAACGTCTCCGACCTACGTCTGTGGAAACTTCTTAATTACTAGCGGTGCTATTCTGTAAAAATCTCACCGTGAAAACTTAGGTGAAGTGAGCGTGAAGTGAACTGTCAATAGTGTCAATTCCTGGGAAAAACAAACTCACTTCACCTAAGTTTTCACGGTGAGATTTTTACAGAATCGACCGGCAGCGGCAGTACAAACTTTTTACAAAGGTACAAAGGTTATCTCTAAGTTGGTTCTCGATCTATTAGCAAGTCCATTGTAATTGCAAATGCTTAGTGGTCTCCTTCTACGTTGTTCTAATAACTAGCATTCTTAACTTTCGTTGATGTGTTTTAATTTTTCAGAAGTTTCAACGTCTCCGACCTACGTCTGTGGAAACTTCTTAATTACTAGCGGTGCTATTCTGTAAAAATCTCACCGTGAAAACTTAGGTGAAGTGAGCGTGAAGTGAACTGTCAATGTCAGTGTCAATTCCGAGGAAAAACAAACTCACTTCACCTAAGTTTTCACGGTGAGATTTTTACAGAATCGACCGGCAGCGGCAGTACAAACTTTTTACAAAGGTACAAAGGTTATCTCTAAGTTGGTTCTCGATCTATTAGCAAGTCCATTGTTATGAACTGACTCATTCAAACTTGACAATGAACTATGATATTTCTTTAAAAACTATGTACGCAGTTAAAAAAATCGAACTCACGGAAGTATATGCATGAAATAGTTCATTTGGAGTAGTGTACATAATTCTAATGACAGGAAATAATAAAATTAAACCACACAGCAGAACCCCTTTTTTTCTCGGTTATTTTTCAATCTTATTTACCAAGCGGAATATTCATACTTCTTAATATACCTACTTATATTTATTTACATGTTGGTATAAATTATTACTGATTTGGCAGTGCATTATTTGGACTTTTGGATTCGTTCACATAGGCCAATCCACGTCGATTGTGGTTGTTTATCATCCACCGGGCACAAAAGGATACAAGGAGAAATTCCCGAAGTCAAAGCCGAATAACATTTTGCCCGACTCCCAGATTGGGCAAAGATCGAACCTTGCAAGACCCAGTGCCCAGCAGTCGCTCTATTCGACTATTGGATCAACGAAGCAGTCTCTATGTATAACCAAAAATAATTACCCACTTTGTTATTATTATTTATAATAGCTAACATTTAGTACCAGCACTCCAGCTATGAGTTGTATATTGATGAAAACATTCACTGTCGTGTTAAACATATGGACATAATACTTGGAAGTAAGAGTCTCTTGTAAGTAAACAATAGAAAGACAGGATTTCCCTACTTTCACTTCACTGGGGAATTATTTAACACACATAATTATGCTCACTAACATATGACACACCATAGCCATAGCTATCTTACAGCTAGATTAGTGATTATCATTTATTCAATTTCACTAGAGTTCAAAGATAATAATAATAATCCTCTATAATTTTGTTTTGACTAGCATTATTATAGAGCCTAGCCATTTTAGCCTCGCACAGGTCTTTTTAATTTTTTTGGTTTGTCAATGCGAAAAATCATAATGTTAATTTTATTAGTTTTAAATGTTTCTTATTTACTGTTTGTATTTCCTGTGAGTGTACCAAATAAAATATTTTCTTTCTTTCTTTCTTTCTTTCTATGATAAATTTTTGTTACTTTACTATAGTAAGTAGTAGAAGACATACAAAATATTTTAGTTAGACTGTATCGGAAATAAACATGTGTAAGCACAGTTAGAATTAAATATCAAGGCAGTTTCATTGTAATTAAGTCTACACACAGAATGTCTTCAAAAAATATGTATTTATTGTCTTCTGAAAGTCACTGTTTACAATCTATTATAATAAATTTATCGATTAGTAATTATCTACTACAGTGGAGCTGGAAAAGCGAATGTTTTTTAAACTTTAAAAACATCTCATGGTTACGAGTACGTTGTCCATTCATCTGTAAAGTATTTTCTGTTCTGTCAACGTAATATTTAACGTACTAACAAATAATAAATGATGAGTAAATAGAAGTCAAGGCTATTGTATAATGATGAGATGTTAAGGAGGGTTTCTTAATTCTTATTGAACCTACAGTAATTTTTAGTAATCAAGTTACTATTTACATAATAATTATAAGCTAACAGACTTAAAATAATAATATGTACAGTCAACAAGAGATCATGTAGGATCGTCGGATATAATTGAAGTTTAGTAAGAAACCGATAGATGTTCTCGAATAAAATTTAATTTTATTAATAGAAAACAAACGGCTCATTTATCAATTTAAATTTCAATCGACAACATCCATCGGTTTCTTACTAAACTTCAACTATATCCGACGATCCTGCATACTTATCTCTTTTGTTGACTGTACATGTGTATGAAAAAAAAAGCAAAAGAATCATAGGGCAAAGAAATATTCGTCCGCATCGCTGTCAACAGGAACAGTGTCCAAAAGGCTGGCAGTATTGATACGTTGTATGGCAAATGTATGTAATTCTTATTTGACCTTTATTTTGAACTCCCCGGGGATCGTGGAAATTGATTTTAGAAGGTAACTGAAAAGTGTGACACAAGTGAATAAGCATAAACGATAAAAGTACGAGCTATAAAACGGAATACTGTTTGTGAGGAGCATACGAGTGTACCGGGAAGATTCAACAATGAAAATAGTACGGTCAGCATCAAAAGTCGATTAACACTTCAGTTTTTTAATATCAGTTATTGAGCAAAATATTTATTCAAAATTGCAGCAGAAGTACGATGCAATTTTCAACAAATATTTTGCTCAATAACTGATATTAAAAAAAACTGAAATGTTAATCGACTTTTGATGCTGACCGTACCTTCCTAGTGTGAATAGTTTGTTGTATGATATATTAACTTATTATTGTACATAAGCATTGGAACTATTTGTGAATTTAAAGAAGAAGAAAATATGGATGGATCGTGTTGAAGGTGAAATGGCAAGAAAGAGGTTGAACACAGAGATGTTGATGATGATGACGATGAGCAGTGTACTGCAACGATCCCAAACAAATTGTCAGAAAAGGACAATAATGACAGTTTTTAGAATTTAAATACCTAATTTTAACCTAAACGAAATTTAGGATAGCCAAGATTCCTACTAACGTCCCCATTAGGTAAAGTTCAAAATATATTAATTCCGAATACTACGAATCGTGAGACACCATATTTGTTTAAAATAGTCTAGTAATTGAGACTCGGTAAATCATTTGGTAAGTGAAAGTAGTTTTTAGATACGCCGTAAAACACGCTTCGTCCTGTCTCTGTTTACAAGTGGGTTTTTTTATTGTTTGAGTACATCTAAGAAAAAGATCGTGAAAATGAGCTTTATATCAACAGCAATTGGTGATAGGGTCCTTACATAATCAGCCTATAATGTTCCCACTGCTGGAACACAGCCCTCTTCTCTGTGAGAGAAAGTGGGACATAATCCACCACGCGGGCCCAGTGCGGGTTGGTGATTGTCACATATATTAGAAGTTTTAGTTCTAAGACATGCCGGTTTCCTCACGATGTTTTTCATTACTGTTTTGAGACGGACCCTTGCTTTCTGCAATTTACAATTGCTGTTACAATTTTACAAGAATCTTTCAACGAATAGACATCGTAAAGTATCACACACTAAATAATTTGTGACAGATATTCGTTTCTCATGCTCATCCTTTTGGGGATGCTCTTTCAATTTTGAAGTTAACTGAAGTCACTTGTTTTGTTTTCTAAATTATTGCATAACAAGGCTCGTCATTTAGTAATTATTAAACCAACTGTTACAACTGAATAGAGTAAATCTAGATTGTTATGATTATGTGGTATTGTCCTAAACCACATCTGCGACGATGTCTTACATCTCATATGCCAACTAACAGTTATCAGTTTAGCCAAGAGTTTATCTTAAAGCAAAAACATGATTTCTCTTTCATCTTTTAATAGAAAAAGAAAGTGGTCTTCACTAACGATTATATTTATTAATTCATCCATCAGTATAGATCTATGTCAGTCGTGGTTATAGGAAAACTAAACTGTTTGTATACACCGTTTGATGTTAGATCAGTCCTTGTTGCATTTGACAAAAATAATAGAGTTCCATTGGTTGCAGTCAGCATTAAACTTTTCAAGAAATTGAATATATGACACAAATTTTTCTCTTTCTCGTTGGTTCGTGGTCGTAAGTACTGCTTCTGATTCCCAATGGTTTATAACAAAATGTTAGTAGATTTTCCCGTAGGAAAATATGAACTGGTACTGCAAAAGTACACCTCTGTCTCCGCTTTGCAGATATGTATGCGTGACGGGTGGATTATGAACTCATTATTACAAAGCAGAATATATTAGGTTACACTATAAATAAAGTTACATAAAAAAGTCATAACAGATATTAAACTAATTTCGGTTTCTAAGCTTTCTTGGTCAAGGTCTAAGTATATGGATGACGATGTTATTAAACAAATTTCAATTTAACATTGGCAATCACTTGCAAATAAATCCTTACCTTGACTTTTTTTACAAATGTTCTGATATAACACTCTCACAACACACGTCCGTTCACTCTGACCGTTGCATGCCATCTGAGAACAGTGAGAACACGCTAACGCTTGAACTGTTTACATGCGTGCGCGCAGATTTAGTACGTTAATTTTATGTTTCTGTGTTTAAGGATCGATCAATTAACATTGTCGATTTAAATTTTTTGCCTCAGGTTTTTCTGTTTTCCGATTTGAGTTGGAATAAAAAGTTTGATGTATTTGGACCTTATGCAAGTTTATTTGTCGATAAAATTATAAATGTGTCGAATGATGAAAAATCTGTTAACGTCTAAAATACTCGTGAAGTTACTCAATTAGATCCGTTTGAAACTTATGGTTACTTAGGTAATGCTAGTTAGGTAGTTGAATTGATGGTAGATATCGAATGCCATTCATCACTATTTTAAGTTCTTGGTCAACCAAGAAAACCATGATAGACAGTGATGGAGTTTTCCACACTGACATAGATATATACTGATTGATGAATTAAAAATATAATCTTTAGTGAAGACCACTTTCTTTTTCTATTAAAAAATAAAAGAGAAATCATGTTTTTGCTTCAAGATTCTCTTGGCTTTAAATACTTTCAATTGTATAAAAAATAACAGGTTGCTAGATTATCTTTCACAGTTCTCCCATAAGCCTCAATTGCTTTAAGTATATGGAGGTATTTATTTTGCAAAATTTACCTCACCGGTAAATTTAGCTCTCATTCGTGTAGGCGATTATATGAATAAAAATTTGGAAAACGTTGAGTCTGGCGTCACTTTTAATGAACTAATGATCTTAGGCGGAACTATGTTTTAGTTCCTCAGCAACGTGGTAACAAACGTACGTCAGGATCATAAGAATCAGAAGTAAATAACCGTGAAGTTTTATACAGGGTTCAGGTAAATAAACAAGAACAAAAACCCTGCCCTACTTAGCGCTGCGGGGAAACTATGAAGTAATGAAGTTAAAACGAAAGGTCTTAGCTTCCAAAATTTCCACAAGTTGGATCTACTTTAAAAAGAAGACGAAGAAGTATTTCCTAGCGTTACGGTACGTTAATTAAGGTAAAAACATAGGAAAAATCAAGCAAGGAATATTAATTTGTTTGCAGCGAAGTACGATAAATGCTTAAGTAAAGATGGACGTGGGAGGTTCTTGTCATCTTCGAAAGAATGCCTAGGAGCTCTAAAAATAATACTATTACAGGTACAAAAACTTGGACAGGACTTGGCTAAGTAGCCTAATACGGCCGTCATGGCCCACGCACAATGATCCATTGAAGGACTAAGTGCGGAAACCAAACCCACAACAACAACATAGATAGATAGAACATAGTAGCCTAATATTGATTCCGTAGCACTGATAAATGTCGAGTAAATGGAATCACAAATTGAAGGAGTTGTCTTGATATTTTGGTGGCAATTATATATATAAGGTTTAGTATAAAATTGTAAAGTCATACTGTTTTTATAACCTTGTGATACAAATAAAAAGAAAAGAACTTATTGAGTATAAAAAATTGCCTAGGTAACCGGTCTCTATGACCGGTTACTCATCAGCGCCCTCTTTTAGATATCTGTGTTACTAATAAGTAGGTACGTCACCTATAAGTTTAGGTAAGTACGTACATTGGTAGTACATAGTAATGTCTGAAGGTGGCGCACGACTAGCCTTTTGTTTTGTTTTTTACATTTTTTTTTAAATTTTTGCTCGTTTGTAATATTTAGTTCAAAACATGCTAAATTGAATAAAAACATCTGGAACGGATTTATTGCAGACGAAATTGTTACAATGTTTGTCGGATTCGAAACCACGTCACTTTTGAAGCGAGGATTCGAAAATTTCGGAGTTACATTCGACTGGGAGCGTGGCGTCTCCTGTAATCCGGCTTCTCGGAGGTCGGGCACGGAGGATGGTTTGAGGTCGGGGTTCCTGGTGCTGAGTGGCCCATGTTGACTGGACGTCCACACTAAGCCCGGTGTTGATATGGATCCCCCGAAGGAGTTCGGGGGATGCAGGTTAACTAAGGAGGAGCGAATCGGGCCAGGGGGGGGAAACCCAGCAGCCAAAAGTTCCCGCATCGGGCAGTAGTGGGATAGCGGCCGGGAGTGGGCGCTCAGTATCAGCCTGACCAATATAATCAGACCCGTTCCTTTTGCCATTTTCTACTGTTGTTAATTGCAATTGTTTTATTTGTTTGTCATATATTTAATATATTTTTCATATAAATTTATTATTTTTACACCAAAAATAATAAACATGTTACACAATTTGCAAATTGTGTCTTGTGTTTCAACCTGTGTTTCAAGCACGCAGCGCTTCAAGCCCACAGGCTGGGTATGCAAGTATGAGTTTACGAACAAGAGGAAGTTTAGGTATATTCAAATATAAATTTAATTATTTTAAAAGAATTAAAGGGTCTTCTGGTGTATAAGGTGAAGGAGGCGAGTGTATGTGTGTGCGAGTGTGTAGAAAATTAAATAGATTTAGCTAGTAGATTCTTAAATGGTGTCTATAGGTTTACAAAACCGACAGTCATATCACAACTTTAGGATGGTCACTATAATTTCCGTTTGATCGTATGTTAACTTCCAAAGCCACAGAGATACCGATTTCGTCATGGTTAATTTATTCGTTGAGTACCCACATTTCAAGTATTTTATTAGTTTTGTCATATAAATAAGGGTCTTGCATAGAGGTAAAACCTTTTCGCCTTGTTAACAGGGTTGGAATGTACGCTAAGATAGAATGTTTGAAAAAATCCTATTTGGCGTAAACAGTCAGCACCTCAAAGTATTCATAAAGAAGTGTGGTAGAGTAATGGAAATGGGTTGAAAGTACAGAGTATCAGTAATAATCAGTATGGTTCTTTGTTAAACCTCCAGTTGCTTTATCGTAGTTTGGTTTTGGTATAATTTTACAATAAACGATTTGCGTTATATGCTCCTCCGCTTTTGTGTAAACCTACAAAAATGCACTCAATTGCACTTTTGCTGCTATTAGAATTCATATTTTAGGTATTGCTTTTCAGAACATTTTATTCCTTGAATGGGATCTGAGTATTTCTTATAGTTTAATAATTGGGAGTAAGTTATATGTCACCATTGGCTTTAAGGTTCCTTTTAGGGACGTTTCTGTTAAACAATGTAAGTATATTTATGCGAAATTTGGGTACCTTCGGGGAATACATACGTGATGGTATGTAGAAATAATCCCACAAAATTCACTTACTATTTTATTTCAGAGCTGACTTCGCTTATTACAATGACTATCGAGTTAAAACTAAGCAATGCTTGTACAGAGCAAGCGTCGCTGCGTGTCGAGTAGGTACTCATTACTTATTTGGTAAAGTAGCCCTATTTGAGACACCACTGAAGGCTCCTTCGAATCATCCTCCATTAAACCCCAAGGCTGAATAGATGACAATTTTAAATACATTATATATCAGACAAAGTGACAAATACTCTAAATGTTTGAAGTCTGTTCTCTCAGCAATAAATAGAATGTGCTATCCCAATCATTTTTAGGAACGCAAATATCGAACAAATTGTCACTAAATTAGCGTTTCTAAATAAGCCTTATCATAGCATCGTCAATACTAGAGTATTCTATTACTTGCTGACATGTTCCTTTAATTTTAATCTATAGCCTTGGAAGGTTCCCTCAAACTTTTCTTTCTGTCTACTGTACTACAGGAATTTCCTTAATTTCCTTAGTTTCTGCTGCTACTATCACTGGTTCGATTTTCTCAATCTTTTCTTCTTTCTTCTCAGATTCCGACATGATCAGTTCTGGGACTTGCATCGGTTTAGCTTCTTCAGCTGGCTCTGGAACTGCTGATCTTTCTTCTGGTTCAGCTACCTTGACTTCGGGGTCGACTCTCTTCTGTTGGCAAAATATAATGTGAAGTTAATTTGAAATCTTTATAGGCCCACTGAGGTACTTAGTTAGTTGAGTACAGGGTATAGCAACACGTTTTAGTTTCGACAGGCAATTTATGACGAATATGATACGAATTATTTACCGAATTTTAATATTAGGTATAACTGGTTATGTATTTAGGTTGCCAAGATCAAGACAGATGTGGCAGTGGTCATCGTTTATTGAAATCCTCTTGCTACATAAATATTATGAATTACTCATATATAGTCTTGTAGTATCGATGAGGCTAACTAGCTTAACTGTTGCCAATTTCACTTTAATATTACTTTTTTGTCTAAAATTATCAAAATATTGTTCCTACATAGGTATGTAATGGTGCCCAAGATACAGGCTGTGCCTAGTTTGGGACCAACGATAGCTCCATGATGTAATTTTCAATGTTGAAATAAACAATTTTTACTTTTTTTTACAATTTTGCAACAAAGTCAGAAAAGGTCTGTTCACATTATGTACATGTTCTTATTCTTACCTCAACAGGTTGTTCAACCTCTTTTAACTTCTCAGCTGGTACTTCAGCAGGTATGGGCACATCAGCGCTCTTAGCATCAAGTTCGCTGGCAGCAGCAGGCTCTGGCAGTATCGTGCAGTCAGCCTGGTTGGTCTTTAGGAAGAAAGTCCTGGAGATCTTGTATCTGTCAAGGACGGCATACGCGTTCTGCATCACGGAAAGAGATGGGAGTCTGTCACGGGATAGTAACCAGGTGTTTTCTGTGAAGAAACGTTACAATATTTTAGAGTGTTTAAGATTGTCGCTCGTAGTTTTGAGGTTTAGTAGATACTCTATAGATAATGTTTTTTTGTGTTGCTTAGGGATCATGAAGTAGAAGTACCATTAATAGTATTCTATATCTATCTATACTAAAAATAAAGCTGAAGAGTTTGTTTGTTAGTTTGAACGCGCTAATCTCTAGAACTACTCGTACAATTCGAATTTGAAAAAAACTTTTTCCTTTGACAGCCCAATTCATGAGGTAGGTTTTAGGCATACTATGTTTGACATCAGGTTGCGACCCCTAGGAGCCGAGAAAAAGAAAAATAGCCAGAAAGAACGCTAAGCGAAAAACGAAATAAGAGCCGCGAAGGGTTGGTGACTTGGTGGCCAAAATTTCACGCGGGCGAAGTCGCGGTCAGAAGCTAGTTCGGTAAGAAATATGAAAAATAGGTACTTGTCTCAAATCGCATTCCTCCTTTAACGCTCCTAGAAACAGGCGCGACACGCGATATAATCGCGCGCGACACAAAGGCACCGCTCGTTGCGCGACTTGCGGGCCTTTGCGTCGCGTGTCGTGTCGCGCCTGTTTGAATGAGCCTTTAACTTATTCATTTATTTATTTATGATCTCCAAATAAAGATGTACATACCTAAACAGATATATAAACCAACAATTTTCTATGTAGGATTTTACGGGTTTTGGCTTTCCTCGATTCACTTTCACAGCGCATTAATTAACTAAGAAAACGTAAAATTCCTCTGACTGGAAATAGTCATTAAAAATAAGAATCTGATTCAATTGGAATTAGGCAAGGAAGGAATAAACTTACGGGTATGCACAGGTCCAATACCGCTGCAAGACCACATGACTGCATAGCTATCATAGTCAGTGTCCAGTATGCTGTACTCAAAGTCATAAGGCAGAGGAGCTGAAGAGTACTTCACCATGACGCGACCTTCGCCTTCCCTGCCAACCTTCTGCAGATGACCTTCCATTATCCGCTTGAAGCCGGTCCTGGTGCAAGATATTTCATGCTTAGTAGGGTATGTTATGGCATACCTACATTTAATAAATAATAAAGGGGAAAAATGCAAATTGACTTTTTCCACGAAATAGTCTTCTTTTTCCATCAAAAATATAAAATTTGAGAACTTATTTAGTTATTATTTTTGAAATTCAAATATTTTTACGTTTTTTGCAATTTGCAGGTCAATGTCAGTTTGTATGTTGATTAAAATATGATTTGCCACCGTAAGAAATATGACTTTACAGAATGCTAATCATTATAATTCTATAAATAAATATTTGTTATGGCCGCGAATCATATTTAGATCAACATATAAGTATTACGTAAGCAGATTTTTTGCAATTATTAAACCAAGGGGGTTTAATAATTGCAAAAAATCTGTTTAGCCCTCCCCTCATTAGCAAAAGTAAGCAAAGCGCTAACAATTGCTTATGTAAACATTGGTACATGCATTTTTCGATGTGTTCTTTTTTCTTTATTGATTCATGAGCAGCAGTTATATGCGTTTCGTTTTCAAGCATAGACAAGTAGGGTGCTATATGTGTTCAAACCAAAATCGACAAAATTTTGTAGAAATTCCGAAAAAGTAAAAAAACAAATACTGCTGACGTAATTACCATCCAGACCTCCTATCCCCGATGTCATCAAAAATAAGCAAAGCAAATACCACCCCCCATGTAGTGCTTACGTAATACTTGCATGGCACCAGCTTAATAGTGACCTGCTAATTGCAATTAACAACATCATATAAATTCATAGAGATATCATCTGACGAATACTAGAAGGTCAACGATTTATTGCCGGCAAAGAGACGCCAGAGTAGCCCGAAAATCAAATACTCTTAGGTTTTTTTGCAATTTTCACGCTGTTTATTTGGTTTACCTACTATTTTTGATTTCAAAATAAGAACTATAAGTTAAGAGCGGTTATAAAATCCATTGGGCGCATTATGTCCAATTCGCAAAATGCCCAGTGGGCTCAAAATGTTAAATTTTCACGTCTAATTCGCGATTTGTCCAATTCGCAATTTGTCCAATTCGCAAATTGTCCAAATCGCAAATTGTCCAATTAGCAAATGGTCCAGTTCGCAAATTGACCAATTCAAATTATAGTCGTTAATTAGGTATAGTATTATGCTTTTAAGGTATTTTAATTCTCTTAAATATCTTTCATATACAGAGAATTTATGTATCGACTTAGCACCGTCACGCGTTCCTGCGTACGCACCGCTTGACTCATAGGAGGGGCTCGCACGCCCAGATAACTCTCCACCCATATTTACATATAATTGTAGTATATGTCATAATTATGCATTCCTAACGTGAGACGTGCCATTTCTTATAAATAGTCCTAGCGACCCGCCCATGCTTTACACGGTTTTTACACACTTGACGAATCAACGAGTTTAATAATAATGTTGTTATTAATAAATAACAACATTATTATATTATAATCCAGAAGGTTTATGTGTATAATAATACACATAAACCTTCCGGATTAAATTTTGAATTAAAATGTGTAAATCCCATCAAAATAAGTTGTGTAGTTTAGAAGAACAACGCGGTCACACTAGGTATATTTATATCTATGGGCCACACCATTGGCTTATATTTACAGCGAGCTTAATTTATAATAATAATATGTATGTATAGATTTTTTCTTTGTATTTGGGAATATTTTTTTTTGGTTTTACTAAAAAAAAAACACAACCCTCCAACATAAAATTCTAATAATTTCATATTTGCCATTTCTAATTGGAATAAAAACGTGGCCGCGTGGCAGACGCTTCCCTTTTTCTTTTAATAGCGCTACACTGCAAGTCACATACATACATATTTACCAATGTAGTTTTTGTTTAATTAGTGTTGTGATCGACACAAAAGTAAACAAATTCAACAATGACAATTTGAAGACGTTGAACTGTGCTGCCATCTATGGCGAGCTTTCAGTTTTTAACCCCATTGAAAGATTTGCCAGTCTAGCCTCGGGATTGCTCTAAAAGAGACTCCTTGAGTTACAATACTACGTCGCTATAACTTTACTGATTAGCCAATGTTCTACAAAACGAGATATATGCCTATCGGTACTTACAAGGAGTTAGTGATCTCGTTGGTGACGAGGATCCTGCCTTCAGGCGTGGCGGTGTAGTGGGTGGTGACGCAGCGGGTGCCCAGCTCGGTGACGGTGAAGTACCGCTCAGCCTCGTACCAGGTGCCCAGGAAACGGTTCATGTTGAAGTTTGCCATCGCCTTCAGGGAGATAAGGTTTTGTTAACAAAAGTCAGCGAGGTTCCGCGAGAACTAACAAATACAAATAACGAATATTAAAGTGCTTCAATTTAAAGGGCCGGCGTAGCATGCGTAGTTCATACAAACGTAATACCAGAACAATTTGTAAATCAAACATATTCTTAGGGTAGAGTGTATTTATTCCGATTGGATTACAGAATATATATAGGTTCCCAATTATATATATTTTGGGAGGACACTGATATAAAGACGAGATATGAGGAATTTAAAATTTCTATAAAAAACTTGTTTTTCTCATAACTCGCCTTTAAATCAGTGTCCATTCAAATATATATATATTTGGGAGCCTAGATATTCTGTAATCCAATCAGAATAAATACACACTACAGTAAGAATACGTTTGATTTACAAATTATTTTTGGTATTACGTTTGTACGAACTACGCATGCTCCGCCGGCCCCTTAAGTCTACTTAGAAAAACACCTAAATTTGCCCCATTAGGTACGTCTTACATAACTAGCCTATAATGTTCCCACTGCTGGGACACAGGCCTCCTCTCAGTGAGAGGGAGTGGGCCGTAATCCACCACGCGGGCCCAGTGCGGATTGGTAGATGTCACATGTCTTCGAATTTTTGGTTCTAGGGTTTCCGCACGATGTTTTCCTTCACCGTTTTGAGAGCAGTGGCGATGGAATAATTTACACAAAGTTACCTTTGAACCACCACTGCTCTCAGGTACGTCTTGTTATCCAGTAATTATCGTTTATACACGGGAGCTTATTGGCGAAATGTATGTACAAACGACGACACATCAAGCTATACATTTCCAGTTTTAGCTGACCCCGCATTGTACAGGCTTTTCGTACAATGGTAAGTCAGCTTATACTGGAAATGTATAGCTTGTTAGATCGTCATGCATACAGTACTTTTTTTTTGTAAATGCAATGCTTCATAAGCGTTGTCTAGACAATCCTCGCTTCCATTCAATCCTTGGTATTATATTTTAAATACACCGTTAATTTTTATGATGTACAATGAAGCGTAAAATGACTAGGTAATATCATTCAAAACATCGCTCAAACAAAATTACAAACCCCAACTGAATAACAAATCCTGCCCACACAAAATCCATCATGACTTTCAAATTCAATACCCAACTCATAGACCAGGTACAAATGCCGCCAGCACATCAAGCTACCCGAAACTGTCAAAATTTCCCAATCAACTTTGAACCTTATACTTTAGCGATAAAGTTGAAAATCTATTAAAGAAATTTGACAGATTGTAGTAGCTTGATGTGCTGGCGTCTGTACTTTTGCGTGAGATAAATGAAAAGGAAAGTCCGTAAGTAAGTTGGATCCCGCGGTCATCGCCCAACCAGCCAACCAGCCCGAAAACCAGTTACGAGTTGACCACGGTCAGTGACGGCTGTCACGGTCAAGCACTACTAAGGTCAAGGTCAGGGGGAGTTTTTGTTGGAAAATTAAGGATGGTTTTTGCTATAGATATGTCTGGTCGATTGAAGGTATAACGGAATGAGGATGGTTCGTTCTGACATATGTTTGTAAATACATAGTAAAAAACTTTACTTAATCTTTGAAAGGATAATTTAAGTAACAATTTACATTTTGATCATAAATATTCTTTAATATGATAAGTATACATTTTTCTGTTTGAGGGATTTAGACAAAAGTTTTTACTTATGTTGTTAGTAAATAGTAGTAAAACCTTACTTAATGTTTGTCATAAATATTCTCTAATAGGTATTGATTTTTCTGTTTGAGGGATTTAGACTAAAGTAATGAGGGAAATAGGTAATGAAGGCGATTGAAGTCGCTTTCTCAGCGCTCTACTTCAAAAACGGTTAATCTTACAGAAAATTGCAAGAGGCATTTTTTGTAGATAATTTCACGACAAACAATTTTATAATGACCTGTATTGACCTCCAAGCAATAGGTTGAGAGATATTTGCAAAAAACTGATTTTCGTGACCTTTTGACCTTTATAACTCTTTTAGCCGGCACGATATTAATGTCGATTTTTCACATCTTCATTACAACGTCGTAATAAAGGTGTGTACAAAAATTCAGCTCACTAGGAATTTTTCCGCAGATAAATCTAAAATGACTGGGCATAGTAAAAGTTGTTTATAATGATGAGTACAATGACCTCTTAAGAGGTTGTTGGTGTTATCCCAATAACCCTGTATATATTTTGTTTAAACACCTAGATTTACAATTCAAAATAAACATTCAAACATACACTAACAAGCAAAGAAAAACAAAAACTTACTTGAAAATCAGGACACCACCCGAGCGAAGGGATTTGCGCAGTCGCAGTCGCCACAAAAGCCAACAGCAGTAGCTGCCACATCTTGAAGTTGAAGGATGATGAGCAGGATCCAAGGGGATGAAAGGGGACTAGATGAGCTCCGGGAGCCGATACGGGAATGGCGTCAGACGTCCCGAACCACGCTTATAAACCTCGCAGATGAGCACGAACCGGTCTGAAACTTGAAAACGCATCTAATGGGACACCTTATCTAGTAAGCAATAGGGCAGTGGTTCTTAATGTGGAGTCACCCCTTAAGGTGTGGTGGTAATTTAAAAGCGACCAGTATTATGCAAATCGGATACTTCCCAAGCTAGAAACTGAATTATTGCATTTGTTGTCAGAAGTGTAATTACTTCTTGGAGTTTTCATTAAAAACTGTAATGACGATATTTCCGTTTTGCTTACTAAAACCCTTATCTATTTCAGAACGATGCCAAAGCATAATGCTGTATTTAAAATTTAAAGAATTTGCGAATGGAGTAGTATGAAATCAATTAGGTTTGAATATAATTAGATATAAATAAATATGAGCTACAAATTAGAGCATCACTCTAGAATACGACTGTAAAGTATTTTCCCCAATTTTTCAGGAGTCACTTTTCATAGATACTCATTATTTCATATCAGTAGCTAATAAAAGAAAGCAAGCTCCCATATTTCTCTAGGGTGCAAACTTTGAGAGCCACAAGGCAAGGTTGATTTATGACGGCCGCTGCTGTAATGAATTTCGCAGCGATCCTTGTTAGGTAACGTGCGCGTGCGCAAGTGTGCGTTAATGGGGTTGCTTTGTTTGCTTTGTGCTCCTGCGCCGGATGTCTTCTTTGCAATTCTAGCTTCGAGTGAGGAGTAAATAAATATTGGCAAGGTCTGCTAGTTTCTTGAGGAAAACTTAGAACTTTGATGAATGTGAAATGGTCAGGTGCATGATTTTATAAAATTGTTTATGGTTTTCTTTTTTTGTTTTGCCTTGATGTGCAGTTAGAAAAATGTATTAAAGTTACCTATAAACAAATATTTATAACCGACGAAAAAACGGAGGAGGTTCTCAAGTCAACGCGTATATATATTTTTTTTTATTAACATCCGCATCCATTTGAGTTTGTTATCTACTATACATAGCTAGCGACCCGCCCCTGTTTCGCATGGCTTTTAGTACAACTAGACAAAATACGAAAAGCGATTCTAAATTATAATGTCTATAGATACCTATAGAAGAATAAGAGGGGCAAGTGGCTATATAATAACAGACGCACAGGTCGATCGATCAGGTTAAGCTACGCTCGCCGCGCTTGATCTGTGGATGGGTGACCATCTTTACATACCGAGACGCCTCCGTGCCTCGGAAAGCACGTTAAGCCGTTAGTCCCGGCAATCATTCGTGGATCTTTGACAGTCGTTACGGGTAGTCAAAAGCCAGAAAGTCTGACAACCAGTCTTACCATGGGGTATCGTATTACTCAGTAAGTGGGTTGTGTGTGGAGGTCAGATAGGCAGTCACTCCATGTAAAATACTGGTATTCAGCTGGATCCGGTTAGACTGGAAGCAGACCCCAACATAGTTAGGAAAAGTCTACAGGTTACAGATGTAGAAGAATATATCTGTATACCATATAACATTATTCAAAGTCCTGACTGACTGATATATCAACGCACAGCCTAAACCGCTGGTCCTAGAGACATGAAATATGGACGGTGTGTTCTTTGTGAAAATTAGGTAACCACTAAGAAAGGGTTTTTTTGAAATACTACCCCTAAGAGGGTTAATGTGGGGAGGGTGAAATTTCACGCGGACTAAGTCGCGGGCAGAAGCTAGTCCTTTATATTACCAAAATATAAATCAACTTTGGCATGTCATCTCCTGAATATTTCTTCCCTACTGATGAAACAAACTAAAATCATACAAATTCCTAACACCGTAACATCGAAATACAGTTACCATCATATCATCCACTTATACTTGTCCTGCGTACCCGCAGTAACTGCAGAAACAAAGAATGTTCCCAGGACGAAGCAAAAAGGCACTGGCCATCTGCCTTCGTACCGGTTTCAAGTCCCCAGACCAACTTTATATTTTCTATCTATTTTTATACCGAGACCCGTAGGACTAAATTGCTTGCCTAGCTAGTTCTTTTAGGGTTCCCTTAGCGGGGAATTGTGGCGAAAAACCTTTTGGTTTGTGTGGGCCAGCGCGCGGCGGCGCACGAGTCGTTTGCCCGAAATGTTACCATTTTATAAATATTATGCTCGTAGAATTAGGTTTTGTGTATTTATTTTATTTCATATTGTGTTGAAAACATCACTTTAACGCCGGCTGTTGCTGAAAACCAGCGCTGGGGCTCTGTCTTGCACAGGGTAGCATTATGCTGAGCGATGGCTGGTTAGCGTAGATGTGATGCATATTTTACCCCAACTTGTTCTTTTTGTGTTTGTGTTGTTTCTCTGCGTCACATTTTCTACAAATAAACGTATTTTCTTTTTGTTTCTTAGATAAACTAAATTGTTTCATTCAAATTAATAATTTTGTTCGAGAAACATTGCGCAAATAAAAACACATACTTAAAAAAAAATTACTTCACATAAACTTATATGGGCACTTGTGAAACGACAGAAGCTAGGTATACGGTTCCAATTGGTCGTTTCCTATGGCAAAGAGTCGACAATAAACTCCATGGTTACTCTTTTGAAAATATAAATGATTGCACATAATTATACATACATCTATTTGAAAATATTGCAATGAAAATAATTAAGTAGGTATGATAATACATTGTGTAGATGTTTTGATCTGGATGAATGAAACTTTTCTGCATTGTCAACTTTTACTAAGCTCCTACCTATACCTAAATGACCGAAATACGGTCTGGAGAGTATTATTATTATAGGTGCACATAATATAACATTGTATTGTAAAATCGACGGAACCCCAAACAAATAAGTGAAAAACTTAACCAAAGTTTTTATAATTGACTACTATACCTATACTAATTATGGTTATGTCTATTTAAAGAGGCTTCGCTGTGTAAAAAGAATTATAAATAGTCATTATAAAACAGGAATGTATGATTTATTTGTTCATCAGCGAATAAAATTACATTCTGTGCGAAAGTGTGTTGACTACGTTACATTGTAACGTTGAAGTCATTTCTCTGTTTTGTTTTCTTTGCAAAATATATAATTAAGTAGGTACCTAAGTACGAGCTGAGACAAAAACTTGCTTTTTGTCCCAGTTTTTGGATTTATTTTGTAGTTTGTGTTGCTGGGGAGTTTGTTGCGTCACTTCTTTTTCCCAGCGAAAGCACTAGGAAGTGGTGAAGGGCGGGGGATTTGGGGGACTGTCTTATGTAATTTTGATGTTCAAAAAGTGCTGATTCTTAGCCTAGTTTGAATATACTCAAACTCAAAGCATTTATTTCAATTAAACCATTTACAGGCACTTTTGAATTGTCAAAAAGTCGGTCAGTCAGAAAATATGAAGCTAGTTGCCCATTCCAAAGCGTAGGTACCTATGGAGAAGAACGGGCAAGAAACTCCATGGAGACTCTTTTAAATTATATTTTTACAAAAAATATTAGTTACATCATTAATGTGAATTTATAATTATATGTGAGAACGATGTAAAAAAGACGTACGCGTTAAAAGCGTCCAGAGTACAGCAAATAGTAAGAAAACAACAATTCAAAATTAAAATAATTAAAAATAAGCCGAGGCAGCTAAGTGATGACCAGCCCCAACTGACGGCGCCCGTTCACGAACATGACGCATAGATCAGCACCATTCAGCTCAACCATTTTGAAGGGAGCTAAATGATCCAACACACACGCCACCGTCAGCGAGACATTTGTGTGAGCATGAGCCGCCAGGGCACATTCAAGTCTATGAAAGACACATTACCCGGTAAATGGTAGGTACATAGGGTATAGTCATGCTATATCCCACAACCTGAGCATTTTGTGGTACACTTTACGGAAAAACTATTACGCCTATTGATTTGTGCTTTAATATAATAATTTCTATTTATATGTAGATGTGTTATGAGTAAAAAAAATAATAATTTAAATTATATAAAAATATTAAAAAAAACTGCCTTAAAGATTATTACCACGCAGAAAAACGACGCGAGCCCTCACAAAGCTCTGCTTTTAGCTAGTCAGGGCGAGCGAAGCGAGCCCTGCTATATCCCACAACCTGAGAATTTTGTGGTACACTTTACGGAAAAACTATTATGCCTATTGATTTGTGCTTTAACATAATAATTTCTATTTATATGTAGATGTGTTATCAGTAAAAAAATAATAATTTAAATTATTTAAAAAAAAAAAAAAACTGCCTTAAAGATTATTACCACGCAGAAAAACGACGCGAGCCCTCACAAAGCTCTGCTTTTAGCTAGTATATACATAGAACTCACATCTGTGCTATGCAATTATACAATACAAAGGAATTTGATTTTATAACCGACACGACCGGAGAGGCGTAGGACCAAAGCTTTACGTGCTTTCCGAGACACGGGGGTATCACACCGCTAACTTTCTAACTCCGGACTGTTACCGAGACATTCCTAATGGAAAAGCTCAATGACATTTTGCTCGGTCCTAGGAACCAAACCCAGGACCCCCCACACTCACCAGTCGCGACTACGACACTAACGGTAAAGTTATTAAATAAAATAAAAATGTTCTAAACTATAGCAATATTAGAGAATAACGATTGTGTACAACTCACCTGGACAGCGTTAGGTCACAACTTGCAATGCTTCTCCACCTAGATGTAACATACGGGCCGTACGGCTTCCTCGCGCGTGACTACACGTAATACAATTTGCTTAGACCAATAGAATGCGTTCCTTTTAATTTCTTTATGTTATCCAGTTTAGTACTCCTTACAAGTCTATTTTAAATATGTGTAAAGGCTTCTTCAAACAGGCGCGGCACGCGATGAAATCGCGCGCGACACAAAGGCACCGCAAGTCGCGCATCGGGATAATCGCATGTCGCGCCAGTTTGAAGGATCCTTAATTTTGACATCTGACTCGTTCCCACGCCTCGTAGTAATTACTTTTTCAAAAATATTAATTGTGTAGTTTTGACTTTGTTACTATTTTATAGATAATTAATCTTTATCACATCGAAGGGAAATTAACGAACGTTGGTCTAGTTATGTGCTGGTACAGTCCAAGTTGCAAGGAACATTGTCATAACCCTCGCAATACTAATGTCTCTCCTACGATAGCTCTTTAGTAATTATTGCATCAAATCACAGATCAAAGTTCCTACCTATAAATATTAGAAATTATTTGCACGTTGGAAATTATTTGATTTTACTTAGAAATTATTTGATTTTGGTTTACACCTACACATCTCGGATTGAGCCGGTTCCTTGTATTTTGCCGTCAAAGTTATGACACCATCGTTTTGACTTTTAGCAAAAACGCATGCATGAACAGTTTTGAAACTTTGTATGGTTATTATTAGCGTCAAGAAGGACCGAATACAGTTTTCAGCGAACTTGTTTCTTGTCTAATTTAGGCGCTGCGATGTTTTTTCGGGTTTTCATAAAACCGCTATAACTTGAAAACTATAAATATTTTCTTAAATCTAATTGGGGCACTAAGGGGCACACATTAAGAGCTACTCGTGTATGTTTATTCTACAGGGGCACATGCAATGGTTGTAGAGATATACGATTCATCAAAACGTTACTCCAGCAGGAAATGCAATATCTCGAAAACCTGAAGGGGCACAGATTTTATTTTAGGGGGCACATTTTGGCACACATATAAGCTCTCTGGCCATGCACAATTTTTCTCTCCGATCATTCGTTTAGAATTTTCCTGCTAGGAAAACGTTACCCCAGCAGGAATCGTTTTTTCCGTTTTTTTTCCAAAACGACAGGGGGCACACATTTTTTATGTGGGGGCACATTTACAGCAGATATGGCACCTATTATACGTTCTACTCCTATAACTCTAGGAGACACTTTCTTGCTGGGGCAACGTACACATTTGAGCGATATAATTTTTACCAATTAATGACATCAATTTTACACTTTTAAATAAACTTTTCATGAAAACAGAATCCAATTTTTTTAATTTCTAACAAAATGGCAGCCAATTTAAATTATGACATTACTTTTGCGCTTTTGCTTACTTTGACTTATAGCTTTCATCCGCGCCATCTATAGCCTTGCTAGTGCACTATGTAGCCTAGACTTGCCCTATGCATACCAAATCGATAACGTATTGTGTAAACAAATGTCTCTTCGTATCTTACGATATCTAGGGCGCTCATAGTTCAGGGTTTCGAGGATAGGTCACATTCATCATCTTTGCGATTTGAGTTTACTATCGGTCATTATTCTTTGTTTATTTCCGTTCAATACCTTCTGTAGTTATCTCTCTCATCAGTATTGGGTCTATTGTTTTTCTCTTCAAGTAAATTTACTTACAAACAGTAGCTGCAGCTAAAATATCTGTTTGTCGGTGTATCTGCAATATGTGCAGCTAATGAACAGCTATACACTGTCTATAGATCTATAAATTTAGAAACCGTTTTAATATATGCCTCGTTAATATGATTGGTCTTTATAACATGTGCTGGAACTTCTTAACGAGTTTCTATCTGTATAGAGACTTGAAGTACTAGTTTACAAAATTGTGAGCTTTCCAGTAAGTACTGACTACTTAGCATTGATGGCGTAGGTAGTTATTATTTGCCTATGTTTATTAACTCATCATTACTTGTTTCTTCAAGCTGAAGGTAATGAATACAGGGTCTGGGTAGTCATCATTTGGAGGACTATGGAAATAATTGGAGGCTGTATCATTACGTTCCTTTTATTTTCTGTCACTATGTAACATTATGTTTATCATAAGTTTTAGACCATCGGCCATTACATATATTACACCGTAACCGTTTTCAATGATTGCGAAATCTTTATTGCTCATTATTCGGATGCTGTATATGGATATATTTAATATAAGTCACTTGGAATGAAATAAACAACAGTGGAGTGTGTAACTAAAATATTCTCGTTATTTAATTTACTACGGTAAGAACACATTTTTACAGAATGTTATTTTCTAAACAATATCTACATAAAATTGTACAAGTATGTGAAAACTTATCAAATACTTTTTAATTTACAATTAACAGAGAAAAATCAATATTCAAGTTCAACAAGATTAAGTTAAGCTTTATTTACCATTAAATCTTAAAACTAGTTCCTATTTACATTTTTTTTCTTAACAACGTCATGTTTTTACAAATTAATATTTCGAATCGCTTTTTTGATGTTTCTTAGATATAGCTACTCCGCTAAGTTATTAGGTACGTATTCTTCAACTTTTAATTTGTCATGAAAAATCTAAAAATATTATTGCATGTTTTCTAAAAATACACCTTTGTTTAATTTTTTCACTTTGACAAAAGAATCATTATATCATTTTTAGCTAGTAATATCTAAGAAACACTAAAAGTGCGTATTAAGTAAGTTACCTACTTGCATTGATATTTAAAATTTTAAGGCAATTCCGACTTCCGCCGACATAATATCACAACGATCCTATGCTACAAGTGGTTCCGAAGAAAATATTTATAAAAATACAATTTGTTCAATTTACGTATATGTTAGGCAGCGGTTTTGTGGACGATTTTTTTTTGTCATGCATCGTTGACTTAATTCTAATTTTTATTTACAAAATACTGAGACACGCGAACACACTGAAGTATTAGTAGAACCATAAGTACTGTATACAGGCTATGTATAACACGGTTATTAATACTTATTATTACAGATGTAAGTACTTAATATGCTTTCAATACATTCGAGTGTCCCAATACTAAAGATTTTAAAATGGAAAACGCAATGGAAGACAGCGTTCTCAACGTGCCTCCTTAAGACAAAACAGACAATTATCACATAGAATAAACCTAAACGATTTCTTGAAATCACAATCCTTAAAATTAAATTGTTCCCCAATTAATAATTACGTCAATATCGACGTCGAATATAACACGAAAAAACGATAAAAATCAGGTAAAATAGGTAACGTTCGAAAGAGACATTAAAGCAACTCGACAATTTCATAGTTTACTCTATGTTTTGAACAACTCGTTGGTAACTTTAGTTTTGTTGAAGTAAATAGAAACAACAATAATTGCATTGACAAGTACATATTCGCATGAATGACAATATAAAATATAAATGGAATTCCAAATAGAAGTACGTATAAACGGATTGTACAAAATGAGTATTACGGAACATATTCTCAAATTGAGTACAGTATCAAATTGGCTTATTGGAATACAATTTTATAAGAATCGAGGCGCACAGTACAATGTATTGATGAATAAAAAACTTTTGGCATCGTTTTGACGAAATAATCGATCGCTAATTTTGTATACTTTGTATAATAGAAGCCTTAATTAAGTTGAACATCCAGCCTTCACTACAATAATAGCTTTAATATAACTGGCCACAGTAATGTGTTCGATAAAAAGCGACATCGAAAATAAGTTTCGAAGATTTTAATAAAGCTAAAGTACTAGTTGATAAAAATATTCATTTGAAAATAATGCCTGGTAAGCTTCGTATTAACACTAAAGTAAATTAATCCAAAAATAAGAAGATATTCAAGCTTCATAAAGTTCGCAACGGAATTACAGAAGTGGTTACAGAAAATTGAACGTTAGTATCTACAGATGAGATTATTAAATTGGTACCTACATACTTTAAGTTTAACAAAATCAAAATCATTTCAGGTCCCTTTAATTTCCCTTAATTGTACACCAAAACGTTTTCATTGCTTTACAAATCTTTGGTGCTTATCCACATTGCAAAAATCGGCACGAACGAATGGAAGGATGTGCATACTATAAATTATATTATTACGAACACATTTTTTTCTAGAAGTTACATATATGATAAAACCTAATATTGAGATTGTAAATGTCGTAAAAAGCTGCGAAATGTCAAGTCAGATTGTTTGGAACAAAGTGGGGATCAGTCACCCTGAAAATACAGTAAACGGAGTTTTTATTGACAACATTAAAAGTTATGTTATTGCTGTAGTCAATTTTGCTAAAAGCACCAAAGTCCTGATGTAATAAAATTGATACCAATCATAATGGAATAAACATAAAACTGTGATAATTCTATGTTCCAATTCTGACTAGATCTATTGACAGTACACTTGTTACTAAGTATAAAGTCAATATGAACCTATGTTAACGTCACAGTAGATTCATCAAGATACTGATTTAAATTAGGAGGTAGTTTATGTGACGTTATCTCTCTAGGTCTTCTACATACTTCGCAACTTTTCATTGACAAACATGTCTATTTTCTATGCTTAAGGAATTAATGTGTCGGTGGCTTTTAATAATATTTACCCTAATGAAATACATCTTTCAAATAAATACTATCTTGGAAGGTGTTGGTCCCGGATTATAATTTTTAAACAAATTATAACAATTTGGACCCATTCGGCAAACATGTGATTTTTCTTTTAAATTAGTCAATAACATCACACCCGCAGTAACCTCCTGCGAATGCCTCACTATGAGTATCGCTCTGAGACATCACATGTCTTACAACTAAACACTTAACATTATATCCTTCTAAACACATATCACAATTGAACTCTCACGATGAGAGAAGAAGTTTTAAAGTCCAAAGTTACGCGAGCGCCCGCGTCACGTGAGCGGGCGTCATTCGTGTAGGTTTTTGCTGAGAAGTAAACTGTTGTGTGGTCCCGACAAGTGCCGGATTAGTTCTGGTAACGCCTCAAACGTGAGCTGACAGAAACAGCAGTTGAATCGGCCGGGCGTGTTGGTTCGCCCGTCGTTCTCGCTGGACGATATCACATTGCGATGCACCGAACATAAATGTTTCAGCAAGTGAGCCTTCTGTTTGAACATAGCGACGCACAGTCGACAAGCGAACGGTTTCTCTCCGGTGTGCACTCGTAAGTGAGTCTTGAGATTCCACGACATACCGAACTGCTTGCCGCAGTATTCACAACGATACTCTCGGACTGGTGCTTGTTTACTTGAACCTTGGTCGTGTTCCGTCGCAGGCGCGTCTTCTCCACCCATTTGTGGTTGACACAGCCACGGACCCCACGACCCTGCACTTGGAGGCCGGTATTTGAGAACATCCTCGTGCGTCGCTGTAGGGGGAGTGACACTCCTTTCAGGTAAGTAAGGCGGCGCCGACGTGCTCAGCGGGTGTTGTAATACTCCAAGCCGAGCGCTGGCGACCGCGGCGGCACTGCCGGGTCCTTGTGTGTACCGCAGATGTGCCATTTCTTCTAAGTAACTTGGGGGGAATGATACAAATGGAGGATTCTGTGAGGGTGAATTGTGGAAGCCGGGTCTTCTTTTTCGATGGGGCGTAACAACGTAGTTTTCGGGAGAGGTCTGCACGAGTGATATTAGATCTTGGTCAGGTGGTTTAAGATGCGCGTAATCCTCTAATTTGACAGTTCGTAAATCTAGTTCTGGAGGTTCTAGGTAATGTGATTTCCTTTTAGCTCTTTCTATTCCTCGACCTAACCGATCACTTAGCAACTGTCTCCTGTAGTGTGTTTCCTGTGGTGGATCTTCCTGGCTAGATGATGTCGACCTTCTTCTCGCGATATTCTGGAAAAATAGCAAAGTAAGGATAAGTATTTTATTATGTTTAATTAAATAAATAAGATGTGAAAGGTTATTGATAGTATTTTTATATTTACCTTTGCGGCAACTGTTTCCACATCAACGTCCTGTGAGTCCTCGTGTTCTTGTTCACTGCCTGTGTTTTCTGAATTCCTTGCTAGGGATAAGTTGACCGGATTTGAAGAGCTTCTTCGCCGTGCAACAAGTCGTCCACATTCCTTGCTCCTATTTTCACCGTCTTGTTCCTCGTCATCTCTTTCGTCGTTACTACTCGTTGACATATTTTCTTTCTTTATACTCATGTTTTCATCGCCTTTGTCTTTGCTGTATCCCGCACCAGGAGTGACGAGCTCACTCTCTGAATGTGAAGATCCTGAAGGTGCATCGTGTTTACTGCTCTCATTGCTGTTGATATCTGTTTTCAATGATTTTGATTTTAGTCGCTCGCACGATCGGTTCCGTTCTTCTGCCTGTTGTCGTTCCTTTGTTGATTTCCATACGTCTGATTTGATTTCCAATAATTCAAACAACTCTTGCATATCATCTATTTCACCAGACTGTTAAAGAAAAACGGAATGATTTAGTATCCCTGTTAGATTAATGAAATGCAAATGTTTAGTCGGAGCTTGATGCGTTACTTGGAAACTAATTAATGTTATGATAATATAGTAGTGTGTAGTGAATAAATAAAACAGGTTGGATGCTAACCTCTATGTAGGCTTGGCCACTGTACAAGAATACAAGGAGATGCCTCATAAGAGTGCTGTTGATGCCCGACATGTGAATCGTGACCGGACTCTCGACTGTCGGCGTATCATCCAGTATTTTCCTGGAAAATAAACAATTAGTTAGCTTTGCATTTTTTTTAGAAACTCAGATATCTCGCTAATAATCTAACTTTGAATAAAATATGTTAGTTGTAGTTGGCAATTGTAATTTCATTCGTACATCCTGGTCTAAAGTACAGATAAGACTGTATGTATCTATCTTCCGTGTATATTCATTGCCTTACACCTACAAGATACCGGTTACTTCAGTGTGTTATTGAATTGGCTTACCAATTAACCTTATTAAATAATTAAGATTAGATTACAGTGATGGTCTATTCGAGAACTATTGTGTAGTACCTTAGTACTCGTAGTGAAAATTAACAGTGCATTACGTAATACAATTTTTGAAAGCCCTTATGTTACATCAATAACATCACCTTCTTCATTTCATTATGTGTTATCTAGTAGAAGCTGTTTCACTGGAAGCCTACCATAACTTTTATTGACGATATTATCAAAATCAACTCTTAAATTAAAAAGTCATACCTGATAAGTGGGCTAGCGGCAGCCATGACGATCCTGTGTGCTGCCAGCGGCACAGCGTCGTCGCAGACCAAAACCAGGTCCGAGTAGCGAGCGCCACGCCACGCCGCCCCCACCTCGTTCAAGATGCAGGCGTGGTGCTTGCCGTACGTCAGAGTCAGCAGGCCCTCGCCCATCATTCCAGCACTAAAACAAAAACACATCATAAGCATACGAAAATTCAATCTTCGCTTACTTTGCTGGGGGAAAATGAAATGCAAGGTAATGCAGAGTTATGAAGAGGTGAAACGAAAATACAACCGTGGTCTCTTGATGTTTAACGTGACTCAGGGTGGAAGGGTCGAAGATTTCGGTTGTGTACTGAAAATATTACACTACGGTAAATAAACTTCAAACTAGTTGATACTATATTTAAATAGTTTTCAAAGATAATTTTAAAACTAATCTTAGTTTAGACCATAAAGTTGACTAGACTTTAACTGCCTGTAAGGATTAGCATATGCTAATCCTTACAGTTGCAGTTGCAGGAAGTGGCAGTGGTGGGTTTGCAGGCAGTGGCCTAAGGTAATAATATGTAGTTAACAGAAAGTAACGGTTAGGTAGAACTACAACATAAATAAGTAATAAGGCTATTTAGCTGTTAGATTGTCGTGGGAGTGTTTAACTTTATAAACAAACCCATTGATATTATTGAAAGAGCTAAACAATAATAAAAGTCGCGTTAAAATCATAAAATCTATCTTGACGATCATCGTACTTCCAGTTTTTACAATTGTGTGAAATTCGAGGCGTAACAAATACCTATTGTACTTAACTAACGTGTGAAGACTTTGAAATCATTACATCTAAGTTTTTGTTGTCAGTCATAGTCATAAGGAAGTGCAGCTATTATAATCCAAACTTGATTGCGGTAAGAACGTGGCAATTAACAGAATCGATTTACAAAATGATCAATTTCGTCGGCCGTTGTGTTTCTATGAATAACGTTATCTAATTGGAAGATGAGTTCAATTATTGTTTCGTGATCAGACGCGTTGTATAATTCAACACGTAAATAAGTGAAATCATACCGAAACCGTGGCTCGTCATGACGTTCTCGGTTCATTAGCCTTGTTCTATGCCAGACTGAAAACTACTAGTTTAAAGGAAGACAAGGCTGTAGGTAGCCGACTGTTACGATAACAAATGATTCAATATCAATGCTCGCGAAATTGAAATCGATCTCTACGTTGAAATCCAACGTTCACATAGGCCATTTAGATACAGACACAACACAATAGCTTTTAACCGAACAATTCTAGTTTCCCAACCAAATTAAAAGGGTTAAAAGGTGAGAAGAATTTAAATGAACGTGAACAGCTGACGTGTTCTTGGACTGCCAAAAGTAGCAACAGAAGTCCTAGTCGCAGGTGTTAGAAAGCCTGTTGCAATCAGACCTTGGCCCGATAAACCATCGCAATGTGCTATTAGCGTTGCGATAGAAGCGCAAGATCGTTTAAAAGACGATCAACAGGCGCTTCTTTTGCATTGTGTCGGAGTTTAGCAACAGTGGGGTCACAAGCGGTGGAACAGTACTCATTGTTGTCGGCAACTGCTGCTCTATTGTTGCACTGTTTCGCTCAAAAGTCATATTTAATTGTGGTGGTATATAAAAGTGCAACGAGGGACAAGTAAGCGTGTGCGCACACTGCGGAATGTTCTCGCACAAGACGATCTTGATCGTCCGTCATGTCACGACTTAGTAATGATTTCGTTTTCAATTGTTTGCTAGTCAACCTTCCGTTTCCATGCGATGCTACAGACCTATCTGAAAATGCCAAAAAATCTGAGCTAATAACCAATACCGACAAACATGTGTTGACGCGTTTGTCAGGTTGATGTCTATACGTAGTATGTCTTTTGTTCAAATATTTGGGATTTCACGGCCAAATAAAGCACAATATTTGTCTAGAATATGCAGAACCTTGTTAACATATTCATAATTTACTTTTCCGGGCGCTAATTAAGAAGTGGATAAAAATTACATGACTGAGTCGACAAAGAGTTCACATTTCCTTGAACGCGGGAAACGAGCAGTCATTGAAACGAGAATTAAGTGCTTTATTCTGTACA